>JAZHRO010000003.1:72292500-74792500 GCA_037157565.1 Thalassia testudinum | reverse complement strand
AGCTTAATCTAGAAAGTAGTAAATCTATACTACAAAGCAGTAAAAAGAATAGGGAGAGAGAAATCCTCCTCGACGGTTGCTTGGAGGACGAGCCGGACGGGACGACGCCTGGACGAAGGAGAACGAAGAGGGACGAAGGAGGACGAAGCAGAAGAATGGGAACGAAGCAGCACGCTGTCGTCGTCGTGGGATCCACTTCCGAAGGGGAACGAAAATTGGACTTTATCTCGCGAGAAGATTCCCGGGAGTGGGACAAGCTTCTCTTGAGCTTTGGAGGGGTAGAGAGGAGAAAGAAGGGATGAAAATTTCGTACGGAGGCGGTCTCCTTTTATAGTTGCAAGGAGTGGGGGCAAAATGGACATTACATCTTCAAAATAATAAATAAGGGGTCTTTATTGACGGATAAATCCGTCACTAAAGCCCCGACGTGGCCATCGCCGCCGCGCCCACGCGCGCCCGCTCGGCTGCCCGCATGCGTAACGCCTACTCACGTCCGCGAAGTCTCAGCCGTCCGATCGCGAGATCGGACTGCTTAAATTGCATCTGCACCCGCTGCAACCCGCCCGCCTGCGCGTGCGATCGCGCGTTACGTGAGGTGTCCAATCACGCGTCGGCGCTATCGGGCGCCCGCGACCGAACAATCTCCATCCGACGCTCCACGCGCCTCAATAACCCGTGCCTCCAATCCACTCGCCGCGGCTCGTACCTGTGCCCTGCGCTCGCATAAGCGCGCTCGACCGCTGCGCTGCGGGGCGCGGATGGTTGAGCACACGTTTTAAGCGCCGGGCGGCCACAGCCATTGGATCTCCATCTGAGGGTGGAGAGCGATCGGGCGGGGGCCTTCACAAAATGGCAGCGGCCGTCCATCTTCTGGAAGTTGTAGATGGTGCCACGGATGTCGGATTGACTCGATTTTTGTGTTGTTTGGCTGCGATCGTCGATCCGAATTCATCCGTGTGGTTGGATTTGTCATCTGAAGTGTGGATTTACACCATCCTGGCCCTTGATCTTCTAGGGTTCCCCAGTCTCTATCTGATGCTACGGATGCCTGATTAGGGCGATCTTGGAGTCGTTGAACTCCAATCGTCGCCCTGATCATATCCATACGGTTGGATCTTTGATCCGAGGCCCCGATAAAATATTTGCCCTGTCCAAGCACATAAAAGGAGACAATTGACCTCCATTTTATTCAAACTACTCTAAATGCAAGATGATGCATGTAATGCAATATTTATATCATGAAATGCAATCCTATGCTTAAGAACATGCATAAATAGACATTTTAAGTAGTGTAAATGTGTTTACATCACCCGTGCATGCAAAACACCTCCCTTGCACCACTATATAAACCCCATGACCCCTTCCCTTCCAAACCATCTCTACTTATGCTACTCGCACGTACTCCATAGCTTTAGAAGCCCATCAAGGCTCCCAAGAGCTCATTCCCAAGTTCCAAAGTTCCCCTACTGGTGTAGTTTTCCACATCTTACCAAATATTCCTCCTCCTTCTCACCACCTTTGTAGGAAGCCTTGGAGCCATCCTCCCACCGCCATTTCGGTAGAAGATCAACTCTACCACCTCATCGCCATTCCAAAGCCTTGGTGAAGCATTCCTCTACCTTGTGTCCTACTGCATCTCACCTCCGTCATCCAGCATCTCACTTCCATGGTCCAAGCTACCGCCAAGCACCCTCGTCTCGCCAAACAGTTGATTTGGGAGAATTGTTCTCACCCCTATCTCTTTTATATTTTAGCACATTGTAATAGATGTTTGAATGACATTGTGATATATCATATTTGTTTTCTCCACTTTGTGAAGTTATCTTTCTTGTCATTTTATTACGAAAACATCAAAAAATCACAAAACCCTAAAATAATAAAAAGAAACAACTCGAAGCGTGGATTTCAACAAAAGTAAATGTTGCCTCCCTATGTTTGACCTGGGGCTCCCTTGGAGTTTCGATAAAAACTTATATTTGATAATGTGTTTTGCGATTATAGCAACGAGTTTCTCCTAACCCCAACTTTCTTTCTCCAAAGCATGTGCATCATTTTGGCGATGGAATTTACCTTCTTATTTTCCATGTTTCTTTGTATTTACTTATTACTAACACTGCTTGCCTCTGATTTATTGTCTTGCAGGTATCCTAGCATGGAGATCCAAGTACGGTAGATCAAAGTAAAGTGTGGGTAGAGTGGTTTGTAAGTGCCCCCACATTCCCCCCCATTAGTTTCTCTTTCGCCACATCAATAACCAAGACCTAATCTACTTAGGTCTTTGCATAAAGCCCAGTATAGAATCTCTTTGTCTTGTTGGCCACCTACACTCATCTCACTCATTCATATAAAAAAAAGAAAAAAAATTTAACTTTTGATTGTGGGGCAAATCAACATACGCACTACAAACACCTGTATTTGAGGAACATAATCTGTTGTGATTTTATCTACTCAACCAGGATTCTGACATGTGGAACAGATGTACATACAAATCAACACAAAATGGAGTATAAATTAGACTAGGTTAGTCACCTTTTATGTGCCTTATTCAGTGGTGCATCTGGGCCAGTTAATTGAATTGTTTTGGCCACACCACATAATCTAAAGGAAATTCATCTTGTAGTTGCCCCGTAAAATTCAATAGTTAGGTCAAGCCAGGCACTCCATATTTTGTTGGTCTATAAAAGCAAATACTTCAACATGTGCTTTCAAACTTAGTTTTCCTCTCGAACATTTGGTTGAATATGCCCAATACTTGAATCCTAAAAGCTACCAAGCAAGATCTGAATCCTACAACTTATTTCATCCTCAATAATCTTGCTTGAAAACCTTTTGGTTGTGCACATACACACATTCTCAAGAAAAACATTAAGGGCACAACCCATTAAGGGCCGATCACATTGCAGAAGCACCACTATCCCCAGGCTAACTAAAATTGATTTAACGTTGGCCTTAATGATTGATTCGCTTTTTGGGGCCCAGATTGAGATTCTTCTCGATTAACTTGCTTATACTGGTCAATCTGATGTCTACTTAAGGGAGTTGTGTCAAACGACCATGGTTGGGTGGTATCAAAGGAACCAGAGGCGCAAGCCAAAGGAAGAACCTTCTCCCCAGCCCCTCATTCTAACTGGTTGGATTGACTAGATAAATGTAGAGTAAATCGTTTATAATCTTAAGATGGATTCTAAGACTCTGTAGATCTTTAGGGTGCCCATCCTAAGGATAGGCTTGCATTTTTGTGCTGCAGGTCTCCTTCATCCTACCCTTTTGACTTCCTTCCAATGTATGCCTGGAAGGAGGTCATTGAACCCTTGCTGGGAAGAACCTATAGACCATTCCTAGAGGCGGAGGCTGAATTATAGCCAAGCATATCCCATGGCTGATCAACAACCACCTCCCCCGCCCCTAAACCAGCAAGAGTTGATTTAGAGGCTGTTCGACCAATTGCAACAGATGCAACAATGGTTCCAACAAGTGAATGGTCAGGGCACCTGGCCCTTGAATGATTTTTATGATCCTTCGAATTATGAGGATCATCCCAGTGTTGTGATCCTCGCCGGTGAAGTTGAGATCATGACCCAGGTTTTGAGTTTAATTAAACACTTTCATGGGCTTGGCTTAGAGGACCCATTCCAACATTTGGAGGACCTGATTACTCTGGTTTAGACTACCAAATTGCGGAATGCGGATGAAGAACAGATGCTCATGAAGGTTTTCCCTCAGTCACCCAAGGATAAGGCTAGACATTGGTATTGTACCATTGGAAGACCGATTGCTTCCTGGATATGTTTGAAATCAACCTTCCTGAAGAAATTCTTCCCAATTAGGCTAACCAATGCTTTTAGATGGGCAATTACCACTTTTACTCAGTGGATAGGGGAACCATTTCATGGGGCCTTGGAGCTATCCCGGGATCTATTGTGGAAGTGTCCACACCATGACGTGCCTAAATGGCAACTTGTGCAGATTTTTTTCACAGGTTAAATAATCATGTGGATGCTTCTTAAGGAGGCAATTTCCTCAACAAAGATTCAGATTGAGTGTATGATTTGTTTGAGGAAATGAGCAAAAACTTTTTAAACAATGCCTCAATGAAAACCTCCAACCAATCCCAACAAACTTGATGAAATGCCAATGAGGTCCAAGATTCTAATACATTTGATATAGAATTATCTGCAATAAATTAGATAAGGTGGATCTGCTTGCTAAATGAACGGAAGAGTGGATGTCCAAAAACTCTAATTTTTCTATATCTACTCAATCCCAGGGCTTGGGATTACATTCTTCGCAAGCTCCTACAGAAGGGGAGTATGTGAACCAGCTAGAGTCAGCTCGACCTTCGAGCCAACTCTTCTCGGAACCGTATGGGATCCAAACTGGGGCCTTTGATCATAGTTTTTCTGATCCTTCTTCATCCTCATTTTATAAGGATGTTCATGCTGTACAAGAGAATGTTAGGTCCAACCCTTACTCGAATTCCTAAAATTCTGGTCGAAAAAATCACCCTAACTTCTCTTGAAACAATCAGGGACAGTAGACCCAATATCAATCGAACAATTATGTACTGCAAAAACCAATGGTTCAGGGTCATGCATATACTCAGTTGCCCCGGAATCAGGTTAATCAGTCAATGTGGAATGGTCAATAACCAACCGGGCAAGCTGATTTAATTCTGAAGATGGTAGAAATGCAAGGGTCAATGCTCTAGCTCACTCATGCAACAAATGAAATCTTCGCTAGACACCTTGCAATACAGACTTAGTGCAAACAAACGACAACCTGGATCTCTACCATCACAACCTTTACCAAACTAAAGGAATGTACAGAACGAGGGCGCTCAGCCTCAAGGGTTTGTTAATGGTGGGGAGCAGCATGCTCAAGCTCATGCTATCTATCAGGCTACCCCAGCCCCTCCTAGAGCGAACTAAGTTCCTACCATAATCAACCGAGAGCCTCCTATTTTGCCTAACCCTCCCAAAGGGACTAACCAATAGCATTTTTCCACTACAAATTCCATCATCTTGAGTGGTAGTAGACACAAGGGACTCATCAAACCGCATGACAACACATTAGGCCCTATAGTAAGAATTCTAGACTCCAAACTAAGAATGTGATCAACAAAACATCAGAGTCTAATTTGAGAGTGAGTATGTTGTTGTTTGGGCAAACAGAAAAAATCAAAGGAGAAATTAGAGGAAAGGATGTCCTTACTTCAAGCTTTCAAATTGACAATCAATTTACTCCTTGTGGCTATCGGATCAATCCCTACCTATGGCAAAGGTTTACTGAATTCATTTAAAGAAAAGCATAGAACGGAATCTGAAAATAATAGGAGAGTAGTCTTGTCTGATAACACAATCACAGTAATCTTAAGCAAGCTACCCGTAAGAAGCAAGACGCGGGAGCCCCACTGATTTCTTGCACAATAGGAAACATTACTTTTGACCGGGCCCTCCTTGACTTGGGTGCTTCCATTAATGTGATCCCTACCTCACTGCATATGGAACTGGGTCTAGGCTACCAGAAACACATTGACATAACCTTGCAGTTAGCTGATAAATCCATTACAAAACCAAGGGGTCTTTTGGAGGATGTGTTAGTCAAGGTTAATGATTTGCATTACCTTGCTGATTTCATGGTCCTGGACAAGAAAGCACCAAAATAGCACAACCACACCTCAATTATTTTGGGATGACCTTTCTTGGCTACTGCCAAGGCAAGGATTGAATGTCAATTGGGAAATATAGAAATGGCCATTGAGAATAAAATAAATCGATTTAATATTTTCGAGGTCTCAAAGAAGGATAAAATTAAGAGTGGTTTGATGGAGATGCTTGGTAGAATAGATGAGGTAATGGCCGTACATACCTTGGACAACCTTTTAAGGGCTAACTCAACCCAAACTCAAGACGAAAATCACACAGTTTCAGGGATAATTGAGGACAATGAAGGCATACAACCAACTATGTCAAGCAGGGATGTGGAATATATTTATGAAATTGGAAATTTGTTGGATGATTCAGATAATCAAGTTAAAACCCAATATTGTCCTCATCCTAAATTTTTAGAGTTTGAGGTTCAACATTTGGGTGGGAATTAGGACGATCAGAATGATTGGATTAAGTACCCTGAATGTGAGGATGAAATTGAACTTTGGGGAGAAACTCATGAAATGTTAGGTATTCTAGAGTACCCACAAACTCCAAACACATCACAATACCCTCATCGTTTTTGTTCACCCAACCATTGCATAATTTCTATATCCACCCACACCTCCTCTGTACTGAATCAACAAAACTCCTATGAGAGACCATTTGGACACTCCCTTCACCACCAACATTCCACTTTCATTGATCATCCTTTTGGCAAGCCCATTTCCACCCTTAGGGACCCATATTTAGGGGCCTAGAAACTATGTTATTGTAGCCACAATGTTAGTTATTTTTAACTGAAGACATCGCCTAGCTGAAGGCACTAAACTCAACATGTGTAAAGACTATTTGGAGATGACCAGAATCTCATAGAAATCAGGTGTTATTCTTCCAATTTTGCCCTTCTATATTCTTTTATTTTAACAATGAGGACATTGCATTAGCTAAGCATGGTGGAAGGATATTTTGTGAAATGATTATTTTGTCAGGTTGTAACAATAATTTCATGTCCTATTATCTAGAAAAAGAATAAACTAGAATCAGGAGAATACTACGGCTTACAGTTCTTTCTCAATAACTGTACGGTTACGCTGAGCCCATACAATGTCTTGCTAGTGTAGCATATTACGAATGGATGGCACTCCTGACATTGGCCCAGAATGACTCCGACAGTGAATTCTGAGATGACACACATCATCTCAAAGTCAAGAGACTAGTCGTGTGGTTGAAGAATAGGTGCATTAGGAATAGTGCTTCGTAAGGTCTCAAATCAATTCTCATGCATGTTTTGAAAACTGAGATCTCATCAAAGTATAGTGCACGAAAATGATCATCAAAAATAATTTATAAAGATAACAAGACTTTAGTCCTGGTCGTTCATCTCCAGGAGACATTTATGGAAATGCATATTTGAAATCGATCTCACTCACTCCACTTGCTCTAAATAGCATGTCGATTTATACTGAATATGTATTGATACACGACATGTTGTTGCTAGAACATCAGAAATTTCAAACATGCAACTTTAGTCACACCAGAAGAAGATAATCAAGCACATGGTGATTTTTAACATATATATATATAAAGATGATGATAACATAGTTGTAGAATGCAGAATGTAAAAACTAACAGCTATCGGAAAATGACTGCATACATGAATCTAAGGGGGGATTATACAGGCATCATTGAGGGAGAATTTAGAGCTAGACTATTAAGTAGTAAAACTACAAAGAACTATAATCTAATCCATCATAACTAAGGGCATTCAGAGGTGGGCTCCGATGGCCTTTGACTTGGTTGAGAGGAGGAGGGGTGGCCAATGGTGCTTAGGCTAGCCCTTGGAGAGAGGTTGAGGAGGTGATCAAACTTCTTGGCGTGGAGATGGTGGTGGTCATGGTGAAGCTACTTGTGAACGTGGAGTGGAGGTGGAATGAAGCTAGCTAAGATGAAGCCAAGAGTGAATCGGTGCAAAGTGCTACGCCTTTGGTCTCTTTAGACCTTAGGGAAGCTCCCTAGAGAATTATGCAATTCTCTAGAGAGGCGTATGGTCGGAGCTCGTGGGAGAGTGAGAGAGAGGATGGATGGTGGTTTTTAGATCCACCAAATGTGGATCTAAAAATTAAATGGCTCTTGGTTGGTAATTTCAGCAACCAAAGCAACAACACATGGTAGAAAGTTCTAGAGAACTCCAGGGTAGTTATTTTCTTGTGGATGGTGTGTGTTGGTGTGTGTGAGTCGAAACTTAGGTGTCTAGTTTGATTAGGTTAGGTTATAGTGTGTTTAGGTCAAGGTAAGTCTCAAATTAGGGTTGTAAACCCTAATTCATTAAGGTAAAATGCAATTAAACTTGATACAAGTTTAATTGGTTGTGTGGAAACCTAATTGAGAGCAAAATAGCTCAATTAAGTCATGTCTAGGTAAATTGGACTCTCACTGAGTCCAATTGGATAGTGTGTGATGAGATCCAAGCTTAATTGGACTCAATGAGTCCAATTGAATAGGCTGATGGAATTAACTAAGATCCAAGTTAATTAGGTTTGGTGAGGACCTAACTAGGTCCTTTGAGAGGTCTAGAGGTGACGAACTAGGGTTAGGGCACCTTAATTTAGGTTCTGAGGGGCATAGAATTGGGTTTAGGGAGCTAGAGATCCAAGATCAAGGCTTGAATCTCAAAACAGGAGCTAGAGAGCAATTTTAGACATCTAACAATAGTGTCAGACGACTTATAGTGAAAAATCAAAAGTCTAGACTTGTTGTCTGGACGTCCAATCAGAGTCAGGAGTGATTCTAGATTCTATCTTGGGTATTCTACGGAAATTGGATGTCTAACCAAGTTTTAGACATCCAATAACACTGCAGAAGTGGGTTTAAGGTGTGCAGGAGTTGCCTAAGGGTTCTCGACGTCCTATAACTCATCTGGACGTCCAGATAGAGGATAGAATTAGGATTTTAAGGCTTTCTAGGGTGTGGTAACCTAATATAAGTGTGGCTAAGGCTTAAGGAAGCTTCTAGGCTGTCCTAGGGCTAGGATGGACCTAAGTTCTTCATAATTTATTGCTTTATTCCTACTTAGTAGAATAACATACCTTAACTCACTTATATTATTATCTACTACATCTAATCTAGGTCTTCTGCTCTAGCTCTACTGCATCACCAGCTTTTCTTTATTCTTCAGATCCAGCTTTAGATCCAGCTTCAAATCTTGCTTCTGATCAGATTATTACCTACAATTGACATAATGCATCTAATTAGTACATTATAGCATTATTTTATGCATATCTAAAAGAAAGCAGTAAAGGTGCTAGTAATGCTTATGCATGCATGAATTGCCTTAACTTATGCTAAGTTCTAACCTAATTTAGATTAATTAAGACCTATGATTGTTGTGTAATCAAGGCTGTAACAGAAATTTCCTATCCTGTTATCCAAAAAAAGAAAAAGCTACAACCAGGAGAATACTACCCTTGCAGTTCTTTCTCAACAACCATATGGTTACGCTGAGCCTCATTAAATGTCTTGCTAGTGTAGTATATTATGAATCGATGGCGCTCCCGACATTGGCCTAGAATAACTCCAATAGTGAAGTCTGAGGTGACACACATCATCTCAAAGTCAAGAGACCAGTCGGGTGGTTGGAGAATAGGTGTATTCGAAACAGTGCTTCGTAAGGTCTTAAAAGTGCTGAGATAGTAGGAATCAAAGTTAAAGGGGATGTCGGCTACCAAGAGATTTGTCAATAGATGGGCAATTTTTGAGTTGTCTCGAATGAATGTCCAGTAAAATCCAACATGCCTTAAGAATGATCTGATTTGTTTTACTGATTTAGGCGGAGGTAATCGAGAAATGATTTCGGAATTAGCTTGGTCAACCTCGAGTCCAATAGAAGAGATCCTGTGATGTAGTACAATGCCATCCCTCACCATGAAATGACTTTTCTCCCATGAAAGTACTAGGCTAACGTCTATCACCTCCTCAGCATCATTGTGAGGTTATCATGATAAGACAAGAAGTCATCTCTAAAAATGAAGAAGTCATCCGTAAAAACTTCTACACAGTCCCTGATCATATCAGAGAAGATGGTCTTCATGAGATATTGAAATGTTGCTAGTGCGTTACAGGGGCCAAAGGGTATCCGCTTAAAAGATAATGTTCCGAAGGGACATGTAAAAGTTATTTTGTCTTGGTCTTCTAGGTTGATCGCAACTTCATTATACCTCGAGTATCCATCCAGAAAGTAGAAGAAACTACGCTTGGCTAACCTTTTTGAAGTTTTATCAAATGCAAACCTTTCTGAAGTTTTATCAATAAAAGGTAAAGGAAAATGATCCTTTTTGGTAGCCGTGTTCAATTTCTTGTATTCAATACAAACCTACCTTGAAGTAGTGGTACAGGTTGGGATGCATTCACCTATTTCATTCTTGATTACGGTGAGTCCTGCCTTTTTGGGCATAATCTGAATAGGACTTACCCACTGGCTGTCGGAAATTGGATAAATAATCTCCGCTTCTAGCCATTTGATGATCTCCTTCTTAACAACCTCTAGCAAATTTGGGTTTAGGTACCTCTGAGGTTGTCTCGCTAGTTTCACCCCTTCATCTTTGTAGATATGATGTGTGCAATATGAGGGGAAAATCCCACAGAGATCAGCAATGCTCCACTCGATAGCAACCCTATGTGCTTGCAGTATGGAGATCAATTCATGTTATTGCTCTAAGGTCAAGTGAGCATTGATGATCACTGGGTACGTCTCCCTTTCACCCAGAAACACATATTTGAGTGAATCAGGTAAGGGCTTTAACTCAATTATCGGTGGGTGGGGAGCAGATTCGTATGTGGGAGGAGAGGAATCAATAGCGGAAATTTGTCGATCCTAACTGACGAGAAATCCACTTGCAGAGATCATAAAATCCTATCTTAATGGGAATAGATCAATGCTTGGCAAGAGAAGATACTTAGGATTAGGAGTGTTATGATCAGGTGAACACCTCGAACACCCAGATCTGTGGCATGAAATGTGCATGTCATTAACCTCAGTCCCATGTCGATTTCGATCCAAGAACCTTGATATTGAAGATGAATGTGCCATTGGGTCATTGCAAAGGAGCCCAACGTTTCCACAGAAAGCTGAATCTCCATCTTCACCATCCTCCTCAATTAGATCATAGTCAAAGTTCCTTGATGCCCTAAAGATGTCTAGTTTAAGCTTTTCGCTTCCTATGGCAATCGCCATGCACCAAGATGCACAGTTGATATTTGCACAGGCTGTCACCAAGATGGGCGACCCAAAATGATTAGTGCGTCACGGAGATTAGAAGGAACCTCCATATCAAGAATATAAAAGTCTGCTGAGAAGTAGAATCCTTAGACATTTACGATCACATTTTCAACCACCTCCCTTGGTGTTTTCACCGATCGGTCAGCCAACTGTGTGGTAACCGAAGTGGGTTTCAACTACCCAAATCGAAATTTATAAAGTACTGCGATGGGAGTTAGGCTGATGGATGACCCCAAATAAAGAAGCGTTGGATCAAATGGAGAATATTGCATTAACCAGGAAAGAAGTGCTGTGCCCAGGTCTTTCCTCTTGGTTGGTAAGTCGGCTTAAATAGCTGCACTAGCTTCTTTTGATAATACTACTTGTCGTCCGATTTCTGCTGTCGCTTTGAAGTATAGTAGTGCTTGAAGAACCTAGCGATAGTAGGGATGTGATCTATTGCCTCGAGGAGAGGGACCTGAATGTGAACTTCTTTGAACATGGATTTTAGGTCCACAAAATTCCTCGTATCCTTTTTCTAGCTTGAATCTCATGTTAGAGCCTCGGGAAAGGGAACGGGAGTATCACGGTTAGCTAGCTTCTTTCCTTTGTCTACCAAAGGTGGCTCCTAAGAGGAAGAGGGTGATGAGCCATCCTGTGGTAGAGAGCATGAGAAATCATGACCCGCTTGCCTAGGTAGCAGGTCCTGTGTAGTCTTTCCACTCCTCAATGTGACAGCCTTTGCATCAGCGTGTTGTCCATGAGGTGGACGAGGAGTGGAAGGAACAGAGTACATGGGGTTTTGTAGTAAAGGTGACTGACCTTGGCCATAACTAGGTGAGGTAGTGGGTGCTTGTAAAATAGTTTGTGCCTGTCCTTGTGGTGCTTGGAATCTAAGTGGGGCACCCTGATTCTGCACATATCTTAAGTTCGGGAAAGGTTGGGAGGGCAAAGTTCCCTATGATTTATGCTCCTGCATCATTTGATTCTACGTACTCTCTATATTCTGTATCTAATCAGCCTTTGCATTCATAATTTGCAGATTATCATGAGTCCATTTCTAGATTGACTCCTACAATTCCTCCTTTAGCGACTCCAAAGGGTCGACCTGCTTCGGAGGGTAATTGGTAGGTTGGTGCAGCGGCTGATAAATGGAACGTGTTTGCTGTTGAGATGAGAATGGCTGCTGCATTCCCGTATTGTCTGGTTTGGTAGTGTGGATTTGGTCCCTATGAGTTACTAGACCAGGAGAAGTTAGGATGTTGGCGCCAACCAGGATGATACATCTCAGAATATGGGTTATTACGCCCATAACCTTGGATAGCACCGAAAACTTTGTAGGCTGAGGATGTCTCAGACGCAAATTCATCAAAAGAATACGCACTCAAATTGTCATGTGGTGCGTAACCCTAATTATACGACTCCATATGCAGATTATTCATGATTTCCAGATACGTAGGATACTGCGAAGATGGAGTAGAAACAACCCAAGTGAAAAAGATGTTCACGAGCAGGAGGGGCTCGGGATGCATGAGAGGAGTGTGAAGTAGTTGTACTAGCAGGAAACCCAGATCTTGCTCGCATTAATTCGTCAAGCTTCATATCGAGAGGATCCACCTTGTCCAGCTTCTTGGTGATAATGTCCATATCAGCTCAGGCAGATTTAGCAAGAGCTTTATGGACATTAACTCATTGCTGTGTAGGTCTATGGAATTGGTTCATTGAGGAGACATTCATCAAGTACTCTACCGAGGATTCGAATAGTTTGAATGCACTGCCCATGTCCTTTGCGAGGAAATTCCCATCGCTTGATGCATCAGTTAAGTACTGTTGCGTGTAATCTAGCCCATGGTAAAAGACTTGTGCAAGGTGCCATTTAGGTACACCATGGTGTAGGGATTTCCTGAGAAGATCATGGAATCTATCCCAAGTGACATGTAGTTTCTCTCCTGGGCCTTGGGAGAAAGTCGTGATTGCGCACCTCATTGCATTTGTTTGACCAATCAGGAAGAACTTTTGGAGGAATTCGCAATGTAATTCCTCCTAGGTTCCAATTGGCCTCCTGATAGTCTTGAACCAATAGTAAGATTTATCCTTAAGAGGGAAAGGAAAAAGCTTCATGAGAATAATTCCAATGTCTACATTTCTTGGTAGAACTGACTCTACAATTCAACTCAGATCTTCGATGTCTAAGAAGGGATCCTCATTCGAGTTTCTATGGAAGTGAGTCTGAATTAGACTTATGATGCTTAGCTTTAACTCAAACAGGTCTCCACCTGTGGGAATCCAGAACTGAGGTGCTATAATCATCATCGCCGGATTGTAGATGTCCCGCAGTTGTTCTTCGCTTGGTGGATGCTGATCCTGTCTGGAGTTGTAAGGATCTTGTCAATGCTCTGCTCTATCTTTGCTCAGACTCCTCGTCCCTGGCTTCCAGACGGGCCATTAGGTCTTGATTCACTGGGTCCTGACCAGCTTCAAGACTGAGATTAGCCATCTCAGCTAATTGAGAGAAAGAGGGTTGGGAAGAAGGGTCGAGCAAAATTCACCTTTGCCGCCTCGGGTTTAGCTCCCAAGGTTACACAAGTCTAGGTCCTAATGACCTTCTTCCTTGCATATACCAACACAAAGGTTAGTGTAGTCAAGCCAAACAAGGCTAAGGCCTTGTTAATCATATTGGTCCATAAGATTAGATGACCAGATTTTTCATTCAGGTTCAAATTATTGAAGAAATTTGTTGTGAAACCGACGGAAGATGAACCCTGCCTCTTAAGCTAACTTGACCAATTTGCTTATGAGGGCACTAAGAGGATGCTTCTTCCTTCAACATTCGCCTTTGGTACCTTTGTATCCCATAGCTGTGGTCATTTGACACTACCCACAGGCTTAGTTACCAGGTTTAGCAGAAGAGGTTGAAATCACCTAGTAGTTTCAAGACAAATGCAGGTTATTAGATATGTTCTTGTGATTTTCTTTACCTTTTTCTTCAATTCAACAGGTGGTGAGTGGTCCACAAGGTGACTTGACTCACCGACTAATCACTGGCCTCAATTGAGTCCAGGCTACTCAAATGTGGTCCTAAGGGCTCATGCACTTCTATGTTTTCGTAGAAAGTAGACCACTAGTTAAACATGTACTCTTAGGAGAAGTTGGAATCTAGATGATTTGAAAATTAACAGAAAAATTCCTTTCTCAATAAGCTTTTCAAAGAACATTTTTTTCTGAACTTTTTCTATTGCCAACAAATAGTTATGAATTTTTTACTACGAGGGGTTCAAGTCTGAGATTTTCACCTCGTGTTGGTTTCTCCGTTCAAAATAGTACAAATATGAGCAAAAAATTTCGGAAAAATACGAAAATGAAAGCTAATTTCATTATCTTTCAAAACTCACCATTCTTTAGTCAATTAGATTTGTGAGTTGGTCAAAACTCATTTCTAAATTTCATAAAAATTAAATTTTCAATCTATCAGACCCCCATGTACTCCACGAATTTTTAAAAATTTCACAAGTTGAATTTCTTTTTTGGAATGGTGGCATTGGAAATAGAGTTTGAAAATCTATTCTTGCCTTAATTTCAAGATTTTTGCACCATTAAAGACATGGTAATAGAATTTTTAAAATTGTGTTCAATTTTTGGTCGAGTTTCTAAAAGTAGCGGAGAATTTTTTTTTTATTATTTTTTAAGGCAAAGTAAATCCTAAACTACCTGACAAATCCTGATTTTTTTTCCAAATAACTTGTATCCTAATCTAATCTAAAATTCTACCAAGATGAATGTGTGCACCTGATAATCTTCACCTGCGCTCGATGTGTGTGCAAATCCCTACTTTATTCCTACACGTACAAGAAATACACTAAATCAGATATGAAATCAAAAATCGCTGTGCCTCCCTGGTAATGGTGCCAATTTGTTCGAGGCGTAGATCGCGTTAACAGAATGATTTGTCATACGATAGCGAAAAACATGTCGAAGCAAATAAAATTTAAGGAGATGTGAGTCCCAATCAAACTCAGGGAGGCAAAAAATGATTCGACTATAACTCAGATTTAGATCTAAATACTAAATACTAATCACAATATATATATAAAGTGAATTAGGTAGTTGATTGATCATGAGTTTGCAACTATAACTTAATAGTTATAACATATAATGTTAGAATTAAAATAACTATCTAAACTACCAAAATAGGGTCACCAAGGGTTGTCCTTAGTGGCCTTTTGGAGAGGTCGGGGAGAGCAACAGTGGTGCACCAAGGTGGCTTGGTAGATGCTTCAGAGGAAGAGGGAGAGAGCCAGAGAAGCTTGTGTTGGAACCTAGTTCACTTCTCGTTTGTGTTTTGGTGTTAAGAAAACCATTTTAAAGTCTAATGCAGTTATGAAGTGTTACAGGACTATATAGGAAATAGAATTTGTGGATGCTAGCAAGGAAAAAGATAGCATTGAAGATATGGAGGTAGAAGATTATAGATTTTGTTTCATTTATTGTATTTTACAATCTTTGTATATCTCCTAACAAGTAAAAAATAATCTCGGAGTTAAAATCAAAGTAGTGATAATTAGGGTTCATATTAACGCTTATTGGTTTATCTTTTCAACTCAAAATCAAGCCTTTCAAAATAAAGTCATATAGATTTGATGGGTTTACTCTAAAATTGACTTACATTTATAATATTAGGTACTTGTAGCAAGTACCGGTACTGGTCATATCTACCAGTACATGCTAGGCACAGGTTTGGACCTAAGTCCCAAATTATGAACAACAAATACCGGTACTCGTCATGAGTATCAATACCAAGTGGTCACAGTTTGTGCACTTTGTTTTGCCTTGACCATTCAAGTACCGATTCTAATCACCAGTACTATTACATGTAGGTCATAGCTCCATAGCCTGTGAGTCACAAGTACCGATACTTTTGATCAGTACCTGTACTAAGTGACTTTGTTGGTACTCACAGAATGCACTAAGTACTGATATCAGTGACCAGTATCGGTACCCCAAGCACTGTTGAATAGACTATAGAAAGTCAGTATCGGTACTAGTACCAACTAAACATTTTACCTAATCTGAATGGCTATTTTACAATTAATCTTAATCCTACACTTCCCTTTTTGCCCCAAATGGCTAGTATTCATAGGGGAGTGTTTGCACCTCAAAACACGCCTATAATAACGCCTTCTTGTGCTATTTTTTAGCATTAACTATGTATATTATAATCCTGTAGTTGCATTTGTAAAAATGCTTGCATGCATGCATTTAATCATGAGAGGAGGAGAAATGAATAAATGGCTTCGTAATTCACATTTTATCTCAAGTGCCTCCTTGCAAATTCCACCTTTTTATTTTTCCTCTTGATTTCTTCTTTTTTCTCATTCCCGCGGCTGCCTTCTTCCCGCGCCCACATGCACTCCATGCTGCGATGCCATACCCTGCCAACACCTCTCCCTGCGGTTGCCACTCTCCAACGCCTCTCCCTGCTGCTGCCATGCCTCCCCGCCACGCTCTCCTCCTCTATAAAGCCGCAGCTCTTCCTCGCGACGAAGAGGAGAGACGCAGCTGCTGCAAAGACCCCGCAGCCACCACCTTCCTCTCCACCGTTCTCCCCTCCCATACGCCGGCCCTCTATCGAGGAGGCACCCAGCGAGCAGGAGAACCCACTGTGGTGCACACCACCACAGTGGGAGCACCACCGCCCAGCTCTTCAACGAACCGGTGGGCGTGGTGTTTTCTTTTCTCTTCGTTTTCGTCTCCACGCCATTGCTGCCGCTTCATGCTCCGAAGCTTGAAGCAGCAGCAGCAGCAGCTAAACCGCGGCGACAGCAACAGCAGCAGCACCCCCTGCCTCCTCCGCGACCTTCCCCGCAGGTGCGCAACCCTCCGCGCGCGCCTGCAGGCCCGTTCCCCGCCTCCGTCTCCGTTCTGTCCACCCCGCATTGCACTCGCAGCCGACCGCCGGGCGCACTACAGCGGCCGGTTACGGCCTCGCGCCGACCCCTGCCCTCCTCCGCAACCCTCCGCGACCGACTGCAGACTCCCCACCGCCTTCTCTGAGCGCGCCATCTCCCGCTCTCCGTCCTCGCACCCGGTCTGCAGGAGACGCCTCACGTCCACTGCGCGAAGGCGCGGTACACCGCGACGGTCAGACGTCCGCCGCCGCGAGCAGACGTCTTAACTCGCTGCCATCGTCCGCGCGCTCGATCTCTCCAGCCCACTCTCTCTCTCTGCTGATCTATCCCGCCCGCTCCCGCTCTCTCTCACGTACTCTCTCTCTCTCTCCCGCTCTCTCTCTCTCACGTATTCTCTCTCTCTCTCCGTTCTCTCTCTCTCTCTCTCTCTCTTTTTTACTCACAGCAACACACACACATTCACCGACACACACACACCTATACCGACACATACACACACACTCACTCACTTATAGTAACATATATATACTTATATACATAGTATATCTATATAGTTATGTATACATACATATAATATAATATATATAAACCTATATATAATACATATATATATATATATATACACATACTTATATACATCTATATATATATATACATATCTATATACTTATACATATACACATATATATATATCTAGATACATATATACTTATATACATATATATATATATATACATCTATATAGTATTATATATATATATACTTAAATACAAATATCCATAGCTATATACATATATACATACATATATATACATATACACCTATATATATATATACATATATATCTATATATATCTATACATATATACTTATACATTTATATATATATATATAGATATATTTACTTATATACATACATATGTACATATATTTTTACGTTATTTACTATACGCTGTATCGTGGGAATATTTGCACCAGTTGCTGATATTCCCTGATACACGCGTACAAAAAAGCGTGGTCCCAGACATCATCCATCCTCCATCCACACTCCACGCGGCACCTAGTCGTGTTGGTTGCGTCTCTCTAGACGTCGACTGACTCGACATAGTGCTACACTCCATCGTCACCTCCACCCCTACCCCTTTATATATATACTACATATAAATATATATCTATAGCTACTATATTTACTTTCTATCTGTTAGCTTCCTTCTTAGTAAAAAGATAAAAAAGGTATAAAAGTGAAAAGATAATCTTTAATTTGCATGTACCCCATCTTGCAAGTAGCAAGGCGTGTTTTGAAATTGTGTTTTGGCTAAAAGCCAAGGACACAATTTTGAGGGTGTGCCTCAAGAACAAGGATTACCAGAAAAAAACCTAAATAAGAAAAATACCAAAAACACAATAAACGAACGGAAGAGACGCGTTTTAAGGAAAATGTAGAAATTCGACTTGAACCCCACTTCCCTGAGTTCGACCCTGGTCTAAAAGTGACAAGATAAAATCAATTAAGCCAGGTTAAAAATTTTTGTAAAGAGATGGTTTGGTTCAAATTAGGTTAACCACTATATATATTTCAACGATAAAATCATCATATTAACAACCTATTCGGGCCGACCCATCATAACTTTTCTGGCGCCGTTGCCGGGGAGGTGCACTTTCGAGTAAGTTTCTATCCAATTCCTTTAAATTTGTCTCTTCTCTCTTCATGGGTATTGTTGTTTTTGGTGTGCAGGTGAACTTGGCGGAAGGAGAAGGCTGACGAAGTCGAGGACTTGAGCAGATCCAAGGCGGGACAAGAGCGTGAAGATGTCGACATCGCATTGGAGCTTCGCACATGTTGCCAAAGAAGTAGGTTTTCTTTTCTCACCAGATTAGGGTTAACTTGCCACCACAATAAAAAAAAAAATTTAAAAACTAAAAACTAGAAAAACTTCTTGGGATTTCTTGAGGGCAAGTGGATTAAAATTCACTTGATTAATTGGTTGTCTTCACTCCCACTACCCCGGGATTTCCCGCCTTACTTCGCATAGCGAAAATCCAAGAATCTTGATTCTTAGAATTTTCGCCGTGGGAAGTATTCTTTGAGGCAAAGAAAAAGATTGCTTGTATCCCTCTTTTGCCTCACTTACCTTTAATTCAGGATCACATTTTTGGTGGGGAGACTTAGAATTGAGTTGATTCCAATCCCACCACGACTTTTCAAACTTGCCTGTGATTCGATCCTGAATACTTCAACCCTAACAATTTTAGTTTCTTTATCTGTTGGTTGAAGCCTTGTGTGTGGATATCTCTCTGGTGATTGGGAGCACTTGAATTTAAGTGCTTTGGCTCCCTTTCACATTGGTATAAAATTGATTCGCGCATCCACACATAGAAATCTCCATTTAGGGTAGCCCATTGCATTTTAGCATGCATTAACTAACTGATAATTGAAGAAGGGTTTCTTGGGCTTTAGAAAGAAAACCTGTATTCTTGCAAAACCTGGAGATTGGTTGAATTGGTAATTCAACAAAATCCTAAAATTCATAATACTTAAGGTTGAACTCTAAAAACCATTCACCAATTAAAACCTCAATTCGGGGAGATTTCCCCGTTGCATGCTTGTTCTTACACACTCTTAAAATCAATCACTTGGGCATTACCCGTAAACAACGCCCTTCACATTCCAAAAGCACTTGGCCCTAAGCCTCTAATTAAAACTGGTAGTAACTTGACCCTTACTAAGGATTGGAGGTCTAACTACCTGTGTGTAGCGACTACGTGCTGGTGAGAGTTCCCGCGTGCTATCGGGTGTCTAAGACTGGGGCAAACAGCCTTTCAATCTGGCCCGATGGTTCCGCGGTGCTCGCATTCGGTTCCGTAGTTCGTGATAGTAGGTAACTTAGATCTTTAGGTCTAAGGGCACACTGTAGAGGTTAGGAACTTGACTGTATTGATTTGTAATCAAGTGTACCTTTGCGGCATCATTTCTCTCATCCCTTTTCCCTTCTCATCTCTCCAATTCTTCCTGCGGTAGTGCATGTTCGGGAGGAGGTCAGAAAACCCTGAACTATTTGAATTGACTGATAAATCTAGAAAACAAGTTGAATCGTCCTCCTCCACAAACATGGCTGCACGCCCACCCCCAAATCCCGAGGGAGGAAACCGCCCTTAGAACCCACCAGGTGGTGGAGCCTTAGATCCCATAACCCACCTCCAAGCCCAAATGGAAATGTATAATGAGCAAATCGAAGCCATTCAGGAAACATTGGAGGAAATGCAGAACCCTCCTGAACGGGAGGAGACTAGGTCTCTTAGCTCTTATTAGAATCCCGCTG
This sequence comes from Thalassia testudinum, assembly GCA_037157565.1. Lineage (NCBI taxonomy): Eukaryota > Viridiplantae > Streptophyta > Magnoliopsida > Alismatales > Hydrocharitaceae > Thalassia > Thalassia testudinum. The sequence goes on along the minus strand of JAZHRO010000003.1, from coordinate 74,772,369 downwards.
CTACAGAGACCATTGGACAAATTCGGGTCCCCATGGGCGGGGACGACTTTCAATTAAAACCAAACATAATTGGCCTAATCAATTTTCACTTTCATGGTCTTGCAAGTGAAGACCCATTTCTCCACTTGGAAGACCTAACCCGACTTGCTGAAATCGTTAAACCAAGAAATGTCGGGTTATCTATAGTCCTCATGAAGATGTTCTCATTTTCATTATGGGATAAAGCGTCGCAATGGTTACGCACCCTTGGGAGAACCATCCACTCTTGGGAAGAGATGCGAACAGCATTTCTCAAGAAGTTCTTCCCAATCAGGCGGACCAATGCGCTTCGCCGTGCTATCACTTCATTTACGCAACAAAACGGCGAACAATTTCATGAGGCATGGGAGAGGTATAACGACCTCCTCAGGAAGTGTCCGCACCACGGTCTGCCTAAGTGGCATATAGCCCAGATTTTCTACTATGGGTGAAATGAGACTTTGAAGCAGATTGCAGACGCTTCCAGCGGAGGGAATAAAGACGAGAATGGAGCATTCGAGCTGTTTGAAAATAAGAGTGAAAACTCGATGAACAATGCTTCCATTGTCGCCTTTAATCGTACCAGCCAGCCCCGAAATGTCCACGAAGTTGACACGGGACCCTCCCATTCATCCACTGATCTAAGGCTTATTGCCCAAAAACTGGATGAAGTCTCCGTCATGCACAAGAAGCTGGACGAGCTTCTGGCCAACCCCGCCCGATCTATGGCAAACACCACCTCTTCACCACTTCGTCACAATCCAAGTTCTTCTAATACCAGGCTTATCCCGAGAAACCCCGTTAGACCTTCCTTACCGAGTGTCGCGCCAAGCGACTCGGTAAGTCATGTGGAACTGGCTTCTGCGAGCCAGTATTTCGACACGGAGGACCAAGCCTCCGTGTGCTCAGATGCATATCTACATGCGGACGCGTCTTCTGGCATAGAAGATGCTTGCGCCCTGGGGAACAACCCATTCTCTGCCACTTATAACCCAGGGTGGCGTAATCATCCGAACTTCGCATGGTCCAACAACCCGCAGCGCCAAAACCCCGCGGGTGGACCAATGCGACCGTCTGCACCCGTCATCCCAAGGGTCCAGTTTAATCCTATGGCAAATCTGCCATCAGGCCCTTGCGTACCACAAACTGAACACGCATCAAGCCCTCTTGACAAATTGATGCGAATGATGACGGAAATGTCAAAGCGCCATGAAGAGAACATGACCTCTCTTCAGCACCAATTGGCGCAGCAGAACGCCGAGATCAGTCAACTACGCATGGCGACTCGATCTCAGGGCACTCTTCCAGCCCAACCTATTCCAAACACGCGAAATTTCGTGCCCCGTGGTTCTCAACAACAGGTACGACCTTCTCAGGGACAGGTTAATCAAGTTCTGCAAGCTTTGAGCATTCCACTGGGATTTCAGGCTAATCCTGCTGCAGCACCACACTCTTATATCCCCATTGCAAACCCTCCTCCACCGTATGATCCCACTAGACCCGCATCGTCCAATGCTATCACTACGAGGAGCGGTAAGCAGACCGTCGATCCGCCTCGACCTGATCCTGGCCCATCTTCTTCTTCGCCCTCTCATTCGGGATGCATACCGCATTCGCGAGAGGATGATGCACCAAAACTTGTGCCAGAATCAGTCCCATTCCCTGAGGCTCTACTAAGGGAGCCAAAAGGCAAAAAGAAAAATACGCAGGCCTTTGACAACCTACGTAATTTGTTCAGGGATGTAGAAATCAAGGTACCCCTGCTCGAGGCAATCGACCACATACCTACTGTCGCTCGATTTTTCAAAGACTACACAACACCCAGGCGACAGTCAAAGAAGACTAAGAATTCGGTGGTTCTCTCGCCTCATGCGAGTTGTGCTATACTGTCAAACTTACCACCGAAGCAGAAAGATCCGGGCACGCCACTGATTTCCTATAGCATCCAAGGCTGCAGTTTTAACCGTGCCTTGCTTGATCTAGGATCTTCCATCAATCTCATACCGACCATCATGCTCAAAAAATTTTCCTTGGGAAATCTGAAACCCACCCCTGTCACGTTACAGTTGGCAGATCGTTCTGTCAAAATCCCGAAGGGTGTGGTGGAAGACGTGGTGGTTAGGGTCAACAGTCTCTGTTTTTCTGTTGACTTTCTTGTTTTAGATATGGAAGTTCCTAGTTCACTTTCTGATTGTCCGATCATCCTCGGTCGACCTTTCTTGGCCACAGCCCGCGCCCACATCGACTGCGAGTCGGGCTGTATTGAGATTGCCGTTGGATCTGAGAAGCTCAAGCTTAACATATTCAAGGCAGCCAAGAACTTTGATTGCGATTGCATTGAGGATGACACGTCTGACGAGGACATGGCCGTCAGCGTGTGTATTGGACTAATTGGGACCTATTCGGACTGCTGCGGATTACCTATAAACACTGATAACTGCCTGACCAACGCATACTGTGACGTTCCCCAATCCCTCCCTTGTCCAGTACCTTCTCCTGGCCAGACTTCTGACGAGGTTTTCTCCGCTTCCCATACCTCGTGGTCTGAGTCATATCCGGGCTACTCACTGTCGGTCCACACTCATGAAGACCGAATTGCCCTTTCTTCCCCGCCAAATCAGGCGGATTTACAAATCCACACTGGGACCTTGAGCCCATATACTTCTCACTGGGGCTATTCATTTTTGGATCCATCTATCCAAGAAGCCCCTCTTCATGGCCAATCTGAAGGCCAGTTTCTTCCTCCTAACTTGTTCTCCTACCCGTCTGGGACACTCTCGTCCCAAGAAAAGCCAGATCCTTCCCCATCCACTCCCGAGCTAAAAGTGCTGCCTAATACACTCAAGTATGTTTTCCTGGGACCAAATGAAACGCTCCCTGTAATCATCAGTTCAAAATTAACCATGGAGCAGGAGTGCAAACTAACTAAGGTCCTCCTAGAACACAAGGCAGCTATTGGATGGTCTTTATCAGACTTATCTGGTATTAGCCCCTCCTACTGCACTCATCGTATATATACGGAGGAGGAGGCTCGATCTTCTCGCGAGATGCAGCGACGTCTCAACCCTAACATGCGGGAGGTCGTTAAGAATGAAATCATTAAGTGGCTGGATGCGGGTATAATCTACCCGATCAGCGATAGCCCCTGGGTGAGTCCGATTCACGTTGTGCCCAAAAAGGCAGGACTCACCATCCGTGTCAATGACAGGGGCGAATCCATCCCTACACGCACTCCTACATCATGGAGAGTGTGTAGATTATAGGAAACTCAATGCTGCAACCAAGAAAGATCACTTCCCGCTACCATTTATTCACCAAATCCTGGAGCGGTTAGCGGGAAATAAATTTTTCTACTTCCTAGATGGATTCTCAGGATATAACCAGGTGGCAATAGACCCCCGAGACCAAGAGAAAACCACTTTTACCTGCCCTTTCAGCACCTTCACCTTTAGAAGGATGCCGTTCGGACTTTGTAACGCGCCAGCAACTTTCCAGAGATGCATGCTGGCGATATTTCATGACATGGTGGGTGACTTTCTCGAGGTTTTCATGGATGACTTTTCAGTCTTTGGACCATCTTTCGACGAATGTCTTGCCAACCTAACTCGCATCCTTAGGAGATGTATTGATGTAAACCTCGTGCTTTCCTGGGAAAAAAGTCATTTCATGGTGCACGAGGGAATTGTTCTTGGACATATCATCTCCGATAGGGGTATCGAGGTTGACAGAGCAAAGCTCGATATCATTGCTGATTTACCTGTGCCTGGTTCTGTCTTACAAATCTGCTCCTTCTTGGGACACATCGGTTTCTATAGGAGATTCATCAAAGACTTCTCCAAAATTTCTCGACCCTTAACTCATCTCCTATCAACCGACGTGCCCTTCGACATGGGCCCTGACTGTATACAAGCATTCACGCAGCTGCGTAATGCTGTCACCAAGGCCCCTGTTCTCCAGCCGCCTGATTGGTCCCTCGACTTTGAACATATGTGTGACGCTTCAGACCTTGCAGTCGGAGCCATCCTGGGACAAAGACGCGATAGACACCCCTTCGTGGTATACTACGCCAGTAAGACGTTGGACGAGGCCCAGCGTAATTATACTACCACTGAAAAGGAACTACTGGAAGTCATCTTTGGGCTGGAAAAATTCCGTTCTTACCTTCTGGGCTCTCACGTTATTGTTTTCACTGATCTCGCAGCCATTCGCCATCTCATGCACAAGAAGGATGCCAAGCCTAGACTGATTCGTTGGATCCTTCTGCTCCAGGAATTTCACATTGAGATTCGTGATAAGGTCGGAGCCCAGAATGTTGTGGCTGATCACCTTTCCAGACTGGACCCTGACCATATTGGACTTACTCTCCCAATTAATGAAGTTTTTCCTGATGAGCACCTATTGGCAATAAATGTGGCAAGTGGACCGTGGTATGCCGACATTGCCAATTACCTTGCTTCTGGATCTCTTCCACGTGGCTGGCCTAAAAACCAGCGTGAGCATCTCATGGCAGAAGCAAAGTATTATTTCTGGGATAATCCACTTCTTTTTCGGATAGGTGCTGATCAAATCATCCGTCGCTATATTCCTGACAATGAGTTCCCCAGTGTGCTATCCTTCTGCCACGATCAGGCCTGTGGAGGCCATTTCTCTGGGAGGAAAACTGCAGCCAAGGTGTTGCAGTGCGGTTTCTTTTGGCCCTCCCTTCACCAGGACGTGCACACTTATGCCAAACACTGCACTAGGTGCCAGTCATTAGGGTCAATGGCACGTCGTGACATGATGCCCTTACAACACATCCTAGCTGCGAAAATCTTCGACATCTGGGGAATTGACTTCATGGGTCCCTTTCCTCCATCCAACGGCTTCGAATTCATCCTCGTGGCCGTCGACTATGTTTCAAAATGGATCGAGGCTATTCCCGCGTGCCGTGCTGACCATGTTATCTCCACCCGATTTGTCAAGGACCATATCTTTGCGCATTTTGGGATCCCTCGGGCCATTATCTCGGATGGAGGAAGCCACTTTACCCATGCTTCTTTTCAGGCACTTTTGAGGAGGTACGGAGTCCACCATCGTATCGCATCCCCGTATCATCCTCAGACGAACGGCCAGGCGGAAGTGTCGAACCGGCAAATCAAGCAGATTCTCCAGAAAACGGTTCGGCCTGACCGTAGGGATTGGTCCGACAAGCTGACTGATGCACTTTGGGCGTATCGGACCGCCTTCAAGGCTCCCCTTGGTATGTCTCCATATAGAATCGTTTACGGGAAGCCTTGTCATTTGCCTGTGGAGTTGGAGCACCGCGCTTATTGGGCAGTTCGCCAATGTAACCTCGACCCAAACTTGTGTGAACGAGAAAGGAAACTCCAACTCCAAGAGCTGGAAGAGCTCCGTCGTGAAGCCTATGATTCTGCTCTAACCTTTAAACAGCGCACTAAGGCTTTTCACGACAGCCATGTTCGGCGGAAGGAATTTGAGCCATCTCAGCAAGTTTGGCTCTATAATGCCCGACTCAAATTCTTTCCTGGGAAATTAAAGTCCAAATGGACTGGTCCTTTTCTGGTCTCAAGACCATTCCCTAATGGGGCCGTCGAAATCGAAGATCCCAAATCTGGGCGTCAATTTACGGTCAACGGGCAGCGTTTGGAACCCTATCTGACTCATGAACCTGCCGCCGTTGGAGAAACCGTTGCCCTGCTTGAGGGTAACTAATTCTTTGCCTCATTCTGAGTCCAGCTGGGGACATTAAATTCAGCACTTGTTGGGAGGCACCCTAACAGCACTCACCATCCACCATCACTTTTCACACCTCTATCGCAATCACTTCACTTTTCTCTTCACCACCTACCATCCACCCACCCTTCCACCCTGATCTATACCCTGAACCTCAGCTCTTGTTACCCGATCTTCCATCCTTCCTCTGCCTTTCCCTGCATGCATATGAGGACATAGCATTGTTTGGCATGGGGGGGTGGATAGGCATCCATAGGATCCAGGTATGTTATGGTATCATACAGTTTCCACCTATTTATAAATATGCAAGAAAAAGAAAAAAAAATATATATATTATAATAAATGGTGTTTAGTAATGATCTTGAAGCTGAAACAAAAAGGCAATAAGTGTTTATGGATATTCAACCTCTGTTTTGATGAATTTCCAGGCCATAGAAGCTTGATTCGCTCAGGCTCGGCTTAATTCACTTAAAGCATTGACAAAATAGATCAAGATCTCTCCTAACTAAGGATGTATTCTTGTACCTGAGACACCAGTACAGGATCCGTTGGTTTGCTTTTTCTTGAGAGCTTAAGTAAACTTGGTTCACACTACACATATCAGGAAAGACCAGGTGAACATAAGATCCAACCCTAGTGTTCATTAGGGAAGGTGGAGTCCTTACCTGTGCGCGCAGGTAGACTTTTTATCCCAGGCTTTAGTCTTGTGTTTAGGAGCGACTCTTTCCACCAAAAAGAAACTCTCCCACCAAAAAAAAAAAAAAAAGTGTGCTTCAAAATGTGTTGTAAGAGATATACCGACACGTGTTTCAAAAAAAAAAAAAAAAAAGAAGAAAAAAAAAAAAGAAAAAAAGAGTTGTTTTAAAAGAGTCAGTATATCTCATAAATGTCTGTATACTTTGTTTTTCGGTAAGCCACAAAAAAAAAAAAAATCAGAAAATGGGAGTTGCATTTTCCGTCATCATCTAAGGGTCAATTCGAAGACATGAGCTGAAACTGGGACCAACCTGTACTTAAAAATTCGTGAAACCCTGGGATTGAGTCTTAATGTTCATCTGGTCAGTCTTGATCCTTCACTATGCACAAACCATAACCTCTTGAGCTCTCGAGTACGGCAAAAACCTCCTGGGTCCTGGAAATCGTACTTAAGGTTTAAATATCAAGAGTCCTGGTTAGTTGAGAGATGATCTATGTCATGTGAGACTTAAAGTACTGGTAGTCTTCTTTACAATTGGTTCTCACAATATTCGATAATAAACACACCTATATCACCTCAGAAGAAAATCTTCAGCTTAAGATTATTTCTAAATACAGTTTTGCTAGGGACTAGCAAAAGATAGGCATGGGGGTATATGTTTGCACCTCAAAACACGCCTATAATAACGCCTTCTTGTGCTATTTTCTAGCATTAACTATGTATATTATAACCCTGTAGTTGCATTTGTAAAAATGCTTGCATGCATGCATTTAATCATGAGAGGAGGAGAAATGAATAAATGGCTTCGTAATTCACATTTTATCTCAAGTGCCTCCTTGCAAATTCCACCTTTTTATTTTTCCCCTTGATTTCTTCTTTTTTCTCATTCCCGTGACTGCCTTCTTCCCGCGCCCACATGCACTCCATGCTGCGATGCCATACCCTACCAACACCTCTCCCTGCGTTGCCACTCTCCAACGCCTCTCCCTGCTGCTGCCATGCCTCCCCGCCACGCTCTCCTCCTCTATAAAGCCGCAGCTCTTCCTCGCGACGAAGAGGAGAGACGCAGCTACTACAAAGACCCCGAAACCACCACCTTCCACTCCACCGTTCTCCCCTCCCATACGCCGGCCCTCCATCGAGGAGGCACCCGGCGAGCAGGAGAACCCACTGTGGAGCACACCACCACAGTGGGAGCACCACCGCCCAGCTCTTCAACGAGCCGGTGGGCGTGGTGTTTTCTTTTCTCTTCGTTTTCGTCTCCACGCCATTGCTGCCGCTTCAAGCTTCGAAGCTTGAAGCAGCAGCAGCAGCAGCTAAACCGCGGCGACAGCAATAGCAGTAGCACCCCCCGCCTCCTCCGCGACCTTCCCTGCAGGCGCGCAACCCTACACGCGCGCCTGCAGGCCCGTTCCCCGCCTCCGTCTCCGTTCTGTCCACCCCGCATTGCACCCGCAGCCGGCCGCCGCACGCACTGCAGCGGCCGGTTACGGCCTCGCACCGACCCCTGCCCTCCTCCGCAACCCTCCGCGACCGACTGCAGACTCCCCGCCGCCTTCTCCGAGCGTGCCATCTCCCACTCTCCGTCCTCGCACCCAGTCTGCAGGAGACGCCTCACGTCCACTGCGCGAAGGCGCCGTGCACCGCGACGATCAGACGTCCGCCGCCGCGAGCAGACGTCTTAACTCGCTGCCATCGTCCGTGCGCTCGATCTCTCCAGCCCGCTCTCTCTCTCTGCTGATCTCTCCCGCCCGCTCCCGCTCTCTCTCACGTACTCTCTCTCTCTCCCGCTCTCTCTCTCTCTCTCTCTCTTTTTTACTCACAGCAACACACACACATTCACCGACACACACACACCTATACCGACACATACACACACACTCACTCACTTATAGTAACATATATATACCTATATACATAGTATATCTATATAGTTATGTATACATACATATAATATAATATATATAAACCTATATATATAATATATATATATATACACATACTTATATACATCTATATATATATATACATATCTATATACTTATACATATACACATATATATATATCTAGATACATATATACTTATATACATATATATATATATATATATACATCTATATAGTATTATATATATATATACTTATATACAGATATCCATAGCTATATACATATATACATACATATATATACATATACACCTATATATATATACATATATATCTATATATATCTATACATATATACTTATACATTTTTATATATATATATAGATATATTTACTTATATACATACATATGTACATATATTTTTACGTTATTTACTATACGCTGTATCGTGGGAATATTTGCACCAGTTGCTGATATTCCCTGATACACACGTACAAAAAAGCGTGGTCCCAGACATCATCCGTCCTCCATCCACACTCCACGTGGCACCTAGTCGTGTTGGTTGCGTCTCTCTAGACGTCGACTGACTCGACATAGTGCTACACTCCATCGTCACCTCCACCCCCACCCCTTTATATATATACTACATATAAATATATATCTATAGCTACTATATTTACTTTCTATCTGTTAGCTTCCTTCTTAGTAAAAAGATAAAAAAAGGTATAAAAGTGAAAAGATAATCTTTAATTTGCAGGTACCCCATCTTGCAAGTAGCAAGGCGTGTTTTGAAATTCTGTTTTGGCTAAAAGCCAAGGAGACAATTTTGAGGGTGTGCCTCAAGAACAAGGATTACCAGAAAAAAACCTAAATAAGAAAAATACCAAAAACACAATAAACAAACGGAAGAGACGCGTTTTAAGGAAAACGTAGAAATTCGACTTGAACCCCACTTCCTTGAGTTAGACCCTGGTCTAAAAGTGACAAGATAAAATCAATTATGCCAGGTTAAAAATTTTTGTAAAGAGATGGTTAGGTTCAAATTAGGTTAACCACTATATATATTTCAACGATAAAATCATCATATTAACAACCTATTCGGGCCGACCCATCAGGGAGGTGTTTAATGGCATATATATAGACTCCTTGAGTATCATATGCACATAACCAATAAGCTAAAAGTATTCTCTTTGCCTACAACTTCTTTTTCCAATTTTCTCGCTGCAAAGGAGCTTGTCTTGTTCTCTTTGCACAAGGCTATTCTCTGGATGCAACAAGTTCCTAAGGCGATTGCATTCTTAGTAAATTGTCTATTTCTACTTTTGCATTCTAGTTAGAATTTATATATCATCTATTAGGAAATACACTTGTTGGAGAATTAGAAATTAGTTGTATGCTTTTGTTTGTATCTTGCTTACACTTGTAATCTTTATTTCTTTTTGTCATCTTGTAATTGGGTTAAGGTAACCCTTTAATTTCCTCAGGTTATTAGTAAATTGTTTCCCTCCGGGTTTAGGGAATCAGGTTAAAAAATCCTAAGTCGGGAGACTTAGGTAGTGGAGTACACAAGTGAGGGGAACCATTATACATCTCGTGTGCTTTTTGTGGTTTAATTATTCATGCAATTTTTTATATACCACAGTATTCATCCCCCACTCTAGTGTGCTTGTGCCCTACAGATCCTATAGGTGGTATGAGAGCGGGTTTCAAAAAGAAGTAATTATTCTCTCTCACATTGTCATCATCAGCCAAGTGCACCGAAGGTCAGTCATCTGCACGTCCTCCCTACTTTGATTGGATGGGCTATGGATACTGGAAGCGGATGATGCAATTCTTCCTCAGGGCCATGGATGAAGACTCGTGGACTTTCATTCAAGAGAAGTACATGTATCCAGAGCCACAGGAAGGACTTTTTTGGACAGCGGATCAAAAGAAGAAGATCACTAGGAATGCAAAGGCAATGAAGGTGCTCTATTGCTCTTTATCAAGGGAGGAGTTCAACCATATCTCTACATGCGAGTCCACGTACGAGATATGGAACATACTTCAAGTCACCTACGAAGGTACTAGTAAAGTTAAAGAAACACACATATCTATTTTAATAGAAAGCTATGAGTGTTTCAGGATGAAGAAAGGTGAAACAATCAAGGCAATGTACATGAGATTTGGAGATATTATCTACCCCATGAAGAATTTGGGAGTGATGTTTATGGAAGAAAAACTTATAAGGAAGATCTTGAGATCCCTTAAAAGTGATTGGTCGGCAACGCCCACGGTGATCCATGAGGCGAAGGATTTATCAACTCTCTCCTTGGATGATCTAATTGGAATTATCATGGCATACGAGGTCCAATTGGGAAACATGAAGAAGAACTAGGAGAGATCTGTGAGCAAGAAGAAGGAGCTTGCTATTAAAGCCATGAAAGAGGATTCGAACTTCAATAATTCTGACTCCAATGAATAAGAGGAGCTTGCTCTTCTAATGAGAGAATTTTGAAGATTCATCGGAAAACAAGCTAAGAGAGTCAATAAATTTTGAAATGACATTGTTTGTTTTGAGTGCAAGAAGAAGGGACATGTACGAAAAGATTGCCCTATGATCAAGAAGAAAAAAGAAGAAAAGAAGGACAAAGAACACGATCAGAAGAAGATCTCAAGAAAAGCATACAAGGCAACTTTGGATGACCATGATTCCGACATGGAATCATCTTTCGAAGAATTTGAAGAAATAAAAGTCGCACATCTATGTTAATGGCAAATAACGACGGATCTGAAAATGAGGCAGATTCTGAAATTACTTTTTAGGGGTTGTTAGAATCTTATGAAGATAGTTATCACAAAGCTTGGATGATTAAAGAGGAAAATAAGGTCTTGCATGATAGTTATAAGACACTAGAAATAGAAAGATCTTGTTTAGAAATAGAATTAGAAATGTCAAAAGAAACTAACAATCAATTACATGTAAACATAGTAGAATTAGATGATATTTATGAACACTTTGAGAAAACTTTGAATTATCCAAAGACAACAACTAGGTTGAATACAGAATTTTGAAATAATTTAAAAGCCAAGTTCAATAATGAAAAGAACACACAAAATAGATCACATGCACCTATACATGCATGGATTTATCAAAAGGTCAAAAGTCCTAAGGATTATAGATCTAAGACAAAGGTGATCTATAAAACTAAGGTCTTGAAGAGTACTAACCATCAAGGGCCCAAAAGAAATTGGGTACCTAATTAGATTTGATAAACTATTTTGAAGGACAGGAAGGATAAATGGATCCTAGATAGTTGGTGTTCCAAGCATATGACGGGACACTCCAAACTCTTTATCAAATGGATGACAATATAAGATGGAGGACACGTCAAGTTGGACTACAACACACGTTGTCCCATTGTTGGTGAAGGTACAATAGGTAATTCCTCTAAGGAGGTAGATAATGTTCTTTTAGTAGAAAGCTTAAAACATAACCTACTTAGTGTTAGTCAAATATGACATAATCGATGTGATGTTTTATTTACTGAGGTTGGCTTTATAATATTAAAAGAAGGAACAAATATGGTTTTAATTGAAGTGTTTAGATATGAAAATATCTATGCACTTCAATTTTTCACAAGAGAAATTTGTAAAATGACTGCTTGCTTCCCATGTTGAAGAAGATCTATGGCACTGTAGGCTAGGTCATATTAATCACAAACATCTTAATAGGTTAACCAAAAATGAGTTAGTAAGGGGCCTACCCAAACTAACTTATAAAAAGGAGGCTTTGTGCAAATCTTGTGAACTCAAACAAATGCGTTAGTTTTCTTTCAATCCTAAAGACTTAGTTCCAAGCACACAATATTTAGAGTTGTTACACCTTGATCTATTTGGGCCAACACGATTTGAGAGCCTAAATGGATCAAAATTTTGCTTAGTTATTGTTGGTGACTTCTCTAGGTTCACTTGGGTCATCTTCTTGAAACATAAGGATGACTCTTTTGCTTCCTTCCTAAGTCATGCTCGAAGGCTTCGAAAGGAAAAATCAACCTCAATTCTTAGACTTAGGATTGATCATGGGGGTGAATTTGAAAATGAAAAATTTTCAAATTTTTATGTCAATTCTGGCATAACCCATGAATTTTCATTTCCTCGGGCACCATCACAAAATGGTGTTGTAGAGTGCAAGAATTGCACTCTACAAGAATGTGCTTGAACTTTGCTCTTAGAGTCTAGTCCTTAAAAATATTTCTGGGCCGAAGCCATTAATAAGGCATGTTATGTTTTTAGGAGAACCCTCTTAAGGCCTATTATTAAGAAAACTCCATATGAGCTTTATTGTGAGAAGTCTCCTAGGATTTCATATTTTTGGGTGTTTAGAAGTTAGTGTTATTTATTGAACACCCGTGATTGGCTTGATAAGTTTGATGCTAAAGGTGATGAAGGCATCTTTATTGGCTATTCAACAAAAAGCAAAGCTTATCGAGTCTTTAATAAAAGGACTTTTGTTATATATGAATCCCTGCATGTTTCATTTGATGAAACAAACTTAGGAGAACTTGAACCAAATCATTTAGATTCTGATGATGAAGATAGTGCCTTCATCGATGTATCAAAAATGGATGATACACAAAATGTACATCATCTTCCAAAAGAATAGGTACACCATAAGGATCACCCTCAAGAACAGATTATAGGTGATATTGAACAAGGTGCAAAAACCCAATCTAATTTTAGAGTTGATTTTGTCCCTAATGGCTTTGTTTCTCAACTTGAACCCAAGAAAGTTGATGAGCCATTAAAGGATGAATCATCGGTTGTAGCTATGTAGGTGGAGCTACTCCAATTTACAAGGAACCATGTATGGGACTTGGTACCCGCTCTTGAGTGTAATTCCATTATTGGAACCAAGTGGGTGTTCTGAGATAAATTGGATGAATCTGGTTTAGTATTCAGGAATAAGGCCAAACATGTAGGTCAAGGCTATAACCAATAGGAGGGTATTGACTTTGATGAGACATATGCTCTTGTTGATCTCTTGGAGTCCACACGGATACTTGCCTTTGCAAGTGCAAAGGATTTCAAGCTATATCAAATGGATGTCAAGAGTGCTTTTCTTAATGGATATATTATGGAAGAAGTTTATGTTCATCAACCTCCTGGGTTCAAGGACCCAGCACACCCACAGAATGTTTAGAAGATCAATAAGGTGTTATATGGACTAAAACAAGCTCCCAGGGCCTAGTATGATAGGCTTAGGACCTTCCTTCTCTAAAATGGATATAGAATTGGAGTTCTTCATTCAACTCCTATTGTAAAAGAAGAAGGAAATGACTTCCTACTGGTTTCAAATATATGTCAACGATATTATATTTGGATCAACCAAGGAGTCCCTATGGCAGCATTTTTGTAAGACTATGAATACTAAGTTTGAAATGAATATGATGGGTGAACTCAGATTCTTTTTCGGACTCCAAATTCAACAATTAATCTCTGGAATTTACATTGGTCAAACAAAATATGTTCTTGAAATTCTCAAGAATTTTAACTTTGAAAATGTAAATGGGAAGGAGACTCCATTTGCTCTATCTACTTTTCTTGGTGAAGACTTAATTGGCAAGAGGGTAGATGAAAAGAAATACTAGGGTATGTTAGGTTCACTACTATATCTTACAGCTTCTAGAGCAGATATTCTTTTTGCAACATGTCTATGTGCGAGATTCCAATCTGAACACAAGGAATCTCATTTTATGGCAGCAAAAAGAAATTTAGATACCTAAACAGCACAAAAGATCTTGGTCTTTTTTATCCTAAAGCATAAACCTTAGATCTATTATCCTATAGTGATGCAGACTATGCAGGAAGTCAGATAGACCGAAAGAGCACTAGCGGCACATGTCATTTTTTTGGAGAATCACTGGTCGCATGGTTCTCTAAGAAAGAGACTTGTGTTTCACATTCTACGACTAAAGCAGAGTATATTGCTACTTCACTTGCTTGCTCTCAGGTCATTTGAATGAGATAGAATTTGTCCAACTTTGGATTGATATTTGCGCAATCCAAAAAATTATGTGATAATATAAGCACAATAAACTTATTAAAAAATCTGGTACATCATTCACGTACCAAACACATAGATATTCGACATCATTTCCTTCCAGATAATGTGCTTCAGGTTCCACTCAATTAGAATTTGTAGACACACAAAATCAATTGGCAGACATCTTTATAAAGCCTACTACAGTAGAGAGATTTTGCTTTATAAGAAGAAAATTAGGACTTTGTAAAATGAAAGAGATTCAAAACTAACAAATTGATTGATATGTAATTTATTTGTATTTATAAAAATCCCTAAGGGCCTTACTGCAATTTACTCATTTTTGTTAAAAAGGGGTAAAGTGCAATATTTTCATATGTATGAAAATATCAAGGTATTGTTTGCAATATGGTTGCTTAACTTAGGTTATTGACTACATTATTTTTCAACACCTAAGTTGTTGACAGAATTTTTTTCAAACCACTTTAGTAGTCATGTGACTAGCACATGATCCATCCCATATAAAAGAGGCTAAGTGCAAACACTTGCCTCTTTCCACTGTTTGTAAACCCTAGTTCACCTCCTCGAGTGTCTCTCCAAGCCCTAGCCAAGAAGAGAAGAATCATCTCTAAGCTTCAACTCTAGGTACACTCTTATATTCTTATAAAATCATCCTTCCATGAGTCAATCTTAATCTTGCTTTTCACTCTTTCAAAACCTTTCCTACTGCTGCAATATTTTCTTGTTGGGTACCAGATGGTATCGGTACCCACTATCAGTACCAGTACTGGCTTGCCATAGCAGTGCCTGCCTTAGAGAGCAGGTACCGGTACTGAAGATGAGAAACAGAACTATCTCAAATTTTTTGTTAGAACAGAAACCAACCAGTACCGGTACATGCAGGCTTAAGTGTGTTTTTGAATGCACACATCGAAGGAAATATTCTATTTTACTCATTATTTTCCCCTGCTCCTATTGAATATTTTTCGGATGGCACCTAAATCTCAGAGTAAGGGAAAGCCACCTCAAGATGCATTTCACCAATTTTGCATCAATGAGGATGCCAAATAAATGTTTGATTGGTATAAAGGCCTAAAACTTCACCAATGTAGGCTAGTTGAGAGGAAAGATTTTTCTATACAACTCTTTAATTTCACCACCTATCTTTTTGAACAATACTTATGCATTTCTTTGATGAGTCATTTTTTGACAATGTTCCTGGAGTATATCTTGATGTCAACTGCTTATTTTTTACCAATATCGAAGAAAAAGAAAATCGAGGGCATCTTGTCCTAACATCAAATGTATTTAGTCAAAAAATCACCATCACACCAAAATTCTTATCAACCATCACTGAATGTCCAAATGAAGGTCATGCTTTTAACAGTTTTAAGGACCAATTTCCTACTTATAAAATCTATGAAACTCTCTTACTCCCTAACTATTAGGGGAAAGCATTAGTTACCACAAGCATAACCCTATTTGCTTGTATTCTTTTTCGAATTTTAGCATGGAACTTAAGGGCTAAAAATTCAGATTCCACAAAATTTTCGTCAACAATTTATCCTTAATTTATTCTATCATCACAAGATTTCGGGATCAGAAGGTGAAGCCCGTGCACTTGGCCATATGGTTAACATCTTTGGGGACATCTTAAGTCTGAGACTTCATAGAGAGAAGTCCAATCTAGTGTGTTTTGGAATAAATGAGATAGATCAAGAAGCTATTTTTGCTACTTTGGGGACCCCTCGCATTAATCTCCCCATCAGATATCTGGGGATGCCCCTGAGATGCTCAAGAATGAAAAAAGTGACTGGAACATTCTATTGGATAAGATCTTTGTGAAGCTGGCTGGATGGAATAGCAGATTCTTATCTAAGGGGGGCATACGCATTTTGCTAAACTCTGTTATTACCTACATCCCCATCTCCTATTTCTCTCTACTCAAGGCTCCAAAATCTGTGTGGAAGCACATGTATTTAATGAGAAAGAGATTCTTCTGGAAAGCTTCCAAGCATGAATGTAGATTTAGGCAACCTTTAAAATGGAAGCAAATCTGTCAACCCAAGGAAAGTGGGGGTTTGGGAATCAAATCCTTAAGAGAATTCAATGAGGCTTTGTTGATCAAATGGGCTATTAAAATCTTGCGAGGGGAAGAAAAACCTTGGACTGAGCTGATTAAGGATAGTTATGGTCAGTCCAACAGTGCGCTAAAGAGATTGTTTCCTATCATACCATCACCTTTCTGGCAGTCTGTGATTCAAGCATTGAAAGAAAATTGGCATCTGCTACAACTGGTATTAGGAGATGGCAGAACATTGAACTTTTGGTGTGAACACTAGTCTCTACTGGGCTCCTTGAAGGAGTCTTATAATGGAGACGTTGGCAACGAGAGATAACCAGGTTTTATTGTTATAACGTTGTAGTATAGCCAGTTATTACCAACACTTCAAATATATAAATTTTTTTACTCGGAAAATAAAAGAGTTCCCGAGGTCGAACTCAGGGAGCAAGTTGTATTCTAGAGATATACATGTTTCTTTTACAAAAAATAAAGAAAGAGAGAGGGAAAGAATTTGTTGTTCTCTTTGTTTTCTCCTCGTGATGTTCTTCTTTCTTTCTTCCTTCAGATCTCCTTCTTCTTCTTTGTTCTGCAGAGGTGATGCTCTTCTTTCTTTCTTCCTTCAGATCTCCTTCTTCTTTGTTCTGCAGAGGTGATGCTCTTCCTTCTTTCTTCAGATCTCCTTCTTCTTCTTTGTTCTGCAGAGGTGATGCTCCTCTTTCTTTCTTCAGATCTCCTTCTTCTTCTTTGTTCTGCAGAGGTGATGCTCTTCTTTCTTTCTTCAGATCTCCTTCTTCTTCTTTTCTTTTTCAGCCAGGGACGTCACCCCTCCTTCTTTCTTCTTTTCCCTTCAGGCCATCGTCTGATTTCCAAATCAGACGACTTAAACTGCCTGTTGCTATAGTGTCTCCCTCAGCTTCCTTCTTCTTCCGCGGTTCTTCTTCTTCACCTGTGCCTGCACACTTCAGAGCTTACGTCAGAGAACAAAACCTACTCTACCCTCTCCCCCCGCGTCTCTCTCTCTCTGAAACCACTCTTGGGAAAGCTCTCCCAGAGCTGCCGGGTAATCGGGTACGGGTCGTGCCCGGGTCCAGGCCCACCGGCGTGCGTGGTGGGCGAGGAGTGCAGGTCAGTCTTAAGTCGGATCGGGTCGGGTCAGGTCCACGGGGCGTGAGCGCAGACGAGACTGGGTAACCGGGCGGGTGAAGGGGACCTCACCCCGTGTGCTGAGGCAGTAAGCCTCCAGCACTTTTGCATCTTATATCGCTGCGCCTCTTCAGGCTTTTCCGAGGTGGGACTAAATGTCCCACCTCAATTGCGCGCCGGCAGCGGGGAAAGCAGCGGGAGATCGCGACGTCACGCGAAGCCTTCTGCCTTAGCTGCGAGCCTGGTGTTTTGTCGAAACGCCTCGCAAGGCCTGGGAGTTGAATCTGGGCGTGGCGCTGAGCGTGGCGCGCCTGTAGCTGCAGGCGGAAGCAGCTCCTTCTGTACGGCAATGGCGGCAGAGGTCGGGTGGCCTGTTCACAAGAAAACGACCTCTCGGCCTAATCAGAAAGTGCCGGGAGCTTCGCCAGGGTTCGGCGAAGCTCGTGTGGGTGGTGGCGAGGCGAGGGGCGGCGTGCAAGGGCTGCCCTAGGTCGGACTGTGGGTCGGAGGATGGGTTTGTTCGGTGGGGTTGCAGAGGGCGATGTGGGGGAAGTGGCAGGGCGGGGGTTGATCAGGGTGAGGAGGCAGAGGTCCTGCGGTGGTCGGCGAGCCGTGTGGGTTGCTGAGGTGATGGGAGCGGCTTGCCGGAGGATGGCCGGAGGCGGAGAAGGTGAGGGTGAACAGGAGCGGTCGAGGGTTTAATCAAATAAAAGACAGTGAGGAAAAGAAAGAGGGGGAGATGGGGAGGAGTTCTGACCTAGCTACGGAGATGACAGGGGCCAGGGCAGGGCGACAGTCGTATCGACTGTCGCCGGAGAAGAAGATGCCTAGGGGAAAGGGCGGCGGCGAGCAGAGGGCTGGATAGGCGCCAGCTGGGTACGGTGTGGCGCAGGAAGAGCAGGGGAGGAGGTCTCTGCTGCTGGTATTGCGGCAGAGCGAAGAGGAGGAGGAGGAGGAACCGCCGGAGCTGGTGGGCGTCTGCCGGAGGGAGAGGAGAAGAAAGTTGGGGGTTTTCTCCGTCAGACCCGAGCTGCTGCGATCGGTGGAGCAACGGGGGGTATTTATAGGGATCAAACAGGGAGGAAGGCGGAGGGAGACGACGTGTCTCCCTCGCCGGAGGATGGCCGGAAACAAGAACCCATACCGTCCGTGCGTTCGCACGGCCGGTATGGTGGGTTATAACGACCAGGGGGTGTCCCTACGACGGCTGACGACGCAGGGCACCCCCGGTTTACTTGCCAGGTCCCCCCCCTCACCCTGCGCGGCGCCATGCTCCGCGCAAGGTCGCCGGAGCATGGTGATGGCAGGTTTTGCAGGGGGGACCTGATCGCGAAGAACGAAGGAGAGTTAGGGGCCAAAATGCGAGGGTTCAAAAGTTGTGGGCCAAAGAGTAAATATATGAGGACCAAAGTGTAAAGTCGGTCAAGGAGGTTTCTTCTTAGGCTCAAGTTTTTATACATGACTAATTAGGACCTAAGGAATCTGATGGTGAATTTCATTTCTATATTAAACCTTGTTTGACCGGTCAATTTGCGTAAAAACCCAAATTAAGTTATTAATTGGGCATGGTTCTCAATGTAGGTCAAAATGGGTTCTGAAGGCCAAATTGAAGGTTCTAAACCCTAGAGATTATTTTTCTATGAATTTTAGAGGGTTTATTCTATTTTTACTTTGCCTCGAACCTTGTGAATTGAAGTGGGTTGTTTTAGGGTTACAGATTATCATTTAGTTTCTTGGAATTGCTGTAGCCCTTGCTAGATCATTTCATCCCACTTTTATTCTTATTAAGCTGCTTTGACCTATGTTTGGGCCCTGAATTACCCTGTATGCAGATTATACTGGTAAAATTGCATTTTTACCCCTTATGAGTTATTTTCTTCTCAAACTCAGAATTCTCTGAGTTAAGCCTTTCCTTGAGTTATGTAGGAGCTTTTATCCTTTGTATTGGGTCAAAATGAGCTAGTTATGGCTCATGATGAGGTTCTCATCATACCCCCATGCCTAGCTTTTGCTAGTCCCTTAGCAAAAACTTAAGGTTTCAACCCTTGTTCTAGACCATGAAGTTTTTAATAGTTTTAGATAAGTGCCTTTTTTATTTGAGCATAAATTAGGTTAGAATGCTGACCATAGGCCTAAAAGGTACTCTAGTACCAATCAAGATCCAAATCTGTCTAGCCTTAGCCTCAGTCTTTAGCAAAGGTTTTTAAGCCCACAAGAACTAACCTAAGGTTTATTGGACTTTGTGGTTAAAGCACCCGTGCTTGAAATGATTTTAGCCCTGGATCAGTTCTCAGTGCGCTTTGTAAGAGAGATAGAAAGTTTTTCTGTTTGGAGAGTTTTCTCTCTCTTTTTCTTTTTAGTTCTAGCCTAGGATTGGCTTTTCAACACGGTCTGTATCAGATTCCTTGCTCCCATCATCAATCCTCAAGGGTTCCTGGCGATCGATGCTTTTAGATAGCACTGCCCATGGCAACCCCCGGAACCCTGGCTATTGAGATTTCGAGATAATCCCATCCATGGTGTTCCGTGGCTGAATTCAGACCCTGGCAATTGACACTTCGAGATAATGCCATCCATGGAATCTGAACCAGCAGAGTGCTTACATGCCCCCAGTAGGATATGTAAATATCCTAAGAGACAAGCACTGAGGAGATGATATTTTGTTATGCATCTTCGAGGGGATTTCCCGCCTCTCCGCGCTGGGAACTCGTCCAAATCAACTTGTGTTGATCGGCCGCTCCTATTCTAGGTGTTCTTTTAAGAATTTTGCGACGCTTCTGCGTGATTCTGATTTTTACGCTTACTGAACCAGGCTGTGTGTGAGATTAGGGTGCTTAGGTTACTGAGTCCCGTAAACCAAAAATTAGTTAACGAGGCCGAATACTCCCTAAGCCTTAGACCTAATACTTCAGCTTTTCATTTTCCTCAACCTCTTGAGGAGTGTCCAGATCTTAATGGGTACTAAGAGTCTATTCAAGAATGCCTAAGGTTTGCATTCTTACTAATCTCATTGTGCACTTTTCAGTTATTTTCTTGAATGAGGTCTAGAACTTAGGTTAATTCCTTAGTTCCTTACTAATGACTATCACCTTTTCTTATAATTTTGTACTCCTTTTTCATTTTGTTTTTCTTCTCCTTCACAAAATTTCCTTCTCCTCTTTTCCTCTTATTCTTTTTCGAAAATTTTTTAATTTTTATGGTGTTTTTGGCATATGTGAATTTTTTTTTGTTTGAAACCTTTTCTTACAAGTTTTTGTACTTTCCTACCCCCCCATGCCTAAGATTTGCAATGTCCTCATTGTAACCTAGGGGTTTTTATTCAACTAAGTTCAAACATTAGGATAGCTGTTTTGATGAATCTCAGATGCAAGCACCTGAGGTGGAGTTGGCTGCCCTAAAGTGTGAACTTCAAGTGCAAAAAGCTGTCAGAACAAGTTTCAGGTTTTCAAAGAGAATGACGGGCTGCCTCCCGTTGAGCGCTAAATTTGATGCCTTCAGCCAAGCAGGAAATGCGATGGAGAGGGGATGGTCAAATCAGCAGAGTTTTGTAAGACAAGCACCTTGATTAAGAGCCTGGTTGGTCCAACCAGGTGCTTGTTCAGATCAACAGGCTGATGATGCAGCCCAAACCCAATCAATCTGGTGGGTTGATAGATGTGGATTAAAAGGTGTGGAACCCACCATAAACTATGAAGCTCAGATAGATGTGGAAGTGTAAACGCAGGGTTTGGCTGAGTCGAATCAGCCTGGTCAGAGTAGGGACCTGTAGAATAATCAATGAATGACGCGGAAACCCTACAGGGGTGATCAGAGAATGATAGAGCATGGTATGTAGTCTGATCAATGTTCGAAACCCGATGTGGAAATGCAATCGGCTTGGTGAGAGGTGAATCTGAATAGAAATTGAGTCCGGTTGCAGGTTGAGGTTGGGAAGAGGTTTTGATCCGTTCTGTGTGTGCGGATGAGGTGGCCATTGTGTACGAGGGCTCTTCTAGAGACGGATGATAGGTGGTTTCCTGTAGAGAGTCCTCTGGGTAACTATCAAATGCCGGAAGAGTGTCTGTAGGATGAAAGAAATCGGATTCGAGAAAAAATTTGGATTCTGGGTTACAATCACTCTTGGCATTTTCTGTTTTTGGTTCCTGAGGATCGAAAAGGAATGATTCTGTGTTATCAGTGATCTCGGGAATCAGGACCTCAGAGTCGGAGTCAGAGTCGTGAGAACTGAGGTCGTAGATAGGCCTGGCGTGTTCAGGAAGGAGAATCTCTCCGCAATTATAGTCAGATCTGAAATTGTCGGAGAGTTGGCGAAAATGATCATGAATTCCACCACAGCACAAATCATCAGATGTGGAATCAGCAGCCTGACTGGGTTCTAGCCTATATGTCACTTCTGGGCTCAAAAAGATGTTCTGTTCAAGCTCTAAGCTAGTAGGATAGACCCCATTAAAACCTTGCTCATCCAACTCCTCAGTTTCTGTATCATAAATTGGCATGTTTTCTGAAAAATCGATCAGATTTCCTGAGGATGTTGGAGAGGGATATTCATCAAATAGAGGCCCGGAATCATATTCTGTAAAAATTTGATCTTTCTCATAAGGGGCCTCATAATCTTCCCAATAAGTTTCAGATCTAGGTTCTAGGCTTAGGATGTGGGTAGAATTATTAGAACCTAAGTCCGAATAACCTTCGAGGGTTACCTTATCAAAACAAGGGGCGGAATTTATACCCTCCAGAGGTTCAATTCTAATCTTGTTATTGCAGGAGTCTTGGAGTTCTAAGCTTGGTGATTTATGGCCTAGGGTTGGCTCAGCATTGTGTTCTCCTGCAACTTCCCAACCTATTTTAATGCTATCTTCTATTTGGGTTGGGAGTCGACAACCACCTTGTGCCTCAGTCCCGAGGTCTGGGAAACTGGATTGATTTTTAGTACTGTTCCAAGATGACTTATCCTCTATTTCTGGTGTATACGGGTATTTTTGGTTGATAGTTTTTTCTAAAAGTCTCATCATCTCTACCCATTTTATAAGGGCATCTTGGTGTTGTTCCCAAAGTACAGGATTTGTCAAGCATTGAAGGTATTCAGATTGGTGTAATTTTTCTATCTCAATGTATCCTGTCATGAGCATATCTTGGGTTGATCCTTTTGAAATTTCAGTCAATAGAATTTGGGCACAGTTTATGATGAAAGCTGTGGTTGTTGGGACATCAACCTGAATGTTTTCTACTGGTGTTGAGGGTTTGATTTCATAGATTTCAAGGGCATCCTCAATCATCTTATCTTTCATGGATCTCAGATATTCAGGTTTTTTGAATGGTAGTCTTGCTAGGTAATTAGGCTGCATAATTGGATCAGGTGGTGGAATCGAGATATAGAATCAAAGTTTGAATCGAGATGGAAGAAGGGGATTTTGTTCAGAATCAGTGGAAAGAGGGGCTATGTGAATGATTTCTGCAAAAACAAAGGAGCCGAGGCTTAGCCTCGGGGAGAGTGAATTTCTATAGGAGGTTTCAAGGACCTCCTGAAAAATACTAAAGGACTGGATGAGATAAGCAGGTGCTGGACCCAATCAAGACACCCAAAAAATGTTGGGTGACTATAGAGGTTCGGGGCAGATGGACCCCTTGATCAGAAAGATCGTCCACCTGAGAATTACCTGGGCAGCCAGAGAGGGAGAGTCCCATGAAGACCCCTACACGGTAGAGCGTCCCCACGGGTTACAGGGTTTCCCCCACCCGACCTCTCTTGTCACTGCGGTTCCAGGTAGACCAGAATGGGGATCTTGACCTCTTAAGTCTACCAATTTTAAGATCAGGGTGCTTAAGGTTTCACTTGAACTTTAGTCTTTTTAAGTGCAAAGAGTGACCTAATTTAAGGTTGGTTGACCCAAAGGGGTCAACTTTACCTCTTGTTTCCTTTGAGAGCTTTCAGGTCTTGTCTTTTAGGGTTCAAGTGTTTAGAGAGAGCCAATTGTTTAGGATTTTTCTTGTTAATTATTTTCAATCAATGGCTTGGGCACACCTCTTTTGGATTTCCTCAATTCTTGATTAAGGGGTGTGTCTCTACTGAAATCCTAATGTTTGACCTTATGTTGGCTCTACTTGGTCCATTTAACTCTTTGTTGGGCAATTAGGGCTCAAGCAAGAATGTGTTAGCCCGTAAATACCCTTAATAGTGTGCAGAAGTGATGAGTTGAAAAGATGCAACTCTTTATGGTTACTAAGTATGGAAGACAGGTTAGCTCTATATTGCTTGTTCTTTTCTTTTCTTCCTCTTTAGAGTTTAGGGGTTAATAGCGAGAGGAAAGATTTACCTGTCCTCGGAGTGGTTGTCGTGCGGTTGCTTGTCTTCTTGATTTCCTGTAGTTTTCTGCACAAAAGAGAGGAGATTATCAGAAATTAAAAAGAAACAGGAATGTTTACCTCTAGAGTAGCCGTTGCTCCCCGGCAACGGCGCCAAATAATGGAGACGTTGGCAACGAGAGATACCCGGGTTTTATTGTTATAACGTTGTAGTATAGCCAGTTATTACCAACATTTCAAATATATAAATTTTTTTACTCGGAAAATAAAAGAGTTCCCGAGGTCGAACTCAGGGAGCAAGTTGTATTCTAGAGATATACATGTTTCTTTTACAAAAAATAAAGAAAGAGAGAGGGAAAGAATTTGTTGTTCTCTTTGTTTTCTCCTCGTGATGTTCTTCTTTCTTTCTTCCTTCAGATCTCCTTCTTCTTCTTTGTTCTGCAGAGGTGATGCTCTTCTTTCTTTCTTCCTTCAGATCTCCTTCTTCTTCTTTGTTCTGCAGAGGTGATGCTCTTCCTTCTTTCTTCAGATCTCCTTCTTCTTTGTTCTGCGGAGGTGATGCTCCTCTTTCTTTCTTCAGATCTCCTTCTTCTTCTTTGTTCTGCAGAGGTGATGCTCTTCTTTCTTTCTTCAGATCTCCTTCTTCTTCTTTTCTTTTTCAGCCAGGGACGTCACCCCTCCTTCTTTCTTCTTTTCCCTTCAGGCCGTCGTCTGATTTCCAAATCAGACGACTTAAACTGCCTGTTGCTACAGTGTCTCCCTCAGCTTCCTTCTTCTTCCGCGGTTCTTCTTCTTCACCTGTGCCTGCACACTTCAGAGCTAACGTCAGAGAACAAAACCTACTCTACCCTCTCCCCCCGCGTCTCTCTCTCTCTGAAACCACTCTTGGGAAAGCTCTCCCAGAGCTGCCGGGTAATCGGGTACGGGTCGTGCCCGGGTCCAGGCCCACCGGCGTGCATGGTGGGCGAGGAGTGCAGGTCAGTCTGAAGTCGGATCGGGTCGGGTCAGGTCCGCGGGGCGTGAGCGCGGACGAGATCGGGTAACCGGGCGGGTGAAGGGGACCTCACCCCGTGTGCTGAGGTAGTAAGCCTCCAGCACTTTTGCATCTTATATCGCTGCGCCTCTTCAGGTTTTTCCGAGGTGGGACTAAATGTCCCACCTCAATTGCGCGCCGGCAGCAGGGAAAGCAGCGGGAGATCGCGGCGTCACGCGAAGCCTTCTGCCTTAGCTGCGAGCCTGGTGTTTTGTCGAAACGCCTCGCAAGGCCTGGGAGTTGAATCTGGGCGTGGCGCTGAGCGTGGCGCGCCTGTAGCTGCAGGCGGAAGCAGCTCCTTCTGCACGGCAATGGCGGCGGAGGTCGGGTGGCCTGTTCACAAGAAAACGGCCTCTCGGCCTAATCAAAAAGTGTTGGGAGCTTCGCCAGGGTGCGGCGAAGCTCGTGTGGGTGGTGGCGAGGCGAGGGGCGGCGTGCAAGGGCTGCCCTAGGTCGGACTGTGGGTCGGAGGATGGGTTTGTTCGGTGGGGTTGCAGAGGGCGATGTGGGGGAAGTGGCAGGGCGGGGGTTGATCAGGGTGAGGAGGCAGAGGTCCTGCGGTGGTCGGCGAGCCGTGTGGGTTGCTGAGGTGATTGGAGCGGCTTGCCGGAGGATGGCCGGAGGTGGAGAAGGTGAGGGTGAACAGGAGCGGTCGAGGGTTTAATCAAATAAAAGACAGTGAGGAAAAGAAAGAGGGGGAGATGGGGAGGAGTTCTGAACTAGCTACGGAGACGAAAGGGGCTGGGGCAGGGCGACAGTCGTATCGACTGTCGCCGGAGAAGAAGATGCCCAGGGGAAAGGGCGGCGGCGAGCAGAGGGCTGGATAGGCGCCAGCTGGGTACGGCGTGGCGCAGGAAGAGCAGGGGAGGAGGTCTCTGCTGCTGGTATTGCGGCAGAGCGAAGAGGAGGAGGAGGAGGAACCGCCGGAGCTGGTGGGCGTCTGCCGGAGGGAGAGGAGAAGAAAGTTGGGGGTTTTCTCCGTCAGACCCGAGCTGCTGCGATCGGTGGAGCAACGGGGGGTATTTATAGGGATCAAACAGGGAGGAAGGCGGAGGGAGACGACGTGTCTCCCTCGCCGGAGGATGGCCGGAAACAAGAACCCATACCGTCCGTACGTTCGCACGGCCGGTATGGTGGGTTATAACGACCAGGGGGGTGTCCCTGCGACGGCTGACGACGCAGGGCACCCCCGGTTTACTTGCCAGGTCCCCCCCTCACCCTGCGCGGCGCCATGCTCCGCGCAAGGTCGCCGGAGCATGGTGCTGGCAGGTTTTGCAGGGGGGACCTGATCGCAAAGAACGAAGGAGAGTTAGGGGCCAAAATGCGAGGGTTCAAAAGTTGAGGGCCAAAGAGTAAATATATGAGGACCAAAGTGTAAAGTCGGTCAAGGAGGTTTCTTCTTAGGCTCAAGTTTTTATACATGACTAATTAGGACCTAAGGAATCTGATGGTGAATTTCATTTCTATATTAAACCTTGTTTGACCGGTCAATTTATGCAAAAACCCAAATTAAGTTATTAATTGGGCATGGTTCTCAATGTAGGTCAAAATGGGTTCTGAAGGCCAAATTGAAGGTTCTAAACCCTAGAGATTATTTTTCTATGAATTTTAGAGGGTTTATTCTATTTTTACTTTGCCTCGAACCTTGTGAATTGAAGTGGATTGTTTTAGGGTTACAGATTATCATTTAGTTTCTTGGAATTGCTGTAGCCCTTGCTAGATCATTTCATCCCACTTTTATTCTTATTAAGCTGCTTTGACCTATGTTTGGGCCCTGAATTACCCTGTATGCAGATTATACTGGTAAAATTGCATTTTTACCCCTTATGACTTGTTTTCTTCTCAAACTCAGAATTCTCTGAGTTAAGCCTTTCCTTGAGTTATGTAGGAGCTTTTATCCTTTGTATTGGGTCAAAATGAGCTAGTTATGGCTCATGATGAGGTTCTCATCATCTTACCCAAAGGTCTTTGCTGCAGCAAGGGACAAAGCAGGGACTGTTAACTGCTCTGGTTTGAAACAAGGGCCTGTTGGCAGCTGATTGATGATGAGTCCATCAGGATGGGCACCTGGTTGTGGGAAGAAAGAAGAAACCTGATTTCAAACCTGGAAAGGTTGAAACCCAAGCCTGGAGTGGATGATAGCTATGTTTGGGTTGGAATATATACAGTGCAGTGTGGGTATAGAAAAATTATGGAAAGTGGTAGAGGTGGGGGCTATGATCACATTGACAAAAAAATATGGCTCTTCAAGATCCCCCTTAAGGTGCAAATTTTTCTTTGGCTATGTAGGAGGGAGGGCTTGATAACAAGTGATCTAGGGCACAAAAGAAAGCGAGTTGCACTTCTTGAATGTCACCTATGTGGAATGCACACTGATAATCTCAAGCACATTTTTTCTTCTTGCTTGATTACTGATGTAATTTGGAGGAGGACTTGCAAGTAACCACTCCCCTTGTGGGACTCTTTGTGGCATAACTTTGTAGTGTTGGAGAGACCGCACCTGCGCATGGCTGCAACCCTCTGGTATGTGTGGAGGGCAAGGAACGAAAGGCCTTTTCAAGAGAGATCGGTTTGTTGCAAGTAAATTGTAAATGTGTACTGGTCCCTTATACATTGATGGGGATCTGATTTGTAATTTTTTATTCATTTGTCAATAAATTGCCCTCCCAGATTGCTATCGTATAATGATAGCTTTCCTTTTGGTTTGAAAAATCGTCACAAGTTTTCAGGTAAATTGGAATACGATTTTCCTTCATTTTCTTAGACCCCATTATCGTGCTTCTGCTTTACCATTCAACATCTTGGAATCTAACATTCTTCACAAAAATAAAATTGACCTCTCTAATTTTACTCCTCTTGGAAAAGTGGTTTGTTTCAAATAGTCCACTCTCCAGAAAATGGGAGTGAAACCTGCTAGAGAGGAACCCTCTAGTGATAATGAAGAAGAGTATGTTGATCCAAATGCTCAATCTTCTTCTTATCAACCTTCAGACTCATCCTCGGCTTTTGTTCCAATAACCTATCCATATCCAGAAGCCGAAACACCTTGGGTAGACCTATCTCATGGCTCTAACACGAATCCCAATATGATTAATACTTTCAATTATATTGGTCAAAATCTATCTAGCCTCAATTTTGCCTTCAATCACATGGAACACAAGTTTCATGATCTTTCTCTTTCCATCGAGTCTTCCCATGTTGCTTATTCTAACCAATAACCAAAACAAATGAAGAGGACTCAACCAAAAGTGCCTCAAAAATATAGTGAAAGATGGCGAAAGCACTTCCAAGACCCATCTTCTCTCCCTTCTCTAATTATGGAAGAAGAACCAATACTTCATGATGATATGAAGAGGAAGACATTGGAGATGAAGAAGAAGTTTCAAATGAAGATGACGATGATGAAGACGATGGAAATGATGATGATGAAGATGATGAAGAAGATGATGATGATGATAGTGATGATGGTGGACATGCTCAAAAGCTCATCAGAAAACATCCTAGGAACTAGTTAATTTTTAATCATGTTGCTTGTTCAATTTGTATAACATCTATGCTTTTCTAAACTTGTATGACATATTTCTAGTTTGCTTACTTCTATGTTTTGCTGAACATGCATGTTTTGATCTTATTTGTATGACTTTTCTCATTTAAATGAAGTAGTTTGCTCATGTCTCATTCTTCTTACAAATGTATCGTTTATCCATCTTTTTTGCTTGCTTGACAAAAAGGGGGAGATAAAATGGTATGGATACATCATATTTAAACTATAAGATAGGCTTTGCTTGAGGAGGAGGTTGTTCACTCCTTGTGGAGTGTTTTACTCATCTCTTATTAAGTTTCTGTCTACTTCTAAATAAGGGTATCTTGTTTGTTTTGTCAACAACAAAAAGGGGGAGATTGTTGGAACCTAGTTCCACTTCTCTTTTGTGTTTTGGTGTTAACAAAACCATTTTAAAGTCTAATGCGGTTAATAGAATTTGTGGATGCTAGCAAGCAACAAAATAGCATTGAAGATATGAAGGCTGAAGATTATAGATTTTGTTCCATTTATTGTATTGTAGAATCTTTGTATGTCTCTTAACAAGTAAAAAAAAATCTAGGTCTTAAAATCAAAGTTGATAAAATAGGGTTCATATTAATGCTCAATCGTTTATCTTATCAACACAAAATCGATTCTTTCAAAATAAAGTTCTATAGATTAGATGGGTTTACTCTAGAAAGTGACTTACACTTATAATATTAGGTACTTGTTGCAAGTACCAATACTGGACATAAGTATCGATACATGCCAGGCACAGGTTTGGACTGAACTCCCAAACTGTGAACAACAACTACTAATACTCATCGTGAGTATCAGTACCAAGTGGTCACAGTTTGTGCACTTGCCCATGTCTGGACCTTACAAGTATCCATACTAATCACAAGTACTAGTACATGTAGGTCACAGCCCCATAGCCTGTGAGTCACAAGTACTGGTAATTATGATCAGTATTGGTACCAAGCGACTTTGCTGGTACTCAACAGAATGCACTGAGTACCGGTACTAGTGATTAGTACCAGTACCCTAACCAATGTTGAACTGACTGTAGGCTATTAGTACCGGCACTAACTAACCGTTGTGCCTAATCTGAACGGCTATTTAATAATTAATCTTAATCCTATACTTCCCTTTTTGCCCTAACAGCTAGTATATGTAGGAGTGGTGTTTAGTGGCCTATATATACACTCTTTGACTATCATTTGCACAAAACCAATAAACGAAAAATATTCTCTTTTCCTACACCTTCTTTTTCCAATTTTCTCGTTGCAAAGGAGCTTGTCTTGTTGCTCTCTTCACAAGGCTATTCTCTGGTTGCAACAAGTTACCAAGGCGATTGCATTCTTAGTAAATTATCTATTTTCACTTTGGCATTCTAGTTAGAATTTATATATCATCTATTAAGAAATACAGTTGTTCGAGACTTAGGAAATATTTGTATGCTTTTGTTTGTATCTTGCTGTTAAACGTGCCAGTTGCTACGCTAACGTGTTTGGTTTTTAAAACCTTGTCCTTGTAGCTTGAAAGTGAAGAACTCATGTTCAAAAAATAAAATTTATACCGAAATTGAAATTTCGGGTCGAACACAGGGAGGCTACGTCGATCTATATTTGCAATTATATTTTTTTTAGAATTTTTCTGGAAAAGTGAGGCAATGTAATTACAATGAAGCTATAACATCAATCAAACTAAAAAAGGGAGAGAGAGAGATAAAACATGCATTTAATAATTCAAAATGTTTATACAATAAAACCAAATAAGAATTACACTAGAAAGTGGGAAATCAGCTACACTAGAAAGCAGGAAAATTTTACACTAGAAAGCTGTAAAGAAGAATGGGAGAGAGAAGTTATCCTCCTTGAAGATCACTTGGAGGATGAGTCAGATGGTATGATGCCTGGACGAAAGGAGGACGAACCAGAAGAACGGGAATGGGGCAGCACGTCATCTTCATCGCAGGATCAACTTTCGAACAGGGATGAAAATTTTGACTTTATCTCACGAGGAGCATCTCGGGTGTGCGACAAGCTCCTCTTGAGCTTTGGAGAGGTAGAGAAGAGAAGGAAGGGATTAGAATTTCATGTGGAGGGGGTCTCTTTTTATAGTTGCAAGGAGTAGGGGTAATTTGGTCATTACATCTTTAAAAACGTTAATTCAGGACCATTAGTGACGGATAAAGCCGTCGCTAAAGGTCTTAACGTGGTTGTAGTGGGTGGCGCACGCGTGCCTGGATGCTTGCCTACGCACGCAACGCACGCGCACGTTCAGCCATCCTCAGCTGTCCGATCGTGAGATCGGACGGCTTAGATGAAACTGTGCCCACCTCCACAGCGCGCGCCCGCTCGTGTACGATGCTGCGTCTTCGCTGTGCGTGCAATAGTGCATGGGCGCTATCGGGCACGCGTGACCATTCGATCACGATCCAACGCTCCATGCACCCGCTCGCCCGCGCCTGATTTGAGGCTCGCGTCCTTTGCTTCACCTGCGGCATCGTCTCTGCTGTGCTACGCAGTCAAGAAGGTCGAGCGGACGATTTAAGGCGCCGCATCAACAGCCATTGGATCTTGATCCAATGGCGGGGAAGGGTAGATGTGGGAGCTTCAACAGGTGCGTGCGGGCGATTTGGTAGTCGAGATGGCACCACATGGTGCCATCTTGGCCGTCCATCTTCTGGATGATGTAGATGGTGCCATGAATGTCGGATTGACTCGATTTTTATGTCATTAGGCTATGATCGTTGATTCGATTCCATCCATGCGGTCGGATTTGTCTTTTGAAGTGTGGATTTACACCATCTTGGTCCTTGATCTTCTAGGGTTCCCAAGTCACTATCTGATGCTACAGATGCCTTATTGGGGCGATCTTGGAGTCGTTGAACTCCAATCGTCTCCCTGATCACATCTGTATGGTTGGATATTCGATCCGAGGCCCCGATAAAATGTTTGCCCTGTCCAAGCACATAAAAGGAGACAATTAACCTCCATTTTATTCAAACTACTCTAAATGCAAGTTGATGCATGTTATGCAATATTTATAGCATGCAATGCAATCTTATGCTTAAGAACATGCATAAATAGACATCTTAAGTAGTGTAAACATGTTTACATCATACCCCCATGCCTATCTTTTGCTAGTCCCTAGCAAAAACTATATGCTATTTATAAAAGAATTAGGCTGGATTATTTGGGCATGAGTTATTTTCAATCATTAAGAAAATGTATACCTAGGAACTGAGCTTTCAAAGACACAACATTGCCCGAGTATCTACCAAAATGCAGACTGCCTCAAGCCCTCGCCTTATTGAAAGAAAAATTTCTTTTTCTCTTTTTCCTCTTTTCTAATTTTTTTGGATTTTCAAGTTTTAGGGTTAAAGAGTGGCTTTCTACGGCCATTCAACTCACCAAAGATTTGATGAGAACCCTAAGTTCTAAGCATCTTGTTGTCAATGTGATAGACTCGTTGACCGGCAATTAAAATGGACTTCGGATTTCTACGCCTCTAGGTGACCTAAAAAGAATTCTATCTAAAGGTGTATCTTTACAACTGGTAGCTTTCTCCCTACTTTTATTTTTTATGGGGTCAACACAAGGGTGAATCTAATGTATATCTCCCCAGTTTATTCTACTTCTCCGCTTCTTCCTAAGTGTTTTAGTAATTTTCAGTGCATTTATTGAGCTGGGTTCTGGACAACCGGTCTATGAACTCTTGCCACTGACAACTTGCCAGCCATATTCATGCAGCGAAGTGTGGTTTATTTTTTTCTTTTCTTCTCTCCTTTTCTTTTTGATTTTTTTTTTCTTAAGTAGGTGGCTTCCCTGGTCTAAGATTTACCTAAAGGCAGCAAAAAGAGAAAGGTCCAGTGACTGGGCTCTGGACAACCTACCTATGGACTGTTACCCACGATAACCTGCCGGCCATATCACCCTAAAAGGTTCAATACCTACCCAAGTTCCGCTAGAATTGCCGAACAACAAGTCAGTGCAAAGAAAGTGTGTAGATGCTTAAAACTCAAAAATTCCCTCAAATTAGAGGGTGGGTTGATAAGTCGTGTACTTATCACCTAAACTTATTTACTCCAACTACGATAGAATTAAGATGGCGAGGACTCGAAAGACCAATCCACATTTTAGTGGATACACGGGCTAATTAAGTCTAAAGACCCGAAGGGTCTTTCTGTTCAGATCCTAATGTAAAATTTCCTAAGATTGAAAAGTCTTAATGTCCAACTAATTCTTCCTAATTTTGATTTTTTTTTATGTATAAATAAGATGAGAAAAATAATTTACATGAATTTCACAAAGCTAACGAAATGATTCAAAAATGAATCCACCCCCCCATGCCTAGCTGATGTAATGTCCTCATTGAAAAAGAGACATGAAAGAAATGGTAGAATATGAAAGATGTCACTTGAATATGAGGCTCGTATCAGCCTTGTGTCATATGTACAAATGTTGAGTTTAATACCATCAGCTAGGCGAAGTCCAGCCAAAGAAGTCACAGAATGGCTAGAGCAACTGTGTCTGAGATGGGTTCTGGAAGAATACGGTCAATAACAGGCTTCAGACATTCACCATTGACTTTAAATGTGTTACTCGTCTTTGGGTCAGAAATCTGAACGGCTCCATTTAGAAAAATCTAGTCAATTATTAATGGGCCATTCCATTTAGATCTAAGTTTGGCAGGAAAGAGCTTAAGTTTAGAATCGAATAACCAGACCTTCTGGTTTGGCTCAAAGCTCTTATGGGAAATCAGTTGATCATGTAAACTTTGGTCCAAGCCTTGTAGATCTTGGTATTCTCATAAGCATCATTTCTAAGCTCCTCCAACTCAGATAGTTGGAGTTTCCTAGTCTTCCCAGCTAAATTCAGATCTAAATTGCATTGTTTGATTGCCTAGAGTGCCCTGTGTTCAATCTGTACGGGTAGATGGCATGCATTTCCATACACTAAACAGAATGGAGACATGTCGATGGGCATTTTATGCGTCGTACAGTAGGCCCAAAGAATGTCCTCAAGGTTTTGAGTCCAATCCTTGCGATTAGGCCTAATCGTATTCTGCAGAATGTTCTTGATCTCTCAATTGGAGATCTCGGCTTGTCCATTCGTCTGGGGATGGTAAGGTGTGGAAATTCGATGATTAATGCCGTATTTGGCCAATAAATTCTGGATTTGGTCATTAGTAAAATGAGTGCCACCATCATTGATGATAGCCCTCAGAATCCCGAACCTACTGAAGGTATTTTTCTTGAGAAAATCGATGACCACCTTGTAGTCGTTGGTTCGGGTGGGAATCGCCTCAATCCATTTGGATACATAATCAACAACAACAAGAATGTACTGATGTCCAAATGAAGGGAGAAAGGGTCCCATGAGATCGATGCCCCAAAGATCAAAAATTTCGACAGGAAGAATTGGGTTTAGGGGCATCATATCTCTCTTAGTTATACTCCCGAGTGCTTGACATCGAGAACATGACCTTGAGAAATCCTGGGCATCATTAAATAAAGATGGCCAATAGAAGCCAGATTGCAAGATTTTTGCAGCCATCTTTTTCCTGGAGAAATGTCCACCACACCCAGATGCATGGTAGAACTCGAGTATACTGTTGAATTCATTCTCCGGTATACATCGACGAATAATCTGATCAGAGCCAATGAGGTACAGCTCAGGGTCCTCCCAGAAGTAGTATTTGGCCTCAGATTTGAGTCTATCCTGTTGTTACTTGGTCCAATCCTGGGGGATTCGACCAATGGCCAAATAGTTAATGTCAGCAAACCATGGGGTGTGGATGCCTAAAACTGTAATAATAGTTTCGTCCGGAAAAGTGTCAGCAATCGGAATGTCCAGACGAGAAGAATCACCTAGGAGTCTTGACAAATGATTCGCTGCCCCATTTTGTACCTCGATTTTATCATTGATTCAAAGATCAAATTCTTGAAGAAGAAGAATCCAACGAATAAGCTGGGGTTTAGCATCCTTTTTAGCCAAGAGGTGTCTCAAAGCCGAGTGGTCGGTATAGGTGACAACATGAGACCCTAAGAGATAAGCCTTGAATTTTTCCAAAGAGAACACTACAGCTAGTAATTCCTTTTTAGTAACAGTGTAATTCCTCTGGGCTTCATCCAGAGTTTTACTAGCGTAGTAGATGGCAAAGGGTTTTCTATGAATTTTTTGACCCAGGACAGCCCCGACCAGGTAATCAGAAGCATCAGTCATGATCTCAAAAGGGGCTATCCAAATTGGTGGTTGCAAAACTGGAGTACATGTGACTACTGTTTGGAGGAAATCAAATGCCTTTCGGCATGATTCGTAAAAAACAAACGACATTTCTTTGGCAAGAAGATTGCTTAAGGGATGAGCAACCTTCGAGAAATCCTTGATGAATCTTCGATATAATCCCACATGGCCAAGAAATGATCAGATTTGTTTAACAGATGTAGGAATAGGAAGTTTAGTGATAGCATCAACCTTAGCTTTATCCACTTCAATTCCCCGTTCAGAGATTACATGACCCAAAATGATGCCTTCTTCGGTCATGAAATAACTCTTTTCTAAGCTAAGGACCATTCGTGTTTTGATACATCACTTAAGAATCATTTCCAGATTAGCCAAACAAGAGTCAAATTATTCTCCGAAAATAAAGAAATCACTCATGAAGACTTCCATAAACTCTCCCACCATGTCAGAAAATATGGCTAGCATACACCTTTGAAAAGTCGCAGGTGCATTGCATAACCCGAAAGGCATCCTATGAAAAGCAAAGGTTCCGTAGGGAAAGGTGAAAGTAGTTCTTTCCTAATCCTCGGGATGGATAGGAACTTGGTTGTATCCTGAGTAGCGATCAAGAAAACAGAAGTACTTCTGCTCAGCTAATCTTTCCATGATTTGATCGATCAAGGGCAGGGGAAAATGATCTTTTTTAGTGGTTGTGTTCAGCTTCCTATAATCAATACAAATCATCCAAGAGGAAGCTGAAAAAGTTGTGATAGATTCTCCTCTCTTGTTACTCACAACGGTAATCCCAGCTTTCTTCGGAGCAATCTGTACGGGACTTACCCAGGGACTATCAGAGATTGGATAAATAATTCCTGCATCAAGCCACTTGATGATTTCCTTTTTGACCACTTCTCGCATATTTGGATTAAATCTCCTCTTCATCTGGCGAGAAGGGCGGGATCCATCTTCCAAGAATATTCTATGATTATAGTAAGATGGCTCGATCCCCCTGAGGTCATGAATGGTCCACCCAATTGTCTCCTTATCTTCCTTCAGGACCTTGATCAATTTAATCTCTTGCTCCTTTGTCAATTTGGCAATGATAATCACAGGGAGCGTCTTCTGAGGTCCTCAAAATTGATATTCCAAATTCTCAGGCAATGGTTTCAGTTCAAGTTGGGGCTGGTTGATGATAGATGGTAGGGTAGATGCTGAAGATTCAACAAGAGAAAGAGGTTGTGAATGAACAAAACCAATAACCTCTTCAGAAGATGGTAGGTCAACCATAGAGGGTTGTGGGTCAAATTCGTCATCCTAGGAGGAACTTTCGATTGAAGAAACCATCAAACAAGTTTCAATATTTTCATTATCCTCATCAAGTTCCTCAATAAATCCACAATCCTAAAATTTGTTGATCACCTTAAAAATATCCAATTTCATTCATTGATCCCCAAAGATGATTTCCATGCTACTGTTTTCACAATTAATGTTGGCCTTAGAGGTAGCCAGGAACGGACACCCCAGAATGATGGCCGTGTTCCTCAGATTATCAGGTACATCCATGTCAAGGACAAGAAAATCTACAGGAAAATAGAAATCCTTGACCTTAACTAGAACATCTTGAATAATGCCTCGTGGGTTTGTGACCAAGCGGTCCGCTAACTGTAGCGTTGCTGGGGCTGAAGTTCACCTAACCCAAACTTCTCATAAGGAGAAGTCGGAATTTGGTTGATGCATGCACCCAGATCCAAAAGTGCTCTATCAAATGTATAATTTCCGATGACGCAAGAAATCAACGGAGCACCAAGATCTCTCTTTTTCTGTGGGAGGTAGTGTAGGATAACAGAACTAGCCTGCTCAAAGAGTACCACCTTCCTCGGAACAGATTCTCTCGACTTACACTTTTGTGTACATAATTCCGTTAAAAATCTTTCATAAGTCTGTATGTCCTTGACAGCGTCAAGGAGCGGGATATTGATCTCAACATTCTTAAATAGATTCAGAAGCTCCCCATTGCTATCAATAGACTTCTTCTTCTTTGATTTGGTTAAGGCTTCAGGAAAAGGAACATGAGTCAGATCTTTAGAATCAGGTTCCTGAGCCTTGATTTCTCCTCTAGAATTCTCCTCTCTCCTCAAGTTCTTCAGGATTCAAAAGATCAGAATAGTATGGTTGTCGATCCTGAGTCTGCTTACCACTCCTCAAAGTGATACAATTTGCAGATGCATAAGAATTTGGGTCTTGGGGAGGGTTAGGAAAGATTGGAGGAGCTTGATTAGCCATGAATTGTTGATTTGCAGAAGAAGAAGAAGAAGACGAGGAACCCTGCTCAACCACCTAAGCATGTGCGTGTGGGTCCCTCTCATTTCTGTACCCATGGGCTTGGTTGCCCAAATTCATAATATTTCACGGGTTGGGTATGGGTTGGGATGGTAGAGATTCGGGTTGACGAGAGTTAGCAATGAGCCCGGACTGCAAGTTGTCCAACGAGGTTTTCATTTGCTGCATGAGCTGGAGCATGGATCCTTGCATCTCTACCATTTATCGGTTCAAATCAGCCTGCCCTGCAGGTTGATGGGCATTCCAAGCTGGCTGATTGACTTGATTCGGAGGCCACTGAGTATATACATGACCCTGACTCACTGGTCGTTGCGGAGCATAGTTGCCAGGTCAGAATTGGGTCTGTTGCCCTGGGTTTTTCCAAGAGAAGTTAGGGTGGTTTCTCCAACCCGGATTATAACCATTAGAGTAGGGTTGGATCTAACATTCTCTTATACAGCACAAACATTGTCATAGGGTGAGGATCGAGAGAAAGAAAGGGAAGGATCAGAAAAATTGGGATCAAAGGCCACAGTTTGGAACTTGTGGGGTTCCGAAAAATGTTGACTCATATGTTGAGCCGCATCGAGTTGATTCATGAACTCCCGTCCATAAGGAGCTCGTGAAGAATGGAATCCCAAATTTTGGGATTGAGTGGATCGAGAGTTGTTCATAGAATTGCTTGCCATCCACTCTTCCATTCTCTTAGCAACCAAGTCCACCTTATCAAGTTTGTTACAAATCAATTCCATATTAAATGAATGAGAGTCATGGACTTCATTGACATTTGATCTGGGCTGCTGGGGCCAGTTAAATGTATCCATGGAGGCATGATTGATTGAATTCTTACTCATTTACTCAAATAAATCATGTGCACTATCTGCATCTTTATTGAGGAAATTGCATCCGCAAGAAGCATCCACATGATTTCTGAGTTGCTCAGTCAACCCATGATAGAAGATCTGCACGAGTTGCCATTTCGGCACCTCATGGTGTGGACAACTCCGTAATAAGTCCTAGAATCGCTCCCAGGCCACATCAAATTGCTCCCCCAGCTGCTGGGTAAAGGTAGTGATTGCCTGTCTCAAAGCATTGGTACGTCCGACTGGGAAGAATTTCTTTCGAAAGGCCGATTTCAACTCATTCCAAGTTGTAATTGGTCTTCCTATTGTCCTACACCAATTTGCAGCCTTATCCCCAAGAGAGTGGGGAAAGAGCCTCATGATCATTTGCTCCTCGTTTATGTTTCGTGCCTTGGTGGTCTGGACCAAAGTGGTCAAGTTCTCCAAGTACTGAAATGGATCATCGGAGGCAAGCCCATGATAATGTTTAATTAGGCTTAACACCTGGGGCTTGATTTCTACGCCACCGGCTTGAATCTGGACACCGGGACGTTCCCCGTAATTTGAACGATCATAAAAATCCTTCAAGGGCTGAGTGCCCTGCATTCTCTGCATTTGTTCCAGCTGCCTTCGAAATTCTTCCTATGGATTTCCAAGTATAGGAGACTGTTGGTCGGCCGTGGGATCAATTTGGCCAAAATCCAATTTGCAACTCCTAGAATGCTCTAATGGTCCTCCCAATCGGGGATTCAATGACCGTCTTCCTAGCATAAACTAGAAAAAGGTCGGAAGGACTGGAGATAGGGACCCTGCATCATAACAAAACAAGGCTGTCCTTAAATGGGGTAGCCTAAGGATCTACTGACTCCCAAAACCTGCCTTAAGACTGTAAATGATTTACTCTACTTGCGTTTGTTCAATCCAACCAGTTAGAAGGAGGGACTGGGGAGAAGGTTATTCCTTCGGCTTTCGCCTCCGATTCCTAGTGTACCCCCTAGCCGCGGTCGTTTGATGCTATTCCCCTAGCTAGACATTAGATTAATTAGTACAAGTAGGTTAATCAAAGACAATCTCAGACTAGGCCCTCAAGAGCGAATCAGACCTTAAGGCCAACGTCTACTCAATTTTATTAACGCCTAGGATTGTGGTGCTTATGGCATGTGATGGGCCCTTAAAATGGATTGTGCCCTTAATGAATGATTGAGATTTGTGTAAGTGCATGCACAACCAGGGTTTTCAAGCAAGATTATTGGTGATGCATGGAATTTAATGTTCAAATCTTGCTTAAGTAGCTTTTAGGGTTTCAAATTAGGTGGATTGCAATCATATTTCTAGGCAAACCAAGTTGTCAAACACGGGTGAAGATTGTTTTCCTATAAAACCAAAAAGAAAGTGTAGTGCCTGGAATAGACCTTGATTGAAAACCCTAAGGAAGAGAAACTTGATGAGTTGATTTTAAGTAGAGTGGTGCGGCCCAAACAACTCAAACAACTGGCCACAAATGCACCACTAAGTTAGGCACTCAAAGATGGTTAGCCTAGAATGATTTATACTCTTTTATGTGTTGCTTTGTTTGTACAGGTTCCATAGATCAGAACCCATTTGAGTAGAAACAAATCAATTTGATTAAGTGCCTTGAATGTGGGTGTATGTTGTGTGTTTGTTGAAAATTGCCCCACCAGATTATCTTTTTATTTTTTTTTTTATATATATGAGGGTGGAATGAATGTGAGTGAGAATCCAAACAACCAAACTATTCCTAGGATTTATGCAAACACCTAGGTTAAATGGAATTTGGATTTAATGTGGCGAATGAAATCTATGGAGGGGGAAAGAATGGGGAGCACTTACAGTTGTCTTCAACTGCACTTAACTCCAGTCTACCGTTTGATGATTCCTTGATGGAGGTCTCTGCGAAACAATAGACACAAGAGAAAGCAAGTTAGTAAACATTAAAGTTCAAGAAATGTGGAAAGAAGATCAGAAATCGTTGCCTCCTCGGCAACGGTGCCAAAATGTGAAACATGCGAGTTGCTACGCTAACGTATTTGATTTTTAAAACCTTGTCATTGTAGCTTGAAAGCGAAGAACTCGTGTTCAACAAATAAAATTTATACCGAAATTGAAATTCTGAGTCGAACATAGGGAGGCTACGTCGATCTATATTTGCAATTATATTTTTTTTAGAATTTTTCTTGAAAAGCGAGGCAATGTAATTACAATGAAGCTATAACAACAATCAGACTGAAAAAGGGGGAGAGAGAGAGAGAGAAAACATGCATTTAATAATTCAAAATGTTTATACAATAAAACCAAATAAGAATTACACTAGAAAGCAGGAAATCAGCTACACTAGAAAGTAAGAAAATTTGATACTAGAAAGCTGTAAAGAAGAACGGGACAGAGAAGTTATCTTCCTCGACGATTGCTTGGAGGACGAGTCAAATGGGGCGACGCCTGGACGAAGGAGGATGGAGCAGGACAAAGGAGGACGAAGTAGAAGAACAGGAACAGGGCAGCACATCGTCAACATCGCAGGATCCACTTCCGAACGGGGATGAAAATTTTGACTTTATCTCACGAGGAGCATCCTAGGTGTGGGATAAACTTCTTGAAGTGCATTGGGTCAACCGGGTTTTATTGTTATAACGTTGTAGTATAGCCAGTTATTACCAACATTTCAAATATATAAATTTTTTACTCGGAAAATAAAAGAGTTCCCGAGGTCGAACTCAGGGAGCAAGTTGTATTCTAGAGATATACATGTTTCTTTTACAAAAAATAAAGAAAGAGAGAGGGAAAGAATTTGTTGTTCTCTTTGTTTTCTCCTCGTGATGTTCTTCTTTCTTTCTTTCTTCAGATCTCCTTCTTCTTCTTTGTTCTGCAGAGGTGATGCTCTTCTTTCTTTCTTCAGATCTCCTTCTTCTTCTTTGTTCTGCAGAGGTGATGCTCTTCTTTCTTTCTTCAGATCTCCTTCTTCTTCTTTTCTTCTTCTGCCAGGGACGTCACCCCTCCTTCTTTCTCCTTTTCCCTTCAGGCCGTCGTCTGATTTCCAAATCAGACGACTTAAACTACCTGTCGCTACAGTCAGCTTCCTTCTTCTTCCGCGGTTCTTCTTCTTCACCTGTGCCTGCACACTTCAGAGTTTTTCGTCAGAGGCAAAACCTACTCTACCCCCCCCCCCCCGCGTCTCTCTCTCTCTCTGAAACCACTCTTCGGAAAGCTCTCCCAGAGCTGCCGGGTAACCGGGTTCGGGTCAGGCCCGGGTCCAGGCCCACCGGCATGCGTGGTGGGCGAGGAGTGCAGGTCAGTCTTAAGTCGGGTCGGGTCAGGTCCGCGGGGCGTGAGCGCGGACGAGACCGGGTAACCGGGCGGGTGAAGGGGACCTCACCCCGTGTGCTGAGGCAATAAGCCTCCAGCACTTTTGCATCTTATATCGCTGCGCCTCTTCAGGCTTTTCCGAGGTGGGACTAAATGTCCCACCTCAATTGCGCGCCCGCAGCGGGGAAATCAGCAGGAGATCGTGGCGTCACGCGAAGCCTTCTGCCTTAGCTGCGAGCCTGGTGTTTTGTCGAAACGCCTCGCAAGGCCTGGGAGTTGAATCTGGGCGTGACGCTGAGCGTGGCGCGCCTGTAGCTGCAGGCGGAAGCAGTTCCTCCTGCACGGCAATGGCGGCGGAGGTCGGGTGGCCTGTTCACAAGAAAACGGCCTCTTGGGCTAATCAGAAAGTGCCAGGAGCTTCGCCAGGGTGCGGCGAAGCTCGTGTGGGTGGTGGCGAGGCGCGGGGCGGCGTGCAAGGGCTGCCCTAGGTCGGACTGTGGGTCGGAGGATGGGTTTGTTGGGGGAAGCGTTACGGAGGTGTGGAGTGGCAGTGAAGGGGTGGGGGGTGCTCAGTGTGATGAGGCGGAGGTTCGGTGAGGGTCGGCGAGGTGTGTGAGGCTGTGGAGCGGTGGGAGCATCTCGCCGGAGGGTGTCCGGAGACGAAGGGGGTGACGATGGTCAGGGTCGGTCGAGGGCTTAATTGAATAAATTGAAAGCGGGGAAAGAAAGAGGAGAAGAAGGGGAGTAGCTCTAGCTTACTTGCAGGGACGAAGGGGGAGGAACAGGGCGACAGTGGTATCGACTGTCGCCGGAGAAGACGATGCTCAGGGAAAGGGGCGGCGGCGAGCAGAGAGCCGGAGAGGCGCCAGCTGGGTGCGGCGTGGCGCGGGAAGAGCAGGGGAGGAAGTCTCTGCTGCTGGTATTGCGGCAGAGCGAAGAAGTGGAGGGGGAGGAACCGCCGGAGCTGGTGAGCGTCTGCCGGAGAGAGAAGAGAGGAAAGTTGGGGATTTTCTCCGTCAGATCCAAGCTGCCCCGGTCGGTGGAGCAACGGGGGGTATTTATAGGGATCAAACAGGGAGGAAGGCGGAGGGAGACGACGTGTCTCCCTCGCCGGAGGATGGCCGAAAACAAGAACCCATACCGTCCGTGCGTTCGCACGGTCGGTATGGTGGGTTACAACGACCAGGGGGGTGTCCCTGCGGCGGCTGACGACGCAGGGCACCCCCGGTTTACTTGCCAGGTCCCCCACCTCACCCTGCGCGGCGCCATGCTCCGCGCAAGGTCGCCGGAGCATGGTGCTGGCAGGTTTTGCAGGGGGGACCTGATCGCAAAGAACGAAGGAGAGTTAGGGGCCAAAATGCGAGGGTTCAAAAGTTGAGGGCCAAAAAGTAAATATATGAGGACCAAAGTGTAAAGTTGGTCAAGGAGGTTTCTTCTTAGGCTCAAGTTTTTATACATGACTGATTAGGACCTAAGGAATCTGATGGTGAATTTAATTTCTATATTAAACCTTGTTTGACCGGTCAATTTATGCGAAAACCCAAATTAAGTTATTAATTGGGCATGGTTCTCAATGTAGGTCAAAATGGGTTCTGAAGGCCAAATTGAAGGTTCTAAACCCTAGAGATTATTTTTCTATGAATTTTAGAGGGTTTATTCTATTTTTACTCTGCCTTGAACCTCGTGAATTGAAGTGGGTTGTTTTAGGGTTACAGATTATCATTTAGTTTCTTGGAATTGCTGTAGCCCTTGCTAGATCATTTCATCCCACTTTTATTCTTATTAAGCTGCTTTGACCTATGTTTGGGCCCTGAATTACCCTGTATGCAGATTATATTGGTAAAATTGCATTTTTACCCCTTATGACTTATTTTCTTCTCAAACTCAGAATTCTCTGAGTTAAGCCTTTCCTTGAGATATGTAGGAGCTTTTATCCTTTGTATTAGGTCAAAATGAGCTAGTTATGGCTCATGATTAGGTTCTCATCATACCCCCATGCCTAGCTTTTGCTAGTCCCTTTGCAAAAACTTAAGGTTTCAACCCTTGTTCTAGACCATGAAATTTTTAATAGTTTTAGATAAGTGCCTTTTTTATTTGAGCATAGATTAGGTTAGAATGCTGACCATAGGCCTAAAAGGTACTCTAGTACCAATCAAGATCCAAATCTGTCTAGCCTTAGCCTCAGTCTTTTAGCAAAGGTTTTTAAGGCCCACAAGAACTAACCTAAGGTTTATTGGACTTTGTGGTTAAAGCACCCGTGCTTGAAATGATTTTAGCCCTGGCTCAGTTCGCAGTGCGTTTTGTAAGAGAGAGATAGAAAGTTTTTCTGTTTGGAGAGTTTTCTCTCTCTTTTTCTTTTTAGTTCTAGCCTAGGATTGGCTTTTCAACACGGTCTGTATCAGATTCCTTGCTCCCATCATCAATCCTCAAGGGTTCCTGGCGATCGATGCTTCGAGATAGCACCGCCCATGGCAACCCCCGGAACCCTGGCTATTGAGATTTCGAGATAATCCCATCCATGGTGTTCCGTGGCCAAATCCAGACCCTGGCACTTGACACTTCGAGATAATGCCATCCATGGAATCTGAACCAGCAGAGTGCTTACATGCCCCCAGTAGGATATGTAAATATCCTAGGAGACAAGCACCAAGGAGATGATATTTTGCTACGCATCTTCGAGGGGATTTCCCGCCTCTCCGCGCTGGGAACTCGTCCAAATCAACTTGTGTTGATCGGCCGCTCCTATTCTAGGTGTTCTTTTCAGATTTTTGCGACGCTTCTACGTGATTCTGATTTTTACGCTTACTGAACCAGGCTGTGTGTGAGATTAGGGTGCTTAGGTTACTGAGTCCCGTAAACCAAAAATTAGTTAACGAGGCTAAATACTCCCTAAGCCTTAGACCTAATACTTCAGCTTTTCATTTTCCTCAACCTCTTGAGGAGTGTCCAGATCTTAATGGGTACTAAGAGTCTATTCAAGAATGCCTAAGGTTTGCATTCTTTACTAATCTCATTGTGCACTTTTCTTGAATGAGGTCTAGAACTTAGGTTAATTCCTTAGTTCCTTACTAATGACTATCACTTTTTCTCATAATTTTGTGCTCCTTTTTCATTTTGTTTCTTTTCTCCTTCGCAAAATTTTCTTCTCTTTTCCTCTTATTCTTTTTCGAAAATTTTTTTTAATTTTTATGGTGTTTTTGGCGTATGTGAATTTTTTTTGTTTGAAACCTTTTCTTACAAGTTTTGCACCTTCATACCCCCCCATGCCT
Organism: Thalassia testudinum; assembly: GCA_037157565.1. Classification (NCBI taxonomy): domain Eukaryota; kingdom Viridiplantae; phylum Streptophyta; class Magnoliopsida; order Alismatales; family Hydrocharitaceae; genus Thalassia; species Thalassia testudinum. Next base: position 74,727,961 of record JAZHRO010000003.1, on the reverse strand, counting down.
AAGATTTGCAATGTCCTCATTGTAACCTAGGGGGTCTTAGTTCATTCCTTAAGACAGAAATTTGGATGAGTGGATGGGTCGGGTTGAATTTTTGCGGACGATTTCAAATCCCAGATGCAAACATCTGAGTTGGGGTCGGCTGTCTACAAGGGTGAACTTCAAGTGTAAAAAGCTGTCAGAACAAGTTTCAGGTTTTCAAAGAGAATGACGGGCTGCCTCCCGTTGAGCGCTAAATTTGATGCCTTCAGCCAAGCGGGAAATGCGATGGAGAGGGGATGGTCAAATCAGCGGAGTTTTGTAAGACAAGCACCTTGATTAAGAGCCTGGTTGGTTCAACCAGGTGCTTGTTCAGATCAACAGGCTGATGATGCAGCCCAAACCCAATCAATCTGGTGGGTTGATAGATGTGGATAAAAAGGTGTGGAACCCACCATATACTATGAAGCTCAGATAGATGTGGAAGTGTAAACGCAGGGTTTGGCTGAGTCGAATCAGCCTGGTCAAAGTAGGGACTCGTAGAATAATCAGTGGTTGATGCAGGAACCCTACAGGGGTGATCAGAGAATGATAGAGCATGGTATGTAGTCTGATCAATGTTCGAAACCCGATGTGGAAATGCAATCGGCTCGGTGAGAGGTGAATCTGAATAGAAATTGAGTCCGGTTGCAGGTCGAGGTTGGGAAGAGGTTTTGATCCGTTCTGTGTGTGCGGATGAGGTGGCCATTGTGTACGAGGGCTCTTCTAGAAACGGATGATAGGTGGTTTCCTGTAGAGAGTCCTCTGGGTAACTATCAAATGCCGGAAGAGTGTTTGTAGGATGAAAGAAATCGGATTCGAGAAAAAATTTGGATTCTAGGTTACAATCACTCTTGGCATTTTCTGTTTTTGGTTCCTGAGGATCGAAAAGGAATGATTCTGTGTTATCAGTGATCTCGGGAATCAGGACCTCAGAGTCGGAGTCAGAGTCATGAGAACTGAGGTCGTAGATAGGCCTGGCGTGTTCAGGAAGGGGAATCTCTCCGCAATTATAGTCAGATTTGAAATTGTCGGAGAGTTGGCGAAAATGAGATTCATGATCATGAATTCCACCACAGCAAAAATCATCAGATGTGGAATCAGCAGCCTGATTGGGGTCTAGCCTATATGTCAATTCTGGGCTCGAAAAGGTATTCTGTCTAGGCTCAAGCTCCAAGCTGGTAGGATAGACCCAATTAAAATCCAACTCGTCCAACTCCTCAGTTTCTGTATCATAAATTGGCATGTCTTCTGGAAAATCGATCAGATTTTCTGAAGATGTTGGAGAGGGATATTCATCAAATAGAGGCCCGGAATCATATTCTGTAAAATTTTGATCGTTCTCATAAGGGGCCTCATAATCTTCCCAATAAGTTTCAGATCTAGGTTCTAGGCTTAGGATGTGGGTAGAATTATTAGAACCTAAGTCCGAATATCCTTCGAGGGCCACCTTATCAAAATAAGGGGCGGAATTTATACCCTCAGAAGGTTCAGTTCTGATCTTATTATTGCGGGAGTTTTGAAATTCTAGGCTTGACAATTCATGGTCTAAGTTTGGCTCATCATTGTGTTCTCCTGCAATATCCCAACCTAATTCAACATTGTCTTCTATCTGGGTTGGGATTTTACAACCACTTTGTGCCTCAATCCCGAGATCTGGGAAACTGGATTGTTCCTTAATATTGTTCCAAGATGGTTCATCCTCTGTTTCTGGTATATACGGGTATTTCTGGTTGATAATTTGTTCTACTGATTTCATCATTTCTACCCGTTCCATAAGGGCATCTTGGTGTTGTTCCCAAAGTACAGGATTTGTCAAGCATTGAAGGTATTCAGATTGGTGTAATTTTTCCATCTCAATGTATCCTGTCATGAGCATATCTCGGGTTGATCCTTTTGAAATTTCAATCAATAGAATTTGGGCACAGTTTATGATGAAAGCTGTGGTTGTTGGAACATCAACCTGAATGTTTCCTATTGGTGTTGAGGGTTTATATTTGATTTCATAGATTTCAAGGGCATCCTCAATCATCTTATCTTTCATGGATCTCAGATATTCAGGTTTTTTGAATGGTAGTCTTGCTAGGTAATTAGGCTACATAATTGGATCAGGTGGTGGAATCAAGATATAGAACCAAAGTTTGAATCAAGATGGAAGAAGGGGATTTTGTTCAGAATCAGAGGAAAGAGGGGCTATGTGCATGATTTCTGCAAAAACAAAGGAGCCGAGGCTTAGCCTCGGGGAGAGTGAATTTCTATAGGAGGTTTCAAGGACCTCCTGAAAAATACTGAAGGGCTGGATGAGATAAGCAGGTGCTGGACCCAATCAAGACACCCAAAAATTGTTGGGTGACTATAGAGGTTCGGGGCAGATGGACCCCTTGATCAGAAAGATCGTCCACCTGATAATTACCTGGGCAGCCAGAGAGGGAGAGTCCCGCGAAGACCCCTACACGGTAGAGCGTCCCCACGGGTTACAGGGTTTCCCCCACCCGACCTCTCTTGTCACTGCGGTTCCAGGTAGACCAGAATGGGGATCTTGACCTCTTAAGTCTACCAATTTTAAGATCAGGGTGCTTAAGGTTTCACTTGAACTTTAGTCTTTTTAAGTGCAAAGAGTGACCTAATTTAAGGTTGGTTGTCCCAAAGGGGTCAACTTTACCTCTTGTTTTCTTTGAGAGCTTTCAGGTCTTGTTTTTTAGGGTTCAAGTGTTTAGAGAGAGCCAATTGTTTAGGATTTTTCTTGTTAATTATTTTCAATCAATGGCTTGGGCACACCACTTTTGGATTTCCTCAATTCTTGATTAAGGGGTGTGTCTCTACTGAAATCCTAATGTTTGACCTTATGTTGGCTCTACTTGGTCCATTTAACTCTTTGTTGGGCAATTAGGGCTCAAGCAAGAATGTGTTAGCCCTTAAATACCCTTAATAGTGTGCAGGACTAATGAGTTGAAAACATGCAACTCTTTACGGTTACTAAGTATGGAAGACAGGTTAGCCCTATATTGCTTGTTCTTTTCTTTTCTTCCTCTTTAGAGTTTAGGGGTTAATAGCGAGAGGAAAGATTTACCTATCCTCGGAGTGGTTGTCGTGCGGTTGCTTGTCTTCTTGATTTCCTGTAGTTTTCTGCACAAAAGAGAGGAGATTATCAGAAATTAAAAAGAAACAGGAATGTTTACCTCTAGAATAGCCGTTGCTCCCCGGCAGCGGCGCCAAAATGAAGTGCGTTGGGTCAACCGGGATTTATTGTTATAACGTTGTAGTATAGCCAGTTATTACCAACATTTCAAATATATAAATTTTTTACTCGGAAAATAAAAGAGTTCCCGAGGTCGAACTCAGGGAGCAAGTTGTATTCTAGAGATATACATGTTTCTTTTACAAAAAATAAAGAAAGAGAGAGGGAAAGAATTTGTTGTTCTCTTTGTTTTCTCCTCGTGATGTTCTTCTTTCTTTCTTTCTTCAGATCTCCTTCTTCTTCTTTGTTCTGCAGAGGTGATGCTCTTCTTTCTTTCTTCAGATCTCCTTCTTCTTCTTTGTTCTGCAGAGGTGATGCTCTTCTTTCTTTCTTCAGATCTCCTTCTTCTTCTTTTCTTCTTCTGCCAGGGACGTCACCCCTCCTTCTTTCTTCTTTTCCCTTCAGGCCGTCGTCTGATTTCCAAATCAGACGACTTAAACTACCTGTTGCTACAGTCAGCTTCCTTCTTCTTCCGCGGTTCTTCTTCTTCACCGGTGCCTACACACTTCAGAGTTTTTCGTCAGAGGCAAAACCTACTCTACCCCCCCCCCCCGCGTCTCTCTCTCTCTCTGAAACCACTCTTCGGAAAGCTCTCCCAGAGCTGCCGGGTAACCGGGTTCGGGTCAGGCCCGGGTCCAGGCCCACCGGCATGCGTGGTGGGCGAGGAGTGCAGGTCAGTCTTAAGTCGGGTCGGGTCGGGTCAGGTCCGCGGGGCGTGAGCGCGGACGAGACCGGGTAACCGGGCGGGTGAAGGGGACCTCACCCCGTGTGCTGAGGCAGTAAGCCTCCAGCACTTTTGCATCTTATATCGCTGCGCCTCTTCAGGCTTTTCCGAGGTGGGACTAAATGTCCCACCTCAATTGCGCGCCCGCAGCGGGGAAATCAGCGGGAGATCGCGGCGTCACGCGAAGCCTTCTGCCTTAGCTGCGAGCCTGGTGTTTTGTCGAAACGCCTCGCAAGGCCTGGGAGTTGAATCTGGGCGTGACGCTGAGCGTGGCGCGCCTGTAGCTGCAGGCGGAAGCAGTTCCTCCGGCACGGCAATGGCAGCGGAGGTCGGGTGGCCTGTTCACAAGAAAACGGCCTCTCGAAATAATCAGAAAGTGCCAGGAGCTTCGCCAGGGTGCGGCGAAGCTCGTGTGGGTGGTGGCGAGGCGCGGGGCGGCATGCAAGGGCTGCCCTAGGTCGGACTGTGGGTCGGAGGATGGGTTTGTTGGGGGAAGCGTTACGGAGGTGTGGAGTGGCAGTGAAGGGGTGGGGGGTGCTCAGTGTGATGAGGCAGAGGTTCGGTGAGGGTCGGCGAGCTGTGTGAGGCTGTGGAGCGGTGGAAGCATCTCGCCGGAGGGTGGCCGGAGACGAAGGGGGTGACGATGGTCAGGGTCGGTCGAGGGCATAATTGAATAAATTGAAAGCGGGGAAAGAAAGAGGAGAAGAAGGGGAGTAGCTCTAGCTTACTTGCAGGGACGAAGGGGGAGGAACAGGGCGACAGTCGTATCGACTGTCGCCGGAGAAGACGATGCTCAGGGAAAGGGGCGGCGGCGAGCAGAGAGCCGGAGAGGCGCCAGCTTGGTGCGGCGTGGCGCGGGAAGAGCAGGGGAGGAAGTCTCTGCTGCTGGTATTGCGGCAGAGCGAAGAAGTGGAGGGGGAGGAACCGCCGGAGCTGGTGAGCGTCTGCCGGAGAGAGAAGAGAGGAAAGTTGGGGATTTTCTCCGTCAGATCCAAGCTGCCCCGGTCGGTGGAGCAACGGGGGGTATTTATAAGGATCAAACAGGGAGGAAGGTGGAGGGAGACGACGTGTCTCCCTCGCCGGAGGATGGCCGGAAACAAGAACCCATACCGTCCGTGCATTCGCACGGTCGGTATGGTGGGTTACAACGACCAGGGGGGTGTCCCTGCGGCGGCTGACGACGCAGGGCACCCCCGGTTTACTTGCCAGGTCCCCCACCTCACCCTGCGCGGCGCCATGCTCCGCGCAAGGTCGCTGGAGCATGGTGCTGGCAGGTTTTGCAGGGGGGACCTGATCGCAAAGAACGAAGGAGAGTTAGGGGCCAAAATGCGAGGGTTCAAAAGTTGAGGGCCAAAGAGTAAATATATGAGGACCAAAGTGTAAAGTTGGTCAAGGAGGTTTCTTCTTAGGCTCAAGATTTTATACATGACTGATTAGGACCTAAGGAATCTGATGGTGAATTTCATTTCTATATTAAACCTTGTTTGACCGGTCAATTTATGCGAAAACCCAAATTAAGTTATTAATTGGGCATGGTTCTCAATGTAGGTCAAAATGGGTTCTGAAGGCCAAATTGAAGGTTCTAAACCCTAGAGATTATTTTTCTATGAATTTTAGAGGGTTTATTCTATTTTTACTCTGCCTTGAACCTCGTGAATTGAAGTGGGTTGTTTTAGGGTTACAGATTATCATTTAGTTTCTTGGAATTGCTGTAGCCCTTGCTAGATCATTTCATCCCACTTTTATTCTTATTAAGCTGCTTTGACCTATGTTTGGGCCCTGAATTACCCTGTATGCAGATTATATTGGTAAAATTGCATTTTTACCCTGTATGACTTGTTTTCTTCTCAAACTCAGAATTCTCTGAGTTAAGCCTTTCCTTGAGATATGTAGGAGCTTTTATCCTTTGTATTAGGTCAAAATGAGCTAGTTATGGCTCATGATGAGGTTCTCATCACTTCTCTTGAGCTTTAGAGAGGTAGAGAAGAGAAGGAAGGCATCAGAATTTCGTGTAGAGGGGGTCTCCTTTTATAGCTGTAAGGAATGAGGGTAATTTGGTCATTACATCTTTAAAAACATCAATTTAGGACCTTTAGTGATGGATAAAACTGTCGCTAAAGGTCTTAACGTGGCCGTAGTGGGAGGTGCACGCACGCCCACTCGCTTGCCTGCGCACGCAACGCATGCGCACGTTCAGCCATCCTCAGCCCTCCGATCATGAGATCAGATGGCTCAGATCGTGCTACGCCCGCCTCCTCAGTGCCCGCCCGCCCGCGTATGATGCTGCGTCTTTGCCATCCTCAGGGTGCTATCGGGCGCACGCAACTGTTCGATCGCGATCCGACGCTCCATGTGCTTGCTCGCACCTGATTTGAGCCCTGCGGGGGCTCATCCCCGAGACCTCTACTTTGCCCAAAGCATTGTCTCCGCTGTGCTACGTAGTCAAGAAGGTCGGGCGGACGATTTAAGGTGCTGCATCCACAGCTATTTGATCTTGATCCAAAGGCGGGGAAGGGCGGATATGGGGGTTTCAGCAGGTGCGTGCGGGCGATTGGGCGGCCGAGATGGCACCACATGGCACCATCTTGGTCGTCCATCTTCTACATGATGTAGATGGTGCCAAGAATGTCGGATTGACTCGATTTTTGTGTCATTAGGCTGCGATCACCGATCCGAATCCATCCGTGCATCGGATTTATCGTTTGAAGTGCGGATTTACACCATCTTGGCCCTTGATCTTCTAGGGTTCCCCGATCACTATCTGATGCTACAGATGCCTGATTAGGGTGATCTTGGAGTCGTTGAACTTTAATCGTCACCTTAATCACATATGTACGGTTGGATCTTCAATCCAAGGCCGTGTTAAAAAGTTTTCCCTATCCAAGCACATAGAAGGAGACAATTAACCTCCATTTTATTCAAACTACTCTAAATGCAAGATGATGCATGTTATGCAATATTTATAGCATGCAATGCAATCCTATGCTTAAGAACATGTGCAAATAGACATCTTAAGTACTGTAAACTTGTTTACATCACTTGCTTACACCTGTAATCTTTATTTCATTTTCTCTTCTTATAATTGGGTTGAAGTAACCCTTTAATTACCTCAAGTTATTAGTAAATTGATTCCCTCTGAGATGAGGGAATTGGTTTAAAAAATCCTAAGTTGGGAGGCTTAGGTAGTGGACTACCCAAGTGAGGTGAAACACTATACATCTCTTGTGCTTTTTGCGATTTGATTATTCTTGTAATTTTTTATATATGACACTATTCATCCCCCCTTCTATTGTTCTTGTGCCCTACAGATCCTATAGTTTGAAGGTCTGGAGAGATGGAAGAAGAGATCTGGAGGAGAGCATCTTTAATATGGGGCCCCCTATGACCTTTTTAATAGTCAAAATGTTGGGCAATGCTAGTATTTGACCCTCCAAATCATGTAACAACCTCAGATCGATCAGATCCATTGATCAGGAGATCAACAAATTATATCGCGCTTAAAAAATCCTTCGAAAATGTTCTTTATGTGCGAATCGTATCTAGAGCTAATACGCGGTGCTTTCGTAGTCGTTGATCCACCATCTAATGGCTGTCACTCGCTCTGTGCCTGCACCTCAACTGCAAGAGCACAATTTACGCTCAATCCTCGTAAACGTGCATGTATTGTCTCTCAGCCATTTGATCTCTCGATCGAACAACTTAAATGACTCGTAGCCACCGCCTTTGTATTTCAAATGCATGCATGCACGTTTGGTTGCACATCATCCCACGCATGGCCATTCGATGCCCGCTAGCGTGCCACGTGGTCACACCATCTCCATTTGATGGAGATCCGATGCTTTAATTGGATCCAGCACATTGCCTCACTTGATTTTTTGCACATTGTCCTTCGAACGTGCATCACAGCCTTCTACCCTAGCGCACTAACCAACATGCTAAGGGCATGTTTATGTCATGCTTTCCTTTCATAGCATGGTTGTTCTCGACCGTTGGGTGGAGATCAAACAGTTAAGTCATGACCTTGCTTGATGAGGCACACCAAGAGTGGCTACGTGGGCCCATGGTGGTTGTTGGATGATGATAAAAAGCCCACAATGCATGGGGGCACTTCCATCAGAGTTTAGGTGGCATCGTTTGGCGACTATGATGGCTCCATGATTGTGCCATGTGGCACCATCATGGCCACCCAATGGTGTCGCCTAAGCTCTGATGGAAGTGCCCCCATGCATTGTGCGCCATTATGGCCGTCCATCTTCTTTTCTTTGTAGACGGTGTTGTAGATCTCCAATAGAAATGATTTTTACATCGTTGGACTACGATCATTGATATGATTCCATCCGTGTGGTTGGATTTAACATATGAGGTTTGAATTTCCATCTATTTGCCTCTGGCCCTAGATCTTCTACGAACTCCATAGGTTGTTACGTAAGTCTGATCGATGCTATCTCGGAGATGTCGGACTCCCATTGTCAGTTTGAGCAAATCCACATGGTTGAATCGGTCATCCACAGCCCCGAATTACCTGCCATTGTTAATGCCTCTCAATTAGATCATAATATGACATTATTATTTATTTATTTATTTGGAAACAGAAAGGAGAGCTATCATCCTGCGATAGCAATCCGGAGTAGTATATTATGTGCAAAGAAGGGAGATTACAAAAAGGATCCCCAAGACTGTATGAGGGACTAGCACTCTCTTACAATATTCTCACAACATACCGGCCTCACCTGAAAAAGTCTCATTTCTTGCCTTCCATACACACAAAATAGAAGCAGCCATGTGGACATGTGGTTTCCCTCTCACCTCAAACCCATGAAACATAGAATCCCACTCTGGTAAAGGCTCCTAACAAATTTTTCTCCAAATGGCATCAGTGATAAGGCAAGAAGAGAAGAGGTGATTTACATTATCAGTGCTCATCTCACATAAAAAACACACATGATGATCAATACCCAATCTTCTATGGCGTAGATCACTTATGATTAATCCTTCCCTCCTGCGCAGCCAAAGGAAGATTTGCACCTTGAGAGAAATTTTTAACAACCATATCTTCTTATCAATGGAATCATGTCTCCATCGGTCTTCAAAATTTAGCATTCTGTTATACCCAGATTTGACACTATAGATCCCATCCCACAGATATCTGTCCTCCGTTCCAAGCCTAGGTCTGAAATTTTCAAGGTCTAATAAAAGCCTTCTCTTCTCATCCCATAACTAGGCTGTTCTTCTGCTGCTGCTGGATTCCATATCATCCAGAATCCAACTGCTGCTACTGCAAGTGCAGATCTTGCTGACCGTAGCATTCTTGTCAGCTGCTACATCAAAAGTCTCGGATAGAGCTCCCTCAAGACCCCCAATTCAGACCATTCCTCCTTCCAGAATATGAAAGACCTGCCATCTCCAAGTGATAGTTGTAGCAGATGGAAGTGATCAGCTAAAGCCTTAGTTACTGATTTCCAGAAAGGTGATGGACAGTTTGGCTGAAGTTTGGAAAATCAGCTGTTGGAAGCTCCATATCTATCTCTGATAAGATCAAACCACGGTTTCAGATCACCTTGCAGTAGCTTAACAGCCCATTTGAGCAGCAAGGCATCATTAAAGTGCTACAAGGACTTGATCCCAAGACCACCCAGCTCCTTAGGATAGCAGATTTGATCCCATTTGAGAGGCTGCAAGAAGCTGCCCTTGTGTCTAGCTCCCTTCCAAAAAAATCTCTTCCTCATTATTATGATGCAATAATAATAGGTATATTAGGACATTATTATTTATAAAACTAATAAATCAACTATGATGCAAAGTAAGGTGTGTATGTATGCCGAATGCCTAAGTTAATCTAGGATCTAACTTAATTCAGGTATATTAGGACCTATGATTGCTGCGCAATCACCTTGCATTTCAAACATATCTGCAGAGAGATTGCTAGAGATAGGTATATCATTCTATCTTGGCACCTAGTTCCTGTTCATGCATTGCATGTGGATTAAATCTGAAAATCTCCAAATTGATTGAATTGACCTAATTCAGTGGTCGCCTAATTGAAATTGGGACTACTAATATGATTTAACCTTAAATCAAAATCACATTTGATTTGATCAAAAGGGACAAGTGTGAGATTCTTCTGAAAATCAAACTGATTTGCTGGTTGATGCACACTTCTAACACTGAACACGCACACTAGGCACGCACTAGGTCTCAATCTCTTAGGGTTATAGGCACCGATCTCTTAATCAGTGTAGACCCTCCTATTTCACTTTGTGGTGGTGGTACCATCTTCTGACCATTTGTTTTTGATACTTTAAGGAGCAGGACACCCCTTAAAGGAACGAAAGGGTAATTAAGAGGCACCACTTATTGATAGTCTGAAAGGATGGGTTCACCCTACTTTCATCCCTTAGTTCCATCCTTGGAGTAACTCCTCACTTGATCACTTGAGGGTATCATTAAAGTAAAGTATAGGTCCTAGGGCACTCGGAGGTTGGATTAGGTCGCATAACTTCATTGAATAACCTGTTTGGCCATCTATATCAACCAATTCTACCTTTGCCATTCACAATAGAGTAGGTTAGGTTCTCAAGTCGTCAGCCCCTCTTATACCACATACGTGGGAACAGAGGGACATCGCCTTGACCCTTTTTGACCAATCTGTTGAGCGAAAGTTTCACTTACTCAATTGGCAAGAACTTGAATTGTGATTGGTAGATATTGTATGCTTGGTAGATGCTTTCTTGATGGTAGTCTAGTGTTTGATCCTAAGCATGACAGAATCCTCAGGAGAGCCCACCAAAGAGAGAAGAGTGAAGAGATGGTTGATCAAGGAGAAAATCTACAAAGGTCCCAAAGGAACTACTTCACTCTGACCAACCAACCCGCTCAAGCACTGAGATGACTGGCTGGAGATAATCCATAAGAGATCAAGAGCAATACCATATCCTTGTTGCCCTCCTCTTATTGTACTAATAGGGAGGACCCTGTTGTTATGCAAATTCATCGAGTGTTAGAAGATGTGTGTCATAGTATAGTCAACAAAAATTCGTTTACAACATTTAAATTTATAAAGTGCTCGAAAGAAAGAATTGAGTCTGAGATCGTTTGCAAAGAGCAATTGTGGAAACACTAATCTCATTCAGAAATAATGAGCACAATCAATTAAGTACATGAAAGATATTCAATGAATATTATACGCAAAAATATATTCAATATCAGCCTAAATTGTATCTCAAGATATCATGGCAAAAAAGAATAAAAGCTCAAAACATTGGTGATTTGAATCACCACTTAAATCCCTACATTAAGCACATAAGAAATTAATTCAAATTTCTCCATAGTGATCATGAATCACTTACTCAATTACCTACATCAACCAAATGCTAGAGTCAACTTCAAATATAGCCATAGTACTCATAATCAGATGTCGAAATGGATCATCAGGCACCTTAAATTTATCGAGACTTAGAAGCACAAGGCATAAGGCCTTAGCATAGAGCACCAGCACAAAGGCGCGAAGCCTCAGCAAAGACCTCAGAGATGCTAAGTATGGAACATATAGGCACACATCTAGAGGGAAAGGGCACGTGTTCTAAAGCAAAAACCTCCCCTCTCCTCCTCAAGATTTCCACTTTCCCCAATCGAATCGCACAATTGGGTAATCGAGTATACAGTTCAGAGGTCCAGGCTTGTGTGCATGTGGGCACGGGTGAGGAGTGATAGGCAGAGTGAGGTGAGAACTTCAACCCTGTTGTGATAGGAAATAAGTTCTTAGCACGAAAACCACTTATTTACTATTGGTGTTGCTTCTCTTCACGAGGTGGGACTAAATGTCCCACATTTCCTTTTTGTGCAGTAGTAGAAGGATCTCCAGGCAAATTAGAGTTGTTGCAGGGGTTTTTCTACTTAATTGAAGCCCTAGGTGCACTCTTGTCTTCAGTTCGCACTACCTATATGTGGAAGCAGCGAGGGTGATGACTAGGCAGCAGCAAACGAACTCGGAGAAGTTGAATGAAACAGCAAAGCTTCATTGAAGAACCTGAAACAAGAAAGATGGCCTTGCAGCCTAATCAAATACACTTAAAAGATTCAACAATGTCCGGCAATGGTGATGATGGTGGAAATTGGATTAGAGAATGTGTGTGGTGAAGTAGCGAAGTCAGCGAAGGTGAGTGGAAGGTGAGGTGTTTGGTGGGGATTTACAGATATCAAACCCCCTAATTTTCTTAGGCCTTTTGTTCTCTGCAGTGCAAGGAAGGTTGTGGTGGTGGAGATGTGGCGATTGGTGGTCAGAGGTGGCGTAATGGCTTCACCAGAGGTGTCGCTAGAGGCAGAGAAAACAAGGGGGAAAGGGCAGTTCGTTGGTTGAATTAGGATAAGGAGTGAAACCTAAGCTATAGTAAGAGAGGGAAAGAAGATAACTAATTTAAGGATGAAAGGGGAGGAATCCTCAGGGGCTTTCTTCGTCGAAGTCGTGGATGATGAAATCGTAGTTGATGAGAAGCGGTGATGACAATGGAGGATAGAGCTTCTGTTGGGTATGGCGAGGAGTGGAAGAAGATGAGGATCAAGGTAGAATGCCCAATTTGTCTGTTGGTGGTCCTGAAGAGAGTGGTTGAGAAGGTCGCGGGAGCTGATAAATTTCATAGCCGGAGCGGAGGGAAGAAGGGGAATTCTGGTGTTGACCTAGCTAACTCAAACAATGGGAAGTAAGGGAGTTTACATAGAGCCTTGAATGCCCCTTAGTCAATTTGTGCAGGTTTCAAGTTGGTTTCAGAGCTTGGGGATTTTCAAATCACCGGTGGCGAAATTGGAGATGATTTCCTACATGAGTAGTCTCAAATGATTGGGATTGATCTTGGGATCAATTTGAGCATGTTTGGCAATTTTTGGTTGAGATTCCATCAATCAAGTCATTGGATTAAGTGAAGTCAATTTGGGTCTATTGTTGATCTTTTCCTTTATTGGCCACAAGGAAGAAGAAGGCAGTTGGACCAGTTCACAAGAGAGGTGAGAAGCTGGGGGCTTCTTCGAAAACAAAGCATGAAAGTTGAGGGTTTAAGTGCAAGAAATAGAGGTCTAGGGACTAAGTTGCAAACTAGGTCAAGATGAACTCTAATTGAGCCTAAATTTTGCTACCAACCTAATTTGGACCCAAGGAATCTGGTGGTGAAGTTGGATTTGAATTTTCACCACGTTTGACTAAGAAATTTGTACATAAACCTAAATTATGGCAAAAACCCATCTAAGACTCTATTCTAGGTCAAAATGTGTTCAGCTGGTGAAACCAAGAGTACCAAACCTCTTAGGATATTTTTCTATAAATTTTATCCTAACTAGAACCTCTTTAATTTAAGCCAGTCTGAAATTGGGGTTTTGGTGTGCTGTTTGGTTCTCGAAACACGTGAAACCCTATTTCTATCTATGTGGACCTACTCTTTGGACTTTAATGCTCATTTGAACTTTACTTAACCCCTAGGTGACCCTATGGTCACTTTGCATTTGTAATGTCATGTTGAAACTATAGAATTAACCCTTTTTAATGCTTTCTTCTTAAAATGGATTTGCGTGGGATTACTGTTCTTAGGCAATCATGTAGGAGCATTTGTCACTTGATTTCCGCTAATTTTTGTTGTTTATGGCTAATGATGGTGTTACCATCATACCCCTACCAGCATTTAGAGGAATTCACTGAGGTCTACTTCATAGTGAAACTTTAGAACTTTCCTGATGAAGCTCTAATAAGGACCCTCTTTCCCTTCTCCCTTAAGGACAAGGCAAAACAATGGTATCACACCGTGGATGCAAGCGTGACTGATTGGAATTCCCGTGAGGGAGAATTCTTGAACAAATACTTCCCGATGAGCAAAACCAACCACTTAAGGGGGGAGATCATGGGTTTCACTCAACTAGATGGGGAATAATTCCATGAAACTTGGGAGTGCTTCAATGATCTGATTCAACTGTGCTCCCATCATCAAGTGTGCAAATGCCAATTGGTAGAAAGGTTTTATACTGGACTATCTAGTAGGCATAGGCAAACAGTAGATGTTGCTTGTGCTCGAACATTTCCTACCAAAATAGAGGATGAGGCCTGGATGTTATTTGAGTAATTGAGTGACAATTCAATCCACTTGACCACAGCCTATCAGGATAGAAAACCTTCCATACTCCAAAGGAAAGCAGAAGCTAGTGAAGCCAAGGCTACTTAGAATTTAGCTTTCCAAATCCAATTGTTAAATCAGAACTTTGAAAGGTACATGACAAACCCCAGCACATTCCCACAATCAGCTTCCCAAGTCCAGACTCTTTTGAATGCTCCATTTTCCAAAGCACTCTTCACACCATTGTTGAGTGCCATTCAGCCAATCAATTCCCTGATTTAGTTCAAGCAGAATTGAATGCTGCCCAAGGATTTTGTCCACCTCCCATGAACAACCCTTTTGGAAACACCTACAATCCTGGGTGGTGGAACCATCCCAATTTCTCACGGAAGCAAGGTGATGCTTCCAACTTGGGGAATTCAAGATCCCAATCGACCCAACCCTTTCAAGAAAAACAATTCCAGTCCCCTCCTCAACCCAACAATTCTGAGATGGATGACCTGAAAGCAATGATGAAGGCCATGCAGGAAAATCTGAGTATGATCATTGAATTTCAGAACAAGGTAATCCAATAAATGTAATCTCAAATTGGCCATCTTGTTGAGCTGTTAGACAACAAGATCCTTGGAAGTTGCCTAGCTCATCTGAGGAGAATCCAAGGGGTAAAGGACCCTTTATAAGGGAAAACGCTAAGGCTGTGACCATTTTGAGGAGTGGCAAACAACTCTCAAAACCTAAACTCACTACTACGGTAACCACTCCTACCAACTCAGCAAACACTTACACATCCAGTAAGGAAGAACCACTTAGCCCCTGGTTGGCTAAAATCACCCATTCGAAGGATGTTGTCCTCATTCTGCTCTTGTCCTGCCATGACAACCCCTTATTGTGAATGCAAATCGTGTTTTTGATTAAAATAGCACCGTAGTATAGTTACGAAATCCGATTCAACCAAAATTAAGTAACACAACGATGAGTTGCAGTCAATCTTAGGTAGTTGTTTAGAAAAATGAAATTGACTTTTGATTCTTTTAATACTTGCTTAAAACTATACCCCAATCTCTAAAATGTGAGCTAAAGATGTGCTACTCACCTTATTTACTCAGAAAATGTGTGCATACGTTAAATATATCATGATATGAAAATATGCATTGGCATGTGCACAATCTCAATAATGCGATGACGACTAGCGAAAAATAGATCAATCTCTAATTCGTTAATATCTTCAGGGATAGATATTTTGTTTGTTGAAATATAATAAGAAATTAAATCAGGCAATTGATGATTATAATATAGATAAAGCACATGGTGAGTTCATTTTTTCAAAATATGTCATCATTATGATCACAGTTAGAGGAAAGCTTGTACATGAAAGCTTAAAACAACAATTTCTAGCTAACAGAAAATGGATGAATGCATGGATCTAAGAAAGATTATGCATGCATCATTAAGGTAGAGGATGACTACAATACTACATAGAAAATTAATGTAGAAATTAATTACAAGGAACATCTATCTAGCTAGTGGAACTTAGGGCATTGGAGGTGGTCTCCAGTGGCTTGTGTGGCTTGAGGTGGTATAAGACAAGAGAGGGACGACCAGGGTGGTTGGCTAGCTGAGCGAGTTTTTCAACTCAACTCAGTAATTAAGTTAATTGCACTTAATTAAGAGTAGAAGAATCACTTAGGTTAACTTGAAGTTGTGTCGGTTGTGTAATATAGGGTCGAATTGACCTAACATTTTAGAAATTTTTACTGGTTGAATCCAGGTCGTTCACTGGGAGGCATAATAATTTCCTCCAAATTCACCAATTTTCTTTTATCTCTTTAACTTTAGGAGGTAAAACTAGTTTACTTTTCAAAACATGAATTTTGCCAAAATATTTAAACTATAAAGAACATACAAAATTCCATATGCAAACATATTTACTCCAAATGTTGTACTTTATTAATAAGTAAACATGCTAATTTTTCAGTTTTATTTCACTCAAAGAAATTAACGCAAAAAGTTATCTAATTAAAGCATGCCTTTTACAATTAAGAATAAAAAGTAACTATGCAAGAGAAAATTCATTTAATTTTCATCTCTCTATAGCCTCTAATCTTCTTCTTTCTTTCTTGTGTTATTTTTGCCTTCACCTGCCTTCTCTTCTTCCCTTAGTTTTTCTCCTGTGTTCTTTTTCCTTAACACTTCTTAGCATCTATGCTCCTTTCTTCCTTAGCCTTTGCATCCTTCAACACTTAGCTTTCTGTAGCGGCTTCTCTTTCCTTAAGCTTTCAGCTGAACCAGGTTTTTTCTACTTTTTAAACCAAAAGTTTTTTTATTTGTGGCGAGGTCCTTTCGAGGATACACAGCACCCTGAGACCAGGGTGGGACCAGACCCTACTCGGTCCTCGCCTAATCTCGATTAGATTTGTTTCAGTTTATTTCTTAGTCGGTTCACAGTATCGAGCCGCATCGACTCAACCCAGCCTCCCAGGCCAAACTCGCCCTCCCAGGGCACATTCACATCAGCACGCCCCCATGGGTGCACACACCCGCAGGCATAAGCCCACACACACAGACCACACAATGCTCAGAGCAGATCAGAGTCGGAACCGGTGCCCCGAGCGCTGATGACTGCATAGCCAAGGGAACAAAACAATTTTATACCCAGGCACGCGCTCGTGGATATTCGAGGTGGGAGAAACATTCCCCTTCCAGACCTGAATTCAATCGATCGTAACTTTCTACCCAGAGCTCCAAATTGGATGATTGAAAGTTTGTTGGAAAGCTCTAAGGGTAATCTACACAATTTTAGGGCCAATTTAATGGTTGAATGATGTTTGGCTCTTCAATTTAAGAGATGAAATCAGGGGTTCTATGGGTTTTATAAAGCTAGGAAAATGAAATTAAAGTCAAGGAAGTCCTCAGATGGACTTCTCTCATCTATTAGAAGGTCTGTATATATGATATAAACAATTTCACTTCTGTTAAAGTGGGCTTTAAGTTCTCAAGACCTACAGAACCTGCAAAGAAGCTTTTCTCTTCTCTGGAAACTTCAGAGGTTGATTTTTAGATTTTAACAAGTGCAACAGACACTTTAAAGTGTTCCTAATCTATTTAGATTAATTCTATGGGTTTTAACTAATCAATCTCGGTAGGTTTTAGGTTTGAATTTCAACAGAATAGTGCTTCTGTTGGTTTGGGTTTGAGAGTAACCCAATGTGATAGGAGCAAAATTTTCACTAAATACATCATCAGAGCTTACTTTATTCTTTCTAAAAACATCAAACAGAAACTCAGAAATAGTTTGCACATCTCAATTCCTCAATTCAAGCTCAGAACACCATTATCAAACTCAGGTTTGACTTTGGAAACTCAAAAATTGACTTTGTATTTAAAGCTTCCTCCTAAGAAATTAATGCATCAATCAGAGTCTCTTCATCATCTGGAACTCACTCAGATCTTCAGATTTGAGTTCTGTCCTTAATTACTAGGGATTTAGCCTCTCCGCCTGAACTAAAATAGGTATGTGTTCGACAGAGTTGTTCAGTGATAGTTATAGTGTTTTGAGAGTTAAAACAGCTTCAGTGCATCGCGTTGAAGCTTCTGAGCTCCATAAGTGTTTCTTAATTCCTTCATAATAGACTTCTCCAACATGCTAGAGTTGGGGAAGAAGAAGTTACATCTAACGCTCTAGTGATTGAAACCTCAAACAAATATATTTAAAATTATCAGTAATCCTTATTTTATTTTTCCGGAGCCACTTAACAATTTCTAGAGGCTGCAACACATCTTTGGCTCGTCGGAGCTTGGTGAGTCCAGAAAATGTAAAATGTTTGTATAGATTGACAAAATTAACCATTTTTGATCCAGAAATGATCCTAAGGTTACAAGGAACCTCTTTATCACATTAAATTCTTCATTTGTTCATTGAAATAAAAGATTGAATGGTTTAAGCTCAGGACTTGATTTAAATTCTCGATTGAGAAGTTAAATTGAATCAACAGATGTTATTAATCATAAATATATATTTAATTTATAGTTTGAAATGTTCCAAAGCCACCATGGACAGCGAGCTCAGGAGCTAAATTAAGATTGGGCATTCAATTATAGATGAAAATAATAGGTAATAGAATGTTGTTTAGGGTTCATTTGTGGTGATAGGTGATGAAAAAACCCAGTGATGGTGGAATTAAGCCGACTACTATCACCATGGACAGTGAAGTAGTCGGTGAAGGTGAGATTTGAATTAGGCGTTTAGGTGATTTAATTAATCGTTAAGTGAATTAGAAGTGAACATGGAAGATAAAAGAAGGTGTACAGTGAGTTAAAAGACAAAATTGAAGCCTCTGGAGAGCTCAAGGAACTCACCGGAGTTGGAGGAGATGAAAGTAAATTCTAAAATTACTAACTAAACTAACTAACTAAGCTAGCCTACTCCTACTCATACTCCTAGTCTACTTTTACCTGGATGAAGGGGTCAATAGGGTTCCACTAAAGTTTCATAGCGGACGACGAAATCAGAGGATTGAAGAAAGATCTCTGGCGGTAGATTTGAGGTGGAGCGGAGGAATCCTAGGGTCGACGCCTTTGTCAGAGGTGCGGAAGACCAAGACGAATCTCCTCGGCTACTTAAGATGGACGAAGGAAGTCGGAAGATGGAATGGGGGATCATCGGAGGTTTGGAAGATTAGCCTATCAAAGTCGACTACAGTGTTAGAAGAGGGAAGGGAGCCAACTTACTAAAATCGAAGGTGTGAGGGGGCATTTATAGTAGTTTGCAGAGAAGAGAGGGGCAGGGTCTGGCTGAAGAAGGAGCTTGAGGAGCTTAACCTCCGTCGTCGTCTCCGACGACGGTGAGGTTATCTCCCACTGAGAAATAGGATTTTCGGTTAATCCAGACCAATGGATGAAGTGGAGGTGGTGGATGCAAGCTGCAAGAGCTTGGGCAAAGAGGAATGATGTCGGCAGGGCGGTGATCGTGCGGTAGGGTGGCTCTCTGCTGCCAGCCATTCGTTTGGCTAGAGAAGAAGAAGAAGAAGACGAAGAGGGACTTAGAAGTAATAAAACCTAAGGACCTATGTGAGAAATAAGGACCCAACTGTAATGAATATTAAGGACTAGATCTTTTTATATATATTAGTAAATCAGGTAAATATTATGTTTACACCTTGAATTTACATTTCTGACCTTTTTAGGTTAGCTTATTAGATTAAGTAAAATCACTTAAGTTATTACATACTTAGTTATAAATTATATTTAGGCTACTTATCTTATTAATTAAGAGAATGATTAATATGATTTCGAGTCCAATTATTATCTAAATTATTAATAATGTTAATTGAACGATAAAATGTCATTTTAAACTTATTTTAAGGTCCTTAACTAAATATCCCTTATTCTATAATTAACCCTTATATATTCATAACCTTAGCTAATTAACTAGGAAGACTAGTTAATTAGGGATATTTAGAGATCATGATGATTGTCTCATCATACCCACAAGCCAAAGTTTTTCTAGTCCCTAGCAAAATTAACTAAGACTATGATGATTTAAAGCACTTGGGTTTAAATTATTATAAATAGTAACTATGTGGAGGAAAGCTTAGGTGAGAAATTTTTTTCTAAATTTAATATAAATGATTAATGTGTAGAGCATGTGTGAAAATTTTCTTACTTAGACTTATACTTATAACATTTTCGAAACACACTTAAAAAAATTTGTAAACAAGAATTTTATTCGAAATTAGAATTCACAAAAAATCTCTTAATCTTTGTAGCTATTCTTAACTCAAATTAGAATACAAAGTGTTTTAAGAAAAAATAAAACTTAAGGATTGAGAATTAAATTTTAACTCAAAAACCCAAATAGATTTAAGTTAATCTTTTGTTTATGATATTTGATTTTTATCAATATAAGTTTAAGCAATTTAACAAGATACTCATTATTAATCAAACTTAGAGTAGTAAAACTCTAATTTACTAGCCTACAACGCTAAAGATTTACTTCTAGACCTAGGATTTTGTCAATTCTTCTCCTTTAGGTCTCAACTTAAAATCTTCAAAACCTAATTTCTTAGGCTTCACTGCCCAATACCAAGGTTCAGTAGCTATGATTTTAAAACACCTGTGCTTAGTGGAGAGAATTTTCCTGAAGACATCCAAAGTTGCAAAAATCCAGATCTTAAGACATCACTTTCCAATCCAAATTGTTCCAATTCAAGCCTTTGGCTTGACCTTACTCAGGTTTGGTTGCTTTCTCTTGACCAGTTTTCTATCCCGACGTCAACACTTTTTTTTTATATCTCCCCGATGGACCACTGGGTTTCTTATTCCTAATATTTTTTTCTCCATATTTTTTTTTCTCCTTTTCTATAGGTTAGAACACCCATTTGTAGCGAGGTGTTCTTTTTATTTGATGGAAGGAAGGGTAGCAACTATTTGTATTGAGATGCTTTTATTTATTTATGGAAAACTGCACAAGTACCCGTGTTTAGCGAGGTACTTAACTGCAGGGTGTTTTATTTACTTTTTCTTTTTTTTTCATTTCCCCGCTTCTCATTTCTCTTACTACCATTATTCTCCAAATCCTTTTTTTAGGTGAGTGGCACATCCTTCACCCTTTCAAGAACTTCCCCGCTGAAATCCATGGACTAAAAAGGTTTCAGAATTGATCTCTTAACCTTTGTGTTTTCGCGGTCTCAGATGTCAATAAGACAATTATATGTGAGTGAATTTTAGATGTTTAGGTTACTTAGCTCTCAAACCAGAGCTTGGACAACAATACCCTTTACTCTTAGGTTCTTCAAATTTTTAGTTTCCTCCTATAGGATCCGTTAAGACAAAATTTTCCAAGTCTAGTTATTTATCTCTAGCTTGTATGTTTTGTAAACTAAAATTCAACCAACTCTCTATCTAATTTACTCTGAATATCAGGCTCTTTACTTAAATTTACGATAAAATCAATTTTTCAAAAATCAAAAGATTACTTAATCTAATTGATTAAAAAGTTATAATTCAATTCCAAAACTTAAGTGTAAAAATCTTGACACACTTAGTTTCTTAATTTAAGTAAGAATAGAAAAATAAATCTTTAAAAGATTTGAAAGATTCCTTAATCCAAATAAAATCTTATTTTAAAAATTTTAAACACAAAAGTGTGCTTTTACAAAATGTTTAAAGTAAAATCCAATTAAGAATTGAATGCTTTTTAATATTTATATATGTACTATGTACATTTTAAGCTTCCGACCTAAAAGAAAATTAAAGCTCTTAATTATAATATATATACATTCTTCTTATTTTCTTCTTTTTTACTAATGAATATTCCCCACTTATTATTTTTATGAATTTTCTTTTTAGATTTTTGTATTTATATATATATTTTTTTATGTATATAAGATTTTTTCAATTTTTATGAATTTTTTTTTTAAATTTTTCAAATTTTTGAGAAACTTTTGAATTTTTAAAAATTTTTATCATTTTTGGAATTTTTATTTTTTTAAATTTCGTGAATATTTGATTTTTATGTGTTTCTATTTTAAACCAACACTTAAAGTGAAAATTTCACTTCAACACCCCCCCAAGCCAAAATTGTACAATGTCCTCATTGTAAGAACGGTGAAAAATATGAAGTGAAATTTTAAAAGTTAGTGTATAAGTAAATTAAAAAGGATGAAAATAGGAAACAGCTATGTACAGGTGCTAAGTTTTATACCTTCAGCTATGCGTAAACCCTAGTGAAGAACTCCTAAAAAGAATAGTTATATGGTAAAAATAGAGGAGTTATGAAAGAATTTGATAAAAAAAAAAGAAAACAGATTAAATCACCCAATCAAAACTCGTCCTGAAATTGCCTAGAATAGATCTCGCAGATCCTAGAATCAGATTCTTGTGAAAATCTAAAAAAGAGCAGAGTGAAAATCATTAAGAATAGATCTGATTTAGGTTGAGATGTAGAACATTTAAGATTGAGGCAATTCGTAAGAAATGATTCCACCAAGTTCAGAAGATCAGCAAAGTCAGTTTTGGTTCTCAATAATAGGTGAGTTATTTTGGCACAAAATAGGTTGCTGATGAGGGATTGATGGGTTATTTTCAGGTAGTACAGAGGACGGGTTATGATTAGAATCAAAGGTCTGATTAATGAAGCAGACTTGGCCTTAGTTATGCCTAGGATTTGGCAAATTCCTAGGATTCGGAATTGGCTGAGATGGAAGAGTTCCTGGCTGATGAGACTCAGCCAAAAGCGTGATCTGATTTTGCAAATCAGCCAATTCTACCATACATTGCCTATGAATCTCAGCGAGAGCTTCAGCATTTTGTCGCTGACTCTCTGACACAGCTCTTAAAATCTGGTCTAGCTATGCATCTCTATTAGGCCTAGAGTAATTCTGCATACTCATCGGGCTAGGCCTTCAATTTGATTGCTGAGGGGGCAATGGAGGTTGATTAAAATATGTCTGATTTGGATAATTTGGTCATTGATTTTGATTTGGATCGGCCCAAGAAAAATTTGGGTCGCTTCTCCATCCAGGATCATAGGAATTTGAATATAGGTTTGGTCTTGGAATATTTTCCTGGATGGCATGTAATTCAAGAGGATATGGCATGTTTTCTACAATAGTTAATGGTGTGGAAAAGGGTGGGTAAGATTGCAGGACAAAGGTCCCTCCTTGGGTTGGTGAAGGAGTAGATAGAAAACCCAAGGAAGATGGATCTCTAGAATCCAGATTATTCACAAATTCCCTCCCCACGGTAATTTACAAAATAGGTAAATACGTGGGATTTGTAGCAAGTAGAGGCATAAGATTCTTCATTGTGTTTCTAACCTCGTCGAGATGCTTTGCTACGATGTCTACTTTGTCTAGTTTTTCTACAATAATCTCTAAATCCGTTGAACTGGGCGGATTACCGATCTCGTGAATGCCCTTATGCGGATTTTGGTGATTCGTATTCGCGCCCCGCAAAAATTGCGACATTGATGCATTGTTGATTGAGTTTTCCGCCATCGCTTCAAATAATTCTGAAGTAGATTCTGTGTCGTGATTTAGAAAATTCGCTCCACAAGAGGCATCGACTAGATTGCGAATTCCCTCTTGTAAACCATAATAAAAGTTGTGCATGAGTTGCCAATGAGGGATGTCATGTTGTGGGCATATCATTTGCAATTCATGAAAAAGTTCCCATGCTTCATGAATTGGTTCTCCTTGATTTTGATTAAAAGTAGTAATACCTCACCTTAAAGCATTGGTTCGACCAATTGGAAAGAATTTCTTCAAAAATGCAAATTCAAGTTCAGGCCAAGTTGAGATGGGTCTTGCTATAGTTCTATACCAATAAGGTGCTTTATCTTTAAGGCTAAAAGAGAACATTTTCATTAGTAGGATTTCCCTATTTTGATTTCGAGGACCAAGAGTTTTAGATAGATTTTTAAGATCTTCAATGTGTTGAAATGGATCCTCAGATGCAAATACATAAAAGTGGGGGATTAAACCTATAATGTTTGGCTTTAATTCTGGATCATTTTCCCCAATAGGAATCCTAACATTAGGCTCTACTTGTGCATTAGGTGGGTTGTAATAATCTCTAAGTAGAGGCCATGGATGATTGATCGGTAAATCTTGATTTCAAAACCCACCTCAGGTCGAGGTGAAGAACGGGTTTGTAAAGTTTGTAGATTATTCAAGGCTACTATTAATAAATTGATTTGTCTTATTTGTTCTAGCATCTTAATGTTCTGGTTCAGGAGTGCCTCATGAACATCAAAAGGTGGCATCTCCCCCTAACCAGAAGAAGGGATCTCGGGATTAAGATTCTGCATTGGATCCATAGAAGTAGATGGATCAGACAGGAAAACCATTGGTTGCTTATCTACAACCGATCTAGGATCACCTATCAACGGCGGTGCAAGAGGCAAATGCAAGGATTGCTTCCTGTCCATAAATGGAAAATAAATATGCAAAGGCACATGCAGACCACTGATACAAAAAATAGCAGCACAAAAACCAACAAAACAACGCAAAAAACGTGGGTTTTGCTCTTCTTTCAAAGGATAGAAGAAATTCCTAAGGTACGCAAAGTAATTTGATGCAAACAAATAGAGTAACAGTATCAAAATATGCATCCTAATACGTGACTACGCAGGTGCGTACCTTAAAGCTTAAAGGTCTAAGGTCTAGGAACGAGACTGCTAACTATTGGCTACTCGAGGCTCTAGTAGTGAGACAAACTTGTTGATCTTCGGCCAAAGCCCTAAGAGGTGCAAAGAGGAGAGATAGAAAACTAGACATGTGTGACTCTAGTGAACGCGCTGTGTGTGCGATGGCATGCAACAAACGATATCGATATAAAAACCTGCATGCATTCTACAAATAGATTTAAGTAACCAATTTTACCTCCTCTTTTTAGTTAATCTTTTTCAAAAATATATCAATTAAACTACAATGGCTGCTTTTTATATCTTTTCAAACAAAAATATGTGGTCTTTTTTAATTCTCAAGGATAGGGATCTACACGGGTTTTCACATGTTTTCCCACTGATGCAAGAAAAATAGTTTAAAAAAAAATTTCCCGAGTCAGATTGCACTTTATACTAGCAGGAAATGCACTCCTAAGAGTGTATGCCTATAATATGCTGCTGCTAGTTAGAAAGAGATGTATTTTTGTATTTTTTTTATTTTTGAATGCAACAAAATAAAAGATTAAGAAATACTTACAAAAAATGAAAATAGTAAAACGAAATCTCGCCTTCTCCTGAGATTACCTACAAAGGTAACTCTGAAAAGAAGATAGAAAATAAAATAAAAATAAAACAAAACACACTAATTAAAACAAAAGTTAGTAAAAAGAAAACTATTTACAAAAATACGTCCTAATTAAACAATTAATCTTTTTAAAATTTTAGTGAATCAAAACATTACCTCCCTGGCAACGGCGCCATTAAAATGATGATTAGACGAAGCAAAACCAAGGAATATTTTGATGAGTGCAGTGAGTCAAAATATTTCCTCCCCGGCAACGGCGCCATTCAAATGATGCGTGTATTTCAACCCAACTCAGTAATTAAGTTAATTGCACTTAATTAAGAGTAGAAGAATCACTTAGGTTAACTCGAAGTTGTGTCGGTTGTGTAATATAGGGTCGAATTAACCTAACATTTTAGAAATTTTTACTGGTTGAGTCGAGGTTGTTCACTGGGAGGATAATAATTTTCTTCAAATTCAGCAATTTTCTTTTATCTCTTTAAGTTTAGGAGGTAAAACTAGTTTAATTTTCAAAACATGAATTTTGCCAAAATATTTAAACTTTAAAGAACGTACAAAATTCCATATGCAAACATATTTACTCAAACTGTTGTACTTATTAACAAGTAAACATGCTACTTTTTCAGTTTTATTTCACTCTAAGAAATTAAGGCAAAAAGTTATTTAACTGAAGCATGCCTTTTACGATTAAGAACAAAAAGTAACTATGCAAGAGAAAATTCATTTAATTTTCATCTCTCTATAGCCTCTAATCTTCTTCTTTCTTTCTTGTGTTATTTCTACCTTCACCTGCCTTCTCTTCTTACCTTAGTTTTTCTCCTTTGCTCTTTCTCCTTAACACTTCTTAGCATCTGCGCTCCTTTTTTCCTTAGCCTTTGCATCCTTCAGCACTTAGCTTTCTATAGTGGCTTCTCTTTCCATAAGATTTCAGTTGAACCAGGTTTTTTTTAATTTTTAAACCAAAAGTTCTTTTATTTGCGGCAAGGTCTTTTTGAGGAAACATAGCACCTTGAGACCAGGGTGCGACCAGACCCTACTCGGTCCTCGCCTAATCTCGGTTAGATTTGTTTCAGTTTATTTCTTAGTCGGTTCATAGTATCGAGCCACATTGGCTCAACTCGGCCACCCAGGCCAAACTCGCCCTCCCAGGGCACATTCACATTCGCACGCCCCCAAGGGCGCACACACCCGCAAGCATTAGCCCACACACACAGGCCACACAATGTTCAGATCAGATCAGAATCAGAACCGGTGGGCCGAGCACTGACGGCTGCATAGCAAAGGGAATAAAACAGTTTTATACCTAGGCACGCGGTCGTGGATATCCGAGGTGGCACAATCATTCCCCTTCCAGAATCGAATTCAATCGATCGTAACTTTCTACCCAAAGCTCCAAATTGGATGATTTAAAGTTCGTTGGAAAGCTCTACAGGTAATCTACACAATTTTAGGGTCAATTTAATGTTTTAATGATGTTTGGCTCTTCAATTTAAGTGATGAAATCAGGGGTTCTGTCGATTTTATAAAACCTAGAAAATGAAATTAAAGTCAGGGAAGTCCTCAGATGGACTTCTCACATCTATTAGAAGGTCTGTATATATTATATAAACAATTTCGCTTCTATTAAAGTGGGTTTTAAGCTCTCAAGAACTAATGAACCTGCAGAGAAGCTTTTCTCTTTCTGAAAACTTCGGAGGTTGATTTTTAGATTTCAACAAGTGCAACAGACACTTTAAAGTGTTCCTAATCTACTTAGATTAATTCTAAGGGTTTTAATTAATCAATCTGGGGAAGTTTTAGGTTTGAATTTCAGCAGAACAGTGCTTTTGTTGGTTTGGGTTCGAGAGTAACCCAACTTGACAGAAATAAAATTTTCACTAAATACATCATCTGAGCTTACTTTATTCTTTCTAAAAACATCAAACAGAATCTCAGAAATAGTTTGCACATCTCAATTCCTCAATTCAAGCTTAGAACACCATTATCAAACTCAGGTTTGACTTTGGAAGCTCGAAAATTGACTTTCTGTTTAATGCTTCCTCCTAAGAAATTAATGCATCAATCAGAGTCTCTTCATCATCTTGAACTCACTCAGATCTTCAGATTTGAGTTCTGTCCTTAATTAATAGGGATTCCGGCTCGTCGCCTAAAATAAAATCGGTATGTGTTCGACAGAGTTGTTCAGTGATAGTTACAGTGTTTTGAGAGTTAAAATAGCTTTAGTGCATCGCACTGAAGCTTCTGAGCTCCTTAAGTGTTTCTTAATTCCTTCATAACAGACTTCTCCAACTCGCTAGAGTTGGGGAAGAAGAAGTTACATCTAAAGCTCCAGTGATTGAAACCTCGAACAAATATCTTTAAAATAATCAGTAATCCTTATTTTATTTTTCTAGAGCCACTTAACAATTTCTAGAGGCTGCAACACATCTTTGGCTCGCTGAAGCTCGCTGGAGCTCCAATGAGCCCAGAAAATGTAAAATGTTTGTATAGATTGACAAAATTAACCATATTTTATCTAGAAATGATCCTGAGGTTACAAGGAACCTCTTTATCACATTAAATTCTTCATTTGTTCATTGAAATAAAAGATTTGATAGAAAGTTCATTTCTTAAGAATTTGAATGGTTTAAGCTCAGGACTTGATTTAACTACTTGATTGAGAAGTTAAATCGAGTCAGCAGATGTTATTAGTCATTAATATATATTTAATTTGTAGTTTGAAATGTTCCTGAGCTGCCATGGGCAACGAGCTCAGGAGCTAACTTAAGATTGGGCATTTAATATAGATGAAAATAATAGGTAATAGAATGTCGATTAGGGTTCATTAGTGGTGATAGCTGATGAAAGAACCCAGTGAAGGTGGTATTAGGCTGACTACTGTCACCATGGATAGTGAAGTAGTCGGTGAAGGTGAGATTTGAATTAGGCATTTAGTTGATTTAATTAATCGTTAAGTGAATTAGAAGTGAACATGGAATATAAAAGAAGGTGTACAGTGAGTTAAAAGACAAAATTGAAGCCTCTGGCTAGCTCAAGGAACTCGCCGGAGTTGGAGGAGATGAAACTAAATTCTAAAATTACTCTAACCTAACAAACTAAACTAACTAACTAAGCTATCCTACTCCT
The DNA here is from genome assembly GCA_037157565.1 of Thalassia testudinum. NCBI lineage: Eukaryota > Viridiplantae > Streptophyta > Magnoliopsida > Alismatales > Hydrocharitaceae > Thalassia > Thalassia testudinum. The sequence goes on along the minus strand of JAZHRO010000003.1, from coordinate 74,700,016 downwards.
ACCCCTACTCCTAGTCTATTGTTACCTAGACGAAGGGGTCAATAGGGTTCCGTCGAAGTTTCATAGAGGACGACGAAATCACAGAGTTGAAGAAAGATCTCTGACGATGGATTTGAGGTGTATAGGTGGAATGCTACGGTCGACGCCTATGTCAGAGGTGCCGAAGACCACGGCGAATCTCCTCAACTACTTAAGATGGACAGAGGAAGTCGGAAGATGGAATGGGGGATCGCCGGAGGTTTGGAAGAATAGCCTATCGAAGTCGGCTACAGTGTTAGAAGAGGGAAGGGAGCCAACTTACTGAAATCGGTGGTGTGAGGGGGTATTTATAGTAGTTTGCGGTGAAGAGAGGGGCGGGGTCTGGTCGAAGAAGAAGCTTGAGGAGCTTAACCTCCGTCATTGTCTCTGACGACGGTGAGGTTATCTCCCACTGAAAAATAGGATTTTTGGTTAATCAAGACCGATGGATGAAGTGGAGGTGGTGAGTGCAAGTTGCAAGAGCTTGGGCAAAGAGGAATGATGTCGACATGGTGGTGATTGCGCGGTAGGGTGACTCTCTGCCGCCAGCCATGCATTTTGCTGGAGAAGAAGAAGAAGACAAAGTGGGACTTAGAAGTAATTAAACCTAAGGACCTATGTGAGAAATAACGACCCGACTATAATGAATATTAAGGACTAAAATGTAAACCCAGGTTTTGAAGGTTTATTTTAAATTAGATCTTTTTCAACTTTTTATATATATTAGTAAATAAGATAAATATTATGTTTACACCTTGAATTTACATTTCTGACCTTTTTAGGTTAATTTATTAGATTAAGTAAAATCACTTAAGTTATTACATACTTAGTTATACATTATATTTAGGTTACTTATCTTATTAATTAAGATAATGATTAATATGATTTTTTGTCCAATTTTTTCTAAATTATTAATAATGTTAATTGAATGATAAAATGTCATTTTAAACTTATTTTAAGGTCCTTAACTAAATATCCCTTATTCTATAATTAACCCTTATATATTCATAACCTTAGCTAATTAACTAGGAAGGCTAGTTAATTAGGGGTAATTAGAGATCATGATGAGTGTCTCATCACCAGCCTCTTGAGAAGGTGGTGGAGAAGTGCTCTAGCCTTGGACTTGTAGGTGGAGGTGATGTTGCCCATGAGGTAGGGACGTGCACATGGAAATGGAGTCCAAGCTCGATGACTCCCATGACCATCCAAGGGGACCTTAAACAGATTTAGGGAGAGACCCTATAGAAGTGTGAAATTCTCTATAGAATCCACTCTTGTGGCTGGCCAACCCATTTGAAATTGGTCTTCGTAGATCCATATTTCATGGGTTGGTTGGTGGACTCCTTGAAAGACTAAAAATTGTCTTTCAAGGTGGTGCCACTTGGAGAGAGTTCTAGAGGTGGCGGCCAAGTGTGTGTGTGGGGGTGTGTGTTCATGACTATGTGGGTGTGCTAGGTAGTTTAGGTTGAGTCCTATAGGTATAGGTGATTGGGTTTAGTTAAGTTCATAGAACTTGGGTTATAAACCTTAATACTAATGTGAAAGTGCAATTAAACTTACTACAAGTTTAGGTGAGTGGATGTGCGTCTAATTAGGAGAGAAAATACCCAATTAGGTCAAGCTTGAGTCAATTGGACTCTCACTAAGTCAAATTAAACTTGTGTTGGTTGAGTTTTAAGCTCAATTGGACTCTATGAGTCCAACTGATTAGGTGCAATGTAATTGACTTAGATCCATGTCAATTAGGTTTAGTGAGAACCTAATTAGGTCCTTAGGAGTTTCTCAGAAGTCCAAAACTCTGGTTTGGATGTCCAATATTGAGTTAGGGAGGAGTTTAGGATCTGTCTTGGAATTCTATAGAAATTTGACATCTCAAACTTTTTCTGGACACCCAATATTCCAGTAGAATTGGGTTCTAGGCTTGCGGGTGGTGTCTAAGGGTTCTATACGTCTAGCAACCTACTTGGAGGTCTAGATATGGGCTGGAATGAGGGTTTTGAGGTATCCGAGGGCAAAGTGACCTAATCTATTGGTGGCTGGGGTTTAGGAGGGTCTTTAAGGCTATCCTAAAGCTTGGAAAGGTCCTATGTTCTTCATAATTTAACTTCTACATTAAAATTATACTTAGTAGAGTAGTATACCTCTTCCTACAATATTTCTTCCTCTTTATTCCAAGGCTTCTGTTCCAACTCTACTGCCACCCTTCTATAGGTCCAACTTCTGGCCATCTCCAGAGTTTCTTATTGCCTACAATCCAAGTAATGCACTAATATGTACATTATAACATTATTTCATAAATATGAAATAGAAAAGATGCAATGTATGCTATTCATGCATGAATTATACTACATATATGCTAAGTTCTAACTTAATTTAGGTCATTGAAGTCCTATGATTACTACGCAATCACCCCTCCACCTGGAGGCCGAGAGTGCCTTTTCTTGAGCACTTATCCACCCCTAAGGGACCTATTGCTAGGTCATTTAGAGAAAAAGATAGGATTGAATAAATATTGGAGACATTCATGCAAGCTCACATTAACTTGCCTCTATTTGATGCTATCAAGCAAATCCCATCCTATTCAAAATTTTTGAAGGACCAATGCACCCAGAAGAGAAAATCAAGAAAATAGGTACAAGTTAAGGTTGTCCTACCCGACCAAGTCAACAAGGTACACTCCCCAAGATGAGGGACCCAAGAGCCCTGTATATTTCTATGGTCATTGGAGACCAACGCATTAATGAGGCCCTCCCCGATCTGTGTGCGAGGGTTAATATATTTCCGAGCCTGGTCTAAGAGCTATTAGGAGGAGGTGAATTGAAGCCTAGTCCTGTAATCCTCCTAGTAGCTAATAGATAACTGAAAACACCACGTAGGCTCTAATCAGATATCCTGGTTAGAGTGGAGGACTTCTTCTACCCCATTAACTTTTTGATATTGGACACTAACCCATCCAACATCCCCATCAATACTTCGATTATCCTTGGGCATCCCCTTTTGTCTATGACCAATGCATCCATCAATTGCAAATCAGAGGCATACAAGATGGGCTTTGGGAATCAGAAAACCTGAATGATTGTGTTTGATGCCTATAAATAACTTGGATTTAAAGATTGTTCCCAAATTGAGGTGATCGATGAAATTATAGAGGAGACGACACTAGCTCTTTTATGTGATGATTCAAGAAGGAGATGGAGATATGCCTAAATTAGAAGAGCTGTTGGGTGTCAAAGCCGACTCCTACTCCTCGCCATGGACAATCAAGGTAGATCCCCAATCGGAGGCAAGGACATCGAACATTATTCCCTCAATGCAGAAAACTCTCAACTTGGAGCTTAAACAACTTCCATGGACCCTCAAATATGTTTTCGTTAGGCCCAATGATACACTCCATGTCATGATCTCGACTACTTTATTTGAGATGCTGGAGGGAGCAATGATTGAATGGCTAAGATGACAAAATGAAGCCATTGCTTTGACTATAGCTGGCAACAAAGGGGCTGACTCGACTCTGTACATGCATCACATTTACACGGATGACTCTGTGAAACCATTCCGAGATATGCAGAGGTGATTAGACCCCAACATGAGAGAAGTGGTAAAGAAGGAACTTTTAAAATGGTTGCATGCCGGGATAATCTACCCCATTTCTGATAGTAAATGGGTCAGTCCTATTGATGAGAGCCTCATCATGAGCCATAACTAGCTCATTTTGACCTAATAAAGAGATTAAAAGCTCCTACATAACCTAGAAGAGGGCCTAATTGAAGGAATAAGTGTTCTAAGAAGAAAATACGAAATAAAGTTAAAACTGCAATTTTACCATTGCAGTACATAAACGAGATTTCTCAAAGGCAAAACATAGGTCAAATGGTCTAAATAAGATAAAAAGTAGGTTGAGTCAATCAGAAATGGGTTTATGTGCAATCCAAGAATTAAATGACATTTGGTAACCCTAAAATAGACCCGCTTAATTCAACAACGTTCTGATCAGGAAAAAAATCAAGTAAACCCTCCAAAAATCATGGAAAAATATACCCTAGGGTTTAGAACATTTAAATTGGCCTTTGGAACCTAGTTTGACCAAGATTAGGGTCCTAGCTCATCAATTGACCTAATTTGGGTTTCTACACAAAATGCCTAGTCAAACGTGGTCAAAACTAAAATCCAACTTCACCATTGGATTCCTTAGGGCAAAATTAGGTTTGTACCAAAATTTGGACCTAAGGGGAGGTCATCTTGACCTGCTTTGCAATTTAGTACACCCAATCACATTTTGGTCCCTGTCTTTTGAAAACCATCACAACGAACCCCCTATCTTTCTCGCCAATCTTACAATCAAGTCCTTCCGCCATTATTGTGGCAGAATCCTTCTCCGGCGAGGTTGACAGGGAGGATACGCTCTAATCCCTCAGAGATCCCCTCCCAGAAATGGAAGGGAGATTCTCTGAGGAATCCCCTTCCATTTGAGCCTAATCTTGATCCCAGATTGGCACCTAATCTCTCGTGCGAACGCACGAGAGATTTGGCTATCCAACCACCTTCCATCTCCGGTGAGATGTCAGCGACAGAAGGCGTGCCCTCCACACCCTAGAAGCACGGCCAAACACCTATAAATTAAACCCTAACTCAGACCGCACCTCCTCAGCTTGACTTGGCCGGGATTCCACCTCAAATTCATCTCCTTCTTCTCCGGCCAAGAGGTCCAACGAGCTTCGGCGAGCCCCCCTCCCCTTCCTCTTCGCTCTGCCACAAAACCAGTGGCAGAGTCATCTTCCTCATCCTCCTCCACGTCGCACAATACCCGCGCGTGCTACCCTAGCCCCGTCGTTGCCGTCGTCCTCCCCCACTGGGCATCTTCTTCTCCGGCGACAGCAGGTACGGCCGTCCGCCTCTTCGTCCCCTTGGTCCCTTTAGTTAGGTTAAAATCATTCTTCTCTACCCCCTCTTTCATTTCCTCACTTTATTTCACTCAATCGAACCCTCAACCACCGTTGTTCACCATCACCTTCCTCATCTCCGGCCACCCTCCGACGAGGCACTCCCATCGCTCCACAGCCCCACACGCCTCGCCGACCCTCACATAACCTCCGCCTCATCTCACTGAGTAACATCCGCCCATCCACCGTCCCTCTACGCCTCCACAATAATCCCCCGAACTCACCCATCCATCTAGCCACAGGACGACCTAGGCACGCATGCCTAGCCCACCCTACAGCCTGCCACCTTGCCCTTCACCTTCGCCGTGACAAGGCGAAGGTTCCCCGGTGATCTGATTAGGATGCGAGGCTCGTTTCGTGTCTGATAGGTTCCACGCTGCAGCCGCCATTGACGGCAACTCAAGGAAGCTCCATGCTCGCTCCAGGCTTCAGGTGCAGCTCACTCGGGGAAGCACTGCGAAGCTATCTGACCAAGCAAGAGATGCTGCGACGTCCGCAGCTATGGCAATTGAATGATAGATTTCTGTGGGTGCGCGCGAGAGAAGGCTGGGAGCTTTAGTCCCACATAGGTAATTCACGACGCGCTGATATCCTTTATATTGATTTTATGCAACAAGCCGGTCGCCTCCGAATGCACATGGGGTGAGGTCCCTTCACTTATCTCACGCCGCCGCATCCACGATTTCACCACGTGGATGTGGCGCGATCCTACCCGACTCTGTCCTGAGCACACCTCACGCATCACCCTCACGCCAGTGCGCCTAGTCACGGGCACGCGATCTGACCCGTTACCGTCTCTGGGAGAGCATCTTGAGAGTGGTTCATAGAGAGAGAGAGAAACACGCGGGTGTGGGTAGAAGGGTAGGTTTTGCCTTGGCTGTGTTGTGTGTAGGAAAGAAAGAAGAGAGGAATAAGCCAACTCTTGGCCGCTGTAAGGAAAGATGTTCTACCAAGGAAGCAAGAGAGGCAAGGTAGAGAAGAGGAACTGAAGGAAGCAGAGCCAAGGACGAAGACCTACAGAGAGAAACTAACTACAGAGCAAACAAGACACAAGAAAAGAAGCGGGGAGAGAGACACTATAGGAGGAGAAAGAAGGAAGGCAAAAGAAAAGCAAGGCACTGTAGAGAAAGAAGAAAGGAAGAAGAATCAAAGAAGGGAAACACATCTTTTAAGACGTCTGATCTCATGATCAAACGTCCAATTCTTTCTTTTTACCATAATTGCTTTTCAAACTCATGCATTTACATTTGAATTAAGTTTTCAGTAATTAAAGTGTTCAATTACATTAAGATTAGTAGTAAATTCCAATTGCTCCCTGTGTTCGACCTCGGATATTCTGATTTTCGAGTAATAAAACTTTTATTTGTTGACGACGCTTGATCACCTATACTACAACGTAATTAACTATTAAAACACGATCGAGCTTCACGCATCAACACCTATTCACATGGTGACCAAAAAGGTGGGATTCATGGTGGAGACCAATGAAAAAGGGGAACAAGTCACCACCCGACCCACAAAAGGATGGTAGGTAAGTATAGACTACCTCCAGCTAAACAATGCTACCCAGAAAGATCACTTCCCTCTATCATTTATTGATCAGGTGCTGAGGTGATTGGTGGGGAATAAATACTTTCGCTTTCTCGATGGATATTCTGGGTACAATCAGATTATTGTCTTTCTCGATGACTAGGAGTGCACTACTTTCACGAGTCCTTATGGCACATTTTCCTTCCACTGAATGTCATTTGGACTATGTAATGGTTCGGGAACATTTCAGCAGAGTATGATGTCCACCTTTTTGGACATGGTTGATGAGTTCATTGACGTTTTCATGGATGAATTTTGCATATACGGCTCATCATTTGACCACTATCTCTTGCATTTAGAAAGAGTTCTCACCCACTGCGAAGAGACACGATTGGCACCTAGCTGGGAGAAAAGCCATTATATGGTTCAGTAGAGCATTGTTCTTGGGCATGTAGTTTCTGAGAGAGGTTTAGAACTAGATAATGCCATGGTTTGGTCAATCTCAAAGCTTAGACCGCCCACCAATGTTAAATAGATTCAGTCATTCCTGAGCCATGCTAGATTTTATAGGTGCTTCATTAAAGACTTTAGCAAGATTTCTAGGCCACTATGCGATCTACTGGAGAGGGATACTGCCATTGTTTTGTGCTGAGGCTTTCCAAGTCATGAAGGAGGCCCTCATAACCGCTCCTATCTTGCAATCACCTGATTGGACAGTCCCATTTGAGTTGATGTGTGATTCCTTGGATTTTGCTGTGGGAGTGATGTGGAAAATTGCATGGTTTTTAAGATTAGGGTTTTAAGTCGTGCAATGCATGCCTAACCTAATTAATGCATAAATGCAGCCCAAAAAATTCTTTTGCAGAGCAAAATCCTAAGAGAAAGGTTTGTTTTAATGTATAAGAATGATGATAAACTAGCATTTATCACATCCCCATGCTTATCTTTTGCTAGTCTCTTAACAAAACTTTACTTTTTTAAAAAATAGAATTATGAAAAAATCAAATTTTTTTGACTTTTGAGGAGAAAGAGATTACAGGACATATGATGATCGAAACATAGGAGGTATGGGATTTGTTAGGAGTAAACATTGGGATTTGTTTTCAGATCCAAAAATTTGACAAAAAACGGGATCAATGTATCCTCCAAAAAATTCACAGTTTAACCCCTTATTAATTCAAATGACTTGAAATTCTTTTGTTTGTAGGCTTTTTCTGGATCTTGAATCTGATTCACAACTTCCAATAACCTTTAAAACCTTGTGTCTGTGCTTGTGAAAGGCCAACATTTAAGGGCATGTTTTTTGGTTTTAAAATTTTTTTTTCCTCCCCCATGCTTATTTTTATCTTAGTCTTACAATAGATGTGTTGGGACCATCATTCCTGTGACCAATCCTCGAGGGGGCTCTGGTGCCAGTACTTCGAGATAGTACTATCCATGACACCACCCAGGAGCTCACAACCCCAAAACACAATGCGGTGTAAAGGGGCGCTCCAAGCAAACTCAAGCTCCTACTCCGACACTATAGGTAGATGATAACACTGCACAAGGGGGTGATAATTATGTTAAATAGGACCCATCTCAAGAATAATAGGCACAACATAAGTAGAATGGGAGCATTGCATGCATCATGTACCAAGATTGCTTATAAAATTCTATTAATGGCCATTTGTGCAAGCACTTGTCGAAGCATGACTAAGATGAGCAATTGGACCACACGGATGGATTCAGAATGATGAACGGAGTCCAACGGACTCAAGATCGGCCAAATCTGACATCTGAAGCTCCTACAATGGGCACAAGAAGTTCTGACCGTTGATCTGGTGATCAACGACCCTCGTTGCGCCACGTCACCCCTCCTCCACCACACGCCACCTCTTCATTTAGTCAAGATTAGATCTCAGCTGTCCATTCTTCGATCGGACGGCTGAGAACCGCTCGCCCGCCCGCAGTCGCCGTGGCAAAGCATGGGCGTGGCGCAACAGTTAGCACGCACGCCCGCACGCACACGATGTGGGTTCGAGCCACGCGGTGCGTGAAATTGAAGGCGAAGGGAGTGTGTGGCGAAATTAGGCCGCCCGATCTGCAGTGGGCGGCCGAGATTGTGCCATGCGGCGCACCCACAGATTGTGAGCGCCCACGCGCACGCGCACGCTGGGTGATAATGCCGGCGCACACGCGTACCCTAGGCACAATCCAAGCACATCCAAGGGGAGATCTCAGCCGTCCGATCTTCGACCGGATGGCTCTCAAGTAGCGGCCACGGATCGAGCATGAAGAAGAACGGCGTGGGTGGTAGACCGACGAGCTGGAGGGCTTCACCGACTCTTTTGGAGTGATTTTAGCGATGTCCCGGACGTCGCTAAAGCCCCTTCTTCCTTTAGAAAGCCCTTAACCCTATTTAAACCCCCTCCAACCACTCATTCAAGGCATTCACTTCCCTTGCAACTACTCCACCCCTCTCTTGGCTAGCTTTAGGCCCACTTGTAATCGTTGGAGACGACGAGCCGCCGATGGAACCTCCTCCACCATCGTGGCTGCCTCGTCGCTCTCCCTCCTCTCTCTCTCCCTCTCTTTTAAGCTTTCAATTACTTTTGTTTGAGCATGTATTTAATGTTGTAAGCTATGAACTAAAAGTGCATGATTAATGAAGTTATTTTTTATTCAGTTGTTTACTTTAATTTCTGTTTAAGTTACATGATCAAGCAAGAAATGCTCTAACCCTAATCTCTCTCTCTATCTCTCTCTCGCTTTGCAAACCACACCTCCTCAAGCAAAACTCCGTGTTTTCTGTGACAACAAGTGATAAGAAAAATTCGATTTTCACGCCTCCCTGAGACCGACACTCGGACTCACCTCCATTTATTTACTTTAAAACTAGCGTTGAAAGTGCGACTATAATGACACTTCTTAACACACATGCACAAGCATACATCAGTTTTTGGTGCCGTTGCCGGGGAAGCAACGGATTTATTTTATCACCTCCATTCCACATTCATTCTCACATCGTCTAATGCCCTATTTTCCCTTTTGCTTGATGGTTGGAGGAATTCGGCGCGTGGATGGCGAAGCGACGCATCCCACGACGGTAACAAGGGAGTAGGTGCAACAAGGACCAATAGTGTGTAATTCTTCTGTCATGATTGTTTGCTTGCGTGAAAAAACTAAAAAAAATTGTAAAAATTGAAAAAAATTGATGTGGTGTATGATTGCTTGACCCACATCCTTAACACATCACCCCACAAAAAAATGTACACTCTAACATCCGAAATAAATTCTTGGAGTGTTGTTTTCTTTTTCTTTTGAGTGGTGTTTGCAAAGCCACCATGAGTTGACCTGGGTCGCACCACTCAACCCTAAAATCGACTCATCTAATAGAAGCTGCATGATCATTAGGATGAGTACATTAGGGTTTTAGAGCCTCTACAAAATAAAAGGAAATCTACTTTCACCGAATTGTGTGCAGAACTTGACGTGCCCAATGAAACTTATTTGAAAACATTGAGACACGTCAACCCTAAAAAGTACTAAAGTAAGGATAAAAGACTAAAAGACACCACATCTTAAAAATCCTTGCTTGAAAACCATATTTTGACAGAAGCACACACCTTGAAAGTGGAAAATTAAGAGGCACCACCCCAATCAATGCCTCATCACATAACCCTAGCACAAGCACTATCCTAGCCCTTTAAAATTGAGTAGACGTGCCCTAGGCAAGATTGAGTTAAGTCTAGAAAGGTGAGGTTTTGTTTGCTAGGCACTTGGCTTTCATTCCCTTTGTAGAATCTGGTGACTAGGCTGCGAGGTAGTGTCAAACGACCGCAGTTGTGGGGTCTACAGAACCGGAGGCGCGAGCCAAAGGAAGAACCTTCCCTGCAATCCCCTCATAATCAACCTGGCCAGATTAGCCTTGGGAAGCGGAGTCCAGTGCTTACGGACTTAATCACCCTTTGTGAGATTTCTAGGTCTCCTAAGGAATACACCATAAGGACTATGCTTGTGTGCTTGATTGAAACACATTTCTCGCAACTGTCTCCCTCCGCATCCCCTCCTGTTCTTCTCTAGTGTATGCACGGGAGACGCTCACTGCATCTCGAGTTGTGTGTTTTGGGGAAGGAATCTAGGCGACGTAATTCTATTGGAAACATGGCTGAACCTAGGGTAGATGAGGCTGAGGATCAACCCCCACCAGAGGCTATGGCCATCATCCAAGCCCAAATTAATGCTAACCACCGGCTTCAGGAACAATAAATCCACACCATCATGCAAGCCATACAACGGTTACAGAACGCACAAGAATAACCACCACCACCTTTCCAAGACATACCAAGGCAACCAGCACTTGATATACCACCATTTCAGGATCAAACGAGGTCCCTCCGCGATTTCTATAATCCCTCTGCTATTAGAGTCGAGCCGCACCTTAGGATCCTCAAAGGGGGAGATGATTTTGAGCTGAAATCGAATGTCTTAAGTCTGTTGCAGAACAACTTTCATGGAAGCTCAAAGGAGGACCCCTTCCAGCATCTAGAGGATCTCGATCGCATAGCACGAACTGTGAAACCTAGGAACATTAGCCTTAACATTGTTCTAATCAAGATGTTTCCCTTCGCATTAAGTGACAAGTCTTCTGATTGGCTTCGAACCCTAGGTAGACCCATCACCACCTGGGAAGAACTGAGGCATGCATTTTTAAAGAAATTCTTCCCTATAGGAAAGACCAATGCCCTCAGAAGAGCTATCACTACCTTTACACTCCAAGGTGGGGAACAATTTCATGAGGTGTCGGAAAGATTTAATGAACTCTTGAGGAAATGCCCACACCATGAAGTGCCAAGGTGGCAATTGGCCCAAATTTTCTACCACGGTCTAGACAGCAACCTACGGAACTTCATCGATGCCTCATGCGGGGGGGACTTCTTGAACAAAGACGAGGAGAGCGCGTTTGAGCTCTTTGAGTCTATGAGTGAGAATTTGCTCAACAATGCCTCTATGACCCAGTTCAACAGGTCCATTCAACCACGTGGTGGGATTTATGAGGTACAAGCAAATTCTGGAATGGTTGACATGGACATCATTGCCAAGAAATTGGATCAAGTGGAATTGGTGGACAAAAAGATTGATGAGCTACTGAACTAGACCAAGAACCCCTTACATACTTTCTCCCTAGCAAAGGGAGCGGATAATGTTGACCTGGTCCAGCCCTTTACCCAACTGAACCTGGAACAACCCCTAACCACGTTCCAGGCAAGGACCTTTGCTCCCTCAACCCTTGATTACTCCCTTCCCTCTTCATCAACATCGGCTATCCTAGAAGATGTGCAAGCTGTCCAAGGTTATGCGAAACCTGACCCTTTCTCCAACACTTACAACACTGGCTGGCGTAAACACCCCAACTTTGGTTGGATTAAGCAGAAACCACTGCAATTCCAGAACTAGCCAGGCCAAACCAGCAGCCACACTTGGCCTCTATTAGTAAGGACCACTAGTTAGACCCCAATATAATTAGAATGGGGTGACCCCTCCCCCAAAAAACCAAATGGATACCCTAATAAAGATGATGGTTGACATGAACCAGAAACATCAGGAGGAAATGGCCTTGGTAAAGGGACAGTTAAGCAAACTCTTGGACTGTAAACAACAAGCATCCCTACCTTCCCAACCACAACCGAACCCGCGAAACTTAATTAACAGAGGCCCCAATTCGCAAGGGTTCCAAAGCAACCCCGAGTAGGCTCACATGGTCCAGCCAGCCCTGCAAACACCTCCTGGGTTTGGTGCTTCTTCATCCTCGTCTTCTCAAGGATCAACCCATGGCCCCAATGCTTCTGCGAATGCGGTGACCTTGAGAAGTGGCACCAAAACCCAGGAACCCAAATGGTCGACTCTCCCCGAGACTTCACCCGCTAAAATACCAGAAGAGGCACCAACCAAGGACCCAAAAATAGAGCCAATCCACATTCAGACTCCCTACCCTGAGGCCTTGGAAACAATCAAGAAAAAGAAGAATGTTGTTGAAATTGAGGAGCTGTTGGAAATCTTTAAGCAAGTACAGATTAATATTCCTCTCCTTGAAGCCGTCAAACAAATCCCTGCTTACGCCAAGTTTTTAAAGGATTCCTGTACACCCAAGCGTAAGTCGAGACCTCAAGCACCTAGGAAGGTTGTGCTCTCTGAGCAAGCAATTTTCGTAAAATCAAGCAACCTTCCACTCAATCGAACTGACCCAGGAGCACCCCGGATTTCCTGCAATATTAAGGACATGACGTTTGATAGAGTGCTCCTAGACCTAGGTGATTCTATCAATCTGATTCCAACAACCCTGTACCACCAATTTGGTTTTGGAGAGCTGACACCAACCCTTGTCACCCTCCAACTAGCTAATAGATCAGTGAAAACCCTGAAGGGGGTTGTCAAGGACGTGATTGTACGGGTCAAGGACTTCTATTTCCTAGTTGACTTTTTGGTGCTCGACATGGAAGTCCCTAAAAAATTATAGAATGCACCCACAATCTTAGGCTGACCTTTCTTAGCTACGGCTAAGGCAAACATTGATTGCGACACGGGATGTGTGGAAATCGCCTTCGAGGATAGGAAAATGCAATTGGATATCTTCGGGGCGACAAAGACTTTTGATTGCGATTGCATTGAGGAACATGATCCCGTGGAAACTCTAATCAAGGAATGCCTCACCCTGAGTTCTGTATCAGGCCACAAACCCGTAGTGATTGTTCTAACTCGTCACCATCATTACCCGTGGACCTCTGTAAGGTTGAGTACCATCACACGACACCATTTGAGGAGATCGATGTTGATCAACTCCTGCCCTTTCCCTTCCCATAGACTGTGGTTCCACCCGCACCTGAACTTAAACCATTGCCCGAGAATCTCAAGTATGTCTTCCTGAGACCTGACTAGACCTTCCCAGTGATTATTAATTCTCATCTAACCAAGGATCAGAAACTCAGGTTGACTGCGACCCTTTCAGAACATCGGGCCACCATTGGCTAGACCATTTCGGACTTAAGAGGAATTAGCCCCACCTATTGCCATAAGATTTACCTGGAAGACGGGGCACGACCTTCCCGCCAGATGTAGAGACGTTTAAACCCAAACATGAGAGAGGTCGTTAAGAAAGAAATTATCAAGTGGCTTCACGTCGACATCATCTACCCTATCTCCGATAGCCCCTAGGTGAGCCCCACTCAAGTGGTTCCGAAGAAAGTTGGGCTCACTGTTGTCACCAAAGATCATGGCGAATCCATCCCCACCCACACCACCACCGCATGGCGGGTGTGTATTGATTATAGGAAGCTCAATGAAGCCACTAAGAAGGATCACTTCCCCTTGTCATTCATTGACCAAATCCTTGAAAGATTGGCAGGGCAGAAGTATTTTTGCTTCCTGGATGGATATTCAAGATATAACCAAGTCGCAATTGCTCTGGAAGATCAGGAAAAGACCACATTCACTGGCCCATATGGCACATTTGCATTCTTTCAAATGCCGTTTGGGTTATGCAACTCACCTGCAACCTTCCAGCATTGCATGCTAGCCATTTTTTCAGAAATGGTGGGTGAATACCCAGAGGTCTTTATGGATGATATCTCTGTATTCGGGAATTCATTCGACCACTATCTGAGCAACTTAGAGAAAATCCTAAAATGATGTATCGAGGTTAACCTGGTGTTAAGTTGGGAAAAGAGCCATTTTATGGTTCAAGAAGGAATTGTCCTCGGTCACATCGTATCACATAGGGGCATCGAGGTAGATCGGGCTAAGGTTGATTTGATTTCCAAACTTCCTCCACCTAGCTCCGTCCGATAGATTCGCTCATTCCTAGGACATGTTGGCTTCTACTGAAGTTTCATTAAAGACTTTTCCAAGCTTTCCAAAACCTTAACCGACCTTCTAGCCAATGACGCCATATTACACATGTCTTCTGATTGCATCCAGGCTTATCACACCCTTCGGGACTTAGTCTCCATCGCACCTGTACTTCAACCCCAATACTGGTCCCAGGACTTTGAGATTATGTGTGATGCATCAGATTTTGCCATAGGCGCTGTCTTGGGACAAAGGCAAGATAAGAAGGCCATGGTGATCTACTACGCGAGCAAAACATTAGATGAGGCCTAACGAAATTATATGGTCACAGAGAAAGAGCTGCTCGCTGTAGCCTTTGGGCTTGAAAAGTTCCGATCATACTTGCTGGGATCCCACGTGACGATTTACACTGACCATTATGCCATCCGGCACCTATTGACCAAGAAGGACGCAAAACCCAGGATCATCAGATGAATCCTGCTTTTGCAGGAATTTAACCTGGAAATCCGAGACAAGGCTGGATAAAAAAATGTGGTGGTTGACCACTTGTCTAGACTTCATCCAGACCAAATTGGACCCTCCCTACCTCTATCTGACACCTTCTTTGATGAACACATCCTAGCTATGCGCGACAAGAAAATGCCATGGTATGCTGACTGCGTCAACTACCTAGTTCTAGGACAAACCCCGCACAGCTGGTCCAGACAGCAACGGGATAGGTTCTTGGCTGAGGCCAAGCACTAATTTTTGGATGATCCCATGCTGTTTCGGCTCTGTGCTGACCAGATCATTAGAAGGTGTATCACCGAAGATGATGTTAAGAGTGTTCTTTCCTTCTGTCATGACCAGGCTTGTGGTGGCCACTTCTCTAGAAAGAAAATGGCTGCAAAGGTTCTGCAGTTCGGATTTTACTGGTGGTCCCTATTTAAGGATGCACACAACTTTGCCAAGACTTGCTCACACTACCAAATGCTGGGGACCATGACCAAGAAAGATATGATGCCCCTCCAGGCCATTTTGATTGTCGAAATCTTCGATGTTTGGGGTATCGATTTTATGGGCCCCTTTCCACCATCCAACGACTTCGAATACATCCTAGTCTCGGTAGACTATGTTTCCAAATGGATTGAAGCCATCGACACCCGCCGATGCGATCACAGGACTATCATGGACTTTGTTAAGAAGAACACCTTTTCCTGGTTTAGAATACCCAAGGCCATGATCAGTGATGGTGGAAGCCATTTTATCCATTCCCAATTCTGTGCCCTACTTAGAAAATATGGGGTGAACCACCACATTGCTACCCCGTATCACCTACAAACAAATGGGCAGACCGAGGTCTCAAATAGACAAATCAAGAACATTTTACAGAAGACTGTGATACTTAACAGGAAAGACTAGTCCACACGACTAGATGATGCCCTGTGGGCATACAGGACCGCCTTCAAGACCCTGATAGGCATGTCGCCTTATCGCTTGGTCTTTGGCAAAGCCTGCCATCTTCCTATCGAATTGGAACATCGGGCTTACTGGGTTGTCAGGAAATGTAACATGGATCCCCAGTTAGGTGGTGCACAGAGGACGCTCCAATTATCTGAGCTCGAAGAAATTCATTGGGAGGCTTTTGAAAATAGTCGACTGTATAAGGAGAAAATGAAAGCTGTCCACAACCGATTCATTCGTAGAAAAACCTTTGAGCCTAACCAACAAGTCTGGCTATTTGATGCCGACCTAAAACTCTTCCTAGGGAAACTCAGGTCCAAATGGATAGGACCATTTCGGGTGGTTAAGCCGTACTCTAATGGTGTGGTTGAAATCACTGATCCTAACACTGGGCACACTTTTACGGTTAATGGTCAAAGATTGAAGCATTTCCTAGCCCAGGTTCCCCTAAAGGAGAGTGTCACCCTCAGTGAGGGCTGACACGGAGCACTGACCAGCTGGAGGTGTTAAACTCAGCGCTTCTTGGGAGGCAACCCAGAGGATTCAAACTGATCTGGTATTTTACATCACTCAGGTACTATCTTTTTGTACCCTTATGCATGCATGTACTTGCCAATGAGGACATTGTCCAACTTAAGCATGGGGGGGTGGTAAATTGCGTAATCTTGAGGTCATTTAATCAGTCTGAATAATAGTAATAATAAAATAAAAGAATTTAGGAAGAAAACTTAGGCATTAGAAACTTGTCAATAGTGAGAAATAACGCAAAAAGAACTTAAACACTTAGACTTTTCAGGCCTTCAGCCTTAATCAACCCTGGTGTACATTAAAATATGGATTTAGCTTCGAATCCTTGCAACCTTAAGCTATTCTAATCCACCTACTAAATAAGGTGATAAGTATACGACTTATCAACTCACCCTCTAAATCAGAAAAACTTTGAGTCTAAGCATCTGCACAAATTTTTGCACAGACTCACTCCTCATAGATTTTGACAGAAATTAGATAGCTAATGAACTCTCTAGGGTGGTATGGCTGGCAAGTTGTCGTCGGTAACAGCCCATTGGCAGGTTGTCTAGAACCCAGCCACAGACCATTTCTTCTTCATTGCCTCTAGGTACATTTGAGATCAGGGAAGCCACCTACGAAAAAAAAAAAAAGAGAAGAAAAGAAAATAAACCACACTTCACCACACAAGTATGGCTGGCAAGTGATTGTGGGTAACAGCCCATTGGTCGGTTGTCCAGAGCCCAGCTCAATTACTGCACAAAAAGAACCAGAACACTTAAGGAAGAAGCGGGAAAGTAGTACAAGCCGGGAGATATACACTAGAAAAATCCTTGTGTTGACCCCACTTAAAACAAACATAGGGAGAAAGCTACCAATCGAACAAATGCACCGTCAGGCAAATATATTTTCTTCTGTCACCTAGGGGCGTAGAAACCCGAAGTCTGTCTGAATTACCGTTAAGTGAGTCTATCACAATCTTCACACCAGGATGCTTAGCACTTAGGGTTTTGACCGAGTTTTGGGTGGGTTGGGCAGCCGCAAAAAGTTACCAACCCACACTGAATTTCGAAAAGAATTCTAAAAAAAAAAAAATATATGTATACATATACATATGTATAGTTATATACATTAAAGCAAGGATTCGGGCGATTCGTATTTTGGTAGACGCCTGAGCGCTGCTTAGTCTTTGTAGATTAAGATCTTCAAATATTTCCTCCTATTGACATGTGACGAAGTGTCTAAGCAATTACTTCTTAAATTCTGAAAGAAAATAAAGGCTAGAATAAACCTTGATGGGGACTAGCATGGAGTAAGCATAGGGATATGATAACACTGCACAAGGGGGTGATAATTATGTTAAATAGGACCCATCTTAAGAATAAAAGGCACAACATAAGTAGAATGGGAGCATTGCATGCATCATGTACTAAGATTGCTTATAAAACTGTATTAATGGCCATTTGTGTAAGCACTTGTGAAAGCAGGCCTTAGATGAGCAATCGGACCGCACGGATGGATTCAGAACGACGAACGGAGTCCAATAGACTCAAGAAAGGCCAAATCCGACATCCGGAGCTCTTACAATGGGCCCAAGAAGTTCTGACCGTTGATTTGGTGATCAACGACCCTCGTTTCACCATGTCACCCCACTTCACTACATGCCACCTCTTCATTCAGATAAGATCAGATCTCAGCCGTCCGATCGAAGATCGAACGACCGAGAACTGCATGCCCGCCCGCAGTCACCACGACAAAGCGCGGGCGTGGCACAACAGTTAGCAAGCACGCGACATGGGTTCGAGCCGCGCAATGCGTGAAATTGAAGGCGAAGGGAGTGCACGGCAAAATTAGGCCGCCCGATCAGCAGTGGGTGGTCGAGATAGAGCCACGCAGCACATCGACAGATCGTGAGCGTCCACGCGCGCGCGCATGTCGGGCGACGATGCCTGCGCACATGCGTGCCCGAGGCGCAATCCGAGCACATCCAAGGGGAGATCTCAGCCGTCCGGTCATCGATCGGATGGCTCCCACGCAGCTGCCGCGGATCAAGCGCGAAGAAGAATAGTGTGGGCGGTTGACTGGTGGGTTGGAGGGCTTCACCGATGCTTTTGGAGTGGTTTTAGCGACGTCCCGGATGTTGCTGAAGCCCCTTCTTCTTTTAGAAAGCCCTTAACCCTATTTAAACCCCCTCCAACCACTCATTCAAGGCATTCACTTCCCTTGCAACTACTCCACTCCTCTCTAAGGTAGCTTTAGGCTCTCTTGTAATCGTCGGAGATGATGAGCCACCGACGGAGCCTCCTCCACCGCCGTGGCTGCCTCGTCACTCTCCCTCCTCTCTCTCTCTCCCTCTCTTTTAAGCTTTCCATTACTTTTGTTTGAGCATGTATTTAATGTTGTAAGCTATGAACTAAAAGTGCATGATTAATGAAGTTATTTTCTGTTTAGTTGTTTACTTTAATTTCTATTTAAGTTACATGATCAAGCAAGAAACACTCTAACCCTAATCTCTCTCTCTCTCGCTTTTCAAACCGCACCTCCGCAAGCAAAATTCCACGCTTTCCGTAACAAGTGATAAGAAAAATCCGATTTTCATACCTCCGTTTATTGCAAACACTCAAACTCACCTCCGTTTATTTACTTTAAAATCGACGTTGCAAGTGCGACTATAACGACACTTCTTAACACACATGCACAAGCGCACATCAGTAGAGCACCATCTAAGACACCTGAGATGCTAAAATGCGCTTTAATGCTCCATCTAAAGATATGAAATATAGGTATGAAGCAGCACCGTGGCGATAACTTGTGGACATCACATTCTCAGAGGATGCATTTTCCTCCTTCTCGGCAATGGGAACTCAAATGAATGATCTGCTTCAGACTTTTACAAAGGCCAAACACAGGGCTTTTTCTAATTTTTAGTAGTTTTTAGGTGTTGGTTTGTGTGTGAAATTTGACACAAGAAGTTTTCCACAAAATGCAGGTTTCTGAATTAGAAACTAAGCTTGACACTTTCCATATTACAAAATAGGATCAAGTCACCTGAACAATCATGAGTTAAGGTGAAATTTGGAGAAGGATATCTAATCTAGTCTAAAGAAAGACCTTGAAATTATAATGATCAGATCCACTTCCATATCCCCAGTTGTTAAAGATTAAATCCCACTGTACCAAAAGTGAGTTTCCAACCTTAGTCCCGATTTGAAAATTTACCTCCAAAAGCTTGCAACATTTTCATTATTTTTGGTATGCAAGCAGGAAATTAAAAAACTAAAGAAAAATACATGTTTGTAGGTTTTGAAAATCCTAAATCGATCGTCAAAATTTAAAAAACACCCCCTATGCTTATGATATGCAATGTCCTCATGCATTAGGAGGGAAAAAGGATCATTTTTGTGAGGACGGTTGGGTTTAGGATGGTCAAAACCTGGAAAAAGAAAGGAAAAAGGAAAGTAGGAAACATGATTGGTTACCTCTCATCCAGTGCTATCTTTTATGCCATTCAGCTAGGCGTGAAGGTATGCACAGAAGACGAGTAATCATGTAAATAGTTGGAGACCTGAATATCCTCAAGGAATGTGTTTTCCTCAAGATTCCTAAAAAGATGATTGACAAAGAAATAGGGATCTGATGAGAGCCTCATCATGAGCCATAACTAGCTCATTTTGACCCAATAAAGAAGATAAAAGCTCCTACATAACCTAGAAGAAGGCTTAACTGAAGGAACAAGTGCTCTAAGAAGAAAACATGAAATAAAGGTTAAAACTGCAATTTTACCATTGCAATACATAAACGGGATTTCTGAGAAGCAAAACATAGGTCAAATGGTCCAAATAAGATAAAAAGAGGGTTGAGTCAATCAGAAATGGGTTTATGTGCAATCTAAGAATTAAACGACTCTTGGTAACCCTAAAACAGACCCGCTTAAATTAACATAGTTCCGGTCAGGATAAAAATCAAGTAAACCCTCTAAAAATCATGGGAAAACATCCTCTATGGTTTAGAACACTTAATTTGGCCTTTGGAACCTAGTCTGACCTAGATTAGGGTCCTAGCTCCTCAATTAACCAAATTTGAGCTTTTACGCAAAATATCCAGTCAAACGAGGTCAAACTTGAAATCCAACTTCGCCATTGGATTCCTTAGGTCCAAATTAGGTTTATACCAAAATTTGGACCTAAGGAGAGGTCATCTTGACCTACTTTGCAAATTAGTACACCCAATTCACAAATAGGTCCCTATCTTTTGAATATCCTTGCAAAGAGCCCCCAAGTTCTTCACCCCCTTTGGAATCCGGTCCTGCCGCCATAGTTAGGGCAGAACCGAGCTCCGGCGAGGTTCAGAGAGGGATTGCTCTCTAATCCCTCAGAGATTCCCTCCCAGAAATGGAAGGGGGATTCTCTGAGGAATTCCCTTCCTTCTAAAGCTAATTACAATCGCTGGTGTGAACCCAATCTCTCGTGCGAACACATTAGAGATTTGGGTATCCACCTTCCTTCCAACTCCGGCGAGCCAGCAGACCTAATTGCCCGATCTCCATGCGTTGATAGGAGCGGCCAGCACCTATAAAACACCACCGAGACCCTGCCGCAGGACCCAAGCTTGATTTTGATGGAGATCCCCTCCAAATTCCCTCTCTCCCATCTCCGACCAAATGACCCGCAAGCTCCGACGACCTCCTCCCCTCCTTCTCGTCGCTCTGTTGCCATACCAGCAGCAGAGTCCTCTCTGCCTCTTCCTCCCGCGTCGCGCTGTACCCCGCGCGCGTGCTCCTGACCTCATCTTCGTCGTCGCTTCCTCCCTCAGGGTCTTTCTTCCCCGACGACGGCAGTTACGAGCCATCCTCTCCACCGCTTCCCTTCCTTCCAGACAACCCCAGATACATTCTCCATCCTCTACTCTCTCTTTTCCCCCAACTATTTTACCTGATTACCCCTCGACAGTACCTAACCACCTCCATCATTCTCGCCTCCGACCGCCCTCCAGCGAGCTGCCCACACCACTCCGCCCCTCCACACGGCTCGCCAACCCCCTCGTGAGCTTCGCCTCACCACCAGGAACCCATTCCACCCCATCACTGCCACTCCAGACCTCCACAAGCACCCCCCGACCAACCCACCATCTCCGACCACAGGTTGACCTAGGCACGCACGCCTAGGCCGACCTGCAACCTGCAGCATCGCCCACCGCCTTCACCGTGCTACGGCGAAGGTTTCCAGCTATTCTGATTGGGCCAATAGGCCGCTCTGTTGGATGTCAGGTGTACGCTTCGGCCGCCATTAATAGCCGAAGCAGCAGGGAGCTTGGAGTAGCTTCGGGCATCAGGCTTCCCAGGCTACAGGTGCAGCAGACTCTCGCAATGGTCGCGAAGCGAACGAGGCCTGCCAGTCTCACAGAGGAGCCATTAGCTTGGGAAATCGAGTGACGAAAGCTCTGCGGGCGCGCGTGAAGGCAAGACCGACCAGATAGTCCCACATCGTGGGATTGCAAAACTCAGGTATGATATAAATTGTTTTTGTGTTTTCTTCTTACTGCCTCCGTAAGCACAGGGGTGAGGTCCCTCACTGCTCCCACACGCCTCGTCCGCGGGTTGACGTCGCAGATCTGGCATATCTGACCCGACCTAAACCTACGCACTCCTCGCGCATCACCACTTGCCGGTGAGCCTGGTCCCGGGTGCGAATCCGACCCGTCTACCCGTGTGGCTCTGGGAGAGCGTGATTGAGTGAACTGCTTGAGAAAAAGAGAGACGCTTGGGTAGAGGGACGGGGATAGGTTTTTGCTACTGTGTGGTGTGTGCTGGAAGGAAGAAGTGATCGAGGCAGCGAACACTTAGCAGCTGAAGAACAGGAAGAGAGGAAAGAAGAGGCTGTGTAGCAGTGAAAGGAGAAGTCTTCGCCGAGAAGAAGAAGAAGAAGGAAGACAAGGTAGAAGAGAGAGAAGAACAACGAAGAGGCCAAGTGAAGACTGCAAAGAGATCAGAAGAAAAAGAAGAAGAAAGAAGAAAGGCAAGGCAGGAGAAGAAGGAAGATACAGAAGCAGAAAGGAGAAGAAGAGAGAAAGGGAGATCACATTTAAGACGTCTGATACAGAAATCAGACGTCCAATTCTCCTTTTTTTTCACAAATCCTTTTTAAAATTCTCTCTTTGAATCAATTATATTTGCATTTAACAGTTGTACTCTTTGGTTTTACAAAGTACTGAGATTGCTCCCCGTGTTCGACCTCGGATACTCTAGTTGTTCGAGTAATAAAAATCTTTATATTTGTTTAAACGTTTTGTCGGTTATACTACAATGTAATACGCTTTAAATCCGCACAAAATCGTTGAGAACATTTTGGCGCCGTTGCCGGGGAGCAACGGGCACTTTTAAAGCTTTTGATTACAACTTTTCTATCTAATATCTGACTTAACTTCTCTCTTTTGTTGTGTTCAAGCAGGGAAAGCAAAACAAAAAGGAAAGAACAATAACTGCACAACAGACTCTCCAAGGAACACGTAATCTCCATAAGCCCTTTCTCTTAAACCTCTCGCAATCTAAAAGGGAAAAAAAGAGAAAAATCAACTTAGGGCTACCTGTTTCATATTTAGTAACTCATCAAGTTGCCTGATTTTCATTTCAACATATTTTTGTCTATTCATCCAACTAAGACAACTAGGGCTAAAACTTTCTTGATTGAGCCCTAGGTGCTAATTTCTAAGGCAACTAAATTGGACCCACTAGAGCCAAGTTAGGGATTGCAAAGCTAGGGTTTTTAGAGACACATCTTCTCTAAAACAAAGAAACAAACTTTCCAAAAAGAGGTGTGCCTAAACCGTGTTTGAAACGATTTATACAAGAGGAACCCTAAGCAAATCAGGCTGATAATCCATTTGAAGCATAAAAGGAAGGACCTAAAAGCTCTCAAAGGAACAAGAGGTGAAGTTGATCCCTTCGGTCAACCAACCATAATATTAGGTCACTTTTGCACTCAAAATACTTAAAAGTTCAAGTGGAACATTAAGCACCTTGATCTTAAAATAAAAAAAGGTAGACTTAAGAGGTCAAGGTCTCCATTATGGTCTACCTGGAACCGCAGTGACAAGAGAGGTCGGGTGGGGGAAACCCTGTAACCCGTGGGGACGCTCTACCGTGTTGGGGTCTTTGCGAGACTCTCCCTCTCTGGCTGCCCAGGTATTTCTCAAGTGGATGATCTTCTGATCTAGGGGTCCATCTGCCCCGAACCTCTATAGTCACCCAACAATTATTGGGTGTCTTGATTGGGTCCAGCACCTTCTAATCTCATCACATCTTTTGGTACATGTTTGGTAGGAGGTCCTTAAGACCACCTTTAAGACCTCCTTTAAAAATTCATTCTCGTCGAGGCCAAGTCTCGATGCCCTTATTTGTGCAGCAACCCCACCGCATAAATCTTTCATCTGATTCAGACCCTGATTCTCCTTCTTCTCCCATCATGGCACAACCCATTGAAGAGGAGAATAGCCTTGAACACCAACTTCAACGCTTGAACGATCTATTTCAGAACTTTGTTAATCCACCGTAGCGACCTATGATGCGATATCACTATAATCCCGCTGCGGTGGCAATCGAACCCTGAGTATGAATCCCAATTGGAGGACCTGACTCTGAACTGAAGCCCAATATGATTCATGCCATACCGAAGTTCCATGGGCTTAACTGTGAGGATCCATTCCAACACATTAAACAACTCAAGCATCTGGCCCAAACCTTCAGGTCAGATGTACAAAATCGGGATATCCTACTCATGAAAATGTTTTCGTTCTCCCTCTTGGACAAGGCCGCACACTGGTATCAGACTCAGACCCGCCCGATCAACACATGGGAGGAATTACAGTCTGAATTTTTGAAAAAAATTTTCCCTGTTGGCCGGACGAATGCCTTGCGCCACCAGATCACTCATTTCACTCAACAACTGGGAGAACCTCTTCACGAAGGTTGGGATTGATTCCTAGATCTCATGCGAAAGTGCCCCCATCACGGAGTTCCTAAGTGGGAACAAGTCCAGTATTTTTACCAGGGACTCCGTGAGGATATCTGTCTATTCGTCAATGCAACATGCGGAGGAAACATCATGGGCCAACACGAGGACATGGTGTGGGAGATTCTGGAAAACATGTGCGAGAACTCCATAAATAATGACTCCTTGGGCTTATTCGACAAGACGAATGCCCGCGCATCGACGAATCTAAGAGGGACACATGAGATGCAGGACCTGTCCACTTCTATCGACTTGGAACTGATGGCCAGTCGGTTGGACAAGGTCTCTATTATAGAAAAGAAGGTGGACGAGCTAACTCGACATTTGCAGCAAGCCACCTTTGCGCAAAACTCTTTTGCACGACCTCCTCTGGCAAGGGAAACAGTGCAAAACATATACCACCAACCTGCCAAGGGGATGGACCCATATCCACCCCCGTCTGCCTCTCGGACCGGAGTGACCTCCGATCCCTTCTACTCGAGTTGGGGGAACTCTGAACCCTCGTATTCTGACTTTCCTAAGGTTCCTCAGAACTGCGAGGACGTCAACGCCATCAAGAATGACCCATACTCCAATACCTACAACCCTGGATGGCGAAATCATCCTAACTTTCAGTGGGCGGGAAATTCTCAAAGACCACCATATCAACCCCGTCCATAAGCTCCTTGTCCATATTAGCCGCCTTAGCCTCGGCCCAATCCCACCTACCAATCCGGGCAAAATCAAGATCAACTGACTCTTATCCTTCAAACACTGGTTGACATTCAAAAGACGAATGCGGCAATGCAAAAACAGCACAAGGACGAGATCACAGAGGTTCGCAACCAACTGGCCCAGATGGCAAATTCCCGCCAACCTGGCACCCTTCCTTCGTAACCTCTGCCCAACCCAAACAACGTGTCGACCCAGAGGCGCGTTATGAATCCAAATCCAGGCCACGCACATTTGATTTATCAGGCCCCTGCTACTCCATCACGAGATGGGATGGAGGCTTCAACATCTTATGCAGGATTTCAGCAGCAACCACCCCTCCTACCTAACCCAAACCAAAATCAGGCTGGATTAAACTCTGTAACAACACGTAGTGGTAAAACAACACAAGACCCACATTATCCGAACCACTCCAAGCCTGATAAGCACCAAAACCCTAGGGTAGTCAACCAAGATGCTACTGTCCTAGATCAAGAACCTGGACCTATCCTAGAGGAACCAGCTAGGATCCCATTTCCTGAGGCCTTGACCAAAGGAAAAAGGACAACCAAACCTATGGCTCCTGAGGAGGATTTGGTCAAACTCTTTGAATAGGTCCAGATAAACATCCCGTTAGTGGATGCAATTCACCACATACCAGCTTTCCAAAGATTCTTGAAAGACATATGTACACCTAAACGTAAGCCGCGAACCAAGGATGGGAATCCGATCGTACTGTCAGAGCAAGCCAGCACTGTCATCTTGAGCAAACTCCCACCCAAGGCTAAAGACCTAGGAACTCCCTTGATTTCTTGTAAAATTGGTGAAACCCAACTTGATAGAGCCCTACTAGACCTAGGTGCCTCCATAAATTTAATACCTACATCCCTCCTTGACCACCTTGAAGAATCTAAACTTAAACCCACTGAGGTGACATTGCAGTTAGCCGATTGATCCATTAAGTCACCCAAAGGAATACTCGAGGATGTCATTGTTAGGGTATGAGATTTTTATTTCCCAGTGGACTTCATAGTACTGGACATGGATGCACCTAAGAACCCAAGGGACACACCAATCATATTAGGGAGGCCCTTTTTGGCCACTGCTAGGGCCAATATAAACTGCGAAGAGGGCCAGATAGAATTAAAATTTGGGAATCAAAATCTGAAGATTGACATTTTGAAGGCCTAACAAGGGATTAATTGCGGGGTTATAGAGGAAATTTGTGATGTCGAAGCCGTGGTTGATGAACTGCATATAGAGGACAACCTGATTATTCCTGATCAACCACTAGAGAATCAAAAACCGCTAATAGAGGAGTGCGAACATGATCTAGACACACCTATGACTCCTACCATTGCTCCCGATACAAACCCCGAACCACCCGCTACTACTGAAAATCCTGTCATGGAACTCAAGTCCCTTCCCGAACATCTGAAATACGTCTTTTTGGATTCAAATCAGACGTTTCCTGTGATTATCAATTCTCGACTCACACCTGATCAGGAACTCCATTTGATTTCTGTTCTCCAGCAACATCGTAGAGCCATTGGATGGACTCTAGATGATTTGACTGGTATAAGCCCTTCATACTGCACACATCGAATCTACACAGAAGAAGGCTCATGACCTTCAAGAGAAATGCAAAGACACCTAAACCCTAACCTACAGGAGGTCATGAAAAAGGAGATCATAAAGTGGTTAGATGCAGGGATCACCTACCCGATCTCCGACAGTCGTTGGGTGAGTCCAATACAAGTGGTGCCCAAGAAGGCAGGACTTACCATCGTCACGACTGAAACCGGAGAAGTCATTCCTACCCGAATAGCTAATTCGTGGAGTCTGCATTGATTACAGAAGACTAAATTCCTCCATGAGGAAGGATCATTTCCCACTACCGTTTATTGATCAGATCCTCGAGAAACTAGTGGGAAATAGATTCTTCTGCTTTCTGGATGGGTACTCCAGTTACAATCAGGTGACAATCCATCCAGAGGACCAAGAAAAGACCACATTCACCTACCCCTTCGGGACGTACGCGTTTCGAAGGATGCCATTCGGTCTCTGCAATGCACCTGCAACTTTTCAGCGGTGCATGCTTGCCATATTCTCAGATATGGTAGGAGATTATCTGGAAGTCTTCATGGATGACTTTTCAATTTTTGGACAATCATTTGACGATTGCCTCCAACACTTGGTCAATATACTCAGGCGGTGCTTCGAGGTGAATTTGGTTCTTTCCTGGGAAAAGAGCCATTTCATGGTGCCTGAGGGAATTGTCCTAGGACATTTAATCTCGGAGAAAGGCATCCAAGTGGATCAAGCTAAGGTTAGCCTGATTTCCAAGCTCCCTATGCCTAGCTCGATTAAGGACATCTGATCTTTTTTGGGGCACGTCGGTTTCTACCGTCGATTCATCCTTGATTTCTCAAAAATCACGTGCCCCCTGACTAATCTTCTATCCAAGGATGTGCCTTTAGAGATTTCCAAGGAATGCACTCAAGCATTTGAGATCCTATGTGACCGAGTCACCCAAGCCCCAATCCTACAGTCCCCTGATTGGTCTCAACCCTTTGAGATCATGTGTGATGCATCTGACTTCACTGTAGGAGCGATTTTGGGGCAGAAAATTGAAGGGAAACCTGTGGTCATTTACTATGCCAGCAAAACACTGGATGAGGCTCAGCGTAACTATACGATTACTGAGAAAGAGCTGCTGGTCGAAGTATTTTCCATGGAAAAATTCAGATCATACCTTCTGGGTTCCCGTGTTATCATATACTCGGATCACACAGCTGTGAGGCATCTCCTTGCAAAGAAGGACGCGAAACCTTGATTAATCCGATGGATCTTGCTGTTGCAAGAATTTGACCTCGAGATTCACGACAAGGTGGGAAAGCACAATGTGGTAGCTGATCACTTGTCCTGCCTTCCTTCTGAAATTATTGATCCTTCCGGACCTATTACAGAACATTTCCCTGATGAGCACCTCCCGACTATCAGTACAAGTCTTCCATGGTTCGCCGATATAGTTAATTACCTGGCATCACATCAGATTCCGCCCGATTGGCCGAAGGCCAAAAAGGACAAATTGCGCTCCAATGCCAAGTATTACCTATGGGAAGACCAGTATCTATTCCGCATTGGTGCTGATCAGATAATCCGATGATGCATGACGAAAGTGGAAATCAAAGACATACTCTCATTCTACCATGACCAAGCATGCGGTGGACATTTTTCTGGACATAAAATCGTATCGAGAGTCCTCTAGTGCGGCTTTTACTGGCCCACAATTTTCAAGGATGCATACGATCACTGTAAGGCATGTTCCCGTTGCCAGACTCTAGGCAACATGAGCCATAGAGACATGATGCCTCTACAGCCGATCTTGGTATGCGAAATTTTTGATATTTGGGGGATTGATTTCATGGGACCCTTTCCGACCTCGGATGGCTTCGAATACATCTTACTCGCAGTTGACTATGTTTCCAAGTGGATAGAAGCCATTCTGACCCGAACCAACAATCATAAAGTCGTTATAAAATTCCTTCGTCAAAACATTTTCTCGAGGTTCAGGATTCCGCGTGCTATAATTTCCGACGGAGGGACCCATTTTGCAAACGCTCAGTTCAAGTCACTGATGACCAAATATGGGGTGTCACACCGAATCTCTACTCCTTACCACCCCCAAACTAATGGTCTAGCTAAGCTATCTAATCGAGAGATCAAGAAGATCCTTCAGGTTACTGTTCAACCTGATAGAAAAGATTGGTCTTCTCGGCTTCCGGAAGCATTGTGGGCCTATAGGACCGCCCACATGACCCAATTAGGAATGTCTCCCTTCAGACTAGTGTACGGGAAGGCATGTCACCTCCCCGTCGAATTGGAGCATAAAGCCTATTGGGCAGTATGGACCTATAATCTCGACCTTTCTAAGGCTGGAACCCACAGAAGACTTCAAATGAGCGAGATCAATGAATTACGCCACGACGCATGTGAGAACTCGAGAATTTACAAAGAACGGGTTAAAGCTTTTCACG
Organism: Thalassia testudinum; assembly: GCA_037157565.1. Lineage (NCBI taxonomy): Eukaryota > Viridiplantae > Streptophyta > Magnoliopsida > Alismatales > Hydrocharitaceae > Thalassia > Thalassia testudinum. The sequence continues at coordinate 74,671,015 of JAZHRO010000003.1, read as the reverse complement.
ACAAACACATTTCTAGAAAGGTCTTTCATCCTGGTCAAAAAGTTTTACTCTTTGATGCCCGACTCAAATTATTCCCAGGAAAGCTAAGATCCAAGTGGGTCGGACCCTACCTAGTCTGACAAATCTTCGGAAATGGAGCCATTGAAATCAGCCCACTAAGCCACGATTCAGAACCCTTTGTCGTGAATGGTCAGTGACTCAAGCCGTTCATTGACATGACCGATATAGATTTGGCTGAGTCATCCTTTACCCTCCAATCCTCTTGAGCTCATTGCTCCCAGCCGATGGCATAAAACTCAGTGCTTAACGGGAGGCAACCTGTCATTCTTTGAAAAACCTAAAACCGTTTCTGACATCTCTATGCGGAACTCATATTGCAGTTTAGGGTTCATCCATCAGAACAGCCGACTTCACCTCAGGTATACCTACCCGAGATTAGAAATCGTTCGCAACAAGTCACTTCGACCCATTCACTCACCACACACCTGTCCTAATACACGAACTAAGCTGAATTCGAACCCACCTAATTTACAATGTGGACATTGCAAATCTTAGGCATGGGGGGGATATGAAAGTGCAAAATGTCAGAAAATTCATATCAAGAAAGGGTTTCACAAAAAAAAAAAAAAGACTTGATAGAGGGGCGGAACAATTCAGGGTCATACAAATGAGAGGAGGAAAAGAAAGAAAAATGACAAAAAGGAGCACAAAATGAAAATGAAAAGAAATAGTCATTAGTAAAAGGTTAAGGGGTTAACTGAAGTTCTAGACCAAAAAAAAAAAAAGAAAAAAGGAAAAGAAAAGTGCTACGGAGACATAACAAGAGATTAGCGGGAACGCTGGTCTTAGGCCTCTTGGGCTAGATTTGTTAGCTTAAAAATTCGCGTATCTGTTAAAATCTGGATAATCCTCAAGAGGTTGAGGAAAATACGAAACTTAAGTATTAAGTCTAAGGCTTAGGAAGTATTCGGCCTCGTTAACTGACCTCCAGTTTGTAGGATTCGGTAACCTAAGCACCCAAATTCACACACAGTCTGGTTCAGTGCGCATAAACATCCAAATCACGCGAAAAGCGTTTAATGTTCTGAAAAAGTCACCTAGATTAGGAGCGGTCAATCAACACAAATTGATTTAGACGAGTTCCCAGCGCGGAGAGGCGGGAAATTCCCCTCGAAGATGCGTAACAACATATCGTCTCCTCGGTGCTTGTCTCTTAGGATATTTAAATATCCTACTGGGGGCATGTAAAAACTCTGTTGGTTCAGATACCATGGGCGGCATTATCACGAAATATCGATCGCTAGGGTCTGGATTCGGCCACGGAATGCCATAGGCGGGATTATCTCGAAATCTTGAAAGCCAGGGTTCTGGGGGTTGCCATGGGCGGGATTATCTCGAAATCTCGAAAGCCAGGGACCCTTGAGGATTGATGATGGGGACAAGGAATCCGATACAGACCATGTTGAGAAGCTAATCTGAAGCTAGAAATAAAAAGAAAAGAGAGAGAAAAGCTCTCCAAATAAATAAATCTTCTATCACTCTCTTACAAAAAAAAACGCACTGCAAATTAAACTTAGGCTAAAAATGTCTCAAGCACAGGTGCTTTAACCACGGAGTCCAACAAACCCTAGGATAGTTTCTGTGGGCCGTAGAAACCTTTACGGAGGACTGAGGCTAAAGCAGAACAGGTTCGGATTTTGGTTGGTACTTGAATACCTCCAGGCCTATTGTCGGCATTCCTACCTAATCACAGAAGAAGAAGCACTTATCATTATTGACAGACATTCAGGGTCTAGAATGGAAGTTAAAACCTTGAAATTTTGCTAAGGGACTAGCAAAAGCTAGGCATGGGGGTACGATGAGAGCCTCATCATGAGCCATAACTAGCTCATTTTGACCCAATAAAGAAGATAAAAGCTCCTACATAACCTAGAAGAAGGCTTAACTGAAGGAACAAGTGCTCTGAGAAGAAAACATGAAATAAAGGTTAAAACTACAATTTTACCATTGCAGTGCATAAACGGGATTTCTCAGAAGCAAAACATAGGTCAAATGGTCCAAATAAGATAAAAGGAGGGTTGAGTCAATCATAAATGGGTTTATGTGCAATCTAAGAATTAAATGACACTTGGTAACCCTAAAACAGACCCGCTTAAATTAACAAGGTTCCGGTTAGGATAAAAATCGAGTAAACCCTCTAAAATTCATGGAAAAACATCCTTTAGGTTTTAGGACACTTAATTTGGCCTTTGGAACCTAGTCTGACCTAGATTAGGGTCCTAGCTCCTCAATTAACTAAATTTGGGTTTTTACGCAAAATATCCAGTGAAACGAGGTCAAACCTGAAATCCAACTTCGTCATTGGATTCCTTAGGTCCAAATTAGGTTTATACCAAAATTTGGACCTAAGGAGAGGTCATCTTGACCTACTTTGCAATTTAGTACACCCAAATCACAAATAGGTCCCTATCTTTTGAATATCCTTGCAAAGAGCCCCCCAAGTTCTTTTCCCCCTTTGCAATCCGGTCCTGCCGCCATTGTTAGGGCAGAACCGAGCTCCGGCAAGGTTCAGAGAGGGATTGCTCTCTAATCCCTCAGAGATTCCCTCCCAGAAATGGAAGGGGGATTCTCTGAGGAATTCCCTTCCTTCTAAAGCTAATTACAATCGCTGGTGTGAACCCAATCTCTCGTGCGAACACACGAGAGATTTGGGTATCCACCTTCCTTCCAACTCTGGCGAGCCAGCAGACCTAATTGCGCGCTCTCCACGCGCTGATAGGAGCGGCCAGCACCTATAAAACACCCCCCAGACCCTGCCGCAGGACCAAAGCTTGATTTTGACGAAGATCCCCTCCAAATTCCCTCTCTCCCATCTCCGGTCAAACGACCCGCAAGCTCCGGTGACCTCCTCCCCTCCTTCTCGTCGCTCTGCTGCCATACCAGCAGCAGAGTCCTCTCCGCCTCTTCCTCCCACGTCGCGCTGTACCCTACGCACGTGCTCCTGACCTCATCTTCGTTGCTGCTTCCTCCCTCAGGGTCTTTCTTCCTCGGTGACGGCAGTTACGAGCCGTCCTCTCCACCACCTCCCTTCCTTCCAGACAACCCCAGATACATTCTCCATCCTCTCCTCTCTCTTTTCCCCCTACTATTTTACTTGATTACCCCTCGACAATACCTAACAACCTCCATCATTCTCGCCTCCGACCGCCCTCCGGCGAGCTGCCCACACCACTCTGCCCCTCCACACGGCTCGCCAACCCCCTCGTGAGCTTCGCCTCACCACCAGGAACCCATTCCACCGCATCACTGCCACTCCAGACCTCCACAAGCACCCCCCGACCAACCCACCATCTCCGGCCACAGGTTGACCTAGGCCGACCTGCGACCTGCAGCATCGCCCACCTCCTTCGTCGTGCTACGGCGAAGGTTTCCACCTATTCTGATTGGGCCAATAGGCCATTCTGTTGGATGTCAGGTGTACGCTCCGGCCGCCATTAACAACCGAAGCAGTAGGGAGCTTGGAGCAGCTTCGGGCATCAGGCTTCCCAGGCTGCAGGTGCAGCAGACTCTCGCGAAGGTCGCGAAGCGAACGAGGCCAGCCAGTCTCATAGAGGAGCCATCAGCTTGGGCAATCGAGTGAGGAAAGCTTTGCGGGCGCGCATGAAGGCAAGACCGACCAGATAGTCCCACATCATTGGATTGCAAAACTCAGGTATCATATAAATTATTTTTGTGTTTTCTTCTTACTGCCTTCATAAGTATAGGGGTGAGGTCCCTCACTGCCCCCACACGCCTCGTCCGCGGCTTGACGTCGCGGATCTGGTGGATCCGACCTGACCTAAACCTATGCACTCCTCGCACATCACCACTTGCCGGTGCGCCTGGTCCCGAGTGCGAATCTGACCCGACTACCCGTGTGGCTCTGGGAAAGCGTGCTTGAGTGAACTGCTTGAGAAAAAGAGAGACGCTTGGGTAGAGGGATGGGGGTAGGTTTTTGCTACTGTGTGGTGTGTGCAGGAAGGAAGAAGTGACCGAGGTAGCGAACACTTAGCAGCTGAAGAACAGGTAGAGAAGAAAGAAGAGGCTGTGTAGCAGTGAAAGGAGAAGTCTTCGCCGAGAAGAAGAAGAAGAAGAAGGAAGAAAAGGCAGAAGAGAGAGAAGAACAACGAAGAGGCCAAGTGAAGACTGCAAAGAGATCAGAAGAAAAAGAAGAAGAAAGAAGAAAGGCAAGGCAGGAGAAGAAGGAAGATACAGAAGTAGAAAGGAGAAGAAGAGAGAAAGAGAGATCACATTTAAGACGTCTGATACAGAAATCAGACATCCAATTCTACTTTTTTTTCACAAATCCTTTTTAAAGTTATCTCTTTGAATCAATTATATTTGCATTTAACCGTTGTATTCTTTGGTTTTACAAAGTACTGAGATTGCTCCCCGTGTTCGACCTCGGATACTCTAGTTGTTCGAGTAATAAAATTCTTTATATCTGTTTAAACGTTTTGTCGATCATACTACAACGTAATACGCTTTAAATCTGCACAAAATCGTTGAGAACAGGATCAGAATGGAATGGAAACATGGAAAAATGACACAGGTCTGGCAATGGTTTAAGTTCATGTAAAATGACAATCTTGGGTGGGTCGGGTTGTAGGTTCAATGGAAAGGGAGGGAGAAAGTAGTTAGTGAGATGTAGGGTGGGTGAAGTTAGTGTGGATGGTTTTGGTGAAAAATCAGGAAGATTGAAAGAGTAAAAATCAAATCCTAGTTGATCTGAAAAGTCTTGGACCACATAATCATCCGTAGAATATGAATCAATAAAATCTAGATCAATGGTGGTCAAAGCTAAGTGGGATTGGATCAACATAGACTTCTCAAATATTGCTTCCATTTTATTTTCAGTGTCCACAAAAATTTTGTGATCAATGGACCTCTTGGAGGCTTGAAATAAATCTAATGAGAAGATCTGGTTATTGCGACTTATATTCATTTTTGTAGAATGAGAATTGATATTAGCTATTACTGTAATCAGAAAATGTCTTCTAAGGATGTCATTAATGAGAGCCTAAGGTACCTCTAAGTCAAGGACCAAAAAATTCACCAGAAATAGACAATTTTGGGCCTTGATAATACTATCCCCAACAATTCCCTGGGGTTGAATGGCAGATCGATCTTCTAATTGAAATTGAACCTTAGTAGGTTTTAAATCACATAATAGAAATTCCTCAAATAAGACCAGGGGGATGAGATTACTAGAGGTACCTAAGTCAAGAGGGATGCAAAAAAAGGTGGTGTCATTTATGACAACCGAGATGAGTGATGTAACCGGGTCCTTTTTTGTGAAAGGAAGCTTGCTCTGAAAAACTAAGCTACCTGTCTTTGAAAGGACTATCCATCCTAGATTTTGAGGGTGCCCTTTTGGAGTAAACCTTTCTTTCAAACATTTAGCAAAGGCATCGGTGCCATCTAGGAGGGGGATATTCTTCTTGACTTGCCCAAATAAGTCTGAAAGATGTTGGTGAGAGGGCTCTAATTGTTTATTAGAAAGATTGGATTGCAGTGTTTGAGAGTGAGTAGGATTTGAATCAAGTTATTTTGGCAATTCTTTTTCTTCTTCCGGAGTTGGGTTAGGAGATTTGAATTGCAAAGGATGAGAGTGGGTTTCATCAATTTGATATGAAGACCGTAAATCAGTGGTGGCATTCCCAGTCCTCAACGTATCTGCATATGCAGTTTGGTTATCACTAGGAGGAGGTGGGGGGGCTTATGTTGATGGAAACCGAGTTGGTGGTGAAGTATTGGGTTAATAGGAGGCTAATTAGTGTGGTTATGATGTTGGTATCACTCGGGTGTTGGTTCCTTTGATTGACAAGGTTTGGTGTGGGCTGGGATGGTGAATGTTCTATAGGTCCTTAAGTCAGAATAACCGCAATTTGATCATTGAGATTGTTAATAACACTGGTGATTTCTGTAGTTTTTCTTTGCATCTCCTGCAGGGTTTTCATCATTTGGGCATTGGTGTCTTCTTAAGATGCTCCAGATTGATAAGTTTTATTTGAACAATACCTTCCAAATGGGTTTTGGTTTTTGTAAACAACTGGATTGGTCAAGGAGTGAGTCGGATAATTCCTCCAATTAGAGGAATTTTGCAACTGCTCCTGGAAGGTGGAGACATTTTGAGTGGGGTAATGATTTGGATAGGTATAATTCCTCTTTGAACCATAGAAAGCCTCAGAATAATGATTATACTCTGCATAGGTCGTACTCAAAATTTGTGTCTTTGGGATGTGAGAAGGGGTGAGATGTGGAATGTGTGGAGCTTGGGCAGGTGTGGTAGGACCCCCTTGCTTGGCTATGCTTGTTAAATCCTTATGCAACTGTTGTTGCTTAACTTGTAGCTGTGCCATTATGGAGTAGAAATTAGGTAGGGGGCTTGACTAAGAAGCTCTTGGGTGGAAAGATTGAGGAAAGAATAATTAGCATGCAAGTTAGAGGACCAATTTTGATTTTCCAATTTTAAAGAAGAGGAAGAATGTAGGAAAAGTCTTTTTGGGGAGGAAAAATCAAGTGGTCCCTCCAGGTGACGAGTTTTGGACCGCTGCCCGTGCAAAATGAAAGAAATGGGAGGGGAGGAGAAGAGATGGAGATGAGAGAAAGTGTGCAAACAAGAAATAAAAATTCTAGACCTAGCTTCATTGTGACTCCCAAAAAATAACTTAAAACTTGGTCTACCTAGGAAGTAAGTAATCAATAGTGAATACCCGTTCTGTCAACAAATATAGTCAAGTTGTTTAAGGGGAGGTTTGGGCCCAAGTGTTTCCCAGGAAAATCCCTAGGTGCTTGTACAAACCCGCACCTGGTCGTTTGACACGGCCCCTCAGCCTGAACACCAGATATAGATGACAGAATTGATATTATGTAAAGAAAACTTAAGACCTAGATAGCAAGCCTAAGTTGATGAAACCTTAGGGGTCAAGTTGCTACAGATTTTAATTAGGTCTAGGATACTAAAATGCATACGGAATGTGGAGGGCGTTTATTCTGTTGATGCCTTGTTATTTCAATTTTTAGTGTGTGAGTAGGAATTGGAAAGTGGTTCCAATTTCAAACAAGCTGTCACACAAATTTAAGTATTTCTATCTTTTAAAATTGGATTTAAGTTAGTGTGTTTAAGGGTTTCCTTCTTAAGAGTTCAAACAAGTTTTTCAGATCCATAATAAAAAAGAAATCAAGTTGTATGGGTTAAGATCAATTTTGTTTTAGTTGGCTGTCTCTAAAAATGAAAAAGAAACCCTAATCCATTTGATCTTAGGACAGAAATTTAACTACCAATGGATTTTTTTTAAACTTTTTATATTAAGTAGTGGTCCAAACAGATCAAACCAAGCCTCTACTTCTTGAAAAATCAAACAAGGACTCCAGAAAAGATTCTTTTTAGGATTTTAGAAATTTTTTTGGTAATTTTAAAGGTTTTTCCTTTATGCTGGTATAGAAGTCCAGAATTGATACCCAAGGGTATTTTGGGCTTTCTGTACCACCACCAGCTTCCCAAAATTATGATGATTTTTGGTAATGTATAGAATTTCATAAGGATTCCAGAAATCTAAATTTTACAAAAATTGGATGAGTATAAAAAGTTTGGAAATTCGCAGACTGTAGCAAAATAGGATGATTAAAGGGTGTGACCCCTCTGCAGTCCATGATTTTTCAAAAATTAAATACATTGTGTGAAACTTTAAGATTTTAAGAGACCTGTGGTGTTCAAAATTGATTTTCAATTCTGAATAGAAGTCTGAACCGGAAAAATAAAACACCAAGACTTGAAATGGATTGGTGTTTAATGGCACAAACAAGCAAATAATGAGTTTTAAAATGCACCGCTCCACTTAATTAAGTTGTTTAATGTCTTGGAAGCCAAGTTTAGTATATTTTGGCAGTCTTTTAATGCTTTATGTGACAAGATAAAGGGAACCAACTTGAATCCACTGGAAGACAAGGGATTTCAAATCTTCTTTTTAGAATTCCCACTTGCTTCCTGTAGTTCCTGCACACACTAGATATAAGAAAAAAGAAGGGGATGAGATCCACTTCAAGTAAGAGAAAAGTTATAAAAGCAAAGTCGTGCCTCCCCGGCAATGATGCCAAAAAGTGATGCGGAAAATTATGTAGTTTTTAAGATTAGGGTTTTAAGTCGCTGCAATGCGTAAATTCATTCGCTTTTAAAATTTGTAACCTAGAGAGGGGAGTATCTAGGGTCATCCAGTGAGGCAATATTTTGCAAAATTCAAGTCTCTTGCTCGGAAATGAAACTCAACTTTTTTTTGTTTTTAAATATTTAATTTTTATGGATTTTTGAAATAACGGCAATACGAATATTGGAGAGATTTGGAAACAACTAACACCTAATGCACTATACTACTATTTTGCAAAATTCAAGTCTCTTGCTCGGAAATGAAACTCAACTTTTTTTTGTTTTTAAATATATAATTTTTATGGATTTTTGAAATAACGGCAATACGAATATTGGAGAGATTTGGAAACAACTAACACCTAATGCACTATACTACTACTAAAGTGACAAGTAGAGCCTCTCCCTAAGCTCACTGTACGCACGTGGAGGCCTAGAGTAATTAGGGAGAGGGAGTGAAAAGTGCTAGAACAAAAGCAATCAAATGTGATAAAATTGCAAAGGAGGCAACTTTAAAAAAAATGAGGAATTATTTTACACAAAAACCTAGTAGAGGAATGCTTCAACTACTAGAATTAAAAGTGCAAAAATAAAATAAAAATAGTTATCCTCTAAAATGACGGAGAAGATGGAAAGGCTCTTGCTCCAATTGCGGCTGCTCCCGCAATCAAAAAGAGCTCCTTCTTCTTACAAAGCTTCTCCAAGTTGATGAACTCCTCCTAGCAAGCACAAGGGGGGCATGCTTGACTCCTCCAAGGTGGCGTGGACAACCTTTGTTTCCTCCTCCAAGAGTGGTAGTATGCCACCCTCAAATCCTCCACTTCCTATGGTAGGCATGTACCGTAGGTTGTCCTCCAATGCCTAGCTTCCTTCCTTGGCTGGCGTGGGCACAAGAGAGAAGAGAAGAGGGGAGGGCGCCAAGGGGACAGAGTATCCCCTTAATCTTCTTCTTCCTCTTCTTCTCTTGACTTTCCATGTAGGTGGAAATACAGGTAGAAAAATTGTAATGAAGGGTGATTTTTTTTTGTGGAATATGATGGGTATTTATAGAGGTGGAGAGGGAGGTATTTGGCGTGGGTTAGGTGGATGGCTAGGATGTGTTTAGGTGGTGGTTATGGGTAGTTTGGTTGATTCTATGGCTAAGGTTAGTTGGCACCAAATGAAGGGTTGGGAGGGGGGTAGTTATGGTGATGTTGGTGGCTTTTGGTGGTGAAGAGACACCACAAATTGGTGCCAACTTAGGTGTCTTCTAGAAGGTTATTTTTGGTTCCATGTTAGGAAGGGTCAAGATGGGCTTAGGTGTTAGATGGATGGTTGAGATGAAGGGAGAGTTGGCACCAAAAACTATGGTGGTTGGAGGTGGTTTTTGGTGCCATTTTCATGGTGTCTTTTGGTGATGGTGTGGGTTGAAGAGGTGTGTCTTGTTGGCTCCAAGTTGAGGTGGAGTAGGGTAGCTTAGGTGGAAGCTTAGGTAGGCTTACTTGGTGGAGCTAGTTAAGGTTAAGTTGTAGGTGGTGGATGGCCATGTGTGCTGGAGTATAGCTAAGCTAAGCTAAGCTAGCTTAGCTAGTAATAGAGTAGAGAAGTAGGTAATGTGAGCTAGGGTTTGAAGAGAGGAGTTGAAGAGGAGTCTGGAGTTTGAATTGGAGTTGGCAACTGCAGAAGAGGGTGGCATGGAGCTACTCCTGTTGGCTTAGCTTGCTAGTTCTTTGCAAGCTGCTAAGCAAAGCTAAAGTGAGCTACCTTCTACTGTAATGAGCTGAGGTGAGCTGGGTCTAGTGATCCCAGGAAGGATCAAGCTAGTTGCGGTAGCTGAGCTCAATTGAGTTGAGCTAAGCTGAATCCCCGGGAGTTGGACTTGAGCTTCCTGAGCTGAAATGAAGCCATCTTTAGTTTGCTAGAGTTGAGTGAAGTTGGATGTTGTTGGTCCTAAGCTGAGGTGAACTCTAGTCAACTCAACTGAGCTAGTTAGAGCTCCCTGTAGACTAATGGGAGTTGAGATGAGCTAGACTTAGCTAAGTTAAGTTGGATCTGAGCTGACCTGAGCTATGGTAAGCTAAGATGAGCTCTCTTGAGCTACCATTCAGCTGAGATGGGTAGAATGGAGCTAGGATGAGATAACCCTAGTTCAAGTGAGCCAAATTCCAACTATGGTGAGCTGGATCAAGCTGAGTTCCAGCTGGTGAGAGCTTCTCCTTCACCAGTTGCCTTCCTGAGTGCTAGGGTCCTAGGGATCTGGCAATATGTATATGCCTAGCACTCACAAAAACACATCAGAAAAGCAACAAATGGTGCAATGCATGCCTAACAAAATTAATGCCTAAATGCAGCCTAAAAAACCCATTTGTGAAGCAAAATCCAAAGAGCTAGGTTTGTTTTAATGCATAAGAATGATGATAAACTGGCGTTTATCAGGGAGCGATCCTTGGTCCAAGGATTGATAAGAATCCTCATGTGCTATACTATGCTAGCAAGACCCTTACTGATCTACAGCAAAGCTACACTGTCACCAAGAAAGAACTTCTTGTAGTAGTATTTGCTTTGGAGAAGTTTAGGTCTTATCTTCTCCGATCCAAGGTTGTGGTGTATACTGATTATTCGGTCTTAAAGCACTTGCTCACAAGAAAGGACAACAAACCTTGGCTGATTCATTAGATTATGTTATTATAGGAGTTCTACCTTGATATTAATGACAACAAAGGGGTCAAAAATGTAGTCAAAAGTCATTTATCCAGGATCCCAGTTGAGGCTTCAACCCCGTCAGGAGACATTCATGACACCTTTCCTGAAAAAATGGTGATGGCGGTACAACCAACAACAACTTGGTATGCTGATGTCGTCAACTACTTGGTCACTGCCGAAACCCCTAGTACGTGGAATATGCAGAAGCGAGAGATTTCTCACTGACACTAAGTATTATCACTAGGAGGACCTCGAGCTCTTTAGAATAGGCCATGACCAGGTATTACGTAGGTGTGTTCCAGAGGAGGAACAAGAGAGTGTCTTGACTTTCAGTCACACATTGTAGTTTGGAGGACACTTTAGTGCAAACAAAATTGCATATAAGGTTCTCTAGTCTTATTTTTGGTGGCCCTCCCTTTTCGAAGACACATACTTATTTGGGGGCATCTCTTCGTTGTCAATAGACTGAAATGATCAGGAAGTGGGATGAGATGCCCCAGTAGCCTATTCTTCCAGTTGAGATACCTGACGTCTGGGGCATAGATTTTTTGGGCCCTTTCCCATCATCTCATGGCTTTGAATATATCCTCGTGGTAGTTGATTATGTGTCAAAGTGGGTAGAGGTTGTTTCAACTAGGACTAGCAATCACTCCGTGGCCGTGAATTTCTGTAAGGCCAATATCATTTCTTGATATGGTTGCCCAAGGATGATCATTAGTGATGGGGGACCTCATTTCAGGAATGCACAGTTCACTTGTCTACGAAAAAGTCTTGGTGTCACCCTCAAGGTGGCCACCTTGTATCATCCGCAGACGAGAGGATAGGTTGAAGTGTGCAAAAGGGAGATCAAATGAATTCTGGAAAAACTATAAGTTCGGACAGGAAAGATTGGACAAAGAAACCTGATGCACTATAGGTTTACAGAACTACTTATAAGAATCCCTTGGGTATGTCTCCCTTTCTTATAGTGTATGGCAGAGCCTATCATTTTCCTATTGAGATTGAGCATATAGCTTATTGGGCTATTAAGAATGTCAACTTGGATCTCGAGAATGCAGGCAAAGCACACTTATTAGAACTGATTGAGCTTGAAGAACTGAGGAATGAGACTTATGATACTGCTCAAGCTTATAAAAAGCGCACTAAGGTCATTCACGATAAACACATCCTCTGCAAAACCTTTGAGCCCAACCAACTAGTTTGGCTATTGAATTCTAGACTTAAGCTATTCCCTAGGAAACTTAAGTCCTGTTGGGATGGGCCTTACACTGTCACGCAAGTGTACTCGCATGGTACAGTTAAGATCCAGAATCCCCCGTCCGATGAGACTTTCAAGGTAAATGGCCAATGTTTGAAACTGTATGTTACTCCTTTTGATGGCCATGTGTTGGACACCTACAGATTGGAGGAGCCTTAGCTCCAAACACTCTCTACATTAGGTAATATCTTTCCTTGCTTTTTCTTTCCAACAAGGCCATTCCCAGATCTCGGCATGGGGGGTGATCAATAGAAAGCGTAATTTGTAAAAATAGCGATTTAAATCATTGTAACACACAATTTAGATAACTTTCAAGTTTGTAAACTCCAAGTACTTGGGAAAGTATTCTGGTTGTCCCAAGAGAGGTTGGAAACCCTTAAACCAAATTTCTCATTTGATCCTTGGAAATCAACTTCTTTTTTTTAGGGTTTTGAAATATGTAACTTTTAGGATTTTTGAATATGGACAAATTAATGTGGAGAGATGGAATTTGAAATACAAGAAGACAAAGTGACAAGTGTTTTGTTTTATCCAACTCAGTCCAAGCAAGAAATGCTTGGAATAATGCATATAACAAAATGCAATAGAAGAGCAGACAAGCTATTTAAAGGAATAGTAGAGGAATGCAATTCTTGATTGAAAGAGTTTTACAATAGGGTTGGAGAACTCACAAGTGAAGGGAATTTCCACTTGTAATCTCCAATGAAAATTGCTACACTACTATGCAAAAGAAATAACAAAAGTGTAGAAGAAAGCTTAGGAAGATGATGTTGGTGATGATGAGATTGGAACACCATCATGAGCCATAACTAGCTCAATTTAGCCATTATCAAGGAATAAATGCTCCTACATAATTGCTAGAAAGCCATAGTTCATTGCATAATCATTCTAAGAGAAAGATAGGAAACCAAGGTTAAAACTACAATTTCACCATTATATCTTGAATACAGAACAACTATGGGTTTTTCTAGGGGGAAATTAAGGGTCAAATGGTCATAAAAGTCCAACAAGTGGGCTAATAGAGATAAAAAAGGGTTTTCGCGTGTTTTGAGAATTAAATGACTTCTGAAACCCTAAAAACAGACTTGCTTAGTTAACTGGGTTCTGGTTAGAATAAAATTCACTAAACCCTCTAAAATTCATAGAAAAATATTCTCTAGGGTTTGGTACCTTCAATTTGACCATCATAACCTATCTTGACCCAAAATATGGTCTCAAACTGACATTTGCCCTAATTTGGGCTTTTGCATAAATTACATAGTCAAACAAGGTCAAAGCCAAAATTCAACTTCATCATTGAGTTTCTCAGGTCAAAATTAGGTTTGTCCCAAAATTTGGCTCTAGTAAGAGATCATCTTGACCTAGTTTACAATGTGGTCTTGTCTAATTCTTTTATATCACACATATGCCCTTAAATTTGAAAATCCTTACAAAAAAACCCCTAACTTTGTCATCATTTTCATAAAAAGGTCCCTATTGCCATGAATCCTATTACTACAAACTCTAGCGACCTAAATATGGCAAGTTCTTTGTGATTCCTTAACGAATCCCTCTCAGATTTGAAAGGGAAGTTCCTCAAGGAATTCCCTTCCTTTTGATCCAACTACCAAGCTCCCGAACCTTCCCATCTCTCATGTGAACGCAAGAAATATTAAGGTATCTTGGGATTTTTTTCTCCGACAAGCTTTCCAAGCTTGAAAAGCTTGCTTCCTAAGACTAAAGCGTCGCCTAAAGCCCTATGAAAGGACCCTCATGGCCTTGTGCTTTTGCCCAGCAAGTGTTTTATGACAAAATAAGGAATGCTATCTAAGGAGATAGCCATCTGGGGATTTTATTAACAAAATCAATGATAAAAAATATTACGTCAACTCCGCCAATGATGCATGAGAGCCTGACACTCATGTACAATTTGTGTTGAATTGACAAGTCTCCCCTAAAATAGACACTCATTTCGTGCACGCCAAACACACCAACTTTGGCCCAGCAACTTTTGTCCTGAGAAATCCTCTTCTACTCCATCTCTGGCCACCTTCAAACTTAGCTCTTGTGACTCCTCTCCCTTCTCCTCCTTCGGCCATCCAACCATCAAATTGTATGGCTGACTAGCTTCCCCTCATCCTCGCGAACCTCTCCAGTCAAAGATAGGTCATGCCTCTGCCTCAGTCGATGTCGCTGCCTTGCCGATCACTTCTCCTTCTCCGATGCCAATCTACCATTACTGGTTGCATCGCCCCACTGCCACATCCTTATGTCCCTATATCTCTCCCTTTTCCTCTCTACATTATTCTCCCAGTCTCGCAACACACGCACGACCACCAATTCTCCCTCAACATCATTGCCTTGCTCCACTCTAGAGATGCCTACACACTGCCACACCACTTGAATCTCGCCACTATCACACCCATTAGCATTGCCACCTTCCAGAGAGCAAGAGCCCTTTGGTTGTTCACTTGATTGGCCTCTCTATAGGCCTTTCAAACACCACACTCATCGTACCTACACTCCAAGGTCATACGGCCTTCACACACCCTCACACCCAAAATCACCACCACCGTCACACTCGTCAGTCCTCGGCGATCCTGTTGAACGCTTCTGACAAGGCCAAAAGCCTATTCTGCTTGTTTCAAATGTCGAGTTTCGGCCTCCATTAGAAGGTAGGCTTCAAGCTTACTTCAAGGTTGAATCCTTTTTCAGCACCTACAACTCCAAGTAACCATCCCAGGCATCGCAAAACAACTCCAGCAAGGGTCCCAGGGTGCCAATTGATGGCGTCATCCTCAGCAGCTACTCCAATTGGAGATCTCATCATTGCAGCAGCACATGCGTAGAAGGGCACCACCTTTAGTGCCACATCGGTAGCTAATGAAGCGACACATTGATATAAAAGGAATTTGTGCCTTAACCCCATTGACTCAGTGAGAACGGGGTGAGGTCCCTCTCCACGTGTGCACACATGCCCTTGCTTGTGCTCACGCCTCGCGGGTATGGGCTTGGTCCATTTACCCAGATACCCAGATATGGTCTGGGTTGCTATTTTTGAGAGAGGAAGAAGAGAAAAAGTAGAGGAGAGTGGGGGGTTTTGCTCTGCTGCCCTCCTCTCAACTCTTGTGAGGTCTAAAAGTGGACTTTGCCTCTACTGCCGTGCTGAGTCCTATGCTGTGCCTTCTCTGAAGCTGAGGGAGGAAGAGAAGGAAGAAGAAAAGAGAAGAGAAGATAGGGATGTCTACGCCTCTCCCTGAGGCTTGAAGAGAAAGAGAGGAAGAGGCCTTTGCATCTATTAAGGCATCTGAGCGCCTACTCTGACGTCTGATATCTGCTGATACCTCGGTTCTATTGATTGAATTGAGATTTGCTTCACTTTTATGATCTATTACTTCGAGTGGCTTTTAAAGTTTAACATTGTAGGGCAATTTGGTGATTCAAATCACCATTTTGCCCTCTCATCTTTTTGCATTATTCACATCAGATTTCATTTACATATCATTCATGTTTGAAATTCTTATATTACATTTGAATTGCGATCCTGAGAAGTATTTTGCGAATTGCTCCCTATGGTCGACCTTGGATTTCTTTTGAGTATAAATATTATTTGTTTTTTCGTGCTGATTCGAACTATACTGCAATGCGATGATTTTTAGCCGTGATTAAGAGTGGATAAACATTTTAGCAATGTTGTCGAGGAGCAACATGCAATTGGAGCTCTTGATTGCAATATATAATCCCGTACAAACTTGCTTTATCACTTTTGATTGTGATCTATTTCAAGACTCATTGAAAGAAGATCAACCGCACATCAGCCACGGTAGGGGTGGTAAACTCCATTCACCCTCCTCTAAGCCCCTGATTGTACAAAGCTATAAAAAAATTATCAATTAAGGCACTTGCATTTTCTTCTTAGACAAATCATCAAGTTGCCTGATTTGATACATTCTAGAGAAACATCCAAACGCTGATTTGTGCACCTACTTAGGATCTTGAGGTATCTAGGGCTAGCACCTTCTTGCTTGAACCCTAGGAACCACATTTGGACAAAATTAAATTGGACCAATCAGAGCCAATTAGGGTTTCCAGTTTAGGGTTTTGGAGACACACTTCCTTAATCAAGAATTGATCTTCCCAAACATTGTGTGCCTAAGCCTTGGTTAAATTGATCTATTCAAGCAAGCCCTAAAATTTGGCTCTTAATTTCATTTGAACAATAAAAGAGGGATCTAAATTTCTCAATGGAGAAAACATGTGAAGTTGACCCACCTTGTTGGGTTAACCAATCCTCAAATTAGGTAACTTTTCACGAAAAAAACATCATAAAGTTGAAGTGAAATCATAAGCACCTTGCTTTAAATTTAAAATTGGTACACTTAAGAGGTCAAGTCTCCTTTTTAGTCTACCTAGATCATCAGTGACAAGAGAGGTCGAATGGGGGAAAACCAGTAACTCGTGGGGGCGCTCTACTGTGTAGGGGTCATCATGGGACTCTCACTCTCTGGCTGCCTAGGTAATTCTCAAGTGGATGGCTTTTTGACTAAGGGCTATCATCCACCCCAAACCTCTATAGTCATCCAAAATTTTGGGTGTCTTGATTGGGTCCATCACCTGCTACCCTCATCTATTCCATCGGTGCATGTTGGGGTCCTTAAGACCATCCTTCAGGCCTCCATTAGCTATTCACTCTCGTCGAGGTCGAGCCTCGACTTCCGTGTTTTTGCAACAACCTGATTACATTAACATATCCTCTGATTCAGAACCTACTTCCCCTTCATCAGTAGTGGATCACCAAGAAGATCAACTTAACCTTGAACAACAATTCCAAGATTTCCAAAATCGAATCAATGGCATCATCAATCCACCGCCGCTAATCATGTTTTTATGCGGTTTGTAAAATACGTCCTTATAACACGTAAAACTGGTCAACTCTTAAATTTTTAAAACCTAGATAGGGAAGTATCTAGGGTCATCCAAGGAGGCAAGTTTTTGTGAAATCAAATCTCTTGCTTTAAAATAGAAGTCACCTTTCTTTTTGTTGTTTTCAATATGCAATTTTTATAGTTTGAAATAACTAAAGCAATGTAGATTTGATGGCGGGAAGATGACTAACACCTAAAATTACTAAACTAAAACCTCAGTGACAAGTAATTCCTCTCTCTAAGCTCACCATAGGTAGGTGGAAAGCTAGAGTAACTAGAGAGAGGGGGTGATTACACTGAGGTAAAAGTCAAATTGTGAAAAGAACAATTAAGAAAGAGGCAACTTTACTAGAGGAGAAAAAAATGTTTCAAAAAACCCTAGTAGAGGAATGCTTCTACTACTAGAAATCAAAAAGCATAAAAACTAAAGGCACTAGTCCTCCTGGTGATGATGATGGTGAAGAAGAGATAGAGGCTTCCTACTTGAAAAGAAGTCCTCCAACTCCTTCCTTGCAAAGCTTCTTCAAGGTGAAGACCTCCAAGACAAGCCCTTAAAAGGGGCATGCCCTATGCTCCTCCATGGGTAAGCATGTACCACCCTTCTCCTCCTATGCTTGGTCATCCTCCAAGTTATAGAAGTCCTCCTCCTTGGCGTGGCACAAGGGAGAAGAAAGAAGGGGAAGAAGGCACCAAGGGGGCTAGTAGGATGCCCTGTTAATCTTCTTTTCTTCTTCCTTGGCATTGAATTATTGATGGTATATGGTAGACTAAACTAAAATGGAGGATGGGAATTATGTGGTGGCCGGGTAGGGTATTTATAGGATGGGAAGGGGGGTGGTTATGGTGTTTTTTTGGAGGGAAATGAAGGGTTGCTTGGGTTTTTTTGGAAGGAAAAATGGGAGGGAAATAAAGAGATGTCTTGGTTTTCCCTCCAAAAATACCTTCTAGAAGGTATTGATTTTGAAGGGAAAAAATGGAGGGTGGAGATGCGTTTTGATGGTTGATGTAGGATGGTGATGGAAGGGATAGTTGGCACCAAAATAAAGTAGGAGTAGGTGGTCTTTTTGCTGGAACTTAGGTAGTAGGGTAGTAGGTTTTCTTGCCATGGAGGTGGACTAGCTAAGCTAAGGTAGCTTAGCTACCTTACCTGGTAGGGAGTAGGGTTGGAGGCATTTGGAGCTATGGTTTTGAGGGAGAAGAGCATGAGGTAGTCATCTTGAGTTGCATTGGAGTTGGTGGCTGCTGAAGAGAGCTGCATGGAACTATGTTAGCTGGCTTAGATTGCTAGTTCATTACTAGCTGCTAAGCCAACCTAAAGCAAGCTAGCTTCTGCTGAAAGGAGCTGAGGTGTGCTAGGTCTGATGCTCCCGGGGAGGACCTAGCTAGTTGAGGTAGCTGAGGTAGCTTAGCTCAACTATGTTGAGCTAAGTTGAGTCCCTAAGAGCTGGACTTGAGCTTCCTGAGCTAAGATGAAGTTATCTTCAGCTGGCTGGAGTTGCGTGGAGCTAGATGTAGTTGGTCCTTAGCTAAGGTGAACTTCAGTCAACTTAGCTGTGCTAGGTAGAGCTCCTAGTGAACTGATGGGAGTAGAGATGAGCAAGAAATAGCTAAGTTGAGTTGGATCTGAGCTATCCTAATCTAAGCTGAGCTAAGATGAGCTCTCTTGAGCTTCCATTTAGCTGAGATGAGCTGAATGGAGCTAGGATGAGCTAACCCTAGTTCAAGTGAGCCAGATTCCAGCTATGGTGAGCTGGATCAAGCTAAATTCCAGCTGGTTTAAGATTCTCCTTCATCAGCTGCCTTCCTGATTGCTAGGGTTCTAGGGATCTGACAATCTATTTAACCCTAACACTCACAGAAACACATCAAAAACACATTAAAAAATGCAATGCATGCCTAACCTAATTAATGCCTAAATGCAACACAAAAACCCATTTGCGAAGCAAAATCCTAAGATCTAGGTTTATTTTAATGCATAAGAATGATAAGAAACTAGCATTTATCACACCCCCATGCTTATTTTTTGCAAGTCTCTTAACAAAACTTTAATTTCTACAAAATGAAATTTTGGGTTAATCTAATTTTTTTGACTTTTGAGGAGAAAGATTATGAGACCTTGGTTGATCAAAACAAAGGAGGTACAAGATTTGTTAAAGATAAACATCAGGAATTCTTTTCGGATCCAAAAAGTAGACAAAATCGGATCAATATAACCTCCAAAAAATTCATAGATTAACCCCTTGTTAATTCAAATCTCTTGAAATTTTTGTTTTTAGGCTTTTTTGGCTCTTGAATATGATTCGTAACCTGCAATAACCTTTAAAACTTTGTGTCTGTGCTTTTGAAAAGCCAACATTTATAATGATGTGTTTTTGGTTTAAAACTTTTTTTTTCCTTCTCTCCCCCATGCCTTTTTTTACCTTAGTCATACAACAAATGTCTCAAGATCATCATTCCCGTTACCAATCCTCGACGGGGCTCTGGTGCCAATACTTCGAGATAGAACTATCCATGACATTACCTAGGAGCTCACAACCCCAAAACACAATGCAGCGTAAAGGAGCACTCCAGGCAAACTCAAGCTCTTGCTCCGACACTATGGATAGAGCACCGTCCAAGACACTTGAGCTACAAAATGCACTCTAATGCTCCATTTGAAGGTACGAAATATAGACATGGAGCAGTGCTGAGGTGGTAACATATTGGCATCGTGTCCTCAAAGGAGGTATTTTCCTCCTCAACAATGTTAACTCAAACCAATGATCTACTTCAAACTTTTACTAAGGGCAAACAAGCGGGTTTCTTCTAATTTTTAGTTGTTTTTAGGTGTTAGCTTATGTGTGAAATTTGACACAAGAAGCTTTGTACGTGATGCAAGTTTTTGAGTTTGAAACTAAGCTAGATACTTTTCCATATTTCGAAAGAGGATAAAGTCACCTGAACTATCATGAGTTAAGGTGAAATTTTTTAGAAGGATATCTAATTTAATCTAAAGGTATACCCTGAAATTCTAATGATCAGATCTGTATCCTTATCCCTAGTTTGTTAAAAATTAAATCCCATTGTACCAAAAGTGAGCTTTCAACCCTAGTTTCGATTTCAAAATTTTCCTCAAAAGGTTTTCAACAATTTTTTTTTTAGGTATGCAAGTAGGAAAATAAAATGATTGAAGAAAAATGCATATTTTTACGTTTTGGAAAAGCTAAATCGATGATCAAAATTTTAGAAACACCCTCCCATGCTTATGATATGGAATGTCCTCATGCATTACGAGGGAAAAGGGATCACCTTAGTGAAGGGCGAGTTTAGGATGGTCAAAACCTTGAAAATGAAAGGAAGAAGGAAAGTAGGAAAAATGATGGGTTACCTCCCATCCAGTGCATTCTTTTATGCCATTTAGCTGGGCGTGAAGGTATGCACGGAAGATGGAAAATCGTGTAAATAATTGGACACCTGAATGTCCTCAAGAAATGTGTTTTCCTTAAGATCCCTGAAAAGATGAATGGTAAAGAAATCGGGATCAAAATGAAATGGACAAATGGAAGAACGATCTGGATCTGGCCATGGTTTAAGTCCATGTAAAATGCCAGACTCTGGTGGGTTGGGTGGTAGGTCCAATTGAAAGGGAGGGGGAAAGGAGTCCATGAGATGTTGGGTGGGTGAAGTTAGTATGGATGTTTTTGGTGAAAAATCAGGAAGATTGAAGGAGTAAAAGTCAAACCCTTGTTGATATGAAAAGTCTCAGACCACAAAATCATCCTTAGAATAGGAATCAATAAAGTCTAGATCCATGGTGGTCAAAGCTGAGTAGGATTTGATCAACAAAGATTTCCCACAAATTTCTTTCATTGTATTATCAGTGTCCTTGAAAATTTTATAATCAATGGACCTCTTAGAAGCTTAAAATAAATCTAATGAGAAAATTTGTTTACTGCAACTTATATTCATTTTCCCAGAATGAGAGTTGATATTAGCTGTTGCAGTAATCAGAAGGGGTCTTCCAAGAATGGTATTAGTGAGAGCTACAGGTACCTCTATGTCAAGGACTAGAAAATTTACCAGAAATAGATAATTCTAGACCTTAACCATACTATCCTCAGAAATTCCCTGTGGTTGAATGACAAATCAGTCTTCCAATTGAAATTGAACCTTAATGGGTTTAAAATCACCGAATTGGGATTTCATGAATAAGATTGGGGGAATGACAGAGGTACATAAGTTGAGAGGGGTGAGAAAAAATGTGGTGTCATTTATGACACCCAAGATGAGAGATGCACCTAGGTCCTTTTTTGTGTGAGGCAGCTTGCTCTGAACAATTGAGCTTGCTGTATTAGAAAGGACCACTCTTCCTAGATTCTGAGCCTCCCTTGTTGGAGTAAACTTTTCTTTCAAAAATTTAGCAAAGGCAGGGGTGGCATTTTAGAGGGGGATATTCCTCTCGACTTGCCCAAATAAGTTCACAAGATCTTGGTGAGAGGGCTCTAATTTCTGATCAAAAGGTTGGATGGCAGTGTTTGAGAGTGAGAAATTGGATTTGTATCAAGTGTTTAGGGTATTTCTTTTTCTTCTTCTTGAGTGGGGTTAGGGGTGTCAATTTGCATAGGTTGAGAGTGGGTTTCATCAATTTGATTTGAAGGCCTTAAATCAGTGGTGGTGTTCCCACTCCTCAACATATCTGCATATGTAGTTTAGTTATCACTGGGAGGAGGTGGGGGAGCCTATTGTTGATAGAAACTAGGTTGGTGCTGAGATATTGGGTTAATACGAGGCTGAACAATGTGGTTCAGATGTTCGTGTCCACCCGGATGTTGGTTCCTGTGATTGACAAAGTTTGGTTTGTGCTGGGATGGTGAGTGTCCAACTATTTTTTGGTTTGAAATGACCCCAAATTGATCATTGAGATTATTAATAGCATGGATTATTTCCGTTGTTTTTCTTTACCCTGTAGGGTTTTCAACATCTAGGCATTGATGTCTTCTTGAGATTGCCTGGATTGATAAGTTGATTTTGAACCTTACCCTCTAAACAGGTTTTGCTGTTGGTGAGGAACCAGATTGGTCTAGGATTGAGCTAGATAATTCCTCTTATTAGAGGATGTTTTCAATTGCTCCTAGAAGGTGGGGACATTTTTGGTGGGGTGATAATTGGGATAAATATAATTCCCCATTGAACCATAGAAAGCCTCAGAATAGTAATTACACTTAGCACGGGAATTATGTAGATATTCTCCCTTTGGCATGTTAGAGGAGTGAAATGTGGAATGTGTGGAGCTTGGGTAGGTGTGGTAGGACTCCTTTGGTTGGCTAGGTTTGTTAAATCCTTATGCAACTGTTGTTGCTTAACTTGTAGCTGAGCCATAATGGAGTAAAAATTAGGTGGGAGGACCTGATTAAGAAGCTCTTGGGTGGAATGATTGGGGAAAGAATAATTAGCATGTAGGTTAGAGGGCCAATTTTGATTTTCCATTTTTTCTAAAGAAGAGGAAAACTACAGGAAAAGTCTTTTTGGGGGGGTAAAATCAAGTGATCCCTCCAACTGTGGAGTTTTGGACCGTCGCCCGTGCAAAATGGAAGAAACAGTAGGGGAGGAGAAGAGATGGAGATGAGAGAGGTGTACAACTCAAACAACAAATTCTAGACCTAACATAATTTTGACTCCCTAAAAATTAACCTAAGACTTGGTCTACCAAGGAAATAAGTAATCAACAGTGAATACCCATTCTATCAACAAATCTAGCCAAGTTGCTTAAGGGGAGGTTTGGGCCCAATCGTTTCCTAGGAAAATCCCTAGGTGTTTGTACAAACCCACGACTGGTCATTTCACATGGCCCCTCATCTTGAACAGCAAACATAGATGACAAAATTGATATTAACTAAAGAAAACTTAAGACCTAGATAGCAAGCCTAAGTTGATGAAACCTTAGGGGTCAAATTACTATAGATTTTAATTAGGTTTAGGATACTAAAGTGCACATGGAATGTGGAGGCCTTTGATTGGGTTATTTTACTATTATTTCAAATTTTTTGTGTGTGTGCGTGGGAATTGGAAGTTGATTCCAGTGAAAAGCAAGTTGTCACATAATTTTATGTATTTCTGACTTTTAGAATTTGCTTTAAATTAATGCATTTTAGGGTTTCCTTTCTTAAGACTTGAACTAAGTTTTGGGATCACAAAAAAGAGGACATCAAGCTGTACGGGTGAAGGTATGTTTCCTTTATGTTGTTTGTCTCTAAAAATAAAAAATAAACCCTAATCCAATTGATCCTACGACAAAAATTTAACTACCAATGGATCATTTTTAGGCTTTCTATTAAGTAGTGATCCAAACATAACAAACAGCACCACCACTTTTATGAAAATCAAACAAGGATTAAAAAAATATTTTTTAGGATTTTAGGAATTTTTTTGATAATTTTTAAGAATTTTTCTTTATACTGGTGTAAATATCGAGAATTGATACCCATAGGTATTTTGGAGTTCCTATGCCTCCACCGGCGTCAGAAAATTTTGGTGATTTTTGGTGATGTGTAGAGTTTCACAAGGATTCCAGAAAGATAAATTCCATGAAAATTTGATGAGAATAAAAATTCTAAAGGTTTACGAACTGTGCCAAAATAGCAAAATTAGAGGGTGTGACACCCCTATAGTTCACAAATTTTTAAAAATTAAATACAAAATTAATTAGTCTAAAATTTGTAACAGATGTTCCCAACTTGATTTAGAATCACTGTGTGAAATTTCAAGATTTTAACAGACTTATGGCATTCGGAATTGATTATTCAAGTTCGGACAGAAGTCTGGACGCAAAAAACATAACACCAACACTTGAAATGGAGTGTTGTTTAATGGCACAAACAACCAAATAATGAGTTCTAAAATCCACCACTCCACTTAATTAAGTTGTTTAAGGTCTTCAAAGCCAAGTTTAGTATATTTTGGTAGTGTTTTAATGCTTTATGTGACAAGATAAAGGGAACCAACCTGAATCCACGAGAAGACCAAGGATTTGAGTTCTTTCTAGAATTCCCACTAGCTTCCTATAGTTCCTACACACACGAGATAGAAAAACAGAGAAGGGGATGAGATCCACTTCAAGCAAGAGAAATGTGGTAAAAGCAAAGCGTGCCTCCCCAGCAATGGTGCCAAAAAGTGATCGTGTTTTTACGCAGCTTGTAAAATACGTCATTGTAACGTGTAAAACCGATCAACTCTAAAATTTATAAAACCTTGATAGGGAAGTATCTAGGGTCGTCTGATTACACAACAAAAATACACCAATAAAATGCCATCTTGTGTTATTCCCTAGCATTGCCATTGCATATTATGTAGCCATAGTTGCATTTGTAAAAATTGACACGTGCATTGATGAGTGGCTACTCATCATAGCTAAAAGGTCGAAATTAAGCTAGACACTAAGCAAAACAATATCAAATTAACACATAAAAAGGGTTAAGTGTGGGAATTAAAGAAAAGACTTAAAACTTTTAATGTGTGTTAAAACCTCCTAATTAGGTTACAAAAATGAGATATTCTGAAAACTAAAGAACAAATGATGATCCATGCATCAATTGAACACATAAACAAGTTTGAAAAGATAAATCAGAAGTAAAATCAATGTCTTAAATGTTCAATTAAGCACATATAAAAATTTGAAAGCAATTGGAAATCATTTAGGCATAGAAATAAATAGATTACAATTAGGTCCTTCATGCATTACATTTCTACCCTTCAAAACTCCTTCTTGGACCTTTTTGCAAGCTGCAGGGACCCTTCTGTATGACTGCAAGGCCCTTCCAGTTATAGTTCTTTTCACTTTTGGACCTGCACGCTATTCTTCTACCCTTTCGTTCAAGGGTCTTCCTGCAAGTTTTCCCTCAATTCAGAGAGAAGCCTGTGTTCTTCACGTGCACTATAGCACGCGAAGAACACAGCCATTCTCGATCGTCCATCGCACTTTTAATCTCGATCTGCGGCTGGAATCAAATGGAGCCTTCGCGCGATTCGGTGCATGCGTTCACCTCTCTTCCCAGATCTCATCTGACGGTCAGATCTCTCTCTTGACTCGCCGTGCGCTCTACCCATTTCATCCTCACCGCCGGCTTAATTTTGATTAACCTCACCCTTGCGGTGATTCCAATCACTGAGCTGCTACTTAAGCACCTCAATGGTGTCGCGCACAAAGGATCGCTCCCTCCTACATCTCTTAGCGATCAGTTCGTCCACTCCAGTCTCTCCTCCTCGTCTAGACCCTGATTTCATAGCCACCGGCTGTGGAATCATCGCCTACTCTCGACCCTCCTCGTCGCTAAGGACCTCGTAGCACCTGAGGATGACCCTGGAGTCTCACTAGCAGACTCTTCCCTCCGCTGGAGTCACCCTCCTCCTTTCTTCCTCCTTAGCCGCCGGCTAAGGACCCATAGGTCCCATTCTTCCTTTTAGTTTAGGTTTTTAATTCTGCACAAGTAGTGTTAGATTTAGTTTGTAGTAGTTTAGAATAGATTTAGTTTTAATTATTAGTGTTTAATGTTAGCTGTAGTTAGATTAGTCTTAGGAGTAGAATTAGTATTAGATCCCCTCCCTCACCTCCTCTGATCAGTCCAGATCAGAGGGGAAGAATCATCTGTTCATTGTTCAATTTATCTCCCTCTTCATGTTTTGTTTTTCCATCATCCAAATTCTGATTCTTGTTTTTCCTTTTAACGATGAATTTTTCATCAATCACCCACACATCCTGACCCAATTTCATATCTGATGGTGCACTGCCTCAGATCTGAAAGTGGCGTCACAAGCACCATTTGGGGCTTCTCACTGACTCCATTTGTTTCACAAAAGCCCCTCTGTTTTAAATGGATTGCCTCAGTTTGTCATAGCACTTTTGATTTGGATTTTAAAGGATTTTTACTCTCTGAAATGTTTTGACAGATCTGACAAATTGAAGGGATTTTTGGTTTTCATTGTGGGCAGGGACTCTGAGAAGTTCTCTGGTGACAGAGAACCAATCAGAAGAGCCTTTCATGATTCTGTTTATACTTTGTTTTGAATGCATTCGCCAGCTTCCATTAAATTTCCTTAATGCATTCTTACTCTCGTTTTGCTATTTCAGAACTGCCATACACTATTTGTGTTGATGATCATTTTTGTATGGTGATTCTCTAACCTAAGGAGTTTTCCATACTCCTTAAGGTTGCAAGAAACTGGGATTGTATGTTGTTGGTTTTAATTGATTGAGCTAAGTCTTCCTTCATGCTGTCTATGGCAATAGGAAGACTAACTCAATGCCATTTGAGTTTTGATCTAAAAGGATGCTTCTGATAAGGTTTTTCCTAATGAGCATTTGAGCTGAATTTACATGTGATTTTCATGAGATTTAAACCCTTATCAGATTTGGATTTCAACTCTCAAAATTTTTAGTTTGTTTTGAATTTTCTCTTATTCCCAGTTATACAGTAGCATGCTGCAACTTGCAGCTACATTTCCCTCCATCTCCAAATTCTCTTCTCCTCCAGATTCCCCTTTCATCTGTGAATTTTTTTTGTTCCCCTTTCTCTAAGTGGACTAACTGCAGCAGCAGTTAGCCACCTGACAATGGCTTAAGCCACTGCCACTGTAAACAACACATACTAAAAACATTCTTCTTCTCTCCATCTCTTCTGACAGTAGCTGTGGCTGCTGTCTTAATTGAACACTAACACTCAATCAACTCTAATTTCCTAACTTCCTACTAAAACCTAATTTGACATAGACTTATTTTAAAACTGTAAATATACCTATTCATAGTATTATAACTATAGCATATCAGTTAGATACATAGTTATACTGTAAATATGTATAAAACCTATACAGAAATTCATATACATATGTAATCTATGTAAAAATATGTATATATACTAATCTATTATGTATGTATTTACTGATTTATGTATATATGTATGTACAGAATTATATTTACTTATTTAGTAGCTAAGTTAATAATTTAGAGCAATAATCAAGTAAATAAATCTACAAACTTGGGAATATATATATATATATTAAGTAATTTAAGTTAGTTAAAGTATAATTATACCTAGTATAACTTACTGTAACTTAGTTTTAATTATAAACTACACAGAATTACTATTTTAGCCTAGATAAAACATAAATAAATTCGTAAAAATACAATAAAAATATGTATTAAATACTTAAGTATGTAAATTAAAACTGTTTAAGGTCAATTAGACCATTTACTAATTATTTTATAAGTAATTAACTATGTAATCACCTAAATCAACCTGTATAATCAGCCTAGTTTAGCGAATTTATTTGTATAGTAAAAATATTTAAAATTCAAAATTAATTAATCAGTTATGTAGTATTACATAAATATTTTATTTACCATATTTTATTTTATTTTTTTTTAATAATTTATGGCCCCCAAATTGAGGGCCAAAAACGCGCACAGACGTAGCTGCGTTTGATTTCCAGCGCACGATGTGGCACTGGAATAGCGCCACATCGTGTGCTGCAAACCAAACGCAGCCGTATAAATATAATTTATGCTATACCGTAAGCAGTCGTCAAGGCGCAGGGCGCCCGAAACACTGCCTGTTATGTCCGGTCCGATTACCTGATGTGTGCTGAACTTTGATATGTGTTTGGGGTCGGGGGCCCGAGCGTGTGCGAGCTTTAAGGCCGTTGGGCTGAGGCCTGACGCTGAGATTGAAAACGAAACCAAGCCACCTAACCTGAGATTAGGGCGCGTTTAGTAGAGGTCTGGTACCACCCGTAGGGTGCTGTGTATCCCTCGAAAAGCGCGCCCGCTAAGTAAACACATTTTACACTAAGGACGTTAGCCTAACCCCATCTCCACCGCAGCCTCTGAAAACACAGAAGAAAATGAAAGGACAGACGACTTAAGAGAAGGACCACAAGAGATAACAAGAACAGAAAGACTTACTGTACATACAGCAGTAGAATAAGTAATATACATACGTATAAGTAAACCCACATAATTACTAACAGAATAAAACGACACTATAAACGTCGCTAAAGACCTCAGTTTGCTTCTTTAGGTTGTATATAGTGTTTTATGAGATTTAGCGACGTTTATATCTGTCACTAAAACTGATATATATGTCACTATAAATAGACTAGTAAGTTAAGTTTTTACACTATGGTATCCTAATGTTGTATGAACTAACATATTAGTGTTAATAATATAACTTGTAAATACATAGTTTAGAGTATAATAATAGATTGTTTGATGCTTTTTCATAGTTAGTATTTTTGCAAGCACTTCTTAGTAACTAGGTAAATAAAACATTCATTCATTCTTTAAGTGTAAAGTTTCTTTTTGAATAGGAAGACAATTTTGGAGATAATCAAAGAGTGACCGAATTAAATTCAATAAATTGCCTCCCAGAGAATGACCTGGAACAAAACTAGTAAAAATTAGATAAATAAGCAAATGATAATAATGGTTGTAATGACTGGTACTCACCCATACTCACCACTCTACGACATCCTTAAGGTTATATTATACACCCTATACTGCAACGACATGATCATAACAATAATCATTCTTCATCATACAACCATTGTGTTATATACACATTGTAGATCATCGGTGTCATTGTTATCATTGTCACACATTACACCAACCATCAACACCATTACACCATCAACCATCATCATTTTTTTGGTGCCGTTGCCGGGGAGGCAACGCTCTTTGCACCAAAATTTTCTTTTTATTCTTTTGTATATAGAAATTCTTTATTTCATTCATTCATTCATTGTAATTGCTTTTATTTTTCCATTGAATTAATTGTGTATACATTCTTTTAGTCATTTACTAATCATTTGTTTTTCCACAGCACTTGAGGAGGAGTGTCGTCTTCCTGGTAGAGTCGCTGCGCTCCAGATCCGTCTTCCTGGTGGAGTTTTGCCTTGAAGTAGCTGTAGGATTTTAGTATTAGTTTTAGTGTAGATAGTTTTAGGTTTATTAATTAGGAACAATTGTTAGTCATAAGTTGTGAGAGCTTGTTCTCACACAATTTTTGTAATAATTCTGGACTTTATCTTCTTTTTCTCGGTTTTTCGATTTCAATTTTCCGAGTTAATTTCTTTTCTTGTTTTTGTTTATTGCATATAAGAAAAAAAAAATCAAAAAAATCAAAAAGATCTCATACTTATCTAGCAGCAGCATAACCTTAGGCATCCATTTTTAGGATTGCATTTCATTCCTGCTAGATTTTTGTATTCAAGTCAAATCTGCATTCGAAGATTGCTGGAGTCAGGTACGCATTTTCTACTTTACTCTAACTCCTGCCATATTTGCATTTCACTTAAAGTTAAGAAGACCACTACTTGTTCTGAATTTATTAAAAAGTGAAACGAGCAGCATAGAAAACACATTTTAATCACTTCAATCAAATAAAAAGGAGATATTCAAAATTGGGTGAAACCATGTTTGAGATTTTAATCGCCTTGTGTTGAATGTTATCGTGCACACAGCACGGTCACTTAAGGCCACAATACACGGGTTTCTACCTCATCTTTCTGCAACCACAGGATCTGGATTCGCACGCTCAGTCTTATCCAGATTCCCAGTGGATTTTAGAGGTCTACACTTCACTAGGTTTATCTTAGGATACGTACAATTGCTTGAAACAATTGTTTGCGTATAACATACTTTGCGTAGCAGCCTCTAGGAAAAATTTTCTCCGATTCATTTCGATTGATTGGTCTTCTTGAATTGAGATTTTATTGGGATTCTTCTGTTTTATTGTGAATGTTAAAAATTTTTTCCCATTGAGTTGGATCGAGTTAGAGTAAATGGGATTTCAAAAAACCAACTCAATGGAAAGTAGGAGATCCCAAAAGCCAGAACTTGTACTCCCCTTGGGTACTGCTACCCAAGCTACTGCATCATCTTCTTTGCCTTCCACTTCTAATCCCTTACCTCCTGAGTCTCAAAATACTTTTCACAATCCCCCTCGCCAAGAGGATGATCTTGATTCTTCACACTTTGAGGATTTTGAAGAACTTCCTCCAGACTTAGTTGCACATCCTCTACCACAGCAGCCACCTATCCCTAGGTTCCAACCTCCACCTTATCCTAATCATCCTAATCCACCCCCGGAGAGAGGACCTATGCCTCATCTTCAGCACCTTTTCGATACACAACTACAAATCAATACCTTAACCCAACAGGTGCAACAGCTTGCTCAAGCTGTAAATCTTTTAGCTAAACCCCAACCGCAACCACTTCAACCTAGAAATCCTCAGGAACCACCCCAACCCCGCAGACCCCAACTACGAGATTATTATAATCCCGCAGTTGCCCAACCAATGCCTGTGGTACGTTATCCCAATGGGGGTCGTGCTGCTGAACTGAAGCCGAACATTATAGCACTCATTCCTCACTTCCATGGACTTGCTTCTGAGGACCCTTTTCAGCATTTAGAGGAGCTGAAGAATCTTGCCCAAACTTTGGGTCCGCAAGGACATAATCAGCACACGCTTTTGATGAAAATGTTCTCCTTTTCATTAAAAGATAAGGCAGCCTTTTGGTTTAGAACACTTGCACGGACTACACCTATAGATTCCTGGGCTTCTTTAGAACATGAGTTCTTAAAGAAGTACTTTCCTGTAGGCCGCACTAATGCCTTAAGCCGTGCCATCACCACCTTCACCCAGAATTCAGGGGAACCTATGCACGAGGCTTGGGAGAGATTCCATGAGCTTTTGAGAAAATTTCCCCACCATGGTGTCCCACGCTGGCAATAGGTTCAAATCTTCTATCATGGGCTCCATGATGACACACGGAATTTTGTAGATGCCGCTTGTGGAGGCAATTTCCTGTGTCGAGATGAGGACTCAGCCTTTGAGCTCTTTGAAGGCATGGCTGAAAACTCTATTAATAATGCTTCAATGAGCGTGTTTAATAGAAAGTCTTCACATTCCCACTCACACACGGGGGTACATGAAGCCCAATCCAGTAGCAAAGACTTAGAGATAGTGGCTAGTCAACTGGATAAAGTGGGCTTAATCGAGAAGAAAGTAGATGAAGTATGGAAATTTCTCTCAAAACACCCATCTTCTTCTTCTCAGTCACCAGCACAAAACACTTCTTCTCAGTTTCCCACAGGGAGGGAAACTGTGAATAACCTTTCTGTGACACAAACTGCATTACCGGATTTTCCATTTCTATATCCTTCACCGGTTGGAGGAACCTTTGTTCCTCCCTTCACTGACTTCCCTGCACCTTCTGGAGCTTCGGAGGAGCTTCATTCCATTCACAATGATCCTTTCACACAAACCTATGACCCTGGATGGCGTAATCATCCAAATTTCTCGTGGTCGGGAAATTCACAGAGACCTCCTTTTCAACAACCTTCTGCACCACCATTGCACAACCCGATCCGAGCACCACCTCCACAATCACATGGATATCCACCGCGTACCTACCAACAACCCCAACCCAGGCCCACCCAATACTCTCAATCTGGGCCTACACGAGATGACCAGTTGGGGTCTATCATGAAAGCGGTTGCTGATATGCAACAACAGAATATTGCTATGCAGCAAAGACAGGACGCGGCCTTAGCTGAGATGAGAGCCCAGCTATCACACTTGACGGAGTCCCGTCAACCACATTCACTCCCATCACAAGCACAACCCAACCCTAGGAACATACCTGCTCAAAGGTATGTCCAACCTAGACCAGCACTGCAAGACCAAACACATGACATTTCACAACCAGTGCATAACACTGAATTGACATGATCATGAGACTTTTTGATAATGGAGCCATTGAGATCACTGAACTGGACAAATCTGAACCTTTTACTGTTAATGGACAAAGACTGAAACCTTTCATTGAGCCGCATGATCTCAGACTTGTCAATTCCACCATTTCGCTCCTACATTTTGAGCTACCAACTAATTTTTCGCCTAGCTGAAGGCGTTAAACTTAGCAAACACCTACCCTTGTATATAGCTATTTTACACCTTTCTTACTTTTACCTTTATTTGCATATAGTGTCTACCCTTGCATTCTGAGCATACATTTATTAACACACATGTCATGCATTTCACTTCCTAGCTCGACTGTTCACTCTGATCCTAGATCAGACTTAAAATCATCCGCACAGAGATTTTATCTCCTCATTCCAACTTCCTTTCATCACCCAGTCTAGGATAGTGAAAAGTAGAGCATGCATGTGCATCCACCCTTTCATTCAATGAGGACATTGAAACACTTAAGCATGGGGGGGTGTAAATGGTAAACCATTTAAACCAAAATGCAATTGTAGACACAACTATAGTACATATAGTATTATCAAAAAATATTATATACTTCAAAAAAATTGAAAAATTTTGAAAAATTTTTTTAAAAAAATTACAAAGCTAAAAATACAAAAAAGTAACAAATCAGAAAAATTCCAAAACTACAATAAGGGGCATGTACTTCATTATCAAAGGAGGACATTCATTTCAAGAGGGGAGGGAGAAAAAGGAAAAGAAAAAGAAAGAAAAGATAAGTGATCTTATAGCTGAAAAAAAATAAAAAAATAAAAAAAAATAAAATAAGTGTCTATGGACATTCAACCGTTATTGGTTTGACCTGCTGGGCCATAGGAGCTTGAAATAAGCTTAGGCTTAATACACTTCGAGCCTTGACAAGATAGACCACAGTCTCTGCTAACTTTAGGACAATTCTTGTACCTGAGTCACCAGTATAGGATTCATTGGTTTGCTTTGACTTAGGAGTCTAAGTAACCTTGGCTTACACTACACAGTGTCAGGAAAGACCACTTGAACCTAAACCTCAACCCTAGTGTTCATTAGGGAAGGTAGAGTCCTTACCAGTGCGTGCAGGTAGACTCTTTGTCCTAATCTTTAGCCGTGTGTCTAGGAGAAGCTCTTTCCACAAAAGAAATCCACCCACCAAATACAGTGCGCTCTACCAAATAAGTTCCGGAGACATACTATTAAAAAAAAAAAAAAAGTCAAGTATGTTCTCCAAAAACCTCAGAAAAATAACTCTTCCACCAAAAATGTTTTCAGGGTTCAAACCAATACCCTGTTTGTCCACCAAAAAAAAAAATCTTCTCCGAGCCACAAATACAATAAGGGTTGGGGTTGAATACCATCAATTTTTGAGAGTCATCCGAAAACATGAGCTGAAGTTAGGACCAACCTGGACTTAAAAAGAAGTGAAACCCTGGGATTGAGCCTTAGAATTCACTTGGTTAGTCCTGACTTATCACAAAGCACAGCCATAACTTCATAGCATTCTGAGTCTCTGTAAAACCTCCTGAGTCCTGGAATTCGACTTAAGGTTTAAATATCAAGAGTCCTTGTTGGTTGAGAGATGGTCTATGTCATTTAAGCCTCGAGTTCTGGTAGGTTATCCTCAGTAACAAGGTTCTCACAATGTCCAAAAACACAGTTGGTATTGGAAAATTTTTCAGCTTAAAGATCATCACTTAAAAAAAAAAAATTTTTTTCAAAGAAGAAAAAGATATCTCTAGACACTTACCTTGCTGAAGCTTAAATTTCCTTACACTTCAATAGATTGTTTGCTAAGGGACTAGCAAAACGTAAGCATGGGGGTATGATGAGTGGCTACTCATCATAGCTAAAAGGCCGAAATTAAGCTAGACACTAAGCAAAACAATATCAAATTAACACATAAAAAGGGTTAAGTGTGGGAATTAAAGAAAAGACCTAAAACTTTTAATGTGTGTTAAAACCTCCTAATTAGGTCACAAAAAAGAGATATTCTGAAAACTAAAGAACAAATGATGATCCATGCATCAATTGAACACATAAACATGTTTGAAAAGATAAATCAGAAGTAAAATCAATGTCCTAAATGCTTAATTAAGCACATGTAAAAATTTGAAAGCAATTGGACATCATTTAGGCTTAGAAATAAATAGATTACAATTAGGTCCTTCATGCATTACATTTCTACCCTTCAAAACTCCTTCTTGGACCTTTTTGCAAGCTGCAGGGACCCTTCTGTATGACTGCAAGGCCCTTCCAGTTATAGTCCTTTTCACCTTTGGACCTGCACGTTATTCTTCTACCCCTTCATTCAAGGGTCTTCCTGCAAGTTTTCCCTCATTTCAGAGAGAAGCCTGTGTTCTTCACGCGCACTGTAGCACGCGAAGAACACAGCCATTCTCGACCGTCCATCGCACTTTTGATCTCGATCTGTGGCTGGAATCAAATGGAACCTTCGCGCAATTCGGTGCGTACGTTCACCTCTCTTCCCAGATCTAATCTGACGGTCAGATCTCTCTCTTGACTCGCCGCGCGCTTTACCCATTTCATCCTCACCGCCGGCTTAATTTTGATTAACCTCACCCTTGCGGTGATTCCAATCACTGAGCTGCTACTTAAGCACCTCAATAGTGTCGCGCACAAAGGATCGCTCCCTCCTACATCTCTTAGCGATCAGTTCGTCCACTCCAGTCTCTCCTCCTCGTCTAGACCCTGATTTCATAGCCACCGGCTGTGGAATCATCGCCTACTCTCGACCCTCCTCGTCGCTAAGGACCTCGTAGCACCTGAGGATGACCCTGGAGTCTCACTAGCAGACTCTTCCCTCCGCTGGAGTCACCCTCCTCCTTTCTTCCTCCTTAGCCGCCGGCTAAGGACCCATAGGTCCCATTCTTCCTTTTAGTTTAGGTTTTTAATTCTGCACAAGTAGTGTTAGATTTAGTTTGTAGTAGTTTAGAATAGATTTAGTTTTAATTATTAGTGTTTAATGTTAGCTGTAGTTAGATTAGTCTTAGGAGTAGAATTAGTATTAGATCCCCTCCCTCACCTCCTCTGATCAGTCCAGATCAGAGGGGAAGAATCATCTGTTCATTGTTCAATTTATCTCCCTCTTCATGTTTTGTTTTTCCATCATCCAAATTCTGATTCTTGTTTTTCCTTTTAACGATGAATTTTTCATCAATCACCCACACATCCTGACCCAATTTCAGATCTGATGGTGCACTGCCTCAGATCTGAAAGTGGCGTCACAAGCACCATTTGGGGCTTCTCACTGACTCCATTTGTTTCACAAAAGCCCCTCTGTTTTAAATGGATTGCCTCAGTTTGTCATAGCACTTTTGATTTGGATTTTAAAGGATTTTTACTCTCTGAAATGTTTTGACAGATCTGACAAATTGAAGGGATTTTTGGTTTTCATTGTGGGCAGGGACTCTGAGAAGTTCTCTGGTGACAGAGAACCAATCAGAAGAGCCTTTCATGATTCTGTTTATACTTTGTTTTGAATGCATTCGCCAGCTTCCATTAAATTTCCTTAATGCATTCTTACTCTCGTTTTGCTATTTCAGAACTGCCATACACTATTTGTGTTGATGATCATTTTTGTAAGGTGATTCTCTAACCTAAGGAGTTTTCCATACTCCTTAAGGTTGCAAGAAACTGGGATTGTATGTTGCTGGTTTTAATTGATTGAGCTAAGTCTTCCTTCATGCTGTCTATGGCAATAGGAAGACTAACTCAATGCCATTTGAGTTTTGATCTAAAAGGATGCTTCTGATAAGGTTTTTCCTAATGAGCATTTGAGCTGAATTTACATGTGATTTTCGTGAGATTTAAACCCTTATCAGATTTGGATTTCAACTCTCAAAATTTTTAGTTTGTTTTGAATTTTCTCTTATTCCCAGTTATACAGTAACATGCTGCAACTTGCAGCTACATTTCCCTCCATCTCTAAATTCTCTTCTCGTCCAGATTCCCCTTTAATTTGTGAATTTTTTTTGTTCCCCTTTCTCTAAGTGGACTAACTGCAGCAGCAGTTAGCCACCTGACAATGGCTTAAGCCACTGCCACTGTAAACAACACATACTAAATACATTCTTCTTCTCTCCATCTCTTCTGACAGTAGCTGTGGCTGCTGTCTTAATTGAACACTAACACTCAATCAACTCTAATTTCCTAACTTCCTACTAAAACCTAATTTGACATAGACTTATTTTAAAACTGTAAATATACCTATTCATAGTATTATAACTATAGCATATCAGTTAGATACATAGTTATACTGTAAATATGTATAAAACCTGTACAGAAATTCATATACATATGTAATCTATGTAAAAATATGTATATATACTAATCTATTATGTATGTATTTACTGATTTATGTATATTTGTATGTACAGATTTATATTTACTTATTTAGTAGCTAAGTTAATAATTTAGAGCAATAATCAAGTAAATAAATCTATAAACATGGGAGTATATATATATATTAAGTAATTTAAGTTAGTCAAAGTATAATTATACCTAGTATAACTTACTGTAACTTAGTTTTAATTATAAACTACACAGAATTGCTATTTTAGCCTAAATAAAACATAAATAAATTCGTAAAAATACAATAAAAATATGTATTAAATACTTAAGTATGTAAATTAAAACTGTTTAAGGTCAATTAGACCATTTACTAATTATTTTATAAGTAATTAACTATGTAATCACCTAAATCAACCTGTATAATCAGCCTAGTTTAGCGAATTTATTTGTATAGTAAAAATATTTAAAATTCAAAATTAATTAATCAATTATGTAGTATTACGTAAATATTTTATTTACCATATTTTATTTTATTTTATTTTAATAATTTATGGCCCCCAAATCGAGGGCCAAAAACGCGCACAGACGCAGCTGCGTTTGATTTCCAGCGCACGATGTGGCACTGGAATAGCGCCACATCGTGTGCGGCAAACCAAACGCAGCCCTATAAATATAATTTATGCTATACCGTAAGCAGTCCTCAAGGCGCAGGGCGCCCGAAACACTGCCTGTTATTTCCGGTCCGATTACCCGATGTGTGCTGAACTTTGATATGTGTGTGGGGTCGGGGGCCCGAGCGTGTGCGAGCTTTAAGGCCGTTGGGCTGAGGCCTGACGCTGAGATTGAAAACGTAACCAAGCCACCTAATCTGAGATTAGGGCGCGTTTAGTAGAGGTCTGGTACCACCCGTAAGGTACTGTGTATCCCTCGAAAAGCGCACCCGCTAAGTAAACACATTTTACATTAATGACATTAGCCTAACCCCGTCTCCACCGTAGCCTCTGAAAACACAGAAGAAAATGAAAGGACAGACGACTTAGGAGAAGGAACACAAGAGATAACAAGAACAGAAAGACTTACTGTACATACAGCAGTAGAATAAGTAATATACATACGTATAAGTAAACCCACATAATTACTAACAGAATAAAATGACACTATAAACGTCGCTAAAGACCTCAGTTTGCTTCTTTAGGTTGTATACAGTGTTTTCTGTGATTTAGTGACGTTTATATCTGTCACTAAAACTGATATATATGTCACTATAAATAGACTAGTAAGTTAAGTTTTTACACTATGGTATCCTAATGTAGTATGAACTAACATATTAGTGTTAATAGTATAACTTGTAAATACATAGTTTAGAGTATAATAATAGATTGTTTGATGCTTGTTCATAGTTAGTATTTTTGCAAGCACTTCTTAGTAACTAGGTAAATAAAACATTCATTCATTCTTTAAGTGTAAAGTTTCTTTTTGAATAAGAAGACAATTTTGGAGATAATCAAAGACTGAAGAAATTAAATTCAATAAATTGCCTCCCATAGAACGACCTGGAACAAAACCAGTAAAAATTAGATAAATAAGCAAATGATAATAATGGTTGTAATGACTGGTACTCACCCATACTCACCACTATACGACATCCTTAAGGTTATATTATACACCCTATACTACAACGACATGATCATAACAATAATCATTCACCATCATACAACCATTGTGTTATATACACATTGTAGATCATCGGTGTCATTATTATCATTGTCATTCACACATTACACCAACCATCAACACCATTACACCATCGACCATCATCATTATGCATTTAATTAAGAGGGAAGGAAAGTGAGTAATTAGCCTTATAATTAACGTCTTCATCAAGGGTTGCATCACAATTTTCACCTTCTTTATTTTATTTGGCTTTGAACATCTTCTTCCCCGCGCGGCTGTAGGGCATGGCTTCTCCTTCGTTCCACTCTCTGCCACACCATGCTCTGCCAGCCACATGATTAGTCATGCATGCAGCCCAGGGCATGGCTGTGTGATGCGTGTTTCTCACTCAACTCAGTAATTAAGTTAGTTTCACTTAATTAAGAGTAGAAGAAATCACTTAGATTAACTCAAATTTTTGTCATTTGTGTAGTATAGGGTCGAATTAACCAAGCATTTTAGAAATTTCTACTGGTTGAGTCCAAGTCATTCACTGGGAGGCATAATAATTTTTCTCCAAATTCACCAATTTTCTTTTATCTCTTTAAGTTTAGCAGGTAAAACTAGTTTTACTTTTCAAAACTTGAATTTTGTCAAATATTTAAACTATGAAGAACATACAAAATTCCATATGCAAACATATTTACTCAAAATGTTGTACTTTATTAACAAGTAAACATGCTATTTTTTTTAATTTTATTCTAAGATATTAAGGCAATTAGAAAATTATCCAATTAAACATGCCTTTTACAATTAAGAAGAAAAAGATACTCATGCAAGAGAAAATTCATTTATCTCTTCATCTCTCTGTATCCTCTAATCTTCTTTCTTTGTTTTCTTCTCTCTTTTATTTTCTTCTCTGTCGAGCTCTCTTTCTTCTTATGTTGTTCTTGTGTTGTTCGTGCCTTCTTATCTTCCTTCTCTTCTTTCTTTTCTTAGATCTTCTCCTGCCTTCTCTTCTTCCCATAGTTTTTCTCCTTAGCACTTAGCAATTGCAATCGTTTAGCACTTAGCTTCCTTCAGTGGCTTCTCTTTCCGTAAGCTTTCAGTTGAACCGGGTTTTTTTACTTTCTAAACGAAAAGTTTTTGTATTTGCGACGAGGTCCTTTCAAGGATACATAGCAACCTAGGATCAGGGTGGGACTAGACCCTACTCGGTCCTCGCCTAATCTTGGTTAGGTTTGTTTCTATTTATTTCTTAATCAGTTCACAGTCTTGAGCCGCGTTGGCTTAACCCGGCCTCCCAGGCCAAACTCGCCCTCCCAGGGCACATTCACATCCGCACACCCCCAAGGGTGCACACACCCACAGGCTAATGCCCACACACTCAGAACAATGCTCAGATCAGATCAGAATCGGAACTGGTGCGCCGAGTGCTGACGACTGCATAGCCATAGGAACAAAATAGTTTTATACCCAGGTGCGCGCTCAAGGATATCGGAGGTGGGACAAACATTCCCCTTCCAGACCCGAATTCAATTGATCATAACTTTCTACCTAGAGTTCCAAATTGGATGATTTAAAGTTCGTTGGAAAGCTCTACGGGTAATTTACACAATTTTAGGGTCAATTTAATGTTTTAATGATGTTTGGCTCTTCAGTTTAAGGGATGAAATCAGGTGTTTCTATAGGTTTTATAAAAGCCTGGAGAGTGTTTTAACTCAGGGAAGTCCTCAAATGGACTTATCTCATCTATTTAAAGGTCTATACATATTATATAAACAATTTTGCTTCAGTTTGGATAGATTTTAAATTCTTGAGACCTACAGAACCTGCAGAGAAACTTTTCTCTTCTCTGAAAACTTCAGAGGTTGATTTTCAGATATCAATTTGTGCAACAGATACTTTAAAGTGTTCCTAATCTATTTAGATTAATTCTAAGGGTTATAACTAATCAATCTGGGTAGGTTTTAGATTTGAATTTCATCAAAATAGTGCTTCTGCTGGTTTGGGTTCAGGAGTAACCCAAATTGGCAGGAATAAAATCTTCACACATTACATCATCTGAGCTTACTTAAATTGATTTCAGATCATCAAATAAGATTCCAGAAACAACTTGCACATCTCAATTCCTCAATTTAAGCTCAGAACACCATTATCGGACTCAGGTTTGACTATAGAAGCTCGAAAATTGACTTTTTGTTTAAAGCTTCCTCCTAAGAAGTTAATGCATCCATTAGAGTCTCTTTATCATCTGGAACTCACTCAGATCTTTAAATTTATGTTTCAACCTTAATTCCTAGGGTTTCAGGCTCGCCGCCTGAACTAAAATAGGTATGTGTTCGACAGAGTTGTTCAGTGGTAGTTACAATGTTTTAAAGACTTAAATAGCTTCAGTGCATCGCACTGAAGCTTCAGAGCTCCTTAAATGTTTCTCAAATCCTTCATAACAGACTTCTCCAACTTGTCGGAGTTGGGAATGATGAAGTAACATCTTTAGCTCCAGAGGTTGAAACATCAAACAAATATCTTTAAAATGATCGGTAATCCTTATTTTATTGTTCTGGACCTTCACAGCAAGCTTAAGAGGTTGCAACTCAACTTTGGTTCGCCGGAGCTCCGATAAGTCCAAAAAATATAAAATGTTTGTACAGATTAAGAAAATTAACTATTTTTGATCTAAAAACGATCCTGAGGTTACAAGGAACCTTTGTATCACATAAAATTCTTCATTTATTCATTGAAATATAAGATTTGACAGTGAGTTCATTTCTTAAGAATTTGAATAGTTTAAGCTCAAGACTTGATTTAACTACTCGATTGAGAAATTAAATCAAGTCAACAGATGTTATTAATCATAAATTTATATTTAATTTATAGTTTGAAATGTTCCTGAGCTGCCATGGACAACAAACTCAGAAACTTAAATTAATTTTGGGTGTTTAAATATAGATGTTATTAAAAGGTAATGTGACTAATAGGGTTCATTAGTGGTGAGAGGTGATGAAAGAACCCAATGAAGGTGGAATTACATCGACTTCTGTCACCATGGACAGCGAAGTAGTTGGTGAAAGTGAGATTTGAATTAGGCGTTTAGGTGATTCAATTAAACTATTTATTGATTTAGAAGTGAACATGGAAGTTAATGGAAGGTGAACAGTGAGTTAAAAGAGAAAATTAAGGTCTTTGGCGAGCTCAAGGGACTCGCTGGAGTCGGAGGAGATGAAGCTAAATTCTACAATTACTCTAACCTAACTAACTAAACTAACTAACTAAGCTAGCCTACTCCTACTCCTACTCCTAGTCTACTGTTACCTGGAAGAAGGGGTTAATAGGGTTCTTCCGAAGTCTCATGGCGGACGACAAAATCAGAGGTTCAAGAAAGGGCTCCAGTTGGCGAATTTAAGGTGGAGCGGAGGAATCCTTGGGTCGGCGCCTTTATCGGAGGTGTGGAAGACCACAGCAAATCTCCTCGGCTACTTAAGATAGGCAGAGGAAGTTGGAAGATGGAATGGGGAATCGCTGGAGGTTTGGAAGAATAGAATATTTGGTCGGCTGTAGTATTAGAAGAGGGAAGGGAGCCAACTTGCTAAAATCGGAGGTGTGAGAGGGTATTTATAGTAGTTTGCAGTGAAGAGAGGGGCGGGGTCAGGCCGAAGAAGAAGCTTGAGGAGCTTAACCTCCCTCGTCTCTGACAACGGTGAGGTTATCTCCCACTGAAAAATAGGATTTTCAGTTAATCCAGAACGATGGATCAAGTGGAGGTGGTGAGCGCAAGCTGCAAGAGCTTGTCCAAAGAGAAATGATGTCGGCAGGGCGTTGATCGCGCAGTGGGATGACTCTTTGCTGCCAGCCATTCATTTGGCTACAGAAGAAGAAGACGAAGGGGGACTTAGAAGTAATAAAACTTAAGGACCTATGTGATAAATAAGGACTCGACTGTAATGAATATTAAGGACTAAAATGTAAACCCAGGTTTTGAAGGTTTATTTTAATATAGATCTTTTCAACGTTTTATATATGCTAGTAAATAAGGTAAATATTATGTTTACACTTTGAATTTACATTTTTGACCTTTTTAGATTAATTTATTAGATTAAGTAAAATCACTTAAGTTATTGCATATTTAGGTATACATTATATTTAAGTTACTTATCTTATTAATTAAGGAAATGATTAGTAAGATTTCGAATCCAATTATTATCTAAATTATTAATAATGTTAATTGAATGATATAATTCCATTTTTAACTTATTTTAAGGTCCTTAACAAAATATCCCTTATTTTATAATTAACCCTTATATATTCATAACCCAAGCTAATTAACTAGGAAGAATAGTTAATTAGGGGTAATTAGAGATCATGAATAGTGTCTCATCACTGTGCATGCCTCATTCTTCTTTAAAAAGCCCATCCATCTTCCTTGCGGAAGGGAGCCTGGTCCATACACACAGCAGCCCCTTCCTCCCCTCTCCCCTCCATACGCAGCACCTCTTCCTACTTAAGAGATATGCTGTTGGCAGGAGCAGCTCAGAATGGTCCACGACCACCACTATGAGTCCCACCATTGCCCAGCTCATCCAAGAGTAGGTCGGCATGGTGGATTCCACTCTATTTTGACATTCAAGCCCTTCACGCCATTGCCGCAGACTCGAGCTCTGAAGCGCAACAACAGCAGCAGCAAGGCACTAGCAGCTCCACTCAGCGTGCAAACCCCTGCGCGCATGCCAACAGCCAGAGCGATCCCCTTCCGCGTGCGCAGGCTCACTCCAGTGCACCCGCGCACGCAAAATTGGCTGCAACCGGTTGTCCACGCCGCGCGAGCACTGTAGCAACTGTTCATGCGTTTCTGCAGAACACTGTAGATACAGTGTGGTGACCGGAAAGTTTCTCACTTATTCGGTAATCGTGCACTCTCTCTCTGCGCTGCAACCGAATCCTGCCCGTTCGCGCGCCTGCTCTTGCGTACGCTCGCACCCGCAGCGTCTACTCCAGTGCCCGCACCCGTCTACGCCCACGCTCGCTTCTTTGCCCACATTCACTGCAGCACGCAGCGCGGTGCGCTACGCTACGTAGTGCGCTACGCTGCAACCTCACGCCCGCCCCCTCTAGCGTGCGAGTGCACCCTTGCACACCTGCGCCTGCGCATGACTACACGCACCAGCAGACTTCGGCTGCAGCCTCCAGACGCCATAACTCTCCAGCATCCTCTCTCATAGCCACTCTCTCACTCTCTCCCACAGACACACACATACACACATCACACCTGTACACAGTCACGTGTACCCACGCATTCACTTGTACACACCTATATATATACTTATATATATATTAATATACATATATATAGTTATATATATACATATTAGTACTTATACAACCATATATTAGTATATATATATCTATATGTTTATATATATATTTATGCACATATATATACGTAAATATATACATATATACATACAAATCTATAGATATAAATACATATATATATACATACATATATATCTA
The DNA here is from genome assembly GCA_037157565.1 of Thalassia testudinum. Lineage (NCBI taxonomy): Eukaryota > Viridiplantae > Streptophyta > Magnoliopsida > Alismatales > Hydrocharitaceae > Thalassia > Thalassia testudinum. Next base: position 74,627,739 of record JAZHRO010000003.1, on the reverse strand, counting down.
TACATATATATATATATATCCATCTACATATTTCTATATACATAGATACTTATACTAATATATCTATATACATATCTATATATCTATATACACATATTACTATATGTATATATATATATCCATATCTACATTGTTAGACATATATACATATATATCTAGTTATAAATATATACTTATATATACATACATCTTTCTATATATTTGCATATCTATATATATATATACATATATATGTATATATATATAACTACATATGCACTTATATAATTATAACCCTACCTATATATATACATATAGATATATACTTATACTTACATTCATATCACCTACCATGCGTTATATCGCGGGAATATCTGCACCAGTTGCTGATATTCCGCGATACCCGCGTACAGAAAGCGTCTCCGTACACACACTTCCACCCATCCATCTTACACTCCATGCAGCACTTCGTCCTGTTGGTTGCGTCTTCCTAGACATCAATTAACTCGACACCGTGCTACACACCCTTTCCACCTCCACCCCTACCCCTATACATATAATATATATATCTATATATATATACTATATTTATTTCTTTTCAAGAAACCTCTATTTTCCTGCTATTAAAAAGATAAAAAAAATAGTAAAAGAGAAAAGATAATCCCTGTATTGTAGATACTCGGTCTTGCAAATAGCAAGACCCATTTTTGGAACCCTAATTTGGCTCAAAGCCATGAACATTTTGGCTCTAAGCCAAAGACCTGATTTTGAGGGTGTACCTCAAGGACAAAATTATCAGAAAAAAAACCTTAAATAGAAAAACACCAAAAACATAATAAATGCATGGAAAAGATTCATTGTAGGAAAGGCATAGAAACTTATTCACCTCTAATCCCGCCTCCCTGAGTTCGACCCTGGGCATAAAAAGTGACCAAGATAAAATCAGGTAGGCCAGGTAAAAATTTTTGTAAAAAGATGGTTAGGCTCGATTTTGCTTAACCACTATACTCATTTCAACGATTAAATCACTATGTTAACACAACCTATCAGGGTCCCGACCATACTTTTTCTGGCGTCATTGCTGGGGAAGTGCACATTGAGGTAAAGCTTCTACTCCATTCCTTTGATTTTCTCTTCTCACACCGTTCTCTTCACAGGTGTTTCTATTTCTTGGTGTGCAGGTGAACCAGTTGCAACGAGAAGGCAAGCAGAGGAAGTCAGAGACGTGGACAGATCCAAGGCAGGAATGAGAGCATGAAGTCGTCGACACCACACTGGAGCTTCACCCACATTGCAGAAATGGTAGGTCTCCATATTAGCAATTTAGGTCAACTTGTCACCTAAATTAAAAAAAAAAAAACTTCTTGGGATTTCTTGGGGCAAGTGGATTAAAAATAACTTGCTTGATTTTTTGCTGTCACTCCCACCGCCCTGGGATTTGCTGCCAAACTTCGCATAGCGAAGATCAAAGAATCTTGATTCTTGAATCTTTCACCGTGTGAAGTATTATTTGAGGAAAAGATAAATAGATTGATTGCCATCCCTCTTTGCCTCATTTATCTGCAATTCAGTTCACATTTTTGGTGGGGAAACTTGGAATTGAGTTGATTCCAACCCCACCACGACCTTTCACGTGCCTAAGATTTGATCCCGAATACTTCAACTCCAACACTTTGATTTTCTCTATCTTGTGGTTGAGCTTTGTGTGTGGAACATCATTTTGGTGATTGGGAGCACTTGAATTGAAGTGTTTTGGCTCCCTTTCACACTAACTTAAAATTAACTTGTGCATCCACACATAGAAATCTCCATCTTGGGAAGTCCATTTCATTTTAGCAAGCATTAACCAACTGACATTGAAGAAGGGTTTATTGGGCTTAGAAAAAAACTTGTATTCTCTCAAAACCTAGAGATTTGTTGAATTGGTAATTCAGCGAAATCCTAAAATCCATACAACTTATGGCTGAAACTCTAAAATCCATTCATCAATTAAAACTTCAATTCGGGGAGATTTCCCCATTGCAGCTGGTTTACACACTTTATAAAATCAACCACTTGGGCATTACTCATAAATAACGCCCTTCACATTCCAGAAGCACTTGATCCTAATCCTCTAATTAAAACTGGTAGCAACTTGACCCTTATTAAGGATTGGAGGTCTAACTACCTATGTGTAGTGCCTACGTGCTAGTGAGGGTTCTCGCGTGCTATCGGGTGTCTAAGACTAGGGCAAATGGCCTTTCAATCTGGTTGGGTGGTTCCGCAGTGCTCATATTCGATTCCGTATGTCGTGATAGTAGGTAACTTTGATCTTTAGGTCTAAGGGCACATTGTAGAGGTTAGGGCTTTGATTGTCTTGATTTTTCATCAAGTGTACGTTTGCAGCGTCATTTCTCTCATCTCCTTTTCCCTTCTTATCCCCCCAATTCTTCCTGCGGTAGTGCATGTTTGGGAGGAGGTCGCAAAACCCTGAATTGTTTGAATTGTCTGATAATTTTAGAAGACCAGAAGTCAAATCATCATCCTCCACAAACATGGCTGCACGCCCACCACCAAATCCCGAGGGTGGAAATCACCCTCAAATCCCACCAGGTGGTGGAGCCATGGATCCCATAACCCACCTCCAAGCCCGAAAGTAAATGTATAATTAATAAATTGAAGCCATTAGGGAAACATTAGAGGAAATGCAGAACCCTCTCGAACGGGAGGAGCCTAGGTCTCTTAGCTCCTATCAGAATCCCACTGCTACAGAGATCATAGGACAAATTCGGGTCCCCATGGGAGGGGACGACTTTGAACTGAAACCTAATATAATTGGCCTGATAAACTTCCACTTCCATGGTTTTGCAAGTGAAGATCCTTTTCTTCATTTGGAAAACCTAACCAGATTGGCTGAAATAGTTAAACCTAGAAACATCGGGTTACCTATTATCCTCATGAAATTGTTCCCATTTTCTCTGCGGGATAAAGCGTCGCAATGGTTATGCACCCTCAGAAGAACCATCCATTCCTGGGAAGAGATGCGAATAGCATTTCTCAAGAAGTTCTTCCCAATCGGGCGAACCAATGCACTTCACTGTGCCATCACTTCCTTCATGCAACAAAACGGTGAACAATTTCATGAGGCATGGGAAAGATATAATGACCTCCTCAGGAAGTGTTTGCACCACGATCTGCCTAAGTGGCATATAGCCCAGATTTTCTATTATGGGCTAAATGAGACTTTGAAGCAGATTGCAGACGCTTCCTGCGGAGGGAATTTCATGAATAAAGATGAGAATGGAGCATTCGAATTGTTTGAAAACATGAGCGAAAACTTAATGAATAATGCCTCCATTGTTGCCTTTAAATGTACCAGCCTACCACATAATGTCCACGAAGTTGACACGGGACCCTCCCATTCATCCATAGATCTCAGCCTTATCGCACAGATATTGGATGAAGTCTCCGTCGTGCACAAGAAGCTGGACGAGCTTCTGGCCAACCCTTCCCGTTCTATGGCAAACACCCCCACCTAACCACTCCGTCACAATCCTAATTCTTCCAACACCAGGCTTATCCCTAGAAACCCTGTGAGATCTTCCTTACCGAGTGCCGTGCCAAGCGATTCGGTAAGTCATGTGGATCTGGCTTCTGCAAGCCAGTATTTTTACATGGAGGACCATGCCTCCGTGTGCTCAGATGCGTAATTACATGCGGACTCGTCTTCTTGCTTAGAAGACACTTGCACCATGGGGAACAACCTGTTCTCTGCCACTTATAACCCAGGGTGGCGAAATCATCTGAATTTCACATGATCCAGCAACCCACAGCACCAAAAGCCCACGGGTGGACTAATGCGACCGTCCGCACCCGACATCCCAAGGGCCCTATCTAATCCTATGGTGAATCTGCCCTCAGGTCCTTGCATGCCACAAACAGAACACACATCAAGTCCTCTTGAGAAATTGATGCAAATGATGACAGAAATGTCAAAGCGTCATGAAGAGAACATGACCTCTCTTCAACAACAATTGGTGGAGGACAATGCTGAGATCAGTCAACTATGCATGGCGACTCGATCTCAGGGCACTCTTCCTGCCCAACCTGTTCCCAACCCACGAAATTTCGTACCCCATGGTCCTCAACCACAGGTACGACCTTCTCATGGGCAGGTTCATCAAATTCTGCAGGCTCCGAGCATTCCTTTGGCATTTCAGGCTAATCTCGCTGCAGCACCTCACTTTTATGTCCCTATTACGAACCCTACTTCGCCTTATGATCCCACTGGACCTGCATCATCCAATGCGATTACTACATGGAGCGGTAAGCAAATCGTTGATCCACCTCGACCCAATCCTGGCCCATACTCTTCATCGCCCTCTCATTCGGGATGCGCACCGCATATGCGAGAGGACAATACACCCAAATTGGTGCTAGAATCAGTCCCATTCCCTGAGGCTCTACTAAGAGAGCCAAAAGGCAAGAAAAAGGATATGCAGGCCTTTGATAACCTGCGTAATTTATTCAGGGATGTTAAAATCAAGGTACCCCTGCTAGAGGCCATCAACCACATACCTACTATCTCCTGATTATTCAAAGACTACACTACACCCAGGCGACAGTCAAAGAAAACTAAGAATCCAGTGGTTCTCTCACCACATGCAAGTTGTGCAATATAGTCAAATCTACCACCGAAGCAGAATGATCTGGGCACACTGCTTATTTCCTGTAGCATCCAAGGCTGCAATTTAAACCTTGCCCTGCTTGATCTAGGATCTTCCATCAATCTTATACCAACCATCATGCTCGAAAAATTTTCCTTGGAAAATTTGAAACCCACCCCTATCACGTTATAGTTGGCAGATCATTCTGTCAAAATACCAAAGGGTGTGGTGGAAGACGTGGCTGTTAGGGTCAACAGTCTCTGTTTTCCTATTGACTTTGTTGTTTTAGATATGGATGTTCCTAGCTCACTTTCTGATTGTCCGTTCATCCTTGGTCGACCTTTCTTGGCCACAACCCACGCCCATATCGACTGTGAGTCAAGCTGTATTGAGATTATCGTTGGATCTGAGAAGCTCAAACTTAACATCTTCAAGGCAGCCAAGAACCTTGATTACGATTGCATCGAGGATGACACGTCTGATGAGGACATGGCCGTCAGCTCGTGTATCAGACTTATTGGGACTTATTCTGACTGCTGTTGATTGCCTTTCAACACAGACGACTGCCTGGCCAAAACATATTGTGACGTTCCCCCATCCCTCCCTATTCCTGTACCTTCTCCGAACCAGACTTCTGACGAGGTTTTCTCCACTTCTCGTACCTCGTGGTCTGAGTCATATCTGGGCTACTCATCGCCGATCCACACTCTTGAAGACCGGATTGCCCTTTCTTTCCCGCCAAATCAAGCGGATTTGCAATTCCACAATGGGACCTTGAGCCCACAAACTACTCACTGGGGCTATCCCTTTTTGGATCCATCTATCCAAGATGCCCCTCTTCTTGGTCAATTTGAGGGCCAATTTCTTCCTCTTGACTTGTTTTCTTCTAATCCGCTTGGGACACTCTCGTCCCAAGAAATGCCAGATCTTTCACCATCCACTCCCGAGCTGAAAGAGCTGCCTGATACTCTTAAGTATGTTTTCCTGGGACCGAATGAAATGCTCCCTGTAATCATCAGTTCGAAATTGACCAGGGAGCAAGAGTGCAAACTAACGAAGGTCCTTATGGAACACAAGGCAGCCATTGGGTGGTCTTTATCAGACTTAACTGGCATTAGCCCCTCCTGCACTCACTGTATATATACGGAGGAGGCTCGACCTTCCCGCAAGATGCAGCGACGTCTAAACCCTAACATGAGGGAGGTTGTTAAGAAGGAAATTATTAAGTGGTTTGATGAGGGTATAATCTACCCGATCTGCAATAGCCCCTGGGTGAGTCCAATTCATGTTATGCCCAAAAAGGGGGGACTCACCATCCGTGTCAATGACAGGGGCAAATCCATCCCTACACGCACTCCTACATCTTTGAGAGTGTGTTTAGACTATAGGAAACTCAATGATATAACTAAGAAAGATCACTTTCTGCTACCTTTCATTGACCAAATCCTAGAGCAGTTAGCGGGAAATAAATTTCTCTATTTCCTGGATGGGTTCTCTGGATATAACTAGGTGGCAATTAAACCCCAGGACCAAGAGAAAACCACCTTTACCTACCCTTTTCACCCCTTCGCATTTAGAAGAATGCCGTTTGGACTTTGTAACACGCCAGCAACTTTTCAAAGATCTATGCTGGCGATATTCCATGACATGGTGGGTGACTTTCTCGAGGTTTTCATGGATGACTTTTTGGTCTTTGGATCCACTTTTGATGACTGTCTTGCCAACCTGACCCGTATCCTGAGGAGATGTATTGATGTGAACCTCATGCTTTCCTGGGAAAAAAGTCACTTTATGGTACACGAGGGAATTGTTCTTGGGCATATCATCTCCGATAGGGCTATCGAGGTTGACAGAGCTAAGCTTGATGAATTGCTGATTTACCTGTACCTGGCTCTGTCAAACAAATCTGCTCCTTTCTGGGACACGTTGGCTTTTATAGGAGATTCATCAAAGACTTCTCCAAGATTTCTTGACCTTTAACTCATCTCCTATCGACAGACATACCCTTCGATATGGGCCCCGATTGCATACGAGCATTCATGCAGCTGTGCGATGCTGTCACCAAGGCCCCCATTCTCCAGCCACCTGATTGGTCCCTCGACTTTGAACTCATGTGTGACGCTTCCGACCTTGCAGTCGAAGCCATGCTGGGACAAAGACACAATAGACACCCCTTCGTGGTGTACTATGCCAGTAAGACGTTGGACGAGGCCCTTCGTAATTATACTACCACTGAGAAAGAACTGCTGGCAGTCCTCTTTGGGCTGGAGAAATTCCGCTCTTACCTTCTGGGCTCACATGTTATTATTTTCACTGATCATGTGGCCATTCGCTATCTCATGTACAAGAAGGATGCCAAGCCCAGACTGATTTGTTGGATCCTTTTGCTCCAAGAATTTAACATTGATATCTGTGATAAGGCCGGAGCCCAGAATGTTGTGGCCGATCATCTCTCAAGAGTAGACCCTGACCACATTGGACTTACCCTGCTGATCAATGAGATTTTTCACGATGAGCACCTACTGGCAATTAATGTGGCAAGTGGACCTTGGTATGCCGATTGCCTAAAAACCAGCGCGAGCGTCTCATGGTAGATGCAAAGTATTATTTCTGGGATAATCCACTTCCTTTTCGAATAGGTGCTGATCAAATCATTCGTCGCAGTATTCCTGATAGTGAAATCCCCAGTGTGCTATCCTTCTGCCACGATCAGGCCTGCTGAGGCCATTTCTCTCGGAGGAAAACTGCAGCCAAGGTGTTGCAGTGCGATTTCTTTTGGCCCTCCCTTCATTAGGATGCACACAATTATGCCAAACATTGCACTAGGTGCTAGTCATTTGGGTCAATGTCACATCGTGACATGATGCCCTTGCAACCTATCCTAGCTACTGAAATCTTAGACATTTGGGGAATTTATTTCATGGGTCCCTTTCCTCCTTCCAACGGCTTCGAATATATCCTTGTGGCTGTTGACTATGTTTCGAAATGGATCGAGGCTATTCCCACGTGCCATGCTGACCATGTTGTATCCACTAGATTTGTCAATGACCACATTTTTGCACGCTTTGGCATCCCTCGAGCCATTATCTCGGATGAAGGAAGCCACTTTAACCATGCTTCTTTTCAGGCACTTCTGAGGAAATATGGAGTCCACCATCGTATCGCATCTTCGTATCAACCTTAGACGAACGGCCAAGCAGAGGTGTCGAACCGACAAATCAAGCAGATTCTCTAGAAAATTGTTTGGTCGGAGCGTAAGGATTGATCCGACAAGCTGATTGACGTACTTTGGGTGTATCAGACCACCCTCAAGGCTCCCCGACGTATGTCTCCTTATAGAATCATTTACGGGAAGCCTTGTCATTTGCCTGTAGAGTTGGAGCACCGCGCTTATTGGGCAGTTCGCCAATGTAACCTCGACCTAGAGCTATGTGGTCGAGAAAGGAAACTCCAACTCCAAGAGCTCGAAGAGCTCCATCGTGAAGCCTATGACTCTACCTAACTTTCAAACAACATACTAAGGCTTTTCACGACAACCGTATTAGGCGGAAGGAATTTGTGCCATCTCAGCAAGTTTGGCTCTACAACACCAGGCTCAAATTCTTTCCTGGGAAATTGAAGTCCAAATGGACTGGTCCTTTCCTAGTCTCGGGACCATTTCCCAACGGGGCCGTTGAAATTTAAGATCCCAAATCTGGGCATAAATTTACGGCCAATGGGCAGCGTTTGAAACCTTATCTTACTCATGAACCTGCCTCCATTGGTGAAACTGTTGCCCTGCTGGAGGGTAACTAATGTTGTGCCTCATTCTGAGTCCAGCTGGGGACGTTAAATTCTGCGCTCGTTCGGAGGCACCCCAACAACACTCTGCCACTGTCACATACACTTCGCACCTTTTCACTTCACCACCCACCCTACCACCCTGCTAAATACCCGGCACCTCAGCTCTCGTTACCCAATCTTTGGTCCATCCTCTACCCTACCCTGCATGAGGACATAGCATCGTTTGGCGTGGGTGGGTGGATAGGCATCCATAGGATCCGGGTATTATATGTTATCATGCAGTCTTCATCTCTCTATAAATATGTAAAAAAAAAAAAAATGGTGTTTAGCAATGATCTTAAGGCTGAAACAAAAATACAGTAAGTGTTTATGGATATTCAATCACTGCTTTGAAGACTTTCTAGGCAACAGAAGCTTGATTCGCTCAGGCTCGACATAATTCACTTGAGCATTGACAAGACAGATCAGAATCTCTCCTAACTAAGGATGTATTCTTGTACCTGAGACACCAGTATAGGATTCGTTGGTTTGCTTCTACTTGAGAGCCTAATTAATCTTGGTTCACACTACACATATCAATAAAGACCAAGTGAACATAAGATCCAACCCTACTGTTCATTAGGGAAGGTGGAGTCCTTACCTGTGCGTGCAGGTAGACTTTTTATCCCAAGCTTTAGTCTTGTAGTCATGTGTTTAGTAGAGACTCTTTCCACCAAAAAGGAACTCTCCCAACAAAAGAAAAGTGTGTTCCTCCAAATAAAGTTGTAAGAGATATACTGACACGTGTTTCCAAAAAAAAATGAAAAACTATAAGTCAGTATATCTCACAAATGTTTGTAAAGTCTTCTCCCTACAAAAGTTTTCAGGGCAAGTTACAAATATCCTATTTCTACTAGATATTCTTTGAGCCATAAATATAATAAAATGGGAGTTGAGTTTCCTGTCATCTTTTTAAGGGTCAATCCAAAGACATGAGCTGAAACAGGGACCAACCTGCACTTAAAGATTCATGAAACCCTGGGCTTGAGTCTTAATGTTCATCTTGTCAGTCTTGATCCTTCACTATGCACAAACCATAATCTCTTGAGCTCTCGAGTACGGCAAAAACTTTCTGAGTCTTGGAAGTCGTACTTAAGGTTTAAATGTTAAGAGTCTAGGTTAGTCGAGAGATGGTCTATGTGACGTAAGACTTAAAGTACTGGTAGTCTTCGCTACAATTGGTTCTCACAATATCCAACAAATAAACACACCTATGTCGCCTCAGAAGAAAATCTTCATCTTAAGATCATTTCTAAATGCAGTACGAAATGTTTTGCTAGGGACTAGCAAAAGATAGGCATGGGGCTATGATTACATAGCAAAAATACACCAATAAAAATGCCATCTTATGTTATTCCCTAGCATTGCCATTGCAAATTAGGTAGCCATGGTTGCATTTGTAAAAATTGACACGTGCATGCATTTAATTAAGAGGGGAGGAAAGTGAATAATTGGCCTTGTAATTAACATCTTCATTAAGGGTTGCATCGCAATTTCCACCTTCTTTATTTTATTTGGCTTTGAACATCTTCTTCCCCGTGCAGCTGTAAGGCATGGCTCCTTCTTCGCGCCACTCTCTGCCACAGCATGCTCTGCCAACAACATGCTTAGTCATGCATGCAGCCCAGGGCATGGTTGTGCATGCCTCATTCTTCTTTAAAAAGCCCAGCCATCTTCCTTACGGAAGGGAACCTGGTCCATACACATAACAGCCCCTCCCTCCAGGCCATCTCCTCCCCTCTCCCCTCCATAAACAGCACCTCTTCCTACTGAAGATATACGCTGTAGGCAGGAGCAGCTCACAGTGGTCCACGACCACCACTGTGAGTCCCACCACCGCCCAGCTCATCCAAGAGCAGGTGGGCATGGTGGATTCCTCTCTCTGTTTCGACGTTCAAGCCCTTCATGCCACAGCCGTAGGCTTGAGCTCTGAAGCTCAGCAGCAGTAGCCGCACAGCACCGGCAGCTCCACGCAGTGCGCAAACCCCTACGCGCATACCAGCAGTCGGCGCCATTCCATTCCATGCGCACAGGCTCGCTCCAGCGCACCCGCGCATGAAAAATCGGCCGCAACTAGTTGTCCGTGCCGCGCGAGCACTGTAGCTACTGTTCACACATTTCTGCGAAACACTGTAGATACAGTGCAGAGACCGGATAGTTTCTCACTTATTCGTTCACCGCACGATCTCTCTCCGTGCTATAACCATCTCTAGCCTGTCTATGTGCCTGCTCCCACGTATGCTCGCGCTCGCAGCGTCTGCTCCAGTGCCTGCACTAGTTTGCGCCCACGGCCACTTCTTCACCCATGTTCATTCCATCGGGCAATGCGGTGCGCTGGGCTATGCAGTGAGCTACGCTGTAGCCTCATGCCTGCTCCCTCTAGCGCGCGTGTGCACCCTTGCGCGGCTGCGCCTGCACATGACTACGCGCACCACCAGATGTCAGCTGCAGCCTCCAGACGCCTTAACTCTCCAGTGCCCTCTCTCACAGCCACTCTCTCACTCTCTCCCACAGACACACACATACACACACCACACTTGTACACACTCACGTGTACACTCACACACTCACTTGTACACACCTATATATATATCTATATATATATACATATATTACTATATGTATATATATATATATCCATATCTATATAGTTAGACATATATACATATATATCTAGTTATAAACATATATAAATACATACATCTATCTATATATTTGTATATCTATATATATATACATATATATATATATAACTACATATACACCTATATAATTATTACCCTATGTATATATATACATATAAATATATACTTATACTTACATTCATATCACCTACCCTACTTTATATCGCGGGAATATCTGCACCAGTTGCTGATATTCCACGATACCTGTGTATAGAAGCATCTCCGCACACACACTTCCACCCATTCATCCTACACTCCACGCGGCACTTCATCCTATTGGTTGCATCTTCCTAGACGTCGATCAACTCGACATCGTGCTACACACCCTTTCCACCTCCACCCCCACCCCTATACATATAATATATATATATATATACTATATTTATTTATTTACATGCAACCTCTATTTTCCTGCAATTAAAAAGATTAAAAAAATTGTAAAAGAGAAAAGATAATCCTTGTCTTGCAGGTACATGGTCTTGCGAATAGCAAGACACATTTTTGGAACACTAATTTAGCTCAAAGCTAAGAACATTTTGGCCCTAAGCCAAAAACCCAATTTTGATGGTGTACCTTAAGGACAAAATTATCGGAAAAAAAATATTAAATAGAAAAACACCAAAAACATAATAAACGCACGGAAGAGATTCGTTGTAGGAAAGGCGTAGAAACTTATTCACCTCTAATCCCACCTCCTTGAGTTCGACCCTGGGCGTAAAAAGTGACCAAGATAAAATCAAGTAGGCCAGGTAAAAAATTTTCTAAAAAGATGGTTAGGCTCGATTTAGGTTAACCACTATACTCATTTCAATAATTAAACCACTATATTAACACAACCTATCCGGGTCCCGACCATCATCCAATGAGGCAACTTTTTGTGAAATCAAATCTCTTACTTAAAAATAGAAATCACCTTTCTTTTTGTTCATTTCAATATGCAATTTTTATTGTTTGAAATAACTAAAGCAACACGGATTTGATGGCGGGAAGATGACTAACACCGAAAATTACTAAACTAAAACCTAAGTGACAAGTAATTCCACTCTCTTAGCTCACCCTAGGTTGGTGTAAACCTAGAGTAATTCGAGAGATGGGGTTATTACACTAAGGTAAAAGTAAAATTGCAAAAATCACAACTAAGAAAGAGGCAATTTTACTAGAGGAGAAAAAATGTTTTACAATTCCCTAGTAGAGGAATGCCTCTACTACTAGAAATCGAAAAACATAAAAAGTAAAAACACTAGTCCACCTGGTGATGATGATGGCGAAAAAGAGATAGAGGCTTCTTGCCCCAAGCCTAGTAGCTCCCATGCTTGAAAAGAAGTCCTCCAACTCCTTCCTTCTAACGCTCCTTCAACGTGAACACATCTATGAAAAGCCCTTAAAGGGGGGTGCCCTATGCTCATCCAAGGGTGGGCATGTACCACCCTTCCCCTCCTATGCCTGGCTGTTGTCCATGTTGTGGATGTCCTCCTCTGGCATGGCACAAGGGAGAAGAAAGAAGGGGAAGAAGTCACCAAGGGGGCAGGTAGGATGCCCCCTTAATCCTCTTTTCCTCTTCTTCCTTGGCCTTGAATTATGGTTGGTATATGGCAGACTAAACTACAATGGAGGATGGGAATTATGTGGTGGTAGGGTAGGGTATTTATAGGATGGGAAGGGAGGTGGTTATGGTGTTTTTTTGGAGGGAAATGAAGGGGTGCTTTTATATTTTTGAATGAAAAAATGGGAGGGAAATGAAGAGGTGCCTTGGTTTTCCCTCCAAAAATACCTTCTAGAACGTATTTGTTTTGGAGGGAAAAAATGGAGGGTGGAGATGGGTTTTGATGGTTGATGTAGGGTGGTGATGGAAGGGATAGTTGGCACCAAAATAAAGTAGGAGTAACTGGTCTTTTTGCTGGAACTTTGGTAGTAGGGTAGTAGGTTTTGGTGCCATGGAGGTGGACTAGCTAAGCTAAGCTAGCCTAGCAAGCTTAGCTAGTATGGAGTAGGGTTGGAGGCATTTGGAGAAAAGGTTTTGAGGGAAAAGAGATGGAGGTAGTCATCTTGTGCTGCACTGGAGCTGGTGGCTGCTGTAGAGAGCAACAAGGAGCTACCTTAGCTAGCTTAGAATGCTAGTTCTTTGCTAGCTGCTAAGCTAAGCTAAAGCAAGCTGGCTTCAGCTGAAAGGAGCTAAGGTGAGCTGGGTCTGATGCTCCCAGGGAGGACCTAGCTAGTTGAGGTAGCTAAGGTAGCATAGCTCAACTAAGTTGAGTCCCCAGGAGCTGGACTTGAGCTTCCTGTGCTATGATTAAATCATCTTCAGCTGGTGGGAGTTGAGTGGAGCTGGATGTAGCTGGTCTTGAGCTGAGGTGAACTTTAGTCAACTCAGCTGAGCTTGCTAGAGCTCCCAATGAACTGATGGGAGCTGAGATGAGCTAGACATAGTTAAGTTATGCTGGATCTAAGGATAGTTGAGCTAAGGTGAGCTAAGATGAGCTTCTTGACCTACCGTTCTGCTGAGATAAGCTGAATGGAGCTAGGATGAGCTAACCCTGGTTCAAGTGAGCTGGATTCCAACTATGGTGAGCTGGATCAAGTTGAGTTCCAACTAGTTTAAGCTTCTCCTTCATCAGTTGCCTTCCTGAGTGCTAGGGTTCTAGCGATCTGACAATCTGTTTAACCCTAACACTCACAAAAACACATCAAAAGCACAATAAAAAATGCAATGCATGCCTAAACTAATTAATGACTAAATGCAACCCAAAATGCCATTTTTGGAGCAAAATCCTAAGAGCTAGGTTAGTTTTAATGCATAAGAATGTTGATAAACCTTCATTTATCAACTGTGTCCTCAAATGCGAGATCACTATAACACTACAGCAGCGGAGATCGAACCCCGAATCGACATTCTCGTGGGAGTACCCGTGGTAGATGTCAAGCCTATCATGCCTCATATGGCCCCAAAATTTCTTAGCTTGAACTCTAAGGATCCTTTATAGCACATCAAAAACCTAAAACATCTGGCCCACACTTTTGGGGCAGATGTGCAGAATCCGGACATATTACTCTTAAAGCTCTTCTCATTCTCCTTGGCTGACAAAGTCAGTCACTGGTTTCAAACTCAACCACACATGATCAACACATGGGGAGAACTTCAAATTGCCTTCCTGCAAAAATTCTACCCTATTGGTCATACAAACTCGATGCGGCACCAAAACATGCACTTCTCCCAATGAGCGGGAGAATCTCTACACAAGGCATGGGATCCTTTTTTGGATCTCATGCCTAAGTGCCCCCATCACAGAGTTCTAAAGTGGGAACAATTCCAATCATTTTACCATGGACTCCATGAAGATATCAAGCTCTTTGTCAATGCAACCTGTGGTGGTAGCACAATGGGTCAACATGAGGACACGATCTGGGAAATTCTCAAGAACATGTGAGAGAACTCCTTGAACAATGAGTCATTGGGTGTGTACGATTGAACGTCCACCCGTGCATTGACAAATAATCAAGGGGTAAATGAATCCTAAGGCCTTTCCACATCCGTTGATTTGGAGTTGGTAGCCAGTCAATTGGACAAGGCCACCATTATCGAGGAAAAGGTGGATGACATCACGCGTCATCTACACAAATCCACCTCTGCACCTCAAAGCACATACACGCATCCACCCACGGGAAGGGAGGTTGCACACAACATCTACCATTCCTCAAGTATGGATGCATATCCACCCGCATCTGATTATGGCTTCGGAGGCAACTCTTGGTTTGCCCACCTAAGTTTGGGGAAATTTGAACCCTTGTACCCTGATTGTCTAGGAGCTCCTCAAACCTACGAGGATCTTCATGCCATCCAGAATAATCCGTTCTCCAACACTTACAACTCTGGATGGCGTAATCATCCTAACCTTTCGTGGTTAGGAAATAATCTGAATCTAAGACCTTAATTCTAACCCCAACCACAAGCTCTACATCCTTATCAACCCACCCAACCAAGTCCCAATCAAAAATTCTAATCTGGATCACCTAAAGAAGATCATACATCTTTGATTCTCCAAACCTTGGTTGACATGCAAAAACAACACAATGAAGAGATCTCTGAGTTATGAAATCATTTGGCCCGGCTAGCAAGTGCTGGGCAAGCTAGTGCACTTCCCTCTCAACCTCTTCCAAACCCGAATAACGTGTCGAACCAGAGGCACGTTATGAACCCAAATCAAGGCCAAGCTCACTTTGTTTATTAGGCCCCTTCTGCACCATCACCTGATGGGATGGAGGCTTTGACATCATATGTGGGTTATTAGCAGCAATCACCTCCTTTGCCCACACCAACCCAAAACCAGGCAAGACTAAACTCTGTTACTTCCCATAGTGCCAAAGCAACACAGGCCCACCTTATCTAAGCCACTCCCAATCTGGTAATGCAAACTGAAACCCTAGTATAGTCATCCAGGATACCTCTATCCCAGATCAAGAACCTAGACCAATTCTAGAGGAACCAACAAAGGTTCCATTTCCCGAGGCCTTGACCAAAGGAAAGAGGACAACCAAACCCGTGCCACCAGAGGAGGACCTAGTTAAGATCTTTGAGTAGGCCTAAATAAACATCCCCTTGATGGATGCTATACGGCACATATAGGCTTACGTGTTATTCCTGAAAGACATGTGTACACCTAAGCGTATGTCGCAAACCAATGGTGGGAAGCCAATCGTACTATCGAAGCAAGCCAGCTCCATCATTTTGAGCACTCTCCCGCATAAGGAGAAAGACCTAGGCACCCCTCTAATCTCTTGTGCTATTGGTGATATACAATTTCACTGAGCCATACTAGACCTAGGAGCTTCCACAAATTTGATACCCACATCCCTACTAGACTACTTTGAGGAATCTGAGCTTAAACTGACAGAGATGACTTTGCAATTAGCCGATTGATCTATTAAGTCATCAAAAGGAATTCTCGAGGATGTTATAGTTAGGGTACATGATTTCTACTTCCTAGTGGATTTCATAGTCTTAGATATGGATGCTCCTGAGAACTTGAAGAATATATTGATCATATTAGGAAGACCTTTACTAGTCACAGCTAGGGCCAATATTAATTGTGAAGAGGACCAAATTAAATTAAAATTTGGGAGCAAGACATAGAAAATTGACATCTTTAAGGTCCAACAAGGAATTAATTGTGTGGTTATAGAACAAATTTGTGATATCGAGGCCATGGTTGACGATCTATGTAAAAAGGAAAACCTGAATATTTGTAATCAACAACAAGAAGTTCAAAACCCCCAATTTGAGGAGCTTGAACCTAACCTAGACACACCCATAGCTCCTTCCTTTTCCCCCGACACCCACTCTGAACCACCTGCTGCTGCCAATAATCCAATTATGGAATTAAAGTCTCTTCCTAGTCATCAGAAATATGTCTTTTTGGGTTCTAAACAAATGTTTCATGTGATTATCAACTCCAAACTCACACCTGATCAGGAAGCACACCTAATTTCTGTTCTTCAGTAGCATCGAAGAGTCATTGAATGGACTCTTGATGATCTGACTAGTATCAGCCCCTCATACTACACACGTCACATCTATACTAAAGAAGCATCACAACCATCTTACGAAATGCAGAGATGCCTAAATCCAAATTTGTAGAATGTCATGAAAAAGGAGATCATCAAGTGGTTAGATGCAGGGATCATCTACCCGATCTCTGACAGTTGTTGGGTGAGTCCAATTCAAGTTGTGCCTAAGAAGGTAGGGCTCACCGTCATCATGACTGAAACAAGAGAAACCATACCGACCCATATAGCAAACTCATGGAGAGTCAACATTGATTATAGATGGCTCAATTCCTCCACGAAGAAGGATCATTTCCCACTACCGTTCATTGATTAGATACTCAAGAAACTATCAGGAAATCAATTCTTTTTTTTTTGGATAGGTACACCGGTTATAATTAGGTCGCAATCCATCCTGAGGACCAAGAGAAGGTCACCTTCACCTGCCCCTCTGGGACATACTCATTCCGAAGATGCTATTTGGTCTCTACAATGCACCTGCTACTTCTCAGTGGTGCATGCTTGCCATATTCTAAGATTTGGTTGGTGAATACCTTGAGGTCTTTGTGGATGACTTCTCGGTATTTGGAGAATCTTTTGATGATTGCCTCCTGCAATTGGTCCAAATCCTCAAGCTGTGCATCGACGTGAATTTGGTTATTTCCTAGGAAAGGAGCCACTTCAAGGTACCTGAGGCGATTGTCCTGGGACATGTAGTCTCTGAGAAAGGCATCTAGGTTGATTGATCAAAGGTGAATCTGATTTCCAAACTCCCTATGCCTAGCTTGGTCGAAGACATCCGATCCTTTTTAGAGCATGTCGATTTTTATCGTCGATTCATTCCCAAATTTTCAAAAGTCGTGCACCCCTTGACTAATCTTCTATTTAAGGATGTCCCTTTGAAATTTTTGTAGAGTGCACTCAGGCATTTAAGATCCTACATGATCAAGTTACCCAAGGACCTATCATGCAGTTCCCTGATTGGTCTCAAACCATTGAGATCATGTGTGATGCATCTGATTCCACCGTAGGAGTGGTACTTGGGTAGAAAATAGATGGGAAACCCATGGTCATCTACTACGCTAGCAAGACACATGATGAGGCTTAGCATAACTACATGGTTACTGAGAAAGAGCTGCTAGCTGTTGTATTTGGCCTAGAAAAATTCAGATCTCGTCTTTTGGCTTCCCAAGTTGTTATATACTAGGATCACACTGCATCGAGGCACCTCCTTGTGAAGAAGGACATGAAACCTCGACTAAATCGTTGGATCTTGCAGTTGCAAGAATTTATTCTCGAGATTCATGATAAAGAGGGAAAACAGAACGTAGTAGCTGATCATTTGTCCCATCTTCCTTCTTCCATCATCGAACCATCTGGTCCAATCACCGAGCATTTTTTGGACGAGCACCTCCTAACCATTCACAGTCCCCATGGTTTGTTGATATTGTAAATTACTTGGTTACGGGGAAGGTTCTGCTTGATGAGGCGACTTCCAGGTGGGACAAATTGATTGTTGAGGCCAAGTACTATATTTGGGAGGAACCATACCTCTTTCACATTGGCAATGATGAGGTGATCCAGAGATGCATTCCTAACGACGAGGTCAATGATGTGATATCATTGTATCATTAACAAGCTTGTGGTGGCCATTTCTCTGGGCATAAAATCGTAGCGAAAATTCTCTAGTGTGGGTTCTTTTGTCCCACTTTGTTCAAAGACGTACAAACGTATTGTAGGGCATGCATTCATTGTCAGACCCTCGGCAACATGGGCCTGCAGGATATGATACCGTTGAACCCAATTATTGTGTGCAAAATATTTAACATATGGGGAATTGATTTCATGGGACCCTTCACCGGATCTAACGGCTTCGAGAACATTCTACTCACTATTGATTATGTCTTTAATTGGATTGAAGCCGTCCCCACGAGAACTGGTGGTCATAAGGTTATCCTCTGATTTATCCAAGAGAACATCTTTACCAGATTTGGGATTCCTAAGGCCATTATCAGCGATGGCGGGTCTCATTTCAACAATGTTCACTTCCAGTCCCTGATGAAAAAGTACAGGGTGTCGCATCATATCTCAACTCCTTAACACCCCAAAACTAATGTACTGGCAGGACTGTTGAATCAAGAGATCAAGAAGATCTTTCAGGTTACTATTCGGCCTGATAGGAAGGATTGGTCCACACGCCTTCTGGAAGCCTTGTGGACCTATAGGACCGCCCACAAGACCCAATTAGGCATGTCTCCCTTCATATTAGTGCATAGAAAGGCATGTCACCTTCCTGTCGAGATGGGGCAGAAGGCTTTTTGGGTAGGAATGAAGTGCAATCTGGATCTAATGAAGGCTGGAATACACCACCGATTGCAATTGAGCGAGATCGAGGAACTACACAATGATGCATATGAGAACTTGTGTATCTACAAAGAGCAGCTCAAAGCCTTCCATGACAAGCACATTGTGTGAAAATGTTTTCACCCTGGTCAAAAGGTTCTACTCTTTGATTCCAAACTCAAACTGTTCCTAGGAAAACTTAGATCAAAATGGATTGGACCATTCTTGGTGAGACGAATCTTTGGAAATGGAGCCATTGAAATCAGTGAACTCAGCCTTGATTCTAAACCTTTTGTTGTGAACGGTCAGAGACTCAAACTATCTTCGAACTCACTGACTTGGCTAAGGTATCTTTTGCCCTCCATTCTCCCTGAGCTCATTACACCCGGCTGATGGCGTTAAACTCAGCGCTTAATGGGAGGCAGCTTGTCATCTTGTTGGAAAACCTGAAACCTTTCTTAGCACATCTTATGCTGAACTCATATTGCACTTTAGGGTTCGTCCATTAGAATAGCCAACTCCAACTCTGGTACCCGTACCCGAGCTTGAAATCGTCGACAATAGTAACCTGACTCGTCCACTCACGCAAAACCTATTCCAATGTAAGTTCTAAGCTGAATTCGAACCTACCTAATTTACAATGAGGACATTGTAAATCGTAGGCATGGGGGGTATTAAAGTGCAAAACACTGTGATAATCACTTCACAAGAAAGGGTTTTATCAAAAAAATTACATCTTCCAAAAAAACAAAAAAATAAAAAATTGAAAAAAAAACAAAAAATAGAGAAGGGAGGAATTGCATATCATTTTTCTGAGGAGGAAAAGGAGAGGTGATATAAATGTCAAAAAGGGGCAATAAATTGAAATAAAAACATAGTCATTAGTAAAAGATTAAGGAATCGACTTAGTTCTAGACCAAATCGGAAGAAAGAAATAAAAATACAAAAGTGTTAAGGGAATAAAGAGATTAGTATGAATGCTGATCTTAGGCCTCTTGGGTTGTGAGTTTAGGCTTAAAAATTTGAGTATTTGTTAAGATCTTGATAGTCCTCAAGTGTTTAGGGAGAATATGAAGCTTAAGTATTAGGTTTAAGGCTTATGGATTATTCGACCTTGTTAACTAACCACTGGTATGCAGGACTTGGGCAATAAATTGAAATAAAAACATAGTCATTAGTAAAAGATTAAGGAATCGACTTAGTTCTAGACCAAATCGGAAGAAAGAAATAAAAATACAAAAGTGTTAAGGGAATAAAGAGATTAGTATGAATGCTGATCTTAGGCCTCTTGGGTTGTGAGTTTAGGCTTAAAAATTTGAGTATTTGTTAAGATCTTGATAGTCCTCAAGTGTTTAGGGAGAATATGAAGCTTAAGTATTAGGTTTAAGGCTTATGGATTATTCGACCTTGTTAACTAACCACTGGTATGCAGGACTTGGTAACCTAAGCGTGACAATCCACACACAGCCTGGTTTAGTGCGCTTAATTATCAAAATCATGCCAATGCATTAATTCTGTTATGAAAAAGTTGCCTAGATTAGGAGCGACGGATCAACACAAGTTGATTTGGAAGACTTCCTGGTGTGTAGAGGTGGGAAATTCCCCTCGAAGATGCATAATAACATATGTCTCCTTGATGCTTGTCTCCTAGGATATCTAAATATCCTATTAGGTGCATGTAAGCACCTTGTGCTGGTTCAGATGCCATGGGTGGCATTATCACAAAATGTCGATTGCCAGTGTTTGGATTTAGCTATAGAATGCCATGGGCAGGATTATCCCGAAATCTTGAAAGCTAGGGTTTTGGGGGTTCCCATGGGCAGTGCTATCTAGAAGCATCAATTGCTAGGGACACTGTGAGGTTTGATGGTGGATGCTAGGAATCCGATATAGACCATGTTGTAAAGTAAAATCGAAGCTAGAAATAAAGAGAGAAAAGATAAGGAAAACTCTACAATGACAAAAAAATCTTCTGCCCCTCTCTTACAAAAATGCACTGTAAACCGAACTTGGGCTAAAACATGTTACAAGCAGGGGTGCTTTGACCGCAAAGTTCAATGAACCATAGCTTAGTTCTTGTGGGCCTTAGAAACCTTCACAGGGGATTGAGGCTAAAGCTGGTCAGGTTCGGATCTTGGTTGGTACTTGAGTGCCTCTAGGCCTACTATCTGCTTTTTGACCTAATCTACAAAAGAAAGCACAGAGCATAAATCTGAGCATAAAAAGGCATATGGTATAGAATTTGAGTTAATTCCATGAGATTTTGCTAAGGGACTAGCAAAAGCTAAACATGGGGTTATGATGGGAACACCATCATGAGACATAAGTTGCTCAGTTTAGTAATTATCAAGGAATAAATCTCCTACATAATTGCCAGAGAGTTCATTGCATAATCATTCTAAGAGAAAGTCAGGAAACCAGGGTTAAAATCATAATTTTACCACCATATCTTGAATACAAAAAAACCATGGGTCTTTCCAAGGGGTAATTAAGGGTCAAATGATCTTAAAAGTCCAACAAGTGGGTTCATATAGACAGAAAAGGGTTTCGCTTGTTTTGACAATTAAATGATTTCTCAAACCCTAAAAATAGACCTGCTTAGTTAGCTGGGGTTCTGGTCTAGATAAAATTCACCTGAACCTTTTAAAATTCATTGAAAAATATTCTCTAAGGTTTGGTACCTTAAATTGGACCATCAAAGCCTTTCTTGACCCAAAATAGAGTCTAAGACTGACATTCACCCTAATTTGGGTTTTTGCATAAATTACATGGTCAAACTAGGCCAAAACCAAAATTCGACTTCACCATTGAATTCCTTAGGTCAAAATTAGCTTTTTGCCAACATTTGGGCCAAAGCTGCGATCATCTTGACCTACTTTGCAATTTGGTCCTGTCTCATTCTTTTATATCACACATATGCACTTAAATTTCAAAATCGTTTACACAATAAAGGTCCCTACCTCCATGAATCCAATTCCAACAAACTTTGGCGACCTAAATATGTCAAGTTCTCCTTGATTCCTTAACAAATCCCTCACAAGTTTGTAAGGAGAGTTCATCAAGGAATTCACTTCCTTTTGAGCCAATTCCTATGCTCCCAAACCTTCCCAATCTCTCATGCGAACGTATGAGAGATTAGCGTATCTTGGGATTTCCTTCTCCTGTGAGCTTTCCAAGCTTCCCAAGGCCAAAAACACCATCTAGAGCCCTATAAAAGGACTCCTGTGGCCTTGAGCTTTTGCCCAGCAAGTTTTGGCCTGATAAATCCTCCTCTACTCCATCTCCAGGCACCTTCGAACTTAGCTCTGGTGACTCCTCTCCCTTCTCCTCCAGCTATCCAACCATCAAATTGGATGGCCGACTAGCTTCCCCTCATCCTCGCAAACCTCTCTAGTCAAAGATAGGCCGTGCCTCTGCCTCTATCAATGTCGCCTCCTCGCCGATATCTTCTCCTTCTCCAGTGTCGGTCTACCACCACCGGCTGCCTTCATCCCTCTCCCTAGTCCCTTTGTCCCTCTATCTCTCCCTTTTCCTCTCTAAATTATTCTCCCACTCTCGCAACACATGGACGACCATCAATTCTCCCACAATGGCGTCACCTTCCTCCTCTCCGGCAATGCCTACACGCCGCCACATCGCTCGAATCTCACCGCCATCACACCCATTAGCATCACCAACTCCTAGAGAGCGAAAGCCCTCAGGTTTTCCACTCAATTAGCCTCTGTATAGGCCTCCCGACTGCCATACTCATTGCACCTCCGCTCCAAGGTCGTACGGCCTTCACACACCCTCACACACAAAATCACCACTACCATCACACTCGCCGGTCCCCAGTGATCCTACCAAATGCTTTTGACAGGACCAAAAGCCCGTTCTACTTATTTCAGCTGTTGAGCTCTCGCCGCCATTAGCAGGTAACCTTCATGCTTTCTTGAAGCCTTCTTCAGCACCTGCAGCTCCATGTAACCATCCCTGGTGTCACGGAACAACTCCAGGAAGGGTTCTAGGGTGCCAATTGAAGGTGTCATCCTCAACAGCTACTCCAATTGGAGATCTCATCACTTTGGCAGCACAAGCGAAGAAGGGCACCACCTTTAGTGCCACATCAACAGTTGACGAAGCGGAGCATAGATATAAAAGGAATTTGTGCCTTGCCCCATTGCCTTAGTGAGCACGGGGTGAGGTCCCTCTCCACGTGCACATGCACGCCCTCGCCCACGCTCATGCCTCATGAGTCTAGGCTTGGTTCTGAGAGAGGAAGAAGAAAAAAAGGAGAGGAGAGAGGGGGGTTTTGCTCTGCTGGCCTCCTCTAAACTCTTGTGAGATCTAAAAGAGGCCTTTGTCTCTACTGGCGTACCAAGTCCTGTGCTATGCCTTCTTTGAAGCTGAGGGAAGGAGAAGGAAGAAAAATAGAGAAGAGAACAACAGAGAAGTCTATGCCTCTCCCTGAGGCTTGAAGAGAGAGGAAGAGGCCTTTGCCTCTATTAAGGCATCTAAGCGTGTACTCTAACATTTGATATCTGCTGATACCTTGGTTATGTTGATTAAATTGAGATTTGCTTGGCTTATATGATCTATTACATTGAGTAGCTTGCAAAGTTTAACAATGTATGGTAACTTAGTTATTCAACTCACCATTTTACCCTCTCCTCTTTTTGCATTATTGACATCAAATTTCATTTATATATTATTCTTGTTTGAAATTCTTATATTACATTTGAATTGAAATCTTAAGAAGTATTTTGCCAATTGGTCCCTATGTTCAACCTCGGATTTCTTTCGAGTATAAATATTATTTATTTTTTTATGCTGATTCGAACTATACTACAACGCGACGATTTTTAAACCCGATTTAGAGTAGATAAACTTGATGCTACTACCCATAATTCCTATTCTAGTCCCAGTTGCCCTAAGACCAAATGGAAATCTTCTCTCCTGAATGTCTTTGTGGCAAACCTTAGGTGGGCCTGCCTCCTGCTCCTTGTTGTGGAAGATGTCCACTCCAACTTCTCCCTAAGGTGGCATGGACCACCTTAAAGATCTCCTCCTCTTAATGTCCTCCTTGCCTGGCCTTCCTCCTTGGTGCAGACACAAGGGAGAAGAAGAAGTTGAAGCCACCAAGGAGATAGGGTTCCTTGATGTTCTTCCTTCCCTCCTTCTCTCCTTAGACGTTGGATATGGGTGGAGTATGAGTAGAAAATATGTAACTAAGGATGATTTGAAGTGGATAGTTAGTGGACTTTTTATAGGATGGGTAGGGGTGTAGGTATGGTTAAGGGATTGATGGCGAGGATGGCTTATAGGGGGTGGTTAGAAGATCCTAGGGTTGAGGTGAATTGGTGGCAAAATGGAGAGGTGTTGGTGGTTGGCACCAACTCTAGGTGGGGGCTAGGGTTAAGGATGGGTTAGGTGTGTTGGAGGGCTAGAATTAGGCTATGTGGTGGTGGTTAGGAGATGAGTGGCTACGGTAGGTTGGCGCCAGTTAAAGGGATGTATGGAGGTTGGGTTAAGGAGGTGGTTGGTGCTAACCTAGGTGGGTTTAGGTGGGTTAGTTGGCGTAGGAACTAGGAAGGGTTGGGATGGCTCCATATGGTGGTAGTTAAGGGATTAAGGGTAAATATAAATGGCACCAAGGTAAGGTGGTGTTGATGGTTTTTTGGCACCAATTATGTAGTGGTTATAAGGGGGTTAGGGTGGTGTTGAGTTGGCGCCAAGAGGGTTTTCAAAAAGGGGGTGATGTGTAGGGTGTAGATGGCCTTATCGAGGTAGGTGTAGGGTTGTGATAGGGCTTCAAGTTAGCGCCAACTTTGAAGGGATGTGGAGGTGTTTTTGGCAGCAACTTAAAGAGGGTTAAGGTGGTGGTTATGGGTGGTTAGGTTGGTGAAAGGGTGAGTTAAAGTTGGTGCCAAAGGGGGGCTTCTAGAAGGGGAATAGGTGGATGGTGGAGATGGGTTCTACGGGAGATGAATGGTGATGATAAGTGGGGGATTTGGAGGGAAAGTTGGCACCACCTTAGAAGGAGGCTTTTTGAAGTGGTGGGGTGTAGAGATGTGGGAATGGTGGTGCCAACTATAGGTGGTGGTAGGTTTAGGTGGTGGGCTTGGAGTGGAGTTAGGTTAGGGTTTAGGAAGTTGGTGGATGGCCATGGAGGTGACACTGGTTTTGAGCTTACCTAACCTTCCTAAGCTAGCATAGTTGGTAGATAGTAGTGGAGGAGTTAGGGTTTTGAGAACAGGAGCTTATGGGAAAGCTGACTGGAGCTGCATTGGAGCTGCAGTGGAGCTGAATTTGTCGAGGAGGCCTTCATGAGGAGCTCAACTACTTAGCTTAGCTAGCTAGTTCTTATGCTAGTAGCTAAGCTTGAGTAGTTGAGCTAAGTTTAGCTGGTTTCAACCTATCTGAAGCTTGGTTGAGCTAGAATTACCTTTGATGAGAACTCTCGAGCGAGCTTACCAACTAAGAAGACAAGTAGTAGCTAAGCTGGAGGATGTTCAGCTATTGTGAGCTAAGTGGAGCTGGGTAGAGCTAGACTTGGAAAGAGTTGGAGCTGGAATTAACTCTTGTCAACTAAGTTGAGCTACCTAGAGCACCTAAGGAACTAACTGGAGCTAGGATGAGCTAGACTCAATTAAGTTGAGCTGAATCTAAGCTGTGCTTAGGTGGTTTAAGCTATGGTGAGCTACCTTGAGCTGCCATTTAGGTAAGATGAGCTGAATGGAGCTGGAAGGAGCTAAACTTAACCAATGTGAGCTGATATCAAGTTGAGGTGAGCTGGATCTAACTAGGGTTCAGCTGATCTGGACTTCTCCTTCACTTTCTTCTTTCTTGAGTGCTATGATTGTAATGGTTTGAATATCTACTTAACCTTAACACTTAAGTAAAGATGTTAGAAATACAAAAAGAATTCAATGCATGCCTAATCCTAGGTTATGCCTAGATGCAACCCAAAGACCCATTTGGGAAGTTAATAACCTAAGAGCCAGATCAATTTTAGGTCATAGGAATGACGGTAAACTAGCATTTATCAACACCCAGACCAACTTGTGTGGTGTAGCGGGTGAGAGCGTGTGTGCGGCACGTAGAGACGGACCTCACCCTATGCTATTGAGACGATAGCGAAGGAGAGCTTTTGCTTCTATATGTTGCTGGCAGTTCTTCAGTCCATGACGTGGGACTAATGTGGTCCCATTATTACTTCACGTGGCAGTAGCAGATGAATCCACTGATTGGTGTCGAATACGATGCCTGCTGCTTGAATTAAAGGCCTGGATGTGATCATGGAACTAATCCAAAACACCTGCACGTGGTACTGAGGATGGACTCAGCAGAATAGCTATAGACAGAGGTAGAAAAGGTGGTGGTAGTGACGGAGCTATGAGATACACTTGAAAAGATGAATATGGCCACTCGACTGTGTTTGAATAGCTCAGGATGATCACCTGAGGGTGGCAAACATGGTGGTGGTGGTGGTTACGTGCTATAAGGAGTTGTACGTGTGCGTAGCAAAGGTGTTGGTGTTTGGTGGATGGTTGCAGTGATCAATAACCCTAATGTTGTTATGCCTTTTTGTCGTAGGGAGATGGTGAAGCTAATGGGCATGGTGGTAGGCAGATTAGTGTAGTGGAGCAAGTGTGCAGGCTTACTGGAGGTACGTCAGTGCTAGGGAAGGTGGAGGTGGTACGGGTGATATGTTGAGTGAACCTAAAGTCTAAGGAGTTACGAGAAGTTAGGGAGGTGAGCAGAGTTGGAGGAGGGTGTTTATGGACAAAGGGGAAGCGAGTATGCAATTGATGTAAACACATTTACACTACTTAAAATGTCTATTTATGCATGTTCTTAAGCATAGGATTGCATTTCATGATATAAATATTGCATAACATGCATCATCTCTCATTTAGAGTAGTTTGAATAAAATGGAGTCAATTGTCTCCTTTTATGTGCTTGGACAGGGCAAACATTTTATCGGGGTCTCGGATCAAAGATCCAACCGTATGGATGTGATCAAGGCGACGATTGGAGTTCAACGACTCCAAGATCACCCTAATCAGGCATCTGTAGCATCAGATAGAGATCGGGGAACCCTAGAAGATCAAGGGCCAGGATGGTGTAAATCTGCACTTCAGATGACAAATCCGACCGCACGGATGAATTCGGATCAACTATCGCAGTCCAACGACATAAAAATCGAGTCAATCCGACATCCGTGGCACCATCTACAACTTCCAGAAGATGGACGGCCAAGATGACGCCACGTGGTGCCATCTCAGCCGCCCAAATGGCCGCTTGCATCTTGTGAAGACCGCGCACCCGTCTCCTCTCTGCCGTTGGATCTCAATCCAACGGCTGCAACGCGCCTGCGCTGAAGTCAAGCGCTCGACAAAAACGCGACTGCAGCGCAGCGGTTGAGCGCTTTAACGAGAAGCAGGGACGCGCGTTCGAGCCGCGCCCCGCAGAAATTGGAGCGGTGGCGTGCCTGCAATCGACCGCACGATCGCGATCCAACGGCCGCGCGCGCCCGATAGCGCCGACGCGCGATTGGACGCGCGCGTGAACGCGCGATCGCACACACAGGCGGGCGGGTGGCAGCGGTGAAGGCGCGATTTTAAGCCGTCCGATCGCTAAGACTTCGCGGACGTGCGTAGGTGTTACGCACGCGGGTAGCCAAGCAGGCGTGCGTGGGAGCGGCAGCGACGGCCACGTCGGGGCTTTAGTGACGGATTTATCTGTCACTAAAGACCCCTTATTTATTATTTTGAAGATGTAATGTCTATTTTGCCCCCACTCCTTGCAACTATAAAAGGAGACCCCCTCCATACGAAATTTTCATCCCTTCTTTCTCCTCTCTACCCCTCCAAAGCTCAAGAGAAGCTTGTCCCACACCCGGGATGCTTCTCGCGAGATAAAGTCCAATTTTCGTTCCCCTTCGGAAGTGGATCCCGCGACGACAACGGCGTGCTTCTTCGTTCCCGTTCTTTTGCTTCGTCCTCCTTCGTCCTGCTTCCTTCTCCTTCGTCCAGGCGTCGTCCCGTCCGACTCGTCCTCCAACCAACCATCGAGAGGATTTCTCTCTCCCTATTCTTTTTACCGCTTTCTGGTATAGATTTATTGCTTTCTAGATTAATCTACTCGTCCTCCAGGCAATCGTCGAGGAGGACATTTCTCTCTACATTCTTTTAATGCTTTCTAGAGTAAATTTATCACTTTCTAGAGTAATTGTTTTATGCTTTGTAGTTGTAATGAACAATCACTTCAATACAAAAATTCCTTGTTTATTCTACATCTCATTTTGATTTCTCTGTGTAATATTCTCTTTCTCTCTTACTCTCTCTCTCTTCTATTTGTTGTAAATAATTAGGTGGTTCTAAATTGAATTATTCTGTAACAAATAAAAGGAAACGCGTAGTTTTTAAAATAAAATTTCTGCCTCCCTGTGTTCGACCCGGAATTTTAATTTCGGTATAAATTTTATTTGTTGAATACGAATTCTTCGCTTTCGAACTACAACGACAGGTTTTCCAAAATCGAACACGTTAGCGTAGGTTCATATACGTTCAACATTTTGGCGCCGTTGCCAGGGAGGCAACGATCTTTGATTTCTCTTCGCATTTTGTAACTTACAAATCATTTACCTCACTTTTCTCCTTTCTTATTGTAATTGCAGGTACTCTTTTGAGGTAGGCAAAAGCGGTAGATTGGAGTAAAGTGCTGTAGAAGGTTTTGTGAGTTACCCCCCACCTCCCACCCATTAGATTTCATTTCATCACATAATAACTCAAACATCAATCAACCTAGGTGTTTTTATAAACTCTAAGGTTAAATTGTTTGTTGTTTGACACCCATACTCACCCCAAACCCCACATTAAAAAGAAAAAAAAACATCTCACAGAGGTACACAACCTCATCTGATTTTCAAACTCAACCGGTAATCCAATTTTAGGAGCCGGTACACACATCCAAACATATAATTGAGTAGAAATCAGATTAGGTAATCATTTGTGTGCCTAATTAAGTGGTGCAACAGGCCAATTGTTTGAGTTGATTGGGCGGCACCACTTCAAATAAAATCAACTCATCAAGTAGCTGCCAATTAGGTTCAACTCTTAGGGATTTACTAGGCACTCCACATTCTTTTTAAACTTTAGAGGAAAACATCTTCACCTGTGCTTGTAAAACTTGGTGTGCCAACGAAACTTGATTGAAAATACCTAAAGTTGAATCCTAAAAGCTACTAAGCAAGATTTGAATCTTAAAATTCACCACATCAAAAATAATCTTGCTTGAAAACCACTGGTTGTGCACTCACACACAAATCAATCAATCATTAAGGGCACAACCCATTTAAAGGGCCCACACATTCCAAAGCACATTCAAACCTAGCCCTAAATAAAACAAAGTAGACGTTGGCCTTAAGGATTGGACTCGCTCTTCAGAACCCAGAACGAGATTATTTTCGATTAGTCTGTTTCTACTGTTCAATCTGATGTCTAGCTAGGGGAGTAGAGTCAAACAATCGTGGCTGGGGGGTACACTAGGAACCGGAGGTGCAAGCTGAAGGAAGAACCTTCTCCCCAGTCCCTCCTTCTAACTGGTTGGATTGAACAGACGGAAGTAGATCAAAAGGTTCCTTTATCTCAAGACGGGTTTTGAGAGTCTGTAGGTCTTTAGGCTAACCTATTTAAGGATAGGTTTGACTGTTTGTATTGCAGGGCACCTTTCTTCCTCCTGTGTATCATGAATCCTTCCACATATTTCATGCATTCCCGCTCTTTCCCTCCTGTTGTAAATTATCCTCAACATGACGATTATCCCAACTCGTATTGTAATCGACCATCAGTTAGTTGGGATAATTCGGATTGGGGATACAATTCCGGACCCCCGTGTTTAGGGTCTAACCCTGAACACTTTGATTCTGATTTCTATCCTTCTCAGAGCTACATCGATTATAGATCGTCCTCCTTTCACGAACAACCTAATATGATCTACATCCAAGAAGGATACACTGATCCTTACCCATCATCTGATTTCACTGCCTTTAGGTCATCACCATCTTTTGAACAATCTGAAATGACCTATTATTAGGATGGGTATAACGAATCTCAATTCGTTAATTCCTCTACCTTGATGTCAAACCCGCCCAACCCTGAACCAACTCATTTGGTTCAAGTTAATCAGGTTCAAGATAAGGTTCTGGCTAACTTGAGGAATATCATTCAATCTTTAGAAGTTCAGCCAATACCTTGCATTGAGAGATTGGAGCCCCTGATTGAAATGATTGATGATTTAAACAAGTCTTTGTTGGATTGGCTCCAGGATGTTAAGGATAAGAACCCAGGTGAGTTTCTACTTGGGAAATTAGCGAAATTGAGGATGAGATTCGTGGTTGCTTTGATTCAATCTTGGAATAATTCCCAGGATGAACTCTCTTCAGGAAAGCTAATGACAGAACCCGCTCAGACACCTGTTGGGGGGGACACGTGTTATGAGGCTGACCAGATTGAATTAAAACAACCAATTAAGGATGATCTGACTTCTTCACCTGAGATCCCTAAGCCAAGTTACGAGGAAATGTATGTCTCCTTGGAACACAAAGTGACAAATGATTTTGGGACATACATTGATACGGATCCTGATGGTGAAGATTCAAGTTGCAAAGTCTCATGCGAGTTTTCTGAACATGATTTCTGTGAGACGATTGGGCCTGAGGAATCTGATAGATCAATTGATAGCCCAATAACTGAGAACACTGATCTTATTAGGGCACACATTACGGATCCAGAATCACATTTTCTGGAAGAATCAATTCAATGCCCTGATTATCAGTTACACCCTGTTGAGCTTATTGTTAATTCTAATTCTGAGATAATTAGACCCAAGTCAATTTTGATTTTGCCACATCATTTAGACTTGGAGATTTCAGACGGGGTGATGAATATACAAGAGGTCCTGGAATTTGATATGCTGAATGAGGAGGATAGGAGCTGGGAAGTGTTGATTTGGGAAATTAATTTTGGAGGAAATGGAAGATTGAGTCGAAGGGTTCCTTTTAAGTTGAAACCATCAAATCAGAACCCTTACGACATTTGTTTCGAGGATGTTCAACTCAAGCACACATTCAACGATTATCCTTTTGAGCTTCAATTCTCTGTAACCCGACTTTTTGGTCTTGGGTTGCATCCTCATAAATCGCAGGCCCGACCCTGCTTGCATTCTGATTTTAGGTTTTGGGTAATTTTTATCCAGAACCTAAGATATTCTCGATTATGGGGGATGGGTCTGCACCACAATCTGGTCCACATCTGTGGACCGCTGTTGATAGGTCGGAGGATTCTTTTGTTTATATTAATTCTAACCTGCACTTGTGAATTCTTCATTTCTTTTCTTTGTATAGTGTGCCTAGCTGAAGGCACTAAACTTAGCACTTATACAGTTCTTTTTCATTTCCATCTTGTAGCAGACCTGATATTCACGCAATTCAGGTGCTTTCTTCGCTTTTCCACTCTATTTTATGTCCTTTTAATACAATGAGGACATTGCATTAGATAGGCTTGGGGGGGTGGATATTTATCTCTGAATTCATTCGTCAGCTCCGTAGATTTGTTTATTTTCTTTATAAAAAAAAAAAAATATTAGAAATTAGGAAAGAGAATTTGGGTTTAAGAAAATTTGCCATCTTAGGAAATACTACATTACGATCTGAACACAAAGACCCCTCAGGTCTTTGGACTTAATTAGCCTGTGTATCCACTAAAATGTGGATTTGCCTTTGAGTCCTCGCCATCTTAATTCTATTATAATTGGAATAAATAAGTTTGGGTGATAAGTACACGACTTATTAACCCGCCCTCTGATTTGAGGGAATTTTGAGTTTTAAGCATCTACACACTTTCTTTGCACTGACTCATTATTCGGCGATTCTAACGGAAATTGGGTAGCTAATGAACCTTCTAGGGTAATATGGCTGGCAAGTTATCGTGGGTAACAACCTATAGGTAGGTTGTCCAGAGCCCAGTCACTGGACCTTTCTCGTTTTGCTGCCTTTAGGTAAATCTTAGATCAGGGAAGCCACCTACCTAAAAAAAAAAAAATCAAAAAGGAGAAAAGAACAAAAAGAAAGAAGGCACACTTCGCCGCACGAGTATGGCTGGCAAGTTGTCGGTGGTAACAGCTCATCGACCGGTTGTCCAGAACCCAGCTCAGAAAATGCACTAAAAATTCCCAAAGCACCTAGGAAGAAGCGTCGAAGTAGAATAAACCGGGGAGATATACACTGGATTCACCCTTGTGTTGACCCCATTAAAAAATAAAAGTAGGGAGAAAGCTACCGGTTGTAAAGATACACCTTTAGGCAGAATTCTTTTTGAGGTCACCTAGAGGCGTAGAAATCCGAAGTCCATTCTATTTGCCGGTCAACGAGTCTATCACAATCACAATAATATGCTTAAAATTTAGGATTCTCATCAAATCTTGGGTGAGTTGAATGGTCGTAGAAAGCCACTCTTGAACCCTAAAATGTGAAAATCAAAAAAAAAAATTAGAAAAGAGTAAAAAGAGAAAAAGAAATTTTTTTTTGAATAGGGAGAGGGCTTGAGGCGGTCTGCATTTTGGCTGATACCCGGGCACCATTGTGTCTTTGAAAGTTCAATTCCTAAGTAGAAAATTTCTTAATGAATGAAAAAAACTCAGGTCCAAATAATCTAACCTAATTCTTTTACAAATAGCATATAGTTTTTGCTAGGGACTAGCAAAAGATAGGCATGTGGGTATGATGTAAACACATTTACACTACTTAAAATGTCTATTTACGCATGTTCTTAAGTATAGGATTGCATTTCATGATATAAATATTGCATAACATGCATCATCTCTCATTTAGAGTAGTTTGAATAAAATGGAGGTTAATTGTCTCCTTTTATGTGCTTGGACAGGGCAAACATTTTATCGGGGCCTCGGATCAAAGATCCAACCATATGGATGTGATCAGGGCGACGATTGGAGTTCAACGACTCCAAGATCGCCCTAATCAGGCATCCGTAGCATCAGATAGAGACTGGGGAACCCTAGAAGATCAAGGGCCAGGATGGTGTAAATCTACACTTCAGATGACAAATCCGACCGCACGGATTAATTCGGATCGACGATCGTAGCGCAACGACACAAATATCGAGTTAATCCGACATCTGTGGCACCATCTACAACTTCTAGAAGATGGATGGCCAAGATGACGCCACGTGGCGCCATCTCAGCTGCCCAAACGGTCGCTTGCATCATGTGAAGACCACGCACCCGTCTCCTCTCCGCCGTTGGATCTCGATCCAACGACTACGATGCGCCCGCGCTGAAGTCAAGCGCTCGACACAAACGCGACCGCAGCGCAGCGGTCGAGCGCTCTAACGCGAAGTAGGGACGCGCATTCGAGCCGTGCCCCGTAGAAATTGGAGCGGTGCCGCGCCCCCAATCGACTGCACGATCGCTATCCAACGGCCGCAAGCGCCCGATAGCGCCGACGCGCGATTGGACGCGCGCGTGAACGCGCGATTGGACGTGCGCGTGGTGAAGGCGCGATTTTAAGCCGTCCGATCTCGCGATCGGACGGCTGAGACTTCGCGGACGTGCGTAGGCAATATGCACGCGGGCAGCCGAGCGGGCGCGCGTGGGAGTGGCGGTGACGACCACGTCGGGGCTTTAGTGACGAATTTATCCGTCACTAAAGACCCCTTATTTATTATTTTGAAGATGTAATGTCTATTTTGCCCCCACTCCTTGCAACTATAAAAGGAGACCCCCTCTATACGAAATTTTCATCCATTCTTTCTCCTCTCTACCCCTCCAAAGATCAAGAGAAGCTTGTCCGACACCCGGGATGCTTCTCGCGAGATAAAGTCCAATTTTCGTTCCCCATCGGAAGTGGATCCCGCGACGACGACGGCGTGCTGCTTCGTTCTTGTTCTTCTGCTTCGTCCTCCTTCGTCCCGCTTCGTTCTCCTTCGTCCAGGCGTCATCCCATCCGGCTCGTCCTCCAAGCAACCGTCGAGGAGGATTTCTCTCTCCCTATTCTTTTTACCGCTTTCTAGTATAGATTTACTGCTTTCTAGATTAATCTACTCGTCCTCTAAGCAATCGTCGAGGAGGACATTTCTCTCTCCATTCTTTTAATGCTTTCTAGAGTAAATTTATCGCTTTCTAGAGTAATTATTTTATGCTTTCTAGTTGTAATGAACAATCTCTTCAATACAAAAATTCCTTGTTTATTCTACATCTCATTTTGATTTCTCTGTGTAATATTCTCTTTCTCTCTTACTCTCTCTCTCTCTTCTATTTATTGTAAATAATTAGATGGTTCTAAATTGAATTATTCTGTAACAAATAAAAAGGAACGCGTAGTTTTGAAATCAAACGTCTGCCTCCTTGTGTTTGACCCGGAATTTTAATTTCGGTATAAATTTTATTTGTTGAACACGAATTCTTCGCTTTCGAACAACAACGACAGGTTTTCCAAAACCGAACTCGTTAGCATAGGTTCATGCACGTTCAACAGGCATCGGCTGTGATTGGTTGGCATTGGAGATGAGGAGAACTCCGAAGATGGAGACGATGACGAGGAGAGAGTCTGAGAGCTCCTCGCAGGTATGGAGAGGTGTAAATGAAGAAGAGGAGCAGCTTCCCTCTACCTATGGTATGTGGCAGAGGGTGAAGTCATCTGAGGAGGAGGGTCACCGGAGCAAGCTTGGAGCAAGCCAGAGGTAGAGGAAAGAAAGGAGTTTTTGACCTAGAACTTGCTAAAGAGTGCAGCCAATTGGAGGAGGTCCTTTTAAAGGCCTCAGGATGGGCTCCAAGATTAGCAAGAAGCTTGAAGAGCTCAAAATTTCAAGGAAGAAAATCCCCAGAATTCTTATGTTCGCATGATCTTTAGGACTCAAATCAGGGTACAAGATGTAGCTCAGCCAATTTAGAAGGTTCTCAGGATCAATCCCTCCAATTTTGGTTGGTTTTGGTTGAGAAATCAGAGAGAAATCTCTGATTGAAGGTCGGTTGCCATGGGCTCACACCGACGTTTGAGGAAGGGACCTATTTGAAGAAAATGATGAAAGGTTAGGGGGTAAATGCAAATAATTCGAAAGTTAGGGGCTTGGCTGAAAGAAATAAAGACTTAATTAACCAAATTACAAATTAGGTCAGTATGGACTCTGATTAGGCCCAAATTCTAGTACAAACCATATTTACACCCAAGGAATTTAATGGTGAAGTCAGACTTCAGTTTTACTGAGTTTGGGTAGGAAATTTGCAAAAAAACCCCAAATTAGGGTAAACTTCCATTTGAGACTTTGTTCATGGCCAAAATGGGTTTAGATGGTCAAACCAAGGATACTAAACCTTTAAGAATAATTTTATATGATTTTTACGGGTTTGGTCGAATTTTATCCTTATCGGAACCTCTTTTATTTAAAGAGTCTGAAATTAGGGTTTTATATTTCATTATGGTTCTCGAAAAGCATGAAACCTCTTTTCTTTCTATAAGGGTCCACTTATTAGACTTTAATACTCATTTGACCTTCAATTTACCCCTGACAAACCCCATGATTAATCTGTGTCATGATATGCTATTAAAATTATAGAATTAACCCTGATTTCTCATTTTCTATTAAATCAGAATGACATGGAATTACAACCCTTAATGATTATGTAGGAGCATTTATCCATCAAATCTGACTAAAAATGACTAGTTAGGGCCTATGATGGTGTTCCCATTAACATCTTTTGAAGCACAAGGCTGTGATACCAAGTGAGGGTGCCTGTGAATCTCAATGGTATACTAGAAGGGAGGGGTGAATAGTATCTCTTTAGAAAAAATTCAAACGCAATATATCAACCCACAAAACATACAGGCATAGATAACACCTGGATTTATACTCGAAATCCTTCCTGGGTGAAAACCACTTCCTAAGCCTCTCAGCTTAGGACTTTTTCGACTAGACGAAGTTAGCCAATCTACTGTTGTACCACCTAAACAAGGGTGGCACAACCTCTTACAACAATTTCTTCTATTTACAACTTTAAGAAAAGAGAAATAATGGATCTTTCAATTATCTTGGGATCAATAATCAAAGCAACAAGTAAAATAAAATAATATAATCCTATGGAACCTTAAGGAAGTCAAATAGGATTCTTTTTGCAGAGGTTTGAATCAATATGCTTTGGAAAGCGTGAAAGCTGAAGCGCATAAGCACTTTTAGATAAAGCACGAGAGCTCTTTTCCTAGATGGATTTCTCCTTTAGAGTGTTTTGAAAAAGGCTACCTAGAACTTCTATTTATACTAGAAAATCGACCAGAAAAGGAAGTCAAATTGGTTGATCAATTAAGGTAGTTTGGTTTATCATTTTTGGTTAGTTAAACTAGTTACATGATCGATCAAAGATTGGTTGATTAATTAACCTAAATGATCAATTAAAGGTGTATTTATCAACTTCCTAAAATATGTTATTTTGATTGATTAATTAATCTAGTTGGTCGATCAATCCATTTAGTTGATCAATTTTATTATTCAATCAATCAAGTAACCTAAGAACTTGATTTTTATGTTAAGCGCGGAAAATTGTTTGAATCTTATTTCAGGTTCCTCACAAGATAATCTAGACTCTATAAAAAAGAAAGACACTAAGAAGAATCATCAATCTTCTTGCTTCAATCCAAGAATCCTTAAAAGTGTCCTGAAAGATTAGTATTGATGAAAACATAATTTTGGTGCATCAAAATAGAGGTGTCTACAGAGCTACACTTCTATTTGGTTTTGGAGGCCTTGAGGAAGCACAAGTTGTATTCCAAGTTCAGAAAGTGCGAGTACTAGCTACAAGAGGTGGTGTTTCTAGGCCACGTGATATCTGGTCCCGGGATTTCCATTGACCCGACCAAGTTTTAGGCAGTACTCAATGGGGAGGAACCCAAAGCTATTACAGTCATCATGGATTCCTAGGCTTGGTAGGTTATTATAGAAAGTTCATTTAAGGTTTTTCTCATATTGCTCCTTTCTCAACGCAGTTGACATGGAAGTACATGCCTTTTACTTGGACAAGTGAGTGTGTGTGTAGCATTCAGACACTCAAGGAAAGAGTAACATCACCTTCCATAGTTATTGTACTTGGTAATTGTGGTTGATTTATGGTGTACACAAACACCTCACACTAGGGACTAGGGTGTGTATTGATGCAACATGGGCACGTAGTCACCTATTCCGCAAAGGAATTGAAGCCACATGAGAAGAATTATCCGATGCACAACTTGAAGATAACAGCCGAAGTTTTCACCTTGAAGATTTGGTGCCATTATTTATATGTTGAGAGGTTTGAGATTCATAGTAATCTTAAGAGATTGCAATACTTATTCAAACAAAAGGAGCTAAACTTAATATAATGACTTTGGATGGAGCTTCTGAAGGACTATGATTTCTCAGTTGTTTAGCAGCCAAGGAAGGGGAACGTCATGGCAGATGCTTTCAATAGAAAGCCACCAATTTGATTGGCAACTCTTCAAGTGTAGAGATGGAATGATTTGATTGAGTTGGCCACTTAGAAACTGACATAGGCAGTCGGTCACTTGGGAGAATTGACACTTATGAGATGGATATTCATCAACCTAGTAGATTGTGTCATGAATAACCAAATAAATGATACAGAGCTGTAGGCTCTCCACGCATAGATTCTTGAAGAAAATCCTGGAGACTTCACCTTTGTGGATTGATTTTATGTGGGTATAGGTATGCGAAAACATGTTCGTCGTAGTAAAAATCACGTGGATACTTTTACAAATTATTCATAACTCAAAAATGTAGAAATTAAAGCCTGAAAGCTTGAGTTCGAGTCATTTATAGGGATGCAGTTGGATTCAAAATGCTTTCCTAAATCCTAATTATTTTTGTAATTTTGGCAAGTACATAAGTAGGTAGAATGACTAATATAAAGTGAAATAATGAGAACTAAAGAGTAGAACTAAAATAGAGAAGTAACTAGAACTAGAAGAAGTACATAGAGGCAAGTAGAAATATCTCAACTAGAACTTTTATTGAATAAGTAATGTCAACTAGAATAAGTAGAATAACTAAGAGAAAAACTAAAAATATAAATAAGTAGACTAAAGTTAGAACTATAACTAGAACCACAATGTTACTAGAACACGAATACAATATCTAAATCTAAAACTACATGGTGGCCACAAAGATGAAGCCTTGGCGATGTAGAAGTAGATGCGAAGGCGCACGCGGAGAACCACCAATGAAGGCTGTGCACCTAATGGAGAAGTCTAGAGTCTTTAGTTCAAGAGTTGTTGACAGCGGAAAAATACAAGTTCGGAGTTGGGTTCGAAAACCCGTTGCTGCAGCTCGAGTCGCGAAGAAATCCGTTCAACAGATAGAAGTTATACCGAAAATCCATAAGGAAATTTTGGGTTGAACATAGGGAGGCTACGTCGATCTCAAAATCCACAGTTATATTTTTTTGTACTCTTTTTTTTGTTTAAATGCAAAATAATCACAATGGAATCGCAATAGACAATAAGAGAGAGAGAGAGCAATCACTTGGTATTTGAATGATATTTTTACAACTACGAAAGTGGAAAATGATTACACTAGAAAGTGAGAAACTGTTACAACTAGAAAGCGGGAAATTCTACTCTAGAAAGTAAAAAGAAAGCAGAGAGATGTTATCTGCCTCGATGAATGCTTGGACGACGAGCCAGACGGAGGTGATGCTTAAAAGACGGGGGATGAGGTGCGAAGAAGGAGGACGAAGTCGAAAGAACAGGAACGAGACAACACGGCGTCGTCGCTGCAGGATCCACTTCCGGAACGGGGGTGAAAGCTTGGATATAGCTCTTGAGGAGCATCCTGGGCGTGGGACAAGCTTCTTTTAAGCTTTGGAGAGGGAGAGAGGAGAAGGAAGGGCTGAGAATTTCGTAGGGTAGGGGTCTCCTTTTATAGTTTCCAGGATTGGGGGCATTTTGGACATTTTAACCTCAAAAACATTAAAGAGGGGCCTTTAACGACAGACATAAACGTCGCTAAAGGTCGGTCGTGGATGTCGTGTGACCGCGTTACATGTGCCTGCTCCTCTTGCATGCTTATACTCATGCCCATGTTTGGACGATATCAGCCGTCTGATCTTAAGCTCGGACGACTTAAAATCATCGTCACCCACATCATTCAAATCCCCCCTACTGCACCCATGTGTGCAATGACGTGTGCAGACACGCGTAATCGCGCGTGTACGCGATCAACGATTCCTCCACGTGCCATTTATTGTCCCCTTAGCCGCTCGATCTTCATCTGACGGCCGAATTGAATGTGCCCCACGCACTGGCTGGATTGAGGCACTCAGTGGGGCTCGAACACATGACCACTACGTCACCCACAGGGGCACGACCGCTTCGTTGAGTCCTCAACTTTGTCGCTCGGAGGGATTAGGTGCGTGCGGTCATGGCCGCTGGATCATGATCCAACGGCCTAGATCGCCTGTGCCTTTGCCTTACCAGTGCAATTGCGGGTCCATAGGGCCAATTAGGAGGCTAAGATGTCACCACATGGTGCCATCTTGGTTGTCCATTTTCTATGTGTTGTGGATGGTGCCATGGATGTCAGATTGGACCAATTTTCAGGTCGTTAGGATGCGATCATCGATCTGAACCCATCAGTGCGATCGGATTAGTCGTCTGAAGTTCAGATTTGTACCATCTTGGCCTTTGATCTTTAGGCTTCCTCGATCTCTATCTGGTGCTACGGATGCCCATTTATGGTGTTAATGGAGTCGTTGAACTCCAATTGTCGCTTTGATCAGATCCATATTGTTGGATCTTCGATCCAAGGCTCTCATTCAAAATCACCCTGTCACTAACCATAAAAGGAGATAACTACTATATAATTTATACAACTTGACCTAAATGCATGATTATTAATGTTATGCAATATTTACAATGTATAATGCTAATATAATACTAAGAAAATGAATTAATAGATATTTTTGGGTATTTAGATGTATGCACATCACACCCCCATGCCTATCTTTTGCTAGTCCCTAGCAAAAACTATGTGCTATTTATAAAAGAATTGGGTTGGATTACTTGGGCACAAGTCTTTTTGAACATTAAAAAATTTTTTACTTAGGACCTAAACTTTCAAAGACACAAGTGTGCCTGGGTATCTGCCAAAATGAAGACCGCCTCGAGCCCGCGCCTTATTCAAAGAAAGGTCTCTTTTTCTCCTTTTTATTTCTTTCTAAATTCTTTTTTTGTATTTTTGAGTTTAGGGCTCAGAGCAGCGTTCTACGGCCACTCAACCCACCCAAGATTTGATGAGAACCCTAAGTTCTAAGCATCTCTTTGGTGAATGTGATAGACTCATTGATCGGTAATCAGAACGGACTTTAGGCTTTTACACCCCTAGGTGACCTGAGAAGAATTCTGCCTAAAGGTGTATCTATACGACTGATAACTTTCTCACTACTTTTATTTTTTCTAGGCTCTACACAAGGGTGAATCCAGTGTATATCTCCCCTGTTTATTCTACTTCTCCGCTTCTTCCTAAGTGTTTTAGGAATTTTTATGTGCATTTCTTGAGCTAGGATCTGCACAATCGATCAATGAGCCATTACCACTACCAACTTGCCAGACATACTCATGTGGCGAAGTGTGGCTTATTTCTTTTTGTTTCTTTTT
This sequence comes from Thalassia testudinum, assembly GCA_037157565.1. Lineage (NCBI taxonomy): Eukaryota > Viridiplantae > Streptophyta > Magnoliopsida > Alismatales > Hydrocharitaceae > Thalassia > Thalassia testudinum. Next base: position 74,587,030 of record JAZHRO010000003.1, on the reverse strand, counting down.
CTTTCTTTTCTCCTTTTCCTTTTTTTTCTTTTTCTTTTCTTTTTGGACTTTCCTTTTCTTTTTTTTCTTTTGTAGGTGGCTTCCTTGGTCTAAGATTTACCTAAAGGCAGCAAGAAGAGAGTGGTCCTGTGACTGGGCTCTGGACAACCTACGTATAGGTTGTTACCTACGATAACTTGCTAACCATATCACCCTAAATGGTTCATTAGCTACCCAATTTCGTTAAAACCGCCGAACGAGTCAGTGACGAATAATGTGTAGATGCTTAGACTTAAAGTTCTCTCAAATCAGAGGGCAGGTTGATAAGTCATGTACTTATCACCCAAACTTATTTAATCAAATTAAAATAGAATTTAGGTTGACGAGGACTCGATAAACAAATCCACATTTTAGTGGATACCTAGGCTGATTAAGCCCAAACACCTGAAGTGTCTTAGTGTTCAGATCCTACTATAATATTTCCTAAGATTGAAAGGTCCTAATGTTCAAGTATTCCTTTCTAATTCAAATCTTTTTTATGTATATATAAGAAGATAAGTAGAATTTACAAGAATTCTACAGAGCTGTCAAAATGATTCAGAAATTAATCCACCCTCCCATGCCAAGCTGATGTAATATCCGCATTAAGAATAAAAGAAATGAAAGGAAGGGTAGAATGCAGAAGATATCACCTGAATATGAAGCTCGGGTCAGCTCTGAGTCAGACTGTACAATTGCTGAGTTTAATGCTATCAGCTAGGCATAGTTCAGCCAAAGAAGTCACAACATAGCTAAAGCAACCGTGTCTGAGATGGGCTCTGGAATAGTACAGTCAATAACAGGCTTTAGACGTTGACCATTGACTTTGAATGAATTACCCATCTTTGGGTTAGAGATCTGAACAACCTCGTTTGGAAATATTTGATCAATAATGAATGGGCCATTCCATTTTGACCTAAGTTTGCTGGGAAAGTGCTTAAGTTGAGAATCAAAGAGCCAGACTTTCTTGTTCAGCTCAAGGCTCTTTTGGGAAATCAATTGGTCATGAAGAGCTTTGGTCTGAGCCTTATAAATCTTGGCAATCTCGTACGCGTCATTTCTAAGCTCCCCCAACTCAGATAGTTGGAGTTTCCTGGCCTTTCTAGCTAAACTTAATCCACATTACACTGCTTGATTGTCTAGAATGCCCTATGTTCAATTTGTACAAGTAAATGGCATGCCTTTCCGTACACCAGACGAAACGAAGACATGCCAATGGATGTTTTATATGTTGTATGGTAGGCCAAAATAGCATCCTCAAGCTTTTGAGTCCAGTCTCTGTGATCAGGCCTAACTATTTTCTGTAAAATATTCTTGATCTCCTGATTGGAGATCTCGGCCTGTCCATTAGTCTGGGGAAGGTAAGGTGCGGAAATTCTGTAATTAACCCTGTATTTTGCCAACAAATTATAGAATTGGGCATTAGTGAATTGAGTGCCACCATCGCTGATGATGGCCCTCAGAATCCTGAACCTGCTGAAGATGTTCATCTTGACAAAATCGATGACCTGCTTATGGTCATTGGTTCAAGTGGGAATAGCCTCGATCCACTTGGACATGTAATCAACAATGACAAGAATGCACTGGTGTCCAAATGGAGGAATGGTCCCATGAAATCGATGCCCCAAACATCGAATATTTCGAAGGGAAGAATCAGGTTTAGAGGCATCATATCTCTCTTAATTATGCTCCCAAGTGCCTGCCATCGAGAACATGACCTTGAGAAATCTTGAGCATCCTTGAATGAAGATGACCAATAGAATCCAGATTGTAAAATTTTTGCAGCCCTCTTTTTCCCAGAGAAGTGTCCACCACACATAGATGCATGGCAGAACTCGAGTATGCTCTTGAATTCGTTCTCCTGAATGCATCAGCAAATAATCTGATCAAAGCCGATGCAGTGTAGTTCAGGGTCGTCCCAGAAGTAATATTTGGCCTTAGGTTTGAGTCTATCCTGTTGTTGCATGGTCCAATCCTGGGGGATTTGAGCAATGGACAAAGAGTTAACAATGGCAGCAAACAACGGGGTTTGGACACCTGAAACTGTAAGGATAGTCTTGTATGGAAAGGTATCAGAAAGTGGAATGTCCGAACGAGAAGAATCACTCAGAAGTCTCGACATATGATCCGCCACCACATTCTATAACCTAGATTTATCCTTTATTTCAAGATTAAATTCATGAAGCAGAAGAATCCATCGAATAAGCTGGGGTTTAGCATCCTTTTTGGCAAAGAGATGTCTCAAGGCCGAGTTGTTGGTATATATGATGACGTGAGACCCTAACAAATAAGCCCTAAGTTTCTCCAAAGCAAACACTACAGCTAGTAATTCCGTCTCAGTAACAGTGTAATTCCCCTGGGCCTCATCTAGAGTTTTACTAGTGCAGTAGATGACAGAGGGCTTCTTGTCAATCTTCTGACCCAAAGTAGCCCCGACTGCGTAATCAAAAGCGTCGGTCATGATCTCAAATGGGGCTGCCCAAACTGGTTGTTGCAACATCGGAGCACAAGTGACTAACATTTTAAGAAAATCAAATGCCTTACGACATGGCTTGTTGAAATCAAATGGTGTATCTTTGGCGAGAAGGTTGCTCAAAGGATGAGCAACCTTAAAAAGATCCATAATGAACCTCCTATAGAATCCCACATGACCAAGAAATGATCGAATTTGTTTGACAGATGTTGGAGGATGAAGTTTAGTGATAGCATCAACCTTATCTTTGTCCACTTTGATTCCCCGTTCAGAGATTACAAGACCCAAGACGATGCATTCTTGTGTCCTGAAACGACTCTTCTCCCAGCTATAGACCAGTCATGTTTTGATGCATCGTTTAAGGATCACTTCAAGATTAGCTAGAGAAGAATCAAGCGATTCCCCAAAAATAGAGAAATCATCCATGGAGACTTCCATAAACTCTCCCACCATATCAGAGAATACAGCCAACAAACACCTTTGAAAAGTTGCAGGTGCATTACATAGACCGAATGGCATCCTAAGGAAACTAAAGGTTCTGTAGGGACAGGTAAAAGTCATTTTTTCTTGATCCTCGCGATGGATAGGGGCTAGATTGTATCTTGAGTAACCATCAAGGAAATAGATGTACTTCTACCCAGCTAGTCTTTCAAGGATTTGTTCAATAAAAGGCAAAGGGAAATGATCCTTTTTCGTGGTTGTGTTCAGCTTCCTGTAATCAATACAAACTCTCCAAGAGGAAGCTAGACGACTTGTGACAAATTCTCCTTTCTCATTAGTCACAATGGCAATCCTGGCTTTGTTGGGAACGATTTGCATGGGACTTACCCAAGGACTACCAGATATTGGATAAATAATTCCTACATCGAGACACTAGATAATCTCCTTCACCACTTCTTGCATATTCAGGTTTAGTCTCCTCTGCATTTGGCAAGAAGGGCAGGTGATTGCAAGTTTGGCGTGATTTGTAAAAGTTGGTTTTTGAGTTGTTGTAACAAGCCGAAACCCATATGCTTTTAAATTTATATTCCTAGATAGGGGAGTATCTAGGATCATCCAAGGAGGCAAATTTAAAATTCAATTCGCTTGCTTAAAAAATAAATCTCAACTTTCTTTTTGTATTCTAAATATATATAATTTTAGTTTTGAAATAATAAGGGCAAAGTGCGAATTGGGACGGAAAAGTGCTAACACATAAAATGGCTAAGCTAAAACTTATGTGATGAAAATGTCCACTACCTAAGCTCACTCTAGGAAAGTGGTGGCCTAGAGTAATTAGGAAGTGGAAGTGAAATAAGTGCAAGAACAAAGACAACAATTGCAATAGGAATTAAAAAGAAGGCAATTCAATTAAGTAGAATTTGTGTTCTCTATAAAGACAAGTGGAGGAATGCATCTACTAGAAATGGAAAATATAAAAGCAATAAAAGAAACACAAATCCTCTTGCAAAATCTGGTGAAGAAGGGAGTCTTCTTGCTCCATGCCTAGCTGCTCCTTGGTTTGGAAAGAGGGTCTCCTTCTTCTCCTTCCTTAAAAGCTCCTCAAAGGTGGATGCTACCACCTTCAATGCTCTCCTCCAAGGGTGGGTGTGCACCACCCTCAAGCTTTCATCCAAGGTAGCGTGGACCACCATCAAGACCTCCTCCAAAGGTCTTGCCTGCCTGGCTCATCCTTTAGCTGGCATGGGAACAAGAGAGAAGGGAAGAGGGGAACGCACCAAGGGGATAGAATATCCCCTTAATCTTCTTCTTCTTCTCTCTTGGGTGTGGGCTCTAGGTTGAGTATGAGAGGAAATTTGCTAGCCATGGATGGTTTGAATGGTGACGGGTAGTGGACTTTTTATAGGGTAGGATGAGGGGTTAAGGTGACTCTTGAAATGGAGGGCTAAGATGAGAAGATGGACGTGGTTGGGGATCCTATGGCTATGGGTAATTGGCACCAACCCAACGGGCACCTAGGTGGTGGTTATGGGTGGTGGCAACCCTTGAAGTTGGCACCAAAATGGCTTCTAGAATGGGGGCTTAGGTGGTGCCAAGTAGGGTTCTAGGACGGGTAGGTGGGTGGCTAGGATGGGTAGTAGGGTTGTGTAGGGAAATGATGTGGGGGTGTTTTGGCGCAAAAAGGGAGGGCTTCTAGAAGAGTATTTCTGCACCAAAACAAGGTGTCTTTTAGGTGTAGTTGAGGGGCTAGGAGGTGTCCATCTTGGCACCAAAATAGAGTAGAGGTTAGGCAGCTTAGGTGGACTAGGTAAGCTTAGTTGGTGGAGCTTGGTTAAGTTGAAGTTGGAGGATGGCCAAGGAGTTGGTTGCTTGCTAAGCTAAGCTAAGCTAAGCTAGCTTAGCTAGTAGTGGAGTAGAGGTGGAGGTGTCGGAGCTAGGGTTTGGATGGAGGAGCTGGATCTAAAGAATCTGGAACTGAAGTGGAGCTGGCAACTTATGAAAAGGTCAACAAGGGGCTACTTTAGCTGGCTTAGCTTGCTAGTTCTTTGCTAGCTACTAAGCCAAGCTAGAGTGAGCTGGCTTCTATTGAATGGAGCTGAGGTGAGCTGTGTCTGGTGCTCCTAAGGAGGATTGAGCTGGTTGAGATAGCTAAGGTAGCTTAGCTCAACCAAGTTGAGCTAAGCTGAGTCCCTGGGAGCTTGACTTGAGCTTCCTAAGTTTGGATGAATTCATCTTCAACTGGCTGGAGTTGAGTGGAGCTGGACGTAGTTGGATCTGAGCTAGGGTGAACTCCAGTCAACTCTATTGAGCTAGCTAGAGCTCCCTGTAGACTAGTGGGAGCTGAGATAAGCTAGACTCAACCAGGTTGAGTTGGATCTGAGCTAACCTGTGCTAGGATGAGCTAAGATGAGATCTCTTGAGCTTCCATTTAGCTGAGATTAGCTGAATGGAGTTGGGATGAGCTAACCCTAATCCAAGTGAGCTGGATTCCAGCTATGGTGAGTTGGATCAAGTTGAGTTCCAACTAGTTTGAGCTCCTGCTTCACCATTTGTATTGTTGAGTGCTAGGGTTTTAGGGATCTGTATATCTGTTGATACCTAACACTCACAAAAACACATTAAAAAGTAAAAAAAAAATGCAATGCATGCCTAACCTAATTAATACCTAAATGAAGCCCAAAAATCTGTTTGAGAGCAAAATCCTAAGAGCTAGGTTTATTTTAATGCATAAAAATTATGATAAACTGGCGTTTATCACACCCCCACGCTTATCTTTTGCTATTCTCTTAGCAAAACTTTAATTTTTTGGAAAACAAGATTTTTGGGAAATCTACTTTTTTCGACTTTTGAGGAGAAAAAGATTAAGGGTACTTAGTTGATCTAAAGACAGGAGGCATGGGATTCGTTAAAGATATACAACGGGATTTATTTTTGGATCAAAAAATTAGACAAAATTGGATCAATATATCCTCCATAAAATTCACAAATTAACCTCTTGTTAATTCAGATGACTTGAAATTTTTGTTTTTGGGATTTTTCTAGATCTTGAATCTGATTCGCAACTTGCAATATCCTTTAAAACCTTGTGTCCGTGCTTGTGAAAAGCCAACATTTATATGGGCGTGTTTTTGGTTTAAAACTTTTTTTTTCTCCCCCATGCTTATTTTTAGCTTAGTCTTACAACAGATGTGTCGGGATCATCATTCCCGTTACCAATCCTCGGTAGGGCTCTGGCGCCAGTACTTCGGGATAGCACTATCCATGACACCACCCAGGAGCTCACAACCCCAAAACACAATGCGGTGTAAAGGGGTGCTCCAAGTAAACTCAAGCTCATGCTCCAACACTATAGGTAGAGCACCGTCCAAGACACTTGAGTTGCTAAAATACGCTTTAATGCTCTGTCTAAAGAAATGAAATATCGATATGGAGCAATGCCGAGGTGGCAACATGCTGACATCACATCCTCAAAGGAGGCATTTTCCTCCTTCTCGATGGTGGAAAATCAAACCGATGTTCTACTTCAGACTTTTACTAAGTCCAAACAAGGGAGTTTTTCTAATTTCTAGTTGTTTTTAAGTGTTGGCTTGTGTGTGAAATTTGACACCGGAAGTTCCACAAGAATGCAAGTTTTTAATTCAGAAACTAAGTCAGATACTTTCTGAATTACAAAAGAGGATCAAGTCACCTAAATTACCATGAGTTCAGGTGGAATTTTAGCAAAGGATATCTAATCTAGTCTAAAAATAGACCTTGAAATTCTAATGACTATATCCACATCCTCATCCCCAGTTTGTTAAAGATTAAATCCCATTGTACCAAAAGTGAGTTTTTCAACCTTAGTTTCGATTTGAAAATTTTTCCCCAAAATGTTTCCAACATTTTGTTTTTTTGGATATGCAAGTAGGAAAATAAAATAACTAAAGAAAAATGCATGTTTTTAGGTTTTGAAAATCCTAAATCGATTGTCAAATTTAAAGAACACCCCCCATGCTTAAGATATGCAATGTCCTCATGCATTAGGAGGGAAAAGGGATCACCTTAATGAAGTGCGGTCAGGTTTAGGATGTTCAAAACTTGGAAAAAGAAAGGAAAAACGAAAGCAGGAAAAAAAATCATGGGTTACCTCCTATCCAATGCTATCTTTTATTGCATTTAGCCGTACATGAAGGTATGTACAGAAGATGGAAAATCATCTAAATAATTGGACACTTGAATCTCCTCAAGAATTGTGTTATCCTAAAGATCCCTAAAATGATGAAAGGTAAAGAAATCATGATCAAAATGAAATGGAAAAATGAAAGAATGACTCGAATCAGCCCATGGTTTAAGTGCATGTAAAATGCCAGACTCTGGTGGGTCGGGTGATAGGTCCAATGGAAAGGGAGGGGGAAAGGAGTTAATGAGATGTAGGGTGGGTGAAGTTAGTGTGGATGTTTTTGGTGAAAAATCAAGAAGATTGAAAGAGTAAAAGTCAAACCCTAGTTGATCTAAAAAGTCTCGGACCACAAAATCATCCATAGAATAAGAATCAATAAAATCTTGATCCATTGTGGTCAAAGTTGAGTAGGATTTGATCAACAAAGATTTCTCACAAATTGCTTCCATTGTATTATCAGTGTCCTTGAAAATTTTATGATCAATGGACTTCTTGGAAGGTTAAAATAAATCTAATGAGAAAATCTAGAACCCGCAACTTATATTCATTTTCCCAGAGTGAGAGTTGATATTAGCTATCGCGGTAATTAGAAGGGGTCTTCCAAGAATGGTGTTAGTGAGAGCTGCAGGTACCTCTATGTCAAGGACTAGAAAATTTACTGGATTTAGACAATTCCGGACCTTGACAATATGATCCTCAATGATTCGTCAAAGTTGAATGGTAGATCGATCTCCCAATCGAAATTTAACCTTAGTAAAATCACCGAATTAAGATTCCTTGGAAAAGACTGGGGGAATGATATTAGAAGAGGTACTTAAGTTGAGAGGGGCACGAAGAAAAGTGGTGTCATTAATGACAACCGAGATGAGTTATGTGCCTGGGTCTTTTTTTATAAAAAGCAGCTTGCTCTGAAAAATTGAGCTAGCTATTTTTGAAAGGACCAACCTTCCTAGATTCTGATCATGCACTTTTGAAGTAAATCTTTCAGAGGCAGGGGGAGAATCTAGGAGGGGAATATTCCTCTCGACTTGCCCAAATAAGTCGAAAGGATTGTGGTGAGAGGGCTTTGATTTTGGATTGTTGGATTGTAATTTTTGAGAGTGGGAAATATGGTTTGAATCAGGTGTTTTTGGGATTTCTTTTTCTTCTTCCTGATTGAGGTTAGGAGAGTCAATCTGCATTGGTTGAGAATCAATTTCATCATTTGAATGTGAAGGCCTTAAATCTATGGTGGTTTCCTAACTCCTCAAAGTCTCTGCATACGCAGTTTGGTGATCATTGTGAGGAGGTGGGGGGGCAGATGTTGATAGAAACTGGGTTGATGCTGCAATATTGGGTTAATAGGAGACAGAACCATATGGTTCTGATGTTGGTATCCACCAGAGTGTTGGTTCCTATGATTAATAAAGTTTGGTGTGGGTTGGGATGGTGAGTGTCCTGCAGGTCTTTGAGTCGAAATATCCCCAATTTGATCATTGAGATTGTTAATAAGATGGGCTGTTTCCCTTGTTTTTCTTTGTAACTCCTGTAAGGTTTTCATCATCTGGGCATTAATGTCTTCTTGAGATTGCCCAGATTGATAAGTATGTTTTGAACCATACCCTCCAAACGAGTTCTGTTGCTGGTGTGGAACGAGATTAGTCCGAGAGTGAGTCCGATAATTCCCCTCATTAGAGGAATTTTTCAATTTCTCCTGGAAAATAGGGACATTTGGGGTGTGGTGATGATTGAGATAAACAAAATTTCCTGTTGAACCATAGAAGGCCTTAGAAAAATAATTATACCCAGCATAGGATTTATGCAGATTTTCTCTCATGCAGGTGTTAGTTGGGGTGAAACGTGGGATTTGCGGAGCTTGGTTAGGTGTAGCAGGTTGACCCTGGTTGGCTAGGTCAGTTAATTCCTTATGCAACTGTTGCTGCTGAATTTCTAGCTGAGCCCTGATAGAGTAGAAATTAGGTGGAAGGGCCTGATTAAGTAGCTCCTAGGTGGAAAAATAGGGGAAAGAAAAATTAGCATGTGGGTTCGAGGACCAATTTTAATTTCCTATTTTTAAAGAAGTGGAGGAATGCATGGAAAGGTCTTTTTTTTAGGGAGGCAAAATCAAGTGGTACCTCCAAGTGTGGAGTTTTGGACCGCTGCCCGTGCAAAATGAAGAAATGGTAGGGGAGGAGAAGAGATGGAGATGGGAGAAGCGTGCACACAAGCAATCAAATTCTACACCTAACTTAATTGTGACTCCCTAGAATTTAAGCTAAGACTTGGTTTACTTAGGAAATAAGTAATCAATAGTAAATATCCATTCTATCAACAAATCTAGCCAAGTTGCTTAAGGGGAGGTTTGGGCCTAAGCGTTTCCTAGGAAAATCCCCAAGTGCTTGTACAAACCCACGCCTGGTTGTTTGACACGGCCCCTTACTTTGAAAACCAGATATAGATGACAGAATTAATATTAACTAGAGAAAACATAAGTCGTATATAGCAAGCCTAAATTGATGAAACCTTAGGAGTCAAATTGCTACAAATTTTAGTTAAGGCTCGGATACTAGTGTGCACACCAAATGTGGAGGGTGTTCTTTGGGTTGTTGCCCTGTTATTTCAATTTTTTTATGTGTGTGCAGGAATTGAAAAGTGGTTCCAATGCAAAGCAGGTTGTCACACAATTATTGCATTTGTGTCTTTTAAGATTCAATTTAATCGAATGTGTTTTAGGGTTTCTCTTTTTAAATGTTCAAACAAGTTTGAAACTCCAAAATCAAAGGAAAAACAAGTTGTATTGGTGAGGGTGTATTTCCTTTATGTTGTGGGACTAAAAGGCAAGAAAGAAATCCTAATTGGATTTGAACCCTAATCGAGAAAATTACTACCAATGAAATGTTTTTAGGTTTTCTGAATAAGTAGTGGTCCAAACAGTGCAGCTAACACCACTACCTTATGTAAAATCAAACAAGGATTCGAGAAAAGATTTTCATATGATTTTAGAAATTTGTTTGATAATTATTTTTAATTTTTATTTTTACTGGTGTCAAAGTCTAGAAATCATACCCGTGGGTATTTCGGACCTTTTAGTATTACCACTAACCTTTAAAAATTTTAGTGATTTTATATGATGTGTAAAATTTTACAAGGATTCCAGAAGGCTAAATTTCACAAAAATTGGATGAGTATAAAAATACTAAAAATTCACGAACAGTAGCAAAATAAGAAGTTTAGAGGGTGTGACCCCTCTGCATTCCACGAATTTTTAAAAGTTAAATGCAGTGCCAATTGATATGAAATTTGGAACAAATGTTCCTAATGTAATTTGGAACCACTGTAAGAAATGTTATGAATTTAAGAGGCATGTGTCGTTGGGAATTGATTTTTTAATTCCATACAAAAATCTGGATAGGAAAAATAGAACACCAATACTTGTAATGGAGTGGTGTTAATGAAACATTCATGCAAGCAATGAATTTTAATGGACACCACTCCACTTAAGTAAGATGTTTGGGATCCTGAAAGGCAAGTTTAATATTTTTTTGGTAGCTTTAATTAACTATGTGACAAGAAAGGGGAACCAACCTGGAAATCCACAGGAAGAAAGGGAACTTTGAACTCTTGCTTCCAAATTCCTGCTTTCCCGCTATAGTTCCTGCACACACTATAGAAAAGAAAGAGAAGGGGATGAGATCCACTTCAAGCAAGAGGAAGAAAGATTAAGCAAAGCCATGTCTTCCCAACAACAGTGCCAAAAAGTGATGTGAAGTTTGGCGTGCTTTGTAAAAGCAGGTTTATGAGTCGTTGTAACAAGCCAAATCACATATGCTTTTAAATTTATATTCCTAGATAGGAGAGTATTTAGGGTCGTCCAAGGAGGAAAATTTGCAATTCAATTCACTTGCTTAGAAAATAAATCCCAACTTTATTTTTATATTTTAAATATATATATTTTTTTAGTTTCGAAATAATAAGGGCAAAGTGTGAATTGTGACAAAAAAGTGCTAACACCTAAAATGGCTAAGCTAAAACTTAAGAGATGAAAATGTCCACTACCTAAGCTCACTCTAGACAAGTGGACGCCTAGAGTAATTAGGAAGTGGAAGTGAAATAAGTGCTAGAACAAAGACAACAACTGCAATAGGAATTAAAAAGAAGGCAATTCAATTAAGCAAATTTGTGTTCTCTACAAAGACAAGTGGAGGAATGCTTCTACTAGAAATGAAAAATATAAAAGTAATGAAAGAAACACAAATCCTCTTGCAAAATCTAGTGACGGGAGTCTTCTTGCTCCATGCCTAGCTTTTCCTTGGCTTGAAAAGAAGGTCGCCTTCTTCTCCTTCCTTGAAAGCTCCTCCAAGTTGGAAGCTATCACCTTCAATGCTCTCCTCCAAGGGTGGGCATGCACCACCCTCAAGATTTCCTCCAAGGTGGCGTGGACCACCTTTAAGACCTCCTCCAAAGGCCTTGCTTGCCTGTCTCCTCCTTCAACTGGCGTGGGCACAAGAGAAAAGGGAAGAGGGGAAGGCACCAAGGGGATAGAATATCCCCTTAATCTTCTTCTTCTTCTCTCTTGTGTGTGGGCTCTAGGTAGAGTACGAGAGGAAAGTTGCCAGCCAAGGATGGTTTGAATGGTGGTGGGTAGTGGTCTTTTCATAGGGTAGGACGAGGGGTTAGGGTGACTCTTGAAATGGAGGGCTAAGATGGGAAGATGGAGGTGGTTCGGGATCCTATGGCCAAGGGTAATAGGCACCAACCCAAGTGGCACCTGGGTGGCGGTTATTGGTTGTGGCATCCCTTGAAGTTGGCACCAAAATGGCTTCTAGAAGGGGGGCTTAGGTGTCACCAAGTATGGTTCTAGAAGGAGGGGTAAGTGGGTGGCTAGGATGGGTTGTAAGGTTACGTGTAGGGCCGAGATGTGGGGGTGTTTTGGTGCCAAAAGGGACGGCTTCTAGAAGGGTATTTTGGCGCCAAAACAAGGTGTCTTTTGGGTGTAGTTGTGGGGCTAGGAGGTGTCCATCTTGGCGCCAAAATATAGTTGAGGTAAGGTAGGTTAGGTGGACTAGGTAAGCTTAGTTGGTGGAGCTAGGTTAAGTTGAAGGTGGAGGATGGCCAAGGAGCTGGTTGCTAGCTAACCTATGCTAAGCTAAGCTAGCTTAGCTAGTAGTGGAGTAGAGGAGGAGGTGTTGGAGCTAGGGTTTGGAGGGAGGAGATGGATCTGAAGAATCTGGAGCTGAAGTGTAGCTGGCAGCTATTGAATAGGTTGACATGGAGCTACTCTAGCTGTCTTAGCTTGCTAGTTCTTTGCTAGCTACTAAGCCAAGCTAAAGTGTGTTGGCTTCTGTTGAATGGAGCTGAGGTGAGCTGGGTCTGGTGCTCCTGGGGAGGATTGAGTTGGTTGAGACAACTAAGGTAGGTTAGCTCAACCAAGTTAAGCAAAGCTGAGTCCCCAAGAGCTGGACTTGGGCTTCCTGAGCTGGGATGAATTCTTCTTCAGCTGGTTGGAGTTGGGTGGAGCTGGATGCAGCTGGATCTGAGATGGGGTGAACTTCAGTCAACTTAGTTGAGCTAGCTAGAGCTCCCTGTAGAGTAGCTGGAGGTGAGATGAGCTGGACTTAACTAAGTTGAGCTGGATCAGAGCTGACCTGAGCTAAGGTGAGATAAGATGCGATCTGTTGAACTGCCATTCAGCTAAGATAAGATCTCTTGAGTTGGAATGAGCTAACCCTACTCCAAGTGAGCTGGATTCCAGCTATGGTGAGCTGGATTAAGCTGAGTTCCATCTAGTTTGAGCTCCTCCTTCACCATTTTCCTCCTTGAGCACTAGGGTTTTAGGGATCTATATATCAATTGGTCCCTAACAGTCACAAAAATGCATTAAAAAGATAATAAAAAATGCAATGCATGCCTAACCTAATTAATGCCTAAATGCAGCCCAAAAACCCATTTACGGACAAAATCCTAAGAGCTAGGTTTGTTTTAATGCATAAAAATGTTGATAAATTGTCGTTTATCGACGGGATCCATCTTCCAAAAATATTCTATGATTGTAATAAGATGGCTCGATACCCCTAAGGTCATGAATGGTCCAACCAATTGCCTCCTTGTGTTCCTTTAGGACCTTAATCAGTTTAATCTCCAGCTCCTTTGTTAATTTAGCACTGATAATCATAGGAAGCATCTTATGTGGTCCAAAAAACTGATATTTCATATTCTCAGGCAAGGGTTTCAGTTCATGCTGGGGTGGGTTGATGATTGAAGGTAAGGAAGATGCTGATGAAGACTCATTAAGAGGATGAGGTTGAGAGTGAACAAAATCAATAACCTCTTCATAAGGTGGTAGGTTTGCCAAAGAGGGTTGCGGGTCCGAATCATCCTCAGAGGAGGAACTTTCAAATGCAGAAATCGACATACAAGTTTCAATATTCACATTATCATCCTCAAGTTCCTCAATAAATCCACAATCCTCGAATTTGTTAATCACCATAAAAATATCCAATTTCATTCTTTGATCCCCAAAGGTGATTTCCATGATACCGCTCTCATAGTTAATGTTGGACTTGGCGATAGCCAGGAATGGATGCCCTAGAATGATGGGTGTGTTCCTTAAATTCTTAGGTACATCCGTATCAAGGACAAAGAAATCCATAGGAAAATAGAAATCCTTAACCTTGACAATAACATCTTCAATAACGCCTCGCAGATTTGTGACTGAATAGTCCGCTAGTTGCAACGTTGTTGAAGTCGGCCGAAGTTCACCTAATCCGAACTTCCCATAAATAGAAGTCGGAATTAGGTTAATGGATGGACCCAAATCCAACAATGCTCTATCAAAGCTGTAATCTTCAATGACAGAAGAAATCAAAGGAGCACCTGTATCCCTCTTTTTCTGAGAGAGGTGGTGTATGATAGTAGAAGTAGCCTACTTAGAGACTACCACCATCCTCGGAATAGATTCTCTTGTCTTATGCTTTTGTCTACATAAATATTTTAAAAATTTCATGTATGCTGGTATATGTTTGATAGCGTCTAGGAGTGGGATATTATCTCGACATTCTTGAAAATATTCAGAAGCTCCTTATTACTATCAACAAACTTCTTCCTTAATCTAATCAAGGCCTCAGAAAAAGGAACATGAGTCGGATCTTCGGAATTAAGTTCCTGAGCCTTGATTTCTTCTATAGAGTTCTCTCTCTCGTCAGGGTCTTCAGGATTTGGTAAATCAGAACAGTATGATTTTGGATCCTGAGTTTGTGTACTACTCCTCAAGGTAATAGAATTAGCAGATGCATATGAATTTGGGTCTTGGGGTGGGTTAGGAAAGATTGGAGGGGCTTCATTAGCCAAAAACCTTTGATTTGAGGAAGAAGAAGAAGAGGAAGGACCCTGCTGAACCACATGAGCATATTTGTATGGGTCCCTCTGATTTTCGTGCCCATAGGCTTGATTGCCCAGATTCTGAAAGTTACGAGGGTTGGGTACAGGTTCAGATGGTAGAAATCCAGGTTGATGATAATTAGCTATGAACTTGGTTTGCAAGTTATCCAGTGAAGTTTTCATTTGATGCATGAGCTGGTGCATAGATCCTTGCAACTCTACCATTTGTCAGTTCAAATCGGCCTGCCCTATGGGTTGACGGGCATTCCAAGCTGGCTGATTGACCTGATTAGGGGGTAGCTGAGTGTAAACGTGACCCTGACCCATTGGTCATTGCAGAGCATAGTTGCTGGGTCGGAATTGGTTTTGCTATCTCGAGTTTTTCCAGGAGAAGTTAGGGTGGTTCCTCTAACCCAGATTATAAGCATTGGAGTAAGGGTTGGAACTAACATTCTCCTGTACTGCACAAACATCCTCATAGGGTGAGGATGGAGAGAAAGAAAGGCAGGGATCAAACAAACTGGCATCTAAGGCCCCAGTTTGGAACTCGTGGGGTTCCGAATAATGCTGAATCACAGGTTGAGCCACATCAAGTTGATTCACGATCTCTCATCTAGAAGGAGCTCGCAATAAATGGAATCCCAAATTCTGGGATTTAGTGGATCGAGAGTTGTTCATTGAGTTCTCAGTTATCCACTTCTCCATTCTGTTAGTAACCAAGTCCACCTTATCAAGTTTATTACAAATCAATTCCATATCAAATGAATGAGAGTCGTGGACTTCATTAACATTCGATCTAGGCTACTGGGACCGGTGAAAAGTATCCATGGAGGCATGATTGATCGAATTCTTGCTCATCTTCTCAAAAATCGTGCACGCTTTCTGCGTCATTGTTGACGAAGTTGCCTCCACAAGAAGCGTCCATGTGATTTCTGACTTGCTCAGTGAACCCGTGGTAGAAGATCTGCACGAGTTGCTATTTCGGCACCTCGTAGTGTGGACACCTCTGCAATAAGTCTTGCAATCACTCCCAAGCAACAAGAAACTGCTCGCCTGGCTGCTGGGTGTAGGTAGTAATTGCCGTCTCAAAGAATTGGTACATCCGATAGGGAAGAATTTCTTCAAGAAGGTTGATTTCAAATCATTCCAAGTTACAATTGGCCTTCCTATAGTCTTGTTCCAATGAGCAGCTTTATCCCTAAGAGGGTGGGGGAAGAGCCTAATGATCATCTGCTCCTCATTCACGTTTCGTGCCTTGGTGGTCTGGACCAAAGTGGTCAAGTCCTCCAAGTGCTGAAACGAGTCTTCAAACCCAAGCCCATAGAAATGTTTGATCAGGCTTAACACCTAGGGATTGATTTCTACGTCCCTAGTAGGAATCTGGATGCTAGGACGTTCCCCACAATTTGAAGAATCGTAAAAAACCTTCAAGGGCTGAGCATCCTACATTCTCTGGAAACATTCTTGCATTCTCTGCATTTGTTCCAACTACCTTTGAAATACCACCTATGGATCTTGAGGTAGACGAGGCTGTTGATCGGCCATGGGATCAATTTGGTCAAAATCCAATCTATGCCCCCTAGAATACTCTAGTGGTCCTTCCAATCGAGGATTCAATGACATCCTTCCCAGCATAAACTAGGAAAAGGTCAGAAGGACTATGGATACGAACCCTACAGCACAACAAAACAAGCTTGTCCTTAAGTGGGGTAGCCTAAGGATCTACAGACTCTTAGAATCCATCCTAAGATTATAAACAATTTACTCTACTTGTGTCTGCTCAATCTAACCAGTTAGATGGAGGGATTGGGGAGAAGGTTAATCATAAACAATCTCAGACTGGACCCCGAAGAGTGAATCAGTCCTTAAGGCCAATGTCTACTTGATTTTATTTACGACTGGGATTATTGTGCCTACGGAATGTGGTGGGTCCCTAAAATGGGTTGTGCCCTTAATGATCAATTGAGTATGTGTGTGTGTGCACATTCAAGCAAGGTTATTTGTGATGAGTAGATTTTAATGTTCAAATCTTGCTTAAGTACCTTTTAGGGTTTAGAATTAGGTTTAATTTAATCAAGTTTGAGGCAAACCAGGCTTTCAAGCACTGATGAAAATCACTTTCCTTTTGAAATAAAAAATAAAGTGCAGTACTTGGTATTGATCTAAATTGAAAACCCTAAGGGGAAGCTACTTGGTGAGTTGATTTTAAGTTAAGTGGTGCAGCCCAAATAACTCAAACAATTGGCCACAATTAAACCACTGAGTTAGGCACACAAATCAATTGAGCTAGACTAATTTCTACTCTTTTATATGTTGATTTTTGTGTACCGGTTCCACAGATCAGAATCCAGTTGAGTAGATAAGAGTAAATTAGGTTATGTGCCTTCAATGTGGGTGTATGTTATGTGCATGTTTGATTTATCCCACAAAAGTACCATTTTTATTTCTTATATGCGAGGGTGAAATGAATGTGGGTGGAAATCCAAGCAACCAAACTAATCCTAGGATTTATGCAAACACCTAGTTTAATTGAAGTTTGAATTAATGTGATGAAATGGAATCTATGGAGGGGGAAAAATGGGGAGCACTTACAGTCGTCTTCAACTTCACTTTACTCCGATCTATCACATGATGATTCCCTGATCGAGGTATCTGTAAAATAATAGACGAGATAAAGCAAGTTAGAAAATAGAAAAGTACGCAAAATGCAAAAAGAAGATCAAAAAATTATTTCCTCCTTGGCAACGACACCAAAATGTTGACAATAGAAAACTACACATTCGGAGTTGGATTTGAAAACCCGTCGTTGTAGTTCGAGTCGCGAAGAAATCCGTTCAATAGATAAAATTTATTTCGAAAATCAGTAAAGAAGTTTCGAGTCAAACACATGGAGGCTATGTCAATCTCAAAATCCACAATTATATTTTTTTGTATTCTTTTTTTTGTTTAAAAGGTGAAGTAATCACAATGGAATCACTATAGATAATAAGAGAGAGAGAGAACAATCACTTGATATTTGAATAATGTTTTTACAACTAAGAAAGTGGAAAATGATTACACTAGAAAGAGAGAAACCGTTACAACTAGAAAGCGAAAAATTATACTCTAGAAAGCAATGAAAGAAAGTAGAGAGATGTTATCCTCCTCTACAAATGCTTGGAGGATGAGCCAGACAGAGGCGATGCCTGGAAGATGGAGGACGAGGCAGGATGAAAGAGGATGAAGTCGAAAGAACAAGAACGAGGCAAGATGTCAACCTCATCATTGGATCCACTTCCGAAACGTCGGTGAAAGCTTGTATTTAGCTCTTAAGGAGCATCCTGGGTGCGGGACAAGCTTCTCTTAAGCTTTGGAGTGGGAGAGAGGAGAAGCAATGGATGAGAAATTCGTAAGGTAGCGGTATTCTTTTGTAGTTGTAAGGATTGGGGTCATTTTGGATGTTTTAACTTCAAAAACATTAAAGAGGGGCCTTTAATGATAGACATAAATGTCGCTAATGGTTGGTCGTGGACGACGTGTGTGCGTGCCCACTCCTCTTCCACGCCTAAATGCACGCCCACGTTTGGGTGATATCAGCCATCCAATCTCAAGATTGGACGGCTTAAAATCATCCTCACCCATGTCATTCAAATGCCCCCTACTGTGCCCGTGCATGCAATGAGGCGTGCAGATGTGCATCATAGCATGCGTACGCAATCAACGATTCCTCTGTGCACCACGTCTCCTCCCCTCAGCCACTCGATCTTCATCTGATGATCGAATTGAATGAGCCCCATGCCCTGGCTGGGTTGAGGTGCTCAGCGATGCTCAAACGCACATCGCCTACAGGAGCGCAACCACTGCACTAAGGACTCAACTTTGTCATGCAGAGGGATTAGGTGCACGCGATCGTGGCTGTTGGATAATGATTCAATGGCCTAGATCGCCCGTGCCTTTGCCTTCAGAAATGAAGCTGTGAGTCCATTGGGTCGATTGGGTGGCTAAGATGGTGCCATGTGGTGCCCACTTGGTCGTCCATCTTGTGTGTGTTGTAGATGGTGCCACGGATGTTGGATTGGATCAATTTTCACACCGTTAGATTGGATCATCAATCTGAACCCATCCGTGCAGTTGGATTTGTCGTCTGAAGTGTGGATTGGCACCATCTTGGCCCTTGATCTTTATGCTTCCTTGGTCTCTATCTAGTGCTACGGATGTCCGATCTGGGCGATTATGGAGTCATTGAACTCCAATTGTCTCCCTGATCAAATTCGTGTTGTTGATTCTTTGATCCGAGACCCTGATTAAAATTTCCCTGGTTCTGACCATAAAAGGAGATAATTACTATACAATTTATACAACTTGACCTAATTGCATGATTATGCATGTTATGCAATATTTACAATGTATGATACTAATATGACACTAAGAACATGCATTGATAGACATTTTTGGCTATTTAGATGTATGCACATCAAGAGTCAAAAAGATGGACTATGGGGGGGGGGGACTAAGGTGCCTTTAGAGAGGGTAGAGGGTTTTGATTGGTTGATCCAAGTTGCCTTAGATCACCAAAATAAAAGGCTAGGATTAGGAGTTTAGTGATTAGGATTTAGATTTAAAATAGAAAATAGGTTGGTTTTTGTTTAAGTTTAAGGCATGGCTAAGATTGTTTCGAGGAGAAGATGGAGGGTTGAGATTAATGGATCATGGTCAGCCACTAGGGCGATTTTAAAGCTTAATTGGTCGGCCATTATATGTGGATTGAATGGCTAAGATAGGTTGCTATCCATTATTGGTTTTGTTTTAAGGATATGGGTAGCTATGGGGATTTCTTGGGCAAGGATAGGGCTAGGGTTTTATGGGGAAGTCTAGGACCTAGGAAATGCATTAGATGGTGGGGATTTAAGGATATTGATGTGCATACATCCAAATAGCCAAAAAGATCTATTAATGCATCTTCTTAGTGTCATATTAGAATCATACATTGTAAATATTGCATAACATGCATAATCATGCATTTAGGTCAAATAGTATAAATTGTCTAGTAATTGTCTCCTTTTATGGTCAGGAATAGGGTGACTTCTAATCGGGGCCTCGGATCGAAGATCCAACCATATAGATTTGGTCAGGGTGACGATTAGAGTTCAACGACTCCAAGATCGCCCTGATCGAACATCCGTAGCACCAGATAGAGACAGAGGAGGCCTAAAGATCAAGGGCCAAGATGGTGCCAATCCACACCTCAAACGATAAATTCAACCACACGAATGGGTTTTGATCGGTGATCGCAGCCTAAGAGCATGTAAATTGGCTCAATCCAACATCCGTAGCACCTTCTACATGTCACAGAAGTTGGACGGCCATGATGGTGCCATGTGGTGCCATCACAGCTGCCCAAATCAGCCGCAACACCACTCCCCATCTTCTGAAGGTGCAGCAAGCCGAGATCTAGGCTAATGGATCTTGATCGATCGACCGTGAGGCACGTGCACTTAAATCGTAAGCACGACTAAGAAGCGCCGCTAGCACAGCAGTTGAGCAATGCTGCATGAGAGCGGGGCGCGCATTCAACTTGCCAAGTGCAGTGCATAAGCGGTTAATCTTGACAGCCCAGATCATCCAATCACCTGCACATGCAATCAAATGCACAGTGCGCACAACCAATCAGACACGTGGGTGCGGTTAGGCATAGAAGGCACACATGAGGAGCAATCTGAGCCATCCGATCTCGCGATCGGACGACTGAGATTTCAAGATCGTGGGCGAGGGTTATGTGCGCGGCAGGTGAGGAGGCGGGTGTGCGTCCAAGGCTGCATGACGTGGGGTCTTTAGTGACACTTAAATTCGTTACTAAAGATCCCCTCATTTAATTTTTTAATTATGAATTGACCAAATTGCCCCCTATCCTTGTAACTACAAAAGGAGACCTCTACACTATGAAATCCTCATCCCTTCCGTCACCTCTCTCCCTCTCCAAATGTCAAGAAAAGATTGTCCCACACTTGGGATGCTATTCTAGAGCAAAATCCAATTTTCTCGCCCTTGATCCGGAAGTGGATCCCATGGCGACAATGTGCTACCACGTTCCCGCTTCTTCCTACTTCATCCTCCTTCCCGCTCAATCTTCCACTTCCAGGCATCGCTCCATCCGGCTTGTCCTCCAAGCGTTCGTCATGGAAGATAACATCTCTCTCCCTTCTTTTTAATCTCTTTCTAGAAAAGAATTTCTAGCCTTTTAATTGTAATCATTTCCTGCTTTCTATTTGTAAAAATATTTCAATTATATTAGGTGATTGTTCTTGATCTCGAGGTTTTTCTCTTACAGAAATAATGTCAGAAAAATATGTCCTCGCGATATGTAATGTCGTAGAAGAAACCACGATCAAAGTTACTAAAATATTGAAGTAATACCACACTTCAAGTTGTATCCATAGGGAGGACAAACCAACAGATTCATGATTATGGGGCCATCATGTTCATAGAAATATTCATAAAATCAATTCAATGAATATGCAGCTCAAAATGTAACTTTCAATTTCATGAGAAGTTGAGGGCTATTTACGTAAGCTTCACATCATAAATCAAGCTGTCAATAATATGTAAATGATGCATGTGTAGTGGTAGAGTACGCAATTTCTAGTCGCATGCAAATCTGATTCCAATTTCAATGAGAATTGATGTGCATAATAGGAGCAAATTAAATATAAAAAGAAATAAATATAATGTTGCAATTTCACCCTAATAATTTTATCCAACAAAGTATTTGAATAGTATTCCACAATGGCATTTTTGGTAAATATTAATAGAACCCAAAAGCAAACGAAATCTTCCTCTTGACCTCGTGCTAGGACGAAGCGACGGCAGAAGCTAAGGAGCTCGAGGAAGGTCGACCGTGACGAGGGCTTTGCAATGGTGGTGGTGGCTCTCCAAACAGCGACCGAAGTCGACGCCGGCGATGAGGAGAGGTGGCGGTGTTGATGGCTCGCCGGCGGTTGTGGCTACTGTTGGCACGTCTGGAGGTGTGGCTGAGCTCGTAGTGTTGAGGAGAGCTCAACGGGGGTGACGACACGGAGAGTGGTGACGCGGAGAGGTGGCAACATGAGGGGCGTAACCGGCGGTGTTGGGTTCCTCCATGGTTGTCTGGAGTTTGAAGATGAAGAAGGAGAGGAAGGGGAATGCCTAATGGAGGTGTGGCTGCATCTGTTGCACGAGGCGGAAGGCCACAAGGTCGACTCGTGAGGGGCTGCGCGCGCTACTGGTCGCGCTGCTGCAGGCACGTGAGGGGCTACGCTCATTGCTGGCCATGCGTGAGGAGATACGATGGCAGTGGTGCTCAGGGCCTGCATGCGAGGAGGAAGGTCGCAGGGTTGGCACGTGAGGGGCTGTGCACGAGAGTATGCTACTGTCGGTGGTGCTGTGCCTGTTGTGCACGGGAGTGGCTGCGCGTAGTTGGTGCTGAGGAGAGCGGTGAGTGGTCGGCGCGGTTGGCGAAAGGCACACGGTTGCAGTGTGGAGGATGTGGTGTCGAGCAGCGCGTTGTCACCACACTCGTCAAGCGGAAGTATGGTTACGGTTGGAGGGCTCGTAGTGGCAGAGTCTTAGGCAAGTGGTGGAGGTTGTTGTAGTGCAGTCGTGGGGAGCTTGCGGTCGTGGCAAGGGAGAAGTCGTGGTGTCAACGGTGAAGGCTGACGGTGGTGGAGAAGGCACACGATGAAGGTGGCTACTTGTAGGGAGGAGAGGTGGAGAAGGAGGGGTTCTTCCGCTACGCCTTTTTTTTCCCCATTATATAAAGAAAATGAGAGAGAGAATTAGAGAGGGTGTCAAAGAAGGAAAGAGTCAAAGAGTGGAGAGTATTTTATGTTACCAAATAGAGAGGAGAGAATTGAGGTAGAGAGATAGATTCGTGAGAGAGATATTTAAGTAAAAATAAATAAGGGAATGTGATTGAATAATTAAGAGACATATAAGGGAGCTTCTAAAATCTATTCTCTTACTATATTTTGCTAAGATAAAATCTCACATATCTCAAATCAAGCTTTAATGTGATGCTGTTTCCTTTCAAAGTGAATAATTAATCCTCCCATATAAAGATTAATGCAATTAATACATGAAATGATAAATCTAAAACTCACATCATTTTATCAATACTAAACATGCTTTAGATTAAATTCTCGTCCCAATAATACTGTACTTAAGAACTATATTTGTCCACTAAAATGAACCTATCAAATACCCCCATGCCTAAGTTTTGCTAGTCTCGAGCAAAATCATATGAAATAGACCAATTCTCCAAGTTAGATTTTTCCATCAGCATGCCTTATCGTGCCACACTTTAGAAATTAGATTGAATTACCAACTATAGGCCTAAAGGTACTCAAGTACCAGCCATGATACGGACTTGACTAGCCTCAGTCTTGAGTCCACCACGAAGGTTTCTAAGGCCTGCAAAAACTGTCCAGAGGTTCGTTGACCCCAGTGATGAGTCCATTTTAATGGACTAATATTATGCCTAAGTAACTTTAATCGTACCTTTTAGGTTTGTTAATAACTACATTAAGTTTTAGAATGTTTGCATGCATCATGATTTAAGTTTACATCTATTTTATAGTATTCTATAACTTAATAAGTAATGATTTTATGTTCTTTTTATGTGCAGGAACAATATTTGGCAAATGAATAAGGTGGGGAGGGTAAATTACCCTTTCAAACAACCGACAGCATTTCTTTTCCCCATCCTCCGAGCCCTCTCAACAGCTGCCGGTCAAAAATAGCTAAGGGATTTGAAAATCCTTAACTTACACATGCGGGAAGAGAGGAGTTAAAGAGGAGGTGGAGAAAGGAGTGGAGGATTCATCATCTAGGAACGGTGCAACCACCGCATGCACTGTGCACTAAGTTCTCCATAGTAGCGGTTCCCCCCTCTGCAATGCCATCACCTTCACGCCAGCCATAGCCTCCACTGCAAGCACCCCCCCTCCAGCGCACTCCATTGCTGAGCACACCGCCCCACTTGTGCCTGCACCAAGCAGCCTGCAGGCTCCTGCCTGCAGCATGCTACCACTTCAGGCGTTTCCCCTCCTTCAACGCCCTTAGGCCCGCCTCCAGCCAGCGTCGCTCCAGCACCAATGCCCCATCTGCCAAGCCGTACCCGCACAGTGCCTCCCTGGAGTGCCTCCACCATGCGCACCCGCACAGCGCCATCACCGCACCCGCACCGTGCCATCACCTACCAGCCTACACCTGCACCCAACCACTGCAGGCACCCACTCCATCACCTCCACGCGCCCCTCTCAAGCACCGCAGGCGCTCTTCCTCACCGCCCGTACCCCTGCAAGCACCCTCTCCACCCTCGCCACTCGCCCCCACAAGCTCGTGCTCTTTTGCAAGCACCTGCTCGCACGCCCACAGGCATCCAATGCTCCCTCCAACCGTGCCCACAGGTGGTACACGCCTTCACCACCGCCTGTACGCACCCTCGCAGGCACTGCAGAACCTCCACATGCCACCTTCTTCTCCTTCTTGCAGCCACCACAGGCTGCCATCAGCCACACCGTCACCACCATCGGGTGAGGCCTGAGTGGGGTGATCTTCAGCAGCAGCCTCAACGTCCGTCTTTCCTCCTCCTGTGCGCACAAGCCGCGGCAACAAATCCTCTATTTTCAAGTTGATTAAAAATTACATTTAATGACATTGCCACCAGAAATTAATTTTAATTTCTGATTATTTTATTATGGCAAAATTGCAAATGCACACTCATGCTTTCTGATAATTACACGTAATTGTTATTCACTATTTTCAAGATTGCTTTTGGGATTAACATGTGCACCAATTTCATCTACTATATGTCAATGGAAAATTATACAAAATCATCATATATTTATTGAAGATTTCAGTGAGGGAAAATTGCACATATACCCTAATATTTTTGAGTTACTATGAATCTTCTTTCCATTGCATTTTATGTCAGATTTGACTAGGGATTTCGCACTTATCCAAAAGGATATGAAATAATCGAGAGTTTATTGCATAATTGCCTCCCTGTGGGCATGATCGGCTCTTCTGTGAGTGGTTAGTTTTATTATGGATTAGTCAACTTTTCCACCACTTAAATACTACAATGCGTAGCAGAAAATTGACTTGTCAAATTGGCACCATTGCCGGGGAGGCAATAGACGCAATAGATTTACTTCATTATTTTTGAATATTCTAAGTTGAAAATTTATCTGATAAATTTTTTTTACTGTGCGAGGAATCTGAAGAGGCGACGAGGCACAACAGAGCAGCAACAGCAACCATGAGTTAAGCCACACGTGGAAAAGACGAAGGAGACCAAGATCCCGCTTTCACAGTGATTCTCTGTCGTCAAAAAATTTATTTCTATCTTTTCGCCCTTGTAGTAATTATCACTGAATTTTTGGAGATTGGTCCCCACATTCTTTAGCAACTAGGGCTTACATTATTTTTTGTGCGTGCGTGATTCTATTTTCTACTTGCCTGCCTTTAAAAGCAACAAAGAAAATATCGAGCTGCCTATTTAGAAGTTGCATGCCCTTAGGTGCATGCATTTAGGGGTGATTGAGCAGCACATTAGATCTTATTATTGCATTGCAAGCATATTAGCAAGAAGATTGCTGGAGACAGGTACATCTTTCTAAGTTTTGCATCCAACACCTTTTCATGCATTTGCATTCAAATTAAAATTCTAGACCACCAACTTGTTTGAATTTACTAATTCAGTGGTCAAATAACTACAAGTGGGACTAATAATCAGATTCAACCCTAAAAGCAATTCACATTTGATCTGTTTCTAAGGGACTTGTCTGCGATTTCAAAAGAAATTACAAAGATTTGCGGTGTGTTGCACTCTTTTGACACTGAGCACGCACATTAGGCACCGCACTAAGGATTGATCCCTTAATGCTATAGGCATCGATCTATTTATCGGTGTAGACCTTCCTATTGTGCTTTGTGGTGGTGGTGATACTATCTTTTGACCAAGTGTTTTGATACTCCACGGAGGGGGAAACCCCAACAAGGAGCAAAAGGGTAGTTAAGGGGCACCGCATACGCATCGCCACAAAGGAAGGTGATGAGAACCTCATCATGAGCCATAACTAGCTCATTTTGACCTAATACAAAGGATAAAAGCTCCTACATATCTCAAGGAAAGGCTTAACTCAGAGAATTCTGAGTTTAAGAAGAAAACAAGTCATAAGGGGTAAAAATGCAATTTTACCGGTATAATCTGCATACAAGATAATTCAGGGCCCAAACATAGGTCAAAGCAGCTTAATAAGAATAAAAGTGGGATGAAATGATCTAGCGAGGGCTACAGCAATTCCAAGAAACTAAATGATAATCTGTAACCCTAAAACAACCCACTTCAATTCACAAGGTTCGAGGCAAAGTAAAAATATAATAAGCCCTCTAAAATTCATAGAAAAATAATCTCTAGGGTTTAGAACCTTCAATTTGGCCTTCAGAACCCATTTTGACCTACATTGAGAACCGTGCCCAATTAATAACTTAATTTGGGTTTTTGCGTAAATTGACCGGACAAACAAGGTTTAATATAGAAATGAAATTCACCATCAGATTCCTTAGGTCCTAATTAGTCATGTATAAAAACTTGAGCCTAAGAAGAAACCTCCTTGCCCGACTTTACACTTTGGTCCTCATATATTTACTCTTTGGCCCTCAACTTTTGAACCCTCGCATTTTGGCCCCTAACTCTCCTTCGTTCTTTGCGATCAGGTCCCCCCTGCAAAACCTGCCAGCACCATGCTCCGGCGACCTTGCGCGGAGCATGGCGCCGCGCAGGGTGAGGTGGGGGACCTGGCAAGTAAACCGGGGGTGCCCTGCGTCGTCAGCCGTCGCAGGGACACCCCCCTGGTCGTTGTAACCCACCATACCGGCCGTGCGAACGCACGGACGGTATGGGTTCTTGTTTCCGGCCATCCTTCGGCGAGGGAGACACGTCGTCTCCCTCCGCCTTCCTCCCTGTTTGATCCCTATAAATACCCCCCGTTGCTCCACCGACCGGGGCAGCCTGGATCTGACGGAGAAAATCCCCAACTTTCCTCTCTTCTCCCTCCGGCAGACGCTCACCAGCTCCGGCGGTTTCCTCCCCCTCCACCTCTCTGCTCTGCCGCAATACCAGCAGCAGAGACTTCCTCCCCTGCTCTTCTCGCGCCACGCCGCACCCAGCTGGCGCCTCTCCGGCTCTCTGCTCGCCGCCGCCCCTTTCCCTGAGCATCGTCTTCTCCGGCGACAGTCGATACGACTGTCGCCCTGTTCCTCCCCCTTCGTCCCTGCAAGTAAGCTAGAGTTACTCCCCTTCTTCTCCTCTTTCTTTCCCCGCTTTCAATTTATTCAATTAAGCCCTCGACCGACCCTGACCATCGTCACCCCCTTCGTCTCCGGCCTCCCTCCGGCGAGCCGCTCCCATCACCTCAGCAACCCACACGGCTCGCCGACCCTCACCGCATCTCCGCCTCATCACACTGAGCACCCCCCACCCCCTCACTGCCACTCCACACCTCCGTAATGCTTCCCCCAACAAACCCATCCTCCGACCCACAGTCCGACCTAGGGCAGCCCTTGCACGCCGCCCCGCGCCTCGCCACCACCCACACAAGCTTCGCCACACCTTGGCGAAGCTCCTGGCACTTTCTGATTAGGCCGGGAGGCCATTTTCTTGTGAACAGGCCACCCGACCTCCGCCGCCATTGCCGTGCAGGAGGAACTGCTTCCGCCTGCAGCTACAGGCGCGCCACGCTCAGCGCCACGCCCAGATTCAACTCCCAGGCCTTGCGAGGCGTTTCGACAAAACACCAGGCTCGCAGCTAAGGCAGAAGGCTTCGCGTGACGCCGCAATCTCCCGCTGATTTCCCCGCTGCGGGCGCGCAATTGAGGTGGGACATTTAGTCCCACCTCGGAAAAGCCTGAAGAGGCGCAGCGATATAAGATGCAAAAGTGCTGGAGGCTTACTGCCTCAGCACATGGGGTGAGGTCCCCTTCACCCGCCCGGTTACCCGGTCTCGTCCGCGCTCACGCCCCGTGGACCTGACCCGACCCGACCCGACTTAAGACTGACCTGCACTCCTCGCCCACCACGCACGCCGGTGGGCCTGGACCCGGGCCTGACCCGAACCCGGTTACCCGGCAGCTCTGGGAGAGCTTTCCCAAGAGTGGTTTCAGAGAGAGAAAGAGACGCGGGGGGGGGGAGGGTAGAGTAGGTTTTGCCTCTGACGAAAAACTCTGAAGTGTGCAGGCACAGGCGAAGAAGAAGACCCGCGGAAGAAGAAGGAAGCTGACTGTAGCAACAGGTAGTTTAAGTCGTCTGATTTGGAAATCAGACGACGGCCTGAAGGGAAAAGAAGAAAGGAGGGGTGACGTCCCTGGCTGAAAAAGAAAAGAAGAAGCTGACACTTAGCCGCAGGGAGGAGAAACAAGAAGAAACTCTAAAGAAGAGGCTGAGCAAGGCAGAAGAAGAGGAAAGGCTGCAGAGAAGAAGTACAGCAGAGCCAAGGAAGAAGAAACCTTCACAGAAGAGACTGCAGAAAAAGAAGAAGAGAGGCCAAGACAGAAACCAAGGAAGAAGAAGAAGGAGATCTGAAGAAAGAAAGAGGAGCATCACCTCTGCAGAACAAAGAAGAACATCACGAGGAGAAAACAAAGAGAACAACAAATTCTTTCCCTCTCTCTTTCTTTATTTTTTGTAAAAGAAACATGTATATCTCCAGAATACAACTTGCTCCCTGAGTTCGACCTCGGGAACTCTTTTATTTTCCGAGTAAAAAATTTATATATTTGAAATGTTGGTAATAACTGGCTATACTACAACGTTATAACAATAAAACCCGGTTGTCCCAGAGCATTTCATTTTTGGCGCCGTTGCCGGGGAGCAACGGCTATTCTAGAGGTAAACATTCCTGTTTCTTTTAATTTCTGATAATCTCCTCTCTTTTGTGCAGCTACAGGAACTCAAGAAGACAAGCAACCACACGACAACCACTCCGAAGACAGGTAAATTTTTCCTCTCACTATTAACCCCTAAACTCTAAAGAGGAAGAAAAGAAAAGAACAAGCAATATAGGGCTAACCTGTCTTCCATACTTAGTAACCATAAAGAGTTGCATGTTTTCAACTCATCACTCCTGCACACTATTAAGGGTATTTAAGGGCTAACACATTCTTGCTTGAGCCCTAATTGCCCAACAAAGAGTTAAATGGACCAAGTAGAGCCAACATAAGGTTAAACATTAGGATTTCAGTAGAGACACACCCCTTAATCAAGAATTGAGGAAATCCAAAAGAGGTGTGCCCAAGCCATTGATTGAAAATAATTAACAAGAAAAATCCTAAACAATTGGCTCTCTCTTTAAACACTTGAACCCTAAAAGACAAGATCTGAAAGCTCTCAAAGAATACAAGAGGTAAAGTTGACCCCTTTGGGTCAACCAACCTTAGATTAGGTCACTCTTTGCACTTGAAAAGACTAAAGTTCAAGTGAAACCTTAAGCACCCTGATCTTAAAATTGGTAGACTTAAGAGGTCAAGATCCCCATTCTGGTCTACCTGGAACCGCAGTGACAAGAGAGGTCGGGTGGGGGAAACCCTGTAACCCGTGGGGACGCTCTACCGTGTAGGGGTCTTCGCGGGACTCTCCCTCTCTGGCTGCCCAGGTAATTCTCAGGTGGACGATCTTTCTGATCAAGGGGTCCATCTGCCCCGCACCTCTATAGTCACCCAACACATTTTTGGGTGCCTTGATTGGTTCCAGCACCTTCTAAACTCACCTCTTCCAACTGTGCATGTACGGAAGGAGGTCTCTAAGACCACCCTTAAGACCTCCTTTAGAAATTCGCTCTCGTCAAGGCCAAGCCTCGACGCCCGTGTTTGTGCAGAAACGCCCTCACATTATTCTCTCTTCTGATTTAGAACCAAGTTCTTCTTCCCCCATCATGGCTCAGCCAGTTGAGGAAGAAAATAATCTGGAACACCAGCTCCAGCGACTCAATGACCTCTTCCAAAACTTCGTGCACCCACCACAGCGTCCTATGATGCGAGACCACTACAATCCTGCTGCGGTGGCCATTGAGCCTCGAGTCAGAATCCCGACTGGAGGACCTGATTCCGAACTAAAACCCAACATGATTCATGCTATACCTAAATTCCATGGGCTTAATTCTGAAGATCCCTTCCAGCACATCAAACAGCTAAAGCATCTGGCCCACACTTTTGGATCAGATGCGCAAAATCGGGATATTCTTCTCATGAAGATGTTCTCCTTTTCTCTTATGGACAAGGCCGCCCATTGGTATCAAACGCAGACCCGGCCGATCAACACTTGGGAAGAACTTCAATCCGAATTTTTGAA
Organism: Thalassia testudinum; assembly: GCA_037157565.1. Taxonomy (NCBI): domain Eukaryota; kingdom Viridiplantae; phylum Streptophyta; class Magnoliopsida; order Alismatales; family Hydrocharitaceae; genus Thalassia; species Thalassia testudinum. The sequence goes on along the minus strand of JAZHRO010000003.1, from coordinate 74,557,219 downwards.
AAAGTTTTTTCCCGTTGGTCGGACCAACGCCTTGCGCCATCAGATTACACACTTCACTCAACAATCTGGAGAACCTCTTCATGAGGCATGGGATCGTTTTCAGGATCTCATGAGGAAGTGCCCCCATCACGGAGTTCCTAAATGGGAACAAGTCCAATCTTTTTACCAGGGACTCCGTGAGGACATCCGCCTTTTCGTCAATGCAACTTGCGGAGGAAACATCATGGGTCAACATGAAGACACCATATGGGAGATTCTCGAAAACATGTGCGAGAACTCCATCAACAATGACTCCATGGGATTATTCGACAGGACGAATACCTGCGCAGCGACGAATCTTAAGGGAGCACATGAGACGCAGGGCCTGTCCGCATCAGTCGACCTGGAATTAATGGCCAGTCAATTGGACAAGGTCTCAATCATTGAAAAGAAGGTGGATGAGCTGACTCAGCACTTGCAGCGAGCCACCTCCACACATAACTCCTTTGCACAACCTCCTTCCACACAGGAGACTGTGCAAAATATCCTCCACCGATCTTCCCCTGGGATGGATCCATATCCACCCCCATCTGATTCTTGGACTGGAAGATCATCCGATCCTTTCTACACCAGCCAGGGGAACTCCATTCCTCCTTTCCCTGATTCTCAGGAGGTTCCTCAGACCTGCGAGGACCTCAACGCCATCCAGAACGACCCATTCTCCAACACTTACAACCCTGGATGGCGAAACCATCCCAATTTTCAGTGGGCGGGAAATTCCCAAACCCAAAGACCACCTTTTCAGTCCCGCCCACAGCCCTCTCGTCACTACCAGCCGCCTCAGCCTCGGCCCAACCCTACTTATCCATCAGGGCCAAATCAAGATCAAATGTCCTTAATCCTTCAGACTCTGGCTGACATTCAAAAAACAAATGCGGCTATTCAAAAACAGCACAAGGACGAGCTTACTGAAGTTAAAACTCAACTGGCCCAGTTGGCAAATTCTCGCCAGCCAGGCACACTCCCTTCCCAACCCCTTCCTAACCCAAATAACGTGCCAACCCAGAAGCGCGTTATGAATCCAAATTTAGGCCACGCTCAATGGATTTATCAGGCCCCTACTGCTCCATCTCCAGACGAGATGGAAGCCTCAACTTCTTATGCGGGATTTCAGCAGCAGCCACCCCTCCTACCAAACCCAAACCAAAATCAGGCCGGATTAAATTCTGTAACAACACGTAGTGGTAAAACAACTCAAGATCCGCATTATCCAAACCACTCCAAGCCTGATAACCATGACCCTAGGATAGTTATCCAAGGTACCACTGTTCCAGATCCACAACCTGGACCTATCCTAGAAGAACCAACCAAGATCCCGTTTCCCGAGGCCCTGACCAAGGGAAAGAAGACCACAAAACCCGTGGCCCCTGAGGAGGACCTGGTCAAGCTCTTTGAGCAGGTCCACATAAACATCCCCTTGAAGGATGCAATCCGCCACGTACCAGCTTATGCACGATTTCTAAAGAATATATGTACACCCCAGCGTAAGCTGCGAACCAAGGGAGGGAGCCCAATTGTTCTGTCAGAACAAGCCAGCTCTGTAATCCTCAGTAGACTCCCACCCAAGGCAAAAGATCCTGGAACTCCCCTGATTTCCTGCAAGATAGGTGGTACCCAATTTGATAGAGCTTTGTTAGACTTGGGTGCATCCATAAACCTGATACCCACATCCTTACTCGACCATCTAGAAGAATCTGAGCTAAAACCAACCGAGGTGACATTACAATTAGCAGATCGATCTATAAAGTCACCAAAAGGGATTCTCGAAGATGTTATCGTGAGAGTGCGGGATTTCTATTTTCCAGTGGACTTTATAGTCTTAGATATGGATGCACCTGAGAACCCTAGGGATACACCAATCATTCTAGGGAGACCTTTCTTGGCTACTACTAGAGCCAACATCAGCTGTGAGGAGGGCCAAATAGAGCTTAAGTTTGGAGATCAAACACTGAAAATTGATATATTTAAGGCCCAACAAGGAATTAATTGCGGCGTCATCGAGCAAATTTGTGACATCAAGACTTTGGTTGATGAATCACACCTCCAGAATAACTCGAGTATGCCTCATCAACCACAGAAGGATCTTGACCCGCAAACAGAGGAGTCAAATCCAGATGTGAACAACCCAGTAACTCCCACCCTTGAACCTCACATCTATACTGAACCACCCGCTGCTGCTGAAAACCACATCCTCGAACTGAAACCCCTTCCTGCTCACTTAAAATACGTCTTTTTGGGTTCTAATCAGACCCTTCCTGTGATTATCAATTCCAACCTCAGTCCTGAACAGGAATCCCGTCTGATTGTTGTCCTCCAGCAACATCGCAGAGCCATCGGATGGACTCTCGATGATTTGACTGGAATAAGTCCCTCTTATTGTACTCATCATATCTATTCAGAAGAGGGCACACGACCTTCTCGTGAAATGCAGAGACGCTTAAACCCCAATCTGCAGGAGGTCGTGAAAAAGGACATCATCAAGTGGTTAGATGCCGGGATCATCTACCCGATCTCCGATAGTCGTTGGGTGAGCCCAATTCAGGTCGTGCCCAAGAAGGCAGGACTCACCACTATAACGACTGAGACCGGAGAAATCATTCCGACCCGATTAGCCAACTCGTGGAGAGTCTGTATAGATTACCGTCGACTCAATTCCTCCACGAAGAAGGATCATTTCCCACTACCCTTCATTGATCAAATTCTCGAAAAACTAGCGGGAAATAGGTTCTTCTGCTTTCTTGACGGGTACTTCGGTTATAACCAGGTGGCAATCCATCCTGAGGACCAAGAAAAGACCACGTTCACCTGCCCCTTCGGAACATACGCTTTCCGAAGGATGCCTTTCGGTCTTTGCAATGCACCCGCTACTTTTCAGCGATGCATGCTTGCCATATTCTCAGATATGGTAGGTGATTATCTGGAAGTCTTCATGGATGACTTTTCAATTTTCGGAGCATCATTCGACGATTGCCTCCAACACTTGGTCCAGATACTCAGGCGGTGCATCGATGTGAATTTGGTTCTTTCCTGGGAAAAGAGCCATTTCATGGTGCCTGAGGGAATTGTCCTGGGACACTCAATTTCGGAGAAAGGTATCCAAGTGGATCGAGCTAAGGTTAATCTGATCTCTCACCTTCCTATGCCTAGCTCAATCAGGGACATCCGATCCTTTTTAGGGCATGTCGGTTTTTATCGACGATTTATCCCTGATTTTTCGAAAATCGCACGCCCCCTGACCACTCTTCTCTCCAAGGATGTTCCCTTCGAAATCTCCAAGGAATGCACTCAAGCATTTGAAATCCTGCGTGACCGAGTCACCCAAGCCCCGATCCTACAGTCCCCTGATTGGTCTCAACCCTTTGAGATCATGTGTGATGCATCCGACTTCGCTGTAGGAGCGGTTTTGGGGCAGAAAAATGACAAGAAACCTGTGGTCATTTACTACGCCAGCAAAACACTCGATGAGGCTCAGCGGAACTATACGGTTACTGAGAAAGAGCCGCTAGCTGTAGTATTTGCCCTAGAGAAGTTCAGATCGTACCTTCTGGGTTCCCATGTCATCATATACTCGGATCACACAGCTGTGAGGCATCTCCTTGCGAAGAAGGACGTGAAACCTCGATTGATCCGATGGATCTTGCTGTTGCAAGAATTTGACCTTGAGATTCGCGACAAAGCGGGAAAGCAAAACGTGGTAGCTGATCACTTGTCCCGTCTTCCTTCTGAAATAATTGACCCTTCCGGACCCATCACTGAGCATTTTCCCGATGAGCACCTGCTGACTATTGGTACTAGCCTTCCATGGTTTGCTAATATAGTAAATTACTTGGCATCTCATCAGATCCCGTCCGATTGGCCGAAGGCCAAGAAAGACAAATTACGCTCCGATGCCAAGTATTACATCTGGGAAGACCCGTACCTCTTCCGCATAGGTGCCGATCAGATCATCCGGAGATGTGTCCCGGAAGGGGAAGTCAACAATATCCTCTCTTTCTGCCATGACCAGGCATGCGGTGGCCATTTTGCCGGGCATAAAACCGCATCAAAAGTCCTCCAGTGCGGCTTTTACTGGCCCACACTATTTAAAGACGCATACAGTCATTGCAAGGCATGCAGTCGTTGCCAGACTTTGGGCAACATGAGACATCGCGACATGATGCCTATGCAACCAATTCTAGTATGCGAAATCTTTGATGTTTGGGGGATTGATTTTATGGGCCCCTTTCCTGTTTCGGATGGTTTCGAATACATTTTGTTGGCTGTGGACTACGTGTCCAAATGGATCGAAGCCATACCGACCCGAACCTGTGATCACAAAATCGTTCTCAAATTCATTCATCAACACATTTGCTCAAGGTTCGGGATTCCTCGTGCAATAATCTCTGATGGGGGGACCCATTTCACAAATGCTCAGTTTAGGTCACTGATGACCAAATACGGGGTGTCTCACCGAATCTCTACTCCTTACCACCCCCAAACTAATGGTCTAGCCGAGTTGTCTAATCGGGAGATCAAGAAAATCCTGCAAGTCACTGTTCGACCTGACAGGAAGGACTGGTCGTCCCGACTTCCGGAAGCATTGTGGGCCTATAGGACCGCCCACAAGACCCAATTGGGCATGTCCCCCTTTAGACTGGTGTACGGAAAGGCATGCCACCTTCCCGTAGAACTGGAGCATAAAGCCTATTGGGCAGTACGGAACTGTAATCTAGATCTTTCCAAGGCTGGGACCCACAGAAAACTCTAAATCAGCGAGATCGATGAATTACGCATAGACGCGTACGAGAACTCGCAAATCTACAAGGAGCGGGTTAAAGCCTTCCACGACAAACACATATCGAGAAAGATCTTTCATCCTGGTCAAAAGGTCCTACTCTTTGATGCCCGACTCAAACTCTTCCCAGGAAAACTGAGATCTAAGTGGGTCGGACCATATTTGGTCCGACAGGTTTTTGGAAATGGAGCAATCGAAATCAGTCCACTCAGCCACGATTCTGAACCTTTCATCGTGAACGGTCAGAGACTCAAGCCGTTCATTGATGTAACTTCTACTAATTTGGCTGAGGCATCTTATATCCTCCTTTCCCCTTGAGCTTATTGCACCCAGCCGATGGCGTAAAACTCAGCGCTTAACGGGAGGCAGCCCGTCATTCTCTTTATAAACCTGAAACTTGTTCTGACACCTTTTAGCACTCGAAGTTCACCCTTGTAGACAGCCGACCCCAACTCAGATGTTTGCATCTGGGATTTGAAATCGTCCGCAAAAATTCAACCCGACCCATCCACTCATCCAAATTTCTGTCTTAAGGAATGAACTAAGACCCCCTAGGTTACAATGAGGACATTGCAAATCTTAGGCATGGGGGGTATGAAAGTGCAAAACTTGTAAGAAAAGGTTTCAAACAAAAAAATTCACATATGCCAAAAACACCATAAAAATTAAAAAAAAAAAAAATTTTTTCGAAAAAGAATAAGAGGAAAAGAAGAGAAGGAAATTTTGTGAAGGAGAAAAGAAACAAAATGAAAAAGGAGCACAAAATTATGAGAAAAAGTGATAGTCATTAGTAAGGAACTAAGGAATTAACCTAAGTTCTAGACCTCATTCAAGAAAAGTGCACAATGAGATTAGTGAAGAATGCAAACCTTAGGCATTCTTGAATAGACTCTTAGTACCCATTAAGATCTGGACACTCCTCAAGAGGTTGAGGAAAATGAAAAGCTGAAGTATTAGGTCTAAGGCTTAGGGAGTATTCGGCCTCGTTAACTAATTTTTTGTTTACGGGACTCAGTAACCTAAGCACCCTAACCTCACACACAGCCTAGTTCAGTAAGCGTAAAAATCAGAATCACGCAGAAGCGTCGCAAAAATCTGAAAAGATCACCTAGAATAGGAGCGGCTGATCAACACAAGTTGATTTGGACGAGTTCCCAGCGCGGAGAGGCGGGAAATCCCCTCGAAGATGCGTAACAAAATATCATCTCCTCGGTGCTTGTCTCTTAGGATATTTACATATCCTACTGGGGGCATGTAAGCACTCTGCTGGTTCAGATTCCATGGATGGCATTATCTCGAAGTGTCAATTGCCAGGGTCTGGATTCGGCCACGGAATACCATGGATGGGATTATCTCGAAATCTCAATAGCCAGGGTTCCGGGGGTTGCCATGGGCGGTGCTATCTCGAAGCATCGATCGCCAGGAACCCTTGAGGATTGATGATGGGAGCAAGGAATCTGATACAGACCGTGTTGAAAAGCCAATCCTAGGCTAGAACTAAAAAGAAAAAGAGAGAGAAAACTCTCCAAACAGAAAAACTTTCTATCTCTCTCCTACAAAACGCACTGCGAACTGAGCCAGGGCTAAAATCATTTCAAGCACGGGTGCTTTAACCACGAAGTCCAATAAACCTTAGGTTAGTTCTTGTGGGCCTTAAAAACCTTTGCTAAAAGACTGAGGCTAAGGCTAGACAGATTTGGATCTTAATTGGTACTAGAGTACCTTTTAGGCCTATGGTCAGCATTCTAACCTAATCTATGCTCAAATAAAAAAGGCACTTATCTAAAACTATTAAAAATTTCATGGTCTAGAACAAGGGTTGAAACCTTAAGTTTTTGCTAAGAGACTAGCAAAAGCTAGGCATGGGGGTATGATGAGAACCTCATCATGAGCCATAACTAGCTCATTTTTACCTAATACAAAGGATAAAAGCTCCTACATATCTCAAGGAAAGGCTTAACTCAGAGAATTCTGAGTTTAAGAAGAAAACAAGTCATAAGGGGTAAAAATGCAATTTTACCAGTATAATCTGCATACAAGATAATTCAGGGCCCAAACATAGGTCAAAGCAGCTTAATAAGAATAAAAGTGGGATGAAATGATCTAGTGAGGGCTACAGCAATTCCAAGAAACTAAATGATAATCTGTAACCTTAAAACAACCCACTTCAATTCACAAGGTTCGAGGCAAAGTAAAAATAGAATAAACCCTCTAAAATTCATAGAAAAATAATCTCTAGGGTTTAGAACCTTCAATTTGGCCTTCAAAACCCATTTTGACCTACATTGAGAACCATGCCCAATTAATAACTTAATATGGGTTTTTGCGTAAATTGACCAGACAAACAAGGTTTAATATAGAAATGAAATTTACCATAGATTCCTTAGGTCCTAATTATTCATGTATAAAAACCTGAGCCTAAGAAGAAACCTCCTTGCCCGACTTTACACTTTGGTCCTCATATATTTACTCTTTGGCCCTCAACTTTTGAACCCTCGCATTTTGGCCCCAAACTCTCCTTCGTTCTTTGCGATCAGGTCCCCCCTGCAAAACCTGCCAGCACCATGCTCCGGCGACCTTGCGCGGAGCATGGCGCCGCGCAGGGTGAGGTGGGGGACTTGGCAAGTAAACCGGGGGTGCCCTGCGTCGTCAGCCGTCGCAGGGACACCCCCCTGGTCGTTGTAACCCACCATACCGGCCGTGCGAACGCACGGACGGTATGGGTTCTTGTTTCCGGCCATCCTCCGGCGAGGGAGACACGTCGTCTCCCTCCGCCTTCCTCCCTGTTTGATCCCTATAAATACCCCCCGTTGCTCCACCGACCGGGGCAGCCTGGATCTGACGGAGAAAATTCCCAACTTTCCTCTCTTCTCCCTCCGGCAGACGCTCACCAGCTCCGGCGGTTTCCTCCCCCTCCACCTCTCCGCTCTGCCGCAATACCAGCAGCAGAGAGTTCCTCCCCTGCTCTTCCCGCGCCACGCCGCACCCAGCTGGCGCCTCTCCGGCTCTCTGCTCGCCGCCGCCCCTTTCCCTGAGCATCGTCTTCTCCGGCGACAGTCGATACGACTGTCGCCCTGTTCCTCCCCCTTCGTCCCTACAAGTAAGCTAGAGTTACTCCCCTTCTTCTCCTCTTTCTTTCCCCGCTTTCAATTTATTCAATTAAGCCCTCGACCGACCCTGACCATCGTCACCCCCTTCGTCTCCGGCCTCCCTCCGGCGAGCCGCTCCCATCACCTCAGCAACCCACACGGCTCGCCGACCCTCACCGCATCTCCGCCTCATCACACTGAGCACCCCCCACCCCCTCACTGCCACTCCACACCTCCGTAACGCTTCCCCCAACAAACCCATCCTCCGACCCACAGTCCGACCTAGGGCAGCCCTTGCACGCCGCCCCGCGCCTCGCCACCACCCACACGAGCTTCGCCACACCTTGGCGAAGCTCCTGGCACTTTCTGATTAGGCCGGGAGGCCGTTTTCTTGTGAACAGGCCACCCGACCTCCGCCGCCATTGCCGTGCAGGAGGAACTGCTTCCGCCTGCAGCTACAGGCGCGCCACGCTCAGCGCCACGCCCAGATTCAACTCCCAGGCCTTGCGAGGCGTTTCGACAAAACACCAGGCTCGCAGCTAAGGCAGAAGGCTTCGCGTGACGCCGCAATCTCCCGCTGATTTCCCCGCTGCGGGCGCGCAATTGAGGTGGGACATTTAGTCCCACCTCGGAAAAGCCTGAAGAGGCACAGCGATATAAGATGCAAAAGTGCTGGAGGCTTACTGCCTCAGCACATGGGGTGAGGTCCCCTTCACCCGCCCGGTTACCCGGTCTCGTCCGCGCTCACGCCCCGTGGACCTGACCCGACCCGACCCGACTTAAGACTGACCTGCACTCCTCGCCCACCACGCACGCCGGTGGGCCTGGACCCGGGCCTGACCCGAACCCGGTTACCCGGCAGCTCTGGGAGAGCTTTCCCAAGAGTGGTTTCAGAGAGAGAAAGAGACGCGGGGGGGGGGAGGGTAGAGTAGGTTTTGCCTCTGACGAAAAACTCTGAAGTGTGCAGGCACAGGCGAAGAAGAAGACCCGCGGAAGAAGAAGGAAGCTGACTGTAGCAACAGGTAGTTTAAGTCGTCTGATTTGGAAATCAGACGACGGCCTGAAGGGAAAAGAAGAAAGGAGGGGTGACGTCCCTGGCTGAAAAAGAAAAGAAGAAGCTGACACTTAGCCGTAGGGAGGAGAAACAAGAAGAAACTCTAAAGAAGAGGCTGAGCAAGGCAGAAGAAGAGGAAAGGCTGCAGAGAAGAAGTACAGCAGAGCCAAGGAAGAAGAAACCTTCACAGAAGAGACTGCAGAAAAAGAAGAAGAGAGGCCAAGACAGAAACCAAGGAAGAAGAAGAAGGAGATCTGAAGAAAGAAAGAGGAGCATCACCTCTGCAGAACAAAGAAGAACATCACGAGGAGAAAACAAAGAGAACAACAAATTCTTACCCTCTCTCTTTCTTTATTTTTTGTAAAAGAAACATGTATATCTCTAGAATACAACTTGCTCCCTGAGTTCGACCTCGGGAACTCTTTTATTTTCCGAGTAAAAAATTTATATATTTGAAATGTTGGTAATAACTGGCTATACTACAACGTTATAACAATAAAACCCGGTTGTCCCAGAGCATTTCAGAAGGGTTCGCCCTACTTGCATCCCTTTGTTCGTCCTTGGATTAGCTTCTCACTTGATCTCCTGGGAGTATCATCCAAGCAAAATATAGGCCCTAGGTCACTCAAAGGTTGAATTAACGCTCGTAATTGTAGTGAACAACTTGTTTGGCCATTTATATTAACTAATTCGACCTTTGCAACAAAGAAGGTTAAGATTTCAGGTCCACACCCCTCTTATACCACTTACATGGGAACAAAGGGATAAGTCTTGATCTTTTGACTTATCTTTAGAGTGGAGCCATCACTTACTCATTAAGAACCCGAATTGTGTTTTGTATGCTTGGTAGATGCTCTCTTGAGAGTAATCTAGTGTTTGATCCTGTGCCTGAGAGAATTCTTAGGAGAGCTCACCTAGGAGAGGAAAAAGAAGGAATGGTTGAGCAAGGTGCAAATCAACAAAGGACCCTAAGGGACTATTTTATTCCAACTAACCAACCTCCACATGCACTAAGACGACCGGTAGGGGATAATCCGTATGAGACCAAGAGCAGTACAATATCTTTATTGCCCTCTTTTTATGGTACTACCAGGGTGGACCCCTACCAGCATTTGGAGGAATTCACCGAGGTCTGTTCCACGGTGAAGCTCCAGGGCTTTACTGATGAAGCCCTGATGAGGACTCTATTTCCTTTCTCCCTAAAGGATAAGGCCAAGCACTAGTATCATACCCTCGATGCAAGGGTAAATGATTGGGCCACCCTTAAGGGAGAATTTCTGAAAAAGTATTTTCCTATGAGTAAAACCAACCATTACAGAAGGGAGATTATCAGTTTTACTCAACAGGAAGGGGAGAAATTTCACGAGAGTTGGGAGCGCTTTAATGACCTTCTTAGGTTATGCCCCGACCATCAAGTGCCAAGATGGCAGTTGGTCGAAAGGTTCTATAACGGATTATCTGAAAGGCATAGGCAAACCATCGATGCAGCCTGTGCAGGAACCTTCATGACCAGAACTGAGGATGGAGCCTGGGTATTATTTGAAACATTAAGCAACAACTCCATACATCTGTCCTCTACCTATCAAGAAAGAAAACCATCAATCTTGCCAAGGAAGATAGAGGCCCATGAAGCCGGGTCTTCTTAGGATTCGGCTTATTAGATTCAACAATTGAATAACAACTTTGATAGGCTTTTAGCAAACCCTGGCATGAACCCGCAAGCAGCCTTTATTTTTCAAGCTTCAAGAGAATGCTCCATTTGCCAATGCACAATGCACGCCACTGCGGAGTGCCATCAGGCAAACCAATTCCATGAGTTGATTTAGGCTGACTTGAACATGGCCCAAGGTTTCCGTCCCCTCGCAATAACCCTTATTCCAACACCTATAATCTAGGGTGGCAGAACCATCGAAACTTCTCTTTGAAGCAAGGTGATGCTTCTAACTCAGGGAATACAAGACCCTTACCTCCCCAGCCCATATACCAACCTTATGAAAATCCTCCTTCGAATAAGCCCTCTGAGATGGATGGACTGAAGGCCATGATGAAAGTAATGCAAGAGGATCAGAATATGGTAATCCAATCTCAGAGTAAGATGATTACTAATATGCAATCCCAAATTGGTCATCTTACTAAGGTAGTTAGGCAACGTGATCTGGGGAAGCTGCCTAGGTCCTCTGAGGAGACCCTAAGTGCAAGGGGGTTGTATTCAAGGAGCATGCCCAAGCAGTGACCGTGTTGAGGAGTCGAGGAAAGATTTGCAAGCCTGATAACATTCCTATGGTTACATCTCAGAATTCCCCTTCCACATTTGACACGACTTCCATCTCACCCGAGGAAGAGCCACACCATTCTCCCTCGCAAAAAATCACCCACAATGAGGATGTCATCCTTCCACCACCCCTTTCCAGCCATGATGACCCCTGTACCCAGAAGTCGAGGGTGCCCTATCCAGAGTGCCTATCTGCTCCTAGGGAATCTTCTGTTGGCTCATCTGGAGGCAAGGATAAAACAGAAGAGATTATGGATACTTTTTGGCAAGTCCAGATTAACTTGCCTCTGTTGGAAGTGATTAAACAGATTCCATTCTATGCCAAGTTTCTGAAGGACCTGTGCACCCAGAAGCACCGATCTAGGAAACAGGTCCAAACCAAGGTCATCCTGCGTAACCATGTTAGCTCGATTCTCCAGCATGGAACACTGCACAAAATGAAAGACCTAAGGGCCTCGTACATTTCAGTGGTTATATGTAACCAACACATTGACGAGGCTCTGCTTGATCTGGGTGCGGGGGTAAACATTCTACCGAGCTCTGTCTACGACCTTTTGGGAGGAGGCAAGCTAAAGCCTAGTCCAATAATCCTCAAGGTTGCAGACAGATCACTTAAGACACCGTAGGGATTGTTGGAAGATGTCCTTGTGAGAGTGGAGGATTTCTTCGTCCCCGTTGACTTTCTGGTACTTGATACTGACCCATCTAATAAGCCCACAAAGCCATCCATTATTCTGAGACGCCCCTTCTTGGCCACAGTCAATGCCTCCATAAATTGTACATCTGGGGCACTTAAAATGGGCTTTGGGAACGAGAAGATCCGGTTGAATGTTATTGATACTTACAAGCAACCCGAATTTGAAGATTGTTCTCAAATTGAGGTCGTTCATGAAATAATTGAAGATACTACTCCAGCACTCCTATGTAGAGACCTCCTTCAGAAGGTCATATCTAAGGACCATCCCTTGATTATTAAAGAAACTGAAAGGGAAATGCCCAAATTAGAAGAGTTGCTGGGAATACACATTGAGTCTTTGTTCCCACCCTGGATTGTGAAGGTAGATCCACTGCCCGATGCAGGGACATCTCGACTAAAACACTCAATCCAAAAGGCTCCTGAATTGGTGTTGAAACCCCTCCCGAGCACATTGAAATATGCTTTCCTTGGCACTAATAGCACGCTCACCATTATTATCTTGCCTGCATTATCTGAATTGCAGGAGGGAGCTCTACTTGAGTGTTTACAAAGGGACAAGGAAGCAATTTCCTGGACAATTGCTGATATTTAGGGTGTCGATCCCTCTCTTTGAATGCATCATATCTACATGGATGAGTCCGTGAAGCCTTTCCGAGATATGCAGAGAAGGCTCAATCCAAATATGCGGGAGGTTGTTAAAGAGGAGATTCCGAAATGGCTTGATGCAGGGATTATCTATCCCATTCCTGATTGTAAATGGGTCAGTCCTATTCACGTTGTTCCGAAAAAGGCAGGAATCATTGTGGAAGAGAATGACCAAGGAGAACTGGTGACCACTAGACCCTCAACTGGTTGGAGGGTCTGCATTGATTATCGCCATTTAAACACGGCTACCCAGAAAGACCATTTCCCCTTACCGATTATCGATCAAATTATGGAACTGTAGGTAGGGAACAAGTACTTTTGTTTTCTTGACGGGTACTCTGGGTGCAATTAGTTAGCCATTTTTACTGATGATCAGGAGCGTACCACCTTCACGAGTCCGTATGGCACTTTTGTGTTCCGTCTAATGCCATTCGGGTTATGTAATGCTCCTGCCACTTTCCAATGTTGTATGATGGCTATCTTTTCTTATATGATTGATGAGATCGTTGAAATTTTCATGGATGACTTCTCCATTTATGGCTCATCATTTGACCAATGCCCTTTCCACCTTGATAAAGTCTTAACCAGTTGCGAAGAGGCAAAGCTAATGCTTAGCTGGGAGAAAAGCCACTTTATGGTCCAGCAGAGCATTGTGTTAAGGCATGTAGTTTTCGAGAGAGGATTAGAGGTGGACACCGCAAAAATCGATTCCATCTCTAAGCTTCCATTGCCCGTCAATGTTCATTAGGTTAGATCTTTCCTTGGCCAAGTTGGATTTTATAGGCATTTCATTAGAGATTTCAGTAAAATCTCTAAGCCACTCTGCGACCTGTTACCAAAGGATGTCTCCTTCGATTTTGATGATAGATGTGGCGAGGCTTTCCAAGTTTTGAACAAGGCCCTCATTACCGTGCTGATTCTCCAAGCACCAGATTGGACCCTCCCATTTGAGCTTATGTGCGATGCTTCTGATTTTACAGTAGGAGCAGTCTTAGGTCAAAGGGTTGATGGCAAACCTCATGTGCTACATTATGCAAGTAAGACCCTTACGGATCCTTAGCAAAACTACACGATCATTGTAAAGGAATTACATGCTGTAGTATTTACTTTGGAAAAGTTTCGGTCTTATCTTTTGGGAGCCAAGGTTGTAGTGTTCACTGATCATTCGGCCCTAAAGCATTTTCTGGCTAAAAAAGATACCAAACCTCGCCTAATTCTTTGGATTCTGCTACTACAAGAATTTGACCTGGAAATTAAAGACAAGAAAGGAGTTGAGAATGTGGTAGCAGATCATTTGTCTAGGATCCCTTTTGAGGCATCAAACCCTGCTAGCGGTATTCAAGAGACTTTCCCTGATGAGTCTCTGATGGCTGTGGAAGCTAAAACTCCTTAGTTCGCTAACATAGTGAACAATCTGGTCACAGGCATTACCCCCAGTAATTGGGACAAGCAGAAGCAAGATAGGTTTCTCGCCAATGCTAAATTTTATCACTGGGAGGAACCCGAGCTTTTTAGAATAGGCCCTGACCAGCTTTTTCGCCGTTGCGTCCTTGATGAAGAACAAAGAGGTGTTCTGAGTTTTCGCCATGACCTCCACTGTGGGGGACATTTTAGTGCGAAGAAGACTACCGATAAGGTTCTTCAGTCTGGCTTTTGGTGGCCCACATTATTCCGAGATGCACAAACGTATGTGGGCACATGTCTACGTTGCCAGCAGAGGGGAACCATTGGAAAAAGGGATGAGATGCCACAACAACCTATTCTCCCTGTTGAAATCTTTGATATTTGGGGCATTGACTTCATAAGTCCCTTTCCTGTGTCCTTCGAATATTAATACATCCTTGTGGCAATTGACTATGTATCGAAATGGATAGAAGCCATACCCATGTGAACCAATGACCATTCCGTGGTCTTGAGCTTTATTAAGGCTAATATCATTTCTTGGTATGGGTGCCCAAGGACGATCATAAGTGATGGAGGACCTCACTTAAGAATGTACACTTCGCAAGACTACTCCAAAATTTGGGAGTCAATGACATGGTAGCCACACCTTATCATCCCCAAATGAGTGGACAAGTTGAAGTATCTAATAGGGAGATTAAGCGAATTTTAGAAAAAACTGTCGGGCCTGATCAGAAGGATTGGTCTGAAAAACTAAATGATGCTATTTGGGCCTACAGAACTACGTATAAGACTCCCTTAGGCATGTCTCCTTTCTGTCTTGTCTACCGAAAAGTATGCCACCTTCCTGTGGAAATCCGACATAAAGCTTACTGGGCTATTAAAAGCGTTAACTTGAATCTGGATAAAGCGGGAAAGGCACGTATGTTTGAATTAAGTGAGCTTGAGGAGCTTCGTAATGAAGCTTATGAAACTTCTCAAGCTTACATGCAATGTACAAAAGTCTTGCATGACAAGCACATCAGTAGAAAGACTTTCGAGCCAAACCAGTGGGTCTGGCTTTTCTATTCTTGACTTAAATTATCCCTGGAAAGCTCAAGTCCCACTAGGATGGGCCATACGTTGTTATCAACACTTTCCCTCATGGATCTGTAGAGATTCAAAACCTTGTTTCAGGTGCGAGCTTTAAGCTAAATGGCCAATGTCTTAAACCATATATTACTCTTTCAGATGGCTAGGTTTTACACGCACTTCGGCTTGAGGAGCCTTAGCTCCTCCCACTCTCCTCCTCACGTGATATTCTTCTATGTCTGCGTTTTCCCAATGAGGACATTGTCGGTCATAGGCATGGGGGGTATAACTTGAGAATGTTTATAGCATTTATAAATATTTGCATACATACATTAAAAAAAAAAAATCTCTTTTCTTGAGCTGAATGGGTTAGTCCCTAGCAGAATACCTTTGTTATTGGAGGTTTTTCTTCTTGAATTATTTCTTAAGTTTTGAATCCAGTACATTTATTTCACGTGCATGTAGACTTGGTAATAGATCCTTGAAGAAAACCAATAAGCATTTGTAGTCTACTAAACCCTTGGACAGTTCATAGGGAGTTAGGCATACTATCTTCCAGTAGATCCACCACATATTTCTCAGAAGAAAGTAGAGAGATTACTGGTGTGCTAAGTCTAGTGCAAGGACACTTAAGTTTTGGATAATTAGATGATGATACTTTAGAGTTAGGCGTAGTTTTCACTCTCTGTTTCTATGAGCGTACGTTGTGTGAATTCTTGAGAGTCACCAAATAAGGCAAATACACAGAGATGGAGTCTTAATAAAGCTATGACTATGGTGGATGGTTACGACCATCCTTCATAGAGTCCTTAGCTGAAGGAGGGTAATAGTGTCAAAGGTCAGAAATACGCCTGTCCTATCCATTCCTTGCAGGTGCTGAGAATAGGCACTTCCACCAAATAAGCCACACAACTTCCTCTTGACCATCATCATCCCTAATATTGCCTCGTAAATAAAAGTCTGTATTCTGTTGTGTTGATTGAAAAAGAAACAAAAACAAGAAGAAATAATAATAATAAAGAAAAAGAAGAGAGAAAAGAGAAAGAAAAAGAAGAAATAGTTATAGTACCAAAAAAAAAAAAAGAAGAAAGAGAGTCCAAGTTTATAATGTAACATTGTTTCTGAGGTAACAGAACACCATTCGCGTTCCACCAAATATGACCCATACCTACCTTTTAGTATTTCTGATCACCCGAATACTGGTTGAGGACTCTAGCTTACTTATAGAATTATTAGGACTTTAATTGAAGTGTGGATGCCATGTGAGGCCACCAAATAGTGAGTGCAATTACTAAATCTGGCGATATTTGTGATCATAGAAAGAAAAGAAAGAAAAGAAAGAAAAGAGTGAGCGCCTAGGAACATCAAGACAGCACAGTTGTTTAGCCTCTCTCTAAGTTGACTTGTCTAATAGTCTAGAAATCTTGAGTCTGTAGTACTAGACCACATGTAGCACCAAATGGGTGTGTGCCACCAATTACAAATCCATTCAACTTGATATCTCCTACCTAAGCCAAACGCTGGGGTCAAATTACAGATTATCGTCTGCTTTACCCCCGAGGGAAGTAGTTGCCTACCCTGATAAAAATATTTACCAAGGGTGAAGTACAAACTCCCACAGCGAATTGGTTTTTTTCACTTCGATCTGTTACTTAGGCTATCATCACTTCACATTTGTTTGGATCTCTAAAGTTTTCAAATGAGAGAAGAAGAAATCTTCTGATTACTTCTATTATTTTTCATTTTTGCTAGGGACTAGCAAATCTTAGGCAAGGGGGTATTTGATGAGTCCATTTTAATGGACTAATATTACGCCTAAGTAACTTTAATCGTACCTTTTAGGCTTCTTAATAACTACATTAAGTTATAGAATGTTTGCATGCATCATGATTTAAGTTTACATCTATTTTATAGTATTCTATAGCTTAATATGTAATGATTTTATGTTCTTTTTATGTGCTGGAAGAATGTTTGGCAAAAGAATAAGGAGGGGAGGGTAAATTACCCTTTCAAACAACCGGTGGCATTTCTTTTCCCCATCCTCCGGGCACCCTCAACAGCCGTCGGTCAAAAATAGCCAAGAGATTTGAAAATCCCTTAACTGACGCAAGCGGGAAGTGAGGAGCTAAAGAGGAGGCGAAGAAAGGTGAGGAGGATTCATCATCCAGGAACGATGCAACCACCGCATGCACTGTGCACTAAGTTCTCCACCACAGCACTTCCCACCTCTGCGGCGCCATCACCTTCACGCCAGCCACAGCCTCCGCCGTAATGTTTCCCACCACTGCAACGCCATCACCTTCATGCTAGCCACAGCATCCACCGGAAGCGCCCCCCCTCCTCCAGTGCTCTCCACTGCAAAGCACACCGCCCCACCCACGCCTGCACCAAGCAGCCTGTAGGCTCCCACCTGCAGGATGCTACCACTGCAGGCGTTTCCCCTCCTCCAGCTCACGCAGGCCTGTGTCCAGCGGCTCCAGCCAGCACCACTCCAGCGCCAGTGCCCCACCTGCCAGGTCGTACCTGCACAGCGTCGCCCTGGAGCGCCTCCACCATGCACACCCGCACAGCGCCAACACCGCACCCACACAGTGCCATCACCTACCAGCCTGCACTTGCACCCAACCCCTACAGGCACCCTCTACATCACCTCTGCGCGCCCCTATCAAGCACCGTAGGCGCTCTGCCTCGCCTCCTGAACCATTGCAGGCACCCGCTCTACCCTGACCACCCGCGCCCGCAGGTGCGCGCTCTTCTGCAAGCACCCGCCCGCACGCCCGCAGGCGTCCAGCGCTCCCTCTAGATGCGCCCGCAGGCAATGCACGCCTTCACCACCACCTGTTCACGCCCTCGCAGGCATTTCAGAACCTCCGCACGCCACCTTCTTTTCCTTCTTGCAACCACCACAAGCTACCATCAGCTGCACCGTCACCACCATCGGGTGCAGCTAGAGTAGGGTGATCTTCAGTGGCAGCCTCGACGTCTGTCTCTCCTCCTCCTATGCGCACAAGCCGCGGCAACAAATCCTCTGTTTTGAAGTTGATTAAAAATTACATTTAATGCCATTTCAGCTACAAACTAATTTTCATTTATGATTATTTTATTGTGGCAAAATTGCGAATGCACACTCATGCTTTCAGATAACTGCACGTAATTGTTATTCACCTATTTCATGATTGATTTTGGGATTAACATGTGCACCAATTTTCTCTCGTATATGTCTATTGAAAATTACATAAAATCATCATATATTTATTGAAGATTTCAGTGATGAAAAATTACACATATACCCTTATATTTTTGAGTTATTGTGAATCTTCTTTCCATCGCATTTTATGTCAGATTTGACTAGGGATTTTACAGTTAACCGAAAGAATACGAAATAATCGAGAGTTTATTGCATAATTGCCTCCCCGTGGACACGACCCACTCTTCTATGAGTGATTATTTTTATTATTGATTAGTTGATTTTTCCACCACTTAAATACTGCAACGCATAGCGGAAAATCAACCTTCACCCAGCGGTTAAAGCACCTGTGCATATGTGCAGAAAGGACTGGTTTAGTTTTGCCAGTGCATATTTAGAAGGAGAGAGAGGGAGAAATATTATTTTGAGAGTTTTCTCTCTTTCTTTTTAAATTCCCCTAGACTTAACTTTGGATTGGCCCTAAACATGATCTGCATCAGATTCCTTGTCCCCACCATCAATCCTCGCATGGTCCCTGGCAATCGATGTTTCGAGATAGCACCGCCCATGGCTACCGCCAGAACCCTAGCTTCCGACACTTCGTGATAGCGCCGCCCAAAGCATTCTGTAGCTAAATTTAGACCCTAGCAATTGACTTTTTGGGATAATGGCACACACGACATCTAAACCAACACATGATGCTTCTGTTCCCCCAGTAGGATATTTAGATATCCTATGAGGCAAGCATCAAGGAGACGATATGTTATAATGCATCTTCGAGGGGCCTATTTTACATTCCTCCTCTCTGTGCCAGGAACTCATCTAATCAACTTGTGTCCTCAAACCTCTCCTAAGTCAACTTTTCGGGAAAACATTTTCAGAATAGACACTTTTTGGTATTATTCTTTGTTATGTGCACTGAACCAGACCAGTGTGTGATTTTTGGGTCCTTAGGTTACCAATTTTCGTAAACCAAAGGGCAGGCAACGGGGCCGAATACTTCCTAAGCCTTAGACTTAATACATTGGCCTCGCAATTCCCTCAATCTCTTATGGAATAGTCCAGATCTTAACAAATACGTGAGCGTTTAAGCTTTAGAACAGAGCCAGGAGGCCTAAAGTCAGTATTCCTCACTTGTCTCCATTTCTTTAGCACTATAGGACTTTATTTATTCCTTCATTCTGGGCTAGAACTTAGGTAACTTTTCTATAATCAACTGCTAGGATCGGCACAATTCTGCACATTTTCTTCTAGTGTCTCTCCTCAATATATTTGAAATTCAGCTCACAAAGATTTCATCTCCTTTTTCTCTCTTCTTCTCTGTTTTCCTTTTTTTTTTTCTTAATGCAAGATGGATGACCTAATTGCATGCAGAATATGTATAAATGCTATGAATAACCTCAATTTATACCCCCCCATGCCTAAATCTGACAATGTCCTCAATGAAAAGCAAGAGCAAGGATAGATATTACCTGAGGTGGAGTTGGGATACCTCCCAAAATCGGCCTCTATAAGGGAAACAGAAGGAGACCCAAAGATGATATGTAAGAAACTTAGCCTGGCAAGTAAGTAACCCAGGATGTTGGCAAGTTGGTGATGGATAGTTAGGCCAAATACTCGCCAAAAGTTGGTGAAAAGAGGGTACTCCTGAGCTATTTGTGGAGGTTTTACATAATACACATGAGTAGTAACCACTGGGAGTGCGCAACGAGGAGGCAAAGGCTCCTCAAGCAAATATGTGTGGGGTACAGACAGTGTGACAAAACATACCCTAAGACTAATGGGCTGACATGGAGAAGCGTCTATCCAAACTCGCCACTCTACCACAGGGTGCATTGGTCTGGATATTCCCCCGTTAATCAAAAGTGCGAGCATAGATTTTAGGAAGCTAGTTCTATAGGAGTTGAAGTTGCTCAGGTGCGGGGTAGAGAAGAGGGTTAAAGAGGGTGTGAGTAGTTCAGTATTCATCCTCGATATCCATTCCAGTTCTTCAATGTTATCAAAAGCAGCCTTAGTTATTGATTGCCTTTCATGCTGCATATCATTGGTGTGCATGTCCTGCAATGGGCCAAAATGTTCGTCATCCAACTTGAACTGCTCGAGGGTGTCGCTCATTTCATCATCATGTAGAAGTGGTTTGGAAGCAATAGGACTGTGAGTGTCCTCAATAATGACATCCCCAGGTTCTTGTTCATTGTTAAGGTCCTACTCATGGGGTGTATAGATTCTTTCCACAAGAGTAGTAATTGCTTCCATTTCCTTCGATTGTTTGAGAGGATGGTCTTGATAGTGAAAGGTATGTAGGAATCCAGATTTGGCTAATTCAGTCAGATCGTCAAGGGGTAAGTCATCGATCAAAACATATTCACCCCTAGAGTCACTCCATACTTTGAGCTCGGGCCCCTCAAAATCATCATCATCCTTTTCTACATTTTCTCCCGCATGACTCTAAGACACAGGAAACTTTTTCACACCAAGATCAAGTGCTTCCTCCAAAATCAAATCTTCATGTCCCTGAGACCAATAGTGATCTAATTCTTCCAATTCAACCTTAATTTTCTCATGGTCACTCAGGTTGGGTACTTGTGAATCCTCAGAATATTCAATGACAGGTGTTGGTCCCATCGATAGAGGAGTGTGGTTATTATCATTTCCTTCTACTATGATTTCCTCTAGCATCCAACACTTCTGGAATTTGTTGACTTCTAAATCACAACCCTCACGGGGCTCTAGCTGAGGTGCAAGGTCCTCAGAAGAGTAAGTATATGCTATGGATCCCTAGGATAGGATATAGATTCCACCTAAAGATTTAGACTAGGACTGGGGTTGACTAATTGGCTGCGACCCATTTCATCCAATGTAATGAAGATACTATCATACGGGTCGAGTTCATCTAAAGGGCCCATTTTCTCCTTGCAATAAAGATCAGGAGGATAGTGACCAAGATTACCTTCTGGTGGGCATATCTCATGAGGGATGTCTAAGTGATAGCTACTCCTCAAAATAGGATCCCTATTGTCATTGTTTTCCTAGAAAATATCTTGGTAATCAGGGATATAAGGGTAGGGATCAGAATTGACTGTAGGAGGATCGCTAAGCTGGTTAATCTCTTCAGTTAATCTTTGACTATTCCTCAAAATCTCTCCCATAGAATCCATCATCTCTTTTTGTTGTTTTTGCATTTCTATCATAAAATAGGAGAGGCTACCATCATATTGAGTAGGATAGTCAATCTCAGGTTTAAGTTGCTTAGGAGTATCAGTCCAACCTCGATAAGGCATATCATAAATGGTTGGCAGGTTGGGCATGGTCATGGAAGAGCTAGGGTTGGGAAACCCTTCTTCCAGGTTCTACTCATCACCATTGGGTTGGGGTTTAATCAGACCAATGTTCCTATAGTAGGAGTAGAAAGGATCCCAATGCTCATCAGAAGATGGATAACTGCAAGTATTAGGATTGGGCATTCTGGGGTGAAAAGAAGTGAAGAAGCTATTATAATCCATTTGAAAACACGACTTGAAAAACACACCCCAATCAAACACAAGGCAATGGGACTCCCTTTTCTTTCTTAGAGCAGATTTAAGCCAACCTCCAATCGACTCCTTAAAGTTTATCAAATGGAGTCAAGTTTGCACCCGTCTGTTCCCACTTTAGTGGTATAAGAGGGGGATGTGACTTGAGATCCCTGACAAGCTCTTTAGAGAAGGCAGAGGTTGTTTACGTTCTCTCTTGATGGGAAAACAAGTTTCACAATCAATTATGTTCCTTAAGTTGACCTTCGAGTGCCCTAGGACCTATGCTTTGCTTAGATGATGCTCTCAGGTGATCAAGTGAGAAGTTACTCCAAGGATGAACAAAGGGATGCAAGTAGGGCGAACCCTTCCTTTAAGGTGATGCATAAGCGATGCCTCTTAACTACCCTTTTGTTCCTTTAAGGGGTGTCCCCCTCCGTGAAGTATCAAAACACTCAGTCAAAGGATAGTACCACCACCACAAAACAAGATAGGAGGGTTTGCACCGATAAAGAGATTGGTGCCTATAGCCTTAAGGGATCGAGCCTTAGTGCGGTGTCTAATGTGCATGCTCAGTGTCAGAAGTGTACATCACACCGCAAATCTTTTATTATTTTGAAAATGCAGACAAGTTCCTTTGAATCAGATCAAGTATGACTTGGTTTTATGGTCGAATCTGATTATCAGTACCAATTTCATTTAGGCGACCACTGAATTAGTTTAATTCAATCAATTTTGGTGGTATTGAATTTTAATCCAAATGCAAATGCGTAGATAGGAGCTGGATGCAAAGTTAGAAAGCTATACCTGTCTCCAGCAATCTTCATGCAATGGTGTACGCAATGTAGAGAAGAGATCTAGTATGCTACTCAATCACCCCTAAATGCATGCACCTAAGGGTATGCAACTCCTAAACAGGTAGCTCGATATTTTCTTTTGTTTGTTTTAGAGGCAAGTAGAAATTTAACTTTCACACACAGAAAAAAATATAGCCCTAGCCTCTAATGAATGTGGGGATAGACCCTCAAAAATAAGCCCCAATTACTACAGGGGTGAGAAGATGAAAATAAAACTACGACGAAGGAGAATCCCCTATGAGAGAGGGATCCAGGTCTCCTACGTCTTCTCCACGTGTGAACATCGCTCAAGGTCGATGTCGTCGCTCTCTCCCACCTCGCCCTGTCAGATTCCTCTCATAGAAAGATAAAGATTGATCAAATAAATGCGTAACTCAAAATAATCAGAAATAAAAATTAGGTGAATCTATTGCATCTGTTGCCTCCCCAGCAACGGTGCCATTTGATCACGACGTTTTCGCTTGCAGAAATAATGTCAGAAAAATATGTCATCGTAATATGTAATGTGGTAGAAAAAACCTTGATCAAAGTAACTAAAATACTGAAATAATACCACACTTCAGGTCGTATCCACAGGGAGGATAGACCAATGGATTCATGACTATGGGGCCATCATGTTCATAGAAATATTCATAAAATCAATTCAACGAATATGCAGCTCAGAATGTAACTTTCAATTTCATGAGAAGTTGAGGGCTACTTATGTAAATTTCACATCATAAATCAAGCTCTCAAAAATATGTAAATGATGCATGTGTAGTGGCATAGTATGTAATTTCTAGTCACATGCAAATCTGATTCCAATTTCAATGAGAATTTATGTGCAAAACAGGAGCAAATTAAGTATGAAAGGAAATAAGTATAATGTTGCAATTTCACCCTAATAATTTAATCCAAAAAAATATTTGAACAGTATTCCACAATGGCATTTTTGGTAAATATTAATGGAACCCAAAAATAGAGGAAATCTTCCTTTTGACCACATGCAAGGACAAAGGGATGGCAGAGGCTGAGGAGCTCGCGGAAGGTCGACCATGACAAGGGCTTTCCAATGGTGGTGGTGGCTCTTCGAACGGCGGCCGGAGTCGATGCCGGTGATGAGGAGGAGAGGCAGTGGTTTCGATGGCTAGCCGACAGTTGTGGTTGCTGTTGGAGTGTCTAGAGGTGTGGCTGAGCTCGTGGGGTCGAGGGGAGCTCAATGGTGGTGCTGGAAGAAGGAGAGGAAGGGAAATGCCTAATGGAGGTGTGGCAACTCCTGTTGTGCGAGGCAGAAGGCCACAGGGCTGGCATGTGAGGGGCTACGTGCACTGCTGGCCGTGCTGCTATGGGTGCATGAGGGGCTGCACACAGTGCTGGCTACGTTGCTGCAGGCGCGTGAGGTGCTGCGAGCGCTGCTAGGCCCGCGTGAGGAGATAAGGTGGCAGTGGTGCTCAGGGCCTGTGCACAAGGAGGAAGCCACAAGGTCGGCACGTGAGGGGCTGTGCATGTGAGTATGCTGCTGTCGGTGGTGCTGCGCCTGTTGCGCACGTGAGTGGCTGCGCATGGTAGGCACCGAGGAGAGTGGTGAGTGGTCGACGCGGTTAGGGAAAGTCACACGGTTGCAGTGCGGAGGATGCAGCATCAAGGAGCGCACTGTCACCATGCTCGTTGAGAGGAAGTACGGTTACAGTTGGAGGGCTAGCAGTGGTGGAGTCTTAGGCTCGCGGTAGAAGTTGCTGGAGTGTGGTCGTGGGGAGCTTGCGGTCGTGGCAAGGGAGAAGTCGTGGTGTCGATGGTGGAGGCTCGCAGTGGCGGAGAAGGCACACGGTGAAGGTGGCTGCTTCTAAGGAGAGGTGGAGAAGGAGAGGTTCTTCCTCGTGGAGGGGAGATGGGATTCGCTACACCTTTTTTTTTGCCTATTATATAGAGAAAATGAGAGAGAGAATTAGAGAGGGAGTCAAAGAAGGAAAGAGTCAAAGAAAGGAGAGTATTTTATGCTACCAAATAAAGAGCAGAGAATTATGGGAGTGAGATAGTTTTGTGAGAGAGATATCTAAGTAAAAATAAATAAGTGAATGTAATTGAATAATTAAGAGACATATAAGCATGCTTTTAAAATTTATTCTCTTAATATATTTTGCTAAGTTAAAATCCCACATATCTCAAATCAAGCTTTGATGTGATGCCCTTGCCTTTTAAAGTGAATAATTAATCCTCCCATATAAAGATTAATGCAATAAGTACATGAAATGATAAATCCAAAACTCACATCACTTTATCAATACTAAACATGCTTTAGATTAAATTCTCGTCCCAATAATACTGTACTTAAGCACTAAATTAGTCCACTAAAATGGACCTATTAGTTCTCTCTCTTTTTCTCTCTTATAAATCAATTCCATTGAATTTATCTCATTTTCAAACAAAAACACAAAAAAAATATAATCGTGGATTTAAGATCAACGTAGGCTCCCTGCGTTCGACCCGAAATTCTTAGAATTTTGGTATAAATATATCTGTTGATGGATTTCTTCACAAATCTAACTACAACGATGGGTTTTTGGAAATGAACTTCGATCACGTCGTTTTCCGCTCTCAACATTTTGGCACTATTGTTGGGGAGGAAATGATTTTCACTTTTCTTTCTGCATTTCACGCACTTTATTATTTTCTAACTTGCTTTATTTCCCATCTATTATTTTGCAGGTACCTTAACAAGGATTCTTCAAGCGGTAGATCGAAGTAAAGTAGAGTTGAAGACAACTGTACATGCTCCCCATTCTTCCCCGTGCATAGATTCCATTTCTCCACATTAATTCAAACTCCAATAACCTAGTTGTTTGCATAAATCCTAAGGTTAGTTTGGTTGCTTGGATTTCCATGCACATTCATCTCACCCACATATATAAAAAGAAAATCAACAAAAAGATATTTCATGTGGGGTAAATCAACATACACACTACATACACGCACATTCAAGGCACATAACCGAATTGATTTTCATCTACTCAACCAGATTCTGATCTATGGAATCGGTACATGCAAATCAACATATAAAAGAGTATAAATCAATCTTGGTTAAACATTTTTTTTGTACCTAAGTGGTGCAATATTGGCCAATTGTTTGAGTTGTTTGGGCCGCACGACTTAACCTAAAATCAACTCACCAAGTAGCTTCCCCTTTGGGTTATCAATTTAGGTCAATACTAGGCAATCCACTTTACTTTTTGATTTCAAAAGGAAAGAGATCTTCATCAGTGATTGAAAACCTGGTTTGCCTCGAACTTGATTGAATTAAATCTAATTCCAAACCATAAAAGCTACTTAAGCAAGATTTGAACCTTAAAATCTACTCATCAATAATAATCTTGCTTGAAAACCCTGGTTGTGCACACACTGAAGCATACTCAAATGACCATTAAGAGCACAACCCATCTTAAGGGCCCACGACATTCCATAAGCGCTACAATCCCAGGCCTAAATAAAATCAACTAGACATTGGCCTTAAGGACTAATTCGCTCTTCGGGGCCCAGTTTGAGATGTTTTCCATTAACCTGCTTGTAACAATCAATCAGATGTCTAGCTAAGGGAGTACACTAGGAACCGGAGGCACAAGCCAAAGGAAGAATCTTCTCCCTAGTCCCTCCTAATTGGTTGGATTGATTGATGCGAGTAAATCATTTATAATCTTAAGTTAGATTCTGAGAGTTTGTAGATCCTTAGGCTACCCCATTTAAGGACATGCTTGTTTTGTTGTGCTGCTGGGATCCTATCCCCAAACCTTCCGACCTCTTCCTAGTTTATGCTGGGAAGGAGGTCATTGAATCCTCGATTGGAAGAAACACAAGAGTAGAATGGATTTTGGCCAAACTGATCCCATGGCCAATCAATAGCCTCCTCTGCCTCAGAATCCACAAGAGGTATTTCAAAGGCAGCTGGAACAAATGCAGAGAATGTAATAATGGTTCCAAAGAATGTAGGGTGCGTTGCCCTTGAATGATTTTTATGATCCATCAAATTGCAGGGATTGTCTCGGCATCCAGATTCCTGCCGAAGATGTAGAAATCAAGCCCCAGGTGTTATGCCTGATCAAACATTTCCTTGGGCTTTGCTCTGAAGACCAGTTTCAACACTTGGAGGACTTGACCACTTTGATCCAGACCACCAAGGCTTGAAACGTGAATGAAGAGTAGATGATCATGAGGCTCTTCCCCCACTATCTTATGGATAAAGCCACTCATTGGTACATGACTATAGGAAGGTCAATTGCAACATGGAAAGATTTGAAATCGGTTTTCCTGAAGAAATTCTTCCCTATTAGATGTACCAATGCTCTCAGACGGGGGATTACTACCTTCACGTAGTGACCGAGGGAGCAATTTCATGTTGCCAGAGAGTGATTCCATGACTTATTGTGAAGGTGTTCAGACCACGATGTACCAAAATGGTTGCTCGTGAAGATCTTCTACCACGGGTTGACTGCGCAACTCAAAAATCACATGGATGCTTCTTGCGGAAGCAATTTCCTCAATAAAGACATAGATAGTGTGCATGAATTCTTTGAGGAGATGAGTGAGAATTTGATGAATCAAGCCTCCATTTATACTTTTAACCATCCCAACAATCGAGATTAATTGTTAATGAAGTCCACGACTCTCATTCATTCGATATGGAATTGATTTGCAATAAACTAGATAAGGTGGACTTGGTTACTAAAAGGATGGAGTAGTGGGTGGTTGGAAATTCAATGAACAATTCTTGATCTACTCAATCCCAGAATTCAGGATTCCATTCATTGCAAGCTCCTTCTGGACAGGTGTTCGTGAATCAACTTGATGCTGCTCAACCTGTGAGTCAGCATTATTCGAACCCCATCGGTTCCAAACTGGGGCCTTTGATCCCAGTTTCTCTGATCCCTCCCATTCTTTCTCTCCATCCTCATCCTATCAAGATGTCTATGTTGTATAGGAGAATGTTTGGTCTAACCCTTACACTAATGTTTATAATTCGGGTTGGACGAACCACCCTAATTCTCTTGGAAAAGCTTGGGCTAGCAGACGCAATTCTGACCTGGCAACTATGCTCTGGAAAGACCAATGGGTTAGGGTCATGTTTACACTTAGCTGCCCCCGAATAGGGTCAAGCAACCATCTTGGAATGCCCGTCAACCTATAGGGTAGGCTAATTTAAACCGACAGATGGTAGAAATGAAAGGATCTATGCTCCAGCTCATGCAGTAAATGAAAACCTCGCTGGACAACTTACAAATTGGGTTCATTGCTAATTCTTGTCAACCCGGATCTCTGCCATCTCAACCTGTACCCAACTCGAGTATTATCCAGAATCAGGGCAATCAAGCCCAAGGGTACGGGGATCAGAGGGACCATCACACACATGCTCTGGTGGTTGAGCAGGATCCTTCCTCTTCTGCTTCTTCCTCAAATCAAAGGTATCTAGCTAATGAAGCCCCTCTAATCTTTCCTAACCCTCCCCAAGGCCCAAACCTGTATGCATTTGCTAATTCTGTTACCTAGAGGAGTGGAAAACAAGCTCAGCATCCACAACCACACTGTTATGATTTATCAAATCCTGGAGAGCCTAAGGAGATAAAGGAGTACTCTGAAAAAATATCAAGGCTCAAACACATTATTCCAAGGATCTAACACATGTTCCATTTCCTAATGCCTTCATTAAACCTAGGTGGAAGAAGCCTATCGATGGTAATGAGGATCTCCTTAATATATTCAAGAATGTTGAGATCAATATTCTGCTCCTCTATGCTATCAAACACATACCAGCTTATGCTAAATTTTTGAATGATTTATGCACACAAAAGTGAATGTCGAGGGAATCTATTCTGATTAAGGTTGTACAGTCCAAGTAGGCTGGTTCAGTTATCCTGCATCACCTTCCTCAGAAAAAGAGAGATCCAGGTGCTCCATTGATTTGTGTGTCATCGGAGATTGCACTTTTGATAGAGCACTTCTGGATCTAGGTGCATCTATTAACCTAATTCCGACTTCTCTTTACGAGAGGTTCGGATTAGGTGAACTTCAACCGACTTCAGTAATGCTGCAGTTAACGGATTGTTCAGCCACAAATCCGTGAGCTGTTATTAATGATGTTATTGTTGAGATTAAGGATTTCTATTTTCTTGTAGATTTCCCTGCCCTTGACATGGATGTATCAGAAAATTTGAGGAACATGTCCATCATTCTTGGGCATCCATTCCTAGCTACCACTAAGGCCAATATCAATTATGAGAGTGGTAGCATGGAAGTTGCCGTTGGCGATCAGAAATTGAAATTAGATATTTTCAAGGCAATTAACAAATTCAATGATTGTGGATTTATAGAGGAACTTGAGGAAGACTATTTGAACATTGAAACATGTATGGCAGTTTCTGCAATCGAAAGTTCTTCCTATTGTGATGGATCTGACCCTCAACCCTCTGTGGCAAACCCACCACATTCTGAAGAGGTTATTTATTTTATTCACTTTCAACCTCTTCCTCTTGATGAATCTTCTTCAGCATTATCTTTGTCCTCAATCCAAATCCCGGCCCAGCTCGAAATGAAACCATTGCCTGAGAATTTGAAATATTGATTTTTGGGACGTCAAAAGATGCTCCCTGTGATTATCAATGCTAGATTATCTAAGGAGCAAGAGATTAAACTGATCAGGATCTTAAAGGAACACAATGAGGCAATTGGTTGGACCATTCATGACTTTAAGGGGATCGAGCCATCTTACTACAATCATAGAATATTTTTGGAAGATGGATCCCTCCTTTTTCGCCAAATGGAGAGGAGATTAAACCCTAATATGCAAGATGTGGTTAAGAAGGAAATTATCAAGTGGCTCGATGCAGGAATCACTTATCAGATCTCTAATAGTCCATGGGTAACTCCCACGCAAATTATTTCCAAGAAAGCCGAGATTACCATTACGACTAACAAGAAAGGAGAATTTATCACAACTCATTCAACTTCCTCTTGGAGGGTTTGTATTGATTATAGGAAGATGAACACAGAGACGGAAAAGGATCATTTCCCTTTGCCCTTTATCAATCAAATCCTTGAAAAACTAGCAGGGAAAAAGTACTTCTATTTCCTAGATGGTTACTCAGGATACAATCAAGTCCCTATCCATCCCGAGGATCAGGAAAAAATGACTTTCACCTGTCCCTATAGAACCTTTGCTTTTCGTAGGATGCCATTCGGCTTATGTAATGCACCCACGACTTTTCAAAGGTGTATGTTAGCCATATTCTCTGACATGGTGGGAGAGTTTATGAAAGTCTTCGTGGACGATTTCTCTATTTTCAGAGAATTGTTTGATTCTTACCTGAATAATCTTGAAATGATTCTAAAAAGATGCATCAAAACAAGATTGGTACTTAGCTTGGAAAAGAGTCATTTCATGACACAAGAATGCATCGTCTTGGGTCATGTAATCTCTGAACGGGGTATTGAAGTTGACAAAGCTAAGGTTGATGCCATCTCTAAACTTCCTCTTCCCACGTCTATCAAACAAATTTGATCATTTCTTGGTCATGTAGGGTTCTATACGAGGTTCATCAAGGACTTCTCTATGGTTGCTCACCCCCTAAGCAACCTTCTTGCGAAAGATACGATGTTTGATTTCAACGAATCAAGCCATAGGGCATTCGATTTTCTTAAAACGGCAGTCACTTGTGCTCCGGTGTTGCAACCACCGGTTTGGATAGCCCCATTTGAGATCATGATCGACGCTTCTGCTTACGCGGTTGGGGCTATTTTCGGTCAAAAGATTGACAAGAAGTCCTCTGTCATCTACTATGGTAGTAAAACTCAGGATGAGGCCCAGAGTAATTACACTATTACTGAGAAAGAATTACTTGCTTTAGTATCTGCTTTGGACAAATTCAGGGCTTATCTCTTAGGGTCTCACGTCATAATATTTACTGACCACTCGACCTTGAGACATCTCTTGGCGAAAAAGGATGCCAAACCCCAACTTTTTTGATGGATTCTTCTGCTTCAAGAATTTGATCTTCAAATCAAGGATAAATCCGGGGCACAGAATGTGGTGGCAGATCATCTTTCAAGATTTCTTAGTGATTCTTCTAATCTGGATATTCTGATTGTTGATACTTTTCCATATGAGACTATCCTTACAGTTTTAGGTGTCCAAACCCCATGGTTTGCTGACATTGTTAATTATTTAGCTGTTGGTCAAATCCCTCAGAATTGGACCAAGCAACAATGAGATAGACTCAAATCTGAGGCCAAATATTATTTCTGGGAGGACCCTGAATTGTATCACATTGACTCTGATCAGATTATTCACCGATGTGTTCCAGAGATTGAATTCAAAAGTATAGTCAACTTCTACCATGCATCAGTGTGTGGTGGACATTTGTCCGGGAAAAAGATGGCTACAAAAAATTTGCAATCTTGATTCTTTTGGCCATCTTTATTCAAGGATGCCCAAGAATTCTCAAGGTTGTGTTCCCATGGAAGGCACTTGGGGTCATAACCAAGAGAGACATGATGCCTCTAAACCTGATTTTTCTCATCGAAATCTTCGACGTTTGGGGCATCGACTTTACAAGAACCTTTCTCCCTTCATTTGGACATTAGTGCATTCTTGTCACTATTGATTATGTATCCAAGTGGATTGAGGCCATTCCCACCCGAACCAACAATCACAAGGTGGTCATCAATTTCATCAAGAAGAACATCTTCAACAGGTTCGGGATTCCAACAGCTATCATTAGCGATGGTAGTTCCCACTTCACTAATGCCCAGTTCCATAATTTACTGGCAAAATACAAGGTAAATCATATAATGTCCACACCTTACCAATCCCAGACGAATGGACAGGTCAAGATCTCCAATTGGGAGATCAAGAATATCCTTCAAAAGATGGCTAGGCCTGATCGTAATGAATGGACTCAAAAGCTTGAGGACGCACTTCGGGCCTACCGTGCGGTGTACAAAACACCTGTTGGCTTGTCACCATTTCATCTAGTGTAAGGAAAGGAGTGCCACTTACTCGTAGAAATTGAACATAGGGCATTCTAGGCAATCAAGCAGTGCAATCTAGATTTGAGTTTAGCTGGAAAGACCTGGAAGCTCCAACTATCTAAGTTGGAGGAACTTAGAAATGAAGCATATGAGAATGGCAAGATCTATAAGGCTTGGACCAAGGCTCTTCATGACCAATTGATTTCCCGCAAGAGCTTTGAGCCAAACCGGAAGGTCTGGCTCTTTGATTCTCGACTTAAGCTCTTTCCCGACAAACTTAGGTCAAAATGGAACGACCCAATCATCATCAGTTAGATTTTTCCAAATGGGGCCATTCGGATTTCTGACCCAAAGACGGGGAATTCATTTAAAGTCATTGGTCAATGTCTGAAGCCTTTTATTGATCGTATTGTTCCAGAACCCATATCAGACAAGGTTGCTCTCACCTTGTTGTGATTTCTTTGGCTGGACTTTGCCTAGTTGATGGCATTAAACTAAGTAGTTGTACAGTCTGACTCAGGGCTGACTCGAGCATCATATTCAGGTGATATCTTCTACATTCTACCTTCCTTTCATGTCTATTATTCACAATGCTGACATTGCATCAGCTAGGCATGGGGGGTGGATTCATTTCTGAATCAATTTGTCAGCTTTATGGAATTCTTGTAAATTCTACTCATTTTCTTATATATATATAAATTGAATTAGCAAAGAATACTTGGGCATTTGGACTTTTCAATCTTAGGAAATGTTACAGCAGGATCTGAACACTAAGACCCTTCAGGTCTTTGGGCTTAATCAACCTAGGTATCCACTAAAATATGGATTTTTTTATCGAGTCCTTGCCATTCTGAATTCTATATCAATTTTATTAAATAAGTTTGGATGATAAGTATATGACTTAACAACCTACCCTCTAATTTGAGGGAACTTTAAGTCTAAGCACCTACACACTATTTGCACTGACTCATTGTTCGGCGATTTTAACAAAAATTGGGTAGCTAGTGAACCTTCTAGGTTGGTATGGCTGGCAAGTTATCGTGGGTAACAACCCATAGGTAGGTTGTCCAGAGCCCAGCCACTGCCCCATTCTTTTCCTACTACCTTTAGGTAAATCTTAGACCAAGGAAGTCACCTACTTAAGAAAAGAAAAAGTAAGTAAAAAAAAAAAAAGAGAAAGTCAAAACAAAAGAAATAAGCCACACTTCACCACACGAGTATGGCTGACAAGTTATCGTGGGTAACGGCCCATTAGTAGGTTATCTAGAACCCAGCTCAAGAAATACACGTTAAATTCCTAAAACACTTAGGAAGAAGTAGAGAAGTAGAATAAGCTGGGGAGATATACACTGGATTCACCTTTGTGTTGATCCCATAAAATTAAAAGTATGATGAAAGCTGCTGGTCGTATAGACACACCTTTAGGTAGAATTATTTTTTTAAAAGGTCACTTAGGGGTGTAGAAACCCGAAGTCCATTCTGATTGTCGATCAGTGAGTCTATCAAATTCAGAAAAACATGCTTAGAACTTAGGATTCTCATGAAGTCTTTGATAGGTTGAGTGGCCGTAGAAAGCCACTCTGTAACCATAAACTCAAAAATCCAAAAAAATTAGAAAAGAAGAAAAAGGAGAAAAAGAAATCCTTCTTTGAATAAGGTGAGGCCTTGAGGCAGTCTACATTCTGGTAGATACCGGGTGCTGTTGTGTCTTCGAAAGTTCAGGTCATAAGTAAAAATTTCTTAATGTTGAAAATGACTTTTGCTCGAGTAATCCAACCTTAATTCTTTTATAAATAGCATGTAGTTTTTGCTAGAGACTAACAAAAGATAGGCATGGGCGTGTGATGCGCATACATCTAAATAGCCAAAAATGTCTATTAATGCATATTCTTAGTGTCATACTATCATCATACAATGTAAATATTGCATAACATGCATAATCATGCATTTATATCAAATTGTATAAATTGTATAGTAATTGTCTACTTTTATGGTCAGAGATAGGGTGACCTATATTCGAGGCCTCGGATCGAAGATCCAACCGTACGGATCCAAGCAGGGTGACGATTGGAGTTCAACCACTTCAAGATCGCCTTGATCGGACATTCATAGCACCAAGTAGAGATCGAGGAAGCCTAAAGATCAAGGACCAAGATGGTGCCAATCTACACTTCAGACGACAAATCCAACCACACGGATGGGTTTCGATCGATGATTGCAGCCTAACGACGTGAAAATTAGCTCAATCCAACATCCATGGCACCTTCTACATGTCACAAAAGTTGGACGACCATGATGGCACCACGTGGAGCCATCACAACCTCCTAAATCAGCCGCAGCCCCGCTCCCCATCTTCTTAAGGAGCAGCGAGGTGAGATTTGGGTCGTTGGAACTTGATCCAACGGCTGTGATGTCCGTAGGCTTAAATCGTAAGCGCGACTAAGAAGCGCTGCTAGCAAAGCGATAGAGCGACACTGCACGAGAGTGGGGCTCACGTTCGACTTGCCATATGCAGCGTACGAGCAGTTAATCTTTACCACGCGATCGGCTGCAGGTGGCCTAGATCGACCAATCGGCCACACGGGCGATCAAACGCACAGTGCGTAAGCCGATCGCATGCGTAGGCATGGTTAGGCACAGAAGAAGGCATGCACGAGGAGCAATCTGAGCCGTCCGATCTCACGATTAGGCAGCTAAGATTTCAAGAACATGGGCGAGCATTATGTACACGACAGGCAAGGAGGCGGGCGTGCGCACAATGTTGCGGTGACGTGGGGTCTTTAGTGATGCTTAAATCCATCACTAAAGACCCCCTCATTTATGTTTTAAATATGAAATGACCAAATTGCCCCCTATCCTTGCAACTATTAAAGGAGGCCTCTACCTTACGAAATCCTCATCATTCCTTCACCTCTCTCCCTTTCCAAAGCTCAAGAAAAGCTTGTCCCACACCCGAGATGCTATTCTAGAGCCAAATCCAATTTTCTCGCCCCTGATCCAGAAGTGGATCCCAAGACGACAACGACGTGCTACGTCGTTCCAGCTTCTTCCTGCTTTGTCCTCCTTCCCGCTCCGTCCTCCATCTTCCTGGCATCGCTTCGTCCAGCTCATCCTCTAAGCATTCATTGAGGAGGATAACATCTCTCTCCATTCTTTTTAATCGGTTTGTAGAATAGAATTTCCCGCTTTTTAGTTGTAATCTTTTCCTGCTTTCTAGTTGTAAAAACATTTTTATTATATCAAGTGACTATTCTCTCTCTCTCTTATTGTTTAAATCAATTCCATTGAATGCATCTCATTTTCAAACAAAAACACAAGAAAAATATAATTGCGGATTTGAGATCGACGTAGCCTCCCTATGTTTGACCTGGAATTCTAAGAATTTCGGTATAAATTTATCCATTGATGGATTTCTTTGCAAATCGAACTACAACGATGAGTTTTTCGAAACCAACTTTGATCGTGTAGTTTTCCGCTCTCAATAGATATGGAGGCTGATATAGAAAATAGGTTGTTTGTTAATTATGCGAAATAGTGTCATTGTACATGTAAATCTGTAATCAACTTTCAAATATATAAGATGTAGATAGTGGAGTATCTAAGATCGTCTAAGGAAGCCAATTTGTTAATCACAAGAACTGAATCTCCCTCTCGCCTCTTAAATCCACACTTTTGTTTATGTGATTTTGATTTATATTGGTTTTAGGGTTTTCAAAAACAATCGAGTATTTTGATGCAAAAATGATTACGCTAAATCTATCAACAAACCCTAGGTGACAATAATGAAACCCTCTCTTCTAATCTTACCCTAGGCAAGTGTGCCTAAGGTAATTAGAATATGAGAGTGTGGTGTGCACCACACTAGAATAAGAAGGAAAACACACTGAGATAAGGACATAAACATGGAGGGCAAAGAGAACTTGTATTACTAGCAAAGTAAATGAAATGTAGTTGAATGCTTGCTACATGAAATATAAGGAAACACTAGCTAATGCAAGAAAAATATAAAGATAAAGAAGGGGAATATTCTGTAGATGTTCTGGAGAGCCCTTTCTCCAAATGTGGTTGCCCCACACTTGAAACGAGTTTCCTGTGATTCTTCTTGATGTAGTCCTCCTCCAAGCAATCCTCCAAGGTGGGCATCAAGTACCTTGCTCCTCCTCTTGCTTGGCCATCCCTTCAAGTGTGAAGTCCTCCTTGTCGTGGCACAAAGGAGAGGAAGGAGAGGAAGAAGCCACCAAGGGGGCAGGTAGGTTGCCCCTTTGAGCTTCTCTTCTTCTTCTTCCTTGGTGTTGATGAAGGTGGTATGGGTGGAACCTAATCTAATGGAGAAGATGGGAATTATGTGGTCATACGGTAGGGTATTTATAGGATCAGAAGGGGGGTGGTTATGGTATTTCTTGGAGGGAGATGAAGGGGTGCTTTGGTTTTCCATCCAAAAGTACCTTCTACAAGGTGTTGAATTTGGAGGGAAAAAAGTGGACGTTGGAGATGGGTTGAAGGCGTAGGTGTAGGGTTGGATTTCAAGGGTTTTTGCGGGAAATAGTTGGCACAATTTGCAGGTGATTTTGTAGAGAATTTGGTGGTGTCTTTTAGTGGTAGAGAGGGATGATGGGATGTGTAGGTTTGGCACCAAGATTGAGGTGGAGTGGTGATAGCTTAGGTTGACTTAATTAAGGTTAGTTGGTGGAGCTAGTTAGGTGGGTTTTAGGGTTAGGTTTTCGTGGCCAAGGAGGTGAATAGCTAAGCTATGCTAGCTTAGCTAGTAGGGAGTAGGGTAGAGAGATACAGGGTGCTAGGGTTTTGGAGGTGACGAGTTGGAAATAGTTGGAAGGAGCTATATTGGAGGTGGTGGTTGTTGAAGAGAACTACAAGGAGCTTCCTTAGCTAACTTAGCTTGCTAGTTCTTTGCTAGCTACTAAGCCAAGTAAAGATGGGCAAGCTTCTACTGATATGAGCTGAGGTGAGTTGGGTCAGGTCTTCCCATAGAATACCTAGCTAGCTGGAGTAGTTAGCTTAGGTCAAGTAGCTCAGGTCAACAAAGTTGAGCTATGTTAGGTCACCGGGAGCTAGACTTGAGCTGGCCTAAGCTAGTTGAGGTCATCTTCTGCTAACCAAGTCAAGCTAGTAGCTGGTCCTAGTTAGATTGAGCTTCCAATGAACTATTCTGGGCTAAAGGAGCTCGAATGTTGCTATGATCAATTGATTTAAGCCAGTCTGAGCTACCATCCAGCTGAGGTGAGCTGAATGGAGCTAGGGTGAACTAGCTAGATTTACCATTCAGTTGGGATGAGTTGAATGGAGCTAGGGATGAGATGATCCAAATAAAAGGAGCTGGGATCTAGTTGGAATGAGCTTGATTTAGCTATGATCCAGCTTATAGGAGCTTCTTCTTCATCTTTTACCTTCTTGGGTGCCAAGGTATGCGGGATCTGACATTTTGCCTATCCCTAACACTCAAATAAACATATCAAAAATACAACAAAATGTATTACATGCCTAGCCTAAGTAAATGCCTAAATGTAGCCAGAAAATCTATTTACGGAGTTAGAAACCTAATAGCTAGATCAGTTTTAGGGGATAGGAATGATGATAAACTAGCATTTATGACACCTCCATCCTTATCTTTTGCTTGTCTCCTAGCAAAACTATTTTCACAAAATGAATTTTTGGGAAAGACTAATTTTTTTACTTTTGAGGAGAGAAAGATTACGAGGCCTTGATTGAAAACATGAAAGCTATGAGATTTGTTAAAGATAAAACATTAGTATTCATTTTTGGATCCAAGAGTTTGAAGAATTAGGATCAATGTAAGTTTCAAAAGTTCATTAGATAACACCTTGTTAATTCAAAAGACCCGAAATCATTTTGCAAATAGGATTTCCTTGACTCTTGAATCCGACTTGCAACTTAGATAATCTTTTGAAATCTTGTGCCTGTACTTTGTGAATGGCAACGTTTATTAGGATATTTATATTGTTGTTTATGAAACTTTCTTTTTTGGTCTCCCCCTTACTCCTAGCTTAATCCTACACAGATGTGTCGGGATCATCATTCCCATTACCAATCCTTAAGGGGGCTCTGGCACCAGCACTTCGAGATAGTACTATCCAAGACATCACCTAGGAGCTCATAACCCTGAAACACAATGCAGTGTAAATGGGCACTCCAAGCAGACTCAAGCTCTTGCTCTGACACTATGGGTAGAGCACTGTCGAAGACACTTGAGTCGTAAAATCTGCATTAATGCTCCATGTAAGGATATGAAATATAGATATAGAGCAGCACCAAGGTGGTAACATGTTGACATCGCATCCTCAAAGGGGGCATTTTTCTCCTTCTCAACAGTGGGAACTCAACCCAATCATCTACTTCGGATTTCAGAAAGACTAATCAAGTAGCTTTTCTAAAATAATTTTTAGGAGTTGGCTATGTGTAAATTTAACACAAGAATTTTTGCAAGACACAATTTTTTGACTCAGAAACTAAGTCAAGTAATTTCCAGGTCACAAAAACAGATCAAGTCACCTGAATCATCATGAGTTCAGGTGGAATTTAAAGAAAGACACTTGATCTAGTCTACAAATAGACCCAGAAATACTAAAAATTGGATCCGCATTCTAGTCCCTAGTATTTTAAAGATTAAATTTCATTGTACCTAAAGTTGAATCTTTCAACCTTAGTCCTGATTTTCAAAATTTTCCTCAAAGAGTTTTATGATTTTTCTATAATGTGAAGTATGCGAAAGAAAAATTAGATGTTTTTAGGTTCTAAAATCAAAATTTAAAAACACCCCTCCATGGTTCTGATATGAAATGTCCTCATGCATTAGGAAGAAAAGGAGATCACATTAGTGAGAGCCAGCTAGTTTCAGGATAGTCAAAACCAGGGAAAAGAAAAATAAAGGAAAGCAAGAAAAATGATGGGTTACCTCCCATCCAGTGCTATCTTTTGCACCATTCAGCCAGACGTGAAGAAATGCATGGAAGATGAATAGTCATGTAAATAATTGAACACTTAAATGTCCTCGAGAAATATATCTTTCTCAGGATGTCCTAAAAGTTGATTGGTAAAAATATAGGGATCAAAATGAAAAATGGAGGAATGACCTGAGTCTAGCCATGGTTTGAGTTTTTGATGAAATTCAAACTCGAGTGGGTTGGGTGGCAGGTCTAACAGAGAAGGAGTGGAAGAGAAGTCAGTGTGATGAAGGGTAGGTGAAGTTAGCGTGGATGGGTCTAGTGGAAAATTAGGAAGATTTGAAGAATGAAGGTCAAATCCTATTTGATTTGAAATGCCTTTGACCACATAATCACTTTTAGAATATGAATCAATAAAATCTGGATCATTGGTGGTCAAAGCAGAGTAGGAATTGATCAACATAGATTGCACAATTACAGATTCTATTTAATTATCAGCATCCTCAAAAAATTCATGATCAATGGACCGCCTAGAAGCTTGGAAAATATCTAATGAAATACTCTAGTTACCGCAACTTATATCCATTTTTCTAGAATGACAATTGATATTAGCTTGTGTGATAATTAGAAAAGGTATTGCAACAATGACAGGGGAATTTGTGAGAGCCTCAGGTACCTCTGTCAAGGAGTAGAAAATCAATTGGAAATAGACAATTCCGGACATTGACAATAATATCCTCGACAACTCTTTGCGGTTTAATCATATGATGCTTTGCCAATTGTAATTGAACATTAATAGGTTTTAATTCACCAAATAAAAATTCCTTAAATAAGACCATTGGGAAGAGATTAGTAGAGGCACCTAATTCGAGAGGGGCACGATTAAAGCTGGTGTCATTTATGACAACTGAAATGACTGGTGCACCCGGGTCCATTTTCGTGTAAGGCAACTTGCTCTATACAACTGAGCTCACTGTCTCAGAAAGGACCACCCTTCCTTGATTTTGAGCATACCGCTTTGGAGTATACATGTTTTTCTAAAATTGAGCATAGGCAGGGATGGCATCTAGGATGGGAATATTAGTCTCAACTTGCCCAAATAAATCCAAAAATCTTCTTGAGAGGGCTCTGATTTTCCTTAGAAGGATTGGATTATAGTGCTTAAGGGTAAAGAATAGGATTTGAATCTTTTGTTTTTGGTGTGTCATTTTGTTCTTCCTGATTGGGGTTAGGAGAGTCAATTTGCATAGGTTGAGAGTGGGTATCATCAGTTTGATTTGAAGGCCCTAAATTAGTGGTGGTTTTCACACCACTCAATGTATCTACATATGCTGCTTGGTTATCACTTGGAGGAGGTGGGGGTGCCTGTTGTTGGCAGAAACTTGGTTGGTGCTAAGGTATTAGGTTAATCGAAGGCTAATTAGCATGGTTTTGATTTTGATTTCCACCTGGGTGTTGGTTCCATTGATTGGCAGGATATGGTGTGGGTTGGGATGGTGAATGTCCAATAGGTCTTTAGGTCGTAGTAACCACAAATTTATCATGGAGATTGTTAATAACGGAGGTTATTTCAATCATTTTGCTTTGCATTTCCTGAAGGGTTTTCATCATCTGAGCAGTGTGTCTTCTTGAGATGGCCCAGGATAATAGAAAGTCTAATTTGAAACATACCCACCAAATAGGTTTTGTTGTTGATGAAGAATTGGATTGGTCCAGGAGTGAATTAGGTAATTCTTCTAATTAGAGGAATTTTTTAATTGCTCTTGGAGGGTGGAGATATTTTTAGTGGAGCTATGATTTTGATATGTATAATTCCCCAGTGAACCATAAAAAGGCTAAGAATATTCTTTATACTCAGCAGGAGAAATATTTAATTTATGTAGATTTTCTCCCTTGAGGATGTTAGGTGGAGTTCGATGCAAAGTTTGTGGAGCTATGGTAGGTGTGGCGAGTCTTCCTTCGTTGGCTAGGTTTTTTATTGCCCTAGTCAACTATTGTTGATTAGCTTGTAGCTGAGCCACCTACTTTGCTATCATGGTGTAGTGATTAGGCGGGGGGCTTCATTAGGTAGCTCCTGGCCAGGTAAATGGGGGATGAAAAAGTCAGCATGCCAGTTAGATTGTGGCTTAGAGGACCTTTTTTTTTCCATTTTTTAAAATGCAAAGATGAGGAAGAATGCAAGAAAAGAGGTATTTGTGTGGGGGAGGAAAAAATCAAGTGGTCCCTCCAAGTGTGGAGTTTAGGATCGCCGTGATAGTGGGAGGATATCCTATAGATTGCAACATATACTACAGGGGAGGGGCGAAGAGTATCGCCTTAAACATATATATATACACAGAGAAAAAGTAAATTAGAAAAGATTCAAGCACAGAGAACACCTGATTTATAGTGGAAACCCAAACTAGGTGAAAACCATTACCTAAGCCTTTGAGCTTAGGATTTTCCTGACTAGTCCAAGCTAGTCAATCCACTAATCATACTACTTGAACGAGGGTGGCACAACCTCTTACAACCACTTCTCTTTTAATCTTGTAGAGTAGCAAAAACAACAACCACAGATCTTCGCAACTATCTTGGAGTTCGTGAATCAAAACAACAAGATAGAATAACAATAATAATCTCTCTGGAACCACAATAAAAGATCAAATTGAATTTTTTGTAGAGGATCGAGGTTTCGTGCTTTTGAAGAACGTGAAGAACGGGGTGCAGAGGCTTTTGGAATAAGCACAAGAAGCTCTACTTTCTTCGAAGGCATTTCTCTTGCAAGTTGTTATGTAGATGGGCTACATACAACCTCTATTTATACTAAAAGTTTTGCCCGAATAGGAAATTAAATTGGCCGATCAATTAAGGTTAATTGGTCGATCAAAAGGTAATGTGGTCGATCAATTAAGGTGGTTTGTTGATCACTAATTGATTGATCAATTTACTTGGTTGGTCAATTAAAAGGATATTTATCAACTTCCTAAAATAGGTGGATTTGATTGGTTAATGAAGTTGGTTGGTCGACCAAAGTATTTTGGTCGATCAATTAATTAATTTGGTCGATTAATATCCCTAAAAACTTAATCTTG
Source organism: Thalassia testudinum (assembly GCA_037157565.1). NCBI lineage: Eukaryota > Viridiplantae > Streptophyta > Magnoliopsida > Alismatales > Hydrocharitaceae > Thalassia > Thalassia testudinum. The sequence continues at coordinate 74,515,636 of JAZHRO010000003.1, read as the reverse complement.
AGAAGATACGCAAAAATACATTTTTTAGTTTTATTTGAGCTTCGTTACAATAATCACCTAGACTCAAATAAAGATACAAAGACACACATCAGCAACTATCTGCACTTGGCTTCAAAGACGCTTTAATCCAAGATAGTCTTGAAATGTTAGTCTAGTAGTAAGCATAATTTTAGTGCATCAAAATAGAGGTTGCTATAAGCGAAATGCATCGTAATATAGTCTGGAAATCCCGATAAACACTTAAATTTATAATCTCAAGAAACCACGAAATCGTTCATTGGAAGCAATAATGGCAATTCAATTTCAAAGATCACAAGCACAAATATGATTAGTTATAACCAAAATTCCACTAAAAAATGATATATATGAGAGTCAATGTTAGAGTCACAAAGAATTGGGAGAAATGGTGATTTGAATCACCAAATTACCGCTGAAATTAAGCTCACAATTATCTCAAATAAATGAACAGTAAACTCAGTCAGATGTTCCACGTCTCTTAAGTAACGAATATAGCCACAGAATCAGCAAAATTAGATGACAGATTCAAGCCCCAGACGACTTAAGTGTAGCCTGCTATAGTGCCTACAAGTGGCTCAAGGGCCTCTTCCCTTCTTTCTTCTCGAACCTCAATAGAGCGGCACAGCACAACATCATAGAGGCAAAGGCCTCTCAGCAACTAAGTGAAGAGAGATAGGGAGCAAGGGCAAAAACCCCCACCCTTTCTCTCTCTCTTTCTTCTTCTTCCTTCCTTCAGACCTTCCTTCTTTGATGAGCCTTCACCTCTTCTAAGCCTCTGCTTCTTCGGAGCTTCCCTTCTCAGCACAAGGGGCCTTCAGCAACTAAGTGTTAGATGCATGCATAGAGGAGTAAAACTCCCCACTCTCTTACAATTCTTCTCATCCTTTTCTCTTACAAAGCCAGTGTAACAAGATCCATATTCGGGTTATCAAATCCTGCATAGTGTCCAAGCCTAAGTGCATGGGTTGCAGGCGAGGAGTGAAGATAGGTCAGGTATTTGGGTGAAAGGGTCCGAGGGACCTGACCCCTCAAGTGACTGGGCGAAGAGACTACTTCACAAAAATAATATATGAGCAGTGTTAAGTCTAAGATCTCACGATGTGGGACAAAAGTTCGCAGTTCCTTCTTGTGTGGCTACAGCAGAGGTGGACTTCGTTCAATTAGCGTAATAACTAAGGTCAAGGCTCTCAATTGAGGACTTGGGCATGTGTCTGGAACGAATTCACTCAATCTGGAGGGTGTAGCTTGTCATCTCCTGGCTGGATCTTAAAGAACAAGGCGAAGATGATGGTTGTGGTGGGGGGAACTGGTGAAGACCTGAAATCACAAGAACGGCCTTACGACCACATTAAATAACCTTAGAAGCTTTGCCAAGTGTTGGCGAATGTTATGGTGGTGTTTGCGTGGGGGATGGTAGCATGTAGAGGTCTACGAAGGTTGTGAAGGTGGGTTGATCGATGGGAAGTTTGGGTGGATGAAAGGCCGAAATAGTAGAGGGATTTTCATCGAAGGTGTACGGTGGAGCTTTTGGAGTTGACAGCGAGGTGGTTGGTTGCTTGTGGAGGTATGGCGGACTCACCGGAGGTGAGGCCGGAGATGGAGAAGATGATGGCATGTGGTGGTGTCAGTTGTTGAATTGAGGGTTTAGATAGTGGAAAAGAGAGTAGAGGGAGGAAGAAACCTAACCAACCTAATCTAATGGACGAAAGGGGAGAGAGGGCACCGAGTATGGTATGGCCGGCACCGTGGAAGGTGAACTCTCTGGTGGGCAAAGTGATCAGACACTCATCATGATCTCTAATTACCCCTAATTAACTAGTCTTCCTTGTTAATTAGCTAGGGTTATGAATATATAAGGGTTAATTATAAAATAAGGGATATTTAGTTAAGGACATTTAAATAAGTTAAAAATGACATTTTATCGTTCAATTACCATTTTTAATAATTCAGATAATAATTGGACTCGAAATCCTATTAATCATTTCCTTAATTAAAAAGATAAGTAACTTAAATATAATGTATACCTAAGTATGTAATAATTTAAGTGATTTTACTTAATATAAAAAGGTGAAAATGTAAATTCAAGGTGTAAACATAATATTTACCTTATTTACTAACATATATAAAAAGTTGAAAAAGATCTAAGTTAAAATAAACCTTCAAAACTTGGGTTTACATTTTAGTCCATAATATTCATTACAGTCGGGTCCTTATTTATCACATAGGTCCTTAGGTTTTATTACTTCTAAGTCCCTCTTCCGCTTCTTCTTCTTCTTCTTCTCCAGCCAAACAAACGGCTGGTGGCAGAGAGTCATCCCACCGTGCGATCACCGCCCTGCTGACATCATTCCTCTTTGCCCAAGCTCTTACAACTTGCGCTCACCACCTACACTTCATCCAACGCTCTGGATTAACCGAGAATCCTATTTTTCAGTGGGAGATAACCTCACCATCGTTTGAGACGACGACATAGGTTAAGCTCCTCAAGCTTCTTCTTCGGTAAGAGCTCGCCTCTCTCTTCGTCGCAAACTACTATAAATACCCCCTCACACCTCCGATTTTAGGCAAGTTGGCTCCCTTCCCTCTTCTAATACTGTAGCCGACCCAATAGGCTATTCTTCCAAACCTCCGATGAATTCCCATTCCATCTTCTGACTTCCTCCGCCCATCTGAAGTAGCCGAGGAGATCTACCGTGGTCTTCTGCACCTTTGACAAAGGCATCGACCCTAGGATTCCTCCGCTCCACAATAAATCCGCCTGCCGGAGATCTTTCTTCAACCTTCTTATTTCGTCGTCCGCCATATGACTTCGGTGGAACCCTACTGACCCCTCCGTCCAGGTAACAGTAGACTAGGAGTAGGAGTAGGAGTAGGCTAGCTCAGTTAGTTAGTTTAGTTAGTTAGGTTAGAGTAATTTTAGAAATTAGCTTCATCTCCTCCGACTCCGGCGAGTTCCTTGAGCTCGCCAGAGACCTTAATTTTGTCTTTTAATACACTATACACCTTTTATCTTCCATGTTCACTTCTAATCCACTTAATCGATTAATTAAATCACCTAAACGCCTAATTCAAATCTCACCTTCACTGACTACTTCACTGTCCATGGTGACAGTAATCGGCCTAATTCCACCTTCACTGGGTTCTTTCATCACATATCACTACTAATGAACCCTAATCAACATTATATTACCTATTATTATCATCTATAATTAAACGCCTAAATTTTAATATAGTTCCTGAGCTCGCTGTCCATGGCGGCTTAGGAACATTTCAAACAATAAATTAAATACATATTTATGATTAATAACATCTGTTGACTTGATTTAACTTCTCAATCGAGTAGTTAAATCAAGTCCTGAGCTTAAACCATTCAAATCTTTTAAGAAACAAACTTACTGTCAAATCTTACATTTCAATGAACAAAGGAAGAGTTTAATGTGAAACAGAGGTTCCTTATAACCTCAGGATCATTTTTGGATCAAAAATGGTTAATTTTGTTAATCTATATAAACATTTTACATTTTCTGGACTCACCAGAGCTCCGGCGAGCTCCGGTGAGCCAATGATGTGTTGCAGCCTCTAAAATTGTTAAATGGCTCCAGAACAGTAAAATAAGGATTACGAATCATTTTAAAGAAATTTGTTTGAGGTTTCAACCACTGGAGCTTTAGATCTAACTTCATCTTCCCCAACTTCAGCAAGTTGGAGAAGTCTGTTATGAAGGAATTAAGAAACATTTAAGGAGCTCAGAAGCTTCAGTGCGATGCACTAAAGCTACTTTTACTCTCAAAACACTGTAACTATCACTGAACAACTCTATCGGACACATACCTATTTTAGTTCAGGTGGCGAGCCTGAAACCCTACAAATTAAGGTTGAAACATAAATTTAAAGATCTGAGTGAGTTTCAGATGATGAAGAGACTCTGATGCATTAATTTCTTAGGAGGAAGCTTTACACAGAAAGTCATTTTTCGAGCTTCCATAGTCAAACCTGAGTCTGATAATGGTGTTCTGAGCTTGAATTGAGCAATTGAGATGTGGAAATTGTTTCTGAGATTCTGTTTGATGATTTTAGAAAGAATAAAGTAATTTCAGGTGATGTAATTAGTAAAGATTATGTTTCTATCAATTTGGGTTACTCTCGAACCCAAACCAAAAGAAGTACTGTCTTGATGAAATTCAAGTCTAAAACCTACCCAGATTGATTAGTTAAAACCCATAGAATTAATCTAAATAGATTAGGAACACTTTTAAGTGTCTGATGCACTTGTTGAAATCTATAAATCAACCTTTGAAGTTTTCAAAGAAGAGAAAAGCTTCTCTATAGGTTCTGTAGGTCTTGAGAACTTGAAACCCACTTTAATAGAAGTAGAATTATTTATATAACATATACATACTTTCTAATATATGGGAGAAGTCCATCAGAGGACTTCCCTGACTTTAATTTCATTTTCTAGGCTTTTATAAAACACGTAGAAACCCCTAATTTCATCTCTTAAATTCAATAGCCAAACATCACTAAACCATTACATTGAACCTAAAATTGTATAGATTACCCTTAGTGCTTTCCAACAAACTTTAAATCATCCAATTTGGAGCTCTGGGCAGAAAGTTATGATCGACTGAATTCGGGTCTGGAAGGGGAATGTCTGTCCCACCTCGGATATCCACGAGCGCACGCTTGGGTATAAAACAGTTTTGTTCCCTTGGCTATGCAGTCGTCAGCACTCGGCACACCGGTTTCGATTCTGATCTGATCTGAGCATTGTGTGGTCTATGTGTGTGGGCATTAGCCTGCGGGTGTGTGCGCCCTTGGGGGCGTGTAAATGTGAATGTGCCCTCGAAGGGCGAGTGTGGCCAAGGAGGCCAAGTTGATGAGCCGATGCGGCTCCAGACTGTGAATTGATCAAGAAATAAACCAAAACAAACCTAACTGAGATTAGGCGAGGACCGAGTAGGGTCTGGTCCCACCCTGGTCTCAGGGTGCTGTGTATCCTTGAAAGGACCTCACCACAAATAAAAAAAAACTTTTGGTTTAAAAAGTAAAAAAACCCGGTTCAGCTGAAAGCTTAAGGAAGGAGAAGCTGTTGAACGATGCTAAGGAGAAGGCGTAGACGCTAAGTGTTAAGGAAAAAGATTATGGAACAAAGGAGAAGAACTAAGTGAAGAAGAGAAGGTAGGTGAAGGTAGAAACAACACAAGAAAGGTAAAGAGATCTCGAGAGAAGAAAATAAAAGAGAGAAAGAAGAAGATTAGAGGCTGTAGAGAGATGAAAAATTAAATGAATTTTCTTTTGCATAACTACTTTTTATTCTTAAATGTAAAAGGCATGCTTTACTTAGATAACTTTTTGCCTCAATTTCTTAGAATGAAATAAAATTGAAAAAATAGCATGTTTACTTGTTAATAAAGTACAACATTTTGAGTAAATATGTTTGCATATGGAATTTTGTTTGTTCTTTATGGTTTAAATATTTTGACAAAATTTATGTTTTGAAAATCAAATTAGTTATACCTCCTAAACTTAAAGAGATAAAAGGAAATTGGTGAATTTGGAGAAAAATTATTATGCCTCCCAGTGAACGACCTGGACTCAACCACTAACAATTTCTAAAATCTTAGGATAATTTGACCCTATACTACATAACCGACACAACTTCAAGTTAACCTAAGTGATTTCTTCTACTCTTAATAAGTGAAATTAACTTAATTACTGAGTTGAGTGAAAAACACGCATCACAAAGCGGCAATGATGATGGGAGCTAGGCCGTGCTCGCTAGTATTGCACCGCACGAAGGAATGCGAGGAAGGTGGTACCGTCGCTTATTATACATGTGGATGGCGAAGACATCAGAAAGAGGGAGTCATCGGAGTTGGTGAGGATAGAGGTCGGGGAGAAGAGAAGGGGATTCCAACCTCCAAACCAAGCTAAGGATGTAAGGTTTGCATCAAGCGATCTTTTATAGGCCTCAAGGGGGAATTCCAGGCTTGGAAGATTTGGCTACTTTGCGCACAAGGGATACCTGAATCTTCCATGCATTCATGTTTGGTCACTCTGAATCAGGTTTTAAAGTTGTTGCATTGTCGTAAATATCGAATAAGTGCAACAAATAGATAAAATTTATAACTCGAATGTCAAAAATGAAGTTCAAGGTCATTCACTAGGAAAAAATATGGAATTTGCACACTAATCTCAACAAATAATGTCAATGAGCATAATAAATTACTCAAAATCTAATATGGAGTGTATGGCATGGGTATATGAAGAGTCAAAAGGAATTCTAGAAAAAATAATGGTGATTTGGATCACCAGTTATTAGTCTAGCACATAGAACAACTAATCAAACATAATTAAATGGAGTAGATAATCAGACGTTGCTACAGTAGTCTTTTGAATTTCTTCTTCTTGCTTCTTGCCTTCTCTTTCCCTTCTATTCTACCTTCGGTTCTTTTCCTTGGCTTCTCTTTCTCTTCTTCCTCTACGATGCCCTTCGTCTTCTTTTGCTACTATCTCTTCTCTTCCCTTCAGCTCTCCTTCCTCTTCTCTTTTAGCCTCCTCTTCTTCTACCTTGCCTTTTTTTTCTTCTTCATGCACAGAGTGGAACGCTTCCTCCAATGAGGCTAAGTGTTCGTCGTTACACAATAGAGCAGAACCTGCCTTAATCCCACACTCTCTCTCTTGTTCTTTTCCTTCCTTATCTCAAGGATAACCGACCAATCAGGTTCCAGAGTAGAGCACACCTGGGATTAGGGCTACCAGCAGTAGGGTAGCAGCCAAGGTGTGTGCAGGCGTAGGTGGGCATATGGGTCAGACCAGGCCCACATGGTGGTGCCACAGGTGAGGTCAGTAAGGGTAACAGGGGACCTCACCCCCTAGGTGTCAAAAGGCTACAATCACAATGATGAAATTCAATTTATCCGGCTATGATTGCTTGGTGGCTTCTGAGGTGGGACGAAAGTCCCACCTTCCTTATTGCGCACTGCAACAGGATGGAGCTTGTTTGATTGCAGGTGTAAATGTGGCTAGCAAAGCTAAGTGACCAGCTGATTGTGATCTTTTGAGAGTTCCGCAGGACCTGAGGTGTTGACATGGAGCTTAGTGAGACCCAGAGCAAGCTCCAAGTAAGTGTGAAGCTTCGATGTCAATGGCGTAGGAGCCCTGGTACCTGAAATCCATAAAATGTCCTTTCGGCCAAGTTAAATGATCTCAGAAGCTTCTCTAGATGATGGCGAAGGTGGTGGAGGTAGTTTCGTGGTGAGTCGACGCGTATGGCAGCCTGGCAGAGGTTGAGATGGTTGGAGGGAGTGGGCTTGTTCGAAGGGTCACGAAAGTGGGTGGAGTAGGAAATGAAGTTAGGGCTTTGATGTAGATGGATGTGGCGAGGGTGTGGAGGGTTTTTGCAAGGCTGATGTAGGGATGTAGTAGCGAGGATGCCTCGCTGGAGGAGCAGCCGAAGACGGAGATGATGAGGGTGAACAGTGTTAGCGAAGATCTAATTGAATGATAGAAGAAAGAAGGAGGAAGTAGAACAGGATGGGCAATTAGAGGACCTAATATTAGGGACGAAATGGGAATGAATAGGCATTGGTGTGGCTGCCGACGCTGAAGAAGGGAATTGCTTCGTGTGGTAGCAGCTACGACGAATGAGTTAGAGACGCCCCAGATTTGGCTGTCGAGGAGAGGATGAAGGAGAGGGACATATTGGTGCTCGCAATTTGGCTGTTGGGAGGCCGGAGATGTTGGAGGAAGAAGTTTGCCAGACCTAAGGTGGAGTGGGGTCGGAGGTGCAGTTTTGAAGAGGGTTTTGGCCCTAAACCTTGCTAAGAACTTCGGTCGTGCATCAAGGGTTCTTTTATATGGTACAAGTAGCCCTTCTAAGCTTGGAAAGAAGCTTCCAAGCTTGGAAGGTTTTTGCGAAATACGATACTCGAACCTTTGAATGGTTCGTATGACCTTTTGGGAACGAATTAGAGCTCAAGACAAGTCTCAATTGGTAGTGAATTTCATAAAGAATCTCCGGTTCAAATTTGGGATTGTTTGTTTGAGAATAGAGCTAGAAAATATCGCTCGAACCTTACCAAAGCTCAATGTGTTCACAGTAATGGCCGTAGGGACCTAAAAGTGAAGATGATGAATAAGTTAGGGACCTTTTTATAAATAATTCAAAAAGTTAAGGGCCATTGTGTGATAAAAAGAGTGTTAGGACTTAAATGCAAACTAGATCAAGTGATCTCTGGTTGGGCCCAAATTTTAATACAAACCTAATTTGTCTCTAAGGAATCCAATAGTGAAGTTGGATTTTAGTTTTGACTTAGTTTGATTGTGTAATTTATACAAAAACCTAAATTAGGACAAAGGTCTTTCTGAGATTCTATTTTAGGTCAAATTGGGTTCCAATGGTCAAATCAAGCATACCAAACCCAAGAGAATATTTTTCTATGATTTTTAGAGGGTTTATTTGAATTTTATCCTGACCAGAACCTCAGAAGATTAAGTGGGTCTATTTTAAGGGTTTTAGATGTCATTAATTTTTGAAATGCGTAAAAGCCAATTTCTGTCTATACAGACCCTTTTTTAGATATTGAAGACCATTTGACCTTTATTTAACCGTTGAGAAAACCCGTGATTGTACTGTAATTGAGATATGCTTTTAAAACTATAATTTTACCCCTATTCTCTTATTATTCTCACAGAATGGATTTGTAGTGAATTATGGTCCTCTGGCTGTTATGTAAGAGCATTTATCCCTTGATTATGACCACTTAAAGCCATATATGGTTGATGATGACGTTATCATCGTACCGTCATGCCTAACTTTTGCTAGTCCCTTAGCAAAATCTTACGGAATTTACTCAAATTCTAGACCATGCCTTTTATGCTCAGAACTCTATTATGTGCTTTCTTTTATGGATTAGGTCAGAATGATAACAATAGGCCTAGAGGTACTCAAGTACCAACCAAGATTCGAACCTGAACAGCTTTAGCCTCAGTCTGTCGTGAAGGTTTCTAAGGCCCACAAGAACTAACCAAAGGTTCATTGAAATACTCAGTTAAAGCACCTGTGCTTAAAACATGGTTAGTCCAGGTTCAGTTTGCAGTGCATTTTTGTAAGAGAGAGATAGAAGTAATTTTTGCATTTTCTTGGATAGTTTTCTCTCTCTTTTTCTTCTTTATTTCTAGCTTTGAATTGACTTTACAACACGGTTTGCATCAGATTCCTAGCTCCCACCATCAATCCACATAAGGTCCTTGACTTTCGATGCTTCAAGATAGCACAACCCATGGCAACCCTAGAACCCTGGCTTTTGACACTTCGGGATAGTGGCACCCATGGCATTCTGAAGCTAAATTTATGCCCTGGCAATCGACATTTCAAGATAATCCGACCCATGGTACCTAAATTAGCACAAGGTGCTTATGTTCCCCTAGTAGGATATTTAGATATTCTAGAAGACAAGCACCGAGGAGATAGTATGCTATTGTGCATCTTCGAGGGGAATTTCCTACCTCTCTATGCTGGGAACTCTTCCAAATTAACTTGTGTTGATTAACCACTCCTAATCTAGGTGGCAATTTCATAACGGAATTATTGCATTTGCGCGATGTTGATAATTAAGCGCACTGAATAGGACTTGTGTGTGGATTTGGGTGCTTAGGTTACCAAGTCTCGCAAACCAGTGGTCAGTTAATGAGGTCGAATAATCTCTAAGCCTTGGACCTAATATTTAAGCCTCATATTTTCCTCAACCTCTTGAGGAACTTGTGTGTGGATTTGGGTGCTTAGGTTACCGAGTCCCGCAAACCAAAGGTCAGTTAACGAGGCCGAATAATCCCTAAGCCTTAGACCTAATACTTAAGCTTCGTAATTTCCTCAACCTCTGGAGGACTATCCAAATCTTAATGGATACATGAATATTTATGCCTAAAACAAGCCTAAGAGTCCTATGATCAGCATTCATACTAACCTTCGTATCTCTTAGCACTTTTTGACATTTGTTTCTTTATTTTGATTTGGTCTAGAATCTAAATAGATTCCATAATCTTTTACTAATGACTAACTCTTTATTTCAAATTGTTACTCCTTTTTGACATTTAAATCACCTCCCTTTTCCTCCTCAAGAATGATATGCACTCAATTTTTTCAAAGTTTCCTCCCTTCTCCCATTTTCCTGTTCTTTTTCATTTTTTATTTTAGTGTTTTTTTGGATTTTTTTGGAATATGTATTTTTTTGGGAGAACCCTTCAGAACTTTAAATTTTTGTATGTTGCATTTTAACACCCATTCATGCCTAAGTTTTCCAACATCCTTATTACAAACCAGAGGGTATGAAATCAGTTTGAGTTAGGGGATTAGAACAGGATAATCGGGTGGCGAATGAGTCGGGATGGCTATTCCAGACGATTTCAAGCTCTGTTACGAGTACCAAAGGTAGAGTCAACTGTTCTAAAACTGAACTCGAAGTGCATTGGAGGTGACATAGAGAGGGATAATCAAAAGGATCTCAGGTTTTTAGATTGATGGGTTGCCTCCCGTTAAGCACTAAATTCGAAGCCTTCAGGCGAATAGAAAATGGTCATGGAGGAGTGGTCAAAACAGGCGAATTTCATAGAACAAACACCTTGATCAAAAGCTTGGTTGGTCCAACCAAGTGCTTGTTCAAGCCAACAGGCTGATGATGCAACCCCAACCCAATCAATGAAGTGGGTTGATAGATGTGAATCGGTAGATGCGGTGTTGGAACCTAGTTCCAACTCTATTTTCTGTTTTTGTGTTAATAAAATCATTTTAAAATCTAATGTTTTTATGAAGTGTTACAGGTCAAAAGAATCTGTGGATGCAAGCAACAAGATAGCATATGAAGGAAGAAGACTAGAAGACTATAGCTTTTGTTGTATTAATTGTATTTTAGAATCTTGCATGTCTCTTAACAAGTAAAATATAATCTAGGAGTTAAAATCAAAGTAGAGATAATTAGGGTTCATAATATTATTCATTCACTCGTTTCAAAACTCAAAATCGATTCTTTCAAAATAAAGTCAATTATAGCAGGTCGGATATCTCTAAAAATTAACTTACACTTATAATATTTGGTACTTGTAGCAAGCATCGGTACATGTAGGTCATTGGACACAAATGAGTGAGTCAGAAGTACCGGTACTCATCATTAGTACCAGTACCTAGTGACTTAGTTGGGCTGACTGTAGGCAGTCCGTACCAGTACCAAAAGTTTAGTACCAGTACCAACTAACCGTTATGACCAATTTGAATGACTATTTTACAATTAAACTTATTTCTAATCTTCCCAAATTGCCCCTAACGACTAGTAATCGTAGGGAAGGTGTTTAGAGGATTATATAAGCACTCTTTGAGTGTCTTTTGCACACACCTAAGAAGTAAAAATTCTATCCTTGCCTACACTTTCAATTCTTAATTTACTAGCTACAAAAGAGCTTGATTTGTTGCATTCCTCTCAAGGCCACTCTCCACTTGCAACAAGTCATCAAAGGCGATTGTGTTCTTCACTGTTCAATCGTTTGTTTTACGCGTTAGTATTCTCATTAGATTAGTTTATATACTCTTATTATGCAATATACTTGTTGGAGACTTACGGATTAGTTGTAAGCCTTTATTTGCATTTTGCTTACACCTGTATCTTTATTTCTTTTTAATATCTTGTAATTAGGTTGAGGTAACCGATTAATTACCTTAGGTATTAGTAAATTGATTCCCACTGGGTTGAGGGAATTGGGTTAAAAATCCTAAGTCGGGAGACTTAGGCAGTGGAGTACCCAAGTGAGGGGAACCACTATATATCTTGTGTGTTTTTGTGGTTTGTTTTGTCTTGCATTTTTTGTTAACCACACTATTCATCCCCACTTTTAGTGTGCTTGTGATTTACAGATCCTACAGGTGATATCATAGCAGGTTGCGAATAGATGAAGTAATCATTCTCTCTAGCAATGGCATCATTAGTTAAGTGCCTCGAAGGACAGTCATCCACACATCCTCCTTACTTTGATGGGATGGACTAAGGATAAGGGAAGAGGAGGATGAAAATCTTCCTCAAGGCCATGGATGAGGACTCGTGGACTCTTATCCAAGAGAAGTACATGTATCTAGAGCTACAGGAAGGTGTTGTTTGGACTATAGAATAAAGAAAAGGATCGCGGGAAATGCAAAAGCGATGAAAATGTTCTATTGTGCGTTATCAAGCAAACAGTTTAACCGTATCTCTGCATGTAGGTCCGCATACGAGATATGCAACATGCTGCAAGTCACCTATGAAGGTACAACTAAGGTAGAAGAAACACATATTTCTTTTATAATAGAAGCTATGAGTGTTTTAGGATGCGGAAAGGTGAAATAATCAATGGGATGTACACAAGATTTGGAGAGATCGTGAATCCAACAAAGAACCTTTCAGTCAAGCTAAAGGAGGAGCAGCTTGTAAGGAAGATCTTGAGATCCATTACAAGCGATTGGTCTCCAAAGACCACAGCCATCCACGAGGCAAAAGACCTTTCTACTCTCTCCTTGGATGACTTGATTGGAATCCTCATTGCATATGAAGTCCAATTGGAAAATATGAAGAAGAATGAAGAGAAATCTGTAAGCAAGAAGAAGGAGCTTGCCTCCAAAGCTATAAAGGAGGAGTCGGACCTCGATGATTCGAACTACGACGAGCAAGAGGAGCTTGCTCGTCTAACGAGATGATTCAAAAGGTTCATCTGAATAAAAGGTAAGAAAATAAATAAATTTACAAATGACATTATTTGTTTTGAGTGCAAGAAGAAGGGGCAAGTATGAAAAGATTGTCCAATGATTAAGAAGAAGAAGGAAGAAAAGAAGGACAAAGAACTCGATCAGAAGAGAAAGAAGATTTCAAGAAAGGCATACAAGGCAACTTAGGATGATAGTGATTCCGACACAGAATCAACTTCTGAAGAATCTGAAGAAACGGAAGTTGCACATCTTTGCTTAATGGCGAACAATGACAGTTCAGAAAATGAGGTAGACTCTGAAGTCACTTTTAATGAGTTATTACAAGCATATGAAGATTTGTATCACAAAGCTAGGTTGATTAAAAAAGAAAATAAGATTTTGCATGATAGTTATAAAACTCTAGAAGTAAAGAAATCTTGTTTAGAAATAGAATTAGAAATGTCAAAAGAAGCTAACAATCAATTGCATTAAAAAATAGTAGTGATGAGACCGCATTTGTGGGCTAATCGAATGCATAAATACCTAGATTTTAGAAGGATTTCTACTTGTACATAGCATACTTAGATTTATAAATAGATTAGTTTATAAATATGATGGCATGCTTGTTTTATACATCACATTCACATGTAATAGAGGGAAATATAAATTATGGTGGCATGTATGCATTATATGCATCATTTTGGAATAACTTTGTAAATAACCCATTTTCTTTTTATTTTTTAATTTTTTTTTCCCCGCAGAGCAAACCGTCGACTTCACCAACCGTGACTCATCTCTTCAACCACCCCAACCACTAACGATGTTCGCTCGGTGGTTGGAGAAATCAATGACCAAAGCAAAAAAAATGAGGGATGTTTAAAACGAAGGCTGGAGAGATGATCATGCCCCCCCCCCCCACCGCTTCCCCCCTACAGGGATACCTCCATCTCCACCACCGTGAAGAATCCATGCACCATGGACACTAGCGAGCACCACAGACCACCAACTTCTCTCACCGTGCAGCGCCCTCACCACATGCAGCACACCACACACCGCCAGCCCTTGCCTACGCCAACTCAAGCACGATACGACCAGCAGCTGCATGCGTGGCCTCCTCCACTTCATCTTCTTCATCCTCTTCATCTCCTTTCTTCCATTATTGCAACAAAGAAGAGAACCCATAGCCATCATTGTGCAGCCACTCCTCCTCAGCCTCAGCAGCGGCTGTGCGCATCATCTCACCAACCACCGGCATCCCACATCGCCGATGACTGACCTCACCTGCAGCCACGTGAGGTAGCCACGCCACCTCTATGACTCCACGCCCACTCCAACACCCAAAGCTACCGATCTTCCTCACGTAACCGGCAGCCAGCTTCGACCACCTCCGGCCTCTATGTCACCACCATTATGAAGGCTTCTCCTCTTCACGACCTCAGAGACCCACCACCGGTGACCACACCGTCCGCCCACTCCTCTTCACACGGGAACAAGGGGAAGTATTCCCCTGTTTCTCTACAGTAAAGCCTCTATTAGCAATTAGGAATAAAACCAATGTAGTGAACACTATTCATTTTTTTATCTCCTTATGATAATAAGAAAGAACTGCATGAATGTCCCTCAGTTCTAATTGAATTGCATGCAGTCACATTCATCTCATGAATAAGCAAACATGTATATTTGTTATAGAGAACAAATTCTGATTTAATTAAATTTGATGATGCTGGTCAGTATTAAGATAACAATTCTGATATTTCCATTGTGGTGATTTTGCATGTGCACCCTCATTTTCTCGATTAATTATCTAGATTGAGAATTTATGCTGGAAATGGGAGCACTAGTTAGCATGCACATTCATTGATATTCCCGATTACTTGTTGCATCATTACTCACTTTGAATAGGCTAATTCCTCCTTGTGGAGTCGACCTAACTCTTTGTGGTTAGTTTTGAGAATTAAAATGTTTTGAAAAGCGATTTTCTACCACGCGATTACATACAATGACACATCATTTTATGTTAAAGTTTTCAACGAAAACGATGATCGCTCTTTCAAATGGTACCGTTGATGGGGAGGAAACACACCTATTAATTTTCTCAGGAATTTTATATTATTTTTTATGCTATTTTGAAACCTTTTCTGAATTATTGACATTGGTTCTCTTTGTGTGCATGAATCGAACAACAAACACGATAGGTGCGCACGATGGAGATGATATTCTTGGTGGACCTTGACGCCACCTGGAGGCTACCAATAGGAGCACGTGGGCCTTGATCCCATATGTGTGGAAGGAGGATTGGCAACCGGAGATCTATTTATACTTAGATTAGCTAGATAGACCTTAGACATTTAGTTTTTGTCGTGTGGACCTGTGTTGGGTATTTTCAAGAGTGTGTTTCCATTTTATTAAGATTATAAGATTATTCGAATTGTTTAAACTGCATGTTGGTTAGTTAGTTAGATTAGGTTTGTTTTCTTATTATTAAAAAAAAAAAAGGAATATTTGAACTACCTGCTAGAAGATGCATTTCTATAGGGCGACCATCTAGGATTGAATGAGTAGCATCTACCTTTTCTTTTTGCATTGTAAACATCCTGCATTGAAGAGAGCTAGAGTAAGGTATGTCTTTTCTTGTGCATTAGTTATTTGCACACGCATTGCATTTGGACTTAATTAAGGAAGACCATTTAAACTGATTTGAAAATATTAATCAAGTGGTCACCTTATTTCTTGAAAAGAAAGAAAAATAGACAGAAAGAGTTTGAATATTGTGACTGTGATTTTCAAAAGGAAAAATCACTTTTTACGGTGTGATGCACACTTCTTGCACTGAGCATGCACTATAGGCACTACACTAGGACTTGGACCCTGATGTAAACACATTTACACTACTTAAAATGTCTATTTATGCATGTTCTTAAGCATAGGATTGCATTTCATGATATAAATATTGCATTACATGCATCATCTTGCATTTAGAGTAGTTTGAATAAAATGGAGGTTAATTTTCTCCTTTTACGTGCTTGGACAGGGAAAATATTTTATCGGGGCCTCGGATCAAAGATCCAACCGTATGGATATGATCAGGGCGACGATTGGAGTTCAACGACTCCAAGATCGCCCTAATCAGGCATCCGTAGCATCAGATAGACACCGGGGAACCCTAAAAGATCAAGGGCCAGGATGGTGTAAATCCGCACTTCAGATGGAAAATCCAACCACACGGATGAATTCGGATCGACGATCGCAGCCGAACGACACAAAAATCAAGTCAATCCGACATCCGTGGCACCATCTACAACTTCCAGAAGATGGACGGCCAAGATGGCGCCACGTGGCACCATCCCGGCCGCCCAAACGGCCGCCTACACTCTATGAAGACCGCGCACCCATCCCCTCTGCACCGTTGGATCTCAATCCAACGGCTGTGGACGCATCGTTTTAAAAGCATCCGCGCGACCATTTCGGCGAGGTAGCGCAGCGGTCCAGCGCCTTATCGCGAGGCGCTGGCGCGCGTTCGAGCCTCGCCAAGCGATTTCTAAGGCGGGCGGGCGCGCTCCAATTGACCACACGATCGCGATCCAACGGCCGCACGCGCCCGATAGTGCCGACGCGCAATTGGACGCTCTGGTGAACGCGCGATCGTACGCGCAGGCGGGCGGGCGGCAGCGGTGAAGGCGCGATTTTAAGCCGTCCGATCTCGCGATCGGACGGCTGAAAATCAAGTGGCGTGCGTAGGCGTTACGCGCGCGGCCAGCCGAGTAGGCGCGCGTGGGCGCGGCGGCGACGGCGGGGCTTTAGCGACGGTTTTATCCGTCACTAAAGACCCCTTATTTATTATTTTGAAGATGTAATGTCCATTTTGCCCCCACTCCTTGCAACTATAAAAGGAGACCCCCTCCATACGAAATTTTCATCCCTTCCTTCTCCTCTCTACCTCTCCAAAGCTCAAGAGAAGCTTGTCCCACACCCGGGATGCCTCTCGCGAGATAAAGTCTAAATTTTCGTCCCCTTTCGGAAGTGGATCCTGCGACGACGACGGCGTGCTGCTTCGTTCCCGTTCTTCTGCTTCGTCCTCCTTCGTCCCGCTTCGTTCTCCTTCGTCCAGGCGTCGTCCCGTCCGGCTCGTCCTCCAAGCGACCGTCGAGGAGGATAACTTCTCTCTCCCATTCTTATTTACAGCTTTTCTAGTGTAGAATTTTCCTGCTTTATAGTGTAATTGATTTCCCGCTTTCTAGTGTAACTTTCATTTCGTTTGCTTGTATGAACAATTGAAATATTGAATGCATGTTCTCTTTCTCTCTCTCTTTCTCTCTCTCTCTCTCAGTTTGATAGCTCCATTGTAATTATTTCTCCTTGTTTATCAAAAATCCTAAAAAAACATAATTGCGAATATAGATCAACGTAGCCTCCCTGAGTTCGACCCGGAATTCTTATTTCGGTATAAATTTTATTTGTTGAACTTGAATCCTTCGCTTTCGAACTACAACGACGGGTTTTCCAAAACCAAACACGTTAGCGTAGGTTCGTAAATAAGTTCAACATTTTGGCGCCGTTGCCGGGGAGGCAACGATTTCCGATCTTTTCTTCGCATTTCTTGCACTTTATTTGTTTTCTAACTAGCTTTCTCTTGTGTCTATTGTTTTGCAGAGACCTCCATCAAGGAATCAACAAGCGGTAGACTGGAGTAAAGTGCAGTTGAAGACAACTGTAAGTGCTCCCCCATTCTTTCCCCCTCCATAGATTTCATTCGCCACATTAAATCCAAATTCCAATTAACCTAGGTGTTTGCATAAATCCTACGAATGGTTTGGTTGTTTGGATTTCTACTCACACTCATTTCACCCTCATTCATAAAAAAAAATAATAACAAAAAGATAATTTTGTGGGGTAACTTTCAACAAACACACAACACACACCCACATTCAAGGCACTTGATTAACTTGATTTGTTTTCTACTCAACCGGGTTCTGATCTATGGAACCGGTACACACAGAGCAACACATAACAGAGTAGAAATCATTCTAGGTTAACCATCTTTGAGTGCCTAACTTAGTGGTGCAATTGTGGCCAATTGTTTGAGTTGTTTGGGCCGCACCACTTTATTTAAAACCAACTCATCAAGTAGCTCCTCCTTAGGGTTTTCAATCTAGGTATATTCTAGGCACTCCGCTTTCTTTCTGATTTTAAAGGAAAACTATCTTCACCCGTGTTTTACAACTTGGTTTGCCTAGAAATTTGATTGCAATTCACCTAATTTGAAACCCTAAAAGCTACTTAAGCAGGATTTGAACATTAAAATTCACACATTATAAATAATCTTGCTTGAAAACCCTGGTTGTGCACGCACTTACACAAATTTCAATCAATCATTAAGGGCACAACCCATTGTAAGGGCCCATCACATTCCATAAGCACCACAATCCCAGGCCGTAATAAAATTGAGTAGACGTTGGCCCTAAGGTTTGATTCGCTCTTCAAGGCCTAGTCTGAGATTGTTTTTGATTAACCTACTTGTACTGATTAATCTGATGTCTAGCTAGGGGAGTAGCGTCAAACGACCGCGGCTGGGGGGTACACTAGGAACTGGAGGCGAAAGCCAAAGGAAGAACCTTCTCCCCAGTCCCTCCTTCAAACTGGTTGGATTATACAGACACAAGTAGAGTAAATCAGTTACAGTCTTAAGGCTGGTGTTGGGAGTCAGTAGATCCTAAGGCTACCTCACTTAAGGACAGCCTTGTTTTGTTGTACTGCAGGGTCCCTATCCCCGGTCCTTCCGACCTACTCCTAGTTTATGCTGGGAAGACGGTCATTGAATCCCCGATTAGAAGGACCATTAGAACATTCTAGGAGGCGCAAGTTAGATTTTGATCAATTTGATCCCATGGCCGAACAACAGCCTCTTCTGCCTGGAAATCCACAGGTAGAATTTCGAAGGCAGCTGGAACAAATGTAGAGAACGCAAGAATGGTTCCAGAGAATGCAGGGAGTTCAGCCCTTGAAGGATTTTTATGATCCTTCAAATTACGGGGAACGTCCCGACGTCCAGATTCCAGCCGGTGACGTAGAAATCAAGCCCCAGTTGTTAAGCCTGATTAAACATTATCATGGGCTTGGCTCTGAAGATCCGTTTCAACACTTGGAGGACTTGACCACTTTGGTCCAGACCACCAAGTCTCGAAACGTAAACGAGGAGCAAATGATCATGAGGCTCTTCCCTCACTCTCTTAGGGATAAGGCCGCGCATTGGTATAGGACAATAGGAAGACCAATTACAACTTGGAATGAGTTGAAATCGGCCTTTCTGAAGAAATTTTTCCCAGTCGGTCGTACTAATGCTTTGAGACGGGCAATCACTACTTTTACCCTGCGGCCGGGGGAGCAGTTTCATGTGGCCTGGGAGCGATTCCAGGACTTATTGCGGAGGTGTCCACACCACGAGGTGGCGAAATGGCAACTCGTGCAGATTGTTTATCATGGGTTGACTGAGCAACTCAAAAACCATGTGGATGCTTCTTGCGGAGGCAATTTCCTTAATAAAGATGCAGATAGTGCACATGATTTATTTGAGGAAATGAGTGAGAATTCAATAAATCATGCCTCCATGGATACTTTTAACCGGTCCCAACAACCCAGATCAAATGTCAATGAAGTCCATGACTCCCATTCATTTGATATGGAATTGATTTGTAATAAACTTGACAAAGTGGACTTGGTTGCTAAAAGAATGGAAGAGTGGATGGCTGGCAATTCTATGAACAACTCTCAATCCACTCAATCCCAAAATTCGGGATTCCATTCTTCACGAGCTCTTTCTGGACGGGAGTTTGTGAATCAACTCGATGCGACTCAACCTATGAGTCAGCATTTTTCGGAACCCCATGGGTTCCCAACTGGGGCCTTTAATCCCAGTTTTTCTAATCCTTCCTTTTCTTTCTCTCCATCCTCACTTTATGAGGATATCTGTGCTGTACAAGAGAATGTTAGATCCAACCCCTACTCGAATGCCTATAATCCAGGTTGGAGAAACCACCCTAACTTCTCTTGGAAAAATCCGGGGCAACAGACCCAATTCCGACCCAGGAATTATGCTCCGCAACGACCAATGGGTCAGGGTCAAGTATATACTCAGTTGCCTCTGAATCAGATCAATCAGCCAGCTTGGAATGCCCGTCAACCTGCAGGGCAGGCTGATTTGAACCATCAAATAGTAGAGATGCAAGGATCTATGCTCCAGCTCATGCAGCAAATGAAAAAGTCACTGGACAACTTGCAATCCGGGCTCATTGCTAACTCTCGTCAACCCGGATCTCTACCATCCCAACCCGTACCCAACCCACGAAACATTACGAATTCGGGCAATCAAGCCCAAGGGTACGGAAATCAGAGGGACCCACACGCGCATGCTCAGGTGGTTGAGCAGGGTTCCTCGTCTTCTTCTTCTGTAAATCAACAATTCATGGTCAATCAAGCGCCTCCAATCTTTCCTAACCCTCCTCAAGACCCAAATTCTTACGCTTCTGCAAATTCTGTCACTTTGAGAAGTGGTAAGAAGACTCAGGATCCACAACCACATTATTCTAATCTTTTGAATCCTGAAGAATCTGAGGAGAGAGAAGAGAATTCTAAAGGAGAAATCAAGGCTCAGGAATCCGATTCCAAAGATCTGACTCGTGTTCCTTTTCCTGAAGCCTTAACCAAAGCAAAGAAGAAGAAGTCTGTTGATAGCAATGAGGAGCTTCTGAATTTATTTAAGAATGTTGAGATCAATATCCCGCTCCTTGATGCTATCAAGCACATACCGACTTACGCAAGATTTTTAAAGGAATTATGTACACAAAAGCGTAAGTCGAGAGAATCTGTTCTGAGGAAGGTGGCACTCTCCGAGCAGGCTAGTTCTGTTATCCTGCAATACCACCCTCAGAAAAAGAGAGATCCTGGTGCTCCTTTGATTTCTTGCGTTATCGGAGATTACACATTTGATAGAGCACTTTTGGATCTCGGTGCATCCATCAACCTAATTCCGACTTCTCTTTACGAGAAGTTTGGGTTAGGCGAACTTCGGCCAACTTCAGTAACGCTACAGTTAGCGGATCGTTCGGTCACAAACCCGCGAGGCGTTATTGAAGATGTTATAGTTAAGGTCAAGGATTTCTATTTTCCTGTAGATTTCCTTGTCCTTGACATGGATGTACCAGATAATCTGAGGAACACGGCCATCATTCTGGGGCGTCCGTTCCTGGCTACCGCAAAGGCCAACATTAATTGTGAAAGCGGTAGCATGGAAATCGCCTTTGGGGACCAACGTATGAAATTAGATATTTTTAAGGCGATCAATAAATTTGAGGATTGTGGAGTTATTGAGGAACTTGATGAGGATAATGTTAATATTGAAACTTGTTTGACAGTTTCTTCAATTGAAACTTCCTCTTTGGTTGATGAATTTGACCCGCAACCCTCTGACTTAACATCTTCGGGAGAGGTTACTGATTTTGTCCACTCACAACCTCTCCCTCTTGTTGAATCTTCAGCATCTACCCGACCATCAATCATCACCCTACCCCAGCTCGAATTGAAACCATTGCCCGAGAATTTGAAATATCAATTTTTAGGACCTCAGAATACGCTCCCTGTGATTATCAGTGCCAAATTGACAAAGGAGCAAGAGATTAAATTGATTAAGGTCCTAAAGGAACATAAGGAGGCAATTGGTTGGACCATTCATGACCTTAGGGGGATCGAGCCATTTTAATGCAATCATAGAATATTCTTGGAAGATGGATCCCGCCCTTCTCGCCAGATGCAGAGGAGATTGAATCCAAATATGCGAGAAGTGGTCAAAAAGGAAATCATCAAGTGGCTCAATGCAGGAATTATTTATCCAATCTCTGACAGTCCCTGGGTAAGTCCCGTTCAGATTGTTCCAAAGAAAGCCGGGATTACTGTTGTGACTAATGAGAAAGGAGAATCTGTCACAACTCGTTCAGCTTCATCTTGGAGAGTTTGTATTGATTACAGGAAGCTGAACACTGCCACTAAAAAGGATCATTTTCCCCTGCCCTTCATTGATCAAATCCTGGAAAAATTAGCCAGGCAGAAGTACTTCTGTTTTCTTGATGGCTACTCGGGATACAACCAAGTTCCTATCCATCCCGAGGATCAGGAAAAAACTACTTTCACCTGTCCCTACGGAACCTTTGCTTTTCGTAGGATGCCTTTTGGGTTATGCAATGCACCTGCGACTTTTCAAAGGTGTATGCTAGCCATATTTTCCGACATGGTGGGAGAGTTTATGGAAGTCTTCATGGATGATTTCTCCATTTTCGGAGAATCATTTGACTCTTGTTTGGTTAATTTGGAAATGACTCTTAAGCGATGTATCAAGACACGATTGGTCCTTAGCTGGGAAAAGAGTCATTTCATGACCCAAGAGGGCATCGTTTTGGGTCATGTAATCTCTGAACGGGGAATTGAAGTGGACAAAGCTAAGGTTGATGCTATCGCTAAACTTCCTCCTCCCACATCAGTTAAACAAATCAGATCATTTCTTGGCCATGTGGGATTTTATCGAAGATTCATCAAGGACTTCTCGAAGGTTGCCCGCCCTTTGAGCAATCTTCTTGCCAAAGAAACACCGTTTGTTTTTGACGAATCATGCCAAAAGGCATTTGATTTCCTAAAAACGGCGGTCACCTGTGCGCCAATTTTGCAACCACCTATTTGGACAACCCCATTTGAGATCATGACCGATGCTTCTGATTACGCGGTCGGGGCTGTCCTGGGTCAGAAAATTGATCGAAAGCCCTTTGTCATTTACTACGCTAGTAAAACTTCGGATGAAGCCCAGAGGAATTACACTGTTACTGAAAAGGAATTACTCGCTGTAGTATTTGCGTTGGAAAAATTCAGGGCTTATCTCTTGGGGTCTCATGTTATTGTTTATACCGACCACTCGGCCTTGAGACATCTCTTGGCTAAAAAGGATGCTAAACCCCGGCTTATTCGTTGGATTCTTCTTCTTCAAGAATTTGATCTTGAAATCAAGGATAAAACCGGGGTACAAAATGTGGTGGCAGATCATTTGTCGAGACTCCTAGGTGATTCTTCTTGTCCGGACATTCCGATTGCTGACACTTTTCCGGACGAAACCATTCTTACAGTTTTAGGTGTCCACACCCCATGGTTTGCTGACATTGTTAACTATTTGGCCGTTGGTCAAATCCCCCAGGATTGGACCAAGCAACAACGGGATAGACTCAAATCTGAGGCTAAATACTACTTTTGGGAGGACCCTGAACTGTATCGCATCGGCTCTGATCAGATTATTCGCCGATGCATACCGGAGAATGAATTCAACAATATACTTGAGTTCTGCCATGCATCTGGGTGTGGTGGACATTTCTCCGGGAAAAAGACGGCTGCAAAAATTTTGCAATCTGGCTTCTATTGGCCATCTTTATTCAAGGATGCCCAGGATTTCTCACAGTCATGCCCTCGATGCCAGGCACTCGGGAGCATAACTAAGAGAGACATGATGCCCTTAAACCCTATTCTTCCTGTCGAAATTTTCGATGTTTGGGGCATTGATTTCATGGGACCCTTTATCCCTTCATTTGGACATCAGTACATTCTTGTCGCTGTTGATTATGTGTCTAAATGGATTGAGGCAATTCCCACCCGAACCAATGACCACAAGGTGGTCATCAACTTTGTCAAGAAAAATATCTTCAGTAGATTCGGGATTCTGAGGGCTATCATCAGTGATGGTGGCACTCATTTTACTAATGCCCAATTCCGGAGTTTATTGGCCAAATATGGGGTTAATCATCGAATTTCCACACCTTACCATCCCCAAACGAATGGACAAGCCGAGATCTCTAATCGAAAGATCAAGAACATTCTGCAAAAAACGGTTAGGCCCGATCGCAAGGATTGGACTCAAAAGCTTGAGGACGCTCTTTGGGCCTACCGTACGGCGTATAAAACACCTATCGGCATGTCTCCATTCCATCTGGTGTATGGAAAGGCGTGTCATCTACCCGTAGAGATTGAACACAGGGCATTCTGGGCAATCAAACAATGCAATCTAGATCTAAATCTAGCTGGGAAGACCAGGAAACTCCAACTATCTGAGTTGGAGGAGCTTAGAAATGATGCTTATGAGAATGCCAAGATCTACAAGGCTCGGACCAAAGCTCTACATGATCAAATGATTTCCCACAAGAGCTTTGAGCCAAACCAGAAGGTCTGGTTATTCGATTCTAAACTTAAGCTCTTTCCTGGTAAACTTAGATCTAAATGGAGTGGCCCATTCATAATTGATCAGATTTTTCTAAATGGTGCCATTTAGATTTCTGACCCAAAGATGGGTAACACCTTTAAAGTCAACGGTCAACGTCTGAAGCCTGTTGTTGACCATAATCTTCCAGAACCCGTTTCAGACTCTGTTGCTCTAGCCATTCTGTGACTTCTTTGGCTGGACTTCGCCTAGCTGACGGCATTAAACTCAGCAGTTGTACATATAACACAAGGCCGATACGAGCTTCATATCCAGGTGACATCTTTCATATTCTACCCTTTCTTTCATGTCTCTTTTTCAATGAGGACATTGCATCAGCTAGGCATGGGGGGGTGGATTCATTTTTGAATTAGTTGGTCAGCTTTGTGAAATCCATATAAATTGCTTTCTTTCTAAAAAAAAAAAAAAAAAAAAAAAAGAAAATTAGGAAGGATTAGTTGGACATTAGGACTTTTCAATCCTAAGAAATTTTACATTAGGATCTGAACACAAAGACCCCTCAGGTCTTTGGACTTAATTAGCCTGTGTATCTACTAAAATGTGGATTTGTCTTTGAGTCTCGCCATCTTAATTCTATTATAATTGGAATAAATAAGTTTGGGTGATAAGTACACGACTTGTCAACCCACCCTCTGATTTAAGGGAATTTTGAGTTTTAAGCATCTACACACTTTCTTTGCACTGACTCGTTGCTCGGCAATTTTAATGGAAATTGGGGAGCTAATGAACCTTCTAGGGTGATATGGCTGGCAAGTTATCGTGGGTAACAGCCCATAGGTAGGTTGTCCAGAGCCCAGTCACTGACCTTTCTCTTTTTGCTGCCTTTAGGTAAATCTTAGACCAGGGAAGCCACCTACTTAAAAAAAAAAAAAAAAAAAAAATCAAAAAGGAGAAAAGAACAAAACGAAATAAGCCACACTTCGCCGCACGAGTATGGCTGGCAAGTTGTCGGTGGTAACAGCTCATCGACCGGTTGTCCAGAACCCAGCTCAGAAAATGCACTAAAAATTCCAAAACACTTAGGAAGAAGCGGAGAAGTAGAATAAATCGGGGAGATATACACTGGATTCACCCTTGTGTTGACCCCGTTAAAAAAATAAAAGTAGGGAGAAAGCTACCGGTTGTAAAGATACACCTTTAGGCAGAATTCTTTTTGAGGTCACCTAGAGGCGTACAAATCTGAAGTCCGTTTTAATTGCCGATCAACAAGTCTATCACAATCACAATAAGATGCTTAAAACTTAGGGTTCTCATCAAATCTTGGGTGAGTTGAATGGCCGTAGAAAGCCACTCTTAAACCCTAAAATTTGAAAATCCAAAAAAAAAAAAAAAAAAAAAAGAGAGTAAAAACAGAAAAAGAAAATTTTCTTTGAATAAGGCGAGGCTTGAGGCGGTCTGCATTTTGGCTGATACCCAGGCACTGTTGTGTCTTTGAAAGTTCAGTTCTTAAGTAGACAATTTCTTAATGATTGAAAATAACTCAGGTCCAAATAATCTAACCTAATTCTTCTATAAATAGCATATAGTTTTTGCTAGGGACTAGCAAAAGATAGGCATGGGGGTATGATGTAAACACATTTACACTACTTAAAATGTCTATTTATGCATGTTCTTAGGCATAGGATTGCATTTCATGATATAAATATTGCATTACATGCATCATCTTGCATTTAGAGTAGTTTGAATAAAATGGAGGTTAATTGTCTCCTTTTATGTGCTTGGACAGGGCAAATATTTTATCGGGGCCTCGGATCAAAGATCCAACCGTATGGATATGATCAGGGCGACGATTGGAGTTCAACGACTCCAAGATCGCCCTAATCAGGCATCCGTAGCATCAGATAGAGACTGGGGAACCCTAGAAGATCAAGGGCTAGGATGGTGTAAATCCGCACTTCAGATGGAAAATCCGACCACACGGATGAATTCGGATCGACGATCGCAGCCGAACGACACAAAAATCGAGTCAATCCGACATCCGTGGCACCATCTACAACTTCCAGAAGATGGACGGCCAAGATGGCGCCACGTGGCACCATCCCGGCCGCCTACACTCTATGAAGACCGCGCACCCATCCCCTCTCCGCCGTTGGATCTCAATCCAACGGCTGTGGACGCATCGTTTTAAAAGCATCCGCGCGACCATTTGGGCGAGGCAGCGCAACGGTCCAGCGCCTTATCGCGAGGCGCTGGCGCGCGTTCGAGCCTCGCCAAGCGATTTCTGAGGCGGGCGGGCGCGCTCCAATTCCCCGCACGATCGCGATCCAACGGCCGCGCGTGCCCGATAGCGCCGACGCGCAATTGGACGCTCTGGTGAACGCGCGATCGTACGCGCAGGCGGGCGGGCGACAGCGGTGAAGGAGCGATTTTAAGCCGTCCGATCTCGCGATCGGACGGCTGAAAATCAAGCGGCATGCGTAGGCGTTACGCGCATGGCCAGCCGAGCAGGCACGCGTGGGCGCGGCGGCGACGGCGACGGCGGGGCTTTAGCGACGGTTTTATCCGTCACTAAAGACCCCTTATTTATTATTTTGAAGATGTAATGTCCATTTTGCCCCCACTCCTTGCAACTATAAAAGGAGACCCCCTCCATACGAAATTTTCATCCCTTCCTTCTCCTCTCTACCTCTCCAAAGCTCAAGAGAAGCTTGTCCCACACCCGGGATGCCTCTCGCGAGATAAAGTCTAAATTTTCGTCCCCCTTCGGAAGTGGATCCCGCGACGACGACGGCGTGCTACTTCGTTCCCGTTCTTCTGCTTCGTCCTCCTTCGTCCCGTTTCGTTCTCCTTCGTCCAGGCATCGTCCCGTCCGGCTCGTCCTCCAAGCGACCGTCGAGGAGGATAACTTCTCTCTCCCATTCTTATTTGCAGCTTTTCTAGTGTAGAATTTTCCTGCTTTATAGTGTAATTGATTTCCCGCTTTCTAGTGTAACTTTCATTTCGTTTGCTTGTATGAACAATTGAAATATTGAATGCATGTTCTCTTTCTCTCTCTCTTTCTCTCTCTCTCTCTCAGTTTGATAGCTCCATTGTAATTATTTCGCCTTGTTTATCAAAAATCCTAAAAAAACATAATTGCGAATATAGATCAACGTAGCCTCCCTGAGTTCGACCCGGAATTCTTATTTCGGTATAAATTTTATTTGTTGAACTCGAATCCTTCGCTTTCAAACTACAACGACGGGTTTTCCAAAACCAAACACGTTAGCGTAGGTTCGTAAATAAGTTCAACAGACCCTTAAGACTATAGGCTCCGATCTCTTTATCGGTGCAAACCTTCCTATCATTCCTCGTGGTGGTGGTACTATCTTTTGATCAAGTGTTTTGATACTTCATGGAGAGGGGCACCCCTTAAAGGAATAAAAGGGCAGTTAAGGGGCACAGCATACGCATCGCCTCAAAGGAAGGGTTCACCCTACTTGCATCCCTTTGTTCGTCCATGGAGCAACTTCTCACTTGATTACCTAGGAGTATCATCTAAGAAAAGTATAGGTCCTAGGGCACTCGAAAGTCAATTTAGGGTGCGTAATTACTTGACAACTTGATTGATCACCCAAAAAGGACTAAAAGTAACCTCAACATTCTTAGCAATCATTGACCAAAAATTTAAAGTGCCTCATTTCTCTTATACCACTTACTTGGGAATGGGGAAACACGGTCTTGACTATGTTTGGGCAAGCTGAAGAGATTGGAAGAGGACTTAAAGAATTTTAAATCAACAAAAGACGTGTTACCTTGTGTTTGCTTAGCGTATGCGTAATAAAGCTCTGTAGGAAGTTTCTATTTTAATTTAAGTCCTAAGAGAGTTAAAACAATTAGTTAAAACAAATGGACTATCCTTACTCCTATCATTTTAACCAGGATCGCATGCCCCGAGCATATCCATCCTTTGATGGGCATAGTGACAATTCATGGGATCATTCTTATTCTTATCCTGGGAGCACTAGCCTGATAGCTCCTACTTTTGAGCAGAGCCTAGGAGCGGGATTTTCCAACCCTGGAATCCCTATGCAAAGACCCAACCCTCACACCCTTCATGATTTTCCATATCAGGATTGGACCGATACCCCTAGTCAACCAAAGCCTGAAATTGACTATCCTCCCCAATGTGATAGTAGTAGCCTCCTCTTTTATGAAGGAAATGCAAAAACAACAAAAGGAAATGATGGAATCTATGGGAGAGATGTTGAGGAATAGTCAACAATTAAACAAAGAAATAAGACAACTTAGCTACGCTCTTCCCAATAATTCTCATCCCTACCACATGACCGTGATCATGAAAAAAATTTGAGCAAACCAATGATAGTAGGGATTCAGTTTTGCGTAGCTATCACTTAGACTCTCCTAATGAGACATGGCCACTAGAGGAGAACGATCCAAGTGATTATCCACCCAAGCTATATTGGGGTCAAAAGAAAGGGAAGATGGTACCTCTTGAGGACCTTAACCCCAATGACAGTAATCTCCTTACCCCTGCTAACCTGGGTCAAGGTTGTATTGTTCCTATCACTTCCTCTATTGATTATCTAGTGGAATCCCATTCTATGCTTAGTGAGCCTAATCTTGACCCTCCACTTAGGGAATCAGCACCTACCATTCACCATCCTGAGGATTTAAATGCACCAAATGAAGGTGACCCTAAGGGAATGGAGGATGAATTGGATAAATTTTAGTCCCAGCAATATAAAGAGTTTGTTTCAAAGGACGAGGATGACCCAGCGGAGGAACCTAGACTGAAAATCTGGAGTGAATCACAGGGGGGTTATTTGTTATTCGAGGACATACCCCTTAAGGATATAAATAATCTGGTGAAATTGGAATTCCTCCCTTCTTTTGAGAGTCATCCTCCATCGCACAAGGAGTTGATATTAGAGGAGGACAAACACAATAGTGGGAAGCCTAGGTGAGACTCTCGGGGACAAAACATGTCAATTGATGATTTATGCCCCGAGAAGAACAAGGAATTGTGTTATATAGGCTTACTCCCAAACATTAAGATGGATCCTTTGTCAGAAATAATTGATGATACTGAAGCAACTACTTTCTTTACTAATGAATCACATATACACCCCCACAAAAATTTGAGTGAACCAAAAGAATTCGGGGATGAGATTAATGATAATGATTCTGTTGCTTTGACCCTACCTTCAAAGGAATTTAATTTGGAGTCCACCATTGATTCACATATACTGGAAAGTGAAATTTTGACTCAAATCATTAATAATAGGCAGGGTGATTTAAATGTTTCTGCAATAATTGTTAGGGAGAATAAACATATTCTGAATCATTGTTGGAGTTGGACTTGACACTGACTAAGCTCTCCTAGAACTTAACCATTA
Organism: Thalassia testudinum; assembly: GCA_037157565.1. Classification (NCBI taxonomy): domain Eukaryota; kingdom Viridiplantae; phylum Streptophyta; class Magnoliopsida; order Alismatales; family Hydrocharitaceae; genus Thalassia; species Thalassia testudinum. The sequence continues at coordinate 74,486,274 of JAZHRO010000003.1, read as the reverse complement.
CCACCCAACACCGCAAACAACCCTTACACTCCCTAACCAATCGTTGCCTCAGATCTCTGCTCATGTACATTCTTTCTGGAGAACATATTAGGCCAGTACATCCTCAGGTACAATGGTGTGTGTGGATTGATGCTTGTACTTTTAGTCTCACCATTTAAGGGTGTGAAATAATAATGTTTTTACCTTTTAAAACCTGTCTTACTTTGGAGGATCCTTGTTATCCTCCACTTATTCTGTTTCAGGAGGTCCCTTTTCATATTTTTTTGTTATTCCTAGGCCTCCCAAGGTAGCCAACGAGGTTCTCTGCTTTCATGTCTTCTGGCGAGCATTTGGAATCACGCAGCATCATCAGCTCACCAACATTCGTGACTACCTTTTTTCTAGGCCCGTGCTATTACGCATATTTTTAGGGCCTAGCTTTTTCTCTCTAGAACCAGACTTACAGGTTCCCTATAAGTCTGGCTGCTGACTAAAAATGTAGCGCTTGTTGGGAGGCAACCCAACATTCTGAATAACACTATCGTCATGTGATTTCCTTCCTTTCTCCTCCTGTTTTAATTTTACAATGACGACATTGTAAGATTTAGGCATGGGGGGATGCATTTTGCATTTTAGGCAGTATTCATGCATTTAGGTTAGGTGCATTAATATATATATATAAATAAAAATTTGAGCTGAATTGGTTAGTCCCTAGCAAACATCTTTGTCATGCAGGTGTCATTAAAGATTTTTCTAAAAATTGTTTCTTAAGTTTAGATTCCAGTATATTTACTTCACTTGCACGTAGACTGGGTAATGGATCCTTGAAGAAAACCAATAAGCATTTTTAGTCTACTGAACCCTTGGATTGTTAGTAGGGAGTTAGGCATACTATCTTCTAGTAGATCCACCTCATATTTTTGAGAAGAAAGTAGAGAGATAACTGGTGCGTTAAGTCTAGTGCAAGGACTCTTATGTTTTGGACAATTAGATGATGATACTTCAGAGTTAGGCATAGTTTTCGCTCTCTGCTCCTGTGTGCGTACATTGTGTGAATTCCTAAGAGTAACCAAATAAGGCGGATACAGAGAGATTGAGTCTTAATAAAGCTATGACTATGGTGGATGGTTACGGCCATCCTTCATAGAGTCCTCGGTTGAAGGAGGCCAATAGTGTCAAAGGTCAGAAATACGCTTGTCCTACCCATTCCTTCCCGGTGTTGAGGGTAAGCACTTCCACCAAATAAGCCACACAATATCCTCTTGACCATCATCATCCCTAATAATGCCTCATAAATAAAAGTCTGCATCGTGTTATGTTGATTTAAAAAGAAAGAAAAAAAATAAGAGAAACAGTTATATATATAAAAAAGAAGAAGAAAAAGAGAAAAGAGTAAAAGAAAAGAAAAAGAAAAGAGTCCAGGTTTATAGTTTTATCTTCATGGCGATGTTTCTGAGGCAACAAAAATACCCATCACAATCCACCAAATATGACCCAAACCTACCTTTCAGTATTTCTGATCGCCTAAATACTGGCTAAGGACTCTAACTTAGTTGTAGAGTTATTACGACTTTAATTGAAGTGTGAATGCCATGTGAGGCCACCAAATAGTGAGTACATTTACTAAATCTGGTGAGATTTGTAATCTCAGAAAGAAAAGAAGGAAAAGAGTGAGCACAAAGGAATATTCAGAGAGCACAGTTACTTAGCCTCTCTCCGAGTTGACTTCTTTAATATTCTAGAGATCTAGAGTCTGTAGTATTAGATTACATGTAGCACCAAATGAGTGTGTGCCACCAAATACAAATCCATTCAACTCAATATCTCCTACGTAAGCCAAAAAGCTAGGGCCAAATTATAGATTATCTTCTGCTTTATCCCCGAGGGAAGTAGTTGCCTATCCTGATAGAAATATTTACCAAGTGAAATACGAACTACAAATGTAAGTTGGTTATTTCACTTGGATCCGTTACCTAGGCTATTATTATTATCACTTCATATTTGTTTGGACCTCTAAATTTATGGAATAAAGAAAGAGGAATTCATTTGATTACTTCCATTATTTTCACTTTTGCTCTGGACTAGCAAAAACTAGGCATGATAGCATTTGATGAGACCGCATTTATGGGCTAATCGAATGCATAAATACCTAGATATTAGAACGATTTCTACTTGTACGTAGCATACATAGATTTATAAATAGATTAGCTCATAAATATGATGGCATGCTTGTTTTATACATCACATTCACATGTAATAGAACGAAATATAAATTATGGTGGCATGTATGCATTATATGCATCATTTTGGAATAACTTTGTAAATAACCCATTTTCTTTTTATTTTATTTTATTATTTTTTTTTCCCCGCAGAGCAAACCGTCGACTCTGCCAACTGTGCCTCATCTCTTCAACCTCCCCAACCACTCACGATGTTCGCTGGGTGGATGGAGAAATTGACGGCCAAAGCAAAACAAACGAGGGATGTTTAAAATGAAGGCTGGAGAGATGACCATGACCCCCCCCACTGCTTCCCCCCTACGGGGATATCCTCTATCTCCACCACCGTGAAGAAGGCATGCACCGTGGACACCAGCGAGCACCACGCACCGCCAACCTCACTCATCGCCAGCCCTCGCCTACGGCAACTTACACGTGATACCACCAACAGCCTCATGCGTGACCACCTCCACTTCGTCTTCTTCATCTTCTTCCTTACATCGCTACAACAAAGATGAGAACCCATAGCCATCATCCTGTAGCCACTCCTTGATCTTAGCAGCGGTCATGCGCATCAGCTCACCAACCACCAGCATCCCACATCGCCGATGACCAACCTCACCTGCAGCCACATGCGATAGCCATACCACCTCTGTGACTCCACGACCTCACCAACACCCAAAGCTACCAGTCTTCCTCATGCAGCCGGTAGCTAGCTCCGACCACCTCCGTCTGCTACGTCACCACCATCGCAAAGGTCGCACCTCAACGACCCACCACCGGCGACCACACCATCTGCCGACTCCTCCTCTTCGCACGAGAACGAGGGGAAGTATTCCCCTGTTTCTCTATAGTAAAGCCCCTATTAGTAATTTCAAATAATGCCATTGTAGAGAACACTATTCATTTATTTGTCTCCTTATTATAATAAGGCTGAATTGCATGAATGTCCCTCAATTCTAATTGAATTGCATGCTGTCACATTCATCTCATGAATAAGCAAACATATATATTTGTTATGGGGAACAAATTCTGATTTAATTAAATTTCATGATGCTTGTCAGTATTAAGATAGAAATTCCGGTATTTCCATGGTGGTGATTTTGCATGTGCACCCTCATACAACAACAGCAACAACCAAGCCTTTTCCCACATTAAGTGGGGTCGGCTATATGGATTCTTTGCCTCCACACAGATCGATTTTCAGCCATTTTAGGACTTAAATTAAAGTAATTGAGGTCAAAATTAATAGTTTCCTTCTAACACTTGTTTGGTCTTCCTCACCCCCTCTTAGTGGGTTCAGCCTCTAACTTCTCGCATCTCCTAACTGGAGCATCTAGAGGCCTTCTTTGTAAATGTCCAAACCATCTTAGATGGGCCTCTCTCATTTTATCCTCTATCGGTGCCACCCTAACCCTATTTGTAATAAATTCATTTGAAATACGGTCATTTCTTGTATGACCACACATCCATCTTAACATCTTCATTTCTACCACAGACATCTTCTGTACATGCCTATAGTTTATAGCCCAGCATTCAGAACCGTACAACATGGCTGATCTTACCACAGCTCGATAGTATTTTCCTTTGACTTTTAGAGGAACCCTCTTATCACAGAGAACACCAAAAGCACCCCTCCATTTCAACCACCCTGCAATAATTCTATGTGTAACATCTCCATCAATTCCACCATCATGTTGAAAAATGGATCCCAAGTACTTAAAACTATCTTCCATTGGAATGCACTCTTCTCCAATTTTTACATCAATCCCTTCGTTGTTCCCTCTACTACTAAACTTACATTCCATATACTCAGTCTTCGTCCTACTTATGCGTAATCCTTTATCTTCCAGGGCTTCTCTCCAAAGCTCAAGTTTTCTGTTCACTCCATCTCTTGTCTCATCAACCAACACAATGTCATCAGCAAAAAGCATACACCAAGGCACCTCAACTTGGATATGCTTCATCAACTCATCCATAACCAAGGCAAAAAGATAAGGGCTTAAAGTCTAACCTTGATGCTGACCAATGGTGATATCAAAGTAGTCTGCCAAATCATCCTTAGTCTTTACACAAGCTGCAGCTCTATAGTACATATCCTTTATGAGGTTGATATATATAATTGGCACTTGTCTCTTCTCCAAAATTCTCCACAAGATTTCTCTTGGGACAGAATCATAGGCCTTTTCCAAATCAATAAAAACCATATGTAAATCCTTTTTCTTCACTTTGTATGTCTCCATCATACGTCTCAAGAGGTGTATTGCCTCAATAGTAGACCTGCCTGGAATAAAGCCAAATTGATTTTGAGTTACCATAGAGACTTGCATCACCCTTCTTTCAATTATTCTTTCCCAAAGTTTCATCGTATGACTCATCAACTTAATGCCTCTATAGTTGGAACAATCTTGTATATCGCCCTTGTTCTTGTATAAAGGTACCACAAAACTTTTCCTCGATTCCTATGGCATCTTCTTGCCTCTCCACACAGTATTAAATAAATTTGTGAGCTAAGTTATACCCCGTTCTCCCGTCATTCTCCAGACGTCCATAGGAATATCATCAGGTCCAACAACCCTCCCAATTTTTATCATCTTCAGAGCCTCCTCTACTTCTTTCTTTTGAATCCTTCGATAACATGATCGATTCACATACTCTTCTGAGTTAACTAACTCCCCTAAGATGATATCATTCTTTTGTTTTTCATTAAATAACTTATGAAAATATCTTTTCCATCTTGTCTTTATATCCTCACTAGCTGTAAGCACCCTTCCTTCTTCATCCTTGATGCATCTTACATGCGTAAGGTCCTTTGCTTTCTGCTCTCTTGCTTTAGCTAACTTGAAAATATCTTTTTCACCTTCTTTAGAATCAAGTTTCTTATAAAAATGCTCCCAAGCTTTTGCTTTTGCTTCACTAACAATTTTCTTTGCTCTTTTGTAGTTTTCCATATTTTCATCGGTCTTATCTCGATATAAGGCTTTAAAACAGGCTCTTTTAATTTTATGCTTCTCCTGCACTTCCTCACTCCACCACTAAGCCTCCTTTTGTCCTGGAACACCTCCTTTAGACACACCTAACACCTCCTTTGCCACCTTCCTAATATAGTTTGCCATATTTAACCACATTTCATCAGCACTACCATCAAGATCCGAAGCCTTTTGTTGCATCATCTTCTCTTTAAATCTCATTTGCTCTTTTTTAAGATTCCACCATTTAATTCTCAAATTCTTAGACACTAATTTTCTCTTCTTTGCCTTCTACAAATGAACATCCAACACCAAAAGATGATGTTGAGCTGTTAAACTCTCCCCTAGAATAATCTTGCAATCCTTACAAGATAAACAATCCCTTCTTCTCAAAGCAAAGTAATCAATCTGCGTTCTTGTTAAGCTACTTTTATAGGTAATCAAATGTTCTTCCCATTTTTTGAAGAAAGTATTCGCTATGAAAAGATCATAAGCCATAGCAAAATCAAGGAACGTCTTCCCTTCTTCATTCCTAACACCAAAACCATGATTTCCATGCACTCCTACATACTCTAAAGCATCTTTTCCCACATGCCCATTTAAATCTCCACCCAAGCAAATCATTTCTGTCTGTGGGATTCCTTGAATTATCATATCAAGCTCTCCACAAAATTTGTTCTTTATTCTTTCCTGTAGACCAACTTGAGGTGCATAAACTGAAATGACATTCAAGATCTCTTCTTCTAAGATTAATTTTATAAAAATAATTCGATCACCCAATCTCTTAACCTCAACCACGCTCTCCTTCAAATCCTTATGAATTATAATACCCACGCCGTTTCTACCTTTGTCCCTCCCTGAACACCAAAGTTTGAAACTTGTTCTCTCGATTTCCTTTGCTTTTTCACCAACCCACTTAGTCTCGTGAAGGTAAAGAATTTGAATCCTTCTCCTTACCATTGTATCAACAATCTCCGTGAGCTTGCTAGTCAAGGTACCAATATTCCAACTACCGAATCTCAGCATTCTTTGTGACACACTTCGATGATGAAGTGGTGGAACTAGCTTCTTTACTCACATGTGTTCCTCATGCGAGAACCCTTGCTCATTTTGGACTACATACGGGTGGCGATGTAGCGGAACTAACTTCTTTGCTCGCATGCGTTCCTCATGCAAGAACCCTTGCTCATTTTGGACTACATCCGGGCGGCGATGTAGCGGAGCTAACTTCTTTACTCGGATGCGTTCCTCATGCAAGAACCCTTGCTCATTTATCACTACACCCGGGCATGCATGTGCACCCTCATGCGTTCCTCATGCATGTGCACCCTCATATTCTTGAAGAATTATCTAGATTGAGAATTTATGCTGGAAATGAGAGCACTAGTTAGCATGCACATTTGTTGATATTCCTGATTACTTGATGCATCATTACTCATTTTTAATAGGCTAATTCCTCTGTGTGGAGATGATATAACTCTTCATGGTTAGTTTTGAGAATTAAAATGTTTTGAAAAGCAATTTTCTACCTTGCAATTACATACAACGACACATCATTTTATGTTTAAGTTTTCAAGGAAAACTAAGATCGCTCTTTCAAGTAGAATTAGAAGATATTTATGAACACCTTGAGGACACTTTGAATAATCTAAAAATAACAACTAGGCTGAATACAAAATTTTGTAATAATTTAAAAGATAAGATAAATAATAAAAAGAATACACAAAATAAATCACATGTACCTAGACATGCATGGATTTATCAAAAGGACAAGAATCCTAAGAATTATAGATCTAACACTAAAGTGATCTATAAACCTAAGGATTTGATGGGTACCAATCATCAAGAACCCAAAAGAAAATGGGCACCAAAAATAGATTTAATAAACTATTTTGCAGGTAAAGAAGGACAAATGGATCCTAGATAGTGGGTGTTCCAAGCACATGATGGGACACTCCGACCTCTTCATCAAGTGCCCCGCAAAGATCCCCACATGTCCTCTTAATAACCTCTACTTGGAGTACTTGGAGTCAGGGCAGAAGCCATTAATACGACATGTTATGTTCTTAATATAACACTCTTAAGGCCTATTATTAAGTAAACTCCATATGAACTTTATTATGATAAGTCTCCTAGGATTTCATATTTTAGGGTGTTTGGAAGTCAATGTTATTTGTTAAACACCAGTGATCGGCTTAATAACTTTGATGCCAAAGGTGATGAAGGCATTTTATTGGCTATTCAATAAGAAGCAAAGCTTATCAAGTCTTTAATAAAAGGACTTTTGTTATAAAAGAATCCCTGCATGCTTCATTTGATGAAGCAAACTTAGGTGAACCTGAACCAAATCATTTAGACTTTGATGATGAAGATACCCCCTTCATCGATGTATCAAAAATGGAAGATACATGAAATGTACATGATCTTTCAAAAGAATGGGTACACCATAAGAATCACCCTCAAGAACAAATAATAGGTGATATTGAACCAGGTGTAAAAACCTGATCTCACTTGAGAGCTGATTTTGTCCTTAATGCCTTTGTTTCACAACTTCAACCCAAGAAAGTTGATGAGGCATTAAAGGATGAATCATGGGTTGTAGCTATGCAGGGGGAGCTACTCCAATTTACTAGGAACAATGTATGGAACTTGGTACCCGCTCTTGAGGGTAATTCCATCATTGGAACCAAGTGGGTGCTCCAAAATAAATTGGATGAATCTGGTTCAATGATCAAGAATAAAGCTAGACTTGTAGCTCAAGGCTATAAACAACAGGAGGGTATTGACGTTGATGAGACATATGCTCTTGTTGCCCGCTTGGAGTCCATAAGGATGCTACTTTCCTCTACAAATGCAAAGGACTTCAACCTATATCAAATGGATGTCAAGAGTGCATTTCTTAATGGTTATATTAAGGAAGAAGTTTATGTTCATTAGCCCCTCGAGTTCGAGGACCCAGCACACCTAAAGCACGTATACAAGCTCAATAAGGCATTATATGGACTTAAACAAGCTCCCAGGGCTTGGTATGATAGGCTTAGGACATTTCTTCTTCAACAAGAATTTAGAATTAGACTTCTTGATTCAACTCTTTTTGTAAAAGAAGGAAATGACATCCTACTAGTTTAAATTTATGTTGACGATATTATATTTGGATCAACTATGGAGTCCCTATGTCAACATTTCTGTAAGACAATGAAGACTGAGTTTGAAATGAGTACGATGGGTGAACTCAGATTCTTTTTTTGACTCCAAATTCAATAATTAGACATAGGAATTTACATTAATCAAACAAAATATGTTCTTGAAATTCCCAAGAAATTTGACTTTGAAAATGTAAATGGCAAAGAGACTTCGATTGCTCTATCTACTTCTCTTGGTGAAGATTTTCCACCAAGAGGGTAAATGAATGGAAATACTAGGGCATGATAGGTTCACTACTATATCTTACAGCTTCTAGACCTGATATTCTTTTTGCTACATGTTTATGTGCGAGATTCCAATCTGAACCCTAGGAATCGCATTTTAATTTAGTAAAAAGAATATTTAGATACCTAAATAGCACAAAAGATCTTTGTCTTTTCTATCCTAAAGCACTATCCTTAGGTTTATTATCCTATAGTGATGCTGACTATGCATGGAGCTGGACAGATCGAAAGAGCACTAGCGGCACATGTCATTTTATTGGAGAATCTCTAGTCTCATGGTTCTCTAAAAAATAGACATGTGTTTCACTTTCTACGACTGAAGCGGAGTATATTGCTACTTCATTTGCATACTCTCAGGTTATTTGGATGAGACATAACTTCTCAGACTTTGGATTAATTTTTGCGTAATCCAAAATTTTATGTGATAATAGAAGCACAATAAATTTATCAAAAAATCTGGTTCATCATTCACGTACCAAGCACATAGATGTCAGACATCATTTCCTTAGAGATAATGTGCTTCACGGATCAATTCAATTAGAATTCATTGACACAAAAAACCAATTGGCAGACATCTTTACAAAACCTCATGCAATAGAGAGATTCTACTTTATAAGAAGGAAATTAGGACTTTGTACAATAAAAGAGATTCAAAAATAGCAATTTGATTGATATGAAATTTGTTTGTATTTATAGAAAGTCTCTGAGGGCATCAGTGTAATTTACCCATGCTTATTTAAAAAAAGGAGGTAAATTGTAATATTTTCATATGTCTGGAAATATTTCGGTGTTGTTTACAGTATGGTTGCTTAACTTAGGTTGTTGACTACATTATTTGTTCAACACCTAAGTTGTAAATTTTTCTTCTCTCAACCACTTAAGTGGTTATGTGACAAGCACATGACCTATCCCATATAAAAGAGGCCAAGTGCAAACACTTGCCTCATTTTATCTCAAGCAAACCCTAGTTCTCTCCTCAGGTGTCTCACCAAGCCCTAGTCGAGAAGAAGGCTCACCTCCAAGCTTCTACTCTAGGTATATTCTTATCTCCAAAGTAGATCTTGCTATCATGAGTCATTCTACATCTTGTCTTTTTCTTTCTCTTAAGTCCTTTCTTGCTGCTACATTTGTTTCTCGTCGGGTAACAAGTGGTACCGGTACCCATCATTGGTACCGGTACTAGCTTGGCGTAGCAGTGCCTGCTTTAGCGAGCAGGTACCTGTACTAAAGATGAATACTAGTACTAGCTTGAATTTTTGGTTGGAATAGAAATCAACCAGTACCGGTACCAATCACCAATACCAATTTATGAAGGCTTGAATGTGTTTTTTTTGTACAAACACATGAAAGGAAGTTTTCTATAGTTCTAATCAGATTCTTATTCCTTGTTATTGCATGTTTACAGATGGCACCTAAATCAAAAAGTAAGGAAAAAGCACCTCAAGATGCTTTTCACAAGTTTTGCATCAATAAGGATGCTAGGTCAAAGTTTGATTGGTATAAAGTCCTAAAAGTCCATCAATGTAGGCCAGTTGAGTGGAAAGATTTCCCTCTTCAACTCTTTAGTTTTACTACTTGTCTTTTCAAACAAAACTCATTAATTTCTTCGATGAATCATTCTTTGTCGATGTTCCTGGAGTAAACCCTAATGTCAATTGTCTATTCTTTGCTAATCTCCAAGAATAAGAAAATCAAGGTCACCTTGTCTTAACAACAAATGTTTTTGGTCGAAAAATAACTATCACACCTAAATTCTTGTCAAGATTTACTGAATGTCCTAGTGAAGGTCGTGCATTTCACACACTTAAGGAGAAATTTCCAATTCATAAAATCCATGAAACTCTCCTGCCTCCTAACTGCCAGGGCAAAGCATTGGTTGCCCAAAATATGACCGTATTTGCTCGTGTCCTTTTTTGTATCTTCGCATGGAATTTAAGGGCTAAAAATGTAGGATTTCACAAAATACCTGTTGATATCTTACCCTTAATTTATGCTATCATTACGAGCTTTCCAGTAAATTGGAACACAATATTCATTCACTTAGACCCCATTACCGTGCATCAACCTTACAATTGGATATTTTGGTGTCTCACATTCTCCATAAAAATAAAACTGACCTCTCTTTACTCCTCTTAGAAAAGTGGTATATTTCAAATGGTCCACTCTACGAAAAATGGTAGTGAAACTTGCTAGAGAGGAAACCTCTAGTGATGATGAAGAAGAAGACATTCATCCAAATGCTCAATCTTCTTCTCATCCACCTCTTGAATCATCCTCCACTTTCATTCCTATAACCTACCCATATCCAGAAGCTGAAACACCTTGGGTAAATCTGTCTAATGTGTCTGGAACTAATCCCAATTCGATAAATACCTTCAATTACATTGGTCAAAATTTAACCAATCTAAATTTTGCCTCCCATCACATGGAATGCAAATTTCATGACCTTTCTCTTTCTATTGAGTCCTCCCATGTCACTTCTTCCACTCAACATCCTAAACAAAAAAAGTAGACTCAACCGAAAGCAGCTCAAGAATACAGTGAAAGAAGGCAAAAGCACTCTCAAGATCCATCTCCTATTTTATCAAAGACAGAAGAAGAACCTGTTTTTCATGATGATGAAGACAAAGACATTGAAGACAGCGAAGAAGTTTCATATGATGATAGTGATGACAAAGCTGAAGATGATGACGACAACGATGATGATGATGGTGGACATGTGCAAAAGCTTATTAGAAAACATCCTAGAAATTAGTTTAGTTTTCATTTTGTTGCTTGTTAAATTTGTATAACTTTTCAGACCATTATGTGCTAAAATTGTTCAAGCTTTATCTTTATGAACTTTATCATGTTGTGAAGGTTGAATAGAGTTGGTTATTCATGTATCATTCTTTGCTTGATTATGTGAAACATATCATGCTTTACTTTTAAAATTGTGTTATTTGGTCATCTTTTTGCTTGCTTGACAAAGAAAAAAGGGGGAGAAATAATTGGATACTTCATATTTAAAATAGGAAGAACTTAGTTTGATGGGGAGAGTTTTCACTCCTTGCAGAGTTTCTTTTATTCTTCCCATATAAGGTCTCTATTTATTTTTAAATATGAATATCTTGTTTATTTTGTCAACACCAAAAGGGGGAGATTGTTGGAACTTAGTTCCATCTCTCTTTTGTGTTTTGGTGTTAGCAAAATAATTTTAAAATCTAATGTGTTTATCAAGTATTACAGGTTAAAAGAATTTGTGGATGCAAGCAACAAGATAGCATATGAATGAAGAAGACTAGAAGACTATAGTTTTTGTTGTATTAATTGTATTTTAGAATCTTTGTATCTCTCCTAACAAGTAAGACATAATCTACGAGTTAAAATCAAAGTAGAGATAATTAGGGTTCAAAATATTATTCATTAACTAATTTCAAAACTCAAAATGGATTCTTTCAAAATAAAGTCGTTTAGAGTAGGTTGAATATCTCTAAAAATTTGGTACTAATATATTTGGTACTTGTAGCAAGTACAGGTATTGGTCATAAGTACCAGTACATACTAGCCACAGGTTTAGGCCTAAGTCCCAAATTGTGAACAGCAAGTACCGATACTCATCGTGTGTACTAGTACCAAGTGGTCACAGTTTGTGCACTTGGTTTTGCTTGGGCCTTACAAGCACCGGTACTAATCACTAGTACCCGTAAATGTAGGTCACTAGACCCAAATCTGTGAGTCACAAGTATCGGTACACATCATTAGCACCGGTACCTAGTGACTTAGTTTGGCTAATTGTAGGCAGTCAGCACCAGTACCAAAATATTAGTTCTGATACCAACTAACCATTGTGACCAATCTGAACGGCTATTTTCCAATTAAACCTATTTCTAATCTTCCCGAGTTGCCCCTAACAGCTAGTAATCATAGGGAAGATGTTTAGAGGATTACGTAAGCACACTTTAAGTATCTTTTGTACACAACCAAGAAGCCAAAATTCTATCCTTGGCTACACTTTCAATTATCAAGTTACTAGTTGCAAAAGAGCTTGATTTGTTGTGTTCTTCTCAAGGCCACTCTCAACCTACAACAAGTCATCAAAGGAGATCATGCTATTCATTGTTCAATCATTTGTTTCATGCCGTAGTATTCTCGTTAGATTAATTTAAATACTCTTGTTAAGCAATATACTTGTTGTAGACTTTGGGATTAGTTGTAAGCCTTTATTTGCATTTTGCTTACACCTATATCTTTATTTCTTTTTAATATCTTGTAATTGTGTTGGGGTAACCCATTAATTACCTCAGGTATTAGTAAATTGATTCCCTCAGGGTTGAGGAAATCGGGTTAAAAATCTTAAGTCGGGAGACTTAGGTAGTAAGTACCCAAGTGAGGGGAACCACTATATATCTTGTGTGTTTTTGTGATTTGCTTTGTCTTCCAATTTTTCATCTACCACACTATTCGTCGTCCCTTCTAGTGTGCTTGTGATTTACAGTTCCTACGTGCAGAACTCACCATACACTCTGTGACTAAAATAGATGTGGAAGTGAAAAGCTAGGGTTTGGCTGAATCAGATCAGCCAGGTCACTGTATGGATCCTCAAACGAAAACTGGTTGGTGGAGGATGTAGGAACCCTATGGGAGTGATCAAAGAAGGATGGGGCATGATTTATAGTTCGATCGATGTCCGAAACCTGATTGGAATGTGGAGGAGAATCATGTGCAACCGGCACATTGAGAGGAGAATCAAAGTAGAAGTTGAGTTCGATTGCAGGTTAGGGGTGGGTTTGGATCTGAGCTGGTTCTGTATGTACTATAGAAGAGGTGGCTTCAAGAATAACTGTATGTGAGGGCTCCTCTAGAAAGTGTTCAAAGGTAGGAGTATCTGTAGAGTCCTCATAGAACCCATCAAAATCAAATGTGAATGCTTGAAGAGTGCTTATAGGATTAAGGAAATTTGAGTCAAGAAAGGATTCAAACTCTGGATTGTAGATACTCTCAGCCATTACTATTTCTGATTCCTGAGGATCAAAAAGAAATGATTCCATCTCAATGGAACCCAATTTTGAATCACTGATCTCTAGATCAGGGACCTCAAAGTCAGAGTCAAAGAATGGATCTTGAATGTTGAGCTCGTAGATTGGTTTAGAGTTATCAAGAAATAATAGTTCTCTGAAATCAGGGTAAGATTCAAATTGTTGGAGAACTTGCGAGAATCATGTTTTGAATCTAATTTGGGATCAGAGGTTCCACCATAGAATAATTTAAGAGATGTATGATCTGCAACCTCACTTGGATCTAGCCTATTCTCAGAATACAAACTTAAAAAGATGTTCTTATTAGGCATGGGTTCAGGTTCTTTGCTCGTAGAGTAGAGTTATCAACAAATAATAGTTCTCTGAAATCAGGGTAAGATTCAAATTGTTGAACTTGCGAGAATCATGTTCTGAATCTAATTCGGGATCAGAGGTTCCACCATAGAATAATTTAAGAGATGTACGATCTGCAACCTCACTTGGATCTAGCCTATTCTCAGAATACAAACATAAAAAGATGTTCTTATTAGGCATGGGTTCAGGTTCTTTGCTCGTAGAGTAGACCCAATCGATTCCGAACTCTTCCAACTCCTTGGTTTCTATATCATAGATTGGCATGACTTTCGAAAAATAAATCTGTATCTCTGAGGAGGTTGGAGAGATGTACTCATCAAATACAGGCCCAGAATCATAATCCAAATTCAAATCAGATTTCCATCACACAGGCCTTGTAATCATCCCAATAAGGCTCAGATCCAGATTCTAAGTAAAGGGTGTGGGTTGGATTACTAGAATCTATGTTGGACTCTACTGGGATGCAAGAATTGCTCTAGAAAGTCACCTTATCATAATAAGGGATGAAATTTATACCCTGAAGAGGTTTTGATTCAATCTTAGTATCAAAGGTGTCTGGAACATCTAAGCTCGGTGAACTAGGCTTTCTATTTTCTAGGGTTGGTTCGAGATCGAGAACACTAGCAATTGGATCATCCCATCTCTTATCAAGATAAAAAATGTTAATTACTTTGAAATTTGAATTTGAATTCACTTGGGTTGGGGGTCCATAAAAACTATGATCATCAAATCAGGGATTTGGGAAATTGTGTCGATCACTAGACTCACTCCAAGATGTTTATTAACTTCTGATGGGTATTTTTGATCAATGGTTCTATATAACCTATTCAGCAATTCTCCCCATATTTCTAAAAATACCTAGAGTTTTTTCGGAAATGAAGGGATTGACCAACATTGCCGACACTCATTGTTGTGTAATTTCACCAATTCACTATGTTCTGCTAGTAGATTATCCTAGGTTGAACCGTGATTCATTTGTGTCCATATTATCCCTCCATGGTTTGCTATGATGGCTATTGTTTTCAGAAAATTTTCCTGAATGTCCCTTTTATAGTATTCTTCATGGTTTTTATAAGAATTCTCAATTATCTTTTCTTTCATGCTCATTTGGGACTCAGGTTTCCTAAATAGTCTTCCTATATAGCCAGGCTGCATTTTTGAATCAAGTGGTGAAATCAAGATGTAGAATGAAACTAAAGATTAGATTTGAAGTTGATTAGCTCTGAAAGAAATCCCTAAGATGATCTATGTATGTGTACTTGAGAAAAGATGAGGGAATGGATGTGAAAGTGACCCAATCAAGGAACCAAAAGATTTTTGGATGACTAAGGTAGTTTTGTGGTGGATGATACCTCTGAATTAGAAACTTGCGCACTCGAAAAGTACCTGGCCAGCCAGGAAGGGAGAGCCACGCAAAGATCCCCACATGGTAGAGCATCCCCACAGGTTACAGGGTTTCCCCCACCCGACCTTCCTTGTCATTGATGTTCCAGGAAGATCGGAAAGTACGAACTTAAGAACTTAAGTGTACTAATTTTATGTCTTAATTTGTGCCTTGAGTTTAACTTGATTAGAAGTTAATTCAACTTGTGACCTAATTTGGTGGTTGGTTGGCGTACAATGTAGACCAACTTCACCTGACTTGCCCTAAAGATGGTAGAATGAGATCTACGTCAAGACCCAGAAATCACCCTGATTTTACTCCGAGGTTATTAGGTTCAGGATTTTAAGATTCAAGTGAAATTAGAGCCTGATTTTAGGGTTTTTCTTATTAGAACTTTTCAATAAAGGGCTTGGGTAGCACACAAATGTGGGAGGGTAACTTTCTTTTAATTCAAGCAAGAATTCGCACTAGCACTCCAAACCATAATGTCAAACCCTAGTTGGTTCTATTCTACATCCAATTTAATCTCAACATGTACACCTTGGACTCAAACAAGAAGGTGAGTAGTCCAAAATGATTAGAAATTAAGTGTGATCCCTAATAGGCACAGAAAATTTGAGGTAGGGAATCCTAAATGAAATCGTCTCAATCTTCAATCAGATTTGAAAAAAGAAATTCGCAAATTAGGAAACATGCCCTTTAAATGATAGTTACTATGAAAAGGAAGGTAGGTGATTCCTAATTGATTATTTCCTTTTTGTCTTCCCAAGATTAGGAGGTTGATTAGGGAAGAATAGAGAAGTTACCTACCCTAGAGTGATTGATTTATGCACAAGATCTCTTCATGAAGGACCTCACAAAATCATAATTAAGCAAACAGGGCAAGTTAGTGCTCAAATATAAAAATATAGCAAGAGAATAGTGGCGAATTGCACGTTGCTCCTCGGCAATGGTGCCAAAATGTTTAGTCCCTTTGAATTGGGTTTTAAATTCATTGCATTGTAGTATATATCGAATCAGTGTGAAAAACAGATAAAGTTTATAACTCGAATGTCAAAAATGAAGTCCGAGGTCGTTTGTTGGGAGCAAATATAGAATTCGCACACTAATCTCAATAAATAATGTAAATGAGCATAATTAATTTCTCAAAATGTAATATGCAATGCATGGAAAGACTGTATGAAGAGTAAAAAAGAATCCTAGACAAAATAATGGTGATTTGGATCACCAATTATTAGTCTAACGCATAGAATAATTACTCAAATATAATAAAATGAAGGATTAGATAATCATACATTGCTACAGTAATCTATTGATTTCCTTCTGACTGCTTCTCACCTTCTCTTTCTCTTCTATTCTACCTTCGATTCCTTTCCTTGGCATCTCTTTCTCTTCTTCCTCTACGATCCTCCTCTTCATCTACTTTGGCTTCTATCTCTTCTCTTCCCTTCAACTCTCCTTCCTCTTCTTCTCTTTCAGTTTCCTCTCCTTCTGCCTTATCTTTTCTTTCTTCCTCACTCACAGAGCGAAACACTTGTTCAAATGTGGCTAAGTGTTAGCCATTACACAGTAGAGTAAAACCCCCATAACCCCATGCTCTCTCTCTTATTTTTTCCTTCCTTATCTCATGGATAACCGGGCAATCGGGTACAGGATTAGAGCACACCCGGGACAAGGGTTGCCTGCAGTAGGGTAGCAATTGAGCTGTGCGCAGGTGTAGGCTGGTATACGAGTCAGACAAAGCCTGCGTGGTGGTGCCACAAGTGAGGTCAGTGACGGTAGTGGGGGCCTTACCCCCAGGTGTCTTGAGGCAACAGGCACAATGCAGAAATTCAATTTATTCAATTGTGATTGCTTGGTGGCTTCCGAGGTGGGTCTAAAGTCCCACCTTCCTTATTGCACACAGTCGTAGGATGGAGCTTGTTCAATTGCAGGTGCAGATGTGACAAGTAAACCTAAGTGATTAGCTGATTGTGAGCTTGTAAGAGTTCCACATTACTTGAGGCGTGGATCTAGAGATTAGTGAGACTCAGAGAAAGCTACAAGCAAGCGTGAAGCTTTGGCATCAATGGTGTAGAAGCCCTAGTACTGCCACGAGTGAGGTCAATGAGGGTAGTGGGGGACCTTACCCCCCAGGTGTCTTGAGGCAACAAGCACAATACAGAAATTCAATTTACTCAGCTGTGATTGCTTGGTGGCTTCTGAGGTGGGTGTAAAGTCCCACCTTCCTTATTGCACACAGTCGTAGGATGGAGCTTGTTCAATTGCGGGTGTAGATGTGACAAGCAAACCTAAGTGATTAGCTGATTGTGAGCTTGGAAGAGTTCCACATTACTTGAGGCATGGATCTAGAGCTTAGTGAGACTCAGAGAAAGCTACAAGCAGGCGTGAAGCTTTGGCATCAATGTTGTAGAAGCCCTGGTACATGAAATCAACCAAACATCCTTTCAGCCACGTTAAATAATCTTCGAGGCTTCGCTAGATGATGGCAAAGGTGGTAGAGGTGGTTTCGTGGTGAGTCGAGGCGTATGGTGGCCTGGTGGAGGCGGGGATGGCCAGAGGAAGTTCATTTGTTCGAAGGGTCATGGGAGTGGGTGGAGTAGGAAATAAATAAGTGGCTTTGATGCAGATGGCTGTGGCGAGGGTGTAGAGGGTTTCGGCGAGGTGGATGGAGGGGTGTACTAGTGAGCATGCTTTGTCAGAGGAGCAACCAAAGATGGAGATGATGAGTGTGAATGGTGATAGAAGAAAGGAAGAGGAAGTAGAGGCAGAAGGGGAATTAAAAAACCAAATATTATGGACAAAAGGGAAAGGAATAGGCATCGGTGTGCCTGCCGGTGCTAGAGAAGGGAACTACTCCGTCAGGTAGCGGCGACGAAGAACAAGGTAGAGACACCCCAGATTTGGCTATCGAAGAGTACACAAAGGAGATGGAGATATTGGCACTTCCAATTTGGCTATTGGGAGGCTGGAGACATTGGAGGAAGATGTTCGCTAGAGTTAAGGTCGAGCAGGGTCGGAGGTGGAGTTTTGAAGAGGGTTTTGGCCCTAAACCTTGCTAAGAAGTTTGGCCGTGCGTCAGGGGTTCTTTTATAGGTATAGGAAGTCCTTCTAAGATTGGAAAGAAGCTTCCAAGCTCGAAATGTTTTTATGAAATAGGATACCTGGACCTTTAAAAGGTTTGCATGACCTTTTGGGAATGAATTGGATCTCAATACATGCCTCAACTGGTAGGGGATTTCATAAAGAATCTCCGATTCAAATTTAGGATTGTTTGATTTAGAATCGAGCGAGAAAATCTCACTCAATTCTCGCTAGAGCTCAACATGTTCAAACTAATGGTAGCAGGGACCTAAGTAAAGATTATGAAGAAATTAGGGACTTCTTTGTAAAGGATAGAAAAAGTTAAGGGCCACTGTGCTATAAAAAGAATATGTCAAGATTGAAATGCAAACTAGGTCAAGGTGACCTCTAATTGGGCCTAAATTTTGATATAAACCTAATTGGGCCCTAAGGAATCAAATGGTAAGTTGGATTTTGTTTTTGATCTAGTTTATCTGGGTAATTTATGTAAAAACCCAAATTAGGGTAAAGGTTTGTTTGAGACTTTATTTTTTGTTAAATTGGGTTCCAATGGTCAAGTCAAGCTTACCAAATCCTAGAGAATATTTTCTATGATTTTTAAAGGATTTATGTGAATTTCTTGTTGAACAGAACCTCAGTAGATTAAGCAGGTCTGTTTTTAGGGTTTCAAATATCATTTAATTTTTGAAACGCGCAAAAACCCATTTCTGTCTGTACGGATCCTCTTTTTAGATATTGAAGACCATTTGACCTTTATTTGACCAATGCAAAAAGCCATTATTGTACTGTAATTGAGATATGCTATTAAAACTGTAGCTTTACCCCTGTTCTCTTATTATTCTCTTAGAATGGATTTGTATTGAATTATGGTCCTCTGGCTATTATGTAGGAGCATTTATTCCTTGATTATGACTAATTAAAGCTAGATATGGCTGGTGATGACATTACCATTAGTTTGCATGGGAGATTAGGAAAGACTTAGGGTCCAAGGTCAGATCCATTTGGAAGAGAATCCCTCAAGGAATCTCTGGTTCAATTTTAGGACTTATTGATTGAGAATCGAGTGAGAAATCCTCGCTTGAATCTCGATGGAGCTAGGTGTGTTCAAACCAATGGCGACAGGGAACTATTTGCAAAGAACAATCAGAAACCTAAGGGGTTAATTACAAACAATTCGAAACTTAGAACCATAAGTGAGATAGAAAGAATCAGACTGAATTGAAATGCAAACTTCGTTAAGATGATCTCTGATTGGGCCTATGTTTTGATACAAACCTAATTTGGACCGAAGGAATCTGATGGTATTGTTGAATTTTGGTTTTAACCATGCTTGGCTTGGTCATTAATTCTCATTTGTCCTTCATTTAACCCCTAGGAAACCCCATGATTACTAGAAATTTATGATATATTGTTAAAACTGCAAATTTATCCCTATTTTAACTCATTCTTCTTAGAAAGAATATGCAATGAATTACAACTCTCTGACGGTTATGTAGGAGCATTTGTCTTTTGATTTTGACTAATTAGAGGTAGTTATTGCTGATGATGACATTATCAATCTACCCCCATGCCTAACTTTTGCTAGTCCCTTAACAGAATCTTATGAAAAGGACTAGAGTTCTAGACCATGCATGGATGTTCAGAGTTCTGATTCTTATTACTTTTTAGAAATTAGGTCAGAATGCTAATAGTAGGCATAGTGGTACTCAAGTATCAATCAAGATCCAGACCAGAGCAGTTTCAGTCTTGATCTGCCACAAAGGTTTCTATGGCTCGTAAAACTACCGAGAGGTTCATTGTACCTAGAAGTTAAAGCACCCGTGCATAAATATAACATGTCCAGGTTCGATTTACTAGTACATTTTTTTGTAAGAGAGAGGAATCAAAGTAGAATTTTCATTTGGAGAGCTTTCTCTCTCTTTTCCTTTTAGATTTCCCAAGATCTAGCCTTGAATTGGCCCTAAACATGGTATGTATCAGATTTTTTGTCCCTAGCATCAATCTATGAAGGGTCCCTGGGTTTCGATGCTTCGGGATAGCATTGCCCATGGCAAACCCCAGAACCCTGGCTTTTGGCACTTCGGGATAGTGCCACCTATGGTGTTTTGTATCTAAATTCAGGCCCTAGCAATCGACATTTTGAGATAATCCTACCCATGGCACCTAAACCAGCACAAGGTGCTTACATGCCCTGCTTGGATATTTAGATATCCTAGGAGACAAGCACTGAGGAGACGATATGTTGTTACGCATCTTTGAGGGGATTTTCCTACCTCTTTGCACCGAGAACTCGTCCAATCAACTTGTGTTGTGAGCCATTCCTATGCTTAGATCTTTGAGATGATTTTTCATAACAGAACACTCTTGGCAGATTTTTCTTTGTTAAGCGCACTGAAATAGACTAAGTGTGTGATTTTTGGGTGCTTAGGTTACCAAGGCCTACAAATCAAAGGGTAGGCAACGAGGCCGAATAATCCCTATGCTTTAGACATAATACATTAGCTTTGCACTTTCCTCAACCTCTTGAGGATTAATTCGGATCTTAACAAATATGTGAATGTTTAAGCTTTTAGACAATCTAAGAGGCCTAAGATTAGCACTCATACTATTCTCTTTGATTAGTTCTAGAACTTAAGTAATTTTCATAATCAAGTGCTAATGGCTATCAATTTTGTTCTTGAATGTTGCTCCCTTTTGACATTTGAATTCTCTTCTTTTCCTTTTCAGGAAAGATATGCAATTAATTATCAAAAATTTCCTTCCCTTTCTCCATTTTTTATTATTTTTTAATTTTTAATTTTTTTTGTTTTTTTTAATATGTACATTTTTTGTGAGAACCCCTCAAAAACTTTAATTTCCTTATGTTTGCACTTTAACACCCCCCATGCCTAAGTTTTTGCAATGTCCTCATTGTAAATTGGAGGGTATGAAATCAGCTTGGTTCAAGGATTAGAACAGGGTCAACGGGTAGGTGAATGGGTTAGGATGATTGTTGCGGATGATTTCAAGCTTTCATACAAGTACCAAAGGTGGAGTCAGCTATTCTAAAGCCGAACTCGAAAGTGCAATAGGAGTGTAGCTCGAAAGATTATCAGAAGGGTCTCGATTTTTCGAATGACAGGTTGGCTCCTATTATGCACTAAATTCAATGCCTCCAGCTAAGTAGAAGGTGGTCAAGGAGGGGTAGTGGTCAAATCAGAGGAGTGTTGTAGAATAAGCACCTTGATTAATAGTCCTGTTGGTCCAACCAAGTGCTTGTTCAGATCTACAAGTTGATGATCCAGCCCAAACCCAATCATTCTGGTGGGTTGATAGATGTGAATCAAAAGATGTGAAGCCCACCAGATACTTTAAAGCTCAAATAGATATGGAAGTGAAAATATAGGCTTTGGTTGAGTCGGTTCAACCTGGTCAGAGTAGGGATCCTCAAAAGAAAATAGATCTGAAAAGGATGTAGGAACCTTACTGCTCAGATTAGAAAAGGGTAGGATGTGATTATCGGTCTAATCCATGTCTGAAACCTGATTAAAAGATGGTCTAGAATCATATCCAACTGGATCAAAAAGAGGTGAATCAGAATAGAAGTTGATTCCGGTTGTGGGTCGGGGTTGAGAATGGGTTTTGGAAGGCTCTGTATGCAGATCAAAAGATGTGGCTTCTATGATGTCCAAATTATTGTCCTCAGCATCAGAAGCAAAGGACAGATCATGGATGCTGAGCTCATAAACAGGCTCGTAATCATCAAGAAACAAAGGTTCTCTGAAATATAGTAAGATTTGAAATCATCGGAGAATTTGCGAATATCGTGTTTTGAACCTGATCCCAGATCAGGAGTTCCACCTTTGAATGGATCATGATGTGTAGAATCAGCAACCTAACTTGGATCTAACCTCATTTATGATTCTAAGCACAGAAAGGTGTCCTCTTCCAACCCCTCAATTTCTATATCTTAGGTCAACGTGACTTTCAAAGAATCAATTTGTGTCTCTAAGGAGGTTGGATAGGTGTAATCATCAACTATATGCTCACAATCGTAATCTAGATCCAAAATCTGGTTCACGTTACATTGGGTCTCACAATTATCCCACATAGGCTCGAATCCAGATTCTAGGTTAAGGGTAAGGGTTGGATCACTAGTATCTAGGCTAGGCTCTATTAGGATGTCAGAATCATTCTCGAGAGTTACCTTAACAAGATAAGGCTCGGCATTTACACTATGGAGAGGTTCTATTTTAAGCTCATCATTACAGGTGTCTAGGAAATGTAGGCTTGACAGACTAGCTTCAAGATTTTCTAGGGATGGTACGGAATTGTGAACACCTGCAATTTGATCCTCCCAACCCATTTCAAGATTAGGTGTGTCATTCTGTATATAATTTGAATTAGATTCCATCTGGGTTGGGGGTCTACAACATCCTTGATTCTTGAACCCAAAATTTGGGAAATCATATTGATTCTCAGTCTTACTCCAAGATGTCTCATCATCTCATGAAGGAATGTATCGGTATCTTTGATTAATGGTTTTCGATAATATGTTTAGCAATTTTCCCTGTTCCTCCATGAGGTCTTGGTGTTTTTCCAAAAGTGAAGGATTTGACCAACATTGCAAACACTCGTTGCTATGTAATTTCATCAATTCAATGTAATCTGCTAGGAGATCATCCACGGTTGAACCGTGTTTCATTCGTGTCCATATTATTACGATACAGTTCAAAATGTCACTTGTTGTTTTTGCAAATTTATCCTGAATATCCCTATCTAAGGCTCTATAATATTCTTCGTGGCATCTATAAGCAGCCACAATCATCATATCTCTGATAGTCATTTGGGACACATCTTTCCTAATTACTTTTACTAAAATGTTAGGTTGCATTTTTTAATCAGGTGGTGGAATCAAGATGCAAAATCAAATTCAGGTTCAGATTGAAGTAATCATATCAGATCAGAAATTCTTGCAGAAGATCTAATGAGGTCTCTTAGGTTCAAAACCAGAGGACCTTCTTGTGTATGTGCTCTAGAGAGAGGATGAGAAACTGGATGTGATTTGGACCCAATCAAGGCACCCAAAGAAGTTTGAATGACTAAGGAGGTTCGAGGCAGATGATACCTCTTGATCAGAAAGAAGTAATTGGGCAGCTAGGAAGGGAGAGTCCCGCAAAGACCCCTACACGGTAGAGCATCCCCATGGGTTACAAGGTTTCAACCACCCAACCTTCTTTGTCACCACAAATCCAAATAGACCAGAATGAGGGACTTGAGCTCTTAAGTCTACTAAATTTTAAACTTGAATTGAGGTCCTCAGAATTTCACTTGAACTTTAGAGTTGATTTGTGCCTAGTGACCAAATTTGAAGATTTGTTGATGATAGGTCCACATTAGTGGACAAAATTAGAGCCTAGGTGCATGGTCATTGAGATAAGAAGTTAATTTCTAGTGTCCATTATATTAACAAAATTATGTAAGATGTAAAATCATTATTTCATGCATTAAACATTATGTAGGGAAATTTTGGATGGAATCCTACTCAATTTGGAATGCAAAGAAAAAAAGAATTCTCCACTTTCTATGTTGAAGGGTTTCCTTTTTTCTAATAAGAATTATTTTTCATGAAAATCTTTGTTTTGATGTCTCATGCAAAAGGAAAAATGAAAGAAAAGGAAAGATAAAAAAGGAAATAAATAAATGAAAAATACACATGAATTCACGATAAAATTCTTATTTATGATAGTTCATTGGCTTAGCATTGCATATCATGTTATAAATACTGCAAAACATCCATTGCATATCATTTAGGGTAGTTGTGTATTATGTACATTAATTCTTCCATTTTATATGGCCAGGAGGTAGTGCGACATCTTTACGGGCTTCGGATGGAGAATCCAACCATACGAATGAATCCGAAATGACGACCGCAGTCTGATAAATGCACATGAATTCATGATAAATTGCCTATTTTTTATAGTTCCTTGACTTAGCATTGCATATCATATTATAAATATTGCATAACATCCATTGCATAGCATTTAGGATAGTTGCATGTTTAGTATTTTAATTCCTTCATTTTATATGGCTAGGAGGCAATGCAACATCCTTACGAACTTCGAATGAAAAATCTGACTGTACAAATGGATCTGAAGTGACAATCACAGTCCAACAACATAGAAATCACCTCGATCCGAGCATCGTGGCATCCTCTACAAGCAATGAAGGGTCGATGGTTCAGATGGTGCCACGTGGCACCATCTGGAGCACCCAAAGCCACCCGTCACATCTTCAAAGGCTACCCAACAAGTGATCTCAGCCTTTGGATGAAAATCCAACGGATGAGAGCTTGTCGCACCCCATAGCTGAAATTCCTCCTAGCGACGCACATGCAAGCTTGGCGCAGCGGTGGGAGAGGTGGTTCGCAAGGAAGGGCATGGGTTCAAATCCCTGCAGTCCCCTTCATAAGCCAGGCAACGCATGTGTAGTGCCAACACGCACCAGCTGTGCCCGTGCATGCGTGCATGCCAACACGCACACTAGCAGGCCGCAGCGCAATCCGCGTGCACGAATGGGAACAGCGCAATGCCAGCGAAGCAAGGGGCAGGTGCATGCTCGGTTGGCACCAGCCTACAGCGATGCATGAGTTGGACCTACAACGACACTTGTAGCCATCGCTAATTCTTCGCACTCCAGCAAAGCCAGCTGTGGTCCTGAGCAGGCATGAGCTGCCCACAGCGACACTTCCAGTGATGGCCTAGAGGTCATTAATGGTCCCATAGCTATTTTTGTCTCTTCTCCTCCACTATAAAAGGACCTACACCCCCTCTCTTCCAATCCATCTCTACATACTCTACTCCCACATACTCCTAAGCTCTAACAAGCCTACCAACGCTCAATTAGAGCTTACTCTCAATCTCCCAAGGCTCCTATTCGTGTAGCAAACCTCTGCCACACCAAGTATTCATCCCTCTTCCCATCCCCATTCATAGGTTGCCTTGGAGCTGTCCTCCCACCTCCATTCCGGTAGCAGATCATTTTTGCCTTCTTACCTACATTTCGGAGCCACGTCAAAGCTTCCCTCTACCCGACATCCTCCTGCATCTCACCTCCATCATCCCACTCCTCACCCACTTCGTCTGAGCTTCTGCAAAGCACCGTTGTCTCGCCGAACAGCCAATTCAGGAGATTTCTTCTCGCCTCCCTCTCTTTCTACGCTTTCATAGTTTATTATAATTGACATTGGAGTGATATATATATCATATTTGTTCTACCTCCATCTTGTGATTCATTATGCTTGTCTTCTTCTTTCAAAAATATAAAAAGAATAACAAAAACCTAAAACACCAAAAATAAAAAAAAGACGTACGGTTTTCGATTAAAGTAAACGTTGCCTCCCTGTGTTCGACTCAGGGCTCCCTTGGAGTTTCGGTATAAATTTTATTTGATTACGAGTTTTGCATCTACAACTATGGGTTACTTGTAACCCTTATTTCAAACTCGTGAAACACGTGCAATCATTTTGGCACCGTTGCCAGGGTGAATCAACAGATTTCCGCACCTTACCACCCTCAAACGAACAGATAAGCCAAGGTATCCAATCAGGAGATCAAGAACATTTCGCAGAAAACCGTTAGGCCTGATAGGAAGGATTGGACCCAAAAAACTAGATGATGCCCTTTTGGCCTACCGTAAGGCATACAAAATGCCTATTGGCATGCCTTCATTCTGTGTGGTTTCTGGTAAGGCGTGTCAGTTACCTGTAGAACTTGAACACCGGCCATTTTGGGCCATCAAGAAATGTAATGTGGACCATGAGTTGGCTGGGAAAACCAGGAAGCTCCAACTATCTGAGTTAGAGGAGCTTCGAAATGATGCTTATGAAAATGCAAGGACCAAAGCTCTCCATAACCAGATGATCTCACGTAAGAGCTTTGAGCCGAACCAGAAGGTCTGTCTTTTCGATTCTTAATTGAAGCTTTTCCCTAGAAAACTCAACTCTAAGTGGATGACCCATTCGATATTGAGCAGATTTTACCTAATGGGGCTGTTGAAATCTCTGACCCAAAGACAGGTAAGATTTTCAAGGTCAATGGACAGTGTCTCAAACCCTTTGTTGACCATGTGCTCCCTGAACCCATCTCAAACAAGGGTGCTCTTACCTTGCCTTAGCCACCACGGCCCAACCATCGCCCAGCAGAAGGCACTAAAGTTAGCACAAGTAAAGATTGTTCCAGGTTGACTAGAGTCTTACGGAAACCAGGTGTTATTCTTCGACTTCTACTATCCTGCATGCTTTCATTTTGAATAACGAGGACATTGCAATAGATAAGCATAGGGCGGTGGAAATATCTTATAATCTTTTTGTCCGCTGTAACAGTAATTTCCTATTTTTTTTATTCTGTTAAAAAGAAATAGAATTAGGAGACGAGAACATAAGCATTAGGAGTTGCAAACTTTACGAATTGATACTTTGAGACCTAAATACTTAGACACTTCAAGTCTTTAGGCTTAATTAGCCTGGATGTCCACTCGAATGTAGACTTAGTCTCGTGTCCTCACCACCTCAAATTCATTTTTAATTTGGCTAATAAATTGGGATGATCAGTATATGACTTGTCAACCCGCCCTCTGATTTGGGGGACTTTAAGCCTATGCATCTAGACACTTCTTTTTCTGCACTGACTTACTTTTCAATGGATTCTTCGGAAATTCAGTAGCTAATGAACTATCTAAGGCGATATAGCTGGCAAGTTGTCGGTGGTAACAGCTCATCGGTCGGTTGTCCAAAGCCTAGTCACAAGACCATTTTCATTTTAATGCCTTTATGTAAATCTTAGATTAGGAAAGCTACCTACTTAAAAAAAAAAAAGTAGAGAAAAAAAAGAAAAGAAATAAATAAATAGAAAAGGGAGAAAGAAAGAATAAAAAAATAAAACCACACTTCTCGGCATGAGTATGGCTGTTGTCGTTGGTAACAGCCCATTAGCCGATTGTGCAGAACCCAGCTCACAAAAAAAATGCACAATAATTTTGAAAACAGTTAGGGAAGAAGTAGGGAAGTAGAATAAATCAGGGAGGTATACACTGGGTTTTCCCTTATGTTAACCCCGTAAATAAAAGTAGGGAGAAAGCTACCAATCAAAACGATAAACCTCTAGTCAAGGTCGCCTGAGGTCATATAAACCCGACATCCGTTTTAATGGCCGTCGAGTGAGCCTTTCACTATTTTCACAAGAGGCCTAGCACTTGGAGTCCTTTCCGAGTCTTAGGTAGGTCGGGTAGCCATAAAAAGTTATTGTGGAACTCTCAAACTCCAAAAGTACAGAAAGAAATAGAAAAGAAAAAAAACAAGAAAAAAGATTTTGTATCTTCTCTTCTCAAATGATGTGAGTGCTTGGACGGCTTGCATTCTGGCAGACACCCGAGCACTATTGAGTTTTTGTAATTAAATCTTAGGGTTGAGATTTTCTAAAGCAATCAATGAATTTTGCCTAAAAACTCAAACCCTAATTCTACTTTTATACATAGTATTTAGGATAATTTTGCTAGGGCCTAGCAAAAAGTAAGCATGGCGTATGATAAACACACATGAATTCATGATAAATTGGTTATTTATGATAGTTTTTAGGCTTATCATTGCATATCATGTTATAAATATTTGATAACATCCATAGCATGGGATTTAGGATAGTTGTATGCTTTGTATATTAATTCCTTCATTTTATATGGCCAGGAGGCAATGCAACATCCTTACGGACTTCGGATGAAAAATCCAATCGTATGGTTGGATCCAGAGCAATGATCGCAGTCCGACAACGTAGAAATCACCTCGATCAGAGCCCCACGGCATCCTCTACAAGCAATAAAGGGTGGACGGTCCAGATGGTGCCATGTGGCATATCTGGACCACCCAAAGCCACCCGTCACATATTCAAAGGTAGCCCATCAAGTGATCTCAGCCGTTGGATGAAAATCCAGTGACTAAGAGCTCACTGCACCACACAGCTACAATTCCTCCTTACGACTCACATGCAGGCTTGGCACAACAGTGCGAGTGGCGATTCATAAGGGAGGGGTGCAGGTTTGAATCCCTGCAGCCCCCCTCAATATAGATAGCACATGCACACCGCCAGCATGCACCAATGGTGTGCACGTGCACGCACGCCAGCGCATGCTAGCACGCACACTAGTAGGCCGCCGCACAATCCGTGTGCATGAGCAGGGATAGCGCAGCACCAACGGAGCAAGGGGTGGGTGCATGCTCGATTAGCGTCAGCCTATAGTGACACATGAGTTGGACCTACAGCAACGCTTACAGCTATCATAAATTCTTTGCTTGCCAACAATGCCAGCTATGGGCATGACCGGTCGTGAGTGGGCATGAGATGCCTATAGCGACACTTCTAGCGACAACTTGGAGGTCACTAAAGGTCCCATACCTATTTTTGCCACTTCTCCTCCACTATAAAAGGACCTACACCCCCTCCCTTCCAAGCCATCTCTACCACTCCCACCTACTCCTAAGCTCTATGAAGCCTACCAACACTCCATTATAGCATACTCTGAAGCTCCCTAGGCACTTATTAGTGTAGCAAACCTCTACCTCACCAAATATTCATCCCTCTTCCCATCCGCATTCATAGGTTGCCTTGGAGCCATCCTCCCACCTCCATTCCAGTAGCATATCATCTCTGCCTTCTCACCTCCATTTCGGAGCCACGGTGAAGCTTTCCTCTACCCTACATCCTCCTACATCTCACCTTCGTCATCCCATTCCTCACCTCCTTCGTTCGAGCTTCTGCAAAGCATCGTCGTCTCGCCGAATAGCCAATTTGGTAGATTTCTTCTCACCTCCCTCTCTTTTTATGCTTTCATAGTTTATTGTATTTTCATTAGAGTGATATATATATCATATTTGTTCTATCTCTATCTTGTGATTCATTCTACTTGTCTTCTTTCAAAAATACAAAATATAACAAAACCCACAAATACCAAAAACAAACAAAATGAAGCATGTTTTTCAATTAAAGTAAATGTCGCCTCCCTGTGTTTGTCCTGGGACTCCCTTGGAGTTTTGGTATAAATTTTATTTGATCATGAGTTTTGCAGCTACGACAACGAGTTACTTTTAAACCTGATTTCAAACTCGCGAAACATGTCCGATCACAGTCCATCAACGCGAAAGCCACCCTAATCAGCGCTCCGTAGCACCCTCTACAAGAAGAAGATGGATAATCCAGATGGCACCACGTGGTGCCATCCGAACTGCTCAACAAGAACCACAGTTGCCCCAGCCTCTCGCATGGAGAGATCTTAGCCATTTTATCTCAATCCAATGGCTGAGGGGCGCTTTACATTACCTCACCTTCACAGGACAAGAGCTCAAGATTATATCGTGACCATTAGATGAGAATCCAAAGGTCACGATCGCACGATCAGCAGATGCCACATCACCCTCCACTCGACCATCCACTACCTTGGTGCAATGGTCAGGTGCCTGCTCCTCAAATGAGGGGTGCGGCTTCGAAACCTGGCAAGCCCCCCCCATTTACTCAATTGAGGTAGTGCCAGTGCACCAAGAGTGCATGCGTGCACGTGCTCACGCACCAGCCTGCGCATCTGCACTGTAGCGCTAGCAAGCACATGCACAACAAGGTGTGTGATGGGTGCTCAAGCACAGTAGTAGCGGGCGTCGGTTGGCACAGAACTTCAGCGATAGCCTGGGCAGATCTTTAGTGATGCTTACAGCCGTTTCAGATTGCTTGTAGGTGTAAGGCCAGCTAAAAGCACGAGTGGTGGGGTCACGATCTTTAGCGACAGTTGCATGGGGTCTTTAGTGACTCTTGTAGTTGTCACTACAGCCCTCTACACAAATTTCTTCTTCTTCCCTCCACTATATAAATAACCCTACACCCCCCATTCCTCTTCATCTCTACCTACTCTACTCACACATACTCCTAAGCTCTAGTAGCCTACCTAATGTAAACAAGTTTATATTACATAAAATGTCTATTTATGCCTGTTTTAAGCATAGAATTACACTACATACTATAAATATTGCATAGCATGCGTCATCTTGCATTTAGATTAGTCTAAATAAAATGGAGGTTAATTATCTACTTTTATGCTAAGGGATAGGACGACCTTTTCTTGGGGCCTCAGATTGAAGATCCAACCATACGGATCTGATCGCGGCGACGATTGGAGTTCAACAACTCCAAGATCGCCCTAATCGGATATTCGTAGCTTTAGATAGTGACTGAGGAACCATATATGATCAAGGCCCAAGATGGTGTTAATTCATACTTCAAACGACAAATCCAACTGCACGGATGGATTCGGATCGACGATTGCAGCCTAACGGCATGAAAATCAACTCAATCCGATACCCTTGGCACCAGCTACATCACCAAGAAGATGGACGGCAAAGATGGCACCATGTGGCGCCATCTCGGCCACCAAACCAGTTGCACACAACCATTGAAGCCCTTAACGCCATTGCCTCTCCACCGTTGGATCAATATTCACCGACTGAGATTGGACTCGGACCGGCGCCTTCATCATCAGAAGCCAAAGAAGTAGTCTTGACCGTTGGACCTTGATCCAACAATCCAATTCTCACACCATGCAAACACTCCGCTCGCCAATCCATGCCGCAGTGCAGTGGATAAAGCGCTCGGCTGCCTCAAGAAGCAGGTTCGAAACTATGAGGTGCTTCAATTAGGAGTAGATAAGCAGTCGCTATCGACCGCACGTTGGAAATCGGCCAGCCATGCACGACCAATTGGTTGGACTCTCCACCTGATGCGGCGAAGAAATGGGCCATTGCAAGCGATGAGGTGCGCTATTGAGGTGGGTGAGGATGCACTCTCAGCCGTTCGATCTCACGATCGAACGGTCGAGATTGAGAGATCGTGGATGAGCGTTGAAGCGAGGGGGGGCGCACCACCCACGATGGCAACATTCAGGCCTTTACTGATGAATTTATCCATTAATTAAGCTCCTGAATTAATGATTTTCAACATGTAATGACCAAAATGCCCTCACTCCTTTCAACTATAAAAGGAGACCCCCCTCTATAAGAAACTCTCATCCCTTCCTTCTCTTCTCTCCCTCTCCAAAGCTCAACAGAAGCTTGTCCCACACACGGGATGCTCCTCGAGAGTTAACGTCAAATTTTTGCCCCCATTCCGGAAGTAGATCCCGCAATGATGACGACGTGCTGCCCCATCCTCATTCTTCCTGCCTCAACCTCCTTCCCACTACATCCTTCGTCTTACAGGAGTCATCTCGTCTGGCTCGTCCTCCAAGCAATCATCGAGGAGGATAACTTCTCTCTCCTATTCCTTTTTGCAGCTTTCTAGAGTAGAATTTTCCTGCTTTCTAGTGTAAAAGTTTTCCTGCTTTCTAGTATAATTTTTTTCTTACTTAATTTTATAAACACTTGGAAGTATTAAGTGAATGTTTTCTCTCTCTCTCTTATGCTGATTGTTTATAGTGCTTCATTGTAATTATTTCTCTTTTTAACAAAAAGCCTAAAAAAATATATAATTGCAAATTTAGATCGACATAGCCTCCTAGAGTTCAATTCAGGATTTCTTTTCCAGTATAAATTTTATTTGTTAAACACGAGTTCTTCGCTTTCAAACTACAACAACAGGTTTTCAAAACAAAATACAATAGTGTAGTAAACCGTAGCTTCAACATTTTGGCACCATTGCTGAGGAGGCAACAATTTCCGATCTTTTCGCATTTCACGCACTTTATTATCTTCTAACTTGCTTTCTCTTGTGTCTATTGTTTTGCAGAGACCTCCATCAGGGAAACATCAAGTGGTAGATCGAAGTGAAGTGCAGTTAAAGATAACTGTAGGTGCTCCCCATTCTTCCACCTCCATAGATTTCATTTGTCACATTAAATTCAAATTCCAATTAACCTAGGTGATTGCATAAATCCTAGGATTAGTTTGGTTGTTTGGATTTTCACTCACACTCATTCCACCCTCGCTTATAAAAAAAGAATAAAAAGTTAATTTTGTGGGGTAATTTTCAATAGATGCACAACATACACCCACATTCAAGGCACTTAACCTACTTGATTTGCTTCTACTCAACCGGGTTCTGATCTATGAAACTGGTACACATAAAGCAACACATAAAAGAGTAGAAATCATTCTAGGTTAACCATTTTCTTGTGCCTAACCTAGTGGTGCAGTTCTGGCCAATTGTTTGAGTTGTTTGCGCCGCACCACTTAACCTAAAATCAACTCACCAAGTAGCTTCTTCTTAGGGTTTTCAATCTAGGTTCGTACTAGGAACTCAACTTTACTTCTGATTTTATAGGAAAGCAATCTTCACCGATGATTGAAAACCTGGTTTGCTTCAAACTTGATTGAAATCAACCTAATTTTAAACCCTAAAAGCTACTTAAGCAAGATTTGAACATTAAAATCTACACATCACAAATAATCTTACTTGAAAACACTGGTTGTGGATACACTTACACAATACTCAATCAATCATTAAGGGTGCAACTCATTTTAAGGGTCCATCATATTCCATAAGCACTACAATCGAAGGGCTTAATAAAATCGAGTAGACGTTGGCCTTAAGGACTGATTTGCTTTTCGAGGCCTAGTCTAAGATTGTTTATGATTAACCTACTTGTACTGATTAATCCAATGTCTAGCTAGGGGAGTAGCGCCAAATTACCATGGTTGGGGGGTACACTAGGAACTGGAGGTGCAAGCCGAAGGAAGAACCTTCTCCCCAGTCCCTCCTTCTAACTGGTTGGATTGAGCAAACACAAGTAGAGTAAATCATTTACAATCTTAAGGTGGGTTTTGGGAGTCTGTAGATCCTTAGTCTACCCCACTTAAGGATAGGCTTGTTTTGTTGTACTGCAGTGTCCTTATCCCCAGTCCTTCCGACCTTTTCCTAGTTTTTGCTGGGAAGACTATCATTGAATCCCCGATTGGAAGGACCACAAGAGTATTCTTGGAGGCATAAATTAGATTTTGGCCAAATTAATTCCATGGCCGATCAACAACTTCCTTTGCCTCAGGATCCATAGGAGGAATTCCAAAGGCAGCTGGAACAAATGTAGAGAATGTAAGAATGGTTCCAGAGAATGCAGGGCACTCTACCCTTGAAGGATTTTTATGATCCTTGAAATTACGGGAAATGTCTCGGCGTCCAGATTCTAGCTGGAGACATAGAAATCAAGCCCCAGGTGTTAAGCCTGATCAAACATTACCATGAGCTTGGCTCTGAAGACCCGTCAGCACTTGGAGGACTTGACCACTTTGGTCTAGACCACCAAGGCACGAAATGTGAATGAGGAGCAAATGATCATGAGACTCTTCCCCAACTCTCTTAGGGATAAAGCCGCTCATTGGTACAAGACTATAGGAAGACCAATTGCAACTTGGAATGAGTTGAAATCAGCCTTTTTGAAGAAATTCTTCCCTATTGGACGTACCAAAGCCTTGAGTAGGGCAATCACTACCTTTACCTAGCGGCTGGGGGAGCAGTTTCATGTGGCCTGGGAGCAATTCCAGGACCTATTGCGGAGATGTCCACACCATGAGGTGCCGAAATGGCAACTCATGTAGATCTTCTACCACAGGTTGACTGAGCAACTCTGAAATCACGTGGATGCTTCTTGCAGAGGCAATTTTCACAACAAAGACGCAGATAGTGCACACGGTTTGTTTGAGGAAATGAGCAAGAATTCAATCAATCATGCCTCCATGGATACTTTTAGCCGGTCCCAACAGCCCAGATCAAATGTTAATGAAGTCCATGACCCTCATTCATTTGATATGGAATTGATTTGTAACAAACTTGATAAGGTGGACTTGGTAGTTAAGAGAATGGAAGAGTGGATGGCTCAAAATTTTATGAACAACTCTCAATCCACTCAATCCCAAAATTTGGGATTCCATTCGTCGCGAGCTCCTTCTTATTGGGAGTTCGTGAATCAACTCGATGCAGCTCAACCTGTGAGTTAGCATTATTCGAAACCCCATAGGTTCCAAATTGGGGCCTTTGATCCCAGATTTTCTGATCCTTCCCCTTCTTTCTCTCCATCCTCACCCTATGAGGATGTCTGTGCTATACAGAAGAACATTAGATCCAACCCCTACTCTAATGCTTATAATCCGGGTTGGAGAAACCACCCTAACTTCTTCTGGAAAAACTCAAGGCAACAGACCCAATTTCGACCCAGCAACTATGCTCCGCAACGACCAATGGGTCAGGGTCATGTATATGCTCAGTTGCCCCCAAATTAGGTCAATCAGCCAGTTTGGAATGCCCGTCAACCTGCAAGGTAGGCTGATTTGAACTGGAAAATGTTAGAGATGCAAGGATCCATGCTCCAGCTCATGTAGCAAATGAAAACCTCGCTGGACAACTTCCAGACCGGGCTCATAGCTAACTCTCGTCAACCTAGATCTCTACCATCCCAACCCGTACCCAACCCGCGAAATATTCTGAATCTGGGCAGCCAAGAACAGGGGTACAGAAATAAGAGGGACCCCACACGCACATGGTCAGGTGGTTGAGCAGGGTCATTCCACTTCCTCTTCTTCTGTACATCAACAATTGTTGGCTAATCAAGCCCCTCCAATCTTTCCTAACCCTCCCCAAGAACCAAACTCTTATGCATCTGCAAATTCTGTTACCTTGAGAATTGGTAAACAAACTCAGTATCCACAACCACGCTGTTCTGATTTACCGAATCCTTAAGAACCTAAGGAGAGAGAGGAGAATTCTGGAGAAGAAATTAAGGCTCAGGAACTTGATTCCAAAGATCTGACTCATGTTCCTTTTCCTAAAGCCTTGATCAAATCAAAGAAGTGGAAGTCTGTTGATAGCAATGAAGAGCTTCTGAATATTTTTAAGAATGTTGATATCAATATCCCGCTCCTTAATGCTATCAAGCTTATACTGGCTTACGCAAGATTTTTAAAGGATTTATGTTCACAAAAGCGTAAGTCGAGAGAATCTGTTCCGAGGAAGGTGGTACTCTCTGAGCAAGCTAGTTATGTTATCCTGCATCACCTTCCTCAGAAAAAGGGAGATCAAGGTGCTCCGTTGATTTCCTGTGTCATCGGAGATTACACTTTTGATAGAGCACTTCTGGATCTGGGTGCATCTATCAACCCAATTTTGACTTTTCCTTAAGAGAAGCTTGTATTTGGTGAACTTCGGCCGACTTCAGTAACGCTGTAGTCAGCGAACCGTTCAGTCACAAATCTGCGAGGCATTATTGAAGATGTTATAGTTAAGGTCAAGGATATCTATTTTCCTATGGATTTTCTTGTTCTTGACATGGATGTACCAAAAAACCTAAGGAACATGGCCATCGTTCTGGGGCATCCGTTCCTGACTACCGCTAAGGCCAACATTAACTGCGAAAGTGGTACCATGGAAATCCCCTTTGGGGATCAACGAATGGAGTTGGATATTTTGAAGTCGATTAATAAATTTGAGGATTGTAGATTTATTGGAAATCTTGAGGAGGATAATGTGAACATTAAAACTTGTTTGATGGTTTCTTCAATTGAAAGTTCCTCCTTTGATGATGAATTGGACCCGCAACCTTCTATGGCAGACCAGCCATCATCTGAAAAGGTTATTGATTTTATTCACTCTCAACCACTTCCTCCTGATGAGTCTTCAGCATCTTCCTTACCTTCAATCATCAGTCCACCTCAGCTTGAACTTAAACCATTGCTTGAGAAATTGAAATATCAATTTTTAGGACAACAAATGATGCTCCCTATGATTATCAGTGCTAAATTAACAAAGGAGCAAGAGATTAAATTGATCAAGGTCCTGAAGGAACACAAGGAGGCAATTGGTTAGACCATTCATGACCTTAGGGGGATCGAGCCATCTTACTGCAATCATAGAGTATTCTTGGAAGATGGATCCCGCCCTTCCCGCCTGAAGTAGAGGAGATTAAATCCAAATATGCGAGAAGTGGTCAAAAAGGAAATCATTAAGTGGCTTGATGCAGGA
Source organism: Thalassia testudinum (assembly GCA_037157565.1). Classification (NCBI taxonomy): domain Eukaryota; kingdom Viridiplantae; phylum Streptophyta; class Magnoliopsida; order Alismatales; family Hydrocharitaceae; genus Thalassia; species Thalassia testudinum. The sequence continues at coordinate 74,449,825 of JAZHRO010000003.1, read as the reverse complement.
ATTATTTATCCAATCTTTGATAGTCCCTGAGTAAGTCCCATGTAGATTGTTCACAAGGAAGTCGAGATTACCATTGTGACTAACGAGTAAGGAGAATCTGTCACAACTTGTTCAGCTTCCTCTTGAAGGGTTTGTATCGATTACAAGAAGCTGAACAGGGCCACGAAAAAGGATCATTTCCCTCTGCCTTTCATTGATCAAATCTTGGAAAGATTAGCTGGGCAGAAGTACTATTTTATTGATGGCTACTTGGGATACAACCAAGTTCCTATCCATCCTGAGGATCAGGAGAAAACTACTTTCACCTGTCACTATGGAACCTTTGCTTTCCGTAGGATGCCTTTCGATTTATGCAATGTACCTGCAACTTTTCAAAGGTATGTTAGCCATATTCTCAGACATGGTAGGAGAGTTTATGGAAGTATTCATGGATGATTTCTCCATTCTTGGAAAACGTTTGACTCTTGTCTGGCTAAGCTTGAAATGATTCTTAAACAATGCATCAAAACACGATTGGTCCTTAGCTGGGAAAAGAGTCACTTCATGACACAGGAAAGCATTGCCTTGGGTCATGTAATCTCTGAACGGGGAATTGAAGTGGATAATGCTAAGGTTGATGCTATCGCTAAACTTCCTCCTCCCACATCTGTTAAACAAATTCGATCATTTCTTAGTCATGTTGGATTCTACAAAAGATTCATCAAGGATTTCTCGAAGGTTGCATGTCCTCTGAGAAATCTTCTCGCCAAAGAAATGCCATTTGTTTTCTACGAATGATGTCATAAGGAATTTGATTTCCTGAAAGTGGCAATCACTTATGCTCCGGTGTTGCAACCACCGATTTGGATTGCTGATGTAAACACATTTACACTACTTAAAATGTCTATTTATGCATGTTCTTAAGCATAGGATTGCATTTCATGATATAAATATTGCATTACATGCATCATCTTGCATTTAGAGTAGTATGAATAAAATGGAGGTTAATTGTCTCCTTTTATGTGCTTGGAAAGGGAAAATATTTTATCGGGGCCTCGGATCAAAGATCCAACTGTAAGGATGTGATCAGGGCGATGATTGGAGTTCAACGGCTCCAAGATCACCCTAATCAGGCATCCGTAGCATCAGATAGTGACCCAGGAACCCTAGAAAATCAAGGGCCAGGATGCTGTAAATCTGCACTTCAGATGATAAATCCGACCGCACGGATGAATTTGGATTGACGATCGCAGCCCAACGACACAAAAATCGAGTCAATCCGACATCCGTGGCACCATCTACAACTTCCAGAAGATGGACGGCCAAGATAGCGTCACGTGGCACCATCTCAGTCTCCCAAGCAGCCGCTTCATCTTGTGAAGGCCTCGCGCCCGATCGCTCTCCGCCGTTGGATATTAATCCAATGGCTGTGGGTGCCCGCTTTTAAAAGAGTCCGCTCGACCATCCGCGCCCCATAGCGCGGTGGTCGAGCGCGCTATCGTGAGCACTGGGTGCGAGTTCGAGCCGTGGAGAGGGGGCTGGAAGGCGCGGCGATTGGGCGTGGGTGGAGTGTCAGATGGAGATCGGACGGCCGTGTGCGCCCGATAGCGTCGACGTGCGATTGGACGTGCAATCTGACGCGCGGGGGGCGCGCAACGTAGCGGGCGTGGACCCATCTTAAGCCGTCCGATCTCACAGTCAGACTGCTGGAAAGCGCTGGACGTGCCTGGACGTTGATGAGCAGGCAGCCGAGGAGGCACGCGTGGGTGCGGAAGCTACGCCCACACTGGGGCTTTAGTGATGGATTTATCCGTCACTAAAGACCCCTTATTTATTATTTTAAAGTTGTAATGTCCATTTTGCCCCCACTCCTTGCAACTATAAAAGGAGACCCCCTCCATACGAAATTCTCATCCCTTCGTTCTCCTCTCTACCACTCCAAAGATCAAGAGAAGCTTGTCCCACACCCGGGATACTTCTTGCGAGATAAAGTCCAATTTTCGTTCCCCTTCGGAACTGGATCCCGCGACGACGACGGCGTGCTGCTCCGTTCCCGTTCTTCTACTTCCTCCTCCTTCATCCTGCTTCGTTCTCCTTCATCCAGGTGTTGTCCCGTCCGGCTCATCCTCCAAGCAATGATCGAGGAGGATGACTTCTCTCTCCCATTCTTATTTACAGCTTTTCTAGTGTAGAATTTTCCTGCTTTATAGTGTAATTGATTTTCTGCATTCTAGTGTAACTTTTATAAACAATTGGAATATTGAATGCATGTTCTCTTTCTCTCTCTCTTTCTCTCTCTCTCTCTCTCTTAGTTTGATAGCTCCATTGTAATTATATCGCCTTGCTTAACAAAAATCCTAAAAAAAAATATAATTGCAAATATAGATCAACGTAGCCTCCCTGTGTTCGACCCGGAATTCTTTTCGGTATAAATTTTATTTGTTGAACACGAACTCTTCGCTTTCGAACTACAACGACAGGTTTTCCAAAACCAAACACATAAGCGTAGCGATTCGCAAAACCGTTCAACATTTTGGCGCCGTTGCCGGGGAGGCAACGACTTCTGATCGTTTCTTTGCATTTCTTGCACTTTATTTGTTTTCTAACTAGCTTTCTCTTGTGTCTATTGTTTTGCAGAGGCCTCCATCAAGGAATCAACAAGAGGTAGACTGGAGTAAAGTGCAGTTGAAGACAACTGTAAGTGCTTCCCCATTCTTTCACCCTCCATAGATTTCATTCGCCACATTAAATCCAAATCCCAATTAACCTAGGTGTTTGTATAAATCCTAGGAATAGTTTGGTTGTTTGGATTTTCACTCACATTCATTCCACCCTCATTCATAAAAAAAAGTAAGAAAAAGATAATCTTGTGGGGTAATTTTCAACACACAACACACACCCACATTCAAGGCACTTGATCAACTTGATTTGTTTTCTACTCAACTGGGTTCTGATCTATGGAACTGGTACACACAAAGCAACACATAATAGAGTAGAAATCATTCTAGGTTAATCATCTTTGAGTGCCTAACTTAGTGGTGCATTTGTGGCCAGTTGTTTGAGTTGTTTGGGCCGCACCACTTTATTTTAAAACCAACTCATCAAGTAGCTCCTCCTTAGGGTTTTCAATCTTGGTATATTCCAGGCACTCCACTTTCTTTCTGATTTTAAAGGAAAACAATCTTCACCCGTGTTTTACAACTTGGTTTGCCTAGAAACTTGATTGCAATTCACGTAGCTTAAAACCCTAAAAGCTACTTAAGCAAGATTTGAACACTAAAATTCACACATTATCAATAATCTTGCTTGAAAACCCTGGTTGTGCACTCACTTACACAAATCTCAATCAATCATTAAGGGCACAAGCCATTGTAAGGGCCCATCACATTCCATAAGCACCACAATCCCAGGCCTTAATAAAATTGAGTAGACGTTAGCATTAAGGTTTGATTCGCTCTTCAGGGCCTAGTCTGAGATTGTTTTTGATTAACCTACTTGTACTGATTAATCTGATGTCTAGCTAGGGGAGTAGTGTCAAACGACTGCGGCTGGGGGGTACACTAGGAACCGGAGGTGAAAGCCAAAGGAAGAACCTTCTCCCCAGTCCCTCCTTCTAACTGGTTGGATTAAACAGACATAAGTAGAGTAAATCACTTACAGTCTTAAGGCTGGTTTTGGGAGTCAGTAGATCTTTAGGCTACCCCACTTAAGGATAGCCTTGTTTTGTTGTGCTGCAGGGTCCCTATCCCCAGTCCTTCCGACCTTCTCCTAGTTTATGCTAGGACGATGGTCATTGAATCCTCGATAGGAAAGACCATTAGAACATTCTTGGAGGTGCAAGTTAGATTTTGGTCAATTTGATCCCATGGCCGAACAACAGCCTCCGCTGCTTGAAAATCCATAGGAAGAATTTCGAAGGCAGCTGGAACAAATGTAGAGAATGCAGGAATGGTTCCAGAGAATGCAGGGTGCTCAGCCATTGAAGAATTTTTATGATCCTTCGAATTATGGGGAACATCCCAGAGTACAGATTCCTGCTGGTGATGTAGAAATCAAGCGCCAGTTGTTTAGCCTGATTAAACATTATCATGGGCTTGGCTCCGAAGATCCGTTTCAGTACTTGGAAGATTTGACCAGTTTGGTCCAAACTACCAAGGCTCGAAATGTTAAAGAGGAGCAAATGATCATGAGGCTCTTCCCCCACTCTCTTAGGGATAAAGCCGCACATTGGTATAGGACAATAGGAAGACAAATTACAACTTGGAATGAGTTGAAATCGGCCTTTTTGAAGAAATTCTTCCCAGTCGGTCGTACCAATGCTTTGAGACAGCCAATCACTACCTTTACCCAGCCGCCGGGGGAGCAGTTTCATGTGGCCTGAGAGCGATTCCAGGGCTTATTGCAGAGGTGTCCACAGCACGAGGTGCCGAAATGGCAACTCGTGCAGATCTTCTATCATGGGTTGAATGAGCAACTCAGAAACCATGTGGATGCTTCTTGTGGAGGCAATTTCCTCAATAAAGATGCAGATAGTACACATGATTTATTTGAGGAAATTAGTGAGAATTCAATTAATCATGCCTCCATAGATACTTTTAACCGGTCCCAGCAACCCAAATCAAATGTCAATGAAGTCCATGACTCTCATTCATTTGATATGGAATTGATTTGTAATAAACTTGATAAGGTTGACTTGGTTGCTAAAAGAATGGGAGAGTGGATGGCTGGCAATTCTATGAACAACTCACAATCCACTCAATCCCAAAATTCGGGATTCCATTCCTCACGAGCTCCTTCTGGACGGGAGTTCGTGAATCAACTCGATGTGACTTAATCTATGAGTCAGCATTTCTCGGAACCCCATGGGTTCCCAACTGGGGCCTTTGATCCAAGTTTTTCTGATCTTTCCCTTTCTTTCTCTCCATCCTCACCCTATGAGGATGTCTGTGCTGTACAAGGGAATGTTAGATCCAACCCCTACTCGAATGCCTATAATCCAAGTTAGAGAAACCACCCTAACTTCTCTTGGAAAAATCCGGGGCAACAGACCCAATTCCGACCCAGCAACTACGCTCCGCAACGACCAATGGGTCAGGGTCAAGTATATACTCAGTTGCCTCCGAATCAGGTCAATCAGCCTGCTTGGAATGGCCGTCAACCCGCAGGGCAGGCTAATTTGAACCATCAAATGGTTGAGATGCAAGGATCTATTCTCCAGCTCATGCAGCAAATGAAAAACTCGCTGGATAACTTGCAATCTGGGCTCATTGCTAACTCTCATCAACTCGGATCTCTACCATCCTAACCCGTACCCAACCCGCGAAACATTATAAATTCGAGCAATCAAGCCCAAGGGTACGGAAATCAAGGGGACCTGCACGCACAAGCTCAGGTGGTTGAGCAGGGCTCCTCGTCTTCTTCTTCTACTAATCAACAATTCATGGTCAATCAAGCCCCTCCAATCTTTCCTAACCCTCCCCAAGACCCAAATTCTTATGGTTCTGCAAATTCTGTCACTTTGAGGAGTGGTAAGAAGACTCAGGATCCACAACCACACTATTCTGATCTTTTGAATCTTGTGGAATCTGGGGAGAGAGAGGAGAATTCTAGAGGAGAAATCAAGGCTCAGGAACCTAATTCCAAAGATCTGACTCATGTTCCTTTTCCTGAAGCCTTAGCCAAAGCAAAGAAGTCTGTTGATAGCAATGAAGAGCTTCTGAATTTACTTAAGAATGTTGAGATCAATATTCCGCTCCTTGATGCTATCAAGCACATACCGGCTTACGCAAAATTTTTAAAGGAATTATGTACACAAAAGCGTAAGTCGAGAGAATCTGTTCCGAGGAAGGTGGTACTCTCCGAGCAGGCTAGCTCTGTTATCCTGCACTACCTCCCTCAGAAAAAGAGAGATCCTGGTGCTCCTTTGATTTCTTGTGTTATCGGAGATTACACATTTGATAGAGCACTTTTGGATCTCGGTTCATCCATCAACCTAATTCCGACTTCTCCCTGCGAGAAGTTTGGGTTAGGTGTACTTCGTCCAACTTCAGTAACGCTACAGTTAGCGGACCGTTCGGTCACAAACACGCGAGGTGTTATTGAAGATGTTATAGTTAAGGTCAAGGATTTCTATTTTCCTGTAGATTTCCTTGTCCTTGATATGGATGTACCAGATAATCTGAGGAACACGGCCATCATTCTGGGGCGTCCGTTCCTGGCTACCGCAAAGGCCAACATTAATTATGAAAGCGGTAGCATGGAAATCACCTTTAGGGACCAACGAATGAAATTGGATATTTTTAAGGCGATCAACAAATTTGAGGATTGTGGATTTATTGAGGAACTTGATGATGATTATGTTAATATTGAAACTTGTTCGACAGTTTCCTCAATTGAAAGTTCCTCTTTGGTTGATGAATTTGACCCGCAACCCTCTGACCTGACATCTTCGGAAGAGGTTACTGATTTTTTTCACTCAAAACCTCTTCCTCTTGTCGAATCCTTAACACCTACCTTACCATCAATCATTACCCCACCCCAGCATGAATTGAAACCATTGCCCGAGAATTTAAAATATCAATTTTTAGGACCGCAGAATATGCTCCCTGTGATTATTAGTGCTAAATTGACAAAGGAGTAAGAGATTAAATTAATTAAGGTCCTAAAGGAACATAAGGAGGCAATTGGTTGGACCATTCATGACCTCAGGGGGATCGAGCCATCTTACTGTAATCATAGAATATTTTTGGAAGATGGATCCCGCCCTTCTTGCTAGATGCAGAGGAGATTGAATCCAAATATGCGAGAAGTGGTCAAAAAGGAAATCATCAAGTGGCTCGATGTAGGAATTATTTATCCAATCTCTGACAGTCCCTGGGTAAGTCCCGTTCAGATTATTCCAAAGAAAGTTGGGATTACTGTTGTGACTAATGAGAGAGCTGAATCTGTCACAACTTGTTCAGCTTCCTCTTGGAGAGTTTGTATTGATTACAGGAAGCTGAACACAACCACTAAAAAGGATCATTTTCCCCTACCCTTCATTGATCAAATCTTGGAAAAATTAGCCAGGCAGAAGTACTTCTGTTTTCTTGATGGCTACTCGGGATACAACCAAGTTCCTATCCATCCCGAGGATCAGGAAAAAACTACTTTCACCTGTCCCTACGAAACCTTTGCTTTTCGTAGGATGCCTTTTGGGTTATGCAATGCACCTGCGACTTTTCAAAGGTGTATGCTAGCCATATTTTCCGACATGGTGGGAGAATTTATGGAAGTCTTCATGGATGATTTCTCTATTTTTGGAGAATCATTTGACTCTTGTTTGGCTAATTTAGAAATGATTCTTAAGCGATGTATCAAGACACGACTGGTCCTTAGCTCGGAAAAGAGTCATTTCATGACCTAAGAAGGCATCGTTTTGGGTCATGTAATCTCTGAATGAGGAATTGAAGTAGACAAAGCTAAGGTTGATGCTATCGCTAAACTTCCTCATCCCACATCTGTTAAACAAATCAGATAATTTCTTGGCCATGTGGGCTTTTATCGAAAATTCATCAAGGATTTCTCAAAGGCTGCTCATCCTTTGATCAATCTTCTTTCCAAAGAAACACCGTTTGTTTTTGACGAATCATGCCGAAAGGCATTTGATTTTCTGAAAATGGCAGTCACCTGTGCTCCAATTTTGCAACCACCAATTTGGACAGCCCCATTTGAGATCATGACCAATGCTTCTGATTACACGGTAGCGGTTGTCCTGGGTCAAAAAATTGACTGAAAGCCCTCTGTCATTTACTACGCTAGTAAAACTCTGGATGAAGCCCAGAGGAATTACACTGTTACTGAAAAGGAATTACTAGCTGTGGTATTTGCGTTGGAAAATTTCAGGGCTTATCCCTTGGGGTCTCATGTTATTGTTTTTACCGACCACTCGACCTTGAGACATCTCTTGGCTAGAAAGGATGCTAAACCTCAGCTTATTCGTTGGATTCTTCTTCTTCAAGAATTTGACCTTGAAATCAAGGATAAAGCTGGGGTGCAAAATGTGGTAGCGGATCATTTGTCGAGACTCCTAGGTGATTCTTCTTGTCCGGACATTCCGATTGCTGACACTTTTCCGGACCAAACCATTCTTATAGTTTTCGGTGTCCACACCCCATGGTTTGCTGACATTGTTAACTATTTGGCCGTTGGTCAAATCCCCCAGGATTGGACCAAGAAACAACGAGATAGACTTAAATTTGAGGCTAAATACTACTTTTGGGAGGACCCTGAACTGTATCGCATCGGCTCTGATCGGATTATTCACTGATGCATTCCAGAGAATGAATTCAACAATATACTTGAGTTCAGCCATGCATCTAAGTGTGGTGGACATTTCTCCAGGAGAAAGATGGCTGCAAAAATCTTGCAATCTGGCTTCTATTGGCCGTCTTTATTAAAGGATGCCCAGGACTTCTCATGGTCATGTTCTTGATGTCAGTCACTTGGGAACATAACTAATAGAGACATGATGCCCCTAAACCCTATTCTTCCTATAGAAATTTTTGATGTTTGGGGCATCGATTTCATGGGACCCTTTATCCCTTCATTTGGACATCAGTACATTCTTATTGCTGTTGATTATGTGTCCAAATAGATTGAGGCAATTCCCACCCGAACTAATGACCACAAGGTGGTCATCAATTTTGTCAAGAAAAATATCTTCAGTAGGTTCAGGATTCCGAGGGCTATCATCAGTGATGGTGGCACTCATTTTACTAATGCCCAATTTCAGAATTTATTGGCCAAATACGGGGTTAATCATCGAATTTCCACACCTTACCATCTCCAAATGAATGGACAAGCCGAGATCTCCAATCGAGAGATCAAGAACATTCTACAAAAAATGGTTAGGCCTGATCGCAAGGATTGGACTCAAAAGCTTGAGGACGCTCTTTGGGCCTACCGTATGGCGTATAAAATGCCTATCGGCATGTCTCCATTCTGGTGTATGGAAAGGCGTGCCATCTACCCGTAGAGATTGAACACAGGGCATTTTGGGCAATCAAACAATGCAATTTAGATCTGAATCTAGCTGGAAAGACTAGGAAACTCCAACTATCTGAGTTGGAGGAGCATAGAAATGATGCTTATGAGAATGCCAAGATCTACAACGCTCGGACCAAAGCTCTACATGATCAATTGATTTCCCATAAGAGCTTTGAGCCAAATCAGAAGGTCTGGTTATTTGATTCTAAACTTAATGTCTTCCCTGGTAAACTTAGATTTAAATGGAATGGCCCATTCATAATTGATCATATTTTTCCTAATGGTGCCGTTCATATTTCTGACCCAAAGACGGGTAACACCTTTAAAGTCAACGGTCAACATTTGAAGCCTGTCATTGACCGTAATCTTCCAGAACCCATCTCAGACTCTGTTGCTCTAGCCATTCTGTGACTTCTTTGGCTGGACTTCGCCTAGCTAACGGCATTAAACTCAGCAATTGTACATATGACACAAGGCTGATACGAGCTTCATTTCCAGGTGACATCTTTCATATTCTACCCTTTCTTTCATGTCTCTTTTTCAATGAGGACACTGCATCAGCTAGGCATGGGGGGGTGGATTCATTCTTGAATTATTTGGTTAGCCTTGTGAAATCAATGTAAATTGTCTCTCTTCTTATTTAAAAAAATTTTTTAAAAATAAAATTAGGAAGGATTAGTTGGACATTAGGACTTTTCAATCCTAAGAAATTTTACATTAGGATCTGAACACAAAGACCCCTCAGGTCTTTGGACTTAATTAGCATGTGTATCCACTAAAATGTGGATTTATTTCTGAGTCCTCGCCATCTTAATTCTTTTGTAATTGCAGTAAATAAGTTTGGGTGATAAGTACACGACTTATCAACCCACCCTCTGATTTGAGGGAATTTTAAGTATTAAGCATCTACACACTTTCATTGCACTGACTCGTTGTTCGATGATTTTAACGGAAATTGGGTAGCTAATGAACCTTCTAGGGTGATATGGCTGGCAAGTTATCGTGGGTAACAGCCCATAGGTAGGTTGTCCAGAGCCCAGTCACTGGACCTTTCTTAGTTTGCTGCCTTTAGGTAAATCTTAGACTAGGGAAGCCACCTACTTTAAAAAAAAAAAAGGAGAAAAGAACAAAAAGAAATAAGCTACACTTCGCCGCACGAGTATGGCTGGCAAGTTGTCGGTGGTAACAGCTCATCAACCGGTTGTCCAGAACCCAGCTTAGAAAATGCACTAAAAATTCCCAAAACACTTAGGAAGAAGCGGAGAAGTAGAATAAACCGAGGAGATATACAGTGGATTCACCCTTTTATTAACCCCATAAAAAAAATAAAAGTAGGGAGAAAGCTACCGGTTGTAAAGATACACTTTTAGGTAGAATTCTGGTTAGGTCTCCTAGAGGCGTAGAAATCTGAAGTCCGCTCTAATTGCCGATCAACGAGTCTATCACAATCACAGTAAAATGCTTAAAGCTTAGGGTTCCCATCAAATTTTGGGTGAGTTGAATGGCCGTAGAAAGCCACTCTTAAACCTGAAAATTTGAAAATAAAAAAAATTAGAAAAGAGAAAAAGAGAGACAAAAAAGGAAAATTTTCTTCTTAATAAGGCGAGGGCTTGAAGTGGTCTGCATTTTGGCTGATACCCGGGCACTATTGTGTCTTTGAATGTTCAGTTCCTAAGTAGATAATTTCTTAATGATTGAAAAATAACTCAAGTCCAAATAATCTAACCTAATTCTTTTATAAATAGCTTATAGTTTTTTTGCTAGGTAATAGCAAAAGATAGGCATGGGGGTATGATGTAAACACATTTACACTCCTAAAATTTCTATTTATGCATGTTCTTAAGCATAGGATTGCATTTCATGATATAAATATTGCATTACATGCATCATCTTGCACTTAGAGTAGTTTGAATAAAATGGAGGTTAATTATCTCCTTTTATGTGCTTGGACAAGCCAAATATTGTATTGGGGCCTCGGATCAAAGATCCAACCGTATGGATGTGATCAGGGCGACGATTGGAGTTCAACGGCTCCAAGATCGCCCTAATCAGGCATCCGTAGCATCAGATAGTGACCTAGGAACCCTAGAAGATCAAGGGCCAGGATGGTGTAAATCTACACTTCAGATGATAAATCCGACCGCACGGATGAATTTGGATCGACGATCGCATCCCAACGACACAAAAATTGAGTCAATCCGACATCCGTGGCACCATCTACAACTTCCAGAAGATGGACGGCCAAGATAGCGCCACGTGGTGCCATCTCAGCTGCCCAAGCGGCTGCTTCATCTTGTGAATGCCCCACGCCTGATCGCTCTCCACCGTTGTATCTTAATCCAACGGCTGTGGGCACTCGCTTTTAAAAGCATCCACTCGAGCTTCTACGCCCCATAGTGCAGTGGTCGAGCGCGCTATTGCGAGCACCGGGCGAGAATTCGAGCCGTGGAGAGGGGGCTGGAAGGCGCGACGATTGGGCGTGGGTGGAGCGTCAGATGGAGATTGGATGGCCGCGCGCACCCGATAGCGTCGATGCGCAATTGGACGCGCAATCGGATGCGCAATCAGACGCGCGGGGCGCGCGTAACGTAGCGAGCGCGGATGGATCTTAAGCCATCCGATCTCGCGATCGGACGGCTGAAAAGCGGTGGACATGCGTGGATGTTGATGAGCGGGCAGCCGAGGAGGCGCGCGTAGGTGCAGAAGCTACGCCCACACTGGGGCTTTCATGACGGGTTTATCCGTCACTAAAGACCACTTATTTATTGTTTTGAAGTTGTAATGTCCATTTTGCCCCCACTCCTTGCAACTATAAAAGGAGACCCCCTCCATACGAAATTCTCATCCCTTCTTTCTCCTCTCTACCGCTTCAAAGCTCAAGAGAAGCTTGTCCCACACCCGGGATGCTTCTTGCGAGATAAAGTCCAATTTTCGTTCCCCTTCGGAAGTGGATCCCGCGACGACGACGGCGTGCTACTCCATTCCTGTTCTTCTGCTTCGTCCTGCTTCATTCTCCTTCGTCCAGGCATCGTCCCATCCGGCTTGTCCTCCAAGCAATCGTCGAGGAGGATAACTTCTCTCTCCCATTCTTATTTACAGCTTTTCTAGTGTAGAATTTTCCTACTTTATAGTGTAATTGATTTTCCGCATTCTAGTGTAAATTTTATAAACAATTGGAATATTGAATTCATGTTCTCTTCCTCTCTCTCTCTCTCTCTCTTAGTTTGATAGCTCCATTGTAATTATATCGCCTTGCTTAACAAAAATCCTAAAAAAATAATTTAATTGCGAATATAGATCAACGTAGCCTCCCTGTGTTCGACCAGGAATTCTTTTCAATATAAATTTTATTTGTTGAACATGAATTCTTCGCTTTCGAACTACAACGACAGGTTTTCCAAAACCAAATATGAAAGCGTAGCGATTCGCAAAACCGTTCAACAATTGCCCCTTTTGAGATCATAACCGATGCTTTTGATTACGCGGTCGGGGCCGTTTTGGGTTAGAAAGTTGACAGGAAGCCATCTGTCGTCTACTATGCTAGTAAAACTCTGGATGAAGCCTAGAGAAATTACACTATTATAGAAAATTAATTACTAGCAGTAGTATTTGCTTTGGAAAAATTCAGGGCTTATCTCTTAGGGTCTCATGTCATCATTTATATCGACCACTTGGCCTTGAGAAATCTCTTGGCTAAATAGGATGCCAAACCCTGGCTTATCCGTTAGACTATTCTGCTTCAGGAATTTGACCTTGAAATCAAGGATAAAATCGAGATACAAAATGTGGTGGCGGATCATTTGTCAAGACTTCTAAGTGATTCTTCCCGTTCGGACATCCCGGTTGCTGATACTTTTCTGGACGAAACCATCCTTACAGTTTTAGGTGTCCAAACACCATGGTTTGCTGACATTGTTAATTATTTGGCCGTTGGTCAAACCCCGCAGGATTGGACCAAGCAACAACCGAGTAGACTTAAATCTGAGGCCAAATACTACTTCTGGGAGGACCTTGAACTGTACCGCATCGACTCTAATCAGATTTTTCGCCGATGTGTTCCGGAGAATGAATTCAACAATATACTCAAGTTTTGCCATGCATCTACGTGTGGTGGACATTTCTCCAGGAAAAAGACAGCTGCAAAGATTTTGCAATTTGGCTTCTATTGGCCATCTTTATTCAAGGATGCCTAGGATTTCTCAAGGTCGTGTTCTCGATGTCAAGCACTCGGGAGCATAACTAAGAGAGATATGATGCCCCTAGACCCAATTCTTCCTATCAAAATCTTCAATGTTTGGGGTATCGATTTCATGGGACCCTTTCTCCTTTCATTTGGACATCAGTACATTGTTGTCACTATTGATTATGTGTCAAAATGGATTGAGGCAATTCCCACCAGAACCAATCACCACAAGGTGGTGATCGATTTTGTCAAGAAAAATATCTTCAGCAGGTTCGGGATTCCAAGGACCATCATCAATGATGGTGGTAGTCATTTTACTAATGCACAATTCCGTAATTTGTCAGCTAAATACGGGGTTAATCACCGAATCTGCACACCTTACCATCCCCAGACGAATGGATAGGCTGACATCTCCAATCTGGAGATCAAGAATATTCTGTAGAAAATGGTTAGGCCTAATCACAAGGATTGGACTCAAAAGCCTGAGAACGCTCTTTGGGCCTACCGTACGGTGTATAAAATGCCCATTGGCACATCTCCGTTTCGTTTGGTGTATGGAAAGGCATGTCATTTACCCATAGAGATTGAACATAGGGCATTTTGGGCAATCAAGAAATGCAATTTAGATCTGAATTTAGCTGGAGAGACCAGGAAACTCCAACTATCTAAGTTGAAAGAGCTTAGAAATGATGCATATGAGAATGCCAAGGTCTACAAGGCACGGACCAAAGCTCTACATGATCAATTGATTTCCCGTAAGAGCTTTGAGCTGAATCAAAAGGTCTGGTTATTCAATTCTCGACTTAAGCTCTTTCCTGGCAAACTTAGATCTAAATGAAATGGCCTGTTCATTATTGACAAGATTTTTCCAAATGGAGCCATTCAGATCTCTGACCCAAAGATGTGTAACACATTTAAAGTCAACGGTCAACATCTAAAGCCCTTTATTAACCATACTCTTCTAGAACCTGTCTCAGACACGGTTGCTCTAGCCATATTGTGACTTCTTTGGCTGGACTTCACCTAGCTGACGGTATCAAACTCAGCAGTTGTACATATGACACAAAGCTGACCCGAGCATCATATTCAAGTGATATCTTTAATACTCTACCCTTTCTTTCATGTCTCTTTTTCTCAATGTGGTCATTACATCAGTTAGGCATGGGGGGGTGGATTCATTTTTGAATCATTTTGTTAGCTTTGTGAAATTCTTGTAAATTGTATTTCTCTTCCTATATATACATTCAAAAAAATTTTGAATTAGGAAGGAAAACTTGGACATTAGGACTTTCCAGTCATAGGAAATATTACATTAAGATCTGAACACAAAGTCCCTTCAGGTCTTTGGACTTAATCAACCCATGTATGCACTAAAATGTGGATTTGTTTTTCGAGTCCTCACCATCTTAATTCTATCGTAATTTGATTAAATAAGTTTGGGAGATAAGTACATGACTTATCAACCCACGCTCTGATTTGAGGGAACTTTGTGTCTAAAGCATCCACACACTTTCTTTTCACTGACTTGTTGATCGGCAGTTTTAGCGGAAATTGGGTAGCTAAGGAACCTTCTAGGGTGATATGGTAGGCAAGTTATCGTGGGTAACAACCCACAGGTAGGTTGTCGAGAGCCAAGTCACTAGACCATTCCCTTCTTGCAGCCTTTAGGTAAATCATAGACCAGGGAAGCCACCTACTTAAAAAAAAAAGAAGTCACAAAGAAAAAGAAAAAGAAAAGGAGAAAAGAATTTGAAAACAAAAGCCACACTTCGCCACACAAGTATGGCTGACAAGTTGTCAGTGGTAACAGCTCATTAACCGGTTGTCCAGAATCCAACTCAAGAAATGCACTAAAAACTCTCGAAACAGTTAGGAAGAAGTAAAGAAGCAGAATAAATCAGGGCGATATACACTGGATTCACCCTTGTGTTGACCCCATAAAAATAAAAGTAGGGAGAAAGCTACTGGTTGAAAAGATACACCTTTACGTAGAACTCTCTTTTTAAGGTCACCTAGAAGCGTACAAACCCGAAGTTCGTTCCAATTGTCGATCAACAAGTCTATCACATTCACAATAAGATGCTTAGAACTTAAGGTGCTCATCAAATCTTGAGTGAGTTAAATAGACGTAGAAAGCAACTCTTTAACCATAATCTCAAAAGTCCAAAAAAAAATAGAAAATATGAAAAAGAGAAAAAGAAAATTTTCTTTGGTTAAGGCAAGGGCTTGAGGCAATCTGCATTTTGGCAGATACCCGGCCACTATTGTTCCTTTGAAAATTCAAATCCTAAGTAAACATTTCCTTAATGTTGAAAATAACTTATGCCCAAAAAATCCAACCTAATTCTTTTATAAATTGCATGTAGTTTTTGCTAGGGACCAGCAAAAGATAGGCATGGAGGTGTGATGTAAACATGTTTATATTACATAAAATGTCTATTTATTCATGTTCATAAGCATAGAATTGAATTACATACTATAAATATTGCATAGCATGCATCATCTTGCATTTAGATTAGTCTAAATAAAATGGAGGTTAATTGTCTCCTCTTTTTGTCAGGGATAGGGCAACTTTTTATCGGGGCCTCGGAGCGAAGATCCAACCATACAGATCTGATTAGGGTGACTATTGGAGTTCAACGACTCTAAGATCACCCTAATCGGATATCTATAGCATCAGATAGGGACTGAGGAACCCTAGAAGATCAAGGGCCAAGATGGTGTTAATCCACACTTAAGAAGACAAATTTGGCCGCCTGGATGGATTCAAATCGACGATCGTAGCCTAACGGCATGAAATTTGACTCAATCCGATACCCGTGGCACCATCTACATCACCAGAAGATGGACGACCAAAATGGAGCCACATGATGCCATCTCGTCCACTCGACCGACCACACACAACCGCTGAAGCCCTCAGCACCAACACCTCTCCGCTGTTGGATCAAGATCCAACGGTTCAAATTGGATCTCGGATCGACGCCTTCATCATCAGAATCCAAAGAAGAAGCAATCTTGACTGTTGGATCCGATACCCATTGCATGGCACCACGTAAACACTCTGCTCGCCAATCCATGTGCGTAGCATAGTGGATAAAGGGCTCCACCACCTCAAGACGTGGGTTTGAAACTTCGAGGTGCCTCAATTAGGCACGGATGAGCGGGCATCAATCGCACGATGGAAATCGGGCAGCCGTGCGTGCCCAATCGGTTGGACGCTCCATCTGATGTGGCGAGGAAACACACCATCACACACGATGAGGCGCACGGTTGAGGGGTGTGAGGATGCGCTCTAAGCCATTCGATCTCACGATCGAACGACCGAGATTGAGAGATCGTGGACGAGTGTTGAAGCAAGGGGAGGTGAGCGGGCACGTGTGCACCGCCCACGAAGGCCACGTTTAGGCCCTTAGTGATGAATTTATTTGTCACTAAAGGTCCTGAATTAATGATTTTCAACATGTAGTAACCAAAATGCCCTCACTCCTTGCAACTATAAAAGGAGACCCCCTCCATATGAAATTCTCATCTCTTCCTTCTCTTCTCTCCTTCTCTAAAGCTCAAGAGAATCTTGTCCCACACTCATGATGCTCCTCAAGAGATAAAGTCAAATTTTCGCCCCCATTTCAGAAGCAGATCCGGTAACGACGGCAACGTGCTGGCCTGTTCTCATTCTTCCTACCTCGACCACCTTCTTTCCACTTCATCCTTCATCATCCAGGCGTCGTCCCGTATGGCCCGTCCACCAAGTGATCATCGAGGAGGATAACTTCTCTCTCCCATTCCTTTTTCCTGCTTTCTAGAGTAGAATTTTCCTACTTTCTGGTGTAAAACTTTTCCTCTTTTCTAGTGTAATTTCTCACTTGCTTAATTGTATAAACATTTGGAAGTATTAAGTAAAAGTTTTCTCTCTCTCTCTCTTTTGCAGATTGTTTACAGTGCTTCATTGTAATTATTCCGCTTTTTAACAAAAACCCTAAAAAAAGTATAATTGTGAATTTAGATTGATGTAGCCTACCTGAGCTCGACCCGGGATTTCTATTCCGATATAAATTTTATTTGTTGAACACGAGTTCTTCGCTTTCATACTACAATGATAGGTTTTTAAAACTAAATAAGATAGCGTAGTAACCCATAGCTTCAACACTACCAAAGCTCCATTATAGCTTACTCTCAAGCTCCAAAGGCATCTTATTAGTGTAATGATCCTTTGCCCCACCAAACATTCATCCTTCATCCCACTGCCTTCACAAGAAGCCTCAGAGAAATCCTCTACCTCCATTCCAGTAGAAGATCACCTCCATCTCCTTACCTCCTTTCCAGAGCCTCGGTGAAGCATTCCTCTACTCGGCATCTCTTGCATCTCACCTCCATCGTCCTGCATCTCAACTCCTTCATTCAAGCTTCTGCTAGGCATTGTCGTCTAACGGAACAGCCAATTTGGGTGATTTGCTCTCACCACTATCTAATTCATTCTTTCATAGATCATTGTAATTAACATTGGAGTGATATATATCATATTTGTTCCATCTCTCTAGTGAATTTATTATGTTTGTCTTCTTATTTCAAAAACACAAAAAAAAGCAAACCCTCAAAATACTGAAAAGAAACAAAATGAAGCATGGTTTTCAACTAAAGTAAACATAGCCTCCCTATGTTCGACCCAGGACTCCCTTGGAGTTTTGATTATAAATTTTTTTTGATAGATGCGTTTTGCGTGCTACGACGACGGGTTCTCCAAACCTCTATTTCTACCATGCGAAACACCATCATCATTTTGGGGCTGTTGCTAGGGAGGCAACGAAATTTACTTTCTTGTTTTCTATGCTTCTTTGCCTTTACAAATTATTAACCCCATTTGTCTTTGATCTACTGTCTTGTAGGTACCCTAGCATGGAGATCCAAGTGTGGTAGATCGGAGTAAAGTGTTGGTAAATTAATATGTAAGTGTCCCACACATTCCCCCCAACTAGGTTCATTTCGCCACATTCACAACCAAATCATAATTTATTTAGGTATTTGTATAAACCCTAGGATAGGATTTGTTTGTCTTGTTTGTCACCTCCACTCATCTCACCCTTGCATATTATAAAAAATAACAAAAAGATACTTTTTGTGGGATGAATCAACATACACACTTTATACACCCACATTTGAGGCACATAACCTAACTTGATTTTTATCTACTCAACTGGGTTTCAGACCTGTGGAATCGGTACACACAAATCAACACTTAAAGGATTAGAAATTAGTCTAGGTTAATCATCTCTACAAGCCTAATTGGTTGTTTGTCTGGGTACCTTGAATGAATTATTTGCATTGCACTACTCAATTTAAAACCGATTCATTTTGTAACTATCCCATAGGATTCAATAATTAGGTCAAGCAAGGCACTCCATATTTCTTTTGATTTGTAAAGGAAAATACTTGAATTCGTGATTTCAAACTTGGTTTGCCTCTTAGAAATTTGGTTGAGTATACCTAATACTTGAATCCTAAAAACTACTAAGCAAGATTTGAACCCTAAAATTCACCTCATCTTCAATATTCTTGCTTGGAAATATTTTGGTTGTGCATATACACACATTCTCAAACAAGTCATTAAGGGCAAACCCCATTGAGAGCCCATCACATTCCGAAAGCACTGAATATCCCAAGCCTAACTAAAGTTGATTAGACGTTTTCCATAAGGACCGATTCACTCTTCGGGGCCCAGATTGAGATTGTTCGTGGTTAACCTACTTATACTAGTTAATCTGATGTCTAGCAAGAGGCGTGGCATCAAACGACCATTGCTGGGCGTACACTAGGAATTGGAGGTGCAAGCCAAAGGAATAACCTTCTCCCTAGTCCCTCCTAACTGGTTGGATTGACTGGATACAAGTAGAGTAAATCATTTATAAACTTAAGATGGATTCTGAGAGTCTGTAGACCTTTAGGCTACCCAACCTAAGGATAGGCTTGAATTTTTTTTGCTGCAGGGTCCGTTCTCTTCCCCATCCTTCCAACTTCCATCTAGTGTTTGCTTAGAAGAAGGTCATTGAACACTCATTTGCGAGGACCTATTGACCATTCCCAGAGTCAGAGGTTGAGTTATAGCCAAGTAGATCCCATGGTTGATCAACAACCACCTCCCCAACCCCCGAACCAGTAAGAGCTGATTCAGAGGCAGTTGGAAGAATTGCAGTAAATGCAGTAATGGTTCCAACAAATGAATGGTCAGCGTGCTCAGCCCTTGAAGGATTTTTATGATCCTTCAAATTATGAGGATCATCCTGACATTGTAATCCCCATTAGTGATGTTGAGATTAAGCCCTAGGCTTTGAGTCTAATTAAACACTTTCACGGGCTTGGCTCTGAGGACCCATTCCAACATTTGGGGGACCTAATCACTCTGGTTTAGATCACCAAATTGCGAAATGTGGATGAACAACAGATGCTCATGAGGCCTTTTCCATATTCACTCAGGGATAAGGCCGCACATTGGTATTGTACCATTGGAAGACCGATTGCTACTAGGACAGCATTGAAATCGGCCTTCCTGAAGAAATTCTTCCTAATTGGGCAAACCAATGCATTGCTACGAGTAATTATCACTTTTTCCTAACAGTAGGTGGAACTGTTTCATGGGACCTGGGAGAGATTCTAGGTTCTATTGCAGAAGTATCCACACCATGAGGTGCCTAAAGTGCAACTTGTGAAGATTTTTTTATCACGGGTTGAACGATCAACTCTGTAATCATGTGAATGCTTCATGCGGAGGCAATTTCCTCAACAAAGATGTAGATAGCGCATATGATCTATTTGAGGAAATGGGTGAAAACTCTTTAAACCACCCCTCCATGGAAACCTTCAACTGATCCCAACAAACTAGATCAAATTCCACTGAGGTCCAAGATTCTCATACATTTGATATGGGACTGATCCACAATAAATTACATAAGATGGATCTGGTTGCTAAATGAATGGAAGAGTGGATGTCCGAAAACTCTAATTTTTCTTGATCCACTCAATCCTAAGGATCGGGATTCCATTCTTTGCAAGCTCCTACGGGACAGGAGTTTGTGAACTAGCTGGAGTTTGCTCGACCTTCGGTCCAGCTCTTCTCAGAACCTTACTAGTTCCAAACTGAGGCCTTTGATCCCAGTTTTTTTGATCCTTCTTCATCCTTATCTTATGAGAATGTTCATGCTGTGCAGGAGAATGTTAGGTCCAACCCTTACTCAAATTCCTACAATTTTGTTTGGAAAAATCACCCTAACTTCTCTTGGAAAGATCAGGAGCAGCAGACCCAATATCATCCCCACAACAATGTATTGCAAAAAATCAATGGGTTAGGGACATGTATATACTCAGTTGCCCCCGAATCTGGTTAATCAGTCCATGTGGAATGCTCAACAACCCGCTAGGCAGGCTGATTTAAACCTGAAGATGGTAGAAATGCGAGGGTCAATGCTCCAGCTCGTGCAACAAATGAAAACTTCGCTGGATACCTTGCAATCCGAACTTGGTGCAAAAAACCAAGAGCCCAGATCTCTACCATCACAACCTATACCAAACCCAAGGCACTGCACCTTAAGGGTTTGGTAATAATGGGCAGTCATATGCTTAAGCTCATGCTATCAATCAGGCTACACCAACCCCTCCTGGAGCAAACCAAGTTCCAACCATAATCAACTGGGAGCCTACCATTTTGCCCAACCCTCTGAAGAAAGCTATTTTCGCGTATTTTAAAGTCATCAAAAATCATAGTATAGTCGCGCTGAAACGTTCATCAAAAAATGATTTTGTATGGATAACAAGACTTGAGTCCCAGTCGTTCATCTCTGGGAGGCGTTGATGCAAATCTGAAGTCAATCATTTCGCTCTACTTGTTTAAAATCCCATGGCGGTTTATGGTTATTACGTATTTAAGCACGACATGCTTAGTTGCAAAAATATAAGGAATTAAAAGCAGCCAGCTTTAATCACACAAAATATATTGCAATAAGCTCATGGTTATTCTCAACACATAGACATATATATATAGAAAATTTTCTTTCATTCATTCAGGAGGGTGTTTGCAACATGGAACTAGAGGAAAGCTTGAGAACATAAATCTAAGTAATAGAAATTGATCGCATACATGAATCTATGGGGAATTCTGCATGCGTCATTGGGGGAGAATAAGAGTTAAAAGCATGTAAACTATGAAGAACTAAGCTACTAATCTAGCAGAAATAAGGGCATTCGGAGGTGGGCTCCGATGGCCTTTGAGTTGGTTGAGAGGAGAAGGAGGGGCAGCGAATGGCACTTAGGCCAGCCCTTGGAGAGAGGTTGGAGAGGTGATCCAGCATCCTAGCGTGGAGAGGGTGGTGGCCATGGTGAGCAATTGTTGGAGGTGGAGTGGAGGTGGAATGTGGCTAGCCTAAATGGAAGTGAATAAAGCCAAGAGATGGATGGGTGAAAATGGCCACCCTTGGGTCTTTTTATAGACCTAAGGGAAGCTCTCTAGAGAAGTGTGGAACTCTCTAGACAGAGCTCCAGGAGTGGCCAGCAAAGGAGAGAGAGTGGTGGTTCTTTGATCCACCATTTGTGGATCTCAATTTGAATGGCTCTTGGTTGTTAATTTTGGCAACCAAGAGTGGCACCACCTTTCGAAGAACCTAGAATACTCTAGGTTGTGTGGGAGTTCATGAGTGGGTGTGTGTGTGTGTGTGTGTGTGTGTGGTCATGCCCTAGGTGTCTAAGTGATATAGGTTAGGTCCTAAGGGGTTTAGGTTGGTGTAGGCCTTAAACTAGGGTTCCAAACCCTAATTCACTAAGGTAAAGTGTAATTAAACTTAATACAAGTTTAATTGGGTGTGTGAAAACTTAATTGTGAGTAATATAACTCAATTAAGTTAGGTGTAGGCCAATTGGACTCTCATTGTGTCCAATTGGACAGTGTGTGCCGAGATTAGGGCCCAATTGGACTCAATGAGTCCAATTGAATGGGCTGATGGAATTTACTAAGATCCAAGTCAATTAGGTTTAGTGAGGACCTAATTAGGTCTTTAGGGAGGTCTAGAGGCGATGTACTAGGGTTAGGGCACCTTATTTTAGGGTCTTATGGGGTTAGAATTGGGTTTAGGGGGCAAGAGATCCAAGATCAAGGCTTGAATTCCAAAATAGGAACTGGAGTACAGTATCAGACATCTAATAATAGTGTCATATGTCTTATAAAGAAAAATCAGAAGTCCAGACTTATTGTCTGAATGTCCAATCAAAGTCAAGAAGGATTCTAGGTTCTGTCTTGGGTATTCTGCAGAAATTTGATGTCTGACCAAGTGTCTGGATGTCCAATAACACTGCAGAAGTGGGCTTAAGGTGTGTGGAAGTTGGCTAAGAGTTCTTGACGTCCTATAACTCATCTGTACGTCCAAAGAGAGGTTGGAATTAGGGTTTTAAGGTTTCCTAGGCTGTGGTGACCAAATCTAAGGATGGCTAAAGCTTGGGGAAGCTTCTAGGCTATCCTAGGGCTTGGATGGTCCTCAGTTATTCATAATTTACTGCTTTATTCCTACTTAATAAAATAGCATACCTTAACTTCCTTATGTTATTGTCCACTACATCTTATTGTAGGTCTTCCTCTCTCACTCTACTGCAACATCAATTATTCTTCTATTCTTCTGATCCAGCTTTAGTTCCAACTTCAGATCTACCTTCTAGTCAACTTATTACCAGTAATTGACATAATGCACCTAATCAGTACATTATAGCATTATTTTTTTCATAGCTAAAAGAAAGCAGTAAAGATGCAAATAATGCTTATGCATGCATGAATTATCCTAACTTATGCTAAATCCTAGCCTAATTTAGGTCAGTTAACACCTAAGATTGCTGCGCAATCATACCCCCATGCCTAAATCTTCCTAGTCCCTAGTAAATGAAGAATAAATTATTCATAGAAGGGTTCCTAATGGATTGATTATTTTATCAATTGTATGCCTAGAGATTTTTCTCCTTTTCATTTTCATCCTATGCTCTAGAAGTCTAGACAATCATGGAAGTGTAGTTATGTAGCTTTTGCAATGGATTCGAGTGAAAAAATAATTCACCTCTAAAGCCTGTACTTGACCCTAGTAAAAACTCTAGTAGGATAGGCAGACTTCTTCCTTGGGGGTATTCAAGATATTCTATGAATTCCACCCTAGCTTTAAGCTTGGGTAGTGGATGTCTGAGGGATGCGGGTGTTTATTTGGTTTCCCACTCTCAGTTGGTGCTACGTAAAGATTAGTACTTTAGAATCTAGATTCCCAAATTATTAAGTAACTCAACTTAGAGAAAGACGAGAAAAACTATGCTCTCTTTTTGTTCCTTTGTATTTATTCTCTCTTTTCCTTTTTCTTTTTCTTTTCTTTCTTTTTCTTAGAGCTCACAATCTCACCAGATTCACATATATGACCAGTATTTGGTGGTCTCACTTGGCATTAACACTTTAATTGAGTTCTCATAACCTTAACACTAAGTCAAAATTCCTCATCCAATATTCATCCAGTCAAAAACACAAGAGAGGTGGGTTAAGGCCATATTTGGTGGATCTCAAATTTATTTGATGGTATTGCCTCAACATAACTGAAATAAACACTAAATATTCACTCTTTTTTTCTTTGCTTTTTCTTCTTTTTCTAAATTTTTTTTCAATTTTTGTTTCTTTTCATCATTTTGTTTTCTTTTCCTTTCATTTTCTATGTAATTTTTTTTTTCAACACAACACAACTAGCACACATCCATGAACTTTATTAAGGAGGCATTATTAGGGATTGGTGGTACTTAACAGACATTGGGTGGCTTATTTGGTGAAAGTGCCTACTCATGGCATCGGGAGAGATGGATAGGATGATGTATTTCTAACCTTGACATCAATACCCTCCTTCAGCCAAGGATTCCGTAAAGAATAGTCGTAACCATCCACCTTAGCCCTAGTTTTATGAAAACTTGCTCTCCACGTATTTGCCTTATTTGGTGGCTCTGAAAATTTCACACAAAATGTTTACACAGGAACCGAGAGTGAAAACTACGCCTAATCTCTAGGTATCATTGTCTAATTATCTAGGATTCTAGATTCCCTGCACTAATCTTAAAGCACTAGTACTCTCTATTCTCATCTCACACTATGTGGTGGATTTTTGGAGGAAAATCTGCCTAGCTCCCAAAACAGTTTCCAAGGGTTCCGGAGAGAAAGCACTGCTTCTTCTCGACAAAGTAAGGATGTTTATCAACCTTCACTGTGAATCCATTGCAAATTCTGTGTGTGTATGGAAAGATTGCACTGGATTCCAGATTATAGGAATCAACTAGAGGATAAAATCCCTAATGCATTCTCTTAATAAGATAATCTTATTGATGGATGCACTATGTATATATGCTATAAACAAGTAACCTCTTATATTCCTACTTCATGAAATTTCCCTTATCGGGTTACATTCAACTTGACCGTAAATTTAGAACAAAAGGTGAGCGTGTGAGTCGAAAGTGGCTCTTGCAGATGATTTTTAGCTCCAATGCGAGCATTAGAGGTGGAGTCGGTTGTTCTTTTATTTAGGGTCCTAAAGTACGTGTACATGCAGCTTTGAGGTTTTCCTAAGGGTTGGCATAAAAATTTTTCAATTTTACTGTATCTACCCCCCCATGCCTAAGTTCTTACATGTCCTCATGCATGAATAAAGAGAAAATAAATTTGACAGAGGAAGAGTGGGTAGAAGCCACCTGGAATTTCTCCTGAAAATATACATTCAGCACTAGCCACCCTGACAGTATGCAATATCCAGAAAGAAAAGAAGCTAAAAGAAGAATATTCTATGTATTAAAATGAATATATATAGATGATGATAGAATGTGGGATATGCTATCTATACATGCTGAGTTTAACGCCTCCACCTGGGTGAAAACTCAATAAGATGTATCAGTTCTAGCATAGGAGCTGGTCAAGATTAAGAGAAAGATGTGCTTGTATGCTCCCAGAATCAGTGGTCCAGAGATGTGAACCAGCTGCTTGTGCACTCCTACTCCAAAAATTCTAGCTATAAGAAAGTGTCGAGTAGTGGTGGAAGATAGAGGATAACCAGAGGCGGGGTCATGATGTTGATTCAGCTGATTTATCATGTCCCACAATTCAGCAAGAAGTTGGTGAGGGAGTAGATCAACATGTATCTCAGAACCAAAATCTAAGTCATAGGGTCCTCATAACGATAATTGACATCAAAGATCACGCCCTCTCCAGGCTCTAGATCATATGGGGGTATCCGTGAAAGTAGATCGGTGGGGAGGTCACTGAAATCCTCGTCAGAAATTACTTCATCCTCATCAGTACACATCTCTGATTCATCAGAGGCTAACTTCTCAGGCTCAGAGTCGAGCCATCCATTAGATTGACTAGGATGGTAGGTGCGTCCCCAGCACGTTCTGCTCAAAGCTTCACCCTCATATGCCTTGAGTTCCTTGGTAATTCTTGCCTCAGGTAGCATATCCATTTCTTCGGTCAAAACATCCATAGCTACTTCTGGTCTTTAGATGTCAGGATCAGGGATAGAAAGTGTCATCTTATAATCTCTAGCATTCGAATTAGGTATGTAGGTGAAAGAAGAAGAGTGCAAATCAGAAGATGTTGGCTGTAGCATAGGTTCACCTATAATGGGAAGTGGCCTAGATTGATCAGTAGTGTCACATGTAATGTTTGCCTCAAGATCCATATCCTCAAATGGATCTACTTCACTTATCATCGTTGGGTTATCTAACCCAAGAGGTGTCTCCCAGGATTTAGGATAATCTGATTGTGGCTCAGTCCTGGAAATATCAGTCCTTTCCTCAGTTTCTTGAATGGAGTTCTCAGATGAACCCATTCAAAACATTTCCTACTCCGATCTCATATCCAAGTTGGATTCTTCTTCCCCTGAATTATCTTCCAGCATCTGCTCCCGAAAATCTCTTGTGCGTCCATCCAGCATAGTCCTTTCAGATTCTTCAAGGTCTTCAACGCTATTTTCCACTTGATATCTCAAAAGCAGTAGTTCTTGAGTTTCTCAATTTTGTCCAATTAGCCTTGTTATCCCTACTGTTCCTCGAACGAGCTCCACCACAGCTTGATGAAACGGAATCCAGCTTTATCTTTGGTTTGGCTCAGTGATAGCTTGGATTTCATGTAGATGAAATGCGGCCTTCTCCTTAGCACTAGCTATAGCTCTCTGTATTCTATAATGCGGTCGCATATGCACTGGTAGTTCTTCAGGGGTTCCAGGGGGAGAATCATGTCTACCCATATTCCATGGGTGAGAAGCAGGAGTATGAAATCCATACCCTTGGTAATAAGATTCGATTTTTTGAGGGACCAACTGGTATGGGTCATAATATCCAGGGTTAGGATATGGGTTAACCATTTTGGTAACCCGAAGGAAGGATCAGGCGAACTGGAAAGTCGTATTCGCCACCTTGGGTTTTTATCCCAAGGTTTAGCCGATTCAGTGACCCAAACTCTCAGATAATCTCGTGGGTCCAACTCTTCTAAATCCTGATTAGGTCCAGATCCAGAGTTAGCCATTATGGCTAAGTAGATAGAAGAGGAGGGTGGGGGCGAAGATGGCCCAAGCAAGTGATTCGCCTCCTTGGAAGCGACTCCCATGGTCCAACAAATTGATGTCTAAGTGACCTCCTCCCTTGCATACACCACCCAACCCTTAGTTTGGTGTAGCCAAGCCAAACAAGGCTAAGGCCCTATCAATTAGATGGTCCATATGATCGGATGAGAAGATTTTTCGTTAGAAGTTCGAATTCCTAAAGAAAAATTCATCGTTCAACCGACTGAAAGTGATTCCTCCCTCTCAAGCTAACCCAGCCAGTCTGGTTACGAGGGGACTAAGGGGAAGGTTCTTCCTTTGGCTCATGCCTCCAGTTCCGTTACCCACGAGCCGTGGTCGTTTGACACTGCCCCACAAACTTAGTCACTAGGTTCGACAAGAGAGGTTGAAAACACCCAATAGTATGACAATGAATTTGAGTTTATTTATGTGTTTTAAAATTGATTTTAACCTATTTTTCTTCAGTTGGGGTTTGTGGTTAGTGGCCCACAAGGTGACCAAGCTCACTGGCTAAGTGCTAGACTAGACTAAGTCTAGGATAGCCTAAATGTATGGTCTCTGGTGTGTAACCCTAATGATGCAACCTAGGGTTCATGCAATTCTAGGGTTTTTTTTCTTTAGTAGACCACGAAATTAAGACCAATTTTCTGATAAAAATTGGAATCAGATTAGTTGAAATTTGGAAAGTAGACTTCTTTTTAAATTATTTTTTTAGAGAATTTTTTTTTATAATTTTTACTATTTCAACTGAATTTATAGAGATTTTCAAATCTCAAGGGGTCAGATCTGGAATTTTGACCCCTGGTCGATCCTCAACTTTGAAACAGTATCAAATGATCTCCAACATTTTGGAAAAAATATGAAAATTAAAGCCAATGAGATCAGCTTTCAAACCCCACCATTTTTAGTCAAAATAGATTTGCGAATTGCTCAAAATTGCTTTTTGAAATTTGAAAATTCTTAAATACGGGTCAGTCTGACTCCCTTGCACTTCTCAAATTTTTAAAAATTTTATACTAAAAATTTTTTCCAATTAACGATGATGTTTGAAATGTGGTTTGAAAAAGAAAGTATAGCCCTAATTTGAAAAATTTTTGTTCATCAATTTTTTGGCAACTGAATTTGTAAAATGGACATTGAAATCTCACCAAAAATCAGAGGGTGCTGGAGAAGCTTTTAAAAGGTGTTTGAGGTTAAAATTCAAACTTTCCACCAAAATTTTTTATTTTTTTTTAGAAAAAAGTTTGAATTTTTTTTTTCAAAAAGGATTTTTTTAAAGGATTTAATTTTTTTTTTCTTTTTCAAAACTAACCTTGGATTCAAAAAGAAACCTAATCTAACTACTTAGATTTTCTTTTTTGATTTTTTTTTCCCTTTTCATGAAAATGAATAAGTTTTTTTTTATTTTTTTTTTCAAATGAAATTGTTAGAAACAAATCTAACCTAGGGTTCAAGATAAGAAAAACCTAGACTATGGCAGATATGATGTGCACCTGGAATTTTTTACCATGCTTGTTGTGTGCGCTGATCCCCTTTTTTTCCTATTTTTCCTACACATCCAAAGACAAGTAGAGGAAGATTTGGCAGTTATAGCTCAAAAGATCGAAATCAAAAAATGACGTTCTCTCTCTAGCAACGGCACCATTTGACGAAAGCCATTTTTGCACATTTTAAAGTTGTTAGAAATCATAGTATAGTTAGCCTGAAACGTTCATCAAAAAATGATTTTGTAAGGATAACGAGACATGAGTCCTAGTCGTTTGTGTCTGGGAGGCTATCGTTTCACTCTACTTGTTTAAAATCACATGGCAGCTTATGGCTATTACGTATTTAAGCACGACATGCTTAGTTGCAAAAATATCAGGAATTAAAAGCAGCCAACTTTAATCACACAAAATATATTGCAATAAGCTCATGGTGACTCTCAACACCTACACATAAATATATAGAAAATTTTCTTTCATTCAATCAGGTGGGTGTTTGCAACATGGAACTAGAGGAAAGCTTGAGAACACAAATCTAACTAACAGAAAATGATCGCATACTTGAATCTATGGGGGAATTTTGCATGCATCATTGGGGGGAATAAAGAGATACACTACTAAGCAGTAATAAAAGCATGTAAACTATGAAGAACTAAGCCACTAATCTAGCAGAAATAAGGGCATTCAGAGGTGGGCTCCGATGGCCTTTGAGTTGGTTGGAGGAGAAGGAGGGGTGTCCAATGGTGCTTAGCTCAACCCTTGGAGAGAGGTTGGAGAGGTGATCCAGCATCCTGGGGTGGAGATGGTGGTGGCCATGGTGAGCAATTCGTGGTGGTGGAGTGGAGGTGGAATGTAGCTAGCCTAAATGGAAGTGAATAATGCCAGGAGATGGACGGGTGCAAATGGCCACCCCATGGGTCTTTTTATTGACCTAAGGGAAGCCCTCTAGAGAAGTGTGGAACACTCTAGAGAGTGCTCCAAGAGTGGCTAGCCAAGGAGAGAGAGAGGTGGTTCTTAGATCTACCATTTGTGGATCTCAATTTGAATGGCTCTTGGTTGCTAATTTTGGCAACCAAGAGTGGTGCCACCTTTGGAAGAACCTAGAATACTCTAGGTTGTGTGGGAGTGCCTGAGTGGGTGTGTGTGTGTGGTCGTGCCCTAGGTGTCTAAGTGATATAGGTTAGGTCCTAACGGGTTTAGGTTGGTGTAGGCCTTAAATTAGGGTTGCAAACCCTAATTTACTAAGGTAAAGTGAAATTAACTTAATACAAGGTTAATTGGGTGTGTGAAAACCTAATTGAGAGTAAAATAACTCAATTCAGTTTGGTCTAGGTCAATTGGACTCTTACTAAGTCCAATTGGACATTGTGTGTTGAGATTAGGACTCAATTGGACTCAATGAGTCAAATTGAATAGGCTGATGGAATTGACTAAGATCAAAGTCAATTAGGTTTATTCAGGACCTAATTAGGTCCTTAGGGAGGTCTAAAGGTGATGTACTTGGGTTAAGGCACGTTAATTTAGGTTCCTATGGTGTTAGAATTGGGTTTAAGGGGCTAGAGATCCAAGATCAAGGCTTGAATTCAAAAACAGGAACTGGAGGATAGTATCAGACATCTAATAATAGTGTCAGATGTCTTATAATGAAAAATCAGAAGTCCAAACTTATTGTCTAGACGTCCAGTCTGAGTCAGGAGGGATTCTAGGTTCTATCTTGGTTATTCTACAGAAATTGGATGTCTGACCAAGTGTCTGGATGTCCAATAACACATCAGAAGTGTGCTTAAGGTGTGCAGGAGTTGGCTAAGAGTTTTGGACATCCTATAACTCATCTGGATGTCCAGATAGAGGTTGGATTAGGGTTTTAAGGTTTCCTAGGGTGTGGTGACCTAATCTAAGGGTGGCTAAGGATTGGGGAAGCTTCTAGACTGTCCTAGGGCTAGGAAGGTCTTAAGTTCTTCATAATTTACTGCTTTATTCCTACTTAAAAGAATAACATACCTTAACTCCCTTACGTTATTGTCCACTACATCTTATTCTAGGTCTTCCGCTCTAGCTCTACTGCAACACTAATTATTCCTCTATTCTTCTGATCTAGCTTTAGTTCCAACTTCAAATCTACCTTCTGATCAGCTTATTACTTGTAATTGACATAATGCACTTAATCAGTACATTATAGCATTATTTTGTGCATAGCTAAAAGAAAGCAATAAAGATGCAAATAATGCCTATGCATGCATGAATTATCCTAACTTATGCTAAGTCCTAGCCTAATTTAGGTCAATTAGGACCTATGATTGCTACGCAATCACCCTCCATAAAGCACTAACCAACAGCATTTTGCCACGGCAAATACCATCACCTTAAGGAGTGGTAGTAGACACAAAGGACCTACCCAACCCCATGGAGACACCATTAGGCCCCGTAGTAAGAATTCTAGACTCCCAAGTAGGAATGTGATCAACAAAACATCAGAGTCTGATTTGGGAGTACGTTGTTGTTCTATGGGGAAATAGAAAAAGTCAGAGTAGAAATTTGAGGAAAGGATGGCCTTACTTTAGGATTTCAAATTGACAATCATTTTAGTCCTTGAGGCTATTGGATCAATCCCCACCTACGCCTTAGTTTTACTGAATTAATATAAAGCAAAGCATAGAGCGGAATCTGAAAACATTAGGAGAGTAGTATTGTCTGTTGACACAAGCACACTGATCTTAAACAATCTACTTCCTAAAAAGCAGGACTAGAGAGCCCAACTGATTTCCTACACAATAGGAAAGATCACTTCTGACTGGGCCCTTCTCAACTTAGGCACTTCCATTAATGTGATCCACACGTCACTGCACATGAAATTGGGTCTAGGCTACCTAAAACACACTGAGATAACCTTACAGTTAGCCAATAGATCCATTACAAATCCAAGGGGTATTTTAGAGGATGTTTTAGTCAAGGTTAATGATTTGCATTACCTTGCTGATTTCATGGTCCTGGACATGGAAGCACCAAAATAGCTCAACCACACCTTGATTATTTTGGGAAGACCTTTCTTGGATACTACCAAGCTAAGGATTGATTGTGAATCGGGAAATATAGAAATAGCCTCTGGGAATAAAACAAATTGATTTAATATTTTTGAGGTCTCAAAGAAGGATAAAATAAAGTGTGGTTTGATGGAGTGATGTAGACACAATTATTGAAGATAAAATGCCTATTCATGCATGCTCCTAGGCTTAGATTGCATTTCATGTTATAAATATTGCATAGCATGCATCATTCAGCATTTAGAGAAGTTGTATATAATTTAAGTTAATTGCATCCTTTTTATGGTTAGGAAAGAAGAGGATTTATTTCAAGGCCTCGGATGGACGATCGGACCATACAGATCTGATCAGGACGACGATCAGAGGCTAACACCTCTGAAATCATCTTGATTGGAGTCCCATAGCATCGTATGAAGTTCGAGGAAGATCAATGGATAGGAGGGCAATGCAACATCCTTACAGGCTTCTGGTGAAAAATCCATCCATACGGATGGATCCGGAGCGACAATCGCAGTTCGAAAACATGGAAATCAACTCAATCCAAGCATCATGGCACCCTCTGCAACAAAAAGAGGAATGGATGGCCCAGATGGCGCCAAGTGGCACCATCCAGGCCGCCAAACACTGGCTAGTGATGAGAAGCTCAACATGGTCTCTAATTACCCCAAATTAGCTTGTCTTCCAAGTTAATTAGCTAGAAATATGTGAATATATGGGTTAATTATTAAATAAGGGATAAAAAGTAAAGCGCCCTAAAATAAGTTAAAAATGCTATCTTATCATCCAATTAATATTATTAATAGTCTAATTAATAATTGGACTTGAAATATTATCAATTATTCATCTAATTAATGAGTTAACTAACTTAAGCATAATACATAACTAAGTATGTAATAACTTAAGTAACATTACTTGATTAAATAAATTAACGTAAAAAGGTCAAAAATGTAAATTCAAGGTCTAAATAGAATAATTGTCCTATTTATAATCATATAAAAAAAGTTGAAAAGGATTTAAATAAAAATAAACCATGAAAACCTGAGTTTACATTTTGGTTCTTATATTTTATTTCAATCGGGTCCTTATTTTCCACTTAGGTCATTAGGTTTCATTACAAATAAGTCCCTGTACTTCTTCTTCTCTTCTTCACTCATCTGGATGACTAATTATTGAAGATGCAGCCACCGCTTGATCACTACCAATCCGACGTCATCCCTTTTTTTCCAAGCTCCTAGAGCTTGCGCTCACCATCCCATTTTCATCCACTGGTCTGGATGATGCCGAAATCCCATTTTAGGGTTGGAGATAACTTCACCGGCATGGGAGAAGACACTGGTGGTTATTCTCCTCCTAGCCACAAATCCGTCCAGATTCCACCTCCTTCTCAGTTGCCGTCGACTATAAATACCCCCTGACACCCTCGATTTCCACCAAGTTGGCTCCCATCCCTCTTCTTCACTGAAGCCAGCCTCAATAGGCTGTTCACTCGAAAATTCTAGCGAACTTCCTCTGCCTTATGCAACTTCCTCCATCCATTTTCAATAGTTGTGGATCTCCACCGAAGTCAGCCATGTCTTCTGACAAGCGCTGACTAGGAGTTATCCTCTACTTCACCACACAACCACCTTCGGAGATCTTTCGACAACCCTCTGATTTCCTCCTCCATTATGATCCTTCATTGGAGATCGTCTAACCCCTTCGTCCAGGTAATAGTAGACTAGGAGTAGGAGTAGGTTAGTTTAGTTAATTAGTTACGTAGGTTAGATAGCTGTAATGTTAGATTTAGAAATCGTCTTCCTCAACTCCAGCTAGCTCCTTGAGCTTGTCAGGAGCATTAATTTTGTCTTTTTAAGTCATTGTCCACCTTCTTGAATCTTCCACGATCATTTCTGACACCTTTAATTACTAATTTGATCACTAATTTGCTTAAACCATTTCCACCTCGATCGACTAGTTCTGTTGTCCATGGCAGCAGTAGTTGACCTAATTTCCACCTCCATTTGATCCTCCATCACCTATTCATCTTCTAAGGATCCTAATCTTCACTATAATTCTATTAAATGCCACATATAATTTAATCACCCAAATTTAATTAAGCTCCTGAGGTCGCTGTAAATGGTAGCTCAGGAGTAGTTGAAATCCTTAATTATATATACATTTATGATTGCAATCATCTGTTGACCTGGTTTAGCCACTCAATTGAGTGGGAAAACAAGTCCTGAGCATTAACCAACTTAGATTCTTTAAAAATTGAATTCACTGATAAATCTCTATTCCAATGTTCAATTGAAGGAATTAACTTGACCCTGAGGTTCCTTATGACCTTAGGAACCTTTTCAAATCACTAATGGCACAATTTATCATTATGTATCACAAATTCACTTTTTCTGGACTCATCGGAGCTCCGACAAGCTTCGGTGAGTCAAAAGTAGCTCTTCAACCTGTAGAACTTGGTGAGTACTCCAAATCAATGAATTAAGGTTCACTGATTATGTTGAGAGTGTTTATTTGAGATTTGAATGTCTAGAGCTTGAGATAGGTCTTCATCTTCTCCAACCCAGGTAGAGTTGGAGAAGTCTGTCAGTTAGTTTTGAGATGCATTTAATAGGTCTAGAAGCTTCAGTGTAGTGCACTGAACTCATTTCCGTGCTTAAATCAGTGTAACAACCTCTCGGTTGTTCTAACGAATAAACACTTTTTCACTTTCAAGTGACGATCTTAAAACCCAAGGAACTTCAGCTAAAACACCTATTTAAGGGTCTGGGCATGTTCCTGAGATTGAAAGGATGTTATTTAAGGTGTTAGTTCCCTGAGAAAAGGTTTAAATGAGAAAGTCAAAATTTGAGGTTTTATAGTCAAACCTGAGTTTGATTCCTTGATTCTAGATTTAATCTAATGCAATGATGTGTTTAAACTGATTCTAAGATGTTTATGAATAATTTTAAAGAGGTTTGGTGAGCTCTGATGGTTAATTTGATCGGAATCAATTTCTGCCAGTTTGGGCTATTTTTAAACCCAAACGGTTGACAGTGGATTTTAGATGAAATTTGAATGGAAATTCTACCCAGATGAATTGGTTAATAACCTCTAGAAGTTGCTTTAATAGATCAAACATGTTTGTAGTTGTCTGTTAGATCTTTTCAAGGTCAGATTCAAGGTCCTGAAGCTTCTAGAGGAGCTTTGAGCTCCTGCACACTTCCTAAAGCTCTTGGGAGCTTAATATCCACACCAGCAGCTGTGGAAATAACTTTAGAAACTATTTAGAACTTTAACTGTAATTGAAAGTCCAAATTGTGGACTTAGAACCCATAATTCAATTTCCAGGCCAAAATGAAGGTAGAAAACCAGTATCTTCACCCTTCAAATCAAAGTGCATAACTTCCCCTTTGCATTAAATTGACACTTCAATCTTGTAGAGCAACACAAGAGCTTTAGAATGAGCTTTTATTTGCTTGGAACAGAGCTCTGAGCAGTTGGAAATAGTCACTTGAAGTTTACTCTGGGAGGGGATAAGATAGTCCCACATCAGTTATCTTTGAACAGCCGCTCGAGTAAAAAACTGATCTGTTGTATAGCCACTTCAGTCGACAAGTGCACGGTGCATGGTTACCGATTGAGCATTGAATGAGCATATGTTTGGGTGCGTGTGTGGGAGTGTATGTGCCTACGAGTGTGTGCGCCTGTGGCATGCAAGTGTGGGCCTTGGGAGGGCATGTGTGAGGCCTGGGAGGCTGTGAGTTGGTTTGGCTAGAATCTGTGAACCAAAAATAAATCGAAACTAATGAATCTGGCTTGGACCTTGTAGGGTCTAGTCCCACCTTGAGAGGGGTGCTGTGTATCACCGAATGGTCCAAGCAGCCAATAAGTAAACCAATTTTTGATTGAAGAGAAAAAAACCCGGTTTGGTTCAGAAGGAAGAGAAGGAAAAGGCACTAAGGAGACAAGGTAGAGAACAAGAAAGAAAGAGACGAGAAGAGCTCGAGAAATGTGAGAGAAAGATAAAAGAAGAGAAAGAAGAGAGAGAGGTTGAAAGATACAACAGAAGAAATGCTTTACTTTCTTGCATTATTTTTAATTCTTTTTTATTTTAAATGTTGTAATAGGGCATATTTTAATTAAAAGACTTTCTATTGCCTTAATCTCATGAAATAAATAGAAATTAACATGTTTACTTGTTAAAGTAGATAATTTGTCCAAATATGTTTGCTTATGGATTTTGCATACTTTTTCACTTTTAAAATCATTAGGCAAAGTTCATGTTGTTAAAGTTACCTTAATTATACCTCCTATGAGTAGCTTAGATAGCTTGGTGAATTCTGAATAAGATATACCTCCCAATGAACGACCTGGACTCAACCAGTTAAAAGAAATAAAATCTAAAATGTTAGTTTAACTTGACCCTATACTACTCAACCGACACAAATTCGAGTTAACCTAAGTTACTTTCTTCTACACATAATTAAGTACAATTAACTTAATTAACTGTGTTGGGAAGGGAACACATCATTTTAATGGCGCTATTGCTGGGGAGGTTACATTTTAATTCACCAAAATACTCCCTTGCATAGCTTTGTTTAATAATTATTTTGGTGCCATTGGAGGTAACTGTAATTATATTCACCACTCTTACTGTTTTTAGTGTTTTGTTTTAATTAGTTGTGTTTTTGTTTTATTTTCTGTCTTCTTTTCAGGTTTACCTCTATGGGTAATCTCAGGAAGAAGGCAGGTATTCCGTTATAAATACCATTGTAACTATTCTTTTCCTAATCTTTAGTCAGTTTGAATTGTTGCATTTAGTTAGATTAAAAATTAAAAAAATACAAAAATACATACTTTCTGATTTCTGACTAGCAGTAGCATGATATAGGCATACGCTCTTAGGAATACATTTTACCTGCTAGTTTCTTTATGATCTGACTCGGGAAATTTTTACTATTTTTCTCACATCAGCAGGAAAACACGCAAAGAAAACCACGTAGATCCCTATCCTGGAAATAATAACATGACCACACATATTCTTTAAAAATACTTAAAAAGTTGTCACTTTAATTCTTTCGATATATTTTTGAAAAGATTAAGTGAAAAAGAGGAAAATAAAAATTGTGACTTAATCTGTTTGTAGAATGCATGTTGGTTTTATCGCAATCGTCTGTTGCATGCTATCGCACACACAGCGCGATCACTAGAGTCACACTTATCCTATTTTTCTATCTCTTTTCTTTGCACCTTTAGGGCTTTGGCCGAAGATCAACA
Source organism: Thalassia testudinum (assembly GCA_037157565.1). Taxonomy (NCBI): domain Eukaryota; kingdom Viridiplantae; phylum Streptophyta; class Magnoliopsida; order Alismatales; family Hydrocharitaceae; genus Thalassia; species Thalassia testudinum. Next base: position 74,413,263 of record JAZHRO010000003.1, on the reverse strand, counting down.
AGTCTATCTCACTACTAGAGCCCTGGGAAGCCAGTAGTGAGCAGTCTCGATCCTAGACCTTTGAGCTTAAGGATATGCACTTACGTAGACACGAGTTTAGGATGCGTATTTTGATACTATTACTATACTTGTTTGCGTCCAAAGTATTTTTGTGCATTCAAGGAATATCCTCTTTCCTTTGAAAGAAGGGAAAAACCCACGTGCTTTTCGGGCTATTTTGTGGGTTTTTATTACCACTATTTTCTGGTGGTGTGAGTGTGCCTTTGCACACTCTTTTCATTTTATGGACGGGATGCGATCCTTGCATCCGCCTCTTGTAACTCCTTTGGCAGGTGATCCTAGATCGATTGAAGATAAGCAACCACTTAAATTCCCGACTGATTCATCTATTCATATGGAATAATTGCAAAATCAGAATCCTGAGATCCCTTCTTCTTCTGGTCAGGAGGAGATGCTGCCTTTTGATGTTCATGAGGCTCTCATGAACAAGAATCTTAGGATGCTTGAGCAAAATAGACAAATTAATCTTTTAACAGCAGCCTTGAAAAATTTATTGAATCTTCAAACCCATCCTCCACCTCAACCTGAGGCTGGTTTTGATCTTCCTGATTTATCGATCCCTCATCCAAGGCCTCTATTCAGAGACTACTATAATCCATCTAATGCACAAGTAGAGCCTAATGTTGGGATTCCTATTGGGGAAAATGATCCAGAATTAAAGCCAAACATTATATGTCTAATACCTCATTTTCATGGATTTGCTTATGAGGATCCATTTTCATAGATTTGCATATTGAAGATCTTAAGAATCTATCTCAAACTCTTGGACCTCGAAATCAAAATAGGGAAATCCTACTTATGAAAATGTTCTCTTTTAGACTTAAAGATAAAGCAGCTTATTTGTATCGAACTATAGCAAGACTAATCTCAACTTGGGCTGAACTCGAATTTCCATTTTTGAATAAATTCTTTCTTATTGGTCAAACAAATGCTTTAAGGTGAGCAATCACAACATTTAATCAAAATCAAGGAGAACCAATTCATGAAGTATGGGAATGATTTCATGAATTACAAAGGAAAAGTTCACATCATGACATTCCTCACTGGCAACTAGTGCACATCTTCTACTATGGATTGCAAGAAGGCATTCGCAATCTAGTTGATGCATCTTGTGGAAGGAATTTTCTAAATCGTGACGTAGAATCAGCTTTGGAATTATTTGAAGGGATGGCGGAAAACTCAATCAATAATGCATCTATGTCGCAATTTATGCGGGGAATGAAAATAGCACATCAAAATCTGCATAAGGGCATTCACGAGATCGGCAATCCGTCCAATTCAAAGGATTTGGAAATTATTGCATAGAAACTAGACAAAGTCAACATCGTAGCAAAGCATCTAGATGAGGTCTGAAATATGATGAAAACTCTTACACCTCTACTTGCTACGCAAAATCCCACGCATTCACCTGTTTCGCAGATTCCCACGGGGAGGGAATTCGTGAATAATCTGGATTCTAGAGATCCATCTTCCTTGGGTTTCCTTTCTACTCTTGCACTAACCCAAGGATGGACCTTTGTCCCACAATCTTTCCCACCCTTTTCCCCAACGTTTCCTGTTGCAGAAAACATGCCTTATCCTTTAGATTTAAACACCATCCAAGAAAACATTCCAAGATCAAATCCTTATTCTAATACCTATAATCCCGGATGGAGAAGCCACCCAAATTTTTCTTGGGCTGATCAAAATAAAAATCGAATACCAAATTATCCAAATCAGACACATCTAAACCCACCTCCATTGCCTTCTCAGCAACCAAATGTGAGGCCTAATCCTATGAGTATGTTGAATTACTCTAGGCCAAAAAGAGATACGTAGCTAGACCAGATTTTGAAAGCTGTGTCAGAAAGCCAGAGGTAAAATGTTGAAGCTCTCGCTAAGATTCGAAGGCAATGTAAGGTAGAGTTGGCTGATTTACAAAATCAAATCACGCTTTTCATTGAGTCTCATCAGTCAGGTACTCTTCCATCTTAGCCAATTCCAAATCCTAGGAATTTCCAAAACCCTAGGCAATATCAAGGCCAAGTACATTTCCTTAATCAGGCCTTTGATTCTAATCAGAACCCTTCTTCTATACTTCCAGAAAGTAATCCACCAAAATTGAATCAGCAGCCTTTATTGTATCAAAATGACCCACCTATTATTGAGAATCAAAATTGACTCTACTGATCTTCTGAACTTGGTTGGAATAATTTCTTGAAGTGCCTCAATCTTTAATATTTTACATCTCAACCTGAATCAAATCTAATCTTCATGAGATTCACTCTTATCTTTCTAAGATTTTTATCTGATTTTGGTTCTACGAGATCTATTGTAGGCAATCTCAGGACGAGTTTTTACCAGGTGGTTCTTATCTTTTTTTATATTTTTGAATCAATTCTTTCATAACTCCTTTGTTTTTATCATTCGTACTCCTTTTAGGAGTTCTTCACTAGGGTTTACGCCTAGCTAAAGGCGTAAAACTTAGCATCTTATACATAGCTATTTCCTGCTTTCTACACTTTTATTTCCCTATACATTTTCTGATTTTTCACTTCATCTTATACTAATTTCCTTCATTTAGTCTGACTGACCACTCTGACCTTTGGTCAGACTTAAAATCGTTCGCACAGAGATTAGTGATCTCCGATATCCGACTCCTTCCATCACCCTATACTAAATGAAGTGTAGTATCTTTTGACCCTTCTTACAATGAGGATATTGTAAAATCTTGGCTTGGGGGGTTGTGAAGTGAAATTTTCATTTCAAGTGTATGTGTAAAGAAAAGATATTAAAAAAACACATAAAAAATAAATACCCACGAATCTTTTTTAAAAAAAATGGAAATACCAAAAATATTTAAAAATTATATATCAAAAGTGTCATAAAATTTAGAAAAATTTTGAAAAATTCATAAAAATTGGAAAATTTTAGAAACGTCAAAATGAAAATATATAAATACAAAAATTTGAAAATTAAAACATAATAAAAGGGCTATATTCACCTAGCATAAAGAAGAAAAGAAGAAAAAATATATATATATATATATTTATATTAATATTAAGAGCTTAATTTTTCTTTCAGGTCAGAAACTAAAAAGATATATTATGAATACATATAGAGTATATAAGAGCATTAAATTCTTATTTAGATTTTTACTTATAACATGTTGTAAAAAACACACTTTTGCTTTCAAAATTTTTAAAACAGGATTTTATTTGAATTAGAATCTTTAATCTTTAAGCTTTGTTTTTCTGTTCTTACCCTGAAATTAGGAAACTAAGTTGTATTAAGTTTTAAGCTTAAGTTTTGGAATTAAATTGTGACTTTTTAATCAATAAGATTAAGTAATCCTTTTGTTTTTTGAATATTTGATTTTATCATAAAGTAAAGTAAAAAGGCCAGATATTCAGAGTTAATTAAGTATAGAGTTAGTAGAATTTAATCTACAAGTCTTTCAGGCTATAGACATTTGAGTAGACTTAGTAATTTTTGTCCTGACAAATCCTATAGGGGGAAACTAAAAATTCAAAGAACCTAAGAGTGAAGGGCTTTGTTGTCCAAGCACTGGTTTTGGAGCTAAGTAACCTAAACATCTAAAATTCACATACAAGGAATTGTCTTGTTGGCAACTGAGATCGTGAAAACACAGAGGTTAAGAGATCGATTCTAAATCCTCTTTAGTCCAAGGATTTCCACGGGGCAGTTCTTGAAAGGGTGAAGGATGTGCCACTCACCTAGAAAAAAGATTTGGAGAATAAAGTAAGTAAGAAAAATGAGAAGGGGGAGAAAAAAGTAAAAAAATAAAATAAAACATCCTGCGGTTAAGTGCCTTGCTACAAATGGGTACTTTTGTAGTTTTTCCATAAAAATAAAGCATCTTGGTATAAATAGATGCTACCCTTCCTTCCATCAAATAAAAGAACACATCGCTACAAATGGGTGTTCTAACCTATAGAAAAAGTTTAAAAAAATATGGAGATAAAAAAATTAGGAATAAGAGATCCAGTGGTCCACCAGGGAAATATACACAAAAGGTGTTGACCTCGGGATAGAAAACTAGTGAGGAGAAAGCAACCAAACCTGAGTAAGGCCAAGCCAAAGGCTTGAATTGGAATAATCTAGATTGGAAATTGATGTCTTAAGATCTGGAATTTTGCAAATTTGGATGCCTTTAGGACAACTCTCTTCACAAAGCACAGATGTTCTAAAATCATAGCTACTGAACCTTGGTATTGGGCAATGAAGCCTAGGAAATCAGGTTTTGAGGATTTGCAGTTGAGACCTAAAGGGGAAGGATTGACAAAATCCTAGGTCTAGAAGTTTGTCCTTAGTGTTGTAGGCTAGTAGATTAGAGTTTTACTACCCTAAGTTTGATTAATAATGAATATCTGGTTAATTTGCTTAAACTTAGATTGATAAAAATCAAATATATGGTTCGAGACGCATGGACCCCCCAAATCAGAAATTGGAGGCGAGTGCAGCACTAGCTGTAGCGCAAGCATGCACGTGCAGTGCCAATGCACGAGCGTGCGTGTGCGACCAGAGGTACGACATGTGCGGACCATCTGCGGGTGTGAGCGAGTGCATGCTTGGCTGGTACCAGCCTTTAGCAATAGCTAGTAGACAGTCAGCCATTGCTAATTGTTCTTATGCCAGTAAGGCCAACTACGTGCTTGAGTGGGTGTGAGCTGCTAACAGTGACACTTACAGCGAGGACCTGGAGGTTGCTAATGATCCCTTGCCTATTGTAGCCTCTTCTCATCCATTATATAAGGACCTACACCCCCTCCCTTCCAAGCCATCTCTACCTACTCAAGTCCCACCTACTCCAAGTTCTAGCAAGCCTACCAATGCTCTGTTAGAGCTTGCTTTCAAGATCCCATGGCTGCTAGTAGTGTAACGAAACTCTGCCCCACTAAATACTCCTCCATCATCCCATCCCCATTCATAAGTCACCTTGGAGCTGTCCTCCCACCTCCATTCCCGTAACAGATCATCTCTGCCTTCTCACCTCCATTCGAGAGCTACACTGAAGCTTTCCTCTACCCGATGTCCTCCCGCTTCTCACCTTCATCGTCCTACTTCCCAACTCCTTCATCCGAGCTTCCGCCAAGCGCCATCGTCTCACCGAACAACTGCTTCGGGAGTTTTCTTCTCACCTCCCCCTCTTTTCATGTTTTCTAGATTATTGTAATTGACATTCATGTAATATGTCATATTCAATTCTCTCTCTCTTGTGATTGTTTGTCATTTTATTTAAAAACAAAAAAATAATAGAACCATAAAACACCAAAAAGAAAAAGATGGAAGCGCGGCTTTCATACAAAGTAAACGTCACCTCCTTGTGTTTGACTCGAGACTCCCTTGGAGTTTCGGTATAAATTATATTTGATTACGAGTTTTGCAACTACGAGGATGGGTTGCTCATAACCCCGATTTCAAACACGCAAAACCCATGAGATCATTTTGGCGCCGTTGCTGGGGAGGAAACAAAATTTACTTTATTGTTTTATGCACTTCTTTGCATTTACATAGCACTATCCTCGCTTATCTCTGATCTATTGTCTTGCAGGTACCTTAGCATGGAGATACAAGTGTGGTAGACTGGAGTAAAGTACTTGTAGAGTGCTTTGTAAGTGTCCCCCACTTCCCCACCCACTAGATCATTTCATCGCACTAATAACTCAAACCCAAATCAACTTAGGTGTTGTTTGTAAACCCTAGGATACATTTGGTTGTTTGTTTGCCACATCCACTCATCTCACCCCTGCATATATTAAAAAAAAAAGAAGAAAGAAAAAAATATACTCTTCTCTTGTGGGATTTTCTGAAAGCTACATACTTAACACCCACAGCTACTCACCCTAAGGGGCACAATCACATCGATTCTACCAGTTAACAAGGATATAACATGTGGACCCGATACACTTAACTCAACACAAAAATAATTGTGTAGAAATCCAATTAGGTTGACTTTTTGTGTGCCTTAATCAAGTGGTGCAATAGGCCAATTTCTTGAACTATTTGGGCCACACCACTCAATCTAAAATTGATCCATCAAGTAGCTTGCCACTTAGGGTTGATTCTTACGGCTGAACCAGTCACTCCACGTTATTTTTGATTTTTAAAGGAACATATCATCACCCATGTTTTCAAAACTTGGAGCGTTCTACTAAACCTTGATTGAACCAACCTAAGAATTAAACCCTAAAAGCTACTAAACATGGTTAAACTCTAAAAAACACATCATCAAATAACCTTGTTTGAAAACCCTGGTTGTGCACACACACACACACTTTAACTAATCATTAAGGGGCCCATCACATTCCAAGAGAATAATCATCCAAAGCCTAACCAAAACTGAGTCGACGTTGGCCTTAAAGATTGATTCGCTCTTCAAGGATCCAACTGAGATTTTTTTTCGATTAATCTGCTTTTGCTGGTCCATCTGATGTCTATCAAGGGGAGTAGTGTCAAACGACTGGAGCTGTGGGGTACAGTAGGAACTAGAGGTGTAAGCCAAAGGAAGAACCTTCTCCCCAGTCCCTCCTTCAAACTGGTTGGATTGACCAGAAAATATTAGACCTAATCATTTATAATCTCATGATGGGTCCTGGGAGTCTATAGGTCTTTATGATACCCACATAAGGATAGGTTTGGTCGATTGTACTACAGGGCACCTTTCTCTCTTTTGTTTTCCGTCCTACTCCATAATGTATCCATCCGCATCTTTCACACATTTCCAATCCTACCCTCCTACCACCACTTATCCCCAAGATGATTACTCTTCCGACTTGACTTGTAATTACCAATCCACTGGCCGGGATGATTTTGATTGGGGATATGAATATGGACCTTAGTGTCTAGGGCCTAACCCTAGACAACAAGATTATGATTACTGTCCTCCCCAGAGCTACAATGATTATGGATCCCTATACTTCGATGACAAAACGAACTCGATCTATAATCAAGAAGGATATGGTAATTATAACACCTACCCTCCCTAGTATTCCATTGAAAATAGGTCATCACCATTCTTTGAACAACCCAAAATGACCTACTATCAGGGAGGGACCCGAGAACCTCGATATCTTGGTTCCCCTAGATTGAACCCAAACCCACCCAACCCTAAACCGAACCAGTCGGTTCAGGTGAACCAGATCCAGGATAGAGTGTTGGCTAAATTGACGAACACTATACAATCTCTAGAATCTCAGCCAAGACCATGCACTGAAGCACTAGTGCCTATGATCAAAATGATTGATGAACTTAATAGTTCTCTTTTGGATTTGTTCCAAAGTGTTAGGGATAGGGACCTAGGTGAGTTTCTTCTTAGGAAGTCATCAAGGCTGAGGATGAAATTTATGGGTGCACTAGTCAAACCTTAGGATGATTCTCAAGATGAACCCTCCTTAAGAGAGCCAATGTATGAACCCGCTCAAGCACTTATCAAGGGGGATACATATTCTGAGACTGGGGATGACCAGATTGGTCTAGAGCAACCATTTAAAGATGAACCAATTTATTCACCCGAGATCCCCAAGTCAGGAAACGAAGAAAATTATGTCTCGTTGGATAATAAAATGATTTATAATTTTGAGACATATAAATGAGGATCATCAATTCTTTGACTCGGAGGGTGAAGAATCTTTTGGTGAAGTCTCACTTGAGCATCAGGAAAATGATTTTAGGGAGACAAACGGACATGAGGAATCTGATGAATCATTTGATAGCCCATTCATTGAAGATTTGAATTCGTTTGGGGTTAACTTGGAGGATCCGAATCCTGATTATTCAACCAGTGACCCCAGTCCTCAGCTGCACCCCAAAAAGTTGACTTCTAATATCATTACGCCCAAGTCAATCTTGATTCAGCTGCAATTTCTGAACTTGGGAACTCTAGATGGGGTATACAATGATTTCGAGGTCTCAAAGCTTGAGCACTTGATTTTAGAGGATAGGAATTTGGCAATGAAAATTTGAGAGGCTAATTCTGAGGGAACTACGATTTTGGATCTAAGGGTACCTATTGACTTGAAACCACCTATCCTCTGTATGGACACTTATGATATCTTTCACGTGCGACCCAAGCCTGGAATAACTGATTTTTTTTCTAAGCTAAATGTTTATGTGGACATCTGAAACTAGTGAACCAGATCTACCTACTATCTACAATTTTGGTCATGGGCTGCACACCACAAAACCGCAAGCTTAACAACCTTCTATTCTGGGTGATTTTCATCCAGAATCTTAGAACCACTTGACCCTAGGGCATGGGTCTGCACCATAACTTGGTCCATATCTGTGGACATATTTTGTTGGCAAGTCTGAGGATCAATATTTTGATTTTCATTCTGACCTGCAGTTGTGAATTCTTAATTTCTTCTTTGTATGTATACTATGTCTAGCTAAAGGTATTAAATTTAGTACATGTTTATATCTCACGTTCCCTACAGAGCTGACCAGATTTCTCATGTTATTCAGGTGATTCTGTTGATTGCGCAATAATCATAGGTCTTAATTGACCTAAATTAGGCTAGGACCTAGCATAAGTTAGGGCAATTCATGCATGCATAAGCATTATCTTTTAGCTATGCATAAAATAATGCTATAATGTGATGATTATGTGCATTATGTCAATTACAAGTAACAAGCTAGATCTGAAGCTAGATCTGAAGCTGGATAAGAAGAATGAAGGAATAATTGGTGTTGCAGCAAAGCTGGAGCAGAAAACTTAGATTAGATATAGTAGATAATAATGTAAGGGAGTTAAGGTATGCTACTCTATTAAGTAGGAATAAAGCAGTAAAATGTGAAGAACTTAGGTCCATCCGAGCCCTAGGATAGCCTACAAACATCCCCAAGCCTTAGCCACCCTTAGATTAGGTCACCGCACCCTAGGAAACCATAAAACCCTAATTCCAACCTTTATCTGGATGTACAGATGAATTATAGGACATCCAGAACCCTTGGCCAACTCCTACACACCTTAAACCCACTTCTGCAATGTTATTGGGCGTCCAGACACATGGTCAGATGTCCAATTTCTACAGAATACCCAAGACAGAACCTTGAATCCTTCCTGACTCTGATTGGACATCCAGAAAACAAGTCTGGACTTTCAATTTTTGAGTATTGGATGTCTGGAACTGTTCTCCAGTTTCTGTTTTGAGATTCAAGCCTTGATCTTAGATTTCTAGCTCCCTAAACCCAATTCCAACCCCATAGGAACCTAAATTAAGGTACCCTAACCCTAGTACACCACCACTAAACCTCCCTAAGGACCTAATTAGGTCTTCACTAAGCCTAATTGACTTAGATCATAGTCAATTGCTATTTCCTAGTCAATTGGACTCATAGGGTCTAATTGAGCTCAAATCTCAACCCACACAAGTCTAATTGGACTCAGTGAGAGTCCAATTGACCTAAGCCCAACCTAATTGAGTTATTTCACTCTCAATTAGGTTCACACTTATTGAATTAAACTTATGTTAAGTTTAATTGCAATTCCTCTTTAGCAATTAGGGTTTGCAACCTTAATTTAAGGCCTACACCAACCTAAACCCCTTAGACCTAACCTAGACCACAGAGCTACATATGGCATGGCCACACACTCACACACACACACCCATTCACTCACACACACTGATCGAGAGTTCTCTAGAACTCTCTCCAAAGGTGGTGCCACTCTTGGTTACCAAAATTAGCAACCAAGAGCCATTCAAATTGAGATCCACTCTTTATGGATTTAAGAACTACCTCTCTCTCTCACTTGGCCGACCACTTTTGGGGCTCTCTCTAGAGAGTTCCACACTTCTCTAGAGAGACTCCATTAGGTCTATAAAAAGACCTAAGAGGTAGCCATTTGCACCCATCCCATTCTTGTCACTCATTCACACTTAGGTTAGCTACCTTCACCTCCATTCCATGTCCACAAGTAGCTTCACCATGGCCATCACCACCTCCACACCAGGATGCTGGATCACCTCTCCAACCTCTCTGCTAGGGCCGGCCTAAGCACCATTGGCCGCCCCTCCTTCTCCTCTCAACCATTCAATGGCCATCAAAGTCCACCTCCGAATGCCCTTGTTTTCTGCTAGATTAGTAGCTAGTTCTTCATATTTACATGCTTTCATTTACTGCTTAGTAGTGTAGCTCTTATTCTCCCCTAATGATGCATGCAAAATCCCCCCATAGATTCCTGTATGCGATCATTTTCTGTTAGCTAGATTTATATCTTCAAGCTTTCCTTTATAAGCTTTGCTCTAACTTCCATGTTGCAAACACCCTCCTAAATGAATGAAAGATATATTTTTATATACATATCTCTGTGTTGAAAATCACCATGAGCTTATTGATTGCAATCTATTTCGTGTGATTCAAGTTTCCTGCTCTTCATTTTTTATATTCTTGCAACTAAGCTTATCGTGCTTAAATACGTAATAACCATAAACTACCATGCGATTTTTAAGTAGGTGGAGCGAAAAAAGATCTATTTCATTTTTTCATAAACGCCTCTCAGGGACGAACGATTGGGACTCAAAGTCTCATTATCTTTATATAAATATTTTTGTTTGATCGTATTGCGCACTATACTACGACGCATTTTTCTATCAAAATGCACTTTACGACTCCCAACATCAGTTTACTCTACATTTTCATGTCTTTATTTGTACAATGAGGACATTGCATCATTTAGGCATGGGGGGGTGGATATTTAATTCTGAAATCATTTTGTTAACTCCGTAGTATTGCTTTCAGTTTATTCAAAAAAAAAAACAAAAGAAATTAGGAGAAGAGAACTTAGGCTTTTAGGCATTATTAACTTTAGGAAATGATACGAGAGGAGCTAAACACTTAGACTCTTTAGGTCTTTGGACTTAAATAGCCCAGGTGTCCACTCGAATGTGAACTTAGTCTAGAGTCCTCTCCAAGTCAATCTTATTTTAATTAGATAAATAATTTGGGATGGTAAGTGTGCGACTTATCAGCCCGCACTCTGATTTGAGGGGACTTTGAGCCTAAGCAACTACACACTTTTTGCACTGACTCACTTTCCAACGATTTTTATGGATATTGGGTAACTAATGAACTACCTAAGGTGGTATGGCTGGCAAGTTGTCATGGGTAACGGCCCATTGGCAGATTGTCCAGAGCCCAGCCACAAGACCATTTTCTTCGTACTACCTTTAGATAAACTTAGATCAGGGAAGCCACCTACTTAAAAAAAAAAGGTGAAAATAAAAAAAAAACCGCACTTCATCACACAATTATGGCTAGCAAGTTGCCATGAGTAACAGTCCATTGGCCTGTTGTCTAGAGCCTAGCTCACAAAAATGCATAATAATTTGCAAAACAATTAGGGAAGAAGCAGGGAAATAGAATAAAGCAGGGAGATATACACTGGGTTCTCCCTTGTATTAACCCCATAAATAAAAGAAGTTTGGAGAAAGCTACCAATCGAAAAGATAAATCTTTAGGCAAGGTCACCTTGGGTCGTAGAAACCCCAAGTCCATTTCAACAGCCACCTAGTTAGTCTTTATCTATTTTCACAAGATGTTTAGTACTTAGAGTCCTTTCGGGTCTTGGGTAGGTTGGGTAGCCGGAAAAAGTTATCCTAACACTCTCAAACTACAAAAGTCCAAAAAGAATAAGAAAAGAAGAAAAATAAAGAAAATGTATCTTCCCTTTTCAAATAAGGTGAAGACTTGGGCGGTCTGCATTCTAGCAGACACCTGGATACTATTGAGTTTTCGTTGTTTAGGACCTTAGTTGAAATTTTCCATTGTTAATAAATGACTTAGGCCTAAGTGATCTAATCCTAATTTTGATTTTATACATAGGATGTAGTTTAATTTTGCAAGGGACTACCAAAAGATAGGCATGAGCGTATGACGTACAATTACTGAAGATAAAATGCCTATTCATGCAACTTCCTTGGCTTAGATTTGCATTTCATGCTATAAATATTACATATCATCATCATTCTACATGTAGAGTAGTTGTATATAATTTAGGTTAATTACGTCCTTTCTATGGTCAGGGGAGAAGAAGATTTATTTTAGGGCCTTGGATAGATGATCATACTGTACGGATCTAATCAGCATGATGATGGAGGATAACACCTCCGAAATCGTCTAGATCGAAGTCTCGTAGCATCATCTGAAGTCTGATGAAGTTCAATGGCCAGAAGGGCAATGTGACATCCTTACGAGCTTTGGATGAAAAATTTGACCATAGGAATGGATCCGAAGCGACGGTCGCAGTCTGAAAATGCGGAAATCAACTCAATCCAAGCACCATGGCAACCTCTGCAATAGAAAGAAGAATGGACAGCCCAGATGGCACCGCGTGGTGGAATCCAGGATGCCCAACACCGGCTAGCAACAACCTCTCCCACCACTCCATCATCCGTGATGTTCATTCTTAGCCATTAGATCTTGATGCAACAGCTGAGAAGCCTCCACACCGCACGCCTCTTTGCGATCCAAGGGAGAGCCTAGCATAGTGCTCAAGTGCTCTCTACGTACCAGGGGGTGCAGGTTCGAGACCCGCGGACCCCCTAAATCAAAAATTAGAGGCGCGTGTAGTAGCAGCTGCAGCGCCAACATAGTGCAAGCACACACATGCGCATAGCTACCACAGCACCAATGCAATGCTAGCGCATAAGCGCGAGTGCATGACCAGGGCGCATGATGCGCGGAGCAACTATGGGCGTGAGTGGGCACATGCTTGGTTGGTGCCAGCTTTCAGCAACAGCCTGGCAGACATTTAGCGACACTTACAGCCGTCGCTAATTGTTTGCGCACGAGCAAAACTAGCTGTATGCGTGAGCAGGTTTGAGCTGCCTACAGCGACACAGCGACGACCTGGAGGTTGTTAATGGTCCATGCCTATTCTAGCCTCTTCTCATCCACTATATAAGGACTTACACCCCCTCGCTTCCAAGCCATCTCTACCTACTCTACTCGCACCTACTCCCAAGCTCTAGAAATCCTACTAATGCTCTGTTAGAGCTTTCTCTCAAGCTCCCAAGGTGCCTATTAGTGTAACAAAACTCTACCCCACCAAATGTTCCTCCATCTTCCCATCCCAATTCATAGGCGCCTTGGAGCTATCCTCCCACCTCCATTCTGGTAGCTGATCATCTCCGCCTTCTCACCTCCACTCTGGAGATGCACTGAAGCTTTCCTCTACTCGACATCCTCCAGCTTCTCACCTCCGTCGTCCTGCTTCCCAACTCCTTCATCCATGCTTCCGCGAGGCCATGTTGCCTCACCGAACAGTTGCTTTGGGAGATTTCTTCTCACCTACCCCTCTTTTTTTGTTTTCTAGATTATTGTAATTAACATTCATGCAATATATCATATTCGATTCTATCTCTCTCTTGAGATTGCTTGTCATTTTATTGCAAAAACCAAAAAGAAAAACCACAAAACACCAAAATGAAACAAATCAAAGTGCGATTTCCATAGAAAGTAAACGTCTCTTCCCTATCTTCAACCCAGGACTCCGATGGAGTTTCGATATAAATTATATTTGATTATGAGTTTTGCAACTACGACGATGGGTTACTCATAACAACAATTTCAAACACGTAAAACCCGTGTGATCAAGGAGTTTGGTGGAATAGTGGAGGTAATGGCCATACATACCTTAGAAAACCTTTTAAGGGCCAACTCAACCCAAACTCAGGAAGAAAATCACATGGTTGCTAGTATAATTGAGGACAATGAAAACATGCAACAAACTATAGCAACAAGGGATGCAGAAGATATTCATGAAATAGAAAATCTATTGGATGATTCACATGATCAAGTTACAACCCAACAATGTCCTCTTTCTTAATTTTTAGACTTTGAGGATCAACTTTTGCATGGGAATCATGATGTTCAAGATGGTTGGATTAAGCACCATGATTGTGAGGAAATTGATATTTTGGGAGAAACTCTTGAAATGTTTGTGTACCCACAAAGCCCTGATACATCACAAAGCCCTCATCGTCCTTCTCCCAACCATTGCACAATTTCTATATCCACCCACACCTCCTCTGACAAAACTCCTAATGGAGACCATTTGGGCTCTCCCTGCACCACCAGCTTGCCACTTTCATTTATCATCACTTTGGCAAGCCCATTTTTACTCTCCAGGACCCACATCTAGGGTCCCGGACACTGTGTTATTACAACCTCAATGTTAGTTATTTTTGATTGAGGACCTTGCCTAGCTAAAGGCACTAAACTCAGCATGTGCAAAGACTATTCCGAGCTGACCAAAATCACACAAAAAGCAAGTGTTATTCTTCCACTTCTACTGTCCTGCATGGTTTCATTTTTAACAATGACGACATTGCATTACCTAAGCATGGCGGGGTGGATATTTCTTATTAATCTTCTTGTCACCGTAACAGTAATTTCCTATTTTTCATCTTTAGAAAGAAAAGGAATTAGGAGATGAGAACTTAGCCATTAGGAGTTGCAAACTTTAGGAATTGATACTTTGGGACCTGCATACTTAGACTCTTCAGGTCTTTAGGATTAATTAGCATGAGTGTCCACTCAAATGTGGACTTAGTCTTGAGTCCTCGCCAAGTAATTTTATTTTAATTTGGTCAATAAATTGGGGTGATAAGCATACAACTTATCAACCAGATCTCTGATTTGAGGGGACTTTAAGCCTAAGCATCTACATACTATTCACACTGATTTACTTTCCTGTGGTTTTGACAAATATTGGGTAGCTGATGTACTATCTAGGGTGTTATGGCTGGCAAGTTATTATGGGTAATAGCCCAGTACCAGGTTATCCAGAGCCCAGCACAAGAGCATTTTCTTCGTACTACCTTTAGGTAAACATAGATCAGGGAAGCCACCTATTTAAAAATAAAAAAGAAATAGAAAGGTGAAAATAAAAGAAAAACCACACTTCACTACACGAGTATGGCTGGCAAGTTGCCGTGGGTAACTACCCAATGGCTGGTTATCCAGAGCCCAGCTCACAAAAATGCACAATAATTTCCAAAACACTTAGGGAAGAAGCGGGGAAGTAGAATAACCAAGCAGATATACACTGGGTTCGCCCTTGTGTTGACCCCATAAATAAATGTAGGAAAAAAGCTACCATTCAAAAATATAAACCTCTAGGCAAGGTCACCTAAAGTCATAGAAACCCGAGGTCCATTTTAACGGCTGCCTAGTGACTCTTTAACTCTTTTCACTATATGCTTAGCACTTAGAGTCCTTTTCAAGTCTTGGGCAGGTCAGGTAGCCGTAAATAGTTATCCTAGAACTCTTAAATCCCAAAAGTACAAAAAATTTTGAAAAGAAAAAAGAAAATGTATCTTCCCTTTTCAAATAAGGTGAGGGCTTGGGCGGTCTACATTTTGGTAGACACCCGAGCACTGTTGAGTTTTTGTAATTATCTCTTGTGGTTGAGATTTTCTGAAGCAATTAACAAATTTTGCCCAAGTAATCAAATGCTGATTCTACTTTTATAGATAGCATTTAAGTTTGCTACGGACTAGCAAAAAGTAAGCAAGGGGGTGTGATAAACACACATGAATTCATGATAAAATGCTTATTTGTGAAAGTTCCTTGGCTTAGCATTGCATATCATGCTATAAATACTGCATAACATCCATTGCATGGCATTTAGGGTAGTTGTGTATTACGTATATTAATTCTTCCTTTTTATATGGCCAAGAGGTAGTGTGACAACCTTACAGGCTTCGAATGGAGAATCCAATTATACGGATGAGTCCAGAGAGACAATCGCAATCCGTTAGTGCAAAAATCACCCTGATCAGAGCTCCGTAGCACCCTCAACAGGAAGTAGATGGACAGTCTAGATGGCGCCACATGATGCCATCTAAATCGCTCGACATGAACAATAGCCACCCCACCCTCACGCATGGAGAGATCTCAACCGTTGGATTGAGATCCAATGGCTGAGGGTCGCCCTACATCGCCTAACCATCCCAAGAGAACAACTCAAGATTATATCGTGACCGTTGGATAAGAATCCAACTGCCATGATCACATGATCAGTGGATGCCACATCACCCTCCACTCGACCACCCACCACCTTGGAGCAACGGTGAGGTGCTCGCTCCTCAAAGGAGGGGTGCGGATTCAAAACCCGCCAAGCCCTCCCCAATTGCTCAATTGAGGTAGCACTGGCGCACCAGCCTGCACACCTGCACCGCAGCACCAGCGCAGCAGTGCAACGCCAGCGCGCATGCGTGTGACACGATGTGTGATGGATGTGCAAGCACAGTAGCAGTGGGCATGAGTCAGTGCGAACCTTCCGCGATAGCCTGGGCGAACCTTTAGTGATGCTTACAGCCGTCACTAATTTCTTGTAGGTGTAAGGCTAGCTACATGCGTGAGCGGTGGGGGCACGATCCTCATCGACAACTGCATGGGGTCTTTAGTGACACTTGTAGCTATCACAACAACACTCTACACGAATTTCTTCATCTTGCCTCCACTATATAAACACCTTGACACCCCCCATTCCTCTTCATCTCTACCTACTCTACTCCCACCTACTCCAAAGCTTTAGTATCCTAATAATGCTCCATTACAGCTTACTCTCAAGTTCCAAAGGCCTCTTATTAGTGTAATGATCCTTTGCCTCACCAAACATTCGCCCTTCATCCCACCACCTTCATAAGAAGCCTTGGAGCTGTCCGCCCACCTCCATTCTGGTAGAAGATCACCTTCATCACCTCACATCCATTACAGGGTGAGGCATTCCTCTACCTGATGTCCTCCTCCATCTCACCTTCGTCTCCTACATCTCAACTCCTTCATCCAAGCTTTCGCCAGGCATCGTTGTCTCACCGAACAGCCAATTCGGGAGATTTCCTCTCACCCCTATCTGTTTTATTCTTTCATAGATCATTGTAATTAACATTGGAGTGATATATATCATATTTGTTCCATCTCTCTTGTGAATTTATTCTGCTTGTCATTTTATTTCAAAAACACAAAAAAAAAACAAAACCTCAAAATACAAAAAAGAAACAAAATGAAGTGTCATTTTCAACCAAAGTAAACGTATCCTCCCTGTGTTTGACCCGGGACTCCCTTGGAGTTTCAGTTATAAATTTTATCTGATAGACACATTTTGCGAGCTACAATGATGGGCTCTCCAAACCCTAATTTCTACCGCGCGAAGCACCACCATCAATAAACCATCGCTCTCTCTCTCTCCATCACGAATATCTCTCCCCAAAGTTTCTCTCGATCTCTCCTTTTTTTGCAACATAAAAGGATAATTTAATTTTTTCTCTCTCGCTAATTCTTGCTCTAATTCTTTCTTTCTTTATAAACAAGAAAGAGGACGGCATGGGGGGCTATCTCCTCTCTCAGGAGAGGTACCCCCTCTCCAGATCCAACATCTTCCTCCACGAGCTAGACGAATTTCCTCTCCACCCAAAATCATAGAGTCCTCTAACCGAGCATCAACTCCACCGGGTCTCGCCTCCAACGACCACAACCGTGTCTTGCCTTTGCCAAATCAATCACCGCGGTTGGTGGTGACAGCACCAACACCTGCAACCATGTACACTACTGCATTCTCAGCCCGACTGCATGTCCGACTTCATGACCGTGACTTTCCTCAATGACAACTGTCACTGTGCTCCATCTCCACTACTGTTCACCATCCCCAACACATAAGACATCCAGGTGCTTCCCCAGACATCTGAGGAGGGATACCGGCCTCATCTTCCTCTTCCTCTATTTCTTCTTCAACAAACAACCCAACAAATACCACCACCAACTACATGTGTCGCCACCATCACCGCATGCACTGACGACCACCGCACGCCCTTGAGCAGGCCAACACTCTAGCCAATAGTCCCCTCATGCGTGGCCCCCTTGTGCAATGCCAACACTACGCACCAGGCATGCACAACACTCAAGTGCAGAAACCCCACGCACAGCCTCTCCTTCCTCCAGCCGGTGCCCACAGCCAATGGTCGCGCCTGGTAAACATGCATAAATTCATGATAAAATGCTTATTTATGATAATTCCTAGGCCTAGCATTGCATTCCATAACTATAAAGAATGCATAACATCCATTACATTGCATTTAGAATAGTTTGTGTATATTGTTTAGTAATTCTGACATTTTATGGCCAGTAGGCAATGTGACATCTTTATATGCTTCAGATGAAGAATCCACCCTTACAGATGGATCCAGAGCGATGATCGCAGTTCGACAACAAGGAAATTACCTCAATCCAAGCACCATGGCAACCTTTGCAAGCGAGAAAAGGGGGGTGGTCTACATGGTGCCACATCGCATCATCTGGAGTGCCCAATGCTGCTCGATGTCCCACCAAGGGCTTCTCAGCTAACGATATCAGCCGTTGGATGAAAATCCAAGGACTGAGACACCCCCTTGCCGACGCACCCACGACTCACCTTTTCGACATAAATGCGAGCTTGGCACATTAGTTTAGGCACCAACCTCTAAGGGAGGGGTGCAGGTTCAAGACCGGCAGAGCCCGACCAATTCGTCAATTGGGTAAACGCAGTGGGCACACTATCACAAGCCAACGTGAAAGCCAGCACGCACCTGCACGCATGCCCGTGTGCATGCAATGCGCACCAGCACGGCACGAACGTTATTTACGTGCATGATGGAGGGCCAATAGAGCACACATGTGAGTGGGTGTGAGTTAGCTAAAGCAACAGTTGAAGCTGGACCTACAGTGATGTCTTGGAGGTCGTTAATTACCCTATGTCCTTTTTTTGTCCCTTCACATCCACTATATAAAGACCAACACAACTCCCATGCCTATCAATCTCTGCCTACTCTACTACCACATACTCCAAAGCTCTAGTAGCCTTCCAAAGCTCCATTAGAGCTTACTCCCAAGCTCCAAATTCCTCTTATTACTGTAACAATCATCAATCCCCATGAAATATTTGCCCTTCACCCCACCACCTTCATAAGAAGCCTTGGAGCCATCCTCCAAGCTCCATTCCTGTAGAAGATCATCTCCAGCTACTCATCCCCATTTCGAAGCCTTGGTGAAGCATCCTCTACCTAACATCCTCCTACATCTCACCTCCATCGTCCTGTGCCTCACCGTCTTCATCCAAGCTATCGCCAAGAGCCGTCGTCTCACCAAACAGTCAATTTGGGAGATTCCTCCTCACCCTTATCTGATTTGTATTCTTTCAGCATATTGTAATAAACATTTGCATGATATATCAGATTTTTTTTCATTTCCTTTGTGAGTTATCTTGTTTGCCCTTTTCTTTACAAAAACACAAAAAAAATTCATGAAACCCTAAAACCTCAAAATGAAATAAAACAAAGCGGGGATTTCAATGAAAGTAAATGTTGCTTCCCTATGTTTGACCTGGGACTCCCTTGGAGTTTTTGTTATAATTATATTTGATAATGCATTTTGCGAGCTATGACAACGGGTTCTCGAAACCTTAATTTTTCTTCGCCAAAACCCGTTCATCATTTTAGCGCTGTTGTCGAGGAGGGAATAGAATTTGCTTTTATTTATTCCGTGTTTCTTTTCAATTATTTATTATTATCCCCACTTGTCTCTGATTTACTATCTTGTAGGTACCCTAGCAAGGAGATCCAAGTATGGTAGATTGGAGTAAAGTCTAGCTAGAGTCATTTGTAAGTGCCCCCATACTCCCCCCCACTAGTTTCATTTCACCACATCAATAACCATGACCTAATCTACTTAGGCATTTGACTAAACCCTAGGATAGAATTTGTTTGTCCTATTTGTCACCTCCGCTCATCTCACCCTCGCATATTATAAACAGAAAACAAGAAATAAAAAGATACTTCTTGTGAGACAAATCAACGTACACATTGCATACATCCACATTTGTGGCACATAACCTAACTTGATTTTTATCTACTCAACCAGGATTCTAACTTGTGGAACCGGTACACCAATTAAACAAATAAAGGAGTAGAAATCACACTAGGTTAATCACCTCTTTGTGTGCCCTAATTGATTATGTAAATGGGCCTGTTGATTGAATTATTTGGTGACGCCACCTAATCTAAAAGGAAGTCATTTTGTAGCTACCCCATAGTATTCAATAGTTAGGTCAAGCCTGGCACTCTATACTTCTCTTGATTTTTAAAGGAAAATACTTGAACTCATGATTTCAAATTGGTTTGCATCCTGAAAATTTGCTTCAATATACCTAATATTTGAATCCTAAAAGCTACTAAGCAAGATTCGAACCCTAAAATTCACCTCATCCTCAATAATTTCGCTTGAAAATATTTTGGTTGTGCACATACACAAATTCTCAAACAAATCATTAAGAGTACAACCTATTAAGGGCCCATCACATTCCAAAAGCACCAAGTATCTCAAGCCTAACTAAAATTTATTAGATGTTGGCCATAAGGACTGATTCGCTCTTCAGGGCCCAGATTGAGATTGTTCACAATTAACCTATTATACTAGTCAATTTGATGTCTAGCTAGATGAGTAGCATCAAACGACCATGACTAGGGGGTACAGTAGGAACTGGAGGTGTAAGTAAAGGAGGAACCTTCTCCCTAGTCCCTCAATCAAACTGGCTGGACTGACTGGATATAAGTAGACCAAATCGGTTATAATCTCAAGAGTGGTCTTGGGAGTCTGTAGGTCTTTAGGATAACTAATGTAAACACATTTATTGATGGTAAAGTGTCTATTCAAGCATGTTCCTAGTCTTAGATTTGCATTTCATGTTTTATATATTACATAGCATGCATCATTCTACATTTAGAGTAGTTGTATATAATTTAGGTTAATTGCATCCTTTTTGTGGTCAAGAGAGAAGGATATTTATTCTAAAGCCTCGAATTGATGATCTGACTATACGGATCTGGTCAAGATGACGATCGGAGTCCAACGGCTCCGAAATCACCTCGATCGGAGTCCCATAGCACCATATGCAGTCCGAGGAAGATCAACAGCCAAGGGACTTGGCGACGCAATTTGGAGATTGAAATGACAAATCCAACCACGTAGAGGGATTAAGGTCAACGATTGCAGACTAATGGCGTGAAAATTGACTCAATCTGACCTCTATAGTAGCCCCTATAATGAAAAGAAGATGGACAACCCAGATTGCGCCACGTGGCACAGCCTAGGCCACCTATGCGCATGCACATGCCACCGCACACGCACCGCAGCACGAGCATGCGCTTGCGTGCGGAGGCATGCATGCCCACAGCATAGCGCCAGCGCATGAGCGGGCGTGCACACGACACAGTGCACAGAGAGCGTGCCAGCGCAGCGACAGTGTGGGCGTGTGCTCGATTGGTGCCAGCCTACAGCAATGCATGAGGTGGAGCTACAGGAACGCTTACAGCTATCGCTAATTCTTTATGCGTCAGGAAAGCCAGCTGTAGGCTTGTGTTGGCATGACCTGCATACATCGACACTTCCAGCAATGGCCTGGAGGTCAGTAATGGTCTCATACCTATTTTTGCCTCTTCTCTTCCACTATAAAAGGACTTACACCCCTTCCCTTCCATGCCATCTCAACCTACTCTACACCCACTTACTCCCAAACTCTAGCAAGCCTATCAATGATATGTTAGAACTTACTCTCAAGCGCCTAAGGCTTCTATTAGTGTAGCGAACCTCTGCCTCACCAAATATCCATCCCTCTTCACATCCCCATTTATAGGTCGCCTTGGAACCATCCTCCCACCTCCATTCAGATAGCAAATCATCACTGCCTTCACACCTCCATTCCGGAGCAATGCTGAGGCTTTCCTCTATGTGACATCCTCCTTCATCTCACCTCCATCATCCTTCTCCTCACCTCCTTCGTTGGAGCTTCTGCCAGGTGTCATCATCTTGCCAAATTTCCTCTTACCCCCCTCTCCTTTTATGCTTTCATAGTTTATTGTAATTGACATTGGATTGATATATATATCATATTTGTTACATTTCTTTCTTATGATTCATTCTGCTTGTCCTCTAACCAAAAATACAAAAGAAATAGCAAAACCCTAAAATACAAAAAAGAAACAAAGCGAAGCGTGGTTTTCAGTTGAAGGAAACATTGACTTCCTATGTTCGACCGAGGACTCTCATTGATTTTCGGTATAAATTTATTTGACCACGAGTTTTATAGGTACGACGATGGGTTACTTGTAACCCTGATTTCAAACTCGTGAAACACATGCGATCATTTTGGCATTGTTGCCGGGGAGGCAATGGAATTTACTTTATTGTTTACTGTGCTTCTTTGCATTTACATAGCACTAACCCTGCTTATCTCTGATCTATTGTCTTGCAGGCACCCTAGCATGGAGATCCAAGTGCGATAGACCGAAGTAATGTGTGGGTAGAGTGTTTTGTAAGTGTCCCTCACACCACCGCCACCTTAGTTTTCACTCCGTAACCTAATAACTCAAACCCATGTCAACTTAGTTGCTTTTTATAAACCCTACGATAGATTTCGTTACTTGTTTGCCACCTCCACTCACCTTACCATCAACATAAAAATAAAAAATAAAAAAAAAGTGTTATCTGATTGTAGGATTTTTTTTGAAAGAGACACACCTTAACACCAACAACTCTCGACTTGAGGCACACCACTCCACTTTGATTCTACCACTTAACTGGGATCTAATCTGTGGACCCAGTAAACTTCAACTCAAAACACAAAAGTGAGTAGAAATGTGATTAGGCTAAGACATTGTGTGCCTTAATCTGTGGTGCGAATAGGCCAATTGATTATTTTGTTTGGGCCGCACCACTCAAATTAAAATCGATTCATTAGTAGCTTGCCACTTAGGGTTGATTCTTAGGGCTAAACCAGGCACTCCACATTATTTTTGATATTTGGAGGAACATATCATCACCCGTGTTTTCAAAACTTGGAGTGCTCTACTAAACCTTGATTGAACCAACCTAAGAATTAAACCCTAAAATCTACTAAACAAGGTTAAGCCATAAAGGGCACATCATCAAATAACCATATTTGCAAACCCTGGTTGTGCACGCACACACATTTCAACTGATCATTAAGGGCACAACCCATCTTAAGGGCTCATCACGTTCCAAGAGCACGATCATCCCAAGTGTAACTAAAATTGATTAGACGTTGGCCTTAAGGATTGATTCTCTCTTCGGGGCTTAGATTGAGATTTTTTTCGATTAATCTACTTTTGCTAGTCCATCTAATGTCTAGCTAGGGGAGTAGCGTCAAACGTCTGCGGCTGGGGGTACACTAGGAATCGGAGGTGGAAGCTAAAGGAAGAACCTTCTCCTCAGTGCCTTCTTCTAACTGGTTGGATTGACCAGATAAAAGTAGACCAAATCATTTATAATCTCAAGATGGGTCCTGGGTGTTTTTAGGTCTTTAGGCTACCCACATAAGGATAGGTTTGGTTGATTGTATTGTAAGGCACCTTTTCTCTTCTCCATTTTCCTTCCTTTTCTACCATGTACCCTTCCACATCCTACACACATTTCACATCCTATCCTCCTACCACCACTTATCCCCAAGATGATTACTATCCCAACCTGACTTGTAATTACCCATCCACTAGTCGGGATGACATTGATTGTGTATATGAATCTGAACCTCAGTGTCAAGGGCCTAACCCTAGACAACAAGACTATGATTACTATCCTTCGCAGAGCTACAATGATTACAGATCTCCATCCATTGATGATCAACCTAATCAGATCTATAACCATGAAGGATATGTTGATTATAACACTTACCCTCCCTAGAATTATGCTGAATATAGGTTACTACCATTCTTTAAACAACCTGAAACAACCTACTATCAAGGAGGGACCCGAGAACCTTGGCATCTTGTCTCCCCAAGATTTAGCCCAAACCCACCCAAACTTGAATCGAACTAGTCAGTTCAGGTGAACCAGATCGAGGATAGGGTGTTGGCTAACTTGAGGAACACCATCCAATCATTAGAAGCTTAGCCAACACCATGCACTAAAGCATTGGGGCCTATGATCAAAATGATTGATGAGCTGAATATCCCTTTATTTGATTTGCTCCAAAGAATTAGGGACAGGGACCTGGGTGAGTTTCTTTGTGGGAAGTTTTTGAGGTTGAGGATGAAATTTGTGGTTACACTAGTCAAATCTTGGGATGATTCTCAAGATGAACACCCTTCAAGTGAGCCAATGTCAGAACCTACTCAGGCGCACATCGGGGGGGATACATTTTCTGAAATCGAGGATGACCAGGTTGGGCAAGAGCAACCCATTGAGGATGAACTGATTGATTCACCCGAGATCCTTGAGCCAAGTAGTGAGGAAAAATATGTCTCTTTGATCTAGGAAATGACAATCGATTTTGAGACATATATAAATGAGGATCATGAATTCTTTGATTCTGAGGGTGGAGAATCTTTTGGTGGAGTCTCAATTGAACTTAAGGAAGAGGATTCTAGTGAGACAATTAGGCTCGAGGAGTATGACGAACTATTTGATAGCCCGATCATTGAAGATTATATTATCATGTTGGGGATTACTTGGACGATTCGAATCCTGATGATTTAATCAGTAGCCCTATTCCTCAAACACACCCTAAAGAATTGAATGATGATATTTTTGAGATCACCAAACCCAAGTCAATCCTGATTCAGCCACAATTGTTGGACTTGGGTACTTTAGATGAGGTGTACAATGATTTGGTAGTCCCGGAAACATTGATTTTGGAGGATAGGAAGTTGGAAATAAAATTTGCGAGGCTAATTCTGTGGGTACTAAGTTCGGATCAAAGGGTACCTATGGACCTGAAACAACTTACTTTCTACCATGACCCTTACAATATGTTTCACATGAAACCTAAGCTCGAAATAACTAATTATTTTTCTAAGCTTAATGTCAAGTGGACATTCGAACCTATTGAACCATCTTTACCCATTGTCCGACGCTTTGGTCTTGGGTTGCACACCACAAATCCACAAGCTCGGCCCCACAAACACAATAATCTTATGTTCTGGGTGATTTTCATCCAGAACCTTAGAACCACTCGACCCTAGAGCATGGGTCTACACCATAACTTGGTCCATGTCTATGGACATTTTCTTTTGGTAGGTCTGGGGATTAATCTTTTCATTTTAATTCTAACCTGTACCTGTGAATTCTTAACGTCTTCTTTGTATGTATGTTATACCTATTTGAAGGCATTAAATTTATCACGTGTTTATATTCCACATTCTCTACAGAGCTGACCAGATTTTCACGTTGTTCAGGTGATATTCTGTTTACTCTACCCTTTTCATGTCTTTGTTTTTACAATGAGGATGTTGCATCATTTAGGCATGGGGGGCAGATAAACAATTCCTGAAATCATTTTGTTAACTCCGTAGAATTTCTTTTAGTTTCTTATAAAATTCAAAAAACAAATTTGAAAATTTGAAAAAGATAGAAAAGGAAAGAAATTAGGAAAAGAGAACTTAGGCATTCGGAAGTTATTAACTTTAGGAAATGATATGAGAGGACTTGAACACCTAGACTCTTCAGGTCTTCGGGCTTAATTAGCCTGAGTGTCCACTTGAATGTGGACTTAGTCTCGATTCTTTGCCAGTTCAAATTCATTTTTAACTTGGCTAATAAATTTGGATGATAAGTATGCGACTTATCAACCTTCCCTTTGATTTAAGGGGACTTTAAGCCTAAGCATCTACATACTTTGTTTGCACTGACTCATGTTTCGGCAATTTCTTCGAAAATTGGCTAGCTAATGAACTATCCAGGGTGGTATGCCTGGCAAGTTGTCATTGGTAATAGCTCATCGGCTGATTGTCCAGAGCCCAGTCACAAGACCATTTTCATTGTATTGCCTTTAGGTAAATCTTAGATCAGGGAAGCCACCTACTTAGAAAAAAAGAAGAAAAGAAAAAGAAAAAAAATTGAAAAAAAAATGAAAAAGGAGAAAAAAATAATAAACAAAACCACACTTCACCGCACGAGTATGGCTAGCAAGTTGCTGTGGGTAACAGCCCATTGGTCGGTTGTCCGGAACCTAGCTCACAAAAAATGCACAATAATTTCCAAAACACTTAGAGAAGAAGCGAGGATGTAGAATAAACTAGGGAGATATACACTGGGTTCACCCTTATGTTGACCCCATAAATAAAAGTAGGGAGAAAGCTACAAATTGGAAAGATAAACCTTTAGGGAAGGTCAGCTAGGGTCATAGAAACCCGAAGTCCGTTTCAATGGTGGCTTACTGAGTCTTTCACTATTTTCACAAGATGCTTAGCACTTAGAATCCTTTTCAAGACTTGAGCAGGTCGAGTAGCTGTCAAATGTTACCCCGGAACTCTTAAACTCCAAAAGTACAAAAAAATTAAGAAACAAGAAAACTAAAAGAATGTAACTACCCTTTTCAAATAAGGTGAGGACTTCGGTGGTCTGTATTCTAGAAGACACCCGAGTACTGTTGAGTCTTCGTAGTTTAGGACCTTAGTCAAAATTTTCTATTGTTAATAAACAGCTTAGGCCTAAGCGATCTAATCCTAATTCTACTTTTATACATAGCATATTGTTTAATTTTGCTAGGGGCTAGGAAAAGATAGGCTTGGGGTATGTTGTAAACACATATATTGAGGGTAAAATGTCTATTAATGCATGTTCCTAAGCTTAGATTTGCATTTCTTGTTATAAATATTGCACAGCATACATCATTCTGCATTTATTGTACTATGTAATTTAGGTTAATTGCATCTTTTTTTTGGTCAAGAGTGAAGGATATTTATTTTGGAGCCTTGGATTGATGATTCGACCGTACGAATCTGATCAAGAAGACGATCGGAGTCCAACACCTCTGAAATCGCCTTGATTAGAGTCCCATAGCACCATATGCTATCCGAGGAAGATCAACGACAAAGGGACAAGGCATAATTCAGAGCTTCAAATGACAAATCTGACCATGTGCATGGATTTGGGTCAATGATAGCAACCTAACGGCGTAAAAATCGACTCAATCCGACCTCTGTAGCAACCCCTACAACAAAAAGATGATGGACGGCCTAGATTGCACCACGTGGTGTAGCCCAGGCTTCCCATGGGCATGCACGTGCTACCACATGCACACAGCAGCGCCGGTGCTCATGCGTGTGGGCATAGAGGCACATATGCACATAGCGTAGGACAGTGCGTGAGCGTGCGTGCGTGCGGCACAACGAGCTGAGCACGTGGCAGTGCAACGGTAGCGTGGGCGCGTACTCGGTTGGCACCAGCCTACAGCAACACTTACAGTTGTCGCTTATTCTTCACCTGCCACCAAAGCCAGCTGTAGGCGTGAGCAGGCATGAGTTGCCTATAGCGACACTTTCAGCAATGGCCTAGAGGTCACTAATGGTCCCATACCCATTTTTGCTTCTCCTCCACAATAAAAGGACCAACACCCTCTCCCTTCCAAGCCATCTCTACTTGCTGCACTCCCACCTACTCCAAAGCTCTAGCAAGCCTACCAACACTCTATTAGGGCTTGCTCTGAAACTCCCAAGGCTCTTGTTAGTGTAGCAAACCTCTGCCTCACCAAATATTCATCCCTCTTCCCATCCCCATTCATAGGTTTCCTCGGAGCCGTCCTTCCACCTCCATTCAGGTAGCAGGTCATCTCCACCTTCTCACCTCCATTCTGGAGCCACGTTGAAACTTTCCTCTACTCGACGTCCTCCTACATCTCACCTCCATCGTCCTGCTCACCTCCTTCGTTTGAGCTTCCGCTAGGCACCGTCGTCTGGCCGAAAAATTGATTCGAGAGATTTCCTCTCACCCCCTCTCTTTTTATGCTTTCATAGTTTATTGTAATCAACATTGGATTGATATATGTATCATATTTGTTCCATTTCTATCTTGTGATTCATTCTACTTGTCCTCTTTTCAAAAATACAGAAAAAATAACAAAACCCTAAAATACCAAAAAGAAACAAAGCGAAGCACGGTTTAAAGTTCAAGGAAACATCACCTCCCTATTTTCATCCTAAGAATTCCTTGGAGTTGCGGCATAAATTTTATTTGACCATAAGTTTTGCAACTACGACGACAGGTTACTTGTAACCCTGATTTCAAACTTGTGAAACACGTGCGATCACTAACCCATACAAGGATTAGGTTGATTGCTTGTATTGCAGGGCTCCTTTCTTTCTTCTGACTTCCCTCCAATTCTACCATGTATCCTTCCACATCATGCACTCATTTTCCATCCTACCCACCTACCACCACTTATACCCAACATGATTACTATCCCAACTCGACTTATAATTACCCATCCACTAGCTGAGATAACATTGATTGGGAATACGATACTGAACCTCAGTGTCCAGGGCCTAACCCTTGACAACAAAACTATGATTACTATCCTTCGCAGAGCTACAATGATTATAGATCTCCACCCATTAATGATGAACCTATCCCGATCTACAATCAAGAAGGATATGTTGACTATTACACCTACCTTCCCCAGAATTATGCTGGACATAGGTTACCTTTATTCTTAGAATAATCTTACATGACCTACCATCAGGGAGGAACCCAAGAACCTCCATGTCTTGACTCCCATAGATTGAACCCAAACCCACCCAATCCTGAACTGAACCATTCAGTTCAAGTGAATCAGGTCCAAGATAGGGTGTTGGCTAACTTGAGGAACACCATCCAATCTTTAGAGGCTCAGCCAACACCATGCACTGAAGCATTGGAGCCTATGATAAAAATGATTGATGAGCGGAATAGCATATTATTGGATTTGCTCCACCATGTTAGGGATAAGGCTTGGGTGAGCTTCTACTTAGGAAATTATCGAGGTTGAGGATAAAATCAGCGGTTGCCTTACTCTAATCTTGGGATGATTCTCAGGAGGAATCTCCTTCAGGAGAGCCAATGTCTAAACCTGCTCAGGTGCCTATCAAGGGGGATACAATTTCTAAGACTGGGGATGACTAGGTTGGGCTAAAGCACCCCATTGAGGATGAACCGATTGATTCACCTGAGATCCCTAAGCCAGGGAACAAAGAAAAACATGTCTCCATAGATCATGAATTGACATATGATTTTGAGATAAATATAAATGCGGATAAAGAATTCTTTGACTCTGAGGGTGAAGAATCTCTTAGTGAACTCTCACTTGAGTGTAAGGAAGATGATTTTAGTGAGATAAATAGGCCTGAGAAATCTGATGAACCATTTGATAGCCTGATAATAGAGGAATTTCATTCCGTTGGGGTTAACTTGGAGGATCCGAATCCTGATGATTCAATTAGTGACCCCATTCCTCATCCACACCCTGATGAGATGACTTTTGAAATTATTATGCCCAAGTCAATCCTGATTTAGCCACAATTTTTGGACTTGGGTATCTTAGATGGGGTATGTAATGATCTGGACATCCCAGAAACCTTGATCTTGGAGGATAGGAGGTTGGAAATAAAAATCTGAGAAGCTACTACTGAGGGAACTACGATTTTGGATCTTAGGGTACTTATTGACCTGAAACCACCTACTTTCTACTAGGACTCTTATGTTATCTTTCATGTGCAACCCAAGCTCGTAATAATTGACTACCTTCATGAGCTGAACTTCAAGTGGACACCTAAGTTGAGTGAATCAGATCTATCCATTGTCCACCACTTTAGTCTTGGGTAACACCACAAAACCGCAAGCCCGACCCCACAAGCACAATAATCTTCGATTATAGGTGACTTACATCTAGAACCATAGAACTACTCAACCCTGGGGCATGGGTTTGCACCACAATTTGGTCCACATCTGTGGACATCTTCTATTAGCTGGTCTGAGGATTAATCTTTTGATTTTGATTCTGACCTGCACGTATGAATTCTCCATTTCTTCCTTGCATGTATTTTATGCCTAGCTAAAGGCATTAAACATAACACGTGTGTATACTCTCTTCTCTCTGCGGAGCAAACCATATTTTCATGAAATTCAAGTGATATTTTGTTTACTGAACCATTTTCATATCTTTGTTTTTACAATGAGGACATTGCATCATTTAGGCAAGGGGGGTGGATAACTAATTCATGAAATCATTTTGTTAACTCTATGGAAATTCTTTTATTTTTAATTTCCTAAAAAAAATTGAATATTCAAAAAGACAAAAAAGAGAATTATGAGAAGAGAACTTAGGCTTTTAGAAGTTATTAAATTTAGAAATGATACTTTAGGACCTAAACACTTAGACTCTTTAGGTATTCAAGGTTAATTAGCCTAGGTGTCCACTCGAATGTGGACTTAGTCTCGAGTCCTCAACAAATAATTTTATCTTAATTTGGCTAATAAATTGGGGTGACAAGTACATGGCCTGTTAGCCCGCCCAATGATTTGAGGGGACTATAAGTCTAAGCGTCTACACACTATTTGCACTAACTCACTTTTCAATGGTTTTTTCAGAAATTGGGTAGCTAATGAACTTTCTAAGGTAGTATGGTTGGCAAGTTGTCATGGGTAACAGCCCACTGGCCAGTTTTCCTAAGCCCAGCTACATGACTATGCTCATTCCACTACTTTTAGGTAAATCTTAGATCAGGGAAGCCACCTACTTAGAAAAAGAAAAAAAAAGAAAGAAAAATAGAAAAAGGAGCAAAATAAAAATAAAAAAAGTAAACCACACTTCCCAGCACAAGTATGGCTGACAAGTTACCGTAGATAATAGCCAATTGGTTGGTTGTCTAGAGCACAACTCACAAAAATGCAGAAATAATTCCTAAAACACTTAGGGAAGGGGTGGGGAAGTAGAATAAGTGGGGAGATATACACTCAATTCATCCTTATGTTGACCCCATAAAAGAAAATTTTAAACTAGGGAGAAGGTTACCATTCGGAAAGATAAACCTTTAAGTAGAAACTTTTAAGGTCACCTAGGGTCCTAGAAACTTGAAGATCGTTTGTTTTTTTTTTTTGAGAAAGAAAAGAATGCTATCGAATCACCGATAGCAAACCAGGAGAGCTATGACTAATAATAATGAAAAAATTACATGATCGAATCGCAATGCTGTTTGAGACTCCAGCAAAAATTTACAACATTATCCACATACACTGGGGTCTCCTAAAAAATACACTCATTTCTAGCCCTCCAGCAGAAACTTGAAGATCGTTTTAACGGCCGCCTAGTGAATCTTTCACTCCTTTCACAAGGTGCTTAGCACTTAGGGTCCTTTTTGACTCTTGGGTGGGTTGGGTATCTGTAAAAGGTTATCCTGAAACTCTCAAACAAAAAAAATCTAGAAAAAATTATAAAAGAAGAAAAAGCAAAAAAATTGTATCTTCATTTTTTACAAATAATTCGAGCGCTTGGGCGGTCTGCATTCTGGTAGACACCTGGGCACTTTTGAGTTTTTGTAACTAGGTCGTTGTTGAAACTTTCTAAAGAAATCAACAAATCTTGCCTAAGTAATCAAATCCTGATTCTACTTTTATACATAGCATTTAGGTTCATTTTGCTGGGGACTAGCAAAAGAAAAGCATGGGGGTATGACAAACATGCATAAATTCATGATAAAATGCTTATTTATGATAGTTCCTAAACTTAGCATTGCATCCCATAAATATAAATAGTGCATAACAAGCATTACATTACATTACATGTTTAAGCATATTGTAATAGACATTTAAATGACATTGTGAAATATCATATTTATTCTCCACTTTGTGAAGTTATCTCGCTTGTCTTTTTATTTCAAAAACACAAAAAGAATCATAAAACCCTAAAACACCAAAAGGAAACAAAATGAGGCGTGGATTTCAGCAATAGTAAACTTTGCCTCCCTGTGTTTGACCTGAGACACCCTTGGAGTTTCTATTATAAAATGTTTGTGATAACCCATTTTGTGAGCTACGATGATGGGTTCTTGAAGCCTTGATTTTTCTTCAGCCAAACCCGTTCATCAGTGCCCACACCCACCGGTGCATAGCAGGTCATGCCCCATACCCTTGCATGAAGCAACCGATGCCACCAGCCCGTGCACACACTCGACCTCCTTGCCATCTTCTTCCTCCTTTGCCACCTGCTGCACCAATAGAAAGAACCCAAGCACCACCTCCGGTCAATCACGCATAGCCACCTCATTCAGCCACCATCCTCTACTCCGTCGACACAGTTGAACCCGCCATACCCTCACGAGAACGGCCACACCCTCAAATCTGCCAACGATAGACCACACAACCGTCGATGAGGGTCCACATTGTCAGCCAACCTTCCCACTGGCCAGCCGCCTCCGGCCATCATTCTCCTCAGCATGACCTCTGACGTGAAGCTCTCGACAATGGCAACCTCCTTCAAGCTCCACGTGACTTGCCATCGCCTCTTCTTTGCACATGTTCAAAAGAAAGAATTCTCTATTTTGGGTTTGATTAGTTGTTACATTTCATGCCATTTCCACCAAATTTTAATACTGAATTTTTTATTCAGTAGAATTTGCAAAGATGTCGTTATATTTCTTGAATTTATTTAAATCTTTCTATGTGCAACATTTCACATTGGATTTGGATTTAGATTTGAACAATTCCTCGCTAGCATGCATGCAAATTGAAATTATGTGAAATGCCACTACTGATCATATATCAACTTAAACTTTTATTATGGAAAAATTGCACACATAACCTCACCTTCTTATTGTCTTCTTTTTGTCACATTTTGCATCGAATTTGAGCATGAATCTTGAACTTGATTGGATGAATAGAATGCAAAATTATTTGTGAGTTTATTGAACTATTCCTCCCTGTGGATACGACCTAACACTTCGTGGTTAGTTTTATTGAAATATTTTTGTTTGGGATTTTCCACCATGATCTACACATTACAACGGCATATTTTTCGGATATAACATCTTCTGTAAGCGAAAATGCCCAATCAGTTGACCCACAAGGTGGATCAACCTCGCCTGACTTGTCCTTGTTATTAAGCCCCAGTTTTAAAATTCAAGTGAATGATTAGAGCTTTATTTTAGGGTTTGCTTGATTAGGTAAGTTCAATCAAGGGTTTAGGCAACACAATTTACAGGAAAATCAGCTTTTGTTATTTCAGGCATGTGTGCTTCTCAACCCTATGATGAAAACAATAATTTGGCTTTTTCTGGTCCAATCAATTTCTTTCAAATTTGTCACCTAAGTCTCAATCAAGAAGGTAAGTAGCCCTAAGTACCTTAATTGGCTACTAGGTGCAGGAATCTTGGAGAGGGGTTTCTAAATATTTTGAGTTAGGCAACTCAAAAGTGATTAATTCTAAATAAGGAATGCAAGTTGGCCTAAATGATTTCCCTTTCTAGCTCTTTCCAGAAATAGGGACTTATGGAGATGGAGATGACATTATTTGCCCCTGGAGTGGTTGTTGTGCAGCTGATCTTCTTGAATGTACCTTTCACAAATCATAACAAAACAGATAAGTCAAGTTAGTACAAAGATCAGAAATTGTAATCAGTGAAGTCAAATTGCACGTTGCTCCTCGACAATGGTACCAAAATGTTGTATGCGAAATCGTCAATGTTTAGGAAATTGATGGGAACACCATCATGATCCTTAACTAGCTCATTTTGACCCAAAGAAGAGAATAAAAGCTCCTACATAACCAACTGGAGTTCCTAATTCAATGAATAACCATTCCGAGAGAAAAGCAAGAAATAAGGAGTAAAACTATAATTTTACCATTGCAGTACAACAACGAGTTTTCTCATAAGCTAAACACAAGTCAAATGGTCTTAACAAGATAAAAAGTTGGTTAGTTCAAACAGAAAAGGGTTCATGTGAATTCTAGGAATTAAAAGACTTCTTGTAACCCTAGAATAGACCCACTTGATTGAGCAATTTTCTTGTAAGGATGAAATTTACCTAAATCCTCTAAAAATCATAGAAAAATATTCTCTAGGGTTTGGAACCTTCGATTTGGCCATTTGAACCTATTATGACCTAGAATGGTGTCTCAGTCAAATATTTACCTAAAATTAGGTTTTTACGTAAATTGCTTAGTCAAATGTAGTTAAACCCAAAATCCAACTTCACCATTGGATTCCTTAGGTCCAAATTTGGTTTGTACCAAAATTTAGACCTAAGGAGAATTCATCTTGACCTACTTTGCAAATAGGTCCAGCCTAATTACACTTCTACCCCTATCTTTCAAAAATCTCTACAGAAACACCCCTAGCTTCTTCTTCACTCTTGGCAATTAGGTCCCTTTGCCATTATAGTGGAGGGAATCCTACTCCGACGAGATTGCAAAGGCAAGATCTCCCTGATCTCTTAGAGAATCCCCTTTAAAATTGAAAAGGAGATTCTTTGAGAGATCTCCAGTATGAACCAAATTTGAGGCCCTATTTGGTACCCAGTCTCTCATGTGAATGCATGAGAGATTTGGGTGTCTTCCAAGTTGTCATCTCTGACGAACTTGCTATGCTTGGAAGCTTGACCTCCAAGTACAATACCGACCTCCAGGGCCTATTTAAGCAAACCCAAGTCACCCCGCATCTCCCAAGCTTGAAATTGGCCAGAAACACCCCTCAAAATTATCTCTCCTCCTCCGGCCAATTGGTTCATCAAGCTCCGGCAACTTCCCTTTCTCTCCCTCATCGCCTAGCCACAATCCAGTGGTAGGTTTCTCTTCCACCCGCTAGTCTGCATCGTGCCGCACCTGCCGATGCCTCTACAGCCCCTTCATCCTCCCTGTCCTCTCTCATTGAGAGCCTTCATCTCTGATGACGACAATACGAGCCGGCTACCATCCCTGCCTCCCCTTTCATCTCTTTACACATAGATAAGTTCCCTCTCCCTTCTACTCCTTTTTCTTCTCTTTATCTCTCAAAAACACCCCACAATGAACTCTACCACCATCATCCCCTTTACCTCAAGGAAGACCTTTGGTGAGGTGTCCGCATCGCTCCGCACCTCCATCAGCCATGCCAACAACCCCATAAGCTTTGCAACACCTCACTGAATGTAACGGCTCACTTCACTCACCGTGCCACACACCCAAACCACCCCCTAAACAGACCCACACACACAGCCACAGGTTACCCTAGGAACGCACACTCAGGCAGTCCCACGCCACGTCGACATCCGCAATACACTCATTATGCCTCGGTGAAGCCCCCTGAGCATTCTAACGTGGCTACGAGGTCGTTTGCATTATTGCAGGTACAGGAGGGTCGCCGGCATTGACGAACAACAAGGAGCTTGCTTCCGAGCTCTCTCCTAGTCTGCCCGCTCCAAGCTTGTGTCCTAGGTGTGCGGAAGCCCCTCACGCACACACTCAGTCCCTTGATTGGAGTCGACAACCTTCACAGCAACTGCAATAGAATGAGGTTCCCTGCTGTGGACGCACATAACAAAAGGTGGCACATTTAGTCCTACCTAGGAAGAGAGTGACCGCCTGCACCTGCATAAGAGGAAAAACTGCATAGGCCTTATCACCTCAGTACCACAGGGTGAGGTCCCACTCACCCTTCACTAGCCTCATCCGTGAACTTGCCTCCGCAGACTTGGATGGACCTGTTTACCCAACCCAGCACACCTCGCCCACCACAGCATTCTGGTGGGCCTAGTCCTGGGTGCATAACTGACCCAATTACCTAAGAAAGCGACTCTGGAAGAGCGAACCTAAGAGAGAAAGAGGAGAAGAGAGCGCGCACGGGTAGGGGTAGGTTTTGCTTTGCAAGGAAAGGAGAAGAAGAAGAAGAGAAGGGCTAAAGTCAAGGAGGAATAAGGTGAAGACTGAAGAGGAAGCTAAGGAAGGAGAAGACAAGGCTAAAGAGGAAGAAGCTGAAGTCAGAGGCTTAGGAGCTGAAGAGCTGAAGAAGAAAGAGAAAGAAAGAGAAGGAGAAGGACTGAAGGCAGAAGAAGAAGGAGCTTCTAGAGAAAGGCTAAGGCAAGGAATCAAAGGCAGAAAAAGGCTAAGGCAAGGCATCTGAAGAAGAGAAAGGAAGAAGAAGAAGAAAGAGAGCAGCCAGAGACAGAGAAGAGATTAGAATAGAGAACAAAAGAGAAGAAAGAAAAGCACTGTGGCATCCATATTTTAAGGCATCTAATTAACAAATCAAACTTCTAAATTTGTGCTTGTTTACATACATTGATTTTTGTAATCTTCTGTGCTTACATTTTTACACTATAACTTTGGTTTCTATTGCATATTATATTGAATTTCTCAATTTGTTCTCTTGATTTCTAAACCCTAATTTTCTCCCTGTGTTCAACCACGAACTTAAACTTCAAGTAATAAAATATAATTATTTTCAAAATGATTTCAATTATATTACAATGCTTTATTTTAAAACACGATGTCACCTTGCAAAAATTTTGGCATTGTTGCTAGGGAGAAATGAGCGATTTAGAAATCTTGATTGCAATTGCTAATTTGGTACTAACTTGACATATCTATTTTGTTGTGATTGTTTCAGGGGAAAAGATTCAAAGGAACATGGCCGCATAGCAAACACAGCTGGGGCAGGTAATCTCTTGTTAGCCCTTTCTCTTTGGCCCCTCATTTTGAAAAGGAAAAAATAAGATAAAATCAATTAGGGCTACCTACTTTCCATCTCTAGTTAATTCACCAAAGTTGCCTGATTTGATTTCAACAATAAATACTGATTTGTGCACCCATTTAAGGTAACTTGGGCTACCACCTTCTTGATTGAGCCCTAGATACCATATTTTGGCAACTAAATTGGACCAAAATTAGGGCCAAATTAAGGATTTCAATTTAGCGTTTTAGAGGCACACCTTCATAAGCAAGAATCAACTCTCCAGAAAGAGGTGTGTCCAAGCCTCAGTTGAAGAGACTCATTCAAGACAACCCTAAAAATTCAGGCTCTTAATCTCACTTGAATCCTAAAAGAAAGGACCTAAAATTTCTCAAAGGACAAATAGGTGAAGTTCACCCCCTTGTTGGGTCAACCGACCTTGAAATTAGGTCACCTTTGCACTCAATCCATCTAAAGTTCAAGTGGAATCTTAAGCACCTTTGCTCTTAAATAAAACTAGTAGACTTAAGAGGTCAAAGTCCCCATTCTGGTCTACCTGGAACATCAGTGACAAGGGAGGTCGGGTGGGGGAAACCCTGTAACTCGTGGGGATGCTCTACCGTGTCGGGGTCTTTGCAGGACTCTCCCCCTCTGGCTACCCAGGTATTTCTCAGGTGGATGGCTTTTTGACTAAGGGGTATCATCTGCCCCGAACCTCTAAAGTCATCAAAATTTTTGGTGTCTTGATGGGTCCAACACATTCTACTCTCGTCCAAACCATCAGTGCATGTTTGGTAGGAGGTCCTTAAGACCATCCTTGAGACCTCCTTTAGTGATTCATTACATGTTTGTGCAGCAATCCCACCACATAGACATCTCCTCCGATTCATCAGAACCAAATTCTCCTTCCATCATCCTAGCACAACAAATAAAAGAAGAGAGTAACCTTGGGAACCAACTTCAGTGCCCTAATGATTTATTTCAATCCTTTGCAAACCTGTCGTATTGTCCTATGATGCGAGATCACATAATCCCGTTGTAGTGGCAATCGAACCTTGAGTCGAAATCCCGACTAGATGTCTTGATTCTGAACTCAAGCCCAACATGATTCTTGCTATTCCAAAGTTTCATGGGCTTAATTTCGAGGATCCCTTCCAGCACATCAAACAACTCAAACATCTACCCCAGATCTTCGGGTCAGATGTCCAAAATCAGGATATTCTTCTTATGAAGATGTTATGATTCCCTCACATGGACAAGGTAGCTCACTGGCATCAGACTCAAACGCGTCCAATCAACACATGGGTTGAACTATAATCCAAATTTTTGAAAATGTTCTTCCCAGTTGGTCGGACGAATGCCTTACGACACCAGATCACACACTTCACCCAGCAATCTGGAGAACCTCTTCATGAAGCATGGGACCACTTCCTGGATCTCATTCGAAAGTGCCCCCATCACGGAGTTCCTAAATGGGAACAAGTCCAGTCCTTTTACCAGGGTCTCCTTGAGGACTTTCGCTTATTCGTTAATGCAACTTGCGAAGGAAATATCATGGCTCAACACGAAGACACTGTGTTGGAGATTCTTGAGAATAGGTGTAGGAACTCCATCAATAATGACTCCATGGGCTTATTCGACCAGACGAATGCCCACGTATCGACGAATCCAAGGGCAGCACATGAGACACAAGGCTTGTCTGCATCCGTCGACTTGGAATTGATGGCTAGTCGATTCAACAAGGTCTCCATCATTTAGAAGAGGTGTAAGAGCTAACTCGACATCTGCAGCGAGCCACTTCTGCGCAAAACTCATTTGCACAACCACCCTCTGGGATGGAAGCTATGCATAACATCTATCACCGATCTTCTCATGGGATGAACCCGTATCCACCCTCGTCTAACTCTAGGACTGGAGGAAACTCCGATCTGACCTACTCTAGTCTGGGGAACTCTGAACCCTCGTACTCTGACTTTTTTGAGGTTCCTCAGACCTGCGAGGACCTCAACACCATCAAGAATGATGCATTCTCTAACACCTACAATCCTGGATGGCGGAATCATCCCAACTTCCTATGGGCGGGAAATAATTGGAATCAAAGACCACTATATCAACCCCGTCCACAAGCTCCCCATCCATATCAGCCGCCTCACTCTCGGCCCAACCCCACCTATCAATCTAGGCCAACTCAAATAGATCAAATGACTCTTATCCTTCAGACTATTGCTGGCATTCATAAGACAAATGCGTCTATGCAATAATACCACAAGGACAGGTTCATAGAGGTTCGTAATCAACTTGCCCAGATGGCGAATTCCTGCCAACCTGGCACACTCCCTTGGGAACCTCTGCAAAATCCAAATAACGTGCCAAACCATAGGCGCATTATGATTTATTAGGCCCCTTCTGTTCCATCACCCAATGGGATGGAAGCTTCAACATCGTATGCGGGATTTCAGCAGCAACCACCTATTTTACCAACTCTAAACCAAAATCAGGCAGGTCTGAATTCTGTAACAACCCATAGTGGCAAAGCAGCACAAGACCCACCTTATCTAAGCCAGTTTCAGCTTGGTAGTAACCCAAGGCCTAGGATAGTTATCCAGTGTTTTGACCCGGTTCCCAGATTCCTACATGACCTGAGCTCGGCTCACCTCGACTAATTCCAAGACCTAGTCGTCCAACAAGAAATAACCAAAAAGTAAGAAAGTAAACCGCATTCAAATATGCAATATAACTAAGCAGTAAAAGCGCAAAAAGTAGTAAAGGAAAGTAAAATTGTTGTTCCATTACATACCACCACAACAACAGAGACAACGGAAACGAAAGTAACAGTAACAGCAACAGCAACAGTAGCTAAAAGTCTGAAACTCACTATAATAGTAAGGGGAAACAATGAGAAAGTGCTGAAAACTACGACTGGGCCTGGCAACCTCCGTAGCTGGAAGCTCGGGCGGCTCAACTCCAGGACCTGAACAGTGTCATGAAAAAGACTGAGTCAGCGAACGTTGAGTAGAGTGGTATCTATACTATCTATGGCAGTCAAAGCAATAGGTTTAGTTCTCTTTTCATTTATTTCATTATATATTTGTATTTCCTTTCTATTTTTCGCCCATTTCCCACAAACTTCCATATTTTCTTAATCTTACATGTTCCTCGTGGGAATGATCTTGAGTGCAGTCTTTTCCGAAGGGTAGAAGGTACATGTGGTGATTTCCTGGCTGGGAGAGTCCCCTGTGGTAGTCCTACACCTAGTCAACCACCTCGAGGTCACTGACAAGAGTAGCGGTGACAATAGCATGAGTGATAAGCACACGGGTAGCTACACTGCACTGACACACGGTCAGTTATTTTCGCTAGCGAGTATGCCCAATGTATAGCACGGAATAGTATAGGGCCTAGCCCTCTCAAAAATAGGAGTATCGCCCCTCAGAACCAAATAAGGGTCTCGCCCCTCCACAGTCCGTGCACCCTTGTCTCACTATCCCGGTTTGGCCAGAGGGCCTAACAAGTCGGTGTAGGGTGGCTAGCTGAACCCTGGGCCTCGTGGGGTGGCTAGATCCCTCCCTGTACTAGTAGCTCGCCTTGGTACCGTGTACACGAGGGCAAATAGAAGTCGTTGTTGAGGGCCAATCCTTACCCCAGGTCTCACCCCAAGGCAGCTAGCTCTGCTCTACACAAAAAGGGGACAGTCGCTCTCCTTAGTATCACGTACTCAAGGGCCAGCACAATTCCCACCTACATTCCATGTTTTCCATGCAACCACCGGAGCTCTACTCCTAATTCCTTGTAGGGTTCATGCTCATGTTCACCACATTATTTCGATCTAGATTCCACCATTCACAACTCATTTCTCATTTGTGTACATGCAGCTCGTGTTTCCACAATTCAAAACATGCAACTGATGATTTCACAGGTAATTGTTCATTTATCTTAGGCAACTCATATTCTAATAGGCAGCTTACAACTATATTACAGGAAATTGCTAGCAGTTTAACTTAATCATGTATACAAATACAATCAGGCAGTACAATTGATTCCTCATTTCTCTGTCCTATGGTTCATGCCACATCCTAGGGTTCCAGTTGACTAATTCCACAGGCACATTCCTAATAAACATGATTAACAAAAGTAGACCACTCTACCAAACAATTCGCGAGTACTGGGGCTCGAACAGTAGACCCAAGCTTCTGTGCAAGCCCCAAACATGTAGTAAATCGAAAACGTATACCAGGGAATACATCACAAAAGGGAGGTTCAGAATAGTGTATAAAGGTTTCTGGTACGTAGGGAAACTCGCAAGGAAACTACAGGCACTTCGTTTACGTAAAATGGATCCCAATCGAACACCAAATGGGTCAAAAATGTGTCTAATGACTAAAATCAAACATTTGGGAACAAGTCAAGATGTCTTAAAAGATACAGAACCTCACCTTAAGTCCCTACGGTGTCCTCAGACGTCCTCTACGACCATCTGAAGGTAGTTCCTGGCATCAGATCACTAATCCGGTAATCTGGGAACACCTCCGGTCGTCTGGTGAGATGATTAGACGTCCGAAAGTGCGTGGGAGAGCATTCCTCGCTCCTCCCCAAGGCTGGTCCTATGTACGAAAGTTGTAGCCACCCAAATCAGGTGCAATAAGTCTTCTGCAATGCTGCCTACATGGCTGTAATCATGAAAAGAAGGTACCTTCACGATAAAGGAGCTTTTAAACGTCTGGTCATGACTCCAGACATCCAGATGCTTCACCAGTCATCTGGACTTTTCCCCAGACATCTGATACTGGAAAATTTCTAGTATCAGATCTTGCTTCCAATGCTTTCTGCTACGCTTCTCCTCGCTCCGGTGTAGCTCCAGCTGCTGCAGGTGGTCAAGGTTGCCTCTCCGGAGGTCTCCCCTCCTCCTGCACGTGCCTGCAGTGGCCGTGCGAGCTCCGCCAAGCTTCCATCAAAGCTCCCAACCTCGGCCTCCTCCTCCCACGGTCTCCTCCTTCTCGCCCTTATGCTCTCCCTCTCTTGCCTCCTCTCGCCGCTCCCGCATGCTCTGAAGTTGAAGGTGGTGGTGTATGGAGTGGAGAGGAGAGGAGGGGACGGTGGCCTTTTATAGAGGCTGTGGGTTTAGGGTTCAGCAGGGAGACGAGAAAGGAGAGAGAAAGAAAAGGTATTCTACGCACTACCCATGCGTAGAGCGCAGATCGTATTTAAAAATTTCATTTTTAGACATCCGAGAAAGGGTCCAGACATCTTGATAGATGTCTAATTGAGCCTCCAGACATCTTAAAAGGCAAAAAGTGGGATAGGTCTTTACATGATAACAAACTCAAAGGAAGTTTCGTCCCCAAAACTTGAACTAGCTAGGGTAAGGAAAATGAACATAAAATGCATAACAAACTTGGAGAGGACCGAAGCAGGTCCGAAAAGATGTATCCTCAAAAATATCTGGGTACCACTCTCGCACAGCCGCCTTAGGCTCCCAGGTAGCCTCCTCGTACCACTGGCTTCTCCATAAGACCTTGACTAGTGGTACCTGCTTCCATCTCAGACTCTGGATGGCTTTGTCTAGAATCTGCACTGGACTCTCAGGGTAGGTCAGGTTGTCACCCACCTCGACGCTCTCGTGGCTCAGAATGTGACCAGGATCGGCAACGCACTTCCTGAGGTTGGACACGTGGAACGCGTCGTGCACACTAGAAAGTTGGGGAGGAAGGGTAAGCCAGTAAGGAATGGGTCCTACCTGCTCCAGTATGTCAAAGGGCCCCACAAACCTCGACGCAAGCTTCCCTTTCACCCCAAAATGCTGTAGGCCCTCCATGGATGAAACGCAAAGAAAAACGTGATCCCCAACATGGAACTGCACCTCTATGCATTTTCGGTCAGCAAAACTCTTGTACCTGCTCCTGACAGTGCGGAGTCGTCTGTGAATCAGCACTATCACCTCTTGACTCTGCCAGATCAGCTTGGGGCCAACCCCCCACTTGGTCCCCACCTCAACCCAACTAAAGGGTGCAGTACACATTCATCCGTAGAGAGCCTTGTAAGGTGCCATGCCAGATGCTCGAGTGGTAAC
Organism: Thalassia testudinum; assembly: GCA_037157565.1. Lineage (NCBI taxonomy): Eukaryota > Viridiplantae > Streptophyta > Magnoliopsida > Alismatales > Hydrocharitaceae > Thalassia > Thalassia testudinum. The sequence continues at coordinate 74,370,687 of JAZHRO010000003.1, read as the reverse complement.
TGTTATTGTATGCAAACTCTGCCAGGGATAAATGCTTCTCCCAGGAGCCTCTCCAGTTTAGTACACAGGCGCACAGAAGGTTAGCAAGTGTCTGTATGGTTCGCTTTAATTGTCCAACCGTCTGGGGGTGGTATGCGGCACTAAACCTGAACCGGGTCCCCAATCCTTGCTGAAACTCAGCCCAAAACTGGGAAGTAAAAGGGGTATCCCTGTCAGATATAATCTCATGCGAAACTCCATGCAGGCATACTACCTCATGAATGCACCTCTTTGCAGACTGTGCTGGTCCTAAGGTGACTTGGATCGGCAGGAAACATGCCATCTTTGTCAACCTATCCACTATCACCAAGACTGCGTCGTGTCCTCGCTGAGTAAAAGGTAGACCCACCACCAAATCCATAGCAATGCCCTCCCACTTCCACTTTGGCACAGGAAGTGGCTGCAACGACCTAGCAGGCCTCTAGCGCTTGGCCATCACCTACTGGCACACTGAACACTATTGTATGAACTCACCCACATCCTACTTCATCCCTCTCCCAAAAAAGTCACGTCTCAGATCATGATACATCTTTGTGTTCCCGGGTTGTATGGTGAACCTGGACCTATGTGCCTCTATGAGGAGCTCTCTCAACAACTCCTCGTCCCAAGGAACACCCAAGCGTCCACTAATGCACAGCACCTCGTCTATAAACGAAAAGTCTCCTGGGTCACCAGACATCACTCTATCCCATAATGTCTGTAACTATGGATCAGTCATCTACCCTACGATGATGCAGTCTATCAGCTCTAGTCATGTCTGCCGCACCACTGTCACTACCCCACAATACCCCTTTGACTCCCGAGGTTGCCAACTACCCAACTCCTCCATAAGTCTCCAACTCTGTGCCTGTAGACTAACCAAGTGAGCGGGTGCCTTCCGGGTCAAGGCGTCAGCCACCACATTGGCCTTCCCTGGATGTAAGGAGATGTTGTAGTTGTAGTCCTTAAGGAGCTCTAACCAACGTCTCTATCTCATGTTAAGCTTCTTCTGGTCAAACAAGTACCTAGGGATCTTATGATTTGTGAAAATCTTAAAAGTCTCACCGTAAAGGTAGTGCCTCTATGTCTTCAGTGCGAAGACAACAGTTGCCAGCTCTAAGTCATGGGTAGGTAGCTATGCTCAAGGGGCTTCTGTTGTCATAAAGCGTAAGCGATAACGTAACCCCACTGCATGAGCACACCCCCTAACCCTTGCAACGAAGCATCTGTGTAGACCACAAAACTACCACTACTGTCCAGGACAGTAAGAACTGGAGCTGAAGTAAGTCTCTCCTTCAACTTCTGAAAACGTGCCTCACATGCATCTGTCAAGGTAAAGGGCACATCCTTCCGAGTCAACTGGATCATAGGATGCACAATCAACAAGAATCCTCTGATAAACCGCTGATAGTAACCTGCCAGCCCCAGAAAGTTATGTATCTTTGTCATTGTACGTGGCATCTCCCACCTGAGTACAGCCTCAACCTTTGCTGGGTCAACAGCCAAACCATCCCCTAAGATCACATGGCCCAAGAAAGTCACCTGTCTCAACCAAAACTCGCACTTGCTGCATTTGGCATATAGCCTGCGTCGCCTTAAAGTGTCCAGAATCATCCGTAGATGCTGCTTGTGTTGTGCCTGATCACGTGAGTAAACGAGTACATCGTCGATGAATACTGCCACAAACTGGTCCATGTACAGCCTCAAAACCCGGTTCATCAAATCCTTAAAAGTAGCGAAGCCATTGTTTGGCCCAAACGGCATGACCAAGAACTCGTAGTGCCCGTAACGGGTGCGAAAACAGTCTTAGAGACATCAGTCTCCCTGATCCTCAACTGGTGGTAGCCTGACCTCAGATCTATCATGGAGAACACTATGGCATCTCGCAACTGGTCAAAAAGTTCGTCAATCCTCGGCAGCGGATACTTGTTCTTGATGGTGACCCTATTCAACTAGTGGTAGTCAACACAAAGTCGTAGGGTACCATCCTTCTTTTTCACAAACAATGTAGGGGCTCCCCACAAGGACGTGTTGGGCCTCACAAAGCCCTTCTCCAGCAGATTGTACAGTTGTGACTTGAGATCTTGTAGCTCAAGTGTTGCCATCTGGTACAGTGCAGTAGAAAAGGTGCTGGTCCCTGGTACTAGTGAGATCTCAAACTCAATCTCACGCTTAGGTTGTAGTCCTGGTAGCTCGTCTGGAAACACGTCGGGGTACTCACAAACCACTAAAATGCTCTGCAAGTCAGCCACGGGGCTAGGCTTTGCCACTACACAGGGAAAAAAGCCCTCACACCCCTGGCTCAAAGGCCTCGCTGCCCGAAGCGTAGAGACGCATTTGAAACCTCCGTCCACCGGCTGTCTGCGAAACACAAAGGGAATCAACTCCGGTAAGGAGAAGACCATCTTCCTCCCAAAATAGTCCACCAAGTTGTGGTAGGCAAACAGCCAGTCCATCCCTAGAATCATGCCAAAATACTCCAACAGTATCACAATTAGAGCAGCGGGGAGGCTGTGTCCCCCCATATTGACCTCGCAGTCCGTGTAGACCTCCTCAGCTGCAAACAACCAGCCACCTGGGCCTCTGATCACAAATGGATCCTCTAACGGCACACTGTCCTATCCCAAACTAACAGCAAAGCTCGTAGCAACAAAAGAGTATGTCATGCCGAAATCAAAAAGTACGTACAGTAATCTACTAGAAACGGTAACCATACCTGCCACCACTGAACCGGAAACCCTGGCATCTCTGTGTGTTAGGGCCTTGATATGCCCCACAGCCCTCGGTGCAGATGAAGTAGCTACACTCTTGGTCGGGTGAGCAGCCGCTAGTTGGTAACATCCTCATGACTACTGCCCTCCGCCACATGCCTGGGGACCATGACCACCAACTCGACCTCCAGCATTGAGTGCTGGGAGCATCAGCTGTACTCCAGCCCTAGATGGGCAATCCCTCCTGATGTGGCCTGACTGGCCACACTGGTACCAGAGGGGAACACGACCTCCTCCCTCAGTAGGTCCCTGCTGATGGCTAGGCGAGGGTCCAGTGCTGGTAGCTGGCCCCTATCTGGGGCCTCTAAAGGCCACTAACGGCCCTGAAAAATGAGATATCTCTCTTGTGGGTGCCGCGTTCCTCCTCTCTCGATGACCCTGATAGTACTCTAGATAGTAGGGCCTCTTCCATCGACTTTCGGTGTCTCGTGCGACCAGGTTGGTCTCCTCGTAGGTCATGGCTACCTCAACCACTCTCGAGAAGGTGGGCTGCTTCAGGGGTTTGACATACCATCGAATAGCAAGTCGGAGCCCCTTAGTGAACCTCCGCAGGCTCTCCTCCTCTATAGCCACGATTGTTGAAGCAGAACATGAGAGCTCCAGGAAGCGCGTGCGATACACGCTGATTGTCATCGTCCCTTGGCAGAGAGTGTGGAACTCCTGCCTCCTCTGGTCCTGCCAAGTCTGCGAAAAATACTGCTCGTAGAAGAGGGTCACGAACTGGTCCAACGTCAGCTCTCCCCTATTCTGGCCCCTGACTACTCTCCACCACCTATGTGCCACGCTCTCTAGCAGGTACGTGGCAGAGGCCATGTGGTACTCCATAGGAGGGTGAAGGGTGTCAAACACCTTCTTTATCTGCTCCAGCCCATCCTCAACCTCAGACGGGTCCTCATCCCCCTTGAAGGAGGAGGCTTTAGCTTCTGAAACTATCTAAAAAGCTCATAGTGCAGCTACAGTGGTGGAACGGGCATGCCTCCAAGCAAGAAGGGCTTGTGCTAAGAAGTATTAGAGTGTTGTGGGGGCGGTGGAGGACCACCCCCTCCCCCTCCTGCTCATCTGACACTGCGGTGATCTCTCTATCACACCAAGGACTCCCCCTCCATGTCCTCAGGGAGAGGTGCTCGTGGAGGCTGGTGGAGTTCCTCTCGCACTATATCTCTGATCAACTAGGTGAGATCCTAGGCTTGTATGCTCGGGAGAAGAGGTGGGTCAACTGACACCTCAGGCCCGACACGCCCACCCCTCCGACCTCGTCCATGGCCACGACCACGACCTGCGTCGAGAACTCCTCCACGAGGCATCTCCTGTAAGGAGATGCGAAAGACAGAACAAAAGTGTCAACGCTATCAAATTTCTTCGAAAAAGGACTCAGAACGGATATCAAGGTGATACGTTGTGGTGGCTACCCTAGTTACATGCACTTGAACGGTTATTCTCATGCCAATTGGTTCATTTCTTGGGACAACCTTGCTCTGATACCATCTTGTTACGACCTGGTTATCGGATCCCTACAGGACCTGAGACCAGCTGGCCTTGACTAATCCCAGACCTAGTCATCCAACAAGAAATAACCAAAAAGCAGGAAAGTAAAGCACATTCACATATGCAATATAACTAAGCAGTAAAAACATATAAAGTAGTAAAGGAAAGTAAAACTATTGGTCCATTACATACCACCACAACAACAGAGACAATGAAAACGAAAGTAACAGTAACAACAACAGTAGCTGAAAGTCTGAAACTCAATAGAACAGTAAGGGGAAACAATGAGAAAGTGTTGAAAACTATGACTGGGCTCGACTGGGCCCAGCACCCTCTGTAGCTGGATGCTCAGGCTGCTCAACTCCTAGACCTAAACAGTGTTATGAAAAAGACAGAGTCAGTGAACGCTAAGTGGAGTGGTATCTATAATATCTAAAGTAGTAAAAGCAACAGGTTTAATTCTCTTTTCTATTTATCTCATAATATAAATGTATTTCCTTTTTATTTTTCACCCATTTTACTCAAACTTACAGATTTTCTTTATCTTGCATGTTCCTTGTTTGAACGATCTTGAGTGCAGTCTTTTCTGAAGAGTAGAAGGTACACATGGTGCTCTCTTGGCTGGGAGAGTCCCCCGTGGTAGTTCTATACCCAGTCAACCCCTAAAGGTCACTTACAAGACATAGCGATGACTATGGTATGCATGATAAGCGCATGAGTAGCTACCCAGCACTGACATGAGGTCAATCGTTTCCGCTAGCAGGTATGCCTAAAGTATAGTGTGAAACAATATAGGGCCTAGCCCTCTCAGAAACAAGGGTCTCGCCCCTCCACAGTCCATGCACCCTCGTCTGACTACCCCAGTTTGCCAAGAGGGCCTAATAAGTCGGTGTAGGGTGGCTAGTTGAACCCCGGGTCCCATGGGGTGGCTAGCTCCCTTCCTACACTAGTAGCTTGCCTTGGTATCGTGTACACAAGGGCCAAAAGAAGTCAGTGTAGAATGGCCAATCCTAACCCCAGGTCTGACCCCAAGGGCGGCTAGCTTTGCTTTACACAAAAAGGGGACAGTCGCTCTCCTTGGTACCACATACTTAAGGGCCAGCACACTTCCAACCAACATTCCAGGTTTTCCATCTAACCACAAGACCTCTACTCCTAATTCCCCGTAGGGTTCATGCTCATGTTCACCACATTATTTCGATCCAGATTCCACCATTCACAATTCAGTTCTCGTTTTTGTCCATGCAGCTCGTGTTTCCACAATTCAATACATGCAACTGATGACTTAACAGGTAATTATTCATTTATCTCAGGCAACTCATATTTTAATAGGTAGCTCACGACTATATTGCTGGTAATTGCTAGCAGTTTAACTTAATCAAGTATACAAATACAATCATGTAGTACAATTGGTTCATTCATTTCTCTGTCCTAGGGTTCATGCCACATCCTAGGGTTCTAGTTGGATAATTCCACAAGCACATTCTTAATTAATATGATTAATAGAAGTATACCACTCTACCAGATAATTTGGGTGTACTGGAGGCTTAAACTACAAACCCAGGTGTCTCTGGAGCTCCAAACATGCAGCAGGCTGAAACCCTATACGAGGGATACATCACAAAAGGAAGGTTCAGAATAGTGTACAAAGGTTTCTAGTACATAGAGTAACTCACAAGGAAACTACAGATACTTCGTTCGCTTAAAATGGATCCCGATTGGGCCCCAAATGGGTCAAAAACGTGTCTACTGACCAAAATAAGACGTCTGCGAACAAGTCCAAACGTCTTAAAAGATATAGAACCACACCTTAAGTCCCTTCAGTGTCCTCAGACATCCAGGACTCCTCTGCGATCATCTGAAGGCTATTCCAGACATCGGATCACTCCTTCGGTCATCTGGAAGCACCTCCGATCGTCTGGTGAGCAGATCAAATGTCCGAAAGTGTGTGGGAGAGCATTTCGCTATCCTCCCCAAGGCTGCTCCTACGTACGACAGTTGTAGCCACCCAAATTAGGTGCAACAAGTCTTTTGCGATGTGGCTTGCATGGCCATAACTGCTAAAAGAACGTACCTTCGCGATAAAGGAGCTTTCAGACGTCTAGTCTTGACTCCAGATGTCCAGATGCACCGCCAGTCATCCGGACTTCACTCTAGACATCTGATGCTGGAAAATTTGTAGTATCAAAACTCACTGCTAGCGATCTCTGCAAGCTTCTCCTCTCTCCACCACAGCTCCAACTGCTACAAGTGGTCGAGGCTACCCCTCCGAATGTCTCTCCTCATCCCAGACGTGCCCGTGGTGGTCGTGCGAGCTCTACCGAGTTTCCACCGAAGCTCCTGACCTCGGCCTCCTCCTCCTACACTCTCCTCCTTCTCGTCCTCATGCTCTCCCTCGCTCACCTCCTCTCGCTGCTCCCGCACGCTCTAAAGGTGAAGGTAGTGGTGTGTGGAGTCGAGAGGAGGGGAGGGTGGCCATTTATAGAGGCTGTGGGTTTAGGGTTCAGCAGGGAGAGGAGGAGAAAGGAGAGAAAAGGAGTTTTGCGCACTGCCCGTGCGTAGAGCGCAGAGTGCATTCAAAATTTTCATTTTCAGACATCCGAGAAAGGGTCCAGACGTCTGGAAAGACGTCTGACTGAGACTCCAGAAGTCTTTAAAGGCTAAAAGTGGGACGGGTCTTTACATCTTGGACACGCTTGTCCCAGATCAAGAACTTGGACCTATTCTAGAGGAACCATCCAAGGTTCCATTTCCCGAGGCCTTGACCAAGGGAAAGAGGACAAATAAATCCGTGGCACCTGAAGAGGATCTGGTCAAGCCCTTTGAACAGGTCCACATAAACATCCCCTTGAAGGATGCAATCTTCCATGTACCGGCTTACGTACGATTTCTGAAAGATGTATGTACACCCAAGCATAATTCGCAAACCAAAAGTGGGAGTCCGATCGTACTGTCAGAGCATGCCAACTTTGTAATTTTGAGCAAACTCTCAACCAAGGCAAAAGACCCAGGTACTCCCCCGATTTCCTATACCATTGACGATACCCAATTTGACAGAGCTCTATTAGATTTAGGAGCCTCCATAAACCTAATACCTACATCTCTCCTTGACCACCTTGAGGAATCTGAGCTTAAATCGACAGATGTGACATTGCAGTTGGCTAACCAATCTATTATGTCACCTAATGGAGTTCTTGAGCATGTCATTGTTATGGTGCAGGATTTCTATTTCCCAATGAACTTTGTAGTTTACATATGGATGCTCCAGAAAACCCAAGGGATACACCAATTATACTAGGGGGCCCTTTCCGACCTCTGTTAGGGCCAATATAAATTGTGAGGAGGGACAATTTAACTAAAATTTGAGAACCAAACACTAAAGATTGACATCTTTAAGGGCCAACAAGGGATTAATTGCGGTGTTATAGAACAGATATGTGATAGCAAGGCTGTGGTTGATAATCCATATGATGAGGAAAACCTGACTACTTCCAATCAACCACAAGAGGATAAAAACCCACAATCGGAGGAGTCCGATCCTGACCTAGATACACCCATAACTCCTTCCCTTGTTCCTGATGCACACCCCGAACCACCCGCTACTACTAATAACCCCATTTTGGAACTCAAGCTTGTTCCCGACCATCTGAAGTACGTCTTTTTGGGTTCCAATCAAATGTTTCCTACGATTATCAACTGCAGACTCACCTGACCAGGAATCCCGTCTGATTACTATTCTATTGCAACATCGTAGAACCACTGGATGGACTCTCGATAGTTTGACTGGTATCAACCGCTCTTACTGCACACACCATATCTACATTGAAGAGGTCACACGACCTTCCTGTGAAATGCAGAGACGTCTGAATCCTAATATGCAGGAGGTCGTGAAAAAGGAGATCATCAAATGGTTAGATGTAGGGATCATCAACCCGATCTCCGACAGTCAGTGGGTGAGTCCAACCCAGGTTGTGCCTAAAAAGGTAGGACTCACCGTGATTATGACAGAAATAGGAGAAATCATACCAAACTGTGTGGCGAACTCATGGAGAGTCTGCATTGATTACAGAAGACTCAATTCCTCCATAAATAAGGATCATTTCCTACTACCATTTATTGATCAGATCCTCGAGAAACTAGTGGGAAATTGGTTCTTTTGCTTTTTGGATGGGTACTTCATTTATAACCAGGTGGCAATCCATCCTGATGACCAAGAAAAGACCACTTTCACCTGCCCCTTCGAGGCGTAAGCATTCCGAAGGATGCCGTTCGGTCTCTGCAATGCACCCGCTACCTTTCAGTGGTGCATGCTTGCCATATTATTAGATATGGTAGGTGATTATCTAGAAGTCTTCATGGATGACTTTTCAGTATTCAAGGAATCATTTGACGATTGCCTCCTTCACTTGGTCCAAGTTCTCATGTGATGCATTGACGTGAATTTGGTGCTTCTTTGGCAAAAGAGCCATTTCATGGTGCATGAAGGAATTGTCCGGGGTCACCTCATATTAGAAAAAGGCATCCAGGTCGATTGAGTCAAGGTGAACTTGATTTCCAAACTCCCTATGCCTAGCTCAAGCAAGGACATCCGATCTTTTCTAGGGTACGTCGATTTTTTCCATTGATTCATTCCTGATTTCTCAAAGATCACGTGACCCCTTACCACTCTGCTTTCTAAGGATGTACCTTTCAAAATCTCCAAGGAATGCACTCAAGCATTTGAAATCCTCCATGATCGAGTTACCCAAGCCCTGATCCTACGGCCCCTGCTTGGTCTCAACCCTTTGAGATCATGTGAGATGCATCTGATTTTGCTATAAGAGCGGTACTTAGCAGAAAATTGACAGGTAACCCGTGGTCATCTGCTACTCTAGTAAAACACTTGACGAGGCTCACCATAATTACACAGTTACTGAGAAATAGCTACTAGCCATAGTATTTACCCTGGAAAAATTTATATCTTATCTTCTAGGTTCCCGTGTTATCATTTACTTGGATCACACCACTGTGAGGCATCTCCTTGCGAAGAAGGATGAGAAACCACGATTAATCCGGTAGATCTTGCTGTTGCAAGAGTTTGACCTCGAGATTCGCAACAAAGTGGGAAAATAGAATGTGGTAGCTGATCACCTGTCCTACCTTCCTTCTGAGATCATTAACCCTTCCAAACCCATGATAGAACATTTTCCTAATGAGCACCTCCTGACTATCATTATAGGGCTTCCATTGTTTGCTGATATAGTAAACTACCTAGCATCACATCAGGTCCCGTCGGATTGGCCAAAGGCCAAGAAGGACAAATTGCTTTCCGATGCGAAGTATTACTTCTGGGAAGACCCACATCTTTTTCTGCATCGGTGGTAATCAAATCATTCGACGATGTGCCATCGAAGTAGAAATTCAAAACATATTGTCCTTCTGCCATCACCAGGCATGCGATGGACATTTTTCAGGTCATAAGACCCCAGCAAAAGTCCTCCAATGTAGCCTCTATTGGCCTACGATTTTCAAAGATGCATACAATCAACATAGGGCATGCACTTGTTGCCAGACCTTAGGCAACATGAGCCATCGTGATATGATGCCCTTACAGCCGATTCTTGTATGTGAAATCTTCTACGTGTGGGGGATTGATTTTATTTGACCCTTTCCTATTTCGGATAGCTTCGAGTACATTCTACTCACTGTTGACTACGTGTCCAAATGGATCGAGGCCATTCCGACCAGAACCAATGATCATAAGGTGGTCATCAAATTCATTTGTCATAACATGTTTTCACGATTCGAGATTCCATGTGCTATAATCTCTGATGGAGGGAACCATTTCACTAATGCTCAGTTCAAGTCACTGATGACCAAATACGGGGTGTCACAGCAAATCTCTACTCCTTACCACCCCCAAACTAATGGTCTAGCTGAGCTATCAAATCAGGATATCAAGAAAATTCTCTACGTTACTGTTCAACCTGACAAGAAGGACTGGTCATCCCAACTTCCAGAAGCTTTGTGAGCTTATAGGATGGCCCACAAATCCTAATTAGGTATGTATCCCGTTAGATTGGTGTACGAGAAGGCATGTCCCTCCCCGTCGATTTGGAGCACAAAGCCTATTAGGCAGTATAGAACTACAACCTAGATCTTTCTAAGGTAGGAACCCACAGAAAGCTTCAAATGAGCGAGATCAATGAATTACACCATGACGCATATGAGAACTCACGAATTTAGAAAGAGCAAGTTAAGGCCTTTCACCACATGCACATATCCAGAAAGATCTTCCATCCTGGTCAAAAAGTCCTACTCTTTGATGCCAAACTTAAACTATTCCCAGGAAAACAACGATCAAAATGGATCAGAACTTACCTCATTCGACGAATCTTCAAAAATGGAGCCATCGGGATTAGTCCACTCAGGCACGATTCAGAACCTTTCATCGTGAATGGTCAGAGACTCAAACCGTTCATTGACATGACTGATACAAATTTTGCTGAGATATCTTTTACCCTCCATTCTCCCAGAGCTCATTGCACCCAGCCGATGGTGTAAAACTCAGTGCTTAACGGGCGGCAACCGATCATTTTTGAGAAACCCGAAACCTTTCCTGAAATTCCTATGCTGAATTCATATTGCACTTTAGGGTTCATCCATTAGAACAGCCGACCCCACCTCATGTACCCATACCCGAGTTTTAAAATCGTTCGCAACAGTCACCTCAACCCATTCACCCACCCAAAACTTGTTCTAATGAATGATCCAAGCTAAACTCGAGCACACCTAATTTATAATGGGGACATTGTAAATCGTTGGCATGAGGGTATGAATGTGCAAGATGCTGTGAAAACTCATCTCACAAGAAAAGGTTTCAAAAAAAAATCACATATCACAAAAACACCAAAAAAAATTTGAAAAAAAATTCTTGAAAGAGAACAAAAAATTATGAGGGGAGATGAAATTTTGAGGAAATACAAATCATGAGGAGAAAAAAGGGGGAAACTGAAAATTGTCAAAAAAAAGGAGCACGAAATGAAAAAAAAAAGGAAGAGACAGTCATTAGTAAGAAGTTAAGGGATTAACTATGTTCTAGAGCATATCAAGAAAAAAAAATTTAAAAAAAGAGTGCTAATGGGAAACAAAAGAGATTAGTAGGAATGTTGATCTTAGGCCTCTTCGGCTAGACTCCTACGCTTAAAAATTCAAGTATTCGCTAACATCTGGATAGTCCTCTGGAGGTTGGGGAAAATGCAAAGCTTAACTATTAGGTCTAAGCCTTAGGGAGTATTCGCCCTCGTTAATTGACCTCTGGTTTGTAGGACACGGTAACCTAAGCACCCCAATCCACACAGTCCGATTTAGCGCTCGTAAGTATCAAAATCACGCAAAAGTGTTTAATTGTTCTGAAAAAGTCGCCTAAATTAGGAGTGGCCGATCAATACAAGTTGATTTGGACAAGTTCCAAGCATTGAGAGGTGGGAAATTTCCCTCGAAGATGCATAATAACATATCATCTCCTCAGTGCTTATCTCCTACGATATTTACATATCCTACTAGGGGCATGTAAGCACCCTGTGTTGGTTTAGATGCCATTGGTGGCATTACCATGAAATGTTGATTGCCATTGTCTAGATTTAGCTATAGAACACCATGGGCGGGATTATCTCAAAAGCCAGGGTTCTGGGGATTGCCATGGCTGGTGTTATCACGAAGCATTGATTGCTAGGGACCCTTCGAGGATTGATGATGGGGATGTGGAATATAATACAGACCATGTTGAGAAGCCAATCCAAAGCTAGAAATAAAAAGAAAAGAGAGAGAACTCTACAGACAAAGAAAATCCTCTGTCACTCTCTTACGAAAATGCACTGCAAACTGAAACAAGGCTAAAATATGTTACAAGCACGGGAGCTTTAACTGCGGAGTCCAACGAACCTTAGGATAGTTCCTGTAGGCCTTAAAAACCTTCATGGCAGACTGAGGCTAGAGCTGATTAGGTCTAGAACTTGGTTAGTACTTGAGTACCTCTAGGCCTACTATCGACATTCTAACCTAATCAAAGAGAAAAAAAGCACTCATCGTAAGTTTTGAACATCAAGGAACTCATGGTCTAGAACTGAAGTTAAAACCTTAAAATTTTTCTAACAAACTAGTAAAAGCTAGGCATGCGGAAAGATGGGAACACCATCATGAGCCTTAACTAGCTCATTTTGACCCAAAGAAGAGAAAAAAATCTCTTAAATAACCAATTGGAGATCCTAATTCAATGAATAACCATTCTGAGAGAAAAACAAGAAATAAGGGGTAAAATTGCAATTTTACCATTGCAATAAAACAACAGGTTTTTTCATGAGCTAAACACAGGTCAAATGATCTTAACAAGATAAAAAGTGGGTTGGTTCAAACAGAAAAGGGTTCATGTGAATTCCGGGAATTAAATGACTTCTTATAACCCTAAAGCAGACCCAGTTGATTTAACAAGGTTATGGTGAAGATAAAATTCACCTAAACCCAATAAAAATTATATAAAAATATTCTCTAGGGCTTATAACCTTCAATTTGTCCATTAGAACCTATTATGACCAAGAATGGAGTCTTACTCAAATATTTGCACTAAATTGGGTTTTTACGTAAATTACCTATTCAAACGTGGTCAAACCAAAAATCCAACTTCACCATTGGATTTCTTAGGTCCAAATTAATTTTTTACCAAAATTTAGACCCAAGGGGAATTCATCTTGACCAACTTTACAAATAGGTTCAGCCCAATTACACTTCCACCCCTATCTTTTGAAAACCTCTGCAGAAACCCCCTTAACTTCTTCTTCATTCTATGCAATTAGGTCCCTCCACCATTATAGTGGATGGAATCCTACTCTGGCGAGATTACAAAGGCAAGATCTCCCTGATATCTTAGAGAATCCCCTTCAAAATTGAAAGGGAGATTCTCTAAGAAATCTCCTCCAGTATGAACCTAATTTGAGGCCCTGTTTGATACCTAACTCTCATGCGAACATGTGAGAGATTTGGGTCACTTTCAAGTTGCCATCTCCGGTGAACTTCCCGTGCTTGAAAGCTTGACCTCCAAGCACAATATCGACCTCCAAGGCCTATTAAGCAAACCCAAGTCACCCCTCATCTCGCAAGCTTGAAATTGGTCGGAAACACCCCTCAAAATCGTCTCTCCTCTAGCTAGTTGGATCATCATGCTTTGGCGACTTCCCTCCCTCTCCCTCATCTCCTAGCCACAATACAACTGGTAGGTTTGTCTTCCTCCCGCTCGTCCGCATCGCGCTGTACTCGCTGACGCCTCTGCAGCCCCTTTGTCCTCTTCATCCTCCTCCACTAATCGCCTTCATCTCCAACGACAGCAATACTAGCCGGTCGCCATCCCTGCCTCCCCCTTCGTCTCTTTATGCCTAAATAAGTTCCCTCTCCCTTCTACTCCTTTTTCCCCTCCTTATTTCTCAAAAACACCCCTTAACGCACTCCACCACCATCATCCCCTTCACCACCGACCAGACCTCCGACGAGGTGTCCCCGTCGCTCCGCACCTTCATCCACCTCGCCAACCACCCGATAAGCTCTGCAACACCTCACTAAACATAGCCCGCGACTTCACTCACCGCCCCACACATCCAAACCACCCCATGAACACACCCACACACACGACCACATGTTGCCCTAGGCACGCACACTCAGGCAGTCCCACGCCACGCCGACCCCCACAGTGCACTCACCATGCCTTGGTGAAGCCTCCTAAGCATTCTGACGTGGCCGCGAGGCCGTTTGCGTGATTGCAGGTACAGGAGGGTCACCGTCATTAGCGAACAGCAAGGAGCTTGCTTACGAGCTCTCTCCAGATCTGCCCGCTCCAGGCTTGTGCCCCAAGTGTGCGGAAGCCCCTCACACACACACTCAGTCCCTTGATTGGAGTCGACAACCATCGCAGTAGCTGCAATCAAACGAGGTTCCCTACTACAGATGCACGTAATAGAAGGTGGGACATTTAGTCCCACCTCAGAAGAGAGTGACCACCCACACCTACATAAAAGGAAAAACTGCATAGGCCTTATCACCTCTGTACCACAAGGTGAGGTCCCACTAACCCTTCACCAGTCTCGTCCGTGACCTTGCCCACTTGGACCTGGCTTGACCTGTTTACCCATCCCAGCACACCTCGCCTACCATCGCATGCTGGTGGGCCTGGTCCCGGGTGCGTAACCGACCTGATTACCTGAGAAAGTAGCTCTGGTAGAGCGAACCTATGGGAGAAAGAGGAGAAGCGAACACACATGAGTAGGGGTAGGTTTTGCTTTGCATGGAAATGAGAAGAAGAAGAATCCAAGGGCTGAAGTCAAGGAGGAAGAAGGTGAAGACCAAAGAGGAAGCTAAGGAAGGAGAAGACAAAGTTGAAGAGGAAGAAGCTAAATTTAGACGCTAAGGAGCTGAAGAGCAGAAGAAGAAAGAGAAAGAAAGGGAAGGAGAAGGACTGAAGGTAGAAGAAGCTGCCAGAGAAAGGCTAAGGCAAGGCGTCAGAAGAAGAGAAAGAAAGAAGAAGAAGAAAGAGAGCAGCCAGAGACAATGAAGAGATCAGTACAGAGAGGAAAACAGAAGAAAGGAAGTCATTGTAGCATCCATATTTTAAGGCATCTGATTCATAAATCTAATGTCCAATTTTGTTCTTTTTTACATACATTGATTTCTTTAATCTCCTATGCTTACATTTTTGCACTATAATGGTTTCTATTGCATATTATATTCAATTTCTCAAGTTGTGCTCTTGATTTCTAAACCCTAATTTGCTTCCTATGTTCGACCTCAAACATAAACTTCGAGTAATAAAATCTATTTGTTTTCAAAGCAATTTCAACTATATTACAATGCTTTATTTTAAAACTCAATTTCGCCTTGCAAACAGCAATATGTTGTAGTACAGTAAGGAAATCGCAATAAACACTTAAATTTATAATTTCGAGAAGGCACGAGGTTGTTCACTGGGAGCAATAGTGGGAATTCAATTTCAAAGATCACAAGCACAAATTTGAGCAGTTATAACCAAATTCCATTAAAAAATGATATATATATGAGTCAATGTCAAGGTGCAAAATGAATAGGGAAAATGGTGATTTGAATCACCAAATTACCCCTGAAATTAAGCTCACAATAATATGAAATAAATGAACAATAAATTGAATTAGATGTTCCACGTCACTTAAGTAACCAATATAGCCACAGAAGTATAGAACCAGTAGAATTCGATGACAGATTCAAGCCTTGGACAGCTTAAGTGTAGCCTACTACAGTCTCTGCAAGAGGCTCAAGGGCCACTTCCCTTCTATCTTCTCGATCCTCAACAGAGAGGCACAACACAACAACACAATGGTAAAGGCCTCTTAGAAGCTAAGTGTAGAGAGATAGAGAGCAAGGGAAAAAACCCCTACCCTCTCTCTCTCTCTCTCTCTCTCTTCTTCCTTCCTTCAGACCTTCCTTCTTTCACGAGCCTTCTCTTCTAAGCCTCTGCTTCTTCAGAGCTTCCCTTCTTCTCGGCATAAGGGGCCTTCAGCAGTTAAGTGTTAGCCACATACATAGAGCAGCAAAACCTCCCACTCTCTCACAAATCTTCTCATCCTCTTCTCTCTCAAACCCCGCGTAACCAGATCCATATTCGAGTTATTGGATCATGCATAGTGTCGAGGCCTACATGCGTGTGTCGGAGGTGAGGAGTGAAGAAAGGTTGGGTATTCGGGTGAATGGGTGTGAGGGACCTAACCCCTCAAGTTACTGGGCAAAGTGGCTACTTCACAAAAACAACTTATGCGCAGTGTTAAGTCTGAGATCCCACGATGTGAGACTAAAGCTCGCAGCTCCACGCGTAGCGGCAGCAGAGGTGGACTTCTATCAACTGGCACAGCAGTCGAGGTCAAGGCTCTCAATTGAGGACCTGGCCGTGTGACAGGAATGAATCCGCTCGGCCTAGAGGGTGTACCTTGGAGATCTCGTGGCTGGATCTTAAAGAACAAGGCAGAGATGATGGCGGTGGCAGTGGCAAATCAGCAAAGACCTGAAATCACAAGAATGACCTCATGACCACATTAAATCACCTTAGAAACTTTGCGAAGTGTTGGCTAATGTGATGGTGATGTTTGCATGGAGGATGGTGGCATGTATGGGTCTACGGAGGTCGAAGGAGGTCGTGTGAAGTTTGGTTGATCGATAGGGAGTTTGGGTGGATAAAAAGGCAAAATAGGAGAGGGCTTCTAGTCAGAGGCATACAATGGAGCTTTTGAAGTTGATGGTGAGGTGTTTGGTGGCTTGTGGAGATGTGGTAGACTCGCTGGAGGTATCGTCGGAGATGGGGAAGATGATGGTGTGTGGTGGTGTTTGTGGTCAAATTGAGGGTTCAGATAAGGGAAAAGTGAGTAGAGGGAGGATGAAACCTAACTAACCTAATCTAACTATTGAAAGGGGAGAGAGGGAACAAACTATGGTTTGGTTGGCACCATGGAAGGTGAACTCTCCGGTGGGTGAAGCGCAATGACAAGGGGAGGTAGGCAATGCTTGCTAGTATTGCGACGTGCGGAGGAATGAGAGGAAGGTGTTACCACACCTATTGTACGTGGCGGATGGAGAAGATGTCAGAAAGAGGGAGTCATCAGAGTTGGTGGAGACAGAGGTCAGGGAGAAGAGAAGGGGATTCTGCCCTCCAAACCAAGCTAAGGATGTAAGGTTTGCATCAGGGGCCCTTTTATAGGCCTCAGAGGGGCATTCCAAGCTTGGAAACCAAGATTGGAAGCTTCGACTACTTCGCGCATAAGGGATCGACAAATCTTCCATGCGATTGCATGGGAGATTGCGGAAGACTTAGGGTCAAAGGCTGGATCCATTTGGAAGAGAATTTCTAAAGGAATCTTTGGATCAATTTTCGGATTGATTGATTAAGAATCAAGTGAGAAATCCTCACTCGAATCTCAATAAAGCTTGCTGTGTTCACACTAATGGTGGTAGGGACCTGTTTGCAAAGAATAATGAGAAACCTATGGGCCTGATTGCAAATAATGCAAAACTTAGGGGCATAAGTGAGATAGAATCAGACTAAACTGAAATGCAAACTAGGTCAAGATGATCTTTGATTGGGCCCAAATTTTGATACAAACCTAATTTGAACTCAAGGAATCTGATGGTGAAGTCAGATTTTGGTTATGACCATGTTTTAATGAGTAATTTATGCATAAATCTAAATTAGGGCAACTTCCTGTCCGAGACTCTATTTTAGGCCAAATTGAATTCCAATGGTCAAATCAAAGGAACAGAACCTTATAGAATATTTTTCTATTATTTTTAGAAGGCTTACATGAATTTATCGAGACCAGAAACTCTATTAATTAACTAGGTCTAAAATTAGAGTTTTGGATGTCCATTAATTCTCAAAATGCATGAAAAATCATTTCTATTTGTATGAACGCTCTAGTTAGTCATTAATGCTCTATTGACCTTCATTTAACCCCTGGACAATCCCATGATTACTTTGCTTTTATGATATACTGTTAGAATTGCAGATTTATCCCTTTTTTAGTGCATTCTTGTCAAAAAGAATATGCAATGAATTACTACTCTCAGATGGTTATGTAGGAGCATTTGTCTTTTGTTTTTGACTAATTAAAGTTAGTTCTGGATAATGATGACAACAAAATGCTCCTCCAGTGAGTTTGAACAGTGAAAAATGCTCCGACGGTTAAGAACAAAATGCTCCTCCATCTCAGAGATAATCTTCATGCATTTTCATAATGAAAAGAGTCTAGATAAGCAATGCATAAAAATATAATTGTTCCGAAAAATGTTAACTTATACATGCCAACAACAAAAACTAAGAAAGAATTTTGGTCGATCAACTTGCAAAATTGATCAAACATTGAAAAATGCATTCATGAGGCAAATTAATTAAGCTCTTTTAATCATGATAAACCAAATGGATGACAAATTTGATTAAACCTCTCTTTTGGTAATGGTTTTGTGAATATGTCTGCTAGTTGATTTTCTATGTTAACAAATTCAAGATTGATATCTCCTTTTAAGATATAATGTCTATGAAAATTATGTCTAACATCTATATGTTTAGTCCTAGAGTGTTGTACTAGATTCTTAGATAGATTAATGGCACTAGTGTTGTCACATAGTTTTTTATTATTCTTGTGGGATAAGCCAAAATCTTGTAATGTTTGTTTCATCCACAATAGTTGTGAACAAGCTAAAGATGTTGCTACATATTTGGCTTTAGTAGTGGAGAGTGAAACAACATTTTGTTTTCTAGAGAACCAGGAGACTAGGGAATTTCTGAGAAATTGACATGTTCCACTAGTACACTTTTGGTCTGTGAAACTAGCTGCATAGTTAGCATCACAAAAGGAATGTAATTCCAACGTATCTGACTTCGGATAGAAAAGTCCCAAGTCTTGTGTGTTGTTTATTTTTGAAAAGGATGAGGAATGCTACGAATAGATGGTAGCAAATTGGAAATCTTTTATTTATTTAAAAGCCAGAGTATTACATGAAGTTCTCCCAATCTCTCACATGGCCCCAACAATTCCTTACAATACTTCCCACATTGATTGAAACCCCTCTAATCAAACACTCATTACGAGCACACCACATATTCCAGATAATGACAACATTCTTCACCTGCATATTTCTTTTCATCCATAAGTTCCTCCAGAGCTCCTACCACGTGGGCAGGGGTTCCCCACAAACTCCCCTCCAAATTTGGTCGGTCGCCAAACATGACGTGAATAGATGCTCCCTATTATCAACAGGAAGGTTGCAAAGTGGGCAATCCTGTAACTGGGCACCTAGTCTTTTACTCCTCATTTCCCCTGTAACGAGTCTATCTCTTCTGCATAGCCATAAAAAGATCTTGATTTTAAGAGGAACTTTCAGTTTCCAGACTTTATTGCAGATCTGATTTTCAGAAGTGCAGCCTAGCTCCTCATCATCTATCAGAACCTTGTATGCCTTGGACGAGGTAAATGGGACATGTATCCACCAAAATCTGTCCATACCCCCAACTCGTTGAAAAGCATTCAGATCTGCAATTAGCTTGTCAAGTTCCTGTTATGTGCGTCCTGCCCCATGTAAGGCTACTGTAGGAACACACCAACTCCTACTCTAAGTTTCCCAGTAGTCCTGAACAGTTGTGTTAGTGTCTAAAGCTGCACCAAAGACTCTTGGATAATTCACGGACGGCACTCCCAGTTCAGACCAATCGTCTGACCAGAATTTGAACTATTTGTCGTTTCCCAACTCTAGAACAAAGTTCGACCGATGGTCCTGGATCGCTTTCCTGACTGACATCAAGAATGGAGATGGCTTTCATGGCTACTTCGTCCATTGCTACTCTAAATTGGGCCATAAGTTTTGTAACAAGTTGAGCCCACATCTTCCCCTCATTTGTGGTTAGTTTAATTGCCCATTTCAACAACAGCAAGTCATTGAAATCTTTCAGGGATCTAATGCCCTGCCCTCCCTTCAAGCGAGGTATGCAGATCTGCCCCCACTTCAGTAGATGTAGGAATCTGTCCTCAGCCTTCACTCCTTTCCGAAAGAACCTTTTCCTCAGCACATCCATCCTTTTCCATATAGCTTTCAGTGATCTAAAAATCAAAAAGAAGACCAAAATTGAAGTTATAACTAAATTGAGTAGAATCTGTCTTCCACCCTTAGAAAGAAATCTGCTGCTCCAGGATTCCAGCTTAGTGCTCACTCTCTCAAACAACGAAGCCCAATCACTCCTCTTGAGTTTCTTATCTATTAATGGTAATCCTAGATATCTCATGGGGAGGGTTGTGATAGGCGAGTGCATTGTGGCATCCAATATCTCCCTGTCTTATGCAGACATGCCGAAGCATACTGAAGAAGACTTCGCCCCATTCAGCCTCAAGCCAGTAATCTCAGCAAAAATATTGACCAAAGAGAATAGGATTTCAGCTTCCTGCTGTCCACATTCAACAAAAAACATCGTATTGTCTGCATATTGGACTCTATGCACGAGGACTCTTGAACTCAACAGTGAATACCTCCTAATCATTCAAACTTCTGCCAAGCTGAAAGTAAATGAGCCAAGGTGTCCACTGGCAAGTTAAAAATAAGAGGAGCCAGGGGGCATCCTTGTCTCACCACTTGTTGAGGTTGAATTCACAGCCCACATGGCCTCCCATTGATGAGAGGGGAGAAAGAGGTGACAATGCACCTCTTCATCCATTATATCCATATGGGTGGAAAACCTCTCCTCTTCAAGATCTCCCAAATGTAAGTCCATTCAATCGAGTCATAGGCTCTACTAAAGTCAACCTTCCACATGAAAGCTTTGCTTTTTCACCTGCTTCACCCCGCAACCACCTCTTGCGCCACAACGAAAGATTCTTGCAGTGATCTATTGGGGAGGAACGTCGTTTGCACTGGTCTAATTAAGTAAGCAAGAACACCATTAAGCCAATTAGGCAGCACCTTGCTAATGATTAGGTAAATCAAATTTGTAAGTGCAATGGGCCAGAAATCATGCAGGGTCTCTTCCCCACTACACTTTGGCAACAGAAATAAATAGGACTTGCTAATTCTCTCCACTCCATAATTACTCCTCTGGAATTCTGCAAGCACCTCCACGACCTCTCCTTTGACCACACTACAAAACTCCTTATAAAATAGTACGTAAAATCCATTTGGTCTTGGCGAGCCCCCTATATTCAACCCCGCCATAGCATCCAAAACTTCCTGCTCTGAGATAGAATCAATCATTTTAGCAGCATCTGCAGTGTCCACCCGAGAGAGATTGGATGTTGTCATCTTCCACGCACCTTTCCCATTCTATCTTGAGACTTCTCTTAAGTGTTTAGCCATCTCCTTTCTAATCTCATTAGGTGAGGTCAAGATCGACTCGACTATCTTTAAAGAGGATATGAAATTCACTCTCCTTCTCGAGGTCGCAACCATGTGGAAAAATTTCGTGTTTGCATCACCCTCTTTCAACCAAAGTTGCCTCGACTTTTCACGCTAGTCCATTTCCCTTGCCAAAACCTCCATTTAAACAACTCCTTGCCACTATTTACATTGTGCTATGTCCACTTTAGTCAAATTACCTCCATTCTCTTTCTCATCCAGCATTTGCACCATGGATAGAGCTTCAGAACGTAGCTGACTCCTTGCCATTTCCTCTATGTGTTTATATTCCTTAGGCATAACTCTCAGCTCTTTCAATTTCCTGGCCAGACGACAGGTGGCTGAACCATCCACCTACTAGTGCTCCCACTACCAACTAACCATCTCCTTAAATTCCTCTTCCCGCAGCCATGATTTCTTGAATTTAAAATACGTGCCAACAAAGGAATCCTCCCCATTGTCCCACAGCAAGGGCATATGATCAGAAAAGGGCTGAGCGAGACCCACGACTGACGAGAGTTGGAATCTTTCCAGCATCTCCACACTCCAAAAAATCTGTCTAGCTTTGAAACCAACCCATTCCCTCCCCACCAAGTGAATTCCGGCCCTATTGCCAAATATTCATTCAAGCCAATTTTTGAAACAGCCAACTGGAAGCCAAGTGATGACCTGTCCACCCACCCATTTCTTCAGTCATTCACCAATGTGGTACTGTTAAAGTCGCCACCAACAAGCCATGGCACTCCATTGGTATTTCTCGCCATCTCACATAGTTCTTTCTACAACTCACTCCTCTGACTGTCAGCATAGGGGTTGTATGCACAAGATAGGATCAACTCCAGATCATCACCTTGACATTTGAATCTACACGAGAGCATGAAGCAGCCCCTCCACTCCTCTCACAGAACATGCCTCGATGTCTTCCACCACACCGTTATTCCTCTCACCCTTCCCCGCACATCCACTGCTCTAAAATCTACTTGGACCCCTTGAAGAAGAGTCTACCATGCAGGGTCCCCCCCATCTTCCAGGTGTGTCTCTTGAGTTAGAGCATAATCTACCTCCCATTCACAGAGATATCTGGCCAGTGATGCTCTCAGCAATAGATCGTGCAACCCACGCACGTTCCATGTGAGCACCTTCATTCCTAGGATACAGGGGTCCTCTGAGGTTCCCTTGACCTCCTCTCAACATTCAGAATGGCTACCACTCTCTCTTCAGTGGATCTTTGGTCGCCACCACCTCTTCTTTCCCTCAGTTTATAGGGAGAATGCACAGCTTTCCCCTTAGACGAAGACCCCACTCCATACTTCAGAACTCCAGGCACCGTAAAGGAGAATTTATCTGGATTTTCTGGCATGTGCTCACACTCCTCTAGTTGTGTCATTGGATCAATAGGAACATTCATTAGTTCTCTATTCCCAACATCATCTTGTATCATCACCTCCTCCACCTGTGGTTGAGCCATCCCATTCATTTCGACATCCTGGATCACCGAACAGTGAAATTCTTTCCTCTTCTTCACATTTTGTCTTTCAGTACCCTTTAGAACACCTTCCTGGGTATCATCTTGCTGGGTCTTCCCCTTTGCCTACCCCATAGGAGGTTTCACCTGATGTTCCTCCCCATTAAGGAGACCAACTTTCATTCTGAGAAGCTAGGAACTCCTGCCACACCTGTGGATGATTTTGTCAGGAATTGGTCCTCCCCTTGTCACCTTCACCTAAAATCTAATGGATCTCCCATCCCCTTCACAAAGAGCCACGCTAGCATTCTCAGGTAGTGACGTAAAGTTTGCCACCACACCTGCCACCACCCCATTCGACCTTATATGCAAAGGAAGTCCCCATATCTCCAACATTCCCCTTATAACCTCAGCTCCTTGAGGAGGGTGATCTTAGAGAGCTCCATCAAAAGGTGAGACCAATTTCCACATCACCGTAAGTCCCTCTGAGATACTAGTGTGAAATCAGAGCCATTCCACATCCAGGATACCCAAATCAAATAGCACAAACCTTGCCCCCCCAAGTGCACCACCTTCCACCCTTGAGAGGACAGGGATAGGGATCTTACCAGAGATAGGACCCACTCGTGTTCATATCTTCCCACCATGATCTAACCGATGAGAGCCCCTCGAACCACCATCTCCATAGCCCTAATCTCCTCTGCTTGTGGGACTTCCACATCGTACATCTAATTGAGATCTATCGAGGGAGGTGGTCACACACCGCCACTTGCTGCTTGAGCCCTAGCTTGTCTGCCATTTCACTACATCGCACTTCCCTTCTTATGCCCCCAACCGTCGTAGGCAAAGCATAGGGTCGGCAATCTGCACACCGTTGCCAAGCATTCTCTTCTTCTACATCGATAGCACACGATGTCCATGTTCCCCCCTCTCCTACATCTCCAAAACCCACCCACTCCTTGTGCCGCATGCTGCTCAGCCCCTTGTGCTTCCATCCTCCCTTTGCCGTCATCACCGAGACTGCCAGAGCCTCCATTTGTCCTCTCCTTCCCTAACCCTAGAAACCCTATCCTCTCCATCATGTCATGTTTTGAATTGGCTCCTGTCTTGTCTGTTGCGTAGATGCCTAAGTTTTCTTTTAATAGCATTTAGATGTGTTTCTTTAGGGTTTACTTGAAAGCGAGAACATAAACAAGTGCAAAATAATATATCAGGTCAAGTTCCAGTTAAATATAATAGAGATCCTGTCATGCTTCTATATAGTTTTGATCTGCTGATTTACTTGTGTCATCAGTTTTCAATTGGCTAGAAGCTGCCATTAATGTTTCTTTACCTTTGACTTTGTCCATGGAGAATTTCTTGAGTATCTTTGCTGTGTATTTTGTTTGAGATATGAAGATTCCAGAGGTCAGCTGATCAATTTGAAATTTGAGAAAGAACTAAAGTTCTCCCATCATGCTCATCTCAAACTGATCCAGCAATACCTTTGAAAAGTCTTGGCATGACAGATCATTACTACCACGGAAAATAATATCATCAACATATATTTGTACTATTAAGAGATCATTTTCTTTCCTTTTAGTGAATAAGGTTGGATTTATTTGACCAATTTTAAATTCATTTTCAATTAGATAGGATTTTAATCTATGGTACCAACCTCGTGGAGGTTGTTTAAGTCCATAAAGAGCTTTGTTCAATTTATAGACATGGTTTGGATATTTAGCATCTTCAAAACCTAGAGGTTGTTTAACATGGACTTCCTCCTTGATGAATCCATTTAGGAAGGCACTCTTGACATCCATTTGATAAAGTTCGAATTTCATATGGGCAGCAAAGGCTAGTAGCATCGTAATGGATTCCAGGCGAGCTACGGCAGCATATGTTTCATCAAAATCAATTCCTTCTTGATTATTCCCTTGGTCCAAAAGTCTAGCTCTATTTCTAACTAGTTCTCTTGATTCATTAATTTTGTTCCTAAAGACTTACTTGGTTCCGATAATGGTTTGTGATTCTGGCTTTGAAATAAGTTCCCATACTTGATTTCTCTTGAATTGAATTAACTCATCTTCCATTGCAATAATCCAATGACTATTAGAAAAGGCTTCCTTGACATTTTTAGGTTCTAATTGTGAAAGAAATGCAGTGAAATCTAATCTATTAAAGGAATATCTTGTTTGAACTCCTTTAGATAATTCACCTATCACCAATTATTTTGGATGATCTTTCACAAACGAAATATCTTTGGCTAGTTCATTAGAAATATTCTCTTCTGGAATATTTGATGGGTCAAT
Source organism: Thalassia testudinum (assembly GCA_037157565.1). NCBI lineage: Eukaryota > Viridiplantae > Streptophyta > Magnoliopsida > Alismatales > Hydrocharitaceae > Thalassia > Thalassia testudinum. The sequence continues at coordinate 74,345,740 of JAZHRO010000003.1, read as the reverse complement.
TATTAGGTCATCATCATCAATTGCAAAAGATTTTGGTTGAACAAAAGTTTCATCAAAAGGTATGTGAATGGTTTCCTCAACAAAAGAATTTTTCTTGTTAGAAACCCTATAGGCTTTACTTCTGGTTGAATAACCTAAGAAAATTTCTTTTGAACTTTTAGCATCGAACTTATCAAGATTGTCTTTAGTGTTGACCATAAAACATTGACATTCGAATATCTTGAAGTAGGAAATTGTAGGTGTTCTTCCATGATAGATTTCAAAAGGTGTCTTCTTTAGGATTGGTCTGATCAGGGTTCTATTTTGAATATAATAAGCAGCGTTTATAGCCTCAGCCCAAAAATATCAAGGCAGCTTTGACTCGCACAGCATTGTGCGTGCACACTCTTATAAAGTCCTACTTTTCATCTCAACTACATCATTCTGCCTTAGGGAAGGCAAATTCATGTTTTATCCCATATTGATCACAGAAATTGATAAAGGATTCATTCTCAAATTCTCTATCGTGGTCACTCCTAATCCTAATTACTTTAGTCCCTTTTTCATTTTGTAGTCTTCTAACTAACTTGCTAAAAGCATCAAAGGTTAAGTCTACTTTTTAAGAAGGATACCCAAGTAAATCTAGAAAAGTCGTCAATTGTGACTAGATAATTGATGATAATGTCAACATCGGCCATATCTACCTTTATTTAGTCATAATCAATTGATAAATGCTCCTATATAACCGCAAGAATACTATAATTCACTACATATCTAATCTACGAAATAAACATGAAAACAAGGGTAAAACTGCAAGTTTTATAGAATATCTTAATTGCAGAATAATCACAGGGTTTCCCAAGGTTTTATTGATGGTTAAATAGTCATAAATGTCTAATAAGTGGATTTATACAGACAGAAATGGGTTTTCACGAGTTTTGAGAATTAATGAACATCTAAAACCCTAAAAACAGACATGCTTAATTAGCTGAAGTTCCGGTCAGGATAAAATTCACCTAAACCTTCTAAAAATCATAGAAAAATATTCTATAAGGTTTGGTATGCTTGCTTTGACCATTGGAACACAATTTGGCATAAAATAGAGTCCCTGATGCATAGTTGCCCTAAATTGACTTTTTGCATAAATTGGCTAGTCAAACTTGGTGAAAACCAAAGTATGACTTCACCGTTAGATTCCTTGGGTCAAAATTAGCTATTTAACAAAATTTTGACCCAATCAATGTCCATCTTGACCTAGTTTACATTTTGGTCCTCAAACTTCTTTTAATCTACATCTAACCCCTCAGCTTTCATCCTTTCCGTTCAAAGAGGACCCTAGTTTTTTGTCCATTTGCGAAGAGGTCAAACCACCACCGTCTTCTTTACGAAGCAAAGAAGGAAACTCGCAGACCTTCAAACCCAAGCTGCCTCATTTAATCTGACAAATTGATTGAGGAAATCCTAATAAAAAATCACCAAATTTGGTTTAGATGATCCTCAGATCATTGCACATCAAATGAGATCCTCCTTGAGGCCAATCATGGCTAGAATTGGTTCGACAAACTCGTGGAAGTTGTGCTCTCCAAGGAAAGTCAGAAACCTTCCATTTTGAGCACTCCTACTGGGTAGAACCCCACCTATAAAAGTGGCAGCACATCTTTAACCCATCCTTGTCTAGTTTTGGCATGCCAACCTCCTCCTCTCCATCCACGGCCACCATTAATGAAGGCTTGGAGCTTGTTCAACTCTCTTCGTCAGCCACTCCCATGTACAATAGGGAGAGGGCTTCCTCCCTACTCTTCATCATTGTGCTTCCAAACAAAGAAGATGGCCTAATTACCTCTTCGTCGGCTGCATTTCCATCTCCTTCGTCTCCAGCTCTAGCATACCTCTGGCAGGCCTCCTAAGACTTCCGTTCGTCCAATTAGATTAAAGCTTCTCTTCCTCGACCCTCCAATTATGTTTAAGCTAAATTTTAGGCCCCAATTCTCTCTTTTACTCCTTCTCAGACGCCGACTACCATACCTCTAACCACCCTCACCGTCGGCACACCTCTGCCCATCACACATCCCATACCCTATGCCAAAAGCAACGCCTCAACCTCGTGGAGCTTCCCAGCTCAATTTCTCCATTAACCACCTCCATCATCTCCTTCCATCACCAACGATCGAAGGTCACTAGAGCTTCTCCACCCCATGAATCCAACCACTCGCACACCTAATTTCTCTAGGGCTTTTTTCTAGGGAGTGTCGTCGAGCCTTCTCGTGTGCTTAATTTTGGCTCTTGGGTCATATTTTTGTTTTAGGTGCTTTGTTGTCTTCGGTCATCCTCTCCATCTCTGGTAGAGAACATCCATCCACCTCTAGTCTCGCCCTCACCCTAAATCAACATGGAACAATGTAACGATTAGTTCCCAACCTTCAATTGGGTAGACCTACACCACATGAGCAGTAATCAGGTGAACCTCTAACTGCTGATTGTGTGTGGAAGAAGGGTGTGGGATTAGGCCCACATCGTATGTTGACGAAGAAAAAGCAGCATATATATTGTTTTTATGTTTTTATCTATTTGCCCATGACAATTGAGGGGTCGGGATCCTCATGATACTTGCACACTCGACGACTACTCACTACCGGTTGCCCTGGTCATGCCGATCCCTGATTACCCAATTAAGAATGCTAACCTTGAGAGAAGAGGAAGAGAAGGAAGGAAAGGAAAGAGTGAAGGGTAGGGGTGGGTTTTCCTCTTCAGAGAGAGAACTCAACACTTAGTAGCTGGGAATGTTTGCGAAGGAGAAAACCCTTGGTTGTGGCTTTGAAGAGAAGAAGTGAAAGGGCTAAAAAAGAAGGAAAGAAGAGAAGGTTGCCATGAAGAAGAAAGAGGGAAGGCAGAAGAGGAAGGAGAAAAGAAGAAGCTAAAGAGAAGAGAAAGCAATTGTAGCAAAGAACATTTAAGTCGTCTAATTCAGGCATCTGAGTACTATTCATTTATTTAACATGATTGAGTAACTGATATACATGTGCTTATGCTAATAATTGGTGTTCTAAGCCACCATTATTTTGATCTAGGTATCTTTTTGTCATAGCTAACTCTTCTTCTACTCATATTTTACATTGGAAATCAATTTTGATTAGTTATCATTCATTGAATGTCATTATTGTGCTTATTATTGTGATCATTTATACTTTTAATAAACATTACCATGTGAATTCCTATTTTATCCCTGTGTTCGACCTCAGACCTCACTTCTAGATTTTTGAGTTTATAAATTTTATTTGTTGAGAGATCGATTGGGGATTTTGGACTACAATAATGATAACTTAATCTTAATCCTCTCTAGATCGCTACAACAACAATATTTGCACCCGCTTAGGCTTTCAGATTTGGTTGGTCCGAACAAGTCTAAGTGAAGTAACTCCAAAGGTTGTGAAGTGCTAACCATCATTTTTGGTGTAAAAGGATTTATGGTTTGCTTACCAACTTTACAAGAATTGCAAACTTTGCTTGTCTTGAAGTTTATATTTGGCAGACCTTTGATGAGCTCATGTTTCACAATTCCACTGATGTTTCCCATGTGAGCATGACCAAGTCATTTATGCCAAATTGTTGCTTCTTCATCAGATACAACCAGACATTCAAGATTGTTGTATTTGTCGAAGTTTACAGTATAAATGTCTTTATGTCTATTTCCTTTAAGAATAACTTGTTTTGTTTCTTTATCACGAATTTTAAAGCCTTTTGATGTAAAAAGTAATTTTTAACCTTTATCACATATTTGACTAACACTTAAAAGGTTATGTTTTAATTCGCTAACTAGGTGTACATTATTAAAAGAAGTAGAAGAGTTACCAATTTGGCTAGTACCAATAATACGACCCTTGTAGTTGTTCCCAAATGTGACCATACTTCCTGACAGTTGAGGTGCAGGAATAGGTCTTCCTCGCCGGTGAGGTGCTTGGAATAGTCACTGTCCATTATCCATCTTCTTTCTTTTCTTTCCTCATCTTCTACAGCCATAAGACTAAGAAGAGCTTCTTCTCCCGAGCATTTTTCTTCCTCTGAACTTGAGTCTGCCTCAACCCAAGTTGACATGAAAGCATTTTTCTTTTCAACTTTTCTGAAGGGCTTCTTCTTGTTAGACTCCTTTTTTAGAAGTAGACAATTCTTCTTGATCTATCCCTTTCTTTTGCAATTGTAACAGGTGACTGCATTGTTTTGATTTCTTCTTTCTTCTTCCTCCAATTGTCCTTATCTTTGAGGAACTTCCTGAATTTTCTGGAGAGGAGGGCTATGTCTTGTTCTTCTTCTTTACTTGATGTTTCTTCGGATTCCTGAATAGCATCAAGAGCTATAGTCTTCATCTTGGATCCTTCTCCTTCTTGATTCCTTATGTGTTGGAGTTGAACCTCATACCCCATTAGACTTCCAATAAGATCGTCCAGTTTCAAAGTGGGCAGATCTTTTGACTCTTGAATGGCTATAGTCTTGGTTTCCTAGTTGCTGGTGAGTGAGCAAAGGATTTTTTAGACAAGGGCTTTGTACTTGATGTGTTGATCAAGATTCTGCAAAGAGTTTATGATGTCCATGAATCTTGTGAACATCTCCTTTATCGACTCCCCTTTCTTCATCTTGGAAAGCTCATAGTTCTGGGTTAGTAGATTTACCCTTGTTTCTTTTACCTTTGAAGTTCCCTCGTGGGTAACTTCAAGATTGCTCCATATCTCATGTGGAGTTTTGCATGCGGAGACTGTTAAATTCTGCTTTGCAGAGACCGCAGAATATGGCATTCATGGCTTTCGCGTTGTGTGTAGCCATCTTCTTTTCATCTGGAGTGATTGCAATGTCATCCTTGATCTCTAGGCATATGCATTTCGAGGCAATGACATCCCATACCTCATAGTCCATTAACTCTAGGAAGATCTACATCCTGGTCTTCCAATAGCTAAAGTTCATTACATCAAATAGAGAAGGTCGAACCCCTGACTGACTCTCGGCATACGTGTCAACATTCGACTTTGACATCTCCTGGACAATGTAGGCTTTGATACCAAATGAGAGTAGGAGGATATCCTACGAATCTCATTGTATACTAGAGAGGAGGGATGAATAGTACCACCTTAAAAATATATATACACATATCAAAAATAAATCACAAAAGATTCAAGCATAGAGTACATCTGATTTATAGTGGAAACAGAAATCACGTGAAAACCACTACCTAAGCCCCCCAACTTAGGATTTTTCTGACTAGTCCAAGCTAGTCAATCAACTAATCATACCACTTGAAAGTGCGTGGCACAACCTCTTACAGCCACTTCTCTTTTGATCCTGAAGAGAAGCAAAAACAACAACCACGGATCTTCCCAACTATCTTGGGATCTGTAAATCAAACCAACAAGATATAATAACTAAAATAACTTCTATGGAACCTCAACAAAAGATCAAACTAAATTTTTCACAGAGGTTCGAGGAATCGTGCTTTTGAAGAACGTGAAGAACAGGGTATGGAGGATTTTGGAATAAGCATAAGAAGCGATACTTTAGTGAAAGGTATTTCTCTTTAAAGTTGTTATGCAGATGGGCTACGTACAACCTCTATTTATGCTAAAAGTTTTGCTTGAATAGGAAATTAAATTGGTCGATCAATTAAGGTTAATTGGTCGATCAAAAGGTAATTCACTACAACAAAGAAGGGTTTTGGTCATGGTTAAAAATCATCACCAATGGGTTTATAATCGTCACCAATTGGTGTCAGTAAAAGTTGTGTTGCAGAAGGGTCTTTGGTGACAGTTCCACCCAAAACCGTAGCTAAAGGCTTTAGTGATGGTTCCACCCAAAACCGTGACCAAAGTCCCCACCATTAGGTATGTCCAACAGCTTTGGTCATGGTTATAAACTATGACCAAAGACTTTTAGTCACCATTGTAGACGAACGGTCTCTGAAAACAACAATATTAATCCAGTTTGGTTCTTGTCCAACTTGTTGTGGTTCTCCTATGTATATAGCATCCACCAATATCACCTGTGCACAGTGTTTTTACTCTACACATGATAGATCACTATTGAATGCAATTGGGATTCCCTAAAAAAAATTACTGAGAGAAGGACAAGGAGGAAGGGGAAGAAAATGAAATCTTACCCCTTGCAGGTCAGATAATTGTTGGAAAATCGAGGGGAGAACAAATCACGATCTCTAGAGTGTTGAACTATTCATGAGATATACATTTCTGGTAGATAATCAAAATGTGAGAAAACCAGATGAATCACATTTCGACTTCCAACCTCCATTCATATCAAATTTAAGGAGAGAAAGTAAGGTTGAAACCAAAATCACATCACTTTGCAGATAACACTTCTCTTGCTCCAAAAACATTTCTTTGGGTGTGGTGCACATGCAAACTCAATCGATAGTACCTGACATACAGATCTCTATAATATATATGGGTGTGTATGGGTAGAAGCAATGCTTAAATAGTTTCTCCCATGAAGCAAAATTACTCATCTCTTGGCAAACTTGGTGTACACATAGGCATCAAAATAAAATGTGATTTCCTTAGACATCGTGATAATTAGCCTCCCGTACATATTAACTGTGTTCCTAGATAGAAATCAGCCAATCCTTTTGGTGGTGGTTTGGTAGAGGGAGCCAAGTTGAGTGTTCCACTTGTCAATGGCATTGTATTTCTTCGTTCCCTTGGACCTGCAACCAATATTGCATAAAAGAGAATATCATCAAATAAAAAGCTTACTAACTTTATGGCAACAGAAAGCTATCAAAGGTGTCCATGCCTATTTCTGCATATTTCTTGAAATTTATCACTAGTTTGGTAGTTTCTTCTGTGAATGCCCTCAACTCATCTTGAACATCCTACCTAGAGATGGAGCAGAATACTAGAAAATGCATGCTGAAGGCAACTGCCTCTCCCTTGCCTGCATTCTATAGCTCTATTCTGATCTCCAAAACCATACAAGTGTTGAAGAAGGATGTGATGCAGCTTGCACATGCTTATCATCTATGTAATTAGAATTTCTTGATCTAGAAATAGATCCTTCAATTGTTTTCAGAATAAAAGAAATAGATCCTTCAATTGTTTTCAGAATAAAACTTCAGGTTCTCATGTATCTAATTAGAATTTTTAGATCTGGTGTTCCTTCTCTCCATTCAATATCTAGAAAATCATTAATTTTGAGCTTTACTACTGTTATTTGATTACTTGTTTGCATTGTAGTAATAAAGGCTTTTATTTGGTTGAATCACTTCCAGGAAGGAAATGTAAATTTTATCGACCAGATCTAATCTATTATAAATCCAATGCAGCCTATTTCATCAATAAAATGCTTAATCATCAAATGACCAATGAAACTCTATGATTCTAATGAGATTCCTTAAACGAACTCATTTGGGAGTTAAGAGTCACATTTACTTGATGGGAACTTGTAGGTGCTAGCTGTATAATTGATATCAGTTCATTCCTTGAACTATACTTGATCTGTGGAATTTGTCCTTTTTAATGGGGTTCAAATTCATTGACTCAAGGATGATTGGACAGAGTGCAGAAGCTTAAAACTCTTGAATCTAAGAAATAAGAGAAGCATCACATACAGCAAAATCTACGAACTGGGCATTCACTTAACAGACATGAAGTGATGTCATCGACTATGATAGTCACCTTGGATATGAAGGGGAAGGTGATGTCATTGGCTATGGTCACGGCATCTGAGAGGAAATTCGGGAGATGGCAGGAGGGAAGGGGAAATCATTAGAGGGAAGGCTATGGTGACGGTTCCACTTGGAACCATCACCAAAGCCTTTTGTCATGGTTCTCAAACGCATGACAAAAGGTTAAAATAGAAAACAAATCTCACTCTTCCTTAAGATTACTAGTTCAACAACTTCGGCTTAAACATTTTGGATGATAGACTTGGAGCCATTCGATCCAACTTCAAAAGTAATCAAAATCAATTAAGCCTAGTTTGGGAGAAGGTGTTGAACCTTATGAGCAACCTTCTGTGCCAAGGTGGTTTCCTTGCATCTGTCGTTCGGCATGAAGAGTGGTTAACGTGTAAGATGTTTTTTTTTAATAGTAAAATGGTCCCCGTATTTGTCGCTTTCCATGAAGCACCTCCGTGATCATAGCCACAACCACTCTCTATCGCCAAGTTATGGATGGTTGGACATAGGCTGTCACCACACACCACAAGCATATGCATGTTTGGACAAGTCCGAGGGATTCAAACCCGGCAAGCTACACAGGGAGGACTTTATGGGGTTGGGTGCCACCAGCTATACTACCCTATTAACTTCGGTTAACGTGTAAGATTAACCCCATGTTCATTTGGTTTGTAGGGAATTAACCAATGCTATCATGTGGTACCATCAAAGAAGAAAATAAAAGAATCATTTTGTGGGTTGGGATAACCTCCAAGTCGAAGCAACCCACCTTCACATGGGATGACGAAACCTGATAAGTTAACCTCTTCTTTTTGTCAGGTTAGTTTAACCACTCCAATGAACCAGGCCAACCAATATTTTTTACGTCTTAAGCTAGTTCCTGAACTAGCTCTTAAGCATAATTTTAGACTTAGATCGTCAGGCATCATCAAGTGGAACCGGTAAATAGTAATAATAAAATATATCCACTTGGTAAAGAATAGATGATTGGTCACATAATTAAATTAATGAGTTCATTATATATATACCCCTACAATTATTGTTAAAGACATACACAGCCATATATATTCTATATTTCGATATATACCCTTGAAAACAATATTCATAAATTGATTCCTACTTATATTGTGTTGCTTATAATTTTTGTGTTGCATAGATTTGATTCCAATAATTTCTATTTATTTGTATTGTTTTTGAATATAATAAAGTAAATCAAAAGCAAAACTACAGAACAGAATTGAAGCCCCTCCAAGCAAATCAATGATTCTCAAAATCTAACATTGGTCATGCAGGCCAACATATATACTTTTTATCTTGAAAAGCTGTGTAATAACCAATCACTAGTATGATTAAAACACCTCCAACCATACTAAATTAGATAACTATTGCCTTGTTTTGTAACTCAATCCTAAGCCCATAATCAAACTAAGCCACAAAGCCTTTTCCCGCTCCAAGAGCCATTGCCACATCACAAACAAGTAGTGCCCAACAAGTCTTAACTCCACATGGAGAAAAATCTCAACAAGACTATCCTTCCTGATAAGCAAATAAATCCGATCCCATACAAATCACACACACACACCACCAAATTACCCAAGCATGTCGTCACCCACATTGACGAGAAGATCTAATTATTGATGAAATATTGAAGAGCACGATAACCTTATCAACATTCTCATTCTCAAGAAACTGCTCCATTATATCATGCTAAAATGAGCTACTCAAAACTTCCAATGTGATTAAAATTGAAAGTAAATCAACATAAAATATGCCTTTAGATGGATATCTGACCTTTCAAGCTGTATCATACCCAAAACTTGTGGGGACCTCCTTGCATTTAAAGTCTCCATCAATCATTTTCAAGCATCCAACAACCTTAGTTTTCATATTCTTTTGCCTATTCTTAGAAGGCATCATGTTAGGAAGATTTTGAAACCAAACAAGCATTTAACCATATTCATCCTACCTAATTAAACACGAATGATGATAATGTCATCATCAGCCATATCTAGCCTTAATTAGTCATAATCAAGGAATAAATGCTCCTAGATAACTACTAAAGAACCATAATTCATTGCATAATCATTCTAAGAGAAATATAATAAAATGGGGGTAAAAATTAAAGTTTAACAACATATCTCAATTGAAGAACAATCACAGGAATTCTCAAGGGTTAATAAAAGGTCAAATGGTCATAATTGTGTAACAAGTGGGTCCGTGCAGACAGAAACGTATTTTCACATGTTTCGAGGATTAAATGGCATCTGAAACCCTAAAAGTAAACCTGCTTAATTCGCTGAGGTTTAGTCAAGATAAAATTCACATAAACCCTCTAAAAATCATATAAAAATATTCTCTAGGGTAAGGTATGCATGATTCGACCATTGGAACCTAATTTGACCTAAAATAGAGCCACAGACAAATTGTTACCCTATTTTGGGTTCCTGCATAAATTACCTAGTCAAACTAGGTCAAAACAAAAATAAAACTTCACCATTGGATTCCTTAGGTTCAAATTAGGTTTGAACCAAAATTTGGACCCAATCTGAGTTCATCTTGACCAAGTTTGCAACTTATTCTTATCTGACTCTTTCCTCTCACACACATGGCCCTAACTTTCAAAATCCTTACAAACAATCCCCTATCTTTGCCGTCACTCTTTCAAAATTGGTCCCTCCACCATTATCGTGGAGGAATCCTTCTTTGGGGAACCTTCCAAGCTTGAAAGCTTGCCTTCCAAGCTCCAACTGACCCCCTTGATACCTATATAAAGACCCCCAGGGCCTATCTGTCCTCCCTACACTCGAATTTTGCCGAAAATGCCCCATGTTCCTCCCTCCTCTCCATTCGAATAGCTCCTCAACATCCGGTGACCTCGTCTGACCTCCTTCGTCATCTACTCACAATACCAACGGTGAATTCTCCTTCCTCATCTACCTCCGCGTCGTGCCGTACCAGTCGACACCTCTCCCTCCATCGTCCTCGTCGTCCTATCACTCACCGGAGCACCTTCTTCCCTGACATCAGCCAATCAAAGCCGACGTCATCCTTCCCCTTTTGTCCATTAGATTAGGATTAGAATAATTTCTTTAGACTCTTAGGTTAATTCTCCTCCACTTAACTCTAAATTTTACCATAGACGACACCAATTGCCTACATCTCCTCTTTCTCTGGTTGCTCCTCTGACGAGGCATCCTCACTGCTACACCGCTCCATCCGCCTTGCCATAACCCTCTACACCTACTCCTCGACTCCATGAACCAAACCCCTCTCATATTTTGCTAATTCCACCTCCCAAACTACCCACCGAACAGACCCACCTCTTCCGACCTAATCCACCTTTGCCACACTCACCCACGACTTCTCACTGGATGCCACAGCCACCACCGCTCTCATCGCATTAGCACAAAGCTCTTGAGCATTTTTTAATGCAGCTGAGAGGCCCTCCTCTTGTCTTTAGTTACCTAGCGTGTAGCTGCCATTACCGAAGGGCTTCAAGCAAGTTTTGAAACTTGCTTCCCAGCGAATAACCCCAGGCGAGATCTCCAGGTTCAGCGGAACTCATCCAAGAGCGAAACCAAGGAGTTAACTTGGACCATTGACCAACTCTTTGACAAAAATTAGATGAAGAACCTGAACTTACTACTCACAGAAGAAAGCAGTGACATTTAGTCCCACATCAGATAGGGAAGAGCCATTAGAGTGCCTTATTACATTTTTGTGCCTTATCCTCTTCACCTCCTAACACGAGGGTGAGGTCCTCCTTACCTGATCACATACCTGACCTGTCTTCACACCTCGGCTACTACCCACACTGGTAGCCCTAGCCCTAGGTATGTTCATACCGATTACCTGAATACCCAGTTGTCCCTTGAGAAAGAGAGGAGAGAGATAAAGAGAGAGCGGAGCAAAGAGGGGTTTTGCTTCAGAAGGATCTTAACACTTAAAAAAAATATGAAGTGCTTCTCCCTATGTGCAAAGATGAGCTGAAAGAGAAAACAAGAGGAAAGACAGAAGGAAGACGACAGTAGAAGGAGAGGAGAAGCAAAGCAAAAGGAAGAGAAGCGGAGGCTGAATAAGAACAACAAAAGAAAATCAAAGAGGGATCACTGTAGCAACACACTTTAAGTCTCCTGATTGTAAAATTAGATGTCTGATTATTTGTTCCTTCATTTGATGATATTTAGTAAATTCTATATATGTGTTTGGCTAATAATTGGTGATCCAAATCACCATTATTTGTCTAAAATTCTTTTCATCTCCTCTTATACTCATGTTATACATTGCATATTTATTTTTGAGTAATTAATTGTGCTTATTTATATTGTCTTTTGAGATTAATGTGTGAATGCAAAACCTACTCCCTGTGTTTGACCTTAGACAAAATTTGAGTTATAAATTGTATTTGTTGATGAGTGATTTTGGTCTGTACTACAACGTATCAATCTTAAACACCAATATCATGTGCACAACAATGAACTAATTTGATCACGCAGGTTTTAGTTGCCAATTTTTCTCAGTAAAACCTCAAGGAATATCCTAGCTAATTTATCTCAAATGTAAGGTAACAATTCAATATCACCTAAAGTTTTCAACAAGAAGGCATGCATTTGTATTGGAATCATCCCCACCAATCACAACAATCCCATCCAAATCAAGCTTTTTGGCAGTTTCTTCAGCTTGTTTAAACTGTAGTAAAAATGAAAATACAATGGGCAATCAATGAAAGAAACAATGTAAAAGGAATTGTGTCCACCCTATTTCCTAGAAAAAGTAGAAACCTACTTTGGAGTCTCAATCTTGTCTCTTCAACTGCGGATCATGTCAAATCCTCCCTGTTCAATTAAAAAGAGTGTTTTAAAAAAATGATAGAAAAATACTCTTAATAACAGATGACCGCCAGCCATTAAGATCTACGATGAACCTATTATGTATATGGAGTCTTTCTTAGAAAAGGGAGTTATTGTTTCAAGACATTTTAGTGTAAAACATGTTCCGTTTGTAGTTTGCATAAAAGAAAATGGAGAACTAAAATCATTGGAAGGTAGTAGAAGGTTAAGGGACTTAATTGAGCATTTTAAAAAGCCTAACAAAAGAAGAAAAAAAATAAACTAGATTATTCTAGGCTAAGCAAGTCAAGTAGCCCTTATTAACAGTGGTTGGTAACCATCAAAAGAGAACTAAACGTTGCTGCTAGGAGGCATCTATTAAGAGACTCGGCAAAAGGGAGCAAATTCATTCTCCTCTTTGGAGTAACATGTACTCAATGTTAGATCAAAAAAGGGCCATGCAAAAGAATAGCAACAGTAGGCCGTGACTGGCATTAGCTCCATAGTTCCAGAACTGTAGAAAAAATGGGCAAAGATTTGCATATTCAAAGCTAGCAAAAAAATAAACCTGTTGTTCATGGCATAGATCACATAAAACATAAATATGTCATAGTATAGTGTGAACTACGTCTCGACAAATAAAATTAATGGAACTGGGAGTCCCGGTCGATGACAGGGAGGCAGAAAGCACTTTTGATTTCATGCATTTATTTCAAATGTAAAGGCTAAGTAGCAGGAACAATCAATCACAATAATTATATCACAAAAAGAGATTAAACATAACTGGGTACATGTATTACATAAAACATAAAACAAACTACTGTTGTAATAGAATAAGGGCACCACGGGTGGTTCATGGTGGCCTTTTGGAGAGATTGAGAGGAGCAATGACAATCTAACAGGGTGGCCTAACAGATTCTTTAGATGGAGGCAGAGAAGATGGGAAGTGGAAGAAGAGAGAGAGAGAGGTAGAAGAAGGAAGAAGAAGAAAAGAATGAGGAGAGTTGAGAGTTGTTTTTTTTCCAAGGGATGGGGGCCTTTAGTCCATTTATATCTCATACAAATCCTTCCTCTTTCCTCAGTTCTCTTTGATGCTACCATGCGGTGCGTTGTGCGCTCTCAGATCCTTCATCGCACGACTCCTGCTAACCCACGCCAACGCGATCGCGTTTTCGCCTTCAAATCCCGCCTCATCATCTCAGCCATCCGATTTCAAATCCTACTCACGCTTCTCACACCTTCTTGATCTTGCAACAACCCGCGCGATAGAGCCACATGGATGCATCTCAGCCATCCAATTGTGAATGCGCGCCTGCATGCACCTACCTGCGACGCTGCATCAATTTTGCATAGCACAGGACTCAAACGCGTGTCTTGGGATTACGTGCATGTGCACGCTAGCCAATGCACAGTGCAAACCCTTTAATATATATACTTGTTAATTTCCATGGGTGGGCGACGTGGCGCACTCATGGCCGTTCATCTTCTTTTCCTTGTATCTGGTGATGTAGGCCTCCGATTAAGTTGATTTCTAGACCATTAGACTGCGAACGTCGATCCAAATCCATCCGTATGGTTGGATTTGTCAAATGAGGTATGGATATTCTTCAATTTGCCCCTTGGCTCTTGCTCTTCTGCGGACTCCCTAAGGTGCTACGGGAGTTTGATTGATGCTATCTTGGAAGCATTGGACTCCCGTAGTTATTCCTAACAGATCCATAAGGTTGGATCGATCATCTGCAGACCAAGATTACCTGCAATCATTAATACCTCTCAAATAACATAATTTAATGCGTAAAAGACTTATATCAACTATGGTGAAGAATATGATGTGTATTCATGCAGAATGTTCATGTTAAGCTAAGTTCTTGCTTTATTCAAGCGAATTGCAGCCTATGATTGTTGTGCAATCACCTGTCTATACCAAAAGATCCATTGATTGAGCCTTACATGTTTAAATGCACATAAGATATGAAATAAGAGGAATAACACATCTACGACATGCACACATGGATGCAAACCTATGATCATGAAGCTTACCTCTGATGTTGAGTATCACGTAATGTAGGCCTCTGTTCTCCTTGCTATTAGCATTGATCCTTGCTTCATCTTCTACCCACCTACTAACCCTAAACACAACCATGTATGCACGTTAATATCTCCACATTTAGCTAACATAATTTCTATCTCTCTGATCATAAGTGCAAATCCAATGACCCAAAATTTCCTAGATGGAAAACTATGGGAAATGCAGTGCCCTAAGTGTGACCAACGACAAGTAGAAAATGGAGGAATCAATGAAAAAGGTTAAGAATGTTCAAAAATATTGACTTCAAAATGCCTATTATAAGTAGAATATATATCTTTCTCTTAAATAGCTGGCATTAGCAAAATAGAATGCAAATGACAAACTGAGGAGCATAGCCAGCACTTCACAAGCTTGTATGTGCTTGGTCTCGCCACATGTATCACGATTCTCAATATTGAAAGCCCCACTTGAAATTATTCCAAGTTGTATCAAAGAAAAAAATTGAACACATATAGGGAGACGAGTCCAATATACAGAGTTATACATAAATTGAACATAAGTGGGAGACGTAACTTTTCTTTAAGGGGAAATTACTCTGTCACTTTAAACCTGGGATCATTGATTACCCTAAATAAGATTCAATCATGCAAGTACTAGATGGGAATTACACCAGTCATGTTGTATACATTCGATGCAACATGTCTTTTTATCCTTTCCTTATTTCATTACTTGCAAGGTAGTACTGACGAAATTAAAGAAGAAAAAAGCCTGAGTTGTAAATAAAAACAATAGACATATCAAACCCCTCATATGATTTTGTAGAGGTGATACCACTGCAAGATAACACAACATTCATAAGTAAAGAAGAAGAGTCTAGAGCAGGCCTAAGAAGGCCTTCACTCACCCGATTTTTGCACATGGGTATGCCTATATCCTCCCCTACCTGAAAAAGTACTGGCATTGCTCAAGAAAATATCCAAAAAGAAAAAAAAATCATAGAATGAGTACCAGATGATTATCTTGAAATACCCTGAGTTTCTGCTAAACCACTTCTCCAGCTAGCATTCCATAAACACCAGTACTAATCCAATCTACCTGACATCTCAAGCAAAGACATATAAGACTAATCCAATCGACATGTCTTCTCAAGCAAAGCCATATAATTTCTTTGAAACAAATTATTGAACCACATTTAGAATGATAAAACCTCTATCTTCTAGCTTGCCTTTGTATCTTTTCTCCTTACCATGAATACAGTGCAAAGCCTCGAAACACCCTATTACATGGAGATAAATTCAAATAAGGAACTGGAAGGATTGGTTAGAGAAGTGTCCAGAGCCAGATTAATAATTGATGAGCTTATTGAATGTAATTTATCTACTTGTAGCTAAAGTTTTGCCTAATAGGTCAAAGAATATTCTATTGGAAAAAAAAAATTGTCTTCATCCTCTGAGAAATCAAAGGATGGAAACTATAAAGAGGAGATCTTCCTGCTCTTCTTCTTGTTGTGGTAGCTGAAAGAGCGATCTTCGTTTTCATTTAAAACTTTATCATAAAATGATGTATCGTTGTATTTAATCGCGTGGTAGAAAATCGCTTTTCAAAAATATTTTAATTGTCAGAATCTAACCACGAATAGTTAGGTCGTCTCCACATGGAGGAATTATCCTATTTAATTTAATAAATAGTATCATGTTTATTCAGGAAACTCAATAGATATGCATGCTACTTCGTGCTTTTCTTTTTCTCACATAAATTTGCAATATAGATAATTAATCAAGAAGATGAGGGTGCATATGCAAAATTACCACAATATGTTATTCTAAATAATGACCTTGGTAATAACAAACAATGTTAATGCTAATCTCCTAACTAATAACACTATAATTAATATCTCAGATTGTATGTCATTCAGAAGGAGAAATCAATTATATGTAATTTTGAATTAAGCAAGGGGTGCACACGTAAATTGTGTAGTAATATATTAATTCAGAAAATAAATGAATAGTAACTTGAAAATGGCATTTTGTGTAAATTTTAATGGTGGAGAAAACAGAGCATTTGCTCTCTCTCCTCATCGCGAAAGAGAGAGAGAACCGTGGGGGTCGATGCAGGGCTCAAGAGGACGGCGAGGTCGAGAGCTTTCCAATGGTGGCAGCGGTGGCGGCAGAGGTGGCTGGCGGTGGTGGTCGGAGCTCCGACCTGTAGAACAAGAGGGCAGCTGCTGCTGCGGCTATTCGAGTGGGCAGGTGCATGAGCTGGTGCGAGGGTCGAGAGCGCCTGCAGGCTGCAGATGCAGGGAGGAATGGCTTGGGCTTGTGTGTGAGGGCACGGCGGTCTGCAGTTAGCACCTGCTAATCCAGAGTTGAATGGCAGTCTGCGTGAGGGCGCGCATGCAGCAAGGAGAGGGTGTGGGCGTGCAGTGCCTTCAGTCGCGGCTGGAGTTGCTAAGGCCGGTTTGCAGAGGTGGATGGGCATGCTGCAAGGAGGCACTGGAAGGGTTGATGTCCCTGCAGGAGTGGTGCGCAGGTGAGCAGTGCCACGCCTGCTGATGGGTGTGCGGGCTGCAGGGACGCAGCAAGGAGGCCATGCGGGCGCTGTGGACGGCGTGGCTTTGCAGGTCTGCAGGCGATGGAGAGGGTGTTGGGGCTGGCACGCGGTTGCCTGCAGCGCGTAAGGAGGATGCACCAACGGCGGTGTGCGGGTGGAGAGAATTTTTCCCTGCAAGGGGAAAGAGGGCCCAGTGCGACACAATGCACGCATTTCTTTTCTCTCTGGATCACAGGGTTCGCCTTTTCGACGGTGAAGCAGTTCCCTGCAAGGGGGAAAGATGGCCTTCCTCTCTCCTCGCCTCCCCTCTTTAACTCCTCCCTTTGCGTGTGCGAGAGTTAAGGGATTTTCAAATCCCTTAACTATTTCTGGCATCGTTTGTTGAGGGAAGGAGGTGAAAACTTAACCCAATGTGCAGGAAGAAGTTGATGTTGTTATTTGGGGAAATTTATCCCACACCCTTGTTCTTTCTTCATATTATTACCTGCATATAAGCAGAACATAATCATTACACATTAAGTCATAGAATGTTATAGAATTAAATTATGATGCATACAATTATTCTATAACTTAGTGTAGTTATTCACAAACCTAAAATGTTAAAAGAGAATTACTTAGGCTTAATATTTGTCCATTAAATTGGACTCATCAAATTCCCCCATGCCTAAGATTTGCTAGTCCCTAGCAAAAATGAAAAATAATAGAAGTAACCAGAAGATTTTTTTCTTTCCTTATTTCAAAATTTTAGAAATCCAGACAAATGTGAAGTGCTGATAGCCTAGGTAACAGATCCAAGTGAAAGAGCCGATTTGCATTGGGAGTTCATACAACACCCTTGGCAAAAATTTCTGTTGAGATAGGCAACCACTTCCTTCGGGGATAAAGCAGATGATAATCTGTAATTTGACCCCAGCGTTTGGCTTAGGTAGGAGATATCAAATTAAATGGATTTGTATTTGGTGGCACACACTCAACTGGTGCTACATATAGTCTAATACTGCAGACTCTAGCTCTCTAAACTATTAGACAAGTCAACTCTTAGAGAGGCTACACAACTATGCTCTCTTAATGTTCTGGGCACTCTCTCTTTTCTTTCTTTCTGAGATCACGAATCTTGCCAGATTTAGAAATTGTACTCACTATTTGGTGGCCTCACATGGCATCTACACTTCAATTAAAATCCTAATAACTCTATAGCTAAGTTAGAGTTCTCAACCAGTATTCAGGCAATCAGAAATACTAGAAGGTAGGTATGGGTAATATTTGGTGGAACGCGGTAGGTGTTTTGCTGCCTCGAAAATAATGTTACATCATACACTTGGACCTTTTTTTTTTGTAATATAACTATTTCTTCTTTTTCTCTTTTTCTTTCTTCTTCTTCTTATTTTTTTTTTATTATTTTTGTTTCTTTTTCAATCAACACAACACGATACGGACTTTTATTTATGAGGTATTATTAGGGAAGATGACGGTCAAGAGGAAGTTATGTGGCTTATTTGGTGGAAGTGCCTATTCTAGGCACCGGGAAGGAATGGATAGGATAGGTGTATTTCTGACCTTTAACACTATTACCCTCCTTTAGCTGTGGACTCTATGAAGGATGGTTGTAACCATCCACCATAGTTATAGCTTTATTAAGACTCAATCTCTATGTATCTGCCTTATTTGGTGACTCTCAGGAATTCACTCAAAGTAGATACACAGGAACAGAGAGTGAAAACTATGCCTAACTTTAAAGTATCATTATCTAATTATCCAAAACTTAAGTGTCCTTGCACTAGACTTAGCGCACCAGTAATCTCTCTACTTTCTTCTCACAAATATGAGGTAGATCTATTAGAAGATAGTATGCCTGACTCCCTATGAATTGTCCAAGGGTTCAGTAGACTTACAAAAGATCATTGGTTCTCCTTAAGGATCCATTACGAAATCTACGTGTACGTAAAATAAATGTACTGGATTCTAAACTTAAGAAATAATTCAAGTAGGAAAACCTCCAATGACAAAGGTATTCTTCTAGGGACTAACCCAATCAGCTCAAGAAAAGAGAACTTTTTTTTTTTTTAAACTAACCTAAATGCATAAATACTTCCTAAAATGCAAATGCACTCCCCCATGCCTAAATCCTACAATGTCCCCATTGTAAAATTAAAATAGGAGGGCAAAAGAAAACTATCACCTGACATAGTTTGCTGGGTTGCCTCCCAACAAACGCTGCATTTTCTGTCAGCAGCCAGACTTATAAGGAACCTGTAAGTCAGGTTCCAAATAGAAAAGGTTAGGCCCTAAGAATATGCGTAACAGTGCAAGCCTAGAAAATAGGTAACCACGGATGTTGGAGAGCTGATGATGCAATGTAATTCCAAATGCTCGCCAGAAGAAATGAAAACAGAAAGTCTCATTGGCTACCTGGGGAGGTTTAGGAATAAGAAAGGGAATATGAAAACACCTCTCGAAACGGAATAAGTGGAGGATAACAAGGGTCCTCCAAAGTAGGACGGGTTTTAAAAGATATAATCATTATTATTTCAAACCCTTGAATGGCGAGAGTAAAAGTACAAGCATCAATCCATACTAGCCATTTTATCCTTGGATGTACTCGCCTGATATATTCTCCAGAAAGAATGTACATGAGTAGAGATCTGAGCCAAGGATCGGTTAGGGAGTTTAAGGATTGTTTGTAGTGTTGGAAGGTAATGGTTAAGTCCTATGAAGGCTTAGTTGATGTTAGGTCCAATTCCAACAATGATTCAGATTGTGTACACTCCCTAATAGTTGTAGACAACTTCACGTTACCTTGCCTAGTATTAATGATCGGAGTCATATTTGAATCAAGGGTAGACTCCAAATTAGAACTCTTTGATGGTAGGGTGAAAATGTCAGAATCATTATCATTCCGCTCATCCCCAAATTCGTTTGCTTCACTCAAATATTTGTCGGGGTGTATATGTGATTCATTAGGAGTTGGATCAGTTTTTTCAATTATTTCTAACAGAGGATCAGTCTTAATATTTTGGAGGAATCGTATATCATTGAATTCGTTATTGTTCTCGAGGTATAAATCCTCAAATGATGTGTTTTGTCCCCGAGAGTCTCCCATAGACTTCTCATTTTGTTTGTCCTCCTCTAATATCAACTCCTATTTTGATGGAGGATGACTCTCAAAAGAAAGTAGGAATCTGGATTTAATGATATTATTTCTATCCTCTGGAGCTAAATCCTCAAATGATAAATAATTCTCCTATGATTCACTCCAAATTTTCAGTCTAGGTTCCTCTGTTGGGGCATCCTCATCCTCTGAATTAGACTATTCATATCCCTGAGACCAGAATTGATCATCCTCCATTCACTTAGGGTCACCTTCATTAGGTACATTTGAATCCTCAGGATATTGAATGATAGGTGTTGATTCCCTAAGTGGAGAGTCAAGAGTTTGCTCACTTAGAGTAGAATGGGAATCCACCAAATAATCAAGAGGGGAAGTGATAGGAACAATAATCTTCCCTTGCTTTTGACTCCAATATAGTTCAAGTGGATAATCGCTACAATTGTTATCCTCTAGTGGCCGCATCTCATTGGGAGAGTCTAAGTGATCGCTACAAGAATTTGGATCCCTATTGTCATTAAGTAGCTCAGAATTATTTTCATGATCATGATCAGATAGGTAGGGATCAGGATTATTGGGAGCTGTGTAACTAAGTTGTCTTATTTCTTCATTTAATTGTTGACTATTACTCAACATCTCTCCCATTAATTGCAATATTTCCTTTTGCTATGTTTGCATTTCTATCATAAAAGTGGAGAGGTTACTATTATCAGGTTGGGGAAGATAGTCAATTTCATGCTCTAGTTGCCTAGGGGTATCAGTCCAACCTCGATACGGAAAATCATGAAGGGTGGGAGGGTCAGGTGTTTGCATGGAATTAGGGATTTCAGGATTGGAAAATTCTGCTCCTAGGCTCTGCTCAAAAGTGGGAGTTATCAAGCCAGTACTCCCAGGGTAAGAATGATAATGATCCCATGAATTGTCAATGTACCCATCAAAGGATGGATACGCTCGGAGCATGGGATCCAGATTAAAAGATGGGAAGTATTGATTTTGATAATCTGAATGATAGGAATAAGAGTAATCCATTTCTTTAAGCAAAACAATTTTAACTCTCTTAGGATTTAGTAAAATTCAGAATATAAGCAGAGAACTTCCTAGAGAGTTCTATTGTCAAAGCAAACGCAAATTCAATGGGATCTGTTTTTAGTAGATTGTAGGTCTTAGAGTTATATGTTTAGTTGGTGGCCAAACAAGTTTTGCAAAAATTACGCATCCTAGGCCAACCTTTGTTGGTGCCTATAACCTACTCGTAAGGGATGGAAGTCTCAAATCGAGCCCACACACAAGGAACCGAAGTAACTTAGTAGATAGGCTTGTTGATTTCCGACTAACTTCCCTTGTGGTGCAAAAGAGGAGAGGTAGAAATTTATCTAGTGACCTTATGTGAGGTGCACAGTGTCTCAAGTGTGCAAGCATATGATCGTGTTTTGATTTTTTGAAATTCCGCAAACAGGTTCCTTTTGCACACAATTTTCAGTCATAGATTTTAAAGTCCAACCTCTTAACAGTCCCAATTTGTTTAAAGTGACCACTGAATTAATTTGATTCACGCACTTTTGTGGTCTTAGATTTCGGTTCAATGCATATGCATGACAAGTAATTAATGCTCAAGAGAAGACGTACCTTACTCCAGCTTTCTTTGTGCAGTGATGAATGCAATGCAATAAAAAAACTAAACTAGATGCTGTTCATTCAGTTCTAGATGATCATCCTATAGATATGCAGCTTCTAGCAGGCAATTCGAATATATATATATTTTCTAATAGGAATAACCAATAGACCTAATCTAACTAACTAACTGAAATGCAGTTCAAAACAGTTCAAATAATCCTATAATCTAAATAAATGGGAACACACTCCCAAAAATACGCTCCCGCAGACAAGAGCGATCAGAAATAAAATGGCACTGGGAACACGTTCCCAAAAGTACACAACATGGGCCCAAAAGATAGTAATTTAAATTCTAATGTCTATCTAACTTAATCTAACTAAGACCTACTGCCTAAATCAGAAATAGGCTTCTCCGTAAGCCTATGTGCATGGGATCAAGGCTCACATGTTCCTGTTGCTGTCTTCCAGGTGGCTTCAAGGTCCACGGAAAAGATCGTCTCCTCCGTATGCGCCCGTCGCATTCGCCGCGTGTTTTTGCACAGAAGAAAATCCATAGTTGATAATTCAGAAAAGCCTTCAAAATAGCATAAAAATAACATAAAATTCCTGAAAAATTAACAGGCATTTTTCCTCCCCAGCAACGGCGCCATTTTGAAAGAGCGATCTCCATTTTCGTTTAAAACTTTATCATAAAATGATGTATCGTTGTATTTAATCGCGTAGTAGAAAATCGCTTTTCAAAAATATTTTAATTGTCAGAATCTAACCATGAATAGTTAGGTCATCTCCATAGGGAGGAATTATCCTATTTAATTTAATAAATAGTGTCACGTTTATTCAGGAAACTCAATAGATATGCATGCTACTTCATTCTTTTCTTTTTCTCACATAAATTTGCAATATAAATAATTAATCAAGAAGATGAGGGTGCATATGCAAAATTACCATGACATAATATTCTAAATAACGACCTTGGTAATAACAAACAATGTTAATGCTAATCTCCTACTAATAACACTATAATTAATATCTCAGATTGTATGTCATTTAGAAGGAGAAATCAATTATATGTAATTTTGAATTAAGCAAGGGGTGTCCATGTAAATTGTGCAGCAACATATTAATTTATAAAATAAATGAATAGTAACTTGACAATGGCATATTCTGTAAATTTTAATGGTGGAGAAAACAGAGCATTTGCTCTCTCTCATCCTCGCGAAAGAGAGTGAGAACCTTGGGGGTCGATGCGGGTCTCAAGAGGATGGCAAGGTCGAGAGCTTTCCGACGGTGGCAGCGGCGGCGGCGGAGGTGGCTGGCGTGGTGGCCGGAGCTCCAACCTGTGGAGCAAGAGGGCGGCTACTGCTGCGGCTATTCGAGCGGGCGGGCGCGCACACTGGTGCGAGGGCTGAGAGCGCCTGCAGGCTGCGGATGCAGGGAGGAATGGCACGGGCTTGTGCGTGAGGGCACGGTGGTCTGCAGTTAGCGCCTATTGATGCAGAGAGGAATGGCAGTCTGCATGAGGGCACGCACGTAGCAAGGAGAGGGTGCCGGCACGCAGCGCCTTCAGTCGTGGCTGGAGTTGCTAAGGTGGGTCTGCAGAGGTGGATGGGCATGCTGCAAGGGAGGCACTGGAAGGGAGGATGCACTTGCAGGAGTGGTGTGCGGGCGAGCGGTGTCGCGCCTGCTAATGGGTGTGTGGCCTGCAGGGACGCGGTAAGGAGGCTGTGCAGGTGCTGTTGGCGGCGTGGCTTTGCAGGTCTGCAGGCGATGGAGAGGGTGTTGGGGCTGGCGTGCGGTTCCCTGCAGTGTGCAAGGAGGATGCACCGGCGATGGTGTGCGGGCGGAGAGGCTTTTTCCCCACAAGGGGAAAGAGGGCACAGTGTGGCACAGTGCACGCTTTTCTTTTCTCTCTGGATCACGGGGTTCGCCTTTTCCACGGTGAAGCAGTTCCTTGCGAGGGGGAAAGGTGGCCTTCCTCTCTCCTTGCCTCCTCTCTTTAACTCCTCCCTTTGCGCATGCGAGAGTCAAGGGATTTTCAAATCCCTTAACTATTTCTGGCATCGTTTGTTGAGGGAAGGCGGCGGAAGCTTAACCCAATGTGCAGGAAGGAGTTGATGTTGTTATTTGGGGAAATTTATCCCACACCCTTGTTCTTTCTGCATATTATTACCCGTATATAAACAGAATATAATCATTACACATTAAGTCATAGAATGTTATAGAATTAAATTATGATGCATACAATTATTCTATAGCTTAGTGTAGTTATTAACAAACCTAAAATGTTAAAAGAGAATTACTTAGGCTTAATATTTGTCCATTAAAATGGACTCATCAGCAGCAGCATGGTCTAAATGAGGAGGAGGAGGAACTTCTTCTTTCCCATGAACTCTTGAATAATGTTGTTGTTGCTTTGTTGCTCCAGCACTGGAGGTCCCACGGCAATATTGAGGCTGGGAGAAGCATCAACAAAATGGGGGGGCACTCCACCAACACTGCTCCCCTCATCCTCCTCTTCTTCTTCTTTGACTTTCACCTCCGTAATAGTGTTATCTTCTTGAATGACGACGTGGAAGAGCTTGGGGTCATTGTAGGTAGCGATTAATGCATTGCAGAAGAAGACACCAGGATCGGAGTTTGAAGGCCAGGCATTGATGGCGACTATGGTGGCCATTAAAACTATCAAAACCATCCATGCTTTACAAAGTAAAGAGGGAGTTGGTACCTCGCAATTGCAGAGGAGGGAGTCAATATCTTGTGGGGGTTGCGCTGCTACTATTGCGAGCGTGTGATGGTTGGAGACGGCCAAAAGGGGGTCGACGACAGGGTTTGAGCCGTAGGGGAAGGGCAAGGGGAATGGGGAGAAGAGCCTCCAGGGGTGTGCTTCCCCACTCCATCATTGCCTCCATCTGAGCTGATCTCACCAATGCCACAACAAACTCAATCCAACTTGATGAGAATGCCAACGATTGATTGCAGCAAGGGAGGAGGTTGGGGAGGGAACTCGATATAGTAGCAATGGATGAGGGGAAGGTGGAGGAGGGTGAAGAGGTTTGCGAGGGCAAGGTAGAGGAGGGCAAAGTGGAGGGTGAGGGTGAGGCGGAGGAGGATGGGGAGGGAGCAGCAACGTACCGAGGATAAGGCTCAAGTTAGGGGTTTCATGGGAGTAAAGGTTTTGGGTCATGGGTGATGGAGTAGGAACTGAGAGGAAGAGGAGGTGACGATGGAGGAGACATGCAAATGGGGCGAGGAGAGTTTGGAGGGGGAGTTGGGGAAGGGGAGGAGTTGGAGAGATTCGGGAGAGGACAGGAGGGAAAGTGAAATTTTTGGAGGGAAGGCTATTGTCACAGTTCCACTTGGAACCGTCACCAGAGGAAACGTTATGGTCACGTTCCCACTTGAAGCCGTCACCAAAAGGAATGCTGTGGTCACGATCTCACTTGGAACTGTCACCAAAGGAAGTTGTGGTCACAGTCCCACTTGGAACCATCACCAATGCCTTTTGTAGTGGTTCTCAAACCCGTGACAAATGATTAAAATAGAAAACAAATCCAACTCTCCCATTTTGGTCAAGGTTTTGAGTGGAACCGTGACCAAAGTTACTTTTGGTCACAGTTCCCAAAATCGTGACCAATTCTCAATTTTCTAGTAGTGATTTGGTAGATCACTAATTGATCTGTCAATTTACTTGGTTGGTCGATCAAAAGGATATTTACCAACTTCCTAAAATGGACTGATTTGATCGGTTAATGAAGTTGGTTGGTTGGTCAAAGTATTTTGGTCGATCAATTAACTAATTTGGTCAATTAATATCCCTAAAAACTTGGTTTTGAAAAGACGCACAAAAATCTATTTTTGAGTTTTATTTGAGCTTCCTTAAAATAATGTCCAAGACTCAAATAAAGTTACAAAGGCACACATCAGCATCTATCAGCACTTGGCTTGAAAGACGCTTTAATTTGAGATAGTCTTGAAATATTAGTCTAGCAATAAACATAATTTTGGTGCATCAAAATAGAGGTGCTTACACGCCGCTCATGCAAAAATGGAAGAAATGCAGAGAAGAGGAGGGAGGGATGAGAGAAAGTGTGCAATCAAGGAAGAAAACTCTAGACCTAACTGCTTGAGTTGCTTGATCGAGTTTTAAAAAGGTCGCATTGTAGTACAGTCAAAAAAAACATTCAAAACAAATATAATTTATTACTCGAATTTTAAAGTCCGAGGTCGAACACATAGAGCAAATTAGGGTTTAGAAATCGAGATTACACCATTAGAATTTAAAAGAATATGCAATAAGATCAATGTTATAGTGCAAAAAGATAGGAATAAATGTAAGGCACAAAATACTAAAGGAACCAATATATGTGAGTAAAGCACAAAATTGAAATTGGACGTTTGATTTGTGAATCAAATGCCTCAAAATGATGATGCTACAATGCTTAATCTTTCTTCTTTCTTCTGCTTCTTCTCCTGTTCTTTTTTCCTATTTCTGCCTTTGTCTTCAACCTTCTTCTTTATCTTCCTTCTTCTCTATTCTCTAGTGGCTCCTTGCTTATTCTTCTTCTTTGGCTTCCTTGCCTTAGCTTCTCTTCCTCTACCTTCTCCTCTCTCTCGGCTGCCTTCAACTTTTTCATCCTTCTGTTCCTTCCTTCTCTTTTCTTTCTTCCTTTGCCTTCCTTGCTCTTTTCTTTCACCTCCTTCTTCGGTTCTCTGGCCTGTAGAGCAAAACCTACCCCTACCCACGTGAGCTCTATTTTCTCTTTTCTCTCATGGGTTTGCTCTCCCAGAGCCACTTCTCGGGTAATCGAGTTGGATACGCGCCTGGGACCAAGCCAACCAGCATGTGATGGTGGGTGAGGTGTGTAGTCTGGTTGGGTCACCAAGTCTGCGGGGTGTGATCGCGAATGAGCCGTCGGGTCAGGTGAGTGGGGACCTCACCCCGTGAGTTGGAGGCGAATAGCCTTATGCAAAATTCCTTTTATAAAGGTGCAACGTGCCAAATGTTTCCGAGGTGGGACTAACTTCCCACCCCCATTAGTGTGTGCCTGCAGTAGAGGGGCATCCTTTGATTGTAGTTGCAGTGATGGCTCTTGGCTTTAATTGGCCACTTGGAGTTATTTGCGAGAGTGCCTCGCACAGCCTGGGACTATGACCTAGAGTGATCAAGGCCTGGAGAAGCTTGCAAGGAAGCTTCAGGCAGTGCGTCAATGGCGGTGCACCCCTGGACCTGAAATCACACAAACAGCCTCACGGCCACGTTAAAAGTTCAGGGAGCTTTGCCAAGGTGCGACGAACATGCAAAGGTGGTCAGCGTGTCGTGGGAACGCCTTTGGGCACGTGCCTAGGGCACACTACAGCCATGTGTGTTGATGTGTTCAGGGGAGCATTTGGGTGAGTGGCAGAGTGTTGTGAGTGGGGGTTATGATCAGTGAGTCGAGGAAGTGCTTAGGGATCGGTCGGCGAGGAGGGAGGTGGTCTGTGTGGGTATGGCGAACTCGTCGAAGTGGTGGCCGGAGTTGAAGGGGATGATGATGGTGGAGTGCAGCAGTGGTCGTTTGAAGGAAATACAAAGGGGAAAAGAAGCTAGAGAGTGAGAGGACCTATATAGCAGTGAAGAGAGGAAGGGGGAGGTAGGAATGGAATCTGGCTCGTATCATCGGCATCGAGATGAAGGTGCTCAATGAGGGAGGTCGGTGAGGATGAAGGGGAGGCAGGAGCGTCGGCGAGTATTGCGTGATGCGGACGAGTGAGAGGAAGAGGAACCTACCATCGGTATTGTGGCTAGGCGACGAGGAAGAGTAGGAGAGGTAGCTAGAGTTTGACGATCAAGTCAGCCAGAGGAGGAGAAATGAAATTGAGGGGGTTCTCTGGCTGATTTCAATTGTTGGAGATGCAGGGCGAAATGGGGTGTCTTAAATTGGCCCTGGAGGTTGGTTTTGTGCTTGGAAGACAAGCTTCCAAGCACGGCAAGGTCGCCGACAATGGTAAGTCGAGAGAGGCTCAAATCTCTCATGCATTCGCATGAGAGATTGGATACCAAATAGGCCTTCTAATTGGGTTCACATTGGAGGGGATTTCTTAGAGAATCTCCCTTTCAATTTTGAAGGGGATTCTCTGAGAGATCAGGGAGAAATCTCCCTTTCAAGCTCGCCGGAGTAGGATTCCCTCCACGATAATGGCAGAGGGACCGAATTGCAAGGAACGAAGAAGAAGGTAGGGGGTCAAATGTAAGGATTTTTGAAAGATAGGGGTAGAAATGTAGTTGGGTAAGACCTATTTGCAAAGTTGGTCAAGATGAGTTCCCCTTAGGTATAAATTTTGGTACAACCATAATTTGGACTTATGGAATCAAATGGTGAGGTTGGATTTTTTGTTTGACCACGTTTGACTAGGCAATTTACGTAAAAACCCAATTTAGGACAAACATTTGTCTAAGACCCCATTTTAGGTCAAGATAGGTTCCAATGGCCAAATTGAAGGTTCTAAATCCTAGAGAATATTTCTCTATGATTTTTAGAGGGTTTAGGTGAATTTTATCGTGACCAGAACCATGTTAAATCAAGTGGGTCAATTTTAGGCTTACAAGAATTCATTAAATTCCAAGAATTCACATGAACCCTTTTCTGTTTGAACCAACCCACTTTTTATCTTATTAAGACCTTTTGACCTTTGTTTAGCCCCTGAGAAACCCGTTGTTGTACTGCAATGGGAAAATTGCAATTTTACCCCTTGTTTCTTACTTTTCTCTCAGAATGGTTATTCAGTGAATTAGGATCTCGAGTTGGTTATGTAGTATCTCTTGTTCTCTTTTATGGGTCAAAAGGAGCTAGTTAAGGCTCATGTTGGTGTTCCCATCATACCCTCATACTTATCTTTTGATAGTCCCATAGCAAAATTTTAAGGTTTTAACTTTGATTCAAGACCATGAGTTCCTTGATGCTCGAAACTATGATGAGTGATTTTTTCTTTCGATTAGGGTAGAATGCCAATGATAGGCCCAGAGGTACTCAAGTACCAACCAAGATCCAGACTTGACCAACTCTAGCCTCAGTCCATCGCGAAGGTTTTTATGGCCCACAGGAGCTATCCTAAGGTTTGTTGGACTCCGTGGTTGAAGCACCCGTGCTTGTAATAATTTTTTTGCCTCGGTTCAGTTTGCAGTGAATTTTTGTAAGAGAGAGACAGAGGATTTTTCTTTGTTTGGAGAGTTTTCTCTCTCTATTCTTCTTATTTCTATCTTCGGATTGGCTTCTCAACACGGTTTGTATCAGATTCCTAGTCCCTATCATCAATCCTCGAAGGATCCCTAACAATTAATGCTTCATGATATCACCACCCAAGGCAACCCCAGAACCATGGCTTTCAAGATTTCGAGATAATCCCGCCCATGGCTTTCTGTAGCTAAATCCTGACCCTGGCAATCAATATTTCGTGATAATGATGCCCATGGCATCTGAACCAGCACATGGTGCTTACATGCCCCCAGTAGGATATGTTAATATCCTAGGAGACGAGCACCGAGGAGACAATATGTAAATATCACGCTGGGAACTCATCTCAATCAACTTGTGTTGATCGGCCGCTACCAATCTAGGCAACTTTTTTCAAAATAATTTAAACATATTTGCATGATTTTGATACTTGTGTGCACTGAACCAGACTGTGTGTGGAATAGGGTGCTTAGCTTGCCGAGTCTCGTAAACCATAGGTCAGTTAATGAGGCTGAATACTCCCTAAGCCTTAGACCTAACACTTAAGCTTCACATTTTCCCTAACCTCTTGAGGGTTATCCAGATCTTAGCAGATACTTGAATTTTTAAGCCTAGGAGTCTAGCCCAAGAGGCCCAAGATCAGCATTCCTTATAAACTCTTTGGTGTCTTATTAGCACTTTTTTTCTTTCATTTTTTTTCTGGATGTGGTCTACAACTCAATTAATCCATTAATTTCTTACTAATGACTTTCTCATTCTTTTCATTTTGTGCTCCTTTTTGCTATTTTTCACTTTTTCCCTTTTTCTCCTCAAGATTTGTATGGCCTAAAAATTTTCTCTCCCCTCAGAATTTTTTTGTTCTTTTCAAGAATTTTTTCATATTTCTGGTATTTTAGGATATGTGATTTTTTTGTGGAAACGTTTGTGAGATGATTTTCACAGTGTTTTGCACTTTCGTACCCCACCATGCCTACGATTTGTAATGTCCCCCTTGTAAATTAGGTGGGTTCGAGTTCTGCTTAGATCATTCATTAGAATAGGTTCTGGGTGGGTGAACAAGTCGAGGTGACTGTTGCGGATGATTTTGTAGATTTCTTACTTGGAGGGGGTGAGATCAGTGTGACGAAAAAAATGCGGAATTGAAATATAAATAATCTCACAAATAAGCAATCACACAAGTAGACAAGAATTTTTAGGTGGAAACCCAAACCGGGTGAAAACCACCACCTAACCCTCTCGAGTTAGGATTTTCCGATCAACCAAGTTGATCAAAATCCACTAAACCGAATCACTTTACACGAGGGTGATTCAACCTCAATACAACCACGCTACTTAAACGAGGGTAGCGTACCCCAACCCCTTCTCTCCACGAGAAGGATTTTGTCTCGCGAAGGAGACGGGAATTCGCAAAGCGAATACCCAACCAAATAAAAAAGATAAAATAAACAAGTAATCCTATCGAGCCAACAAAGTAATTTTAAACCTAGCTTCTATAGGAATTAGGAAACTCCCCTTTGCAAGGAGTGCATCGAGTTGATGACGCGGTGCGTGAGCCACGCGACAGCGCAACTTCACTCTCGTGAACTACGGCGGGAGAGCGGGTGCGCGATGCTTGATGCTCTCAAGATGAATGGAACTAGAGCTTGGAGAGCAAGGGCTTCTCATGGACACAAAAGAGTGGAACTAAGTTGCTAAGGTGTGTCTTGTGTTTCTCTTGGTATATCTTTGTGTTGCAAAGGCTCCCCTCTATTTATAGAGGCATTAGGAAGGCTTTGGAAGGCTTGGAAAAGCTTCCATAGTCGTTGGGTGCAAAGCCCAAAAGAATCAGGCTGAAATCAGGACAATGATTACACTTGACAGGGTAATCAGACGTCTAATTCTGGCATCAGACGTCTGGAAGACCACTTTAAGACGTCTAATTTAAAGGTCAAACGTCTGATTTCGGGCGGGTTCCTTCCTGACTTGAATCAGATCTAAACAGGGTTCTTGTGCAAGTCCATCAGACGACATATAGGATGTCTGGCACTATGTCTTGACATCTGGAAACCTACTTTTTCGTGGGAATGGATTTGCAACGGCTAGAAAATCTCTGAGAAGAGATTTTTGGGTCAGTCGAGGCAAAACGGTCAATTTTCAGACGTCTGGAAGGGCTTAAGGACGTCTGATAAGGCTCTAACGGACATATCCTTGAGTGTGTGCTAAGAGAGCCAAGGGTCCACTAATTGGACGTCTAGCAAAGTCATTAGACATCTTCTAAGACGTCTGGACTAAGGTCTGGACGTCTGATTTCATCAGACAGAACACTACGTCCAGCCTAGTAGTTATCAGACGTCTGAAACAACAGTCAGACGTCTTAAAAAACTTTATCAGACGTCTGATTTGGCAATTAGACATCTAGAAACTCTGTTTGAACCCTATATTGGTTTTCTAAGTATTCTACAGAAAACCTAAGTATCCTAGGGTTGTGCGGGTGTTCCTAGGACTACTGTTGGGGTACTTTGAGGCTCTTTAACATGAATCTAAGTAACAAAAATAAAGTGCAACAGAAGAAACGAAAAATACAAGGAGTACAAGAGAAGAAAATCTATCCTATTCTTCATCTCCTTCCTTCTTCAATCTATCTTTCCTCACGAATCTCCTCTGTTTTCTATCGAGCTCCTCCAATCTGTCCTGGATGCGAGCTCGAACTCCGTCTAATCACATATCCATTTGCGATTGACCTGAAATCTCGGACTTAAAGTGCAAATGTTAAATGACACGTGTTTTGTTATCATCAAAATAAATGATCGTGGTGCTCTAGCACCAACAGATTTCAAAACTCAGGTACGAGTACCTGAGGTGGGGTCAGCTGTTCTAATGGATGAACCCTAAAGTACAATATGAATTCAGCATAGGAATGTCAAGAAAGGTTTCAAGTTTTTCAAAAATGAGAAGCTGCATCCCGTTAAGTGTTGACATCTGCACCATCGGCTGGGAGCAATGAGCTCAGGGAGAAGGAGGGTAAAGGATATCTCATCCAAATTTGTATCAGTTAGGTCAGTGAATGGTTTGAGTCTAACCGTTAACGATGAAAGGTTCTAAATCATGGCTGAGTGGATTGATTTCGATGGCTCCATTTCCAAAGATTCGTTGGATGAGGTAAGGTCCAATCCATTTTGATCATAGTTTTCCTTGGAACATTTAAGCTTGGCATCAAGGAGTAAGACTTTTTGACCAGGATGAAAGATCTTTCTGGATATGTGCTTGTCATGAAAGGCCTTAAACCGCTCTTTGTAAATTCGTGAGTTGTCATACACACCATGGCATAATTCATCGATCGCACTCATTTGAACCTTTCTGTGGGTTGCTGCCTTAGAAAGATCTATGTTGCAGTTCCGTATTGCCCAATAGGCATTGTGCTCCAATTCAACGGGGACGTGACATGCCTTCTTGTACACCAATTTGAAGGGAGACATACCAAATTGGGTTTTGTGGGTGGTCCTATAAGCCGACAAAGCTTTCGAATATCAGGATGACCAGTCTTTCCTATTAGGTCAAATAGTAACCTGGAGATTTTCTTGATCTCCCGATTTGATAGCTCAACTAGACCATTAGTTTGTGGGTGGTAAGGAGTAGAGATTTAGTGTGACACCCCGTATTTGGTCATCAGTGACCAAAACGGAGCATTAGTAAAATGGGCCCCTCCATTAGAGATTATAGCACGTCGAATCTTGAACTGTGAAAAGATGTTCTGATGAATGAATTTGATAACCACCTTATGATCATTGGTTCGGGTCGGAATGGCTTTGATCCATTTGGACACAGTTAATAGTGAGTAGAATGTATTCGAAGCTGCCCGAAATAGGAAAGGGTCCAATAAAATCAATCCCCCACATGTCGAAGATTTCACATACGAGAATAGGCTGTAAGGGCATCATATCTCGATGGCTGATGGTACCTAAGGTCTAGAAATGAGTGCATGCCCTACAGTGATTGTATGCATCTTTGAAAATTATGGGCTAATAGAAGCTACACTAGAGGATTTTTGTTGCGATTTTATGACCTGAGAAATATCCACCGCATGCCTGGTCATGGTAGAAGGGCAATATGTATTGAATTTCCACTTCCCTGACACATTGTCAGATGATTTGATCAGCATCGATGAGGAAAAGATATGGGTCTTCCCAGAAGTAATACTTGGCATCGGAAAGCAATTTGTCCATCTTGCCCTTCGGCCAATCGGACGGGATCTGATGTGATGCCAGGTAGTTTACTATATCAGCAAACCATGGAAGCCCTGTATTGATTGTTAGGTGGTGCTCATCAGGAAAATGTTCCGTGATGGGTTTGGAAGGGTCGATAATCTCAGAAGGAAGGCAGAACAAGTGATCAGCTACCACGTCTTGTTTTCCTGCCTTGTCATGAATCTCGAGGTCAAACTCTTGCAATAGCAAGATCCAGCGAATTAATTGAGGTTTCACATCCTTCTTTGCAAGGAGATCCCTCACAACTATGTGATCCGAGTATATGATAACACAGGAACCCAGGAGATATGATTTGAATTTTTCTAGGGCAAATAGTACGACGAGCAGCTCCTTCTCCGTAACCGTGTAGTTATGCTGAGCCTCGTCGAGTGTCTTGCTAGCGTAGTAAATTACCACGAGTTTCCCGTCAATTTTCTACCCAAGTATCGCTCCTACTGCAAAATCAGATGCATCGCACATGATCTCAAAGGGTTGAGACCAATCAAGGGACTGTAGGATCGGAGCTTGTGTCACTCAATCACAGAGGATTTCAAATGCTTTAGCGCATTCCCTGGAGATTACGAAAGGTACATCCTTAGGTAGTAGAGTGGTCAGGGGGCGAGCGATCTTTAAGAAATCAGGAATGAATCAACGGTAAAAATCAACGTGCCCCAGAAAAGATCGGATGTCCTTTATTGAGCTAGGCATTGGGTGTTTGGCAATCAGGTTCAGCTTGGCTTGATCGACCTAGATGCCTTTCCTGATATAAGATGTCCCAGGACAATTCCTTCAGGCACCATGAAATGGCACTTTTCCTAGGAAAGAACCAGATTCATGCTAATGGACCGCCTAAGGATTTGGACCAAGTGCAGGAGGCAATCGTCAAATGATTCTCCAAAAATTGAAAAGTCATCGATGAAGACTTCGAGATAATCACCTACCATATTTGAGAATATGGCAAGCATGCACCGCTAAAAAGTAGTTGGTGCATTGCAGAGACCGAATGGCATCCTTCAGAATGCATACATCCCAAAGGGGCAAGTGAAAGTTGTCTTTTCTTGGTCCTCAGGATGGATTGCCCTTCGTCCAATCCTGACCCTACGATCTGGAGTGATTGAGCTTAGCTGTATTCGATTACCCTAACCCTAGAGATTACCTCTACTCACCCCCTAGACACTTCCTCTTACCTGACGGGGGCAGCATTTCAGTCTCATTATCAATAAACACAACTCCCCTACTACACCAATCGATTCTATAAGAACGCTCGTCACTAACTAATCTCACTTATGAGTGGGGTCTAATTGAAGCGTATCCATGTGGAAAGAAGATACAACCGTAGGATAAGGGATTGGGTACTTGACTTGTTAGGGTACTTTTCACCACCCACGTTGACACAATATGAAATTCACCATGTGCCCAGGAGAATCTCACTTTAGATTGAAAAAGCAGAAGAACCTATTTCCCGCTAGTTTCTCGAGGATATGATCAATAAACGGTAGTGGGAAATGATCCTTCTTTGTGGAGGTATTGACTCTTCTATAATCAATGCAGACTCTCCATGATTTCGCCACACGGGTCAGTATGATTTCTTTGATTTCAGCCGTGATCACGGTGAGTCCTACATTTTAGGCACAACCTGGATTGGACTCACCCACCAACTGTCGGAGATCTGGTAGATGATCCGTACATTTAACCACTTGATGATCTCCTTTTTCATGACCTCCTACAGATTAGGATTCAGAAGTCTATGCATTCCACGGGAAGGTCGTGTGCCCTCCTTCGTGTAAATATGGTGTGTGTAGTAGGAGGGGCTGATACCAGTCAAATCATCGAGAGTCCATCCAATGGCTCTACGATGTTGCTGGGGAATAGTAATTAGACGAGATTCCTGATCATGTTTGAGTCTAGAGTTGATAATCATAGGAAACGTCTAATTGGAACCGAAAAAGACGTACTTAAGATGGTCGGGAAGAGGCTTGAGTTCCAGAACAGGGTTATCAGTAGCAGCGGGTGGTTTGGGGTGTGTATCAGTAGCAAGGGAAGGAGTTATCGTTGTGTCTAAGTCAAGTTCAAACTCTTCTGATTGCGGGGTTTGATCCTCTTGTCGTTGATTAGAAGTTATCAGGTTTTCCTCAATATATGGATCATCAACCACTGCCTTGATGTCACATATTTGTTCTATAACACTACAATTAATCCCTTGTTGGGCCCTAAAGATGTCGATCTTTAATGTATGATTTCCGAATTTCAATTCAATTTGGCCCTCCTCACAATTTATGTTGGCCCTAGCAGTTGCCAGAAAGGGTCTCCCTAGTATAATTAGTGTATCCCTCAGGTTTTCTGGAGCATCCATATCCAAGACTACAAAGTCCACCGGGAAATAGAAATCCCATACCCTAACAATGACATCCTCAGGAACTCCTTTAGGTGACTTAATAAATTAATCAGCCAACTCTAATGTCACCTCTGTCGATTTAAGCTCAGATTCCTCAAGGTGGTCAAGTAGGGATGTAGGTATTACGTTTATGGAGGCTCCTAGATCTAATAAAGATCTATCAAATTGGGTATCACCAATGGTGCAGGAAATCAGGGGAGTACCTAGGTCTTTTGTCTTAGGTGGGAGTTTTCTTAATATTACAGAGCTAGCTTTCTCTGACAGTACGATTGGACTCCCAATTTTTGTTCGCAGCTTACACTTAGGTGTACACATGTCTTTCAGAAATCGTGCGTAAGTCAGTACGTGGCAGATTGCATCCATCAACGGGATGTTTATATGGACCTGTTCAAAGAGCTTGACCAGATCCTCCTCAAGAGCCACGGGTTTATTTGTCCTCTTTCCCTTGGTCATGGCCTCGGGAAATGGAACCTTGCAAGATTCTTCTAGAATAGGTCCAGGTTCTTGATCAGGGATAGGGGTATCCTGGATAACTATCATAGGGCTTGGGTTAGTACTACCAGTCTAAAAGTGGCTTAGGTAGGGTGGGTCTTGTGTTGCTTTGCCACTACGAGTTGTAACGGAATTTAATCTTGCCTGGTTTTGGTTTGAAGTTGGTAAAATAGGTAGCTGCTGCAGAAATCCTGCATATAATGTTGAAGCTTCCATCCCATCAAGTGATGGAACAGAAGGGGCCTGATAAATCATGTGGGCTTGGCCCTGATTTGGGTTCATAATGCACCTCTGGTTCGGCATGTTATTTGGATTCGGTAGAGATTGCGAAGGGAGTGTGCTAGGTTGGTAGGAATTCACCATCTAGGTGAGTTGATTGTGAACCTCTGTGATCTCGTCCTTGTGCTATTTTTGCATAGCCACATTCATCTTCTGAATGCCATCCAGAGTTTGAAGGATAAGTGTCATTTGATCTGTTTGAGTTGGCCCAGATTGATAGGTGGGGTTGGACCGAGGCTGAGGTGGTAGATATGAATGAGGAGCTTGTGGACAGGGTTGATATGGTGGTCTTTGATTCTGATTATTTTCCACCCACAGGAAATTAGGATTATTCCGCCATCTAGGGTTATAGGTGTTATAGAATGGGTCATTCTGGATGGTGTTGAGGTCCTCACAGGTCTGAGGAACCTCAGGAAAGTTAGAGTACGAGGGTTCAGAGTTCCCCCAACTAGAGTTGGCATGATCAAAGTTTCCTTCGATCCTAGAGTCAGACAGGGGTGGATACGGGCCCATCCCCTGAGAAAATCGATGATAGATGTTATGCACAGCTTCCCTCCTAGAGGGCGGCTTGTGCAAATGGGTTTTGCACAGAGGTGGCTTACTGCAGATGCCGAGTCAATTCATCCATCTTCTTATCAATGATAGAGACCTTGTCCAACTGACTTGCCATCAATTCCAAGTCGACGAATGCGGACAGGTCCTGCGTCTCATGTGCTCCCCTTGGATTTGTCGATGCACGAGCATTCATCTAGTAGAATAAGCCCATGGATTCATTATTGATGGAGTTCTCGCACATATTCTCGAGACTCTCCCACATAATGTCTTCATGTTGACCCATGATTTTTCCTCTGCAGGTTGCATTGACGAATAAGTGGATATCTTCATGGAGTCCCTGGTAAAAAGACTGGACTTGTTCCCATTTAGGAACTCTGTGATGGGGGCACTTTCGCAAGAGGTCCAGGAAATGGTCTCATGCTTCATGAAGGGGTTCTCCAGATTGCTGGGTGAAGTGTGTGATCTGGTGTTGTAAGGCATTCGTCCGACCAGCAAGGAAGAACTTTTTCAGAAACTCAGATTGCAGTTCAACCCATGTGTTGATTGGATGTGTTTGAGTCTCATACCAGTGAGCTACTTTGTCCATGAGAGAAAAGGACAACATCATCATGAGAAGAATATCCCATTTTGGACATCTGACCCAAAGGTCTGGGCTAGATGTTTGAGTTGCTTGTTGTGCTGGAAGGGATCCTCGAAATTAAGCCCATGAAACTTAGGAATAGCATGAATCATGTTGGGCATGAGTTCAGAATCAGGACCTCCAACCAGGATTTGGACTCGAGGTTCAATCACCACTACTGCAGGATTGTAGTGATCTCGCATCATAGGATGCTGCGGTGGGTTCACAAAAGCTTGAAATAAATCATTGAGGCTCTGAAGTTGGTTCTCAAGGTTGTTCTCTTCTTCTACTGGTTATGCGATGATGATTGAAGAAGGAGAATTTGGTTCAGATGAATCAAAGGAGATGTCATGAGGTGGGGTTGCTGCACAAACACGGACGTCGAGGCCTGGCCTCGGTGGGAGTGAATCACTAAAGGAGTCCTCAAGGATGGTCTTAAGGACCTCCTACCGAACATGCACCGATGGTTTGGACAAGAGTAGAATGTGCTGGACCCAATCAAGACACCCAAAAATTTGGATGACTATAGAGGTTCGGGGAGGATGATACCCATTAGTCAGAAAAGCCATGCACTTGAGAAATACCTGGGTAGCCAGAGGGGGAGAGTCCCCGCAAAGAACCGTACACTATAGAGCACCCCGACGAGTTACAGGGTTTCCCCCACCCGACCTCTCTTGCCACTGATGTTCTAGGTAGACTAGAATGGGGACTTTGACCTCTTAGGTCTACCAGTTTTAATTAAGAGCAAGGGGGCTTAAGATTTCACTTGACCTTTAGATGTACTGAGTGCGAAAAGTGACCTAATTTCAAGGTTGGCTGACCAACAAGTGGTCGACTTCACCTATTTGTCCTTTATGAAATTTTAAGTCCTTTCTTTTAAGATTCAAATGAGATTTACAGCCTGAATTTTAGGGTTTCCTTGAATAGATCTCTTCAACCAAGGCTTAGGCACACCTCTTTTTGGAGAGTTGATTCTTACTTACGAAGGTGTGTCTCTAAAATCGTAAATTGAAATCCTTAGTTTGCCTCTAATATTGGTCCACTTTAGTTTGTCAGAATATGGTATCTAGGGCTCAATCAAGATGGCGGTAGCCCTAGTTACATTAAATGGGTGCACAAATCAAATTAGGCAACTTGGTGAAATTAGCTAGAAATTGAAAGTAAGTAGCCCTAATTGATTTTATCCTTTTTTGCCTTTTCAAAGAGATTAATCAGAAATTGCCTGCCCCAGGCATGTTTGATGTGTAGCCATCTTCTTTTGAATCTTCTCCCTAAAACAACCACAACAAAATAGAGATATCAAGTTAGTACCAAATCAGCAATTGTAATCAAGATTTCTGAATCGCCTGTTGCTCCGCGGCAGCTGCACCAAAATGTTTGAGACACTTGATCGAGTTTTAAAATGGTCACATTGAAGTATAATCGAAAAAAGCATTCAAAACAAATACAATTTATTACTCGAATTTTAAAGTCCGAGGTTGAACATAGGGAGAAAATTAGGGTTTAGAAATCAAGATCACAACTTTAGAATTTAAAAGAATATGCAATAAGATCTATGTTATACCGCAAAAAGATAGGAATAAATGTAAGGCACAAAATACTAACGAAACCAATATATGTGAATAAAGCACAAAATTGAAATTGGATGACTAATTTGTGAATCAGACGCCTTAAAATGATGATGCTACAGTGCTTGATCTTCCTTCTTTCTTTTGCTTCTTCTCCTGTTCTTCTATCTCTATTTCTGCCTTTGTCTTCAATCTTCTTCTTTATCTTCCTTCTTCTTTATTCTCTGGTGGCTCCTTCCTTAATCTTCTTTGTCTTCCTTCTTCACTATTCTCTAGTGGCTCCTTCCTTATTCTTCTTTGTCTTCCTTGCCTTAGCTTCTCTTCCTCTGCCTTCTTCTCTCTCTCAGATGCCTTCAGCTTCTTCCTTCACTTCCTTCCTTCTCTTTTCTTTCTATCTCTGCCTTCCTTGCTCTTTTCTTTTAGCTCCTTCTTTTGTTCTCTGGCCTACAGAGCAAAGCCTACCCCTACCCATGCAAGCTCTCATCTCTCTTTTCTCTCTTGGGTTAGCTCTCCCAGAGCCACTTCTCGGGTAATCAGGTTGGAAACGTGCTCGGGACCCTACCCACCAGAGTGCGGTGGTGGGCAAGGTGTCTAATCGGGTTGGGTCACCAGGTCCACGAGGTGTGATAGCGGACGAGGCGTCAGGTCAGGTGATAGGGGACATCACCCTTTGAGTTGGAGGTGAATAGCCTTATGCAAAAATTCCTTTTATGCAGGTGTAGCACTCCAAATGTTTCCGAGGTGGGACTAACTTCCCAGCCCTTTTTGCGCGTGCCTGTGGTAGAGGGGCGTCATTTGATTGCAACTACAATGATGGCTCTTGGCTTCAATTGGTCACCTGGAGATGTTTGTGAGAGTGCCCCACGTATCCTGGGACTATGACCTGGAGCAGGCACGGCCTGGAAAAGCTTGCATGGAAGCTTCAGGCAGTGCGTCAACGGCAGCGAGCCCCTAGACCTGAAATCACACAAACAGCCTCATGGAAACGTTAAAAGTTCAGGGAGCTTCTCCAAGGTGCGGCGAACGTGCAGAGGTGGTCGGCGTGCCGTGGGAACGCCTGTGGGCGCGTGCCTTGGGCACACTACGGCCGTGTGTGTGGGTGTGTTTGGGGGTGCGTTTGGGTGAGTGGTGGAGTGTTGTGAGTGGGGTTATGATTAGTGAGTTGGGATGGTGCTTATGGATTAATCGCCAAGGAGGGAGGTGGTCTGTGTGGGTGGAGCGAACTCGTCGGAGCCGTGGCCGAAGTTGAAGGGGATGATGGTGGTGGAGTGCGGTAGTGGTCATTTAAAGGAAATAAAGAGGGAAAAAGAAGGTAGATAATGAGAGGACTTATCTAGCAGTGAAGAGATGAAGGGGGAGGCATGAATGTCATCTGGCTCATATCATCGATACCAGAGATGAAGGTGCATCGTAATGGAGGTCAGCGAGGACGAAAGGGAGGCAGGAGCATCAACGGGTGCTGCATGACGCGGACGAGCAAGAGAAAGAGGAACCTGCCACAGGTATTGTGGTTAGGCGACGAGGAAGAGTAGGAGAAGTCGCCGAAGCTTGATGAGCAGGAAGGGTAGAGGAGGAGAAACGAAATTGAGGGGGTTGTCACCCTGATTTCAAGCTTCGGAGAAGCGAGCCGAATTGGGGCATCTTAAATAAGCCTTGGAGGTTGGTTTTGTGCTTGGAAGCCAACCTTCCTA
Organism: Thalassia testudinum; assembly: GCA_037157565.1. Taxonomy (NCBI): domain Eukaryota; kingdom Viridiplantae; phylum Streptophyta; class Magnoliopsida; order Alismatales; family Hydrocharitaceae; genus Thalassia; species Thalassia testudinum. The sequence continues at coordinate 74,304,928 of JAZHRO010000003.1, read as the reverse complement.
GCATGGAAAGGTCACCGAATATGGTAACTCGAGAGAGACCCAAATCTCTCTTGCATTCGCATGAGAGATTGGCTACCAAATAGGGCTTCTAATTGGGTTCACATTTGAGGGGATTTCTCAGAGAATCTCCCTTTCAATTTTGAAGGGGACTCTTTGAGAGATCAGGGAGAAATCTCCCTTTCAAGCTTGCCGAAGTAGGATTCCTTCTGCTATAATGGCAGAGGGACCGAATTGCAAAGAATGAAGAAGAAGCTTGGGGGTCAAATTTAAGGGTTTTTGCAAGATAGGTGTAGAAATGTAATTGGGTCGGACCTGTTTGCAAAGTGAGTCAAGATGAGTTCCCCTTAGGTCCAAATTTTTTTACAAACCTAATTTGGACCTAAAGAATCCAATGGTGGGTTTGACGAGGTTTGGATGGGTAATTTACATAAAAGCCTAATTTAGGGCAAACATTTGTCTGAGACCCCATTTGAGGTCAAGATAGGTTCTAATGGCCAAATTGAAGGGTCTAAACCATAGAGAATATATTTCTATGATTTTTAGAGGGTTTAAGCCAATTTTATTTTGACCAAAACCTTGTTAAATCAAGTGGGTCTATTTTAGGGTTATAAGAAGTCATTTGCTTCCCAAAATTCACATAAACCCTTTTCTGTTTGAACGAAGCCACTTTTTATCTTGTTAAGACCTTTTGACCTTTGTTTAGCCCTTGCGAAAACCATTGTTGTACTGCAACGATAAAATTACAGTTTTACCCTTATTTTTTGCCTTTCTCTTAGAATGTTTATTCAGTGAATTAGGATCTCCTGTTGGTTATGTTGGAGCTCTTGTCCTCTTTTGTGGGTCAAAATAAGCTAGTTAGGGCTCATGATGGTTTTCCCATCACTAAGTTAAATGTGACTCCCTAAAAATTAACCTAGGAGTTGGTCTATCTAGGAAATAAAAAATTAATAGTGGATACTCGTTCCTTCAAAAAATCCGGTTAGGCTGAATAACGGGAGGGTTGGGCCCAAACATAACCTAGCAAAATCATTGGGGGCTTGTATAAACTTATGCCTGTCATTTGGCAAGGCCCCTCAGCCTAGCACCATATAAGGATGAACGAATTGATACCAACTATAGAAAAGTTGAAACCTAGGTAGCAAGCCTATGTTTGTTGAAACCTTAGGGGTCAAATTTTTACAAAATTTTAATTAGGTATAGGAGCTTAAAATGCATAGGAATGTGATGGGCATTAGTTGGAGTAATGCCCATTTATTTTATTTTTTTTGTGTGTGTGTGAATTAGGTGGGAAGTGATGCCCAAGCCACTTGAAAGGAGGTTTGCAAATAAGGATTTTTTATTTAAGTGTTTTAGGGTTTTAATCAAGAACTTGTGTCCTTTGGGATTATCTCTTATTAAAATTTCAAACACGATTTTGCAGTTCCACAAATAATAACAATCAAGTTTTAGTTGGTGGTGTTCAATTCCTTTAGAGTTGATGAGACTAAGAGAGAAATTAAAACCGTAATGTGGAAATCCTATGTATGTAGCTCCTAAAAAAATGAATCTCTTTTCAAAATCTTTAAAGTTGATGATTCAAATTGGAAAAAAACACCACCACATATTGTAAAACCAAACAACGAATCCAAAAATTGTTTTTTTCTGATTTTATGAAACTGTTTGATATTTTCGTAGAATTTTTCTTCTTACTAGTGTCAAGAGATAGAATTGACAAATTTGAGGAATTTATTTTGCAGAAACCTCAAATGTTCTCAAAAATTTTTGAGAATTTTATATGGTGTAGAAAATTACCTAACGTTTCCACACATATATATTTTCCCCAAATCTTGTGATTAGAAAAATTCATAAAATTCACGAACAATAAGAAAATAGTTAGAAAAAAAGGTCTGTTCGAAAATTTTTAAAATTTTTATATTTGGTAAAATTTCTTAAAAATTGGACTCAAGGTTATTGACACAGAGGGGCTTCCATAGGTAAAATATGGTGAATTGAGGAAGCTCCTAATTGCTTGAACCTAATTTTTGAAAGTCAAGACAGAACTCTATATTTTCAAAAATCAAACACCAATAAGGTAAAGGTGGTGGATAAATGAAGCAAACACGCAACACAATGAGTTGTAGGGTTCCACCACCCTCAATTTTTCTTATTTTTAATTTTTTTCATAATTTAAGGACTTTTTCAGAGATTTTGTTTTCTGTAAAAGGAGATAGCCTAGGCTACTAAATTAAAGTAAGCAGGAAGACAAGATCACTTGTACTTTCTGCTACAAGCGAATCTAAATCCTACTCTCACTCGTGATTCACGCCTGAACAAAACACAAAACAAAATTTGTGAAGACCTCATAAAGCAAGAGAGAGAAAAACAATGTGACTAAGCCGTGTCCCCTGACAACGGTGCCAAAAAGTGACACAGGTAATATGCGTTTTGTTAAAGATGCAAACTAGTGTCGTTGTAGCATGTAAATTCACAATCAACTTTTACAATTTATTAAACCTATATAATGGAATATCTAGGGTCGTCCAAGGAGGCCAATTTGTTAATCACATGAAATGATTCTCTCTCTCACCTCTCAAATCAACACAAGTATTTTTGCAATTTTGGTTTTGTTATTTTTTTAGAGTTTTCAAAATAATCGGGTAACAGAATGCGAGTATGATAAATATGCTAAAGACTATGCCTATCATTAACCTAAGTGACAAGAAGAAAACCCTTTTCTTCTAAGTTCACCCAAGGCAAGTGCACCTAGGGTAATAAGAAGAAGCTATGGTGCACTAAGCTACTAAAAGCATGAAAAATACTTTAACATAAATGTAGAAAGTGGAAGGCAAATTGCTCTTGTATTGCGAGAATCTGGAGTACATGTAGAGGAATGCTTCTTGAAATAACAATAAATTACTAGCTAATACAAAAGATAAAGTAGAAGATAAAGAAGAGAGGGATCCTCTAAAAGAAGTTTTTGATGGCTCTTACTCAAAGTGTGCTTGCCATACACTTGAAAAGAGCTATCCTTAGCTTCTTCCTCCTCCAAGTTGTCTACTTGAAGTGGGCATTTGCTCGACGCGTAAATCACATTTTAAAAGAATTTTTAGTTGTAGTATAGCACGAAAACACATCGACAAATAGAAAAACTCCGGTGAGTACTAGGTCGTTCGTAGGGAGGCAATCTTTATTTTTGCAGAAGCTTTTCAATGAAAATTGCTCTACACAGATATTTATATATGTATATAGATATACGAATCCGATATCATGCATTCAAAAGATCAGAATTTTATTACAATTAAATAAATTTTTCATAATAGTGAATGCTACTAGAAAAAAATAGATAGATAGGGAGAGAGATAGAGAGAGAGACTGATAGAAGGTGGCGGAGAGATGATGTCTCTTGTAGGATGCTTCTGCGAGGTGCAACAGCACCTCAGATCAAGAGCACCAGGACGAAGGTCAGAGTGGAGTTGCATCGAGAGAGCTTTGGTGTGAAGGAAGGTCAAAGAGTTGTATCTAGAGGTGCCTTCAACTGGGTGACCCTAGGCCTTCTTTTATAACTTTGATGAGGGGAAAAGTGGGCAATTTAGCTCTCTATCTCATGTAACAACTCTTGGTCAATCAAATCCGTCAATCAAGAGATCAACGGATCAGATCTGACCTCAAAAGAGCCTCCAATGCACCTTCATCACGTGGATTGAACTTGGGCTCGACACGTGGCAGCTTTGTAACCCTTGAACCCTGATCTGATAGACCCCCTCGCCTACGTATACCCTCTTCAATTTTCCTACTTGCCACTCACTCAATCTGAGTGCCTTATCCTCAGCCGTCTGATCTCATGATTAGACAGCTAACGTGGGTGCGCAGCTCGCCTTTGCACTTCAAAAATCATGTGGGATCACCCGTTCAGCCAAGATCTGCTCTTGACTTGCCACATGGCTGCATCGCCATGCTCCGCTCGACATCGGATGGCCAATAGCACCTGTGCGCTACTCTTTGTTGATTTAAGCATCACGTGGCTCGAACTAGCGCACTTCGCTTCCAGCGTAAGCACGTGAGCCAACGTGCAATGCATGAGTTTTGTTATAGTTTCCTCTTTGTGTTTATCTATTCCTAACCATTGGATGGTTGACGTGGATGCACCGTGGACCTCTGGATGGCCATCCAACGATTGAGAGCAGGCAAAGGATGGTCTTCAGAGATGGGTTGGCAGTGAGGGGCAGTTGTGATGGCACAACATGGCACCATCATGGTCGTACATCTTCTTTTCTTTGTATTTGTTGATGTGGACCTCCGATCAGGTTGATTTTTGCACCGTTGGACTACGATCGCTGATCCAGATCCATCCGTGCAGTTGTATTTTTCATCTAGGACTTGGATCTTTGCTCTCTACCTCTGTGGCCTTTATTCTTCTCTAGACTACACAAGATGCTCTAGTTGTCTGATCAAGACGATTTGGGAATTGTTGGACTCTCGTTGTCCTCCTGATCAGGTCTATATGGTCTGATTTATCATCCACAACTTCAAAACATCTATGATTAAAATCATCTCTCATTAGTACATAAAATGATGATATTATCTATATGACTAATAAACTAGCTATTGTGTAAATTACGATGCCTATGAGTGCATTATTCCTATGTTATGCTAGAATCTAGCTTAATTCAAGCGATTTAGGTTGCATGATTGCCATGCAATCACACCTCGATGCCTAAATCTTACTAGTCCCTAGCAAATGCAAGACTAAATGCAAAATGTTCCTATATGACTAATTTTTATTAGGAGTTTGACTAGAGGTTTACGTCTTTTGTTTTCATCTGAAGCTTTAGTAATCTAAATAATCGTGACTGTGTTTTGGTTTAGCCTATGCAATGGATCCAAGTGAAAGCCAGTCCTCATCTAAAGCTCGTACTTGACCCTTAGCAAAAATCTATTACGATAGTAAAACTTCTTCCCTTGAGGCTATAAAGTAACCTATGTATTCAACCCCGGCTTTTGGCTTAGGTAGAAAATTGATGAGTCAATTAGATTCGTATTTGGTGGCTCACACTCATTTAATGCTACATATAGACTAGTACTTTAGAACCTATATTTCTAGATTATGAAATAATTTCGCTCAGAGAGAGGTGAGAAATTATGCTCTCTTTAGTTCCTTTGTACACATTCTCTCTCTTTCTTTCTCTTGCTTTTTCCTTTTCTTATCTTTTCGTTTCTTTTCTTTCTTTTTGACAATATATTTGGTGGTCTCTCCTGGCATTAACACTTTGATTAGGTTCTGATAACTCTACGACTAAGTCAGAATTCCTCAGCCCGTATTCAGGTCACCAGAAATATAGAAAAATAGGTCAAGGCTGTATTGTTGGACTATGAGGGTGGTAGGTGTTGTTGCCTCAATAAATTCTAACTCATAAACGAATTTTCTTTTTGCTTTCTTTTTATGTATATATATTTTTTTATTTTCTTTTTCCTCTCTTTTTTTTCTATATATATCTTTTTTTTTCAAATATCTAAAAATGCAACATAGTATAGCAAATGAACTTTTATTTCCGAGGAATTATTTGGGATTAGGGGTGTTCAAGAGGATATCGGGTGGCTTATTTGGTGGAAATGCCTATTCTTGTCACTCAGAATGGAATCAATAGGATAGTGTATTTTTGACCCTGACATTAATACCCTCCTTCAGCCGAGGTTTCCATAAAAGATGGTTGTGACCATCAACCTTAGTCCTACTTTTATCAAAACCCGCTCCCTGTATATTTGCCCTATTTGGTGGCTCTCAAAAATATTCGCACTAAGAACTTGTATGCAGAAACCAAGAGCGAAAGCTTTACCTAACTCCGAGTATCATTATCCAATAATCTAGAAGTGAAGATTCCTCATACTAGACATAGAGCACCAGTAGCCATTCTACTCTCACCTCACACTTGTTTGATTGATCTGTTAGAAGATAGTTTGCCTAACTCCATAATTACTGTTCAAGTGTTTAGTAGAAGAAGTGATGCTTCTTCTTGACAAACTAAAGATGTTTATATGTCTTCAAAGACGATCCATTGCAAATTCTAGGTGTAAGTGTGGAATTATACTTGATTCTAAACTCACGAATCAACTTAATAATAAATCCCTAATAAAACCATAATAAAAATTTTTTATTCCTAAATGCATTTTTTTTGACATAAAAATTAGAAATGCAATGCCCACCCACCCATGCATGTTCATTACAATGTCCTCATTGAAATTTATGCATGAAAATCAAAATATAATAAGTATGAGGAGGGGATATCACCTGACTATGCTTTTTAATCTAGGTCAGCATGAATACAGAGGATGCAGATCGTACTTGTACAAAGTACTAGGTTGCCTCCCAGCCAATGCTAAGTTTAACATCATTTGCCAGACTTAGTTCAACTTTAAGAGGATTCCAGAAGGTTAATGTGACCATCGAGAATGGGATCAGAGTTTTGCATGATATAAGGCTTCAATCTTTGACCATTCAGTTTTGTTTGATGGTTGGTCTTAGGATCCAGGATAAGCATAGCTCCATGAGCGTAGACTTTCCTTAAAATGAAGGGACCTGTCCACATTGATCTTAATTTTCTTAGAAAGAGATTCAAGCGTGCATCAAATAACCAAACTTTTTGATTTGGGGCAAGGCTTTTTCTGAAGATGTACTTTTCATGTAAAGCTTTTGTCTTATTCTTATATATTCTCATGCTTTCATAAGCATCATTCCAGATTTCATCCAATTCAGTCAATTGTAGTTTTCTTTGTCGTCCAAATCAATGGAGATCCAAGTTAAATGTTCTAATTACCCAATAAGCTTTATGTTCAAGCTCAATGGGTAGATGGCAAGATTTTCCATAGACCAAATGGATTGGAGACATTCCAATCAGAGTTTTATACGCAATCCGATAGGCCTAGAGAGCATCATCCAATTTGGTAGACTAATCCTTCCAATCCGAGTTGACCATCTTCTGAAGGATCTTTTTAATTTCTCAATTGGAGATTTTAGATTGTCCATTGGTCTATGGATGGTATGGAGTAGAGATTCTGTGAGTGACTCCATACTTGGCTAGTAAGGTCTTGAATTCGTTCTGAGTGAAACGGGACTTGCCATCACTAATTAGAGCTTTGGGTACACCAAACCGACTAAGGATGTTCTTTAAAAAATCCATGACCACTTTATGATCATTGGTTTAGGTCAAGATGGCCTCAATCCATTTGGATACATAATCAACTGCTACCAGAATGTACAGGTATCCAAATGAATTGGTAAAAGGTCCCATAAAATCATCACCCAAAACATCAAAGATTTCAACTTCAAGGACTGGACTTACGGGCATCATGTCTTTCTTGGTCATGTTTCATAGAGTTTGGAAAATGATACATGACTTACAGAAGTTGAACGAGTCATGGAACAAAGACAGCCAATACAATCCACTCTACAGTACCTTGGCTACTACATTTTTTCCTGAGAAGTGACCTCCACAAGCAAAAGTCTGGCAGAATTCTAGTACACTTATGATCTTGTCTAGAATAAAACGGTGGATAACTTGATCCATGAAAACTTTCAATAGCTTTAGGTCTTCCCAAAAGTAGTATTTGGCATCGGAAATCAACTTATCCCATTTATGCTTAATCCAATCCATGGATAGTTTTCTGATGGCCAAGTAGTTGACAATATCTACAAACAAAGGTAGTTTGAAAATAATCAAGGGAGTCTTATCAGGGAAAGAATCACAGAGTTGAGGAGTTGTAGATTCTACAAGGATTCTGGAGAGATGATCTACCACTAGATTTTGGACACCATACTTTTCTTTGATTTGTAAATCAAATTCTTGCAATAGAAGGATCATCTGATTAATCTAGGTTTTGTGTCCTTTCTAGACATCAGGTGCATTAATGCAGTATGATCTGTGAAGATTGTAACATGAGATCATAGTAGGTAAGGTCTAAACTTCTCCAGAGAAAACACTACTTCAAGCAACTCTTTTTCTGTAGTGGTGTAGTTTCCTTGAGCCTCATCTAGAGTTTTACTAGCGTAGTAAATCACAGATGGTTTCTTGTCTACCTTTTGTCCCAAGACTACCCTGATGGCATAATCAGAGGCATCTGTCATGATTTCGAAAGGATGATCCCAATTAGGAGGTTGTATGATGTGTGAATGTGTAATAGCCTCCTTCAGCTGATTAAAAGCCTTTAAGCAATTTGAATCAAAATCAAAGGATTGATCTTTTACCAACAAGTTGTTTATGGGCCTTGCCACCTTAAAAAAGTCCTTAATAAATCGACAGTAAAGTCCCACATGTCCAAGAAACGATCTTACTTGCTTAACCGTCGAAGGTGGTGGAAGTTTGATTATAGTGTCCACCTTGGCTTTATCCACTTCGATTCCTTTTTTAGACACAACATGGCCAAGGACTATGCCCTCCTTGACCGTGAAGTGACTCTTTTCGCAACATAGAACAAGATTCACCTTAATGCATTTTTGTAAAGTCCTTTAAATATTTATTAGACATAATTCAAAAGAGTCCTCAAACATAGAAAATTTGTCCATGAAAATTTCCATGAAATCACCCACCATGTCTGAGAAGATTGCTAGCATGCACCTTTGAATGGTTGCTAGTGCATTGCATAATCCAAAAGGCATTCTACGAAAGGCAAATGTTCCGTAGGGACATGTGAAGGTGGTTTTCTCTTGATCCTTGAGGTCGATAGCTACTTGATTGTAGCTGGAATAGCCATCCAAGAAATAGAAGAATTATTGCTGGCTAGTCTTTTCAGGATTTGATCAATGAAGGGAAGTGGAAAGTGGTCTTTCTTGGTTGCACTATTCAACTTCTTGTAGTCGATATAGACTCTCCAAGAGGAAGCTGTGTGGGTTGGAATCAATTCCCTATTATCATTAGTAATCACAGTCAGCCCAGCTTTCTTAGGAACCACTTGTATTGGACTGATCCACGAGCTGTCAGAGATTGGGTAGATTATTCTCGCGTCTAACCACTTGATTATTTCCTTTTTCACTACATCCTGCATGTTAGGATTCAATAGTCTCTACATTTCTCGAGAGGGTCTCAATCCATCCACAGTATATATTTTGTGGGTGTAGTAAGTGGGATTGATTCCCTTCATATCATCTAATGTCCAACCAGATGCTCTACTATTTCTTCCCAACAGTTGAATCAATTACTTTTCTTGAGTTTAGGTTAAATGAGAGATAATGATTAAAGGGTATCAATCGATCAGCCCAGATAGGTTGTTAATATGATGATTTTATCGTTGAAATGTATATAGTGGTTAACCTAATTCGAACCTAACCATCTCTTTACAAAATTTTTAACTTGGCCTAATTGATTTTATCTTGTCACTTTTAGGCCCAGGGACGAACTCAGGGAAGTGGGGTTCAAGTCGAATTTCTATGTTTTCCTTAAAACGCGTCTCTTCTGTTCATTTATTATGTTTTTGGTGTTTTTCTTATTGAGATTTTTTTCTGGTAATCCTTGTCCTTGAGGCACACCCTCAAAATTGTGTCCTTGGCTTTTAGCCAAAACAGAGTTCCAAAACACGCCTTGCTACTCACAAGACGGGATACCTACAAATCAAAGATTATCTTTTCCCTTTCATACTTTTTTTTATCTTGTTACTAAGAAGGAAGCTAACAGACAGAAAGTAAACATAGTATCTATAGATATGTATATATATATATGTAGTATATATATAAAGGGCTGGGGGTGGAGGTGGCGATGGTGTGTAGCACCGTGTCGGGTCGGTCATCGTCTAGAGAGGCGCAACCAACTCGACTAGGTGCCGCGTGGAGTGTGGATGGATGATGGATGATGTATGGGTCCACGCTTTTTGTATGCATGTATCGGGGAATATCAACAACTGGTGCAGATATTCCTGTGATACAGCGTATAGTAAATAACATGAAAATATATGTACATATGTATGTATATAAGTAAATATATATATATATTTTTAAATGTCTAAGTATATATGTATAGATATATATAGATATATATGTATGTATATATATAGGTGTAGATGTATATATATATATGTATATATGTATGTATATTGATATGTATATATGTATATAAGTATATATATATTATATTATATAGATATATATATATATATGTATATAAGTATATCTATCGAGATATATGTATATATGTAGGTATAGATATATGTATGTATATATATTTATGTATGTATATATATAAATGTTACTATAAGTGTGTGAGTGTGTGTGTATGTGTTGGTATAGGTGTGTGTGCGTCGGTGAATGTGTGTGTGTGTTGCTGTGACTAAAAAAAGAGAGAGAAAGAGAGAGAGAGAGAGCAGGCGGGAGAGATCGGATGCGTGCGGGTGCGGCTTCGCGTAAGGTTCTGCAGGCGTACGCGAAGTCGACGGGAGGGCGAAGGCGCGGAGGAGCGAGCGTGGAGGAGGTTTTGCGGTGGTCACGGAGGGTCGCAGAGGAGGCTAGGGGGCGGCGCGAGGCTGTAGCCGGCCGCTGCAGTGCGCACGACGGATGGCTACAGGTGCAACTGCGGGGATGTCAGGACGGAGGTTGAGCGGGGAATGGCCCTGCAGGCACTCGCGAAGTCGACGGGCGGCTGCGAGGACGGTCATGGAGGAGCGGGAGGACCTGCTGCTGCTGCTGCCGTGGCTTCAAGCTTCGAAGCTTGGAGCGGCGGCAATGGCGTTAAAGATGAAAATGAAAAGAAAAGAAAACACCACGCCTATCGGCTCATTGAAGAGCTGGGCGGTGGTGTTCCAACTGTGGTGTCGTGCACCATAGTGGGTTCTCCTGCTCGTCGGGTGTCTCCTCGAAGGAGGGCTGGCGTATGGGAGGGGAGAACGATGGAGAGGAAGGTGGTGGAGCTCGTGGGTCTTTGCTGCAGCAGCGTATGTGTGGTCCCCTCTCTCGCGAGGAAGAAGCTGCAGCTTCTTATAGAGGAGGAAAGCATGGCGGGGAGGCCTGGCTGCAGCAGGGGGGAAGGGCGGGGAAGTGGCAGCCGCAGGGAGAGGCGATGGCAGGGAATGGCATGCTGCAGTATGCCGTGGGAAGAATTGCAGCCGCAGGAAGAAGAAGAATCGAGGGAAGAGAAGAAAGAAAGAGGAAATAAAAGATGGAGAGGGGACTTTTGCAAAGAGACACTTGAAGAAAAATGTAAAATTGCAAACCATTGTTTTATTCTCTTCTCTTCTCAATTAAATGCATGAATGCAAGTGTTTTTACAAATGCAACTACAGGATCCTAATATGCAATGTTAATGCTATGAAATAGCATAAGAAGGCATTATTACAGACGTGTTTTGAAGTGCAAACATATACTCCCATGCCTATCTTTTGCTAGTCCCTAGCAAAACTGTATTTAATAATGATCTTACGCTGAAGATTTTCTTCTGAGGTGATATCGATGTGTTTATTATCGGATATTGTGAGAACCAAATGTAGAGAAGATTACCAGTACTTTGGGTCTTACATGACAAAGATCATCTCTCAACTAACCAAGACTCTTGATATTTAAATCATAAGTACGATTTCCGGGACCCAGGAGGTTTTGCCGTACTCGAGAGCTCAAGAGGTTATGGTTTGTGCATACTGAAGGATCAAGACTGACCAGATGAACCTTAAGACTCACCCCCAGGGTTTCACGAATTTTTAAGTACAAGTTGGTCCCAGTTTTAGCTTATGTTTTCGGATTGACCCTTAAGATGATTACGGAAAACTCAACTCCCATTTTCTGATTTTTTTGTGGCTCACTGGAAAACAAAGTATACAGACATTTATGAGATATACTGACTCTTTTGCAACATCTTTTTTTTTTTTTTGACAACTCTTTTTTTCTTTTTTTTTTTTTGAAATACGTGTCAGTATATCTATTACAACACATTTTGAAAGAGCACACTTTTTTCTTTTTGGTGGGAGAGTTTCTTTTTGGTGGAAAGAGTCGCTCCTAAACACAAGACTAAAGCCTGGGATAAAAAGTCTACCTGCGCGCACAAGTAAGGACTCCACCTTCCCTAATGAACACTAGGGTTGGATCTTATGTTCACCTGGTCTTTCCTGATATGTGTAGTGTGAACCAAGTTTACTTAAGCTCTCAAGAAAAAGCAAACTAACGTATCCTGTACTGGTGTCTCAGGTACAAGAATACGTCCTTTGTTAGGAGAGATTTTGATCTATTTTGTCAATGCTTTAAGTGAATTAAGCCGAGTCTGAGCGAATCAAGCTTCTGTGGCCTGGAAATTCTTCAAAACAGAGGTTGAATATCCATAAACACTTATTGTATTTTTGTTTCAGCTTCCAGATCATTACTAAACACCATTTATTATAATATTTATATATATATATATTTTTTTTTTTCTTTTTTCTTTTTCTTGCATATTTATCAATGGGAGGAAATTGCATGATACCATATGTACTCGGATCCTATGGATGCCTATCCAGCCCCCCATGCCAAACAATGCTATGCCCTCATATGCATGCAGGGAAAGGCAGAGGAAGGATGGAAGATCGGGTAACAAGAGCTGAGGTTAAGGGTATAGATCAGGGTGGAAGGGTGGGTGGTGAAGAGAAAAGTGAAGTGATTGCGATAGAGGTGTGAAAAGTGATGGTGGATGGTGAGAGATTTGACGTTTTCTGGGACGTGAGTGTCCCAGGCGGATCAGAAAATAGATCAGGAAGAGGAAGTTGGCCCTTAGATTGGCCAAGAAGAGGGGCTTTTTGGATAGATGGATCCAATAGGGAATAGCCCCGGTGAGTAAGATGTGGGCTCAAGGTCCCAGTGTGGAGTTGCAAATCCGCCTGATGTGGTTGGGAAGAAAGGGCAATTCGGTCTTCAGGAGTGTGGACCGACGGTGAGCAGCCCGGCGATGACTCAGACCACAAGGTATGGGAAGCGGAGAAAACCTCGTTAGAAGTTTGGTCAGGAGAAGGTATAGGAATAGGGAGGGATTGGGGAATGTCACAGTTTGTGTTGGACAGGTAGTCGTCAGGAAAATCGCAGCAATCTGAATTGGCTCCAATAAGTTCGATACACGTACTGACAGTCATGTCCTCGTCAGATGTGTCATCCTTGATGTAATCGCTATCAGCATGAGAGTGTGGTGCTGCAACGGGATTAACCTGAAATCCCCGAGGAATACTCGAAGCTTGCAAAATTTGATGAACCTGTTCCTGAGAAGGTTCTACCTGTGGTTGCGGACCACATGGTACGAAGTTTTGCGGGTTTGGAACAGGTTGGGCGGGAAGAGTGCCCTGAGAATGAGTCGCCATGCCTAGTTGACTGATCTCAGCATTCTGCTGCGCCAAATGCTGAAGAGAGGTACTGTTCTCTTTATGCTGCTTTGACATTTCCATCATCATTCGCATCAATTTATCAAGAGGCTTTGATGCATGTTTGGTTTGCGGTACGCAAGGGCCTAATGGCGGATTTTCCATAGGATTAGACTAGGCCCTTGGGATGACTGGTGCGGACGATCGCATTGGTCCACCAGCGGGGTTTTGGCACTGCGGGCTGTTGGATCATGCGAAATTTGGATGATTGTGCTACCCTTGGTTATATGTGGCAGAAAATGGGTTGTTCCCCAGGGTGCAGGCATCTTCTATGCCAGAAGACGTGTCCGCATATGTGTCCAAGCACATGGAGGCCTGGTCCTCCGTGTTGAAATACTGGCTCGCAGAAGCTAGTTCCACCTGACTTACCAAGTCGCTTGGCGCGCCACTCGATAAAGAAGGTCTTACAGGGTTTCTCAGGATAAGCCTGGTGTTGGAAGAATTGGGTTTGTGACGAAGTGGTGAGGTGGGGGTGTGTGCCATGTTTGCAGAGGAGGAGGATGATTCGACTCTTTTTCTAGATTTATTTGTCAATTCAAACAGTTCAGGGTTGTGTGACCTCCTTCCAAACATGCACTACGTAGGAAGAATTAGCGGGATAAGAGGGGAAAAGAGATGAGAGAAATGACTCTGCAAAGGTACACTTGATTACAAATCAATACAGTCAAGTTCCTAACCTCTACAGTGTGCCCTTAGACCTAAAGATCTAAGTTACCTACTATCACGAACTACGGAACTGAATGTGAGCACCGCGGAACCACCGGGCCAGATTGAAAGGCCGTTTGCCCCAGTCTTAGACACCCGATAGCACGTGGGAACTCTCACCAGCATGTAGCCGCTACACGCAGGTAGTTAGACCTCCAATCCTTAAAAAGGGTCAAGTTACTACCAGTTTTAATTAGAGGCTTAGGGTCAAGTGCTTTTGGAATGTGAAGGGCGTTGTTTACAGGTAATGCCAAAGTGATTGATTTTCAGAGTGTGTAAAAACAAGCATGCAACGGGGAAATCTCCCCGAATTGAAGTTTTTAATTGGTGAATGATTTTTAGAGTTCATCTTTAAGTATTATGAATTTTAGGGTTTTTGCTGAATTACCAATTCAACCAATCTCCGGGTTTTTGTGAGAATACAAGTTTTCTTTCTAAGCCCAAAAAACCCTTCTTCAATTATCAATTAGTTAATGCATGCTAAAAAGCAATGGGCTACCCTAAGTGGAGATTTCTATGTGTGGATGCACGAATTAGTTTTATATCAATGTGAAAGGGAGCCAAAGCACTTCAATTCAAGTGCTCCCAATCACCAGAAATGATTTCCACACACAAAGCTTCAACTAAAAGATAAAGAAAATAAAATTTTTGGGGTTGAAGTATTCAGGATCGAATCTCAGGCAAGTTGAAAAGTCATGGTGGGTTTGGAATCAACTCAATTCCAAGTCTCCCCACTAAAAATATGATCCTGAATTAAAGATAAGTGAGGCAAAAGAGGGATGCAAACAATCTTTTTATTTGCCTCAAAGAGTACTTCACAAGGCGAAAAATCTAAGAATCAAGATTATCGTATTTTCGCTATGCGAAGTGTGGCGGGAAATCCCGGGGCAGTGGGAGTGAAGACAACCAATCATGCAATTGAATTTTAATCCACTTGCACCAAGAAATCCCAAGAGGTTTTTCTAGTTTTTGGTTTTTTAAATTTTTTTTTTGGGGTGGCAAGCTAACCCTAGTTTGCTAAGAAAAAGAAAACCTACTTGTTAGGCAACATGTGCGAACCTCCAATGCGGTGTCGACGTCTTCACGGTCTCGTTCTCGCCTTGGATCTGCTCACGTCTTCGACTTCGTTTGCTTTCCTTCTCCTTCCACCAGGATCACCTGCTCAACAAAAATAACAATACCTGTGAAGAAAGAAGAGAAAAATTGAAAGGAATTGCATAGAAACTTACTCGAAGGCGCACTTCCCCGGCAATGGCGCCAGAAAAATGTGATCGGTTGGCCCGGATAGGTTGTTAATATGATGATTTTATCGTTGAAATGTATATAGTGATTAACCTAATTCGATCCTAACCATCTCTTTACAAAATTTTTAACCTGGCCTAATTGATTTTATCTTGTCACTTTTAGGCGCAGGGTCGAACTCAGGGAAGCGGGGTTCAAGTCGAATTTCTACGTTTTCCTTAAAATGCGTCTCTTCCGTTCGTTTATTATGTTTTTGGTGTTTTTCTTATTTAGATTTTTTTCTGGTAATCCTTGTCCTTGAGGCACACCCTCAAAATTGTGTCCTTGGCTTTTAGCCAAAACAGAGTTCCAAAACACGCCTTGCTACTCGCAAGACGGGATACCTGCAAATCAAAGATTATCTTTTCTCTTTTATATTTTTTTGTATTTTTACTAAGAAGGAAGCTAACAGATAGAAAGTAAATATAGTATCTATAGATATATATATATATATGTAGTATATATATAAAGCGGTGGGGGTGGAGGTGGCGATGGAGTGTAGCACCGTGTTGGGTCGATCGTCGTCTAGAGAGATGCAACCAACTCGACTAGGTGCAGTGTGGAGTGTGGATGGATGATGGATGATGTATGGGTCCATGCCTTTTGTACACGTGTATCAGGGAATATCAACAACTGGTGCAGATATTCTTGCGATACAGCGTATAGTAAATAACGTGAAAATATATGTACATATGTATGTATATAAGTAAATATATATATATATTTTTAAATGTCTAAGTATATTTGTATAGATATGTATAGATATATATGTATGTATATATATAGGTGTAGATGTATATATGTATGTATATTGATATGTATATATGTATATAAGCATATATATGTTATACTATATAGATATATATATATATATGTATATAAGTATATGTATGGAGATATATGTATATATATAGGTATAGATATATGTATGTATATATATATATGTTACTAGAAGTGTGTGAGTGCGTGTGTATGTGTTGGTATAGGTGTGTGTGAGTCGGCGAATGTGTGTGTGTGTGTTGCTGTGAGTAAAAAAAGAGAGAGAAAGAGAGAGAGAGAGAGCGGGCGGGAGAGATCGGACGCGCGCGGGCGCGGCTTCGCGTAGGGTTATGCAGGCATACGCGAAGTCGAAGGGCGGGCCAAGGAGCGGAGGAGCGAGCGTGGAGGAGGTTTTGCGGTGGTCGCGGAGGGTCGCGGAGGAGGGCAGGGGGCGGCGCGAGGACGTAGCCGGCTGCTGCAGTGCGCGCGGCAGACGGCTACAGGTGCAATTGCGGGGACGTCGGGACGGAGGTTCAGCGGGGAATGGCCTTGCAGGCACTCGCAAAGTCAACGGGAGGCTGCGGGGACGGTCACGGAGGAGCGGGAGGACCTGCCACTGCTACGTGGCTGCTGCTGCCGTGGCTTCAAGCTTCGAAGCTTGGAGCAGCGGCAATGGCGTTAAAGATGAAAACGAAAAGAAAAGAAAACACCACGCCCACTGGCTCGTTGAAGAGCTGGGCGGTGGTGTTCTCACTGTGGTGGTGTGCACCACAGTGGGTTCTCCTGCTCGCTGGGTGTCTCCTCGAAGGAGGGCCGACGTATGGGAGGGGAGAACGGTGGAGAGGAAGGTGGTGGAGCTCGTGGGTCTTTGCTGCAGCAGCGTATGTGTGGTCCCCTCTCTCACGAGAAAGAAGCTGCAGCTTCTTATAGAGGAGGAGAGCATGGCGGGGAGGCGTGGCTGCAGCAAGGGGGAAGGGCAGGGAAGTGGAAGCCGCAGGGAGAGGCGATGGCAGGGAATGGATGCTGCAGTATGCCGTGGGAAGAATTGCAGCCGCGGGAAGAAGAAGAATCGTGGGAAGAGAAGAAAGAAACAGGAAATAAAATATGGAGAGGGGACTTTTGCAAAGAGACACTTGAAGAAAAATGTAAAAATGCAAACCATTGTTTTATTCTCTTCTCTTCTCAATTAAATGCATGAATGCAAGTGTTTTTACAAATGCAACTATAGGATCCTAATATGCAATGTTAATGCTAGGAAATAGCATAAGAAGGCATTATTACAGGCATGTTTTGAGGTGCAAACAGGTATGTCTGATCAGATCCTACAAAAACATATTTTAGATGATCTGGAAGAGGTTTAAGTTCAGGTTTGGGTCCTTGGGATAGAGGGTCCAGTGCTGGATCACAATTACCCTCAAGAGGGCTTTGAATCAAGTCAGTGATTAATGGTCTGACATCTTGATTGGTTTAGGTGTCAAGGCCTGTAGGATTAGATTGAGTTATTCCTAATTCCATTCAATATTCAGCAGTATTATCCTTAGAATCTTCTATCATTCCACAATCATCAAATTGTTTGATGGCCTTAAAGATGTTAATTTTTGTCTTCTTATCCTCAAATTTGATTTCCATATTGCCAAATTCACATTCAATATTTGCCTTGGTAGTAGCTAAAAATAGTCTTCCTAGAATTATCGGGGTGTTCTTCAAGTTCTCTGGTACCTCCATGTCATGGACCAAGAAATCCATAGGAAAATAAAAATCACAGACCTTGACAATTATATCATCAACAATCCCCCATGGTGTGGTCATAGATCGATCAGCCAGTTATAATGTGACCACAGTAGGTTTTAACTCTCCAAAGTTAAATTTTTTTGTATAACATAGTGGGGATTAAATTTATCGAGGCACCTAAATCTAATAGAGCCCTATCAAGAGTAGTGTCTCCAATAACACATGAGATCCGAGGGGCTCTTAGATATTTCTGCTTTTGAGGTAGGTTTCTGAGGATAACTACACTAGCTTGTTCAGATAACACTACCCTTTTAGTTGATTTGGTTTTCCATTTAGGCGTACACGTTTCCTTCAAAAATTTCGCATAGGCTGGGATATTCTCAATAGCTTCAAGGAGTGGTATGTTCACCTGGCCTTGTTTAAAAATATCAAGCTACTCCTCAGATGGATTGGTTTTCTTTTTACTAGGTTTGTTCAAGGCTTCAGGAAAGGGAGCTTAAGAGAAATCATGAGTGTTTGGGTCCTGATCCTTGTCTTCTTGATCTCCTAGGTCAGATTCAAGCACTTCAAGATCTTGTTTAGATTTAGATTTAGAAGGGTAAGGATCTTGGATCTGTCTCCCACTTCTCAAGGTTACCACAGCAGCAAAAGCGTTAGGGATAGAAAGTTGAGGTGGGTTCTGTAAAATAGGTGGAGCATGATTAGGGTTAGCAAAACCTGGTGGGTGCTGGGGAGTAGGTTGAACTATATGTGCCTATTGCTCCCTTGTGCTGTGCTAGTTAACCCTACTAAAATTTCTTGGGTTTGGGACGGGCTGGGATGGCAACATCTGGTGTTGTCTGGCATCTACTAACTAGTCCAGAGATCCCATAAGTTCGGTCCTCAATTGATTAATTTTTTCCTTATGTCTCAGATTCACCTAGCTCATTTCTTTGAGGGCCAGGCTTAGATCAATGGGGTGGTTTTCCTAAGTAGGTCGTGGCTGGTACATGTATGGTTGTGTGTACCTACTAGGTTTCCCATAAGCATTTAGTTTAGTCAAGTTAGGACCCTGGGCAGGTTTCTGACTTGACCAAGCAATGTTAAGATGGTTGCGTAATCCAGGCTTGTAAGTGTTTGAATAAGGTTCATTCTAGTGTAACCCTGGAGTGCATTCACATCCTCAGGATAACTCGGCATCGGGTTGCCTAGTTCAGAATCCGAGGGCATCAAGGTCCCTCCGTAGTACTTGATGAGTGGCTACTTATCATAGCTAAAAAGCTAAAGTTAAGCTAGAAGTTGGGTTAAACAATACCAAATTAACACATAAAAAGGGTTAAGTATGGGAATCAATTAAAAATACCTAAAACATTAACTCTATGTTAAGATTGCATAATTAGGTCATAAATTGAGATATCCTTGAGAAAATGGTTAAATGTTGATCCAAGTGTAATTTGAAAACACAAACAAGTTTCAAAGTTCAAATCAAAAGTATAATTAACCTCTTAAAAGTTCAATTAAGCCTATATAAAAACTTGAAGGCATTTTGACATCATTAAGACCTTGAAACTTAGAATTTACATTTAGGTCCTTTATGCATCACATTTCCTTCATTAGAAAACTTTCCCAGACCAATTTGTAACTACTAGGCACCTCTATGAAAGCCATTAAGGACTGCTATGTAATAACTTTCTACCACTTATGGGCTCTTGTGCAAATCTTCTACCCTTTTGCTGAAGGGAATCCCTGCAATTTCACCATTAGAATTCCATCGCTTGCTGCTTCCCGCCCTCACACTATTCACGTGATGAACTTGTGTGATTTTGACCGTTGATCTCTCTGCTCGTTTGATCTGTGGCTAGATTTGATTCGAAGCTTCATGTGAAGCAGCACATGTGCTCACCCAAACCCCCAGATCCCATTCTACAGTCTTATTTCAACTTGGAAGCTCGCGCGCTTCTCTCCTCTCATCCTTGCCGCCGATGCCCTCGTTGACTAACTTCACCTGCGTGGTGATCTGAGTCACTGAGGTCTCTACTTAAGCACCTCAGTGGTCATGTGCGCAAGGGATTGCCTCCTCTCCTACTTCCTTGAGAGCGATCCCTTCTTCCGCTCTAGCTCCCCTAACCCATTCAAACTCTGCATCTGTGACAAAGATGAGGTTCTTCACCTTCCTTTCCTGCTCGTCACTAAGGATGATGTACGCCTCAGGATCACCCAGAAGCTTCTCTAGCAAGCTTTTGATTCACTGGAGCTCTCCCTCCCTTCTTCCTCTCCATCCTTTGGGTCGAGACCCACAGGTCCATTCTTCCAATTAAAGTAGATTTACTACTTTGTAGTTTAGCTGTAGTGTTAGTTAGATAGATTAGAAATAGAATTAGATGTAGAATTAGTGTTGATCTATTTTTCCTATTAGTTTAGCACTAGAAGTAGAGTTAGAGTAGATTCCCCCCCTCACCTCCTCTGATCATCCCAGATCAGAGGGGACGATTTCTACCTATCATTGTTCATGATTTTCTTCCTCTACGTATTTTTAATATCATCTCTGATTTCCTCAATTTTTCTCTCGCAATCCATCCACTCATTATATCTAATTTCAGATCTGGTTGGTTTGCAATCGTAGATTTGAAATTAGCATCAGTAATCCATTTTAGGGGCTTCCCATTCAACACATTTGGTCACTAATGCCCCTAATCTGTGTTTAAAAATTGAATCAGTTTGCTAGATGTTTTATGAATTTAGATTTATGTGAGCTTTGAATGCTTTGATCTAGCAAACTGAGTTATTGTTGGTATGATTCATTGTTTGGCTAGGAATCTGAGGTGATTCTGAGATCAGAATTCACCTCAAATGAGCCATAATCTGATCTGGATTTTTGACAGGATTTTAATGCTTTGAATGCATGATAGAGCTAAGGAAAATCACTTTAGTGATTTAATGTTTTATCTTTTATTCAAGAGTTGTTTGTAAAATGTAATTCTAATTTTCAACTTAAGGAGTTCTCAATTCTCCTTAAGGTTTTATAGGTCTGGCATTCAGATTTTTGTTTTTAATTGACTGATCTAATCTCTTCCTTCATGCTGTCATAGCATAACGAATGCATTAGATTAGTAGCTTTCTCTAGTTTGGAATGAAAGAAAAATAGTGTTTGAGAATTTCTGATGTTTCACCTGATTTGATTGCTAAACTATTCCTAAATACTATCAAATTTTGATGTTGAGCTTTGTCATGAGTTTTGTATCCCAGTATCAGAGTAATTTGCTACAATTGCAGCTACATTTCCATCAATCCCAGCTAAATAATTCCTGAAACAGTCACTTTAAATTCTTGATCAGGTTGTCTGGAGTCTGATCTGGAATTTAACTGGCTATTTCAAGTTATTAGGTAGTTGGAATTGAGGTTCTTCCCTGCTGCAGACTTAGCTCTCTTCCAGATGGATTAACTGTAGCAGTAGTTAAGACATCTAAAGAGGAACTAGGCTCTTGCAGTGGTTAGAGCTCAGTAGCTTCTAGCACTGTTAGTGATTCCAACTGTTATCTTGCTGCTGGTTCTGTTATTGTTGTTGCTGTTGCCTTGTTGCTGCTATGCTTCTACTGTTTTAGCAGAGGATTTCTAGTCTGAGATCCTATGGACAGTAGCTTAGGTTTTAGTCCTTTTAAAATAGCTGATTGATGTATGAAGGTGTGTCTGAATTGTATACAAGCATTCGTGTAAACCCAATGAATTTTTAAGATTGTCTAGAATGTTTGTAATCTTGTTTTTGATCCCTTGTTAGCTAGTTTTAAGATTAACTGTCCATGAAGTAAAATTTATTGAAATCCACTTTGAATTGTGTGCTTAATTGCCTGTATCCTCTTCTTCTCTGTTATAGAGTTAGTTCAAGGCAGTCTACTACCTTTTGAAACTCTTAGGTTCCATTCTTAGCCTTAGGACACCATAGAAAACCCTTTGAAAGGCTTAGACTATGTGAAGTTTGGAATTCAATAAAAATTAGAAAAAAATCTAGAAAATCAAATAAACCAATCTAAATGAAGATTAGTTATGTCTTTGAGTGTACATCAAGTTTCATGGTAATCTGAACCTCCAGCATGGTAGAACATACCAGTCGACAGTTTTGTATACCACGAAACTTAATAAAAGAAACTAAACCTAAAAACACTAAAAACATTTCCTTTTCCACATCTATTTCTTCCCCTCTCATCTCTTACCACCATAAAAGCGTAAAAACCATAAGAAGTGAAAAAACCCTAAAAATATTAAAAATCCATTGTATACTATGTATATAAATGTAAATATAAGCTATATTATAACCCTATTAACCTATAATGGAAATTATACATATATAAAATAAAAATAACTTTTGTATACATTGTAGTATATAAATTAGGTATTTAAGTTAGATGGTATTGTATATAACTAAATTATATAATTACTTATTAAGTAAGCTAATTTATATGTACTAAATAGCTATGTAAATTAATACCTTCTATAAATAACAATATCAACTTATAATACTGTATACACGTATTTATACAAAAATAATGAGCATAGAGACCCTATACCTAATTTAATTATATGCATAGAATAAATAATTAATTTATTATGTTACTAGTTAAGTTATTTGATTAAATTAAAATAAATTAGTAGATTAAGTTAAAACTAAGTTAATTGATACTGTATATTTATACTAATGTATTTTAAATAATTTATGCTAATTTAAGTATATTCATAATGTATATATTATTTAAGCTCAGTTCACAAATAAAATAGTTTAAAATTATACTAATTAAATGTAAATAAAATAGGAATAAAGCTTGTAAAATACAAAAAGAATATCTATTAAATACTTTAATATATTTACTAACTTGGCATAAGGTCAATTAGACCATAGAATAACTAATTTATATGTAATTAAGAATAAAACCTAAAATTAAGTATTGATAAACTGTATAATTTAGCTAATTTATTTATACAATAAATATAATTAAAACTCTAAATTAATTGTACAATTAATTAGTACTATGTAAATACTTTATTATCCCATAATTTATTTTTATTTTATAATAAATTATGGCCCTCGAATTGAGGGCCAAAATCCTTAATCCAACATAGACGTGCCTGATTTACACAGCAGATGCGGCACTCAAATAGTGCCACATCGTAAGATGAGAAGTGCTCATAGCGCTATAAATTGCAAAAGTGTAGTGGGATGTTCAGTCATCACAGGCGTCGAGCACTCGAAATAACCGAACATCTTACCTTATACTGAGCATTGATAAGTACTGCCTGTGGGTCGGGGGACGGTTATTATGCTAGGGTTTGATTAAGTCCACTAATGACCTGAAAACATGATTAATCAGCCTAATTATGGGAGTATGGCATACCTAGTAGAGGTTTGGCCCCACCAGCCTCTGGTGCTGTGTATCCTTCGAACAGTGTGCCCACCAATTAAATAAATTTTTGCTAAGTTAAAAGGCCCTAATGACTCACTAAACATAGAAAGAAGAAAACAAAGAGAATACGGCTAAGTGTCATAAGAGACACAGAAGTGGCTTAGTAGAAGAAGAATATAGAAAACTTAAGAAGTAAAAGAAGAAGAACAAGAAATGTATATGTATAATGGATAGCGTGTATGTGTATACAAATAAATAAGTATATGGTAAATAATAAGCATACGTATAAGCAGTATAGCTATATATAGGTATATAAATAACTATGTATCATTATTGATAGAATAAAACATCACTAAAGGTAAAACAAGTGTCGCTATAGTCCCTAGTTTCTGCTTTAGAGTTTTTACATATCTTTTCTAGGGTCCAGCGACGTTTGTATCTGTTGCTGTAGCTATTACATATGTTACTGTATATGTTAATATATTAAGTTAAGTATGGTATGTATTATTAGTTAGTAGTGTATATATATGTAACTATTAGTAATATAACTTATAAGTAGATAGTATAAAGTATGTTTATGTAGTGTTTGATGCTTATTTGTAATTAGTATTTGCAAGCATTTTAATTTATTTTTTTTGTACATAACTAAACCATTAATTCATTCATTATTGATTCATTGATTCATTCTTTATTGTACACAAAACTAATATTTTTGGAATTAAAGAATAATCTTGGACTTTGAGAGTGATGCATATTAATAATTGACTCCCATTGAACGAACTGGAATAAACAAGTAAAAATTATGTAAATTAAATAAAAGTCGATGCGATAATGATTTGTATTTGTGACATATACTACAACAACGATGATTTTTGATAGAAACCGTGGTTGGTCGATCACCTTACATTTTTTTGACACTATTGCCACGGTCAGAACCCGAAAACAGCATTTATGTGAAGCGACTAACTGATTGATTAACTTGACTAAATAAACATACATCGCAAAAAATGATTCTTATTATTTTTGACACCGTTGCTAGGGAGGCAACTCTCTACACATCAAAATTACTCGTTAATTCTTTATTCATATATAATTCTTGTGTTCATTTCATTCAAATTCATTGTTTGCATAAAATTATTCTTTTATCTATTAATTCTTTGCTGTGTCTACAGTCTTTGTTTCTTTTACTAATCATTTGTTGTTTTTCCAAAACCCATCATGAGTAGGAGGAGTAGAATCATCTTCCAGGCGGAGGTCGCCTTCCTGGCTGACCCACTGCTCTTCTGACCCGATGTCCAAGCGAAGCTGTTCTCTCAGAGCAGCTGCAGGAGTAGTAGTATAGTAGTAGTATAGCATAGTATAGTCTAGACTTAGGCATCTTGCATAGAACTGTACTATTTGTTAGCATAGTATAGTCTAGAGTTAAGTTGTGAGAGCCTATTCTCACACATTTATTGTAATAACTGTGGACTCTCTGGACTCTCTCTCTTTTATTTCTCTCGAACTCATCTCTCATCGACGTGATTTTCCTTTTGTGATTTTCCGTATTGATTTTTTTTCTTTGTTTTTGTTTGTTGCATTATTCAAAATACAAACAAATTATAAAATAAAAAATTCAAAAAAATCTCACCTTTATCTAGCACCAGCATACCCTTAGGCATCCATCTTAGGTTGCATATTCTACCTGCTAGATTTTATTCCAAGTCAATTTGCATATTATAGATTGCTAGAGTCAAGTATGCATATATCTTTCTCAACTCCTGCCATACATGCATTTGACTTAAAATCTGAAAAGACCATCTCTTGTTTTGAATTGATTAAAAAGTGAGACAAGCAGCATAGAACTTATCTTAAAATCTGAGTGAAACCCTGACAGAGATTTTTACCGCATTGTGTTGATTGCCATCGTGCACACAGCACGATCACTTAAGATCATAATACACGGGTTTCTATCTCATCTCCTTCAGCAACCATAGGATCTAGATTCGTACGCCAGTTTTATCTAGACCCCCAGTGGATTTTAAAGGTCTGCACATCGCTAGGTCTATCCATAGGAAGTGTACAATTGTTTGAAATAGTTGTTTGCGTACTATAGTATTTTGCATAGTGGCCTCTAGGAGAAAAAAACAATTCTTCTCACTAGATTGTTAGTGTTCTATTGATTGATCGCTATTTGATTGGGATTTTCTGATTTCATTTGAGATTGAGCTTGATTTTATTCTTTCCATTGAGTCATGACTGATTTTTAAATTCATTTTCAAAAACAAACTCAATGGAAGGTAAGAGATCCCAGAACCCAGAGCTAGTACTCCCCTTGGGTGCTGATGCCCAAGCCACTACTTCCACTTCTTTGCCTTCAACTTCCAATTCTTTACCTCTCGAGTCTCAAACTCCCATTCACTATTCCACACATCATGAGGATGGTCATGATTCAGCACAATTCAAGGATTTTGAAGAACTTCCTCCACATCTTATTGCACATCCTCCACCACGACCACCACCAATCCATAGGTTCCAACCTCCACCATATCCTAATTTTCCTAACCTACCCTCAGAAAGAGGACCTATGCCTCATCTTCAACACCTGTTCGAAACACAATTGCAAATGAATACCCTAACCCAACAGGTGCAACAACTTCCTCAAGTTAATCGTTTAGCTAACCTCCAACAACCACCTCAACCTAGAAACCCTCAGGCACCATCTCAACCTCATAGATGCCAACTACGAGATTACTATAATCCAGCAGTTGCCCAACCTATGCCTGTGGTACGATATCCTGATGGGGGTCGTGCTATTAAACTGAAGCCGTACATCATTGCACATATACCTCACTTCCATGGACTTGCTTCTGAGGACCCTTTTCAACATTTAGAAGAGTTGAAAAATCTTGCTCAAACTTTGGGTCCCCAAGGCCATGATCAGCATATGCTTTTAATGAAAATGTTCTCCTTTTCATTAAAAGGTTAGGCAGCCTTTTGGTTCAGAACACTCGCACGGACTACACCTATAGACTCTTGGGCTTCTTTGAAACATGAGTTCCTAAAGAAGTACTTTCCCGTAGGCCGCACTAATGCCTTAAGGCATGCTATCACCACATTCACCCAAAATTCAGGAGAAAAGATGCATGAGGCTTGGGAGAGATTCTGCGAACTTCTTAGAAAGTGTCCCCACCATGGTGTCCCACGCTAGCAACAGGTCCAGATCTTCTACCATGGGCTCCATGATGACACACGAAATTTCGTAGATGCCGCTTGTGGAGGCAATTTCTTGTGTCGGGACGAGGACTCAGTTTTTGAGCTCTTCGATGGTATGGTCGAGAACTCTGTTAACAATGCTTTGATGAACGTGTTTAATAGAAAGTCCTCACATTCCCACTCACATTCAGGGGTACATGTTGAGTGCGGAAAACTATGCGTTCGGAGTTGGATTCGAAAACCCGTCATTGTAGTTCGAGTCGCGAAGAAATCCGTTCAACAGATAAAATTTATACCGAAAAGTCATAACGAAGTTCCGGTTCGAACACAAGGAGGCTACATTGATCTCAAAATCCACAATTATATTTTTTTGTATTTTTGTTCAAAAGGTGAAATAACCACAATGGAATCGCTATAGACAATAAGAGAGAGAGAGAGAAAATAATAACTTGATATTTGAATAATGTTTTACAACTAAGAAAGTAGGAAATGATTACACTAGAAAGCAGGAAATTGTTGCACTAGAAAGGGGGAAAATTCTACTCTAGAAAGCGAAAAAAGAAGGGAGAGAGAAGTTATCCACCTCGATGAATACTTGGAGGACGAGCTAGATGAAGGTGATGCCTGGAAGATGGAGGATAAAGCGGGAAGGAGGACAAAGTCAAAAGAATGGGAACGAGGCAGCACGTCATTGTCATTGCAGGATCCACTTCAAGAACGGGGGCAAAAACTTGGTTTTAGCTCTTGAGGATCATCCCAGGTGTGGGACAAGCTTTTCATAAGCTTTCGAGAGGGAGAGGGAAGGAAGGGATGAGAAATTCATATGGTAGGGGTCTCCTTTTATAGTTACAAGGAGTGGGGGCATTTTAGATAATTTAATTTCAAAAACATTAATTCAGGGCCATTAGTGACGGGTTTATCCGTCACTAAAGGCCTGAACGTGGCCGACGTGCACGCACGCTGCGCGTGCCCACTTTTCTTCCACACCCTAACACCCGCCCACGTTTGGATTGATCTTATTCTTCCAATCGTGAGATCGGATGGTCGAGATCGATCGTCGCTCGGGCCTGCTCTTCAACTTCGCCCATGTCAGATCTGGTGTGAGGCAGGGCATCTGATCCCACGTACGCCCGATTGGGTGATCAACGCCGTCTGCAGCCGATCGCACGGTCATGAATATTAGCCCACGCACTGCAGGTATGGATTCGAATGCGTGTCACGCGCTTGCGCAACGTGCTCGACCATTGTATTATGACGGCGACTTTGTCCCGTAGAGGATTTAAGGTGAGCATGCTTGCAACTGTTTGATCAAGATCCAATGGCCTAGATCGCATGTTGAAAGCCCTTTGGAGATGAAGCGACGATCCTAAGGACCGATTGGGCAGCTGGGATGGCACCATGTGGCACCATCTTGGCCATCCATCTTTTGAGTGTTGTAGACGGTGCCACAGTGTCCGATTGAACAGATTTTTGCGCCATTAGGCTGCGATCATTGATCCAAACCCGTCCGTGCAGTCAGATTTGTTGTCTGAAGTGTGGATTGGCTCCATCATGACCCTTTATCTATAGGGTTCCTCGATCTCTATCGGGTGCTACGGATGTCCGATTAGGGTGATCTTGGAGTCATTGAACTCCAATCGTCGCTTTGATTAGATCCGTATGGTTTGATCTTCGATCCAAGGCCCCGATTAACAAGTTGCCTTGTCCCTGACCATAAAAGGAAATAATTACTATACAATTTATACAACTTGACCAGAATGCATGATTATGTATGTTATGCAATATTTTCAATGTATGATGCTACTATGACACTAACAACAAGCATTAATAGACATTTTAGGTTAACAAGATGTATGCACATCACACCCTCATGCCTATCTTTTGCTTGTCCATAGCAAAAACTACATGTTATTTATAAAGATTCAAAAGGAATTAGGTTGGATTACTCGCGCACAAATAATTTTCAACATTAAGAAATTTTTGCTTAGGACCAAAACTTTCAAAGACACAACAGTGCCTGGGTATCTGCCAAAATGTAGACCACCTCAAGCCCTCACCTTATTCAAAGAAAGATCTCCTTCTGTTTTTTTTCTTCTCTTCTAATTTTTTTGATTTTTGAGTTTAGGATTACAAAGCGACTTTCTACAGCCATTCAACCAACCGATGATTTGATGAGAAACCTAAGTTTTAGGCATCCTTTCTTTGTGAAAGTGATAGACTCTTTGATTGGCAATCAGAACAGACTTCAGGTTTCTACGCCCCTGGGTGACCTTAAAAAGAGCTCTGCTTAAAGGTGTATTTATACGATCGGTAGCTTTCTCCCTACTTTTATTTTTTTATGAGGTCAGCATGAGGGTGAATCTAGTGTATATCACCCTGTCTTATTCTACTTCTCCGCTTCTTTCTAAGTGTTTTGGAATTTTTAGTGCATTTCCTGAGCTACGTTCTAGACAACTGGCCGATGAGTTGTTACCACCGACAACTTGTCAACCATACTCGTGTAGTGAAGTGTGGCTTATTTCTTTTGTTTCTTTTTCTTTCTTTTCTCCTTTTTCTTTTTTTTTCTTTTTCTTTTCTTTTTCTTTTCTTTTTTAACTTTTTTTTTTTTAAGTAGGTGGCTTCCCTTGTCTAAGATTTACCTAAAGGTAGTAAGAAAAGAGTGATCCTATGATTGGGCTCTGGACAACCTACCTATGGGCTGTTAGCCATGATAACTTGCCAGCCATATCACCCTAGAAGCTTCATTAGCTACCAAATTTCTGTTAAAATAGTCGAACAATGAGTCAGTGACGAATAGTGCGTAGATGCTTAGACTTAAAGTTCCCTCAAATCGGAGGGTAGGTGACGAGTCAATTTTCCGTTATGCATTGTAGTATTTAAGTGGTGGAAAAATCGACTAATCAACAATAAAAAGAACCACTCACAGAAGAGCTGGTCGTGTCCACAGGGAGGCAATTATGCAATAAACTCTCGATTATTTCGTATTTTTTCGGTTAAGTGCGAAATCCCTGGTCAAAGTAGACATAAAATGCGATGGAAAGAAGATTCACAATAACTAAAAAATATAAAGGTATATGTGCAATTTTCCCTCACAGAAATCTTCAATAAATATATGATGATTTTATATAATTTTCAACTGACATATACTAGAGAAAATTGGTGCACATGTTAATCCCAAAACCAATATTTAAACAGGTGAATAACAATAACGTGAAATTATCAGAAAATATGATTGCGCATTCGTAATTTTGCCATAATAAAATAATCATAAATTAAAATTAATTTCTGCTGGCAATGGCATTAGATGTAATTTTTAATTGCAGAGAAAATAGAGCTTTCACTCTCTCTCCTCATCGCGAGAGAGAGAGAGCACCGACGACGGAGCTGCTATGAGGGAAGGTTGATCGGCGCGTGGGGATCACGATGACGGTGACAGAATGGCACGAGGTGGCCGGTGGCGGCTGGCAGGCGGAGGAGATGGCATTGCAGAAGGTTTCCTACTTGGGTACGTAAGGGCTAGCGCCTACAGGAGATGGGTGCTGGTGCCTGCGATGCTTGAGAGGGGCACGCGGAGGTGGGCGCTGCCTGGTAGTGGTGAAGGGACATAGCGCCTGTGGGCATGGTGGCAGCGAGCACCTCTGGGCAAGGTGGCAGCGAGCACCTGCGGGCTCTGGAGAAGGGCGGTGGAGAACGAGCGGGCGCCTGCAGGTGGCTAGCGCGGTCTATAAAGAGGGGAAGCATTGCGGTGGAGAACTTACTGCGCTGGAAGTGGGGGGCACTATAGTAGGGCACGGCCTGGCAGGGGTACGCAAGGTGATGGAACGGGTGCCTGCAGTGCGATTGGAGGGTGAAGGTGGCCAGTGCAGGAGACGGGTGCTGGATTGCGGTTGCGAAGGCAGGTGCTGTTGCAGTGTCTGTGGGTGCAGACCGGAGCAACTGGTGAGGCGATGCTGCTGTGCAGCGCCTGCAGGCTGGTTGGAGGGCGTAGTGGGTGGTGTGTGCCTACAAGGGCAAGCACATTGCTTGTCGGAGCAGGTGACGAGGCAGAGCGGTTGCTGGTGCTGGAGAGGGGTGCTTGCCTACCAGAGTGGCAGGAGGGTGCACGGACGAGGGCGGTGCAACGCCTTATGTGAATGGCGCTGGAAGGGAGGTTGCGCCTGCAGGCGTGGCCTGGCAGGGGCGTTGGAGATGGGTGCTTGGTGTTGGAAGGGAGGATGCACCTGTGGGCGCGGCCTGGCAGGGGCACTGGAGATGGGTGCTTGGTGCACAGTGTTCGCCCTCCGCACGGTGGAGAAGATGGAGCAATTCCTCATAGGGGGAAGATGCAGATCTTCTCTCCGTTCTCCGCCTCCTTTTTAACTCCTCTCTCCGTACGTGCGTCAGTTAACGGATTTTCAAATCCCTTAGCTATTTTTGACCGGCAGTTGTTGAGGGTGCCTGGAGGATGGGGTAAAGAAATGCTGCCGGTCGTTCGAAAGGGTAATTTACCCTCCCCTCCTTATTCTTTTGCCAAATATTCATCCTGCACATAAAAAGAACATAAAATCATTACATATTAAGTTATATAATAAAGTAGATATAAACTTAAATGATGATGCATGCAAACATTCTATAACTTAATGTTGTTATTCTCAAACCTAAAAGGTACGATTAAAGTTACTTAGGTGTAATATTAGTTTAATAAAATGGACTCATCAAATACCCCGCTGCCTAAGATTTGTTAGTCCCTAGCAAAAATGAAAAATAATAGAAGTAATCAGAAGATTTCTTCTTTTCTTATTTCAAAACTTTAGAGATCCATACAAATGTGAAGTGATGATATCCTCAGTAACAGATCCAAGTGAAAATGCCAGTTAACAGTGGGAGTTTGTACTTCACCCTTGGTAAATATTGCTGTCGGGATAGGCAACTACTTCCCTCGGGGATAAAGCAGACGATAATATGTAATTTGACCCAAGCATTTGGTTTAGGTAAGAGATATCGAGTTGAATGGATTTGTAATTGGTGGCACACACTCATCTGGTGCTACATATAGTCTAGTACTGCAGACTCTAGATCTTTATACTATTTGACAAGTCAACTCTGAGAGAGGCTACACAACTGTGCTCTCTTGATGTTCTTGGGCACTCCCTCTTTTCTTTCTTTTTGAGATCACAAATCTCGCCAGATTTAGAAATTATACTCACTATTGGGTGGATTCACATGGCATCCACACTTCAATTAAAGTCCTAATAACTCTACAACTAAGTTAGTGTCCTCAACCTATATTCAGGCGATCAGAAATACTAAAAGGTAGGTATGGGTTGTATTGGTGGAACGCAATAGGTGTTCTGTTACCTCAGAAATAATGTTACATTATTCCTTGGACCTTTTTTTTTTCATAATATAAATATTTCTTCTTTCTCTGTTTCTTCTTTCTCTTCTTTTCTTTTCTCTTTTTTTTTTTTATAATATAGATCAACATAATACGAAACAGACTTTTATTTATGAGGCATTATTGGAGATGATGATGGTCAAGAGGATATTGTGTGGCTTATTTGGTGGAAGTGCCTATTCTCGGCATCGGGATGGGATGGATATGATAAGCATATTTCTAACCTTTGACACTATTACCCACCATCAGCCGAGGACTCTATGATGGACAGTCGTAACCATCCACCATAGTTATAGCTTTATTAAGACTCAATCTCTATGTATCTGCCTTATTTGGTGACTCTCAGGAATTCACACAAAGTACGCTTATAGGAACAAAGAGTGAAAACTACGGCTAACTCTTAAGTATCATCATCTAATTATCGAAAACTTAAGAGTCCTTGCACTTGACCTAGCGCACCAGTAATCTCTCTACTTTCTTCTCATAAATATGAGGTGGATCTACTAGAAGATAGTATGATTGACTCCCAATGAACTGTCCAAGGGTTCAGTGGACTACAAATGCTTATTGGTTATCCTCAAGGATCCATTACCCAGTCTACGTGCACTTGAAATAAATGTAATGGATTCTAAACTTAAGAAATAAATCCAGAAGAAAAACCTCCAACGACAAAGGTATTTTGCTAGGGCTAACCCAATCAGCTCAAGAAAAGAGGAATTTTTTTTTTATACATATGCTCTAAGCTAAGTACATGAATACTTCCTAAAATGGAAATGCACCCCCATATGCCTAAATCCTACAATGTCCACATTGTAAAATTAAAACAGGAGGAGAAAGGAAAAGCATCACCTGACAACGGTGTTATTCTGACCACTAGGTTGCCTCCCAACAAGCGCTGCATTTTCTGTCAGCAGCCAGACTTAGAAGGAACCTATAAGTATGGTTCCAAACAGACAAAGTTAGGCCCTAAAAATATGCGTAACAGTGTAGGCCTAGAAAACAGGTAGCCATGGATGTTGGTGAGCTGATGATGCAACGTAATACCAAATGCTCGCCAGAAGATATGAAAGTGAATAACCGTGTTGGCTACCCATGGAGGTTTGGGAATAATAAACGGAAAATGAAAAGGGAGAGACCGCTCACTACTGGCTCCAAGGTGCCTTAGTAGTGAGGCAGACTTGTTGATCTTCGGCAAAAGCCATAAGAGGTGCAATGAGGAGAGATAGAAAAATAGACTCGTGTGACTAGTGATCATGCTGTGTGCACGATAGCATGCAACAGAAGATATCGATATAAAAGCTGCATGCATTCTGCAAACCGATTTAAGTCACTAATTTTACTTCGTCTTTTTACTTGATCTTTTTCAAAAATATATCAATTAAACTACAATGACTACTTTTTATATCTTTTCAAACAAAAATATGTAGTCTTTTTTAATTCTCAACGATAGGAATCTGCGCAGGCTTTCACGTGTTTTCCCGCTGATGCGAGAAGAACAGTTTAAAAATTTCCTGAGTCAGATCACTCTTAATACTAGCAGGAAATATGTACTCCTAAGAGTGTATGCCTATGTTATGCTACTGCTAGTCAGAAAAGTTGTATTTTTATTTTTTTTATTTTTATTTTTAAATGCAACAAAACAAAAGATTGAGAAATACTTACAAAAACAAAAATAGTAAAACAGATTCCCGCCTTCTCCTGAGATTACCCACGAGGTAAACCTGAAAAGAAGATAGAAAATAAAACAAAACAAAAAAAAACAAAACACTAATTAGAACTAAAGTTGGTAAAAACAAAAATATTTACAAAAATACGTCCTAATTAAACAATTAATCCTTTTAAATTTTAGTGAATCAAAATATTTCCTCCCGGCAACGGTGCTAAAAGAATGGTGAGTGGGTTCCACTCAACGCAGTAATTAAGTTAATTTCACTTAATTAAGAGTAGAAGAAATTACTTAGGCTAACTCGAAGTTGTGTCGATCGTGTAGTATAGGGTCGAATTAACCTAACATTTTAGAAATTTTTACTGGTTGAGTCCAGGTCATTTACTGGGATGCATAATAATTTTCTCCAAATTCACCAATTTTCTATTATCCCTTTATGTTTTGGAGGTAAAACTAATTTGATTTTCAAAACATGAATTTTCTCAAAATATTTAAACCATAAAGGATATACAAAATTCCATATGCAAACATATTTACTCAAAATGTTGTAATTTATTAATAAGTAAACATGCTAGTTTTCTTTAATTTTATTTCATTCTAATAAATTAAGGTAATTAAAAAGCTATCCAATTAAAGCATGCCATTTACAATTAAGAACAAAAAGTAATAATGCAGGAGAAAATTCATTTATTTTCATCTCTCTTCAGCCTCTAATCTTCTTTCTTTTCTTCTTTCTCTCTTTTATTTTCTTCTCTTGAGCTCTCTTTCTTCTAACCTTTCTTGCATTGTTCTTGCCTTCTTATCCTCCTTCTCTTCTTCCTTTTTCCTTTTAATCTTCTCGTGCCTTCTTTTCTTCCCTTAGTTTTTCTCCTTTGTTCCTTAGTCTTTTCCTCAACACTTCGTAGTGCCTGTGCCTTCTTCTCTAGCACTTAGCATCCTTCAGCGGCTTCTCTTTTCCTTAAGATTCTAGCTGAATCAGGTTTTGTTTTTACTTTTCTAACCAAAAGTTTCTTTATTTGCGGCAAGGTCCTCTCGAGGATACATAGCACCCTAAGACCAAGGTCGGACCAGACCATACTCGGTCCCCGCCTAATCTCAGTTAGGTTCATTTTGGTTCATTTGTTAATCGGTTTATAGTCTCGAGCCTCATCGGCTCAACTTAGCCTCCCAGGCCACACTTGCCCTCCCAGGGAATAATCACTTTCACATGCCCCCAAGGGCACACGCCCGCAGGCATAATCCCGCACATACAGAACACACAATGCTCAGATCAGATCAGAAGGAATCGGAAGCAGTGCGCCGAGCGCTGACGATTGCATAGCCAAGGGAACAAATTTGTTTTATCCCCAGGCACGCGCTCATGAATATCCGAGGTGGGAGAAACCTACCCCTTCCAAAGTCACATGCACACCACCGATACAAAAATACCAGCACAAAAAACCAGCAAAACAGCGCAAAAGACATGGGTTTTGGTCTTCTTTCAAAGGAAAGAAGAAATTCCTAAAGTACGCAAAATAATTTGATGCAAACAAATAGAGTAACAGTATCAAAATACACATCCTAATTCGTGACTACGCAGGTGCGTACCTTAATGCTCAAAGGTTTAAGGTCTAGGATCAAGACCGCTCACTACTGGCTCCCAGGGGCTCTAGTAGTCAGACAGACTTCTTGATCTTTAGCCAAAGCCCTAAGAGGTGCAATGAGGAGAGAAAGAAAAATAGACTCGTGTGACTCTAGTGATCACGCTGTGTGTGTGATAGCATGCAACAGACGACATCGATATAAAAACCAGCATGCATTCTGCAAACAGATTTAAGTCACCAATTTTACTTCCTCTTTTTAGTTGATCTTTTTCAAAAATATATCAATTAAACTACAATGACTGCTTTTTATATCTTTTCAAACAAAAGTATGTAGTCTTTTTTAATTCTCAAAGACAAGGATCTACGCGGGTTTTCTCGTGTTCTCCCGCTGATGTGAGAAAAACAGTTTAAAAATTTCCCGAGTCAGATCACTCTGAATACTAGCAAGAAATATGCACTCCTAAGAGTGTATGCCTATGTTATGTTGCAGCTAGTCAGAAAAGATGTATTTTTGTATATATTTTTTATGTTTAAATGCAACAAAACAAAAGATTAAGAAATACTTACAAAAACGAAAACAGTAAAATGGATTCCCGCCTCCTCTAGAGATTACCCGCAGAGGTAAACCTGAAAAGAAGATAGAAAATAAAACAAAACAAAAACAAAACAAAACACTAATTAGAACTAAAGTTAGTAAAAGAAAAAATATTTACAAAAATACCTCCTAATTAAACAATTAATCCTTTTAAATTTTAGTGAATCAAAATATTTCCTCCCCCACAACGGCACAATTAAAATGGTGCCTAGGTTCCACTCAACTCAGTTATTAAGTTAATTTCACTTAATTAAGAGTAGAGGAAATCACTTAGGTTAACTCGAAGTTGTGTCGGTTGTGTAGTATAGGGTCGAAATAACCTAACATTTTAGAAATTTTTACTGGTTGAGTCTAGGTCATTCACTGTGAGGCATAATAATTTTCTCCAAATTCACCAATTTTCTTTTACCTCTTTAAGTTTATGAGGTAAAATTTATTCGATTTTCAAAATATGAATTTTGTCAAAATATTTAAACCATAAAGGATATACAAAATTCCATATGCAAACAAATTTACTCAAAATGTTGTACTTTATTAACAAGTAAACATGCTAGTTTTTCTCAATTTTATTTCATTCTAAGAAATTAAGGCAATTAAAAAGTTATCCAATTAAAGCATGCCTTTTACAATTAAGAACAAAAAGTATTTATGCAAGAGAAAATTCATTTATTTTCATCTCTCTTCAGCCTCTAATCTTCTTCTTTCTTCTCTTCTTTCTCTCTTTTATTTTCTTCTCTTGAGCTCTCTTTCTTCTTACCTTACTTGTGTTGTTCCTGCCTTCTTATCCTCCTTCTCCTCTTCCTTTTTCTCTTTAATCTTCTCCTGCCTTCTTTTCTTCCCTTAGTTTTTCTCCTTTGTTCCTTAGCCTTTTTCATTAACACTTCTTAGTGCTTGTGCCTTCTTCTCTAGCACTTAGCATCCTTCAGCGGCTTATCTTTTCCTTAAGCTTCTAGCTGAACGGGGGTTTTTTTTTTACTTTTTTAACCAAAAGTGTTTTTATTTGTGGCGAGGTCCTCTCGAGGATACACAACACACTGAGACCAGGGTGGGACCAGACCCTACTCGGTCCTTGCCTAATCTCAGTTAGGTTCGTTTCGGTTCATTTGTTAATCGGTTCACAGTCTCGAGCCGCATCGGCTCAACCTAGCCTCCTAGGCCACACTCACCCTGCCTGGGCATAATCACTTTCGCATGCCCTCAAGGGTGCACACTTACAGGCATAAGCTCGCACACGCAGAACACACAATGCTCAGATCAGATCAGAAGGAATCGGAACCGATGCGCCGAGCGCTGACGACTGCATAGCCAGGGGAACAAATTGGTTTTATCCCCAGGCGCGTGCTCGTGAATATCCGAGGTGGGACAAACCTACCCCTTCCAGACCCGAATTTAAACATTCATAACTTTCTACCCAGAGCTCCAAATTGAATGATTTCAAGTTTGTTGGAAAATTCTAAGGGTAATCTACATAATTTTAGGTTCAATTTAATGTTTTAATGATGTTTGGCTCTTCAATTTAAGAGATGAAATCAAGGGTTTCTACAAGTTTTTTTAAAAGCCTGGAAAGTGTTTTAAATTGGGAGAGTCCTTAAATGGACTTCTCTCATCTATTAAAAAGTCTGTATTTGTTATATAAGCAATTTCACTTCCGTTAGGATAGATTTTAAACTCTAAAGACCTTCAGAACCCGTAGAGAAGCTTTTCTCTTCCAAGAAAGCTTCAAAGATTGATTTTTAGATTTCAATAAGTGCAACAGACACATAAAAGTGTTCCTAATCTATTTAGATTAATTCTAAGGGTTATAACAAATCAATCTGGGCAGGTTTTAAGTTTGAATTTCATCAGAACAGTACTCCTGTTGGTTTGGGTTTGAAAGTAACCCAAATTGGCAGAAACTAAATCTTCACTAATTACATCATCTGATCTTACTCTAATTAATTTCAAATCATCAAATAAGATCCTAGAAACAGTCTTCACATCGCAATTCCTCAATTCAAGCTCATAACTCCATTATCAGACACAGGTTTGACTATGGAAGCTCAAAAATTAACTTTCTGTTCTAAGCTTCCTCCTAGGAAATTAATGCCTCAATCAGAGTCTTCTCATCATCTGGAACTTATTCAGATCTTTAGATTTGTGTTCTGTCCTTAATTTCTAGGGTTTCAGGCTCGCCACCTAAACTAAAATAAGTGTGTGTTCGACAAAATTTATCAGACTTTGTTACAGTGTTTTGAGGGTTAAAATAGCTTCAGTGCATCACACTGAAGCTTCTGAGCTCATTAAATGTTTCTCAAATCCTTCCTAATAGACTTCTCCAACTCGCCGAAGTTGGGGAAGAAGTTCAAATCTATCGCTCCAATGGTTAAAACCTCAAACAAATAACTTTAAAGTAGTTAGTAATCCTTATAAAACTATTCTGGAGCCACTTAGCAAGTTCTAGAGGCTACAACACAACTTTGGCTCGCCGAAGCTTGCCAGAGCTCCGGTGAGTCCAGAAAATGTAGAGTTGTATGTACAAATTAATAAAACTAACTATTTTTGATCCAGAAATGATCCTGAGGTTACAAGGAACCTCTTTATCACATTAAATTCCTCATTTGCTCATTAAAATGTAAGATTTGACAGTTTGTTTCCTTAAAGATTTTAGTGGTTAAAGCTTAGGTCTTGATTTAACTACTCAATTGATAGGTTAAATCAAGTCAACAGATGTTATTATTCATAAATATGTATTTAATTTATAGTTTGAACTATTCCTGAGCTGCCTTGGACAGTGAGCTCAGGAGCTAAATTAAGATTTAGGCATTTAACTATAGAAGATAATAATAGGTAATATAATGTCGATTAGGGTCCATCAGTGGTGATAGGTGATGTAAGAACCCCAGGAAGGTGGAATTAGGCCGATTACTGTCACCATAGACAGTGTCAGTAGTCGGTGTAGGTAAGATTTGAATTAGGCATTTAGGTGATTTAATTAAACGATTAAGTGAATTAGAAGTGAACATGGAAGATATAGGAAGGTGTACAGTGAATTAAAAGACAAAATTAAAGCTCTGGCGAGCTCAAATAACTCATCGGAGTCGGAGGAGATGAAACTAAAATCTGAAATTACTCTAACCTATCTAACTAAACTAACTAACTAAGCTAGCCTACTCCTACTTTTACTCGTAGTCTTTTATTACCTAGATGAAGGGGTCAATAGGGTTCTGCTGAAGTCACATGGCAGACGACGAAATCAGAGGATAGGAGAAAGATCTCCGGTGGGTGAATTTGAGGTGGAGCAGAGGAATCCTTAGGTCGGCGTCTTTGCCAGAGGTGCGGAAGACCACGACAAATCTCCTCGGCTACTTAAGATGGATGGAGGAAGTCAGAAGATGGAATGGGGAATCGCCGGAGGTTTGGATGAATAGACTATTGGGTCGGCTGCAGTGTTAGAAGAGGGAAGGGAGCCAACTTGCCTAAAATCAGAGGTGTAAGGGGGTATTTATAGCAATTTGCAGTGAAGAGTGTGGCAGGGTCTGGCCGAAGAATGAGCTCAAGAAGCTTAACCTCCGTCGTAGTCTCTGACGACGGGTTATCTCCCACTGAAAAATAGGATTCTTAGTTAATCCAGACCGATGGATGAAGTGTAGGTGGTGAGCGCAAGCTCCAAAAGCTTGGGCAAAGAAGAATGATGTCAGCAGGGCGGTGATCGTGCGGTGGGGTGACTCTTTGCCGCCAACTGTTCGTTCAACTAGAGAAGAAGAAGAAGACGAAGAGGGACTTAGAAGTAATAAAACTTAAGGACTTGTGTGAGAAATAAGGACTCGACTGTAGTGAATATTAAGGACTAAATGTAAACCTAGGTTTTGAAGGTTTATTCTAATTTAAATCTTTTTCAACTTTTTATATATGTTAGTACAAAAGGTAATTATTATGTTTAGACCTTGAATTTACATTTTTGACATTTTTATATTAATTTATTAAATTAAGTAAAATCACTTAAGTTATTACATACTTAAGTATACATTATATTTAAGTTACCTATCTTATTAATTAAAAAAAATGATTAATAGGATTTCGAGTCCAATTATTATCTAAATTATTAATAATGTTAATTGAATGATAAAATGTCATTTTTAACTTATTTTAAGGTCCTTAACTAAATATCCCTTATTCTATAATTAACCCTTATATATTCATAACCCTAGCTAATTAACTAGGAAAACTAGTTAATTAGAGGTAATTAGAGATCATGATGAGTGTCTCAGCATGCCCCCAAGCCAAAGTTTTGCTACTCCCTAGAAAAAATAAAGTATGACTATGATGATTTAAAGCACTTGGGTTTAAATTATTGTAAATAGTAACTATGTAGAGGAAAGCTTAGGTCAGAAATTTTCTAAGTTTAATATAAATGATTAATGTTTAGAGCATGTGTAAAAATTTTCTTACTTAGACTTATACTTATAACATTTTCAAAACACACTTAAAACAATTTGTAGAAAAGAATTTTATTTTGAATTAGAATTCTTCAAAAATCTCTTAATCTTTGTAACTAATCTTAACTCAAATTAGAATACAAAGTGTTTTAAGAAAAACAAAACTTAAGGTTTGAGAATTAAATTTTAACTCAAAAACTGAAATAAATTTAAGTTAATCCTTTGTTGATGATATTCGATTTTTATCAATATAAGTTTAAGCAAATTAACTAGATACTCATTATTAATCAAACTTAGAGTAGTAAAACTCTAATTTACTAGCCTACAGCACTAAAGATTAACTTCTAGACCTAGGATTGTATCAATTTTCTCCTTTTGGTCACAACCTAAAATCTTCAAAATCCAATTTCTTAGGCTTCACTGCCCAATACCAAGGTTCAATAGCTATGATTTTAAAACATCTATGCTTAGTGAAGAGAATTGTCCTAAAGACATCCGAAGTTGCAAAAATCCCGATCTTAAAGCATCACTTTCCAATCCCAATTATTCCAATTCAATCCTTTGGCTTGGCCTTACTCAGGTTTGGTTGCTTTCTCCCCACCAGTTTTCTTTCCCGAGGTCGAAACATTTTGTGTATATCTCCCTGGTGGACCACTGGGTCTCTTATTCCTAATAATTTTTTCTCCATATATTTTTTTTCTTTTTTTCTATAGGTTACAACACCCATTTGTAGTGAGGTGTTCTTTTATTTTTGATGGAAGGAAGGGTAGCATCGATTTGTAACGAGATGCTTTTATTTATTTATGGAAAACTGCATAAGTACCCATTTGTAGCGAGGCACTTAACTGCAGGGTGTTTTATTTACTTTTTCTTTTTCTTTTCTTTTCCTCCGTTCTCATTTTCCTAACTAACATTATTCTCCAAATCCTTTTTCTAGGTGAGTGGCACATCCTTTACCCTTTCAAGAACTACCTCGCGGAAATCCTTGGACTAAAGAGGATTCAGAATTGATCTCTTAACCTTTGTGTTTTCGTGGTCTCAGATGTCAACAAGAAAATTCTATGTGAGTGAATTTTAGATATTTAGGTTACTTAGCTCTCAAACAAGAGCTTGGACAACAATACCCTTTACTCTTAGGTTCTTTAAATTTTTAGTTTCCTCCTATAAGATCTGTCAAGACAAAATTTACCAAGTCTAGTTATTTATCTCTAGCTTGTAAGTTTTGTAAGCTAAAATTCTACCAACTCTCTATCTAATTAACTCTGAATATCTGACTTTTTACTTAACTTTATGATAAAATCAAATTTTCAAAAAAGCAAAAGATTACTTAATCTAATTGATTAAAAAGTTATAATTAAATTCAAAAACTTAAGTTTAAAATCTTAACAGACTTAATTTCTTAATTCAAGCAAGAATAGAAAAATAAATCTTTAAAAGATTTAAAAAATTCCTTAATTCAAATAAAATCTTATTTTAAAAATCTTAAAAACAAAAGTGTGCTTTTTGAAAATATTTAAATTAAAATCTAATTAAGAATTGAATGCTCTTAAATACTTATATATATACTATATACATTTTAAACTTCTGACCTAAAAGAAAATTAAAGCTCTTAATTATAATATATATATACATTCTTCCTCTTTTCTTCTTTATTAATAATGAATAAACCCCTCTTATTATTTTTATGAATTTTCTTTTCAAATTTTTGTATTTATATATTTTTATTTTTATGCATATAAGATTTTTTCAAAAAATGTTTTAAATTTTTATGAAAATTTTCAAGTTTTAAAATTTTTAGCACTTTTAGAATTTTTATTTTTTTAAAATTTCGTTGATATTTGATTTTTATGTGTTTTTATACTTTTAAACCAACAATTAAAGTGAAAATTTCACTTCAACACCCCCCAAGTCAAAATTTTACAATGTCCTCATTGTAAAAAGGGTGAAAAATATATGAAGTGAAATTTTAAAAGTAAGTATATAAGAAAATCAAAAAGGATAAAAACATGAAACAGTTATGTACAAGTGATAAGTTTTACGCCTTCAGCTAAGCATAAACCCTAGTAAAGAACTCCTAAAATTAATTGGTATATGGTAAATAGAGTTATGAAAGAATTAGATCAAAAAAATAGAAAATAGATTAAACCACCCATTCAAAACTCGTCCTGAAATTGCCTAGAATAGATCTTGCAGATCCTAGAATCAGATTCTCGTGAAAATCTCAGAAGAA
Source organism: Thalassia testudinum (assembly GCA_037157565.1). Lineage (NCBI taxonomy): Eukaryota > Viridiplantae > Streptophyta > Magnoliopsida > Alismatales > Hydrocharitaceae > Thalassia > Thalassia testudinum. The sequence goes on along the minus strand of JAZHRO010000003.1, from coordinate 74,262,696 downwards.
TTAGAGTGAATCTTATGTGAAGAATAGATCTGATTTAGGTTGAGATATAGAACGTTTAAGATTAATGCAATTCAAAAAAAATGTTTCCACCGAGTTCAGAAGATCAGCAAAATTAGTTTTGGTTCTCAATAATAGGTGAGTTATTTTGGCACAAAATAGGTTGCTGATGCGGGTTTGATGGGTTATTTTCAGGTAATACAAAGGTTCGATTATGATTAGAATCAAAGGCCTGATTAATGAAGTGGACTTGGCCTTGATTTTGCCTAGGATTTGGCAGATTCCTAGGATTCGGAATTGGCTGAGATGGAAGAGTACCTGGCTGACGAGACTCAGCTAAAAGCGTTATCTGATTTCGTAAATCAGCCAATTCTACCTTACATTGCCTATGGAACTCAGCGAGAGCTTTAGCATTTTGTCGCAGACTCTCTGACATAGCTCTTAAAATCCGATCTAGTTGTGTATCTCTATTACACTTAGAGTAATTCTGCATACTCATCAGGCTAGGCCTTGAATTTGACTGCTGAGGAGGCAATGGAGGTGGGTTAAAATGGTTCTGATTTGGATAATTTAATCTTTGACTTTGATTTGCATCAGCCGAAGAAAAATTTGGGTGGCTTCTTCATTCAGGATTATAGGTATTGGAATAAAGGTTTGATCTTGGAAGACTTTCCAAGATGGCATGTAAACCTAAAAGATATGGCGTGTTTTCTGCAACTGTTAAGGGTGGGGAAAAGGGTGGGTAAGATTGTAGGACAAAGGTCCCTCCTTGGGTTGGTGAAGGAGTAGATAGAAAACCCAAGGAAGATGGATCTCTAGAATCCAAATTATTCACAAATTCCCTCCCCGCGGGAATTTATGAAATAGGTAAATACGTGGGATTCATAGCATGTAGAGGCGTAAGATTCTTCATTGTGTTTCTAACCTTGTCGAGATGCTTTGCTACAATATCGACTTTGTCCAGTTTTTTTGCAATAATCTCTAAATCCTTTGAACTGGACGGATTACCGATCTTCTGAATGCCCTTATGTGGATTTTGGTGATTCGTATTCATGCCCCGCAAAAATTGCGACATTGATGCATTGTTGATCGAGTTATCCGCCATCCCTTCAAATAATTCTGAAGTGGATTCTCCGTCGCGATTTACAAAATTCTCTCCACAAGAGGCATCAATTAGATTGCAACTGCCCTCTTGTAAACCATAATAAAAGATATGCATGAGTTGCCAATGAGGGATGTCATGATGTGCGCAATTCCTTTGCAATTCATGAAAATGTTCCCACGCTTCATGAATTAGTTCTCATTGATCTTGATTGAAAGTAGTAATAGCTCGCCTTAAAGCATTGGTTCGACCAATTGGAAAGAATTTCTTCAAAAATGCGGATTCGAGTTTAGCCTGAGTTGAAATTGGTCTTGCTATAGTTCTATACCAATAAGCTGCTTTATCTTTAAGGCTAAAAGAGAACATTTTCATTAGTAGGATTTCCCTATTTTGATTTTGAGGAACAAGAGTTTGAGATAAATTTTTAAGCTTCAATGTGTTGAAATGGATCCTTGGATGCAAATCCGTGAAAGTGGGGGATTAAACCTATAATGTTTGCTTTAATTCTGGATCATTCTCCCTAATAGGAATCCTAACATTAGGCTCTACTTGTGCATTAGATGGGTTATAATAATCTCTAAGTAGAGGCCTTGGATGATTGATCGGTAAATCAGGATTTTCAAAACCCGCCTCAGGTCGAGGTGAAGAACAGGTTTGCAAAGTTTGTAGATTATTTAAGGCTGCTGTTAATAAATTGATTTGTCTTGTTTGCTCTAACATGCTAAGGTTCTGGTTCAGGAGTGCCTCATGAACATCAAAAGGCAGCATCTCCTCCTGACAAGAAAAGGAAGGGATCTCGGGATTAAGAATCTGCATTGGATCCATAGAAGTAGATGGATTGGATGGGAAAACCATTGGTTGCTTATCTGCAACAGGCCTAGGATCACCTGTCAACGGTGGTGCAAGAGGTGGATTGTTACGATCATGGGCGTCAGAAGCAGTTTAAGACGTCTGGGAAGTGTCCCAGATGTTTGGCCAGACATCTGGAACCCTTCCCAGACATCTGGTAATAAATTTTTTTCAGCGTACGGGTTCGCATCTGCACACCTGCGCGGAGATTGAACCCGCAGCCTTCGTTTTCTCTCTTTGCAGGCACCGCTTTCCTTCTCTCTCTTCCTACGGCTGCCCTATAAGAGCGCTCCCCCTCTCCCTCACCCCACTCCACCATCTTCTCTTCTCCTTCTCCCTATGGGAGAGCGAAAGAGCGAGGGCGCAGTAGTGGCTGCAGCGGGCGTGTGGGAGGGAGTGTTGCGAGAGGAAAAAGAAGCTCGACCACAGAGGTGCGAGCTTGCTGGGGTAGCTAGAGCCAGCTAGCGGGGGAAACAGCGGGCGTGGGGTGTCGCGGAGGAGCTGCTGCAGCTCGGGCAGTAGGCGGACGCAGCGCGGTGCGGCTGTGCGTTGCGGGCGGAGGACGAACCGGGTGCTGATTCTGGGAAAATTTCCCATAATCAGACGTCTGGAGTTACGTCCCAAGGACGCGTAGGACGTCTGGTGGAAGATCTAGGCGTCTGATAGGTACAATATTTTTCCTCCTTCTTCCTTTAACGCGTGTACGGCCATGCAGCCGTCCGTCGCGTTCTCTGAGCGTTTTTGTGATGAGAGCAGCTGCGTGTGTGCGCAGGTGTTGTTCGGGAGGATGCGAGGGCTCGCCATCCCATGCAGATCAGACATTTGGGCACAGTACTACATGACAGAGAGGACCTCCAGACGTCTGGGGTGACAATCGGACATCTGGAAACAGACTTCAGACAATCCAGCAGGCTTCTGGATGTCAGAAGGACTGCGTAGACTGAGGAACGACTTGATCCACCTTTTAAGACGTCTGGAAGAGGTTCCAGACGTCTGATTTTGGACAGATTCGTCGTTTTTGACCCGTTTAGGGCCCGTTCGGAGTCCGTTTTCCCCGTTTCAAGTTGCGTTCTTTCCAAAATTAATTCCTCTATCCGTTTATAGTAATTGTGTACTATTCTGAGAAACACCTTGTGATTGATCCTTGTGTTAGGACCCCGTTCCATTGTAGTCTTGGGGGTTGCGGAGGCTCACAGGATTGCCGACCACGCCTCCAGTACTCCCGGTTTCGCTGGTAGAGTGGCTTTTTAATTTATTTAACAAAACTTGTTACAATTATGAAATAATTAATAGAGTCTAGGGCATTGCATGAACCCTAAGACTGTGAAATTAGATTGAATGATAGATCCTATGGTATTGCATGAATCCTAGGAATGGAAAACTATATTTGAATGATAGATCCTAGGGTACGGCATGAATCTTAGGATTGGAAAACTAGTGGAATATATAAAGACTGCAGTCTTGGAAAAGTAGAAAGGAAATGATAACTGCCTGTAAATTGATTAACAGCTGCCTATTATGAATGAATAAATATGATTAAGAACATGGATTACATAAATATAAAGCTGGAATGGTGAAACCCAAAACGGCCAAACAAAAAGAACATGAACCCCACGGGGAATTAGGAGTAGAACTCCTGGAAAGAGAATGGAATGGAACTAAGAAAGTAAAACGTGGAAGTGTGTTGTCTCTTAGGTACGTGGAACCAAAGAGAGCACGTATTACTGTTGTCAACGTTTTGTACGGGTTTAAAGTATATCACGTTGTAGTACAACCGACAAAACGTTTAAACATATATAAAGAATTTTATTACTCGAAAATCGGAGTATCCGAGGTCGATCACAGGGAGCAAATGGAATTTACTACTAGTCAAAATTTAATTGAACACTCTAACTTGCTCAAAATATCAATTCAACTATGAATGTATGCGATTAAAAGTAGTTAGGACAAAACGAAATGAAATTGGACGTCTGATCACAAGATCAGACACCTTAAAAGTAGGTTCCCTTTTCTTCTTGATTATTCTTCTTCCTCTGCAGTCTCTCTGTTTCTTCTTTTTCTGCTGCTCTGTTTTCTTTCTTTCCGTCTCTTTCTTCTTCTCCTGCGAAGGCTACTTTCTTTCTTCTGATTCTCTGCCTTGTCTCTTCTCTGTCTTGCTCCTTTTTCTTCTCCTATGAAGGCTTGTTTCTTTCTTCTTCTTCTCTGTTCTTCCTGCCTTTCCTTTCTTCCTTCTTTCTTTTCCTTGTCGCGACCGAGTCCTTCTTCCTCAACGTTCAGCCTGTGCCTACACAGAACAAAACCTATCCTTTCTCCCTCTACCCACGCATCTCTCTCTCTCAAGCAATTCACTCAGGGACGCTCTCCCAGAGCCAGAGCCAGAGCCATAATCGGGTCGGATCGAACCCGGGACTAGGCGCACCTGCAGGTGGTGTGATGCGCGAGGAGTGCGTAGGTTTAGATCGGGTCGGATCTGCCAGATTCGTGAGGTCAAGCCGCGGACGAGGCGGGTGAGGGCAGTGAGGGACCTCACCCTTGTTCTTACGAAGGCACTAAGACGAAAACACAAAAACAACTTATACGGTACCTGAGTGTTGCAATCCAACGATGTGGGACTATCTGGTCTCGCCTTCACGAGCGCCCGCAGAGTTTTGTCGCTCGATTGCCCAAGCTGTTGACTCTGCTGGCGCTCCTTGCTAGACTCACTCACCTCGCGACACTCGCGTTAGTATGCAGCACCTGTAGCCTGGGAGACCGAGTGCCTGGAGCTTCATTGGAGCTTCATCAGAGGTCGTCCATGGCGACAGGAGCTCAAACACTGTCATGCACAAAATGAGCCTCTCGGCCCAATCAAATCAGCTAGAGACCTTCGCCGTGGCACAGCGAAGGTGGTGGATGATGCTGCAGGCCACAGGTCGACCTAGGCGTGCGTGCCTAGGTCAACCTGTGACCGGAGATGGTGGGTTGTTCGGGGGCTGATTATGGAGGTCTGGAGTGGCAGTTGTGGGGTGGAGCGAGTTCCTGGTGGTGAGGCGGAGCTGTGGAGGTGGTTGGCGAGCCGTGTGGGGGGCTGGAATGGTGGAAGTGGCTCGCCGGAGGTCGATCGGTGATGTGGAAGATGAGGGTGGTCAACGTCGGTCGAGGGGTAATCAGATGAGATAACAGGGGGAAAAGAGAGAGCAGAGGATGGAGAGGAGTTCTAACCTAATTTTAAGGACAAAAGGGGACGGAAGGCGGACAGCAGTACCTGCTGTCGCCGGAGAAGATGATGCCCAGTGGGGGAGAACGACGGCGACGACGGGGCTGAGGCGGCGTGCGCAAGTACTGCGCGACGCGGAGGGAAGTCAGGAAGCTAACTCTGCCACCGGTTTTGTGGCAGAGCGAAGAGGGAGGGGAGGGGGGCTCACCGGAGCTTCCTGGGACTTTTGGCCGGGCAGGACGAGACGAATTGGGGGTGGACACTCGGCCAAATCAAGCTCCCCTCTGCGGCAGGGTCTGGGGTGTCTTTTATAGGTGCTGGCCGCACCTACTAGCGCATGGAGACCGCGCAATTAGGTCTGCCGACTTGCCGGAGTTGGAAGGAAGGTGGATACCCAAATCTCTCGTGCGTTCACACGAGAGATTGGGTTCACACGAGCGATTGTAATTGGCTTTATAGGGAAGGGAATTCCTCAGAGAATCCCCCTTCCATTTCTGGGAGAGAATCTCTGAGGAATTAGAGAGCAATCTCTCTCGAAACTTCATCGGAGCTCGGTTCTGCCCTAGTAATGGCGGCAGGACCGGTTTGTAAAGGAGGCGAAGAACCTACGGGGCTCTCTGCAAAGGTATTCAAAAGATAGGGACCTATTTATGATTTGGGTGTACTAAATTGCAAAGTAGGTCAAGATGACCTCCCCTTAGGTCAAAATTTTGGTATAAACCTAATTTAGACCTAAGGAATCCAGTGGAGAAGTTGGATTTCAGGTTTGACCTCGTTTGACTGGACATTTTGCGTAAAAACCCAAATTAGGTTAATTGAAGAGCTAGGACCCTAATCTAGGTCAAACTAGGTTCCAAAGGCCAAATTAAGTGTTCTAAACCCTAGAGGATGTTTTTATATGATTTTTAGAAGGTTTACTTGATTTTTATTCTGACTGGAACATTGTTAATTTAAGCGGGTCAGTTTTAGGGTTACCAAGTGTCATTTAGTTCGTAGATTGCACATAAACCCATTTCTAATTAACTCAACCCACTTTTTATCTTATTTGGACCATTTTACTTATGTTTTGCTTTTTAGAAATCCTGTTTATGTACTGCAATGGTAAAATTGCAGTTTTAACCTTTATTTCATGTTTTCTTCTCAGAGCACTTGTTCCTTCAGTTAGTCCTTCTTCTAAGTTATGTAGGAGCTTTTATCTTCTTTATTGGGTCAAAATGAGCTAGTTATGGCTCATGATGAGGCTCTCATCATACCCCCATGCCTAGCTTTTGCTAGTCCCTTAGCAAAATTTCAAGGTTTTAACTTCCATTCTAGACCCTGAATGTCTGTCAACAATGATAAGTGCTTCTCCTTTTCTTTTGTGATTAGGTGGGAATGCCGATAATAGGCCTAGAGGTACTCAAGTACCAACCAAAATTCGGACCTATTCCGGTTTAGCCTCAGTCTTCCACAAAGGTTTCTACGGCCCACAGAAACTAACCTAGGGTTTGTTGGACTCCGCGGTTAAAGCACCCGTGCTTGAGACATTTTTAGCCTAAGTTCAGTTTACAGTGCATTTTTTGTAAGAGAGAGATAGAAGATTTATTTGTTTGGAGAGATTTTCTCTCTCTTTTCTTTTTATTTCTAGCTTTGGATTAGCTTATCAACACAGTCTGTATCGGATTCCTTGTCCTCATCATCAATCCTCAAGGGTCCCTGGCTTTCGAGATTTCGAGATAATTCCGCCCATGGCATTCCGTGGCCGAATCCAGACCCTGGCGATCGACATTTCGTGATAATGTCACCCATGGTATCTGAACCAGCAGAGTGCTTACATGCCCCCAATAGGATATTTAAATATCCTAAGAGACAAGCACCGAGGAGACGATATGTTGTTATGCATCTTCGAGGGGAATTTCCTGCATCTCCGCGCTGGGAACTCGTCCAAATCAATTTGTGTTGATTGGCCGCTCCTAATCTAGGTGACTTTTTCAAAACATTAAACGCTTTTCACGTGATTTGGATGTTTATGCGCACTGAACCAGACTGTGTGTGAATTTGGGTGCTTAGGTTACCGAATCCTGCAAACCGGAGGTCAGTTAACGAGGCCGAATACTTCCTAGGCCTTAGACCTAATACTCAAGCTTCGCATTTTCCTCAACCTCTTGAGGATTATCCAGATTTTAACGGATACATGAATTTTTAAGCTAACGGTACTAGCCCAAAAGGCCTAAGACCAGCGTTCCCACTAATCTCTTGTTGTATCTCTGTAGCACTTTTCTTTTCTTTTTCTTGATTCGGTCTAGAACTTCAGTTAACCCCTTAATCTTTCACTAATGACTATTTCTTTTCATTTTCATTTTGTGCTCCTTTTTGTCATTTTTCTTCTTTTTCTCCTCCTTATGCTTAAGTGGCTCACAAAATTTCCTCCCTCCCCCCATTTTTTTGTTCTTTTTCTTAATTTTATTTCAATTTTTGTTTGTGTTTTTGACATATGCAAATTTTTTTGTGTGTGAGACTCCTGATTTTTTTCTTGGTTCTGTATGTATGCACTTTATCACCCCCCCATGCCTAAGTTTTGTAATGTCCTCATTGTAAACAGAGGGTGGGAATTAGTGTTGAGGTTAGGGGCTTAGAACAAGATACATCGGGTGGGTGAATGGGTCATAAATGACTGATGCGGATGATTTCAAGCTCTGATACGTGTACCAGAGGTGGGATCATATGTCTAAGGCTGGTCTCAAGGTGCAATAGACGTGGAGTCCAGATGGATAATCAGACGGGTCTCTGTGTTTGGGATGACGGGTTGCCTCCCGTTAAGCGCTAAATTTAATGCCTTCAGCCGAGCAGAAAATGGGGTGGAGAGGGAGTGGTCAAATCAATGGAGTTTTGGAAAACAAGCACCTTGATTAAGAGCCTGGTTGGTCCAACCAGGTGCTTGTTGAGATCAGCGGGCTGATAATGCAGCCCGAACCCAATAAGTCTGGTGGGTTGATAGATGTAGATCAGCAGATGCGGAACCCACCATATGCAGTGACGTTCTGATGGATATGGAAGTGAAAACTCGGGTTCAGGCTGAGTCGAATCAGCCTGGTCAAAGTAGGGTTCCGAAAAATTATTCATGTAAGGTGTGGAATCCCTACAGAGGTGATCAAAGGATGGAGGCTCCTAATTTATGGTCTGATCAGTACCTGTTACCTGGTCTAGATATGGAGTTGAATCATCTGCAAACGGCTCAGTGAGAGGTGAATCGGAATAGAAATTTAGTCCGGTTGTGGGTCGGGGTGGGGAACGGGTTTTGATTGGTTCTGTATATGTGGAGCAGGTGGCTTCAAAGAAGATTGACATGTTATAATCAGGAGGTAGATTTTCTCCGATGTTATGGTCAGATTCGAGATCATCGGAGAGTTTGCGAAAATCAAAGTTTGAGTGAGATTCTAGATCATGAGTTCCACCATAGAATAAATCATATGTTGTATATTCAGCAGCCTGACTGTTATCTAGCCTAAATGTTAATTCTGAGCTTAAAAGGGTATCCTTATCTGGTAGAGGCTCAGATTCTAAGCTAGTAGGGCATACCCGATTGAAACCCTGCTCGTCCAACTCCTCAGTTTCTGTGTCGTAGATTGGCATGACTTCCGCAAAATCGATTCTTTCCTCTGAGGAGGTTGACGAGGGATATTCATCAAATCGAGGCCCAAAATCATATTCTTCATTAAGAGATTGATTTTCTTCATCTGAGGCCTTGAAATCTTCAAAATATGTTTCAGATCGATGTTCTAGGCTTAGGATGTGGGTTGAATTACTAGAATTTAGGTCTGAATAACCTTCGAGGGCCACCTTATCAGAATAAGGGACGGAATTTACACCCTCGAGAGGTTCAGTTCTACTCTCATACTTGCAGGAGTCTTGGGATTCTAAAATGGGCTCATCATGGTCTTTTCCTGCATTTGGAGCTTCCCAACCTTCTTCAATATCAAGTGCATTATACTCCATCTGGGTTGGGAATCCACAACCATTTTGTGCCTCAAACCCGAGGTCAGATTTATCCTCGATGTTGTTCCAAGATAGCTCATCCTCTGTTGGTGGTATGTACGGGTATTTCTAATCAATCACTTGTTTTATTAATCTCATTATCTCTTCCCATTTTTCAAGACTATCTTGGTGTTGCTTCCAAAGTCGAGGATTTGTCATACATTGAAGGTATTCACTATTGTGCAATCTTTCTATCTCAATGTATGCAGTAATGAGCAAGTCACGGGTTGATCCTTTATTGGCTTCTGCTAATAGTACTTGGGCACAAGTTATGACAAAGGTTGTGGTTGTTGGGACATCAACCTGAATGTTTCCTACTGCTGTTGAGGTTTCTTCATTTTCATAAAATCTCATGGCATCCTCAATCATTTTATCTCTCATGGATCTTCGGTATTCAGGTTTCTTGAATGGTAGTCCTAGGTGGTTCGGCTGCATATTTGGATTAGGTGGTGGAATCAAGATTAGAGTTTGACTCAAGATGTGTTATGAAGCGATCAGATCAGAATGACGAGTCCCACTGAAAATGAGTGTGTGTGCTCTAAAGTGAAAAGATGCAGGACTGGAGATGTTCTTGACCTAATCAAGACACCCAAAAGATGTTTGGATGACTATGGAGGTTCGGGGCAGATGGACCCCTGGATCTGAAGATCGTCCACCTGAGAATTACCTGGGCAGCTAGGGAGGGAGAGTCCCGCAAAGACCCCTACATGGTAGAGCGTCTCTACGGGTTACAGGGTTTCCCCCACCCGACCTCTCTTGTCACTGAGATTCCAGGTAGACCAGAATGGGGACCTTGACCTCTTAAGTCTATCACTTTTTATTTCAAATGTACTTTTAGGGTTCTCACTTGAACTTTAGATGTTTTTGGTATTGTGACCTAATTTAGAGGTTGGTTGACCCAAGGGGTCAACTTCACCTGACCTGTCCTATAGATGGCAGAATGATTCTCAGCTCGGAGCCTAGAGATCACCCTGATTTGACTCCCAGGTTATTAGGTCAAAAAAAAAAAAATTTTAAGATTCAAGTGATTTTAGAGCTCAATTTTAGGGTTTGTCTTATTTAGCTTTCTTCAATCAAGGGCTTGGGTAGCACACTAATGCGGGAGGGTTTATTTCCTTTTACACAGGCATGTGTGACTAGCGCTCCAAGACCCTAATGTGGAAACATAATTTGATTCTATTTCCAATCCTCTCTTTCTTTTTCAAAAGTTCTCTTTGGACTTATAAACAAGAAGTGTGTGGTCAGCCGAGATTAAGCGTTATTTCAATTAGGCACAAGAATTTGTGGGATGGAAAAAAAAATCACTCCAACTTCAAGAATATTTGCAGAAATTTTCGCAAAATCAGGAAATGTTTTGCCTTAGAGATGGTGATTACTATATAAAGAAGGCAATTGATTCCTAAATTGATTTTCTTCCTTTTGTCTTTCAAAGATTAGGGGATGATTAAGGAAGAAACGAAATTACCTGCCCTGGAGTGGTTGACTTGCGGGAGAGATTTCCTCATGAAGTACCTGCAAGATCACATCAAAGCAAAGTAGGGCAAGTTAGTGTTCAATATGATAAAAAGAATGTAGAGACTAGTGGTAAATTGCACATTGCTCCCCGGAAACGGTGCCAAAATGTTGTCAACGTTTTGTGCGGGTTTAAAGTATATCACGTTGTAGTACAACCGACAAAATGTTTAAACATATATAAAGAATTTTATTACTCGAAAATCGGAGTATTCGACGTCGATCACAGGGAGCAAATGGAATTTACTACTAGACAAAATGTAATTGAACACTCTAATTTACTGAAAATATCAATTCAACCATGAATGTATGCGATTAAAAGTAGTTAGGACAAAAATAAATGAAATTGGACGTCTGATCACAAGATCAGACGTCTTAAAAGTAGGTTCCCTTTTCTTCTTGATTATTCTTCTTCCTCTGCAGTCTCTCTATTTCTTCTTTTTCTGCTCCTGTGTTTGCTTTCTTTTCTTCTCTTTCTTCTTCTTCTCTGCCTTGTTTCTTCTCTGTCTTGCTCCTTCTTCTTCTCCTGTGAAGGCTTCTTTCTTTCTTCTTCTTCTCTGTTCTTCCTGCCTTTCCTTTCTTCCTTCTTTCTTTTCCTTGTCGCGACCGAGTCCTTCCTCAACGTTCAGCCTGTGCCTACACAGAACAAAACCTATCCTCTCTCCCTCTACCCACGCGTCTCTCTCTCTCTCAAGAAATTCACTCAGGGATGCTCTCCCTGAGCCAGAGCCACAGCCATAATCGGGTCGGATCGAACCCGGGAACAGGCGCACCTGCAGGTGGTGTGATGTGCGAGGAGTGCGTAGGTTTAGGTCGGGTCAGATCCGCCAGATCAGCGAGGTCAAGCCACGGACGAGGCGGGTGAGGGCAGTGAGGGACCTCACCCCTGTGCTTGAGTGTACCTGAGTGTACCTAAGACGAAAACACAAAAACAACTTATATGGTACCTGAGTGTTGCAATCCCACGATGTGGGACTATCTGGTCTCGCCTTCACGTGTGCCCGCAGAGTTTTGTCGCTCGATTGCCCAAGCTGTTGACTCTGCTGGCGCTCCTTGCTGGACTCACTCACCTCGCGACACTCGCGCGAGTATGCAGCACCTATAGCCTGGGAGACCGGGTACCTGGAGCTTCGTTGGAGCTTCATCAGAGGTCGTCCATGGCGGCAGGAGCTCAAACACTGTCATGCACAAAATGTGCCTCTCGGCCCAATTAGATCAGCTAGAGACCTTCGCCGTGGCACGGCGAAGGCGGTGGATGATGCTGCAGGCCGCAGGTCGGCCTAGGCATGCGTGCCTAGGTCAACCTGTGACCGGAGAAGGTGGGTTGTTCGGGTGGTGATTATGGAGGTTTGGAGTGGCAGTTGTGGGGTGGAGCGAGTTCCTGGTGGTGAGGCAGAGCTCTCGAGGTTGTTGGCGAGCCGTGTGGGGGGCTGGAATGGTGGAAGCGGCTCGCCGGCGGTCGGTCGGTGATGTGGAAGATGAGGGTGGTCAGCATCGATCGAGGGTAATCAGATGAGATAACAGGGGGAAAAGAGAGAGGAGAGGATGGAGAGGAGTTCTAACCTAATTGTAAGGACGAAAGGGGACGGAAGGCGGACAGCAGTACCTGCTGTCGCTGGAGAAGATGATGCCCAATGGGGGAGAACGGCGGCGACGACGGGGCTGAGGCGCCGTGTGCGGGTACTGCGCGACGCGGAGGGAAGTCAGGAAGCTAACTCTGCCACTGGTTTTGTGGCAGAGCGAAGAGGGAGGGGTGGGGGGCTCGCCAGAGCTTGCTGGGACTTTTGGCCGGGTAGGAGGAGACGAAATGGGGGTGGACACTCGGCTAAATCAAGCTCCCCTCTACGGCAGGGTCTGGGGTGTCTTTTATAGGTGCTGGCCGCACCTACCAGCACGTGGAGACCGCGCAATTAGGTCTGCCGGCTTGCCGGAGTGGGAAGGAAGGTGGATACCCAAATCTCTCGTTCGTTCGCACGAGAGATTGGGTTCACACCAGCGATTGTAATTGGCTTTATAAGGAAGGGAATTCCTCAGAGAATCCCCCTTCCATTTCTAGGAGAGAATCTCTGAGGAATTAGAGAACAATCTCTCTCGAAACTTCGCCGGAGCTCAGTTCTGCCCTAGCAATGGTGGCAGGACCGGTTTGCAAAGGAGGCGAAGAACCTAGGGGGCTCTCTGCAAAGGTGTTCAAAAGATAGGGACCTATTTATGATTTGGGTGTACTAAATTGCAAAGTAGGTCAAGATGACCTCCCCTTAGGTCAAAATTTTGGTATAAACCTAATTTGGACCTAAGGAATCCAATGGCGAAGTTGGATTTCAGGATTTACCTAGTTTGACTGGACATTTTGCGTAAAAACCCAAATTAGGTTAATTGAAGAGCTAGGACCCTAATCTCGGTCAAACTAGGTTCCAAAGGTCAAACTAAGTGTTCTAAACCCTAGAGGATGTTTTTGTATGATTTTTAGAGGGTTTACTTGATTTTTATTCTGATCGGAACCTTGTTAATTTAAGCGAGTCTATTTTAGGGTTACCAAGTGTCATTTCGTTCTTAGATTGCACATAAACCCATTTCTGATTAACTCAACCAACTTTTTATCTTATTTGGACCATTTGACCTATGTTTTGCTTTTTAGAAATCCCGTTTATGTACTGCAATGGTAAAATTGCAGTTTTAACCTTTATTTCATGTTTTCTTCTCAGAGCACTTGTTCCTTCAGTTAATCCTTCTTCTAGGTTATGTAGGAGCTTTAATATTCTTTATTCAGTCAAAATGAGCTAGTTATGGCTCATGATGAGGCTCTCATCAATTACCTCTTAGTTTAGAGGGGAGCTTGCCGCCCTTAGGTTGAGACCGGGGTGGGTTTGTCCAGTTTACACCGACTTGCTGGGCCTCGCGTACGTAGTACCGAGGAGAGCTACTACTGTAGGTAGAGCACTAGTTGCCCCACAGGCCCTGGGGTTCTGCTAGCTCTCCTGCACCGACTTGTTAGGCCCACTGGGCAAACCAGGGTAGTCAGGCGAGGGTGCGCAGACTGTGGAGGGGTTGGACCCCTGTTACTGAGAGGGCTCTTCCCTATACTGGTTCCGTGCTGTGCTTTGGGTACACCCATTAATGGAAATGACTGATCGCATGCCAGTGTAGGGTAGCTACCCGTGCGCTTATCGCACGTGCCGTAGTCACCATTACGTCTGTCAACGACCTTGGGGTAGTTGACTGAGGGTAGGACCACCACGGGGGACTCTCCCGGCCAGGAGAGCACCATGTGTTACTTCTACTTTTCGGAAAAGACTACAATCCCTTCTGTTGTGTTGGTGCATACTGTAGTATTTACTTTCTTTACTGCTGTATTTTGTTACTACAAGTTATATACATGATGAATGTGGTTTATTTTACTGTTCTTTTGGTTACTTCTCGTTGGACGACTGTGAGTTGGGATTAGTCGAATCGGTCCGATTCTCGTGTCTCGTAGGGATTCGGGAATCGAGTCGTTACAAGATGGTATCAGAGGAAGGTCATCCTGAGAAGTGAATCAACTGACTAGAAAATAACCAATTCACGTGTCTGTAACAAGAGAAGCCACCACATCGTTTCTTTTGACATTAGCACTTACACTTCTCTATTTAATGTCATTCCGTATTTACGTGTTTTCGTTCTGGTTCGCATGTCCTTGCAGGAGATGCCCCGATGAGGGACTAGCGAGGCAGGTCGCGGATGCGGCCGAGGACTAGGTTGGCGAGGTGGGCGTGTTGCGACCGATGTCTCAGTGGTCCAGCCACTGCTCCTAGACATTCAGGCCTCGGACCTCGCCCAGCTGATACCGGATATAGTGCGAGAGGAGCTCCACCCACCGCCCCAAGCACCTCCCCCTGGGGCTGCAGAGGGGGAGTCCATTGTGGGACCACGTGACAGACGCAGCGCTGGACGCGGGGGAGGGGATTGCCCGCCACCGCCCCCACCTTCCTTCGACACTTCTATGCACGAGGCACCATTACTTGGAGGTGCACCAGCATCTCCACTGCAGCGCCACTTCGAGCTTTTTGTGCAGTTCTGGAAGCTGAAGCCCCCCTCCTTCAAGGGGAATGAGGACCCGACTGAGGCGGAGGACTGGCTGGAGTAGATCAAGAAGGTTTTCGGCACCCTTCGCCCCCCGACAGAGTGCCATGTGGCATTTGCCACGTACCAGCCGGAGAGTGCGGCACACAGGTGGTGGAGGGCAGTCAGGGGACAGGAGAGGGACGAGCCGACCTGGGACTGGTTCATCACCCTCTTTTGTGAGTAGTACTTTCACTAGACTTGGCAGGAGCAGAGGAGGAGGGAGTTCCACACTCTCTGCCAGGGGATGATGGCCGTGAGTGCGTACCGCACGCGTTTTCTGGAGCTGTCCCACTTTGCAACGACAGCAGTAGCCACCGACGAGGAGCGCCTTTAGAGGCTCACCAAGGGGCTCCGACCTACGATACGGGGGTATGTCAAACCCCTAAAGCTGCCTACGTTTTCGAGGGTAGTGGAGGCAGCTATGACCTACGAGGAGACCAACCCATCCGCGCGAGATACTGATAACGGGCGGAAGAGGCCCTACCGTTCGAGCATCGAGCATTGGAGGGTGAGCAGGAGGCCGCGAGTTCCAGGTGCGAGGGGGAGGACAACAGTCACGAGGAGGGTACCGGCCAGCAGCTACCCGTTCGACGCAGAGTGTGGCTGCTTAGTCCAGACCTAGGGCTAAGGGGCATATCAACGCCTCGACACACAGGGATGCCAGAGCCTCGGGATCAGTGGTGGCAGGTTTGGATTCAGTTTCTGGTAGACTCGTTTACACGCTTTTCGATTCCAGCGCTAAGCACTCGTTTGTCGCACCCAGTTTCATAGTTTGTTTAGGCCAGGATTATATGCTGTTGGAGGATCTGTTCATGATCAGAGGTCTTAGTGGTCAGCTATTTGTAGCTGTGGTGGTATACACGGATTGCGAGGTCAGTATTGGGGGACATAGCCTTCCCGCTGACCTGATTATGATACAGATGGAGGAATTTGGCGTAATTCTGGGGATGGACTAGTTGTCCATTTACCACGCTTTGGTGGACTATTTTGAGAGGAAGATTGTCTTCTCCATACTGGAGTTGCCTTCTTTCGAGTTCCATGGTCAGCCATTGGACGGAGGCTTCAGGTGCATTTCTGCACTTCGGGCGGCGAGACTTTTGAGCCAGGGGTGTGAGGGCTTCCTAGCTTGTGTGGTGGCAGAACCCAGCCCTGTGGCAGACTTCCAGAGTATCTCGGTGGTCAGAGAGTACGCCGACGTGTCCCCAGACGAGTTGCCAGGACTACCTCCCGAGCGTGAGATCTAGTTTGAGATCTCACTAGTACCAGGGAGCAGCCCCATCTCCCCCGCACCATATAGAATGGCACCACTTGAGCTGCGAGAGCTCAAGTCTCTGTTGCAGGATCTTTTGGAGAAGGGCTTTGTGAGGCCCAGTGCGTCTCCCTGAGGAGCCCCGGTACTACTTGTGAAGAAGAAGGAAGGTACCCTATGCCTTTGTGTGGGCTACCGACAGCTGAATAGGGTCACCATTAAGAACAGATATCTGCTGCAGAGGATCAACGACTTGTTTGACCAATTGCGAGGTGCCACGGTATTCTCCAAGATTGACTAAAGGTCTTGATACCAGCAGTTGAGGATCAGGTAGGCAGACGTCTCCAAGACAGCTTTTCGCACCCGGTACGGACATTACAAGTTTTTGGTCATGTCGTTTGGGCTGACCAATGCCCCCACTACCTTCATGGACCTGATGAAACGAGTGTTTAGACCGTACTTGGACTAGTAAATTGTGGTATTCATTGATGATGTACTCATCTACTCTCGAGATCAGACGCAGCACAGATAGCACTTGCGGATGGTTCTAGACACACTGAGACAACGTAGGCTTTACGCTGAATACTGTAAGTGCGAGTTATGGTTGAGGGAGGTGACCTTCTTGGGTCATGTGATCTCTGTGGATGGCTTGGCGGTGGACCCAGCCAAGGTCGAGGCAGTGCTCAGGTGGGAGAGACCGCGTACGGTTACTGAGATACACAGTTTCCTGGGACTAGCAAGCTACTACAGGCGGTTTATCAGGGGCTTTTCACAGATTGCACATCCTATGACACAGTTGACCCGGAAGGACGTGCCCGTCACTTGGACAGATGCCTGTGAGGCATGTTTTCAGGAGCTGAAGGAGAGACTGACTTCGGCTCCCTTGCTCACCATCCCTGACAGTAGTGGTGGGTTCGTTGTGTACACGGATGCCTCCTTGCAGGGGTTAGGGGGTGTGCTCATGCAGAAGGGTCACATTGTCGCTTACGCTTCGCGGCAACTGAAGCCCCATGAGCATAGCTACCCTACCCACGACCTGGAGCTGGCAGCTGTTGTCTTCGCGCGGAAGACCTAGAGGCACTACTTGTACGGTGAGACCTTCGAGATTTTCACAGATCACAAGAGCCTCAGATACCTTTTTTAATCAGAAGGAGCTCAACATGCGACAGAGACGTTGGTTGGAGCGCCTAAAGGACTACGACTGCAGCATTTCCTACCACCGGGGAAAGGCCAGCGTGGTGGCTGACGCCTTGAGCTGGAAGGCGCCTGCACACTTGGCCAATTTACAGGTGCAGAGTTGGAGCCTTTTGGAGGAGATGGGCAGTTGCCAACCCCTAGTGCTACAGGGGCACTGTGGGGCAGTGACTGTGATGCGACAGACGAGGCAAGAGCTGATAGATCGCATCATCACAGGATAGATGCCTGACCCGTACTTGCAGTCTTTGCGCGACAGAGTACTGTCAGGAGACCCGGGGAACTTCTCCTTCAGAGACCTGGTGCTACGCCTAAGGGGACATCTGTGCATTCCCAGGGACGAGGAGCTGTTGAGAGAGCTCCTGACTGAGGCACACGGTTCTAGATTTACCATACATCCCGGAAACATGAAGATGTACCATGACTTGAGATGCGAGTTTTGGTGGTGGGGGATGAAGGGGGATGTGGGTGAATTCGTGCAGCAGTGTTTAGTGTGCCAACAGGTGAAAGTCGAGCATCAGAGGCCTGCAGGGCCGCTACAGCCGCTTCCAGTTCCAGAGTGGAAGTGGGAGAGCATCACCATGGACTTGGTGGTGGGCTTACCTGTTACCCAGCGAGGACATGACGCAGTCTGGGTAATCGTGGATAGACTGACGAAGACGGCATGATTCTTGCCGATCCGAGTCACTTGGGGACCTGCACATTTGGAAGAGAGGTATATCCGTGACGTGGTATGCCTACACGGAGTTCCGCAGGAGATCATATCCGACTGGGATACCTGCTTTACGTCCCAGTTTTGGGCTGAGTTTCAGCTGGCCCTGGGGACATAGTTGAGATTCAGTACAGCTTACCACCCCCAGATGGACGGATAGTCTGAGCGCACGATACAGACACTTGAGGAACTTTTGCATGCCTGTGTACTGGACTGGAGGGGCTCTTGGGAGGAGCACTTGCCACTGGCGGAGTTTGCATACAACAACAGTTATCACTCGAGCATCGGCATCGCTCCCTATGAGGCTCTGTACAGACGGAGTTGTACGGCAACCTTGAGTTGGGTTGAGGTGGGGACCAAGTGGGAGGTTGGCCCCAGGCTGATCCGGCAGAGTCAGGAGGTAGTCGAGTAGATTCACAGGCAACTCCGCACTCTCAGGAGCAGGAAGATGAGCGACGTAGATCGGAGATGCAGAGAGGTGCAGTTTGTGGTTGGGGACCATGTCTTCCTTCGTGTTTCACCCATGAAGGGCCTACAGCAGTTTGGGGTGAGAGGGAAGCTCTCGTCGAGATTCGTGGGGCTCTCTGAGGTCCTGGAGTGGGTTGGACTCGTTGCTTATAGACTTGCCCTCCCTCCTCAGCTTTCTGGTGTGCACGACGTGTTCCACGTGTCCAAACTCAGGAAGTACGTCGCCGATCCCAGTCACGTCCTAAGTCACGAGAGCATCGAGGTGAGCGACGACCTGACCTACCCCGAGTGGCCAGTGTAGATTCTTGACAGAGCTGTTCGCAGTCTGAGACAAAAGCAAGTACCCCTGGTGAAGGTTTTGTGGAGGAGCCAGCGGTACAAGGAGGCTACTTGGGAGCCTGAGGCGGCAATGTGGGAGTGATACCTGGAGCTTTTCGCGGGTACATCTTTTCGGACCGGCTTCGATCCTCTTTGAGTTTGTTATCTATGTATTTTGTTCCTTCCTGCACCCTTGTTAGCGTAAGTTTCGGGGATGAAACTTCCTTTGAGTTTGTTATATTGTTACGATCATGGACGTTAGAAGTAGTTTAAGACATCTGGGAAGTGTCCCAGACCTCTGGCCGGACGTCTGGAACCCTTCCAAGACGTCTGGTAATAAATTTTTTTCAGCGTACGGGTTCGCGTCTGCGAGCCTGCACGTGGAGACTAAACCCGCAGCCTTCCTTTTCTCTCCCTGCAGGCGCCATTTCTTTCTCTCTCTTCTCGTGGCTGCCCTATAAGAGCGCTCCCCCTCTCCCTCAGTCCCACTCCACCGTCTTCTCTTCTCCTTCTCCCTACGAGCGAGCGAGGGTGCAGCAGCGGCTGCAGCAGACGTGTTGGAGGGAGTGTTGCGACTGGAAGAAGAAGCTCGACTGCAGAGGTGCGAGCTTGCCGGGGCAGCTAGAGCCGGCCGGCGGGGGGAACAGCGGGCGTGGGGTGTCGCGTAGGAGCTGCTGCATCTCAGGCAGCAGGCGGTTGCAACGCGGCACGGCTGTGCGTCACGGGCGGAGGACGAACCGAGTGCTGATTGTGGGGAAATTTCCCAGAATGAGACGTCTGGACTTACGTCCAGACGACGCGTAGGACGTCTGGCGGAAGATCCAGACATCTAACAGGTACAATATTTTTCCTCCTTCCTTTAACGCGTGTAAGGCCATGCAGCCGTCCGCCGCATTCTCTGAGCCATTTCGTGATGAGAGCGGTTGCATGTGTGCGCAGGTGTTGTTCGGGAGGGCGCGAGGGCTCTCCATCCCATGCGGATCAGATGTCTGGCCACAGTACCAGACGACGGAGAGGACCTCCAGACTTCTGGGCTGACAATCGGACATCTGGAAACTAAATTCAGACGATCCAGCAGGCTTCTTTATGTCTGAAGGACTGCGTAGACTAAGGTACGACCTGATCCACCATTTAAGATGTCTTAAAGAGGTTCCAGACGTCTGATTTTGGACAGATTCATCGTTTTTTACCCATTTAGGGCCCGTTCGGAGTCTGTTTTCCGCGTTTTGAGTTGCGCTCTTTCCAAAATTAATTCCTCTATCCGTTTAGAGTAATTGTGTATTGTTCTGAGAAACACCTTGTGATTAATCCCTGTGTTAGGACTCCATTCCGTTCCAGTCTTGGGGGTTGCGGAGGTGCGTAGGATTGCCGACCACGCCTCCAGTACTCCCAGTTTCACTGGTAGAGTGGCTTTTTAATTTATTTAACAAAACTTATTATGATTATGAAACAATTAATAGAGTATAGGGCATTGCATGAACCCTATTACTGTGAAATTAGATTGAGTGATAGATCCTAGGTATTGCACGAATCCTAGGATTGGAAAACTAGATTTGAATGATAGATCCTAGGGTACGGCATGAATCCTAGGACTGGAAAACTAGTGGAATATAGAAAGATTGCAGTCTTGGAAAAGTAGAAAGGAAATGATAACTGCCTGTAAATTGATTGACAACTACCTGTTATGAATGAATAAATACGATTAAGAACTTGGGTTATATAAATATAAAGTTGGAATGGTGAAACCCAAAACGGCCAAACAAAAAGAACATCAACCCCACTGGGAATTAGGAGTAGAACTCCTGGAAAGAAAATGGAATGGAACTGAGAAAGTAAAACGTGGAAGTGTGTTGTCTCCTGGGTACGTGGAACCAAAGAGAGCACGAATTACCTCTTAGTGTAGAGGGGAGCTTGCTTCCCTCAGGTTGAGACCAGGGTGGGTTTGGCCACTTTACATCGGCTTGCTGGCCCTCGCGTACGCAGTACCGAGGAGAGCTACTAGTGTAGGGAGAGCACTAGCTACCCCACGGGCCTCGGGATTCTGCTAGCTCTCCTGCACCGACTTGTTAGGCCCACTGGGCAAACCTGGGTAGTCAGGCGAGGGTGTGCAGATTGTGGAGGGGTTGGACCCCTGTAACTGAGAGGACTCGGCCCTATACTAGTTCCGTGCTATTCTTTGGGCACACTCATTAATGGAAATGACTGATCGCATGCCAGTGCGGGGTACCTACCCATGTGCTTATTGCGCATGCCGTAGTCACCGTTACGTCTGTCAGCGACCTTGGGGTGGTTGACTGAGGGTAGGACCACAATGGGGGACTCTCCCGGCCAGGAGAGCACCACGTGTTGCTTCTACTTTTCGGAAAAGACTGCAATCAAGATCGTTCCCACGAGGAGCATTCAAGATCAAGAGAAGGATCTGAGAAATAAATCAATAGTGAATAAACAGAAAGACGAAAATAAAGTACAATATAACAGCTACTGTACACTCTACTGCTTCTTTAGCTTTTTAGTTGCCACTCCACTCAGCATTTCGCTGATGAGTCAACCTTGGTACATTTTCAGGGGCAAGTGTTGAGCAGCCATAGTCAGCAGCTGCAGGGGATGCTTGTTCTAGTTGGTCTAGTAGGGTTACCTGTAGTACTTCTGTACTTTTCTTCCATTATAGTGAGTAGTTTTTGTTACTCCATGTACCTTCTTTATTGAAAACTTTATGTTATGTATATTTCCCTGCTGTTGTGGTGGTGCATACTGTAGTATTTCCTTTCTTTATTGTTGTATTTTGTTACTGCTAGTTATATACATGGTGAATGTGGTTTATTTGACTGTTCTTTTGGTCACTTCTCGTTGGACGAACTGGGTCACGGGATTAGTTGAGTCGGTCCGATTCTCGTGTCTCATCGGGATTCGGGAATCAGGTCATTACAAGATGGTATTAGAGCAAGGTCATCCCGAGAAGTAAATCAACTGACTAGAAAATAACCAATTCATGTGTTTGTAACTAGAGTAGCCACCACAACATTTCTTTTGACATTAGCACTTATACTTCTCTTTTTAATGTCGTTCCGTATTGATGTGTTTTCGTTCTATTTCGCGTCTCCTTGCAGGAGATGCCCTAACGAGGGACTAACGAGGCAGGCCATGGACGCAGCCGAGGACAAGGTCGGCGAGGTGGGTGTGTTGCGGCCGACGTCTCTGTGGACCAGCCACTGCTCCCTGCCATTCAGGCCCAGGACCTCGCCCAGCTGATATGGGATATAGTGCGAGAGGAGCTCCACCCACCGCCCCGAGCACCTCCCCCTGGGGCTGTGGAGGGGGAGTCCTCTGTGGGACCACGCGATAGTTGTGGCGCTGGATGCGTGGGAGGGGATTAGCCGCCACCGCCCCAACCTTCCTCCGACACTTCTATCCATGAGGCACCTTTACCTGGAGGTGCACCAGCATCTCCACTGCAGTTCCACTTCGAGCTTTTCGGGCAGTTCCGGAAGCTGAAGCCCCCCTCCTTCAAGGGGGATGAGGACCCGACTGAGGCGGAGGACTGGCTTGAGCAGATCGAGAAGGTTTTCGGCACCCTTCACCCCCAACATAGTGCCACGTGGCCTTTGCCACATACCAACTGGAGAGTGCGGCACACAGGTGGTGGAGGGCGGTCAGGGGACAGGAGAGGGACAAGCCGACCTGGGACCGGTTTGTCACCCTCTTCTGCGAGCAGTACTTTCCCCAGACGTGGCAGGACCAGAGGAGGTGGGAGTTCCACACTCTCCACCAGGGGACGATGACTGTGAGCGCGTACCGCACGCGTTTTCTGGAGCTATCCCGCTTTGCAGCAACAGTAGTAGCCACTGAAAAGGAGCACCTTTGGAGGTTCACCGAGGGGCTCCGGCCTACGATCCGGGGGTATGTCAAACCCCTGAAGCTGCCTACATTCTCGAGGGTAGTGGAGGTAGCTATGACCTACGAGGAGACCAACCCGTCCGTGCGAGATACTGACAGTTGGCAGAAGAGGCCCTACCAGTCAGACTTTTCATAGGGCCGGCAAGAGAGCAGACACGTGCCATCCGCTGGAGAGCCGCCACATTTCGCAGGGTCATCAGTGGCCTTTGGGGGACCTCGTCAGGGGCCAGTTGCCAGCACCAGACCCTCACCCAGCCGACAGGAGGGACCCGCTGAGTGCGGGAGTTGGATTCCCCTCCGTTACCAGTGTGGCCTGCAGAGCCACATCTGGAGGGACTGCTCGTCTCAGGCAGGTGGTCAGCAGACGCTTCCCGCATCGAGCACTGGAGGGCGAGCAGGAGGCCGCGGGTTCCAGGTGCGAGGGGGAGGACAGTAGCCACGAGGAGGGTACCGGCCAGCAGCTACCCGTCTGACGCAGAGTGTGGCTGCTTCATCCACACCTAGGCCTGAGGGGCGTATCAATGCCCTGACATACAGGGATGCCATAGCTTCAGGACCAGTGGTGGCAGGTATGGATTCAGTTTCCGGTAGACTCGTTTACACGCTTTTCGATTCCGACGCTACGCACTCGTTTGTCGCAGCCAGTTTCGCAGTTCGTTTTGGCTGGGATTATACGCTATTAGAAGATTCGTTCATGATTAGAGGTCTGAGTGGTCAACTGTTCATAGCTGAGGAGGTATACACGGATTGCGAGGTCAGTATTGGGGGACATAGCCTTCCCGCTGACCTGATTATGATATAGATTGAGGAATTTGGCGTAATTCTGGGGATGGACTGGCTGTTCGCTTTCCACGCTTTGGAGGACTGTTTTGAGAGAAAGATTGTCTTCTCCATACCAGAGTTGCCTTCTTTCAAGTTTAACGGTCAGCCAGTGGACGGCGGCTTCAGGTGCGTTTCTGCACTTCGGGTGGCGAGACTTTTGAGCTAGGGATGTGAGGGCTTCCTAGCTTGTGTGGTGGTAGAACCCAGCCCGGTGGTAGACTTCCAGAGTATCCCGGTGGTCAGAGAGTACCTCGACGTGTTCCTAGATGAGTTTCCGGGACTACCGCCCGAGCGTGAGATCGAGTTTGAGATCTCACTTGTATCAGGGACAAACCCCATCTCCACCGCACCATACAGGATGACACCACTTGAGCTGCGAGAGCTCAAGTCTCTATTGCAGGATCTTTTGGAGAAGGGCTTTGTGAGGCCCAGTGCGTCTCCCTGGGGAGCCCCGGTACTGTTTGTGAAGATGAAGGATGGCACCCTATGCCTTAGTGTGGACTACGACAGCTGAATAGGGTCACCATCAAGAACAGATATCCGCTGCCGAGGATCGACGACTTGTTTGACCAATTGCGAGGTGCCACGATATTCTCCAAGATCGACTTGAGGTCTGGATACCACCAGTTGAGGATCAGGGAGGCAGATGTCTCCAAGACAGCTTTTCGCACCCGGTACGGACACTACAAGTTTTTGGTCATGTCGTTTGGGCTGACGAATGACCCCGCTGCCTTCATGGACCTGATGAACTGGGTGTTTAGACCGTACTTGGACCAGTTAGTGGTGGTATTCATTGATGATGTACTCATCTACACTCGAGATTAGACGCAGCACGGACAGCACTTGCGGATGGTTCTGGACACACTGAGATGATGTAGGTTGTACGCCAAATACAGCAAGTGCGAGTTCTGGTTGAGGGAGGTGACCTTCTTCGGTCATGTGATCCCTGGGGATGGCTTGGAGGTGGACCCAGCCAAGGTCGAGGCAGTGCTCAGGGGGAAGAGACCGCGTACGGTTACTGAGATTCACGGTTTCCTGGGACTGGCAGGCTACTACAGGTAGTTTATCAAGGGCTTTTAACAGATTGCATGTCCTATGACATAGTTGACCCGGAAGGATGTGCCCTTCACTTGGACAAACGCCTGTGAGGCTTGTTTTCAGGAGCTGAAGGAGAGACTGACTTCGGCTCCCGTGCTCACCATCCCTTACTGCAGTGGTGGGTACATTGTGTACACGGACGCCTCCTTGCATGGGTTAGGGAGTGTGCTCATGCAGAAGGGTCACATTGTCGCTTACACTTCGCGGCAACTGAAGCCCCATGAGCATAGGTACCCTAACCATGACCTAGAGCTGGCAGCTGTTGCCTTCGCACCGAAGACCTGGAGGCACTACTTGTACAGTGAGACGTTCGAGATTTTCACAAATCACAAGAGCCTCGGATACCTTTTTGACTAGAAGGAGCTCAACATGAGACAGAGACGTTGGTTGGAGCTCCTGAAGGACTACGACTCTAGCATTTCCTACCACCCATGAAAGGCCAATGTGGTGGCTAACGCCTTGAGCCGGAAGGCACCCGCACACTTAGCCAGTTTACAGGTGTAGAGTTGGAGCCTTTTGGAGGAGATGGGCAGTTGGGGACCCCTAGAGCTACAGGGGCACTGTGGGGCAGTGACTGTGATGCGACAGACGAGGCCAGAGCTGATAGATCGCATAATCACAGGACAGATGACTGACCTGTACTTGCAGTCTTTGCACGACAGAGTACTGTCAGGAGACCCGAGGGACTTCTCCTTCACAGACTAGGTGCTGCGCCTGAGGGGACGTCTGTGCGCTCCCAAAGACGAGGAGCTTCTGAGAGAGCTCCTGACTGAGGCACACGGTTCCAGATTCACCATACATCCCAGAAACACGAAGATGTACCAAGACTTGAGATGCGAGTTTTGGTGGTGGGGGATGAAGCAGGATGTGGGTGAATTCGTGCAGCAGTGTTTAGTGTGCCAGCTGGTGAAAGCCGAGCATCAGAGGCCTGCAGGGCCGCTACAGCTGCTTCCACTTCCAGAGTGGAAGTGGGAGAGATCACCATGGACTTGGTGGTGGGCTTACCTGTTACCCAGCGAGGACATGACGCAATCAGGGTAATCGTGGATAGATTGACTAAGACGGCATGATTCTTCCCAATTTGAGTCATTTGGGGACCAGCACAGTTGGAAGAGAGGTATATCCGCAACATGGTACGTCAACATGGAGTTCCGTGGGAGATCGTATCTGACCAGGATACCTGCTTTACGTCCCAGTTTTGGGCTGAGTTTCAGCAGGCCTTGGGGACGCGGTTGAGATTCAGTACAGCTTACCACCCGCCGACGGACGGATAGTCTGTGCGCACGATACTGACACTTGAGGACCTTTTACGTGCCTGTGTACTAGACTGGAAGGGCACTTGGGAGGTGCACTTGCCCCTGGTGGAGTTTGCATACAATAACAGTTATCACTCGAGCATCGGCATGGCTCCCTACGAGGCTCTATACGGACGAAGATGTACGGCAACCTTGAGTTGCGTTGAGGGGGGGACCAAGTGGGTGGTTGGCCCTAGGCTGATTGATGAGAACCTCATCATGAGCCATAACTAGCTCATTTTGACCTAATACAAAGGATAAAAGCTCCTACATATCTCAAGGAAAGGCTTAACTCAGAGAATTCTGAGTTTGAGAAGAAAATAAGTCATAAGGGGTAAAAGTGCAATTTCACCAGTATAATCTGCATACAGGGTAATTCAGGGCCCAAACATAGGTCAAAGCAGCTTAATAAGAATAAAAGTGGGATGAGATGATCTAGCAAGGGCTACAGCACTTCCAAGAAACCAAATGATAATCTGTAACCCTAAAACAACCCACTTCAATTCACAAGGTTCGAGGCAAAGTAAAAATAGAATAAACCCTATAAAATTCATAGAAAAATAATCTCTAGGGTTTAGAACCTTCAATTTGGCCTTTAGAACCCATTTTGACCTACATTGAGAACCATGCCCAATTAATAACTTAATTTGGGTTTTTGCGCAAATTGACCGATCAAACAAGGTTTAATATGAAAATGAAATTCACCATCAGATTCCTTAGGTCCTAATTAGTCATGTATAAAAACTTGAGCCTAAGAAGAAACCTCCTTGACCGACTTTACACTTTGGTCCTCATATATTTACTCTTTGGCCCTCAACTTCTGAACCCTCGCATTTTGGCCCCTAACTCTCCTTCGTTCTTTGCAATCAGGTCCCTCCTGCAAAACCTGCCAGCACCATGCTCCGGCGACCTTGTGTGGAGCATGGCGCCGCGCAGGGTGAGGTGGGGGACCTGGCAAGTAAACCGGGGGTGCCCTGCGTCGTCAGCCGTCGCAGGGACACCCCCCTGGTCGTTGCAGCCCACCATACCGGCCGTGCGAACGCACGGACGGTATGGG
This sequence comes from Thalassia testudinum, assembly GCA_037157565.1. NCBI lineage: Eukaryota > Viridiplantae > Streptophyta > Magnoliopsida > Alismatales > Hydrocharitaceae > Thalassia > Thalassia testudinum. The sequence continues at coordinate 74,235,821 of JAZHRO010000003.1, read as the reverse complement.
TTCTTGTTTCCGACCATTCTCCGGCGAGGGAGACACGTCGTCTCCCTCCGCCTTCCTCCCTATTTGATCCCTATAAATACACCCCGTTGCTCCACCGACCAGGGCAGCCTGGATCTGACGGAGAAAATCCCCAACTTTCTTCTCTTCTTCCTCCGACAGACGCTCACCAGCTCCGGCGGTTTCCTCCCCCTCCACCTCTTCGCTCTGCCGCAATACCAGCAGCAGAGACTTCCTCCCCTGCTCTTCATGCGCCACGCCGCACCCAGCGGGCGCCTCTCCGGCTCTCTGCTCGCCGCCGCCCCTTTCCCTGAGCATCGTCTTCTCCGGCGACAGTCGATACGACTGTCGCCCTGTTCCTCCCCCTTCGTCCCTGCAAGTAAGCTAGAGCTACTCCCCTTCTCCTCCTCTTTCTTTCCCCGCTTTCAATTTATTCAATTAAGCCCTCTACCGACCCTGACCACCTTCACCCCCTTCGCCTCCGACCACACTCCGGCGAGCCGCTCCCATCACCTCAGCAACCCACACGGCTCGCCGACCCTCACCGAACCTCCGCCTCATCACACTGAGCACCCCCCACCCCTCCACTGCCACTCCACACCTCCGTAACACTCCCCCGAACAAACCCATTCCTCCGGTTGCAGTCCGACCCAGGGCTGCCGCCAGACACCTCCTTGCGGCCTGCCGCGCAGCTCCTCACCTTCGCTGTGCCACGGCGAAGGTTCCCCAGTGGTTTGATCAGGCCGTGAGGCCATATTCGTGTCCGACAGGTTTTGAGGTTCGACCGCCATTGACGCACATTGAAACAGCTTCTCCCGCGCTCCAGGCTTGAGGACTCCAGGTCTCCAGCTGCTGCGGAGTACGGGGAGTCTTGCGAAGGCAGCCAGCCAGCAACCTATGCAAATCGAAGCCGCAGCTGCAGAAGCTAGGCCGCGGTCTCCCAGCAGGCGCACGCGAGGAACGGTCTGAGTTTAGTCCCACATCGGTAAGCCTCACACACGTTCCACTGTTTAAATTGATTTCGTGCACTAGCCTTATTGCCTCAGTACACAGGGTGAGGTCCCCTTACACCCGCCCGGTTACCCGGTCTCGTCCGCGCTCACGCCCCGCGGACCTAACCCGACCCGAGTTAGACTGACCTGCACTCCTCGCCCACCACGCACGCCGGTGGGCCTGGACCCGGGCGTGACCCGAACCCGATTACCCGGTAGCTTTGGGAGAGCTTTCCCAAGAGTGGTTTCAGAAAGAGAGAGAGACGCGGGGGGAGGGGGGTAGAGTAGGTTTTGCCTCTGACGAAAAACTCTGAAGTGTGCAGGCACAGGCGAAGAAGAAGACCGCGGAAGAAGAAGGAGCTGCACTGTAGCAAATGCATAGTTAAGTCGTCTAAGCACCGGGTCAGACGACGGAAGGTCAGCAGCCCGAGCAGGAAAGAAGGCAGGCTGAAGAAGAAGGAAGAGCAACGGCCAAAGCAGAAGAAGAAGAAAGGAAGACTTAGTAGCTGAAGGCAGAAGCTCTGCAGCCATAAAGAAGAAAAGGGAAAAGAGAAAGGGTCACCACAATTGCAGAAAAAGAAGAAGAGAGGTCAAGGCAGAACGAAGAAGAAGAAGAAGGAGCTCTGAAGAAAGAAGAACATCACCAAAGCAGGAACAGCAGGAAGAAGAAGAAGAGCATCACCATTGCAGAAGAAGAACATCACCTCTGCAGAACAGAGAGAAAGAAGGAGATCTAAAGAAAGAGAGAAAGAAGGGCATCCCCTCTGCAGAACAAAGAGAAAACAGCAAATTCTTTCCCTCTCTCTTTCTTTTTGTAAAAGAAACATGTATATCCCTAGAATACAACTTGCTCCCTGAGTTCGACCTCGGGAACTCTTTTATTTTCCGAGTAAAAAATTATTTATTTGAAATGTTGGTAGTAACCGGCTATACTACAATGTTATAACTAAAACCCGGTTGAACCTAGGCATTTCATTTTTTTGGCGCCGCTGCCGGGGAGCAACGGCTATTCTAGAGGTAAACATTCCTGTTTCTTTTAATTTCTGATAATCTCCTCTCTTTTGTGTAGCTACAGGAACTCGAGAAGACAAGCAACCACACGACAACCACTCCGAAGACAGGTAAATCTTTCCTCTCACTATTAACCCCTAAACTCTAAAGAGGAAGAAAAGAAAAGAACAAGCAATATAGGGCTAACCTATCTTCCATACTTAGTACCATAAAGAGTTGCATGTTTTCAACTCATCACTCCTGCACACTATTAAGGGTATTTAAGGGCTAACACATTCTTGCTTGAGCCCTAATTGCCTAACAAGGAGTTAAATGGACCAAGTAGAGCCAACATAAGGTCAAACATTAGGATTTCAGTAGAGACACACCCCTTAATCAAGAATTGAGGAAATCCAAAAGAGGTGTGCCCAAGCCATTGATTGAAAATAATTAACAAGAAAAATCCTAAACAATTGGCTCTCTCTTTAAACACTTGGACCCTAAAAGAAAGGACCCAAAAAGCTCTCAAAGAAAAAGGTAAAGTTGACCCCTTTTGGGTTAACCAACCTTAAATTAGGTCACTCTTTGCACTTAAAAGGACTAAAGTTCAAGTGAAACCTTAAGCACCCTGATCTTAAAATTGGTAGACTTAAGAGCTCAAGATCCCCATTCTGGTCTACCTAGAATCGCAGTGACAAGAGAGGTCGGGTGGGGGAAACCCTGTAACCCGTGGGGACGCTCTACCGTGTAGGGGTCTTCGCGGGACTCTCCCTCTCTGGCTGCCCAGGTAATTCTCAGGTGGATGATCTTTCTGATCAAGGGGTCCATCTGCCCCGCACCTCTATAGTCACCCAACATATTTTTGGGTGTCTTGATTGGGTCCAGCACCTTCTAAACTTACCTCTTCCAACTGTGCATGTACGGAAGGAGGTCCCTAGGACCACCCTTAAGACCTCCTTTAGAAATTCACTCTCGTCAAGGCCAAGCCTCGACGCCCGTGTTTTTGCAGCAACACCCTCACATTATTCTCTATTCTGATTCAGAACCAAGTTCTTCTTCTTCCCCCATCATGGCTCAGCCAGTTGAGGAAGAAAATAATCTGGAACACCAGCTCCAGCGACTCAATGACCTCTTCCAAAACTTCGTGCACCCACCACAGCGTCCTATGATGCGGGACCACTACAATGCTGCTGCGGTGGCCATTGAGCCTCGAGTCAGAATCCCGACTGGAGGACCTGATTCCGAACTAAAGCCCAACATGATTCATGCTATACCTAAATTCCATGGGCTTAATTCTGAAGATCCCTTCCAGCACATCAAACAGCTAAAGCATCTGGCCCACACTTTTGGATCAGATGTGCAAAATCGGAATATTCTTCTCATGAAGATGTTCTCCTTTTCTCTTATGGACAAGGCCGCCCATTGGTATCAAACTCAGACCCGGCCGATCAACACTTGGGAAGAACTTCAATCCGAATTTTTGAAAAAGTTTTTTCCCGTTGGTCGGACCAACGCCTTGCGCCATCAGATTACACACTTCACTCAACAATCAGGAGAACCTCTCCATGAGGCATGGGATCGTTTTCAGGATCTCATGAGAAAGTGCCCCCATCACGGAGTTCCTAAATGGGAACAAGTCCAATCTTTTTACCAGGGACTCCGTGAGGACATCCGCCTTTTCGTCAATGCAACTTGCGGAGGAAACATCATGGGTCAACATGAAGACACCATATGGGAGATTCTCGAAAACATGTGCGAGAACTCCATCAACAATGACTCCATGGGATTATTCGACAGGACGAATACCCGCGCAGCGACGAATCTTAAGGGAGCACATGAGACGCAGGGCCTGTCCGCATCAGTCGACCTGGAATTAATGGCCAGTCGATTGGACAAGGTCTCAATCATTGAAAAGAAGGTGGATGAGCTGACTCAGCACTTGCAGCGAGCCACCTCTGCGCGTAACTCCTTTGCACAACCTCCTCCCACATAGGAGACTGTGCAAAACATCCTCCACCGATCCTCCCCTGGGATGGATCCATATCCATCCCCATCTGATTCTTGGACTGGGAGATCATCCGATCCTTTCTTCACCAGCCGGGGGAACTCCATTCCTCCTTTCCCTGATTCTCAGGAGGTTCCTCAGACCTGCGAGGACCTCAACGCCATCCAGAATGACCCATTCTCCAACACTTACAACCCTGGATGGCGAAACCATCCCAATTTTCAGTGGGCGGGAAATTCCCAAACCCAAAGACCACCTTTTCAGTCCCGCCCACAGCCCTCTCATCACTACCAGCCGCCTCAGCCTCGGCCCAACCCTACTTATCCATCAGGGCCAAATCAAGATCAAATGTCCTTAATCCTTCAGACTCTGGCTGACATTCAAAAAACGAATGCGGCTATTCAAAAACAGCACAAGACGAGCTTACTGAAGTTAAAACTCAACTGGCCCAGTTGGCAAATTCTCGCCAGCCAGGCACACTCCCTTCCCAACCTCTTCCTAACCCAAATAACGTGCCAACCCAGAAGCGCGTTATGAATCCAAATTTAGGCCACGCTCAATGGATTTATCAGGCCCCTACTGCTCCATCTCCAGACGAGATGGAAGCCTCAACTTCTCGTGCGGGATTTCAGCAGCAGCCACCCCTCCTACCAAACCCAAACCAAAATCAGGCTGGATTAAATTCTGTAACAACACGTAGTGGTAAGACAACTCAAGACCCGAATTATCCAAACCACTCCCAGCTTGATAACCATGACCCTATGATAGTTATCCAAGGTACCGCTGTTCCAGACCCACAACCTGGACCTATCCTAGAAGAACCAACCAAGATCCCATTTCCCGAGGCCCTGACCAAGGGAAAGAAGACCACCAAACCCGTGGCCCCTGAGGAAGACCTGGTCAAGCTCTTTGAGCAGGTCCACATAAACATCCCCTTGATGGATGCAATCCGCCACGTACCAGCTTACGCACGATTTCTAAAGAATTTATGTACACCCCAGCGTAAGCCGCGAACCAAGGGAGGGAGCCCAATTGTTCTGTCAGAGCAAGCCAGCTCTGTAATCCTTAGTAGACTCCCACCCAAGGCAAAAGATCCTGGAACTCCCCTGATCTCCTGTAAGATAGGTGGTACCCAATTTGATAGAGCATTGTTAGACTTAGGTGCATCTATAAATCTGATACCCACATCCTTACTTAACCATCTAGAAGAATCTGAGCTGAAACCAACCGAGGTGACATTACAATTAGCAGATCGATCTATAAAGTCACCAAAAGGGATTCTCGAGGATGTTATCGTGAGAGTGCGGGATTTCTATTTTCCAGTGGACTTTATAGTCTTAGACATGGATGCACCTGAGAACCCTAGGGATACACCAATCATTCTAGGGAGACCTTTCTTGGCTACTGCTAGAGCCAACATCAGCTGTGAGGAGGGCCAAATAGAGCTTAAGTTTGGAGATCAAACACTGAAAATTGATATATTTAAGGCCCAACAAGGAATTAATTGTGGCGTCATCGAGCAAATTTGTGACATCAAGACTTTGGTTGATGAATCACACCTCCAGAATGACTTGAGTATGCCTCATCAACCACAGAAGGATCTTGACCCGCAAACAGAGGAGTCAAATCCAGATGTGAACAACCCAGTAACTCCCACCCTTGAACCTCACATCTATACTGAACCACCCGCTGCTGCTGAAAACCCCCTCCTCGAACTGAAACCCCTTCCTACTCACTTAAAATACGTCTTTTTGGGTTCTAATCAGACCCTTCCTGTGATCATCAATTCCAACCTCAGCCCTGAACAGGAATCCCGTCTGATTGTTATCCTCCAGCAACATCGCAGAGCCATCGGATGGACTCTCGATGATTTGACTGGAATAAGTCCCTCTTATTGTACTCATCATATCTATTCAGAAGAGGGCACACGACCTTCTCGTGAAATGCAGAGACGCTTAAACCCCAATCTGCAGGAGGTCATGAAAAAGGAGATCATCAAGTGGTTAGATGCCGGAATCATCTACCCGATCTCCGATAGTCGTTGGGTGAGCCCAATTCAGGTCGTGCCCAAGAAGGCAGGACTCACCACTATAACGACTGAGACCGGAGAAATCATTCCTACCCGATTAGCCAACTCGTGGAGAGTCTGTATAGATTACCGTCGACTCAATTCCTCCACGAAGAAGGATCATTTCCCACTACCCTTCATTGATCAAATTCTCGAAAAACTAGCGGGAAATAGGTTCTTCTGCTTTCTTGACGGGTACTCCGGTTATAACCAGGTGGCAATCCATCCTGAGGACCAAGAAAAGACCACGTTCACCTGCCCCTTCGGAACATACGCTTTCCGAAGGATGCCTTTCGGTCTTTGCAATGCACCCGCTACTTTTCAGCGATGCATGCTTGCCATATTCTCAGATATGGTAGGTGATTATCTGGAAGTCTTCATGGATGACTTTTCAGTTTTCGGAGCATCATTCGACGATTGCCTCCAACACTTGGTCCAGATACTCAGGAGGTGCATCGATGTGAATTTGGTTCTTTCCTGGGAAAAGAGCCATTTCATGGTGCCTGAGGGAATTGTCCTGGGACACTCAATTTCGGAGAAAGGTATCCAAGTGGATCGAGCTAAGGTTAATCTGATTTCTCACCTTCCTATGCCTAGCTCGATCAGGGACATCCGATCTTTTTTAGGGCATGTCGGTTTTTATCGACGATTTATCCCTGATTTTTCAAAAATCGCACGCCCCCTGACCACTCTTCTCTCCAAGGATGTTCCCTTCGAAATCTCCAAGGAATGCACTTAAGCATTTGAAATCTTGCGTGACCGAGTCACCCAAGCACCGATCCTACAGTCCCCTGATTGGTCTCAACCCTTTGAGATCATGTGTGATGCATCCGACTTCGCTCTAGGAGTGGTTTTGGGGCAGAAAAATGACAAGAAACCTGTGGTCATTTACTACGCCAGCAAAACACTCGATGAGGCTCAGCGTAACTATACAGTTACTGAGAAAGAGCTGCTAGCTGTAGTATTTGCCCTAGAGAAGTTCAGATCGTACCTTCTGGGTTCCCATGTCATCATATACTCGGATCACACAGCTGTGAGGCATCTCCTTGCGAAGAAGGACGCGAAACCTCGTTTAATCCGATGGATCTTGCTGTTGCAAGAATTTGACCTTGAGATTCGCGACAAAGCGGGAAAACAAAACGTGGTAGCTGATCACTTGTCCCGTCTTCCTTCTGAAATAATTGACCCTTCCGGACCCATCACTGAGCATTTTCCCGATGAGCACCTGCTAACTATTGGTACTAGCCTTCCATGGTTCGCTAATATTGTAAATTACTTGGCATCTCATCAGACCCCGTCCGATTGGCCGAAGGCCAAGAAAGACAAATTACGCTCCGATGCCAAGTATTACATTTGGGAAGACCCGTACCTCTTCCGCATAGGTACCGATCAGATCATCCGGAGATGTGTCCCGGAAGGGGAAGTCAACAATATCCTCTCTTTCTGCCATGACCAGGCATGCGGTGGCCATTTTGCCGGGCATAAAACCGCAGCAAAAGTCCTCCAGTGCGGCTTTTACTGGCCCACACTGTTCAAAGACGCATACAGTCATTGCAAGGCATGCAGTCGTTGCCAGACTTTGGGCAACATGAGCCGTCGCGACATGATGCCTATGCAACCGATTCTAGTATGCGAAATCTTTGATGTTTGGGGGATTGATTTTATGGGCCCCTTTCCTGTTTCGGATGGTTTCGAATACATTCTGTTGGCTGTGGACTACGTGTCCAAATGGATCGAAGCCATACCGACCCGAACCTGTGATCACAAAATCGTTCTCAAATTCATTCATCAACACATTTTCTCAAGGTTCGGGATTCCTCGTGCAATAATCTCTGATGGGGGGACCCATTTCACAAATGCTCAGTTTAGGTCACTGATGACCAAATACGGGGTGTCTCACCGAATCTCTACTCCTTACCACCCCCAAACTAATGGTCTAGCTGAGCTGTCTAATCGGGAGATCAAGAAAATCCTGCAAGTCACTGTTCGACCTGACAGGAAGGACTGGTCGTCCCGACTTCCGGAAGCATTGTGGGCCTATAGGACCGCCCACAAGACCCAATTGGGCATGTCTCCCTTTAGATTGGTGTACGGAAAGGCATGCCACCTTCCCGTCGAACTGGAGCATAAAGCCTATTGGGCAGTACGGAACTGTAATCTAGATCTTTCCAAGGCTAGGACCCACAGAAAACTCCAAATCAGCGAGATCGATGAATTACGCAGAGACGCGTACGAGAACTCGCAAATCTACAAGGAGCGGGTTAAAGCCTTCCACGACAAACACATCTCGAGAAAGATCTTTCATCCTGGTCAAAAGGTCCTACTCTTTGATGCCCGACTCAAACTCTTCCCAGGAAAACTGAGATCTAAGTGGGTCGGACCATATTTGGTCCGACAGGTTTTTGGAAATGGAGCAATCGAAATCAGTCCACTCAGCCACGATTCTGAACCTTTCATCGTGAACGGTCAGAGACTCAAGCCGTTCATTGATGTAACTTCTACTGATTTGGCTGAGGCATCTTATATCCTCCTTTCCCCTTGAGCTTATTGCGCCCAGCCGATGGTGTAAAACTCAGCGCTTAACGGGAGGCAGCCCGTCATTCTCTTTGAAAACCTGAAACTTGTTCTAACACCTTTCAGCACTCGAAGTTCACCCTTATAGACAGCCGACCCCAACTCAGATGTTCGCATCTGAGATTTGAAATCGTCCGCAAAAATTCAACCCGACCCATCCACTCACCCAAATTTCTGTCTTAAGGAATGAACTAAGACCCCCTAGGTTACAATGAGGACATTGCAAATCTTAGGCATCGGGGGTATGAAAGTATAAAAACTTGTAAGAAAAGGTTTCAAACAAAAAAATTCACATATGCCAAAAACACCATAAAAATTAAAAAATTTTCGAAAAAGAACAAGAGGAAAAGAGGAGAAGGAAATTTTGCGAAGGAGAAAAGAAACAAAAGGAAAAAGGAGCACAAAATTATGAGAAAAAGTGATAGTCATTAGTAAGGAACTAAGGAATTAACCTAAGTTCTAGACCTCATTCAAGAAAAGTGCACAATAAGATTAGTAAAGAATGCAAACCTTAGGCATTCTTGAATAGACTCTTAGTACCCATTAAGATCTGGACACTCCTCAAGAGGTTGAGGAAAATGAAAAGCTGAAGTATTAGGTCTAAGGCTTAGGGAGTATTCGGCCTCGTTAACTAATTTTTGGTTCACGGGACTCAGTAACCTAAGCACCCTAATCTCACACACAGCCTGGTTCAGTAAGCGTAAAAATCAGAATCACGCAGAAGCGTCGCAAAAATCTGAAAAGAACACCTAGAATAGGAGCGGCCGATCAACACAAGATGATTTGGACGAGTTCCCAGCGCAGAGAGGCGGGGAAATCCCCTCGAAGATGCGTAACAAAATATCATCTCCTCGGTGCTTGTCTCTTAGGATATTTACATATCCTACTGGGGGCATGTAAGCACTCTGCTGGTTCAGATTCCATGGATGGCATTATCTCGAAGTGTCAATTGCCAGGGTCTGGATTCGGCCACGGAATACAATGGATGGGATTATCTCGAAATCTCAATAGCCAGGGTTCCGGGGGTTGCCATGGGCGGTGCTATCTCGAAGCATCGATCGCCAGGAACCCTTGAGGATTGATGATGGGAGCAAGGAATCTGATACAGACCATGTTGAAAAGCCAATCCTAGGCTAGAACTAAAAAGAAAAAGAGAGAGAAAACTCTCCAAACAGAAAAACTTTCTATCTCTCTCTTACAAAACGCACTGCGAACTGAGCCAGGGCTAAAATCATTTCAAGCACGGGTGCTTTAACCACGAAGTCCAATAAACCTTAGGTTAGTTCTTGTGGGCCTTAAAAACCTTTGCTAAAAGACTGAGGCTAAGGCTAGACAGATTTGGATCTTGATTGGTACTAGAGTACCTTTTAGGCCTATGGTCAGCATTCTAACCCAATCTATGCTCAAATAAAAAAGGCACTTATCTAAAACTATTAAAAACTTCATGGTCTAGAACAAGGGTTGAAACCTTAAGTTTTTGCTAAGGGACTAGCAAAAGCTAGGCATGGGGGTATGATGAGAACCTCATCATGAGCCATAACTAGCTCATTTTGACCTAATACAAAGGATAAAAGCTCCTACATATCTCAAGGAAAGGCTTAACTCAGAGAATTCTGAGTTTGAGAAGAAAACAAGTCATAAGGGGTAAAAGTGCAATTTCACCAGTATAATCTGCATACAGGGTAATTCAGGGCCCAAACATAGGTCAAAGCAGCTTAATAAGAATAAAAGTGGGATGAGATGATCTAGCAAGGGCTACAGCACTTCCAAGAAACCAAATGATAATCTGTAACCCTAAAACAACCCACTTCAATTCACAAGGTTCGAGGCAAAGTAAAAATAGAATAAACCCTCTAAAATTCATAGAAAAATAATCTCTAGGGTTTAGAACCTTCAATTTGGCCTTTAGAACCCATTTTGACCTACATTGAGAACCATGCCCAATTAATAACTTAATTTGGGTTTTTGCGCAAATTGACCGGTCAAACAAGGTTTAATATGAAAATGAAATTCACCATCAGATTCCTTAGGTCCTAATTAGTCATGTATAAAAACTTGAGCCTAAGAAGAAACCTCCTTGACCGACTTTACACTTTGGTCCTCATATATTTACTCTTTGGCCCTCAACTTCTGAACCCTCGCATTTTGGCCCCTAACTCTCCTTCGTTCTTTGCAATCAGGTCCCTCCTGCAAAACCTGCCAGCACCATGCTCCGGCGACCTTGCGCGGAGCATGGCGCCGCGCAGGGTGAGGTGGGGGACTTGGCAAGTAAACCGGGGGTGCCCTGCGTCGTCAGCCGTCGCAGGGACACCCCCCTGGTCGTTGCAGCCCACCATACCGGCCGTGCGAACGCACGGACGGTATGGGTTCTTGTTTCCGACCATTCTCCGGCGAGGGAGACACGTCGTCTCCCTCCGCCTTCCTCCCTGTTTGATCCCTATAAATACCCCCCGTTGCTCCACCGACCAGGGCAGCCTGGATCTGACGGAGAAAATCCCCAACTTTCTTCTCTTCTTCCTCCGGCAGACGCTCACCAGCTCTGGCGGTTTCCTCCCCCTCCACCTCTTCGCTCTGCCGCAATACCAGCAGCAGAGACTTCCTCCCCTGCTCTTCCTGCGCCACGCCGCACCCAGCTGGCGCCTCTCCGGCTCTCTGCTCGCCGCCGCCCCTTTCCCTGAGCATCGTCTTCTCCGGCGACAGTCGATACGACTGTCACCCTGTTCCTCCCCCTTCGTCCCTGCAAGTAAGCTAGAGCTACTCCCCTTCTCCTCCTCTTTCTTTCCCCGCTTTCAATTTATTCAATTAAGCCCTCTACCGACCCTGACCACCTTCACCCCCTTCGCCTCCGACCACACTCCGGCGAGCCGCTCCCATCACCTCAGCAACCCACACAGCTCGCCGACCCTCACCGAACCTCCGCCTCATCACACTGAGCACCCCCCACCCCTCCACTGCCACTCCACACCTCCGTAACACTCCCCCGAACAAACCCATTCCTCCGGTTGCAGTCCGACCCAGGGCTGCCGCCAGACACCTCCTTGCGGCCTACCGCGCAGCTCCTCACCTTCGCCGTGCCACGGCGAAGGTTCCCCAGTGGTTTGATCAGGCCGCGAGGCCATATTCGTGTCCGACAGGTTTTGAGGTTCGACCGCCATTGACGCACATTGAAGCAGCTTCTCCCGCGCTCCAGGCTTGAGGACTCCAGGTCTCCAGCTGCTGCGGAGTACGGGGAGTCTTGCGAAGGCAACCAGCCAGCAACCTATGCAAATCGAAGCCGCAGCTGCAGAAGCCAGGCCGCGGTCTCCCAGTAGGCGCACGCGAGGAACGGTCTGAGTTTAGTCCCACATCGGTAAGCCTCACACACGTTCCACTGTTTAAATTGATTTCGTGCACTAGCCTTATTGCATCAGTACACGGGGTGAGGTCCCCTTACACCCGCCCGGTTACCCAGTCTCGTCCGCGCTCACGCCCCGCGGACCTGACCCGACCCGACTTAGACTGACCTGCACTCCTCGCCCACCACGCACGTCGGTGGGCCTGGACCCGGGCGTGACCCGAACCCGATTACCCGGTAGCTCTGGGAGAGCTTTCCCAAGAGTGGTTTCAGAAAGAGAGAGAGACGCGGGGGGAGGGGGGTAGAGTAGGTTTTGCCTCTGACGAAAAACTCTGAAGTGTGCAGGCACAGGCGAAGAAGAAGACCGCGGAAGAAGAAGGAGCTGCACTGTAGCAAATGCATAGTTAAGTCGTCTAAGCACCGGGTCAGACGACGTAAGGTCAGCAGCCAGAGCAGGAAAGAAGGCAGGCTGAAGAAGAAGGAAGAGCAACGGCCAAAGCAGAAGAAGAAGAAAGGAAGACTTAGTAGCTGAAGGCAGAAGCTCTGCAGCCATAAAGAAGAAAAGGGAAAAGAGAAAGGGTCACCACAATTGCAGAAAAAGAAGAGAGGTCAAGGCAGAACGAAGAAGAAGAAGAAGGAGCTCTGAAGAAAGAAGAACATCACCAAAGCAGGAACAGCAGGAAGAAGAAGAAGAGCATCACCATTGCAGAAGAAGAACATCACCTCTGCAGAACAGAGAGAAAGAAGGAGATCTAAAGAAAGAGAGAAAGAAGGGCATCCCCTCTGCAGAACAAAGAGAAAACAACAAATTCTTTCCCTCTCTCTTTCTTTTTGTGAAAGAAACATGTATATCCCTAGAATACAACTTGCTCCCTGAGTTCGACCTCGGGAACTCTTTTATTTTCCGAGTAAAAAATTATTTATTTGAAATGTTGGTAGTAACCGGCTATACTACAATGTTATAACTAAAACCCGGTTGAACCTAGCCATTTCACTGATCCAGCAGAGTCAGGAGGTACTTGAGCAGATTCACTGGCGACTCCGCACTGTCAGGAGCAGGCAGAAGAGCTACGCAGATCGAAGATGCAGAGAAGTGCAGTTTGAGGTTGGGGACCACATCTTCATTCGTGTTTCGGCCATGAAGGGCCTGCAGTGGTTTTGGGAGAGAGGGAAGCTCTCGCAGAGGTTCGTGGGGCCCTTTGTTGTCCTGGAGCGGCTTGGACCCATTGCTTACAGACTTGCCCTCCCTCCTTAGCTTTCTGGTGTGCACGTCGTGTTCCACGTGCCCAACCTTAGGAAGTACGTCGCCAATCCCAGTCACGTCATGAGTCATGAGAGTGTCAAGGTGAGCGACGACCAGACCTTCCTCGAGCAGCCAGTGCAGATTCTCGACAGAGCTGTCCACAGTCTGAGACGAAAGAAAGTACCCCTGGTGAAGATTTTGTGGAGGAGCTAGCGGTACGAGGAGGCTACCTGGGAGCCTGAGGCGGCAATGTGGGAGCGGTACCCGGAGCTTTTCGCGGGTACGTCTTTTCGGACCGGCTTCAATCCTCTTTGAGTTTGTCATCTACATATTTTGTTCTTTCCCGCACCCTTGTTAGCGCAAGTTTCGGGGATGAAACTTCCTTTAAGTTTGTTATATTGTTACGGTCATGGGCGTTAGAAGCAGTTTAAGACATCTGGGAAGTGTCCCAGACCTCTGGCCAAACGTCTGGTAATAAATTTTTTTCGACGTACGGGTTCGCGTCTAGGCGTCTACCAGCGCAGACTGAACCTGCAGCCTTTGTTTTCTCTCCCTGCAGGAGCCGCTTTCCTTCTCTCCCTTCCCGCGGCTGCCCTATAAGAGCGCTCCCCCTCTCCCTCACCCCCACTTCACCTCTTCTCTTCTCCTTCTCCTTGCGAGCGAGCGACCGAGTGAGGGCACATCAGCGGCTGCAGCGGGTGTGTGGGAGGGAGTGTTGCGAGAGGAAGAAGAAGCTCGACCGTGGAGGTGCGAGCTTGCCGGGGTAGCTAGAGCCGGCCGGCGGGGAGAACAGTGTTCGTGGGGTGTCGCGGAGGAGCTGATGCAGGTCGGGCGACAGGTGGACGTGGCTGTGCATCGCGGGCAGAGGACGAACCGGGTGCTGATTCTCAGAAAATTTCCCAGAATCAGACGTCTGGACTTACGTCCAGATGACGCGTAGGACGTCTGGATCTTACAGGTATAATATTTGTCCTCCTTCCTTTAACGCATGTACGGCCATGCAGCCGTCTGCCGCATTCTCTGAGACTTTTCATGATGAGAGCAGTTGCGTGTGTGCGCAGGTGTTGTTCGGGAGGGTGCGAGGGCTCACCATCCCACGTGGATCAGACATCTGGCCACAGTACCAGACGACGGAGAGGACCTCCAGACGTCTGATGTGAAAATCGAACATCTAGAAACTGACTTCAGACGATCCAGCGGGCTTCTGGATGTCTGAAGGATTGCGCAGATTGAGATATGACCTGATCCACCTTTTAAGACATCTGAAAGTGGTTCCAGACGTCTAATTTTGGACAGATTCGTCATTTTTGACCCATTTAGGGCCCGTTTGGAGTCCGTTTTGCACGTCTCGAGTTACGCTCTTTCCAGAATTAATTCCTCTATCCGCTTACATTAATTGTGTACTATTCTGAGAAACACCTTGTGATTGATCCTTGTGTTAGGACCCCATTTTGTTGCAGTCTTGGGGGTTGCGGAGGCATGTGGGATTGCCGACCACGCCTCCAGTACTCCCGGTTTCGCTAGTAGAGTGGCTTTTTAATTTATTTAACAAAACTTGTTACAATTATGAAATAATTAATAGAGTCTAGGGCATTGCATGAACCCTAGGACTGTGAAATTAGATTGAATGATCGATCCTAGGGTATTGCATGAATCATAGGATTGGAAAACTAGATTTGAATGATAGATCCTATGGTACGGCATGAATCCTAGGAATGGAAAACTAGTGGAATATATAAAGATTGCAGTCTTAGAAAAGTAGAAAAAAATTGATAACTGCCTGCAAATTGATTAACAGCTGCCTGTTATGAATGAATAAATACGATTAAGAACATGGGTTATATAAATATAAAGCTGGAATGGTGAAACCCAAAACGACCACACAAAAAGAACATGAACCCCACGAGGAATTAGGAGTAGAACTCCTAGAAAGATAACGGAATTGAACCGAGAAAGTAAAACGTGGAAGTGCGTTGTCTCTTGGGTGCATGGAACCGAAGAAAGCACGTATTACCTCTTAGTGTAGAGGGGAGCTTGCCGCCCACAGGTTGAGACCGGGGTGGGTTTGGCCTCTTTACACCGACTTGTTGGCCCTCGCGTACACAGTACCAAGGAGAGCTACTAGTGTAGGGAGAGCACTAGCTGCCCCACGGGCCCCGGGGTTCTGCTAGCTCTCCTGCTACAACTTATTAGGCCCACTGGGCAAACCAGGGTAGTCAGGAGAGGGTGCGCGGATTATGGAGGGGTTCGACACCTGTTACTTAGAGGGCTCTGCCTTATACTGGTTCCATGCTGTGCTTTGGTTGCACCCGTTAATGGAAACGACTGACCGTGTGCCAATGCGGGGTAGCTACCCGTGTGCTTATCGCGCGTGCCGTAGTCACTGTTACGTCTGTCAGCGACCTTGGGGTGTTTGACTGTGGGTAGGACCACCACGGGGCACTCTCCAGGCCTAGAGAGCACCACGTGTTACTTCTACTTTTCGGAAAAGACTGCAATCAAGATCGTTCCCATGAGGAACATTCAAGATGAAGAGAAGGATCTGAGAAATAAATCAATAGTGAATAAATAGAATGACATAAATAAAGAAAGTAAAATATAACATCTACTGTACACTCTACTGCTTCTTTAGCTTTTAAGTTGCTACTCTACTCAGCGTTTTGTTGACGTGTCACCCTCGTTACTTTTTCAGGAACAGGTGTTGAGCAGCCAGAGTCAGCGGCTGCAGAGGATGCTGGGCCTAGTAGGGTCCTGTAGGGTTACCTGTAGTACTTCTGTACTTTTCTTCCAATGTAGTGAGTAGTTTTTGTTACTCCCTGTACTTTCTTTATTGAAAATTTTATGTTATGTATATTTCCCTTCTGTTGTGGTGGTGCATATTGTAGCATTTCCTTTCTTTACTGCTGTATTTTGTTACTGCTAGTTATATACATGGTGAATGTGGTTTATTCTACTGTTCTTTTGGTTACTTCTCGTTGGACGACTAGGTCATGGGATTAGTCGAGTTGGTTCGATTCTCATGTCTCGTAGGGATTCGGGAATCGGGTCGTTACACGGATGCAAGGATCGCCTCCCGTCCATAATCGAAAAATAATGTGCAATGGCACACGCACACCACCGATACAAAAATAGCAGCACAAAAAACCCGCAAAACAACGCAAAAGATGCAGGTTTTGGTCTTCTTTCAAAGGAAAGAAGAAATTCCTTAAGTACGCAAAGTAATTTGATGCAAACAAAGAGAGTAACAGCATCAAAACATGCGTCCTAATTTGTGACTACGTAGATGCGTACCTTAAAGCTCAAAGGTTTAAGGTCTTGGATCGAGACCGCTCACTACTGGCTCCAAGGGGCTCTAGTAGTGACACAGACTTGTTGATCTTCGGCCAAAGCCCTAAGAGGTGCAATGAGGAGAGATAGAAAAATAGACTCGTGTGACTCTAGTGATCGCACTGTGTGCGTGATAGCATGCAATAGGCGATATCGATATAAAAACCTACATGCATTCTGCAAATAGATTTAAGTCACCAATTTTACTTTCTCTTTTTAGTTGATCTTTTTCAAAAATATATCAATTAAACTACAATGACTGCTTTTTATATCTTTTCAAACAAAAATATGTAGTCTTTTTTAATTCTCAAAGACAGGGATCTACGTGGGTTTTCTCGTGTTTTCTCGCTGATGCGTGAAAAACAATTTAAATATTTCCCGAGTCAGATCGCTCTTAATACTAGTAGGAAATATGCACTCCTAAGAGTGTATGCCTATGTTATGCTGCTACTAGTTAGAAAAGATGTATTTTTGTATATTTTTTTTAATTTTTAAATGCAGCAAAACAAAAGATTAAGAAATACTTACAAAAATGAAAACAGTAAAATGGATTCCCGCCTTCTCCAGAGATTACCCGTAGAGGTAAACCTGAAAAGAAGTTAGAAAATAAAATAAAACAAAAACAAAAACAAAATACTAATTAGAACTCAAGTTAGTAAAAGCAAAAATATTTACAAAAATACCTCCTAATTAAACAATTAATCATTTTAAATTTTAGTGAATCAAAAAATTTCCTCCCTGGCAACAGCACAATTAAAATGGTGCCTGGGATCCACTCAACTCAGTAATTAGGTTAATTTCACTTAATTAAGAGTAGAAGAAATCAGTTACGTTAACTCGAAGTTGTGTCAGTTGTGTAGTATAGGGTTGAATTAACCTAACATTTTAGAAATTTTTACTGGTTGAGTACAGGTTGTTCACTGGGAGGCAAAATAATTTTCTCCAAATTCACCAATTTCCTTTTATCTCTTTAAGTTTAGGAGGTAAAACTAATTTGATTTTCAAAACAGGAATTTTGTCAAAATATTTAAACCATAAAGGATATACAAAATTCCATATGCAAACAAATTTACTCAAAATGTTGTACTTTATTAACAAGTAAACGTGCTAGTTTTTCTCAATTTTGTTTCATTCTAAGAAATTAAGGCAATTAAAAAGTTATCCAATTAAAGCATGCCTTTTATAATTAAGAACAAAAAGTAATTATGCAAGAGAAAATTCATTTATTTTCATCTCTCTTTAGCCACTAATCTTCTTCTTTCTTTTCTTCTTGCTCTCTTTTATTTTCTTCTCTTGAGCTCTCTTTCTTCTTACCTTTCTTGTGTTGTTCCTGCCTTCTTATCCTCCTTCTATTCTTCCTTTTTCCCTTTAATCTTCTCCTGCCTTCTTTTCTTCCCTTAGTTTTTCTCCTTTGTTCCTTAGTCTTTTTCCATAACACTTCTTAGTGCCTGTGCCTTCTTCTCTAGCACTTAGCATCCTTCAGTGGCTTCTCTTTTCCTTAAGCTTCTAGCTGAACTGGGTTTTTCTTTTACTTTTTTAACCAAAAGTGTTTTTATTTGCGGCGAGGTCCTCTCGAGGATACACAGCACCCTGAGACCAGGGTGGGACCTGACCCTACTCGATCACCGCCTAATCTCAGTTAGGTTGGTTTTGGTTCATTTGTTAATTGGTTCATAGTCTCGAGCCACATCAGCTAAACCTAGCCTCCTAGGCCACACTTGCCCTCCCAGGGCATAATCACTTTTGTATGCCCCCAAGGGTGCACACCCACAGGCATAATCTCGCACACATAGAACACATAATGCTCAGATCAGATCAGAAGGAATCGGAACCGATGCGCCGAGCGCTGATGACTGCATAGCCAAGGAAACAAATTGGTTTTATCCCCAGGCACGCGCTCGTGAATATCCGAGGTGGGACAAACCTACCCCTTCTAGACCTGAATTCAAATGTTCATAACTTTCTACCTAGAGCTCCAAATTGAATGATTTCAAGTTTGTTGGAAAGCTCTAAGGGTAATCTACATAATTTTAGGGTCAATTTAATGTTTTAATGATGTTTGGCTCTTCAATTTAAGAGATGAAATCAGGGGTTCCTACGAGTTTTTTTAAAAGCCTGGAAAGTGTTTTAAATCGGGAGAGTCCTCAGATGGACTTCTCTCATCTATTGAAAAGTCTGTATATGTTATATACGCAATTCCGCTTCTGTTAGGATAGAATTTAAACTCTAAAGACCTTCAGAACCTGCAGAGAAGCTTTTCTCTTCTCTGAAAGCTTCAAAGATTGATTTTTAGATTTCAATAAGTGCAACAGACACATAAAAGTGTTCCTAATCATTTTAGATAAATTCTAAGGGTTATAACAAATCAACCTGGGTAGGTTTTAAGTTTGAATTTCATCAGAACAGTACACCTGTTGGTTTGGGTTCGAAAGTAACCCAAATTGGCAGAAACTAAATCTTCACTAATTACATCATCTGAGCTTACTTTAATTAATTTCAAATCATCAAATAAGATCCTAGAAATAGTTTTCACATCGCAATTCCTCAATTCAAGCTCATGACTCCATTATCAGACTTAGGTTTGACTATGGAAGTTCGAAAATTAACTCTTTGTTCTAAGGTTCCTCCTAAGAAATTAATGCCTCAATCAGAGTATTCTCATCATCTGGAACTTATTCAGATCTTTAGATTTGTGTTCTGTCCTTAATTTCTAGGGTTTCAGGCTCGCCGCCTGAACTAAAATAGGTGTGTGTTCGACAGAATTAATCAGAGTTTGTTACAGTGTTTTGAGGGTTAAAATAGCTTCAGTGCATCACACTGAAGCTTCTGAGCTCATTAAATGTTTCTCAAATCCTTCCTAACAGACTTCTCCAACTCGCCAGAGTTGGGGAAGAAGTTCAAATCTATCGCTGTAGTGGTTAAAACCTTAAACAAATATCTTTGAAGTAGTTAGTAATCCTTATTAAACTATTCTGGAGCCACTTAGCAAGTTCTAGAGGCTGCAACACAACTTTGGCTCGTCGGAGCTTGCCAGAGCTCCGGTGAGTCCAAAAAATGTAGAGTTGTATGTACAGATTAATAAAACTAACTATTTTTGATCCAGAAATGATCTTGAGGTTACAAGGAACCTCTTTATCACATTAAATTCTTCATTTATTCATTAAAATGTAAGATTTGATAGTAAGTTTGTTTCCTTAAAGATTTGAGTGGTTAAAGCTCAGGACTTGATTTAACTACTCGATTGAGAGGTTAAATGAAGTCAACAGATGTTATTATTAATAAATATGTATTTAATTTATAGTTTGAACTGTTCCTGAGCTACCTTAGACAGCGAGCTCAACAGTAAATTAAGATTTAGGCATTTAACTATAGAGGATGATAATAGGTAATATAATATCGATTAGGGTTCATTAGTGGTGATAGGTGATGTAACAACCCAAGGAAGGTTGAATTAGGCCGATTACTATCACCATAGACAGTGTCAGTAGTCTGTGTAGGTGAGATTTGAATTGGGCATTTAGGTGATTTAATTAAACGATTAAGTGAATTAGAAGTGAACATGGAAGACATAGGAAGGTCTACAGTGAATTAAAAGACAAAATTAATGCTCTGGCGAGCTCAAGGAACTCGCCAGAGTAGGAGGACATGAAACTAAAATTTGAAATTACTCTAACCTATCTAACTAAACTAACTAACTAAGCTATCCTACTCCTACTCCTACTCCTAATCTACTATTACCTAGACGAAGGGGTCAATAGGGTTTCGCCGAAGTCACATGGCGGATGATGAAATCAGAGGGTGGGAGAAAGATCTCTGGCGGGTGGATTTGAGGTGGAGCAGAGGAATCCTTAGGTCGGCACCTTTGTCAGAGGTGCGGAAGACCACAGCAGATCTCCTCGGCTACTTAAGATGGATGGAGGAAGTTGGAAGATGGAATGGGGAATCGCTGGAGGTTTAGGCGAATTGCCTATTGGGTTGGCTGCAGTGTTAGAAGAGGGAAGGGAGCCAACTTGCCTAAAATCAGAGGTGTGAGGGGGTATTTATAGCAATTTGCAGCGAAGAGAGTGGCGGGGTTTGGCCGAAGAAGGAGCTCGAGGAGCTTAACCTCCGTCGTCGTCTCCGATGGCAGTGAGGTTATCTCCCACTAAAAAATAGGATTCTCAGTTAATCCAGACCGACGGATGAAGTGTAGGTGGTGAGCGTAAGCTGCAAGAGCTTTGGCAAAGAGGAATGATGTCGGTAGGGCGGTGATCGCACGGTGGGGTGACTCTCTACCGCCAGCAGTTCGTTTAGCTGGAGAAGAAGTAGTCGAAGGGGGACTTAGTAGTAATAAAACTTAAGGACCTGTGTGAGAAATAAGGACTCGAGTGTAATGAATATTAAGGACTGAAATGTAAACCCAGATTTTGAAGGTTTATTTTAATTTAGATCTTTTTCAACTTTTTATATATGTTAGTAAATAAGGTCAATATTATGTTTACACCTTCAATTTACATTTTTGACCTTTTTAGATTAATTTATTTAATTAATTAAAATCACTTAAGTTATTACATACTTTGGTATACATTATATTCAAGTTACTTATATTATTAATTAAGGAAATGATTAATAGGATTTCGAGTCCAATTATTATCTAAATTATTAACAATGTTAATTGAATGATAAAATGTCATTTTTAACTTATTTTATGGTCCTTAACTAAATATCCCTTATTCTATAATTAACCCTTATATATTCATAACCCAGCTAATTAACTAGAAAAACTAGTTAATTAAGGGTAATTAGAGATCATGATGAGTGTCTCATCACCTCTCGCAATGGAATAAGTGGAGGACAGCAAGGATCCTCCAGAGTAGGATGTGTTTTAAAAGTTATACACAATATTAGTTGAAACCCTTAAATGGCGAGAGTAAAAGCAAAAGCATCAATCCACACTCGCCATTCTACCCGAGGATGTACTGGCATAATATGTTCTCTAGAAACAATGTACATGAGCAGAGATGTGAGCCAAGGATCGGTTAGGGAGTATAAGGGTTGTTTGTAGTGTTGGAAGGTAATGATTAAGTCCAACGAGGGCTTAGTCAGTGTTAGGTCTAACTCCAAGAATGATTCAGATTGTGTACACTCCCTAACAGTTGTAGACAACTTTATGTTACCCTGCCTAGCATTATTGATCGGAGTCATATTTGAATCAAGGGTAGACTCCAAATTACAACTCTTTGATGGCAAGGACAAAATGTAAGAATCATTATCATTCAGCTCATCCCCAGATTCGTTTGGTTCAATCAAATATTTGTCGGGGTGTATATGTGATTCATTAGGAGTTTGATCAGTATCCTCAATTATTTCTAAAGGAGGATCAGTCTTAATATTTTGGAGCAAGCCTATATCATTGAATTCGCTATTATTCTCGGGGTATAAATCCTCAATTGACGTATTTAGTCCACGAGAGTCTCCCATAGACTTCTCATTATTATGTTTGTCCTCGTCTAATATCAACTCTTGTTTTGATGGAGGATGACTCTCAAAAGAAAGGAGGAATCTGGATTTCACCATATTTTTTATATCCTTTGGAGCTAAATCCTCAAATGATAAATAATTCCCCTGTGATTCACTCCAGATTTTCAGTCCAGGTTCCTCTATTGGGGCATCCCCATCCTCTGAAATAGACTCTTCAAATCTTTGAGACCAAAATTGATCTAATTCATCCTCCATTCCCTTAGGGTCACCTTCATTGGGTGCATTTAAATCCTCAGGATATTGAATGGTAGGTGTTGATTCCCTAAGTGGAGGGTCAGGAGTAGGCTCACTAAGGGTAAAATGAGATCCCACCAAATAATCAATAGGGGAAGTGATAGGAATAATACAACCTTGACACGGGTTAGTAGGGGTAAGGAGAATACTATCATTGGGGTCAAGGTCCCCAAGTGGTACCATCTTCCCTTGCTTTTGACTCCAATATAGTTCAGGTGGATAATCACTATGATCGTTGTCCTCTAGTGGCCATGTCTCTAAGTGATCGCTACATAAAATTGGATCCATATTGTCATTGGGTTCCTCAGAATTATTTTCATGATCATGATCGTATGGGTAGGGATCAGGGATATTGGGAAGCGTGTAGCTAAGTCATCTTATTTCTTCATTTAACTGTTGACTATTCCTCAACATCTCTCCCATTGATTCCATTATTTCCTTTTGCTATTTTTTCATTTCTATCATAAAAGAGAAAATGCTACTATTTTCAGGTTGGGGTGGATAGTCAATTTTAGGCTCTGGTTGCCTAGGGGTATCTGTCCAACCTTGATATGAAAAATCACGAAGGGTGGAAGGGTTGGGTGTTTGCATAGAAGTAGGGATTTCAGGATTGGAAAATCCTGCTCTTAGGGTCTGCTCAAAAGTGGGAGTTATCAAGCCAGTACTCCCAGGATAAGAATAATCCCATGAATTGTCAATATACCCATCAAAGGATGGATATGCTCAGGGCATGGGATCCTGATTAAAAGATGGGAAGTATTGACTTTGATAATCTAAATGATAGGAGTAAGGGTAATCCATTTCTTTAAGCAAAATAGTTTTAACTCTTTTAGGATTTAGCAGAATTTAGAATACAAGCTAAAACTTCCTAGAGAGTTCTACTGTCAAAGCAAGTGCAAATTCAGTGGGGTCTTATTTTTAGTAGATTGTAGGAACTAAATGTTCAATTGGTGGCCAAACAAGTTTTGCAAAAAAAATTATGCCTCCTAGGCCAACCTTCGCTGGTGCCTATAACCTACTCGCAAGGGATGGAAGTCTCGAATCAAGCCCATACACAAGGAACTGAAGTAACTTTGTGGATAGGCTTGCTGATTTCCGACTAACTTCCCTTGTGGTGCAAAAGACTAGCGGTAGAAATTTATCTAGTGACCTTATGTGTGAGGTGCACAATGTCTCAAGTGCGCAAACATACGATCGTGTTTTTATTTTTGAAATTTCGCAAACAGGATCCTTTTGCACACAATTTTTAGTTAAAGATTTTAAGATCCAACCTCCTAGTAGTCCCAATTTTTAAAGTGACCACTGAATTAATTTGATTCAAGCACTTAGTGGTCTTAGATTTAAGTTTAATGCATGTGCATTGCAGGTAATTGATGCTCAAGAGAAGACGTACCTTACTCCAACTTTCTTCGTGCAATGTATGAATGCAATGCAGTAAAAATAAACTAGATGCTGCTCATTTAGTCCTAGATGGTCGTCCTATAGATATGTAGCTTCTAGCAGGCAGATCGAATATATATATATTTTTAATAATAAACAAACTGGCCTAATCAAACTAACTAATCAAAATTCAGTTCAAATAGTTCAAATAATCCTATAATCTAAACAAATGGGAACATGCTCCCGCATACAAGAGTGATAAGAAATAAAGTGGCACTAAGAACACGTTCCCAAAAATACCTGACAAGGGTCCAAAAGACAAAAGTTAAATTCTAATGTCTATCTAACTAAATCTAACTAAGATCTACTGACTAAATTAGAAATAGTCTTCTCTCTAAGTCTATGTGCATGGGATCAAGGCACACATGTTCCTATTTCCATCCTCTAGGTGGTGTCAAGGTCCACCAAAAAGATCATCTCCGCCGTGCACGTCGTTCGGGGTCAATGTCGTCGCTTTGCTGCACCTGTCGCCGTATCAGATTCCGCACACAATAATAAAAATGATTAGATGATTGCACAACTCAGAATATTCAAAATAAAAAATAATAACGTGAATCTATTGCGTCTGTTGCCTCCTCGGCAACGGCGCCAATTTGACGAGTCAATTTTCCACTATGTGTTGTACTATTTAAGTGGTGAAAAAATCCACTAATCAAAAATAAAAGTAACCACTCATAGAAGTGTGGGTCGTGTCCACAGGGAGGCAATTATCCAATAAACTCTCGATTATTTCGTATTCTTTCGGTTAAGTGCGAAATCCCTAGTCAAAGTTGACATAAAATGCGATCGAAAGAAGATTCACAATAAATAAAAAATATAAGGGTATATGCTCAATTTTCCCTCACTGAAATCTTCAATAAATATATGACAATTTTATATAATTTTCAATTGACATATACTAGAGAAAATTGGTGCACATGTTAATCCCAAAACCAATCTTGAAACAGGTGAATAACAATAACGTGTAATTATCAAAAAATATGATTGTGCATTCACAATTTAGCCATAATAAAATAATCATAAATGAAAATTAATTTTTGGTGGAAATGGCATTCGATGTAATTTTTAATTGCAGAGAAAATAGAGCTTTCACTCTCTCTCTTCCCCACGAGAGGGAGAGAGCACAGGCGATGGAGCTACTATGGGGGAAGGTTGACCATCACGTGGGGATCACGATGATGATGACAGAACAGCGCGAGGTGGCTGGCGGCGGTCAGTGAGCGGAGGAGATGTCACTGCAGAAGATTTTCTATGCGGGTGCGTGAGGGCTGGCGCCTACAGGAGACAGGTGCTGGCACCTGCAGTTCCTGAGAGGGGCACGCGGAGGTGGGTGCGGCCTGGCAGTGGTGAAGGCGCGCTGCGCCTGTGGGCAAGGTGGCAGGGAGCGCCTACAGGCACTGGAGAAGGGCGATGGAGAAGGAGCGAGCACCTGCAGGGGGCTAGGGTGGTCTGCAGAGAGGGGAAGCGCTGCGGTGGAGAACTTAGTGCACTGGAAGAGGGGGGCACGCTGCAGTAGGGCGCAGCTTAGAAGGGGCACGCATGGTGATGGAATGGGTGCCTGCAATGCTACTAGAGGATGAAGGCGGGCGGTGCAGGAGACGGTTGCTGGCTTGCGGCTGCGAAGTGGGTGTTGGTGCGACGCCTGTGGGTGCGGGCCGGAGCTGCTATTGAGGCGATGTGGCTGTGCAGCGCCTGTAGGCTGGTTGGAGGGTGCGGTGGGCGGTCTGCACCTACAAGGGCCAGCGCAATGCCTGTGTGAGCGGGTGACGAGGCAGAGCGACTGCTGGCGTTGGAGAGGGGTTCACACCTGTAGGAGCAGCAGGAGGGCATGCAGACGAGGGCTGTGCAGCGCCTTCAGTGAAGGGCACTACAAGGGAGGATGCGCCTGCGGGCGCAGCATGGAAGGGGCACTGGAGAAGGGTGCTTGGTGCTGGGTGGGAGGATTCACCTGCAGACGCGGCCTGGCAGGGGCACTAGAGATGGATGCTTGGTGCACATTGTACGCCCTCTCCATAGTGGAGAAGATGGAGCAGTTCCCCGCAGGGGGAAAATGTAGATCTTCTCTCCATTCTCCACCTCCTTTTTAACTCCTCTCTCCCTACGTGCATTAGTTAAGGGATTTTCAAATCCCTTAGCTATTTTTGATCGGTAGCTTTTGAGGGTGCCCGAATGATGGGGAAAGGAAATGCCACCGATCGTTTGAAAGGGTAATTTACCCTCCCCTCCTTATTCTTTTGCCAAATATTCTTCCTGCACAAAAAAAGAACATAAAATCATTACATATTAAGTTATAGAATAAAATAGATGTAAATTTAAATCATGATGCTTGCAAACATTCTATAACTTAATGTACTTATTAACAAACCTAAAAGGTACAATTGAAGTTACTTAGGCGTAATATTAGTCCACTAAAATGGACTCATCTGTGGGTTGATAAGTCGTGTACTTATCACCCAAACTTATTTATTCAAATTAAAATAGAATTCAAGATGGCGAGGACTCGATAAACAAATTCACATTTTAGTGGATACCTGGGCTGATTAAGCCCAAAGACCTGAAGGGTCTTAGTGTTCAGATCTTGCTGTAATATTTCATATGATTGAAAGTTCATAATGTCCTTGTATTGCTTCCTAATTCATTTTTTTTTAAAGAGAAAAACAAATAGAATTTATAAGAATTCCACACAGCTGACAAAATGATTCATAAATGAATCTACCCCCTCAGGCCTTGCTGATGTAATGTCCTCATTGAGAATGAAAGACATGAAAGGAAGGGTAGAATGCAAAAGATATCACCTGAATATGAAGCTCAGGTCAGCTCTAACTCAGATTGTACAACTGCTGAGTTTAATGCCGTTAGCTCGTCGTATACTAGCCAAAGAAGGCACAACATAGCTGGAGCAACCGTTTCTGAGACGGGTTCTATAACATTACAGTTAATAACAAGCCTCAGATGTTGACCGTTGACTTTGAATGAATTACTCGTGTTTGGGTCAGAGATCTGAACAACCCCATTTGGAAATATCTAATCGATAATGAACGGGTTGTTCCATTTCGACATAAGTTTGCTAGGAAAGAGCTTAAGTGGAGAATCAAAGAGCCAGACTTTCTGGTTCAACTCAAAGCTCTTATGGGAAATCAATTGGTCATGAAGAGCTTTGGTCTGAGCCTTATAAATCTTGGCATTCTCATATGAGTCATTTCTAAGCTCCACCAACTCAGATAGTTGGAGTTTCCTAGTCTTCCTGGCTAAACTCAGATCTATATTACACTGTTTGATTGCCCAGAATGCCTAATGTTCAATTTCTACGGGTAAATGGCACACCTTCCCATACATCAGATGAAACAGAGACATGCCGATGGGAATTTTATATGCTGTACTGTAGGCCCAAAGGGCATTCTCAAGCTTTTGAGTCCAGTCTTTGTGATCAGGCCTAACCGTTTTCTTTAAAATATTCTTGATCTCCCGATTGGAGATCTCAATGTGTCCATTTGTCTAGGGATGGTAAGGTGTGGAAATTCTATGATCAACCCCGTATTTTGCCAGTAAATTATGGAATTGTGCATTAGTGAAATGAGTGCCACCATTACTAATGATGGCCCTCGAAATCCCAAATCGGCTGAAGATATTCTTCTTGACAAAAGCGATGACCACCTTGTGGTAATTGGTTCTGGTGGGAATAGCCTCGATCCACTTGGACATGTAATTAACAGTGACGAGAATGTACTGGTGTCTAAATGAATGGAGGAATGGTCCTATGAAATCGAGGCCCCAAACGTCAAAGATTTCGATTGGAAGAATCGGGTTTAGAGGCATCATATCTCTCTTAGTTATGCTCCCAAGTGCCTGGCATCGAGAACATGACCTCGAGAAACCCTGGGTATCTTTAAATAAAGACGGCCAATAGAATCCAGATTACAAAATTTTTGCAGTCGTCTTTTTCCAAGAGAAGTGTCCACCACAAACAGATGCATGGCAAAACTCGAGTATACTCTTGAATTCATTCTCTGAAATGCATCGGCGAATAATCTGATCAGAGCCGATGTAGTATAGTTCAAGGTCCTCCCAGAAGTAATATTTGGCCTCAGATTTGAGTCGATCTCCTTGTTGCTTGGTCCAATCCAAGGAGATTTTACCAACGGCCAAATAATTAATGATGTCAGCAAACCACGGGGTTTGGACATATGAAACTGTAAGGATAGTCTTGTCCGGAAAAGTATCAACAATCGGAATGTCTAGACAAGAAGAATCACTCAGATGTCTCCACAGATGGTCCTCCACCACATTCTATACCCTGGATTTATCCTTTATTTCAAGATCAAATTCTTGAAGCAGAAGAATCCATCGAATAAATCAGGGTTTGGCATCCTTTTCGGCCAAGAGATGTCTCAAGGTCGAGTGGTCGGTATATATGATGATGTGAGACCCTATAAGAGAAGCCCTAAATTTCTCCAAAGCAAATACTACAGCTAGTAATTCCTTGTCAATAACAGTGTAGTCCCTCTAGGCCTCGTCCAAAGTTTTACTAGTGTAGTAGATGATAGAGGTCTTCCTGTCAATCTTCTAACCCAAAACAACATCAACTACGTAATTAGAAGCATCGATCATGATCTCAAATGGGGCTGTCCAAACTGGTGGTTGCAACATTGGAGCACAAGTGACTACCATTTTAAGAAAATCAAATGCCTTACGGCATGATTCACCGAAATCAAACGGCGTTTCTTTGCCAGGAAGATTGCTCAAAGGATGAGAAACCTTTGAAAAGTCCATGATGAATCTCCGGTAGAATCCCACATGACTAAGAAATGATCAAATTTGTTTGCGAGATGTGGTTGGAGGAAGTTTAGCGATAGCATCAACCTTAGTTTTGTCCACTTTGATTCCATGTTTAGAGCTTATATGACCTAAGATGATGCCTTCTTATGTCATGAAATGACTCTTCTCCCAGCTAAGGACCAGTCTTGTTTTGATGCATCATTTAAGAATCATTTCAAGACTAGCTAGACAAGAGTCAAACGATTCTCCAAAAATAGAGAAATCATCCATGAAGACTTCCATAAACTCTCCCACCATGTTAGAGAATATGTCCAGCATACACCTTTGAAAAGTCGCAGGTGCATTGCATAAGCTAAAAGGCATCCTACGGAAAGTAAAGGTTTCGTAGGGACAGGTGAAAATCATTTTTTCCTAATCCTTGGGATGGATAGGGACTTGGTTGAGTCCTGAGTAGCCATCAAGGAAACAGAAGTACTTTTGCTCGGCTAGTCTCTCAAGGATTAGATCAATAAAAGGCAAAGGGAAATGATCCTTTTTCGTGGCTATGTTGAACTTCTTGTAACCAATACAAACTCTCCAAGAGGAAGCTGAATGAGTCGTGACAGATTCTCCTTTCTCGTTAGTCACAATAGTAATCCCAGCTTTCTTGGGAACAATTTGCACGGGACTTACCCAAAGACTATCAGAGATCGGATAAATGATTTCTATATCGAGCCACTTGATAATCTCCTTCTTGACCACTTCTTGCATATTCAGGTTTAATCTCCTCTGCATCTAGCGAGAAGGGCAGGATCCATCTTCTAAAAATATTCTATGATTGCAGTAAGATGGCTCGATCCACCTAAGGTCATGAATGATCCAACCAATTGCCTCCTTGTGTTACTTTTGGACCTTAATCAGTTTAATCTCCTGCTCCTTTGTTAATTTAGCACTGATAATCACAGGGAGCGTCTTATGTGCTCCTAGAAACTGATATTTCAGATTCTTAGGCAATGGTTTCAGTTCAAGCTGGGGCAAGTTGATGATTTAAGGTAAGAAAGAAGCTGATGAAGACTCACCAAAAGGAAGAGTTTGAGAGTGAACAAAATCAATAACCTCTTCAGAAGCTGGCAGGTTTAGCATAGAGGGTTGCAGTTCCAAATCATCATTAGAGGAGGAACTTTCAAATGCAGAAACAATCATAAAAGTTTCAATATTCACATTATCGTCCTCAAGTTCCCCAACAAATCCACAATCCTTGAATTTGTTAACCGCCTTAAAAGTATCCAATTTCATTCTTTGATTCCCAAAGGTGATTTCCATGCTACCGCTCTCATAGTTATTGTTGGCCTTGGTGGTAGCCAGGAATGGACGACCCAGAATGATGGGCATGTTCCTCAAATTTTCAGGTACATCCATTTCAAGGGTAAGGAAATTTATAGGAAAATAGAAATCCTTAACCTTAACAATAACATCTTCAAAAATGCCTTGCTGATTTGTGATCGAACGATCCGCTAACTACAGCGTTACTGAAGTCCGCCGAAGTTCACCTAATCCGAATTTCTCGTAAAGAGAAGTTGGAATTAGGTTAATGGATACACCCAGATCCAGTAGTGCTCTATCAAAGGTGTAATCTTCGACGACACAAGAAATCAAAGGAGCACCTGGATCACTCATTTTTTGAGGGAGGTGGTGCAGGATAACAAAATAAGCCTGCTCGGAGAGTTCCACCTTCCTTGGAACAGATTCTCTCGACTTATGCTTCTGTGTACATAAATCCTTTGAAAATTTTGCATAAGCCGGTATATGTTTGATAGCGTCGAGGAGCAGGATATTGATCTTGACATTCTCAAAAATATTCAGAAGCTCCTCGTTACTATCAACTGACTTCTTCTTCCTTGATCTAATCAAGGTCTCAGGAAAAGGAACATGAGTCAGATCTTCGGAATTAGGTTCCTAAGCATTGATTTCTTGTCCAAAGTTCTCCTTTCTCTCCTCAAGCTCTTCAGGATTTGATAAATCAGAACGGTGCGATTGTGGATCATGAGTTTATTTTCCACTCCACAATGTAACAGAATTAGCAGATGCAAATGGGTTTGGGCTTGGGGAGGGTTAGGAAAGATTGGAGGGGCTTCATTAGCCAAGAACCTTTGATTTGAGGAAGATGAAGAAGAGGAAGGACCCTGCTCAACCACCAGAGCATGTGTGTACGAGTCCCTCTGATTCCTGTACCCATGGGCTTGACTTCCTAGATTCTGGATATTACTTAGGTTGGGTACGGGTTGAGATGGTAGAGATCTGAGTTGAAAAGAATTAGCAGTGAACCCATTTTGCAAGTTGTCTAGGGAGGTTTTTATTTGTTGTATGAGCTGGAGCATAGATCCTTGCATCTCTACCATTTGTCGATTCAAATCAACCTGCCCTATGGGTTGATGGCCATTCTAAGTTGGCTGATTGACCAGATTCGGGGGCAGCTGAGTGTAAACGTGACCCTAACCCAATGGTCCTTGCAGAGCAAAGTTGCTAGGTCAGAATTGGGTCTGCTGCCCTGTGTTTTTTTACGAGAAGTTAGGGTGGTTCCTCCAACCCATATTATAAGCATTGGAGTAAGGGTTGGACCTAACATTCTCCTGTACAGTATAAACATCCTCATATGGTGAGGATGGAGAGAAAGAAATGGAGGGATCGGAGAAACTGGAATCGAAAGCACTAGTTTGGAACCTGTGGGGTTCCAAATAATGCTAACTCGCAGGTTGAGCCCCATCAAGTTGATTCACGAACTCTCGTCTAGAGGGAGCTCATGATGAATGGAATCTTGAATTCTGGGATTGAGTGGATCGAGAGTTGTTCATTGAGTTTCCAGCCATCTACTCCTCCAATCTCTTAGTAACCATGTCTACCTTATCAAGTTTATTACAAATGAAATTCCATATTGAATGAATGAGAGTCATGGACTTCATTAATATTCGATCTAGGCTACTAGGATCAGTTAAAAGTATTTATGGAGGCATCGAATTCTTGCTCATCTCCTCAAACAAATTGTGCACACTATCTGTGTCTTTGTTGAGGAAATTGCCTCTACAAGAAGCATCCATGTGATTTTTGAGTTGCTGAGTCAACCTGTGGTATAAGATCCACACGAGTTGCCATTTTGGCACCTCGTGATGTGGACACCTCCGCAATAAGTCTTGGAATCTCTCCCAGGCGACATGAAACTGCTCCCCCAGCTGTTGGGTAAAGGTAGTAATTGCCTGTCTCAAAGCATTGGTACATCCGACAGGGAAGAATTTCTTCAAGAAGGACAATTTCAAATCATTCGAAGTTTCATTTGGCATTCCTATAGTCCTATACCAATGAGCGGCTTCATCCCTAAGAGAATGGGGGAAGAGCCGCATGATCATCTGCTCCTCATTCACATTTTGTGCCTTGGTGGTCTGGACCAAAGTGGTCAAGTCATCCAAGTTTTGAAATGGGTCTTCAAAGCCAAGCCCATGGAAATGTTTGATCAGGCTTAACACTTGGGGCTTGATTTCTACGTCTCCTGTAGGAATCTGGACATCGGGACGTTCCCCGTAATTGGAAGGATCATAAAAATCCTTCAAGGGATGAGCACCCTGCATTCTCTGGAACCATTCCTGTATTCTCTGCATTTGTTCCAATTGCCTTTGAAATACATCCTGTGGATCCTAAGGTAGAGGAGGCTGTTGATCAGCCATGCATGAATTTGGCCAAAATCCAATCTACGCCTGCTAGAATACTCTAGTGGTACTTCCAATCGGGGATTCAATGACCTCCTTCCTAGCATAAACTAGGAAAAGGTCGGAAGGACTGTGGATAAGAGCCATGCAGCACAACAAGACAAGCTTGTCCTTAAGTGGGGTAGCCTAAGGATCTACTAACTCTCAGAACCCGCCTTAAGATTATAGACAATTTAGCCTACTTGTGTCTACTTAATCCATCCAATTAGGAGGGACTAGGGAGAAGGTTCTTCATTCAGCTTGCACCTCCAATTCCTAGTGTACCCCCCGACAGCGGCCATTTGACACTACTGCCCTAGCTATACATCAGATTGATCAGTACAAGCAGGTCAATCGTAAACCATCTCAAACTAGACCCCAAAGAGCGAATCAATCCTTAAGGCCAACGTCTACTTGCTTTTATTTAGGCCTAGGATTGTACTGCTTATGGAATGTGGTGGGGCCTTAAAATGGATTGTGTCGTTAATGATCAATTGGGTATGTGTGAGTGTGTGCACAATCAAGGTTTTCAAGCAAGATTATTTGTGATGAGTAGATTTTATGGTTCCTATATTGCTTAAGTAGCTTTTAGGGTTTAGAATTAGGTTCAATTCAATCAAGTTTGAGGCAAACAAAGTTTTCAAGCACGAATGAAGATCACTTTCCTTTTGAAATAAAAAATAAAGTGGAGTGCCTGGTACTGACCAAAATTGAAAACCCTAAGGGGAAGCTACTTGGTGAGTTGATTCTAGGTTGAATGGCACGGCCCAAACAACTTAAACAATTGGCCACAATTACACCACTAAATTAGGTGCACAAAGCGATTAACCTGGACTGATTTCTACTCCTTTATATGTTGATTTTTTTGTATCAGTTCCATAGATCAGAATCCGGTTGAGTAGAAGAAAATTAATTAGGTTATGTGCCTTGAATGTGGGTGTATGTTGTGGGTATGTTTGGTTTATCCCACAAAAGTATCTTTTTTTTTATTTTTTTTATTCGAGCATGAAATGAATGTGGGTGGAAATCCAAGCAACCAAACTAATCCTAGGATTTATGCAAACACCTAGGTTAATTGGAGTTTGAATTAATGTGATGAAATGAAAACTATGGTAGGTGTAAAATGGGGAGCACTTACAGTCTTCTACAACTGCACTTTACTCTGATCTACCACTTGACCATTCCTTGATCGAGGTATCTACAAAACAATAAATAAGAGATAAAGCAAGTTAGAAAATAGTAAAGTGCTTGAAGTACAAAAGGAAGATCGAAAAGTCATTGCCTCCTTAGCAACGACGCGAAAATGTTGAGTGCAGAAAACTACACGTTCGAAGTTAGATTCGAAAACCCATCATTGTAGTTCAAGTCACGAAGAAATTCGTTTAACAAATAAAAGTTATAACGAAAAGTCATAAAGAATTTCCAGGTCAAACACAGGGAGCTATGTCGATCTCAAAATCTGCAATCATATATTTTTTTATTTTTGTTTAAAAGAAGAAATAATCACAATGGAATCGCTATAAACAACAAGAGAGAGAGAGAACAATCACTTGATATTTGAATAATGTTTTACAATTATGAAAGTAAGAAATGATTACACTAGAAAGAGGAAAGTTGCTGCACTAGAAAGTGAGAAAATTTTACTCTAGAAAGCTGAGAAAGAAGGGAGAGAGAAGCTATCCTCCTCAACGACTGCTTGGAGGATGAGCAGGACGGAGGCAATGCTTAGAAGACAGAGGACGAAGCAGGAAGAAGGAGGATGAAGTCAGAAGAATGGGAATGAGGCAGTACGTCGTCGTCGAGGGTCTACTTCAAAAATGGGGGTGAAAACTTGATTTTAGCTCTTGAGGAGCATCATGGGTGTGGGACAAGCTTCTCTTAAGCTTTGGAGAGGGAAAGAGAAGAAGGAAGGGATGAGAAATTTGTACGGTAGGGGTCTTCTTTTATAGTTGCAAGGAGTGGGGGCATTTTGGACATTTTAATTTCAAAAACATTAATTCAGTGCCTTTAGTGACGATTTATCTGATACTAAAGGCCTGAGCATGGCCTACGTGCATGCCTGCCTACTCCTCTTCTGCAACTGAACACTCATGCATGTTTCGATTGATCTCAGCCGTCCGATCATGAGATCGGACGGTTGAGATCGATCCTCACTAGCGCCCGCTCTTCTACTTCCCCTGCGTTAGATCTGCCGTGAGGCGGGGCATCTGATCCCACATATGCCCGATTGGGCGATCAGCGGCATCCGCAGCCGATTGCGTAGTCAGGAATATTCACCCATGCACTGCTAATGCAGATTCGAACCCGCATTGCGTGCTCGCTCAACGTGCTCAACAGTTGTGCTATGGTGATGACTTTGTTGAGTGGAGGATTTAAGGCGACAATGCTTGCGGATAGACGACTTTTCGCTTAGCATTATAGTATTTAAGTGGTGGAAAAATTGACTAATCAAAAAATAATGAAAATAACCACTCGCAAAAGAGCGAGTCGTGTCCACAGGGAGGCAATGATGCAATCAATACTTAATTATTTAATGTTATTTCGGATAGTGCGAAATCCCTTTTCAAATCGAACTTAAAATGTGAAGGAAAGTAGATTTACAACAATCGAAAAAGTTAAGGGTATAAGTGTAGTTTTCCCTCACAGAAATCCTCAATAAATTTAGGATGAATTCATGCAGTTTTCATGTGATGTGTTCTAAAGACAATTAGTACTTAAATTAAGTCCAAAATCAAGCTTTAAGCTAGTTAATATCAATACCATGCAATTATAACGAACTATGAGTGTTTGAATGCAATTCTGCCATAAAATAATAATAATAATAATAAATCAAATTGGTGGCAATGGCATTGAATGTAAATTTTAATTGAGAGGAAAATAGGGCTTTCTCCTCGCGCGAGAGAGAGAGAACCGCGGGGGTTGATGCGAGGCTCGAGAGGACAGCGAGGTCGAGAGCTCTCTGGTGGTGGCAGCGGTGGCGACGGAAGTGGCCGGAGGCGGCCGGCGGCAGTGGCCGGAGCTCCGGGCTATTGAAAGAGAAGTCGTAGCTACTGTAGTGCCGGGCTGGTTGATGGCGTGCGGACAAGGTTGAGGTGCTGGTTGGGATGCCTGCAAGGTGGAGGGGGGGTACGTTGGAGATGGTGTGTGGGCTGGCGCTTGCGCTGCAGGGCTGGCTGGAGCAGTGGCTGGAAGGTAGGTGCGCTGGCAAGGTTGAGGCACAACAGAGGTGTGAAGGTGCTGGAAAGGCAGGAAGGCACGTGGTTGCGTACTGCGTGTGTCATACTGGGGCGCGTGTGCACGCGTGGGCAGAAGAACTGCTTGCAGTAGGGGGCGCTGGAGGGCATGGTGTTGCGCCTGCGGGCTCTTAGGAGGGTGATGGTGCAGTGGCTGCAGGGGTGGTACGCCTTCTCCACAGTGCGTACTTTCTCCATAGTGCGTACTCTCTCCACAGTGGAGAGGAAGGATATCCCCCCAGGGGGAGGAAGAAGGACCCCTCGATCCAGATCTTTTCTTTGCTCCCCTCCTCTTCCTTTTTAACTTCTCCCTTGCATGTGAGTTCAGGGATTTTCCCAAATCCCCGGTCATAGTTGTTGAGAAAGGCGACGGAAGAAGAAGATTACCCCAATGTCCAGTGGGGGAGGGGGCTAGGGAGGGGGGAAAGAGCTACGGCTGTTTGGGGAAATTTATCCCCCCACCCTTGCTCTTTGTGCATTTTATTACCTGCACATAAAAATAATAAAATCATTAAGTTATAGAATGTTATAACTTAAATCATGTTGTGTAGAAACCTTCTACAACTTAATTGTCATTATTAACATACCTAAATTTTACAATTAAAGATACTTAGGCTTAATATTAGTCCATTTTATTGAACTCATCAAACACCCCCATGCCTAAGATTTGCTAGTCCTTAGCAAAAATGAATAATAGAAGTAATCAGAAGACTTCTTTTCTTATTTCAAAGCTTTAGAAATCCAGACAAATGTGAAGTGCTGATAGCCAAGGTAATAGATCCAAGTGAAAGAACCGATTCACATCAGGCGCTCGTACACCACCCTTGGAAAAAATTTTTGTTGAGATAGGCAACTACTTCCCTTGGGGATAAGGCAGATGATAATCTGTAATTTGACCCCGGTGTTTGGCTTAGGTAAGAGATAACAAGTTGAATGGATTTATATTTGGTGGCACACACTCAACTGGTGCTACATATAGTCTAATACTGCAGACTCTAGCTCTCTAGACCATTAGACAAGTCAACTCGGAGAGAGGCTACACAATTGTGCTCTCTTGATGTTCCTGGGCACTCTCTCTTTCCTTTCTTTCTAAGATCACGAATCTCGTCAGATTTAGAAACTGTACTCACTATTTGGTGGCCTCACATGGCATCCACACTTCAATTAAAGTCCTAATAACTCTACAACTAAGTTGGAGTTCTCAACCAGTATTCAGGCAATCAGAAATACAAGAAGGTAGGTATGGGTCATATTTGGTGGAATGCGATAATTATTTTGCTGCTTCAGCAACAGTGTTACATCATACCCTTGGACCTTTTTTTTTTGTAATATAACTATTTTTTCTTTTTCTTCTTTCTATTTCTTCTTTTTCCTCTTCTTTTCTCTCTCCCTTTTTTTTATTTTATTTCTTCTTGTTTTTGTCTCTTTTTCAATCAACACAACACGATACGAGCTTTTATTTACGAGGCATTATTAGGGATGATTACGGTCAAAAGGAAGTTGTGTGGCTTATTTGGTGGAAGTGCCTATTCTCGGCACTGGGAAGGAATGGATAGGACAGGCGTATTTCTGACCTTTGACACTATTACCCTCCTTCAACTGAGGACTCTATGAAGGACGATCATAACCATCCACCATAGTTGTAGCTTTATTAAGACTCAATCTCTGTGTATCTGCCTTATTTGGTGATTCTCAAGAATTCACTCAAGGTACGTACACAGGAATAGAGAGTGAAAACTATGCCTAACTCTGAAGTATCATCATCTAATTATCCAAAACCTAAAAGTCCTTGCACTCGAATTAGCTCACCAGTAATCTCTCTACTTCTCACAAATATGAGGTGGATCTACTAGAAGATAGTATGCCTAACACCCTATGAACTGTCCAAGGGTTCAGTAAACTTACAAATGCTCATTGGTTTTCCTTAATGATCCATTATCAAATCTACGTGCACTTGAAATAAATGTACTGGATTCTAAACTTAAGAAATAATTCCATAAGGAGAACCTCCAATAACAAAGGTATTTTGCTAAGGACTAACCCATTTAGCTCAAAACTTTTTTTTTTTTTACACTAACCTAAATACATAAATACTTCCAAACATGCAAATGCACTCCCGCATGCCTAAATCCTACAGTGTCCCCTTTCTAAAATTAAAATAGGAGGAGAAAGGAAAAATATTACCTGACACAGTTTGCTGGGTTGCCTCCCAACAAGCGCTGCATTTTCTGTCAGCAGCAAGACTAAGAAGGAACCTATAAGTCTGGTTCCAACCAAACAAAGTTAGGCCCTAAAAATATTCATAACAGTGCAGGCCTAGAATGCAAGTAGCCACAGATGTTGGCGAGCTGATGATGCAATGTAATTCCAATTGCTCGCCAGAAGAAATGAAAATCGAAAATCTCGTTGGCTACTTGGGGAAGTCTAGGAATAAGAAATGGAATGTGAAAAGAGGCCTCCCGAAACAGAATAAGTGGAGGATAACACGGACCTCCAAAGCACGATAGGTTTTAAGATATATACACATAATTAGTTCAAACCCTTGAATGGCGAGAGTAAAAGTACAAGCATCAATCCATACTCGCCATTCTACCCTAGGATGTACTGGCCTGGTATAGTCTCCTGAAAAAATATACATGAGCAGAGATCTGAGCCAAGGATCGGTTAGGGAGTATAAGGGTTGTTTGTAGTCTTGGAAGGTAATGGTAAAGTCCAATGAGGGCTTAGTTGGTGTTATGTCCAATTTCAACAATGATTTAGATTGTGTAGACTCCCTAATAGTTGTAGACAACTTCAAGTTATCCTGCCTACCATTAATAATTGGAGTCGTGTTTGAATCAAGGATAGACTCCAAATTACAACCTTTTGATGGCAGGGTCAAGATGTAAGAATCATTATCATTCAGCTCATCCCCAGATTCGTTTGGTTCACTGGGTGTATCTGTGATTCCTTAGGAGTTGGATCAGTATCCTCAATTATTTCTAAGGGAGGATCAGTTTTAATATTTTGGAGGAAGCCTACATCATTGAATTCGTCATTCTTCTTAGGGTATAAATCCTCAATTGACATGTTTTGTTCCTGAGAGTCTCCCATAGACTTCTCATTTTTTTGCTTGTCCTCCTCAAATATCAACTCCTATTTTGGTGGAAGATGGCTCTCGAAAGAAAGGAGGAATCTGGATTTAATCGTATTATTTCCACCCACTGGAGGTAAATCGTCAAATGATAAATAATTCTCCTGTTAATCACTCCATATTTTCAGTCCAGGTTCCTCTATTAGGGTATCCTCATCTTCAGAATTAGACTCGTCATATCCCTGAGACCAGAATTGGTCATCCTCTATTCCCTTACGTCACCTTCATTAGGTGCACTAGAATCCTCAAAATATTTAATGGTAGGTGTTGATTCCCTAAGTGGAGGGTCAGGAGTAGGCTCACTAAGAGTAGAATGGGAATCCACCAAATAATTAAGAGGGGAAGTGATAGGAACAATATAACCTTGACCCAGGTTGGTAGAGGTAAGGAGAATACCATCATTGGGGTCAAGGTCCTCAAGAGATACCATCTTCCCTTGCTTTTGACTGCAATATAATTTAGGTGGATAATCACTATGATCATTATCCTCTAGTGGCCGTGTCTCATTGGAAGAGTCTAAGTGATGGCTACCTAAAATTGGATCCCTATTGTCATTAGGTTCCTTAGAATTATTTTCATGATCATGGTAGGGATCAGGATTATTGGGAAGTGTGTAGCTAAGTTGTCTTATTTCTTCATTTATGTGTTGACTATTCCTCAACATCTCTCCCATTGATTCCATTATTTCCTTTTGCTATTTTTGCATTTCTATCATAAAGGAGGAGAGGCTACTATTATCAGGTTGGGGAGGATAGTCAATTTCAGGCTCTAGTTGCCTAGGGGTATCGGTCCAACCTCGATACAGAAAATCATAAAGGGTGGGAGGGTTGGTTGTTTGCATGGAAGTAGGGATTTCATGATTGGAAAATCCCACTCCTAGACTCTGCTCAAAAGTGGGAGTTATCAAGCCAGTACTCCCAGGGTAAGAATGAGAATGATCCCATGAATTATCAATTGTACCCATCAAAGGATGGATACGCTCGAAGCATGGGATGCTGCTTAAAAGATGGGAAGTATTGACTCTGATAATCTGAATGATAGGAGTAAGAGTAATCCATTTCTTTATGCAAAACAATTCTAACTCTCTTAGGATTTAGCAATATTTAGAATATAAGCAGAAAACTTCCTAGAGAGTTCTATTGTCAAAGCAAATGCAAATTCAACGAGATCTATTTTTAGTAGATTGTAGGTCTTAGAGTTATATGTTTACTTGGTCGCCAAACAAGTCTTGCAAAAATTACGCTTTCTAGGCCAACCTTCATTGGTGCCTATAACCTACTCGTAAGCGATGGAAGTCTCGAATCGAACCAACACATGAGGAACCGAAGTAACTTGGTGGATAGGCTTGTTGATTTTCGACTAACTTCCCTTGTGGTGCAAAAGAGGAGAGGTGGAAATTTATCTAGTGACCGTATGTGTAAGGTGCACAGTGTCTCAAGTGTGTAAGCATAAGATCGTGCTTTGATTTTTTTTTTTTTGAAATTCCGCAAACGGGATCCTTTTGCACACAATTTTTAGTCATAGATTTTAAAGTCCAACCTCTTAATAGTTCCAATTTTTTAAAGGACCACAGAATTAATTTGATTCAAGCACTTTAGTGGTCTTAAATTTAGGTTCAATGCATATGCATAAGTAATTAATGCTTAAGAGAAGACGTACCTTACTCCAGCTTTCTTCAAGCAATAATGAATGCAGTGCAATACAAATAAACTAGATGTTGCTCATTTTGTCCTAGATGGTCATCCTACAGATATGCAGCTTCTAGCAGGCAGTTCGAATATATATATATTTTAATAATAATAACAAACAAACCTAATCTAACTAACTAATTGAAATGCAGTTCAAAACAGTTCAAATAATCCTATAATCTACGTAAATGGGAACACGTTCCCAAAAATACCCAACAAGGGCCCAAAAGATAGTAATTTAAATTCTAATGTCTATCTAACTAAATCTAACTAAGACCTACTGCCTGAATCGGAAATAGGCTTCTCCGTAAGCCTAAATGCATGGGATCAAGGCCCACGTGTTCCTGTTGTCGTCCTCCAGGTGGCGTCAAGGTCCACCAAAAAGATCATCTCCGTTGTGCGCGTTGTTCACGCTCAAAGTCATCGCTTCACTGCGCCACGTCACCGTGTCAGATTCCTCGCACAATAATAAAAATGATTAGATAATTTTGCAACTCGAAATATTTAAAAACAATAAAGTAAATCTATTGCATCTGTTGCCTCGCCGGCAACGGTGCCAATTTTGGTAGATGACTTTTCGCTTAGCGTTACAGTATTTAAGTGGTGGAAAAATCAACTAATCAAAAATAATGAAAATAACCACTCGCAGAAGAGCGGGTTGTGTACACACGGAGGCAATGATGCAATCAATACTTAATTATTAATGTTATTTCGTATAGTGAGAAATCCCTTTTCAAATCGGACTTAAAATGTGAAGGAAAGTAGATTT
The DNA here is from genome assembly GCA_037157565.1 of Thalassia testudinum. Lineage (NCBI taxonomy): Eukaryota > Viridiplantae > Streptophyta > Magnoliopsida > Alismatales > Hydrocharitaceae > Thalassia > Thalassia testudinum. The sequence goes on along the minus strand of JAZHRO010000003.1, from coordinate 74,194,782 downwards.
GCAATAACCTAAAATGTTAAGGGTATAAATTCAGTTTTCCCTCAAAGAAATCCTCAATAAATTTATGATGAGTTCATGCAATTTTCACATGATGTGTTCTAAAGACAATTAGTACTTAAATTAAGTCCAAAATCAAGCTTTAAACTAGTTAATATCAATACCATGCAATTATAAAGAACTATGAGTGTTTGAATGCAATTCTTCCATAATATAATAATAATAATAATAATAAATCAAATTGGTGGCAATGGCATTGAATGTAAATTTTAATTGAGAGGTAAACAGGGCTTTCTTCCTCTCTCCTCCTCGCTAGAGAGAGAGAACCACGGGGGTTGATGCGAGGCTCAAGAGGACGGCGAGGTCGAGAGCTCTCCGGTGGTGGCAGTGGCAATGACGAAGGTGGCTGGCAGTGGTGGCCGGAGCTCTGGCCTGTTGACAAAGAAGGCATAGCTGCTGCAGTACCGTCTGCGACTGTGGCGTGCGGGCTTGCGTGTGCGTGCTGGTGCACGGGCAGGCGCTTGTAGGCCGCGGTCTGCAGGTGGCTGGAGGGGTGCGCTTGCAAATTGGCGGCAGTCTACAGGAAAGTGGAGCGATGAGCCTGCAGATGGTGCTGAAGGGAGAGGCGCGCGGGCGGAGAGGGGGTGAGCACCTGCAGTGGCTGGAGGGGGCGAGCAGTAGGGCGCGCTGATTAGTAGGGGGCGCTGGTGCGCGGGTAGGCTAATGGCGCATGGACAAGGTTGAGGCGCTGGCTGGGATGCCTGTAGGGTGGAGGGGAGGCATGCTGGAGATGGTGTGCGAGCAGGTGCTTACGTTGCAGGGCAGGCTGGAGCGGTGGCTGGAAGGTAGGCACGCGGGAAAGGTTGAGGTGCGGGAGAGGCGTGAAGGTGCTGGAAAGGCAAGAAGGCGTGCGGTTGTGCGCTGCATGTGTCTGGCAGGGGCGCGTGTGCATGTGTGGGCTGAAGAACTACTTGCAGTAGGGGGTGATGGAAGGCTTGGTGTTGCGCCTGCGGGCTCTTAGGAGGTTGATGGCACGGTGGCTGCAGGGGTGGTACACCTTCTCCACAGTGCATACTTTCTCCACAGTGCGTACTCTCTCCATAGTGGAGAGGAAGGATATCCCCCTAGGGGAAGGAAGAAGGACCCCTCGATCCAGATCTTTTCTTTGCTCCCCTCCTCTTCCTTTTTAACTTCTCCCTTGTGCGTGAGTTCAGGGATTTTCCCAAATCCCCAGTCATAGTTGTTGAGAAAGGTGGCGGAAGAAGAAGATTACCCCAATGTCCTGCGGGGGAGGGGGCGGGGGAGGGGGGAAAGAGTTGCGGCTAGTTGGGGAAATTTATTCCCCCACCCTTGCTCTTTCTGCATTTTACTACCTGCACATAAAAATAATAAAATCTTTAAGTTATAGAATGTTATAACTTAAATCATGAGGTGTACAAACCTTCTACAACTTAACTGTCATTATTAACATACCTAAATTGTACAATTAAAGATACTTAGGCTTAATATTAGTCCATTTTATTGGACTCATCACTTGCGGTCATTGGATCAAGATTCAATGGTAGAGATCGCACATTGAAAACCCTTTGAAGATGAAGTGGTGGTCCTGAGGGCCAACTAGGTGGCTGGGATGGCGCCACGTGGCTCCATCTTGGCCGTCAATCTTCTAAGTGTTGTAGACGGTGCCACGGGTGTCGATTTGGATCGATTTTTATGTCGTTAGGCTGAGATCATTGATTTGAACCCATCCATGCGGTCATATTTGTCGTCTGAAGTGCAGATTGGCACCACCTTAGCCCTTGAACTTTAGGGTTCCTCAGTCTCTATCTGGTGCTACGGATGTCCGATCATGGCGGTCTTGGAGTCGTTGAACTCCAATCATCACCCTGATCATATTCGTATGATTGGATCTTCGATCCAATGCCCTAATTAACAAGTTGCCCTGTTCCTGACCACAAATTGAAATAATTACTATACAATTTATACGACTTGACCTAAATGTGTGATTATGCGTGTTATGTAATATTTACAATGTATGATGCTAATATGACACTAAGAACATGCATTAATAGACATTTTAGGTTAAGTAGATGTATGCACATCAGCACATGAAGCCCAATCAAATAGCAGAGACTTAGAGAAAGTGGCTAGTCAGCTGGATAAGGTGGGCTTAATCAAGAAGAAACTAGATGAAGTATGGAAATTTCTCTCTAAACCTTCATCATCTCCTTCTCAGTCTCCTGCACAACACACTTCTTCCCAGTTACCCATATGGAGGGAAACTATGAATAACCTTTCTGTGACACAATCTGCACTACCGGACTTTTCATTTCCATATCCTTAACCAGTTGGAGGAACCTTTGTTCCTCCCTACATTGACTTCCTTGCATCTTCTGGAGCTTCAGAGGAGCTCTAAGCCCTTCACAATGACCCTTTTGCACAGACCTATAACCCTAGATGGTGTAATCATCCAAATTTCTCATGGTCGGGAAATTCACAGAGACCTTCATTTCAACAACCTTCTGCACCACCACTGCACAACTCAATCTGAGCACCACGTCCACAATCACACGGGTATCCATCGCATGCCTACCAGCAACCCCAACCCAGGCACACCCAATAATCTAAACCTGGGCCTACACGAGATGACTAGTTGGGGTATATAATGAAAGCTCTTGCTGATATGCAGCAATAGAACATTGCTATGCATCAGAGACAAGATGCTGCATTAGCTGAGATGAGAACCCAGCTATCACACACGATGAAATCCTGTCAACCACATTCACTCCCATCTCAAGCAGAACTTAATCCAAGGAACATACCTGCCTAGAGGTATGTCCATCCTAGACTTCCCCAAGGCCAAGCACATGTCATATCACAAGCCTTACTTGATTCTAATCCATCCACACCTTATTCAAATTAGCAACTACCTCTTCTTCCCAACTTAAAGTCATCTTCTTTATCTTGATTCCACATAAACTGATTGAAGAGGTGGGAGCTGATGATTCTTTCTGGTTATACTCTGTTCCTATTTACTTGGACCTTGAGCCAAGTAATTCTAAGATGATTATTTTGTCTACTTGACCTTGAGCCAAGTATCTGTGATTTGATACACACTTTATACTTAGGCCTTGTACCAAGTATCTCACTCTGAATTACTTTTACTATGGAGCCATTCTTTGTCCTTGAGATTGACATCCTACATTGCTTCTACATCATAATCTAAACCTTTCATTAAGATTCATTGACTTGTTAATTCTACCATTTCGCTCCTACATTTTGAATTGCTGACTGGGTTTACACCTAGCTGAAATTGTTAAACTTGGCACAAACCTATCCTTGTATGTAGTTGTTTTCACCTTTCTTATTTCCACCCTTATTTGCTTTAGGTGTCTACCTTTGCATTTTTAGCATACATCACATTGCTACATATGTGATGCATTTCACTTCCTACCCTGACTTTCCACTCTGATCTTGTATCAAACTTGAAATAGTTCACACAAAGATTTTATCCCCTCATTCCATCTTCCTTCCATCACCTAGTCTATGATAGTGAAAAGCAGAGCATGCATTTGCATCCACCCTATTCATTCATTGAGGACATTGCATTATTTAAGCATGGAGGGGTGTAAATGGTGACTCATTCATTGAAATGCAATTGTAGATATACCTATAGTATAGTATATAGTATAGTATTATCTAAAAATACCAAAAAAATTGAAAAATTCTAAAAAATTTTGAAAAAATTTACAAAGCCAAAAATACAAAAAAATGACAAAACACAAAAACTCCAAAAGTACAATAAGGGACATGCACTCTATTGTTAAGGGAGAACTCCAAAGAAATTTCTGAGGAGAGAAAAGAATTTGAAAAGAAAAATAAGTGTTTAACTATGATCTTCTAGTTGAAAACAAAAATAGAATAAGTGTTTATGGACATTCAACCTTTACTAGTTTGACTTTCCGTGCTATTGTAGCTTGACTCGTTCAAGCTTTGGCTTAATACACTTTGAGCATTGACAAGATAGAACACAATCTCTCCTAACTTTAGGACACATTCTTGTACCTGAGTCACTAGTACAGGATTCGCTGCTTTGCTTTGACTTAGGAGCCTAAGTGACCATGGCTTACACTATACAGTGTCAGAAATGACGTTGTGAATTGAAATTCAACCCTAGTGTTCATTAGGGAAGGTGGAGTGAATGAGCGATCTTCATTTTTGTTGAAAACTTTGACATAAAATGATGTGTCGTATTTAATCGCGTGGTAGAAAATCGCTTTTCAAAACATTTTAATTTTCAGAATCTAACCATGAAGAGTTAGGTCATCTCCACAGGGAGGAATTAGACTATTTAAACTAGCGAACAATGACTTTTTTATTAGGGAATCTCAATGGGTATGCGTGTTCCTTAGTGCAACTTGTTACCCTCATGAATTCTCATACCAAGCAATTAATTAAAATTGCAGGGGTTCATATGCAAAATTACCATAATATAATATTCTAATGATCTTGGTAATGATAATCAAGGTAACTATCAATTTCCCGTAAAACATTCCTTATTTGCAATAATCAATGTGGTATGCTATTATCTCATTCATGAAATACTCAATTAGAAGTAATTTATAAAGAATAGAGAGATATGCATGCAAATTTACCTTAATGTATTAATTTGGTAAATAAATGAATAGGAACTTTCACAATGGCAAATCCTGGAATTTCTAATTTAATAAAAAATAGAGGTTTTTGCCTCTCTCTTCCATGCGCAAGCATGGGTCGACGGCTGATGGCAAGGTCACACATAGAGATGCGTCTCGATGAGTGCTTCACAATGGCAGCAGTGGCACGTCGCGAGGAGGTCGATGGTGGCCAGCCAGCAGAGGAGAAGAACGTCGACGTTGGGTTCTATCGGAGGAGATGAACTATGCGTGGAGAAGAGATGAGGCGCCGTTGCTGCGTGGAGGTTGTGGCAATGCTGCATAGAGTGGGACCGACGGTGGTGGTTGCGTGCGACTACTTGGAGTGGGAGAGCGCAGGAGGGGGCATGCCTCTGGGGGTGCGCCTGCGGCATGTGGTGCAGGGCACGAGTGGAGTGGCGGCTGCTGTGTAGTGGAGGGGCTTGGTGCAGCTACAGGGCGTGCACGCAAGTGCAGGGGCAGGTGCTGGGGAGGGGCGTTGGAGGGGTGCGGGTAGGGTGATGCACTTGAACAGGTTAGCGGGCGATGGTTGCGCTGTGCTAGTACAGGTCTGGCAAGTGCAGGGGAAAGTGCCTGCGGGCACTGATGGGATGGAACGGGCGCTTGCAGGGTGCTGGTGGCGAGGGTGTGAGTGCCTACACGGTGCTGGTGGCAAAGGCGTGAGAACCTGCAGGGTGCTGGTGGTGAGGGTGTGAGCACCTGCAGGCATTGGGTGCAGGTGCAGGCAGGAAGGTGATGGCACTGGATGGGGGAGTGGTGATGGCACTAGTGCGGGTGCAGTGATGGTGCTGGTGCGGGTGCACCTGTGGCTGCTGTAGGCTGAAAGGGTGACGCTTGCAGTAGAGGCGGTGGCTGGCGGTGGGTGCATAGTGAAAGTCTTCAAACGTAGTGGATATCCCCTGAAAGGGGAGGAAGCCCTTTCCTCCTCTCCTATGCTCCTCCTCCACTTAACTCCTCTCCTCCGCGCTACAAGGGATTTTCAAAATCCTTTTTCCAATTTTAGCTAGCGGCGGTTTTCATTTGTTGAGGGAAGAGTTACGGCTAGCCGGAGGATGAGGGAGGGATTGAACCTGTTTGTTGGGGAAATTTATTCCCCCCTCCTTGTTCTTTCTAAATATCATTCTTGCACATAGAAACATAAAATCATTACATATTAATTTATAGAATGCCATAAAATAGATGTAAACTTAAATCACGATGCATGCAAACATTTTATAGCTTAATGTAGTTATTAACAAACCTAAAAGGTATGATTAAAGTTACTTAGGCATAATATTAGTCCATTAAAATGAACTCATCAAATACCCCCATGCCTAAATTTGCTAGTCCCTAGCAAAAATGAAAAATAATATAAGTTATCAGAAGATTTCTTTTTTTCTTATTTCAAAACTTTAGAGATCCAGACAAGTGTGACGTGATAGTAGCCTAAGTAACGGATCCAAGTGAAAAAGCCAATTCGCATTGGGAGTTCGTACTTCACCCTTGGTAAATATTTCTGTCTGGATAAGCAACTACTTCCCTCGGGGATAAAGCAGATGATAATCTGTAATTTGACCCCAGCTTTTAGCTTAAGTAGGAGATATCGAGAAGAATGGATTTGTATTTGGTGGCACACACTCATCTGGTGCTACATGTAGTCTAGTACTACAGACTCTAGATCTCTAGACTATTAGAAAAGTCAACTCAGAGTGAGGCTAAACAACTATGCTCTCTTGATGTTCCTGGGTACTCACTCTTTTCTTTCTTTCTGAGATCACAAATCTTGCCAGATTTAGTAATTGCACTCGCTATTTGGAGGCCTCACGTGGCATCCACGCTTCAATTAAAGTCCTAATAACTTTACAACTAAGTTAGAGTCCTCAACTAGTTTTCGGATGATCAGAAATGCAAGAAGGTAGGTATCGGTCATATTTGGTGGAATGCGATAGGTGTTCTGTTGCCTCAGAAGCATTGTTACATTATAAACTTGGACCTTTTTTTTTTATATACCTTCTTCTTTTCTTTTTATATATAACTGTTTCTTTTTTTCTTCTTTTTTTTTCTCTTTTTTTTTTACAAATCAACATAATACGACACAGACTTTTATTTATGAGACATTATTAGGGATGATGATGGTCAAGAGGATATTGTGTGGCTTATTTGGTGGAAGTGTCTATTCTCGGCACCGGGAAGGAATGGATAAGACAGGCGTATTTCTGACCTTTGATACTTTTACCGTCCTTCAGCCAAGGACTCTATGAAGGACGGTCATAACCATCCACCATAGTCATAGCTTTTTTAAGACTCAATATTTGTGTATTTGCCTTATTTCATGACTCTTAGGAATTCACACAAAGTACGCACACAGGAACAGAGAGTGAAAACTACGCCTAACTTTGAAGTATCATCATCTAATTGTCCAAAACTTAAGAGTCCTTGCACCAGCCTTATTGCACCAATAATCTCTCTACTTTCTTCTCACAAATATGAGGTGGATCTACTAGAAGATAGTATGCCTAACTCCCTATGAACTGTCTAAGGGCTTAGTAGACCACAAATGCTTATTGGTTTCCTTCAAGGATCTATTACCAAGTCTACGTGCACGTGAAATAAATGTACTGGATTCTAAACTAAAGAAATAATTTGAAGAAGAAAAACCTCCAATGACAAAGGTATTCTGCTAGGGACTAACCCATTCAGCTCAAGAAAAGAGAATTTATTATTATTTTTTTTCTTTTATATGCTAACCTAAATGCATGAATACTTCCTACAATGAAAATGCACCCCCCCATGCCTAAATCCTACAATGTCCACATTGTAAAATTAAAATAGGAGAAAGGAAAAAAATCATCTGATGACGGTGTTATTCAGATTGCTGGGTTGCCTCCCAACAAGCACTGCATTTTTTGTCAGCAGCCAAACTTAAAAGGAACCTATAAGTCTGGTTCTAATTAGACAAGGTTAGACCCTAAAAATATGCATAACAGTGTAGGCCTAGAAAATAGGTAGCCGCGGATGTTGGCAAGCTGATGATACAACGTAATACCAAATGCTCGCCAGGAGAAATGAAAACGAAGAACCTCGTTGGCTACCTTGAGAGGTCTAGGAATAATAAACGGCATATGAAAAGGGACCTCCCGAAATGGAATAAGTGGTGGATAGCAAGGATCCTCCAGAGTAGGATAGGTTTTAAAAGATATAGACATTATTAGTTCAAATCCATGAATGGTGAGAGTGAAAGTACAAGCATAAATCCACACTCGCCATTTTATCCGAGGATGTACTGGCCTGATATGTTCTCCAGAAAGAATGTACATGAGTAGAGATCTAAGCCAAGGATCGGTTAGGGAGTATAAGGGTTGTTTGTAGTGTTGGAAGGTAATGGTTAAGTCCAATGAGGGCTTAGTTGTTGTTAGGTCCAATTCCAACAATGATTCAGAATGTGTACACTCCCCAACAGTTGTACACAACAGGTTACCCTACCTAGCATTAATGATCGGAGTCATATTTGAATTAAGGGTAGACTCCAAATTACAACTCTTTGATGGTAGGGTCAAAATGTCAAAATCATTATTATTCAACTCATCCCTAGATTCATTCGGTTTACTCAAATTTTTGTGGGGGTGTATCTGTGATTCATTAATGAAGACAGGAGTTGGATCAGTATCCTTAATGATTCCTAAAGGAAGATCAGTTTTAATAGTTTGGAGCAAGCCTATATCATTGAATTCATCATTCTTCTCGGGGTATAAATCCTCAATTGACGTGTTTTGTTCCCGAGAGTCTCCCATAGACTTCTCATTATTTTGTTTATCCACCTCTAATATCAACTCCTGCTTTGATGGAGAATGACTCTCAAAAGAAAGGTGGAATCTGGATTTCACTGTATGGTATATCCTTTGGAGGTAAATCCTCAAATGATAAATAATTCCCCTATGATTCACTCCATATTTTCAGTCCAAGTTCCTCTATTGAGGCATCCCCATCCTCTGAAATAGACTCTTCATATCCCTGAGACCAAAATTGATCTAATTCATCCTCCATTCCCTTAGGGTCACCTTCATTAGGTGCATTTAAATCCTCTGGATATTGAATGGTAGGCGTTGATTCACTAAGTGGAGGGTCAAGAGTAGGCTCACTAAGGGTAGAATGGGATTCCACCAAATAATCAATAGGGGAAGTGATAGGAACAATACAACCATGACCCGGGTTGGTAGGGGTAAGGAGAATGCTGTCATTGGGGTCAAGGTCTTCAAGAGGTACCATCTCCCCTTGCTTTTGACTCCAATAAAGCTCGGGTGGATAATCACTATGATCGTTGTCCTCTAGTGGCCGTGTCTCATTGGGAGAGTCTAAGTGATAGCTACATAAAACTGGATCCCTATTGTCAATGGTTTCCTCAGAATTACTTTCATGATCATGGTTGTATGTGTAGGGATCAGAATTACTGGGAAGCGTGTAGCTAAGTTGTCATATTTCTTCATTTAATTATTCACTATTCCTCAACATCTCTCCCATGGATTCCATTTTTTCTTTTTGTTGTTTTTGCATTTCCATCATAAAAGACGGGAGCCTACTATTATCAGGTTGGGGAGGATAGTCAATTTCAGGCTCTGGTTGCCTAGGGGTATCGGTCCAACCTCGATATGGAGAATCATGAAGGGTGGGAGGGTTGGATGTTTGCATGGAAGTAGGGATTTCAGGGTTGGTAAATCCCACTCCTAGGCTCTACTCAAAAGTGGGAGTTATCAAGCCAATACTCCCAGGATAAGAATAAGAATGATCTCATGAATTACCAATGTACCCATCAAAGGATGGATATGCTCGGGGCATGGGATCCTGATTAAAAGAAGGGAAGTATTGACTCTGATAATCTAACTGATAGTAGAAAGGGTGATCCATTTCTTTAAGCAAAATAATTTTAACTCTCAGGATTTAGAAGAGTTCAGAATACAAGCAGAAACTTCCTAGAGAGTTCTATTGTGAAAGCAAATGCAAATTCAATGGGATCTATTTTCAGTAGATTGTAGGTCTTAGAATTATATGTTCAGTTGGTGGCCAAACAAGTTTTGCAAAAAATTACGCTTCCTAGGCCAACCTTCACTGGTGCCTATAACCTACTTGCAAGGTATGGAAGTCTCGAATCGAGCCCACACACAAGGAACCAAAGTAACTCGGTGGATAAGCTTGTTGATTGCTGACTAACTTCCCTTGTGGTGCAAAAGAGAAGAGGAAGAAATTTATCTAGTGACCTTATGTGTGTGGTGCACAGTGTCTCAAGTGTGCAAAGATACGATTGTGTTTTGATTTTTCAAATTTCACAAACAGGATCCTTTTGGACACAATTTTCAGTCACAGATTTGAAAGTCCAACCTCTTGGCAGTCCCAATTTTTAAAGTGACAACTGAATTAATTTTATTCAAGCACTTTAGTGGTCTTAGATATAGGTTCAATGCATATGCATGACAAGTAATTGATGCGCAAGAGGTACCTTACTCCAGCTTTCTTCATGCAATGTATGCAATGCAATAAAAATAAACTAAATGCTGCTCATTCAGTCCTAGATAGTCATCCTATAGATATGCAGCTTGTAGTAGGTAGTTCGATATATATATTTTTTTAATAAAAATAATAAACAAACAGACCTGATCTACTAACTAACTGAAATGTAGTTCAAATAATGCAAATAATCCTACAATCTTAATAAATGGGAACAGGCTCCCGAAAATACTCTCCCGCATGCAAGAGCGATAAGAAATAAAGAGGCACTGGGAACACGTTCCCAAAAATACCCGACAAGGGTCCAACAGATAGAAATTAAATTCAAATGTCTATCTAAACTAAATGTAATTAAGATCTACTGACTAAATCAGAAATAGGCACCTCCGTAAGCCTATGTGTGTGGGATGAAGGCCCATGTGTTCATGTTGTTGGCCACCAGGTGGCATCAAGGTCCACCAAAAGGATCGTCTTCGCCGTGTGTGCCCGTCGCATTCGTCGTGTGTTTTTGCACAGAAGAAAATTCACATTTAGTAATTCAGAAAAGCTTTCAAAATAGCATAAAAATAACGTAAAATTCCAAAAAAATTAATAGCCATTTTTCCTCCCTGCAACGGTGCCATTTGAAAGAGCGATCTTCATTTTCATTGAAAACTTTAACATAAAATGATGTGTCGTATTTAATCGCGTGGTAGAAAATCACTTTTCAAAACATTTTAATTTTTAGAATCTAGCCATGAAGAGTTAGGTCGTCTCCACAGGGAGGAAATAGCCTATTTAAACTAGAGAACGGTGTCTTATTTATTACAGAATCTTTGTGGGTATGCATGTTCCTTAGTGCAACTTGTTACCCTCATGAATTCTCATTTTAAGCAATTAATTAAAACTGTAGGGGTTTATATGCAAAATTACCACAATATAATATTCTAATGATCTTGGTAATGATAATCAAGGTAACTATCAATTTCTTGTAAAACATTCTTTATTTGCGATAGTCAATGTGGCATGCTATTATCTCATTCATGAAATACTCAATTAGAAGTAATTTATAAAGAACAGAGAGACACGCATGCAAATTCACCTTAATATATTAATTTGGTAAATAAATGAATAGGAACTTTGATAATGGCATATCCTGTAATTTCTAACTGAATCAAAAAAAGAGGTTGTTGCCTCTCTCTTCCATGCACAAGCGTGGGTCGACGGCCGATGGCGAGGTTACACATACAGATGCGTCTCGACGAGTGCTTCACAATGGCGGCAGCGGCACGTCTCAAGGAGGTTGGTGGCGGCCAGCCAGTGGAGGAGAAGAACGGCGATGTTGGGTTTTGTCGGAGGAGATGAACCGTCCCTGGAGAAGAGATGAAGCGCCGCTGTTGCGTGGAGGTTGTGGCAATGCTTCATAGAGAGGGATCGGTGGTGGTGGTTGCGCATGACTGCTGGGCGTGGGAGAACGTTGGAGGGGTCATGCCTGTGGGGGTGCTCTTGTGGCATGTGGTGCAGGGCACGAGTGGAGTGGTGCCTGGGGTGCAGCGAAGGGGCTTGGTGCAGCTACAAGGCGTGCACGCAAGTGCTGGGGCAGGCGCTGGGGAGGGGCACTAGAGGGGCCGGGTGGGGCGATGCTCCTGAATAGGCCTGCGGGCGATGGTTGGTGCACAAGGTGGTTGCGCTGTGCTAGTGCGGGTCTGGCAGGTGAAGGGGGAAGCGACTACAAGCGCGGGTGGGGTGGAGCGGGCACCTGCAGGGTGCTGGTGGAGAGGGCGTGAGTGCCTGCAGGGTGCTGGTGGCAAGGGCATGAGCATCTGCAGGCGTTGGGCATGGGTGCAGGCTGGAAGGTGATGGCACTGGAAGGGGGTGCGGTGATGGCACTGTTGCGGGTGCGGTGATGACGCTGGTGTGGGTGCACCTGAGGCGGCTACAAGCAGGAAGGGTGACGCTTGAAGTAGAGGCGGTGGCTGGCGGTGGGTGCACAGTGCAAGCCTTCAAATGTAGTGGATATCCCCTCAAGGGGGAGGAAGCCCTCTTCTCCTCTCCTGTGCTCCTCCTCTTAACTCCTCTCTTCCGCACTACAAGGGATTTTGAAAATCCTTTTTCCAATTTTAGCCGGCGGAGGTTTGCATTTGTTGAGGGAAGAGTTGCAGCTGGCCGGAGGATGAGGGAAGGATTGAAGCTGTTTGTTGGGGAAATTTATTCCCCCCTCCTTGTTCTTTCTAAATATCATTCCTACACATAAAAACATAAAATCATTACATATTACGTTATAGAATGCTATAAAATAGATGTAAACTTAAATCATGATGCATGCAAACATTCTATAACTTAATATAATTATTAACAAACCTGAAAGGTACGATTAATGTTACTTAGGCGTAATATTAGTCCATTAAAATGTACTCATCATGGAGTCCTTACCTGTGCATGCAGGTAGACTCTTTGTCCTAGTCTTTAGTCTTGTGTCTAGGAGAAGCTCTTTCTACCAATGAACTCACCCAGCAAATAAGGTATGTTCTACCAAATAAAGTCATCAGAGACATATTTACAGAAAAAAAAATTCAAAAAAAATGTTCATTAGAATAAGTCAAGTATGTTCTCCAAGTCTGTAAATACAAAAATTCCACCAAAAATGTTTTCAAGGTTCAATACAAATACCCTATTCTTCCACCAAAAAATTCTTTGAGCTACAAACACAATAAAAGTTAGGCTTGAGTAATCCTCATTTACTGAGAGTCATCTGAAAAATTAAGCTGAAGCTTGGACGAACCTACACTTAAAAAGAAGTGAAACACTGGGATTGAGTTTTAGAATTCACCTAGTTAGTCTTGACCTATCACGAAGCACAACCATAACCACGTATCATTCTGAGTCTTTGTAAAACCCCCTGAGTCCTGGAATTTGACTTAAGGTTTAAGTATCAAGAGTCCTTGTTAGTCGAGAGATGGTCTATGTCATTTAAGTCATGAGTTCTGGTCTATCTCCCTAAGGAGAAAGGTTCTCACAATGTCTAGACATAAACTCAGTTGGTTTATAGGAAAATTCTTTCCGCTTAAAAATCGTCTACAAACACTTAAAACTTTGAGAAAAATGAAAAGAAGAAAAGATATCTCATCACACTTACCTTGCTGATACTAAAATTGCTTTGCATTTTAATGAATTGTTTGCTAAGGTACTAGCAAAACCTAAGCATGGGGGTATGATGAGTGGCTACTCATCATAGCTAAAAAGCTAAAGTTAAGCTAGAAACTTGGTTAAACAATACCAAATTAACACATAAAAAGGGTTAAGTGTAGGAATCAAAGAAAAATACCAAAAACATTAATTCTGCGTTATGATTGCATAATTAGGTCATAAATTGAGATATCCTTGAGAAAAAGGTCAAATGATGATCAAAGTGTAAATTGAATACACAAACAAGTTTAAAAGTTTAAATCAAAAGTATAATTAACTTCTTAAAAGTTTAATTAAGCACATATAAAACTTGAAGAAATTTGGACATCATTAAGGACTTGAAACTTAAAATTTACATTTAGGTCCTTTATGCATCACATTTCCTTCATTAGAAAACTTTCCTAGACCTATTTGTAACTCACAGGGACCTCTTTGAAAGCCCTTAAGGACCACTCTGTAACTACTTTCTACCACTTATGGGCTCTTGTGCAAATCTTCTACCCCTTCGCTGAAGGGCATCCCTACAATTTCACCATTAGAATTCCAGCGCCTACTGCTTCCCACCCTTACACTGTTCATGGGATGAACCTACGTGATTTGGACTGTTGATCTCTCAGCTTGTTTGATCTGTGGCTCGATTTGATTCGAAGCTTTGCAAGAAGCGGTGCATGTGCTCACCCAAACCCCTAGATCCCATCCTATGGTCTGATTTCAACTTGGAAGCCCATGCGCTTCTCTCCTTTCATCCTTGTCGCAGATGCTCTCGTCACCTAACTTCACCCGCACGGTGATCTGAGTCACTAAGATTTCTACTTAAGCACCTCAGTGGTCGCGCATGCAAGGGATCACCTCGTCTTCTACTTCCTTGAGAGCGATCCCTTCCTCCCATTCAGTTCCTCTAACCCTTTCAAATGCTACATCTGTGACAGAGATGTGGTTCTTCACCTTCCTTTCCTCCTCGTCTTTAAGGATTGCATATACCTGAGTACGACCCAAAAGCTTCTCTAGCAAGCTTTTCATTCGATGGAGCTCCCCCTCCCTTCTTCCTCTCCATCCTCCGGGTGGAGACCCACATGTCCCATTCTTCCAATTAAAGTAGATTTACTGCTTTGTAGTTTAGCTGTAGTGTTAGTTAGATAGATTAGAAATAGAATTAGATGTAGAATTAGTGTTGATCTATTTTTCCTGTTAGTTTACCATTAGGAGTAGAGTTAGACTAGATTTTCCCCCGTCGCCCCCTCTGATCATCCCAGATCAGAGGGGATGATTTCCCCTATCATTGTTCATGATTTCCCTCCTCTACGTGTTTTTCATATCGCTTCTAATTTCCTCGATTTTTCTCTCGCAATCCACCCATTCATTAGATCTAATTTTAGATCTGATTGGTTTCCAATCTCAGATCTAAAATTACCATCAATAATCCATTTTAGGTGCTTCCCATTCATCCCATTTGGTCATAAAAGCCCCTAATCTGAGTTTAAAAGTTGAATAAGTTTGCCAGAGGTTTTATGAATTTAGATTTATATGAGCTTTGAATGCTTTGATCTAGCAAACTGAGTTATTGTTGATTTGATTCATTGTTTGGTTGGGAATCTGACGTGATTCTGAGATCAGAATTCACCTCAGATGAGCCATAATATGATCAGGATTTTTGTGAGGATTTTAATGCTTTGAATGCATGATAGAGCTAAGGAAAATCACTCTGGTGATTTGAGGTTTTATCTTTTATTCAAGAGTTGTTTGTAAAATGTAATTCTGATTTTCAACTCCATTGTGAAACCCAAACTTCCAGTCTGGGTTTCACAATAGTTGAAACAACTCCAGCTACTGAGTTTCAACAATTATTCTTCCAGACGTCCTTAATGCAACTTAAACCTAACTATTAGACTTCTTCAACTCTACCGGAGTTGGAGAAGATGAAGACCTGACAAGAACTCCAGACACTAAAATCTCAAATAAACAACCTCAGCATAATTATCAATCCTCAAATCATTGATCTGGAGCTTCTCACTTTGTTCTACAGGCTGAAGACCTAGTTTTGGCTCGCCGGAGCTCATCGGAGCCCCGGTGAGTCTAGGAAAAGAGTGAAATTGTATACAGAATGTGGAATTATGCCGTTAATGATTTCAAAAGGTTCCTGAGGTCATAAGGAACCTCAGGAACAAGTTAGTTCCTTCAATAGATCATTAGAATAAAGATTTAATAGTGAATTCAATTTTTATAAAGTCTGAGTTGGATTACGCTGAAGACTTGTTTTCCCACTCAATTGAGTGGAGAAAACAGATCTATAGATGATTGCAACCACAAATATATAGTTAATTAATAATTTCAACTACTCTTGAGCTGCCATTGACAGCAAGCTCAGGAGCTTAACTAAAATTGGGCATTTAGATTATATGTGGTAATTACTCAAATTAAAGTGAGAATTAGGATCCTTAGTAGATGAATAGGTGATGGAGGACCCAATGAAGGTGGAGAATAGGTCAACTACTGCTACCATAGACAGCAGAAGTAGTTGGTGGACGTGGAAGTGGTTTAGGCGGTTTACTAATCAACTTAGTAAATATTGAATATAGAAATGAGCATGGAAAATAGAAGAATGTGGACAGTGACTTAAAAAGATGAAATTATCGCTCCTGACAAGCTCAAGGAGCTTGCCGAAGTTGAGAAGATGAAAGCTAAATCTAACATTACAACTACCTAGGCTACCTAACTAACTAACTAAACTAACATACCTACCTAGTCTACTGTTACCTGGATGAAGGGGTTAGAGTATCTCCGTCAAAGGCTCATGACGGAGGAGGAAATCAGAGGGTTGTCGAAAGATCTCTAGCAGCGGTTGTGAGGTGAAGCATAGGAGAGCTCCTAGTTAGTGCTTGTTAGAAGACACAGCTGACTTCGGCGGAGATCCAGAGCTATTGAAGATGGATGGAGGAAGTCGAATGAGGCGGAGGAAGTTCGCTAGAGTTTTGGGGAGAATACCCTATTGGGTCGTCTCAGTGAAGAAGAGGGAAGGGAGCCAACTTGGTGGAAATCGAGGGTGCGAGGGGGTTTTATAGTTGACGGCGACTGAGAAGGATGTGGAATCTGGATGGATTTGTGGCTAGGAGGGGACTAACCATCGACGTCTTCTCTAACACTAAAATAGAATTTAGGCAACATCTAGACCGGTGGATGAAAAGCAGATGGTGTGCGTAAGTTCCAGGAGCTTGGAGAAGGGATGACGTCGGATTGGTGGTGATCAGTCGATGGATGCACCTTCAGTCGCCAGCAGTCCATACGGGTGAAGAAGAAAAGAAGAAGAATTCTAGGGACTTATTCGTAGTGAAACCTAAGGTCCTAAGTGGAAAATAAGGACCCAATTGAAATAAAATGTAAGGACCAAAATGTAAACTCAGGTTCTCAAGGTTTATTTTAGTTTAAATCTTTTTCAACTTTTTATATACGATTATAAAGAAGGCAATTATTATATGTAGACCTTGAATTTACATTTTTGACCTTTTTAGCTTAATTTATTTAATTAAGAAATGTTACTTAAGTTATTACATACTTAGGTATAATTGTACTTAAGTTAGTTAACACTTTACTTAGATGAATAATTGATAATATTTTGAGTCCAATTATTAATTCGATTATTAATAGTATTAATTGGATGATAATATAGCATTTTTAACTTATTTTAAGGTCCTTTACTATTTATCCCTTAATTAATAATTAACCCATATATTCACATATTTCTAGCTAATTAACTAGGAAGACTATTTAATTAGGGGTAATTAGAGACCATGATGAGCTTCTCATTAGGCAGCAACTTAGATGCAGAGTGCCAAGACAAAGGTCAGGTGGAGTTGCAGAGGGAGAGCTTTGTTCTGGAGGAAGGTGGAAGAGTTGTATCTAGAGATGCCTTCAACTGGGGGACCCTGGGCCTTCTTTTATAGCTTTAATGAGAGACAAAGTGAACATTTTAGCCCTCTATCTCGTATAACAACTCATGGGAAATCAGATCCGTTGATCGAGAGATCAATAAATCAGATCTAGCCTTAAAATACCCTCCAACGCATCTTCATCACGCAAATTGAACCTGGGCTTGACACATGCCAGCTCCGCAAACCTTGATTTGCGATCTAACACTACTGCTCGCCTATGCACTCCCTGTTCAAATTTCCTGCTGGCTGCTTGCTCAATTTGAGTGCCTCATCCTCAGCCATCCAATCTAACAATTAGATGGCTCATGTGGGCGCGCATCTTGCCTTCGTGCTTCAAAAATTGTGTGGGATCACATGTTCAGCCACAATCTTCTCTCAACTAGCCATGTAGTTTCATCGCCGCACTCCACTCGACATTGGACAACCAATAGCACTTGCGCGCTAGTCTTTCCTAATTTGAGCATCATGCAGCTTGAGCCTGTGCGCTTCGCTTCCAATGCAAGCACGTGAGCTAATGCGCTATGCACGAGCAATGTTATAGTTTCCTCTTTGTGTCAATTTATTCTTAACCATTGGATGGCCATCCAATAGTTGAGAGCAAGCAAGGGATGGTCCTCAGAGATGGTTCGGTGGTAAGGGGTGACTATGATTGTGCCATGTGGCGCCATCATGGTTGTCCATCTTCTTTTCTTTGTATCTGGTGATGCAGACCTCTAATAGAGTTGACTTTTGCACTGTTGGATCCAGATCCATTCGTGCGGTTGGATTTTTCATCTTGGTCTTGGATCTTTGTCCTTTAGCTCTGTGGCCTCTATTCTTCTTTCGACAGCATAAGATGCTCTGGTTGTCTGATCAAGATGATTTTGAAAGTGTTGGACTCCCATTGTCATCCAGATTAGATCTATATGGTCTAATCTTTCATCTGCGACTTTGAAACATCTGCAATTAAATCATCTCTCATTAGTACATAAAATGATGATATTATCTATATGAATAATAAACTAGCTATTGTGCAAATTACGATGCCTATGAAAGCGTTATTCATAACTTATGCTAGAATCTAGCTTAATTTAGGTGATTTAGGTTGCATGATTGCTATGCAATCAGCGTCAACCACCTTGTTCCATGTCTTGCTTGGCTGTCCTCGCTAGTAGAATTTCTCCTCCTCATTTGGTGTGGCACAAGTGATAGAAAGATGGAGAAGGAAGGCACCAAGGGGGCAAGTGGTTGCCCCCTTGATCTTCTTCACCTCTTCTTCTCCTTTGCCATAGGTTTAGGCAGTGTAGGGTGGAACTAAACTAATGGAAAATATGGGAATTATGTTGTAGTAGGGTAGGGTATTTATATGATGGGAAGGGTCGTGGTTATGGTATTTTTTGGAGCGAAATGAAGGGGTGCTTTGGTTTTCCCTCCAAAAATATCTTATAGAAGGTGTTGATTTTGGGGGGAAAAAGTGGAGGGTGGACATGGGTTGAAGGGGTAGGTGTATGGTTGGATTTCAAGGGTTTTAGAAGGAAAAAGTTGGTGTCATTTCTAGGTGATTTTGTAGGGAATTTGGTGGTATCTTTTGGTGGTAGATAGGGGTGAAGGGATGTGTAGGGTTGGCGGCAAGATTGACATTGAGTGGTGGTAGCTTAGGTGGACTTAGGTAATGTTAGTTGGTGGAGCTAGTTAGGTGGGTTTTAGGGTTAAGCTTTGGTGGACAAGGAGGTGGCTAACTAAGCTAAGCAAGATTAGCTAGTACGGAGTAGGGTAGAGAGGTAGAGGGAGCTAGGGTTTTGGAGTTGATGAGTTGGAAGTAGTTGGAAGGAGCTGTACTGGAGCTGGTGGCTACTGAAGAGAACTGTAAGGAGTTACTTAGCTGGCTTAGCTTGTTAGTTCCTTGCTAGCTTCTAAGACAAGCTAAGATGAGCTGTCTTCTACTGATATGAGTTGAGGTGAGCTGGGATTGGTCCTCTCAGAGAATACCTAGCTAGCTAAAGTAGCTAGCTTTGGTGAAGTAGCTCAGCTAGACCAAGTTGAGTTGAATTAGGTCTCTTGGAGCTAGACTTGAGCTAGCCTGAGCTAGTTGAGGTCACCTTCTACCAACCAGGTCTACCTAGTAGCTAATCCTTGTTAGGTTGAGCTTCCAATGAACTATTCTTGGCTAAAGGAGCTAGAATTGAGCTGGGATCAACTAATTTAAGCTAGTTTGAGCTACCATCTTGCTATGGTGAGCTGGATGGAGCTGAGGTGAACTAGCTAAAGCTACCATTCAGCTGGGATGACCTGAATGGAGCTAAGGATGACATAATCCAGTTAGAAGGAGCTGGGATCTAGCTAGAATGAGTTGGATTTAGCTATGATCCAGTTGATAGGAGCTTCTTCTTCACCTTTTGCCTTCTTGAGTGCCAAGGTATGCAAGATCTTACATTCTGCCTATCCCAAATACTGAGATAAACATATCAAAAATAGAATAAAATGCAATGCATGCCTATCCTAAGCAAATGCCTAAATGCAACCCAGAAACCCATTTGCGGAGTTAAAAACCTAAGAGCTAGATCTAGTTTAGGGCATATGATTGATGATAAACTGGCATTTATCAAAGGACGACCATAGTCAAAAGATAAGAAGATGCAGGTGGCAACTAGAGTAGGTGGTTTGAAAGAATATATTTTAAGCTTTACAGATTAGGGTTTTCTTTAGTATGGTGTGAACCTAAATTGGTCGGCTATTATAGATTAGTTAATTGGGTTCCAAGGTTGAGCAATATAAATCTAATTAGGCTATGTTGGCAAGGCTTGTGGTGTTGGGAATTAGGCTCCAAATTAGGCTAGCATTTGAGAGTTAATTGGGATAGGAATTGGGGTTAGGAGTTAACTTAGACACATGTCATAAGTGAGCTTAGATCTTAATCTTCCTTCTACTAAGCTCCAGCGAGTCTTGCATCTGGCACCTGCAAACGTAAAATAAGGACATCAACGTACCAGATATAGCTAGTGGGAATATTGCAAAAAACCCAAAATTATGACCTCATTACATAATGCTACTAAATGACTAATCTAAACCTACTACTGTAATATGACCTAATTTACCCTTGAACTAGCATTAGTTAGGCATAAATTATCTCAATTAATTATGGAATTATCACACCCCCATGCTTATCTTTTGCTAGTACTTGAGCAAAATACTAAGTCAAAATCATGTGGGAAAATAATATTTCACAATAAATAGAATTGCGAGATTGAGCTAAGTCAAATTAGAATCATCAATCCTGATTTTTGACAAAAATAAAGGAACTATACACAAAACCTTAACGTCAACGACACAACAGTTCTAGTGTATTGATTCAAATACAAACTGCATAAGTTAAATTAGGGACTATATTAGCCTAACACTTGAGCCTCAAGAGAAATGTCTAATGGCTCTACCAACCCACTAAAGGTTTGAAATAAACTCAGATTTTATGCTTTTCCATGTGCAAAAAGAAATTGACTCCTCAAATAAGCAACCAAATTGAATTCTAAATTGTCAACAAGACTAAGATTGTCTCTTCGCTCAATTGACTTGAGTCTTTGAATTTGTCTTACTAAAAATTGGTGGCTTTCTCCCTACCATTTTCCATCCTGAGGTCAACATCGAAGGTATATCTACCTTGTTGAGCCAAAAAAGGTTTCTTATTGGACACATCACTATTTTGGGTATTTTATGGGGTTTTTGAACACTCACTACTTTTGTGATCTTTTTGGAAAAGCTACCCCCTCCTACTAGTTTATTTTCATAGGATTTTCTCCTTGTTCCACACTTATTTTTCTAGGTAGGTGGCTTCCCAAATCCCATTCAAGAACATCTCCTAAACAAAGGCACAAAAAGCTAAATGATGAGTCAAAAAATTACGACAAAAAATCAAAGTTTGGAGAACTCATCATTATAGTTGTGAAAATCCAGCTGATGAGTCGATTCTTTGCTTTTACAATCGTTGGTCACATAAAATGTCACGTCGTTTGTTGTTCTATGTGGTGGAAAAATCGACTAATCAACAATTAATATAACCACTCAATTAGGAACGGGTCGTGTCTACAGGGAGCCAACGATGCAATAATATCTCAATTATTTCGTATTCGTTCAATCTCGTGAGAAATTCGTAGTCAAATCTGACATGAAATGTGATGGAAAGAAGATGCATAATATCTTGAAAATGTAAGGGTAGATGTGCAATTTTTCCTCACAGAAGTATTCATTAAATATGTGATGATTTTATGCAATTTTCCCTTGTCAAGTATTAAATAAAATTTGTGTACATTTAAATCCCAAAACCAATGTCAAACAATGTTCATTACAAAAGCTACGTAATTATAAGAGAGCTTGAGTATGAAGTTGTAATTTTACCATAACAAAATATTCATAAATCAAAATTTTTTTTTATGGAAATGGAATGAAATGTAATTACTAATCAGATTCAAAACAGAGGATTTTACCTCTCTCCTCCTGGCGATCAGGAGAGAGGTTCAATCGAGGAGAGGTTCGCACAGGTAGTTGGCTGAAATGAGGCCATCGCGGTGGTGGCAGCCGCACGTCGAGCGGTAGCTGGAGCCAGCCTGGCAGAGGAGATAGGTAGCAGTGGTTCTAGAGTTGCTGCTGCCATAGGCTATGCACGGAGGTGGCGGACATGCTGTAGGCTTGAGTGCACATACTGCTGCGTGCTAGAGGTGCGCTGGAAGTGGTGGCGAGGCGCAGAAGTGGATGCTAGAGGCGCTGCAAGTGATGTGCGCTCTGTAGGCAGTGCACGGTTTGCAGGCGGTGTGTGGCCTGCAGGCGCGTTGGATAAGTACTACAGGCTGGCATGAACGCTGTCGGGCACGCTTCGGGTTGAAGGAGGTGAGGCGTAGCAGGGTGCGCTTAGGGTTGAAGGAGGTGAGGCGCAGCAGGGTGTTCGCGTGGGTGCTGTAGGAGGTGGTGCATATGCACGTGGTTGAGTGGACGCGCTGGAGATGAGGTGTGCTGAGGGGAGCTAATGGGCGTGTTGCGGTTCTGGCAGAGCGCTAACTTGAAGGAGGTGAGGCGCAGCGTGCACGTGGAAGGCTCATGTGGGCTGGGGATGGCGCTGGAGGATGGAAGGGGCATGCGGTGTAGCTGTGAATGGTGGTGCACGTGCAGCAAGGGCTTGCACCATGGATGCTGTAGGAGGTGCGGCACAAGTGTGCAACCTGAGGGGCGTGGGCGTGAAGTTAGCGGCCGGTTGCTGTTGGAGTGTGGGGTCGAACGTCTAGGAAATTTCCCAGACGTCATAACTGACTGAGGAGATGAAAATGCAGTGGCTGTGGTGGTGGTTGTTGGTGATGACGGCGAGGGTGGTGCACGCTGAGGTGCTCACGGTAATGCGGATGAGCTCCAGACGGTGGTGTGGCCTGTCACACCACACGCCCATAGTGGTGCAGGCTCATCACCACGGTTGAGGTTGGCAGTGGTGCAATGGAAGAGTGGCGAACTCTCTGCACAGTGGTGGGTCAGGGGTGGTGGCCTCCAGAGCTCGGCTGCCTCTTCCTCTTTTTGTAGCTACCTGCATGAATTTGAATGAAGAGGCGGGAGCAGATCCACATTCTCCGCTAGTCCATGAATGTAAGCTTTAGTGCGGCAACCGAAGGAAATGCAGACGTTCTTGAAAGAAGAAGAAGAATAAAAATAGTGATAAAATATTATGGTTATTATTATATAAACCCTCAACTTTTATGTTAACTTAAATTAATGCATGCAATGCACCTAATTGGTTAACTAATTAATTGAATGCAATTCTAAG
The DNA here is from genome assembly GCA_037157565.1 of Thalassia testudinum. Classification (NCBI taxonomy): domain Eukaryota; kingdom Viridiplantae; phylum Streptophyta; class Magnoliopsida; order Alismatales; family Hydrocharitaceae; genus Thalassia; species Thalassia testudinum. The sequence goes on along the minus strand of JAZHRO010000003.1, from coordinate 74,171,746 downwards.
TTAATTCTAAATGCATTTAAATATGAATGCAATGCATGAATTATGTAATTATATTAGAAATATGAATTAATCTCTTTACATCCTAATTTATGCAAAATAAATGTTAGAATTAACTTAATGTCTAGGCACTTAAATACTTAAGTAGCCCACAAATATGGGCTAATCACTAGCTCTCAGATAAAAATAATTGAAACTCGATAATCTTGGGTGGAACATGGGGAGGCAAACATTTTCTTTTATTCATTTTGGTACTTCGTAGTCTTTTAATTTTTTTGGTAATTTAAATAAGATAGAAGATCATGTCTGGAAATTATATCTAAGCTAGCTAATCAACTTGCAGATAATTAGAGAAAAGGAAAAGAGAGAGAAGGAGATAGAGAGAGAAATAAACGATACATCGAGAGGGAAATAATGTCTATTACAAGCTTGATAAATGCAAAAAATTAAATATACTCTAGAAAGTGATAAAAAGAAGAGAAGAGACAAAAATCCCCCATAATGGATGCATGGGGGTCGAGGTGCGCTCATAAGAAGGTGATGAAATGCTAGACGAAGGTGGACAAAGCTGGATGAGGTAGGGTGGATCCACTTCCTTGAATGGGGATGAGAAGACGATCAACGAGAGCTACAAAAATGGGATGAGAGAGAGGGGATTAAAAATTAGTTTTCTACAATAACGAAGCATCCCACGCTTGGGATAACTCCAGAGTAGCTCTTAGAGCTTTGGAGAGGGGTGAAGAGGTGAAGGAATGGATGAAGAGGAAGGAAGGGAGGTACAAGGGTATTTATAGGGCTTTGAAGGCTTGTGGCAAATCATTTATCATGGCAAGGACCAAATGCACGTGCTAGAGACACGACACGCTTACACTGGACCGCACATCACGCGTGGCTCTCGCAGCGCGTGCATGCAGCAGTTGGCATGTTTAGGATGCTCGCTTGCCATTTGATCATTGATGAACGGTTGAGATCGCATGAGGAGAGGCTTCAGATCGCACCCTTAGCAAGCTGGAGGTGTGTTAGATAACATGCATTCGCATGTGGTAGGATCCTCTTCATCTATTGCACCACGTGGAGCAATTGACGAAGTTCATCACGTATGCCTTGGTTATCAATGTGCGAAGGCACACCCTTGAGGATGTGAAGGATCCGCATGCAATGACTTGGCTGTGTCAGTGGCCCACGATCTCCATCACACAACTCAATTGCGGCCATGCTCGCGTGAGGATAGATGTGCTGATCCTAGCTTGAACCCTGATTGCAAAGCAATCTTGGCTCCTAATTAATGTAAATAATGTTTGAACCTAGCTTAATTTGTGGATATTGCACTCATATCTTGCATATCATGCTTTGCATCAGTCTTTTTAGAATAAGATAAGATATCCTGCTCTTTAATTATTTTTATTACTATTTGCAGGTAATAAAGTGATCCATGAAGGTGATAGTAGAATAAAGCAATAAAGGAAAAGAAGACTGATCCAGATAAGAGGAGTGAGGAGGATAGCCTTATCCTTACATTTAGAAACCGTAGGATAGCCTTCCCAAAATCAAAATGACCTCCATTAGAGCACCTTAGCCTCAAAACCCAAACATGGATAGCACTATCCATGTTCTTATCTAGTGCTATCCATGTTCTTATCCACTCTATCCCTCTCCCAAACACTTAGGAACCAAAACCCACCTTAGAAAACCTAAAACCCACTCTCCAGCACCTTTTAGGACGTCCAGACATCTGGCTGGATGTCTGATTTCTGCAGAATAACAATCCTGGAAGCTAAAACTCATACTAATACAGAATTGGACGTTTAATTTATTGTCTAGACATCCAATTTTGTTGTATAAGATGTCTGACCACTATCCTAGATGTCTGATACTGCTGTCTGGTTCCTCATTTTGGTGTTGGAAGCCCTAGGTTGCCTATTTTGACCTAGGAACCCCACCGGACACCCTAGGAAACCTAATTAGAGACCTACTAAGCCGATTCCACTATCCATAGCCCTGCTTATCCTATCCCTAACCCAATTAAACCATCCCATACCTAATTGGGTGCATCTACAGTTGATTGGGTGCACCTGAGCCCAATTGGATACACCTAGGATCTAATTGACTCATACCTATTAGGGTTACCCTAGCCTAATCACATGCACACATCAAATTAGACTTGACCTAGACCTAATTAGGTTCACTCCTATCCAATTAGACTTTCCTAAGCCTAATTTGGTCCACACCCACTTAATCTAGATTGACCCAACCTATTTAGCACCTAATCCTACCAAAACCCACAACCTAGTCCTATGAAAAATATCCACACACACACACACCCCTTCCCATTCTACCCCTACCAAACCCATGCATACTCCCTTGGAAACCCTAAAGACTTGTGTCAAACATAGATCATAAAAATGTGACATTAGCTAATTTTGGAGCCACCAAAAGTGGCAACAAAATAGAGCCTTCCATAAGGGCAAAGAAAGAGCCACGAAATTGACCATCTCCATTCACCATCTCCACCACTCTCTTCCTCTCAACTTGTGACCACACCTCCTCTTTTACCTCTCAAGGCCGTCCTCTTCCTCGAAGGCTCCCTCCATGGACGGCTTAAGAAGAAGCTCCTCCAAGGCATCTTCATGAGGGTGGCAAGAAGAGGAAGAGCATAAGGATGCAACACCTTCTCCTTTCTTCTTATGCCTGTGCCCTCTTCATCCGCCATAGAGGATCCACGTCCCCATTTTATTTTTCTTCTTAGATGGACATAGAGAAGACTCCACCTCAAGGTCTTCTTAAGGATGGCCACTGGTAGGAAAGGATGCAACATCCTCCTCTCTCCACTTGGGTGCAACACCCATCCTCCTCTCTTTAGTGGACGGCCAAGAAGGCTTCTCCTTAGCCTCTCTTAGTTGATCCCTTTCTTTAGCTTAGCTTTATTTCCATGTATCTGTATTTTATAGTGACTTAATTTTTGATGCATGATACTCTTGTCTAATGGTTTTGTATGCATGCTATTATCTTCATGGCTTACTACTTTGATGCATGCTTTCATTTTGTGTTTCAAAATAAAAGATAAAAAAACACAAAAAGACAAAAATATTAGGTTAGATTAGATTTACGTTAGATTAAGCTGATCCAAATCTCGACTTGTTTTCACGCCTCCCAAAGACGAATGATCGGGACTCAAGTTTTCAAAAGAATAAAATCCATCGAGTTTTGATATTATAAATGTTTTGTCAATGGGATTTCATGACTATACTACGATTTTCGACGATTTCAAAATACGCGATTTCCACTCTTGTCAAACTCGTGCCTCTCCTTCGAGAGATGTGTGTGCTAATCACTACGTTGCGTTTGATGAGGAGTGACCGTAGCCATTGATGTGATGATTGCACGACTGTCATTGAGTGAAGGCACACTATTTAGGGTTTGTGAAGGGCAAATGCACTGGTGGTGAGGCAAGATCACGATCATTGGATTTTGATCCAATGGTCAAGATTTGATGTGGCTTGTCTCTCTTTTAGCTTGTGAGTAGCGGGCGACCTATTCAGTTGTGGGGTCATTGGATGGGGATTCGACGATCCTTATTAAAGCCTCATGAGAGCTTCAGAAGTTGGGTAGAGGTACATGAGCAGCTTTAGGCGATTGGGATGGCCGCATGTGCTGCCATCCTAGCTGTCCATCTTCCTAGCTTGCAAGTGGCACTGTAGATGTCGGATTAGGTCGATTTTCACTCCATTAGGCTGCAAGCATTGACCTGAAACCACATGTTTGGTTGGATTTGTCATTTTAGGTTTCGAATCGTGCCACCTTATTTCTTGGTCGTTAGTCTTCTTCGGATCGCATATGATTCTATGAGGGTACGATCTGGGCAATTCGGAGGTGTTGGACTTCGATCGTCTCCCTGATCAAATTCGTATTGTTAGCTGTTTAATCCGATGCCCAGAAATGTATCTCCTCCCCTAGCCATAGGAAAAGGTGAATTAAACTATATAGTTTATAGAATGTAGTCTAATATAATATGGTGCATGTTATGCAATATTTATAATGCTGAATGCATCTATAAACCTTGGAATACTCATAAATCGGCATTTTAAGCTAGATAAATGTGTCTACGTGACACCCCCATGCCTATCTTTTGTTAGTTCATAGCAAAAGTAAACTAAATGCTATTTATAAAAGCAAGAATTAAGATCTAATTACTTAGGAAATGTTAGGGTTGAATCACACAAAATAAATATATTATGTCAAAGTATAGTCACATAATAATCCAAAACAATAATTTTTATAACAAATCTCTGTTAAGTCCAGGTCGATCTCAAGGAGGCAATGAATGGAAAAATTAATTCTGATCCTACTTGCTTTAAAAACATAATATGGTCTCTAAGTTGCGTATATATGATTTGGCAGTCGCATTATTGATCAAGGAACATGTGCGTGTGTTAGAGAAATAATGAACATGATTGAGTGGGTTTCAGTATGCACGATTTCAACTATGTGAAGGCTACCGATGGAATTCATATCTAACACTAAATCATTTATAGGCATCCAAACTGTCATGAGTTTTTCTTCTTGAATTTTTTCTTTGATAAAGGAGAAGATGATCCACAAATAAGGATAATGGATTTTATTTCATTAAACTATCATCATTGCTCACAAACGAAGATAAAGGAATGCTTATACATGGAAAATAAAATTCTACTAAAGCTAACAAAAATCATCACGATGAGAATGCTCTAGGAGTCATCGATAGTGGAGGATGATCGTGGCAAGACTAAGGGTACGGAGGCCCGTCAACACCACACAGAGAGTGGCACGCCCATGGCCCAAAGAGAGATTAGGAAATAATATAGTTAGAAAATAATCAAGACTAAGAACTCTATCCAAGGCCTCCTTTCCTGTCCACTCCCTTTCCTCTTTCACCTTCTTCCTGTAGTCAAGAAGGAGAAAACAAAGCCTCTTAAGCTTGGCAACCAAGGACCTAGTAGTTGAACCCTCATTTTGAAATGCTCTCCACCACGAGGGCACTAAGTCCTTAAAACCATCTTCCTAGAGTTAGGACTTCTAGAATTTAAAATATGAGGAGACAACCAGCCTGTCGCCACTATCCTACATAATCAAAGTGTGATCCGAAAAAGGCCAGAAAATCACCGTGACATTTGCCAGTTGGAAAGTTTCAACCATGTTAATACTACACAAGAATCTGTCCAACCGGGACATAGAACCACTCCTGTTCCTCCATGTAAATGCAGTACCCTAAGTGGAGAGCTCCAACAACTCCAAATTAGTGACCTCCTCCTAGATGCCCATGGTAGAGGAGTCATGCCTCCCATCTGATCCATCGTTAGTCGAAAGAGTGGCGTTAAAATCCCCACTGAAGATAATGTCATCATGAGCCATAACTAGCTTTGATTAGTAGTAATCAAGTGACAAATGCTCCTACATAGTAACCTGAGAGCCATAACTCCATTCAGATCCATTTTGAGAAAGCATTAAATCAGGGTTAGCTCTGTAGTTTTAACACATATCATGAAAGTAGAGTAACCACAGGGTTTGCCAGAGGTTAATCTAAGGTCAAATGGGCATTAAAGACTAATAGTGGGTCTATGCAGACAGAAACGGGGTTTCGCATGTTTCCAGAATCAAATCAGCACCTAAAACTCTACTTTTAGATCCTCTTGAATATAGAGGTTCTACTAAGGATAAATTCATCTAAATCTACTAAAATTCATAGAAAAATATTCTATGAGGTTTGGTATCCTTGATTTGACCATCTGAACCTATTTTGACCTTGAATAGAGTCTTAGACGGATTTCAACACTAATTTCGGTTTCTATGCAAATGTCCTATCCAAACTTGGTCAAAACTCAAATCCAACTTCACCACTAGATTCCTTGGGTCTAAATTAAGTTTGTACCAAAATTTGGGCCCAATCAAAATTCAAGTTGATCTAGTTTGCAATTTAGTCCCAAGATCTCTCTTCCTTATATCCAGGCCCTTAACTTTTGAATTAGTTACTAATAGCCCCCTATCTTTTATCAGCTTCTTAGAAAATAGTCCCTGCCACCTGAAACTTCAAGGTTTCCTAAAGTACACGTCAACGCTCATCACACTTACTTTGACCATGTGCATCTCCTTCAATCAACTTCCAATCTCCTCAAAAATTGTAGATGATCGCAACAAATTCTTCCATCTAAATGCAATCTCGAGCTCGGATTCGAAGTAGAAAGCTCACATAAATCCACAAAAATTCATGGGTGTCTTTAACCTACTCCCCAAGCAATCATGGCAATTTTATGTTTAGAACTTGCTCAAGAGCTCTATAAAAGCTTCCCCATTGCGAAACCAAGCTCTTAGTCATTTTTGCATCAGAAATCTTATTCTTCTATTCTCTTTGATGTCGAGCTCCACCAACTCTGGGGACCACCTTGATCCCTCTTATCAGGCCTTCCAATGGTCAAATTGAAGGCTCCTCCTTCCCCCTCTCCATCCTCCACTCCTCGCAATACTAGCGAGAGCGTTCGAGACTCCATCGTCACTGCTACTTCCACCGGAGAGTTCTCCCTCCAACGCTGGCCAATTAAAGCTGCCGCAGACCACCTTCCCCTTTGTCCTTTAGCTAGCTTAGCTTCTTCCTCTTCTTCTCTTGAATCTCCCTAACTCCTTCCACTTCTATTTCAACAACCAACATGACCTCTCCCTTACAGTCTTCATCCACTACGGCAGAGCTCTGGTGAGGCTGTCTGCCTTCCACAAGCCACCAAATCGCTTGCCACCAGCCCCACAACGTTTGTTGTGCCTCCACCAACAAAACACCATAAGAAATTGATTAGATTTTCCATCCAAACGTCCCACCGAACATGTTCTCCACCTCACCTCTTCCTCGACTTCGTCATGTCACCATAGACTTCCAACATCCACACGAACACCACCTCCACCATTGCTGTCCTCCGGTGATGCTTACGAACTATCTGATTGGGGCATAGATCCCGTACTTGTGAATTTCAGGTACTGTTGCCACCAGTCACCTTCTTCGACCATGATAGCTCCACTCCGACTACTATATGACCTACAACCACTCTTAATCGAAGTGAGTTCCATTCTGAAGCAGTGCCACACCTCCAATTGAATCTTCCAGTGACACTACCTTCTGAAATCAATGCGCGCCTCTTGCTGGCATCAAGCGAAGGAGGAACACCTTACTTTAGTCCCACATCTTGGGCTGAGGTGCTCACAATTAGGCATAAAAGGATTTTATGATTCCACCTCTTCACCCAATAACTCGAGGGGTTGGGTCACCCACGCACGTGCCTCCTTACTCTCTCACACCTTGTCGGTGCACACGTACGTGGGTCTAGCCAATGCTTAGGATCCGATTACCCAATGCCTTACCTGAACGAACACCCGGTTATCTAAGAGAAGAAAAGAAAGATTTGTGTGGAGGAGGGAGGAGGGTTTTGCTCTGAGGAAGTTGGCCTTATGCTAAAGAAAGAGAAGTGTTCACTAAGCCTCTATTGAAGAGAAGGTTGTGAAGAAAGCCTCTTGTGCTTGAAAGGCCTTGAAGGAATGTTGGCACTCCTGTGTACCTTCTGTGAAACTCTAATAAGTGAAGGTTAAGGCATGTGATGCCTTGTTGTTCGAGCGATAAATCGATCTTTTAAAATTGCCTCGTTGTAATATAGCCAAAATAGCACTCAAACAAATAAATTTATTACTCGAATGGAAGTCCAAGGTTGAACACAAGTAACAATAAGGCAATTTAAAACTCCAGATCACAATTTGTATCAAAGAGATAAAATATTGTAATAATAATGTCAAGAATCAATGTGCCAAAAGAATGGAATAAAATGGTGATTTGAATCACCAATTACTCCTCACAGTAATTGCAACTTAAATCAATAGTATTAACCAAGGAAATAAAGGCTCAAATGCATGCAATCAGACAATCTAGGCTTATATCAGACCACATCAACGGCTAGATGCTACAGTGCTTCCAAGAGACTCAAGGGTCTCTTTTCTCTGCTGCTCTCTTTCTCTTCTCCTTTCTTTTTCTTTAGAACTCTTTTCTTCTTTGCCTTTCTGCGACTCAAGCTTCTTCTTCTTCCTTCTTCTACTTCTCTTCTTCTTCTTTCTGTTAGGCTCCTCTTTTCTTCTTCTCCATCTTTCTTTCTCTGCTTTTTTACTCATCCTCTTCACGCAGAGGGGGAAGGATCCTCAATTTGGGCTAGGTGTTAGCCAATCCTTCTCAGAGCAATGCCCCCCTACCCCCACTCACCATTCTTTCTTTCTCTCCTTGGGTCACGCTCTCCCAAAGCCTTTAACTATACCAAGTTATCAATTTATCTGATTTTTGGACCTAAACCGCACCTGGGTCTAGGGCTACAGGCATGGGTCGCAGCTAAGGAGTGCGCGGGCATAGGTAGTTTAATGGGTCAGAGCCAGGCCCGCGTGGTGGTGCCACAAGCGAGGGGAGTGGGTAAGGAGGACCTCACCCTCGTGTTAGGAGGCGATAAACCACTAACACTTTTTCCTCTTATTGCACTGCGGACGCTCTCCAGCATTCATGGTGGGACTAAACCCACCTCCCTTCTTCTACGTATGTATAATGCTACTTCTTCACGTGATTGCAGTCAAGGATGTAGTTGTTGAACGTAAACGAACGCTACGCTAACGTGTTCGATTTTGGAAAACCTGTCGTTGTAGTTCGAAAGCGAAAAATTCGTATTCAACAAAAAAAATTTATACCAAAATTAAAATTCCGAGTTGAACACAGGAAGGCAGACGTTTGATTTAAAAACTACGCGTTTCTTTTCATTTGTCACAGAATAATTCAATTTAAAACTACCTAATTATTTACAATAAATAGAAGAGAGAGAGAGTAAGAGAGAAAGAGAATATTACACAGAGAATCAAAATGAGATGTAGAATAAACAAGGAATTTTTCATTTAGGAGATTGTTCATTACAACTAGAAAGCAAAAAACAATTACTCTAGAAAGCGATAAACTTACTCTAAAAAGCTTTAAAAGAATGGAGGGAGAAATGTCCTCCTCGACGATCCCTTGGAGGACGAGTAGATTAATCCAGAAAGTAGTAAATCTATACTAGAAAGCAGTAAAGAGAATAGGGAGAGAGAAATCCTCCTCGACGGTCGCTTGGAGGACGAGTCGGACGAAACGACGCTTGGACGAAGGAGGACGAAGCAGGATGAAGGAGGATGACGCAGAAGAACGAGAACGGAGCAGCGCGCCGTTGTCGCGGGATCCACTTCCGAAGGGGGACAAAAATTTGGACTTTATCTCGCGAGAAGCATCCCGGGTGTGGGACAAGCTTCTCTTGAGCTTTGGAGGGGTAGAGAGGAGAAGGGATGAAAATTTCGTACGGAGGGGGTCTCCTTTTATAGTTGCAAGGAGTGGGGGCAAAATGGACATTACAACTTCAAAACAATAAATGAGGGGTCTTTAGTGACGGATGAATCCGTCACTAAAGTCTCGACGTGGGTGTAGCTTCCGCGCCCACGCGCGCCGCTTCAACTGCCTACGCGCCCAACGCCATCGCACGCATGCTGAGTCTCAGTCGTCCGATCGCGAGATTGGATGGCTCAAAACGCATCTTCGCCCGCTACGCTGCGCGCCTGCCCACGTGTGATCGCGCGTCCAAGCTACGCGTCCAATCACACTTCGGTGCTATTGGGCACACGCAGCCGTTGGATCGCAATCTGATGCTCCACGCGCCACTCGCTTGCACCTGATTTGAGGCTCGTGGGACTCGATCCCGCGACCTCTACTTCGCCCGCTGCTTCATCTCCGCTGCTCTATGCCGTCGAGAAGGTCGCGAGGATGATTTTAAAGCGCCGCGTCCATAGCCGTTGGATCGAGATCCAACGGCGGAGAGAGGGCGGGTGCGTGGTCTTCATGGAATGTAGGCGGCCGTTTAGGCGGCTGAGATGGCACCACGTGGCGCCATCTTGGCCATCCATCTTCTGGAAGTTGTAGATGGTGCCACGGATGTCGGATTGACTCGATTTTTGTGTTGTTGAGCTGCGATCGTCGATCCGAATTCATACGTGCGGTCGGATTTGTCATCTGAAGTGCAGATTTTCACCATCCTAGCCCTTGATCTTTTAGGGTTCCGCAGTCACTATCTGATGCTACGGATGCCTGATTAGGACGATCTTGGAGTCGTTGAACTCCAATCGCCACCCCGATCACATCCATACGGTTGGATCTTTGATCTGAGGCCACGATAAAATGTTTTCCCTGTCCAAGCTAAAAGGAGACAATTAGACTCCATTTTATTCAAACTACTCTAAATGCAAGATGATGCATGATATGTAATATTTATATCATGAAATGCAGTCCTATGCTTAAGAACATGCATAAATAGACATTTTAAGTAGTGTAAATGTGTTTACATCATACCCCCATGGCTACCTTTTGCTAGTCCCTAGCAAAAAGTATATGCTATTTGCAAAAGGATTAGGTTGGATTATTTGGACTTGAGTTATTTTGAATCATTAAGAAATTGTCTACTTACGAACTGAACTATCAAAGACACAACAGTGCTCGGGTATCCGCCAAAATGCAGACAGCCTCAAGCCCTCGCCTTATTAAAAGAAAAATTTCTTTTTCTCTTTTTCTCTTTTCTTATTTTTTTTGGATTTTCAAATTTTATGGTTTAAGAGTGGGTTTGTACGGCCATTCAACTCACCCAAGATTTGATGAGAACCCTAAGCTTTAAGCATCGTATTGTGATTGTGATGGACCCGTTGACCGGCAATTAAAACGGACTTCGGATTTCTACGCCTCTAGGTGAGCTCAAAAAGACTTCTGCCTAAAGGTGTATCTTTACAACCGGTTGCTTTCTCCCTACTTTTATTTTTTTACGGGGTCAACACAAGGGTGAATCCGGTGTATATCTCCTCGGTTTATTCTACTTCTCCGCTTCTTCCTAAGTGTTTTGGGAATTTTTAGTGCATTTACTGAGCTGGGTTCTGGACAACCGGTCGATGAGTTATTACCACCGACAATTTGCTAGCCATACTCGTGCGGGGAAGTGTGGCTTATTTCTTTTTGTTCTTTTCTCCTTTTCTCTCTTTTTTTTTTCTTTTTTTAAGTAGGTGGCTTCCCTGGTCTAAGATTTACCTAAGAGTAGGAAAAAGACAAAGGTCCAGTCACTGGGCTCTAGACAACCTACCTATGGGCTGTTACCCACGATAACTTGCCAGCCAAATCACCCTTGAAGGTTCATTAGCTACCAAATTTTCGTTAAAATCGTTGAACAACGAGTTAGTGCAAAGAAAGTGTGCAGATGCTTAAGACTCAAAACTCCCTCAAATCAGAGGGCGGGTTGATAAGTCGTGTACTTATTACCCAAATTTATTTATTCCAATTGTAATAGAATTAAGATGGCGAGGACTCAAAGACAAATCCACATTTTAGTGGATACACAAGCTAATTAAGTCTAAAGACCTAAAGGGTCATTGTGTTCAGATCTTAATGTAGTATTTCCTAAGATTAAAAATTTTCTTAAACCCAAATTCTCTTTACTAATTCCAAATTTTTTTTTCTATAAAAGAAAATAAAATAAATCTACGGAGCTGACGAATGAATTCAGAGATGAATATCTGCCCCCCCAAGCCTATCTAACACAATGTCCTCATTGTATTAAAAAGACATAAAACAGAGTGGAAAAGCGAGGAAAGCACCTGAATTGCATGAATGTCAGGTCCGCTCCGAGATGAAAATTAAGAAAAATTATATATATGCTGAATTTAATGCCTTCAACTAGGCACACTATACAAAGAAAAGAAATGAAGAATTCACAAGTGCAGTTCAGAATTAAAATAAATAGAAGAATCCTCTGACCTGTCAACAGAGGTCCACAGATGTGGACCAGATTGTGGTGCAGACCCACACCTCATAATCAAGAATATCTTACGTTCTGGATAAAAATTACCCAAAACCTAAAATCAGAATGCAAGTAGGGTCGGCCTGTGATTTATGAGGATGCAACCCAAGACCAAAAAATCGGGTTACAGAGAATTGAAGCTCAAAAGGATAATCGTTGAATGTGTGCTTGAGTTGAACATCCTCGAAACAAATGTCGTAAGGGTTCTGATTTGATGGTTTAAGATTAAAAGGAACCCTTCGACTCAATCTTCTATTTCCTCCAAAATTAACTTCCCAAATCAGAACTTCCCAGCTCCTATCCTCCTCATTCAGCATATCAAATTCCAGGACCTCTTGTATATTCAACACCTCGTCTGAAATCTCCAAGTCTAAATAATGTGGCAGAATCAAAATTGACTTGGGTCTAATTATCTGAGAATTAGAATCATCAATAAGCTCAATAGGGTGTAACTGATAATCAGGGCATTGAATTGATTCCTCCAGAAAATGTGATTCTGGATCCGTAATGTGTGCCATAATAAGATCAGTGTCCTTAGTTATTAGGCTATCAAATGATCTATCAGATTCCTCAGGCCCAATCGTCTCATAGAAATTGTGTTTAGAAAACTCGCATGAGACTTCACAACTTGAATCTTCACCATCAGGATCCGTATCAATGTATGTCCCAAAATCATTTGTCACTTTCTGTTCCAAGGAGATATATGTTTCCTCGTAACCCGGCTTAGGGATCTTAGGTGAAGAAATGAAATCATCCTTAATTGGTTGTTTTAATTCAATCTGGTCAGCCTCGCAACACGTGTCCCCCCAACAGGTGCCTGAGCGGGTTTTGTCATTGGCTTTCCTGAAGAGGGTTCATCCTGGAAATTATTCCAAGATTGAATCAAAGAAACCATGAATCTCATGCTCAATTTTGCTAATTTCCCAAGTAGAAAGTCACCCGGGTTCTTATCCTTAACATCCTGGAGCCAATCCAACAAAGACTTATTCAAATCATCAATCATTTCAATTAGGGGCTCCAATCTCTCAATGCAAGGTATTGGCTGAACTTCTAAAGATTGTATGATATTCCTCAAGTTAGCCAGAACCTTATCTTGAACCTGGTTAACCTGAACAAAATGAGTTGGTTCAGGGTTGGGCGGGTTTGACATCAATGAAGAGGAATTAACGAATTGAGATTCGATATACCCTTCTTGATAATAGGTCATTTCAGATTGTTGAAAAGATGGTGATGACCTAAAGGCAGTGAAATCAGAGGATGGGTAAGGATCGGTGTATCCTTCTTGATTGTAGATCGTATTAAGTTGTGCATGAAAGGAAGACGATCTATAATCGATGTAGCTCTGAGAAGGATAGAAATCAGAATCAAAGTGTTCAGGGTTAGACCCTAAACATAGGGGTCCAGAATTGTATCCCCAATCCGAATTATCCCAACTGACTGATGGTTGATTACAATATGAGTTGGGATAATCATCATGTTGAGGATAATTCACGACAGGAGGGAAAGAGTAGGAATGCATGAAATATGTGGAAGAATTCATGAGACATGGGAGGAAGAAAGGCACCCTACAATAAAAACAATCAAACTTATCCTTAAATTGGTAAGCCTAAAGACCTACAGACTCTCAAAACCCGTCTTGAGATAAAGGAACGATTTGATCTACTTCCGTCTGTTCAATCCAACCAGTTAAAAGGAAGGACTAGGGAGAAGGTTCTTCCTTCGACTTGCGCCTCCGGTTCCAAGTGTACCCCTAGCCGTGTTCGTTTGACTCTGCTCCCCTAGGTAGACATCAGATTGAGCAGTAGAAATATACTAATTGAAAATAATCTCGTTCTGAGTTTTGAAGAGCGAGTTAAATCCTTAAGGCCAACGTCTACTCTGTTTTATTTAGGGCTAGGCTTGAATGTGCTTTGGAATGTGATGGGCCCTTTAAATGGGTGGTGCCCTTAATGATTGATTGATTTGTGTGTGCATGCACAACTAGTGGTTTTCAAGCAAGATTGTTTTTGATGTGGTGAATTTTAAGGTTCAAATCTTGCTTAGTAGCTTTTCGGATTCAACTTTAGGTGTTTTCAAACAGGTTTTGTTGTCACACCAGGTTTTACAACCATAGGTGAAGATGTTTTCCTTTAAAGTTTAAAAAGAATGTGGAGTGCCTAGTAAATCCCTAAGAGTTGAACCTAATTGGCAGCTACTTGATGAGTTTATTTTATTTGAAGTGGTGCAACCCAATCAACTCAAACAATTGGCCTAATGCACCACTTAATTAGGCACACAAATAATTACCTAATCTGATTTCTACTCAATTATGTGTTTGAATGTGTGTACCGGTTCCTGAGGTCGGTTTACCGGTTGAGTTTGAAAATCAGATGAGGTTGTGTACTTCTTCGAGATTTTTTTAATTTTTTTCTTTTTTTTAATATGGGGGTTGGGGTGAGTATGGGTGTCAAACAACAAACAATCTAACCTTAGAGTTTATAAAAATACCTAGGTTGATTGATGTTTGAATTATTATGTTGTGGAATGAAATCTAATGGGTTGGGGGTGGGGGATAACTCACAAAACCTTCCATAGCATTTTACTCCGATCTACTGCTTTTGCCTATCTTGAAAGAGTACCTGCAATCACAATAAGAAAGGAGAAAAGTGAGGTAAATGATTTGTAAATTAGAAAAGGCGAAGAGAAACCAAAGAGCGTCGCCTCCCCAACAACAGCACCAAAATGTTGAACGTAAACGAACGCTACGCTAACGTGTTTGGTTTTGGAAAACCTGTCATTGTAGTTCGAAAGGTAAGAATTCGTGTTCAACAAATAAAATTTATACCGAAATTAAAATTTCAGGTCGAACACAGGGAGGCAGACGTTTGATTTAAAAACTACGCATTTCTTGTTATTTGTCACAGAATAATTCAATTTAAAACTATCTAATTATTTACAATAAATAGAAGAGAGCGAGAGAGTAAGAGAGAGAGAATATTACACAGAGAAATCAAATTGAGATGTAGAATAAATAAGGAATTTTTCATTGAGGAGATTTTTCATTACAACTAGAAAGCATAAAATAATTACTCTAGAAAGTGGTAAATTTACTCTAAAAAGCATTAAAAGAATGGAGGGAGAAATGTCCTCCTGGACGGTCGCTTGGAGGACGAGTAGATTAATCTAGAAAGCAGTAAATCTATACAAGAAAGCAGTAAAAAGAATAGGGAGAGAGAAATCCTCCTCGACGGTCGCTTGGAGGACGAGTCGGATGGGACAACACCTGGACGAAGGAGGGCAAAGCAGGACGAAGGAGGATGAAGCAGAAGAACGGGAATGGAGCAGCACGCTGTCATCGTCGCGGGATCCACTTCCCAAGGGGGACGAAAATTTGGACTTTATCTCGCGAGAAGCATCTCGGGTGTGGGACAAGCTTCTCTTGACATTTGGAGGGGTAGAGAGGAGAAGGAAGGGATGAAAATTTCGTATGGGGGGTCTCCTTTTATATTTATAAGGAGTGGGGGCAAAATGGACATTACAACTTCAAAACAATAAATGAGGGCTCTTTAGTGACGGATAAATCCGTCACTAAATCCCCGACGTGGGTATAGCTTCCACGCCCACGTGCGCTGCTTCAGCTGCCCACACGCCCAACGCCATCTCACGCACGCTGAGTCTCAGCCGTCCGATCGCGAGATCAGACGACTTAAAACGCATCTTCACCCGCTACGCTGCGTGCCATACCACGTGTGATCACGCGTCCATGCTGCGTGCCCAATCGTGCGTCGGCGTTATTGGGCGCGCGCAGCCGTTGGATCACAATCTGACGCTCCACGCGCTGCTTGCTTGCGCCTGATTTGAGGCTCGCGGGCTCGATCCCGCGACCTCTGCTTCGCCTGCCGCTTCATCTCCGTTGCGCTATGCCGTCGAGAAGGTCGCGAGGATGATTTTAATGCGTCGCATCCACAGCCGTTGGATCGAGATCCAACGGCAGAGAGGGGGCAGGTGCGCGGTCTTCATGGAATGTAGGCGGCCGTTTGGGCGGCTGGGATGGTGCCACATGGTGCCATCTTGGCCGTCCATCTTCTGGAAGTTGTAGATGGTGCCACGGATGTCGGATTGACTCGATTTTTGTGTCGTTGAGCTGCGATCATCGATTAGAATTCATCCATGCTATCGGATTTGTCATCTGAAGTGTGGATATTCACCATCCTGGCCCTTGATCTTCTAGGCTTCCCCAGTCACTATTTGATGCTACGGATGCCTGATTAGGGTGATCTTGGAGTCGTTGAACTCGAATCGCCGCCCTAATCACATCCATACGGTTGGATCTTTGATCCTAGGCCCCAATAAAATGTTTGGCCTATCTAAGCACATAAAAGGAGACAATTAACCTCCATTTTATTCAAACTACTCTAAATGCAAGATGATGCATGTTATGCAATATTTATATCATGAAATGCAATCCTATGCTTAAGAACATGCATAAATAGACATTTTAAGTACTATAAATGTGTTTACATCAGCAGTCAATGAGCTAAATTAGCTCCAGGGTTGCGTACTTGGGTGGGTTCTGCTATGTCTGGGGTTCCCTCTGGATCCTGCAAGTGCTGGAGCGGCTTCGAGCTTCGCTCGAAGCTTCGTTAATGCTGATCGAGGTAGTCAAGACCTCAAAACACGAATATGGCCTTGAGGCCAAGTTAAATAGGTTCAAGAGCTTCACTGGGATGCTGTGAGGGTGTTTGTGGCGATGGCATGCTGCGAAAGTGGTCATAAGTAGCTGGCGAAGGTGGAAGTGAAGGTCTTGAGGTGGCTTGTTTGGCAGATGGTTTGGAGGCATAATAGAGTGAAATAGGATGGGGGTTTTGAAGAGGGTGGTGTGGCAAAGGTCGTGAGGTGGTTGGTGAGGCGGTTGGAGTATTGGGATGAGCGGGGAGCAACATCGAAGGTCAGGTCGGAGTGGAGGAAGGTAAAGGTGGTCAGTGTGATACGATGGTCAAAATGAAGTGTGGTTGGTGTGTAAAGGGAGTAGAGGAGTTAGGGAACTTATCTAGGTGGCTAACGAACGAAAAGGGGCAGAAGAGATGAAGGAAACACTGGTGGGAAGGAAACGACGAGGAAGACGGAAGGAGACATGCCCGCTGGTATGGCGTGACACGGAGGAAGACGAGGAAAATGAATCTGCCGCTGGTATTGCGAACGGATGATGAGGGAGGTCAGAGGCGATCGTCGGAGCTCGAGGAGCATTTCGGCCAGATTAGGAGAGAGGAATTAAGGGTAGATCTAGTCAAAATTGATCTTGAGGAGAACGGTTTGATCTAGAGGTCATTTTATAGGCCTTTAAAAGAGGTTTTGGGCTTGGGAAGCAAGCTTGAAAAGCTTCGCCGGAGTTGGGATTTTTTGATACCCTAATCTCTCATGCTCGCATGAGAGATTGGGAAGGTTTTGGGGCATGGGATTTGGCTCAAAAGGAAGGGAATTCCTTGATGAACTTCCTTTTCAAATTTTAAAGGGATTCGTCAACGAATCAAGGAGTTCTTGCTAATTTCAGGTCACTGGAGCTTGTAGGATAGGATTAATGCCAGTAGGGACCTATTTGCAAAAATGTTGATAAAGTTAGGGCCATTTTTGTAATGATTTTGAAAGTTAAGGCATATATGTAATCAGACAAGACCAAGTTGCAAATTAGGTTAAGAAAACTCAACTTGGGTCCAAATTTTGGTACAAATCTAATTTAGACCTAAGGAATCTAATGGTGAAAATTGATTTTGGTTTTTACCACATTTAATGGGGTAATTTATGCAAAAACCCAAATTAGGGTAAATGTCTGTCTAGGACTCCGTTTTGGGCCAAAATGGGTTTTGATGTTCAATTTGAAGGTACCAAACCCTAGAGAATATTTTTCTATGAATTTTAGAGGGTTTAGGTGAATTTTATCCTGGCTAAAACCTCAGTTAATTAAGCGGGTCTGTTTTTAGGTTTTTAAAAGTCATTTAATTCTCAAAACACGTGAAAACACTTTTCTATCTATTCTAACCAACTTGTTAGCCTTTTAGGACCAATTGATCCTTAATTAACACCTTAGAAAACCCATGGTTGTACTGTATTCAAGTTATGATGGTAAAATTATAGTTTTAATCTTGGTTTCTTATCTTTCTCTCAGAATGCTAGTGTAATGAATTGTAATCTTCTGGTGGTTACGTAGGAGATTTTAATGACCTAATCAGATTAAATTGAGCTAGTTATGGCTCATGATGGTGTTTGCATCACTTGTTCCTAATGTCTGATTCAGGTTGATGCTGATACTATTGAATCAATTAAATACCTAAGTTATCTGATTGATATACTGTTGAATAATTTGAATACTTGGGTATATGCTTAATTAAAGATGAATAATTGGTGATTCAAATCACCATTGTTTTGTCTTTCTATTTGTTTTGTCCCATGATCGTTTGAGATACATTGATCTATGTGAATGTTAATCTAACATGTTTCATTCATTGCATATCTTTTATTATGTTTATTTATTTTACATGAAGATTAATGCGTGAATTCCATATTTGGTCCCTGCGAACGATCTCGGACTCCTTTTGGAATCTGAGTTTATAAATTTAAATGTTTCGAGCGATTTTGTCCTACACTACAATGCATTTCCTAAACAATGACGATTTCACCTGAGCACCCACCAACCCCTATGCGTTCCAAGATATGATCTTCGTCATGTAAAGTGGTGGACTGCCCTCCAAGCTAGAGTGACCTTCGTCACATGCAAAATGCAGCCCAAATATTTGTCATTACACTTTAGGATCTTTGGATCACCCTTGCTACGAAGATCATAGTCCCTTCGAGAAACATGGAAACTCTTCGAAAATTGCTCTTCCTATGACCCACACTCCCTTCAATAGAACTTATCAATGCTAGTGTAACCTCCATGTTCGCCTTTCCCTTGATCAAGCCCACATCATTTCCAAGAGCTGACATCGTCGTGTTACAAACTATCACTTATGTACCCATATCACCGGAGAATACTGAACTCGTTGCCACAAGGCTCACACTAGGTTCCCTGTAATCCAATGAAACAAGAAAACCAACTTTACTTCCAACCTCCCTAATAGTTAGTTCGTTGCGGTTAACCGCCTCAACTGCCATCCTCCCATTACCCCTTCTACCGTCGACCATCTCACCACTGTCGGTCCCCATGCCTTCATTGATTGTAGTTTGCGTAGCCATCTCCATAGTCTTAGGTTGACAATAACATGCTATCATTCATAAGGCCGATCATCGTGTCATCTCTCCCAAGATTGATAACCTCCTCCATGTCAATGTGAGGGTGTTCCTGCCCCGCTTTGCGATGCCACATGCACCTTGCTCCTACACGCAACCCTACTCCGACCTTAGCTGCACAACTCTCATCCTCCTATTAGTCCAAGCTATGCACCCACCGAACCCAGACTAACCACAAACTCCTAGATCTAACCAACAACAAGGTTAGCAAATCGAACCCCATGGTGTGCACCACGACCGCTGTCACCATACATGCATCCCTTAAGAGATGTTTACGCTCTCCCATTCCCGGAGACATCAAAGTTGTGCCACCACCAATGAGACCACCTCTGGCATCACAGGTGCAATGAGACACCAAGAAGATCGATGACATTCATCATATCCCATGTGAACCGTACAGGCAGATGCTCCTCCAACGCACCGTCAAATGGTGAAAGTAATCTCCACGTGATGACCACGCCACCGGCAATTGAAGTACAAAAATGGAGTCTCTCCACATTTCTCACATCCAACCCAAACACGAACACATGGGAACATGAAAGAAATGTCTCCTTCCAATCCCCTACTGCATTTTCCATCGTGACGACCCATCGGACAACCTTGAGGCCAACGGCCTTCACCGACACGTCCTTGATTAAGACATATTTTAGGGAGTCTTTAAGGGCACCAATAGTTAGAGAGCAAAGGATGTTGACATCGAATTTTGGTGGCCTTGGTGATGGCATCAACCACTTCGCACGCACTGCTAATCACCAACTTCGATGGGCCTGACACTTCCGCCATTCAGTCGATGCCCCCAACCAAACCAGACCCATCGGTGGCTGCTAAACTGATGAGTTCTGATTCCATTGCTGTGGTTGGCGATCCACCTACCAACCCAACCTCCTCCCCAAAGGCATTAAGATGTCAAGGCCCACTTGGGCCATGCACAGAGGGTGCACTTATGACCCTTGCACTTGTTAGGGAGCATTCTTGCACCTTTGACCTGTACTCACTAGAGAACCCCATTGAGTCTCTACAGGTATGATGCCAGTGGCCTAATCCTCGGTAACTAAGGTACATCAAGGCATTATGGTAGATGGCTGCAAGATGCCCATGCTCCCAGTAACAGAAGCATACCAAAGGTGCCCTTCCCCACCCACATTGGCCCTATTACAATACCTCTTCACCTGGACCTCTCTCCACTCCTCTTCCATCTTCTCTCTTGATCTCCTTATTGCCTGCAAACCAAATGTGCATGTTGGTATGTGGAACTAATTTCCAACAAACCCTTGCTAGATAGTGTTTGGCTTCATGAAATGCATATTTGATTCTAAAAGGCATCGTAGTATAGCGCGAATCATAATTCCAACAAAAATTTTAATATCGAGATGGTGAGTCCTGGTTGATCTCATGGAGGCGTATAAAAGAGAAATTGATTTTGATTTCTCTACTTGCTTAGAATTGTAGTCCGTTATTTAGGGTACGAACATAAGATTCACTGGTTGCATTGTTAACTCGTAGAACATGTGCATGAGCCAAAAACAATATAAACATCAATGTATGTGTATTAGTGTGCACAATTTCAACTCTTTGGTGGCGACCCACAGAAAATTCGTTTATCATTAAGTCCTCAATATCCTCCAGAATAGACATTTTACTTGCATAATAAATGAGAATAATATAAAGTAGGCATGCAATAATATTATTTCCTCAAAAATATTGCCATTACAATCAAGTTTATTGGAAGGCTTGTACATGAAAGATTGAAAACACTATTTTTCACTAACAGAAAAGTTATGCTTGCATGGATCTAGGATAGATTATGCACGCATACTTAGAGATGGAAGATGACTACTATCACTAGTAGATAATAATGCAAGAATTAAACATGAAGAACATTAAAATTATCTAATAGAAATCTGGACATTGGAGGTGGTCTCCAATGGCTATGTGGCTTAAGGTGGTGGGAGAGGAAAGAAGGGCGGCCAAGGTTGATGGCCAACCTCTTCAGAGGGTGGTGGAGGTGCTCTACCTCTTGGACGTGAAGATGGTGATGATGGAAGTAATGGAGCTCGTGGATGAAGTGATGAGTGGAGGTGGTATCTAAGATCTAGATGGGGTCTCTTGGCTGTCCAAGGGGAGTCTTATGAAGACTCTTGGATGGCCAAGGTGCTCTCAAGAGAATTCTCTACAGTTCTCTAGAGTGGGCGGCCAAGAGGGCTATATTTAGTCTTCCTTGATCCACTTTTTGTGGATCTATGAATGACCATGTATGGCCATTCTAGAGTCCTCTCTAGAGTGGTAGCTAGGTGTGCGTCTGTGGGTGTGTGTGCATGAATATGTGGGTGTGTGTGTGCAACAATAGGTGGTCAGGTGAACCACCTAGGTCTACTTCTATGTTGGTTGGTTTAGGATGTCTAGAACTAGGTGTATGTGTAACCTATTACAAAGTGATTGATCCAATTAATCTTGACTAAGTTTATTTAGGTCAATGTGTGTGTAATTGGGAGAGAAGGTTCCCAATTAGGTTAAGCTTGGATCAATTGGACTCTCACTCCTTAGCTTAAATTTCGCGATGGAAAATCATAATTTTTGAGAAACCCATCGTCGTAGTTGCAAAACTCGCTACTAAGTATAATTTACCAAAACCCGAGAGGGAGTCCCGGGTCGAACACGAGGAGGCAATGTTTGTTTCTTTTGATATCCGTGTCTCACTTTGTTTCTTTTTGGTGTTTTTAGGGCTTTGTTATATCTTTTTTATTTTAGGAGAATAACAAAGCCACTTGCAAATTGAATGAAGAGAGTATAGAGATGAAACACAACTTAATAACTTGAGATGATATAATGTTTATTACAATCACAATAAGGTAAGTAAACTAAAAGAGATAAAGGAGAGGAAATTTCCCAAAATGGATGTCTGGCGAGACGACAGTGCTTGGCTACAGCTTGGAAGGAGGAGGTGAGGTGTTTGGATGTCAGAGACGAGGTGCAAGACCAATATGGCTAGAGGAAAGCTTTGGCAAGCTCATGGGAATGGTGATGAGGGGTGGAGATGATAAACTTCCTTAATGGGTGTGGGAGGATAGCCCTTTGGTCACCTATGAAGGTAGTGAGTGGAGGGTTGAATATTTGGTGGATGGGAAGGTGTCCTAAACTAATAGGTGGCCTAGGGCTTGAGAGGGAGCTCTTAGGAGCTTTCATAGTCTTTTAGAGCTCCAGAGTTGGTGTGAATAGCATAGTAAGTGATGAATCTCAATGGGGAGGTCAACAGGGGCTTAACTAGGTGAAGGTAAGAGGTTTGCCATGGCCATATGCTTCAATGCTACCCAAACATGCATCATGCGCATAGCAGCTAGATGGTGCTACATGGCTGCATCTCGCTGGGTGACCCTTGGACGGCATAGATTGAGCGGATGTCGTAGGCTTGGGATCTCGCTCAGTGCATTTGAATAGTATGCTCGCTGGTGGGAGGAATCATGACTGTTTGATAGCAGCTGTAGGGTGGAGATTGCACAAAGATGAAGCATTGGGATCGCTAGTGGATTGTGTGGATCGTGTGATCATCATGCACTTGCGTTTGAATCGCACGCTCGCTGGCGGGAGAGGATTGCGACCGTTTGATCATGGATGCTGGGGAGAGGATCACGACTGCTTGATCTTGGATGTAGCACTGAGATCACTCTTCAAAGCATGCCTGGTCGTTGTGTGTGATTGCATGTATGGCATGGGTGTCCATCTGCACGTTTGAATCCTGACCGTACAATCGAGATTGTGTGGTCCAATTTGCTGGTGTTGAAAAGGCTGCGATAGATTGCCGCTCGAACCTATGCCTCTTCGTTGAGGAACAGGCATGCTACCACTATGGTAGAGCACTGGATTGTTGCACTGAAGGCTTAATGCAGTCGTGGTCTCGACCATTCGATGAGGATCCAATGGTTGAGATTCCATCAGGGCTCTCATTTGAAACTTGATCGGTGACCAATGACTCGTCTCAACCACTATATTGAAATCAAACGACTAAGATCTCTTCTTGCAGCGAGGCACAGGTGCTACAGTTGATGTTGGGTGGCCTTCATGGTGCCATCTAGATTGTCCATCTTCGTTCCTTTGTTGGGACTGCGGCAGATGTCGAATCGAGATGATTTTTACGTTGTCAGATTGCGATCGTCATTCTAGATACATCTGTAAGGTCAGATTTTTCATCTAAAACTCGTAAAGATGTTGCATTATCCACTGGCCACACAAAATGTAAAGATTAATATAAAAATTATACAAATCATCCTAAATGTAGTGTAATGAATGTTATGCATTATCCACAATGCTACATCCAATGTTAAGCTCAGGAACTAACACAAGTATGCATTTTATCATGAATGAATGCATATTTATCATACCCCCATGCTTATCTTTTGCTAGTCCCAAGCAAAACTAACTAAATGCTATGTATAAAATAGAATCAAGATCTGATTACTTAGAAAAAATTTGTTGATTACATTAGAAAGTTTCAACTAAGGACTTAATTACAAAAACTCAACAATGCCTGGGTTTTTACCAAAATGTGGACCACCTAAGTCTTCACCTTACTTGGAATGGGAAGAAACATTTTTTTTGCTTTTTCTTCTATTCTAAATTTGTTCGAATTTAGAGTTGAGAGTTTCAGGATAACTTTTTACATCTACCCGACCCACCCAAGACTTGAAAAGAACTTTAAGTTCTAAGCATCTTGTGAAAAATTAATAGACTTACTAGGCAGCCATTAAAATAGACTTCAGATTTCTACGACACTAGGTGGCCTTAAGAATTTCTACCTAAAGGTTTATCTATCCGACCGGTAGCTTTCTCCCTACTTTTTATTTTTATGGGGTCAACACAAGGGCGAACCCAATGTATATCTCCCTGGCTTATTCTACTTCCCTCTTCTTCCCTAAGTGTTTTGGGAATTATTTATGCTTTTCTTGTGAGCAGTGCTCTAGAAAACCAGCCGATGAGTTGTTACCCCTATCCACTTGCCAGCCATACTCGTGTAGTGAAGTGTGGGAATTATTTGGCGTCGTTGCCGAGGTGGCAGTGCTCTTTATTTTTTTTTGCATTTTCTGCCTTAAATTTTTACCTCACTTTGCTCCTTTCTTTCTATGATTACAGGTGTCCTTCCAAGGTGAGCCAAAGCGGATAGAACGGAGTAAAGTGCAATTAAAAGATTATGTAAGTGTATCCCCACACCAACCCACTAATTTTCCTTTTCATCACCTAATAACTCAAACTCAAATCAACGTAGGTGCTTTTGTAAACCCTCGGATAGATCTGATTGCTTGATTGTCACTTCACCTCACCTCACCCCCCATATATAGTAAAAAAGGAAAAGCTCTTTTCTTGTGCGATTAAGCTAAAAGTGACACAACTTAGACACCCACAAATTTCTTGACCTAAGGCTCACAATCACATTGATTTTACAACTTAACCTGAATCTAACCTATGGATTTGGTACACCTTTACTCAACACACAAATAAGTGAGTAGAAATTTGATTAGGTTAAATATTTTTGTGTGCCTTAATCAAGTGGTGGAATAGGCCAATTGCTTGAACTGTTTGGATCGCACCACTTAACTTAAAACTAGTCCATCATGTAGCTTGCCACATAGGGTTGATTTCTAGAGCTAGACCAAGCACTCCACATTATTTTTGATTTTAAAAGGAATATAACATCACCGGTGCTTCCAAAACCTAGAGTGTTCTCCTAAACTTGATTTAATACACCTAACATTAAACCCTAAAAGCTACTAAAAGAGGTTAAACCCTAAAAGACACATCATCGAATTACCTTGTTTAAAAACCCTGGTTGTGCACTCACACACATATTAACTGATCATTGAGGGCACAACCAATCTAAAGGTCCCATCACATTCTAAGAGCACAATCATCCCAAGCTTAATTAAAACTGAGTAGACAATGGCCTTAAGGATTAACACGATCTTTGGGACTCCAACTGAGTTTGTTTTTGATTAATCTACTTCTACTAGTCCATCTGATGTCAAGCTAGGGAAGTAGTGTCAAACGACCGCGGTTAGGGGGTATCAAAGGAATCGGTGGCACAAGCAAAAGGAAGAACCTTCAACCCAACCCTCCTTCTAATTCGTTGAATTGACCCGATAGAAGTAGAATAAATCGTTTCTTTCATCTCAGGATGAGTCCTGGGAGTCTATTGGTCTTTAGGTTACCCACGTAACGAGAGGTTTGGTTGATTGTACTACAGGGCACCTTTCTCTCCTTTGTTTTCCCTCCTATTTCGCCAAGTATCCTTCCACATCCGACACATATTTCCAATCCTACCCTCCTACCACTACTTATCCTTAAGATGATTATCCCAACTCGACTTATGGTTACTCATCCATTAGCTAGGATAACTATGATTGGGGATACGATTTCGAACCTCAATATCTGGGACATAACCCTGGACAACAAGACTATGATTATTATCCTTCCCAAAGCTACACTGATTATAGATCATCACCTTCTTATGAATAAACTAACCCAATCTACAATTAGGAAGGATATGATGATTATAACACCTACCCTCCCCAGTATTCTATTGAATATAGGTCACCACCTCTCTTTGAACAACCCGAAATGACCTACTATCAGGGAGGACCATAGATCCTCAATTTCTTGATTCCCTTAGTTTTAACCCAAACCCACCTAACCCTGAATCAAACCATTTAGTTTAGGTAAACTAGGTCCATGATAGGGTCCTGGCTAACTTGAGGAACACTATACAATCTTTAGAAGCCCAACCAACACCTTGCACTAAAGCATTGAAGCCCAAGATCAAAATGATTGATGAGCTTAATAGTCCTTTATCGGATTGGCTCTAGGATGTTAAGGATAGGGGCTCGAGTGAGTTTTTGCTGAGGAAATTATGAAGATTGAGGATGAAATCTGTGGTTACCCTAGTCCAATCTTGGGATGATTCTCAAGATGAACCCCCTTTAGGAGAGTCAATTTCAGAACCCACTCAGGCATCTGTTGAGAGGGACATATTTTATGAGATCAACGATGACTAGGTTAGTCAAGAGCAACCCACTACGGATGAACAAATTTTCTCACTTGAGATCACCGATCCAAGGAAAGAGGAAAAATGTCTCCATGGACCATGAAATGATAGATGATTTTGAGAAATATATAATTGAGGATCATGAATTCTTTGATTTTGAGAGTGAGGAATATATTAGTGAAGTCTCACTTGAGCTTAAGGAAGATAATTTCAATAAGACAAATGCGCCAAAAAGATCTGATCAATCATTTGATGGCTCTGTAATTGTGGAATTTGATTTAGCTGGGATTGACATGGAGGATTTAAATCAAGATTTATTGGATGATTCAATCAGTAGCCCCATTCCTCAACAACACCCCAAGAACTCAATGATGATATTTTTGAAATCAATGTACCCAAGTCAATTTTGATTCAGCGATGATTTTTGGACTTGGGTAAATCACATAGGGTGAATAATATGCTAGAGGTCATAGAAACCAAACACTTGATTTTAGAGGAGACGAGTTTGGAAATTAAATTATGGGAAGTGAATTCCAAGCGAAATGGAATTTTGGATTTAAGGGTTCCTATTGATCTGAAACCACCTACCCTCTATTAGGACCCCTAAGATATCTTTGACATGCAACCAAAGCTAGGAATAACTGACTATCTCTCTGAGCTGAACTCTAGGTGGACACCCGAATTTAGGGAATCAAATCTGCCCATTGTTTGCCACTTTAGTCTTGGGTTGCACACTACAAAATCGTTGTCCCAACCACGCAAGTATAACAATCTCCGATTCTGGTTGATTTTCATCTAGAACCTTAGAACTACTCGACCCTAAGGCATGGGTCTGCATCACAATTTGGTCCACATCTATGGACATCTTCTTCTGGAGGGTTTAAGGATTAGTCTTTTAATTCTGATCTTGACCTGCACTTGTGAATTCTTAATTTCTTCTTTGATTGTATACTATGCCTAGCTAAAGGCAATAAACTTAGCACTGTGTACATTCCACGTTGTCTGCAGAGTCGACCAGATTGTCATGAAATTCAGGTGATATTCTATTTATTCCGCCCTTTTCATGTCTTTAATTTTATAATGAGGAGATTATGTCTTTTAGGTATGGGTGAGTGGATACTTAATCTTGAAATTATTTTGCTTGCTTCGTGGGATTTTTTTTATTTTAAAAAGATTAAAAATTCAAAAAGAAAATAATTAGAATTAGAATTAGGAGAAGAGGACTTGGGCATTAACAATTGCGAACTTTAGGACTTGAACACGAAGACTATTCATGTCTTCGGGCTTAATCAGCCTGGGTGTCCACTCAAATGTTGACATGGTCTCGAGACCTCACTGGGTAATTTTATTCTAATTTGGCTAATAAATTGGGGTGATAAGTACATGACTTATCAACACACCCTCTGTGTTAAGGGGACTTTAAGTCTAAGCATCTACACACTATTTGCACTGACTCACTTTCCAACAATTTTTAAGGAAATTGGGTAGCTAATGAATCGTCTATGGTGGTATGGCTGGCAAGTTGTCGAAGGTAGCAACTCATCAGCTGGTTGTCCAGAGCCCAGCCACACGACCATTCTCTTCCTACTACCTTTAGGTGTTTACGCGAAGTCGTCAATGTTTAAGAAAATAGGTGTAGTATAATCAACGGAATTGCAAAACACTTAAATTTATAAAGCTCAGAAACAATAGTGAGTCCGTGGTTGTTTTTAGGGTGCAATTGTGCAATTCAATTCACTAATCACAATTTATCAAGATGGATATGCAATAATAAGCAATAAAAATATTCAGAATGATATGTCAATGGGAAATAGAATATCAATGCAAAAAGACAAGGCCAAATGGTGATTTGAATCACCAATTTAACTCTTAATGTTAAGATTTTAATCTGCCTAAATATTTGAATAGTAAACCTCAACTAATAATCCATGTTAGCTCAAGTAAATGTTTCAACAGTGCTAGTAGAATCAACCTCAAAGCCTCAGTAGAAGCTAAGGCAAGTAGCACAGACGAAGCACATGCGCTTCTCTTCTTCAAGCCTCAGAAGAGGCACAGCTGCAACCATGAAGGCTCAAGGGCCTTCGAGAATTTCGCTAAGTATCTAAATAGAAGAGATGACATAGATCTCAAGGTGGAGGTAAACCCACCCCCACTCGCTGATTTTCCTTCTCTTCCCTGCTTTAAAAAAACCAAACCCGAGTAATCGGCTAATCAAATTAGCCCAGACCCACCAGCGTTTGTGACAGGTGAGGGCGTGCATATATGCATGCCTAAGCAGGGCCTCTCCTCTATTCTCTCGAAGGCAGTCGGGTGAGATCACAAAATCCTCTTATTTGCTGGGATGAGGTCTGCTCCCAACAATGTTTGACTATCCCACAGGGTCTTCATCTCTCACAGCTGCAAGTGACTTCTTCAATAAATTGATGTAGCTGCCATGGCTTAGTATCCCAATTGAAGCCCTGGGATGACCCTAGAACTGGGTTGCAGCTATTGAGAGTAGCAACTAGGTGCATGATGGCTGGAGTGGTGCTACAGAGGTCGGAGAAGATGGTGGTGACGGCGGTTGTCTGGTGAAGGCTTGAAACCAAGAACACGGCCTTATAGTCTCATCAAAATAGTTCAAAAGCTTCACTGTGAAGTGACGAGTGTAGTTGTGACAATCGTGTGGCATGTGGTGGTCTGTGGTCTGCTAATGGGGACAGAGATAGCGAGTTGAAAAGGTAGTGTTCAGGGAGGAGTTTTAGTGGGTGGAAAGCAAAATTTGTTGAGGTTTTTTGAAGGGTGAGTCTTGGTGGAGCTAGTGGAGGTGGTGTGAGGGTGTTTGGAGGTGTATGGAGAGTAAAGGGCCTTGCCAGAGGCTTGGCCGAAGCGAAGGATGGTGAAGTGATCTGACCAGTGCGGTGCATGAGCCTAAGATCTATGGAGTGGTAGAAGATAAGGAAGGAGAGAGGAAGAGAAAGAGAGACTTAAAGATGGAGGATGTGGGTGGAGGCATCTGGCTGTGATTTCTGGCAGGAGAAGGAGGAGTCGATGACGATAAGGTAGCAAGGAAGGAGAGGAAGATAGTGGCCGCACTTTGGCTGGTGATAAACACCAGTTTATCAACATTCTTATCCATTAAAACAAACCTAGCCCTTAGGATTTTGCTCCGCAAACAAGTTTTTTTGGCTACATTTAGGCATTAATTAGGTTAGGCATGTATTGCACTGTTCATTTTCTTTTTAATGTAGTTTTGCTAGTGTTAAGGATACACAAATTGATAGATCCCTAGAACCCTAATGCTCAAGAAGGAAACCGGTGAAGGAGAAGCTCTCACTAGTTGGAACTCAGCTTGATCCAACACACCATAGTTGGAATTCAGCTCACCTGAACTAGGGTTAGCTCATCCTAGCTCCATTTAGCTCATCTAAGCTAAATGGTAACTCAAGACAGCTCATCTTAGCTTACCCTAGCTCAGGTCAGCTCAGGTACAGCTCAACTTAGCTGAGTCTAGCTCATCTCAGCTCCCATTAGTCCATAGGGAGCTCTATCTAGCTCAGTTGAGTTGACTGGAGTTGACCCCAACTCATGTTCAGCTACATCCAGCTCCACTGAACTCCAGCCAGCTGAAGATGACTTCATTTCAGCTCAGGAAGCTTAAGTCCAGCTCCCAGGGATTCAGTGTAGCTCAACTTAGTTGAGCTAAGCTACCTTAGCTACCCCAACCAACTTGATCTTCCCCGGGAGCACCAAACCCAGCTCACCTCAGCTCATTATGGTAGAAGCCAACTCACTTTAGCTTGGCTTAGCAGCTAGCAAAGAACCAGCAAACTAAGCCAGCTAGAGTAGCTCCATTCTACCGTCTTAATAATTGCAGGTAATCAAGGGTTGTAGATGACCGATCCAACCTTATAGATCTATTTGGATTGACGACGGGAGTCCAATGCTTCCAAGAGCGCATCAATCAGACTCTCGTAGCACCCTAGGGAGTCCGTAGAAGAAGCAGGAGTCAAAGGTAAAATTAAAGAATATCTAGACCTTCGATGACAAATCCAATCGTACGAATGGATCAGGATTGATGTTTGCAATCCAACGACGTAGAAATCAACTCAATTGGAGGCCTACATCATCAGATACATGGAGAGAAAGATGGACAGCCACAATGGCACCACGGCCACAAATGGCACCACATGGTGCCATTGTGGCCGTCCATCGTAGTCGCCCCTCACAGCTCCCCAATCTGGAAAGGAGATCCATGGGCTGTTGGATCGTCATCCAATGGTCGCAATGCAACCACGTTGCCTGCCTCCAGCCGCCTGATCAAGCGAGGTCGAGATCTCGACTGCTAGAGTCCCAACCAACGGTTGAGGGTGGCTGCACTGGATTTGGAAAGTGTGAAAATCTGCACACATAGTGCAACAGAGAGCGTGCTTAACAGATAATGCATGACGCGGGATAGAAGTGGGATTGGGAGTCAGGTGCCTATGGATGAAATTCCACTGCCGGATCTTCATCGAGTGGTGGAGCAGCAAACGCATGGCGGGCACAAGAGTGTCGAATGCATACGTGTGCGATGACGCACACCTTAGAACTCAGCAGGTACTACACAGGCTTTTTATGCTGTTTGATCAAGAGATCGGATGACTAAGAGGCATTAGGAGTTGGGGTGCTGATCAAAGGGCAGCGTAGGCATGAATATGAACCATTCTATCTTATGATTGGACGGTCGATGATCAGGCAGGTTTCGAAGGTGAGCAGTGAAGCAAGGAACGTAGCGTGCGAATCAGGAAGTAGCTGAGCCATCAGATGCGAATCCAAGGGTGCATAGAGCACCACGTGGCAACACCAAAATAAGTCATGGATGGACGAAGGATTTGGAAGGCTTAATCAGGGCCATTGATCTCCTGATCAATAGATCTGAATAATTTGAAGCCTTTGCATGGGATTTAGGGCTCAAATACCCTAAATGCCCTTCACAGAAGTTATAAAAAGAGGCTTAAGGGCCCCCTTTGAAAGGCATTCTCTTAGTTTCTTCTTCTTCCTCCCTCTACTATTATTCTGTTACTTAAGTAGTTTACACTTATGTTAGAATTTTTTTAGTAGATGTATGCAAGTCATGTTCAAACTCTTGATTGATTTGTATATAGTACAATATCATGTCTATACTATTTAGTAAATATATGGGGAACAAATGCATGAAATCAAAAGTGCTTTCGGCCTCCCTGTGATCAACTGAAACTCAACAAGTTCCGTTAATATTTTTTCTCGAGACGTATCTGAAGCTATAATACAACGTGCTAATTTTCTATGTGATCTACGCTCTGAACAAACTTTCTCCTTATTTCACCTTCATAGAATAGGGGACGAAATCATTCAACAAATAGGTGTCTGGTTGCACGTGCTTCGCGTGTTAGAAATCGGGGTTACAAGTAACATGTCTTTGTAGTTGCAAAACACGTTGATCAGATAAATTTATAATGAAACTCAAAAAGTGAGTCTCGGGTCGAACACAAGGAGGCGACGTTTACTTTAATTGAAAATCGCACTTTGATTTGTTTCTTTTTGGTATTTTAGGATTTTGTTATTTTTTTTGTATTTTTGTAAGAAGAAAACAAGCAAACGTAACACATGATAGAGTTGTGGAATAAATCTGATATATATTACTTCCAATGTCAATTACAATAAACTATGAAAGCATTAAAAGAGAGGGAGGTGAGAGGAAATCTCTTGAATTGGCTGTTCGATGAGAGGACGGCACCTGGCGAAAGCTCGGACAAAGGAGGTGAGGAGCGGGATGACAGAGGTGAGATGCGGGATGATGTCAGGTTGAGGAAAGCTTCGACATGGCTCTGGAATGGAGGTGAGAAGATGGAGATGATCTGCTACTGGAATGAAGGTGGGAGGATGGCTCCAAGGCAACCTATGAAGGGGGATGGGAAGTTGGAGGAGTATTTGGTGTGGCAGAGGTTTGCTACACTAGTAGGTGCCTTGTGAGCTTGAGAATAAGCTCTAATGGAGCATTGGTAGGCTTAATAGAGCTTGGGAGTAGGTGGGAGTAGAGTAGGTAGAGATGGTTAGGAAAGGAGGGGGTGTAGGTCCTTTTGCTGTGGAGGTAAAAATACTCATGGGACCACTAGCGACATCCAAGGCGTCGCTGTAGGCAGCTCATGTCCACTCATGCCTGCTCACACCTACAGCTGGCTTTGCTGGTGTGAGAAGAATTAGCAACAGCAGCAAGCATCGCTGTAAGTCTTACTCATGCATCGTTGTAGGTCCAGCTCACGCATAGCTGATGCTGTGCTTCCACGCCTTTACCGCATGCGTGCCCACACACTAGCGCTACGTTGTGATGCACTGTGCACATGTGCACCTGTGCGCGCGAGCGCACCCATGTTGCTGCGCATGAGCGGTGGCACGTGTGTGTGCTTGGTGACCTGGGCTGTGCCACTTGGCGTAGTTTGGGCCGTCCATCTTCTTCTTGTTGTAGGGGCTGCTACAGAGGTCGGATTGAGTCAATTTTTGTGCTGTTAGGCTGCGATCATGTACCCAAATCCATCCACATAGTAGGATTTGTCATTTGAAGCTCCAAATTATGCCTCCTAGTCCCTTGGCCATTGATCTTCCTCAGATTGCATATGGTGCTATGGGTCTCCGATCGAGACGATTTCAGAGGCATTGGACTTCGATCGTTGCCTTGATCAAATCCGTATGATCGGATCTTAAATCCGAGGTTCCAAAATAAATATCCTTCTTTCCTAACCATAAAAAAGATGCAATTAACCTAAATTTTATACAACTACTCTAAATCTAGAATGATGCACGCTATGCAATATTTATAACATTAAATTCAAATCTAAGCCTAGGAACATGCATGAATAGCCATTTATGCTCATTAAATGTGTTTATATCATACCCCCATGCTTATGTTTTGCTAATCCCTAGCAAAATTAAGCTATATGCTATGTAGAAAAATAGAATTAGGACTAGATCGCTTAGGCTTAAGTCATTTATTAACAATAGAAAATTTTGACTAAGATCCTAAACTACGAAGACTCAACAGTACCTAGGTGTCTGGCAGAATGCAAACCACCCAAGTTCTTGTATTAATTGAGAAGAGAAGATACATTTTTTTAATTTTTCTACTTCTCTAACTTTTTTGTACTTTTTGAGCTTGAGAGTTCCAGGATAACTTTTTACGGCTACCCGATCCACCCAAGACTAGAAAAGGACTTTAAGTACTAAGCATCTTTGTGAAAAAGTGATAGACTCATAAAACAACCATTAAGAAGGACTTCGGGTTTCTACGACCCTATGTGACCTTTCCTAAAGGTTTATCTTTACAATCAGTTGCTTTCTCCAGACTTGTTTTATTTATGGGGTCAACACAAGAGCAAACCTAATGTATATTTCCCTGGTTTATTCTACTTCCCGACTTCTTCCCTAAGTGTTTTCAGAATTATTGTGCATTTTTTTAGTGAGCTGGGTTCTAGACAATTGGTCGATGAGCTATTACCACCAACCACTTGCCAGCCATACTCGTGTGGTGAAGTGTGGTTTTATTTGTTTTTTTCTATTTTCCCCTTTTTCCTTTTTTTTCTTATTTCTTTTTGAGTGTTCTTTTTTTTTTCAAAGTAGGTGGCTTCCCAGATCTAAGATTTACCTAAAGGAAGTACAACGAAAATAGTCTTGTGGCTGGACCCTGGACAATCGACCAATGTGCTGTTACCACCGACAACTTGCTAGCCATACCTCCTAAGTTGGTCCATTAGCTACCCAATTTCCGTAAAAACTACCGGAAAGTGAGTTAGTCCGAATAGTGTGCAGATGCTTAGTCTTAAAATCCCCACAAATCAGTGAGCGGGTTGATAAGTCGCATACTTATCATCCCAATTTATTAGCCAAATTAAAAATGAATTTGACTTGGCGAGGACTCGAGAATAAGTCCACATTCGAGTGGACACCTGGGCTAATTAAGCTCGAAGACCTGAAGAGTCGAAATGTTTATGTCCTCTCGTATCATATCCTAAAGTTAATAACTTCCAAATGCCTAAGTTCTCTTTTCCTAATTTCTTTTTTTTATCCTATTTTTAAATTTTTAATTTTTTTTTAATTTTATAAGAAACAAGAAGAAATTCTACGTAGTTAACATAATGATTTCAAGAATTGATTATCCACCCCCTCATGCCTAAATGATGCAATGTCCTCATTGTAGAAAAAAAGACATGAAAAGGGTGAAGTAAATAGAATATCACCTGACTGTTGTGAAAATTCAATAAGCTCTACAGAGAGAAGAGTGTATACACACGTGCTGAGTTTAATGCCTTCAGCTAGGCATAATGTACAAACAAAGAAATTGAGAATTCACAAGTGTGGGCCAGAATCAAAATAAAAATATTGATCCATAAACCCACCAACAGAAGATGTCCACAGACATGGACCAGATTATGGTACAGACCCATGCCCTAGGGTCGAGTGCTTCTAAGGTTCTGGATGAAAATCTCCTAGAATCGAAGGTTGTTGTGTTTGCGGGGCCGGGCCTACAATTTTGTGGTGTGCAACCCAAGACCAAAGTGTTGGACAATGGGTAAAGATGGTTCAATAGGTGCGGTTGTCCACTTAACATCTAGCTCATAAGAATAATCAGTTATTTCAAGCTTGGGTTGCATGTGAAAGATATCGTAAGGGTCTTGGTAGAAAGTAGGTGGTTTCCGGTAAACAGAAACCCTTAGATCCAAAATCAAACTTCCCTCAGAATTAGCCTCCCAATTTTTTTTTTCAACAATTCTATCCTCAAACATCAAGAACTCAGGCTCCAGGACCTCTAGCATATCATTCACCCCATATGATTCTCCCAAGTCCAGTAATCATGGCTGAATCAAGATTGACTCGGGCACAATGATGTCAGAAGTCAGCTCTTCGAGGTGCAGATGAGGAATGCGGCTATTGATTGAATCTTCTAGTAAAGGAGGATTCAAATCCTCCCAGTTAGCCCCAACCAAATCCAAATCTTAAATAAATGGGATATCAAATAGTTCGTCAGATTCCCCACCCTCAGAATCAAAGAAACCATGATCGTCATTTATATATGTCTCAAAATCATGTCATTTCACGGTTCGTGGAGACATATTTTTGTCATTCCCTGGCTCTAGGATCTCGGGTGAGAAACTTGACTCATCCTCAATGGGTTGCTCTAGCCCAACCTGGTCATCTCCAGTCTCAGAATATGTATCTGCCCCGACAGCCACCTGAGCAGGTTCAGACATTGACTCTCCTGAAGGTTGTTCATCTTGAGAATCATCCCAAGATTTGACTAGGCAACCACAAATTTCATCCTCAATCTCAACAATTTCCCAAGAAGAAACTCACCTAGGTCCCTATCCATAACACTTTGGAACAAATCCAATAAAGAACTATTAAATTCATCAATCATTTTGATCATAGGCTCCAGTGTTTCAGTGCATGGTGTTGGCTAAGCTTCTAAAGATTGTATAGTGTTCATCAAATTATCCAACACCCTATCCTAGATCTGGTTCACCTGAACCGACTGGTTCGATTCAGGTTTGGGTGGGTTTGGGTTAAATCTAGGGCAGTTAAGATGTCGAGGTTCTCGGGTCCCTCCATGAAAGTAGGTCATTCAAGGTTGCTCAAAGGATGGTGGTGACCTATATTCAGTGGAATACTGAGGAGCATTTATGTTATAATCATCGTATCCTTCCTGATTGTAGATTAGGTTGGTTTGGTCATTAAAGGATGGAGATCTATAATCATTGTAGCTCAGGGAAGGATAGTAATCGTAGTCTTGTTGTCCAGGGTTAGGCCTTGGATGCTGAGGTCCAGATTCGTATCGCCAATTAAAGCCATCCTAGCTAGTGCATGGATAATTAAAAGTTAAGTCAGGGTAGTAATCATCTTGGGGGTAAGTGGTGGTATGATGATAGGATGTGAAATGTGTGTAGGATGTGGAAGGGTACATGGTTAAATAAGGAAGGAAATCAGAAGAGAAAGGAGCCCTGCAATACAAAAATACAAACCTATCCTTAGGTTGAGCAGCCTAAAGGTCTATAGACTCTCAGAATTCGTCCTAAGATTATGGACATTTACTCTACTTAAGTCCAGGCAATCCAACCAGTTAGAAGAGGGACTGGGAAAGGTTCCTCCTTTGGCTTTCGCCTCTAGTTCTTAGTGTACCCCCAGCCACGGTCATTTGACGCTACTCCACTAGCTAGGCATCGGATTGACTAGTATAAGCAGGTTAATCCTGAACAATCTCAAGCTGGATCCCGACGAGCGAACTAGTCCTTAGGGCCAACATCTAATCAATTTTAGTTAGGCTTGGGACAATGGTGCTTCAGGAATGTGATGGGCGCTTTAGATGGGTTGTGCCCTTAATGATCAGTTAAAATGTGTGTCCAAGCACAACCAGGGTTCTCAAACAAGGTTATTAGATGATGTATCTTTTAGGATTTAACCTTGTTTAGTAGCTTTTAGGGTTTAATTCTTAGGTTGGTTCAACCAAGGTTTAGTAGAACACTCCATGTTTTGAAGCCACAGGTGATGATATGTTCCTTTAAAAATAGAAAATAATGTGGAGTGCCTGGTTCAGCCCTAAGAATCAACCCTAAGTGGTAAGCAACTTGATGGATCAGTTTTAGATTGAGTGGTGCGGCCCAAATAGCTCAATCAATTGGTCTATTGCACCACCTAGTTAAGGCACATAAGAATGCTTAACCTATTCAGATTTCTACTCACTTATGTGTATTTAGTTGAAGTGTACCAGGTCCATAGGTTAGATCCCGATTAAGTGGTAGAATCAAAGTGATTGTGCACCTTAGGATATGAAGTTGTGGGTGTTAATTGTGTAGCCTTTAAAAAATTCCACAATCTGATAACACATTTTTTTTTATTTATGTGGATAGCAATGTGAGTGGAGGTGGCAAACAAACAACCAAATTTATTCTAGGGTTTATAAAAAGCACCTAAGTTGATTTGGGTTTGAGTTATTAGGTTATGGAATGGAAACTAAGGTGGGGGTGGTGTGGGGGACACTTACATAACACTCTGCCTGCACTTTACCCCAGTCTATCGCACTTGGATCTCCATGCCAGGGTACCTGCAAGACAGTAGATCAAAGACAAGTAGGGTTAGTGCTATGTAAATGCAAAGAAATGCAATAAACAATAAAGTTAATTTCGTTGCCTCCCCAGCAACGACGCTAAAATGGACGTGCGTGTTTCGCGTGTTAGAAATCAGGGTTGCAAGTAACCTGTCATCGTAGTTGCAAAACACATCGATCTAATAAAATTTATGCCAAAACTAAAAATGTGAGTCTTGGGTCAAACACAGGGAGGTGCCGTTTACTTTAATTGAAAATCGCACTTCAATTTGTTGCTTTTTGGTATTTTACGATTTTGTCATCTTTTTTGTATTTTTGTAAGAAGAAAACAAGCAAACGTATCACAAGATAGAGATGTGGAACAAATCTGATATATATTATTTCCAATGTCAATTACAATAAACTATGAAAGCATAAAAAGAGAGGGAGGTGAGTGGAAATCTTTCCAATCGGTTGTTCAGCGAGACGATGGTGCCTGGCAGAAGCTCGAACGAAGGAGGTGAGGAGCGGGACGATGGAGGTGAGGAGCGGGATGACGTTGGATTGAGGAAAGCTTCGGCATGGCACTAGAATGGAGGTGAGAGGATGGAGATGATCTGCTACCGGAATGGAGGTGGGAGGTCAGCTCTAAGCCGACCTATTAAGGGGGATGGGAAGTTGGAGGAGTATTTGGTGGGGCAGAGTTTCCTACAATAATAGGTGCCTTGAGAGCTTGAGAACAAGCTCTAATGGAGTGTTGGTAGGCTTTCTAGAGCATGAGAGTAGGTGGTAGTAGAGTAGGTAGAGATGGCTTAGAAGGGAGGGGGTGTAGATCTTTTTATAGTTGAGGAGAAGAGGCAAAAATAGGTATGGGACCATTAGTGACATCCAGGCCGTCGTTGGAAGAGTCGCTGTGAGTAGCTCATGCCTGCTCATGGTCGCTCACAAACACAGTTGGCTTTGCTGGCATGCGAAGAATTAGCCATGGCTGTAAGCATCACTGTAAGTCCAGCTTATGTGTCGTTGTAAGTCCAGCTTACACATAGCTGGCGCTGTGCTCCCCCACCTTTGCCGTGTGCGCTTGCCCACACTCTAGCGCTACACTGTGCGCATGTGTGCCTGCGTGTGCACGCACACCCGCGCTACTACACGCGTGCATGTGCTAGGTGGCCTGGGCTGCGCCACGTGGCGCAGTCTAGGCCATCCATCTTCTTTTTGCTGTAGGGGCTACTACAGAGGTTAGATTGAGGCAATTTTTGCACTGTTAGACTACAATCGTTGACTCGAATCCATCCGCATGGTCAGATTTATCATTTGAAGCTCTGAATTATGTCTCCTATTCCCTTGGCCAATGATCTTCCTTGGACTGCATATGGTGCTACGGACTTCGATCGAGGCGATTTCAGAGGCATTGGACTTCGATCGTTGTCTTCATCAGATTCATACAGTCAGATCGTCAATCCGAGGCTCTGAAATAAATATCCTTCTCTCCTAACCATAAAAGGGGAGCAATTAACCTAAATTATATACAACTGCTCCAAATGTAGAATGATGCATGCTATGCAATATTTATAACATGAAATGCAAATCTAAGCCTAGGTACATGCATGAATAGGTAATTTACCCTCAATAAATGTGTTTATATCTGTGTCACATAGGGCACAAGTACAGAGAGCAAAACCCTGCCACACACTTGCAATAATGTTCCTCCCCTTCTTCCCTCTCAAATCCTAAGTCAAATTGGATCTGGATAATGGGGTTACCGGGTCACGAGCTTAAGGGACCAGGGCTGTCGGGTGTGTGGGTAGCCAAGGTGCGAGGCGTATGTGAGGAGGGACCCGACCCCTCAATGCTTTGGTGGACAGGTAAAAGCACGAAAATAATATATGGGCGTGTTGGGATTCTTTCACGCCTGATGTGGCACTAAAGCCACTTCTTCTTTCTCACGCAAGACCGCAGCAATGCCTTCTTCAATTGGAGCATATAGGACTTTGGGTCTTCAATTGGAGGTCTGGACCAAGCACTTGGAGGAGTTGCGTCAAGGCTGGAGGTTCAATTACGCCTTAAGCTTCATTAGAGGACTGAGAGTAATGCTGGAGATGATGGCAGTGGTGGCGAAGAACGATGATCACCTGAAACACAAAGGACGGCCTCATGGCCACTTTAGAATGCCTTAAAAGCATCACTTGATGTTGGTGACTTTGATGGTGGTGTTTGTGTGGAGTTTGGCGGTGTGTGGAGGGTAGATGCTAATGGAGGTGAAGTGTGGAGGATGTGGTATTCGATGGAGGGCATTAGACGAGCTTGTAAGCTTGGAAACAAGCTTGAAGTCTTGATAAATTAGGGATTGGGATTTGGAACTTCCTAGAGTTTGCATGACCTCTAGAGCACGAATTGGAAGGTGAGATAAAGTTTAGATTGACAGGGATTTCTTTAGGAGTTCCACTTCTAATTTTTGAAGGGTTTCGTCGTGAAATCAGGGAGAAATGCCAAATTGCAGGTCGGGGCATGGAGGGTTTGACGATTATGCATAAGAGAAGATGACAAGGACCTGTTGGTGAAGAAGATGAAAAAGTTGGGGGCCTATTCATTAGGATTTTCGATAGTTGAGGGGCTGATTAAAAGAAAAAGAGTAACACTAGACAAAAATGTAAACTAGGTCAAGATGATCTCTGATTGAGCCCAAATTTTGGTACAAAATTAATTTTGACGAAAGAAATCTGATGGTGAATTTAGATTTTCATTTTGACCAAGTTTGGTTAGGAAATTTATGTAGAAACCCAAATTAGAGCAACTTCCTATCTGAGACTCTATTTTAAGTAAAAATGGGTTCCAAAGGTCAAATCAAGGGCACCAAACCTTATGGAATATTTTTCTATGAATTTTTGAAGCTTTACGTGTATTTTATCTTGATGAGAACCTCTATTAATTAGGAATGTCTGAAATTATGGTTTCGGGTGTTGTGTTGGTTCTTAAAATGTGTGAAAACCCATTTCTATCTGCACGAACACTCTTATTAGTCATTAATGAATGTATAACCTTTAACTAACCCCTGGGAAATCCCATGATTACTATAATTTCATGATCTTCTACTAAAATGGTACATTTAACTCTGATTTAATGCACTCTTCTCAAAATGGATGTTCAATGAATTATGACTCTCCTGTTATTTTCTAGGAGCATTTGTCAATTGATTCTGACTAATTAAAGCTACTTATGGCTGATGATGATGTTATCATCATACCCCCATGCCTAACTTTTGCTAGTCCCTTAGCAAAATCTTATGAAAGGAATTAGTGTTCTATACCATCCATTGAAGTTTAGATTGCTGATTCTTCTTACTTTTTAGAAGTTAGGCTAGAATGCTAAAAATTGGGCTACAGGAACACAAGTATCAATCAAGATCCAAACCTAACAAGCTTTCGTTTGAGTCTGTTGCGAAGGTTTCTAAGGCCCACAAAAACTACCTAGAGGTTTCTTTAACCCGGCGGTTAGACCACCCGTGCATAGAATGTAGCATGTCTAGGTTTAGTTCACCAGGGCATTCTTTTCTAAGAGAGTGGGATAAAAGTAGAATTTTGATTTGGACGCGAAGAATTTTGGTGAAGAATTTTCGATGCAACAATTTTTGCGTCGTTGCCGGGGAGACAACGCTCTTTGGTTTTTTTTCATTTTCCTGCCTTACATACATATTTTTCTAACCTAACTTCCTTCTTTGATTTATTGTCTTGCAAGAACCCGGTAAAGGAGCCGAAGGCAATATATGATGTTCACTGGATGCATTTGTGTTAAATCGTTCATTATAGCACATTTTACGATGTCAATTTTAAATAAGAATAAAGAGATGTGAGTTTGAGTGTCAAACAAAGGGAGGCATGAAATTAGATCAAATACTTGCTTTGTAACACAAAGATTCATCATTTGTTTCTCTTGCAAACCAGCTAGAACGAGAAAGAAAAGGAGAGAGAGAGATGGAGAGAGAGGAAGAGAAAGAGAGAGATAGGGTAAGAAAATCATTATGATGATTCGAGCATATCTAACTTCGGAAGAGACAAATATGATAATAGAATAGAGCATATATTACATAAAAGATTCATTTCTACAACTACAATGGTAGATAAAAGCTGAAGCAACACAAATAATAAACAAAAAAGTAGCTAAGTGGAGATGCAAGGCAGCCACGGTGGTGGAGGGGCCTCCATCGATTGCTCGACATCTTCACAACCTTGCTTGGAGCTCTAAGGACTGGTGGAGTTGCTTAGGTAGAACATGGATGCAAATGGGAGGGATAAGTCCCTTTTTATAGTTGAGGAGAAGGCTTAAATTCATCCTCCGGTCAACAGTGACATTCAAAGACATTGCTGAAGATTCATTGCAAGCATCGCCATTGCCCCTGCCCACGCACCCTGCTGTAGGACACCTCACGTGCTCGTGTCGTGCACACCGTGCTGCTCGCATGCACTAGCGCTATGCTGGTCTTCGCATGCTCGAGCACATTGCTGCCTCGCACGTGCACTTGTGTTGCTGCTGCTCCAGCTGCACCGTGCCATAATTGTGAAATTGAGGTGCGATCCATCTGTATTGTGCTATCGCTCATCTAAGACCTATTTCAAAATGGGCTTTTGCACATGATCATTGAACATTCATTCCAAGCGATTAAAATGTAAAGATCATGCAAAATGCATGCAATGCTCCTGAGCCCATTATAATGTCATTATCTTAGAAGTACCCCTGAATTTGACTCTAATTGATAATATTAACCCAAGACATTGTAGAGTCATCATACCCCCATGCCCACCCCTTGCTAGTCCCTAGCAAGGTTTGATTAGGAATTGATTGCTTGGGTAGAAGTTGTTTGTCAACTGGAGGAAATTTCTACTAAGAACCTAACTCGCTAAGACTCAATAGTGCCTGGGTTACCTGCCAAAATGTCGACCGCCCGAGTCCTCACCTTATTCTATATAGAAGCAAATACATACTTTTACCTTTTTTCCTCTTTTCTAATTAATTTTTGGATTTTCGCTGTTGAGGATTTCAGGGTAAATTTTTATGGCTACCCAATCCACCCAAGAGTCGAAAAGGATTCTTAGTACTAAGCATCTTATTGTGAAAGTGATAGACTCACTCAATGGCAATTAAAATGAACTTCGGGCTTCTATGCCCCTAGGTGACCCGAAAGAAAAAAATGTTTCCTAAAGTTGTATTTATCTTACCAGTAGCTTTCTCCCTACTTTTATTTTTGTGGGGTCAACACAAGGGTGAACCCAGAGTATATCTCCCCAGATTATGCTACTTCCTTGCTTCTTCCTTAAGTGCTTTGTAATTCATGTGAATTTTATGAGTTGGGATCTCAACAACCTGCCAATGGGTTGTTACCCACAACAACGTGCAAGCCCTACTTGTGCAATGAAGTGTGGCTTTTTTTTCCTTTTCTCCTTTTCTATTTTATTTTTCTTTCCTTTCTTTTTAAGTAGGTGTCTTTCCTGATCTAAGATTTACCTAAAGGCAGTAGTGAAAGAGAATGGCCCTGTGACTCGGCCCTGGACAACCTGTTAATGGGTTGTTAGCCACAAATACTTGCTAGCCATACCACCTTAGAAGGTTCGTTAGCTACCCAATTTCCATTAGAACTGCTGATGAGTGAGTTACTGTAAAACATGCATAGATGCTTAGACTAAAAATCACCCCAAATCAGATGGCCAGTTGATAAGTCATATACTTATGACCTTACTTTATTGACCAGATTAATATATATTCAGGTGGTAAGGACTCGAGATTAAGTCCACACTTTAGTGGATAACTAAACTGACTAAGTCTGAAGACCTGAAGGTTCTTAGCGATTAGGTCCCTAACGTAAAATTTCCTGAAGTCAGCAAGCTTCTAATACCTAAGTTTTCTTTTCCTAATTTAATTTTTTTTTGTTTTGATAAAAAGAAATAAAACTAGTTCAAGCTGACAATTTTGTACTCAGATCCGATGGATTACCACCCCCCCATGCCTATGTTGGACAATGTCATCATTGGAAAAATAAATGTATGCATGGGAGTAAGGAAAGAAATCACCTGAGTTATAATCATGAATCCAATCAGCTTGAATCCTCTGGGTTGCCTCCCTGGAAGTTCTGAGTTTAGTGCCTTCCGCTGGGCATGATGCACAAACAAGATTGGTCTTCGCCAAGGAGGTGAAAACAAAATCATCCAGACCCAGAGTTTGATGTCTGCAGATGCGAACTAGGTTGTGGTTGATTGCACAGCAACCATAGGTCTTAATAGACCTAAATTAGGCTAAGACTAAGCATAAGTTAGGGTAATTCATGCATGCATAAGTATTATCTGCATCTTTACTGCTTTCCTTTAGCTATGCATAAAATAATGTTGTAATGAGATGATTAGGTGCATTACATCAATTACAGGTAATAAGTTGGATCTGAAGCTGGGTCTGGAGCTAGATCTGAAGCTGGATCAGGAGGATAGAAGAATAATGGGTGTTGCAGCAAACTTGGAGCGGAAGACCTAGAGTAGATGTAGGATATAATAATGCGGGGGAGTTAAGGTATGCTACTGTATTAAATAGGAATAAAGAAAAAAAATATGAAGAGCTTAGGTCCATCCTAGCCCTAGGATAGCCTAGAGACTTCCCCCATGCATTAGCTACCCTTAGATTAGGTCATCGCACCCTAGGAAACCCTAAAACCTTAGTTCCAACCCTTATCTGGACATCCAAATAAGTTATAGGACGTCCAAAACCCTTAGCCAACTCCCGCACACCTTAAACCCACTTATAGAGTGTTATTGGACGTCCAAACACTTTGTCAGACGTCCAATTTCTGCAGAATACCCAAGACAGAACGTTGAATTCTTCCTGACTCTGAATGGACGTCCAGACAACAAGTCTGGACTTCTAATTTTTTAGT
The DNA here is from genome assembly GCA_037157565.1 of Thalassia testudinum. Classification (NCBI taxonomy): domain Eukaryota; kingdom Viridiplantae; phylum Streptophyta; class Magnoliopsida; order Alismatales; family Hydrocharitaceae; genus Thalassia; species Thalassia testudinum. The sequence goes on along the minus strand of JAZHRO010000003.1, from coordinate 74,127,575 downwards.
ACAAGATGTTTAATTCCATTTTTGGACGTCTAGAACTGCTCACCAGTTCCTATTTTGAGATTCAAGCCTTGACCTTGGATCTCTAGCTCCTTAGACCCAATTCCAACACCATAGGAACCCAAATAAAGGTACCCTAACCCTAGTACATCACCTCTATACCTCCCTAAGGACCTAATTAGGTCCTCACCAAACCCAATTTACTTAGATCATAGTCAATTACCATTACCTAAGCCAATTGGACTCAATGAGTCCAATTGAGCTCAAATCTCAACCCATACAAGTCCAATTTTACTCAGTGAGAGTCCAATTGACCTAAGCCCAAACTAATTGAGTTATTTCACTCTCAATTAAGTTCACACTCACTCAATTAAACTTGGGTTAAGTTTAATTGCAATTTCCCCTTAGCAATTAGGGTTTGCAACCCTAATTCATGACGTACACCTGCCTAAACCCCTTAGGACCTAACCAATATCACTTAGACACCAAGGGCACGGCCACACACTCACACACACACAAATTCATGCACACACACCCATCTAGAGTTCTCTAGAACTCTCTTCAAGTGCCGCCACTCTTGGTTGCCAAATTTAACAACCAGGAGACAATCAAATTGAGATCCACTTTGTGTGGATCTAAAAAGCACTTTGTTGGCCACACTTGGGACTCTCTTTAGAGAGCTCCACACTTCCCTAGAGATACTCCCTTTGGTCTACAAAAAGACTTAAGGGGTGGCCATTTACAGCCGTCCACTCTTGGCTTCATCCATTTTCTTTTCATTCATTCCACTTAGGATAGCCACATTCATCTCCACTCCACCTCCACGAGGAGGACCACCATGAAAACCACCATCTCCATGCCCGGTTGCTATATCATCTCCCCAACCTCTCCCGAAGGGCCAGTGTAAGAACCATTGGCCGCCCCTCGTTCTCCACTTAGCCACTCGAAGGACATTAGAGCCCACCTCTGAATGCTGTTCTTTTCTGCTAGATTAGTAACTTAGCTCTTCATAGTTTACTACTTTCATTTACTGCTTACAAGTGTAGCTCTTATTATCCCCCAATGATGCATGCAAAATCCCCCCCATAGATTCCTGTATGCGATCATTTTCTGTTAGCTAGTTTTATGATTTCAAGATTTTCTTTACAAGCTTTCCTCTACCTTCCATGTTGCAAACACTCTCTTGAATGAATGAAAGAAAATTTTTCATATATATATGTCTATGTGTTGAGAATCACCATGAGCTTATTGCAATATATTTTGTGTGATTAAAGTTGCCTATTTCTAATTCCTAATATTCTTGCATCTAAGCATGTCGTACTTAAATACATAATAATCATAAACTGCCATGCGACATGTAAATAAGTAGAGCGATAAAAGATCGATTTCAGATTTCAACAAACATCTCCCAGAGATGAACGACCAGGACTCAAAGTCTCGTTATCTCTTTAGAAATTATTTTTGATGAACGTTTAGGGCGACTATACTACAATTTCCAATGACATTAAAATGCACGAAAGCAGCTCTGTCAAATGGTGTCGTTGTCAAGGAGGCAATGTCATTTTTTTCCTGATTTCGATCTTTTAAACTATCACTGACAAATCTTCCTCTACTTTGTTTTTAGATGTGTAGGACAACACAGAAGAAATGAGATCTGCACACACAATGAGAGCGGAAAAAGAAATCAGGTGCACATCATCTCCTTTTAGTGTAGCTTTTCTTTTGAACCCTAGGATTAGATTTGCTTCTAGCAATTTCTTTTGAAAAAAAAAACTTATTCAATTTTGTAAAAAAAATCAAAAAATTTTTTTTTAAAAATATCTTTATTTGGGTTGTTTTTGAATCCTAGGTTGGATTGAAAAAGCAAATATATATATATATATTTGAAAATCCTTTGAAAACAAAAAAAAAATGAAAAGAAAAAATTTTCAAAAGTTTTGAAAAAAAAGACATTTTTGGTGGAAAGTTTGGATTTCAAACTCAAACACTTTTCAAAAGCTTTTCCACCATTCTCTGATTTTCCGCCATGGTTCAAAGTCTATTTTAAAAATTCGATTGACAAAAAATAGAAAACAAAAAAAACTAAAATTCGGGAAAAATTTTTATTCTCAAACCATCTTTCTAACAGCATCATTCTATTGAAAAAATTCCAAATATAAAATTCTTAAAAATTCATGGAGTGATAGGGGGTCAGAATGACCCAGATCTAAGATTTTTCAAATTTCAAGTAATTTCGAGCAATCCACGAATTTGTTTTTGACGAAAATGGTGGGGTTTGAAAGTTGATCTCATTGGCTTTATTTTTGACATTTCTACCGAATTTTTGATTGTCAGCTGATACTATTTCAAAGCGAAATACTGGGAAGGGTCGAAATTCCATATCTGACCCCATGACATTCAAAAATCTCTAAAAATTCCATTGAAATAGTAAGAATTCCAAAAAAATATTCCTTGAAAGGATAATTGAAAAATTAATGTACTCGTCGAATTTCAAGTTAATTGGATTCCAATTGTTTCCAGAGAATTGATTGTAATTTTTGTGGCCCACTTAAGAAGAGAAAAAAATAAGAGCAAGACCCTAGAATTGCATGAATCCTGGGTTACACCTTTAGGATTACAATCTAGAGACTACATTTGTGCTAACCTAGACTTACTCAAGTCTAGTACTTAGCCGGTGAAGTTGGTCACCTTGTGGGCCACTCGCCAAAAGAAAACCCCAACTGAAGAAAATGGGCTAAAAATCAAGTCTAAAACACAAAATAAACCCGAATTCGTTGTCGTACTACTATGTGCTTTCAATCTCTTGGATGGGTTAGCTGAGAGGCGAGAATTACTTTCAGTAGGTTGTACGATGAATTTTCCTCAGGAATTAGAATGTAAAATGAAAAATCTGGTTATCTGATTCATATGGACCATCTGATTAACAAGGCCTTAGCCTTTCCTAGCTTGGCTACACCAACCCAGGGGTTGGGTGGTGTATGCAAGAAAGGAGGTTACTTAGACATGAACTTGTTGGACCTTCGAAGCCACTCATAAAGAGGTGAGTCACCTTGCCAGGACCATCTTCTCCCCCCACTTCTTCTATCTGCTTAGCCGCAATGGCTAACCCTGGATCTGGACCTAATTAGGATCCAGAAGAGCTGGACCCACGAGCTTATCTGGGAGCTCGGGTCACTGAATCAGCTCAGCCTTAGGGCTAGAACCCAAGGTGGAGAAGGTGACTTTCTACTTCGCCTAATCCTTCTCCTTGGGTTACCATAATGGTTAACCCATATCCTAACCATGGATATTATGACCTATACCAGTCGGTCCCTCGAAGGACCACATCTTATAACCCAGGATATGGATTTCATACTCCTACTTCTCAGCCACGAAATATGGGTAGACCAGATTCACCCCCTGGAACCCCTGAAGAGCTACCGGTGCATATGAGACCGCATTACAGAATATAGAGAGCTATAGCTAGTGCTACGGGAAAGGCCGCATCTTATCTACACGAATCCAAGCTATCAATGAGTTGAACCAAAGACAAAGCTGGATTTCGCATCAACAAGCTATGATGGAGCTCCCTTTGGGAACAGTAGAGATAACAAGGCTAATTGGAAAAAATTGAGAAACTAAGAACTACCGCTTTTGAGATATCTAGTGGAAAATAGACTTGAAGACCTCGAAGAATCTGAAACGACTACACCGGAAGGACACACGGAAGATTCTCGAGAGCAAATGCAGGAAGATCATTCAGGGGAAGGGGAATCAAGCTTTGATAGGAGACAGGAGCAGGAAGTATGCTGAATGGGTTCGTCTGAGAACTCCATTTAGGAAATTGAGGAAAGGACTTATATCTCCAGCATAGAGCCACATTCGGATTATCCTAAATCCTGGGAGATACCTTGCTGAAACATTTTTCGAACGCTACGCTAACGTGTTCGATTTTGGAAAACCTGTCGTTGCAGTTCAAAATCGAAGAATTCATGTTCAACAAATAAAATTTATACCGAAATTAAAATTCTGGGTCGAACACAGGGAGGCGGACGTTTGATTTAAAAACTTCACGTTTCTTTTTATTTGTCACGAAGTAATTCAATTTAAACTATCTAATTATTTATAATTAATAAAAGAGAGAGAGAGAGGGTAAGAGAGAGAGAGTATTACGCATGAAAATCAAAATGAGATGTAGAATAAACAAAGAATTTATCATAGAAGAGACTATTCATTACAATTAGAATGCATAAAACAATTACACTAGAAAGTGATAAATTTACTCTAGAAAGCACTAAAAGAATGGAGGGAGAAATGTCCTCCTCGATTGTCGCTCGGAGGACGAGTAGATTAATCTAGAAAGCAGTAAATCTATACTAGAAAGCAGTAAAAAGAATAGGGAGAGAGAAATCCTCCTTGACGGTTGCTTGGAGGACGAGCTGGATGGGAGGACGCCTGGACGAAGGAGAACGAAGCAGGATGAAGGAGGATGAAGCAGAAGAACGGGAACGAAGCAGCACACCGTCGTTGTTGCGGGATCCACTTTCGAAGGCGAATGAAAATTTGGACTTTATCTCGCGAGAAGCATCCCGGGTGTGGGACAAGCTTCTGTTGAGCTTTGGAGGGGTAGAGAGGAGAAGGAAGGGATGAGAATTTCATATGGAGGGGGTCTCCTTTTATAGTTGCAAGGAGTGGGGGCAAAATGGACATTATAACCTCAAAATAATGAAGAGGGGTCTTTAGTGACGGATAAATCCGTCATTAAAGCCCCGACGTGGGCGTTGTGGCCGGCTCGTGCATGCCTCCTCGCCTGCTCGCGCGCTCAACGGCTTTCGCACGTCAGCCGCCCGATCGCGATATCGGATGGCTTAAGATGCGTCCATGCCCTCTGCGTTGCGCCCGCCCACGCGTCTGATTGCGCGTCCAATTGCACGTCCAATCGTACGTCGACACTATCGAGCATGCGCGGCCGTCCGATCTCCATTTGACGCTCCACCCGTGCCCAATCGCCGTGCCTTCTAGCCCCTCTCCACAGCTCTAACCCGCGCCCCGCGCTCGCGATAGCGCGCTCGACCACTGCGCTATTGGGCGTGGATGGTCGAGCAAACACTTTTAAATGCGAGCACCCACAGCTGTTGGATTAAGATCTAATGGCGGAGAGCGATCGGGCGTGGGGCCTCCACAAGATGAAGCGGCTGCTTGGGCGGCTGAGATGGCGCCACGTGGTGCTATCTTGGTCGTCCATCTTCTGGAAGTTGTAGATGGTGCCACGGATGTCGGATTGACTCGACTTTTGTGTCGTTGGGTTGCGATCGTCGATCCGAATTCATCCGTGAGGTTGGATTTATCATCTGAAGTACGAATTTACACCATCCTGGCCCTTGATCTTCTAGGTTTCCCAGGTCACTATCTGATGCTATGGATGCCTGATTAGGGCAATCTTGGAGTCATTGAACTCCAATCGTTGCCCTGATCAGATCCATATAGTTGGATCTTTGATCCGAGGTCCTGACAAAATGTTTGCCCTATCCAAGCACATAAAAGGAGACAATTAACCTCCATTTTATTCAAACTACTCTACATGCACGATGATGCATGTAATGCAATATTTATATCATGAAATGCAATCCTATGCTTAAGAACATGCATAAATAGACATTTTAAGTAGTGTAAATTTGTTTACATCATACCCCCATGCCTATCTTTTGCTAGTCCCTAGCAAAAACTATATGCTATTTATAAAAGAATTAGGTTAGATTATTTGGACTTGAGTTATTTTTCAATCATTAAGAAATTGTCTACTTAGGAACTGAACTTTGAAAGACACAACAGTACCTGGGTATCAGCCAAAATGCAGACCGCCTCAAGCCCTCGCCTTATTAAAAGAAAAATTTCTTTTTCTCTTCTTCTCTAATTTTTTCGATTTTCAAATTTTCGGGTTTAAGAGTGGCTTTCTACGGCCATTCAACTCACCCAAAATTTGATGAGAACCCTAAGCTTTAAGCATCTTATTGTGATTGTGATAGAATCATTGACTGGTAGTTAGAACGGACTTCGGATTTCTATGCCTCCAGGTGACCTCAAAAAGACTTCTGGCTAAAGGTGTATCTTTACAACCGGTAGCTTTCTCCCTACTTTTATATTTTACAGGGTCAACACATGGGTAAATCCAGTGTATATCTCCCCGATTTATTCTACTTCTCCGCTTCTTCCTAAGTGTTTTGGGAATTTTTAGTGCATTTTCTGAGTTGGGTTCTGGACAATCGGTCGATGAGTTGTTAGCACCGACAACTTGCCAACCATACTCGTGCGGCGAAGTGTGGCTTATTTCCTTTTGTTCCTTTCTCCTTTTCTTTTTGAATTTTTTTTTTTTAATTTTTAAAATAGGTGGCTTCCCTGGTCTAAGATTTACCTAAGGGCTGGAAAAAGAGAAAGGTCCAGTGACTGGGCTCTGGACAGCCTACCTATGGGCTGTTACCCACGATAACTTGCCAGCCATATCACCCTAGAAGGTTCATTAGCTACCCAATTTCCGTTAAAATCGTCGAACAACGAGTCAGCGCAAAGAAAGTGTGTAGATGCTTAAGACTCAAAATTCCCTCAAATCAGAGGACGGGTTGATAAGTCGTGTACTTATCACCCAAACTTATATACTCCAATTAAAATAAAATTCAAGTTGGCGAGAACTCAAAAAACAAATCCACATTTTAGTGGATACACGAGCTGATTAAGTTCAAAGACCTGAAGGGTCTTTGTGTTCAAATCTTAACGTAGTTTTTCCTAAGATTGAAAATTTTCTTAAACCCAAATTCTCTTTCCTAATTTCAATTTTTTTTTAATCAAAATAAAACAAATCTACGGAGTTGACGAATGAATTCAGAGATAAATATCCACCCCCCCATGCCTATCTAATGCAATGTCCTCATTGTATTAAAAAGACATAAAACAGAGTGGAAAAGAGAAGAAAGCACCTGAATTGCGTGAATGTCAGGTCCGCTCCGAGATGAAAAATTGAAAAGAACTGTATATGTGCTGAGTTTAGTGGCTTCAGCTAGGCACACTATACAAAGAAAAGAAATGAAGAATTCACAAGTGTAGGTCAGAATTAGAAAAAATAGAAGAATTCTCTAACCTGTCAGCAGAGGTCCACAGATGTGGACCAGATTGTGGTGCAGACCCACACCCCATAATCGAGAATATCTTAGGTTCTGGATAAAAATTACCCAAAACCTAAAATCTGAATGCAAGTGGGGTCGGGCCTACGATTTATGAGGATGCAACCCAAGACCAAAAAGTCAGGTTACAGAGAATTGAAGCTCAAAAGGATAATCGTTGAATGTGTGCTTGGGTTGAACATCCCCGAAACAAATGTCGTAAGGGTTCTGATTTGATGGATTCAGCTTAAAAAGAACCCTTCGACTCAATCTTCCATTTCCTCCAAAATTAAATTCCCAAATCAGAACTTCCCAGCTCCTATTCTCCTCATTCAGCATATCAAATTCCAGGACCTCTTGTATATTCATCACCCTGTCTGAAATCTCCAAGTCGAAATGATGTGGCAGAATCAAAATTGACTTGGGTCTAATTATCTCAGAATTAGAATCATCATTAAGCTCAACAGGGTGTAACTGATAATCAGGGCATTGAATTGATTCCTCCAGAAAATGCGATTCTGGATCCGTAATGTGTTCCCTAATAAGATCAGTGTCCTCAGTTATTAGGCTATCAAATGATCTATTAGATTCCTTAGGCCCAATCGTCTCACAGAAATCGTGTTCAGAAAACTTGCGTGAGACTTCGCAACTTGAATCTTCACCATCAGGATCCGTATCAATGTATGTCCCAAAATCATTTGTCACTTTCTATTCAAAGGAGACATACGTTTCCTCGTAACTTGGCTTAGGGATCTCAGGTGAAGAAATCAGATCAACCTTCATTGGTTATTTTAATTCAATCTGGTCAGCCTCGTAACACGTGTCCCCCCAACAGGTGCCTGAGCGGGTTCTGTCATTGGCTTTCCTGAAGAGGGTTCATCCTGGGAATTATTCCAAGATTGAATGAAAGCAACCACGAATCTCATCCTCAATTTCGCTAATTTCCCAAGTAGAAATTCACCCAGGTTCTTATCCTTAACATCCTGGATCCAATCCAACAAAGACTTATTCAAATCATCAATCATTTCAATCAGGGGCTCCAATCTCTCAATGCAAGGCACTGGCTGAACTTCGAAAGATTGTATGATATTCCTCAAGTTAGCTAGAACCATATCTTGAACCTGGTTAACCTGAACCAAATGAGTTGGTTCAGGGTTGGGCTTAATGCAGAGGAATTAACAAATTGAGATTCGTTATACCCTTCCTGATAATAGGTCATTTCAGATTGTTGAAAAGATGGTGATAACCTAAAGGCAGTGAAATCAGAGGATGGGTAAGGATCGGTGTATCCTTCTTGATTGTAGATCGTATTAGGTTGTGCATGAAAGGAAGACGATCTATAATCATTGTAGCTCTGAGAAGGATAGAAATCAGAATCAAAGTGTTCAGGGTTAGACCCTAAACACGGGGGTCCGGAATTGTATCCCCAATCCGAATTATCCCAAGTGACTGATGGTTGATTACAATATGAGTTTGGATAATCATCATGTTGAGGATAATTCACAACAGGAGGGAAAGAGCGGGAATGAGTGAAATATGTGGAAGGATTCATGAGACATAGGAGGAAGAAAGGTACCCTGCATTACAAACAATCAAACCTGTCCTTAAATAGGTTAGCATACAGACCTACAGACTCCCAAAACCCATCTTGAGATAAAGGAACGATTTGATCTACTTCTATCTGTTCAATCCAACCAGTTAGAAGGAGGGACTGGGGAGAAGGTTCTTCCTTCGGCTTGCACCTCCGATTCCTACTGTACCCCCCAGCTGCGATCGTTTGACTCTGCTCCCCTAGCTAGACATTAGATTGAACAGTAGAAGCAGACTAATAGAAAATAATCTCGTTCTGAGTTCTGAAGAGCAAGTTCAATCCTTAAGGCCAACGTCTACTCTGTTTTATTTAGGGCTAGGTTTGAATGTGCTTTGGAATGTGATGGGCCCTTTAAATGGGTTGTGCCCTTAATGATTGATTAATTTGTGTATAAGTGCACAGCCAGTGGTTTTCAAGCAAGATTATTTTTGATGTGGTGAATTTTAAGGTTCAAATCTTGCTTAGTAGCTTTTAAGATTCAACTTTAGGTATTTTCAAATAGGTTTCATTGGCACACCAGGTTTTGCAAGCACAGGTGAAGATGTTTTCCTTTAAAGTTTAAAAAGAATGTGGAGTGCCCAGTAAATTCCTAAGAGTTGAACCTAATAGGCAGCTACTTGATGAGTTTATTTTATTTGAAGTGGCACGGCCCAAACAACTCAAACAATTGGCCTGATGCACCACTTAGTTAGACACTCAAAAATGGTTAACCTAGAATGATTTCTACTCTTTTATGTGTTGCCTTATGTGTACCGGTTCCACAGATCAGAACCTGGTTGAGTAGAAACAAATCAATTTGGTTAAGTGCCTCCGAATGTGGGTGTACGTTGTGTGTTTGTTGAAAATTGCACCACAGAATTATCTTTTTATTTTTTTTTATATAAATCAAGGTGGAATGAATGTGAGTGAGAATCCAAACAACCAAACTATTCCTAGGATTTATGCAAAACACCAAGGTTAGTTGGGATTTGGATTTAATGTGGCGAATGAAATCTATGGAGGGGGAAAGAATAGGGGATAACTTACAAAACCTTCCACAGCACTTTACTCCAATCTACCGCTTTTGCTTGTCTCAAAAGAGTACCTGCAATTACAATAAGAAAGGAGAAAAGTGAGGTAAATGATTTGTAAGTTACAAAACGCGAAGAGAAATCAAAGGGCGTCGCCTCCCCGGCAACGGTGCCAAAATGTTGAAACATTTTTCCAAAGCTACGCTAACGTGTTCGGTTTTGGAAAACCTATCGTTGCAGTTCGAAAGCGAAGAATTTGTGTTCAACAAATAAAATTTATATCAAAATTAAAATTTCAAGTCGAACACAGGGAGGCGGACGTTTGATTTAACAACTTCACGTTTCTTTTTATTTGTCATGAAGTAATTCAATTTAAACTATCTAATTGTTTACAATTAATAAAAGAGAGAGAGAGGGTAAGAGAGAGAGAGAGTATTACACATGGAAATCAAAATGAGATGTAGAAGAAACAAAGCATTTATCATAGAAGCGACTGTTCATTACAATTAGAATGCATAAATCAATTACACTGGAAAGCGATAAATTTACTCTAGAAAGCAATAAAAGAATTGAGGGAGAAATGTCCTCCTCGACGGTCGCTCGGAGGACTAGTAGATTAATCTAGAAAGCAGTAAAAAGAATAGGGAGAGAGAAATCCTCCTTGACGGTTGCTTGGAGGACGAGCCGGATGGGAAGACGCCTGGATGAAGGAGAACGAAGCAGGATGAAGGAGGAGGAAGTAGAAGAACGGGAACGAAGTAGCACGCCGTCGTCGTCGCAGGATCCACTTCCGAAGGGGAACGAAAATTTGGACTTTATCTTGCGAGAAGCATCCCGGGTGTGGGACAAGCTTCTCTTAAGCTTTGGAGAGGTAGAGAGGAGAAGGAAGGGATGAGAATTTCGTATGGAGGGGGTCTCCTTTTATAGTTGCAAGGAGTGGGGGCAAAATGGACATTACAACTTCAAAATAATAAAAGAGGGGTCTATAGTGACGGATAAATCCGTCACTAAAGCCCCGACGTGGGCATTGTGGCCGGCTCGCGCGTTCCTCCTCGCTTGCTCGCGCACTCAACGGCTTCCGCTCGTCCACCGCTTTTCAGCCGTCCGATCGCGAGATCGGACGGCTTAAGATGCATCCGCGCCCGCTGCGTTGCGCCCTCTCGTGCGTCCGATTGCGTGTCCGATTGCACGTCCAATCGCACGTCGACGCTATCGGGCGCACGCGGCCATCCGATCTCCATCTGACGCTCCACCTGCACCCAATCGCCGTGCCTTCCAGCCCCTCTCCACGGCTCAAACCTTCGCCCCGCGCTTGGGATAGCACGCTCGACCACTGCTCTATGGGGCACGGATGGTCGAGCGGACACTTTTAAATGCGAGCGCCCACAGCCGTTCGATTAAGATCCAACGGCGGAGTGCGATAGGGCGCAGGGCCTCCACAAGATGAAGCGGCCTCTTGGGTGACTGAGATGGCACCACGTGGCTCTATCTTGGGCGTCCATCTTCTGGAAGTTGTAGATGGTGCCACGGATGTCGGATTGACTCAATTTTTGTGTCGTTGGGCTGCGATCATCGATTCGAGTTCATCCGTGTGGTCGGATTTATCATTTGAAGTGCGGATTTACACCATCCTGGCCCTTGGTCTTCTAGGGTTCCCGGGTTACTATTTGATGCTACAGATGCCTGATTAGGGCGATCTTGGAGTCGTTGAACTCCAATCGTCGCCCTGATCACATCCATACGGTTGGATCTTTGATCCGAGGTCCCGACAAAATGTTTGCCCTATCCAAGCACATAAAAGGAGACAATTAACCTCCATTTTATTCAAACTACTCTAAATGCACGATGATGCATGTAATGCAATATTTATATTATGAAATGCAATCCTATGCTTAAGAACATGCATAAATAGACATTTTAAGTAGTGTAAATGTGTTTACATCATACCTCATGGGTCACAAAATGAAACTAAGATAAGGCAAGCAGATCCAGTCAAGGATATGGATGTTGAGGCAAACATTACTTGTGACACTACTAATCAATCTAGGCCACTTCCTATTGTAGGTGAACTTGTGCTAGAGCTAACATCTTCTAATTTGCACTCTTCTTCTTTCACCTACATACCTAATTCGGATATTAGAGATACTGAGATGACACTTTCTATCCTTGATGCTGACATCCGAAGACCAGAAGTAGCTATGGATGTTTTGACCAAAGAAATTAATATGCTACCTGAGGCAGGAATTACTAAGGAACCCAATGCATACGAGGGTGAAGCTTTGAGTAGAATGAGTTGGGGATGCACCTATCATCCAAGTCAATGGCTCGACCCCAAGCCCAAAGATTCAGCCTCCAATGATCAGAGATGAGTCTTGATGAGGATGAAATAATTTCTGACGAGGATTTCAGTGACCTCCCCACAAATCTTCTACTTTCACGAGTACCCCCATATGATCTAGAGCCTGGAGAGGGAATGATGTTTGATGCCAGTTATCATTGTGATGTTCCCAATGACTCAGATTCAAGTTCTGAGATACATTTTCAACTACCCCATCAGCAACTTCCTGCTGAATTATGGGACAGGATAAATCAGTTGAATCAACATCACGATCCCCCCTCTGATTATTGTTTACACCTCAAAACACGCCTATAAGAACGCCTTCTTATGCTATTTTCTAGCATTAACTATGTATATTATAATCCTATAGTCGCATTTGTAAAAACGCTTTCATGCATGCATTTAATTGAGAGGAGAAGAGAATGGAATAAATGGCTTGCATAATTATTTTTTTTTATCAAGTGTTTCTTTGCAAAAGTCCCTTCTCTATTTTTATTTTCATCTTTTCTTCTTCTTCCCGCGGCTGAATTTCCTCCCGCAGCCGCATGCAGCACCCCCGCCTCTCCCTGCTGTCCTTCCCGCGCCTCTCCCTGCAGCAGCCACTCTCCAACGCCTCTCCCTGCTGCTGCCATGCCTCCTCGCCATGCTCTCCTCCTCTATAAAGCCGCAGCTCTTCCTCGCGACAAAAAAAAAAGATTGCTGCAATACGCAGCTGCGGCAGCAAGAAATAAACACCTTCAGCTCATCACCACCACCGTCCTCCCCTCCATACGTCGGTCCTCCTTCGAGGAGACACCCGGCGGGCAGGAGCTCACTGTGGTGCACACCACCACAGTGAGACCACCACCGCCCAGCTCTTCAAAGAGCCGGTGGGCGTGGTGGCTCTTCTCTTTTTCATTTTTTTCCCATTCCCGCACTTCCCGCCATGGCTGCCGCTTCAAGGTCTGAAGCTTGAAGCAGCAGCAGCAGCGGCCCCCGCAGCCTCCGCGAGCAACTGCAGGCGCCCCAGCCCCTCTGCGCGCGCCTGCAGGCCTTCCCCGCCTCCGTTCGTCTGCTCTGTCGCCCGCCTCTACGCCCGCAACCGGTCGCTGCGCGCCTCTGCAGCGGCCGGCCAGGCCCCTTCCCGCCTCCCTGCCAGCACCCACAGAGCCCCGCGCGCACTGTCGCGAGCCTCCGCGCTCGCAGCAGGTCGACGCAGACTCCTCATCTCCTCTGCGCGAGTACGCTCCCGTGCGCCCGCGACCTCCAGACGTCGGCCGCCATCTGCAGACGACTTATCGTGCCTCCTGCAGAGCGGCTGCATTCTCTCTCTCTGCCGATCTCTCTCTCTCTCTCTCTCTCCGCGATCTCTCCCTTTTTTTTTTTTTCACTTACAGCAACACACACAGACCCATTCACCGACACGCACATTCACACACTAATAGTAACTTATATACATACATATATATATATATATATATACATATACATATATCTATATATATATATACTTATATATACATAGTATATCTATATAGTTATGTATACATACATATAATATAATATATATGTACATATACATATATAATATATATATATATATATATATATATACACATACTCATATACATATATATATATATACATATCTATATACTTATACATATACACATATATATATACATATATATCTAGATACATATATACTTATATACATATATATATATATATCTATATAGTATTATATATATATACTTATATACATATATACATAGCTATATACATGTATACATACATATATATATATATATATATATATACACCTATATATATATATATATATATATCTATATATATCTATACATATATACTTATACATTTATATACATACATATGTACAGACACTTTCATGTTATTTATTATACGCTGTATCGCGGGGATATCTGCACCAGTTGCTGATATTCCCTGATACACGCGTACAAAAAAGCGTGGTCCCATACATCATCCATCCTCCATCCACACTCCATGCGGCACCTAGTCGTGTTGGTCGCGTCTCTCTAGACGTCGGCTGAAGCGACATAGTGCTACACTCCATCGTCACCTCCACCCCCACCCCTTTATATATATACTACATATAAATATATATCTATAGCTACTATATTTACTTTCTATCTGTTAGTTTCTTTCTTAGTAAAAAGATAAAAAAAAGGTATAAAAGTGAAAAGATAATCTTTGATTTGCAGGTACCCCGTCTTGCAAGTAGCAAGACGTGTTTTGAAACTCTGTTTTGGCTAAAAGCCAAGGACACAATTTTGAGTGTGTGCCTCAAGAACAAGGATTACAAGAAAAAAAAACCTAAATAAGAAAAATACCAAAAACAGAATAAACGAACAGAAGAGACGCGTTTTAAGGAAAACGTAGAAAATCGACTTGAACCCCACTTCCCTGAGTTCGACCCTGGGCTTAAAAGTGACAAGATAAAATCAATTAGGCCAGGTTAAAAATTTTGTAAAGAGATGGTTTGGTCTGAATTAGGTTAACCACTATACACATTTCAACGATAAAAATATCATATTAACAACCTATCCAGGCCGACCATCATAACTTTTCTGGCGCCGTTGCCGGGGAGGTGCGCTTTCGAGTAAGTTTCTATCCAATTCCTTTAAATTTGTCTCTTCTCTCTTCACGGGTATTATTGTTTTTGGTGTGCAGGTGAACCTAGTGGAAGGAGAAGAAGGCTAACGAAGTCGAGGACGTGAGCAGATCCAAGGCGGGAATGAGAGCGTGAAGACGCCGACATCGCATTGGAGCTTCGCACACGTTGCCGAACAAGTAGGTTTTCTTTTCTCATCAAATTAGTGTTAACTTGCCACCACAAAAATAAAAAAAAAAAATTTTAAAACTAAAAATTAGAAAAACTTCTTGGGATTTCTTGAGGGCAAGTGGATTAAAATTCACTTGATTGATTGGTTGTCTTCACTCCCACTGCCTCGGGATTTCCCGCCTTACTTCGCATAGCGAAAATTCTAGAATCTTGATTCTTAGATTTTTCGCCATGGGAAGTATTCTTTGAGGCAAAGAAAAAGATTGCTTGTATCCCTCTTTTGCCTCAATTATCTTTAATTCAGGATCACATTTTTGGTGGGGAGATTTGGAATTGAGTTGATTCCAACCCCACCACGACTTTTCAAACTTGCCTGTGATTCGATCCTGAACACTTCAACCCCAACAGTTTTAGTTTCTTTATCTGTTGGTTGAAGCCTTGTGTGTGGATATCTTTCTGGTGATTGGGAGCACTTGAATTGAAGTGCTTTGGCTCCCTTTCACATTGGTATAAAATTGATTCGCGCATCCACACATAGAAATCTCCATTTAGGGTAGCCCATTGCATTTTAGCATGCATTAACTAACTGATAATTGAAGAAGGGTTTCTTGGGTTTTAGAAGGAAAACCTGTATTTTTGCAAAAACCCGGAGATTGGTTGAATTGGTAATTCAGCAAAACCCTAAAATTCATACTACTTAAGGCTGAACTCTAAAAATCATTCGCCAATAAAAACTTCAATTCGGGGAGATTTCCCTGTTGCATGCTTTTTCTTACACACTCTTAAAATCAATCACTTGGGCATTACCCGTAAACAACGCCCTTCACATTCCAAAAGCACTTGACCCTAAGCCTCTAATTAAAATTGTTAGTAACTTGACCCTTTTTAAGGATTGGAGGTCTAACTACCTACGTGTAGCGGCTACGTGCTGGTGAGAGTTCCCGCGTGCTATCTGGTGTCTAAGACTGGGGAAACGGCCTTTCAATCTGGCCCGGTGGTTCCGTGGTGCTCGCATTCGGTTCCGTAGTTCGTGATAGTAGGTAACTTAGATCTTTAGGTCTAAGGGCACACTGTAGAGGTTAGGAACTTGACTGTATTGATTTGTAATCAAGTGTACCTTTGCGGCGTCATTTCTCTCATCCCTTTTCCCTTCTCATCTCCCCAATTCTTCCTGCGGTAGTGCATGTTTGGGAGGAGGTCACAAAACCCTGAACTATTTGAATTGACTGATAAATCTAGAAAACAAGTCGAATCGTCCTCCTCCTCCACAAACATGGCTGCATGCCCACCCCCAAATCCCGAGGGAGGAAACCGCCCTCAGAATCCACCAGGTGGTGGAGCCTTAGATCCCATAACCCGCCTCCAAGCCCAAATGGAAATGTATAATGAGCAAATCGAAGCCATTCGGGAAACATTGGAGGAAATGCAGAACCCTCCCGAACGGGAGGAGCCTAGGTCTCTTAGCTCTTATCAGAATCCCGCTGCTACAGAGACCATAGGACAAATTCGGGTTCCCATGGGCGGGGACGACTTTGAATTAAAACCAAACATAATTGGCCTAATCAATTTTCACTTTCATGGTCTTGCAAGTGAAGACCCATTTCTCCACTTGGAAGACCTAACCCGACTTGCTGAAACCGTTAAAACAAGAAATGTCGGGTTATCTATAGTCCTCATGAAGATGTTCCCGTTTTCATTACGGGATAAAGCGTCGCAATGGTTACGCACCCTTGGGAGAACCATCCACTCTTGGGAAGAGATGCGAACAGCATTTCTCAAGAAGTTCTTCCCAATCGGGCGAACCAATGCGCTTCGCCGTGCTATCACTTCATTTACGCAACAAAACGGCGAACAATTTCATGAGGCATGGGAGAGGTATAACGACCTCCTCAGGAAGTGTCCGCATCACGGTCTGCCTAAGTGGCATATAGCCCAGATTTTCTACTATGGGCTAAATGAGACTTTGAAGCAGATTGCAGACGCTTCCTGCGGAGGGAACTTTATGAATAAAGACGAGAATGGAGCATTCGAGCTGTTTGAAAATATGAGTGAAAACTCGATGAACAATGCTTCCATTGTCGCCTTTAATCGTACCAGCCAGCCCCGAAATGTCCACGAAGTTGACACGGGACCCTCCCATTCATCCACTGATCTAAGCCTTATTGGACAAAAACTGGATGAAGTCTCCGTCGTGCACAAGAAGCTGGACGAGCTTCTGGCCAACCCCGCCCGATCTATGGCAAACACCACCTCTTCACCACTTCGTCACAATCCAAGTTCTTCTAATACCAGGCTTATCCCGAGAAACCCCGTTAGACCTTCCTTACCGAGTGTCGCGCCAAGTGACTCGGTAAGTCATGTGGAACTGGCTTCTGCGAGCCAGTATTTCGACACGGAGGACCAAGCCTCCGTGTGCTCAGACGCATATCTACATGCGGACGCGTCTTCTGGCATAGAAGATGCTTGCGCCCTGGGGAACAACCCGTTCTCTGCCACTTATAACCCAGGGTGGCGTAATCACCCGAACTTTGCATGGTCCAACAACCCGCAGCGCCAAAACCCCGCGGGTGGACCAATGCGACCGTCCGCACCCGTCATCCCAAGGGTCCAGTTTAATCCTATGGCAAATCCGCCATCATGCCCTTGCGTACCACAAACTGAACACGCATCAAGCCCTCTTGACAAATTGATGCGAATGATGACGGAAATGTCAAAGCGCCATGAAGAGAACATGACCTCTCTTCAGCACCAATTGGCGCAGCAGAATGCCGAAATCAGTCAACTACGCATGGCGACTCGATCTCAGGGCACTCTTCCCGCCCAACCTGTTCCAAACCCGCGAAATTTCGTGCCCCGTGGTTCTCAACCACAGGTACGACCTTCTCAGGGACAGGTTAATCAAGTTCTGCAAGCTCCGAACATTCCACCGGGATTTCAAGCTAATCCTGCTGCAGCACCACACTCTTATATCCCCATTGCAAACCCTCCTCCACCGTATGATCCCACTGGACCCGCATCGTCCAATGCTATCACTACGAGGAGCGGTAAGCAGATCGTCGATCCGCCTCGACCTGATCCTGGCCCATCTTCTTCTTCGCCCTCTCATTCGGAATGCATACCGCATTCGCGAGAGGATGATGCACCAAAAATTGTGCCAGAATCAGTCCCATTCCCTGAGGCTCTACTAAGGGAGCCAAAAGGCAAAAAGAAAAATACGCAGGCCTTTGACAACCTACGTAATTTGTTCAGGGATGTAGAAATCAAGGTACCCCTGCTCGAGGCAATCGACCACATACCTACTGTCGCTCGATTTTTCAAAGACTACACAACACCCAGGCGACAGTCAAAGAAGACTAAGAATCCGGTGGTTCTCTCGCCTCATGCGAGTTGTGCTATACTATCAAACTTACCACCGAAGCAGAAAGATCCGGGCACACCACTGATTTCCTGTAGCATCCAAGGCTGCAGTTTTAACCGTGCCTTGCTTGATCTAGGATCTTCCATCAATCTCATACCGACCATCATGCTCAAAAAATTTTCCTTGGGAAATCTGAAACCCACCCCTGTCACGTTACAGTTGGCAGATCGTTCTGTCAAAATCCCGAAGGGTGTGGTGGAAGACGTGGTGGTTAGGGTCAACAGTCTCTGTTTTCCTGTTGACTTTCTTGTTTTAGATATGGAAGTTCCTAGTTCACTTTCTGATTGTCCGATCATCCTCGGTCGACCTTTCTTGGCCACAGCCCGCGCCCACATCGACTGCGAGTCGGGCTGTATTGAGATTGCCGTTGGATCTGAGAAGCTCAAGCTTAACATATTCAAGGCAGCCAAGAACTTTGATTGCGATTGCATTGAGGATGACACGTCTGACGAGGACATGGCCGTCAGCGCGTGTATCGGACTAATTGGGACCTATTCGGACTGTTGCGGATTACCTATAAACACTGATAACTGCCTGACCAACGCATACTGTGACGTTCCCCAATCCCTCCCTTGTCCAGTACCTTCTCCTGGCCAGACTTCTGATGAGGTTTTCTCCGCTTCCCATACCTCGTGGTCTGAGTCATATCCGGTCTACTCACTGTCAGTCCACACTCATGAAGACCGAATTGCCCTTTCTTCCCCGCCAAATCAGGCGGATTTACAAATCCACACTGGGACCTTGAGCCCATATACTTCTCACTGGGGCTATTCATTTTTGGATCCATCTATCCAAGAAGCCCCTCTTCTTGGCCAATCTGAAGGCCAGTTTCTTCCTCCTAACTTGTTCTCCTACCCGTCTGGGACACTCTCGTCCCAAGAAATGCCAGATCCTTCCCCATCCACTCCCGAGCTAAAAGTGCTGCCTAATACACTCAAGTATGTTTTCCTGGGACCAAATGAAACGCTCCCTGTAATCATCAGTTCAAAATTAACCATGGAGCAGGAGTGCAAACTAACTAAGGTCCTCCTAGAACACAAGGCAGCTATTGGATGGTCTTTATCAGACTTATCTGGTATTAGTCCCTCCTACTGCACTCATCGTATATATATGGAGTAGGAGGCTCGACCTTCTCGCGAGATGCAGCGACGTCTCAACCCTAACATGCGGGAGGTCGTTAAGAATGAAATCATTAAGTGGCTGGATGCGGGTATAATCTACCCGATCAGCGATAGCCCCTGGGTGAGTCCGATTCACGTTGTGCCCAAAAAGGCAGGACTCACCATCCGTGTCAATGACAGGGGCGAATCCATCCCTACACGCACTCCTACATCTTGGAGAGTGTGCGTAGATTATAGGAAACTCAATGCTGCAACCAAGAAAGATCACTTCCCGCTACCATTTATTGACCAAATCCTGGAGCGGTTAGCGGGAAATAAATTTTTCTGCTTCCTGGATGGATTCTCAGGATATAACCAGGTGGCAATAGACCCCCGAGACCAAGAGAAAACCACTTTTACCTGCCCTTTCGGCACCTTCACCTTTAGAAGGATGCCGTTCGGACTTTGTAACGCGCCAGCAACTTTCCAGAGATGCATGCTGGCGATATTTCATGACATGGTGGGTGACTTTCTCGAGGTCTTCATGGATGACTTTTCAGTCTTTGGACCATCTTTCGACGAATGTCTTGCCAACCTGACTCGCATCCTTAGGAGATGTATTGATGTAAACCTCGTGCTTTCCTGGGAAAAAAGTCATTTTATGGTGCACGAAGGAATTGTTCTTGGACATATCATCTCCGATAGGGGTATCGAGGTTGACAGAGCTAAGCTCGATATCATTGCTGATTTACCTGTGCCTGGTTCTGTCAAACAAATCCGCTCCTTCTTGGGACACGTCGGTTTCTATAGGAGATTCATCAAAGACTTCTCCAAAATTTCTCGACCCTTAACTCATCTCCTATCAACCGACGTGCCCTTCGACATGGGCCCTGACTGTATACAAGCATTCACGCAACTGCGTAATGCTGTCACCAAGGCCCCTGTTCTCCAGCCGCCTGATTGGTCCCTCAACTTTGAACTTATGTGTGATGCTTCAGACCTTGCAGTCAGAGCCATCCTGGGACAAAGACGCGATAGACACCCCTTCGTGGTATACTACGCCAGTAAGACGTTGGACGAGGCCCAGCGTAATTATACTACCACTGAAAAGGAACTACTGGCAGTCGTCTTTGGGCTGGAAAAATTCCGTTCTTACCTTCTGGGCTCTCACGTTATTGTTTTCACTGATCACGCGGCCATTCGCCATCTCATGCACAAGAAGGATGCCAAGCCTAGACTGATTCGTTGGATCCTTCTGCTCCAGGAATTTGACATTGAGATTCGTGATAAGGTCGGAGCCCAGAATGTTGTGGCTGATCACCTTTCCAGACTGGACCCTAACCATATTGGACTTACTCTGCCAATTAATGAAGTTTTTCCTGATGAGCACCTATTGGCAATAAATGCGGCAAGTGGACCGTGGTATGCCGACATTGCCAATTACCTTGCTTCTGGATCTCTTCCACGTGGCTGGCCTAAAAACCAGCGTGAGCGTCTCATGGCAGAAGCAAAGTATTTTTTCTGGGATAATCCACTTCTTTTTCGGATAGGTGCTGATCAAATCATCCGTCGCTGTATTCCTGACAGTGAGTTCCCCAGTGTGCTATCCTTCTGCCACGATCAGGCCTGTGGAGGCCATTTCTCTGGGAGGAAAACTGCAGCCAAGGTGTTGCAGTGCGGTTTCTTTTGGCCCTCCCTTCACCAGGATGCGCACGCTTATGCCAAACATTGCACTAGGTGCCAGTCTTTAGGGTCAATGGCACGTCGTGACATGATGCCCTTGCAACACATCCTAGCTGCGGAAATCTTCGACATCTGGGGAATTGACTTCATGGGTCCCTTCCCTCCATCCAACGGCTTCGAATTCATCCTCGTGGCCGTCGACTATGTTTCAAAATGGATCGAGGCTATTCCCGCGCGCCGTGCTGACCATGTTATCTCCACCCGATTCGTCAAAGACCATATCTTTGCGCGTTTTGGGATCCCTCGGGCCATTATCTCGGATGGAGGAAGCCACTTTACCCATGCTTCTTTTCGGGCACTTCTGAGGAGATACGGCGTCCACCATCGTATCGCATCCCCGTATCATCCTCAGACGAACGGCCAGGCGGAAGTGTCGAACCGGCAAATCAAGCAGATTCTCCAGAAAACGGTTCGGCCTGACCGTAAGGATTGGTCTGACAAGCTGACTGACGCACTTTGGGCGTATCGGACCGCCTTCAAGGCTCCCCTTGGTATGTCTCCATATAGAATCGTTTACGGGAAGCCTTGTCATTTGCCTGTGGAGTTGGAGCACCGCGCTTATTGGGCGGTTCGCCAATGTAACCTCGACCCAGACTTGTGTGAACGAGAAAGGAAACTCCAACTCCAAGAGCTGGAAGAGCTCCGTCGTGAAGCCTATGATTCTGCTCTAACCTTTAAACAGCGCACTAACGCTTTTCATGACAGCCATGTTCGGCGGAAGGAATTTGAGCCATCTCAGCAAGTTTGGCTCTATAATGCCCGACTCAAATTCTTTCCTGGGAAATTAAAGTCCAAATGGACTGGTCCTTTTCTGGTCTCAAGACCATTCCCCAATGGGGCCGTCGAAATCGAAGATCCCAAATCTGGGCGTAAATTTACGGTCAACGGGCAGCGTTTGAAACCCTATCTGACTCATGAACCTGCCCCCGTTGGAGAAACCGTTGCCCTGCTGGAGGGTAACTAATTCTTTGCCTCATTCTGAGTCCAGCTGGGGACATTAAATTCAGCGCTTGTTGGGAGGCACCCTAACAGCACTCACCATCCACCATCACTTTTCACACCTCTATTGCAATCACTTCACTTTTCTCTTCACCACCCACCATCCAACCACCCTTCCACCCTGATCTATACCCTGAACCTCAGCTCTTGTTACCCGATCTGTCATCCGTTCTCTGCCTTTCCTTGCATGCATATGAGGACATAGCATTGTTTGGCATCGGGGGGTGGATAGGCATCCATAGGATCCGGGTATTTTATGGTATCAGACAATTACCACCTATTTATAAATATGCAAAAAAAAAAAAAAAAAAAAAAAATATATATATATAGTAATAAATGGTGTTTAGTAATGATCTAAAAGCTGAAACAAAAAAAAAGTACAATAAGTGTTTATGGATATTCAACCTCTGTTTTGAAGAATTTCCAGGCCACAGAAGCTTGATTCGCTCAGGCTCGGCTTAATTCACTTAAAGCATTGACGAAATAGATCAAAATCTCTCCTAACTAAGAACGTTTCTTGTACCTGAGACACAGTACAGGATTCGTTGGTTTGCTTTTTCTTGAGAGCTTAAGTAAACTTGGTTCACACTACACATATCAGGAAAGATCAGGTGAACATAAGATCCAACCCTAGTGTTCATTAGGAAAGGTGGAGTCCTTACCTGTGCGTGCAGGTAGACTTTTTATCCCAAGTTTTAGTCTTGTGTTTAGGAGTGGCTCTTTCCACCAAAAAGAAACTCTCCCACCAAAAAAAAAAAAAAAAAAAAAAAAAAGTGTGCTCTTTCAAAATGTGTTGTAAGAGATATACTGACATATGTTTCAAAAAAAAAAAAAAAAAAAAAAAAATGAAAAAAAAAAAAAAAAAAGATGTTGCAAAAGGGTCAGTATATCTCATAAATGTCGGTATAATTTGTTTTTCGAAAATGGGAGTTGAGTTTTCCGTAATCATCTTAAGGGTCAATCCGAAAACACGAGCTGAATTTGGGACCAACCTGTACTTAAAAATTCGTGAAACCCTAGGAGTGAGTCTTAAGGTTCATCTGGTCAGTCTTGATCCTTCACTATGCACAAACCATAACCTCTTGAGCTCTCGAGTATGGAAAAACCTCCTGGGTCCTGGAAATCGTACTTAAGGTTTAAATATCAAGAGTCCTGGTTAGTTGAGAGATAATCTTTGTCATGTAAGACTTAAAGTACTGGTAATCTTCTCTACAATTGGTTCTCACAATATCCGATAATAAACACTCCGATATCATCTCAGAAGAAAATCTTCAGCTTAAGATCATTTCTAAATACGATTTTGCTAGGGACTAGCAAAAGATAGGCATGGGGGTATATGTTTACACCTCAAAACACGCCTATAAGAACGCCTTCTTATGCTATTTTCTAGCATTAACTATGTATATTATAATCCTATAGTCGCATTTGTAAAAACGCTTTCATGCATGCATTTAATTGAGAGGAGAAGAGAATGGAATAAATGGCTTGCATAATTATTTTTTTTTATCAAGTGTTTCTTTGCAAAAGTCCCTTCTCTATTTTTATTTTCATCTTTTCTTCTTCTTCCCGCGGCTGAATTTCCTCCCGCAGCCGCATGCAGCACCCCCGCCTCTCCCTGCTGTCCTTCCCGCGCCTCTCCCTGCAGCAGCCACTCTCCAACGCCTCTCCCTACTGCTGCCATGCCTCCCCGCCATGCTCTCCTCCTCTATAAAGCCGCAGCTCTTCCTCGCGACAAAAAAAAAAGATTGCTGCAATACGCAGCTGCGGCAGCAAGAAATAAACACCTTCAGCTCATCACCACCACCGTCCTCCCCTCCATACGCCGGTCCTCCTTCGAGGAGACACCCGGCGGGCAGGAGCTCACTGTGGTGCACACCACCACAGTGAGACCACCACCGCCCAGCTCTTCAAAGAGCCGGTGGGCGTGGTGGCTCTTCTCTTTTTCATTTTTTTCCCATTCCCGCACTTCCCGCCATGGCTGCCGCTTCAAGGTCTGAAGCTTGAAGCAGCAGCAGCAGCGGCCCCCGCAGCCTCCGCGAGCAACTGCAGGCGCCCCAGCCCCTCTGCGCGCTCCTGCAGGCCTTCCCCGCCTCTGTTCGTCTGCTCTGTCGCCCGCCTCTGCGCCCGCAACCGGTCGCTGCGCGCCTCTGCAGCGGCCGGCCAGGCCCCTTCCCGCCTCCCTACCAGCACCCACAGAGCCCTGCGCGCACTGTCGCGAGCCTCCGCGCTCGCAGCAGGTCGACACAGACTCCTCATCTCCTCTGCGCGAGTACGCTCCCGTGCGCCCGCGACCTCCAGACGTCGGCCGCCATCTACAGACGACTTATCGTGCCTCCTGCAGAGCGGCTGCATTCTCTCTCTCTGCCGATCTCTCTCTCTCTCTCTCTCCACGATCTCTCCCTTTTTTTTTTTTCACTTACAGCAACACACACAGACCCATTCACCGACACACACATTCACACACTAATAGTAACTTATATACATACATATATATATATATATATATATATATATACATATACATATATCTATATATATATATACTTATATATACATAGTATATCTATATAGTTATGTATACATACATATAATATAATATATATATACATATACATATATAATATATATATATATATATATATATATATATACACATACTCATATACATATATATATATATACATATCTATATACTTATACATATACACATATATATATACATATATATCTAGATACATATATACTTATATACATATATATATATATCTATATAGTATTATATATATATACTTATATACATATATACATAGCTATATACATATATACATACATATATGTATATATATCTATATATATCTATACATATATACTTATACATTTATATACATACATATGTACAGACACTTTCATGTTATTTATTATACGCTGTATCGCGGGGATATCTGCACCAGTTGCTGATATTCCCTGATACACGCGTACAAAAAAGCGTGGTCCCATACATCATCCATCCTCCATCCACACTCCACGCGGCACCTAGTCGTGTTGGTCGCGTCTCTCTAGACGTCGGCTGACTCGACATAGTGCTACACTCCATCGTCACCTCCACCCCCACCCCTTTATATATATACTACATATAAATATATATCTATAGCTACTATATTTACTTTCTATCTGTTAGTTTCTTTCTTAGTAAAAAGATAAAAAAAAGGTATAAAAGTGAAAAGATAATCTTTGATTTGCAGGTACCCCCGTCTTGCAAGTAGCAAGACGTGTTTTGAAACTCTGTTTTGGCTAAAAGCCAAGGACACAATTTTGAGGGTGTGCCTCAAGAACAAGGATTACAAGAAAAAAAAACCTAAATAAGAAAAATACCAAAAACAGAATAAACGAACGGAAGAGACGCGTTTTAAGGAAAACGTAGAAACTCGACTTGAACCCCACTTCCCTGAGTTCGACCCTGGGCTTAAAAGTGACAAGATAAAATCAATTAGGCCAGGTTAAAAATTTTGTAAAGAGATGGTTAGGTCTGAATTAGGTTAACCACTATACACATTTCAACGATAAAAATATCATATTAACAACCTATCCAGGCCGACCATCAATTATCCTCTATTTCCACCACCACTGTACACTTTCTTATAGCTAGACTTTTTGGAGTAGGGGTGCACAATCAGCTGGTTCGCATCTCTAGACCACTGATTCTAGGAACATATAAGCACATCTTTCTCTTAATCTTGATCAACTCCTATGCAAGAACTGATACATCTGAGTAAGTTCACCCAGTTGGAGGCGTTAAACTCAGCACATATAGATAGCATCTACCTCACATTCTACCATCATCAATACATAACCATTTTTTTTATATAGCATATTTTTTTCCTTTTAGCATATTTTCTTTCTGCATATTGCATACTGACAGGTTGGCCGGTACTGAATGTATACTTTCAGGAGCAATTACAGGTGATTTCTACCCATTCTCTCCCTGTTGTATTTATTTTCTTTTATATTCATGCATGAGGACATGCAAGAACTTTGGCATGGGGGGTAGATACAACAAAACTGAAAATTTTTATACCAACATTTAGGAAAACCTTGGAGCTACATTTAAAATGTACTTTAGGACCATAATGAAAAGAACAACCGACTCCACCTCCAATGCTCACATTGAAGCTAGAAATCATCCGCAACAGCCATTTCCTACTCACCCGCTCATCTCTTGTTCTAAATTTAGGATCAAGCTAAATGTAACCCGATATGGGAATTTCATGAAGTACAAATATAAGAGGTCACTTATTTATAGCATATATACATATTATATTCATGAATATGATTACTTTATTAAGAGAAGGCATTAGGGATTTTATCCTCTAGTTGATTCCTGTAATCTGGAATCCAGTACAACTTTTCACACACATGTAGAATTTCAATGCATTCACGTAAAGGCTAATAAACATTTTTAATGTATTGAGAAGAACCAGAGCTTCTTTTCCAAAACCTGTTGACAGTGTTTTGGGAGTTAGGCAGATTTTCCTCTAAGAATCCACCAAATGATGGGAGATGAGAGTAGAGTGTACTGGTGCTCTAAGATTAGTGCAAGGAATCTGGAGTCTAAGATAATTAGGTGATGATACTTTGAGATTAGGCGTAGTTTTCACTCTCGATTCGTACGTAAACATTTTTGTGCGAATTGTGAGAGCCACCAGATAAGGCAAATACGTGGACAACAAGTTTTCAGAAAACTAGGGCAATGGTGGATGGTTAAGACCATTCCTTACAGAATCCTCGGCTGAAGGAGGGTATTGATGTCAAGGTCAGAAATACACCATCCTATCCATCTTTCCCGATTTCGTGAGTAGGCACTTCCACCAAATAAGCCACCCAATGTCTCTTGAGTAACAGTAATCCCTAATAATACCTCCTCAATAAAGTTCATGGATGTGTGCTAAGGAGGGTATTGATGTCAAGGTCAGAAATACACCATCCTATCCATCTTTCCCGGTTCCGTAAGTAGGCACTTCCACCAAATAAGCCACCCAATGTCTCTTGAGTACCAACAATCCCAAATAATACCTCCTCAATAAAGTTCATGGATGTGTGCAAGTTGTGTTATGTTGAAAAAGAGAAAAAAAAAGAAATAAAAAAATGAAATAAAAAAAAAATGATGAAAAGAAAGAAAAATTGAAAAAAAATTAGAAAAAGAGGACAAAGCAAAGAAAAAAGAGTGAATATTTAGTTCAGTTGCATTGAGGCAATACCATCAAATAAATTTGAGATCCACCAAATATGGCCTTAACCCACCCTTTTTGTGTTTCTGACTGCCTAAATACTGGTTGAGGAATTTCGACTTAGTGTTAGGATTAAGGAAACTGAATTGAAGTGTTAATGGCAAGTGATACCACCAAATACAAATCATATACGTGAATGTGGTGAGATTGTGAGCTCTAAGAAAAAGAAAGAAAAAGAGAAAGAGAGAATGAATACAAAGGAATCTAAAGAGAGCATAGTTTTTCTCGTCTTTCCCTGAGTTGAGTTACTTAGTAATCTAGGAATCTAGATTCTGTAGTACTAGTCTCTATGTAGCACCAAGTGAGAGTGAGTCACCAAATATATAATGTTTTCCCTTAGAGATTCTCCACCTAAGCCTAAAGCCGAGGTGAAATTCATAGAATATTTTGAATGCCCCAAGGGAAGAAGTCTGCCTAACCTGCTAGAATCTTTACTAGGGGTCAAGTACAAGCTTTAGAGGTGTATCAGTTTTTCACTCGAATCCGTTGCAAAAGATACGTGGCTGCACTTTCACGATTGTCTGGATTTCTTGAGCATAGGATGAAAAGAAAAAGGAGAAAAATCTCTATGCATACACTTGATAAAATAATAAATCCCTTAAGGCCCCTTTTGTGAATAATTTAGTCTTGCATTTGCTAAGGACTAGCAAGATTTAGGCTTGGGGGCATGATTGCACATCAATCATAGGTCTTAATTGACCTAAATTAAGCTAGGACTTAGCATTAGTTAGGGTAATTCATACATGCATAAGCATTATCTACATCTTTACTGCTTTCCTTTAGCTATGCATAAAATAATGTTATAATGTGCAAATTAAGTGCATTATGTCAATTACAGGTAATAAGGTAGATCTGAAGCTAGGTCTGGAGCTGGATCTGAAGCCAGATCAGGAGGGTAGAAGAATAGTGGGTGTTGCAGCAAAGCTAGAGTAGAAGACCTAGAGTAGACGTAGGATATAATAATGCAAGGGAGTTAAGCTATGATACTCTATTAAATAGGAATAAAGCAGAAAAATATGAAGAGCTTAGTTCCATCCTAGCCCTAGGATAGCCTAGAGACTTCCCCTAAGCTTTAGCCACCCTTAGATTTGGTCATCGCACCCTAGGAAACCCTAAAACCCTAGTTCCAACCCTTATCTGGATGTCCAGTTAAGTTATAGGATGTCCAGAACCCTTAGCCAACTCCCGCACAACTCAAACCCACTTCTGCAGTGTTATTGGACGTTCAGACACTTTGTCAGAGTTCCAATTTCTGTAGAATACCCATAATAGAACCTTGAATTCTTCCTGACTCTGATTGGACACCCAGACAGAAAGTCTAGACTTCTTAGTTTTGAGTATAAGACGTCTGATTCAATTTTTGGTTGTCTGGAACTGCTCTCCAGTTCCAGTTTTGAGATTTAAGCCATGATCTTCGATCTCTAGCTCCCTAGACCCAATTCCAACCCCATAGGAACCTAAATTAAGGTACCCTAACCCTAGTACATCACCTCTAGACCTCCCTAAGAACCTAACTAGTTCCTCACCAAACCAAATTGACTTAGATCACAGTCAATTACCATTACCTAAGCCAATTGGACTCATTGAGTCCAATTGATCTCCGATCTCAACCCACAAAAGGCCAATTGGACTCAGTGAGAGTCCAATTGGCGTAAAGCCAACCTAATTGAGTTATTTCACTCTCAATTAGGTTTACACTCATTCAATTAAACTTGGGTTAAGTTTAATTGCAATTTTCCCTTAGCAATTAGGGTTTGCAACCCTAATTCATGGCATACACCTACCTAAACCCCTTAGGACCTAACCTATATCACTTAAACACCTAGGGCATGGACACACACATTCATCCACACACACTCGTCTAGAGTTCTCTAGAACTCTCTTCAAGTGCCGCCCACTCTTGGTTGCCAAATTTAGCAACTAAGAGGCATTCAAATTGAGATCCACTTTTTGTGGGTCTAAAAAGCACTTCGCTAGCTATTGTTGGGACTCTCTCTAGAGAGTTCAACACTTCTCTAGAGAGACTCCCTTAGATCTATAAAAAGACCTAAGGGGTGGCCATTTGCACCCATCCACTCCTGGCTTCATCCATTTTCTTGGCATTCATTCCACTTAGGCTAGCCACATTCATCTCCACTCCACCTCCACGAGGAGCACGACCATGAAGGCACCATCTCCATGCCAGGATGCTGGATATCTCCCCAACCTCTCACCAAGGGCCTGCCTAAGGACCATTGGCCTCCCCTCCTTATCGTCTCGGCCACTCAAAGGCCAATGGAGGAAACCTCCGAATGCCCTTCTTTTCTGCTAGATTAGTAACTTTGCTCTTCATAGTTTACTACTTTCATTTACTGCTTAGTATTGTAGCCTTATTCTCCCCCAATGATGCTTGCAAAATCCTCCAATAGATTCCTGTATGTGATCATTTTCTATTAGCTAGTTTTATGTTTTCAAGCTTTCCTTTATAAGCTTTCCTCTACGTTCCATGTTGCAAACACTCTCTTGAATGAATGAAAAAAATTTTCTATATATATATTTCTATGTGTTGAGAATCACCATGAGCATATTGCCATATATTTTGTGTGATTAAAGTTGCCTATTTTTAATTCTTGATATTATTGCAACTAGGCATGTCGTACTTAAATACGTAATAATCATAAACCACCATGCAACTTGTAAATAAGTAGAGCAATAAAAGATCGATTTCAGATTTGAGTGAACGCCTACCAGAGACAAACGATTAGGACTCAAAGTCTCGTTATCTCTTTAGAAATTATTTTTGAGGAACATTTAGCATGACTATACTACGATTTCCAAGGACATTAAAATGGGCAAAAATGGGTCTATTAGTGTTGCAGTCCCGTCCCTTAAGGATGGGAACCCTGCAAATGGTGTACCATGCTTGCTCGTGTCTATTCCTCTCTAAGTCTGCAGGCATCCAGAGAAGTTGATTTGGACAAGCGCAACCCAAATCTAAAATGTCAGACACTAAAGATGTTGGTTTTGTAATTAGCTTGTGTCCCATTAAAATTGCAATCCCTCAAAGGTAAATCAATTCCAGTGCCTTCGAGTTGCGGGATTTCAATTCTGATACGGCATGTAACCAAATCAACAGTTTCACAATGAGCCCTAAAATCAAATGTGAGGTCCCTCCCCAAATAAAAATCCATTCCTTCTTCAACTAGAGTTTCATTGCTTATTCCCTCCCATTCCATGACCCCAAGAATATTTTCTTCTACCTCTTTCATATCAGACTCAATTTTCAAGGTTACATTAAAGGTAGGGCTAATCTCACCCTCTAGCTCAGTTTCTTTCCCTTGGCCCTCCTCTAAACTTGTGATGGGGGTTTCAAATGTTTCAAAATTTGTTATTTTAGAATTCTAATCCCACTCCCCATATTCAATTTTGGATGTCTCTTTCACCAAATCACTTTCCTTGGTAAGATTAGATTTGGATTCAAAGACATCATCCCCCAAATTCTTAGTTTTGTCTTGATTTTTGCCCTCAACCTTCCCCAAGGAATCCTTAATGACATTTTCTAATGAGTTGTTCAACAATGGACGGATATCAATGGTGGACTGAACCAATTTTAGGCAACTAGGTGTAGTCAAATTGGTCATTACAGGGCCTTGCTTCCTGTATTCAATAAGAGGGGTTGCTTTCAACAGCTTTCTTTTGCCTTCTTCCTCTAGTTGTTGGAACATATCCATCATGGCTTGTTGCCCTTTAATTAATTCTTGATTCTGTCTTTGTAACTCCAACTGAAGGCTATCAAGAATTGATCAGGTGTCACTAGGTTTCCCTTGGATTTGCTCCTTAGTATTTAAATCAGAGTTGGGAGGGTATGGTTGAGGATGTGTGCTAGAGTCTGTTTTGGGGTTTAAGTTTTTGGGTTGGTCCCTAATGAGACACTCATCATGATCTCTAATTACCCCTAATTAACTAGTCTTCCCAGTTAATTAGCTAGGGTTATGAATATATACGGGTTAATTATAGAATAAGGGATATTTAGTTAAGGACCTTAAAATAAGTGAAAAATGACATTTTATCATTCCATTAACATTATTAACAATTCAGATAATAATTAGACTTGAAATCCTATTAATCATTCCCTTAATTAATAAGATAAGTAACTTAAGTATAATGTATACCTAAGTATGTAATAACTTAAGTAATTTTACTTAATTTAAAAAATTAACTTGAGAAGGTCAAAACGTAAATTCAATGCAAAAAACATAATATTTACCTTATTTACTAACATATATAAAAAGTTGAAAAAGATCTAAATTAAAATAAACCTTCAAAACCTGGGTTTACATTTTAGTCCTTAATATTCATTACAGTACGGTCCTTTTTTCTCACATAGGTCCTTAAGTTTTATTACTTCTAAGTCCCTCTTTGTCTTCTTCTTCTTCTCCAGCCAAACAAACGGCTGGCGGCAAAGAGTCATCCCACCGCGTGATCACCGCCCTACCGACATCATTCCTCTTTGTCCAAGCTCTTGCAGCTTGCGCTCACCACCTACACTTCATCCATCGGTCTGGATTAACCGAGAATCCTATTTTTCAGTGGGATTTAACCACACCGTCATCGGAGATAACGACGGAGGTTAAGCTCCTCGAGCTTCTTCTTCGGCCAGACCCCTCCTCGCTCTTCGCCGCAAACTACTATAAATACCCCCTAACACCTCTGATTTTAGGTAAGTTGGCTCCATTCCCTCTTCTAACACTGTAGCCGACTTTGATAGGCTATTCTTCCAATCCTCCGACGATTCCCCATTCTATCTTCCTACTTTGTCCGTCCATCTTAAGTAGCCGAGGAGATTGCCCGTGGTCATCCACAGCTCTGACAAAGGCGCCGACCCTAGGATTCCTCTGCTCCACCTCAAATCTGCCCACCGGAGATCTTTCTTCAACCCTCTGATTTTGTTGTTTGCTATGAGACTTCGGCGGAACCCTATTGAACCCTTCATCCAGGTAACAGTAGACTAAAAGTAGTTGTAGGAGTAGGCTAGCTTAGTTAGGTAGTTTAGTTAGGTAGGTTAGAGTAATGTTAGAATTTAGCTTCATCTCCTCCGACTCTGACGAGTTCCTTGAGCTAGCCAGAGCTTTAATTTTTGCCTTTTAATTCACTGTACACCTTCCCTTAACTTCCCTGTTCACTTCTAATTCACTAAATAGTTTAACTAAATCACCTGAACGGCTAATTCAAATCTCACCTTCACCGACTACTTCACTATCCATTGTGACAGTAGTCGATTTAATTCCACCTTCACTGGGTTCTTTCATCACCTATCACCACTAATGAACCCTAATCGACATTATATTACCTATTATTATCATCTATAATTAAACGCCTAAATTTTAATTTAGCTCCTGAGCTCGCTGTCCATGGTGGCTCACGAACATTTCAAACTATAAATTAAATATATATTTATGATTAATAACATCTGTTGTTTTCATTTAACTTCTCAATCGAGTAGTTAAATCAAGTCCTGAGGTTAAACCATTCAAATCTTTTAAGAAACAAGCTTACTGTCAAATCTTTTATTTTAATGAACAAATGAAGAATTTAAGGTGATAAAGAGGTTCCTTGTAACCTCAGGATCATTATTAGATCAAAAATGGTTAATTTTATTAATTTGTACATGCAAATTACATTTTTACACTCACCGGAGCTCCAACGAGCTCTGACGAGCCATTTTTGTGTTGCAGCATCTTAAACATGCTAAGTGGGTCCAAAATAATAAAATAAGGATTACTAACTATTTTAAAGATATTTGTTTAAGGTTTCAACCACTGGAGCTTTAGATGTAACTTCTTCTTCCCCAACTCCGACGAGTTGGAGAAATCTGTTATGAAGGATTTAAGAAACACTTGAGGAGCTCAGAAGCTTCAGTGCGATGCATTGAAGCTCTTTTAACTCTCCAAACATTGTAACAAACTCTGATTAACTCTGTCGACCAAACACCTATTTCAGTTCAGGCGGTAAGCCTGAAACCCTAGAAATTAAGGATAGAACCCAAATCTGAAGATCTGAGTGAGTTCCAGATGATGAAGAGGCTCTGATTAAGGCATTAAATTCTTAGGTGGAAGCTTTAAATAGAAAGTCAATCTTCGAGCTTCCATAGTTAAACCTAAGTCTGATAGTGGTGTTCTGAGCTTGGATTGAGGAATTGAGATGTGCAAACTATTTCTGAGATTCTGTTTGATGTTTTTAGAAAGAATAAAGTAAGCTCAGATGATGTAATTAGTAAAGATTATGTTTCTGCCAATTTGGGTTACTCTCGAACCTAAACCAACAGAAGCACTATTTTGATGAAATTCAAACTTAAAACCTACCAAGATTGATTAGTTAAAACCCTTAGAATTAATCTAAATAGATTAGGAACACTTGAAAGTGTCTGTTGCACTTATTGAAATCCAAAAATCAACCTCTAAAGTTTTCAAAGAAGAGAAAAGCTTCTCTGCAAGTTCTGTAGGTCTTGAGAACTTAAAACCCACTTTAATAGAAGTAAAATTGCTTATATAACATATACAGACCTTCTAATAAATGAGAGAAGTCCATTTGAGGACTCTCCTGAGTTAAAACACTTTCCAGGCTTTTTATAAAACCTGTAGGAACCCCTGATTTCATCTCTTAAATTGAAGAGCAAAACATCATTAAATTAATAAATTTACCCTAAAATTATGTAGACTTCCCTTAGAGCTTTCCAACAAACTTGAAATCATCCAATTTGGAGCTCTGGGTAGAAAGTTATGATCAATTGAAATCAAGTCTGCAAGGGGAATGTTTGTCCCACCTCGGATATTCACGAGCACGCGCCTGGGTATAAAACTGTTTTGTTCCCTTGGCTGTGCAGTCGTCAGCGCTTGGTGCACCAATTCCGATTCCTTCTATCTGAGCATTGTTCTGAGTGTGCGGGCATATGCCTGCAGGTGTGTGCGCCCTTGGGGGCATGCGAATGTGAATGTGCCCTGGGAGGGCGAGTGTGGCCTGGGAGGCCGGGTTGAGCTGATGCGGCTTAAGACTGTGAACCAATTATCAAATGAACCAAAAACAAACCTAACTGAAATTAGGCGAGGACCGAGTAGGGTTAGGTCCCACCCTGGTCTCAGGGTGCTATGTATCCTCGAAAGGACCTCGCTGCAAATAAAAAAAAACTTTTCGTTTAAAAAGTAAAAAAACCCGATTCAGATGAAAGCTTAAGGAAAGAGAAGCTGCTAAAGGATACTAAGTGAGAAAGCATAGATGCTAAGGATTGTTAAGGAAAAAGACTAAGAAAGGAGAAAAACTAAGGGAAGAAGATAAGGCAGGAGAAGATTAAAGGGAAAAAGAAGAAGAGAAGGAGGATG
This sequence comes from Thalassia testudinum, assembly GCA_037157565.1. NCBI lineage: Eukaryota > Viridiplantae > Streptophyta > Magnoliopsida > Alismatales > Hydrocharitaceae > Thalassia > Thalassia testudinum. Next base: position 74,092,803 of record JAZHRO010000003.1, on the reverse strand, counting down.
AGAAGGCAGAAACAACACAAGAAGGAAAGAAGAAAGAGAGCTTGACAGAGAAGAAAATAAAAGAGAGAAAGAAGAAAAGAAAGAAAGAAGAAGATTAGAGGCTGAGAAAATAAAAAGGCATTAATACTTTGTTAAGGAAATAAATGAATTTTCTCTTGCATAATTACTTTTTGTTCTTAATTGTAAAAGGCATGCTTTACTTAGATAACTTTTTGCCTTAATTTCTTAGAATGAAATAAAATTGAATAACTAGCATGTTTACTTGTTAATAAAGTGCAACATTTTGTGTAAATATGTTTGCATATGGAATTTCGTATGTTCTTTATAATTAAATATTTTGACAAAATTCATGTTTTGAAAATGAAACTAGTTTTACCTCATAAACTTAAAGAGATAAAGAAAATTGGTGAATTTGGACAAAAATTATTATTCCTCCCAGTGAACGACCTGGACTCAACCAGTAAAAATTTCTAAAATGTTTGTTTAATTCGACCCTATACTACACAACTGACACAACTTCGAGTTAACCTAAGTGATTTCTTCTACTCTTAATTAAGTGAAATTAACTTAATTATTGAGTTGAGTGAAAACACGTACCAATCCACTATTCTATCACTTTTAGGGTCCAATTCTTCAAGAGGAACCTTTTTTTGTTTTGTCCTACTCCAGAATAATTGAGGTTCTATGTCCTCCACCCACTCAGATTCTTCTTCAGCGGTCCAAATCAGGGTTTGATCATTCTTGATTTTTCCAGGTTTATGATCATCATTTGATTTCCATTTTTCTAAAATCCGTTCCAATCCATAGGTCAGGTAGGAGAGATCCTTCAATTCAGATGACCTATCCTGGTTAGGGTCCTAGGAAGGGTAAGGGTCTTGGTGTTCTCCTAAAGTGTAGGCCCTATCAATTTGATCAGTGGCTGGGTGGGTCCTAAAAGAAGAGCCATCAAAAGGAGAATCAAGGTAAGGATCCTCAATGTTTGGATCATACCCCTTAGTGGGTGGGTTGGAATTATCGTAATAGGAAGTTGATGCATGTTGAGTAAAATTGGGATAGTTGGGATAAGGGGGTATTTTGGGTACTCAGGTCCTGGATTAAGTTCCTGACTAGGTGGTTGGTTATCCCAAGTAAACTGTCGATACAACCCACTTGGGCTAGCATACAAATCATGTTGTGGATAGTTGGGAAATGAAGGATAGGGATTGAACTCCATGGTTTGGAAGAAGTAGAGGGATGAGCAAATTAAGTGTGCACAATTGGGTGCAAGGACCCAATGCCAAAACAAGTGTTCTTTAGCAAGCAAGATTGTGATGTGTGATTTTTAGGGTTTGAATCTTGCTTTAATGGATTTTAAAAATTCCACTTGTTTACAAAATTAAGCAAAGCACAATTGTATAGTCACACAGTTGGTGAAGATTGATTTTCTTTAAGGCCTTTTGTGTGGTAATAAAATTAAAAACTCCCTAGTGTGGAAGATCCTAGGGTGTGCAGTTTCTACTCAATGAATCATTTTTTCTCTTTGAGATTTTGTCAAGGAGGGTTTAATCAAAACATGAAATAACCCTATCCTAACCGAAATCAAATGATCTTTTCGAAAAAATTAATCTTAGAATTTTTTGAGGATGATAGACCACCAAAATTCACATTTTGTCAGGAGGGGGTCAATCTATCCAGAACTTCTAGATTAGTGTGCAAGTTTAATATATTGATCAGAACAAGCAGTAATCGATTTCAAATACAAAAGTGTTCTTCAGATGAATTGTTGAAAATTTCAATATCTAGAAATATAAATCTCTTGTAAATATGAACTGCGTGGGGTTCACAACAGTATGAACACCCTAAAGATCTCCAAAACATAGGACATCCTCGTGGACTTCCAGTAGTGAATTTCTCACGGCCAAAGGACAAAAAGTTTGGCTCTGAAATTTGAAGGGGAGTTTGCCTACTAGAAGGGACACTACTGAGATTTTTTTCAAAACTTTTAGAGAAGTAGAGAGTTCTTTAATTGTGTCCTCAACCTAAGCCCAGAAAATGATTTTTCGAAGTTACTGGGTTGAAAATGTGGTGGTTGTGTTTTTCGTCAACAAACATAAGAGAGTTTTTTTTTATAACATCATTTTTTTCTCGATCTTAGGATAAGAAGTTACCTTTAGATCATGGGAAGACAAGATCTAGCCTTTGGGTCGATGGCGGTCTTCGTCTTGAGCTTCCTGCAACCTTAGGAAGAGGGTGAATAGCAAGTTAGATAACACACATATGAATACTAACTAAGAAGATGAAAGCGAATAAGAGATCCACTGCCTCCTCGGCAACAGCGCCAAAAACAGACATTCCCTGGATGCATTTGTGTAGAATCATTTGTTGTAGTGCATTTAACGACGTCAATTTTAAATAAAAATAAACAGATGTGAGTCTAAGTGTCGAACACCGGGAGGCGTGAAATCAGATTGAATACTCACTTTGTGCAACAAAGATTTGTCATTTGTTTCACTTGCAAACCAGATAGAACGAGAAAGAAAGGGAGAGAGAGAGAGAGATAGGGTTAGAAAATCATTATGATGAAGCAAGCATATCTAACTACGGAAGAGACAATTATGACAATAAAATAGAGCATATATTACAAAATTGATTTGGTTCCACGACTACAACGGTGATTACGCAACAATCATATGTCTTAATTGACATAAATTTTGCTAGGACTCAGCATAAGTTAGGGTAATTCATGCATGCATAAGCATTATCTGCATCTTTACTGCCTTCTTTTAGCTATATATAAAATAATGCTATAATGTGCTGATTAGGTGCATTATGTCAATTACAGGGAATAAGCTGGATCTGAATCTGAATCTGAAGCTGGATCAGGAATAATGGGTGCTGTAGCAGAGCTGGAGATGAAGACTTAGATTATATGTAGTAGATAATAATGTAAGGGAGTTAAGGTATGCTACTCTTTTAAGTAGGAATAAAGAAGTAAAATGTGAAGAGCTTAGGCCCATCCTAGTCCTAGGACAGCCTAGAGACTTCCCCAAGCCTTAGCCACCCTTAGATTAGGTCACCGCACCCTAGTAAACCATAGAACCCTAATTCCAACCTTTATCTAGATGTCTAGATGAATTACAGGATGCCCAGAACCCTTAGCCAACTCCCGCACACCTTAAACCCACTTCTGCAATGTTATTGGACATCCAAACACTTGGTTAACGTTCAATTTCTGCAGAATACCCAAGATAGAACCTTGAATCCCTCCTGACTGGATGTGTAGAAAACAAGTTTGCACTTTTGATTTTTCACTATAAGACGTCTCACACTTTTATTGGACATTTGGAACTGCTCTTCAGTTCCTGTTATGAGATTCAAGCCTTGATCTTGGATCTCTAGGTCCCTAAGCCCAATTCCAACCCCACAGGAACCTAAATTAAAGTGCCCTAACCCTAGTACATCACCTCTGGACCTCCCTAAGGACCTAATTAGGTCCTCACTAAACCTAATTGACTTGGATCTTAGTCAATTCCATCAACCTATTCAATTTGACTCATTGAGTCCAATTGAGCTCTAATCTCAGCACACACTACCCAATTGGTCTCAGTGAGAGTCTAATTGTCCTATACCTAAGTTAATTGAGTTATTTTACTATCAACTAAGTTTTCACACACCCAATTAAACTTGTATTAAGTTTAATTGCACTTTACCTTAGTGAATTAGTGTTTACATCCCTAATTTGAGACCTACCTTGACCTAAACCTACTAGAACCTAACCGAATCAACCTAACCACCTAAGTTTTGACTGACACACACCATCCACATGAAAATACCTAGCCTAGAGTTCTCTAGAGCTCTCTACATGTGTTGTTGCCTTGGTTGCTAAAATTACCAACCAAGAGCCGTTCAATTTTTAGATCCACATTTGGTGGATCTAAAAACCACCATCCATCCTCTCTCTCTCACTCTCCTACCAGCTCCCACCATAGGCCTCTCTAGAGAATTCCATAATTCTCTAGAGAGCTTCCCTTAGGTCTATAAAGAGACCTAAGTGGTGACCATTTGCACCCATCCCATTCTTCGCACTCATTCACACTTAGGTTAGCTACCTTCACCTTCAATCCACCTTCACGAGTTGTGCACCATCGAAGCCACCATCTCCACACCAAGATGCTGGATCATCTCCCCAACCTCTCTCCAATGGCAAGCCTAAGCACCATCAGCCTCCCCTCCTCCTCTCTGCCACTTAAAGGCCATTGGAGCCCACCTCTGAATGCCCTTCCTTTCTGCTAGATTAGTTGCTAATTATTCAAATTTATATGCTTGCATTTACTGCTTAGTAGTGTAGCTCTTATTCTCCCCCAATGATGCAAGCAAAAATACCCCCATAGATTCCTATATGCGATCATTTTCTGTTAGCTAGATTTATAATTTCTAGCATTCCTTTATAAGCTTTCCTCTACATTCCGTGTTGCAAACACCTTCCTGAATGAATGAAAGAAATTTTTCTATATATATGTCTATGTGTTGAGAATCAACATGAGCTTATTGTAATATATTTTATGCGATTAAAGTTGCCTGCTTTTAATTCCTGATATTCTTACAAGTAAGCATGTCGTACTTAAATACGTAATAATCATAAACCGCCATGCGATTTTTAAGCAAGTGGAGTGATAAAAGATAAATTTCAATTTTGCATAAATGCCACCTAGGTTTGAACAACCAGGACTCAAAATTTCGTTATCTTGTTATAAATATTTTTGTTTGATCGTATTGCACACTATACTACGATGCATTTTCCTATCAAAATGTACTCTACGACTATCAAATAAATTGCGCCATTACCAGGGAGGTAACATCGTTTCTTTTTATTTCAATCTTTCGAACCATCACTGACAAATCTTCCACTAATTTTTTTTTGGATGTGCCGGACAACACAGGAAAAATGGGAGCTGTGCACACAACGAGCACGAAAAAGGATTTTTAGGTGCACATCACACCCACTTTAGTCTTGGTTTTCTTTTGAACCCTAGGATTAGATTTTCTTCTAGCAATTTCTTTTGAAAAAAAATACATTCATTTTTGTAAAAAAAAAAAAAACAAAAAGGAAAATGTCAAAAATATCTAAGTAGTTAGATTAGGTTCCTTCTTAAATCCTAGGTTGGTTTTGAAAAGCAAAATATATATATATATTTGAAAATCCTTTGAAAAAAAAAAATCTTTCTTGAAAAATTAGTTTCAAAAAGTTTTTGGAAAAGAAAAAGCACATTTTTGGTGGAAAATTTGGATTTCCAACTCAAACACTTTTCAAAAGCTTTTCCAGCATTCTCTTATTTTTGGCCAAGGTTCAAAGTCTGTTTTAAAAATTTGATTGTCGCAAAATTAGTGAACAAGAAATTCTGTAATTCGAGGTAGACCTTCATTTTCAAACCTTCTTTCAAACGGCATCATTCTTTTGAAAAAATTCCAAGTATAAAATTTTAAAAAATTTGTAAAGTGCAAGGGGGTTAGATTGACCTAGATTTGAGATTTTCCAAAATTCAGAAAGCAATTCTGAGAACTCCATGAATATGTTTTGACTAAAAATTTAGGGGTTTGAAGGCTGATCTGATTGGATTTATTTTTCATATTTTTCCCAAATTTTTGAAAGTCATTTGGTATTGTTTCAAAGTGAAAAATCGACTAGGGGTCAAAATTCTAGATCTCTAAAATTTTAGTTTAAATAGTAAAAATTACAAAAAAATATTCTCTGAAAATATAGTTAAAAAATAAATGTACTCACCAAATTTAAAATTAATTGCATTCCAATTGTTGCCAGAGAATTGATTGTAATTTTTATGCTCTGCTGAAGAAGAAGAAAAAATAAAAGAACAAACCCTAGAATTACATGAACCCTAGGTTACATCTTTAGGGCTACAATCTAGAGACCACATTTGGGCTAACCTAGACTTAATCAAGTCAACCACCTAGCTGGTGAGTTGGTCACCTTGTGGGCCACTAACAAAAAACCCCAACTGAAGAAAATGGGCGAAAAATCAAGTCTAGAACACGAAATAAACCCGAATTCATTGTCATACTACTGGGTGCTTTAAAGCTCTTGGCTGGGGTAGCCGAGAGGTGGGAATTACTTTCAGTCAGTTGTATGATGAATTTTCTTTAGGAATTAGAACTTAAAATGAAAAATCTAGTCATCTGATTCATAAGGACTATCTGATTGACAGGGCCTTAGCCTTGTCTGGCATGGCTACACCAACCCAGGGGTTGGGTGGTGTTTGCAAGGAAGAAGGTCACTTAGACCTCAATTGGTTGAAACTTGGGAGCCACTCCAAAGGAGGTGAGTCACCTCACCAGGACCTACTTCGCCCCACACTTCTACTCTCGTAGCCACAATGGCTAATCCTAGACCTAGACCTAGTTCGGGTCAGGATATTGAAAATATGAACCAGATGGCTCATCTGGAAGCTCGGGTAGTGGAATATGAGGATTGGCATCAGCAGAGCATGGACCGCATTTTGACAGCGCTTGACAGGATGCAGCATCCACAGCGAGGAGAACAACTATGGCATTTCTATGATCCAGTGGCACCAATCGTCGTCGCTTTTGTTAGAATTCCCATTGGCGGAGATACATTTGAGCTCAAGCCTAACGTGATCGATTTGATTAGCACTCACTTCTATGGAAACTCAAGCAAAGACCCATTCTAGCACCTAAAGGACTAGAGTCGACTCGAAGAAACGATTCGACCTAGCAACATTGATCTTGGAATTGTTCTAATGAAGCTTTTCCCATTCTCTCTGAGGGAAAAAACTTCATACTGGTTGAAGACCATTAGGAAGCCAATTGGAACTTGGCCAGAATTAGGACGTGAGTTCCTGCAAAAGTTCTTTCTAATTGGTTGAACAAACGTGATGAGGCGTGCAATCACAACCTTCTCCCAAGGAGCTGGGAAGAAGTTGTATGAAGCCTTGGACCAATTTCATGACCTTCTCCGGAAATGCCCGCACCATGGTATACTTAGATGGCACCTAGCTCCAATCTTTTACCATGGGCTGGATGACATACATCGGTACCTGATCATGCATCAAGTGGCAGGAATTTCCTCTAGAAAGATGGGAACAACACATTTGAGCTATTCGAATCTTTGGCAGAGAATTCAATGAATGCCACATCCATGAACCAGTTCCATTGGCCTGGTCAATAGCAGGTTGGTGTCCATGAGGCTCACACCGAGTCTATTCGAGCCGACATGGATATCATCGTCAAGTAGCTGGATGGGATAAACCTAATTGAGAGAAAGATTGACCAGACTAGTCAGGGTCAATCTAACATGAACTCTGCCACTTCAAGACCCTCCTATGCACCCTGAGCCCCTCCTACCTGAGTTAATCTACTCACTCACGATGCATCTTCTCCTTATTTACGAGATCCTGCATATCAGGATCCCGTAAACAATCTAGATCTGGCACCTTATGACCAGGGTTATGCACCACCCACAGATTATAATACGTATCCCCTTGACGGATATACGTCTCAGACATCTTTGGCCTACGAGGACGTCAGTTTTATCCAAGGATATAGGCCTAATAACTCATATTCAGAGACGTATAACCCTGGTTGGCTCCAGCATCCGAACTTCTCCTGGTCTGGTAATTCATAGATACCACATCAAAATCCACACTACCAGACCGGGCAATATGGAATGTGCAAAACTTGTACCCTAGGCAGCAGCCATTCCCATCTCAACAGCAGCAACCCTATTATTTATACCAGCCCTACACCAAGCTGCCAGTCACCCTCCAAAGCGGGATGACCCTTTGGAGACATTGAAAGAGGAGCTGCAAGAATCGATGAGGAAATCTACGTAGGATAGCTTGCAGATTATGAAGGTGGTGGCTGATCAGATACAGACTATACAGAACACGCAAAATCAACTGTTGCAGGAGCATAGGACTCAGGAAACCTTGCCCTCCCAACCTGTCCCGAACCCTTGATAAGTGCAGAACCAAGGCACCCAACCTAGGTTTCAGGTACCACAGGGACAGGCACACACCATGTTACAGGTGCCTCCTGCACCACATGGTTATTCTGAAGGCTAGCTGCCTTCGATGTAGAACCCCGCATACTCTGCCCCTTCTGCTCCCCCACCACCTCACGAGCAGCAAGCAGATGCAAATGCTGTCTAATTGAGGAATGGAAGGAAGACATTCAACCCACCACATAGGCAGGTGGGTCTTGATTTTTCTCACCCTTCACCGTAGATGGGTTTGACTCCTTCGTCTCAAGAGCCACCAACGGTGGATAAGTGTAAGAGGCCACTTGAGCTTGAGATTCCCATCCCTTTTCCTGAGGCTCTAACTTGGAATGTAGTACAGAAGGACACACAAAATTTTGAGGATCTGAAATCAACGCTCAAGGAAGTACATATTCAGGTCCCCTTCCTCTAGGCAATCGATCACATTCTCGTTGCCGCTAGGTTCTTCAAGGACTATTGTACCCCAAAGTGACAGCCCATAATTGGATGATAGGTGGTACTGTCAAAAGAGGACAACGTCGTGATTCTAGCAAACTTGTTGCTGAAAAAGAAAGTACTTGGTACCCCACTTATATTTTGCTTCCTGTAGGGTTCTCCATTTGATCGAGCCCTTCTAGATCTAGGTTTGTCCATCAACCGAACTCCCACTCCCGTATTTGATTGATTCCGATTTGGGGAGTTAAAGCCTACCTCGGTCACGATTTAGCTGGTTGATAGATCAGTCAAAACACCGAGGGGGGTGGTTGAGAATGTGATCGTGAAAGTCCACGGATTCTACTTTCCCGCAGACCTTTTCATTCCTGATATGGAGGTTCCTCCTAATCTCTGAGATGCACCAGTTATTTTGGGTCGCCCATTTCTAGCGACAACCCGAGTGAACATTGATTGTGCATCCAAGTGTATGGAGATAGCCCTAAGCAATGAGCGACTTTGACTTGACATATTCAGGGCAGCAAAGAATTTCCACTGTGATCGCATTGAGGAGGATGGTGAAGACAAAGATTCGGCATACTATGGTAACGTTGGGCTCCTTTGTGACGACCCAATGTCTCATTCGTCTGCACTATCAGGGTTCTGAGACCTCGATCCACACAGGACTGAGACCACTGCACTAGACATATCTCCCCAAGGATCCGACTGTTTAGGGTGTGCTTCTAACCACAGCACCCCTGAATCTAGCTATTCTGATCCGCACACTGCTGAATCGCCCCTGTTGTTGCAGGAAGACGTGACCACAGCTAACGGGTTTCCCGTTAATGCGATCGCAATCGATTATCTCACAAGAAGAAAATCAGCGGGAACTCATGTGCATACAGATTAGCAGATTGCCACCCTCGAGTTTGCTCCTCCTACTCTCATTTCTAACTCTGACCCACCCGTGATTGAATTGAAGCCCTTACCTGACTCACTTAAGGATGTGTTCTTGGGTGAAAGTGAGACATACCCAGTCATTGTTAATGCCCACTTAACCCAAGAATAAGAGCATCAATTGATTTTTACGTTACAAGACCATAGGGCTGCTATAGGGTGAAGTATTACTGATCTCCACAGTATTCGCCCCTCGTATTGCACTCATCACATTTACATGGATGAGGGGGTGAAACCTTCGAGACAACCTCAAAGACGGCTTAACCCGAATATGCTAGAGGTTGTTAAGAAGGAGATCACCAAATGGCTAGATGTAGGCATTGTATACTCAATCTCTGACTGCCAGTGGGTGAGTTTGATCCAGATAGTGCCCAAGAAAGCGGGACTCACCGTTGTGGAAAGTGATAAGGGCGAATCCCTCCTGACCCTCACTATGACATCTTGGTGGGTTTGCATTGATTATAGGAAACTAAACATGGCTACCCAGAAGGATCACTTTCCTTTGCCTTTCATTGATCAGATCTTGGAACGGTTAGCCGGATGTAATTTCTTCTCCTTTCTGGATGGATACTCCAGGTATAATCAAGTAGCGGTTAGCCTAGAGGATCAAGACAAGACCACATTCACATGCCCCTTTGGAACATTCTCTTTCAAGCGGATGCCTTTTGGCCTCTGCAACACACCAGCAACATTTCAGTGTTGTATGATGGCCATCCTCTCTGACATGATTGGGGACTATGTGAAGGTATTCATGGATGACTTCTTCATTTTCGGAGATGACTTCGCATCTTGTCTTGATAACCTCACCAAGATCCTAAAATGGTGTATTGAGGTTAATCTAGTTCCATCCAGGAGAAAAGCCATTTCATGGTAAGGGATGGCATAGTACTAGGGCACAGGATCTCTAAAAATGGACTCGAGGTTGATCGAGCTAAATCTGAGATTATTTCCCACTTACCGCCACCTAGCTCGGTCAAGCAGATCAGATCATTCTGGGGTCACGTCATCTTCTATAGGAGATTTACATGCGATTTCTCAAAAATTGCACGATCTTTGATGAATCTCCTTCATGCCGATGCCCCAATTGAATTTATCACCTCGTGTCTCAGCGCCTTCAAGACTTTATGAAGCACTATCTCTGATTCCCCGATTCTCCAACCACCCAACTGGTTGCTTGCTTTTGAGATGATCTGTGACGCTGATAACATTGCATCTAGGGGTTACAATTCTATTAAATGGGATCCATCTTAAGAACAAAATGCACAGACAACACATCATAAATAGAATGGGAGCATTGGATGCATCATACAACAAGATTGCCTATAAAATAGTATTAACGGCCATTTGTATAAGTACTTGTCAAAGTAGGCCTCACATGAGCAATCGGACCACAAGGATCGATTCAAAGTGACAAACGGAGTCCAACGGACTCAAAATCAGCCAAATCCGATATCCGGAGCTCCCGCAATGGCCCCAAGAAGTTCTGACCATTGATATGATGATCAATGGCCCACGGTGCGCCACGTGCAACTCGCTCACTGCATCTAGACTGTCGCCTGCTTCCACCTTCACCCAATGATGAATCTTAGTCGTCGATCTTTGATTGGATGGCCGAGAACACCTACGTACCCGACGCTTGCCGCGGCAATCCGCTGCGACAATGCAGAGGTCGGCGCCCCAACTTCGCAACCAGGGGCGCGAGTTCGAAACGTCCGTCGCTGCCCAATTTCTTCGTGATTTGAGGCACGCATGAATTCTACCGCCCGATTGGCAATGAACGGTGCAGATGGAGCCGCACGGCTCAACGGATGCGCACGATGATGTGGTAGATGCACGTGCCTCAGCAGGATCCGCACCAGCGCCCCACGTGGAAGCTCAGTCGTCCGATCTTCGATCGGATGGCTTACGACGCGCGCATGCGAATCAGGCACGAGGAGGAATGGATATGCGTTGGCGACCGATGGGCAGGGGGCTTCACCGACAGATTTAGTATGGGTTTAGCGATGTCCCGGAGTCGCTGAAGGCCATACTTGAATTAGAAAACCCTTTTGCCTATATAAACCCCATCCAACCACCCATTCAAGGCATTCACTCCACTTGCAAGTGTTCTACCCTCCTCCAAGCTACCATTAGCCCTCTTTGTAATCACCGGAGATGACGAGCCACAGATGGAGCCCCCTGCACTGCCGTGGCTGCCTCGCCGTCCTCTCTCTCTCTCTTTCCCTCTTTATCTTAAGCTTTACTTATGTTCTAGCATTTATCGAGTTTTGTAAATATGAATTAAAGTTGCATGTTAAATGAAGTTATTTTCTATTCAAATGCCTGCTCTCTTCTATGTTCGAATTGCATGCTGTGAATGAAGAAATTCTAACCCTACTCTGTCTCTCTCTTTCTCCCTCTCTCACTTGCTTTTCACCCGTGCCTTTTTGCAAGCAAAACCCCACGATTTTAGTGACATTAAGTGGCAAGAAAAATCTGATTTTCACGCCTCCCTGACATTGACACTCGAACTCACAACCGTTTCTTCATTTTAAAATCGACGTTGCGAGTGCAAGCTATAACGACTCTTCTAAACAAACGCACCCACACGCACGTCAGTTTTTGGCACCATTGCCGGGGAGGCCATGGATTTATTTTGTCACTTCCATTTTATATCTATGCTCACATCGTCTAACGCCTTTTCTCCTTCTACTTGATGGCTGCAGAAATTCGATGCTTGGACAGCAAAGAAGTGCAACTCATGACGGTAACAAGGGAGTAGGCACAACAAGGACCGGTCGTGAGTATTTCTTCACTCATGGTTGTTTGCTTGCTTAAAATTCTAAAAAAATCGTAAAATTGAAAAAAATTGGCGTGGTGTATGATTGCTTGACCCACATCCTTAACATATCACCCAACAAAAAAAATACACTCTAACATTCTGAATAAATTCTTGGAGTGTTCTTTTTTCTTTTTTAGTGGTGTTTGCGAAACCACATTGAATTGACGTGAACCGCACCACTCTACCAAAAAATCAACTCATCTAATAGAAGCTGCATGATCACTAGGATGAGTACATTAGGGTTTCGAAGCCTCTACACAACAAAAGGAAATCTACTTTCATCGAATTGTGTGCAAAACTTGACGTGCCCACTGAAACTTATCTGGAAATATTAGGACACATAAAACATTAAAGACACCACACCTTAAAAAAATCCTTGCTTGAAAAACATGTTTTGATAGGAGCACATACACTGAAAGTGGAAAATTAAGAGGCACTACCCCAATCAAGGCCTCATCACATAACCCTAGCAAAAGCACTATCCTAGCCCTTTTAAAACAGAGTAGATGTGCCATAAGCAGGACTGGGTTAAGTCTTAAGAGGCGAGGTTTTGTTCACTAGGCACTTGGCTTTCATTCCCTTAGTAGAATCTGGTGACTAGGCTGCAGGGCAGCATCAAATGGCCGTGGTTGTGGGGTCTATGGAACCGGCAGTGCAAGCCAAAGGAAGAACCTTCCCTACAATCCCCTCTTAATCAACCTGGCCAGATTAGCTTTGGGAGGGGGAGTACAGTGCTCACGGACTTAATCACCCTTTTTGAGATTTCTAGGTCCTCTAAGGAATACACCATAAGGACTAGGCTTGTTTGCTTGGTTGAACACACAACTCTCTCTCATCTGTTCTTCCCGCATCCCTCCATTTCTTCAAAACCATGGATTTCAATGGCTATCCATCTTACCCAAACTACCCCCAACATGATTTGTATGCTAACCCAAGTACACCATATCCACAGCCTACTTGGGTTAACCAACAACCAAGTTGGGGGTATGACCTAGAATATCCCTCTTGGCCCAACTGTCCCAGTTATGACCAAATAGCACCAACCTCTTATTGGGATACACCCAACATATCCAAACAAGGGTATGATTCAATTCATGGAGCTCCATATCTCGATTCTCCTCACGACGCCTCATCATTTTGGTCCCACGCGCTCTCAACCACTTTGGTAGGACCAACACTTTAGGAGAACACCAAGAACCCTACCCGTCTCAGGACAATAACCAAGAAAGGTCATCTGAATTTAACAACCTTTCCTACTTGACCTTTGGATTGGAAAGAATTCTAGACAAATGTAAATCAGAGAATGATCTGAAATCTAGGCTAGGCCAAGATCATCAACCTTTGATTTGGTCCCTTGATGAAGAATCTGACTGCGAGGAGGAATTAGAACCTCAACTATTCTGGAGTAGGTCCAAACAGAGAATGGTTCCTCTTGAAGAACTGGACCCTGAATAGGATAGAATAGAGGGACCCAACCAAGAACCTAAACCCCAATATGGATTCTAATCCACAGCCTCAACCACACTCTATTAACTTGGGTTTCAAGGAGAAAATCCAAAGGACACCAAACGACACCTTGTCAATTCTTGATAACCTCCAATTAGAGTTACACAGATAGAATCAAGAATTGGTAAAAGGGCAACAGGCCTTGTTGGATATGTTCCAACAATTCGGGGAGGAAGGCCAGAGAAAGCTGTTGCACACAATGCCATTCATGGAATTCGTAAAGCAAGGACCTACCGTATTCAATTGGACTACACCCAGTCACCCTGATTTGGTTTAGTCCACCATTGATACCCCCTAGGAGTTGGCCAACTCAATGGATAAGGCCATTGGGGATTCCTCGGAACACAATTTGGGGAGAAATGATGACAAACATAAGGAGGAAACTGAGAATGTGAGGGGAGATGCCTTGGAATCTGAATCTAATCGGCCCGAGAGAAGTGATTCGGTGGGAACAATAGCCAACATAGGAGATGGGGAATGGAGTTACAATTTCAAAGAAATCGATTATGAATCAGTTGGAATCCCCAACACAAATTTGGAGGAGGGTCGAGAGAAAGAATTTGAACTAGAGGATGGAATTGGCCCTACCTATAATGCAACCTCAAACAGTGAATCTGATACAAAGGAGGTTGAATAAAATATTCTTCAGGTGAAAGGCTTGGAGAGAATGAGCAATGAAACCGTAGTTGCAGAAGAGATGGATTCGTCTTTGGAGGGAGACCTCATGCTTGATTGTAGGGCTCATTATGAAACTCTTGATTTTGTTACCTACCTTACCAGAATAAAGATCCCGCAACCCGAATGCACTAGAATTGATACACCTCTGGCGGATTATAATTTTATGGGGACACAAGCTGAGTGTAAAACCTACATCTTTAGTGTCTGGCATGTCATATTTGTGGTGTGCTCATCCACATCAACTTCTTTACATGCCCGCAGACTAAGAGAGGATCAGACATGGGCATGCATGATAGACATGTTGCAGAATTCCTACCCTTTCAGAACAGGACTCCACCGCAACCTTGTTCACATCTATAGACTTCTGATTCTGGGTCTGGTTGATTTTGTACATGCCTCCTTGACCTAAACCATTCCTCTTTGTGTACTACGCCCAGCCGAAGGCATTAAACTCAGCACTTCCTGGGAGGCAACCCAGAGGATTTAGACTGATCAGGTATCCTACGTCACTCAGGTAATATCCTTTGGAACCCTTCTTGCATCCATGTATTTGTCAATGAGGACATTGTCCAACTTAAGCATGGAGGGTGTGGCAAATTGCATGATCCTGAGCTCATTTAATCAGTCTGAATAGAAAAAAAAATGAATTTAGGAAGAAAAATTTAGGCATTAGAAATTTGTCAATAGTGGGAAATAATACGGAAAGAAGTTAAAACACTTAGACTTTTCAGGCCTTCAGGCTTAATCAGCCCTGGTGTCTATTGGAATATGGATTTAGATTCAAATCCTTGCAACCTTAAGCTACTCTAATCCACTAACTAAATAAGGTGATAAGTATACGACTTATCAACACACCCTCTAACTCAGAAAGACTTTTAGTCTACACATCTGCACACTTTTTTGCATAGACTCACACCTAAGAGATTCTGGCAGAAATTGGGTAACTAATGAACACTCTAGGGTGGTATGGCTACCAGGTTATCGTAGGTAACAACCCATTAGCAGGTTGCCTATAGCCCAGCCACGAGACCACCCCTTCTTCATTGCCTCTAGGTAAATTTGATATCAGGGAAGGCACCTACCAAATAAAAAAAATGGAGAGAAAAAAAAAGAACAAAATAAACCACACCTCACCGCACGAGTATGGTTGGCAAGTGATCATAGGTAACAGCCATTGGTCGGTTGTCTAGAGCCTAGCTCAGTAAGTGCACAAAAAGAATCAAAACACTTAAGGAAGAAGTGGGGAAGTAGAGCAAGCCAGGGAGATATACATTAGAAAAATCTTTGTGTTGACCCCAACTAAAACAAACGTAGGGAGAAAGCTACCGATCGAACAAATACGCCTTCAGGCAAAACACCTCCTCTTCCGGTCACTTACGAGCGTAGAAACCCGATGTCTGTCTAAATTACCATTGAGTGAGTCTATCACAATCTTCACACTAAGATGCTTAGCACTTATAGTTTTGTCCGAGTTTTGGATGTGTTGGGTAGCCATAAAAAGTTACCAACACACTCCAAATTCCAAAAAAATATAAAAATAAGTAAAAAAAAAAATATATATTTACTTACATTAACGCAAGGACTCGGGCGATTCTTGTTTTGGAAGGCACCTGGGTGCTGCTTAGTCTTTGTAGATTAAAATCTTAGTATATTTCCGCCTATTGACAAGTAACAAAGTGTCTAAGTAGTTACTTCTTAAATTCTGACTGGAAATAAAGGCTAGAAAAAACCTTGCTAGGGACTAGCAAGGAGTAAGCACGGGGGTGTGATAACACTGCATCTCAGGGTGATAATTCTGTTAAATGGGGTCCATCTTAGGAACAAAATGAACAGACAACACATCATAAATAGAATGGGAGCATTGCATGCATCATACAACAAGATTGCCTATAAAATAGTATTAATGGCCATTTGTATAAGTACTTGTCAAAGCAGGCCTCAGATGAGCAATCGGACCACACGGATGGATTTAGAGTGACAAATGGAGTCCAACAAACTCAAAATTGGCCAAATCTGATATCCGGAGCTCCCGCAATGGGCCCAAGAAGTTCTGACCATTTATCTAATGATCAATGGCCCACAGCGTGCAGCGTGGCACTTGCTCGCTGCATCCAGACCATCGCCCGCTTCCACCATCACCCGAGGATGAATCTCTATAGTCGATCTTCGATCAGACGGCAGAGAACACCCACGTGCTCGACGCTTGCCGCGACAATCCGCTGCGACAGTGCAGCGGTCAATGCCTCAACTCTGTAAGCAGGGCCGCGAGTTTGAAACACCTGCCACTCCCCAATTTCTACGGGATTTGAGGTGCCCACGAATTGGACCACCCGATCGGCAGCGAACAGTGTAGATGGAGCCGCGTGGCGCAATGGATGTGTGCGGAAGCTCATGCACGTGATGACGCGGTAGATGCGCGCGCCTCAGCGAGATCCGCACCAACGGCCCGCACGGAAGCTCAGCCGTTAGATCTTTGATCCGATGGCTTACGACTCGCATGCGCAGATCAGGTGGAAAGAAGAACGGACACGTGCTGGCGATCGATGGGCAGGGGGCTGCAAGAACAGATTTAGTATGGGTTTAGCGACATCCTGGATGTTGCTAAAGTCCATACTTGCATTAGAAAACCCTTTTTCTTATATAAACCCCATCCAACCACCCATTCAAGGCATTCACTCCACTTGCATGTGTTCTACCCCCTCCTAGCTACCATTAGCCCTCTTTGTAATCACCGGAGACGATGAGCCACCGACGGAGCCCCCCTCCAACGCCGTGGCTGCCTTGCCATCTTCTCTCTCTCTCTTTCCTTCTTTATCTTAAGCTTTCCTTTACTTATGTTCAAGCATTTATCTAGTGTTGTAATTATGAACTAAAGTTGCATGTTAAATGAAGTTGTTTTCTATTCAATTGCCAGCTCACTTTTATGTTCGAATTACATGCTGTGAATGAAGAAATTCTAACCCTACTCTCTCTCTCTCTCTCTTTCCCCCTCTCTCACTCGCTTTTCACCCATGCCTTTTCACAAGCAAAACCCCACGATTTTCATGACATTAAGTGACAAGAAAAATTCGATTTTCACGCCTCCCTGAGATCGACACTCAGACTCACATCCATTTCTTCATTTTAAAACTGACGTTGCGAGGGCAAGCTGTAACGACTCTTCTAAACAAACGCACCCACGTGCATGTCAGGCGCTTATGATTTTGCTGTTGGTGCAATTTTAGGCCAGCATCGGGAAAAACAACCTTTTGTCATATACTATGCTACCAAGACGCTAAGTGAGGCTCAGCACAAGTATACTGTCACCGAAAAAGAACTGCTGGCAGTAGTATTCGGGTTGGAGAAATTCATATCTTACCTTTTACGGTCCAAAGTCATCATCTCCACTGACCACTCCAACCTCCGACATTTATTGGCAAAGAAGGATGCTAAACAACAACACATTAGATGGATCCTTCCATTGTAGGAATTTGATATTGAAATCTACGACAAAGCTGGAAAACAGAATGTTGTGGCAGATCACATATCCAGGCTAGACCTAGACCACATTCCTTATTCCTTGCCTATCCAGGAGCAATTTCTGGATGAATCTCTTTTGGTAGTTCATTATGTTGAGTTCCCTTGGTGCGTGGATATCGCGAACTACCTTGCCGTAGGCAAGATTCCCGCGAACCTATCCAAGGACCAAAAACTCAAATTCACTGTAGAGGCCAAACTTTACCTCTGGGATACCGACTGCTCTTTCGCATTGGAGCAGATCAGATTATTCGAAGATGCATCCCTGGTTCTGAGATCCCCAGTGTGTTATCTTTTTGCCACAATGATGCTTGTGGTGGTCATTTCTCGGGATGGAAAACTGCTGTAAAAATTTTGAATATCTTTTGTACGGCTGTTGACTATTTCTCAAAGTGGGTCGAGGCCATCCCAGTGAGACGGGCTGATCATAAGACCATCATTTCTTTCGTACGGCAGTACATCATCACGAGATTCGAAATGCCCCACGCTCTAATTAGCAACGGGGCATGCCACTTCATCCACACCCACTTCAGGTCATTATTAAAGAAATATAGGGTACATCACTATATAGCCACCCTGTATCTCCTATAGACTAATGGGCGGGCTAAAGTGTCTAACCATTAGATGAAGCTAATTTTGCAAATGATGGTTAAATCAGATAGGAAGGACTGGTCTGATAAATTTATTGATGCACTCTGGGCATATCAGACCACATACAAGGCCCCACTTGGACTGTCACCATATCGCATGGTATATGGAAAGGCCTATCACCTTCCTGTAGAGCTGGAACACCACGCCTTTTAGGCGGTGCAAAAATGCAACCTTGACCTTGATGCAGGTGGTTAAGAACGGAAACTCCAGGTCAACGAATTAGAAGAGATCAGGCAGGAGGCCTATGAGAACGCATTGATATACAAGGACAAGACCAAGGCCTTTCATGACCGCCACATCCGTAGGAAAGCATTCACGCCCAACCAGCACGTTTGGTTGTTTGATTCACGATTAAAACTATTCGTAGGGAAGCTCAAGTCCAAGTGGACTAGCCCGTATGTTGTGATTCATCCATACCCTAATGGGGTAGTCCAGATTAGCGACCCAAAATCTAACCATATATCTTTGGTAAATGGATAATGTCTCAAGCCATTTTTGGTCCAGGAACATCCTCCACCTGATGAGATCATTCATCATATTGAGGATGTGTAATTGAATTCTCTCCTAGCTGGAGGCGATAAACTCAGCACCTATAGATAGTTGCTATCCCGCATTCCACTATCATATATACATAACCATTTTTGTATATAGCATATTTTTCTTTTAGCATATTTTCTTTCTACATATTACATATTGACAGGTTAGCTGGTGCTGAATGTATACTCTCAGGAGCAAGTACAAGTGATTTCTACCCATTCTCTCCCTACTGTATTTATTTTCTTTTACATTCATGCATGAGGGCATGCAAGAACTTAGGCATGGAGGGGTAGATACAACAAAAATGAAAATTTTTATGCCAACATTTAGGAAAACCTCGAAGCTGCATGTAAAACGTACTTTTGGACCCTAAATAAAAGAACAACCGACTCCTCCTCCAATGCTCGCATTGGAGCTAAAAATTGTCTGCAACAGCCATGTCCGACTCACTAACTCACCTTGTGTTCTAAATTTTGGGTCAAGCTGAATGTAACCCTATAAAGGAATTTCATGAAATACAAATTATACGAGGTTACTTGTTTATAGCATACATACATATTGCATTCATGAATAAGATTATTTTATTAAGAGAATGCATTAGGGATTTTATCCTCTCGTTGATTCCTGTAATCTGGAATCTAGTACAACCTTTCACACACATAGAATTTGCGATGGATTCACGGTGAAGGCTAATAGATGTCTTTAGCCTGTCGAGAAGAAACAGTGCTCCTTTTCCTGAACCCTTCGATAGTGTTTTGGGAGTCAGGCAGATTTCCCTTCAAAAATCCACCAAATAGTGTGAGATGAGAGTAGAGTGTACTGGTGCTCTAAGATTAGTGCATGGAATCCAGAGTCCTAGATAATTAAGTGATGATACTCTGAGATTAGACATATTTTCGCTATTGGTTCCTGCGTATACATTTTGTGTGAATTTTGAGAGCCACAAAATAAGGCAAATATGCGGAGAGCGAGTTTTCATAAAACTAGGGCTAAGGTGGATGGTTATGACCATTCTTTATGGAATCTGCGGCTGAATGAGGGTATTGATGTCAAAGTCAGAAATGCACCGTCCTATCCTTTTCTCTCGATGCCGTGAGTAGGCACTTCCACCAAATAAGCCACGCAATGTCTCTTCAGTACCACCAATCCCTAATAATTCCTCCTCAATAAAGTTCATGGATGTGTCCTAGTTATGTTATGTTGAAAAAGGAAAGAAAAAGAAACAGAAATGAAAATGAAATGAAAAAAAAATGTTGAAAAGAAATAAAAATTGAAAAAACAAAGAAAAAAGTGTGAATATTAATTTAGTTGCATTGAGACAATACCACTAAATAAGTTTGAGATCCACCAAATATGGCCTTAACCTACCTTTCTTGTGTTTCTTACCGCCCGAATACTGGCTGAGGATTTCCAACTTAGTGTTAAGCTTATGAGAACTCAACTAAAGTGTTAATGCCAAGTGAGACCACCAAATACAGGTCATATGTGTGAATCTGGTGAGATTGTGAGCTCCAAGAAATAGAAAGAAAAGAAAAGAAAAAGAAAAAGAGTAAGAGAGAATGAATACAAACTGATCAAAGAGAGCATAATTTTTCTCATCTTCCTCTGAGTTGAGTTACTTAGTAATATGGGAATCTAGATTATGTAGCACTAATCTCTATGTACCACCAGTCGAGAGTGAGCCACCAAATATATAATGTTTTCGCTCAAAGATTCTCTACCTAAGCCTAAAGCCGGGGTGAAATTCATAGAATATCTTGAATACCCCGAGGGAGGAAGTCCACCTCTCCTGTTAGAATTTTTACTAGTGGTCAAGTATAGGCTTTAGAGGTGTATCAGTTTTTCACTCGAATCCGTTGCAAAAGCTACATAGCTGCACTTTCACGATTGTCTGGATTTCTAGAGCATAGAATGAAAACAAAAAGGACAAAAATCACTATGCATACACTTGATAAAATAATCAATCCCTTAGGGACCCTTGCTGTGAATAATTTAGTCTTGCATTTGCTAGGGACAAACAAGATTTAGGCATGGGGGTAAGATTGTGCAGCAATCAAAGGTCTTAATTGACCAAAATTTGGCTAGGACTCAACATAAGTTAGGGTAGTTCATGCATGCATAAGCATTATCTGCATCTTTACTGCCTTCTTTTAGCTATGTATAAAATAATGGTACAATGTGTTGATTAGGTGCATTATGTCAATTACATGTAATAAGCTGGATCTGATGCTGGATCAGGAATGATGGATGTTGCAGCGGAGCTGGAGCTGAAGACTTAGATTAGATGTAGTAGATAATAATGTAAAGGAGTTAAGGTATGCTACTCTATTAAGTAGGAATAAAGCAGTAAAATGTGAAGAGCTTAGGTCCATCCAAGCACTAAGGTTGCCTAGAGACTTCCTCATGCCTTAGCCACGCATAGTTAGGCCACCGCACCCTAGGAAACCTTAAAACCCTAATTCCAACCTTTATCTGGACATCCAGATATATTATGAGACGTCCAGAATCCTTAGCCAACTCCCACACACCTTAAACCCCCTTCTGCAGTGTTTTTGGATGTCCGGACACTTGGTTAGATGTCCAATTTCTGTAAAATACTCAAGACAAAACCATGAATCCCTCCTGGCTTTGATTGGATGTCTAGACAAAAAGTCTAGACTTTTGATTTTTTACTATAAGACGTCTGACACTTTTATTGGACGTCTGGAACTGCTCTCCAGTTCTTGTTTTGAGATTCAAGCCTTGATCTTAGATCTCTATGTCCATAAACCAATTCCAACCCCAAAAGAACTTAAATTAAGATGCCCTAACCCTAGTACATCACCTCTAGACCTCCCTAAGGACTTAATTAGGTCCACACTAAACCTAATTGACTTGGAAGTTAGTCAATTCCATCAGCCTATTCAATTGGACTCATTGAGTCCAATTGTGTCCTGATCTCAGCACATACTGTCCAATTGGACTCAGTAAGAGTCCAATTGACCTATGCCTGACTTAATTGAGTTATTTTACTCTCAATTAAGTTTTCACACACCCAATTAAACTTGTATTATGTTTAATTGGTCTTTACCTTAGTGAATTAGGGTTTACAACCCTAATTTGAGACCTACCTTGACCTAAACCCACTAGAACCTAACCTAATCAACCTAGCCACCTACGTTTTGACCCACTCACACCCACACACACCATCCACATGAAAATACCTAGCCTAGAGTTCTCTAGAACTCTCTACCATGTGTTGTTGCCTTGGTTGCTAAAACTAGCAACCAAGAGCCATTCAATTTTTAGATCCACATTTGGTGGATCTGAAAATCATCATCAATCCTCTCTCTCTCACTCTCCCACGAGCTCCCACCATAGGCCTCTCTAGAGAATTCCATAATTCTCTAGAGAGCTTACCTTAGGTCCATAAAAGGACCTAAGGGATCGCCATTTGCACCCATCCCATTCTAGGCACATTCATACTTTGGTTAGCTACCTTCACCTTCATTCCACCTCCACGAGTTGTGCACCATGGAAGCCACCATCTCCATGCCAGGTTGCTGGATCATCTCCCCAACCTCTCCCCAGGGGCCGACCTAAGCACCATTGGCAGCCCCTCCTCCTCTCAAACACTCAATGGTCATCGGACCCTGCCTCCGAATGCCCTTCCTTTCAGCTAGATTGGTAGCTAGTTCTTCATATTTATATGCTTTGTTTTACTACTTAGTAGTGTAGCTCTTATTCTCCCCCAATAATGCATGCAAAATCCCCTCATAGATTCCTATATGCGATCATTTTTTGTTAGCTAGATTTATAATTACAAGCTTTCCTTTATAACCTTTCCTCTACATTCCATGTTGCAAACAGCTTCCTGAATGAATGAAAGAAATTTTTCTATATATATATATGTCTATGTGTTGAGAATCACCATGAGCTTATTGTAATATATTTTGTGTGATTAAAGTTGCCTACTTTTAATTTCTGATATTCTTGTAACTAAGCATGTCGTACTTGAATAGGTAATAATCATAAACTGCCATGCGATTTTCAAGCAAGTTGAGCGATAAAAGATCGATTTCAAATTTTCATAAATGCCTCCCAGAGACGAATGACCGGGACTCAAAGTCTTGTTGCCTTGTTATAAATATTTTTGTTTGATTGTATTGCACACTATACTATGACGCATTTTCCTATCAAAATGCGCTCTACGACAATCAGACAAATGGCTGATGAAGGATTAAGTAACATAAATAATAAACCCAAAAATAGCTAAGTGGAGATGCGAGGCAGCCAAGGCGATGGAGGGGCTTCCGTCGACAGCTCAGCATCTTCACAATCTTGCTTGGAGCTCTAAGGAGTGGTGGAGTTTCTTAGGTAGAACATGGATGCAAATGGGAGGGATAGGTCCCATTTTATAGTTGAGGAGAAGGCTCAAATTCATCCTTGGGTCAACAATGACAGTCAAAGACGTCGCCAAAGATTCGTCGCAAGCATCACCGTAGCCCTTGCCAACGCACCCTGTTGGCACATGCCTCATGCGCTCGTGTCCCACACACCGTGCCACGAGCATGTGCAGGCACTACGCAAGTCTCCGCACACTCACGTGCGCTATTAACCCATCCGCACAGGCACGTGCTTGTGCTGCTATTGCTCTTGTTGTGCCATGCCGCAATTGAGAAATTGAGGTCTGGTGGGATTCGAACCTGCGTCCAATGGTGGTGGGTTGGCATCATCACCAATGCGCCAAGTTGTTAGATTGTCATGGAGAGCAATCCTCGAACACGCCTCTCTAGCCTTTAGATGAAGGATGAACAGCTGAGATGGAGCATGAGGTGTGATGGAGGAAAGTGGCAATGGCTGCTGGGGGTGTTAGGGGCGGCCTAGATGGCAACACGTGGAGCCATTTGGGCCGTCCATCTTCTTTCTATTGTAGAGGGTGTCACGGTGCTCAGATTGAGATGATTTGCACATTGCCAGATTGCCATCATCATTCTAGATCCATTCGTATGGCCAGATTTTTCATCCGAGGATCGTAAGGATGTCACATTTCCCCCTGGCCATTAATCTTTCTTTAGCATGTTGTGGGAGCTACGGAGGTCAGATCGAAGTGATTTAGAGTTCGTTGGACTCCGTTCGTGGATCTGGATCCATCCATACGTTCCGATCTCTCATCTAAGAGCTGTTTCAAAATGGACGTTTGCACATGGTCATTAAACATTCATTCTATGTGATTAAAATATAAAGATCATGCAATATGCATGTAATGCACCCGAGCCCATTATAATATTTCATTATCGCACAAGTATCCCTGAAATTGATGCTAATTGATAATATTAACACTGGACATTGTAGAGTCATCAGTTGATTGGAGTAATGTGTGGGTAGAGATATTTGTAAGTTTTCCCCCACCACCCCCACCTTAGATTTCATTTCACCACACTAACAACTCAAACCCAAATCAACTTAGGTGTTTTTTATAAGCTCTAGTATAGATCTGGTTGTTTGTTTGCCACCTACACCCATCTCATTCCCGCATACATAAAAAAAGAACTCTTCTCTTGTAGGATCTACTAAAAGTGACACACATTAAATACCCACAACTTTCAACTTATGGTGCAACAATCTAGTTTGATTCTACCACTTAAATGGGAGCTAACCTGTGGACCTATACACTTCAACTCAATACACATAAGTAAGTAGAAATCTGAATAGGTTAAACATCCGTGTGCCTTAACTAAGTGGTGAAATAGGCCAATTGATTGAGCTGTTTGGACCGCACCAATAAAGATAAAAGTCATTGACCAGTAGCTTGCCACTCAGGGTAAATCTTTAGGGATAAACCAAGCACTCCACATTATTTTTTATTTTCTAAAGGAATTTATCATTACCAATGCTTTCAAAACTTGTACTATTCTCTTGAACTTGATTGAATACACCTAAGATTAAACACTAAAAGGCACATCATCAAATAACCTTTTTGCCAACCCTAGCTTTGCATGCACACATTTGAATTTATCATTAAGGGCACAACCCATCTAAAGGGCCCATCACATTCCAAGAGCACAATCATTCCAAGTGTAATGAAAATTGGGTAGACATTGGCCTTAAGGATTGATTTGATTTTCGCTCAGACTGAGATTTTTTTCAATTAATCTGCTTTTGCTGGTCCATCTGGTGTTTAGCTAGGGAAGTAGCTTCAAACGACCACAGCTAGGGAGCACACTAGGAGTTGGAGGCACAAGCCAAAGGAAGAACCTTCTTGCCAACCCCTCCATCTAACTAGTTGGATTGACTGGATAGAAGTAGACCCAATCATTTATAATCTCAAGATGGGTCTTGGGAGTCAGTAGATCTTTAGGCCAACCACCTAATGATTGGATTGATTGAGTGTATTGTAGGGCTCCTTTCTCTCTTCTGATTTCCCTCCTACTCCGTAGCGTATCCTTCCACATCTTTCACACATTTCCAATCCTACCCTCCTACCAACATGTATCCTGAAGATGATTACTATCCTAACTCGACTTATGATTATCCATCCACTAGATGAGGTAACTTTGATTGGGGACATGAATCTGCACCTCAGTGTCCAAAGCCTAACCCTCGACAACATGACTATGATTGATACCCTTCTCGGAGGTATAATGACTACAGATCTCAACCCTTTAATGACCAAACCAACTCGATCTACAATCCGGAAGGATATGATGATTATAACACCTACCCTCCCCAGTATTCCACTAAATAAAGGTCACCACCATTCTTTGAACAACCTGAAATGACCTACTATCAGGGAGGGACCCAAGAACCTCAACATCTTGACTCTGCTAGATTTAACCCAAACTCACCCAAACCTGAACCGAACCATTCGGTTCATGTTAACCAGGTCGAAGACAAGGTGTTGGCAAACTTGTGGAACACCATCCAATCTTTAGAAGCTCAACCAATACCATGCACTAAAGCATTGGAGCCTATGATCAAAATGATTGATGAACTTAATAGTTCTCTATTGGATTTGCTCCAAAATGTTAAGGATAGGGGCCTAGGTGAGTTTCTACTTGGGAAATTGTCAAGGTTGAGGATGAAATTTGTGGTTGCCCTAGTCCAATATTGGGATGATTCTAAAGATGAACCCCATTTAGGAGAGCCAATTTCTGAACCTGCTCAGGCGCCTGTCAGGGGGGACACATATTCTGAGATCGAAGATGACCAGGTTGGTCTAAAGCAACTGATTTTGGATGAACTGATTTATTCACCCAAGTTCCCCAAGCCAAGGAATGACAAAAAATATGTTTCCATGGATCATGAATTGACGTATGATTTTGAGACTTATATAAATGCGGATCAAGAATTCTTTGACTCTGAGGGTGAAGAATCTCTTAGTGAAATCTAACTTGAGTGTAAGGAAGATGATTTTGGTGAGATAGACGAGCTGGAGGAATCTAATGAACCATTTGACAACCTGATAATAGAGGAATTTGATTCGATTGGGGTTAACTTCGATGATCCGAATCCTGATGTTTCAATTAGTTACCCCATTCCTCATCCGCACCCCGAAGAGATGACTTTTGAAATCATTATGCCCAAGTCAATCCTGATTCAGCCACAATTGTTTGACTTGGGCATTTTAGATGGGGTGTACAATGATCTGGAGGTCTCGGAAACATTGATTTTAGAGGAAAGGAAGTTGGAAATAAAAATCTGGGAAGCTACTTCTGAGGGAACTACGATATTAGATCTAATGGTTCTTATTGACCTGAAACCACCTACTTTTTACCATAACCCTTACGATACCTTTGATGTGTGACCCAAGCTTGGAATAACTGATTATTTTTCTGAGCTGAACATTAAGTCGACATCTGAACCTAGTGAACCAAATCTGCACGTAAGTCCAACACTTTAGTCTTGGGTTGCACACCACCAAACCATAGGCCTGGCCCTGTAAGCACAATAATCTTTGATTCTTGGTAATTTTCATCCAGAACCATAGAACCACATGACCCCAAGGCATGGGTCTACACCACAACTTGCTCAACATTTCTGGACATCTTCTGTTGGTATGTCTAAGGATTAATCTTTTGATTTTAACTCTAACCCACACATTTTAATTCTCCATTTCTTCCTTATATCTAATTTATGCCAAGCTGAAGGCAGTAAATTTCGCACGTGTGTATAGTCCACATTCTCTGCAGAGCAGACCGGATTGTCAAAAAACTCAAGTGATATTCTATTATTCCAACCGTTTCATGTCTTTATTTCTACAATGAGGGCATTGCATCATTTAGGCATGGGCGTAAATTCTTATTCCTAAAATTATTTTTTTAACTATGTAGAATTTATTTTATTCTATTTTTTCTTAAAAAATTGAATATTAAAAAAGATAACAAGGGAAAAATATAGAATTAGGAGAAGCGAACTTAGTCATTAGGCATTATTAACCTTAGGAATGATATGAGAGGACCTAAACACTTAGACTCTTTAGGTCTTCGAGCTTAATTAGCCTGGGTGTCCACTCGAATGTAGACTTAGTCTCAAGTCATTGCCAAGTAATTCTTTTTTAAATTGGTCAATAAATTATGGTGATAAGTATACGACTTATCGACCCTACCTCTGATTTAAGGGGACTTTACGACTAAGCATCTACACACTATTTACGCTGACTCACTTTTCGATGATTTTTATAGAAATTGGGTAGTTAATCAACTATCTAGGGTGGTATGGCTGCCAAGCTGTTGGTGGTAACAGCTCATCGGCTGGTTGTCCAGAGCCCAGCCACATGACCATTCTCTTCATATTGCCTTTAGGTAAATCATAGATCAAGGAAGCCACCAACATAGGAAAAGGAAAAAAAAAGTATCGAAAAAGAAAAACTATAAATATAGAAAAAGGAGAAAATAAAAGAATAAACCACACTTCTCCGCATAAGTATGGCTGCCAAGTTGCTGTGGGTAACAACCTATTGGTCGGTTGTCTAGAGCCTAGCTCACAAAAATGCACAATAATTCCCAAAACATTTAGGGAAGAAGCGGGGAAGTAGAATAAATCAGGGAGATATACACTAGATTTACCCTTGTGTTGTCCTGATAAAAAATAATGTAGGGAGAAAGCTACAGTTCGAAAAGATAAACCTTTTGGAAGAAACTCTTAAGGTTACCTGGGGTCGTGGAAACCCGAAGTTGATTTTAGCAGTTGCTTAGTGAGTCTATCACCCTTTTGCAAGATGCTTAGCACTTAGAGTACTTTTCGAGTCTTGGGCAAGTCAGGTAGCTGTAAAAAGTTATCTCGAAAGTCTCAAATACAAAATGTCCAAAAAAATTAGAAAAGAAGAAAACCAAAAAAATGTATCTTCCCTTTTCAAATAAGGTGAGCACTTGGGCGGTCTACATTCTGGTAGACACCCGAATACTGTTGACTTTTCCTAGTTTAGGACCTTAGTTGAAATTTTCTATTGTTACTAAACAACTTAGGTCTAAGAGAGCAAGTCCTAATTATATTTTTATACATAGCATGTAGTTTAATTTTGCTATGGCCTACGAAAAGATAGTCATGTGGTAATGATGTAGACACATCCATTTAGGTTAAAATGATTATTTATGCATGTTCCTAGGCTTAGATTTGCAATCTATATTATAAATATTTCATAGCATGCATCATTCTGCCTTTAGAGTAGTGTATATTTTAGGTTAATTTTGTCCTTTTTGTGGTCAAGAGAGAAAGAGATTTATTTTGGAACCTCGAATTGATGATTCGACTGTACAGATTTGATCAAGATGATGATCGAATTGCAATGCCTCCGAAATCACCTCGATTGGAGTCCCATAGCACCATATGCAGTCCGAGGAAGATCAACGGCCAATGGACTAGGTGATGCAATATGGAGCTTTAAATGATAAATCCAACCACACAGATGGATTCAAGTCGACGATCACAACCCAACAGTGCTAAAATTAACTCAATCCAACCTCTATAGTAGCCCCTACAAAGGAAAGAAAATGGATGCCTCAGGTTGCTCCACGTAGCTCAACCTAGGCTGCCCATGTGCATGCACGTGCCACCGCATGCACACAGCAGCATGGGTGTGCCTGCGTGCGTGGAGGGATGCACTCACATAGGTGCAAGAGTGCAGAGTGCAAGGCAGTGGTAGCAGTAGTAGCGCGTGCAAAAGTGAGGTGCATAGGCCCATAGCAGGTATGCATGTGCGACAAGGGCGAGTGGAGCATGCGCCAGCAGTGCGACAGCAAAGTTGTGTGATGTACGCAACAGCAGGGGCGAGGGTTGGCCCAGGATCTTTAGCGACATTTGCGGCTGATCTTCAACAACATGTATGACGGTCACTAAATGTCGTGTGTACGAATTTGATAATTTCCTCCATTATAAAAGGACCCCTACCACTCCCATTCTTCTTCATCTCTTCCTTTCTTCCTTTCACCACCTCGAAGGCTCTAGAGAGAGCTTTTCCCAAGCCCAGGATGCTCCTCTAGAGTAGAAGTCAAATATTTTTCCCACCTCTCATCTCTCTTCATGGAGCATCTTGTGGCTGTCTTCTCACCTCCTTTTGGGAAGAAGATCCTTGCCATGATGCCATCCTGCCCTATCCACCGTCCTCCAACTCTGTCCTCATTTGTCCTGCTCCTCACCACCTTCCACTAGGTAATGTCAAACCAAGTTATCCTACAAGCAACCATCGAAGGGGATTTCTCTCACCTATCTCTATCTTTACTGCTTTCGTACTATAGTTTTCCTACTTTCCTAGTTGTGAAAGACATTTGAATATAAAAATACATGCTTGTTTCTCTCTTTGTCTTTGTCTCTCTCTTTCTTATATTTTGGAAGTAGGTTAGCTAGAATTCATCAACCTGATCTCTTTCTTAGAAAAAATACCAAAAAAATTATAAAAGGTAAAACTGACAAAAATAAATAAAAAGCAAAACACGGATTTTCAAAACCATACGGTCGCCTCCTTATGTTAAACATGCGACTCACTTTTGATGTTTCGGTTATAAATTTTTTCTAATCGATGAATTTTCTCACGAATCGAACTACATTGGTGAGGTTTCCAAACTTAAACCCTTTCCACGTTTGGATCCGCAGTTATCAGATACTTTTCTCTCTCTTTTTGTTTTTAAATATTTCCTTAAATTTAGCCTTGAATTGGCCCTAAACACGGTCTATTTTGGATTCCTTGTCCCCACCATTAGTCCTCAATGGGTTCCTACCTTTCGATGCTTTAGGATAACACCGACCATGTCAACCCCCAGAACTCCTGCTTTCGACACTTTGAGATACTATCGCCCATGGCATTCTATAGCTAAATTCAGTTCCTAGCAATTGACATTTCAGGATAATCCTCCCATGTCACCTAAACCAGCATAAGGTACTTACATGCCCTCGGTAGGATATTTAGATATCCTAGTAGACAAGCACAGAGGAGGTAATATGTTATTATTCATCTTTGAGAGGAATTTCCCACCTCTTCACATTGGGAACTTGTCCAATGAACTTGTGTTATCGAGCCGCTCCTAAACTAGATCTTCGAGATGACCTTTTAGAACAGAACACTTCTAGCAGATTTTTCTTTATTAAGCATACAAAGCTAGACTAAGTGTGTGATTTTGGTTGCTTAGGTTACCAAGTCCCACAAACCAAAGTGCAAGCAACGGGGCCAAATAATCCCTAGGCCTTAGACCTAATACATCAGCCTCGCAGTTTCCTCAACCTCTTGAGGATTAATTTGGATCTTTACGGATACGGAATGTTTAAGCCCTAAAACAAGCCCTAGAGGCCTAGGATCAACACTCATACCAATCTCTTTGTCTCTTTGTCTTCTAGACTTAATTTTTTTCTTTTGATTAGGTCTAGAAGTTAGTAACTTTCATAATCAAGTGCTAAAGACTATCAATTCTTGCTCCTGAATGTTTGCTCCATTGTGACATTTAACTCCTCTTTTACTCCTCAAGAATGATATGCAATAAATTCTCAAAATTTTCCTCCCCTTTCTCAAATATTTTTTTGGTCTTTTTCAAATTTTTTATTTTTTTTATCAATTTTTGAATATGTACATTTTTTTTATGAGAACCCCTCAGAGAATTGAATTTCCATATGTCTGCACTTTAACACAACCCCATGGCTAAGTTTTGCAATGTCTTCATTGTAAGCCGGAGGGTATGAAATCAGATTCGTTCAAGGATTAGAATAGAATCGAAGGGTGGGTGAATAACTTGGGATGACTATTGCAGACGATTTCAAGTTTTAATACAAGTACCAAAGGTCGAGTCAACTATTCTAAAGTTGAACTCAAAAGTGTAATAGGAGTGCAGCTCAAAAGATGGTTAGAAGGGTCTTCGATTTTTGGAATGATGGGTTGTCCCCTGTTAAGTGCTAAATTCAATGCCTTCAGTTGAGCAGAAAGTGATCAAGGAGAAGGGGTGGTCGGATCAAAAGAGTCTTGTAGAACAAGTACCTTGATCGAAATCCTGGTAGTCCGACCAGGTGCTTGTTTAGATTTACAAGCTGATGATGAATCCCAAACCCAACCATTCTAGTGGGTTGATGGATGTGAATCAATAGATGTGGAACCCACCAGATACTTTTAGGCTCAAATGGATATGGAAATGAGAATCCAGGGTTTGGTTGAGTAGATTCAACATGGTCAAAGTGGGGATCCTCAAAAGAAAATGGATCTGAAAAGAATATAGGAAACCTACAGGTCAGATCAAAAAAGGATAAGCAGAGATTTGTGGTCTGATCAATGTCTGAATCCTAATAAAAAGAAGAAAAAGAATCACATGCAACCAGATCAGAGTGAGGTGAATCGTAGTAGTAGATTTCAATGGTGGATCGGGCTTGCGATCAGGTTTTGGAAGGCTCTGTATGTGGATTAGAAGATGTGGCTTCTATGTGGTTTATGTATGTTGAGGGCTCCTTTAGAAAAGATTCAAAGCTAGGTTCATCTAGAGGGTCCTCATGATGCTCATCAAAATCAAAGGTAAATGCCTGGAGAGTGCTTATAGGATCATGAAAATATGAGACATTCTCCGCACTTACCTTTTCTGATTCCTGCAGATCAAAAACTAATTATTCCATCACAATGGAAACTGATTTTGATCAATGATCTCAAGATCAAGGACCTCAAAGTTAGAGTCGAGGAACAGATCATGGATATTAAGGTCATAAATTGGTTCATAATCATCAGGAAATAAAGACTCTCTAAAATCATAGTACGATTCAAAATCATATGAGAATTTGTGAAAATCAGTGTCTAAGCTTGATTCTAGATAGGGATTTCCACCAAAGAATGAATCAAGATGTGTAGAATCATCAACTTGTCTTGGATCTAAGCTAATTTTAAATTCTGAGTTTAAAGACGTGTCCTCATTAGGCGTAGGCTAAGGTTCTTAGCTCCTAGGATAGACCCAATCGAATCCCAGCTCTTCTAAACCCTTGATTTTGTATCATAATTTGGTTTGACTTTGAAAAAATCAATCTATATCTCTGAGGAGGTTGGAGCAGTGTAAACATCAAATATAGGCCCACAGTCATAATCTAGAATCAAAATCTAATTTTCATCACATTCGGCACCTTTATCATCCCAAATAGGATTGAAACTATATTCTAGTTCAAATGTTGGTGTTGGGTCACTAGAATCTTGACTAGGTTCTATTAGGATGTTAGAATCATTCTCGAGAACTACCTTAACAAGATAAGGCTCAAAATTTACATTCTAGAGAGGTTCTGACTCAATCTCATCATCACAGGTGTCGGGGAAATCTAGGCTTGATGGACCAGCCTCATGATTTTCTAGGGCTGATTTGGAATTGTGAACACCTACAATCGGATCCTCCCAACCCACCTCAAGATCGGGCATATTAATCTGCACATAAGTTGAATCAGATTCTATTTGGGTTCGGGGTCCACAACAACCTTTATTTTCGAACCAGGGATTTGGGAAATCATATTGATACTCAATGTTGCTCCAAGGTTTTTCATTAATTTTGGAGGGAATGTATCGGTATTTTTGATTGATAGCTTTATACACCTTATTCAGTAATTTTCCACATTCCCCCATGAGACCTTGGTGTTTTCCTAAAAGTGGGGGATTTGACCAACATTGCTGATACTCATTGCTATGTAATTTCTTCAATTCAATATATTATAATAAGAGATCATCCCTAGTTGAACCATGTGTTATTTGTGTCAATATCTTTAGAACACGGTTCATAATGAATTTTGTCATTTCTAGAACATTAACGGAAATCCCGATAATTGGATTTGAGGTTCTCTTATAATCTTCATAATGTTTAAGGGCATCCTCAATCATTCTTTCCTTCATGGACGTTCGAGACTCAGGTTTCCTAATTGGTCTTCCTAAATTGCCAAGTTGCATTTTCAAATTAGGTAGTTGATTAGGATGCTGAATCAAACTCAGGTTCTGATTGAAGTAATCAGATCTGATCAGAAATCCCGTAGTGGATCTAATGACGCCTCTTAGGTACAAAACCTAAGGTCCTTCTTCTGTATGTGCTCAAGAGAATGGATGGGGGACTGGATATGATTCGGACCCATGGTGCGGGAAATAAGTGGTTTGTTAAATGATGCAATTAGTGTCGTTACAATGCATAAATCTGCAATCAAACTTTTACATTTATAATACCTAGATAGTTGAGTATCTAGGGTCATCCAAGGAGGCTAATTTGTTAGTCACAAAGAATGAGTTTTCTCTCTCACCTCTCAAATCAACACATATATTTTTGTGATTTTTAGCTTTGTTTGTTTTTATAGTTTTGGAAATAATTAGGATTGACGCGAAGATGAATTATGCTACAACTAACCCTAAGTGACAAAGGTGAAGCCTTCTCCTCTAAGCTCACCCTAGGCAAGTGTGCCTAGGGTAATTGGAAAAGAAGGGTTGTGATGCACTAGTAAACTAATAGCAACGAGAACGACACACTAAGCTAGGAAGCATGAAATTGAAGGCAATAAACAACTTTGTATTACTAATAGAGTTGATGACAAGTAGGTACATGCTTCTTAAAAGTAAAAGTGAAACTACACTAGATAATACAAAGAAAGTAGAGATGAAGAAAAATCCTCCAAAGATGGCGAAGAAGGAATGGTCCTTGCTCCAAGCACAACAGCTCCTGTGCTTGAAAAGAATGCTTCCTTGCTTCTGATATGATAACTCCTCCAAGCTTTCCTCCAAGGTTGGTGTCAACCACCTTGCTCCTCCTCTTGGCTTGCCGTCCCCTTAGTGTTGAAGAACTCCTCCTTTGGCGTGGCTAAGTGAGAAAAAGGGAAAGGAAGAAATGATAAACATGCATGAATTCATCATAAAATGCTTATTTATGATAGTTCCTAGGCCTAGCATTGCAAATCATAGTATAAATATTGCATAACATCCATTGCATTGCATTTACGATAGTTGTATATTATGTACATTAATTCCAACATTTTATACGGCCAAGAGGTAGTGTGACATCTTTTCGGGCTTCGTATGAAGAATTCGATTGTACGGATGGATCTGGAGCGACGATCGCAATTCGTCAGTGCAGAAATCACCCTGATTAGAGCTCTGTAGCATCCTCTAAAAGAAGGAGATGGACAAACCAGATGGTGCCACGTGGTGCCATCCTAGCCACCATACATGAGCTGTAGCCTCCCCAGCTTCAAGCAAGGAGTGATCCCAGCCATTGGATCTCAATCCAATGGTTGAGAAGCGCTCTTCATCACCGACCTTAAGCATCTCAAGGAAGACATCATCTCGACCGTTGGATCTTCATACAACGGTTGAGGCACACCGCCGCACGTCACCTTCATGCAACAAAGCAACTCTTTGGCTAAATGGTGAAGCGACTGCTCTGCAAATGAGAGGCGCAGGTTCGAGCCTCGATCCTCCGCACCCACTCCACCATCGGCTAAATTGACCACTCGATATTGATCGAGCAGTCGTGATGACGCATGCGCCCTAGATGACGACATGCAACCACATGCCGAGGTAGACGCGTGCCATCTGGAACGCACATTTAAGTCGACCGGGCACGTTAGCTATCGTCCAATCGTCGTGGTTGCTTAGTGAGTGCGATTCAAATCTATGAGGGCACGATCTATGGGCACCTCCCAATCGCACGATTGTGGATCCGATGGATCCCAGCGATAGTACAATTTGAGTGCAAGCAAATGCTCATGATCTCAGCCATCCATGCCCGATCTCATGGCTGATGACATCCTTACACTGTGCCAGCTGCAACTGCGCCTCCTCACATTAGCCAAGGTGCATGAGTGTTTTAGCAACACCCATGATAGGTCTTTAGCGACATTTTAAATGTCACCGAAGACTCGTGCATGCAAAATAGTTCCATTCCACCACTATATAAACCCCATCATCCCTTCCCTTTCAAACCATCTCTACCTACTGTACTCCCAATTACTCCTAAGCACTAGTATCCTACCGAAGATCCCTTAGAGCTTATTCTCGAGCTCCAAAGACCTCTTATTAGCATAATGCTCCTATACCCACCAAATATTCATCCTCCATCTTACCACCTTCATAAGAAGCCTTGGAGCCATCCTCCCACCTCCAGTCCGGTAGAAGATCACATCCATCTTCTCATCCCCATTCTAGAGCCTTGGTGAAGAATTCCTCTACCTAGCATCCTTCTACATCTCACCTCTATCATCCAGCACCTCACCTTCTTCGTCCAAGCTACCACCAAGTGTCGTCATCTCTCCAAACAGCTGATTTGGGAGATTTCTTCTCACCCCTATCTCTTTTGTATTTCTTAGCATTTTATAATAAACACTTCCATGATATATCAGATTTGTTTCCATCTCCTTTATGAGTTATCTTGCAGTCTTTTTTATTATAAAAACACCAAAAAAATCACAAAACCCTAAAACACCAATAAAAGAAAGCATGGAGCACAGATTTCAATGAAAGTAAACTTAGCCTCCTATGCTCAACCTGGGATTCCCTTTGAGTTTCGATTAAAAGTTGTATTTGATAACGTGTTTTGCAAATACGATGACAGGTTTCTCCTAACCATGATTTTACTTCGCCAAAACCTGTACATCAAGAAGGCACCAAGGGGGCAGGTGTGTGCCCCCTTGATCTTCTTCTCATCCTCTTCCCAATTGGCATGAAGATGGAACCTAATCTAAATGAAGAAGAAGGAACCTAACTATTGGAGAGGACATGACGATATGGTGGTGGTTAGATGGGGTATTAATAGGAGTGGAGAGGGGGTTGGTAGGCATGGATTGGTGGAGGGTTGGGATTAAGTTTAAGGAGGTGGTTTTGGGATGAATGGATAGATTTAGGAGGCACCAACTAAAGGGAAGCTAGGGTTGGTGGTTATGGGTTGGAGGCTACCTTTGGTGGACGTCCATGGGTGTAGCGATGTGTGCATTTGGCACCAAAGGAGAGTGGGTTCTAGAAGGATTGGTTTTAGAGGGAAAAGGGATGGTGCAGATGGCTTGGAAGGTGATGTGTAGGGCTAGGATTTCCCCCTTGTTTTGGCACCAAAACAAGGGTTAGTTATGGTGGGTTGGTGCCAATTTTAATGGTGGCTTTTGGTGGTGGTTGTGGAGTGGAAGGGTTCCTATAGATGGTTCAAAATTTGGGTAGGACTAGGTAGCTTACATGGACTATAGGTAGGCTTGGATGGTTGAGCTAGTTAGGTGAGGTTTAGCACTAGGTTTTGGTGCCAAGGAGATGAACTAGCTAAGCTATGCTAGCTTAGGTAGCTTAGTTAGTACAGAGTTGGGGAGAGAGGTAGAGGGAGATAGGGCTTTAGAGGTGATGAGTTGGACTAAGCTGTCTTGATCTGCACTGGAGCTGGTGGTTGCTAAAGGGACCTGCAAGGAGCTACCTTAGCTGGCTTAGCTTGCTAGTTCTTTGCTAGTTGCTAAGCCAAGCAAAGATAAGTTGGCTTCCATTAATGTGAGCTGGGTCTGATGTTCCGGGGGACGACCTAGCTAGCTGGAGTAGCTAAGGTAGCTTAGCTCAACTAAGTTGAGCTAAGTGGAGTCCCTGGGAGCTGGACTTGAGGTAACATGAGTTGGCTAAGGTCATCTTCAATTGACCAGTTGCAGCTAGCTGATAGTAGTAGCTAGTCCTAGTCAGGTTGAACTTCTAGTGAACTTTTCGAAGTTGGAAGAGCTGGAATGGAGCTGTGATCAACTATCTTTAGCTAGTTTGAGCTGCCATCTAGTTGAGGTGAGTTGAATGGTGCTAAGATGAACTAGCTAGAGCTACCATTCAGCTAAGATGAGCTAAATGGAGCTAAGGGCGAGCTCATCCAAGTAGAAGGAGCTAGGATCCAGTTGGGATGAGCTGGATCTACCTTGGATTCACCTGAAATGAGTTGGATCAAGCTAGGATCAAACTGATAGGAGTTTCTTCTTCATCTTGTACCTTCCTAAGTGCCAAGATGAGTAGGATCTAACATTCTATCTAATACTGATACTTAGATAAATGCATCAAAAATACATTAAAATGCAATGCATGCCTATCCTATGTAAATGCCCAAATGCAGCCCAAAAATCCATTTGTAGAGTTAAAACCGTAAGAGCTAAGTTACTTTTGGGGCATAAGAATGATGACAAACTGGTATATATCAACCCAATCAAGGCAACCAAACATTTTTTGATGACTAAGGCTGTTTCGAGGTGGATGATACCTCTGTATCAAAAATCCATACACCTGAGAATTACTTGGGCAGCCAGGAAGGGAGAGCCCCACAATGACTCCTACAAGGTAGTGTGTTCCCACGGGCTACAAGGTTTCCCCCACCTGACCTTTCTTGTCACTGCTGTTCCAAGTAGATGGGTATGTGCGAATTGAGACCTTAAGTCTACCAATTTTATCCCTAACTTGTGCCATGGATTTCACTTGATTAGAAATTATTTTAGTTTGTGACCTAATTTGGAGGTTAATTTGCCTACAAAGTAGACCAACTTCACCTGACTTGCCCTTAAAGATGCAAAATGAATTATGAGTCAAGACCTAAAGATAACCTTGAATTGACTCTCAGGTTATTAGGTCCACAATTTTAGGCTTCAAGTGGGATTTAGAGCCTACTTTTATGGTTCTTTTGATTAGTTCTTTTCAAGAAAGAGTTTGGGTAGCACACAACTGCACGAGGGTTAATTTCTTTTAATCTAGGCAAGTGTGAACTAACACTTCAAAGCCCTAGAGTAGAAACACTAATTGGCTCTATTTCAAGTCCAATTTGATCTCAAAGTGTTCTCCTTGGACTTCAAACAAGACGTGTGTAGTCCAAGGAGATTAGAAATTAAGCATAAATCCCTAGTTGGTATAGGAAATTAGGAAAGGGATCCCTATGAAAAATCATCTCAACTTCAATCAGATATGAACTTTTTCGCAAATCAAGAAACTTGCCTTTTGAATTAAAGTTACTTTGAAAACAAGGCAGGTGATTCCTAATTGATTTGTTTCCTTTTTCTCCCTTTCAAAGATTAAGGGAATGATTATGGATGAAGAGAGATTACCTGGCCTAGGAGTGGCTGATTTATGCGGAAGATAACCTCATGATGTACCTCGCAAAATCACAATCAAATCAAACAGGGCAAGTTAGTGCTCAGATAAATAATTAAGAAAGATAGGATCAATGTGTGAATTGCATGTTGCTCCCCGACAATGGTGCGAAAATGTTTATGCTCGAAATTGAGGTTTTAAAAGATGTAAACGTTGTAGCAAAGTCTTAACCACTCGAAAATAAATAAAATTTATAAGTCAGATTCTATAATGGAATACAAGGTCGAACATAGGGATCATGAGACAAAAAGCAAGAAAAATAATAGTGATTTAAATCACCAATTATTTTGATTAGTAAGCATAGATCTCAATCATCAATTATCTCAAGTAAATGCACAGTACTCATAATGCTACAGTGCCTCAGATGGCACTTTCCAAATTAGATGGCCTAAAGTGTAAGCCTCTTAGCAATATGAAGCCTTCTCCTTTTTCTTCTCTACTTCCCATCTTCTTCAGCTTCTCCTCTTCACGAGCCTTCTCACTTCTCGTTAGCTTCCTTCCTTCATAAAAAAGGCACGACCCTCTCTTAAGAGAGCCTTCTCCTTATTTCTCCTTCATAGCACAGGGGACCAAACCATTCATTGACTAAGTGTCACACAGGGCACAACTACAGAGAGCAAAACCCTCCCCCACTCTCACAAATGTTCCTCCCCTTCTTCTCTCTCAAACCCTAGGTCAATTGGATTCTAGTAATGTGGTTACCAGGTCATGAGCATAAGGGACCAAGGCTACCGGGTGTGTGGGTAGCCGAGGTGTGAGGCATATGTGAAGAGGGACCCGACCCCTTAGTGCTTGGGCAGATAGTGCTTGCACCTCGAAACACGCCTGTAATAACGCCTTCTTGTGCTATTTTCTAGCATTAACATTGCATAATAGGATCCTGTAATCGCATTTGTAAAAACACTTGCATGCATGCATTTAATCAAGAGAGGAAGAGGAGTGAAACAATCGCCTGCATAGTTACATTTTTCTTCAAGTGCCAGCTTGCAAAATCACCCTCTTTTTATTTTTCCTCTTGATTTCTTCTTTTCTCTCCTTCCCGCGGCTGCACTCTTCCCGCAGCTGCATGCAGCAGCCACGCAGCACTTCTTCCCGTCACTTATCCCTGCCAACGCCGCTCCCTATAGCTGCAACTCGCACACCTTCTCCCTGCTGCAGCCGGCACGCCACTCTCTCCTCCTCTATAAGTAGCCGCAGCTTCATCCTCGCAAGGGAGGCTGCTGCAGCAACAAAAACCCGCAGCCATCTTCTCCACCACTTTCCCCTCCCATATGTCGGCCCTCCGTCGAGGAGGTACCCGGCGCGCAGGAGAACCCACTGTGGCGCACACCACCACAGTGGGAGCACCACCGCCCAGCTCTTCGACGAGCCGGTGGGCGTGGTGCATTCCCTCGCTTCGTTTTTTTCTCTTTAATGCCATTGCCGCCGCTCCAAGCTTCGAAGCTTGAAGCCACGGCAGCAGCAGCCCGCAGCAGCAGCAGCAACAGCAGCAGGTCCTCCCGCTCCTCCGCGACTGTCCCCGCAGTCGCTCACCGCCTCCGCGCTCGTCTGTAGGGCGTTCCCCGCCTCCGTCTCCGTTCTGTCCGCCTCGCAGTTGCACCTGTAGCCGTCCGCCGTGCGCACTGCAGCGGCCGGCTATGGCCTCGTGCCGCCCCATGCCCTCCTCCGCGACCCTCCGCGACCACCTGCAGACCTCCTCCACGCTCGCTCCTCCACGCCTTCGCCCGCCCGTCGCCTTCGCGCACGCCTGCAGGAACCCTACGCGAAGCCGCGCCCGCACCCGCCGTCTGCAGACGTCTGCCTCCGCCTTCAGACGACGCGGCGTCAGACGTCCGCCGGAGGCGGCAGACGCCTTAAATCGTGCATCCGCGATCTCTCGCTCGCCCGCTCTCTCTCTCTCTGCTGATCTCTCCCGCCCGCTCCCGCTCTTTCTCTCTCACGTATTCTCTCTCTCTCTCTCTCTTTTTTACTCACTAACAGACACACACTCACAGCAACGCACACACACACACATTCACCGACGCACACACACCTATACCAACACATACACACACACACTCAGAGACTTATAGTAATATATATATAAATATATATATACATACATACATACATATATATATATATATATATACATAGTATATCTATATAGTTATGTATACATACACATATATATAATATATATACATATATATAATATATATATATATATATCTACTTATATATACATCTATATACTTATACATATACTTATATATATATAGACATATATACTTATATACATATATATATATACATATCTATATATGTATATATATACATTTATATAGTAATATATATATATACTTATATACATATATATACACATATATATCTATATATATATCTATACATATATAACTATACATTTATATATATATATAGATATATTTACTTATATACATACATATGTACATATATGTTTCATGTTATTTATTATACGCTATATCGCAGGAATATCTGCACCAGTTGCTGATATTCCCTGATACATGCGTACAAAAAAAGTGTGGTCCCATACATCATCCATCCTCCATCCACACTCCACGCGGCACCTAGTCGTGTTGGTTGAGTCTCTCTAGACGTCGACTGACTCGACATAGTGCTACACTCCATCGCCACCTCCACCCCCACCCCTTTATATATATACTACATATATATATATATACATACTATATTTACTTTCAGTCTAGTTGCTTTTCTGTTAGTAAAAAGATAAAAAAAATACATAAAAAAGAAAAGATAATCTTTGACTTGCAGGTACCTCGTCTTGCGAGTAGCAAGACTTGTTTTGGGACTCTGTTTGGCTAAAAGCCAAGGACACAATTTTGAGGGTGTGCCTCAAGAACAAGGATTACCATAAAAAACCTAAATAAGAAAAACACCAAAAACACAATAAACGAACGGAAGAGACGCGTTTTAAGGAAAACGTAGAAACTCGACTTTAACCCCACTTCCCTGAGTTCGACCCTGGGCCTAAAAATGACAAGATAAAATCAATTAGGCCAGGTTAAAAATTTTGTAAAGAGATGGTTAAGGCTGAATTAGGTTAACCACTATACACATTTCAACGATAAAAATATCATATTAACAACCTATTCGGGCTGACCCATCATAACTTTTCTGGCGCCGTTGCCGGGGAGGTGCGCTTTCGAGTAAGTTTCTATCCAATTCCTTTAAATTTGTCTCTTCTCTCTTCACGGGTATTGTTGTTTTTGGTGTGCAGGTGAACTTGGTGGAAGGAGAAGAAGGCTAACGAAGTCGAGGACGTGAGCAGATCCAAGGTGGGAACGAGAGCGTGAAGACGCCGACATCGCATTGGAGCTTCACACACGTTGCCGAACAAGTAGGTTTCTTTTCTCATCAAATTAGGGTTAACTTGCCACCAGAATAAAAAAAAAAAAAATTTAGAACTAAAAACTTCTTGGGATTTCTTGAGGGCAAGTGGATTAAAATTCACTTGATTGATTGGTTGTCTTCACTCCCACTGCTTCGGGATTTCCCGCCTTACTTCGCATACCGAAAATCCGAGAATCTTGATTCTTAGATTTTTCGCCGTGGGAAGTATTCTTTGAGGCAAAGAAAAAGATAGCTTGTATCCCTCTTTTGCCTCACTTATCTTTAATTCAGGATCACATTTTTGGTGGGGAGACTTGGAATTGAGTTGATTCCAACCCCACCACGACTTTTCAAACTTGCCTGTGATTCGATCCTGAATACATCAACCCCAACAATTTTATTTTCTTTATCTTTTGGTTGAAGCCTTGTGTGTGGAAATCATTTCTGGTGATTGGGAGCACTTGAATTGAAGTGCTTTGTCTCCCTGTCACATTGATATAAAACTGATTCGTGCATCCACACATAGAAATCTCCATTTAGGGTAGCCCATTGCATTTTAGCATGCATTAACTAACTGATAATTGAAGAATTGTTTCTTGGGCTTTAGGAAAAAAGCCTGTATTCTTCCAAAACCCGGAGATTGGTTGAATTGGTAATTCAGCAAAATCCTAAAATTCATACTACTTAAGGTTGAACTCTAAAAACCATTCACCAATTAAAACTTCAATTCGGGGAGATTTCCCTGTTGCATGCTTGTTCTTACACACTCTTAAAATCAATCACTTGGGCATTAGCCGTAAACAACGCCCTTCACATTCCAAAAGCACTTGACCCTAAGCCTCTAATTAAAACTGGTAGTAACTTGACCCTTACTAAGGATTGGAGGTCTAACTACCTGCATGTAGCGACTACGTGCTGGTGAGAGTTCCCGCGTGCTATCAGGTGTCTAAGACTGGGGTAAACGGCCTTTCAATCTGGCCCGGTGGTTCCGCGGTGCTCGCATTCGGTTCCGTAGTTCGTGATAGTAGGTAACTTAGATCTTTAAATCTAAGGGAACACTGTCGAGGTTAGGAACTTGATTGTATTGATTTGTAATCAAGTGTACCTTTGCGGCGTCATTTCTCTCTTCTCTTTTCCCTACTCATCTCCTCAACTCTTCCTCCGGTAGTGCATGTTTGGGAGGAGGTCACAAAACCCTGAATTACTTGTATTGACTGATAAATCTAGAAAAAGAGCCGAATCATCCTCCTCCTCCACAAACATGGCACACACCCCCGCCTCACCACTTCGTCACAATTCCAATTCTTTCAACACCAGGCTTATCCTGAGAAACCCTACAAGACCTTCCTTATCGAGTGTCGCGCCAAGCGACTCGGTAAGTCATGTGGAACTGGCTTCTGCGAGCCAGTATTTCAACATGGAGGACCAAGCCTCCGTGTACTCGGACACATATGCGGACACGTCTTCTGGCATAGAAGATGCATGCACCCTGGGGAACAACCCGTTTTCCACCACATATAACCCAGGGTGGCACAATCATCCCAATTTTGCATGGTCCAACAACCCGCAGCGTCGAAACCCCGCTGGTGGACCAATGCGATCGTCCGCACCCGTCATCCCAAGGGCCCAGTCTAATCCTATGGCAAATCTACCATCAGGCCCTTGTGTGCAGAAAACCAAACACGCATCAAAACCTCTTGATAAATTGATGCGAGTGATGACGGAAATGTCAAAGTGCCATAAAGAAAACATGACC
Source organism: Thalassia testudinum (assembly GCA_037157565.1). Taxonomy (NCBI): domain Eukaryota; kingdom Viridiplantae; phylum Streptophyta; class Magnoliopsida; order Alismatales; family Hydrocharitaceae; genus Thalassia; species Thalassia testudinum. The sequence goes on along the minus strand of JAZHRO010000003.1, from coordinate 74,049,056 downwards.
TCTCTTCAGCATTTGGCACAGCAGAATGCTGAGATCAGTCAACTAAGCATGGCGACTCGATCTCAGGGCACCTTTCCCGCCCAACCTGTTCCAAACCTGCAAAACTTTGTACCCTGTGGTCCGCAACCACAGGTACGACCTTCTCAGGGACAGGTTAATCAAGTTCTGCAAGCTCCGAGCATTCCACCGGGATTTCAGGCTAATCCTGCTGCAGCACCACACTCTTATATCCCCATTGCAAACCCTCCTCCACCGTATGATCCCACTGGACCCGCATCGTCCAATGCTATCACTACGAGGAGCGGTAAGCAGACCGTCGATCCGCCTCGACCTGATCCTGGCCCGTCTTCTTCTTCGCCCTCTCATTCGGGATGCATACCGCATTCGCGAGAGGATGATGCACCAAAACTTGTGCCAGAATCAGTCCCATTCCCTGAGGCTCTACTAAGGGAGCCAAAAGGCAAAAAGAAAAATACGCAGGCCTTTGACAACCTACGTAATTTGCTCAGGGATGTAGAAATCAAGGTACCCCTGCTCGAGGCAATCGACCACATACCTACTGTCGCTCGATTTTTCAAAGACTACACAACACCCAGGCGACAGTCAAAGAAGACTAAGAATCCGGTGGTTCTCTCGCCTCATGCGAGTTGTGCTATACTGTCAAACTTACCACCGAAGCAGAAAGATCCGGGCACACCACTGATTTCCTGTAGCATCCAAGGCTGCAGTTTTAACCGTGCCTTGCATGATCTAGGATCTTCCATCAATCTCATACCGACCATCATGCTCAAAAAGTTTTCCTTTGGAAATCTGAAACCCACCCCAGTCACGTTACAGTTGGCAGATCGTTCTGTCAAAATCCCGAAGGGTGTGGTGGAAGACGTGGTGGTTAGGGTCAACAGTCTCTGTTTTCCTATTGACTTTCTTGTTTTAGATATGGAAGTTCCTAGTTCACTTTCTGATTGTCCGATCATCCTCGGTCGACCTTTCTTGGTCACAGCCCGCGCCCACATCGACTGCGAGTCGGGCTGTATTGAGATTGCTGTTGGATCTGAGAAGCTCAAGCTTAACATATTCAAGGTAGCCAAGAACTTTGATTGCGATTGCATTGAGGATGACACGTCTGACGAGGACATGGCCGTCAGCGCGTGTATCGGACTAATTGGGACCTATTCGGACTGCTGCGGATTACCTATAAACACTGATAACTGCCTGACCAACGCATACTGTGACGTTCCCCAATCCCTCCCTTGTCCAGTACCTTCTCCTGGCCAGACTTCTGACAAGGTTTTCTCCGCTTCCCATACCTCGTGGTCTGAGTCATATCTGGGCTACTCACTATCGGTCCACATTCATGAAGACCGAATTGCCCTTTCTTCCCCGCCAAATCAGGCGGATTTACAAATCCACACTGGGACCTTCAGCCCATATATTTCTCACTGGGGCTATTCATTTTTGGATCCATCTATCCAAGAAGCCCCTCTTCTTGGCCAATCTGAAGGCCAGTTTCTTCCTCCTAACTTCTTCTCCTACCCGTCTGGGAAACTCTCGTCCCAAGAAATGCCAGATCCTTCCCCATCCAGTCCCGAGCTAAAAGTGCTGCCTAATACACTCAAGTATGTTTTCCTGGGACCAAATGAAATGCTCCCTATAATCATCAGTTCAAAATTAACCATGGAGTAGGAGTGCAAACTAACTAAGGTCCTCCTAGAACACAAGGTAGCTATTGGATGGTCTTTATCAGACTTATCTGGTATTAGCCCCTCCTACTGCACTCATCGTATATATACGGAGGAGGAGGCTCGACCTTCTCGCGAGATGCATCGACGTCTCAACCCTAACATGCGGGAGGTCGTTAAGAATGAAATCATTAAGTGGCTGGATGCGGGTATAATCTACCCGATCAGCGATAGCCCCTGGGTTAGTCTGATTCACGTTGTGCCCAAAAAGGCAGGACTCACCATCCGTGTCAATGACAGGGGCGAATCCATCCCTACACACACTCCTACATCTTGGAGAGTGTGTGTAGATTATAGGAAACTCAATGCTGCAACCAAGAAAGATCACTTCCCGCTACCATTTATTGACCAAATCCTGGAGCCGTTAGCGGGAAATAAATTTTTCTGCTTCCTGGATGGATTCTCAGGATATAACCAGGTGGCAATAGACCCCTGAGACCAAGAGAAAACCACTTTTACCTGCCCTTTCGGCACCTTCACCTTTAGAAGGATGCCGTTCGGACTTTGTAACGCGCCAGCAACTTTCCAGAGATGCATGCTGGCGATATTTCATGACATGGTGGGTGACTTTCTCGAGGTCTTCATGGATGACTTTTCAGTCTTTGGACCATCTTTCGACGAATGTCTTGCCAACCTAACTCGCATCCTTAGGAGATGTATTGATGTAAACCTCGTGCTTTCCTGGGAAAAAAGTCATTTTATGGTGCACGAGGGAATTGTTCTTGGACATATCATCTCCGATAGGGGTATCGAGGTTGACAGAGCTAAGCTCGATATCATTGCTGATTTACCTATGCCTTGTTCTGTCAAACAAATCCGCTCCTTCTTGGGACACGTCGGTTTCTATGGGAGAATCATCAAAGACTTCTCCAAAATTTCTCGACCCTTAACTCATCTCCTATCAACCGACGTGCCCTTTGACATGGGCCCTGACTGTATACAAGCATTCACGCAGCTGCGTAATGCTGTCACCAAGGCCCCTGTTCTCCAGCCGCCTGATTGGTCCCTTGACTTTGAACTTATGTGTGACGCTTCAGACCTTGCAGTCGGAGCCATCCTGGGACAAAGACGCGATAGACACCCCTTCGTGGTATACTATGCCAGTAAGACGTTGGACGAGGCCCAGCGTAATTATACTACCACTGAAAAGGAACTACTGGCTGTCGTCTTTGGGCTGGAAAAATTCCGTTCTTACCTTCTGGGCTCTCACGTTATTGTTTTCACTGATCATGCGGCCATTCGCCATCTCATGCACATGAAGGATGCCAAGCCAAGACTGATTCGTTGGATCCTTCTACTCCAGGAATTTGACATTGAGATTCGTGATAAGGTCGGAGCCCAGAATGTTGTGGCTGATCACCTTTCCAGACTGGACCCTGACCATATTGGACTTACTCTGCCAATTAGTGAAGTTTTTCCTGATGAGCACCTATTGGCAATAAATGTGGCAAGTGGACCGTGGTATGACGACATTGCCAATTACCTTGCTTCTGGATTTCTTCCACGTGGCTGGCCTAAAAACCAGCGCGAGCGTCTCATGGCAGAAGCAAAGTATTATTTCTGGGATAATCCACTTCTTTTTCGGATAGGTGCTGATCAAATCATCCGTCGCTGTATTCCTGATAGTGAGTTCCCCAGTGTGCTATCCTTCTTCCACGATCAGGCCTGTGGAGGCCATTTCTCTGGGAGGAAAACTGCAGCCAAGGTGTTGCAGTGCAGTTTCTTTTGGCCCTCCCTTCACCAGGACGCGCACACTTATGCCAAACATTGCACTAGGTGCCAGTCATTAGGGTCAATGGCACGTCGTGACATGATGCCCTTGCAACACATCCTAGCTGCGGAAATCTTCGACATCTGGGGAATTGACTTCATGGGTCCCTTTCCTCCATCCAACGGCTTCGAATTCATCCTCGTGGCCGTCGACTATGTTTCAAAATGGATCGAGGCTATTCCTGCACGCCGTGCTGACCATGTTATCTCCACCCGATTCGTCAAGGACCAGATCTTTGCGCGTTTTGGGATCCCTCGGGCCATTATCTCGGATGGAGGAAGCCACTTTACCCATGCTTCTTTTCGGGCACTTCTGAGGAGGTACGGAGTCCACCATCGTATCGCATCCCCGTATCATCCTCAAACGAACGGCCAGGAGGAAGTGTCGAACCGAAAAATCAAGCAGATTCTCCAGAAAACGGTTCGGCCTGACCGTAAGGATTGGTCCGACAAGCTGGATGACGCACTTTGGGCGTATCAGACTGCCTTCAAGGCTCCCCTTGGTATGTCTCCATATAGAATCATTTACGGGAAGCCTTGTCATTTGCCTGTGGAGTTGGAGCACCGCGCTTATTGGGCGGTTCGCCAATGCAACCTTGACCCAGACTTGTGTGAACGAGAAAGGAAACTCCAACTCCAAGAGCTGGAAGAGCTCCATTGTGAAGCCTATGATTCTGCCCTAACCTTTAAACAACGCACTAAGGCTTTTCACGACAGCCATGTTCGGCGGAAGGAATTTGAGCCATCTCAGTAAGTTTGGCTCTATAATGCCCGACTCAAATTCTTTCCTGGGAAATTAAAGTCCAAATGGACTGGTCCTTTTCTGGTCTGAAGACCATTCCCCAATGGGGCCGTCGAAATCGAAGATCCCAAATCTGGGCGTAAATTTACGGTCAACAGGCAGCGTTTGAAACCGTATCTGACTCATGAACCTGCCCCCGTTGGAGAAACCGTTGCCCTGCTGGAGGGTAACTAATTCTTTGCCTCATTCTGAGTCCAGCTGGGGACATTAAATTCAGCGCTTGTTGGGAGGCACCCTAACAGCACTCACCATCCACCATCACTTTTCACACCTCTATCGCAATCACTTCACTTTTCTCTTCACCACCCACCATCCACCCACCCTTCCACCCTGATCTATACCCTGAACCTCAGCTCTTGTTACCCGATCTTCCATCCTTCCTCTGCCTTTCCTTGCATGCATATGAGGACATAGCATTGTTTGGCATGGGGGGGTGGATAGGCATCCATAGGATCCGGGTATGTTATGGTATCATACAGTTCCCACCTATTTATAAATATGCAAGAAAAAGAAAAAAAAAAAAAATATATATATATATTATAATAAATGGTGTTTAGTAATGATTTGAAAGCTGAAACAAAAAGGCAATAAGTGTTTATGGATATTCAACCTCTGTTTTGAAGACTTTCCAGGCCACAAAAGCTTGATTCGCTCAGGCTCGGCTTAATTCACTTAAAGCATTGACAAAATAGATCAAGATCTCTCCTAACTAAGGATGTATTCTTGTACCTGAGACACAAGTACAAGATCCGTTGGTTTACTTTTACTTGAGAGCTTAAGTAAACGTGGTTCACACTACACATATCAGGAAAGGCCAGGTGAACATAAGATCCAACCCTAGTGTTCATTAGGGAAGGTGGAGTCCTTACCTGTGCACGCAGGTATACTTTTTAGCCCAGGCTTTAGTCTTGTGTTTAGGAGCGACTCTTTTCACCAAAAAGATACTCTCCCACCAAAAAGAAAAAAAAGTGTGCTCTTTCAAAATGTGTTGTAAGAGATATACTGACACATGTTTCAAAAAAAAGAAAAAAATAAAAAAAAAAGAAGAAAAGAAAAAAAAAAGAAAAGAAAAAAAAAGGAAAAAAAGAGAGATGTTTTAAAAGAGTCAGTATATCTCATAAATGTCTGTATACTTTGTTTTTCGGTGAGGCAAAAAAAAAAAATATTAGAAAATGGGAGTTGAGTTTTCCGTCATCATCTTAAGGGTCAATTCGAGGACTTGAGCTGAAACTGGGACCAACCTGTACTTAAAAATTCGTGAAACCCTGGGATTGAGTCTTAATGTTCATCTGGTCAGTCTTGATCCTTCACTATGCACAAACCATAACCTCTTGAGCTCTCGAGTACGGCAAAAACCTCCTGGGTCCTGGAAATCGTACTTAAGGTTTAAATATCAAGAGTCCTCGTTAGTTGAGAGATGATCTATGTCATGTGAGACTTAAAGTACTGGTAGTCTTCTTTACAATTGGTTCTCACAATATTCGATAGCAAACACACCTATATCACCTCAGAAGAAAATCTTCAGCTTAAGATCATTTCTAAATACTATTTTGCTAGGGACTAGCAAAAGATAGGCATGGGGGTATATGTTTGCACCTCAAAACACGCCTGTAATAACGCCTTCTTGTGCTATTTTCTAGCATTAACATTGCATAATAGGATCCTGTAATCTTATTTGTAAAAACACTTGCATGCATGCATTTAATCAAGAGAGGAAGAGGAGTGAAACAATCACCTGCATAGTTACATTTTTCTTCAAGTGCCTCCTTGCAAAATCACCCTCTTTTTATTTTTCCTCTTGATTTCTTCTTTTCTCTCCTTCCCGCGGCTGCACTCTTCCCGCAGCTGCATGCAGCAGCCACGCAGCACTTCTTCCTGTCACTTCTCCCTGCCAACGCCGCTCCCTATAGCTGCAACTCGCATACCCTCTCCCTGCTGCAGCCATCACGCCACTCTCTCCTCCTCTATAAGTAGCTGCAGCTTCATCCTCGCAAGGGAGGCTGCTGCAGCAACAAAAACTCGCAGCCATCTTCTCCACCACTTTCCCCTCCCATACGTCGGCCCTCCGTCGAGGAGGTACCCGGCGAGCAGGAGAACCCACTGTGGCGCAGACCACCACAGTGGGAGCACCACCGCCCAGCTCTTCGACGAGCCGGTGGGCGTGGTGCATTCCCTCGCTTCATTTTTTTCTCTTTAACGCCATTGCCGCCGCTCCAAGCTTCGAAGCTTGAAGCCACGACAGCAGTAGCCCAGCAGCAGCAGCAGCAACAGCTGCAGGTCCTCCCGCTCCTCCGCGACCGTCCCTGCAGTCGCTCACCGCCTCCGCGCGCGTCTGCAGGGCGTTCCCCGCCTCCGTCTCTATTTTGTCCGCCTCGCAGTTGCACCTGTAGCCGTCCGCCACGCGCACTGCAGCGGCCGGCTACGGCCTCGCGCCGCCCCCTGCCCTCCTCCGCGACCCTCCGCGACCACCTGCAGACCTCCTCCACGCTCGCTCCTCCACGCCTTCGCCCGCCCGTCGCCTTCGCGCACACCTGTAGGAACCCTACGCGAAGCCGCGCCCGCACCTGCCGTCTGCAGACGTCTGCCTCCGCCTTCAGACGACGCGATGTCAGACGTCCGCCGGAGGCGGCAGACGTCTTAACTCGCGCGTCCACGATCTCTCGCTCGCCCACTCTCTCTCTCTCTGCTGATCTCTCCCGCTCGCTCCTGCTCTTTCTCTCTCACGTATTCTCTCTCTCTCTCACTTTTTTACTCACTAACAGACACACACTCGCAGCAACGCACACACACACACATTCACCGACGCACACACACCTATACCAACACATACACACACACTCACACACTTATAGTAATATATATATAAATATATATATACATACATACATACATATATATATATATATATATACATAGTATATCTATATAGTTATGTATACATACACATATATATAATATATATACATATATATAATATATATACATCTATATACTTATACATATACTTATATATATATAGACATATATACTTATATACATATATATATATACATATCTATATACATATATATATACATATATATAGTAATATATATATATATATATACTTATATACATATATATACACATATATATCTATATATATATATCTATACATATATAACTATACATATATATATATATATAGATATATTTACTTATATACATACATATGTACATATATTTTCATGTTATTTATTATACGCTGTATCGCGGGAATATCTGCACCAGTTGCTGATATTCCCTGATACACGCGTACAAAAAAGGTGTGGTCCCATACATCATCCATCCTCCATCCACACTCCACGCGGCACCTAGTCATGTTGGTTGCTTCTCTCTAGACGTTGACTGACTCGACATAGTGCTACACTCCATCGCCACCTCCACCACCACCCCTTTATATATATATATACTACATATATATATATATATACATACTATATTTACTTTCTGTCTATTTGCTTTTCTGTTAGTAAAAAGATAAAAAAAATACATAAAAAAGAAAAGATAATCTTTGACTTGCAGGTACCTCGTCTTGCGAGTAGCAAGACTTGTTTTGGGACTCTGTTTGGCTAAAAGCCAAGGACACAATTTTGACGGTGTGCCTCAAGAACAAGGATTACCATAAAAAACCTAAATAAGAACACCAAAAACACAATAAACGAACGGAAGAGATGCGTTTTAAGGAAAACGTAGAAACTCGACTTTAACCCCACTTCCCTGTGTTCGACCCTGGGCCTATAAGTGACAAGATAAAATCAATTAGGCCAGGTTAAAAATTTTGTAAAGAGATGGTTAAGGCGGAATTAGGTTAACCACTATACACATTTCAACGATAGAAATATCATATTAACAACCTATTCGGGATGACCCATCATAACTTTTCTGGCGCCGTTGCCGGGGAGGTGCGCTTTCGAGTAAGTTTCTATCCAATTCCTTTAAATTTGTCTCCACTCTCTTCACGGGTATTGTTGTTTTTGGTGTGCAGGTGAACCTGGTGGAAGGAGAAGAAGGCTGAAGAAGTCGAGGACGTGAGCAGATCCAAGGCAGGAACGAGAGCGTGAAGATGCCGACATGTGCCTCCTCCCATTGCTTGCAGAAAGCAGCAGGAAGTAACCCAACAGTCACCACCCATAGACCTCCTCACCGACGAGCTTCTTCTCCTCCATTCGGCTGCCACTGAGCTCCTCACGATGCTTTGCTGCCACCATCGTGAAGCACTCGTCGAGGTGCACCATCCCCTCAACTCTTGTAGCCATCCAAGCCCATCCATTCATATGAGGAGGAGAGAGGAGAAATCCTCTGTTTCTTCTCCAATTAAAACTTACCAAGTTTGCCATTTTGGGGTATGCTATTCACTTATTTACTAAATAAATTTATTGATGTGAATTTGCATAGATCCCTTTTATTCAGTTGAAATTATTTGTGCTAGAATGTCTCTACTGAATGCGATCGAGCATGTCATATTGATTATAGCAATCAAGCTATATTCTATTGGAGATTAATATTTACATTATTTTCCTATGCCAAGATCACTTGTTAAAAGAATACTCTATGCAGGTGATTTTGCATCTAAACACCCACATTCTTGATTAATTGGTTAAAATAAGCATTTATGCGAAAAAAAGAATTGCACGGATTAGCATGCACATCCATTGAGTTTCCCAAATAATTGAGTCACCACTCACTAGCTTAATAGGCTAATTCCTCCTCATGGAGATGACCTAACAATTTTCGCGGTTAGTTTTTGAATATTAAATGTTTTGAAAAGTGATTTTCTACCACACAAGGAACTATAACAACACGTCATTTTATGCTAAAATTTTTATCAAAAATGAAGATCTCGCTTTCAAATGGCATCATTGCCGAGGAGGAAATACGCTTATTAATTTTTTCAGGAAATTTCTGTTATTTTTTTGCTTTCTAAACACTTTCTGAATTACTGACCTTTTTTCTATTTACATGCAAAAACTAAACGAACGCTACAGGAGAGCAAGACGGAGAGGATATTTTTGGTGACCTTGATGCCACTTAGAGGGCAGCAACAAGAGCACATAGGCCTTGATCCCACATGTGTGGAGGAAGGACTGATGACCCGAGACATTTATTTGCCTCTTTTAGACTTAGATTAGTTTAGATAAACATTAGAACTTAATTTCTATCTTGTGGACCTGTGTTGGGCAATTTTGGGGATGTGTTTTCAGTGCTTTTTATTTCTTATTGCTCTTGTATGCGGAAGCGTATTTTCGAGAGAGTGTTCCCATTTTATATGGATTATAGGATTATTTGAATTGTTTGAGCTGCATGTTGGTTAGTTAGTTAGATTAGGTTTGTTTGCTTATTATATATATATATATTGGAACTGTCTGTTAGAAGCTGCATATCTACAAGGAGACCATCTAGGATTGAATGAGCAGCATCTAGCTTTTATTTTTGCATTACAAACATCCTACTTTGAAGAGAGCTAGAGTAAGGTACATCTTTTCTTATGCATCAGTTATCTGCACACGCATTGCATTTGGACATAATTAAAAAAATGACCATTTAAGCTGATTTGAAAATATTAATCAAGTGGTCACATTACTTCCTGAAAAGAAAGAAAAATATAGAGGAAGTGTTTGAATAACATGACTGTGATTTTCAAAAGAAAGATCACTTTTCGTGGTGTGATGCACACTTCTTGCACTAAACATGCACTATAAGCACTGTACTAGGATTTGGACGCTAAAGGCTATAGGCATCGATCTCTTTATCGGTGCAAACCCTCCTATCTTGCTTTGTCATGGTAGTATTATCTTTTGCTTGAGTGAGTTGATACTCTGAGAAGGACACTCCATAAAGGAATTCAAGGGTAGTTAAGAGGCACCGCTAATGTAATGCCTCAAAGGAAGGGTTCACCCTACTTGCATCCCTTTGTTCCATCCTTGGAGTACCTTTTTGCTTGAGCATTAGAGAATATCGTCACAAAAAATGTACCTCTTTAGGGCACTCGAAGGTCAATGTAGGGTGCGTAATTTCCTAATAACTTGATTGATCACCCAAAAAGGACTAAAAGTTACCTCAACATCCTTAACACTCAATGACTAGAAATTTCAAGTGCCTCATTTCCCTTATACCACTTACATGGGAATGGAGAAACACTGCCTTGACTATATATTTTTTTTTGAAGTGAAAAGGAATGCTATCGAATCACCGATAGCAATCCAAAAGAGCTTTTATTGATTAAAAGATAGCAAAAGATTACATGAGTGAACCCCATTCATGTATCAGATTCCAGCAATTATTGACAATATTATCCACATTTACTAGAATCTCCTGAAACAAACTCTCATTTCTAGCTCCTGATTATCCCTCATTTCAGAGCCGTGGTTGACGAATCGTATACAGAGGACAACCTGATTATCCCTGATCAACCACTAGAAAATCAAAACCTGCCAACAGAGGAGTGCGAACATGATCGAGACAGACCTATGACTCCGACCCTTGTTCCTGATACAAACCCCAAACCACCCGCTGCTGCTGACAATCCTGTCATGGAACTCAAGCCCCTTCCCGAGAATCTGAAGTACGTCTTTTTGGGTTCCAATCAGACGTTTCCTATGATTATCAACTCTCGACTGACGCCCGACCAGGAACTCCATTTGATTACCATTCTCCAGCAACATCGTAGAGCCATTGGATGGACTCTCGATGACTTGACTGGCATAAGCCCTTCATACTGCACACATCGAATCTACACAGAAGAAGGCACACAACCTTCAAGAGAAATGCAAAGACGCTTAAACCCTAACCTACAAGAGGTTGTGAGAAAGAAGATCATAAAGTGGTAAGATGCAGTGATCATCTACCCGATCTTCGACAGTCGTTGGGTGAGTCCAATACAGGTGGTGCCTAAAAAGGCCGAACTTATCATCATCACGACTGAAACCAATGAAGTCATTCCTACCCAAATAGCTAACTCGTGGAGAGTCTACATTGATTACAGAAGACTCAATTCCTCCACGAAGAAGGATCGTTTCCCACTACCGTTTTTTGATTAGATCCTCGAGAAACTAGTGGGAAATAGGTTCTTTTGCTTTCTTGACAGGTACTCCGGTTACAACCAAGTGGCAATCCATCCAAAAGACCAAGAAAAGACCACATTGACCTGCCCCTTCGGGACGTATGCATTTCGAAGGATGCCTTTCGGTCTCTGCAATGCACCCGCATCTTTTCAGTGGTGCATGCTTCCCATTTTCTCAGATATGCTAGGTGACTATCTGGAAGTCTTCATGAATGACTTTTCAATTTTTGGAGCATCATTGGACAATTGCCTCCAACACTTGGTCGAAATACTCAGGTGGTGCATCGATGTGAATTTGGTTCTTTCCTGGGGAAAGAGCCATTTCATGGAGCCTGAGGAAATTGTCCTGGGACATTTAATCTCGGAGAAAGGCATCCAAGTGGATCGAGCTAAGGTTAACCTAATTTCCAAGCTCCTTATGCTTAGCTCGATTATGGACATTCGATCTTTTTTGGGGCACGTCAATTTTTACCATCGATTTATCCTTGATTTTTCAAAAATCGCGCTCCCCCTGACTACTCTTCTCTACAAGGATGTGCCTTTCAAAATTTCCAAGGAATGAACTCAGGCATTTGAGATACTACGTGACCAAGTCACCCAAGCCCCGATCCTACAGTCCCCTGATTGGTCTCAACACTTTGAGATCATGTGCGATGCATCTGACTTCGCTGTAGGAGCGATTTTTGGGTAGAAAATTAATGGGAAACTCGTGGTCATTTACTACGCTAGCAAAACACTGGACGAGGCTCAGCGTAACTATACGGTTACTAAGAAAGAGCTACTAGTTGTAGTATTTGCCCTAGAAAAATTCAGATCATACCTTCTAGGTTCCCGTGTTATCATTTACTCGGATCACACAACTATGAGGCATCTCCTTCCAAAGAAGGATGTGAAACTTCGATTAATCCGATGGATCTTGCTGTTGCAAGAATTTGACCTTATGATTCGTGACAAAGCAGGAAAGCAAAATGTGGAAGCTGATCACTTGTATCGTCTTCCTTCTGAAATAATTGACCCTTTCGGACCCATCACAGAACACTTTCATTATGAGCACCTCCTGACTATTAGTACAGGCCTTCCATGGTTCGCAGATATAGTGAATTACCTGGCATCACATCAGATTCCGTCCGATTGGCCGAAGGCCAAGGACAAATTGCGTTCCGATGCCAGGTATTACCTATGGGAAGACTCGTATCTATTCCACATTGGTGCCGATCAGATAATTCAACAGTGTGTTGTGGAAGTAGTAATCAAAGACATACTCTCATTTTGCCATGACCAGGCATGCGGTGGACATTTCTCAGGACATAAAACTGCATCAAAAGTCCTCTAGTGTGGCTTTTACTGGCCCACAAATTTCAAGGATGCATACGATCACTGTAAGGCATGTTCCTATTGCCAAACTTTGGGCAACATGAGCCATCGAGACATGATGCCTCTACAGCTGATCCTGGTATGTGAAATTTTTTATATCTGGGGCATTGATTTTTTGGGACCCTTCCCGATCTCGGATGGCTTTGAATACATCTTACTCGCACTTGACTATGTGTCCAAGTGGATAGAAGCCATTTCGACCCGAACCAACAATCATAAAGTTGTTATAAAATTCATTCAAGAAAACATCTTCTCAAGGTTCGAGATTCAATGAGCAATAATTTTCGACGGAGGGACCCATTTCACAAATGCCCAGTTCAGGTCACTGATGACCAAATACGGGGTGTCACACCGAATCTCTACTCCTTGCCACCTCCAAACTAATGGTTTAGCTAAGCTATCAAACCGAGAGATCAAGAAAATCCTTCAGGTTACTATTCGACCTGACAGAAAAGATTGGTCTTCTCGACTTCCGGAAGCATTTTGGGCCTATAGGATTGCCCACAAGACCCAATTAGGAATATCTCCCTTCAGACTAGTGTACGAGAAGGCATGTCACCTCCCTATCGAATCGGAGCATAAAGCCTATTGGGCAGTATGGAATTGTAATTTAGATCTTTCTAAGGCTGGAACCCACAGAAGGCTTCAAATAAGCGAGATCGATGAATTATGCCATGAGGCGTGTGAGAACCTATGAATTTACAAAGAATGGGTTAAAGCTTTTCATGACAAACACATTTGAAGAAAGATCTTTCATCCTGGTCAAAAGGTTTTACTCTTTGATGCCTGACTCAAATTATTCCCAAGAAAGCTATGATCTAAGTGGGTCGGACCCTACCTAGTCTGACAAATCTTTGGAAATGGAGCCATTGAAATCAGCCCACTCAGCCACGATTCTGAGCCCTTTGTTGTGAACAGTCAGAGACTCAAACCGTTCATTGACATGACCGATACAAATTTGGTTGAGTCATCCTTTACCCTCCATTCCCCTTGAGCTCATTACGCTCAGCCAATGGCGTAAAACTCAAAACTTAACGGGAGGCAACCTGTCATCTTTAGAAAAACTCAAAACCTTTTCTAACATTTCTACGCGGAATTCATATTGCACTTTAGGGTTCATCCATTAGAACAGCCAACTTCACCTCAGGTACCCCTACCCGAGATTAGAAATCATTCGCAACAAGTCACTTCGACCCGTTTACTCACTAAACACTTGTCCTACTGCATGAACTAAGTTGAAATCAAACCCACCTAATTTACAATGGGGACATTGCAAATCTTAGGCATGGGGAGGGTATGAAAGTGCAAAATGTCAGGAAAATTCATATCAAGAAAGGGCTTCAATTCAAAAAAAAAAAATTAAGGAGGGGAGAAATAATTCAGGGCCATACAAAATGAGAGGAAGAGAAGAGTAAAATGCCAAAAAAGGAGCACAAAATGAAAAAGGAAAAGAAATAGTCATTAGTAAAAGATTAAGGGACTAATTGAAGTTCCAGACCAAATCAAGAAAAGAGAGAAAGAAGAAAGAAAGTGCTAAGGTGACATAACAAGAGATTAGCGAGAACGCTGGTCTTAGGCCTCTTGGGCTAGATTCTTTAGCTTAAAAATTCACGTATCCGCTAAAATCTGGACAATCTTCAAGAGGTTGGGGAAAATGCGAAGGTTAGGTATTATGTCTAAGGCTTAGGAAGTATTTGATAGCAAAAATATGTGGTTTGTTAATTAGGTAATTTAGTGTCGTTCCAACGCGTAAATCCGCTTTCGCTTTTAAATTTATATCATACATAGGGGAAGTATCTAGGGTAGTTCAAGGAGGCCAAATGTTTGCAAAATTAATCCTTTTGCTTACAAATAAAGCTCAACTTTCTTTTTGGTATTTTAAACATGTAATTTTTTTTTTGTTTTGAAAAGACGAAGGCAAAATGTGAATTGTAGCGGAAAGTACTAACACCTATAATTGCTTAACTAAAACTTAAATGATAGATATATCTTCTTCCTAAGCTCACTCTAGGCAAGTGGAGGCCAAGTGTAATTAGGAAGAAAAGGTGAAACAAGTGCTAGAACCAAAACAACAATTGCAATAGAAAGTAAAAGAAGGCAAATTGATTAACTAGAATTTGTATTCATTTTCCAAGACAAGTCGAGGAATGCATCTACTAAAATAAAAAAATCTAAAAGTAAGAAAAGAAACACAAATCCTCTTGCAAAAATGGTGAGGAAGGGAGTCTTCTTGCCCCAACCCTAGCTGCTCCTTGGCTTGAAAAGAGGGCCCCCTTCTCCTTCCTTGAGAGCTCCTCCAAGGTAAAAGCTACGACCTTCAATGCTCTCCTCTAAGGGGTGGGTGTGCACCACCCTCAAAAGCTCCTCCAAGGTGACGTGGACCACCTTCAAGATCTCCTCCAAAGATCTTACCTGCTTGGCTTCTCCTTTGCCTGGCGTGACTTAAGAGAGAAGGGAAGAGGGGAAGGCACCAAGGGGACAGAATATCCCCTTAATCTTCTTCTTCTTCTTCTCTCTTGGACGTGGGCTTCTAGGTGGAATATGAGAGTGAATTTACTAGCCAAGGATGCCTTGAATGGTGGTGGGTAGTGGTCTTTTTATAGGGTAGGATGGGGCTTAAGGTGCCCCTTGAAATGGAGGACTAGGATGGAAGGATGGAGGTGGTTGGTGATCCTATGGCCAAGGGCATTTGGCACCAACACAAGGGGTGTTAAAGGGGGTGGTAATGGTGGTGTTGGTGGCTTTTGGTGGTGGAGAGACACCACCATTTTGGTGCCAACCTCAGGTCTTCTAGAAGGGGGGTTAGGTGGATGGTGGAGATGGATTTAAGGAGAGGTGTATGGTGGAGATGAAGGGAGTTTTGGAGGGAAAGTTGGCGCCAAAAGGAAAGGGTTCTAGAAGGTTATTTTGGAGGGAAAATAGGTGGCTTTTGGTAGTGGTGATGGGTTGAGGGGGTGTGATAGTGGTGGCTCCAACTTGGAGTAGGATAGCTAGCTTAGGTGACCTTAGTTGATGGAGCTAGCTAGGGTTGAGTTGAAGGTGGTGGATGGCCAAGGAGTTGGATGCTAGCTAAGCTAACCTAAGCTAAGCTAGCTTAGCTAGCTATGAAGTAGAGGAATAGGTAATGTGAGCTAAGGTTTGAACAGAGGAGCTGAGGAGGAGAAGTCTGGAGCAGGAATTGGAGTTGGCAGCTGCTGAAGAGGCTAGCATGGAGCTACTCTAGCTGGCTTAGCTTGCTAGTTCTTTGCTACCTACTAAGCCCAGTTAAAGTGAGCTGACTTCTACCATAATGAGATGAGATGAGCTGGGTCTAGTGATCTCGAGGAGGATCAAGCTGGTTTAGGCAGCTAAGGTAGCTTAGCTCAACTGAGTTGAGCTAAGCTGAGTCCCCGGGAGCTGGACTTAAGCTTCTTGAGCTGGGATGAGTTCTTCTTCAGTTGGTTGGAGTTGAGTGGAGTTGGATGTAGCTGGGTCTGAGATGCGGTGAACTCCTATCAACTCAGCTGAGCTACTAGAGCTCCCTATGGACTAGTGGGAGCTGAGATGAGCTAGACTCAGCTAAGTTGAGCTGGATCGGAGCTGACTTGAGCTAGGGTGAGCTAAGATTAACTCTCTTGAGTTGCCATTCAGCTGAGATTAGCTGAATAGAGCTGGGATGAGCTTACCCTCGTTCAAGTGAGTTAGGTTCTAGCTGTGGTGAGTTAGATCAAGTTGAGTTCCAGCTAGTCTGAGCTTCTCCATCACCATTTTCCTTCTTGAGTGCTAGGGTTTTAGGGATTTGTATATCTGTTCATCCCTAACACTCATAAAAACATATCAAAAAGACAATAAAAAAATGCAATGCATGCCTAACCTAATTTATGCATAAATGTAGCCCAAAAACCTATTTGCGGAGTAAAATCATAAGTGCTAGGTTTATTTTATTGCATAATAATGATGATAAACTGGCATTTATCACACCCCCATGCTTATCTTTTGCTAGTCTCTTAGCAAAACTTCAATTTTTTTGAAAATGGAATTTTTGGGAAATCTAATTTTTTCGACTTTTGAGGAGAAAAAGAGATTAAGGGACCTTGGTTGATCTAAACATAGGAGGTACAGGATTTGTTAAAGATAAACATCGGGATTTATTTTTGGATCCAACCATTAGACAAAACGGGATCACTATATCCTCCAGAAAATTCACAAATTAACCCCTTATTAATTCAGATGACATGAATTTTTGTTTTTAGGATTTTTCTATCTAATGAATCTGATTCGCAACTTACAAAATCCTTTGAAATCTTCTGTCTGTGCTTATGAAAAGCCAACACTTATAAGGGCATGTTAATTTATTTAGTACTACTTCTTTTTTTTATTTTTTTATTTTTTATTTTTTTCTCCCCCATGCTTATTTTTATCTTAGTCTTACAACAGATGTGTTGGGATCATCATTCCCGTTACCATTCCTCGAGGGGGCTCTAGTGCCAGTACTTCGGGATAGCACTGTCCATGACACCACCCAGGAGCTCACAACCGCAAAACACAATGCGGTGTAAAGGACCACTCTAACCAAACTCAAGCTCTTGCTTTGACACTATAGGTAGAGTACTGTCCAAGACACTTGAGCTGCTAAAATGCGCTTTAATGTTCCGTCTAAAGATATGAAATATAGATATAGAGCAGCACCGAGGCGGTAACATGTTGACGTTGCATCCTCAAAGGAGGCATTTTCCTCCTCGGCGGTGGGAACTCAAACCAATGATCTGCTTCAGACTTTTACTATGTCCAAACAAGGGAGTTTTTCAAATTTTCTGTTATTTTTAAGTGTTGCTTGTGTGTGAAAAGTGACAGAAGAACTTCCTCAAGACATGCAAGTTTTCGAAACAGAAACTAAGCCAAATACTTTCCATATTACAAAATAGGATCAAGTCACCTGAACTATCATGAGTTCAGGTGGAATTTTAGAGAAGGATATCTGATCTACTCTTGAATAGACCCTGAAATTCTAATGATCAGATCCGCATCCTCATCCCTAGTTTGTTAAAGATTAAATCCCATTCTACCAAAAGTTAGTTTTTCAACCTTACTCCCGAAAAAAATTTTTCCTCAAAAAGTTTTAGACATTTCTATTTTTTATTATTTATTTATTTATTTATTTTTGCATATGCAAGCACGAAATAAATTAAAGAAAAATGCATGTTTTTAGGTTTTGAAAATCCTAAATCAATGGTCAAATTTTAAAAACACCGCCCACAAGGTTAAGATATGCCATGTCGTCATGTATTAGGAGGGAAAAGGGATCACCTTAGTGAATAGCAGTTGGGTTTATGATGATCAAAACTTGGAAAAAGAAGAAAAATGGAAAGCTAGAAAAAATGATGGGTTACCTCCCATCTGGTGCTATCTTTTACGCCATTCAGTCGGGCGTGAAGGTATGCACGGAAGATGGAATATCATGTAAATAGTTGGACACTTGGATGCCCGCAATAAAAGTGTCTTCCTCAAGATCCCTAAAAAGATGAGTGGTAAAGATAAAGGGATCAAAATAAAATAGAGAAATGGAAAAATGACCCAAATCTGGCCATGGTTTAAGTGCTTGTAAATTGACAGATTTTGGTGGGTCAGGTGATAGGTCCAATGGAAAGGGATGGGGAATGGAGTCAATGAGATGTAGGGTGGGTGAAGTTAGTGTGGATGTTCTTGGTGGAAAATCAAGAAGGTGAAAAGGGGGAAGGTCAAACCATAGTTGATCTGGAAAGTCTTGGACCACATAACTATCCTTAGAATAAGAATCAATAAAATCTAGATCAATAGTGGTCAAAGATGAATGAGATTGGATCAACATAGACATTTTAAATACTGCTTCCATTTTATTATCAGTGTCCTCAAGAATTTTGTGATCAATGAACCTCTTGGAAGCGTGAAATAAATCTAATGAGAAGGTCTGGTTAATGCAACTTATATTCAATTTCCCAGAATGAGAATTGATATTAGCTACTGCCATAATCAGAAAAGTTCTTCCAAGGATGGCATTAATGAGAGCATTGGGTACCTCTATGTGAAGGACCAGAAAATTTGCCGGAAATAGACAATTCTGAACCTTGATAATACTATCCTCAACAACTCCCTGTGGTTGAATGGTAGATCGATCTTCCAATTGAAATTTAACCTTGGTAGGTTTTAAATCACTGAATCGAAATTCCTCAAATAAGACAGGGGGAATGAGATTACTAGAGGTACCTAAGTCAAGAGGGGCACGAAAAAAAATGATGTCAGTTATGATAATGGAGATAAGTGATCTGCCGTGGTCCCTTTTTGTTAAAGGCAGCTTGCTCTGAAAAACTGAGCTAGCTATCTTTGAAAGGACCAACCTTTCTAGATTCTGATCATGCCCTTTTCTAGTAAATGTTTTAGATGCTTGTGGGGGAATCTAGGAAGGGAATATTCCTCTCGACTTGCTCAAATAAGTCCAAAGGATTATGGTCAGAGGGCTTTGATTTTGGATTGTTGGATTGTAGTTTTTGAGAGTGGGAAATAGGGTTTGAATCAAGTGTTTTTGGGGTTTCTTTTTCTTCTTACTTATTGAGGTAAGGGGGGTCAATCTGCATTGGTTGAGAATCAGTTTCATCATTTGATTGTGAAGGCCTTAATTCCATAGTGGTTTCCTCACTCCTCAAAGTCTTTGCAGACGCAGCTTGGTGATCACTGGGAGGAGGTGGGGGGGTCTGATTTCTATAGAAACTAGGTTGGTGATGTGATATTTAGTTAATAGGAGGCTAGACCATGTGGTTCTAATGTTGGTAGCCACCTGAGTGTTGGTTCCTGTGATTAATAAGGTTTGGTGTGGGTTAGGATGGTGGGTGTCCTGCAGGTCTTTGAGTCGGAATATCCCCAATTTGATCATTGAGATTGTTAATAAGATGGGTTGTTTCCTTTTTTTTCCTTGTAACTCCTGCAGGGTTTTGATCATTTGGGCATTAATATCTTCTTGAGATTGCCCAGATTGATAAGTCTGATTTGAACCATACCCTCCTAACGGGTTCTGTTGTTGGTGTGGAATTGGATTGGTCCAGGAGTGAGTTGGATAATTCCCCATAGTAGAGGAAATTTTCACTTTCTCCTGGAAAGCAGGGATATTTTGGGTGGGGTGATGATTGGGAGAAACATAATTTCCTGTTGAACCATAGAAAGCCTCAGAATAAAAATTATACTCAGCACGGGATTTATGCATATTTTCTCCCTTGCGGGTGTTAAAGCGGGTGAGATGTGGAATGTGTGGAGCTTGGGCAGGTGTGGTAGGATTACCTTGGTTGGCTAGGTTTGTTAAATCCTTATGCAACTGTTGTTGCTTAACTTGTAGCTGAGCCATGATAGAGTAGAGATTAGGTGCAGGGGCCTGATTAAGTAGCTCCTAGGTTGAAAAATAGGGGAAAGAAAAATTAGCTTGCGGGTTAGAGGTCCAATTTTTATTTTCCATTTTTAAAAGAAGAGGAAGAAGACAGAGAAAGTGGTCTTCTTGTGCGGGGGGAGAAATCAAATGGTCCTTCCAAGTGCGGATTTTGAGACCGTTTCCCGTGCATAAAATGGAAGAATGGGAGGGGAGGAGAAGAGAAAGAGATGAGAGAAAGTGTGCAATTCAAACAAACAAAACTTGACCTAACTTAAATGCGACTCCTTAATAATAAACCTAAGACTTGGTCTATGTAGGAAATAAGTGGTCAATAGTGAATACCTATTCTATCAACAAATCTAGCCAAGTTGCTTAAGGGGAGGTTTGGGCCCAAATGTTTCCCAGGGAAAACCCTAGGTGCTTGTACAAACCCGCACCTGGTTGTTTGACACGGCCCCTCAGCCTGAACACCAGATATAGATGACAGAATTGGTATTAACTAAAGAAAACTTAAGTCCTAGATAGCAAGCCTAAGTTGATGAAGCCTTAGGGGTCAAGTTGCTACAAGTTTTAATTAGATCTAGGATACTACAGTGCACATGGAATGTGGAGGGCGTTAAATGGGTTGTTGCCCTGTTATTTCAATTTTTTTGTGTGTGTGCAGGAATTGGAGAGTGGCTCCAATGAAAATTAAGTTGTCACATAATTTTTTTTTTGTATTTATGTCTTTTAGGATTCAATTTAATTGAATGTGTTTTAGTGTTTCTTTTGTTAAATTTTCAAACAAGTTTTAAATTCAACAATCAAAGGAAAAATAAATTGCATGGGTGATTGTATATTTCCTTTAAATTGAGTCTCTAACAAGAAAGAAGGAAGCCCTAAGCCAATTGTCCCTAAGATAGAAATTTAACTACCAATGAGTTATTTTTAGGCTTTCTGAATAGATTAGTGGTCTAAACAATGCAACCACCACCACTACCTTGAGTCAAATCAAACAAGGATTCCAGAAAATAATTTTGTAGGATTTTAGGAATTTGTTTGGTAATTGTTTTGAATTTTTAATTACACTAGTGTCAAAGTTCATAAATGATACCCATGGGTATTGTGGACTTTTCAGTATTATCACCGATATCAGAAAATTTTTGTGATTTTATATGATGTGTAAAATTTCACAGTGATTCCAGAAAGCTAAATTTCACAAAAATTGAATGAGTATAAAAATTCTTAAAATTCACGGACAGTAGCAAAATAGGAAGATTAGAGGTTGTGATCCCTCTGCAGTCCACGAATTTTTAAAACTTAAATTCAAAGCCAATTAATTTGAAATTTGGAACAAATGTTCCAAACTCAATTGGAAATCACTGTATGAAATTTTATGATTTTAGGAGCCCTATGGTGTTAGGAATTGATTTTTCAAGTCCAGACAAAAATCTGGACCTGAAAAACAGAACACCAATACTTGCATTGGAGTGGTGTTAAAGAAGCATTCAAGAAAATAATAGATTTTAAAATGCACCACTCCACTTATTTAAGTTGTTTATGGTCCTGAAAGCCAAGTTTAGTGTATTTTGGTAGTTTTTTAGGTTAAGTGTGACAAGTGATGGGGAACCAACCTAAAATCCAAGGGAAGAAAAGGAACTTTAGGCTTTCGCTTCCAAATTCCCGCCTTCCAGCATTAATTCCTGCACACACAAAAGAAAGAAAGAGAAGGGACGAGATCCACTTCAAGAAAGAGAAAATTAACTAATGCAAAGCCGTGCCTCCCTGACAATGGTGCAAAAAAGTGATTGCAAAAATACGTGGTTTGTTAATTAGGTAATTTAGTGTCGTTGCAATGCATAAATCTGCTTTCACTTTTAAATTTATATCCTAGATAGGGGAAATATCTAGGGTCGTCCAAGGAGGCCAAATGTTTGCAAAACGAATCCTCTTGGTCACAAATAGAGCTCAACTTTCTTTTTCGTATTTTAAATTTGTAATTTTTTTTTTGTTTGAAGAGACGAGGGTAAAATGCAAATTGTAGCGGAAAGTACTAACACCTATAATTGCTTAACTAAAACTTGAAAGATAGATATATTTTCTTCCTAAGCTCACTCTAGGCAAGTGGTGGCCTAGAGTAATTAGGAAGAAAAGGTGAAACAAGTGCTAGAACCAAAACAACAATTGCAATAGAAAGTAAAAGAAGGCAAATTGATTAACTAGAATTTATGTTCTTTTTCCGAGACAAGTAGAGGAATGCTTCTACTAAAATAAAAAAATCTAAAAGCAAGGAAGGAAACAAAAATCCTCTTGCAAAAATGGTGAAGAAGGGAGTCTTCTTGCTCCAAGGCTAGCTGCTCCTTGGCTTGAAAAGAGGGCCTCCTTCTCCTTCCTTGAGAGCTCCTCCAAGGTTGTGGCTACCACCTTCAATGCTCTCCTCCAAGGGGTTGGCGTGCACCACCCTCAAAAGCTCCTCCAAGGTGGCGTGGACCACCTTCAAGATCTCCTCCAAGGATCCTCCTTGCCTGGCTTCTCCTTTGGCCGACGTGACTCAAGAGAGAAGGGAAGAGGGGAAGGCACCAAGGGGACAGAATATCCCCTTAATCTTCTTCTTCTTCTTCTCTCTTGGATGCTGGCTTCTAGGTGGAATATGAGAGTGAATTTGCTAGACAAGGATTCCATGAATGGTGGTGGGTAGTGGTCTTTTTATAGGGTAGGATGCGGGGTTAAGGTGCCCCTTGAAATGGAGGGCTAGGATGGAAGGATGGAGGTGGTTGGTGATCCTATGGCCAAGGGCATTTGGCGCCAACCCAAGGGGTGTTAAAGGGGGTGGTTATGGTGGTGTTGGTGGCTTTTGGTGGTGGAGAGACACCACCATTTACCTAGGGTCTTCTAGAAGGGGGGTTAGGTGGATGGTGGAGATGGATTTAAGGAGAGGTGTATGGTGGAGATGAAGGGAATTTTGGAGGGAAAGTTGGTGCCAAAAGGAAAGGTTCTAGAAGGTTATTTTGAGGGAAAATAGGTGGCTTTTGGTAGTGGTGATGGGGTGAAGGGGTGTGATGGTGGTGGTGCGAACTTGGAGTAGGATAGCTAGCTTAGGTGAGCTTAGTTGATGGAGCTAGCTAGGGTTGAGTTGAAGGTGGTGGATGGACAAGGAGTTGGATGCTAGCTAAGCTAAGCTAAGCTAAGCTAAGCTAGCTTAACTAGCTATGAAGTAGATGAGTAGGTAATGTGCGCTAAGGTTGGAAGAGAGGAGCTGAGGAGGAGAAGTCTGGAGCTAGAACTAGAGCTGGCAGCTGCTGAAGAAGCTGGCATGGTGGTACTCTAGCTGGCTTAGCATGCTAGTTCTTTGCTAGCTGCTAGGCCAAGTTAAAGTGAGTTGGCTTCTACCATAATGACCTGAGGTGAGCTTGGTCTAGTGCTCCCAGGGAGGATCAAGTTGGTTGAGGCAGCTAAGGCAGCTTAGCTCAACTGAGTTGAGATAAGCTGAGTCCCCGGGAGCTGGACTTGAGCTTCCTGAGCTAGGATGAGTTCTTCTTCAGCTGGCTGGAGTTGAGTGGAGCTGGATGTAGTTGGTTCTGAGCTGGGGTGAACTGCTGTCAACTCAGCAGAGCTAGTTAGAGCTCCCTGTGGACTAGTGGGAGCTGAGATAAGCTAGACTCAGCTAAGTTGAGCTGGATCTGAGCTGATTTGAGCTAGGGTGAGATAAGATTAACTCTCTTGAGTTGCCATTCAGCTGAGATTAGCTGAATAGAGCTGGGATGAGCTAACCCCAGTTTAAGTGAAGTAGGTTCCAGCTGTGGTGTGCTGGATCAAGCTGAGTTCCATTTGAACCCTAAAAGGAAAAGGTAGGGATTTTAGGGACACATCTTCTCTTAAATAGAGATAAAAGTTTTTCCAAAAGGACGTGTGCCTAAACCTTGTTTGAAAAGATCTATACAGGAGAAACCCTTACCAAATCAGGCTTGTAAATCAATTTGAATCCTAAAAGAAAGGACCCAAAAGCTCTCAAGGAACAAGAGGTGAAGTTGATCCTTTGGGTCAACCAACCTTAAAATTAGGTCACTTCTTCACTCAAAAAAACCTAAATGTTCAAGTGGAACCTTAAGCACCTTGATCTTAATGTAAAAAAAGGCTAGACTTAAGAGGTCAAGGTCCCCATTCTAGCCTACCTGGAACCGTAGTGGCAAGATAGGTCGGGTGGGGGAAACCCTGTAACTCGTGGGGATGCTCTACCGTGTAGGGGTCTTTGCAGGACTCTCTCTCTCTGGTTGCTCAGGTACTTCTCAAGTGGACGACCCTTCTGACTAAGGGGTATCATCCGCTCCGAACATCTATAGTCACCCAACAATTTTTGGGTGTCTCGATTGGGTTTAGCACCTTCTAATCTCATCACATCCTTCAGTGCATGTTCGGTAGGAGGTCCTTAAGACCTCCTTTAGAAATTCACTCTCATCGAGGCCAAGCCTCGACGCCGTTGTTTGTGCAGCAACCCCACCACATAAATCTTTCATCTGATTCAGAACCAAGTTCTCCTTCTCCCATCATGGCACAACCCATTGAAGAGGAGAACAACCTTGAGCACCAACTTCAATGCCTGAATGATCTCTTTCAAAACTTCGTAAACCCAACGCAGCGACCAATAATGCGAGATCACTATAATCCCATTGCAGTGGCGATCGAACCTCGAGTCCGAATCCCGATTGGAGGTCCTGATTCAGAATTGAAGACCAATATGATTCATGCCATACCAAAGTTCCATGGGTTAACTCCGAGGATCCATTCCAACACATTAAACAACTCAAGCATCTGGCCCAAACCTTTGGGTCAGATCCACAAAACCAGGATATCCTACTCATGAAAATGTTTTCTTTCTCCCTCATGGACAAGGCCGCCCATTGGTATCAAACTCAGACCCGTCCGATCAGCACATAGGAGGAACTTCAGTATGAATTTTTGTAAAAATTCTTCCCCGTTGGTCGGACGAATGCCTTGCGCCTCCAGATCACTCATTTCACTCAATAACCAGGAGAACCTCTTCATGAAGCATGGAACCGATTCTTAGATCTCATGCAAAAGTGCCCCCATCACGGATTTCCTAAATGGGAACATGTCCAGTCTTTTTACCTGGGACTCCATGAAGACATTCGATTATTCATCAATGCAACGTGCGGAGGAAACATCATGGGTCAACATGAGGACATGGTGTGGGAGATTCTCAAAAAGATGTGTGAGAACTCCATAAATAATAACTCCATGGGCATATTCGACAGGATGAATGCCCGCGCATCGACAAATCTGAGAGGGGCACATGAGATGCAGGACCTGCCCACTTCCGTCGACTTGGAACTGATGGCCAGTCAGTTGGACAAGGTTTCTATCATAGAAAAGAAGATGGACGAGCTAACTCTGCATTTGCAGCAAGCCACCTCTGCGTAGAACTCTTTTACACGACCACCTTTGTCAAGGGAAACTATGCAAAACATCTACCACCAATCTTCTAAAGGGATGGACCCATATCCACCTTTATCTGCCTCTCAGACCGGAGTGACCACCGATCCATTCTACTCAAGTTGGGGGAACTCTGAACCCTTGTATTCAGACTTTCCTGAGGTTCCTCAGAACTGCGAGGACCTCAACGCCATCCAGAATGACCCATTCTCCAATACCTAGAACCTTTGATGGCAAAATCATCCCAACATTCAGTGGACAGGAAATTCTCAAACTCAAAGACCACCATATCAACGTCGTCCACAAGCCCCTCGTCCATATTAGCCACCTCAACATAGGCCCAATCCCACCTACCAATCTTGGCCAAACCAGGATCAAATGACTCTTATCCTTCAAGCACTAGCTGACATTCATAAGACGAATGCGACAATGCAAAAACAGCACAAGGACGGGATCATAGAGGCTCGCAACCAACTGTCCCAGATGGAAAATTCCCGCCAACCTAGCACCATTCCTTCGCAACCTCCACCAAACCCAAATAACATGCTGACCCAGAGGTGCGTTATGAATCCAAATTCAGGCCACGCATATTTGATTTATCTGGCCCTTGCTACTCTATCACCAGACAAGATGGAAGCTTTGACATCTTATGCAGGATTTCAGTAGCAGCCACCCTTCTTACCAAACATAAACCAAAACCAGGCCGGATTAAACTTTGTAACGGCACATAGTGGTAAAACAACCAAAGACCCACATTATCCGAACCACTCCAAGCCTGGTAGTAGCCAGGACCCTAGGATAGTTATCCAGGACACCACTGTCCCAGATCAAGAACCTAGACCAATTCTAGAGGAACCAACTAGGATTCCATTTCCCGAGGCCTTGACCAAAGGAATAAGGATAACCAAACCCGTGGCCTCCGAGGAGGATCTGGTCAAGCTCTTTGAACAGATCCAGATAAACATCCCCCTGATGGATGCAATTTGCCACGTACCGGCTTATGCAAGATTCTTGGAAGACATATGTACACTTAATGTAAGCCGCGAACCAAGGATGGGAATCCGATCGTACTGTCAAAGCAAACTAGCTCTGTCATCTTGAGTAAACTCCCACCCAAGGCTAAAGACCCTAGAACTCCCCTAATTTCTTGTAAAATTGGTGAAACCCAATTTGATAGAGCCTTACTAGATCTAGGTGCCTTCATAAATCTAATACCTTCATCCCTCCTCAACCACCTTGAAGAGTTCGAACTTAAACCAACTGAGGTGACGTTGAAGTTAGCCGATCGATCCATCAAGTCACCTAAAGGAATACTCGAGGATGTCATTGTTAGTGTACGAGATTTCTACTTCCCGATGGACTTCATAGTGCTAGACATGGATGCACCTGAGAACCCAAGGGACACACCAATCATATTAGGGGGACCCTTTTTGGCCACTGCTAGGGCCAACACAAACTGCGAAGTGAGCCAAATAGAATTAAAATTTTGGAATCAAACTCTGAAGATTGACATTTTTAAGGCCCAACAAGGGATTAATTGCGGGGTTATAGAGCAAATATGTGATATCAGAGCCGTGGTTGATGAATCATATATAGAGGACAACTTGATTATCCCTGATCAACCACTAGAAAATCAAAATCCGCCAACAGAGGAGTGAGAACATGATCTAGGCACACCTATGACTTTGACCCTTGTTCCTGATACAAACCCCGAACCACCCGCTACTGCTGACAATCCTATCATGGAACTCAAGCCCCTTCCCGAGCATCTAAAGTACGTCATTTTGGGTTCCAATCAAACGTTTCCTATGATTATCAACTCTCGACTCACACCTGACCAGGAACTCCATTTGATTACTGTTCTCCAACAACATCGTAGAGCCATTGGATGGACTCTCGATGATTTGATTGGCATAAGCCCTTCATACTGCACACATCGAATCTACACAGAAGAAGGCACACGACCTTCAAGAGAAATGCAGAGACGCTTAAGCCCTAACCTACAGGAGGTCGTGAAAAAGGAGATCTTAAAGTGGTTAGATGTAGGGATCATCTACCTGATCTCTGACAGTCGTTGGGTGAGTCCAATATAGGTGGTGCCTAAAAAGGTCGGACTTCCCATCATCCCAACTGAAATCTGAGAAGTCATTCCTACCCAAATAGCTAACTCGTTGAGAGTCTGCATTGATTATAGAAGACTCAATTCCTCCACGAAGGACCATTTCCCACTACCGTTTATTGATTAGCTCCTCGAGAAACTAGCGGGAAATAGGTTCTACTTTCTTGATAGGTACTCCAGTTACAACCAGGTGGCAATCCATCCAGAAGACCAAGAAAAGACCACATTCAGCTTCCCCTTCGGGACGTACGTGTTTCAAAGGATGCCTTTCGGTCTCTGCAAAGCACCCGCAACTTTTCAGTGGTGCATGCTTGCCATATTCTCAAATATGGTAGGTTACTATTTGGAAGTCTTCATGGATGACTTTTCAATTTCTGGAGCACCATTTGATGATTGCCTCAAAAACTTGGTCCAAATACTCAGGCGATGCATCGATGTGAATTTGGTTCTTTCCTGGGAAAAGAGCCATTTCACAATGCCTGAGAGAATTTTCCAAGGACATTTAATCTCGGAGAAACGCATCCAAGTGGACCGAGCTAAGGTTAACCTGATTTCCAAGCTCCCTATGCCTAGCTCGATTAAGGACATCCGATCCTTTTTGGGGCATGTCGATTTTTACCTTCAATTTATCCCTGATTTTTCAAAAATCGCGTGCCCCCTGACTACTCTTCTCTACAAGGATGTGCCTTTCAAAATTTCCAAGGAATGCACTCAAGCGTTGGAGATCCTACGTGACCGAGTCACCCAAGCCTTGATTTTACTGTCCCCTGATTGGTCTCCACCCTTTGAGATCATGTGCGATGCATCTGACTTCGCTATCGGAGTGGTTTTGGGGCAGAAAATTGATGGGAAGCCCATGGTCATTTACTACGCAAGCAAAACACTGGACGAGGCTCAGCGTAACTATACGGTTACTGAGAAAGAGCTGCTAGCTGTAGTATCTACCCTAGAAAAATTCAGATCATACCTTCTGGGTTCCCGTGCTATCATATACTTGGATCACACAATTGTGAGGCATCTCCTTGCAAAGAAGGATGACAAACCTCGATTAATCCGATGGATCTCGCTGTTGCAAGAATTTGACCTTGAGATTCATGACAAAGTGAGAAAGCAAAATGTGGTAGCTGATCACTTGTCCCATCTTCCTTCTGAAATAATTTACCCTTTCGGACCCATCAGAGAACACTTTCCTGATGAGCACCTCTTGACTATCAGTATAGGCCTTCCATGGTTCGCAGATATAGTGAATTACCTAGCATCACATCAAATTATGTCCGATTGGTCGAAGGCCAAGAAGGAGAAATTACGTTCCGATGCGAGGTATTACCTATGGGAAGACCCGCATCTATTCCGCATTGGTGGTGATCGGATAATTCGACGGTGTCTCACGGAACTAGAAATCAAAGACATACTCCCATTTTGCCATGACTAGGCATGTGGTGGACATTTCTCAGGACATAAACCTACATCACAAGTCCTCCAGTGTGGCTTTTACTGGCCCATAATTTTCAGGGATGCATACGATCACTGTAAGGCAAGTTCCCATTGCCGGACATTGGGCAACATGAGCCATCGAGACATGATGCCTCTACAGCCGATCCTGGTATGCAAAATTTTTGATATCTAGAGGATTGATTTTATGGGACCCTTCCCGATCTCGAATGGCTTTGAATACATCTTACTCGCAGTTGACTACGTGTCCAACTGGATAGAAGGCATTCTGACCTAAACCAACAATCATAAAGTTGTTATCAAATTCATTCATCAAAACATTTTCTCAAGGTTTGGGATTCCACCAGCAATAATTTCCGATGGAGGGACCCATTTCACAAATGCTCAGTTCAGGTCACTGATGACCAAATACGGGGTGTCACACTGAATCTCTACTCCTTACCACCCCTAAACTAATGGTCTAGTTGAGCTATCAAATTGAGAGATCAAGAAAATCCTTCAGGTTACTGTTCGACCTGACAGAAAAGATTGGTCTTCTTGGCTTCCGGAAGCATTGTCGGCCTATAAGACTGCCCACAAGACCCAATTAGGAATGTCTCCCTTTAGACTAGTGTACGGGAAGGCATGTCACCTCCCCGTCGAATTGGAGCATAAAGCCTATTGGGCAGTATGAAATTCTAATTTAGATCTTACTAAGGCTGGAACCCACAGAAGGCTTCAAATAAGTAGGATCGATGAATTATGCCACAACGCGTATGAGAACTCGTAAATTTACAAAGAACGGGTTAAAGCTTTTCACAACAAACACATTTCTAGAAAGATCTTCCATCCTGGTCAAAAGGTTTTAGTCTTTGATGCACGACTCAAATTATTCCCAGGAAAGCAACAATCTAAGTTTGTCGGACCCTACCTAGTCCGACAAATCTTTGGAAATGGAGCCATTTAAAATAGCCCACTCAGCCACAATTCCGAACCCTTTGTTCTGAATGGCCAGAGACTCAAACCGTTCATTGACATGACCGATGCAAATTTGGCTGAGTCATCCTTTACCCTGCATTCACCTTGAGCTCATTGCACCCAACCGATGGCATAAAACTCAGCGCTTAACGGGAGGCAACCCTTCATTCTTTGAAAAACCTGAAAACTTTTCTGACATTTCTACGTGGAATTCATATTGCACGTTAGGGTTCATCCATTAGAACAGCTGACTTCACCTCAGGTACCCCTACACGAGATTAGAAGCCGTTTGCAACAAGTCACTTCGACCCGTTCACTCACCAAACACCTATCCTAATGCATGAACTAAGTTGAAATCGAACTCACCTATTTACAATGGGGACAATGCAAATCCTAGGTATGTGGGGGTGTGAAAGTGCAAAATGTTTGGAAAATTCATATCAAGAAAGGGTTTCAATTCAAAAAAAGAAAAAATTGAAGGAGGGGAGAATCAATTCAGGGCCATATGAAATGAGTGGAAGAAAAGAGTAAAATGCCAAAAGAGGAGCACAAAATGTAAAAGAGAACAAAATAGTCATTAGTAAAAAATTAAGGGATTAACTGAAGTTCTAAACTAGATCAATAAAAGAGAAAAAGAAGAAAGAAAGTGCTAAGGTGACATAACAAGAGATTAGTAGGAACACTGGTCTTAGGCCTCTTGGGCTAGATTCTTTAGCTTAGAAATTGACGTATCAGCTAAATTTTGGATAATCCTCAAGAGGTTGGGGAAAATGCGAAGCTTAAGTATTAGGTCTAAGGCTTAGGAAGTATTCGACCTCGTTAACTGACCTTCAGTTTGTGGGATTCGGTAACCCAAGCAGCCCAAATTCACACACAGTCTGGTTCAGTGCGCATAAATATCCAAATCACTCAAAAGTGTGTAATGTTCTGAAAAAGGCCACCTAGATTAGATGCGGTTGATCAACACACATTGATTTGGACAAGTTCTCGGCATGGAGAGGCGGGAAATTCCCCTCGAAGATGCGTAACAACATATCATCTCCTTAGTGCTTGTCTCTTAGGATATTTAAATATCCTACCAGGGACATGTAAGCACTCTGCTGGTTCAGATATCATTGGTGGCATTACCACGAAATGTCGATCGGCAGGGTCTGAATTTGGCCACGGAATACCATGGGCGGGATTATCTTAAAATCTGGAAAGACAGGGTTCTGGGGGTTACCATGGGCGGGATTATCTCGAAATATCGATAGCCAGGGACCCTTGAGGATTGATGATGGGGACGAGGAATCCGATACAGACTGTGTTGAGAAGCTAATCCGAAGCTAGAAAGAAAAAAGGAAAAGAGAGAGAAAGCTCTCCAAAGAAATAAATCTTCTGTCTCTATCATACAAAAATCACTGCAAACTGAACCTAGGCGAAAAATGTCTCAAGCACGGGTTCTTTAACCGCGGAGTCCAACAAAGCCTAGGTTAGTTTCTATGGGCCTTAAAAACCTTTGCGAAGGACTGAGGGAAAAGTAGGTCAGGTCCGGATTTTGGTTGGTACTTGAGTAGCTCTAGGCCTATTGTCAGCATTCTAACCTTATCACAAAAGAAAAAGAGAAGCACTTATCATAATTGATGACAGACACTCAATGTCTGGAGCAGAAGTTAAAACCTTGAAATTTTGCTCTTGGACTAGCAAAAGCTAGTTATGGGGGTATGATGAGAGCCTCATCATGAGCCATAACTAGCTCATTTTGACCTAATAAAGAGAATAAAAGCCGCTACATGACTTAGAAGAGGGCTTAATTGGGGGAATAAGTGTTCTGAGAAGAAATCATGAAATAAAGGTTAAAACTGTAATTTTACCAATGCAGTACATAAATGGGATTTCTTAAGGACAAAACATAGGTCAAATGGTCTAAATGAGATAAAAAGTAGGTTGATTCAATCAGAAATGGGTTTATATGCAACCTAGGAATTAAATGACATCTAGTAACATTAAAATAGACCTGCTTAATTCAACAAGGTTCCAATCAGATAAAAATCAATTAAACCTTCTTAAATTCATGGAAAAATATGCCCTAGGGTTTAGAACATTCAATTTGGCCTTTGGAACCTAGTTTGACCTAGATTAGGGTCCTAGCTCATCAATTGACGTAATTTGGATTTTTATGCAAAATGTCCAGTCAAACGTGGTCAAACCTAAAATCTAACTTCACCATTGGATTCCTTAGTTCCAAATTAGGCTTTTACCAAAATTTGGACCTAAGGGGAGGTCATCTTGACCTACTTTTCAATTTAGTACACCCAATCACATTTTGGTCCCCATCTTTTGAAAACCATCACATAAGCCCCCCTAGCTTTCTCACCAATCTTACAATCAGGTCCCTCCACCATTAATGGGGAAGAATCCTTCTCCGGTGAGGAAGGCAGGGGAGATACTTTCGGATCCCTTAGAGATCTCCTCCCAGAATTGGAAGGGAGATTCTCTGGGGAATCCCCTTCCATCTGAGCCCGATCATAATCTCTGATTCATGTCCAATCTGTCTTGCGAATGCACGAAAGATTTGGATCCCAACCACCTTCCATCTCCGGCGAGATGACGGTGGCTAAAGGCTTGCCCTCCACGCACCAGAAGCTTGGCCAGCACTTATAAAAGGACCTTTGACCCTCTGCGAATCTCTCAGATTTGTTTGGGCCATAGAATCCTCCAAATTTCATCTCTCCTCTCTCTGGCCAAGAAACCCGCAACCTCTGGCGATTACCTCTCCTCCTTCAGGTCTCTCTACTGCCATACCAGCAATAGAGTCCACTCCCCCTCATCTTCCCGCGTCGTGCCGCACCAACCGCATGCCTCCCTCACCTCCTCCTCGTCGCCGTTATCTCACTCAGGGTTGTTGTCTCCGACGACGGCACAAATGAGCCATCTAACTCCGCTGCCCCCTTTCACTCCCAACAGTCTAGATAAGTTCCCCATCTTCCACTCTTTCATTTTCGTCACTTTGTTTCACACAACTGCCCCTCGACTGTCCCTGTCCACCGCCACCTTCCTCATCTCCCTCCACCCTCCAGCGAGATCCTCCCGTCACTCCGCAGCCCCACACGTCTCGCCGACCATCGTATAACCTCCGCCTTTCCTCACTAAGTACCCTCAACTCATCCACAGTCCCTCTACACCACCACAACAGTCCCTCGATCACACCCATCCGTCCGGCCATAGAGCGACCTAGGCACGGACGCCTAGGCCGCCCCACAACCTACCACCTGGCGCCTCACCTTCGCCGTGACACGGCGAAGCTCCCCCTATGATTTGATTGGGCCGCAAGGCCCTTGTTGTGTCAGGCAGATTTCATGCTCCAGCCACCACTGGCTGTGACTCGTGGAAGCTGCATGCTTGCTCCAGGTCACACAACTACAAGATTCCAGGTGCTGCAAACTTGGGAAGGTCATGCGAAGATAGTCGACCCAACGAGTGAAGCCGCAATGCCTGCAGTTGTGGAAATTGAAGGCACGATCTGCAGCGGGCGTGTGTGAGAGAGTGGTTGGCATTAGTTCCACCTCGGTAAGTCACAAAGCACGTGTATCCTTTATATTATTTTTGTGTTATTACCTCATTGCCTCCAATTACACTTGGGGTTCGGTCCCTCACCTAACCACTGTGCCTCGTTCGTGACTTCACCACATGGATTTGGCGTGACCCGACCCGACACTATCTTGAGCACTCCCCGTGCACCACACCCATGCGGGTGTGCCTGGACCTTGGCACGTGACCCAACCCGTTTACCCGGCTCTGGGAGAGCGTGCTGAAGAGTGATATACCGTGGGAGAGAGACTCGCGGGAAGGGTAGGGGAGTAGGTTTTGCTTTGTGCTTGTGTGTAGGAAGCAAGGACATAGCCACTGCAAGCTAAGGAGAAGAAGGAAGGAGGCTCTACAGAGGAGAAACAAAGGGAAGGCAGAAAAGAAGTGAGGCCAAAGGGAAACAGAACCAAGGAAGGAAGAAAAATATGGCAGGAGGCTCTGCCGGGGAAAAGGAATAGGCAAGGCAGAGAAGAGGAGGCGAGGCCAAAGAGAATAGAACTGAAGAAGGAAGAAGAAAAAGACAAGGGGCAGACAAAGAATCAAGAAAGCAAAGGAAAAGAAAAGGAAGAAGAAAGAGAAGACCACTTAAGAAGAGGAAAGCCAGACCTTGGTTGTAAATCAAGAAGAA
This sequence comes from Thalassia testudinum, assembly GCA_037157565.1. Lineage (NCBI taxonomy): Eukaryota > Viridiplantae > Streptophyta > Magnoliopsida > Alismatales > Hydrocharitaceae > Thalassia > Thalassia testudinum. Next base: position 74,014,744 of record JAZHRO010000003.1, on the reverse strand, counting down.
AAGAAATAAAGAAGAGGAACAGAAGCAACAAGGGAAGAGAAGAAAAGGAGCTACTTTAAGACGTCTGATATTGTATTAGACATCCATTTTTTTTTTCCCTTGAACAATTTCTTTCTATATCACTCTCATTGTACTAGTCATTTCTTCTCATTTAAAAGGTTGTGTTCTCAAGTTTTGGAATACTTAGATTGCTCCCTGTGTTCGACCTCGGATACCCTAATGTTCGAGTTGTAAATCTTTATTTGTTTTGGCGGAAAGTTCGTCTATATTACAATGCAATATTTGTTAAAACATGATCTAGCCACGTCAACAATTGGCCACCCCATAGCTTTCCTGGATTATATCTGTTCACATTTTTTTTCTCCTTGCAGCAGCTGAATAGCCTATTTCAATAACAGGGCATCATTAAATTCTTTGAGGCACCTGATTCCCATGCTACCATACTTCTTTGGCAAACAAATTGAGTCCCACTTTACAGGTTGAAGGAAAGCACCTTGATGAGAAGCCCCTTTCTAGAAGAACCTCTTGCGCATCATGTCAAGTTTTTTCCAAATTGATTTTTGGGCTCTAAGAACTGAAAAGAAAAAGACTGGAATGGATGTTGATTACCCATAGTTGTGGGCTATTTAAGTATTTAAGTGCCTACACATTAGGTTAATTCTAACATTTATTTAGTATAAATTAGGATGTAAATAGATTAATTCATAGTTTTAATCTAATTACATAACCCATACATTGCATTCATATCTTAAGTGCATTTAGAATTAGCTTAGAATAGCATTCATCTAATTAGATAACCAATTAGGTATATTGTTTTTATTAACATAGAAGTTGAGGGTCTATACATAAATAACCCTAATATTTTAATAATATTTTCTTTATTCGTCTTCTTTCAGAACGGCTGGCTGCCGCTCCAACGCCCGGCTGCTGCAGTGATGAAGCCATTCAAGGGGGAGCGAATGTGGTGGATCTGGTCGGCGGCTGATTTCAAAATTGTTCAAGACACTATAAAAGGAGCACGGAAGCTGCCGGCTGCAGCAGGCCTCCGCCACCGACTCACCACTGTGCAGAGAGATCCTCTCTCTTCCACTCCACACTGCCGGCCTCTACCGTGGCGGCGAGTCTCCACCACCGTGGGCGTGTGGTGTGACAGGCCACACCGCCATCCGGAGCTCGCCCGCATTACCGTGAGCACATCAGCGTGCATCTTCCTCGCCGTCGTCGCAGACCACCACCACGTAGCTACTGATCAGCCACCCTCTCAGTAACTTAAGACGTCTGGGAAATTTCCCAGACGTCTGAAGTTACCCGCTCACCTCCACTTCCTCAGCCTGCACTCTCCAACCGGCCACCAAACTGCCTGCGCCCTCCACCGCTCACCGGCTGCTGACCTGCGCACGCCTGCAGATCAGCCCGCGCTCTCCTCCAACGCCTGCAGACCAGCCTGCAGCATCCTCCAACAGCCGCCTGCAGCTTCCACCGCACCCGCCAACCGCCTGCAGACCACCACGCAAGCGCCCTCCTGCAGACCACCGCCACGCCTCCGCGCGCCAGCGCCCTCCACAGACCCTCCGCGCGCCCACGCACAGCCATCTGCAAACCGCCAGCAACCGACCTCTGCAGCTACCACCGCCACGCCTCCGCGCGCCAGCGCCCTCCGCAGACCCTCCGCGCGCCCACGCACAGCCATCTGCAAACCGCCAGCAACCGACCTCTGCAGCTTCCACCGCACACGCCAGCGCCCGCCTGCAGACCACCGCAGCCACGCCTCCGCGCGCCCGCGCCCTCCGCAGACCCTCCACGTGCCCACGCACAACCGCTTGCAGCACCTCCGCCGGAGCTCGTCCGGCCACCTCCGGCCGCCGCGCGACTCGCCGTCACCACCTATTAGAAGCCCTTGATCCAAGGGACCTCCGCCGAGCTTCCCGCGCCCAGCCATCGGCTCCTCATCGCGCAAGACAACGGGGAAAAATTCCCCTGTTTTGCTACAGTAAAGCATTGATTAAAATTTACATTTTCTGCCATTGCCAGATTTTATTCATATTCTATTCACTCTGCATTGCGGAAAATATCCTGTAGTTTATCATAATTGCCATTTCAACATTATTTCTTGCTTAAACCTTAATCTAAAGGCAATCTTGGCTTGGTTCTTGTCCAAATTGACTCCGAACAAACATTTTTAAGTGGCGCAAATTTTAATACGTTATTGCCTCCCTGTGGAAACGACCCGCTCCTCTGCGAGTGGTTATTTCTTATTAAAAATTGATTAGTCGATTTTTCCACCACATTAAACTACAAACGACTTAAAAGCGAAAGACCGACCCGGTCAAATGGCGCCGCTGCCGGGGAGGCAACAGACGCAATAATTTCGCCTAATTTTATTTTGATTATTTGTCAATTGCACAGAGATTTGACCATTCATTATTTTCTTTTCTATGCGAGAAATTTTGTGCAAGAATCAGCCACTATGAGAGGCGACCCTTGACGTCGCCAGACGAGAAGTGGACAAGCAATTTTGAAAGGAGGAGAAGGACGAGGATGCGACGGACACCACTGTATTTAATCGCTAATTTAATTAGAATAGAATTAAGACTGAAGACTTAATTTTTTCATTACAGTTAGTTTGAAACCCTTGTTCTGGGGCAAATTTTGAGGGGTTTGTTCCCTGATTTTGTTTTGGACCCGTGTTGGGTAATTTTTGAGAGCCTGTTCCCTTTTCTTTAGATTTAGGTTTATTTTTTTATTATTTCTTTTATTTGCTTGTGCATAAGTAGTTCTAAAAAAAACAGAAAAAGAAAAAAAAATGAGCTGCCTGCTAGAAGCTGCCTGCCCTAGGACGAACCATTTAGGTCTGTATGAGCAGCCTCTAGATTTGCTTTTCTGCATTGCGTACATTTTTGCATCGAAGATCGCTGGAGGCAAGGTACGCATTCTCTTACTTTGCATCCTATTTTTGATCACGCATTGCATTTGGGATTTAATGCGAAGACCACCTAATCTGTACTGAATAAATCTAACAAGTGGTCACGTATTTTCTTTAGAAAAAGGACTAATTAAAGGAAGGACATTTTAAAAACCAAGGATTTGATTTTCAAACTTGGCGTGCGATTCAAAGTTCAAAATCTTTTACGGTGTATGCACACTTATTTCACTTGCACCACGGCACGTTTCTAGACACTCCTTAGGTTTGGAAATACTAGGACAAGAGCCCTCCTTTCGTTGGATTTTGAAGTGTTCGGAATTTGAGATCAAAGGTTTTGTAAATCCAAAGAGGGGGATACCCTGTCACGGATTTTTGGGGGTAGTTGAGGAGCACCGCGAAAGCACAGTTTCAAAGGAAGGCTTAGGCCTACTTGCATCCCTCGATCTTCCGTCTTTGGATTTACTTGACCATTTGAGATTTAGGGAAGAACACCTAAGCTCCAACTAGGTCTTTTTAGGCGAGCCGTAGGTCGACAATAGGTGCGTAAATTGATTGAACAAATTGTATTGTCACCTGCAATCTGACTTAAAATCAAAAGCCTAAATTGGGAAAGACCTAAAAGGTCCTTTTTGAATTGTGTCTTGTTTGGGGAATTCTGATTGAAGTGTGAGTTAGAATGGACCACATTGATTTTCATCCTTTCACATCTTGCCCACACCCTCACCCCCACTCTGCATCCTTCGATCCCAGACGCCGAGATGGTCCATTCCTTGATGGACATAATGACAATCATTGGGATCCGTTTTACTCCTATTATAGGAGTATTGGCCTAGTTAAGCCCCAAATTAGTGAGCAGAACTCAGGAGCGGGATTTGCTTTGCCCAATATCTCACATACCAAAGAAATACCCAACCCACCCTCCCTGAAAACTTATAATGGTTGGACAAACACTCCTGGGTACTATAAATCTGAGCCTGACTTCTCTTATGATAGAAATGACCTCTCCTCTTTGAAGATGGAAATACAGAAAATGCAAAATGAAATGAGTGAATTGTTAGGAGAATCTTTGAGAGCAGGCCAACAAGAAAGAGATGAAATTAGCCACCCAATCTGCCCCATTGACGATGACGTACACCCCTCTACAATAGATGCATCTCCCGTGGGAAAGCTACACTTTAAGTTGAAGGGAAATTCTAGGGAGAATAGCTACTTTTCGAGGATCGATTTTGAAACCTCCCCATTAGATGACACTTCCTTGAGAGATCTACACTTTAGGTGGGATGAAAATACACATGAAAGTAGCTATGCATTGGATGAAGAAAGGTGGCAACCCGAGGAAGATGATGATAAGGTTGAGTATCCACCTGAATTATATTGGAGTCAAAAGAAGGGAATGATGGTGCCATTGGAAGACCTCGACCCAGATGATAGTATTTTCGTGACATTTGATGAAGTGGGTCAAAGTCAAGTTGTTAATCCTACCCTCCCTTCTGATCACGATATGGAACTCAAACCCACCCTTAGGGAACCTAACCCTAAAGAAATTGACCTATCTGAGGAGTCTGATGTAACCAATGTAAATAATTTACCTCAGATAGAGCACCCTAGGGGATCTGCTGAGATATTAAATGATTCTAGACCTCGGGTACATGATGAATTGTGTGATGAGGAGGAAGATGAATTATATGAGGAACCTACATTCAAGATTTGGAGTGACACTAAGGGTGATTATGTATTATTTGAAGAGTTAACCCCTGAGGATGTCACAAATTTGACCAAATTAGGTTTCCTTGGCACACCCATTGATGATATTTCTCCTCATGATAAAATGATGGAAAATTTGGAAGCAATTTCTAAGATTTATGTGGATTCACATATAGACTCCGGGGAAGATTTGAGTAAAGAACAAAAACCTGGGGATGACATTGATAGGATAATCCCTAGATCTGTTGCTTCCAACCTGCCTTCATTCACTTCGAAGTCACCCTCTGATTCTCTTATATCTGAAAGCAAAATTGTGACTCCTGATGAAGAGCAGGAAGATCCACGTGATGGTGCAAGGAATGCTAGGGATGAAATTGAGGATTTAGAAAGAGTGTTTGGGATGGACACCAAGCTGATTAAACCCAACCTAGATCTTATGGCCATCCCACAACCTCGTAACTTGGACACCCTAGACGATCCTTGCCTTAGAGAATTGCTCATTTTTGTTCTGACTAGGGGGCTTAACAGACCAATATTTTCTGTAATGGAGTATCGGGTATGGATTGATGATTTCTTTAGTCAGTCCATTACCCTGGGGGTTTATCTCTATACCATTCCTTCCCCATTCTTTTTGGAGGATCCTTGTCATCCTACCCCTACCCCTTTGGAGGTTATTTTAACTGTTTATCCTTTAGAACCTCTTCTGGTGACCTGGGAAGATTTCATTCCCATTTTAGTTGGGCGAGCATTTGCTATCGGGATTCATCATCAGCTCGCCAACATCCTAGGTTACCTATTTTCTAGGCCAACTTTGCTTTCCTCATTTTTAGGGCCTATTTCTGCAATTCTTGAACCTGATTTGCAGGTTCTTCGGCTATTCAGCCCAGCTTTGACCCAGGTAATATCCTTCTATGCAATGAGGACATTGCAGATTTTAGGCATGGGGGGGTGTACTTGGGGATATACATAGCATAATTGCATACATTTGTACATAAAAAAAAAAAAAAAAAAGTTTTGAGCTTAACTGTCTAAGTCCTGCATTCTTAAGCAAATCAGAACTCTAGCGTAGACTAAATTAATTCTAGGGTCAAACTTTAGAAGCTAAATAAGCTACTAGCTTTAGACCTTTAGGGTCCTTTGTGGACTTAAAAACTTAAGTAGGAGTTAAGTTGCGGACCATTCTTCAAGAGGTTGAGGAAGGGAAGCTAGGGTTTGAGTTAAAAGGTGGGATAGTACCTGGAGTCTTATTCTACCTTTTGGTTTACGGGTCCTGGTAACCCAAGCATCCAAATTTTTCACACTTGGTCTGGTAATTAACTTAATTTCTGAAAAGAGATTTGGTTCTCTTAGTTTTGGCTTAAGAGAGGCTTGAAAACACATTTTGATTGGAAGAGTTCCCGCCGCAGGAGAGGTCGAGTATATACTCACCTTGAGGATGCGATGGTAACATATTACCTCCTCGGCGCTTGTCTCTTAGGATATCCATCCTACTGGGGGCATGTAAGCGCATTGTGCGGTTCAGGTACCATGGGCGGCCCTATCTCGAAGTGCCGATTGCCATAGGCCTGAATTCGCTTAAGAAATCCATGGGCGATACTATCTCAAAGTGTCGATTGCCAGGAGTTCTTGGGGTCGTTATGGGCGGTGCTATCTCGAAGTATCGAAAGCCAGGCACCCTTCGAGGTATGGTAATGGGGACAATGAATCCGACACAGACCGTGTTGATAGCTGATCTGAGGTTAGACTTAGAAGAATCAAAAAAAAAAAAAAGTATATATATTAAAAAAAAAAAAAAAAAAAAATTCCTTTAACTCAAATAACTCGAACCAATGCACAAGCACGGATGCTTTAATCTCAGGGATCAATAAACTTTAGGGTAGAGTCAGAAATCAGGGAAACTTGTGCTGGCAACTTGTCTTTAGCCGACCTAGTCTATAACTTAGCAACTACTTAGGAACCTTGGGTTTAGAACCTGAACTTAATATGCTTCTGAAGGAAGACTAAGTGAGTTGACTAGTCTACTTAGAGTGCTAGTTTTCGCTTAATTTTGCTAGGGACTAGCAAAAACTAGGCATGGGGGTATTTGATTAGCCCATAGTTGTGGGCTATTTAAGTATTTAAGTGCCTACACATTAGGTTAATTCTAACATTTATTTAGTATAAATTAGGATGTAAATAGATTAATTCACAGTTTTAATCTAATTACATAACCCATACATTGCATTCATATCTTAAGTGCATTTAGAATAAGCTTAGAATAGCATTCATCTAATTAGATAACCAATTAGGTATATTGTTTTTATTAACATCGAAGTTGAGGGTCTATACATAAATAACCCTAATATTTTAATAATATTTTCTTTATTCGTCTTCTTTCAGAACGGCTGGCTGCCGCTCCAATGCCCGGCTGCTGCAGTGATGAAGCCATTCAAGGGGGAGCGGATGTGGTGGATCTGGTCGGCGGCTGATTTCAAAATTGTTCAAGACACTATAAAAGGAGCACGGAAGCTGCCGGCTGCAGCAGGCCTCCACCACCGACTCACCACTGTGCAGAGAGATCCTCTCTCTTCCACTCCACACTGTCGGCCTCTACCGTGGCGGCGAGTCTCCACCACCGTGGGCGTGTGGTGTGACAGGCCACACCGCCATCCGGAGCTCGCCCGCATTACCGTGAGCACATCAGCGTGCATCTTCCTCGCCGTCGTCGCAGACCACCACCACCTAGCTACTGATCAGCCACCCTCTCAGTAACTTAAGACGTCTGGGAAATTTCCCAGACGTCTGAAGTTACCCGCTCACCTCCACTTCCTCAGCCTGCACTCTCCAACCGGCCACCAAACCGCCTGCGCCCTCCACCGCTCACCGGCTGCTGACCTGCGCACACCTACAGATCAGCCCGCGCTCTCCTCCAACGCCTGCAAACCAGCCTGCAGCATCCTCCAACAGCCGCCTGCAGCTTCCACCGCACACGCCAACCGCCTGCAGACCACCGCGCAAGCGCCCTCCTACAGACCACCGCCACGCCTCCGCGCGCCAGCGCCCTCCGCAGACCCTCCGCGCGCCCACGCACAGCCATCTGCAAACCGCCAGCAACCGACCTCTGCAGCTACCACCGCCACGCCTCCGCGCGCCAGCACCCTACACAGACCCTCCGCGCGCCCACGCACAGCCATCTGCAAACCGCCAGCAACCGACCTCTACAGCTTCCACCGCACACGCCAGCGCCCGCCTGCAGACCACCGCAGCCACGCCTCCGCGCGCCCGCGCCCTCCGCAGACCCTCCACGCACCCACGCACAACCGCCTGCAGCACCTCCGCCAGAGCTCGTCCGGCCACCTCCGGCCGCCGCGCGACTCGCCGTCACCACCGATTCGAAGCCCTTGATCCAAGGGACCTCCGCCGAGCTTCCCGCGCCCAGCCATCGGCTCCTCGTCGCGCAAGACAACGGGGAAAAATTCCCCTGTTTTGCTACAGTAAAGCATTGATTAAAATTTACATTTTCTGCCATTGCCAGATTTTATTCATATTCTATTCACTCTGCATTGCGGAAAATATCCTGTAGTTTATCATAATTGCCATTTCAGCATTATTTCTTGCTTAAACCTTAATCTAAAGGCAATCTTGGCTTGGTTCTTGTCCAAATTGACTCCGAACAAACATTTTTAAGTGGCACGAATTTTAATACGTTATTGCCTCCCTGTGGAAACGACCCGCTCCTCTGCGAGTGGTTATTTCTTATTAAAAATTGATTAGTCGATTTTTCCACCACATTAAACTACAAACGACTTAAAAGCGAAAGATCGACCCAGTCAGATGTGATCACTGAATTTAGTAAAATTTACCTCCCTCCGTTCGATAAGTAGCGACTACTCCAGCCCTATAATTTCGTAGCCACCTTTTCGTATAGAAAGGACCAATCTACTTTTCTCAGTTTTATGCACTTCAGAGGTAAACCCAGGTACTTGACAGGCAATGATATAACAAGCATGCCCAGGATAGTGGAGATGTCATTTTGGTCTATACCGTTCATACCAAAGCAAACCAAGGAGGACTTACTTCCATTAAGTTTTAAATCGGAAATCTCACCAAAATTTTTAACCATATAGAATAGCACTTTCACTTCCCTCTTCCTACCTTCCACAAAAAAACATGGTGTCATCCGCAAATTGAATAATGGGGACCAATGCGCTGTTGTTAGACATAGAGTATCCCCTTATCAACCCATTAGCCGCTAGTTTGTAAGCATATCCTGCTAATGTATCCACTGCAAGATTGAAAATCAGAGGGGCTAGTGGCCAGCCTTTCCTTACCCCACACTAAGGTTGAATCCAGGCTCGACATGGTTTCGCATTTATCAGTGGGGAGTAGGAAGCAGTCGTGATGCATCTCTTCACCCATTGTATTAGACGAGGGGAAATTTTCTTTTAAGAATTTCCTAAAGGTACGACAAAGAGATTGAATCATAGGCTTTAGTGAAGTCAACCTTCCATAGGAAGGCCTTGGATTTTCGCCTATGCCACCCCATCACCATCTCTTGCACCATGATGAAAGATTCCTGCAACGACCACCTAGGTAGAAAGGTATATTGGACAGGCATAATCAGTTCTTGTAAAACATCATGAATTCTATTGGCTAAAATCTTACTGATAATAAGATAGATGGAGTTCGACAAAGCAATGGGTCTATAATCTGAAAAATTCTTCGCACCCGACTTCTTTGCTAGCAAAAATAAATAGGACTTATTCAATCTTTCAAAACCAAAGTTACCCATTTCAAACTCATGTATAACATCCATCAAATCCTTTTTAAGAACTTTCCACATTTCTCTGTAGAAGAATACCTGAACCCCATCCGATCTAGGAGCTCCCTCATTATTCAAGTCTTTGATTGCTTTCACTATTTCGTATTCAAAAATAGGAGCGAATAACATAGCCATCTGATCCTTGCTAACACTTGGGAAGTTAGCCGAAGCCATCCTCCATGAACCTCTTGGTGCAGCCTTGGTTAATTCTTTAAAATACTGGCCAGCTTCACATCTGATTTCACTGGTAGATGTAATTGTTCTCTCACCAATTTTAATAGATGAAATGAGATTAAACCTCCTCCTAGCATTGGTAGCAAGATGGAAAAATTTCATATTGGCATCACATTCCTTGAGCCACAATTGTCTAAATCTCTCATGCCAGTCCATTTCTTTCTTCAAGTCCTCCTCCCCAACAACCTGTTGCATATACTATCTTTGTTCATGCCCCTGACAGCTCAAAGCCTACCTGCACTCCTTCAGATCTAGACTTTGGATCACTGCCAATGCCTCCACCCTCCTCTACTCGCTGATGGTTACGTCGGTCTACCCATATTCTCTCAGCATAGAGCGCATGTCTACCAACTTGGAAGCAAGCTGCTGTGTGGCCGAGCAATTCACTACCTTATTCTACCACCAGCTAGACAACATCTCAGCAAAACCATCCTCCCAAAACCAAGACTTCCTAAGATTGAAGTATGATCCAACATCAACATTCACCCCACTGTCCCACACAATTTGCGTGTAGACAGAAAATGGCATGTCAAGGCTCATAGCAGACGATAGTTGGAATCTCTCCAAAAGGCTTGGGTTGCTAAAGAATCTATCCAGCCTTGATGTCTGTCCACTGCCATTTCTCCAAGTGAACTCCATCACATTGACACGGTATTCAGTGATTCCGAATCTCTACACAGCCAATTGGAATCCAACCATTGCATTACCAGGTCTACCCCCAGGTCTATTACCACTTCAAAGAGGATAGTTGAAATCACTACCAATAAGCCACAGTGCCTTTGGACTCTTTGCTGCAGTGTTGATAGGTCTTCCCACAGTTCTACCCGATCAGCAGCACAGGGCCCGTAGATGGATGAGATAAACCAATCTAGATCACCTTGAAGGTTTTGACATCTACAAGTGAGTACATGTTTGTCACGATTGGCTTCAGTTACTTTAAGGCAAGACTTTTTCCGCCATATGGCTAGCCCACCAGACATTCTAGCAGCACCCTTCCCCACACAATCTGCTCTGCCTAGCAGTCTTAGAGAGTCCTAGGTAGGTCCACTTTCCTCCTCCAAGTGTGTCACTTGAATGAGAGCACAATCAATTTCCCACTCGGTAAGATATCAAATTAGAGATGCCCATCTCACTTTATTGCACAACCCACGCGCATTCCTTGTTAGAACTCTCATCCCTTGCATGGTTGATCCCCTTGAGGCAAATTATCCACATACTCAACCATGATTGACTTTGCAATAGTTTCCTCCACTATAGCAATCAAGTTCTCCTTCCTTCGCCTTCTGAGCATGTGAGGGGAGCACCCAAGCCCCCTTTTTTGATTTGTCCCTTTCCCAAACTTCAGTTCATCAGGAACAGAGAATTGCACTTGATTCACCTCCTTAAGGGCACTTCTACCACTGCTGACTACTATTTCCATACCTGACTTTACCTCCTCATTTCTAGTAGAATTGCTTGAGTCCCTCTCTAAGACAATTTCATCAGTCATGGAACCCTTGCCTTTGGCCAAAAGAGTTTGGTTGCCACACCCCAATGCAATATCATCATCCATAGTCATCAAGTCCCTATCTGAGGTTTCCTTGTGACAATCCTTCCTCTTCTTTGATTCAGGGGCCTCATCTGAGGACTCACGACCCAACAGTTCAACCTGTTGTGCCTCCTTAGATCTGACCATAGATGTCTTAACATGACCTTGTTCTGGCAACACAGAAGCCTGCCCAGCCACAGATAAGCGAATGAGACATGAGGAGCCCTCGCACCTGAGAATGATTCTGTCTGGCAGTAACCCACTTTTAAAGACTTCAGCCTCAAGTAGAAGTGAATGGGCATCACCCTCCCCAATTGTGATTTCAGAGTCTTCACAGATTGATGCAAAGCCTGCAACCATCTTGGCAACCACCCGTTTAGATCTCAAGTGTAGAGGTAACCCTTTGATCTCAAGAATTGTCCTAGTTTCCATTCTCTTTGGGGGATGCTTAGGGAGTGCCCCATCAAAGTGGGAGACTAGCCTCCACAGGACATTGATTTTCTCAAAAGAACACGGTCGAAAGCATAACCTTTCCACATCTATCATTCCCAGACTAAACATAAGAAGTCAAGTCTGGGATAGCACTGCCACCTTCCAGCCCGATGACACAAGGGCAAGGGAACTCAGTAGCTGTTGAAACCTCTTCATAGAGGGATTGCCAATCTTCACCTCGCCAATCAGCTCTCCCCTCAAAAGGATCTCTGCAAAGACAATCTCTTTAGAGAATGGAATCTCCACATCAATCGTGTGACTACCAATCGCCAGAGGTGGGGGTAGTTGGGGCTCCTTCACCACTTCTTGTTCTGGGCAATGAGGTATCTTCTTTGTGTGCGACGGCTTCACCCTTAGGCATGAGTCACGCTTGTGACCTTCACCCCCACACACCAGATAGATGTCGGGGTTTCTACACACCGCAGCCATGTGACCTCTTCGTCTGCATCTATAACACAAAACCTCTCCTTTGGATCTCCTCCAGTCCTCTTTGGGAATGAACCTGGATGCCCTTCCTTCATGCTACTGCCATCCCTCTCCCTCCTCTTGTTTCTCATTCTCCAAGTCTTCCACTCGCCCCTATCCCCAACCCTAGCCTCTTCCTCATTGCCTCCTCCTATCTCCCGACACCACACCCCCTCTCTCCTTTTTTCCATCATTTTTTCCTCCCAAGAATTTATTTGGCCAAGCTGAAGAGTTGGAAGAGGGCCTAAAGAACTTTAAATCAACAAATGACCTCTTGCCTTGTGTTTGCTTGGTGTGTGTGCAATAGAGCTCTCTAGGAAGTTTCTATTTTTTTTAATCTATCTAAGTCCTATGAAAGTTAAACCATTTAATTGAAAAAATGGACTATCCTTACTCCGATCATTTTAACCAGGATCCCATGCCCCAAGCATATCAATCCTTTGATGGGTACAATGACAATTCATGGGATCATTCATATTCCTATCGTTGGAGTACTGGCCCGATAGCTTCCACTTTTGAGTAGAGCCTAGGAGTAGGATTTTCCACCCCTAGAATCCCCACTACTATGCAAGCACCCAACCCTCCCACCCTTCGTGATTTTCTTTATCAAGGTTGGACTGATACCCCTAGGCAACCAGAGCCTGAGATTGACTATCCTCCCCAATCTGATAGTAGTCGCCTCTCCTCTTTTATGATAGAAATGCAAAAATAACAAAAAGAAATGATGGAGTCTATGGGAGAGATGTTGAGGAATAGCCAACAAATAAAGAAAGAAATTAGATGGCTTACCTACGCTCTTACTAGTGATTTTGATCCCTGCACGTACAACCATGATCATCAAAATAATTCTGAGGAAACCAATGACAGTAGGGATCCCATTTTGAGTAGCTATCACTTAGACTCTCCCCATGAGACACGACCACTAGAGGAGAACAATCCTAGTGATTATCCACCCGAGCTATATTGGAGTCAAAAGAAATGGATGATGGTACCTCTTGAGGTCCTTGAGCCTAATGACAGTATTTTCGTTACCCCTGATAACCTGGGTCAAGGTCGTATTGTTCGTATCACCTCCCCTAATAATCATCTGGTGGAACCCCATTCTACCCTTAGTGAGCCTAATCTTGACCCTCCACTTAGGGAATCAATACCTACCATCCAACATTCTGAGGATTTAAATATGCCCTATGATGGTGACTGTAAGGGAATGGAGGATGAATTAGATCAATTATGGTCTTAGGGATACAAAAAGTGTATTTTAGAAGAGGATGATAACTCGATAGAGGAACCTGGGCTTAGAATCTGGAGTGAATCACAGGGTGATTATGTGTTATTCGAGGACTTACTCGCTAAGGATGGAAATAATCTGGTGAAATCTAGATTCCTCCCTACTTCTAATTTTGAGAGTCATCCTCCGCAAAACCAAGAGTTGATATTGGAGGAGGATGAACACAATAGTGAGAAGCCTACGAGAGACACTCGGGGACAATACACATAAATTGATGATTTACGCACCGAGAAGAACAAAGAATTGAGTGATATAGGCATACTCCAAAACATTAAGACTGATCTTCCTTCAGAAATAATTAAGGATACCGATCCAACTCCTCCCTTAACTGGTGAATCGCATATACACCCCGAAAGAAACTCAAGTGAACCAAAAGAATTTGGGGATGAAATTAAAGATAATGATTCTGTTGCTTCGACCCTACCCTCAAAGAAATGCAATTTGGAGTTCAGCATTGATTCACATATACCGAAAGGTGAAAATATGACTCCGATCATTAATGCTAGGCAAGGTGACATGAATTTTTCTACAACTATTAGGGAGAATAGTACAAAATATGAATGGTTGACTTGACACAAACTAAGTTCTCCTTAGACTTAACCATTACCACCCAACACCACAAGCAACCCGTACACTCCCTAACCGATCCTTGGCTCAGGTCTCTGCTCACTTACGTTCTTTTTATGGAGCATAATAGGCCAGTACATCCTCAGGTAGAATGGCATGTGTGGATTGATGCTTGTACTTTTAGTCTCTCCATTCAAGGTTTAAAATAATTATATTTATTTCTCTTAAAACACTTCCTGCTTTGGAGGACCCTTGTTATCCTCCACTTATTCCATTTCGGGATGTCCCTTTTCATGTTCCTTTTATTATTCCTAGACCTCCAAAGGTAGCCTATGAGGTTCTTTGTTTTCATATCTTTTGGCAAGCATTTGGAATCACGTTGCATCACCAGCTCACCAACATCCGTGGCTACTTATTTTCTAGGCCTACACTGTTACACAAATTTTTAGGTCCTAACTCTTTCTATTTGGAACCAAACTTACAAGTTTCCTATAAGTCTGGCTACGACAAAAATAGCAAAGCTTGTTAGGAGGCAACCCAATGTTCAGGATAACACCTTCATCAGGTGATTTCCTTCCTTTCTCCCCCTATTTTAATTTTACAATGAGGAAATTGTAGGATTTCGGCATGGGGGGTGCATTTTGCATTTTAGGTAGTATTCATGCATTTAGGTTAGGTGCATTAACCAAAAAAAAAAATTCTCTTTTCTTGAGCTGAATTGGTCAGCCCTAGTAAAACATCTTTTTCAAGGATGTTTCATTAAAGATTTTCTTCTTAAATTGTTTCTTAAATTTAGAATCCAGTACAGCTACTTCACTTGCACGTAGATTGGGTAATCGATCTTTGAAGAAAACCAATAAGCATCATTAGTCTACTGAATCCTTGGACAGTTAATAGGGAGTTAGGCATACTATCTTTTATTAGATCCACCTCATATTTGTGAGAAGAAAGTAGAGAGACTGCTGGTGTGCTATGTCTAGTGTAAGGACTCTTGAGTTCTGGATAATTAGATGAGGTTACCTCAAAGTTAGGCATAGTTTTCGCTCTTTGTTCCTACGTGTAAACATTATGTGAATTCCTGAGAGTTAGCAAATATGGTAGATATACGGAGATTGGGTCTTAATAAAACAATGACTATGGTGGATGGTTACGACCGCCCTTCGGAGAGTCCTCGGCTGAAAGAGGGTAGTAATGTCAAAGGTCAAAAATATGCTTGCCCTATCCATTCCTTCCTAGTGCCGAGAGTAGGCACTTCTATCAAATAAGCCACACAATATCCTCTTGACCATCATCATCATTCCTAATAATGTCTCATAAAAAAAAGTATGTGTCGGTTTGTGTTAATAGTTGATGAAAAGAAGAGAAGAAGAAGAAGAAAAAGAGAGAAAAAATAAAAATACAGAGAAGGAAATATTTATATTTAAAAAAAGTAGAGAAAAAGAGAAGAGTCCGAGTTTGGAATTTCATCTTCGTGTCATTTTTTTCATTATATATCAATGTTTTGAGGAAACAACAAAAACACCCAATGCGATCAACCAAATTTGACCCATAACTACTTTTCTGTATTTCAGATTGCCCGAATACTGCTGAGGTCCTCTAACTTAGTTGTAGGGTTATTAGGAATTTAATTGAAATGTGATTGCCATGTGAAGCCACCAAATAGTGAGTATATTTACAAAATATAGTGAGATTTGTGATCTCAGAAAGAAAAGAAGGAAAAGGTTGAGCACAAAGGAACATCAAGAGAGCATAGTTGTTTAGCCTCTCTCTGAGTTGACTTGTTTGACAGTCTAGAGATCTAGAGTATGTAGTACTAGATTACATGCAGCTCCAGATGAATGTGTGCCACCAAATATGAATCCATTCATCTCAATATCTCCTACATAAGACAAAAAGTCGAGGTGAAAATACAAATTATTTTCTGCTTTATCCCTGAGGGAAGTAGTTGCTTATCCTGATATAAATATTTACCAAGGAATAAGTATGAACTGTAAATGTAAGTTGGTTATTTTCACTTGGATTCGTTAACTAGGTTACTATCACTTCACATTTGTCTGCATCTCTAAATTTTTGGAATAAGGAAAGAAGAAATCTTTTGATTACTTCTGTTATTTTTCATTTTTGCTAGGCACAAGCATAACTTAGGCATGGGGGCAATTGATAAGTCCACTTTTGTGGACCATTATTTAGAATAAGTACTATTTAATTATTTGCTCCTACTTGCTAACTGACTAAGAGATATATGGTAACTTACCTTAGTCTGCATATAATTTTATGCGTCAATTTGACATTTAATAACATATGATCTGATAATATAATTTAGGTACAAGAATTTATACGTCCATTTCTACATCTATAAGACATCTGGAGAAAATGATAGACATCTGGGATAGCCATCACGAACTAATTGATATCTACATTTTTAAGATGTCTGAAGGTCTGATCAGACGTCTGATGAAGATGTTGCCTGGTAGATTCTACTGATCCAACCATTCGCAATCTCTGTGAGTGGCTGGAGAAGGGTATGACCAATGATGATCTTTTTATGAGGAGGCATGTGATCTACAAAAATGGATCTATCCTCTCTCCCGGGTGGGGATCTCCTCCCTCACCACCATTGTGGAAAAGAGCTTACACCGTGCAACATGCCCTCACTGTGGCCATCAAAATCGAGCTTCAACATTGCCCCTCACCCCATGCTTGCAATGACAGTGCGTACACACCACTTCTCCACCTCTAAACCGCACCACTAGCACCACCCCTGATGTCATTCCCCCAACACCTTCCTCTCCTATTCACCTTCTTCATCTCCTAGAAGAACCCAACAACCTCTCACCACCATTATCCACCATCAACACCATCCTCCACCATCAAACCCACTGCCACAGCAAGCTTGCATGCACTTGAGCATGCCATCCCAACTTCACCATGCACGCACATAGCACCATCCCCTTCCTCTTCATTTCCTTCTTCTTCCCCTATTTGCACCCAACAGGAACCCAAACCCAAGCCTACTCCAGCAGTGTGCCATGCATGATTACTCTATCTCCAGCCTCCTCACCCCAGCTTGTGGGTGTGCACCAACAGCGTAACTAGCACTACTACATCATTCCACCAGCAGCATCTTGCCCACGTGTAGTCGCACATACGAACCATCAGCGTGCTCCCATCACCGACCGATAGTGCATGGCCGCGTGTATCTCCAATAGGCTGGCAGCACACTCATGGCCACGTGCATCTCCAGCAAGCCACCAACCCCTCTACCACGCCATCACTCCCATGTGCACCTCCTCGTGTCGCCTGCAGCAAGCAGCAAGAGACAACCCAACAGTCACCGCCGACAGACCTCCACGTCGGTGGGCTTCATCTCCTTCGGCTGGCCACCACCAACCTCATCGCGATGCGTTGCTACCACCATCGTGAAGCACTTGTCAAGGTGCACCATCCCCTCAACTCTCATACCGATCCACGCTTGTTCCTTCATGCGAGGAGGAGAGAGGCAAAATCCTCTGTTTCTCCTCCAATTAAAAATGGCCAAGTTTGCTATTGCGAGGTACACTATTCACTTATTTACTAAATAAATTTATTGATGTGAATTTTCGTATATACAATTTTATTCAGTTGAAATTATTTGTGCTGGAATGTCTCTACTGAATGAGATCGAGCATGTCATATTGATTATAGTAAACAAGCTATATTCTATTGGAGATTAATATTTAGGGTGTTTTCCTATGCCAACCACTACTTAACAGAATAATATATGGTCGTGATTTTGCATCTAAACACCTACATTCTTGATTAATTGGTTAAAAAGAGCATTTATGTGAGAAAAAGAATTGCACGAATTAGCATGTACACCCATTGAGTTTCCCGAATAATTGATGCACCACTCACTAGCTTAATAGGCTAATTCCTCTTCGTGGAGATGACCCAACTATTTTTGAGGTTAGTTTTTGAATATTAAATGTTTTGAAAAGCAATTTTCTACCATGCAACGAACTATGACGACACATCATTTTATGTTAAAAATTTTATCAAAAATGAAGATCGCTATTTCACCCTACACTCTTACATGCCCTCTAACCACCTACAGTAAATTACCAACTTTACTTAAAAGCATATCCTACCGTTTATGGGAAACACTTGCTAAATGGCATTACAACAGCAGTACCCATTTCCCCTTATTTATAGAGGGTGAGATTGGTTTTGTAAAAGATAAATGCTGCATCGTAGTATAGTTGAAATCACCTCAAAAATAAATAAATTTTATTACTTAAATGTTAAGTCTGAGGTCGAACATAGGGAGCACATGGAATTTATTCACTAATCTCAATAATAGATTCAATTGAACACATAAAATTACTCAAAACCTAATTTAGAATGTAAAGCATGAAGTTATGGATAATAAAATGTAGCAACGTTGAGAAATTAAAAAGGTTTGACTCTTCTTCTTATGCTTCTTCTCTTTCTCTTCTTTCCTTCTTTGGCACTTGTTTCCTTCTCTGCCTTCTCCTTCTTGGCTTCTCTTCTTTCTCTTTCTTCTTATGATGTCTTGTTCTTTGGCTTCTTTCCATCTCTGGCACTTCTTCACTTCCTTTTCTTCCTTTCTACCTTTAGCTTTCTCTACCCTTAGCTTCTTTGCCTTGGCTTCTGATTTCCTTCTTTCCCTTTCTTCTTCAGCTGCGCCTTCTCCTTCCTTCTTTCCTTTAGCTTCCTCAGGTTCCTCTTCCATCTTCTTTTCCTTACACACAAGTGCAAAACCTACCCCTACCCTTCCCTGTGAACTCTCTCTCTCTTTACTCTCTTAGGCTCGCTCTCCCAGAGCCATTCTTGGGTATTTGGGGTAGGCAAACACACCTGGGTCTAGGCGCACCAGCGTGGGTGGTCCACGAGGAGTGCATAGTAAACGGGTAGGCAAACCAGGTCTGCGTAGCATGGGAACGGATGAGGTGAGTGTGTGGGCGAGGGGACCTCACCCCGTGTTCGAAGGCAAAGATCCTCTGATACGAATTCATGTTATACTGGTCAGCGCACTCCAAACTTTCCGAGGTGGGACTGAAAGTCCCAACGGCTTCGCTTGTGCCCTAAGGAGGATGCCTTGCTTAATTGCTGTGGCTGCAGTGATCTCTCAAAGCCAATCATTGGGTGGATGTGTGCGGGTGCTAATTCCGCACTGCCAGGACCTGGGAACCTAGAGCGAAGGTTTCTTGTTTCTTCAAGTCGGCGCTAATGTCGATGGAGGTCGAATCCTGCTATCAAGCAACGCGGCCTTCCAACCTCATTAAACCACATAGGAAGCTTCACCGTGACATGGCGAAGGTGTCACGGTAGGTGGCTAGGTTTGGGACAACCTAGGCAAGCGTGTGTAGGTCAGTCTATGGCCGTGGTGATGGGTCTATTCGAGGGGAGATTGTGGAGGCTTTGGTGGTCGATGGGGGAAGTGATCAATGGATGGTGGCGGTGGTTGTGAGGGGTTTAGCGAGGCATGTGGGTGTGTCGAACGATGGAGGTGCCTCGTCGGTGGTCGGTCGGAGGTGGAGATGATGGTGGTGGACTGCGGTGGTCGAGGGTTGAAAATAGAAATAGAGAGGGGGAAAATGAAGAGTAGAGAGTGGGGAAGAGATCTAACCTATTTTATGGACGAAAGGAGAGAGGATGGTGGCTGGCACGTACCTGCCGCCGCTGGAGACGAAGGCTCCAATGGAGGGGGATGGCGACGGCGAAGAGGGTAGTTGGCGCGTGTGCAAGTATGGCGCGACGTGGACGAAGGAGGCAGAGATGTCTCTACCACTGATATTGTGGCAGAGTAACGACAAGACGGGGGAGGAATCACCGGAGCTCGCTAGATGCTTGGATGGAGGAGAAGAGACAAAATTGGAGTGTTGTCTCTAGCTAAACAAAGCTGGGAATGATCAGCCAGATCTGGGGCTTCTTTTATAGTCTCTGGTAGAGGGCCTTGTGCTTGGAAGACAAGCTTCCAAGCATGGGTATCCTCACCAGAGTAAGAAGGTGCGAGATACCCAAATCTCTCATGTGTTCGCATGAGAGATTGGGTGGGAATTAAGGCTTGAAATTGCATTGATACGAATGGGAATTCCTCAGAGAATCTACTTTAAAAATTGAGAGAGTCTCTGAGGAATCATTGAGAAATCCCTTCTTGAATCCTCGCCAAAGTAGGCCTCCACCGTTGTAGTGGTGGAGGGACCTAATTTTAATGAATGGCAAGGAGGCTACGGGGGTCTCTGTAAGGATTTCAAAAGCTAGGGGTCAAAAAAGTAATTTGGTTGGATGGTTTTGCAAAGTTGGTCACGCTGAACTCCCCTTAAGTCTAAATTTTTTGTATAAACCTAATTTGAACCTAGGGAATCAAATGGTGAAGTTGGATTTTAGGTTTGACCACATTTAACTAGCCATTTTACACAAGAAACCCAATTTAGGGTAAATAATTAGCTAGGACCCCTATTTAGGGCAAAATAGGTCCCAAAGGACGAATTGAAGGTTCTAAACCCTACAGGATACTTTTCCATGAATTTTATTGGGTTTAGGTGAATTTTATCTTGACCATAACCTTGTTGAATTAAGTGGATCTATTTTTGGGCTACAAAAAGTCATTTAATTCCTAGATTTCACGTTAACCCTTTTCTGATTGAACCAACCAACCTTTCATCTTGTTAAGACTAATTGACCCATGTTTAACTCCTGATAAATCCTGTTGTTGTACTGCAATGGTAAAATTGCATTTTTACCCTTTATTTCTTATTTTCTTCTCAGAACTGTCATTCGTTGAATTAGGCCCTTCATTTGGGTACGTAGGAGCCTTTTTTGTCTTTTCTATGTGAAAATGAGCTAGTTAGGGCTCATGATGATGTTCCCATCATACCCCCATGCCTAGCTTTCACTAGTCCTTTAGCAAAATTTTAAGGTTTTAACTTCTATTCTAGACCATGAGTACCTTTACAATTTATGATAAGTGCTTTTTTCTTTTTCTTTTGATTAGGTTAGAATACCGATAGGAGGCCTAGAGGTACTCAAGTACCAACCAAGATCCAGACCTGACCAGCTCTAGCCTTGATCCTCCGTGAAGGTTTTTAAGGCCCGCAGGAAGTATCTTAAGGTTAGTTGGACTCCGTCGTTAAAGCACTCATGCTTGAGACATATTTTAGCCTTGGTTCAGTTTGTAGTGCATTTTTTGTAAGAGAGAGATAGAGGATTTATTTGTTTGGAGAGTTTTCTCCCTCTTTTCATTTTATGTCTAGCTTTGGATTGGCTTCTCAACACGGTCTGTATCGGATTCCTCGTCCCCATCATCAATCCTTAAAGGTCATTGGTAATCGATGGTTTGTGATAGCACTGCCCATGGCAACGCCTAGAACTTTGCTTTCGAGATTTCAAGATAATCCCACCCATGGTGTTTTGTAGCCAAATCCAGACCCTAGCAATCGACATTTCATGATAATTCCACCCATGGCATCTAAACTAGCAGGGTGCTTACGTGCCCCCAGTAAGATATGTAAATATCCTAGGAGACAAGCACCGAGGAGACCATATGTTGTTACTCACCTTCGAGGGGAATTTCCCACCTCTCCGCGTTGGGAACTCGTCCAAATCAACTTGTGTTTGATCAGTCGCTCCTAATCTAGGAAACTTTTTTCAAAACATTTAAAATGTTGTTTTGTGATTTTGATAGTTATGCTCACTGAACCAGATTGTCCGTGGATTGGGGTGCTTAGGTTATCGAATCCCACAAATCGAAGGTCAATTAATGAGGTCGAATACTCCCTAAGTGTTAGACCTAATATTTAAGCTTCACATTTTCCCCAACCTCTTGAGGATTATCCAGATCTTAGCGGATACTTGAATTTTTAAGCCAAAAAGTCTAGCCCAAAAAGGCCTAATATCAACATTCCTACTAATCACTCTTTGTGTCTCATTAGCACTTTTTTTCTCTTTTTTCCTTTCCTTGATGTGGTCTAGAACTTTGGTTAATCCGTAATCTCTTACTATCTCTGTCATTTTTATTTTGCGTTCCTTTTGGACTTTTTGCTCTTTTCCCCCCCATGATTATATGACCTCAAAATTTTCTTCCCTCCAATTTTTTTGTTCTTTTCACAATTTTCTATTTTTTTGGTAATTTTGCCCTATGTTATTTTTTTTTTAGAATCGTTCTGATTTTTGTTCGTTTTTGTATATTTGCACTTGACCACCTCCTATGCCTAAGTTTTGCAATGTCCTCATTGTAAATGGAGGGTGTGAAAGAGTGTTGGGTTTAGGGACGTAGAACAAGATTTTATCGGCTGGGCGGATGGGTCGGGAATAACTGATGCGAACGATTTCAAGATCTGGTACATGTACCAGAGGTGGGATCGACTATTCTAAGGATGAACTCAGGGTGCAATAGATGTAGAGTATAGATGGATAATCAGACAGATCTTGTGTTTTTAGAATGACAGGTTGCCTCCCATTAAGCACTAAAATCAATGCCTTCAGTCGAGCGGGAAATGGGATGGAGAGGGATTGGTCAAATCAGTATGGTTTTGTAGAA
The DNA here is from genome assembly GCA_037157565.1 of Thalassia testudinum. Taxonomy (NCBI): domain Eukaryota; kingdom Viridiplantae; phylum Streptophyta; class Magnoliopsida; order Alismatales; family Hydrocharitaceae; genus Thalassia; species Thalassia testudinum. The sequence goes on along the minus strand of JAZHRO010000003.1, from coordinate 73,992,200 downwards.
CAAGCACCTTGACTAAGAGCCTAGTTGGTCCAACTAGGTGCTTGTTAAGATCCACAGGCAAATGAGGCAGCCCAAATCCTATTAATCTGGTGGGTTGATAATTGTGGATCAAGTGATGTGGCACCAACCATATGCTATGGAGCTCAGATGGATGTGGAAGTCAAAATTTGGGGTTTGGCTGAGTCGAATCAGCCTGGTCAGTGTAGGGATCCGTAAAATAATCAGTGAATGGCGTGGAAACCATACAACAGTGATCAGAGAATGATGGAGCATGATTTGTGATCAGATCAATGTCCGAAACCCGATATAAATGTGGAGGCAAATCATCTGCAATCGGCCCAGTAAGGGGGGAGTCAGAATAGAAATTGAGTTCGATTGTGGGTCGAGGTTGAAAATCGGTTTGGATAGGTTCTGTATGTGCAGAAGAGGTGGCTTCAATGAGAATTGTGTATGAGGGCTCTTCTAGAAAGGAGTTACAAGTGGTTTCATTGAGAGAGTCATTGTAGTAGCTTTCAAAGTCAAAAGTGAATGCCTCAAGAGTGTCTATAGGGTGAGGGAAATTTGAGTCGAGAAAAGATTCGAACTCTAGGTTGCAATCACTCTCGGCATTCTCTGGTTTTGATTCCTGAGTATCGAAAAGAAATGATTCCATCTCGCTGGAGCCTGAAGTTAAATCATTCATCTTGAGAATCGGGACCTCAGAGTTGGAGTCAGAGAATGACTCATGTGAGATGAGGTCGTAGATTGGCTCGTTGTATTCAAAAAGTAGAGTTTCTCTGAAATCATGGTAAGATTGGAAATCGTCGGAGATATTGCGAAGATCAAGTTCTGAATGAGATTCAAGATCATGGGTTCCACCACAGAACAAATCATACGATGTAGACTGAGCATCCTGACTAGGGTCCAACCTATAAGTAAATTCTGAGCTCAAAAGGGTGTCCTTATTTGGTCTAGGCTTAAGTTCTAGGCTAGAAGGAAAAACCCAATCAAAACCCTACTCTTCCAACTCCTCAGTTTCTACACCGTAGATTGGCGTGACTTTCGAAAAATTGATTTATCTCTCAGAGGATGTTGGCGAGGGATATTCATCAAATAGAAGCCCAGAATCATACGCTTCGTTCTCACTTCGATTTTCTTCATACGAGGCCTTGTAATCTTCCCAATAAGTTTCAAATACAGATTCTAGGCTTAGGATGTGGGTTGAATCATTAGAATCTATGTCCAAATTACCTTGGAGGGTCAAATTATCAGAATAAGGGGTAGGATTTACACCCTCGGGAGGTTCAGTTCTAATCTCATTATTGCAGGAGTCTTGGAATTCTATGCTTGGAGATTCAGGGTCTAGGGTTGGCTAAACATTGTGTTTTCCTGCAATTGGAACTTCCCAACCTATTTCAGGATCAGGCATGTTGTATTCCATCTGGGTTGGGAATCCATAAAAACTCTGTGCCTAAAACTCAAGATTTGGGAAATTGGTTTGATCCTTAATACTATTCCAAGATGGTTCATCATCTGTTTGGGGCGTATACGGGTATTTCTGATCAAGAACTTGTTTCAATAATCTTATCATTTCTTCCCATTTTTCAATATTATCTTGGTGTTGTTCCCATAGTATAGGATTTTCCATGCATTGGAGATATTAAAAATTGTGAAATTTTTCTATCTGATTGTATCCTGTGATAAGAATGTCTCGGGTTGATCCTTTTGTGGCTTCTATCAGTAGCACATGGGCACAATTTATGACGGAAGTTGTGGTTGTTTGTACATTAACCTGAATGTCTTCTTCTGGTGTTGAGGTTTTGTATTCAATTTCATAGAATTGAAGGGCATCCTCATTCATCCTATCTCTCATGGATCTCTGTGATTCAGGTTTTTTGAATGGTAATCCTAAGTAACCAGGCTGCATGTTTGGATTAGATGGTGGAATCAAGATGTAGAATAAGAATTTGGATCAAGATGTAGAATCAAGTTGTGAAGTGAATAGATCCGAATAGAGAGTCCCACTTGAAAATCTATGTGTGTGCTCCAAAGAGAAGTGATGAGGGATTGGAGGCATTTTTAACTCGATCAAGGCAACCAAAGATGTTTGGATGACTAGGGAGGTTTGGGGCGGATGATACCCCTGGATCGAAAAGTCATCCACCTGAGAATTACCTGGGTAGGCAGAGAGGGAGAGTCCCGCAAAGACCCCTACACGGTAGAGCGTCCCCAGGGGTTACAGGGTTTCCCCCACCCTACCTCTCTTATCACTGAGATTCTAGGTAGACCATAATGGGGACCTTGACCTCTTAAGTCTACCACTTTTAAGATCAAAGGTGCTTAGGGTTCCACTTGAGCTTTAGATGTTTTGATTTTGTGACCTAATTTGGAGGTTGGTTGACCCAACAAGGGGTCAACTTCACCAGACCTATCCTAAAGATGGCAGAATGATTTTAGGTCAAGACCTAGAAATCACCCCGATTTGACTCCCAGGTTATTAGATTCAAGTGACTTTAGAGCTTGATTTTAGGGTTTATCTTGCTTAGATCCTTTCAATCAAGGGCTTGGGTACCACACAAGTGCGGGTGGGTTTATTTCCTTTTATGCAAGCACGTGTGAACTAGCACTCCAAAAACCCTACTGTACAAATCCTAATTTGGTTCTATTCCCAATCCTTTTTGATTTTCAGAGGTTTTTTTGGACTTTAAACAAGAATTGTGTAGTCCACATAGATTTAGAAGTTAGGCATGATCTCTAATAGGCATAGGAATTTGTGGGTAGGATCTCTAAAGATCGCTTCAATTTCAATAAGATTTGAAAAAAAGTTTCAAAGATTAGGAAACTAGCCTTTTAAATGATAATTACTATAAAAAGAAGGTAGTTGGTTCCTAATTTGATTGCTTCCTTTTTGTCTTCCGACGATTAGGATATGGATTAGGGAAGAAGGGAGATTACCTACCAAGGAGTGGTCGATTTGCGTGGGGGATTTCCTCATGAAATACCTTACAAGATCACAACAAAACAAATAGGGCAAGTTAGCACTCAAAAAGAACCAAAAGAATGTAGAAACTTGTGATGAATTGTGTGTTGCTCCCTGGCAACGCGCCAAAATGTTAATAGAGGGCAAGATCAATTTTGTAAAAGATAAATGCTACATCGTAGTATAGTTGAAATCACCTTGAAAATAAATAAATTTTATTACTCGAATGTTAAGTCCGAGGTCGAAGATAGGGAGCAAGTGGCATTTATTCATTAATCTCAATAATAGATGCAATTGAACACATAAAATTACTCAAAACCTAATTCAGAATGTAAAGGATGAAGTTATGAATAATAAATTGTAGCAATGTTGAGAAATTGGACGTCTGATTATAGAATCAGATGTCTTAAAAAGGATTCACTCTTCTTCTTGTGCTTCTTGTCTTTCTCTTCTTTTCTTCTTTGGTTCTTCTTTCCTTCTCTATCTTCTCCTTCTTGGCTTCTCTTCTTTCTCTTTCTTCTTTTGATGTCTTCACCTTTGGCCTCTTTCCTTCTCTGGCTCTTCTTCTCTTCCCCCTCTTCCTTTCTGCCCTTAGCTTTCTCTGCCCTTAGCTTCTTTGCCTTCACTTTTGATTTCCTTCTTTCTCTTTCTTCTTTAGCCGTGCCTTCTCCTTCCTTCTTTCCTTCAGCTTCCTCTTCCTTCTTTTCCCTACAAACAAGCGCAAAACCTACCCCTACCCTTCCCTGCAGACTCTCTCTCTTTTCTCTCTTAGGCTAGCTCTCCTAGAGCCATTCTCGGGTATTCGTGTCGGGCAAATGCACCCAGGTCCAATCACACCGGCGTGAATGGTGCACAAGGAGTGCAGGGTAAATGGGTCAGGCAAACAAGCTTCGTGTAGCGTGGGCATGGATGAGGATAGTGTGTCGGCGAGGGGCCTCACCTCGTATTTGGAGGCAAAGAGCCTCTGACACGAATTCATGTTATAGCTCTCAGCACACTCCAAACTTTCCGAGGTGGGACAAAAAAGACCCATCGCTTCGCTTGCACCTGCAGGAGGATGCCACCCCTAATTGCTGTGGCTGTAGTGCTCTCTCAAAGCCAACCACTGGGTGGATGTGTGCAGGTGCTAATTCCGCACAGCTTGGACTTGGGAACCTAGGGCACGGCAGCCTGGAGTGAAGGTTGCTTGTTTCTTCAAGCCAATGCTAATGCTGGCAAAGGTCAAATCCTTCTACCAAGAAACACGGCCTTGCGGCCTCATTAAACCACACAGGAAGCTTCACCGTGACATGGCGAAGGTGTCGTGATAGGAGGTTGGACGCGGGGTGCCCTAAGCATGCATGCTTAGGTTGGTCTGTGGCCGTGGTGATAGGACTATTCAGGAAGAGATTGTGGAGGTTATGGCGGTCGATAGAGATGGGGGAAGTGATCAGTGGATGGTGGCGGTGCTTCTGAGGGGTTTAGCAAGGCGTGTAGGTGTGTGGAATGATGGAGGCGCCTCACCGATGGTCGGCCGGAGGTGGAGATGATGGTGGTGGACTACGGTGGTCGAGGGTTGAAAATACAAATAGAGAGGGGGAAAATGAAGAGTAGAGAAAGGGGAAGAGATCTAACCTATTTTATGGGTAAAAGGAGAGAGGATGGCGGCTGGTGTGTAGCTGCTGCTGCCGGAGACGAAGGTTCCAGTGGAGGGGGACAGCGATGACGAAGAGGGTAGTTGGCACGTGCGTAGGTATGGAGGTACATGGACAAAGGAGGCAGGGATGTCTCTGCCATTGGTATTGTGGTAAAGCGACGAGAAGAGGGAGGAGGAATCACCGGAGCTTGTTAGATGCTTGGCCAGAGGAGAAGAGATGAAATTGGAGGGTTGTCTTCAGCAAAACCAAGCTGGGAATGATCGGCTGGACCTGGGGCTTCTTTTATAATCTCTGGCAGAGGGCCTTGTGCTTAGAACGTAAGCTTCCAAGCACGGGTATCCTCACCGAAGTAGGAAGGAGCAAGATACCCAAATCTCTCATTCGTTAGCATGAGAGATTGGGTGGGAATCAAGGCTTGAAATTGCATTCATCCGATCGGGAATTCCGCAGAGAATCTCCCATTCAAATTTTAGAGGGAGTCTCTGAGGAATCAGGGAGAAATCCCCTCTTGAATCCTTACTAGAGTAGGACTCCTCCGCTGTAATGGTGGAGGGACCTAATTGCAAAGAATGGCAAGGAGGCTAGGGGGTCTCTGCATGGTTTTCAAAAGCTAAGGGTCAAAAAAGTAATTGGGTTGAATTGCTTTGCAAAGTTTCTCAAGGTGAACTCCCGTTAGATCCAAATATCGGTATAGACCTAATTTGGACCTAAGGAATCTAATGGTGAAGTTGGATTTTAGGTTTGATCACGTTTGACTTGGCATTTTATGCAAAAACCTAATAAGCCAAATAATTAGGTAGGACACCTATTTTACTCAAAATAGGTTCGAAAGGCCAAATTGAAGGTTTTAAACCCTAGAGGATATTTTTCCATGCATTTTAGAGGGTTTAGGTGAATTTTACCCTAACCAGAACCTTATTGAATTAAGTGGGTCTATTTTAGGATTAGAAGAAGTCATTCAATTCCCAGATTTCACATTAGCCCTTTTCTGATTAAACCAACCCACTTTTTATCTTCTTATGACCAATTGACCCATGTTTAACCGCTGAGAAATCCTACTGTTGTACTGTAATGGTAAAATTGCAGCTTTACCCTTTGTTTCTTATTTTCTTCTAAGAACAGTTATTCCTTGAATTAGGCCTTTCATTTGGTTATGTAGGAGCTTTTGTTCCCTTTTCTTTGTTAAAATGAGCTACTTAGGGCTCATGATGGTGTTCCCATCACCCCTTTTCTTTGTTTACCCACTAAATACAACCTCTTTGACTCCCTTAATAGGAAACACATAAAAATAGGTGCAATCTTTCTACTATATTTTCACCAACACTTTCCCACAAACACGCGGCAACAATTTTGCAGGTCTTACCTCATTCATCACCATACCCTCGACCAACAAAATAACCAAAACCCCTCCAACACAACAAAGAAGGGGACATAATGATGAACCCCACATTCCAAACCCTCACCAAGACCTACCAAGGGCCTACTAACTGCAGCAGATCACATAGAAAGAAGAAAAGCACACCACCACCTTACACCATATTAAGGGAGAACAAGATAGAGAGTAAACATGAAAAAGAAAAAGCAACTTAGATATTAAGACTAGCTCAGAGATACATATTCGTTGGTCAGGCAAGTAGAAGGCATGGTAGTAGGTCTAATGGGCTCAACTTTCTAAAGCACAGCAATGCCTGCAACTTGATAAAGAAACTAGAATCAATTAGATGCATTGCCAACCTTCCACCATCCAGCTTATTTACTCAACTAGTAGTTCCATCTACTGGAGCTGGTTCTGAAGGCTTGTGCAGCTTTTGCTTTGCATTTGCAACTTCATTGATATTTATGTTGGCAAGTGTTGGCACGGCCTTTCCATCCCAAGCCTATTTAGAGACTTTACAAATAATTAATCACTGACAATGAGTTGAAACTAAAATCTATCAAATTTCTAAAGGGGAATTTGGTTGCGGTGTAACCCTGTTGGTGGGATTATCTGTATACAAGGTAGGTTCTAAGGTAATATTCTCTACTAAAATTTTTTCCAAATTCCTATATAACCAAATAAATAAGATGATCTCATCCACTACTACAGCTATCACATTTAGCCCACACGCAACATACATTACTTATCCAACCATACAAGTATACCCTACCCACCATTACAACTTGTCCTACTGCCAAACATAGTTGTTACTTTCTAAACCACACAAATCTAACCTAGAAAAAGGTAAATACAATCTACCACCTCAATTTCTAAGTAGTTCGAATACTTGGAAGCTCATTCAATCAAGATTTACTTGCTTTTGGATCTATTGCTTTACCTTTTTAGCTTGCATGATCTTCTAGCGAGTTTCATAAAATCCAAAGTCATGAAGAACTAATGTCTTGCTAACGTGATCCCTAAACAACTTGAGAATTTGATTACTCTGATCAAGTCTCACCTGTTGCTCAAGAATAGGAAATTGCGATTAGAATTACCTTTACTAAAAGAACATGGTGATTGGAATTTATTTGGTGCTTCATGAAAGTATACCTCCTGAGTGTCTCTACTATTTGTCATAGGCTTATTCTCATTGTTTTCCAAAATAACACAATATGCCACTTGACTGAGAGGCAGCCATTCCACTTATCCTACTACGAGTAATCAATTGTTTTGTTAAAATCAACTGACCCCACCATCTCAGCAACACCAACAAATTTCCCACTAGTGTTAACATGAAAAAAGAAATAACCATGATTATGATCAATCCTTATCCATATGCCAATGAAAAAGAGGGTGCTTCAAGAGACATTTTCATGGACATATAGAGAAAAAGAGGAATACAGGACAATGGCATCTTTCTCTTGAGCTCCCATGTATGCATCATCAAGCTTCTTGTTGCTATTAGGTGTACTAGCCTAGACACCAAATTTGATACTCTTGTGGATGTCATCCTCACTATGTGACTTGATAACAAAAGATTTTACTTCTGGGTAGTTGTTTGGGAAGTCTTCTCAATTATATTGGTCCTTATCAGGATGAAAATGGGAATCGTCACCACTACTAATAGAGCATAAATTCTAGCGCTTGACAGTAGGGATAACATTAGGACCTAGTCTCTTTCGGCCATTCCAAAAGTTAGCAGATCTTGAACCTTTGTTCAACTCATTAAAAACCTCCATGCTCTAATTACCATAGCCAAAAAATCCCATGCCTCGACCCCGGGCATTGTACTTGGCATGTGTGGTCAACCAACCCCAGCCATTCAACTGCAAACCACTACCATAAGATCCGAATGGTTGCTTGTTTCTTGGTGTGTTACCATACTGATCATACAATTGGTTGTTTGAATGTCTTCTAGCATAACCAGGGCTAGGTAAACCCATTCCATGTATAGGTCCCCAAGGATGTGAACCATGGAAGAAATAAGGTTAAAAAATAAACTATTTTAAATATGCTTTAAAATGCCCTCCTTTATACAGATTGCTTGATACTCAGGGCCATCCAACAACATGCACCCACCAACATCCAATATAGAAGGACACATGCACTTATAGAAGCAAGCCCGTGCATAGAGAGAATTTGCAAATTGTATAACATTGCACATATACGTAAAGGTCCATATACTCTTTTAGAACATGTCATTCCTGAGGATCTAATTTGCCCCCTTCTTCTTTAGATTGCAAGCCTTCTCGGTAATCTTGACAATCTCGATCTTCTACTCCAGATCAAATTGAAACAAACACCACCAAGGTTAGACCTTTCCACCACAGACTAGCAAAGTGGCACCACATTCCCCTTCCTTGCACCATTTACGAACAACGTTACCTCCTCCCCTCTACATGCAGCAACAATGGCATCCCAACTACATAAGACACAAAATCGTGAAGATGAAGATTGAATAAGGATCTCACATGGTCGATCAGCAGCTTCCACTACGCTTGGGGTGGAGGTCTCGAGGGCCTTCAACTCGAGGAGAAGAGAGGGGGCGACGATTGGTGGGTGGGTAATGAGCCACATTGGAGGAGGAGGATTTGCAAGAGATGGGTGCAGGAGGAAGAGAAGAGGTGGAGAAGCAGAGTGAAGGAGGTTGATTTGACAACTATGTAGAGGTGGAGGAAGAAAGGAAGGATTCGTTGCCAACGATAGCGTGAAGGAGGGGTTCATGTCAGTGGGACAAGTATTGAGGGTTTTGTGGGCTGGGGTCAGTCAAGGACATATGGAGGGGGACGGGATGGTGTAAATGCACCTTTGTTCAAGATACCCTGACCAAAGGTATCATTGGTATGGAGGGGGGTGGGTCGTATTGATGGTAGCGTGAAGGGGATGGTTTGAGGAAGTGCCTTCTTTGAGAAAGGGAAGGGGGCAGAAAATGATCAAGGGAGCTACGTCATCGAGGTTGGGGCTAGGGAGTCAAGGGAGGGCGAAGGTGACGAGGGCGACTGTGGCTTTTTGATAGTAGTCTTGAGGGGAAGGAGAGGTGATGCTGGGGGGGATGGTCGAAGGAGTCACCTTCGGTAAGAGTGGAAAGTTTTTGGGGGGATTTTCACTTGCAGATATAGTCAGAAAAAGTAATGTGTCATAGTAAGCAATGTGGTGGAAAACCCTCGATCAAAAGTTACTAAAAATATACTGACATTGAACCACAAAATCAGGTCATATCCACAGGGAGGAACAATCACAATAAATTCACCAATATTTTTAGTGTATTATTTGGACACTTTGTACGAGGCTAATATGATGCAAAATAAAATTGTCACTATGTTGTAGCATCAAATGAGAAGAAGAGTGGCTTGAATTGACGTCAATGCAAAATAGGGATATTCAGGAGGGCACACAAGCAAATTCACTTCAAATAATTTATCAAATAAATGAGAAGTGGAAATGGCATTTTTCGTAAATATTAATAGAACCTAAACTATAGCAAAACAGGGGAGTTTGTTCCCCTCGTGTGCACGCGAAGAGGGAGGCACGATTGGAGGTATAGAGCTCGGAAGAGGTCGCCAGTGATGAGGGGATCCCGATGGCGGTGGTGGCATCGATGATGGTGGTCAGAGGTCGTTGGATGGTGACGAAGAGCCTGCCAATGGTGGGTCACTCCATGCATGTGCGCGGATCACAATGGGTGCATCTGAGGCCATGGCCACGCTCATGACGTTGAGGCGAGCTCAACGGAGGCGATAGTGTGGAGAACAGCGGTCCGTGGCGGTGGCTGCACATGGAAATAGATGGTCGAGGTTTGGTTCTTCTTGGAGAGGAAGAACAGCATTGAAGAAGAAGGCGACTGCATCAGGGTTGTGTGAGAGGGGTGGGACGCCGGCGAGGGTGGCGCACACAGTGGTGGTGTGTAGAGGCGTGGGTACACAAGGGTATGCACAAGAGCATGCAAGGGAATGCACTGTTGTGCACGCGCGTGGCCGGTGGCATGGCCGAGTGTGGTCGTGGGTGGCCGTTGTGGTGGTCACTATTGTTGTTAAGGTAACTTTGACGTTCTATGGAAGCTCTGGTCGAGAGGTCATCGCGATCGAGGAGATGATGCTAGCGCATAGAAACACGGTCGTGGGCTCTATGGGAAGAAGAATGAATGTAGGAGGAGGGTGGTGTGTGGTTCTGATTGCTGGAGAGAGAACTCAAGCATGGTGCTGTGTTGATCAATGGAGAGGAGAAGATGTTGCTGGTGTCAGGCGTAAGGGGTATGGACCTCCTACATGCAGTGGGCGGTGTTTCTGTGTACGAAGGTGCAAGGGAGTGCAGGTGGGGAGTTGCTGCTGAGGTTGTGATGGAGCACGGTGGTGGTCTTTAGATTCTGGGAAGGTTCCCAGATGACTTAACTGAATGAGAGGCACGCGGTTGAAGGTTTTGATGGTGGCTCGTAGTGGCTGTCGAGGATGCGATCATAGTAGATCGTGGTGGTGAAGTTGGGTGCATGGTGAAGGTTGACAGAGGAAGGAAGACTCCCCTTCAGAGGGCGATGTTGGGGAAGCTGGGGCCAGCGTGCATGCTTAGGGGTTCACGGTGCAAGCCCTCTCTTTCAACGGTGGCAACCTTGATGCGTAGTGGTGGTCCCGAGAGAAGGTCTTTTCTCAAGGGGAAAGTTGGGGGGGCTTTTTATCCTACTCCTTCTTAGTGCTACTAACCGATTGCCATTCTCATTACTGAAATTAGGCATGACCTAAAATTAGCCACAACCGACATTGCGTGAAGAGGGTGAGTTTGTTTGGTAGAGGAGGTTGTGTTGATGAGGGGGTACAGTGAGGAGAGGGTAGACGGTGGTTGGTGGTTGATTTATTCCTGAAATAATGAAATATAAAATAATTATATACATAATCAGTTATAAAATGCAATATAACATACGCAAATCTAAGCAATGATGTATGCAATTATTCTATTACCTAACGTAGTTATTAATGAACATAAAATGCAAGAATAAAGCTAGCTTAGGCATAACAATAGTCCAATGAAATGGACTCATCAATTGCTCCCATGCCTAAGTTTTGCTAGTCCCGAGCAAAAGTGAAAAGTGATGGAAGTGACCAAAAGATTTCTTCTTTCATTATTCCAAAAATTTAGAGATCCAGACAATAATAAAGTGATAGTAGCCTACATAATGGATCCAAGTGAAAAACCAACTTACATCTAATGCTCGTGCTTTACCCTTGATAAAATTCTATTGGGATAGGCAACTTCACTCAGGGGTAAACCAAGAAATGATCTATAATTTAACCCCAGCTTTTTGGCTTAGGTAGGAGACATTGAGTCGAAATGATTTATGTTTGGTGCCTCCCACTCATCTGGTGCTACATGTAGTTTAATACTACAGACTCTAAATCTCTACACTATCAAATGAGTTAACCCAGAGGGTGGCTAAAAACTATGCTCTCTTAACGCTCCTTTGCACTCACTCATTTTTCTTGTTTTCTTCATTTTCTTTCAATTTTGAGATCACATATTGAACCATGGGTTTCGCGTGTTTGAAATCGGGGTTACAAGTAACCCGTCATCGTAGTCACAAAACTCGTAATCAAATATAATTTTACTTAAACTCCAAGGGAGTCCCAGGTCTGACAAAGGGAGGCAACATTTACTTTAATTGAAAATCGTGCTTCATTTTGTTTCATTTTGGTGTTTTAGGGTTTTTTTTTTTTTTTTGAAATTAAATGACACGCACTCACAAAAGAGAGATGGAATCAAACATGATGTATTGCATGAATGTCAATTACAATAAACTATGAAAGCATAAAAGAGAAAGGGGTCAGAAAAAATCTCCCGAAGCGGCTATTTGGTGAGACGATGGCAACTGGAGAATGCTTAAATGAAGGAGTTGGGAAGCAGGATGACGGTGGTGAGATGCGGAATAACGTCGAGTAGAAGAAAGCTTCAATGTGGCTCCAGAATGGAGGTAAGAAGTCGAAGATGATCTGCTACCGGAATGGAGGTGGGAGGATGGCGCCAAGGTGACCTATGAATGGGAATGGGAAGATAGAGGAATATTTGGTGGGACAGAGTTTCGTTACACTAATACGGGCCTTGGGAACATGAGAGTATGCTCTAACAGAGCGTTAGTAGGCTTGTTAGAGCTTAGAAGTAGCTGGGAGTAGAGTAGGTAGAGATGACATGGAAGGGAAGGGGTGTAAGTCCTTATATAGTGGATGAGAGGAGGCTAGAATAGGCATAAGACCAATAGTGACCTCCAAAACGTTGCTGTAAGTGTCGCTGTAGCCAGCTTACGCCTGCACATGAACACAGCTGGCCATGCACCTACGAGCAATTAGTGATCGTTGTAAGCATCACTAAATGTCCGCCAGGCTAACGTTGAAGGTTGGTGCCAACTAAGCACATGCCTGCGCGTGCATGGGCTTGTGCATTCTTGAGGTGCATCATCACCCACGGGAGCTCATCTGGTCATCCGCTGCACCACATGGAAGCACACGGACCGTCGATCGTTGATCGTCGATCATGCTGTTGAATTTGGCACTCTCACTCGTGTTGTTGATTGCATGTGCTTGTAGGGATTCGACCATGTGCCTGCGGCTTGACAACGCCTATCGCAACTGCTACGTGTTCGCATTGGGTTGTCAAGCGGAGGGAGCGGTGCAGTCGCGCATCTCAACGGTTGGATGAAGATCCAATGGCCAAGATGAGGCCATCCTTGAGATAGGTGAGGAGTTCACCCATGGAATGCCAGTATCAACCGCTGGATTAAGATCCAACGGCTATGATCTCATCTTACAGCGAGCTTGGGATGCCTTGGCTTATGTTGGGTGGCCTGGATGGCACCACATGGGGCCATCTAGGTCGTCTGTCTTCTTCCTCTTGCAGAGGGTGCTACAGATCTCATATCGGGATGATTCTCTCGTTGAGGGACTGCGATCGTCGCTCTGAATCCACCTGTACGGTCAGATTCTTCATTCGAAGCATGTAAAGATGTCACACTACCTTCGGGTCATGTAAAATAATAGAATTAATGTACATAATAAACAACTATCCTAAGTGCAATGCAATGGATTTTTGTGCAATATTTATATCATGATATGCAATGCTAGGACTAGGAACTATCGTAAATAAGCATTTTACGGTGAAATTATTCCTGTTTATCATACCCCCTTGCTTACTTTTTGCTAGTCCCTACCAAAATTAACCTAAATGCTATGCATAAAAGTAAAGTTGGGATTCAATTATTTAGGCAAAATTCATCAATTGCTTTATAAAATCTCAACCCTAAGACTTAATTACGAAAACTCAACAGTGCCCGGGTGTCTACCAGAATGCAGACCTACTAAGCCCTCCCATTATTTGAAAGAGAAGATACACAATTTTTTTTTACTTTTCTTGTTTGCTAATTTTTTTGTGCTTTTGGAGTTTGAGAGTTTATGTATAACTTTTTTTGCCTACTCGACTCACCAAAGATTCAAAAAGGACTCTAACTATTAAGCATCAAGTGAAAAGAGTGAAAGACTCACTAGGTAGCCATTAGAACAGAGTTCGGGTTTCTACGACCATAGGTGACCTTGCGTTGACAGAGTGAAATTGAGTTTTTAAATGCTGCATTATAGTATAGGTCAAAATCGCTTGAAAATAAATAATATTTATTATTCAAAAGAAGGTCCGAGGTTGAACACAGGTTGCAATTGCAAAAATATATCTCAATATCGTAATTCAACACAAATATAGAATCAATAGAATTCCAACTAAATATGAATTAATGTGAATGTTAGATAGTGTAAAAAGAATAGGGTAAAGTGGTGATTTGAATCACCAATTACTCCTAGAAATTATCTCAAATATTTCAATAGTACTAAGCAAATGAATTCCACGTAATATAAGTGCATTGTGCACTTCAAATGATGCTCAGAGGTTTACGTAGCTAATCAGATGACTTATCCTGCATTCTGTTACAGTGTCCGGCTACTTCTCCTTCTCTCTCTGCTTTCTTCTCTTCTCTTCCATTGAGCTTCTCTCTTCTACAGCTTCCCTTCTCTTCTTCTTCCTCTGGCTGCTCTTCATTTCTTCCTCTGCAGTTGTAACTTCTCTCTTCTTCTTCTTTCTTCATGCACAAAGGAGAAGTTCCTCAAATGGCTAAGTGTCGGCCATTGGTCTTTAGAGCAAAATCGCCTTTGCCCCCACACGCTTTCCTCTCCTTCACTCTCATGGATCCACCCTCCCAAGGCCTCGAGTAATCGGGTATTTGAATAGAACACACCCGGGACCAGGGCAGTCAGCCGTGAGTGGTATCCGAGGAGTGCTTAGGTTAGGCTGGTATACGTATTAGCTAGACCCACGTGTAAGGTGTTGCAGGCGAGGCACATGTGTGGACCTCACACACTGTGCGCGCTGATGTGAACAGCCTGTACGAATTTTTCAATTTTTGTAGGTGAATGTGCTTGTCAGCTTCCAAGGTGGGACTAATCCCACTTCCCTTCCTTCGCGTGCACTCCGCTGATGTCTCTCTATCTGATTACACCTCCTACTGGGGGTATTTCCCCTAATTGGAGTCTTAAGCGTGTTCCTTGAGCAAAGCCGCAATGGCTAGGACTTCACCTGGGGCTTGTGATGCCTAAAGTAAGGCTTCATGCTTTCTTGATGCTTCATTAGTGGCAGCGATGACCTGCTACCTTAAAACCAAGAATAAGGACTCAAGGCCATCTTAAAGCACTCAGGAAGCATTGCTGGATGACGACAAATGTAACCATGGTAATGCGGAGGTGATTGGTGGAGTGAGGAGGCCTGATGACCTCGGACTGTTGGTGTGGAGGGCATGGTGTTTGGAAGAGGGTTTGGGTGGATGGGAAGGCAAATAGGGAGAGGGTTTGGTAGGACATCATGCGGGAAAGGAAATGAGGTGGTTGGTGAGTTGATTGGTGGTTTGTGGAGGTGAGATGGACTCGTTGGAAGAGTGGTCAGAGATGGGGAAGACGGAGGTGGTCGGTGTGATACAGCTGTCGAAATGTAGTGCGATTGGTGAGTGAGTAAAGTAGAGAATTTAGGAAACTTATCTAGGTGATTGGCGGATGAAGTGGGGCAGAGGTGATACCATTTATGGTATGGCTGGCACTAGAGATGAAGGTGACTCTGGTGACGGAGGAATGGCGATGATGGAGATAGGAACGCTCGCTGGTATGGCACAACGCGGAGGAATATGTGGAAGGAAAATCCGTCGCTGGTGTTACGAACGGATGAGGAATGAGGATGGAAGGGGTTGCCGGAGCTCAAGCACCCTTTCGGCTAGAAGAGGGAGGAGGATTATGGGGAGTTTCTGGCGAAAATCGAGCTTGAGAAATTCGGTATGGTATGGAGGTCCTTTTATAGGCATTTGGAGGGAGCTTTGAGCTTGGGAAAAGCTTCGCCTGAGATAGGAATTCTAAGATACCATAATCTCTCATGCGTTCGCATGAGAGATTGATAAAGTTTGAGAGCTTGGGAATTAGCTCAAAAGGAAGGGAATTCCTTCAACTTCCCTTTCAAATCTGAGAGGGATTTGTCAAGGAATCGAGAAGAACCTGTCAAATTTAGGCCGCTGAAGTTTGTAGGAATAGGATTCATGGTAGTAGGGACCTATTTGAATAAAATGATGATAAGTATAGGGGCCTTTTAGTAAGGATTTCGAAAGATTAGGGCATATGTGTGATATAGAAGAATCAGATTGGAACAAATTGCAAAACTAAGTCAAGATAGTCTTAGATTAGCCTAAAATTTTTGTACGAACCTAAATTGCACCTAAGGAATCAAATGGTGAAGTTGTATTTTGCTTTTGACCAAGTTTGGTTGGGTAATTTATGCAAAAACATAAATTACGACAAATGTCAACCTAAGAATCTATTTTGGGTCAAGATTTGCTTTAGTGGTCAAATTGAAGGTACCAAATCCTAAGGAATACTTTTTTATGATTTTTAAAGGATTTAGGTTAACTTTATCATGACCATAACCTTAGTTAATTAAGAGGGTCTATTTCTATGCTTTTAGAAGTCATTTAAATGTCAAAACATGCGAAAATCCTTTTCTGTCTGTTATAACCTACTTGTTGGATATTTATGACCATTTGACCCTTAATTACCCATTGGAAAAGCCCGTGGTTATTCTGCATTCAGGATATGATGGTAAAATTATAGTTTTAACCCTAGTTACTTGTCTTTCTCTTAGAATGATTCTACAATGAATTATGGCTCTTTAGAAGTTATGTAGGAGCATTTAATCTTGATAATAACTAAATTATGCTAGTTATGGCCCATGATGGTGTTCCCATCATACCCGCATGCCTATCTTTTGCTATTCCCTTAGCAAAATCTCATGGAATTAACTCAAATTCTAGATCATATGCCTTTTTATGCTCAGATTTCTACTATGTGCTTTCTTTTGTAGATTAGGTCAGAATGCCAATAGTAGGCAAAGAGGTACTCAAGTACCAACCAAGATTGGGACATGGCCAGCTCTAGCCTCAGCACAAAGGTTTCTAAGGCCCACAAGAACTAACCTAAGGTTCGTTGAACTTTGTAGTTAAAGCTCCTGTGCTTGCAACATGGTTTAGCCTTGGTTCAGTTTGTAATGCATTTTTGTAAGAGAGAGAAGATTTTTTTTTATTTTTGGAGTGTTTTCTCTCCCTTTTATTCCTTTATTTGTAGCTTCGAATTTGCTTTACAACACGGTCCATAACGAATTCCTAGCTCCCACCATCAATCCTCACAGGGTCCCTGACAATCGATGCTTCGAGATCGTATCACCCATGGCAACCCCCATAACCCTGGCTTTCGAGATTTCGGGATAATCCCATCCATTTCATTCTGTAGCTAAATCTAGACCCTGGCAATCAATATTTGATGACAATCCCACCCATGGTATCCAAACCAGTAGAAGGTGCTTACATGCCCCAGGTAGGATATTTAGATATCCTAAGAGACAAGCACTGAGAAGACGGTATGCTATTGCGCATCTTCATGGGGAATTTCCTACCTCTCCATGCTGGGAACTCTTCCAAATCAACTTGTGTTGATCAGCCACATCTTAATGAATACTTTAATTTTTTTAGTCCTAAAATCACAGCCCAAGAGGCCTAAGATCAGCGTTCATACTAATCACTTTTGTCCCTTAGCACTTTTGTGTTTTTATTTCTTTCTTTTGATTTGGTCTAGAACTAAGTCGATTCCTTAATCTTTTACTAATGACTATCTCTTTTTGTTTCAAATTGTGCTCCTTTTTGACTTTTATATCACCTCCCCTTTTTCCTCCTAAAAAATGATATGGAAATTGATCTCTCAAAATATTCTCCCTTCTCCATTTTTTTTTCTTTTTCAGTTCTTTATTATTTTTATTTTTTTGAAATATGTAACTTTTTTAATGAAACCCTTTCTTGTGAAGTGATTCTCACATTATTTTTCACTTTAATAGCCCCCAAGCCTACGATTTGCAATGTCCTACTTGTAAATTAGGTGTGTTCGAGTTCAACTTAGATTGAACATTAGAATAGGTTTGGGTGAGTGGATGGGTCGGGGTGACTGTTGCGAATAATTACAAGCTTGGGTATGGGTACAAGAGGTGGAGTAAGCTGTACTAATGGGCGAACCATAAATTGCAATATGAGTTCAGTATAAGATGTGTCAAGAAGGGTTTCGGGTTTTTCAAAAGGATGACTGGTTGCCTCACATTAACCACTGAGTTTAACGCCATCAACCGGGTGCAATAAGCTCAGGGAGAATGGAGATCAAAAGATACCTCAGCCAAGTTCGTATCGATGAGTTCAATGAATGGCTTAAGTTGCTAGCCATTCACAATAAAAGGTTTAGAATCAAAGCTAGGTTGACTGATTTCAACGACTCCATTTCAAAAAATCTATCTAATAAGATATGGTCCAATCCATTTCGATCTAAGTTTTTCTGAGAACAGTTTGAGTTGGCATCAAAGAGTTGGACTTTCTGACCAGGGTGGAAGAACATTCTGGATATGTGCTTATCGTGAAAGGCCTTAACCTGCTCTTTGTACATTCGTGAGTTCTTGTATGTGTTATTGGGTAGTTCATCGATCTTGCTCATTTGAAGCTTTTTGTGGGTTCATACCTTAGAAAGATCTAGATTACAATTCCATATAGTCCAATAGGCTTTGTGCTCCAACTCAACGGGGAGGTAACATGCCTTCCCATACACTAATCTCAAAGGAGACATGCCCAATTGGGTCTTGTATGAGGTCCTATAAGTCCACAAGGCTTCTAGAAATCGGGACAACCAATCTTTCCTGTCAGGTCGGACAATGTCCTAAAGGATCTTCTTAATCTCCCGATTCGATAGCTCAGCTAGTCCATTGGTTTGGGGGTGATAAGGAGTAGAAATTTGATGCGACACCCTGTATTTGGTTATCAGTGATCTGAACTGAGCATTCGTGAAATGGGTCCCTCCATCAGAGATAATGTTACGTGGAATCTCGAACCGAGAAAACATGTTCTGAAGAATGAATTTGACTACCACATTATGTTCCTTTGTTCAGGTCCGAATGGGTTCAATCCATTTGGACACATAGTCAATGGCGAGAAGAATGTATTCGAAGCTGTCCGAGATCCAGAAGGGTCCCATGAAATCAATTCCCCAGATATCGAAGATTTCGCATATGAAAATCGGTTGCAAAGGCATCATATCACGGTGGCTCATGTTGCCCAAGGTCTGGCAACAAGTGCATGCCTTACAGTGATCGTATGCATCCTTGAAAATCGTGGGCCAATAAAAGCCACTCTTGAGGACTTCTGTTGTGATTTTATGTCCGGAGGAGTGGCTGCTGCAGCCATAGTCATGGCAGAAGGACAAAATGTTATGAATTTCTACTTCCGGGATGCATCGTCTGATGATCTAATTAGCACCAAAGCGGAAGACGTACGGGTCTTCCCAGATGTAGTACTTGGCATTGGAAAGCGATTTGTCTTTCTTTGTCTTCGGCCAATTAGATAGGATCTGATGTGATGCCAAGTAGTTCACCAAATCAGCAAACCAAGGAAGTCTCATACTAATACTCAGGAGGTGCTCATTAGGAAAGTGTTCTGTGATAGGTCTGGAAGGGTCGATGCTATCAGAAGGAAGGAGAGATAAGTGACCAGCTACCACATTTTTCACTCCCGCTTTATCCCGAATCTCGAGATCTAATTCTTGTAACAGCAAAATCCAGTGGATTAGTCGAGGTTTCACGACCTTCTTCGGGAGGAGTGATGAGAACCTCATCATGAGCCATAACTAGCTCATTTTGACCTAATACAAAGGATAAAAGCTCCTACATAACTCAAGGAAAGGCTTAACTCAGAGAATTCTGAGTTTAAGGAGAAAACAAGTCATAAGGGGTAAAAATGTAATTTTACCAGTATAATCTGCATACAGGGTAATTCAGGGCCCAAACATAGGTCAAAGCAACTTAATAAGAATAAAAGTGGGATGAGATGATCTAGCAAGGGCTACAGCAATTCCAAGAAACTAAATGATAATCTATAACCCTAAAATAACCCACTTCAATTCATGAGGTTTGAGGCAAAGTAAAAATATAATAAACCCTCTAAAATTCATAGAAAAATAATTTCTAGGGTTTAGAACCTTCAATTTGGCCTTCAGAAGCCATTTTGACCTACATTGAGAACCATGCCCAATTAATAACTTAATTTGGGTTTTCGCATAAATTGACCGGTCAAACAATGTTTAATATAGAAATGAAATTCACCATCAGATTCCTTAGGTCCTAATTAGTCATGTATAAAAACTTGAGCCTAAGAAGAAACCTCCTTGACCAACTTTACACTTTGGTCCTCATATATTTACTTTTTGGCCCTCAACTTTTGAACCCTCGCATTTTGGCCCCTAACTCTCCTTCGTTCTTTGCGTTCAGGTCCCCCCTGCAAAACCTGCCAACACCATGCTCCGGCGACCTTGCGCGGAGCATGGCGCCGCGCAGGGTGAGGGGGAGAGCCTGGGAAGTAAACCGGGGGTGCCCTGCGTCTTCAGCCGTCGCAGGGACACCCCCTGGTCGCTGTAACCCACCATACCGGCCGTGCGAACGCACGGACGGTGTGGGTTTCCATCTCCGGCATCCTCCGGCGAGGGAGACACGTCGTCTCCCTCCGCCTTCCTCCCTGTTTTGATCCCTATAAATACCCCCGTCGCTCCACCGACCTCGGCAGCTCGGATCTGACGGAGAAAACCCCCAACTTTCCTCTCCTCTCACTCCGGCAGACGCCCACCAGCTCCGGCGGTTCTTCCTCCTCCTCCTCTTCGCTCTGTCGCAATACCAGTAGCAGAGACTTCCTCCCCTGCTCTTCCCGCGCCATGCCGTACCCAGCTGGCGCCTCTCCGGCTCTCTGCTCGCCGCCGCCCCTTCCCCTGGGCATCTTCTTCTCCGGCGACAGTCGATACGACTGTTGCCCTGCCCCGGCCCCTTTCGTCTCCGTAGCTAGGTCAGAACTCCTCCCCATCTCCCCCTCTTTCTTTTCCTCACTGTCTTTTATTTGATTAAACCCTCGACCGCTCCTGTTCACCCTCACCTTCTCCGCCTTCGGCCATCCTCCGGTGAGCCGCTCCCATCACCTCAGCAACCCACACGGCTCGCCGACCACCGCAGAACCTCCGCCTCCTCATCCTGATCAACCCCCGCCCTTCCACTTCCCCCACATCACCCTCTGCAACCCCACCGAACAAACCCATCTTCCGACCCACAGTCCGACCTAGGGCAGCCCCTGCACGCCGCCCCACGCCTCGCCACCACCCACACGAGCTTCGCCGCACTCTGGCGAAGCTCCCGGCACCTTCTGATTAGGCCGAGAGGCCGTTTTGCTGTGAACAGGCCACCCGACCTCCGCCGCCATTGCCGTGCAGAAGGAGCTGCTTCCGCCTGCAGCTGCAGGCGCCCCACGCCCAGATTCGACTCCTAGACCTTGCAAGGCGTTTCGACAAAGCATCAGGCTCGCAGCTGGGGCAAAGACCTCGCGTGAAGCCGCGATCGCCCGCTGCTTTCTCCGCTGCGGGCACTCAATTAGGGTGGGACATTTAGTCCCACCTCGGAAAAGTCTGAAGAGGCGCAGCGGTATAAGGCGCAAAAGTGCTGGAGGCTTACTGCCTCAGCACACGGGGTGAGGTCCCCTACACCCGCTCGGTTACCCGGTCTCGTCCGCGCTCACGCCCCGCGGACCTGACCCGACCTGGCTTAGACTGACCTGCACTCCTCGCCCACCACACACGTCGGTGGGCCTGGACCCGGGCGCGACCCGTACCCGACTACCCGGCAGCTCTGGGAGAGCTTTCCCAAGAGCGGATTCTGAGAGAGAGAGACGCGGGGGGGGGAGGGTAGAGTAGGTTTTGTCCTCTGACATAAACTCTGAAGTGTGCAGGCACAGGTGAAGAAGAAGGACCGCGGAAGAAGAAGGAAGCTGAGGGAGACACTATAGCAACAAGCGGTTTAAGTCGTCTGATTGGAAAATCAGACGACGTCCTGAAGGAAAAAGAAGAAAGAAGAAGAGACGACGTCCTGACAGGAAAAAGAAAGAAGAAAGAAGGAGATCTGAAGAACAACAGAAGAAGGCGAGGCAGAGGAGAACACAAAAGAACAAGGGAATAACTGAAAGAAGAGAAGCACGAGAAGAAGATCTGAAGAAAGGAAAAGAAGAAAGAAAGGAAAAGAAGAAGAACAGGACCGCTCTGCAGAAGAAAAAGGAAGAGCAGGAAGAACTGAAAGAAAGAAGAACATCACCACTGCAGATAAAGAAGAAGAAGATAACAGAAGATCTGAGACGAGGAGAAGCAAAGAGAAAAGAAGAAAAGACAACAAATTCTTTCTCTCTCTCTTTCTTTATTTTTGTAAAAGAAACTTGTACCCTAGAATACAACTTGCTCCCTGAGTTCGACCTCGGGAGCTCTTTTATTTTCCGAGTAAAAAAATTATATATTTGAAATGATGGCAATAACTGGCTATACTACAACGCTATAACAATAAAACCCGGTTATATCTATCTCCCATTTTTGGCGCCGTTGCCGGGGAGCAACGGCTATTCTAGAGGTAAACATTCCTGTTTCTTTTTAATTTCTGATAATCTCCTCTCTTTTGTGCAGAAAACTACAGGAAATCAAGAAGACAAGCAACCGCACGACAACCACTCCGAGGACTGGTAAATTTTTCCTCTCGCTATTAACCCCTAAACTCTAAAGAGGAAGAAAAGGAAAGAACAAGCAATATAGGGCTAACCTGTCTTCCATACGTAGTAACCATAAAGAGTTGCATGTTTTCAACTCATTAGTCCTGCACACTATTAAGGGTATTTAAGGGCTAACACATTCTTGCTTGAGCCCTAATTACCCAACAAAGAACTAACTGGACCAAGTAGAGCCAACATAAGATTCAACAGTAGGGTTTTGGAGACACACTACTTAAATCAAGAATGGCGAAAATCCAAAAGAAGTGTGCCTAAACCATTGATTGAAAATACCTATTCAAAAGAAAACCTAAAACAATTGGCTCTCTAAACACTTGAACCCTAAAAGACAAGACCTAAAAGCTCTCAAAGAAAACAAGAGGTAAAGTTGACCCCTTGGGTCAACCAACCTTAAATTAGGTCACTCTTTGCACTTAAAAGACTAAAGTTCAAGTGAAGCTTTAAGCACCCTGATCTTAAAATTGGTAGACTTAAGAGGTCAAGATCCCCATTCTGGTCTACCTGGAATCACAGTGACAAGAGAGGTCGGGTGGGGGAAACCCTGTAACCCGTGGGGACGCTCTACCGTGTAGGGGTCTTCGCGGGACTCTCCCTCTCTGGCTGCCCAGGTAATTCTCAGGTGGACGATCTTTCTGATCAAGGGGTCCATCTGCCCCGCACCTCTATAGTCACCCAACACATTTTTGGGTGTCTTGATTGGGTCCAGCACCTTCTAAACTTACCTCTTCCAACAGTGCATGTACGGAAGGAGGTCCCTAAGACCACCCTTAAGACCTCCTTTAGAAATTCGCTCTCGTCAAGGCCAAGCCTCGACGCCCGTGTTTGTGCAGCAACACCCTCACATTATTCTCTCTTCTGATTCAGAACCAAGTTCTTCTTCTTCCCCCATCATGGCTCAGCCAGTTGAGGAAGAAAATAATCTGGAACACCAGCTCCAGCGACTCAATGACCTCTTCCAAAACTTCGTGCACCCACCACAGCGTCCTATGATGCGGGACCACAACAATCCTGCTGCGGTGGCCATTGAGCCTCGAGTCAGAATCCCGACTGGAGGACCTGAATCCGAATTAAAGCCCAACATGATTCATGCTATACCTAAATTCCATGGGCTTAATTCTGAAGATCCCTTCCAGCACGTCAAACAGCTAAAGCATCTGGCCCACACTTTTGGTTCAGATGCGCAAAATCGGGATATTCTTCTCATGAAGATGTTCTCCTTTTCTCTTATGGACAAGGCCGCCCATTGGTATCAAACTCAGACCCGGCCGATCAACACTTGGGAAGAACTTCAATCCGAGTTTTTGAAAAAGTTTTTTCCCGTTGGTCGGACCAACGCCTTGCGCCATCAGATTACACACTTCACTCAACAATCAGGAGAACCTCTCCATGAGGCATGGGATCGTTTTCAGGATCTCATGAGAAAGTGCCCCCATCACGGAGTTCCTAAATGGGAGGAAGTCCAATCTTTTTACCAGGGACTCCGTGAGGACATCCGCCTTTTCGTCAATGCAACTTGCGGAGGAAACATCATGGGTCAACATGAAGACACCGTATGGGAGATTCTCGAAAACATGTGCGAGAACTCCATCAACAATGACTCCATGGGATTATTCGACAGGACGAATACCCACGCAGCGACGAATCTTAAGGGAGCACATGAGACGCAGGGCCTGTCCGCATCAGTCGACCTAGAATTAATGGCCAGTCGATTGGACAAGGTCTCAATCATTGAAAGGAAGGTGGATGAGCTGACTCAGCACTTGCAGTGAGCCACCTCCGCGCGTAACTCCTTTGCACAACCTCCTTCCACACAGGAGACTGTGCAAAACATCCTCCACCGATCTTCCCCTAGGATGGACCCATATCCATCCCCATCTGATTCTTGGATCGGAGGATCATCCGATCCTTTCTACACCAGCCGGGGGAACTCCATTCCCCCTTTCCCTGATTCTCAGGAGGTTCCTCAGACCTGCGAGGACCTCAACGCCATCCAGAACGACCCATTCTCTAACACTTACAATCCTGGATGGCGAAACCATCCCAATTTTCAGTGGGCGGGAAATTCCCAAACCCAAAGACCACCTTTTCAGTCCCGCCCACAGCCCTCTCGTCATTACCAGCCGCCTCAGCCTCGGCCCAACCCTACTTATCCATCAGGGCCAAATCAGGATCAAATGTCCCTAATCCTTCAGACTCTGGCTGACATTCAAAAAACGAATGCGGCTATTCAAAAACAGCACAAGGACGAGCTTACAGAAGTTAAAACTCAACTGGCCCAGTTGGCAAATTCTCGCCAGCCAGGCACACTCCCTTCCCAACCTCTTCCTAACCCAAATAACGTGCCAACCCAGAAGCGCGTTATGAATCCAAATTTAGGCCACGCTCAATGGATTTATCAGGCCCCTACTGCGCCATCTCCAGATGAGATGGAAGCCTCAACTTCTTATGCGGGATTTCAGCAGCAGCCACCCCTCTTACCAAACCCAAACCAAAATCAGGCCGGATTAAATTCTATAACAACACGTAGTGGTAAAACAACTCAAGACCTGCATTATCCAAACCACTCCAAGCCTGATAACCATGACCCTAGGATAGTTATCCAAGATACCGCTATTCCGGATCCACAACCTGGACCTATCCTAGAAGAACCAACCAAGATCCCATTTCCCGAGGCCCTGACCAAGGGAAAGAAGACCACCAAACCCGTGGCCCTTGAGGAGGACCTGGTCAAGCTCTTTGAGCAGGTCCACATAAACATCCCCTTGATGGATGCAATCCGCCATGTACCAGCTTACGCACGATTTCTAAAGAATATATGTACACCCCAGCGTAAGCCGCGAACCAAGGGAGGGAGCCCAATTGTTCTGTCAGAGCAAGCCAGCTCTGTAATCCTTAGTAGGCTCCCACCCAAGGCACATGATCCTGGGACTCCCCTGATTTCCTGTAAGATAGGTGGTACCCAATTTGATAGAGCATTGTTAGACTTGGGTGCATCCATAAACCTGATACCCACATCCTTACTTGACCATCTAGAAGAATCTGAGCTAAAACCAACCGAGGTGACATTACAATTAGCAGATCGATCTATAGAGTCACCAAAAGGGATTCTCGAGGATGTTATCGTAAGAGTGCGGGATTTCTATTTTCCAGTGGACTTTATAGTCTTAGATATGGATGCACATGAGAACCCTAGGGATACACCAATCATTCTAGGGAGACCTTTCTTGGCTACTGCTAGAGCCAACATCAGCTGTGAGGAGGGCCAAATAGAGCTTAAGTTTGGAGATCAAACACTAAAAATTGATATATTTAAGGCCCAACAAGGAATTAATTGCGGCGTCATCGAACAAATTTGTGACATCAAGACTTTGGTTGATGAATCACACCTCCAGAAAGACTCGATTATGCCTCATCAACCACAGAAGGATCTTGACCCGCAAACAGAGGAGTCGAATCCAGATATGAACAACCCAGTAACTCCCACCCTTGAACCTCACATCTATACTGAACCACCTGCTGCTGCTAAAAACCCCATCCTCGAACTGAAACCCCTTCCTGCTCACTTGAAATACGTATTTTTGGGTTCTAATCAGACCCTTCCTGTGATTATCAATTCCAACCTCAGTCCTGAACAGGAATCCCGTCTGATTGTTGTCCTCCAGCAACATCGCAGAGCCATCGGATGGACTCTCGATGATTTGACTGGAATAAGTCCCTCTTATTGTACTCATCATATCTATTCAGAAGAGGGCACACGACCTTCTCGTGAAATGCAGAGACGCTTAAACCCCAATCTGCAGGAGGTCGTGAAAAAGGAGATCATCAAGTGGTTAGATGCCGGGATCATCTACCCGATCTCCGATAGTCGTTGGGTGAGCCCAATTCAGGTCGTGCCCAAGAAGGCAGGACTCACCACTATAACGACTGAGACCGGGGAAATCATTCCTACCCGATTAGCCAACTCGTGGAGAGTCTGTATAGATTACCGCCGACTCAATTCCTCCACGAAGAAGGATCATTTCCCACTACCCTTCATTGATCAAATTCTCGAAAAACTTGCGGGAAATAGGTTCTTCTACTTTCTTGACGGGTACTCCGGTTATAACCAGGTGGCAATCCATCCTGAGGACCAAGAAAAGACCACGTTCACCTGCCCCTTCGGAACATACGCTTTCCGAAGGATGCCTTTCGGTCTTTGCAATGCACCCGCTACTTTTCAGCGATGCATGCTTACCATATTCTCAGATATGGTAGGTGATTATCTGGAAGTCTTCATGGATGACTTTTCAGTTTTCGGAGCATCATTCGACGATTGCCTCCAACACTTGGTCCATATACTCAGGCGGTGCATCGATGTGAATTTGGTTCTTTCCTGGGAAAAAAGCCATTTCATGGTGCCTGAGGGAATTGTCCTGGGACACTCAATTTCGGAGAAAGGTATCCAAGTGGATCGAGCTAAGGTTAATCTGATTTCTCACCTTCCTATGCCTAGCTCGATCAGGGACATCCGTTCCTTTTTATGGCATGTCGGTTTTTATCGACGATTTATCCCTGATTTTTCAAAAATCGCGCGCCCCCTGACCACTCTTCTCTCCAAGGATGTTCCCTTCGAAATTTCCAAGGAATGCACTCAAGCATTTGAAATCCTGCGTGACCGAGTCACCCAAGCCCCGATCCTACAGCCCCCTGATTGGTCTCAACCCTTTGAGATCATGTGCAATGCATCCGACTTAGCTGTAGGAGCGGTTTTGGGGCAGAAAATTGACAGGAAACCTGTGGCCATTTACTACGCCAGCAAAACACTCGATGAGGCTCAGCGTAACTATACGGTTACTGAGAAAGAGCTGCTAGCTGTAGTATTTGCCCTAGAAAAGTTCAGATCGTACCTTCTGGGTTCCCGTGTCCTCATATACTCGGATCACTCAGCTGTGAGGCATCTCCTTGCAAAGAAGGACGCGAAACCTCGATTAATCCGATGGATCTTGTTGTTGCAAGAATTTGACCTTGAGATTCGCGACAAAGCGGGAAAGCAGAACGTGGTAGCTGATCACTTGTCCCGTCTTCCTTCTGAAATAATTGTCCCTTCCGGACCCATCACTGAGCATTTTCCCGATGAGCACCTGCTGACTATTGGTACTAGCCTTCCATCATTTGCTAATGTAGTAAATTACTTGGCATCTCATCAGATCCTGTCCGATTGGCCGAAGGCTAAGAAAGACAAATTACGCTCCGATGCCAAGTATTACATTTGGGAAGACCCGTACCTCTTCCGCATAGGTGCCGATCAGATCATCCGGAGATGTGTCCCGGAAGGGGAATTCAACAATATCCTCTCTTTCTGCCATGACCAGGCATGCGGTGGCCATTTTGCCGGGCATAAAACCGCATCAAAAGTCCTCCAGTGCGGCTTTTACTGGCCCACACTGTTCAAAGACGCATACAATCACTGCAAGGCATGCAGTTGTTGCCAGACTTTGGGCAACATGAGCCATCGCGACATGATGCCTATGCAACCGATTCTAGTATGCGAAATCTTTGATGTTTGGGGGATTGATTTTATGGGCCCCTTTCCTGTTTCGGATGGTTTCGAATACATTCTGTTGGCTGTGGACTACGTGTCCAAATGGATCGAAGCCATACCGACCCGAACCTGTGATCACAAAATCGTTCTCAAATTCATTCATCAACACATGTTCTCAAGGTTCGGGATTCCTCGTGCAATAATCTCTGATGGGGGGACCGATTTCACAAATGCTCAGTTTAGGTCACTGATGACCAAATACGGGGTGTCTCACCGAATCTCTACTCCTTACCACCCCAAAACTAATGGTCTAGCTGAGCTGTCTAATCGGGAGATCAAGAAAATCCTACAAGTCACTGTTCGACCTGACAGGAAGGACTGGTCGTCCCGACTTCCGGAAGCATTGTGGGCCTATAGGACTGCCCACAAGACCCAATTGGGCATGTCTCCCTTTAGACTGGTGTACGGAAAGGCATGCCACCTTCCCGTAGAACTGGAGCATAAAGCCTATTGGGCAGTACGGAACTGTAATCTAGATCTTTCCAAGGCTGGGACCCACAGAAAACTCCAAATCAGCGAGATCGATGAATTACGCCTAGACACGTACGAGAACTCGCAAATCTACAAGGAGCGGGTTAAAGCCTTCCACGACAAACACATCTCGAGAAAGATCTTTCAACCTGGTCAAAAGGTCCTACTCTTTGATGCCCGACTAAAACTCTTCCCAAGAAAACTGAGATCCAAGTGGGTCGGACCATATTTGGTCCGACAGGTTTTTGGAAATGGAGCAATCGAAATCAGTCCACTCAGCCACGATTCTGAACCTTTCATCGTGAACGGTCAGAGACTCAAGCCGTTCATTGATGTAACTTCTACTGATTTGGCTGAAGCATCTTATATCCTCCTTTCCCCTTGAGCTTATTGCGCCCAGCCGATGGCGTAAAACTCAGCGCTTAACGGGAGGCAGCCCGTCATTCTCTTTGAAAACCTGAAACTTGTTCTGACACCTTTTTGCACTTGAAGTTCACACTTTAAGACAGCCGACTCCACCTCAGGTGCGTGCATCTGAGATTAGAAATCGTCCGCAACAGTCACCCCGACCCATTCACTCATCCAAATTTCTGTCTTAAGGAATGAACTAAGTTAAATAAAAACCCCCTAGGTTACAATGAGGACATTGCAAATCTTAGGCATGGGGGGGTATGAAAGTGCAAAACTTGTAAGAAAAGGTTTCAAACAAAGAAATTCACATATGCCAAAAACACCATAAAAATTAAAAAAATTTTTCGAAAAAGAATAAAAGGAGAAGGAAATTTTGTGAAGGAGAAAAGAAACAAAATGAAAAAGGAGCACAAAATTATGAGAAAAGGTGATAGTCATTAGTAAGGAACTAAGGAATTAACCTAAGTTCTAGACCTCATTCAAGAAAATAACTGAAAAGTGCACAATGAGATTAGTAAGAATGCAAACCTTAGGCATTCTTGAATAGACTCTTAGTACCCATTAAGATCTGGACACTCCTCAAGAGGATGAGGAAAATGAAAAGCTGAAGTATTAGGTCTAAGGCTTAGGGAGTATTTGGCCTCGTTAACTAATTTTTGGTTTACGGGACTCAGTAACCTAAGCACCCTAACCTCACACACAGCCTGGTTCAGTAAGTGTAAAAATCAGAATCACGCAGAAGCGTCGCAAAATTCTGTAAAGAACACCTAGAATAGGAGCGGCCGATCAACACAAATTGATTTGGACGAGTTCCCAGCGCGGAGAGGCGGGAAATCCCCTCGAAGATGCGTAACAAAATATCATCTCCTCGGTGCTTGTCTCTTAGGATATTTACATATCCTACTGGGGGCATGTAAGCACTCTGCTGGTTCAGATTCCATGGATGGCATTATCTCGAAGTGTCAATTGCCATGGTCTGGATTCGGCCACGGAACACTATGGATGGGATTATCTCAAAATCTCAATAGCCAGGGTTCCGGGGGTTGCCATGGGCAGTGCTATCTCGAAGCATCGATCGCCAGGAACCCTTGAGGATTGATGATGGGAGCAAGGAATCTGATACAGACCGTGTTGAAAAGCCAATCCTAGGCTAGAACTAAAAAGAAAAAGAGAGAGAAAACTCTCCAAACTGAAAAACTTTCTATCTCTCTCTTACAAAACGCACTGCGAACTGAGCCAGGGCTAAAATCATTTCAAGCACGGGTGCTTTAACCACAAAGTCCAATAAAACTTAGGTTAGTTCTTGTGGACCTTAAAAACCCTTGCTAAAGACTGAGGCTAAGACTAGACAGATTTGGATCTTGATTGGTACTAGAGTACCTTTTAGGCCTATGGTCAGTATTCTAACCTAATCTATGCTCAAATAAAAAAGGCACTTATCTAAAACTATTAAAAACTTCATGGTCTAGAATAAGGGTTGAAACCTTATGTTTTTGCTAAGGGACTAGCAAAGGCTAAGCATGGGGGTATGAAGAGAACCTCATCATGAGCCATAACTAGCTCATTTTGACCTAATACAAAGGATAAAAGCTCCTACATAACTCAAGGAAAGGCTTAACTCAGAGAATTCTGAGTTTAAGGAGAAAACAAGTCATAAGGGGTAAAAATGCAATTTTACCAGTATAATCTGCATACAGGGTAATTCAGGGCCCAAACATAGGTCAAAGCAACTTAATAAGAATAAAAGTGGGATGAGATGATCTAGCAAGGGCTACAGCAATTCGAAGAAACTAAATGATAATCTGTAACCCTAAAACAACCTACTTCAATTCACAAGGTTCGAGGCAAAGTAAAAATAGAATAAACCCTCTAAAATTCATAGAAAAATAATTTCTAGGGTTTAGAACCTTCAATTTGGCCTTCAGAACCCATTTTGACCAACATTGAGAACCATGCCCAATTAATAACTTAATTTGGGTTTTCGCATAAATTGACCAGTCAAACAAGGTTTAATATAGAAATGAAATTCACCATCAGATTCCTTAGGTCCTAATTAGTCATGTATAAAAACTTGAGCCTAAGAAGAAACCTCCTTGACCAACTTTACACTTTGGTCCTCATATATTTACTTTTTGGCCCCCAACTTTTGAACCCTCGCATTTTGGCCCCTAACTCTCCTTCGTTCTTTGCGTTCAGGTCCCCCCTGGAAAACCTACCAACACCATGCTCCGGCGACCTTGCGCGGAGCATGGCGCCGCGCAGGGTGAGGGGGAGAGCCTGGCAAGTAAACCGGGGGTGCCCTACGTCGTCAGCTGTCGCAGGGACACCCCCTGGTCACTGTAACCCACCATACCGGCCGTGCGAACGCACGGACAGTATGGGTTTCCATCTCCGGCATCCTCCGGCAAGGGAGACACGTCGTCTCCCTCCGCCTTCCTCCTTGTTTTGATCCCTATAAATACCCCCCGTCGCTCCACCGACCTCGGCAGCTCGGATCTGACGGAGAAAACCCCCAACTTTCCTCTCCTCTCACTCCGGCAGACGCCCACCAGCTCCGGCGGTTCTTCCTCCTCCTCCTCTTCGCTCTGCCGCAATACCAGCAGCAGAGACTTCCTCCCCTGCTCTTCCCGCGCCACGCCGTACCCAGCTGGTGCCTCTCCGGCTCTCTGCTCGCCGCCGCCCCTTCCCCTGGGCATCTTCTTCTCCGGTGATAGTCGATACGACTGTCGCCCTGCCCTGGCCCCTTTCGTCTCCGTAGCTAGGTCAGAACTCCTCCCCATCTCTCCCTCTTTCTTTTCCTCACTGTCTTTTATTTGATTAAACCCTCGACCGCTCCTGTTCACCCTCACCTTCTCCGCCACCGGCGAGCCGCTCCCATCACCTCAGCAACCCACACGGCTCGCCGACCACCGCAGAACCTCCGCCTCCTCATCCTGATCAACCCCCGCCCTTCCACTTCCCCCACATCACCCTATGCAACCCCACCGAGCAAACCCATCTTCCGACCCACAGTCCAACCTAGGGCAGCCCCTGCACGCCGCCCCATGCCTCGCCACCACCCACACGAGCTTCGCCGCACTCTGGCGAAGCTCCCGGCACCTTCTGATTAGGCCGAGAGTCCATCTTGCTGTGAACAGGCCACCCGACCTCTGCCGCCATTGCCGTGCAGAAGGAGCTGCTTCCACCTGCAGCTGCAGGCGCCCCACGCCCAGATTCGACTCCCAGACCTTGCGAGGCGTTTCGACAAAGCATCAGGCTCGCAGCTGGGGCGAAGGCCTCATGTGAAGCCGCGATCGCCCGCTGCTTTCTCCGCTGCAGGCGCTCAATTAGGGTGGGACATTTAGTCCCACCTAGGAAAAGTCTGAAGAGGCGCAGCGGTATAAGGCGCAAAAGTGCTGGAGGCTTACTGCCTCAGCACACGGGGTGAGGTCCCCTACACCCGCCCGGTTACCCGATCTCGTCCGCGCTCATGCCTCGCGGACCTGACCCGACCCGACTTAGACTGACCTGCACTCCTCGCCCACCACACACGTCGGTGGGCCTGGACCCGGGCGCGACCCGTACTCGACTACCCGGCAGCTCTGGGAGAGCTTTCCCAAGAGCGGATTCTGAGAGAGAGAGATGCGGGGGGGGAGGGTAGAGTTGGTTTTGTCCTCTGACATAATCTCTGAAGTGTGCAGGCACTGGTGAAGAAGAAGGACCGCGGAAGTAGAAGGAAGTTGAGGGAGACACTGTAGCAACAAGCGGTTTACGTCGTCTAATTGGAAAATCAGACGACGTCCTGAAGGGAAAAGAAGAAAGAAGAAGAGACGACGTCCTGACAGGAAAAAGAAAGAAGAAAGAAGGAGATCTGAAGAACAACAGAAGAAGGCGAGGCAGAGGAGAACACAAAAGAACAAGGGAAGAACTGAAAGAAGAGAAGCACGAGAAGAAGATCTGAAGAAAGGAAAAGAAGAAAGAAAGGAAAAGAAGAAGAACAGGACCGCTCTGCAGAAGAAAAAGGAAGAGCAGGAACAGCTGAAAGAAAGAAGAAGAACATCACCACTGCAGATAAAGAAGAAGAAGATAACAGAAGATCTGAGACGAGGAGAAGCAAAGAGAAAAGAAGAAAAGACAACAAATTCTTTCTCTCTCTCTTTCTTTACTTTTGTAAAAGAAACTTGTACCCCTAGAATACAACTTGCTCCCTGAGTTCGACCTCGGGAACTCTTTTATTTTCTGAGTAAAAAAATTATATATTTGAAATGATGGCAATAACTGGCTATACTACAATGCTATAACAATAAAACCCGGTTATATCTGTCTCCCAAGGAGGTGCCCCATGCAGTGTGATCTGAGTATATAATAACATGGGAACCCAAAAGATACGATCTGAATTTCTCTAGGGCAAATACTACGTCTAGTAGCTCTTTCTCAGTAATTGTGTAGTTACGCTGAGCCTCGTCAAGTGTCTTGCTAGCATAGTAAATGACCACTGGTTTCCCGTCTATTTTCTGCCTAAGTACTGCACGCACAGCATAATCAGATGCATCCCACATGATCTCAAAGGGTTGAGACCAATCAGGGTACTGCAAGATAGGTGCTTGGGTAACTCGATCATGTAGGATCTCAAACGCTTGAGTGCACTCCTTGATGATTTCGAAGGGGACATCCTTTGATAGAAGAGTAGTCAGGGGCCACACTATTTTCAAGAAGTCGGGAATGAATCGACGATAAAATGGATGTACCCCATAAAGGATCGGATGTCCTTGACCAAGCTAGGCATAGGGAGTTTGGAAATCAGATTCATCTTGGCTCAATCAACCTGGATGCCTTTTTCAGAGATGAGATTTTCCAGAATAATTCGCTCAGGTACCATGAAGTGGCTCTTTTCCCAGGAAAGAACCAAGTTCACGTCGATGCACCGCCTGACGATTTGGACCAAGTGCAATTGGTAATCATGAAATGATTCTCCAAATATGGAGAAGTCTTCCAAGAAGACCTCAAGGTATTCACCTACCATTTCTGAGAATTTTGCAAGCATGCGTCGCTGAAAAGTAGCGGGTGCATTGCAGAGATCGAACAGCATCCTTCGGAATGCGTATGTTCCGAAGGGGCAGGTGAAGGTGGTCTTCTCTTGGTCCTCAGGATAAATTGCAACTTGGTTAAAACCAGAGTACCCGTCCAAAAAGTAGAAGAATCGATTTCCCGCTAGTTTCTTGTGGATCTGATCAACGAACGGTAGTGGGAAATGTCCTTCTTCATGGAGGAATTGAATCTTCTGTAATCAATGCAGACTCTCCATGAGTTTGCTATACGAGTCGGTATGGTTTCTCCGATTTCAGTCGTGATGATGGTGAGCCCTACCTTCCTAGGCACAACTTGTATTGGACTCACCCACCAACTATTGGAGATCGGGGAGATGATCCACGCATCTAACCACTTGATGATCTCCTTTTTCATGACATCCTGCAGATTTGGATTTCGGCATCTCTACATTTCATGGGATGGTCATGAGCCCTATTCAGTATTGATATGATGTGCATAGTATGAGGGGTAGATGCTAGTTAGATCATCAAGAGTCCATCCAATGGCTCTCTGATGCTGCTGGAGAATAGAAATCAGGCGTGTTTCCTGATCAGGTGTGTGTTGGGAGTTGATAATCACAGGAAACGTCTGATTGGAACCCAAAAAGATGTATTTGAGATGGTTAGGAAGGGGCTTCAATTCCATAACAGGATTATCAGCAACAACAGGTGGTTCAGGGTGGGTATTGGGAGTAAGGGAAGGAACTATGGGTGTGTCTAGGTTAGGTTTAGGCTCCTCAAATTGTGGGTTTTGATCTTCTTGTGGTTGATCAAAAGTATTCAGGTTTTCCTTGATACATAGATCACAACCACAACCTCGATATCACAGATTTGTTCTATAACCCTGCAATAATTTCATTGTTGGGCCTTAAAGATGTCGAACTTCAGTGTTTTGCTTCCAAATTTTAACTCAATTTGGCCTTCCACACAATTAATATTAGTCCAAGATGTGGCCAGAAAGGGTCTCCCTAATATGATCGGTGTATTCTTCATGTTCTCAGGGGCATCCATGTCTAAGACAATGAAACCCACTGGAAAACAGAAATCATGTACCCTAACTATGACATCCTTGAGAATTCCTTTTGGGGACTTAATTGATCGATCAGCTAACTGCATGGTCATTTATGTTAGTTTAAGCTCAGATTCCTCAAATTTGTCTAGTAGTGATGTAGGTATCAAATTTATGGGAGCTCCTAGGTCAAGTAAGGCTCGATCGAATTGTATATCACTGATAACATAGGAGATCCGAGGGGTCCTTGGGTCTTTTGCCTTAGGCGGGAGTTTGCTCAAAATGACGGAGCTGGCCTGCTTCGACAGTACGATCGAGTTCCTACCTTTGGTTCATGGCTTACGCTTCGGTATACACATGTCTTTCAGGAATCGTGCGTAAGTCGGTACATGGTGAATTGCATCCATCAATGGGATGTTATATGGACCTGCTCAAAGAGCTTAACCAGGTCCTCCTTAGCTGCACAGGTTTAGCGATCCTCTTTCCCTTGGTCAAGGCCTCAGGAAATGGAACCTTAAATGGTTCGTCTAGAATTGGCTCAGGCTCTTTATCAGAGATGGGTGTCTTGGATGACTAATGAGAACCTCATCATGAGCCATAACTAGCTCATTTTGACCTAATACAAAGGATAAAAGCTCCTACATATCTCAAGGAAAGGCTTAACTCAGAGAATCCTGAGTTTGAGAAGAAAATAAGTCATAAGGGGTAAAAATGCAATTTTACCAGTATAATCTGCATACAGGGTAATTCAGGGCCCAAACATAGGTCAAAGCAGCTTAATAAGAATAAGAGTGGGATGAAATGATCTAGCAAGGGCTACAGCAATTCCAAGAAACTAAATGATAATCTGTAACCCTAAAACAACCCACTTCAATTCACAAGGCTCGAGGCAAAGTAAAAATAGAATAAACCCTCTAAAATTCATAGAAAAATAATCTCTAGGGTTTAGAACCTTCAATTTGGCCTTCAGAACCCATTTTGACCTACATTGAGAACCATGCCCAATTAATAACTTAATTTGGGTTTTTGCGTAAATTGACCAGTCAAACAAGGTTTAATATAGAAATGAAATTCACCATCAGATTCCTTAGGTCCTAATTAGTCATGTATAAAAACTTGAGCCTAAGAAGAAACCTCCTTGACCGACTTTACACTTTGGTCCTCATATATTTACTCTTTGGCCCTCAACTTTTGAACCCTCGCATTTTGGCCCCTAACTCTCCTTCGTTCTTTGCGATCAGGTCCCCCCTGCAAAACCTGCCAGCACCATGCTCCGGCGACCTTGCGCGGAGCATGGCGCCGCGCAGGGTGAGGTGGGGGACCTGGCAAGTAAACCGGGGGTGCCCTACGTCGTCAGCCGTCGCAGGGACACCCCCCTGGTCGTTGTAACCCACCATATCGGCCGTGCGAACGCACGGACGGTATGGGTTCTTGTTTCCGGCCATCCTCCGACGAGGGAGACACGTCGTCTCCCTCCGCCTTCCTCCCTGTTTGATCCCTATAAATACCCCCCGTTGCTCCACCGACCGGGGCAGCCTGGATCTGACGGAGAAAATCCTCAACTTTCCTCTCTTCTCCCTCCGGCAGACGCTCACCAGCTTCGGCGGTTTCCTCCCCCTCCACCTCTTCGCTCTGCCGCAATACCAGCAGCAGAGACTTCCTCCCCTGCTCTTCCCGCGCCACGCCGCACCCAGCTGGCGCCTCTCCGGCTCTCTGGTCGCCGCCGCCCCTTTCCCTGAGCATCGTCTTCTCCGGCGACAGTCGATACGACTGTCGCCCTGTTCCTCCCCCTTCGTCCCTACAAGTAAGCTAGAGCTACTCCCCTTCTTCTCCTCTTTCTTTCCCAGCTTTCAATTTATTCAACTAAGCCCTCGACCGACCCTGACCATCGTCACCCCCTTCGTCTCCGGCCACCCTCCGGCGAGATGCTCCCATCGCTCCACAGCCTCACACACCTCGCCGACCCTCACCGAACCTCCGCCTCATCACACTGAGCACCCCCCACCCCCTCACTGCCACTCCACACCTCCGTAACGCTTCCCCCAACAAACCCATCCTCCGACCCACAGTCCGACCTAGGGCAGCCCTTGCACGCCGCCCCGCGCCTCGCCACCACCCACACGAGCTTCGCCGCACCTTGGCGAAGCTCCTGGCACTTTCTGATTAGGCCGGGAGGCCGTTTTCTTGTGAACAGGCCACCCGACCTCCGCCGCCATTGCCGTGCAGGAGGAACTGCTTCCGCCTGCAGCTACAGGCGCGCCACGCTCAGCGCCACGCCCAGATTCAACTCCCAGGCCTTGCGAGGCGTTTCGACAAAACACCAGGCTCGCAGCTAAGGCAGAAGGCTTCGCGTGACGCTGCAATCTCCCGCTGATTTCCCCGCTGCGGGCGCGCAATTGAGGTGGGACATTTAGTCCCACCTCGGAAAAGCCTGAAGAGGCGCAGCGATATAAGATGCAAAAGTGCTGGAGGCTTACTGCCTCAGCACACGGGGTGAGGTCCCCTTCACCCGCCCGGTTACCCGGTCTCGTCCGCGCTCACGCCCCGCGGACCTGACCCGACCCGACCCGACTTAAGACTGACCTGCACTCCTCGCCCACCACGCACGCCGGTGGGCCTGGACCCAGGCCTGACCCGACCCGGTTTCCCGGCAGCTCTGGGAGAGCTTTCCCAAGAGTGGTTTCAGAGAGAGAGAGAGACGCGGGGGGGGGAGGGTAGAGTAGGTTTTGCCTCTGACGAAAAACTCTGAAGTGTGCAGGCACAGGC
This sequence comes from Thalassia testudinum, assembly GCA_037157565.1. Taxonomy (NCBI): domain Eukaryota; kingdom Viridiplantae; phylum Streptophyta; class Magnoliopsida; order Alismatales; family Hydrocharitaceae; genus Thalassia; species Thalassia testudinum. The sequence continues at coordinate 73,954,670 of JAZHRO010000003.1, read as the reverse complement.
GAAGAAGAAGACCCGCGGAAGAAGAAGGAAGCTGACTGTAGCAACAGTTAGTTTAAGTCGTCTGATTTGGAAATCAGACGACTGCCTGAAGGGAAAAGAAGAAAGGAGGGTGACGTCCCTGGCTGAAAAAGAAAAGAAGAAGCTGACACTTAGCCGCAGGGAGGAGAAACAAGAAGAAACTCTAAAGAAGAGGCTGAGCTAGGCAGAAGAAGAGGAAAGGCTGCAGAGAAGAAGTACAGCAGAGCCAAGGAAGAAGAAACCTTCACAGAAGAGACTGCAGAAAAAGAAGAAGAGAGGCCAAGACAGAACCAAGGAAGAAGAAGAAGGAGATCTGAAGAAAGAAAGAGGAGCATCACCTCTGCAGAACAAAGAAGAACATCACGAGGAGAAAATAAAGAAAACAACAAATTCTTTCCCTCTCTCTTTCTTTATTTTTTGTAAAAGAAACATGTATATCTCTAGAATACAACTTGCTCCCTGAGTTCGACCTCGGGAACTCTTTTATTTTCCGAGTAAAAAAATTTATATATTTGAAATGTTGGTAATAACTGGCTATACTACAACGTTATAACAATAAAACCCGGTTGAACCAAGCATTTCAATGACCAATCTAGGATTAGGGTTTACTGTCTCAGGAATGTTATGGCTTGGAAATGGTGGGTTTTGTGTTGCTTTGCCACTACAGGTGGTTACTAAATTTAATCCTGCCTGAGTTTGGTTTGGGTTGGGCAAAATAGGTATTTGCTGCTGAAATCCAAAGTATGAAGCTGAAGCATCCATCCCATCCGATGATGGAGAAGAAGGGGCCTAAAAAACAAAGTGAGCTTGACCCTGATTTGGGTTCATAAAGGGCCTCTGGTCTAACACGTTATTTGCGTTTGGAAGAAGCTGAGAAGGAAGTGCACTAGGCTGGCGAGAACTTGCCAGCTGGGCCAATTGATTTCGTAACTAAAAAATCTCTTCCTTGTGTTGTTTATGCATGTCAACCAATGTTTGGAGAATCAAAGATGTATGATATTCTTTAGGTGGTCCAGATTGGAAGTTTTGAGTAGGCCTTGGTTGGGTGCACTGATAAGGTCACGGAGCTTGTGGTCAGGGTTGGAATTGAGGTCTTCAATTCAGGTTATTTCCCGACGATGAAAAGTTATGATGATTACGCCATCCAGAGTTGTAAGTGTTGGAGAAAGGATTATTCTAGACGGCGTGAAGATCCTCGCATGTCTAAGGAGCTCCGAGATAATCAGGCTACAAGGGTTCAAAGTTCCCCTAACTGAGGTAGGCGGACCTAGAGTTGCCTTCGAAGCCATAATCAGATGGGGGTGGATATGCATCCATCGCCAAGAAGTGGTAGATGTTGTGCGTAGCCTCTCTTCCTATGGGCAGGTAGGCATATGTGCTTTGAAGTGCAGTGGTGGATTTGTGTAGATGACGGGTGATGTCGTCCACCTTTTTCTCGATAATGGAGACCTTATCCAATTGACTGGTAACCAACTCCAGATCAACGGAAGTGGAAAGGCCTCGGGATTTATGTACCCCCCAATTATTTGCCAATGCACGGGTGGATGTCCGATCATACGCACCAAATAACTTATTGTTCAGGGACCTCTCGCACATGTTCTCGAGAATTTCCCAGATCATGTCCTCATGTTGGCCTATGATGCTACCACCACAGGTTTCATTCACAAAGAGCTTGATATCCTTATGAAGTCTGTGGTAAAAGGATTGGACTTGTTACCACTTCAGAAATCTATGATGGGGGCACTTACGCATGAGATCCAGAAAGCGATCCCATGCTTCGTGTAGTGATTCTCCTGCTCCTTGGGAGAAGTGTGTGATTTGGTGCTGCATCATGTTGGTATGACCAATGGGGTAGAACTTTTGCAGGAAGGCAGTTTGAAGTTCTCCCCATGTGTTGATCGTGTGTGGTTGAGTCTGAAACCAATGAGCAACATTGTCAGCCTAGTAGAATGGGAAGAGCTTTAAGAGTAATCCATCCCAATTCAGTACATCTGCCATAAAGGTGTGGCCCAGATGTTTTAGGTTTTTGATGTGCTAGAAAGGATCCTCAGAGTTCAATCCAAGAAATTTTGGGGTCACATGAAGCATGCTAGGCTTGAGATCCACCTCGGGTCCTCCCACCACTGCGGGATTATAGTGATCACGCAATTGAGGATGCGGCAATGGGTTGATGGTGGCATTGATTCAATTTTGGAAATCATGGAATTGTTGCTCAAGGTTTGGTTGATCTTCTTGGTGATCCATAGCTAATGAAGTGGAAGTAGGTTCTGAATCAGAGGATATGTCAATGTGATCATGTTGCACAAACACGGAAGTCGAGGCTCGACCTCAGTGAGAGTGAATGGATAATGGAGGCCTCAACGATGGCCGTAAGGACCTCCTCCCAAAACAAGCACCGATGGAGTAGATGAGAGATAACAGGTGATGGACCCAATCAAGACACCGAAAAATTTTGGATGACTATAGAGGTTCGAGGTGGATGATACCCCTTAGCCAATCAGTAGTCCACCTTAGAAATACCAGGGAAGCCAAAGAGGGAGAGTCCTGTAAAGACCCCTACATGGTAGGGCGCCCCCACGAGTTACAGGGTTTCCCACACCTGACCTCTCTTGTCATTGAGGATCCAGGTAGACCAGAATGGGGACATGACCTCTTAAGTCTACTAGTTTTAGATTAAGAGAAAGGTGCTTATGATTTCACTTGAACTTTAAGATGTTTTTGTACAAAGTGACCTAATTTGAAGATTGCTTAACCCAACAAAGTGGGTCAACTTCACCTGTTTTGTCCTTTGAAAAATTTAGGTCTCTCTTTTAGTGTTCAAATGAAATTAAGAGCCTATTTTTTCGGTTTGCTTGAATAGATCAATTCAACCATGGCTTAGGCCCATACTGTTTGGGAAGGTTAATTCTTGATTAAGTAAGTGTCTCTAAAACCTTAAATTGGAAACCCTAATTGGCTTTGATTGGTCCAATTTAATTTTGCCCAAATGTGTGGTACATAGGGCTCAAGCAAGAAGGTGATAGCCCTAGATACCTTAAGCTTTAAGTAGGTGCATAAATTAGGGTTTGGATGTTCTTTAGAATGTATCAAATTAGGCAACTTGTTGATTTGTCTAAGAATAGAATGCAAGTATCCCTAATTAACTTTTTTCTCTTTTAGCCTTTTAGAATCAAGGGCTTAGAAGAGGGTGGATGGGGTTTACCAATCCCTAGAGTGGCTGATGTGCAGCTGATCTTCCTTAATGAATCCCCAGAAATAGATCAAAGTCGAAAGAGATAGAGCAAGTTAATACCTAATCTGATATTGTAATCAAGAGATCTAAATTGTGCATTGCTTCCCAGTAATGGTGCCAAAATGTTAAGAAAGCGAAATTGGGGTTTTAAATGCTATGTTGTAGTATAGGTCGAAATGGATTGAAAATAAATAATATTTATTACTCGAATGAAAGTCCGAGGTCGAACATAGGGAGTAATTGGCAAAAATACTTCTCAAGATCGCAATTCAACACAAATATATAATCAATAGAATTCGAAGTAAATATGAATGAAACTGAATGTCAAATTATGCGAAAAGAATGGGGTAAAATGGCTATTTGAATCACAAATTACCTCTAGCAATTATCTCAAATATTTCAACAGAACTAAGCAAATGAATTCCATGTAATATAAGTGCACAGTGCACTTCAAATGATGCTCAAACGTCTGTGTAGCCGATCAGATGACTTATCCTGCTTTCTGCTATAGTGTTCGACTACTTGTCCTCTCTATGCTTTCTTCTCTTGCTCTTTTGTTTGGCTTCTCTCTTATTTAGCTTCTCTTCTCTTCTTTTGTTGGTCTTCTCTCTTCTACAACTTCTCTTCTTTTCTTTTTCCTCTGGCCGCTCTTCTTTTCTTCCACTATGGCTGTGCCCTCTCTCTTCTTCTTCCTTCTTAACTTGCAAGGGGGAAGTTCCTCAAATGGCTAAGTGTCGGCCATTAGTATTGAGAACGAAACCCCCCTTGCCCCCGTGCGCTTTCCTCTCCATCACTCTCACAAATCCACCCTCCCAAGGCCTCGGGTAAATGGGTATTCGAATAGAATAGACCAGAGACCAGGGCTGCCAGCCGTTAGTGGTAGCCGAGGAGTGCTTAGGTTCGACTGGCATATGGATCGACCAGACTCACGTGTAAGGTGTCATGGGTGAGGCGTGTGAGGGTGCGTGCAGGGACCTCACCCCCTGTGAGTGTTGAGGTGAACAGCCTATATGACTTTTTTAATTTATGCAGGTGAGAACGCTTGTCAGCTTCTAAGGTGGGACTAAACCCAGCTCCCTTCCTTAGCGTGCATTGTGCTGATGTCTCTTCATCTGGTTGCACCTGCTGCTATGAGTATTCCGCCCAATTGGAGTCTTGAGCACATTCCTTAGGCAAAGCCACAGTGCCTGGGACTTCACATAGGGCTTGCAATGCTTAGAGCAAGGCTACACGCTTCGCTCGAAGCTTTGTCAATGGCGATGATGACCTGCTACCTAAAAACTAAGAATGAGGCCGCTCGATCGTGTTAAGGCACTAAAGAATTGTCATTGAATGACGACAAACGTAACCGTGGTGGTGCAGAGGTGATTGGCAGACTGTTGGTGCAGAGGGTGTGGTGTTCGGCAGAGGGTTTAGGTGGATGGGAAGCCAAATAGGGAGAGGGGTTTGGTAGGGCGTGATGTGGCGAAGGTCGTGTGGTGGTTGGTGAGTTGATTGTTTATTTGTAGAGGTGAGATGGACTCGCTAGAGGAGTGGTCAGAGATGGGGAAGACGGAGGTGGTCGGTGTGATACGGTAGTCAAAATGCAGTGCGGTTGGTGTATGGATAAAGTAGACGAGTTAAGGAACTTATCTTGCAGATTGGTGGACAAAGAGGGGTAGAGGTGATGCCAGTTACGGCATGGCTGGTGCCACAGAAGAAGGTGACTCCGGTGGGGGGAGAACGACGATGATGGAGATAGGAGTGCCTGTTGGTATGGGGCAACGTGGAGGAGGATGAGGAAAGAAAATCCTTCAATGGTATTGGGAATGGATGAGGAATGAGGACGAAAGCGGTCAACGGAGCTCAAGGAGCCTTTCTACCGGAAGAGGGAGGGGGATTATGGGGAGTTTCTATCCAAAATCGAACTTGAGAAGTTCGGCATGGTCTAGAGGACCTTTTATAGGATTTTGGAGGGAGTTTTGAGCTTAGGAAGCAAGCTTCCCAAGCTTACAAAGCTTTGCTGGAGATAGGAATTCTAGGGTACCCTAATCTCTCATGTGTTCACATGAGAGATTGGGAAAGTTTGAGAGCTTGGGAATTAGCTCGAAAGGAAGGGAATTCCTTGACAAACTTCCCTTTCAAATTTGAGAGGAGTTCATCAAGGAGTCGAGGAGAACTTGCCAAATTTAGGCTACTGGAATTTGTAGGAATAGGATTCATGGTGGTAGGAACCTATTTGAAGAAAATGATGATAAAGACAGGGCTTTTTTGTAAGGATTTTGAAAGTTAAGGTCATATGTGTGATATAGAAGAATTAGAGGACCAAATTGCAAACTATGTCAAGATAGACTCATATTAGGTCGAAATTTTGGTACAAACCTAAATTGGACCTAAGGAATTCAATGGTGAAGTTGAATTTTGGTTTTGACCTAATTTGATTAAGTAATTTATGCAAAAACCTAAATTAGGGCAAATATCTGTCTAAGACTCTATTTTGAGTCAAGATGGGTTCTAATGGTCAAATTGAAGGTACCAAATCATAGAGAATATTTTATATCATTTTTGAAAGATTTACGTGAATTTCATCTGGGTAAGAATCTCAATTAATTAAAGATGTCTTTTTTTAGGGTTTCAGAAGTCAATTAATTCCCAAAACATGCGAAAACCCTTTTTTGTCTGTTCTAACCCACTTTTTGGATATCTAAGGTCCTTTAACCCTTAATTACCTCCTGGAAAAACCTGTGGTTATTCTGCATTCAAGATATGATTGTAAAATTATAGTTTTAGCCCTGGTTTCTTATCTTTCTCTTAGAATGATTATGCAATGAATTATGGCTCTCTCGAAGTTATGTAGGAGAATTTATTCCTTGATAATAGCTAAATTGAGCTAGTTATGACTCATGATGGTGTTCCTGTCACCCTGCTTGGAGGTTTATCCTTTTGAACGATACTTTCTCTCTACTTTTATTTATGGGGTCAACACAAGAGCAAACTCAATGTATATCTCCCTGGTTTATTCTACTTCCCTACTTCTTTCCTATGTGTTTTGGGAATTATTACGCATTTTGTGAGCTAGACTCTGGATAATCGACCAATGGGCTATTACCCTCAACAACTTGCCAACCATAATCATGCGGTGAAGTAAGGTTTTAAATTTTTTTTTCTTTTTATTTTTTCTTTCTTTTCTTCTTTCTTCTTTTTATTTTTTTAAGTAGGTGGCTTCGTTGATCTAAGATTTACCTATACCACCGACAACTTGCCAGCCGTACCCTCCTAGATAGTTCATTAGCTACCCAATTTCCAAAGAAACCAACGAAAAGTGAGTCAGCAAAAAGAGTGTGTAGATGTTTAGGCTTAAAGTTTCATCAATTCAGAGGGCGGGTAGATAAGTCGCATACTTATCATCTCAATTTATTTACCAAATTAAAGTGAATTTGAATTGGCAAGGACTTGAGACTACGTCCACATTCGAGTGGGCACACGAGCTAATTAAGCTCGAAGACCTAAAGAGTCCAAGTATTCGGGTTTCAAAGTATCAATTCCTAATGCTTGCAACTCCTAATGCCTAGGTTCTCGTCACCTAATTCTAATTTATTTATTTATTTTTAAGTAAAATAATAGGAAATTAGTGTTACAGCTGACAAAAATATTATAAGATATATCCACCCCCCTGCTTAGCTATTGCAATGTCGTCATTATTAAGAAAATGCAGGCATGCAGGAGAGTAGAAGTGGAAGAATTGCACTTGGTTTCCATGGGATTCTTGTCAGCTTGGAATAGCCTTTACACATGCTAAGTTTAGTGCCTTCAGCTAGGCGATGATCGGCCTACGGTGGTTAAGGTAAGGTAAGAGCAACCTTGTTCGAAATGGTTTCAGGTAGCAGATGGTCAACAAAGGTTTTGAGACTCTGTCCGTTGACCTTCAAGATATTACCCATCTTTAGATCAGAGATTTCGATGACCCCGCTAAGCAAAATCCACTTAATAACGAACGGGCCATCCAACTTAGACCTGAGTTTCCCGAGGAAAAGCTTTAATCGAGAATCGAAAAGCCAGACAATCTGGTTCAGCTCAAAGCTCTTATGTGAAATCATCTGGTCATGGATAGCTTTGGTCATTAATTTATAGACTCTGGCATTTTCATAAGCATCATTTCGAAGCTCCTCCAACTCAGATAGTTCGAGTTTCTTGGTTTTCCCGGCCAGTTCAAGGTTGAATTTACATTTCCTGATGGCCCAAAATGCTTGGTGTTCAAGCTTTATGAGTAAGTGACATGCCTTACAAAGCACCAAACGGAATGGAGACATACCAATAGGCATTTTGTAAGCCGTACGGTAGGACCAAAGTGCATCATCTAGCTTTTGGGTCCAATTCTTCCTATCAGACCTAATGATTTTCTACAAAATGTTTTCAATCTCCCGATTGGAGACCTTGGCCTATCCGTTCGACTGAGGGTGGTAGGGCATGGAAATCCTGTGATTCACCCCGTATTTCACAGGTAAATTTCAAAACTGGGCATGAGTGAAATGTATGCCACCATCACTGATGATTTCCTGGGGAACCCCAAACCGGCTGAAGATATTTTTCTTCACAAAATCGATGACCACCTTGTGGTCATCAGTCTGGGCGGGAATTGCCTCAATCCATTTGGACATATAATCAATAGCGACCAGAATATACTACTATCCAAATGGAGAGAAGTGTCCCATAAAGTCAATGCCACAAATGTCAAAAATCTTAATGGATAGTATTAGGTTTAGGGGCATCATATCTCTCTTAGCCATGTTCTCGAGTGTCTGGCATCAGGTGCATGACTTTGAGAATTCCTAGGCATCCTTAAATAATGATAGTCAATAAAATCCAGATTGCAAGATTTTTACTACCATCTTTTTCCTGGAAAAGTGTCCACCACATGCAGATGTGTGGCAGAAATCAAGTATGCTACGAAACTCAATTTCGGAGATGCACCGATGAATAATCTAGTCTGCGCCGATGCAGTATAGCTTGAGATCATTCAAAAAATAATATTTGGGCTCAGAAACAAGTCTATCCTATTGTTGTTTGGTCCAATCTTGTTTGATTTTACCAACGGCCAAATAATTGATGATATCTAGAAACTAGGGGGTTCGGATACCCAACACTGTAAGGATAGTCTCTTCCAGAAAAGTTAGAGATTGAGACATCTGAATGAGGAGAATCAATTAGGATTCTCGAGAAGTGATCCACCACTACATTTTCTGCCTCGCTTTATCCTTCATTTCAAGATCGAATTCTTGAAGTACAAGAATCCAGTGAATAAGCTAGGGTTTGGCATGCTTTTTGGCGAAGAGGTGTTTCAAGGCCGAGTGGTCGGTATAGATGATGACATGAGAACCTAATAGATAAGCCCTAAATTTTTTTTAAGCAAAAACTACAGCTAGCAATTATTTTTCAGCAATGGTGTAGCTCCTCTGGCCATCGTCCAGAGTCTTGCTAGCATAGTAAATCGCAGAGGGCTTTTTCTCAATCTTTTGACCCAAGACAGCCCCGACGGAATAATTAATTGCGTCAGCCGTAATCTCAAATGGGGCTCTCCAGACTGGTGGTTGCAACACCGGGGCAAAGGTGACTGTTGTTTTTAACAAATCAAATGCCTTACGACATGATTCACCAAACTCGAACGGCATGTCTTCTACCAGAAGGTTACTTAAGGGTCGAGCAACCTTCGTGGAGTTCTTGATGAATCTTCTATAAAAACCCACATGCCCAAGGAAAGAGCGGATCTATTTTATGGATGTGGGTGGAGGAAGTCCAGAGATAGCATCCACATTAGCTTTATAAACCTCAATACCCTGACTAGAGACCACATGACCTTGGACAATGCCTTACTGAATCATAAAGTGGCTCTTTTCCCAGCTAAGGACTAGTCGTGTTTTGATGCATCACTGGAGGATCAATTCCAAGTTTGCTAGGCAAGACTCAAAAGAATCTCCAAAAATGGAGAAATCATCCATGAACATCTCAAGACAATCTCCAACCATGTCAGAAAAGATGGCTAGCGTGCACCTTTGAAAAGTTGTAGGCGCATTGCAAAGCCCAAATGGCATTCTACGGGATGCAAAGGTTCCATAGGGACATATGAAGGTTGTCTTTTCCTAGTCTTTGGGATGGATAGGGACTTGGCTAAATCCCGAATAACTGTCCTGGAAGCAAAAGTACTTTTGCCCAGCTAAACTTTCAAGGATTCAATCAATGAATGGAAAGGGAAGGTGATCCCCTTTAGTGGTTGTGTTCAACTTCCTACAGTCAATACAAACTCTCCAAGCAGAAGCTGAACGAGTGGTGAAGGTTTCCCCTTTCTCGTTAGTCGAAATGGTTATTCCTGTCATCTTTGGTACAAACTGAATGGGGCTAACCCACAGACTATCCAAGATTGTGTATATAATTCTAACATCGAGCAAATTGATTATCTCCTTCTTGACCAGTTCTCACATATGTAGGTTTAGTCTACTTTGCATTTTGTGAGAAGGACAAGATCCATCTTCCATGAAAATACAATGATTATAATAAGATGGCTCGATACCCCTAAGGTCATGGATGGTCCAACCAATTGCCTCCATGTTATTCTTAAGGACCTTAATTAACCTTGATTCTTGCTCCTTAGCCAAATCAACACTAATGATCACAGGGAGCATGTTTTTAGGTCCTAAGAACTCATATTTCAAATTTTTGTGCAATGGTTTTAAATTAAAGCTGAGGTGGGTTTAGAATAGAAGGTAGGGAGGATGCTAATGAAGATTCATCAGAACGATCCAGTGGATGAGACTAGAAATGAATAAAATCAACAGCCTCTTTGGGGTATGGCAGGTCTGCCACAGAGGGTTGTGGGTTGGGTTCGCTAAAGCTGGTGGAGTCCTCGAGTGCATTGATAGTCATACAAGTCTCAAGATCCTGATCCTCAAGCTCCTCAATGAATCTACAATCCTGAAATCCTCTTATCACCTTAAAAATATCTAGAGTTAGCTTCTTATCCCCAAAGGTGATCTCCATACTACCACTTTCACAGTTTATGTTGGCCTTGGTGGTAACTTGGAATGAACACCCCAGAATTATGGGCGTGTTCCTCAAATCGTTACGTACATCCAAGCCAACAGTAAGGAAATCTACGGGAAAATGGAAATCCTTGACCTTGGCAATTACATCCTTAATAACGCCCCTCGATGTGGTGACCGAATGATCTACTAATTGTAGCATTACCGAGGTTGGCTTGAGTTCAGCTAACCCAAACCTCTCATAAAGAGAAGTTGGGATTAGGTTGATGGATGCACCTGCATCCAATATTATGCTATAAAAAGTGTATTCCCAATAATGCATGAGATCAAGGGGGCACCTGGATCTTTCTTCTTTTGAGGAAGGTGATGCAGGATAGCAGAACTTGCTTGCTTAGAGAGAATCACCTTCCTTGGAGTGGGTTCTCTCAGCTTATGCTTTTGGGTACATACTTCTTTCAAGATTTTAGAGTAAGCTGGAATGTGCTTAATTGCGTTAAGGAGTGGAATATTGATCTGTACGCTCTTGAATAAATTCAGGAGCTCCTCGTTGCTATCTATGGTTTTCTTCTTCTTGATTTTCAACAGGGCCTCAAGGAATGGGATATGGGTGGTATTTTCAATTTCTGATTCCTGGGCCTTATTATCTTCTTCAATCTCCTCCTTCTCTCTCGAGGGCTCCTTAGGGTTTTGACCTCTAGAAGGTAATTCAGGATTCTTGGTCTGCTTCCCACTTCTCAAGGTGATGGAGTTTGCAGAGGCATATGGGTTTGGGTCTTAAGGAGGGGTAGTGAAGATTTAAGGGCATTAGTTGGTCATATAACTAAAAGAAGAAGAAGATAAGGGACCCTACTCAACCACCTGAGTATGTGTGTGTGTGGGTCCCTTTGATTCCCGTACCCTTGGGATCTATTACCCTGATTTTGCACATTGCTCTGGTTGGGTACGGGTTGGGATGGTAGAGACCTGGGTCGTCGAGTGTTAGCAATTAACTCGGATTGCAAGTTATCCAATGATGTCTTCATTTGCTGCATAAGCTGAGGCATGGACCCTTGCATTTCCACCATCTGTCGATTTAAATCAACCTGCCCTGCAAATTGTTGGCCATTCCAAGATGGCTGAGTAACCGGTCCCGGGGGCAACTGGGTGTATACTTGACCCAGACCCATAGGTCTTTGAGATGCATAGTTGCTTGGTTGAGTTTGGGTCTATTGCCCCTGACTTTTCCAGGAGAAGTTAGTGTGGTTCCACCAACCCGAGTTATAAGTATTGGAATAAGGGTTAGACCTAACATTCTCCTGCATTGCATATGCATCCTCATAGGACAAGGATGGAGAGAAGGAAGGATCAGAAAAATTTGGATCAAAAGCCCTAGTTTGGAACCCATAAGTTTCTGAGAAATCCTAACTCAAAAGTTGAGCCGATTCAAGTTGGTTCACGAACTCCCGCTCTGTGGGACCTCGTGAGAAATGGAATCCCAAATTCCGGGAATGAGTAGGTGTAAAAGTGTTTCCCGAATTACCAGACATCCATTCTTCCATTCCTTTAGCAACCAAGTCCATTTTATCAAGCTTATTACAAATCAGTTCCATGTCAGATGAATGAGAATCTTGTATCTCTTTAGCATTTAGCCTAGGTTGGTGGGACCGATTGAATGCATCAATGGAGGCATGATTAATTGGGTTCTCACTCGTTTCCTCAAGTAGGTCATATGTGCTATTTGCATCCCTATTCAGGAAATTACCTCCGTAGGAGGCATCAACATGATTACAGAGTTGTTCAACCAACCTGCTGATGTGCATACATCTAAATAGCCAAAAATGTCTATTAATGCATGTTCTTAGTGTCATATTAGCAACATGCATTATAAATATATCATAACATGCATAATCATGAATTTAGGTCAAATTGCATAAATTGTATAGTAGTTGTCTCCTTTCATGGATAGGGACAAGGTGAGTTTTAATTAGGGCTTCGGACTAAGGATCCAACCATACAGATCTGATCAGGGCGACGACGGGAGATCAACGACTCCAAGATCACCATGATCGGACATCCGTAGCACCAAATATAGTGCGAGGAAGCTCAGAGATCAAGGGCCAAGATGGTGTTAATCCACACTTCAGACAACAAATTCAACCGCACGGATAGGATTGGAGCAAAGATCACAACCTAACGGCATTAAAATTCATCCAATCTGGCATCTGTGGCACCATCTACAACACAAAGAAGATCGACGATCAGGATGGTGCCATGTGGCACCATCCCAACCATCCGCACCTAGCTGCACCCCCACGTTCGACTCCTGAAGGCTCGCGTGATGTGAGATCTCGGCCGTTGGATGAAGATCCAAAGGCTAAGATTAGTAGAGTGTAAAAGCAGCGTTGTGCTTGAAATCGCTGCATAGCCAAGTGGTTAAGATGCTACGCGTGCAATGAGCATGAGATCGAGCCATCGTGAAGCATTTCCTCCCATGTGGATTCACGTGATCTCGACTGCACGATCGGCTACGAATGTCCCAGATCATCCAATCGAGGGCATGCGCAATTAGACGCCTCATTTCACGCCTGATCTCACACGTGGGTGCACGAAGCTGAAGCGGGTGGTGAGTAATCTAAGACATCCGATCTTGCGATCGAATGGCTGAGACTGCTTGGATGTGCACGTGTGTTAAGTGCGTAGGAGAGGAGGAGATGTGCACGATGCGCACACATGTCGCCCACGATAGGTCTTTAGTGACGAATAAATCCATCACTAAAGGCCTAATATTAATGTTTTTGAATATGGAATGACCAAATTGTCTCCAATCCTTGCAACTATAAAAGGAGACCACTACCCTACGAAATTCTCATCTCTCTTCCTCTCAAATGCTCTAGAGAAGCTTGTCCCACACCTAGGATGCTCCTTTGGAGCCAAATCCAAAGTTTTCTCGCCCTTGTTTCGGAAGTGGATCTCGTGATGGTGACGACGTGTTGCCTCGTTCCTGCTTCCCCCTGCTTCATCCTCCTTCTTCCCGATCCATCCTCCATCTTCCAAGCCTTTCTCTGTCTGGCTCATCCTCCAAGCAATCGTCGAGGATGATAACTTCTCTCTCCCTTCTTTTTATCTCTTTCTAGAATAGAATTTCCTACTATCTATTTATAAAAATAATATTATTACATCAAGTGATTGTTCTCTCACTCTCTCTTAGTGTTAATATTAATTCCATTGTAGTTATCTTGCTTTCAAACAAAAATTTCAAAAAGATATAATCACGACTTTTAGATTGATGTAGCCTCCCTATGTTCGACCCAGAATTTTTGTATGAATTTTGGTTAAATTTTATCTATTAATGGATTACTTTGCAAATCCAACTACAATGAGTTTTCATATCCAACTACGATCGCATAGTTTTCCACTAACAACATTCTGGCGCCGTTGCCGAGGAGGCAATGATTCTCGATTTTCTTTCCACATTTCATGCACTTTATTGCTTTCTAACTTGCCTTATTTCTCATCTATTATTTTGCAGGTACGTCAACAGGGAATCTTCAAGTGATAGTTTGGAGTAAAGTGTACTTGAAGACAATTGTAAGTGCTCCCCATTCTTCCCCCTCCATAGATTTCATTTCACAACATTAATTCAAACTTATTTGCATAAATCCAAGGGTTAGTTTCGCTGCTTGGACTTCCACCCACATTCATCTCACACTTGTAAAATAGAAATTAACAAAAAGATACTTCTTGTGCGATAAATCAACATACACACTACATACACCCACATTCAAGGCACATAACGTAATTGATTTCTATCTACTCAATCGAGATTCTGATTTGTGGAACCAGTACATGCAAATCAACATACAAATGAGTAGAAATCAGTCTAGGTCAACCATTTTGTGTGCCTAACTCAATGGTGCAATTTTGGCCAATTGTTCAACTTGTTTTGGCCGCACCACTTAACCTAAAATCAACTCACCAAGTAGATTCCCTATAGGGTTTTCAATTTAGGTCAATACCAGGCACTCCACTTTACTTTTTGATTTCAAAAGGAAAAAAGATCTTTACTCGTGCTTGAAAATCTGGTTTGCCTCTAAAATTTGATTGAATTAACCTAATTCCGAACCCTAAAAGCTACTTAACAAGATTTTAACTTTAAAATCCACTCATCAAAAATAATCTTGCTTGAAAACCCTAATTGTGTATGCACTCACACATATTGAATCAATCAATAAGGGCACAACCCATTTGAAGGGCCCACCACATTCCATAAGCACTACAATCCTAGGCCTAAATAAAATCAAGTAGACGTTGGCCTTAAGGACTGATTCGCTCTTAGAGGCCCAGTTTGAGGTTGTTTACAATTAACCTGCTTGTACCAATCAACCTGATGTCTAGCTAGGGGAGTAGAGTCAAATGACTGCGGTTGGAGGGTACACTAGGAACCGGAGGCATAAGCCAAAGGAAGAACCCTCTCCCTAGTCCCTCCTAACTGGTTGGATTGATTGGATGCGAGTAGAGTAACTCGTCTATAATCTTAAGATGGATTCTAAGAGTTTGTAGATCCCTAAGCTACCCAACTTAAGGATAGGCTTATTTTGTTGTGCTGTAGGGTTCTTATCCCCAGTCCTTATGACCTCTTCCTAGTTTAAGCTAGGAAGGAGGTCATTGAATCCACGATTGGAAAGACCATTAGAGTATTATAGGAGGTGTAGAATGGATTTTGGCCAAATTGATCCCATAGCCGATCAGCAACCTCCTTTGCCTCAGAATCCATAGGAGATGTTTCGAAGGCAGTTGGAACAAATGCAGAGAATGCAAGAATTGTTCCAGAGAATGTAGGGCGCTGTGTGATTGAAGGACTTTTATGGTCCTTCAAATTACGGGGAATGTCCCTACATCCAGATTCCTGTCGGAGATGTAGCAATCAAGCCCCAATTGTTAAGCTTGATCAAACACTTTCATGTGCTTGGCAATGAAGACCTATTTCAACATTTGGATGACTTGACCACTGTGGTCCAAACCACCAAGGCATGAAATGTGAATGAAGAGCAGATGATCATGAGGCTCTTTCCCCACTCTCCTAGGGACAAAGCAGCTCATTGGTTCTGGACTATAGGAAGGATGATTGCAACATGGAATGATCTGAAATTGGCCTTCCTGAAGAAATTCTCCCTAGTCGAACTTACCAATGCTCTAAGATGGGCAATTACTACCTTCACCCAACGGCTGAGGGAGCAATTTCATGTTGCCTGCCAGTGATTCTAGAACCTATTGCAAAAGTGTCCACACCACGAGGTGCCGAAATGGCAGCTCGTGTAGATCTTTTACCACGGGTTGACTGAGGAACTCAGAAATCACGTGGATGCTTCTTGCGGAGGCAATTTCCTCAACAAAGATGCAAATAGTGCACACGATTTATTTGAGGGGATGAGTGAAAATTCAATCAATCATGCCTCCATGGACACTTTTAACCAATCCCAACAACCCAGATCGATTGTTAATGAAGTCCATGACTCTCATTCATTTGATATGGAACTGATCAACAATAAACTAGATAAGGTGGACTTGGTTACTAAAAGGATGGAGGAGTGATGGCTGGAAACACAATGAACAATTCTTGATCCACTCAATCCCAGAATTTGGGATTCCATTCGTCATGAGCTCCTTCTGGAAGGAAGTTCATGAATCAACTTGATGTGGCTCAACCTGTGATCCAGCATTATTTGGAACCCCATGGGTTCCAAACTAGGGCCTTTGATACCAGTTTCTCTGATCCCACCCTTTATTTTTCTCCATCCTTACCCTATAAGGATGTCTATGCTATACAGAAGAACATTAAATCCAACCCTTACTCCAATGCTTACAATCCGGGTTGGAGGAACCACCCAACATCTTCAGGAAAAACCTGAGGCAACAGACCCAATTCCGAACCAACAACTTTGCTCCGCAAAGACCAATGGGTCAGGGCCATGTTTACACTCAGCTGCCCTCGAATCAGGTCAATTAGCCAGCTTGGAATGCCTGTCAACCTATAGGGTAGGCTGATTTGAACTAACAGATGGTAGAAATGCAAGGATCTATGTCCAGCTCATGCAGCGAATGAAAACTTCACTGGACAACTTGCAAATCATGTTCGTTGCTATTTCTCGTCAACCTAGACATCTGCCATCTCAACTCGTACCCAACCCACGTAATATCCAAAATCCCAGCAATCAAGCCCAAGGGTACGAGAATCAGAGGTACCTGTAAGCACATGCTCAGGTGGTTGAGCAGGGTCCTTCCACTTCTGCTTCTTCTTCAAATCAAAGGTTTCTAGCCAATGAAGCCCCTCCAATCTTTCCTAACCCTCCCTATGACCCAAACCCATATGCATTTGCTATTTCAGTTACCTTGAGGAGTGGAAAAAAAACTCAGGATCCACAACCACACTATTCTAATCTACCAAATCCTGGAGAGCTTGAGGATAGAAAGGAGAACTCTGAAGAAGAAATCAAGGCTGAGGAACCTGAATCCAAAGATCTAACTCATGTTCCTTTTTCCTGAGGCCTTGACTAAACCTAGGAAGAAGAAGCCTGTTGATAGTAACGAGGATCTTTTGAATATATTCAAGAATGTCGAGATGAATATAGTGCTCCTCGATGCTATCAAACACATACCGGCTTATGCTAAATTTTGAAAGGATTTATGCACACAAAAGCGTAAGTCGAGGGAATCTGTTCCAAGGAAAGTGGTACTCTTCGAGCAAGCTAGTTTCGTTATCCTGCATCATCTTCCTCAGAAAAAGAGAGATCCAGGTGCTCCTATGATTTCTTGTGTCATTGGAGATTACACTTTTGATAGGGCACTTCTGGATCTAAGTGCATCTATTAACATAATTCCTACTTCTCTTTACAAGAAGTTCGAATTAGGTGAACTTCGGCCGACTTCAGTAACGCTGGAGTTAGCAGACTGTTTGGTCACAAATCCGTGAGGAGTTATTGAAGATGTTACTGTCAAGGTTAAAGATTTCTATTTTCTAGTAGATTTTCTTGTCCTTGACAAGGATGAACCTAAAAATTTAAGGAGCACGCCCATCAATCTGAGGCATCCATTTCTGGCTATCGCTAGGCCAATATCAACTGTGAGAGAGGTAGCATGGAAATAGCCATTGGTGATCAAAAATTAAAATTGGATATTTTTAAGGTGATTAACAAATTCGAGAATTGCAAATTTATAGAGGAATTTGAGGACGAAAACTTGAATATTGAAACTTGTATGGCAGTTTCAGCAATTGAAAGTTCCTTCTATTGTGATGGATCTGACCCACAACCCTCTGTGGCAAACCTGCCACATTCTGAAGAGGTTATTGACTTTGTTCACTCCCAACCTCTTCCGCTTGATGAATATTCAATAGAATCATCCTTACCTTCAATGCAAAACCTACCCCAGCTCGAACTGAAACTATTGCCTAAGAATTTGAAATATCAGTTTTTGGGACCTCAAAAGACGTTCCCTATAATTATTAGTGCCAGGTTAACTAAGGAATAGAAGATTAAACTGATCAAGGTCCTAAAGGAACACAAGGAGGCAATTGGCTGGACCATTCATGAGCTTAGGGGGATCGAGCCATCGTACTGCAATTATAGAATATTCTTCGAAGATGGATCCCACCCTTCTCGACAAATACAATGGAGATTAAACCCTAATATGCGAGAAGTGGTCAAGAAGGAAATTATCAAGTGGCTCAATGTTGGAATCATTTATCCGATCTCTAACAATCCTTTGGTAAGTCCAGTGCAAATTGTTCTTAAGAAAGTTGGGGTTACCGTTGTAACCAACTAGAGAGGAGAATCTATCACAACTCATTCAGCTTCCTCTTGGAGGGTTTGTATCGATTATAGGAAGCTTAACATAGCCAAGAAAAGGGAACATTTCCCTTTACCCTTTATCGATCAAATGCTTGAAAGACTAGCCGGGTAGAAGTTCTTCTGTTTCCTAGAAGGTTACTCGAGATAAAATCAAGTCCTTATCCATCCTGAGGATCAGGAAAAAATGACTTTCACCTGTCCCTATGAAACATTTGGCTTCTGTAGGTTGCCATTCGACCTATGCAATGCACTTGCAACTTTTCAAAGTTGTATGCTAGCCATATTCTCTAACATGGTAGGAGAGTTTATGGAAGTCTTCTTGGATGATTTCTCTATTTTTGGAGAATCGTTTGATTCTTTCCTGGCTAATCTTGAAATTATCCTTAAAAGATGCATCAAAACAAGATCAGTCCTTAATTGGGAAAAGAGTGATTTCATGACACATGAAGGCATCATCTGGTTTCGGTAATCTCTGAACGGGGAATCGAAGTTGGAAAAGCTAAGGTTGATGCTATCTCTAAATTTCGTCCACCTACATCTGTCAAAGAAATTTGATCATTTCTTTGTCATGTGGGATTCTATAGGAGGTTCATCAAGGATTTCTCTAAAATTGCTCGACCTCTGAGCAAACTTCTCGCCAAAGATACATCATTTGATTTCAACGAATCATGTCGTAAGGCATTTTATTTTCTTAAAATGGCAGTCACTTATGCTCCGGTGTTGCACCCACCAATTTGGATAGCCCCATTTGAGATCATGACTGATGCTTCTGATTACGTGGTCAGTGCTGTTTTAGGTCAGAAGATCAACAAGAAGCCTCTGTCATCTACTACGCTAGCTGTTGAACTTCTTTACGAACCTATGCTAACGTGTTCGATTTTGGAAAACCTGTCGTTGTAGTTCGAAAGCGAAGGATTCATGTTCAACAAATAAAATTTATACCGAAATTAAAATTCCGGGTCGAACACAGGGAGGCGAACGTTTGATTTAAAAACTTCGCGTTTCTTTTTATTTTGTCACAAAGAAATTCAATTTAAACTATCTAAGTATCTACAACAAATAAAAGAGAGAGAGGGAGTAAGGGAGAGAGAAGGAATACTATACATGGAAATCAAAATGAGATGTAGAATAGACAAGGAATTTATCATAAAAGAGTTCTTTCGTTACAACTAGAAAACATAAAACAATTACTCTAGAAAGCATTAAAAGAATGGAGGGAGAAATGTCCTCCTCGACGATCGCTCGGAGGACGAATAGACTACTCTAGAAAGCAGTAAATCTATACTAGAAAGCAGAAAAAAGAATAAGGAGAGAGAATCCTCCTCGACGGTCGCTTGGAGGACGAGCCGGACGGGACGACGCCTCGACGAAGGAGAACAAAGTGGGACGAAGGAGGACGAAGTAGAAGAACGGGAACGGAGCAGCACGCCGTCGTCGTCGCGGGATCCACTTCCGAAGGGGGACGAAAATTTGGACTTTATCTCGCGAGAAGCATCCCGGGTGTGGGACAAGCTTCTCTTGAGCTTTGGAGAGGTAGAGAGGAGAAGGAAGGGATGCAAATTTCGTATGGAGGGGGTCTCCTTTTATAGTTGCAAGCAGTGGGGGCAAAATGGACATTACATCTTCAAAATAATAAATAAGTGGTCTTTAGTGACGGATAAAACCATCGCTAAAGCCCCACCATCGCCGTCGCCGCCGCGCCCACGCGCGCCCGCTCGGCTGGCCGCGCGCGTAACGCATACGCACGTCGCTTGATTCTCAGCCGTCCGATCGCGAGATCGGACGGCTTAGAACGCGTCCGCGCCCGCTGCGTAGCGCACTGCCCGCGTGTGATCGCGCGTTCACCAGAGCGTCCAATTGCGCGTCGGCGCTATCGGGCGCGCGCGGCCGTTGGATCTTCATCTGACGCTCATGCACACCCGCTCGCCTGCGCCTTCCACCCCCTCACCGCGGCTCGAACCCGCGACCTCCGCTTCGCCCGCAACTGCGTCGCCGCTGCGCTACGCGGGCGAAATGGTCGCACGGACGTTTTTAAGCGCGAGCGACCGCAGCCGTTGGATCGAGATCCAATGGCGGAGAGGAGACGGTGCGCGGTCTTCACAAGACTCCTGCGGCCGATTGGGCGGCTGGGATGGCACCATGTGGCGCCATCTTGGCCGTCCATCTTCTGGAAGTTGTAGATGGTGCCACGGATGTCGGATTGACTCGATTTTTGTGTCGTTCGGCTGCGATCGTCGATTACACCATCCTGTGGGTCGGATTTTCCATCTGAAGTGCGGATTTACACCATCCTGGCCCTTGATCTTCTAGGGTTCCCCGGTCTCTATCTGATGCTACGGATGCCTGATTAGGGCGATCTTGGAGTCGTTGAACTCCAATCGTCGCCCTCATCATATCCATACGGTTGGATCTTTGATCCGAGGCCCCGATAAAATATTTGCCCTGTCCATGCACATAAAAGGAGACAATTAACCTCCATTTTATTCAAACTACTCTAAATGCAAGATGATGCATGTAATGCAATATTTATATCATGAAATGCAATCCTATGCTTAAGAACATGCATAAATAGACATTTTAAGTAGTGTAAATGTGTTTACATCTTACCCCCATGCCTATCTTTTGCTAGTCCCTAGCAGAAACTATATGCTATTTATGAAAGAATTAGGTTAGATTATTTGGACCTGAGTTATTTTCAATCATTAAGAAATTGTCTACTTAAGAACTGAACTTTCAAAGACAACAGTGCCCAGGTATCAGCCAAAATGCAGACCGCCTCAAGCCTCGCCTTATTCAAAGAAAAATTTCTTTTTCTGTTTTTACTCTCTTTTTCTTTTTTTTTTTGGATTTTCAAATTTTAGGCTTTAAGAGTGGCTTTCTACGGCCATTCAACTCACCCAAGATTTGATGAGAACCCTAAGTTTTAAGCATCTTATTGTGATTGTGATAGACTCGTTGACCGGCAATTAAAACGGACTTCGGATTTCTACGCCTCTAGGTGACCTCAAAAAGAATTCTGCCTAAAGGTGTATCTTTACAACCGGTAGCTTTCTCCCTACTTTTATTTTTTTAACGGGGTCAACACAAGGGTGAATCCAGTGTATATCTCCCCGGTTTATTCTACTTCTCCGCTTCTTCCTAAATGTTTTGGGAATTTTTAGTGCATTTTCTGAGCTGGGTTCTGGACAACCGGTCGATGAGCTGTTACCACCGACAACTTACCAGCCATACTCGTGCGGCGAAGTGTGGCTTATTTCTTTTTGTTCTTTCCTCCTTTTTGATTTTTTTTTTTTTTTTTTTTTAAGTAGGTGGCTTCCTTGGTCTAAGATTTACCTAAAGGCAGCAAAAAGAGAAAGGTCAGTGACTGGGCTCTGAACAACCTACCTATGGGCTGTTACCCACGATAACTTGCCAGCCATATCACCCTAGAAGGTTCATTAGCTACCCGATTTCCATTAAAATTGCCGAGCAACGAGTCAGTGCAAAGAAAGTGTGTAGATGCTTAAAACTCAAAATTCCCTTAAATCAGAGGGTGGGTTGACAAGTCGTGTACTTATCACCCAAACTTATTTATTCCAATTATAATAGAATTAAGATGGCGAGAACTCAAAGACAAATCCACATTTTAGTAGATACACAGGCTAATTAAGTCCAAAGACCTGAGGGGTCTTTGTGTTCAGATCCTAATGTAAAATTTCTTAGGATTGAAAAGTCCTAATGTCCAACTAATCCTTCCTAATTTTCTTTTTTTTTTTTTTTTTTTTTTTAGAAAGAGAGCAATTTATATGGATTTCACAAAGCTGACCAACTAATTCAAAAATGAATCCACCCCCCCATGCCTAGCTGATGCAATGTCCTCATTGAAAAAGAGACATGAAAGAAAGGGTAGAATATGAAAGATGTCACCTGGATATGAAGCTCGTATCAGCCTTGTGTTATATGTACAACTGCTGAGTTTAATGCCGTCAGCTAGGCGAAGTCCAGCCAAAGAAGTCATAGAATGGCTAGAGCAACAGAGTCTGAAATGGGTTCTGGAAGATTATGGTCAACAACAGGCTTCAGACGTTGACCGTTGACTTTAAAGGTGTTACCCGTCTTTGGGTCAGAAATCTGAACGGCACCATTTAGAAAAATTTGTTCAATTATGAATGGGCCACTCCATTTAGATCTAAGTTTACCAGGAAAGAGCTTAAGTTTAGAATCGAATAACCAGACCTTTTGGTTTGGCTCAAAGCTCTTGCGGGAAATCATTTGATCATGTAGAGCTTTGGTCCGAGCCTTGTAGATCTTGGCATTCTCATAAGCATCATTTCTAAGCTCCTCCAACTCAGATAGTTGGAGTTTCCTGGTCTTCCCAGCTAGATTTAGATCTAGATTGCATTGTTTGATTGCCCAGAATGCCCTGTGTTCAATCTCTACGGGTAGATGACACGCCTTTCCATACACCAGACGGAATGGAGACATGCCGATAGGTGTTTTATACGCCGTACGGTAGGCCCAAAGAGCATCCTCAAGCTTTTGAGTCCAATCCTTGCGATCGGGCCTAACCGTTTTTTGCGGAATGTCCTTGATCTCTCGATTAGAGATCTCAGCTTGTCCATTCGTTTGGGGATGGTAAGGTGTGGAAATTTGATGATTAACCCCGTATTTGGCCAATAAACTCTGAAATTGGGCATTAGTAAAATGAGTGCCACCATCACTGATGATAGCCCTCGGAATCCCGAATCTACTGAAGATATTTTTCTTGACAAAGTTGATGACCACCTTGTGGTCATTGGTTCGGGTGGGAATTGCCTCAATCCATTTAGACACATAATCAACAGCGACAAGAATGTACTGATGTCCAAATGAAGGGATAAAGGGTCCCATGAAATCAATGCCCCAAACATCGAAAATTTCGACAGGAATAATAGGGTTTAAGGGCATCATGTCTCTCTTAGTTATGCTCCCGAGTGCCTGGCATCGAGGGCATGACTGTGAGAAATCCTGGGCATCCTTGAATAAAGACGGCCAATAGAAGCCAGATTGCAAAATTTTTGCAGCCGTCTTTTTCCCGGAGAAATGTCCACCACACCCAGATGCATGGCAGAACTCAAGTATACTGTTGAATTCATTCTCCGGTATGCATCGGCGAATAATCTGATCAGAGCCGATGCGATACAGTTCAGGGTCCTCCCAAAAGTAGTATTTGGCCTCAGATTTGAGTCTATCCCGTTGTTGCTTGGTCCAATCCTGGGGGATTTGACCAACGGCCAAATAGTTAACAATGTCAGCAAACCATGGGGTGTGGACACCTAAAACTGTAAGAATGGTTTCGTCCGGAAAAGTGTCAGCAATCGGAATGTCCGGACAAGAAGAATCACCTAGGAGTCTCGACAAATGATCCGCCACCACATTTTGTACCCCGGTTTTATCCTTGATTTCAAGATCAAATTCTTGAAGAAGAAGAATCCAACGAGTAAGCCGGGGTTTAGCATCCTTTTTAGCCAAGAGATGTCTCAAGGCCGAGTGGTCGGTATAAACAATAACATGAGACCCCACGAGATAAGCCCTGAATTTTTCCAACGTAAATACTACAGCGAGTAATTCCTTTTCAGTAACAGTGTAATTCCTCTGGGCTTCATCCAAAGTTTTACTAGCGTAGTAAATGACAAAGGGCTTTCGATCAATTTTCTGACCCAGGACAGCCCCCACCGCGTAATCAGAAGCATCGGTCATGATCTCAAATGGGGTTGTCCAAATAGGTGGTTGCAAAATTGGCGCACAGGTGACCGCCGTTTTTAGGAAATCAAATGCCTTTTGGCATGATTCGTCAAAAACAAACGGTGTTTCTTTGGCAAGAAGATTGCTCAAAGGGCGGGCAACCTTCGAGAAGTCCTTGACGAATCTTTGATAAAATCCCACATGGCCAAGAAATGATCTGATTTGTTTAACTGATGTGGGAGGAGGAAGTTTAGCGATAGCATCAACCTTAGCTTTGTCCACTTCAATTCCCCGTTCAGAGATTACATGACCCAAAACGATGCCCTCTTGGGTCATGAAATGACTCTTTTCCCAGCTAAGGACCAATCGTGTCTTGATACATCGCTTAAGAATCATTTCCAAATTAACCAAACAAGAGTCAAATGATTCTCCGAAAATGGAGAAATCATCCATGAAGACTTCCATAAACTCTCCCACCATGTCGGAAAATATGGCTAGCATACACCTTCGAAAAGTCGCAGGTGCATTGCATAACCCAAAAGGCATCCTACGAAAAGCAAAGGTTCCGCAGGGACAGGTGAAAGTAGTTTTTTCCTGATCCTCGGGATGGATAGGAACTTGGTTGTATCCCGAGTAGCCATCAAGAAAACAGAAGTACTTCTGCCCGGCTAATTTTTCCAGGATTTGATCAATGAAGGGCAGGGGAAAATGATCCTTTTTAGTGGAAGTGTTCAGCTTCCTGTAATCAATACAAACTCTCCAAGATGAAGCTGAACGAGTTGTGACAGATTCTCCTTTCTCATTAGTCACAACAGTAATCCCGGCTTTCTTTGGAACAATCTGAACGGGACTTACCCCCGAACTGTCAGAGATTGGATAAATAATTCCTGCATCGAGCCACTTGATGATTTCCTTTTTGACCACTTCTCGCATATTTAGATTCAATCTCCTCTGCATCTGGCGAGAAGGGCGGGATCCATCTTCCAAGAATATTCTATGATTGCAGTAAGATGGCTCGATCCCCCTAAGGTCATGAATGGTCCAACCAATTGCCTCCTTATGTTCCTTTAGGACCTTAATCAATTTAATCTCTTGCTCCTTTGTCAATTTAGCACTGATAATCACAGGGAGCGTATTCTGAGGTCCTAAAAATTGATATTTCAAATTCTCGGGCAATGGTTTCAATTCGAGCTGGGGTGGGGTGATGATTGATGGTCGGGTAGATGCTGAAGATTCAACAAGAGGGAGAGGTTGTGAGTGGACAAAATTAGTAACCTCTTCCGAAGATGTTAAGTCAGAGGGTTGCGGGTCAAATTCATCAACCAAAGAGGAACTTTCAATTGAAGAAACTGTCAAACAAGTTTCAATATTAACCTTATCCTCATCAAGTTCCTCAATAACTCCACAATCCTCAAATTTATTGATCGCCTTAAAAATATCTAATTTCATACGTTGGTCCCCAAAGGCGATTTCCATGCTACCGCTTTCACAATTAATGTTGGCCTTTGCGGTAGCCAGGAACGGACGCCCCAGAATGATGGGCGTGTTCCTCAGATTATCTGGTACATCCATGTCAAGGACAAGGAAATCTACAGGAAAATAGAAATCCCTGACCTTAACTATAACATCTTCAATAACGCCTCGCGGGTTTGTGACCGAACAATCCGCTAACTGTAGCGTTACTGAAGTTGGCCGAAGTTCGCCTAACCCAAACTTCTCGTAAAGAGAAGTCGGAATTAGGTTGATGGATGCACCGAGATCCAAAAGTGCTCTATCAAATGTGTAATCTCCGATAACGCAAGAAATCAAAGGAGCACCAGGATCTCTCTTTTTCTGAGGGAGGTAGTGCAGGATAACAGAACTAGCCTGCTCGGAGAGTACCACCTTCCTCGGAATAGATTCTCTCGACTTACGCTTTTGTGTACATAATTCCTTTAAAAATCTTGCGTAAGTCGGTATGTGCTTGATAGCATCAAGGAGCGGGATATTGATCTCAACATTCTTAAATAAATTCAGAAGCTCCTCATTGCTACCAACAGACTTCTTCTTCTTTGCTTTGGTTAAGGCTTCAGGAAAAGGAACACGAGTCAGATCTTTGGAATCGGATTCCTGAGCCTTGATTTCTCCTTTAGAATTCTCTTCTCTCTCCTCAGATTCTTCAGGATTCAAAAGATTAGAATAATGTGGTTGTGGATCCTGAGTCTTCTTACCACTTCTCAAAGTGACAGAATTTGCAGAAGCGTAAGAATTTGGGTCTTGAGGAGGGTTAGGAAAGATTGGAGGGGCTTGATTGACCATGAATTGTTGATTTACAGAAGAAGAAGACGAGGAACCCTGCTCAACCAC
Organism: Thalassia testudinum; assembly: GCA_037157565.1. NCBI lineage: Eukaryota > Viridiplantae > Streptophyta > Magnoliopsida > Alismatales > Hydrocharitaceae > Thalassia > Thalassia testudinum. Next base: position 73,928,532 of record JAZHRO010000003.1, on the reverse strand, counting down.
CTGAGCATGCGCGTGTGGGTCCCTCTGATTTCCGTACCCTTGGGCTTGATTGCCCGAATTCGCAATGTTTCATGGGTTGGGTACGGGTTGGGATGGTAGAGATCCGGGTTGGCGAGAGTTAGCAATGAGCCCGGATTGCAAGTTTTCCAGTGAGTTTTTCATTTGCTGCATGACCTGGAGCATAGATCCTTGCATCTCTACTATTTGATGGTTCAAATCAGCCTGCCCTGCGGGTTGACGGGCATTCCAAGCTGGCTGATTGACCTGATTCGGATGCAACTGAGTATATACTTGACCCTGACCCATTGGTCGTTGCGGAGCATAATTGCTGGGTCGGAATTGGGTCTGTTGCCCCAGATTTTTCCAAGAGAAGTTAGGGTGGTTTCTCCAACCTTGATTATAGGCATTCGAGTAGGGGTTGGATCTAACATTCTCTTGTACAGCACAGACATCCTCATAAAGTGAGGATGGAGAGAAAGAAAAGGAAGGATTAGAAAAACTGGGATCAAAGGCCCCAGTTGGGAACCCATGGGGTTCCGAAAAATGCTGACTCATAGGTTGAGTTGCATCAAGTTGATTCACGAACTCCCGTCCAGAAAGCGCTCGTGAAGAATGGAATCCCGAATTTTGGGATTGAGTGGATTGAGAGTTGTTCATAGAATTGCCAGCCATCCACTCTTCCATTCTTTTAGCAACCAAGTCCACTTTGTCAAGTTTATTACAAATCAATTCCATATCAAATGAATGAGAGTCATGGACTTCATTGACATTTGATCTGGGTTGTTGGGACCGGTTAAAAGTATCCATGGAGGCATGATTTATTGAATTCTCACTCATTTCCTCAAATAAATCATGTGCACTATCTGCATCTTTATTAAGGAAATTGCCTCCGCAAGAAGCATCCACATGGTTTCTGAGTTGCTCAGTCAACCCATGATAAAAAATCTGCACGAGTTGCCATTTCGGCACCTCGTGGTGTGGACACCTCCGCAATAAGTCCTGGAATCGCTCCCAGGCCACATGAAACTGCTCCCCCGGCCGCTGGGTAAAAGTAGTGATTGCCCGTCTCAAAGCATTGGTACGACCGACTGGGAAAAATTTCTTCAGAAAGGCCGATTTCAACTCATTCCAAGTTGTAATTGGTCTTCCTATTGTCCTATACCAATGCGCGGCCTTATCCCTAAGAGAGTGAGGGAAGAGCCTCATGATCATTTGCTCCTCGTTTACGTTTCGAGACTTGGTGGTCTGGACCAAAGTGGTCAAGTCCTCCAAGTGTTGAAACGGATCTTCGGAGCCAAGCCCATGACAATGTTTAATCAGGCTTAACACCTGGGGCTTGATTTCTACGTCATCGGCTGGAATCTGGACGCTGGGACGTTCCCCGTAATTTGAAGGATCATAAAAATCCTTCAAGGGCTGAACGCCCTGCATTCTCTGGAACCATTCTTGCATTCTCTGCATTTGTTCCAGCTGCCTTCGAAATTCTTCCTGTGGATTTCCAGGTAGAAGAGGCTGTTGTTCAGCCATGGGATCAAATTGACCAAAATCTAACTTGCGCCTCCTAGAATGTTCTAATGGTCCTTCTAATCGGGGATTCAATGGCCGTCTTCCCAGCATAAACTTGGAGTAGGTCGGAAGGACCGGGGATAGGGACCCTGCAGTACAACAAAACAAGGCTGTCCTTAAGTGAGGTAGCCTAAGGATCTACTGACTCCCAACACCAGCCTTAAGACTGTAACTGATTTACTCTACTTGCGTTTGTATAATCCAACCAGTTAGAAGGAGGAACTGGGGAGAAGGTTCTTCCTTTGGCTTTCGCCTCCGGTTCCTAGTGTACCCCCCAGCCGTGGTCGTTTGATGCTACTCCCCTAGCTAGACATCAGATTAATCAGTACAAGTAGGTTAATCAAAAACAATCTCAGACTAGGCCTTGAAGAGCGAATCAAACCTTAGGGCCAACGTCTACTCAATTTTATTACGGCCTGGGATTGTGGTGGTTATGGAATGTGATGGGCCCTTACAATGGGTTGTGCCCTTAATGATTGATTGAAATTTGTGTAAGTGCGTGCACAACCAGGGTTTTCAAGCAAGATTATTTATAATGTGTGAATTTTAATGTTCAAATCCTGCTTAAGTAGCTTTTAGGGTTTCAAATTAGGTGAATTGCAATCAAATTTCTAGGCAAACCAAGTTGTAAAACACGGGTGAAGATAGTTTTCCTTTAAAATCAGAAAGAAAGCGGAGTGCCTAGAATATACCTAGATTGAAAACCCTAAGGAGGAGCTACTTGATGAGTTGGTTTTAAATAAAGTGGTGCGGCCCAGACAACTCAAACAATTGGCCACAATTGCACCACTAAGTTAGGCACTCAAAGATGGTTAACCTAGAATGATTTCTACTCTGTTATGTGTTGCTCTGTGTGTACCGGTTCCACAGATCAGAACCCGGTTGAGTAAAAAACAAATCAAGTTAATCAAGTGCCTTGAATGTGGGTGTGTTTGTGTGTTTTTTGAAAGTTACCCCACAAAATTATCTTTTTGTTATTATTCCTTTTTTTAAGAATGAGGGTGAAATGAGTGTGAGTAGAAATCCAAACAACCAAACTATACCTTGGATTTATGCAAACACCTAGGTTAATTGAAATTTGGATTTAATGTGCCGAATGAAATCTATGGAGGGGGAAAGAATGGGGGAGCACTTACAGTTGTCTTCAACTGCACTTTACCCCAGTCTACCGCTTGTTGATTCCTTGATGGAGGTCTCTGTAGAACAATAGACACAAGAGAAAGCTTAGTTAGAAAACAAATAAAGTGCAAGAAATGCGAAGAAAAGATCGGAAATCATTGCCTCCCCGGCAGCGGCGCCAAAATGTTGAACTTATTTACGAACCTACGCTAACGTGTTCGGTTTTGGAAAACCTGTCATTGTAGTTCGAAAGCGAAGGATTCGTGTTCAACAAATAAAATTTATACCGAAATTAAAATTCCGGGTCGAACACAGGGAGGCGAACGTTTGATTTAAAAACTTCGCGTTTCTTTTTATTTTGTCACAAAGAAATTCATTTTAAACTATCTAAGTATCTACAACAAATAAAAGAGAGAGAGGGAGTAAGGGAGAGAGAAGGAATACTATACATGGAAATCAAAATGAGATGTAGAATAGACAAGGAATTTATCATAAAAGAGTTCTTTCGTTACAACTAGAAAACATAAAACAATTACTCTAGAAAGCATTAAAAGAATGGAGGGAGAAATGTCCTCCTCGACGATCGCTCGGAGGACGAATAGACTACTCTAGAAAGCAGTAAATCTATACTAGAAAGCAGTAAAAAGAATAGGGAGAGAGAATCCTCCTCGACGGTCGCTTGGAGGACGAGCCGGACGGGACGACGCCTGGACGAAGGAGAACGAAGCGGGACGAAGGAGGATGAAGCAGAAGAACGGGAACGGAGCAGCACGCCGTCGTCGTCGTGGGATCCACTTCTGAAGGGGGACGAAAATTTGGACTTTATCTCGCGAGAAGCATCCCGGGTGTGGGACAAGCTTCTCTTGAGCTTTGGAGAGGTAGAGAGGAGAAGGAAGGGATGCAAATTTCGTATGGAGGGGGTCTCCTTTTATAGTTGCAAGGAGTGGGGGCAAAATGGACATTACATCTTCAAAATAATAAATAAGGGGTCTTTAGTGACGGATAAAACCGTCGCTAAAGCCCCGCCGTCGCCGTCGCCGCCGCGCCCACGCGCGCTCGCTCGGCTGGCCGCGCGCGTAACGCATACGCACGTCGCTTGATTCTCAGCCGTCCGATCGCGAGATCGGACGACTTAGAACGCGTCCGCGCCCGCTGCGTAGCGCACCGGCCGCGTGTGATCGCGCATTCACCAGAGCGTCCAATTGTGCGTCGACGCTATCGGGTGCGCGCGGCCGTTGGATCTTCACCTGACGCTCGTGCGCGCCCGCTAGCCCGCGCCTTCCACCCCCTCACCGCGGCTCGAACCCGCGACCTCCGCTTCGCCCGCAGCTGCGTCGCCGCTGCGCTACGCGGGCGAAATGGTCGCGCGGACGTTTTTAAGCGCGAGCGACCGCAGCCGTTGGATCGAGATCCAACGGCAGAGAGGAGACGGTGCGCGGTCTTCACAAGACTCCTGTGGCCGATTGGGCGGCTGGGATGGCGCCACGTGGCGCCATCTTGGCCGTCCATCTTCTTGAAGTTGTAGATGGTGCCACAGATGTCGGATTGACTCGATTTTTGTGTCGTTCGGCTGCGATCGTCGATCCGAATTCATCCGTGTGGTCGGATTTTCCATCTGAAGTGCGGATTTACACCATCCTGGCCCTTGATCTTCTAGGGCTCCCCGGTCTCTATCTGATGCTACGGATGCCTGATTAGGGCGATCTTGGAGTCGTTGAACTCCAATCGTCGCCCTCATCATATCCATACGGTTGGATCTTTGATCCGAAGCCCCGATAAAATATTTGCCCTGTCCAAGCACATAAAAGGAGACAATTAACCTCCATTTTATTCAAACTACTCTAAATGCAAGATGATGCATGTAATGCAATATTTATATCATGAAATGCAATCCTATGCTTAAGAACATGCATAAATAGACATTTTAAGTAGTGTAAATGTGTTTACATCACTAGCAAAACTATGGACGAGGCCCAGAGGAATTACACTCTTACTGAGAAGGAATTGCTAGCTGTAGTATTTGCTTTGGATAAATTCAGGGCTTATCTCTTAGGGTCTCACGTCAAAAATTACATTGATCACTCGGCCTTGAGACATCTCTTGGTCAAAAAGGATGCCCAACCTCGGCTTATTCGATGGATTCTTCTGCTTCAAGAATTCGATCATGAAATCAAAGATAAATCCGGGACATAGAATGTGGTAGCGGATCATCTTTCGAGACTTCTGAGTGATTCTTCTAATCTGGATATTCCAAGTTGATACTTTTCTAGATGTGACTATCCTTGCAGTTTCAGGTGTCCAAATCCCGTGGTTTGCTGACATTGTAAATTATTTGGCTGTTAGTCAAATCCCCCAGGATTGGACTAAGCAACATCGAGATAAACTCAAATATGAGGCCAAATATTACTTCATGGAGGACCCTGAACTGTACCGCATCAGCTTTGATCAGATTATTCACGGATGTGTTTCGGAGAATGAATTCAAAAGTATACTTGCATTCTTTCATGCATCTGCGTGTGGTGGACATTTCTCCGGGAAAAAGATGACTACAAAGATTTTGCAATCTGGAATCTATTGGCCATCTTTATTCAAGGATGCCCAGGAATTTTTGAGGTCATGTTCTCAATGTCGGGCACTTGGGAGCATAATGAAGAGAGACATGATGCCTCTAAACCTGATTCTTCCCGAAGAAATCATCGATGTTTGGGGCATTGATTTCATGGGACCCTTCCTCCCTTCATTTGGACACCAGTAAATTGTCATCGCTGTTCATTATGTGTCGAAGTGGATCGAGGCAATTCCCACTCGAACCATTAACCATAAGGTGGTCATCGATTTCATCAAGAAGAACATTATTAGTCGATTTGGGATTCTGAGGGCCATCATCAGTGATGGTGGTACTCACTTCACTAATGCCCAGTTTTGTAATTTACAGGAAAAATATGTGGTAAATCACAGAATCTCCACACCTTACCATACCCAGATGAATGGATAGGCCGACATCTCCAAGCGGTAGATCAAGAATATTCTTCAGAAAATGGTTGGGCCTAATCGTAAAGTCTGGACATAAAAGCTTGACGACGCTCTTTGGGCTTACCGTAGGATGTACAAAATGCTTATCGACATGTTACTATTTCATCTGCTTTATGGAGAGGCGTGCCATTTATCCATAGAAAGTGAACATAGGGCATTCTAGGTAACCAAGCAGTGTAATCTAGATTTGAGTTTTGTCGGAAAGATCAGGAAACTCCAACTATCTGAGCTGGAGGAGTTTAGAAATGATGCATACGAGAATGCCAAGATCTATAAGGCTCGTACCAAACCTCTTCATGACCAATTGATATCCCGTAAGAGTTTTGAGCTGAACCAGAAGGTCTGGCTCATTGATTCTCGATTTAAGCTCTTTCCCGACAAACTTAGGTCAAAATGAAATGGCTCGTTCATCATTAATCACATATTTCCAAACAAGGCCATTCAAATGTCTGACCCAAATATGGGTAATTCATTTAAAGTCAACGGTGAACATTTGAAGCCTTTTATTGACTGTATTGTTCCAGAACTCGTCTCTGACACGGTTGCTCTAATCACGTTGTGATTTCTTTGGCTAGACATCGTAGTTGATGGCATTAAACTCAGCAGTTGTACAGTCTGACTCGAAGCTGTCCCGAGCAACATATTCAAGTGATATCTTCTACATTCCACCCTTCCTTTCATGTCTTTTACTCTCAATGCGGACATTGCATCAGCTAGGCATGGGGGGGTGGATTCATTTCTAAATCATTTTGTTAGCTCTATGGAATTCTTGTAAATTATACTTATTCATTTACAAAAAGAAAAATTGAATTAGGGGAGAATACTTCGGCATTAGGACTTTTCAATCTTAGGAAATATTATAGTAGGATCTGAACACTAAGATCCTTTAGGTCTTTGGGCTTAATCAGCTGGGGTATCCACTAAAATGTTGATTTGTTTATTGAGCTCGCCATCCTGAATTCTATTTCAATTTTATTAAATAAGTTTGGGTGATAAGTACACGACTTATCAACCCACCCTCTGTTTTGAGGGAACTTTAAGTCAATGCATCTACACACTATTTGCACAGACTCGTTGTTTGGTGGTATTAAAGGAAATTCAGTAGCTAATGAACCTTCTAAGGTTGTATGGCTGGCAAGTTACCATGGGTAATAGCCCATAGGTAGGTTGTCCGGAGCCCAGCCACTAGACTATTCTTTTCTTGCTACCTTTAGGTAAATCTTAGACTAGGGAAGCCACCTACTTATGGAAAAAAATCCAAAAAGAAAACAAAAAGAAAAAGAAAAAGAGAAAATAAAAAAAAGAAAAAGAAAAGAAATAAACTACACTTCACCGCACCAGTATGGCTGGCAAGTTATCATGGGTAACAGCCCACTGGTAGGTTGTCCAGATCCCAGCTCAAGAAATGCACATTTAATTCCTAAAACACTTAGTAGGAAATGGAGAAGTACAATAAACTGGGGAGATATACACTGGATTCACCCTTGTGTTGATCCCATAAAAAATTAAAGTAGGGAGAAAGCTACCGGTAGAATTCCTTTTAAGGTCACCTGGGGGCATAGAAACCTGAAGTTCATTCTGATTGTCGATCAATGAGTCCATCATGTTCACAAAAAGATGCTTAGAACTTAAGGTTCTCAACAGGCCTTCGGTGGGTTGAGTGCCCATCGAAAGCCACTCTGAAACCCTAAACTCAAAAATTCAAAAAAATTAGAAAAGAAGAAGAAGAGAAAAAGAGATCCTTCTTTTAACAAGGCAAGGGCTTCAGGCAGTCTGCATTTTGGCAGGTACCCGAGTGCTGTTGTGTCTTTGAAGTTCAGGTCCTAAGTAAATATTTCTTAATGTTGAAAATGACTTTTACCTAAGTAATCCAATCCTAATTCTTTTATAAAAAACATGTAGTTTTTGCTAGGGACCAGTAAAAGATAGGCATGGGGGTGTGATGCGCATACATCTAAATAGACAAAAGTGCCTATTAATGCATGTTCTTACTATCATATTAGTATCAAGATCCAAAACCAAATTGTACAAATTGTATAGTAATTGTCTCCTTTTATGTCCAGGGATAGAGTGATATTTAATTAGGGCTTCAGACCAATGATCCAACCATGCATTTCTGATTAGGGCGACGACGGGAGTTCAACGACTCCAAGATCACCCTGATCAGACATACATAGGACCAGATATAGTCCGAGGAAGCTCAAAGATCAAGGGCCAAGATGGTGTCAATCCGCACTTCAGACGACAAATCCAACCGCACGGATGGGTTCGAAGCGACAGTCGCAGTCTAACGATGGAAAAATTGGTGGAATCCAACATCCGTGGCACCATCTACATCACAAAGAAGATGGATGATCAGGATGGTGCCATGTGTCACCATCCCAACCATCCACACCTGGCCGCCCCACTCTGCTCGACTCTTGAAGGCTCACGTGATGTGAAATCTATGCCATTGGATGAAGATCTGACGTGCGCTTGTGCATGTGTGTTAAGAAGTGTCGTTATAGTCACACTTGCAACGTCGATTTTAAAGTGAATAAACGGAGATGAGTCCGAGTGTCGGTCTCAAGGAGGCGTGAAAATCGGATTTTGCCTATCACTTGTTGTCATGGAAAGCGCGGAGTTTTGCTTGTGTAAGGTGTGGTTTGAAAAGCGAGAGAGAGAGAGAGAGAGAGAGAGAGAGAGATTAGGGTTAGAGTTGTTTCTTCCTTGATCATGCAACTTAAACAGGAGTAAAAATAAACAACTGAATGAAAAGTACTTCATTAATCTTGCGGCTTTAGTTCATAGCTTACAACATTAAATACATGCTCAAACAAAAGTAAAGGAAAGCTTAAAAGAAAGGAAGAGAGAGAGGGGGAAGAGCGATGAGGTAGCCACGGCGGTGGAGGAGGCTGCGTCGGCGGCACGTCGTCTCCGGCGATTACAAGAGGGCCTAAATCTAGCTAAGAGAGCTTTAGAGTAGTTGAAAGGAAAGTGAATGCCTTGAATGAGTGGTTGGAGGGGTTTAAATAGGGTTAAGGGCTTTATAAAAGAAGAAGGGGCTTTATCAATGTTCGAAACATCGCTAAAGCCACTCCAAAAGTGTCAGTGAAGCCCTCTAGCCCGCCGGTCAATCTCCTGCGCCGTTCTTCTTCGCGCTTGATCCACGGCCGCTGTGTGAGAGCAGTCCGATCAAAGATCGGACGGTTGAGATCTTCCTTGGATGCGCTCGAATCACGCCTCGGGCGCGCATGTGCGAGGGCGTCGTCGCTCGCGTGTGTGCACGCGTGAGCACTCGCGATCTGAGGGTGCACCATGTGGCGCGATCTTGGCCTCCCATTGCTGATCGAGCGGCCCAATTTCGCCGCACTCTTCCTTCATCTTCAATTTCACGCACTGCGCAGCTCAAACCCACGTCGCATGCATGTAGGCGTGTGCACTAACCATTGCTTGACGCCTGCGCTTTGTCGCGCCGACTGCGTGGTTCTCGGCCATCCGATCGAAGATCGAGGGCTGAGATTTGATCTCAGCTGATGGATGAATTGGGGAGTGGTGGAGCGGCGGCGACGTGGCACAATGAGGGCCATTGATCACCAGATCAATGGTCAGAACTTCTTGGGCCCATTGTAGGAGCTTCGGATGTCGGATTTGGTCGATCTTGAGTCTGTTGGACTCCATTCGTCGTTATAAATCCATCCGTGTGGTCTGATTGCTCATCTGAGACTTGCTTTAACAATTACTTACACAAATGGCCATTAATACAATTTTATAAGCAATCTTGGTACAAGATGCATGCAATGCTCCCATTCTACTTATGTTGAGCCTTTTATTCTTAAGATGGGCCCTATTTAATAGAATTATCACTCCCTTATGCAGTGTTATCATACCCCCATGCTTACTCCTTGCTAGTCCTTAGCAAGGTTTATTCTAGCCTTTATTTTCTCTCTGAATTTAAGAAGTAATTGCTTAGACACTTCGTCACTTGTCAATAGGAGGAAATATACGAAGATCTTAATCTACAAAGACTAAGCAGTGCCCAGGTGTCTGCCAAAATACGAATCTCCCGAATCCTTACTTTAATGTATATAACTATACATATGTATATGTATATATATATATTTTTAGAATTTTTTTCAGAATTCAGTGTAGGTACGTAAATTTTTACGACTACCCAACCCACCTAAAACTTGATCAAAACCCTAAGTACTAAGCATCTTGGTGTGAAGATTGTGATAGACTGACTTAACGGTAATTCCGACAGACTTCGGGTTTCTACGCCCCTAGGTGATCGGAAAAGGAAATATATTTGCCTGAAGGTGTATTTGTTCGATTGGTAGCTTTCTCCCTACGTCTGTTTTAATTGGGGTCAACAGAAGGATTTTTCCAGTGTATATCTCCCCAACTTGTACTACTTCCCCGCTTCTTCCGTAAGTGTTTTGGTTCTTTTTGTGTAGTTATTGAGCTGTGCTCTGGACAACCGACCAATGGGCTGTTACCCACAATCGCATGCCAGCCATACTTGTGCGATGAAGTGTGGTTTATTTTCTTTTCTTCTCCTTTTTTTTTTTTTTGTAGGTGGCTTCCCTGATCTCAAATGTACCTAGAGGCAATGAAGAAGAAATGGTCTGTGGCTGGGTTCTGGACATCCTGCCAATGGGTTGTTACCCATGATAACTTGCCAGTCATACCACCCTAGAGAGTTCATTAGCTACCCAATTTCGGTCAAAATCTCTGAGGAATGAGTCTGTGCAAAAATGTGTGCAGATGCTTGGACTGAAGGCTTTTCTGAGTTAGAGGGTGAGTTGATAAGTCGTATACTTATCACCTTATTTAGTAGGTGGATTAGAATAGATTAAGGTTGCAAGGATTCGAAGCAAAATCCATATTTTAATGGACACCTGGGCTGATTAAGCCTGAAGGCCTGAAAAGTCTAAGTGTTTAAGTTCTTTTTATATTATTTCCCACTATTGACAAGTTTCTGATGCTTAAGTTCTCTTCCTAAATTCAATTTTTTTTTAAATTATTTTATTTCATTTAGACTGATTAAATGAGCTCAGGATTATGCAATTTATCACCCCCACCCAATGCTTAAGTTGGACAATGTCCTCATTGGCAAGTACATGGATGCATAAGGGTTCTAAAAGATAGTACCTGAGTGACGTAAAATGCCAGATCAGTCTGAATCCTTTAGGTTGCCTCCCAGGAAGCGCTGAGTTTAACGCCTCCAGCTGGGCGGTGCTCCGTGTCATCCCTCAACGAGGGTGACACTCTCTTTTGGGGGAACCTGGGCTAGGAAGTGCTTCAATCTTTGACCATTAACTGTAAAAGTGTGCCCAGTGTTAGGATCAGTGATTTCAACTGCCCCATTAGAGTAGGGCTTAACCACCCGAAATAGTCCTGTCCATTTGGACCTGAGTTTCCCTGGGAAGAATTTTAGGCCGGCGTCAAACAGCCAGACTTGCTGGTTAGGCTCAAAGGTTTTTCTATGAATGAGTCGGTCGTGGATAGCTTTCGTTTTCTCCTTATACAGCTGACTATTGTCAAAGGCGTCCTGACGAATTTCTTCGAGCTCAGATAATTGGAGCATCCTCTACGCACCGACTAACTGGGGATCCATGTTGCATTGCTTGACAGCGCAGTAAGCCTGGTGTTCCAATTCGACAGGAAGATGGCAGGCTTTGCCAAAGACTAGACGATAAGGTGACATGCCTATCGGGGTCTTGAAGGCGGTCCTATATGCCCACAGGGCATCATCAACTCGTGTGGACTAGTCTTTCCTGTCTGGTCTCACAGTCTTCTGTAAAATGTTCTTGATTTGTCTATTTGAGATCTCAGTTTGCGTGTTTGTTTGCGGATGATATGGGGTAGCAATGCGGTGGTTCACCCCGTATTTTCTAAGTAGGGCACGGAATTGTGAATGGATAAAATGGCTTCCACCATCACTTATCATGGCCTTCGGTATTCCAAACTGGGAAAAGATGTTGTCCTTAACAATGTCCATGACAGTCCTGTGATCGCATCGGTGGGTGGCGATTGCTTCAATCCGATTGGAAACATAGTCTACCGAGACCAGGATGTACTCAAAGCCATTGGATGGTGGAAAGGGGCCCATAAAATCGATACCCCAAACGTCAAAGATTTCGACAATCAAAATGGGTCAGAGGGGCATCATATCTTTCATGGTCATGGTCCCCAACGTTTGGCAGTGAGCGCAAGTCTTGGCAAAGTTGTGTGCATCCTTAAATAGGGACGGCCAGTAAAATCCAGACTACAAAGCCTTTGCAACTGTTTTCTTTCCAGAGAAGTAGCCACCACAAGCCTGGTCATGACAGAAGGAAAGCACACTCTGAACTTCATCTTCGGCGATACACCTCCTGATGATCTAGTCAGCACAGCAGCGAAACAGCATGGGATCATCCCAGGAATAGTGCTTGGCCTCAGCCAAGAACCTGCCCAGTTGTTGTCTGGACCAGCTGTGCGGGGTTTGTCCTATAACCAGGTAGTTGACGTAGTCAGCATACCATGGCATTTTCTTGTCTTGCACAGCCAGGATGTGTGCATCAGGGAAGGTGTCAGATAGAGGTAGGGAGGGTCCAATGTGGTCTGGATGAAGTCTAGACAAGTGGTTAGCCACCACATTCTTTGATCCGGCCTTGTCTCGGATTTCCAGGTCAAATTCCTGCAAAAGTAGGATCCATCTGATGAGCCTGGGTTTTGTGTCCTTCTTGTCCAATAGGTGCCGGATGGTAGAATGGTCAATGTAAATTGTCACGTGGGATCCCAACAGGTACGATCGGAACTTTTCAAGTCCAAAGACTATAGCGAGCAGTTCTTTCTCTGTGACTATATAATTTCGTTAGGCCTCGTCCAATGTTTTGCTCGAGTAGTAGATCACCATGGGCTTCTTATCTTGCCTTTTTCCCAAGACAGCGCCAATGGCAAAATCTAATGCATCACACATAATCTTAAAGTCTTCAGACCAGTCTGCAAGTTGAAGTATAGGTGCGGTGGAGACTAAGTCCCGGAGGGTGTGATAAGCCTGGATGCAATCAGAAGTCATGTGGAATATGGCATCGTTGGCTAGAAGGTTGGTCAAGGGTTTGGAAAGCTTGGAAAAGTCTTTAATGAACCTTCGGTAGAAGCCAACATGTCCTAGGATTGAGCGAATCTGTCGGACCGAGCTAGGTGGAGGAAGTTTGGAAATCTAATCAACCTTAGCCTGATCTACCTCGATGACCCTATGCGATACGATGTGACTGAGGATAATTCCTTCTTGAACCATAAAATGGCTCTTTTCCCAACTTAACACTAGATTAACCTCTATACATCATTTCAGGATTTTCTCCAAGTTGCTCAGACAATGGTCGAATGAATTCCTAAATGCAGAGAAATCATCCATAAAGACCTCTAAGTATTCACCCACCATTTCTGAAAAAATGGCTAGCATGCAACGCTGGAAGGTCGTAGGTGCATTGCATATCCCGAATGGCATTCGACGGAATGCAAACGCGCCATACTGGTAAGTGAATGTGGTCTTTTCTTGATCCTCCGGAGCAATTGCGACTTGGTTATATCATGAATATCCATCAAGGAAGCAAAAATACTTCTGCCCTGCCAATCTTTCATGGATTTGGTAATTGAATGGCAAGGGGAAATGATCCTTCTTAGTGGCTTCATTGAGCTTCCTATAATCAATACACACCTGCCACGTGGGGGTGGTGCAGGTGGGGATGGATTTGCCATGATCATCGGTGACAACGGTGAGCCCAGCTTTCTTTGGAACCACTTGAGTGGGGCTCACCCAGGGGCTATCGGAGATAGGATAGATGATGTTGGCGTCAAGCCATTTGATAATTTCTTTCTTAACGACCTCCCGCATGTTTGGGTTTAAACATCTCTGCATCTGGCGTGAGGGTCGTGCCCCATCTTCCAGGTAAATCTTATGGGTGTAATAGGTGGGGCTAATTCCTCTTAAGTCAGAAATGGTCCAACCAATGGCGGTCCGATGTTCTGGAAAGGTCACAGTTAATCTGAGTTCCTGATCATTGGTTAGATGAGAATTAGTAATCACTGGGAAGGTCTGGTCAGCCCCAAGAAGACATACTTGAGATTCTCGGGCAATGGCTTAGGTTCAGGTGCGGGTGGAACCACAGTAGATGGGAAGGGAAAGGGTGAGAGTTGATCAACATCGATCTCCTCAAATGGTGTCGTGTGATGGTACTCAGCCTTACAGATGTCCACGGGTAGTGAAGGTGACGAGTCTGAACAGCCATTACGAGTTTGGTGGTCTGATACAGAATTGAGGGTGAGGCATTCCTCGATCAGAGTTTACATGGGATCATGTTCCTGAACGCAATCGCAATCAAAAGACTTTATCTCCCGGAAGATATCCAATTGCATTTTCCTATCCCCGAAGGCAATTTCCATACTTCCCGTGTCACAATCAATGTTTGCCTTAGCCGTAGCTTAGAAAGGTCTGCCTAAGATTATGGGTGCATTTTGTAATTTTTTAGAGACTTCCATGTCGAGCACCAAAAATTCGACTGGGAAATAGAAGTCCTTGACCCGTACAATCACGTCCTCGACAACCGCTTCGGGGTTTTCACTGATCTATCAGCCAGCTGGATGGTGACAGGGGTTGGTGTCAACTCTCCAAAACCAAATTGGTGGTACAGGGTTGTTGGAATCAGATTGATAGAAGCACCTAAGTCCAGGAACGCTCTATCAAATGTCATGTCGTCGATATTGCAGGAAATCAGGGGCGCTCCTGGGTCAGTTCGCTTGAGTGGAAGGTTGCTTGATATTACGAAACATGCTTGTTCGTAGAGCACAACCTTCCTAGGTGCTTGAGGTCTCAGTTTATGCTTGGGTGTATAGGCATCCTTTTAAAACTTGGTGTAAGCAGGGATGTGCTTGACGGCTTCAAGGAGTGGAATATTAATCTGTACTTGCTTAAGGATTTCCAACAGCTCCTCAGTTTCCCCAAAATTCTTCTTTTTCTTGATTGTTTCCAAGGCCTCAGGGTAGGGTGTCTGAATGTGGATTGGTTCTATTTCTGGGTCCTTGGTTGGTGCCTGTTTTGAGTCGGGTATTTCAGCAGGTGAAGTCTCGAGGAGAGCCGACCATTTAGGATCCTGGGTTTTGGTGCCTCTTCTCAAGGTCACCGCATTGTAGAGGCATTGGGGCCATGGGTTGATACTTGAGAAGGCGAGGATGAAGAAGCACCAAACCCAGGGGGCATTTGCAGGGCTGGCTGCACCATGTGAGCCTGCCTGGGATTGCCCTGGAACCCATGTGAATTGGGGCCTCTATTAATTATGTTTCGTGAGTTCGGTTATGGCTGGGAAGGTAGAGGTCCTTGTTTTTTACAGTCCAAGAGTTGGCTTAACTGTCCCTTTACCAAGGCCATTTCCTCCTGATGTTTCTGGTTCATGTCAGCCATCATCTTTATTAGGGTATCCATTTGATTTTGTGGGGGGAGGGGCCACCCTATTCTGATTATATTGGGGTCTAGCTGGTGGTCCTTGCTGATAGGGGGGCAAGTGTGGCTGCTGGTTTGGCCTGGGCTGGTTTTGAAATTGCGGTGGTTTCTGGTTTGTCCAACCAAAGTTGGGGTGCTTACGCTAGCCAGTGTTGTAAGTGTTGGAGAAATGGTCAGGTTTTGCATAACCTTGGACAGCTTGCACATCTTCAAGGATAACTGATGTTGATGAAAAGGGAAACGAGTAATCAAGGGTTGAGGGAGCAAAGGTCCCTCCCTGGAATGTGGTTAGCGGTTGTTCCAGGTTTGGTTGGGTTAAGGGCTGGACTAGGTCAACATTATGCTCTCCCTTTGCTAGGGAAAAAGTCTGTAAGGGGTTCCTAGTCTAGTTCAGTAGCTCATCAATCTTTTTGTCCACCAATTCCACTTGATCCAATTTCTTGGCAATGATGTCCATGTCAACCATTCCAAAATTTGCTTGCACCTCATAAATCCTGCCACGGGGTTGACTGGACCTGTTAAATTAGTTCGTGGAGGCATTGTTGAGTGAATTCTCGCTCAAAGACTCAAAGAGCTCAAACGTGCTCTCCTCGTCCTTGTTCAAGAAGTTCCCCCCACATGAGGCATCGACGAAGTTCCGCAGGTTGTTGTCCAAACCGTGGTAGAAAATCTTGGCCAATTGCCACCTTGGTATTTCGTGGTGTGGGCATTTCCTCAAGAGTTCATTAAATCTTTCCCACGCCTCACGAAATTGTTCCCCACGGTGGAGTGTAATGGTAGTGATAGCTCTTCTGAGGGCATTGGTCTTTCCTATGGGGAAGAATTTCTTTAAAAATGCATACTTCAGTTCTTCCCAGGTGGTGATGGGTCTACCTAGGGTTCTAAGCCAATGAGGAGCCTTGTCTCTTAATGAGAAGGGAAACATCTTGATTAGAACAATGTCAAGGCTAATGCTCCAAGGTTTCACAGTTTCTACTATGCAGTCGAGATCCTCTAGATGCTGGAAGGGGTCCTCATCTGAGCTTCCATGAAAGTGGTTCTGGATCAGACTTGAGACTTTCGATTTTAGCTCAAAATCATCTCCCCCTTTGGGGATCCTAAGGTGCGGCTCGACTCTAATAGTGGAGGGATTATAGAAATCGCAAAGGGGCCTTCGCTGATACTGAAATGGTGGTATATCAAGTGGTGGTTGCCCTGGTATGTCTTGGAAAGGTGGTGGTGGTTGTTGTTGTGGGTTCTATAACTGTTGTATGGCATGCATGATGGTGTGGATTTGTTGTTGCTGAAGCCTGTTGTTTGCACTAATTTGGGCTTGGATGATGGCCATTGTGTCTGGTGGGGGTTGATCGTCTGCCTCGTCTACCCTAGGTTCCGCCATGTTCCTAACAGAATCGTGTCTCCTAGATTCCTGCCCCAAAACACACAGCTCAGGATGCAATGAGCGTCTCCCGTGCATACACTGGAGAAGAACAGGAGGGGATGCAGAGGGCGACAGATGCGAGAAATGTGTTTCAATCAAGCACACAAGCCTAGTCCTTATGGTGTATTCCTTAGGTGACCAAGAAATCTCACAAGGGGTGATTAAGTTCGTAAGCACTGGACTCCCTTTCCCAAGGCTAATCTGGCCAGGTTAATTACGAGGGCATTGCAGGGAAGGTTCTTCCTTTGGCTTGCACCTTCGGTTCCGTAGACCCCACAACCATGGTCGTTTGACACTGCCCCGCAGCCTAGTCACCAGATTCTACCAAGGGAATGAAAGGCAAGTGCCTAGCAAAAAAAACATTGCCTTTCGAGACTTAACTCAATCCTACCTAGGGCACGTCTACTCAGTTTTAAAGGGCTAGGATACTGCTTGTGCTAGGGTTATGTGATGAGGCGTTGACTGGGGTGGTGCCTCTTAACTTTCCACTTTCAAGGTGTGTGCTTCTATCAAACCATGATTTTCAAGCAAGGATTTTTTTAAGATGTGGTGTCCTTTAGTGTTTCATCCTTACTTTAGTGCTTTTTAGGGTTGACGTGTCTTAATGTTTTCAGACAAGTTTCATTGAGCACGTCAAGTTCTGCACACAATTCGGTGAAAGTAGATTTCCTTTTATTCTGTAGAGGCTCTAAAACCATAATGTACCGATCGCAATGATCATGCTGCTTCTATTAGAAGAGTGGGTTTTAGGGTTGAGTGGTGCGGCCCAGGTCAACTGACGGTGGCTTCGCAAACACCACTCAAGAAAAAGAAAAGAACACTCCAAGAATTTATTCAGAATGTTAGAGTGTAAATTTTTTTGTGGGCTGATGCGTTAAGCATGTGGGTCAAGCAATCATACACCACGCCAACTTTTTTCAATTTTTACAATTTATTTAGTCTTCTTTTTCAGCCCAGCAAACAATCATGCGAGAAGAATTACTTACTATCAGTCCTTGCTACACCTATTCCCTTGTTACCGTCGTGGGATGCGTGGCTTCACCATCCAAGCACCGAATTCCTGCAACCATCAAGTAAAAAGGAAACAAGGCATTAGACGATGTGAGAATGGATGTGTAATGGAGGTGACAAAACAAATCCGTTGCCTCCCAGGCAACGGCACCAAAAACTGACGTGCGCTTGTGCATGTGTGTTAAGAAGTGTCGTTATAGTCGCACTTGCAATGCCGATTTTAAAGTAAATAAATGGAGATGAGTCAAAGTGTCGGTCTCAGGGAGGCGTGAAAACCAGATTTTGCTTATCACTTGTCACGGAAAGCGCGGAGTTTTGCTTGCAAAAGGTGTGGTTTGAAAAGCGAGAGAGAGAGATTAGGGTTAGAGTTGTTTCTTGCTTGATCATGCAACTTAAATAGGAGTTAAAAAAAAGAACTGAATGGAAAGTACTTCATTAATCATGCAGCTTTAGTTCATAGCATACAACATTAAATAAATGCTCAAACAAAAGTAAAGGAAAGCTTAAATGAAAGGAAGAGAGAGATAGGGGGAGAGCGGCGAGGCAGCCATGGTGGTGGAGGAGGATCCATCGGCGGCTCGTTGTCTCTGACGATTACAAGAGGGCCTAAAGCTAGCTAAGAGAGGGGTAGAGTAGTTGCAAGGGAAGTGAATGCCTTGAATGACTGGTTGGAGGGGTTTAAATAGGGTTAAGGCCTTTCTAAAAGAAGAAGGGGCTTTAGCGATGTCCGGGACATTGCTAAAGCCACTGCAAAAGCGTCGATGAAGCCCTCCTGCCCGCCGATCAACCGCCCGTGCCATTCTTCTTTGCGCTCGATCCACAGCCGCTACATGAGAGCCGTTTGATCAAAGATCAGACGGTTGAGATCTTCCTTGGATGCGCTCGGATCGTGCCTCGGGGGCGCGTGTGCACGGGCATCGTCGCCCAGTGTGCACGCGCGTGTGAGCGCTCACGATCTGAGGCTGCACCATGTGGTGCAATCTCAACCGCCTGCTGCTAATCGGGCAGCCTAATTTCGCCGCACGCTTCCTTCGTCTTCAATTACACGCACCATGCAGCTCGAACCTGTGTCGCATGCATGCAGGCGTGCGCGCTAACCGTTGCACGACGCTCACTCTTTGTCACGTCGACTGCATGGTTCTCGGCCGTCTGATCGATGATCGACAGTCGAGATTTGATCTCAACTGATGGATGAAGTGGCGAGCAGTGGAGCGGGGGTGACGTGGCGCAATGAGGGCAGTTGATCACCATATCAAAGGTCAGAACTTCTTAGGCCCATTGTAGGAGCTTCGGATGTCGGATTTGGCCGATCTTGAGTCCGTTGGACTCCATTCATCGTTCTGAATCCATCCGTGCAGTCAGATTGCTCATCTGAGCCCTGCTTTGACAAGTACTCACACAAATGGCCATTAATATAGTTTTATAAGCAATCTTGGTTCATGGTGCATGCAATACTCCCACTCTACTTATGTTGTGCCTTTTATTCTTAAGATGGGCCCTATTTAACAGAATTATCACTCCCTTGTGCAGTGTTATCAAGATCCAACGGGCAAGATTAGCCGAGCGCAAAAGCAGCACCATGCCTCAAACCGCTGCGTAGCGTAGTGGTTAAGGCACTATGCGTGCAAAGTGTGTGAGATCGAGTTGCCATGAAGTGCTTCTTCTCGAGTGGATGTGCCCAATCTGACCATTGCGATTAGCTGTGAACAGCCCAGATCGTCCAGTTGGACACCCCCTTTCATGCCTGATCTCATGCACAGGTGTGCGAAGCTGAAGCAAGTGAGGATCAATATAAGACTTCCGACAGCTGAGACTATTTAGATGTGCACCCACGATAGGTGTTTAGTGGTGAATAAATCCATTACTAAAGACCTAATATTAATGTTTTTGAATATGGAATGACCAAAATGTCCCCAATCCTTGCAACTATAAAAGGAGACCCCTACCCTGCGAAATTCTCATCCCTTCCTTCATCTCTCTCCCACTCCAAAGCTCTAGACAAGCTTGTCCCAAACTCGAGATGCTCCTTTAGAGCTAAATCCAATGTTTTCTTGCCCCCATTCCGGAAGTGGATCCAACAACGACGGCGACATGCTACCTTATTCCTGCTTCCTCCTACTTCATCCTCCTTCTTCCCACTCCGTCCTCCATCTTCCAGCCATCACTTCATCCAACTCGTCCTCCAAGTAATCATTGAGGAGGATAACATCTCCCTCCCTTCTTTTTATCGCTTTCTAGAAACGAATTTCCCGCTTTCTAGCTATAATCATTTCCCGATTTCTAGTTGTAAAAATAGTATTATTATATTAAGTGATTGTTCTCTCTCTCTTAGTGTTAACATCAATTCCATTGGAATTATCTCGCTTTCAAATAAAAATTCTAAAAAAATATAATCGCGGATTTTGTATCGACGTAGCCTCCCTATGTTCGACTCGGAATTTCTTTTAAAATTTTGGTTAAATTTTACCTGTTGATGGATTGCTTCACAAATCGAACTTCAGCGATGATTTTTCAAATCCAACTCCTATCATGTAGTTTTCCGCTAATAACACCTATGATAGAAAATCTACACGATTTTCCATTTTGGCACCTCGTGGTGTGGACACTTCCTCAAAAGTTCTTGGAATCGCTCCCATGGACCATGAAATGGTTTGCCCAGTAGCTGGGCGAAAGTGGTAATCGGCTATCGCAATGCATTGGTCCATCCGATAGGGAAGAATTTCTTCAAGGTCTTATCCCTAAGAGAGTGGGGGAAGAGCATCATGGTCATTTGCTCTTAGTTCACATTTCTTGCTTTGGTGGTCTGAACCAAAGTGGTCAGATCCTCCAAGTGTTGGAATGGGTCCTCTGAGCCAAGCTGATGGAAATGCTTGATCGAACATATGACTTAGGACTTCATTTCTTTGTCTCTGGTAGGAATCATGATGCTAGGACATTCCCCATAGTTTGAAGGATCATAGAAATCCTTCAAAGGTCGAGCACCCTGACGATTCATTCGTAGGAACCATTGCTACATCTGCTCTAATTCTTCTAACTTGCCTCTGTATCAGCTCTTACTGGTTTGGGGACGGGGGAAGTGGTTGTTGATCAACCTTGGGATCTGCTTGGCTATAGCTCAACCTCCACCTCCAGGAATGGTCTAAAGGTCCATCCACTCTAGGGTTCAATGACCTCCTTCCAAGCATGCACTACAAGGAAGTTGGAAGGACAGGGAAGAGAAGGGGCCCTACAGTACAAAAAAATAAGCCTATCCTTAGGTTGGGTAGCCTAAAGGTCTACAGACTCTCAGAATCTATCCTATGATTATGCACGATTTACTCTACTTACGTCCAGGCAATCTAACCAGTTAGGAGGGACTGAGGAGAAAGTTCTTCCTTTGGCTTGCGCCTCCAGTTCCTAGTGTACCCCCCAACCATGGTCGTTTGATGCTATTCCCCTAGCTAGACATTAGATTGACTAGTTGATCATGTGTTTCCACTCAACTCAATAATTAAGTTAATTTCACTTAATTAAGAGTAGAAGAAATCACTTAGGTTAACTCGAAGTTGTGTCAGTTGGGTAGTATAGGGTCGAATTAACCTAACATTTTAGAAATTTTTACTGGTTGAGTCCAGGTCATTAACTGGAAGGTATAATAATTTTCTCCAAATTCACTAATTTTCTTTTGTTTCTCTATAAATTTAGGAGGTATAACTAAGTTGGTTTTTTAAAACATGAATTTTGTCAAAATATTTAAACTATAAAGAATATACCAAATTCCATTTACAAAACATATTTACTAAAAATGTTCTACTTTATTAACAAGTAAACATGTTACTTTTTCAATTCAATTTCATTCCAAAGAAATTAAGGCAAATAGAAGTTATTCTATTAAAACATGCCTTTTTACAATTAAGAACAAAAAGTAATTAAAAATGATGCAAGAAAAGATTTATTCCTTTAAAGTATTGATGCCTTTTTATTTTCTTCAGCCTCATATCTTCTTCTTTCTTTCTTTTATTTTCTTCTCTCGAGCTTTGTTTCTTACCTTCCTTCTATTATTCCTGCCTTCTTCTCTTCCTGTCTCTTATTCCTTTTTCCCTTAGTCTTCTCCTGCCTTCTCTTCTTCCATTAGTTTTCTCATTTGTTCCTTAGTCTCTTTTCCTTCCTTAGTGCCTATGCATTAAGACTTAGCTTAACAATCATCGGCTTCTCTTTTTCTTAAGTTCTTCAACTGAGTTGGGTTTTTTTTACTTTCTTAACCAAAAGTTATTTTATTTGCGGCGAGGTCCGTTCGAGGATACACAGCACCCTGAGATCAGGGTGGGACCAGACCCTACTTGATCCTCGCCTAATCTCAATTAGGTTCATTTCGATTTATTTCTTATCGGTTCATAGTCTCGAGGCATTTCGGCTCAACCTGGCCTCCCAGGCCATTCTCGCCCTCCCAGGGTACATTCTCTCTCATGCCCCCAAGGGCGCACACCCGCAGGCATAAGCTTGTACACACACACACATGCAATGCTCATATCAGATCAGATGGGTAACCGGTGTGCCGAGCACTGACGACTGCATAGCCAAGGAAACAAATTGTTTTTACCCCCAGGCGCGCAGTCGTGAACAAACGATGTGGGACTAACCTACCCCTTCCAGACCCAACTTCAAATGATCATAACTTTCTACCCAGAGCACCAAATTGATTGATTTTAAGTTTGTTGGAAAGCTATAAGGGTAATCTACACAATTGCAGGGTCAATTTAATGTTTTAATGATGTTTTCCTCTTTAATTTGAAAGATTAAATTAAGGGTTCCTACGGGTTATTTTAAAACCTGGAAGTGCAATTAAATCAGCAGAGTCCTTAGATGGACTTCTCCTTATTTAAAGGTTTGTACTTGTTATATAAGTGATTCTGCATCCGTTAGAATAGGTTTTAAGTTCTTAAGACCTTCAGAACCAACAGAGAAGCTCTTCACTTCTCTGAAAGCTTCAGAGTTTGAATTTTCAGACTTCAATATGTGCAACAAAAACAAAAGAGTCCTTTTAATCAATTTAAACTAATTCTAAGGGTTATAATTAACTCATCTGGGTAGGATTTAAATTCAAATTTCATCAACATGCTTCTCCTGTGGGTTTGGGTCCAAAAGTAACCCAAATTGACAGAAACTAAATTCTCAAATATTAACTCGACTGGGCTCACTTAATTCTCTCTAAAACCATCAAACAACATCCCATAAGCAATTTTCACTTCTCAATACCTCAATTCAAGCTCAGATGTCCATTAACAGACTCATGTTTGATTGTAAAGGCCTCAATTTTGACTTTCTGTTCAAAGCTTTCTCCCAAGAAGTCAATGCCTCAAATAGGGTCTTCTCATCATCTAGAACTTATTCAGATCTTCAGGAAGGTGTATTGCCCTTAATTTCTAGGGTTTCAGGCTCACCGCCTTAACGTGAAAATGTGTTTGTTTGACAGAATTGTTTAGGAGTTGTTACAATGTTTTAAAGGTTTAAATAGCTTCAGTGCATTGCACTGAAGCTTCTAAGTTCATTAAATGCTTCTTAAATCTTTTTAAACAGACTTCTCCAACTCTGCCGGAGTTGGAGAAGATGAAGTTAAATCTATAGCTCCAGTGGTTAAATCTTCAAGCAAATATCCCCAAATTAATCAGTGATCCATGTAATAACATTCTGGAGCTGCTCAGCAAGTTCTAGAGGCTGAAACACAATTTTGGCTCGTCGGAGCTCGCCGGAGCTCCAGTGAGTCTAGAAAATAGGAAAACTATGCACAGATTGATAAAACTTGCTAATTTTCTATTTAGAAAAGATCCTGAGGTTACAAGGAACCTCAGTATCACTTTTAATTCCTCAATTGTTTCGTTAAAATTAAGATTTGACAGTGAATTCATTTTTTAAAAAAGTCTGAGTGGTTTAAGTTCAGGACTTGTTTAACCACTCGATTGAGAGGTTAAAACAAGTCAACAAGTGTTTATATTCATAAATATATATTTAATTTATAGTTTGAACTATTCCTGAGTTGCCATGGATAGCGAGCTCAGGAACTAATTAAATTTGGGCGTTTAATTTATAGATGATAATAATATGTATTATAGTCTGATTAGGGTTCATAAGTGGTGTTAAATGATGAAGACCCCAAGGAAGCTAAAATTAGATCGATTACTGTCACCATACATAGTGATATTAATCGGTGAAGGTGGAATATGAATTAGGCGATTAGGTGATTCAATTAGCGATTAAATGATTTAGAAATAATCATAGAACATAAAGGATGGTGTACAAAGAATTAAAAGATGAAATTAAGTCTCTGGCGAGCTCAGGGAACTCACCGGAGTCAAAGAAGATGAAACTAAATTCTAAAATTACTCTAATCTAACTACATAAGCTAACTAACTAAGCTAGCCTACTCCTACTCCTACTCCTAATCTACGGTTACTTGGATGAAGGGGTCAATAGGGTTCCATCGAAGGTTCATAGCGGACGACGAAATCAAAGGGTTGAAGAAACATCTCTGGTGGGTGGATTTGTGGTGGAGCAGAGGATTCCTTGGGACGATGCCTTTGTCAGAAATGCAGAAGACCATGGCGGATCTCCTCAGCTGATTAAGATGGATGGAGGAAGTCAAAAATTGGAATGGAAAGTCACCAGAGTTTTGGACGAATAGCCTATTGGGTCGGCTGCAGTGTCAGAAGAGGGAAGGGAGCCAACTTGAATAAGATCAGAGGTGTGAGGGGGTATTTATAGCAATTTGCGGCGAAGAGAGCGGCGGGGTCTGGCCGAAAGAGGAGCTTGAGGGGCTTAACCTTCGTCATCGTCCCCGACGACGATGAGGTTATCTCCCACTGAAAAATAGGATTTTCGATTAAACTAGACTGGTGGATGAAGTGGAGGTGGTGAGCTCAAGTTGGAAGAGCTTGGACAAAGAAGGATGATGTCGCCAGGGAGCTCTCTGCCGCCAGCCATTCATTCGGTTGAAGAAGAAGAAGAAGAATACGAAGAGGGACATAAAAGTAATAAAACCTAAGGACCCTTGTGAGAAATAAGGACTCGAATGTAATGAATTTTAAGGACTAAAATGTTAACCCAGGTTTTGATGGTTTATTTTAATTTAGTTATTTTTCAACTTTTATATGTTGGTAAATAAGGTAAATATTATGTTTACACCTTGAATCTACATTTTTGACCTTTTTAGGTTAATTTATTAGATTATGTAAAATCACTTAAGTTATACATACTTAGCTATACATAATATTAAAGTTACTTATCTTATTAATTAAGAGGATGATTAATAGGATTTTGAGTCCAATTATTAACTAAAGTATAAATAATGTTAAATGAATGATAAAATGTCATTTTTAACTTATTTTAAGTTCCTTTACTAAATATCCCTTATTCTATAAATAACCCTTATATGATCATAACCTTAACTAATTAACTAGGAAGACTAGTTAATTAGGGGTAATTAGAGATCATGATGAGTGTCTCATGACTAGTATAAGCAGGTTAGTCATGAATAATCTCAATCTGGATCCCGACGAGCGAACCAGTCCTTAGGGCCAACGTCTACTGAATTTTAGTTAGGCTTGGGATATTAATGCTTCTAGAATGTGATGGGCCCTTAATGGGTTGTGCCCTTAATGATTTTTTTGAGAATGTGTGAATGTGCATAGCCAAGAAGTTTTCAAGCAAGATTATTAACGATGAGGTCAATTTTAGGGTTCAAATCTTGCTTAGTAGCTTTTATGATTCAAATGTTAAGTGTATTAAACAAACTTTTAGGCGGCAAACCAATTTTTGAAAGCATGTGTTAAAGTATTTTCTGTCATAAATCAACAAAATGTGGAGTGCTTGGCTTGACCAATATATTGAATCCTATGGGGCAGCTACAAATGAGTTTCCTTTAAATTAAGTGGTGCAGCCCAAACAATTCAATAAATTGACTCAAATAAACATTTGATTAAGGCACACAGAAAGGTGATTAACCTAATACGATTTCTACTCTTTATTGTGCTGAATTCATGTACTGAGTCCACAGGTCAGAATCCTAGTTGAGTAGATGAAAATCAAGTTAGGTTATGTGCCTCCGGTGTTGGTGTATAAAGTGTGTAAATTGATTTGTCCCACAGAAAGTATCTTTTTTTTTAAATGTGGGGGTGAATTGGATGAATGTGGAAAATAGGATAAACAATTCTATCCTAGGGTTTATGCAAACACCTAAATAGATCAAGTCTTGGTTATAGGTATGGCGAAATGAAACTAGTGGAGGGGGAATGTGGGGGACACTTACAAAGCACTCTACCCACACTGTACTCCTATCTACTGCACTTGGATCTCCATGCTACGGTAACTACAAGACAATAGATCAGAGATAAGCAGGATTAATGCTATGTAAATGCAAAGAAGCATAGAAAATAATAAAGTAAATTCCGTTGCCTCCCTGTCATTGGTGCCAAAATGACAGCATGGGTTTTGTGTGTTTGAAATTGAGGTTACGAGTAACCTGTCATCGTAGTTGCAAAACTCATAATCAAATATAATTTTACTGAAACTCTAAGGGAGTGCAAGTTGAACACAGGGAGGCAACATTTCCTTTAATTGAAAATAGCACTTCATTTTGTTCCATTTTTGCATTTTAGGTCTTTATTTATTTTTATTTTTGAAATAAAATGACAAGCAATCACAAGAGTGAGATGGAATCAAATATGATGTATTTCATGAATGTCAATTACAATAAACTATGAAAGCAAAAAAGAAAAAGGGGTGAGAAAAAATCCCTGAAGCAGTTGTTCGGTGAGAGTACGGTGCTTGGTGGAAGCTCAGACGAAGGAGTTGGGAAGCAGGATGAAGGAGTTGGGATGCGGGAGGAGGTCAGGTAGAGGAAAGCTTTAGCGTGGCTCTAGAATGGAGGTGAGAAGGTAGAGATGATCTGCTACCAGAATGGAGGCGAGAGGACAGCTCCAAGGCAACCTATGAATGGGGATGGGAAGATGGAGGAATATTTGGTGGGGCAGAGTTTCATTACACTAATAGGAGTCTTGGGAGCTTGAGTGTACGCTCTAATAGAGCATTGGTAGTATTGCTTGAGCTTAGGAGTAGGTGGGAGTAGAGTAGGTAGAGATGGCTTGGAAGGAAGGGGTGTAGGTCCATATATCGTGGATGAGAGGAGGATGGAAATGGCATAATACAAATAGCAATCTCCAGGATGTTGCTGTAAGTGTCATTGTAGCCAGCAGATGCTCGCTCCCACATGCAGCCGGCCTTCCTCCTATGAACAACTAGTGATGGCTGTAAGCATCACTAAATGTCAGCCAGGTTGTCCCTGAAGGTTGGTGCCAACCAAGCACATGCCCTCACATGCATGGGCTCGCATGTTCTCGAGGTGCGTCGTCACCCGCGTGAGCTCAACAAGTCATCCGCTGCACCACATGGAAGTAAATGGACCGTTGATGGTCGATCGTGTGATTGAATTTGGCGCTTACGCTCACGCTGTTGATTGTGTGCACTCACAGGGAGTTAACCACGCGCCTGTAGTTTGATAGTGCTTGTCACGACTGCTGCGCCATCGCATTGGATTGACTAGTGGAGGGAGTGTTGCAGCCATGCATCTCAACCATTGGATGATGATCCAATGGCCTAAATGAGGCCATCCTTGAGCTGGGTAAGGAGTTCACCCATAGAGGCCACTTCTCAGCCATTGGATTGAGATCCAACGGTTGGGATCTCATCTTGTAGTAGGCTTGGGATGCCTTGGCTCAGGTGGGGCAGCCTAGATGACACCATCTGGGATGTCTATCTTCTTCCTCTTGTGGAGGGTGCTATAGAGCTCTAATCGAGATGATTCTAACATTGGCAGACTACAATCGTCTTTCTGAATCCATCCTTACGGTCGGATTCTTCATCCGAAGCCTGTAAAGATGTCACACTACCTCATGGTCTTGTAAAATGATGGAATTAATGTATATAATAAACAACTATCATAAATGCAGTGCAATGGATGTTTGTGCAATATTTATAGCATGATATGCAATGCTAGGCCTAGGAACTATCATAAATAAGCATTTTACGATGAATTTAGGCATGTTTATCACATATCTTATTAGATTTTGTAAATGTACTCAATATTTGGTGGCCTCACATGGCATTCACACTTTAATTAAAGTCCTAATAACCCTACAACCAAGTTAGAAATCCTCAGCAAGTATTCGGGCGCTTAGAAATACTGAAAAGTAGGTATGGGACATATTTGTTCGATTATAATGGGTGTTTTTGTTGCCGCAATGACACAACATGTGATGAAAATTCACACGAAGATAAAACTATATATTTGAGCTCTTTCTATTGCACTTTTTTGCATTATTTTCATATTTTTCTAAATAAATAAATATCTTTCATTTTTTTTACCTCTTTATTTTTTCTTTCCTCCCTTTTTTTTTCCTTCTAACCACTAAAACAAAATGATGCAAACTTTTATTCATGAGGCATTATTGGGGAAAATAATGTTCAAGAGGATATTGTGTGGCTTATTTGGTGGAAGTGCCTATGTTTTTTTTTTTTTTTTTTTTTTTTTTTTTTTTTTTTTTTTTTTTGAAAGAAAGGAATGCTATCGAATCACCGATAGCAAACCAGGAGAGCTATTATTGATAATAAAGAAATAATAATTTACAAGTTCGACTCCCAGTACTGTATGAGCCTCCAGCAAAAATTTACAATGTTTTCCACATGAGCTGGGGTCTCCTGAAAAACACACTCATTTCTAGCCCTCCATACCGCCCACAGAACCGCCACCATATGTATATAAGGTTTATTCCCATCTACCAGACAGCTCCACAAATTTCCCCAGGTGGGTAAGGACTCATTGCATACTCTCCTCCAAACATAATCAGTGATAGCACATGAAGAGAAGATATGATCTGTAGAATCATTATGCAACCCACACAAATAACAAAACTGGGTTGGGGTCCCCATCCTTCTGTGCCTCAGATCTCCAGTAATCAAACCATCCCTCCTGCACAGCCATAAGAAAATTTGTAACTTTAATGGTATTTTTAACTTCCAAAGCTTTTTCCCCATTTCTTCATCTTCCGCCATCCTGGAGGACATTATCAATTTGTCATAGGCAGCCGCAGTAGAAAAATTACCTTCCCATTTGTATGTATCATATTCATGAGGCATGGGTTTGAAAGCAGCAAGCTCTTGCATGAGACGTTCATTCTCTACGCGTGTTCTTGTTTCATGATTATTCCTCCCACCAATATTTAACAGCCACTGCTCCGAGTCCACATCCCAATAATCAGCTACCACTGCATTTTTATTTGCTGCAGCAGCATAAGCAAGGGGGAACCTATCTTTAAGCGTCCCTCCGTGCCCCCAATTCTCCAGCCAAAACTTAAAGCTTTTTCCATCACCTAAAACAGATTTGAAAAAGTTCCAATTTTCCTTCAAGGCACGCACCACAGAAAGCCAAAACGGGGATGGTTTACGTGGGTTAAGACGATTTATCTC
The DNA here is from genome assembly GCA_037157565.1 of Thalassia testudinum. Lineage (NCBI taxonomy): Eukaryota > Viridiplantae > Streptophyta > Magnoliopsida > Alismatales > Hydrocharitaceae > Thalassia > Thalassia testudinum. The sequence goes on along the minus strand of JAZHRO010000003.1, from coordinate 73,899,424 downwards.
ATCATTGGTACTCCCATAACTGTCCTGAATAATTTCTGTCCAAGTTTTTTTTTCCCCCTGCAGTAATCGAACAGCCCATTTCAACAGTAAAGCTTCATTGAATTCCTTAAGGGATCTGACACCCATGCCTCCCAGCTTCTTTGGTTTGCAAATTAATTCCCATTTTAAGGGTTGAAAGAAAGCCCCTTTATGGGAGGCCCCTTTCCAAAAGAATCTTTTCCGCATCACCTCCAGCTTTTTCCAAATAGAATTTGGAGCTCTCAGGACAGAGAAGAAGAAAACAGGAATCGATGTGACAACAGAATTCAGTAATATATACCTCCCCCCTTTTGATAGGTATCTACTGCTCCAGCCCTCCAGTTTTGTAGCTATCTTTTCAAAGAGGAAAGACCAATCTGCTTTCTTCAGCTTAGAACATTTCAAAGGCAGACCCAGATATTTAATCGGTAGTGGCACCACAGGTGTACCAAGAGTGGCAGAGATCTCATTCTGTAAACCATCATTCATCCCAAAACAGACCAGGGAAGATTTACTTCCATTCAATCTGAGCCCAGAAACCTCTCCAAACAATTTAACCATATGTAACAAAGCCTGCGCTTCTCTCTTCCCCCCTTCTACAAGAAAAACAGTATCATCAGCATACTGAAGTATAGGATCTAGAGCCCTATGATTAGACATTGAATACCCCCTAATAAAACCATCCACAGCCAATTTGCAGGCAAACCTAGCCAAAGTATCCACCGCAAGATTAAAAATTAGAGGGGCAATAGGACAACCTTGCCTTACTCCACATTGGGGCTGAATCCAAGAACGTCACGGTTTACCATTTATCAATGGGGAAAAAGAGGCTGTTGTAATGCATCTCTTCACCCATTGAATCAATAAGGGTGGAAATTTCCTCCTTTTAAGGATCTCCCACAAGTATGACCAGCAGATAGAATCATAGGCTTTTGAGAAGTCTACTTTCCATAAGAAAGCCTTTGATTTTCTCCTTTGCCACCCCATTACAATTTCCTGCGCCACAATGAATGACTCTTGTAACGATCTCCCAAGAAGAAAAGCTGATTGAACAGGCATAATCAAATCCTTTAAAACCTCCCGCAATCTGTTAGCAATAACCTTACTAATAATAAGGTAGATGGAATTTGATAACGCAATGGGTCTGTAATCAGAAAAACTTTCTGCACTTGATTTCTTAGGCAATAAAAATAGGTAGGATTTGTTTAGCCTCTCAAAACCAGAGTTACCCACTTCAAACTCATGGATGACCTTCATTACATCCACCTTAACAACATTCCATAACTCTCTGTAGAAAAACACCTGAACACCATCTGGACCTGGAGCCCCTTCATTATTTAAATCTTTAATGGCCTTTAGCACTTCCTGTTCAGAAATAGGGGTCACAAGCATGCCACTCTGTTCATTATTTACACAAGGGAAATCCATTGCTGCCATCCTCCATGAACCTCTTGGAGTTGCCTTGGAAGCTTCTTTAAAAAATTTTGTTGCTTCAGATCTGATCTCCTTAACCGAGGTAATATTTCTTTCTTCAACTCTAATAGATGAAATAAGGTTGAATCTCCTTCTAGCACTGGCCGCAAGATGGAAAAATTTTGTGTTTGCATCACCCTCTTTAAGCCAAAGCTGTCTGGATTTTTCCCGCCAATCCATTTCAATTTTCAGGTCTTCATCCCTCACAATTGCTTGCATTTGCTGCCTCAATTGCTGCTCCTGTTGGTCCAAATTCAGCCTGCACTCTTTCATATCTAAATCCCTGATGACTGTCAATGCTTCCTTCCTCTTCTGGTCTCTAATCAGGTTCACAGCCTGCCCATATTCTTTCAACATTTCACGCAGACCAACCAATTTCGCAGCCAACTGCTGTGTGGCAGTGCCTTGAACATCCTTTCTCTGCCACCACTGAGAAACCATTTGCACAAAGCCTTCTTCCCTAAACCAAGATCTCTTGAGTTTGAAATATGACCCCGTGTCTGCATTCACCCCACTGTCCCAAACCAAAGGCGTGTGGTCAGAGAACGGTCTATCAAGGCTCAAAACAGCTGATAACTGAAAACTCTCTAACAAACTAGGACTGCCAAAGAACCTGTCCAATTTGGAAATCTGTCCACTTCCATTCCTCCAAGTATATTCCACACCACTGATGGGAAATTCAGTCAAGCCCATGTTCTGCACAGCCAATTGGAAGCCTGTTGACGAACTGTCCATTCTCCCATCTGGATTGTCATCACCAGAAAGATAACAATTGAAATCACCCCCTAACAGCCATGGAGTCTCTTGCACTCTTTGATGCATTGCATAAAGTTCCTCCCACAAGCCAACCCTCTCTGCTGCCACACAAGGACCATAAATACATGATATAAACCATTCCATATCACCTTGGGGAGATTGACACCTGCAGGAAATTAAGAACCTATCACGAAAAATCTCAGTTACTGAAATGGCAGACTTTCTCCACCAAAAAGCCATACCACCAGACCGACCAGCAGCACCCTTAGCCACAATATCACTATGGCCAGATTGTTTGAAACAGTCCCATTCTTGACCATTCTACCTCTCCAAGTGAGTCTCTTGTAAAAGGGCACAGTCTATCTCCCATTCAGAGAGATATCTACAAAGAGAAGCCCTTCTTTGCTTGTTGCGTAGCCCATGCACATTCCACGACAAAACTCTCATTTCTCACTTGAAAGATCCCCATTGACCTTGCAGCCCACATATTCTACCATAATAGATTTAGCAATATCTTGCTCCACAATAGGATGCTCCTTTCTTCTCCTTCGCAGCACATAAGGAGATCTGCCCACGCCTCTCTTTTGTTTGGACCCACAGCCATACTGCAACTCAGTTGGAGTAGCAAACTGTAACTGGCTCTGCTCTTTAAGCCTCAACTCCCTTTCTAAACTGCCCAATTCCACACTGCAATTCATCTTAGACTCTGCCAAATCAGTCTCAGTAACCTCTAAACAATCACCCTCTTTGACTATCAGAGCTAATCTATTTTCAGCAGGTGTTGCAGCATCTTCCATCAGGTCCTTCACAGCCATAATACAATGGCAGTCCTCCCTCTTTTTGGGCTTAGGAACCTCAACTGCAGGAGGACTCAGGTGCTGCATCTGGTTTGGTTCTTTAAGCCTCAACTCCCTTTCTGTACTTCCCAACTCCATACTGCAGATCATCTCAGAATTTGCCACTTCATTCTCAGCAACCTCTAGACAGTCACCTTCTTTGCCTATCAACACTGATCTAATTTCAGCAGGTGTTGCAACATCTTCCGTCTGATCCTTCTCAGCCATAGCACAATGGCACTCCTTCCTCTTTGTGAGATCAGGAGCCACAGCTGCAAGGTTGCATCCTTTAAGCCTCAACTCCCTTTCTAAAGTGCCCAATACCACACTGCAGTTCATCTCAGATTCTGCCAAAACAGTCTCAGAAACCCCTACACGATCACCCTCTTTGACTATCAGAGCTAATCTATTTTTAGCAGGTGTTGCAACATCTTCCATCTGGTCCTTCTCAGTCATAACATAGTGGCAGTCCTTCCTCTTTTTGGGCTCAGGAACCTCAACTGCAGGATGACTCAGGTGCTGCATCTGGCTTGGTTCTTTAAGTCTCAACTCCCTTTCTGTACTGCCCAACTCCATACTACAGATCATCTCAGAATTTACCACTTCAGTCTCAGCAACCTCCAGACAGTCACCCTCTTTGCCTATCAACACTGATCTATTTTCAGCAGGTGTTGCAACATCTTCCATCTGAACCTTCTCACCCATAGCACAGTGGCACTCCTTCCTCTTTGTGAGATCAGAAGCCTCAGCTGCAGGGTTACATCCACAGCTATCACATTGTTTGCTCACCTCATTTTTGGTTCCAAACATTGGTTTCTCCTTAGGAGAATTATCTTGACAGCAATCAACCTGCCCAATAATAGCTAACCTAACAAGCCAAGAGGTGCCCCCACATCTGATAATGATCGAATCTGGAAGTGAACCAGCATTAGCAACTTCCACCTCAATTCTTAACGACCTAATGTCTCCTTCTCCAATCAGAACATCAGAACCATCACAGATTGATGCAAAACCTGCTAGCATCTTGGAGACAACACCCTTTACCCGCAGGTGCAATGGTAGTCCAGAGATCTCAAGGATGACCCTCCTGGAGGACACTCTTTGTGGAGGTCGTTCAGATAGTGCCCCATCAAAAGGAGAGACCATTCTCCAAATTACAATGAAATCTTCAAAGATACTTGAACGAAATCTTAATCGCTCAACATCCAGCATGCCCAAACCATACACCAAGAATCGAGAAGGGGATAATAGAGCAACTTTCCAGCTCGCAGACAAAAGATCTAAGGAAAGTACCAGGTTCTGAAGCATTTCGATCGAAGGCCTACCTGACATGATCTCCCCAATCAAAGCACCTCTCAGTGTGATCTCTGTAGCCGAGGTCTCTTTCATAGATGGGATCTCAACTTCAATTGTATGCCTGCCCAAAATCGGTGGTGGTGGCGGCCGAGGTTCATTTTTGACCCTCCAAACAGGATGTGAGACTGCCCGCCATTGTCGCAAAGGGAACCTCCTAGGGCACAAATAGCTTTTGTGTCCTTCGCCCCTGCACTCCAAGCAGATCTGAGCATTCTTACATATCGCAGCCACATGCCCCCTTTGTCTGCATCTGTAGCAGAGAACATCACCATTCTTCCGCCTCCAAGGACGTCTTTGAGAACGGTCAGACGACCTAAAAAACCTCTCCTGCCACAGCCGCTCTCTTCTCCTCCAGGCCCTTGATCTCCACGTCCTCCATTCATCTTCTGCGCCCACCCTGGATGGATTCGCCCCACTACCTCGCTCCGCCCATCGCCGATCTCCCACCACTCGCCCTACGGAGTACTACGCTATCGAATTTGGTTTTGAAAACCTATCATTGTAGTTTGAAAAGCGAAGAACTCAGGTTCAACAAATACAATTTATACCGAAATAGAAATCCTAGGTTGAACTCAGGGGCCTACGTCGATCCAAATTGGCAATTATATCATTTTCATGCTTTTGATAAAGAGTGCAGTAATTACAATGAAATGAAACACTATAAACACTCAAAGAAAGAGAGAGAAAGAGAGAGGGAGAAAACATCCACTTGATACTTCAGAATGGTTATACAACTAAGTAAACAAGAAATTACACTAGAAAGTAGGAAAACTATTACAATCAGAAAGGATGAAAATTCTACTCAAGAAAGTAGGAAAAAGGAATGAGAGAGAGAAGTTATCCTCCTTGACGATCGCTTGGAGGACAAGCTAGACGAGACGATGCTAGGAAGATGATGAATGGAGCGGGAAGAAGGAGGTCGAGGTAGGAAGAATGGGAATGAGGTAGAATGTGGTCATCATCGTCGCAGGATCTGCTTCCGAAATGGGGGCAAAAACTTGACTTTATCTCTTGAGGAGCATCCCGGGTGTGCGACAAGCTTCTCTAGAGCTTTAGAGAGGGAGAGAAGAAATGGAAGGGATGAGAAATTCGTATGGAGGGGATCTCCTTTTATAGTTGCAAGGAGTGAGGCATTTTGGTCATTACATATTGAAAAACATTAATTCAGGACCTTTAGTGATGAATAAATCGACCACTAAAGGTCTGAACGTGCCCTTCGTGGGCAACGCTTGTGGGCCTGCTCGACTCCCGTGCCATAATGCACACCCACGTCCATCAGATCTTGGTCGTCCAATCGCTAAATCGAACGGCAGAGAGCGCTCCTCGCCGTACGTCAACAATGCACCTTACGCGTGAGATCCCGCATCACGTAGGGAGTAAGATAGCACATGGGCACCATCGACTGCGTGGTGCCATTGGATCTTCATCGCACAGCTGATCGCATCCATGCACTCAATCCAATTTGAGGCGTGCGGGGCCTCAATCCCATGCCTCCTCGCCTCGTTAAGGCGCTCAACCAACGTGCTACGGGCGCATTTGTGTCGAGCACACAACTCAAGTGCGCGCGCCTCGCAGCCGTTGGATCTTGATCCAATGTCGGAGGAGCGCTGGCCAGAAGTGCTTCAGCGGGTGCGTGCAGCCGGTTGGGCGGCCAAGATGGTTCCACGTGGCACCATCTTTGCTGTCCATTTTCTGAGTGATGTAGATGGTGCCACGGATATCCGATTGGATCGATTTTCATGCCGTTAGGCTACGATCGTCAATCAAAAACCATCTGTGTGGTCGGATTTGTCGTCTAAAGTGCGGATTTACGCCATCTTGGCCCTTGATATTCTAGTGTTCCACAGTCTCTATCTAATGCTACAGATATATAATTAGAGCAATCATGGAGTTGTTGAACTCCACTTGTGGCCCTGATTAGATCCATACGTTTAGATCTTTGATCCAAGGTCCCGATAAAAGGAGACAATTGACCTCCATTTTTCTCAAACTAATCTAAATGCAAGATGATGCATGTTATGCAATATTTATAGTATGTAATGCAATTCTATGCCTAAGAACATGCATAAATGATAGACAACTTTTCACTTTGTGTCATAGTATTTAAGTGGTGGAAAAATCGACTAATCAAAAGCAATGAAAATAACCACTCGCAGAAGAGCGGGTCATGTCCACAGGGAGGCAATGATGCAATCAATACTTAATTATTTACTATTATTTCGGATAGTGCGAAATCCCTTTTCAAAGCGGACTTAAAATGTGAAGGAAAGTAGATTTGCAATAAACTAAAAAGTTAAGGGTATAAGTGCAGTTTTCCCTCATAGAAATCCTCAATAAATATAGGATGAATTCATGCAGATGTCACGTGATGTGTACTAAAGACTATTAGTATTTAAGTTAAGCTCAAAATCAATCTTTAAGCTAGTTAATATCAATACAATGCAATTACAAAGAACTATGAGTGCTTGAATGCAATTCTACCATAACATAATAATAATAAAAAAATTTAAATTGGTGGCAATGGCTTTCAATGTAATTTTTAATTAAGATGAAAATAGAGCTTTCTTCCTCTCTCCTTCTCGCGAGAGAGAGAGAGAACCGCGGGGGTCGATGCAAGGTTGAAGAGGACGGCGAGGTTGAGAGCTTTCCGACGGTGGCAGCGGTAGTGACGGAGGTGGCCGAAGGTGGCCAGCGGCGGTGGCCAGAGCTCCGGCCTGTGGAGCAAGAGGGCGTAGCTGCTGCTGCGGCTGTACGAGTGTGCGCGTGCGTGCGCTGGTGCGTGGGCAGTCGCTTGCAGGCTGCGGTCTGCAGGTGGGTGGAGGCGCACCGGCGGAGAAGACTTGCGGGCAGAGAGGGTACAGTGTCTGCTATGCAGTGCGTGAGCACCTTCTGCAGGGAGGTGTGGCACGATGTGGATGCGTGCAAGGTGGAGTGTGCCTACAGCAGGGTTGGAGATAGCGTGCAGTTGAGAGCTTGCAGCCGTACGAGCGGTGTGCGCTTGTGGCAAGAAGCGGCCTGCAGTGGCTGGAGATGGCGCATGCTGGTCTGGTGGATGGGCCAGCTGTGGCTGGAGGGAGAGGCGCGCGCGCAGAGGCTTGCGCGCTAGTGAGGGCACGCTAAAATGCAGGAAGGAGGAAGGTGCGCCAGTGGTGGCATGCGTGCTGGTGGAGGTTTTTCCTGTCAAGGGGGAAGAGGGCACAGTGCATGCTGGAATTGTTCCCCGCAATGGGGAAGATGAATTTTTTTTTTGTGCACGTCGCCTCTTCTCTTTTTAACTCCTCTCTCTCCCTCCGTTGCGCCTCCGAGAGTTAAGGGATTTTCAAATCCCTTAACTATCTCTGGTCGGCAGCTGTTGAGGAAGATTACCCCAATGTCCGGCGGGGGAGGGGGGAAAGACTTGCGGCTGACATGTGTTGGGGAATTTATCCCCCCACCCTTGTTCTTTCTGCATTTTATTACCTGCACATAAAAATAACAAAATAATTATGTTATAGAATGTTATAAACTTAAATCATAAGGTGTACAAATATTCTATAACTTAATTACCATTATTAACACACCTAAACTATAGGATTAAACATACTTAGGCTTAATATTAGTCCATTTTAATGGACTCATCAATAAATAGACATTTTATGTAATATAAACATGTTTACATCACACCCCCATCCCTATCTTTTGCTTGTCCCTAGCAAAAACTACATGCTATTTATAAAAGAATTAGGTTCGATTACTTTACCATAAGTTATTTTCAATATGAAGAAAATTTTTAATTAGGATCTGAGCTTTCGAAGACACAATAGTGCCTCGGTATCTGTGAAAATGCAGAACACCACAAGCCCTCACCTTGGTCAAAGAAAAATTTCTTCTTCTCTGTTTCTTCTTTTCTTTTTTTTTCTTTTTGTATTTTTGAGTTAAGGGTTAAAGAGTGGCTTTCTACAGCTATTCAACTCACCCAAGATTTGATGAGAACCCTAACTTCCAAGCATCTTATTTTGAATGTGATGGACATGTTGATCAGCAATTAGAATGGACCTCAGGTTTCTACGCCTCGAGGTGACCTTAAAAAGAGAGTTCTACCTAAAGTTGTATCTTTACGACCGATAGCTTTCTCCCAACTTTTATTTTTATGGGGTCAACAGAAGGGTAAATCCAGTGTATATCTCCTCGATTTATTCTACTTCTCTGCTTCTTCCTAAGTGTTTTGGGAGTTTTATGTTCATTCTTGAGCTGGGTTCTGGACAACCGATCGATGAGCTGTTACCATCGACAACTTGCCAGCCATATTCGTGCGGTGAAGTGTGGCTTATTTCTTTTGTTTTCTCCTTTTCTTTTTCTTTTCTCCTTTTCTTTTTCCTTTTTTTTGACTTTCTTTTTATTTTTTTTTTAAGTAGGTGGCTTCCCTGGTCTAAGATTTACCTAAAGGCAGCAAGAAGAGAATGGTCCAGTGACTGAGCTTTGGACAACCTACTTGTGGGCTGTTACCCATGATAACTTGCCAACCATATCACCCTATGATTGCACAGCGAAAATACACCAATAAATATGCCATCTTGTGTTATTTCCTAGCACTGCCATTGCATATTAGGTAGCTATGGTTGCATTTGTAAAAAGACACTTGCATGCATTTATTTGAGAGGGGAGGATAATGCGAATAATTGGCCATGTAATTTACGTCTTCTTCAAGGGTTGCATTGCAAATTCACCATCCTCATTTTTTTCTATTTTGACTTTGAATTTCTTCTCCATCGTGCAGCTCAGGGCATGGGGCATACACCTATTCATGCCATTCCTCTGCCAACTACATGGCTAGACTTCCTCTACCAGCAGCATGGCAGTGGCATGCATCCCCTTCTTTAGAGAGCCCTGCCCTCTCCCTTGCGCAAAGGCAGTCGGGAACACACACACAACCCAGACACCTTCCTCCAGGCCAACCTCCTCCCCTCCATACGCAGTATCTCTTCCCACTGAAGAGACACACTGCAGGCAGGAGCAAGCACACAGTGGTCCCACGACCACCACTGTGATTTCAACCACCGCCCAGCTCCTTCGTGTGCAGGTGGGCGTGGTGGTTTGACCCTCTGTTTTCACTATTGAACACTCTCGCCGCCATTGCCAGAGCTTCAAGCTTCGGAGCTCCTACAGCGGCAACGGTCGCCAGCAGCAATGCAAGCACCGCGCATACGCCAGCAGACACCCCTGCAAGCCCTCTACAGGCTCTTTCCACATGCGCAGGAGCCTTCCAGTGCGCCTACGCACACAGAACCGGCCGCAACCTGTTGTCCACTCTGCGTGGCACTGTTGATACTGTTCACGCCTCTCAGGCCGGAATTGTAGCTACGGTGCAGTGACTGATTTGTTTCTCACTTATCCGGTCACCCGCATTCTCTCTCATCGCCGCAACCGGCTCCAATCAGCCATCAGAGTCTATGCCCACGTCCACACTCGCCCCCGTCCACTCTCGCCCAATCAGTTACGCAATGCGCTGTGCTTCACTCTCTCTCACGCTCCCGCATCAGCCTGTGTGCGATGACAATACCGCGCGCTCCCTTTAGTGCCCGCGTGTAGCCTTTGAGCGCCTGCGTCCATTCGCCCATGCCACCAGACGACGCTCTCACCCTCCGGATGACTTAACTCAACCGCTCTCTGTCACACTCCTCCAACGTGCACTCCCACACTCACACGCACACACACACTCGTACGCATACACACTCGTACACTCACACACTAACTTGTACACACCTATACATACTTATACATATATACATATATACATACATATATACATATATATCTATAGATATAAATACATATGTATATATATACACATATGCGCAAGCATATATTACTATATATATATCTATATAGTTAAATATATATACATATAAATCTAGTTATAAATATATATATATATATACCTATATATATATATTTAGATATCTATATATATATACATAACTACATATACACCTATATAGTTACAACCCTATCAATATATATATACACATATATATATATACATATATACATATATATATATTTACATACACATCACCAACCTAAATCCATACGCCCTTGCACTAGTCACTCCACCGTACAATATATCGCGGGAATATCTGCACCAGTTGCTGATATTCCTGATTGCACCGCAAAATACACATACAATTGTGCCATCTTGTGCTATTTCCTAGCATTATCAGTGCATATTAGGTAAACATAGTCACATTTGTGAATATAAAGGCATGCAAGCATTTAATTGAGAGGGGAGGAGAGTGAATAAATTGGCCTCGCAATTTACATTTTCTTCAGGTGCTGCTTCGCAAAATTCCCAACTTTATTTTTATTTCCATTTGATTTGGAAATCTTTCTTCCTGCGGCTGCTGTGCATGGATTGACTTCTTCCTCCTTGCGCCATGCTTCCCTGCTCACAGCTCTCCCTGCAAGCCGCAGCAGCCCACTCCCTGCTAAGCCATGTGCAAGCCACGCACAGCCAAGGCATGGCTGTGCATGGCTTTCTTCTTCTATAAAAGGAGCTCGGCTCCTTGCAAAAGCAGCCTGGTCCATTGCCAAAAAAACCCAGCACTTCTCCGTCCAGGCCACCATCCTATCCTCACTCTCCCTCCATACGCCGACCCTCCTCCTTCGAGGAGACACCCGGTGGATAGGAGCACCCCACGGTGGTGCACAACCACCACCGTGAGACCACAACCTCCTAGCTAATCAAAGAGCCGGTGGGCATGGTGGCCTTCTACCCTATTTTCACCTTCCAAGCCATTTCAGCCATTACTGTAAGCTTCAAAGCTGTGAAGCTCCACCAGCCTCCGCACACCCTACAGCAGCCGGTCGAGCCCCACAGCAGCAGCAGCAAGGCGGCAGCAGCGCACGTAGGCCTTCCGTGCCCACCTGCAAGCACCCTTGCCTCCTTCTCCTTCGCACTGCCCTCACCTCCAACTTCTTCGCGCATGCGCCCTATCGCGCTCTTTCCTCCTCAACCCGCCACCACGCACCACTACAGCGGCCGGCCAAGCTTCTCGTGCACCCCTGCAAACACCTATAGGGCACCATACGCTCTGTCGCACCGCTTTGCTCAGGACCCAGCCCTCTTCACGCGCTCTATCACGACATTCCGCCTGCAAGCCACTAGCTAGAGCCACTCCACTGCTCGCGCCGAGCCATCCGCACTCGCAGCACCGCTCGCCCCCAGTTGCGCGGCGCAGCCTTGCACTGTAGCCACTATTCACACTAGTCTGCGAAACACTATGGCTACAGTGGGGTGACTGGAAAGCTTCTCACTTATCCAGTCACCCGGCACGCCGCAGTTGGCCTTCTCCCCTGCGCACGTCTTGCCTCGCATTCTGTCAGCGCCCTCCAGCACGTCTGCCAGCCCCCGCACCCACCCGTGTCGCCTGCTCCCTCCTCCCCCACCTGCAAGCGCCCATTCCTATCCTTCGCGCAGCACGGTGCAGTGCGTTTCCTCTCCATGCCCATCGCCTTCCAGCGCACACGTCCTTGCGTGCATACTCTCCTGCGCACGAGCTTGAATCACTAGACGTCGCCCTACTGCTGTGGACGACTTAAAAAGTGCCTCTTCACTCAGTAGGAAGCGTGCGGTAGCCCTCTCTCCCTCTCTCTCTCTCTCTCTCATAGCACTCTCTTTACGGACACTTACACACACATACACTCACACCTATACACACACACACCTATACACTAGTATACATATATATATTGATATATATACATATATTTATATACATATATATTTATATGCTTATATCTATATATATATTATTTATATAACTAAATATTAGTATACATATATATATACATATATATATATATTTATACATATATCAATACATATATTAGTAATTATATAAATATGTATTAGTCTATATACATATATATATACATATATATACTTAAATAAATATATACATATATATATATATATACAAATATACGTACATATATATACATATATATATCTATAACTATATATTCATATATATATATATATTTATCTACATATATCTATATATACATATATTACTATATACATACACATATATATATATACATCTATATAGTATCATATAGATACATATACATTTAAATATATACACATATATATATATATATAGATCTATACATATATCTATCTATACAAATACTTATATATATATTTACATACCTATATATTTATACACTTACATATTTACATATATACTTAACCACAAATATATATATATATTTACATACATATATATATATATTTTTTCACATTATTTACCATACATGCTATCGTGGGAATATCTATACCAGTTGCTGATATTCCCCGATACACGCGTGCAAAAAGCATGGTCACGTACATCTTCCACCATCCATCCTACACTCCACGCGGCACCTCGTCCTATTGGTTGTGTCTTTCTAGATGACGACCGACTCGACACCGTGCTACACCCCATCTCCGCCTCCACCCCCACCCCTTTATACATATGTAATATATACATATATGTATACTATATTTACATTATTTCTGTCTCGCTTTCCTGCTAGTAAAAAGATAAAAAAAATATAAAAGAGAAAAGATAATCCTTGACTTGCAGGTACTCCCTCTTGCGAATCGCAAGACCCGTTTTGGAACCCTGATTTGGCTTAAAGCCAAGAATCCAATTTTGAGGGTGTGCCTCAAGGACAAGAATTACCAGAAAAAAATCTAAATAGAAAAACACCAAAAACACAATAAACGAATGGAAGAGACTCATTATAGGAAAGGCGTAGAAACTTGAGTTGTAACCCCACTTCCCAAAGTTCGACCCTGGGCCTAAAAGTGACCAAGATAAAATCAAGTAGGCTAGGTTAAAAAAGTTTTGTAAAGAGATGGTTAGGTCCAATTTAGGTTAACCTCTATACACACTTCAACAATAAAATCATCATGTTAACAACCTAACCGGGTCTGACACCATACCTTTTCTGGTGTCGTTGCCAGGGAAGTGCGCCTTCAAGTAAGTTTCTATTCCATTCCTTTCATTTTTCTCTTCTCTCTTCATGGGTGTTTTTGTTTCTTGCTGTGCAGGTGAACCTATTGCAAGGAGAAGGCAAGCAGACGAAGTCGAAGACGTAAGTAGATCCAAGGCAGGAACGAGAGCGTGAACATGCCGACACTGCATTAGAGGTTCGGACAAGTTGCTGAAGATGCAGCTTAGCTTAACTTTTCACATTAATAGAAAAAAAAAACTAAAAACTAAAAAACTAGAAAAACTTCTTGGGATCTCTTGGGGCAAGTGGATTAAAATTCACTTGTCTAATTGATTGCCCTTACTCCCACCACCTCGGGATTTCCCGCCCTACTTCGCAAAGCGAAAATCAAAGAATCTTGATTCTTGAATTTTTTGCCGTGTGAAGTATTCTTTGAGGAAAACACAAAAAGATTGATTGCGACCCTCTTTGCCTCATTTACATGCAATTCGGGATCACCTTTTTGGTGGGGAGATGTGGAATTGAGTTGATTCCAACCCCACCACGACTTTTCAACTTGCCTAACATTCGATCCCGAATATTTCAATGCAAACAATTTGAGTTTCTTTATCTGTTGATTGAGCCTTGTGTGTGGAAATCTTTTTGGTGATTGGGAGCACTTGAATTGAAGTGCTTTGGCTCCCTTTCACACTAATCTAAAACTGATTCGTGCATCCACACATAAAAATCTCCATTTAAGGTAGCCCACTGTATTTTATCATGCATTAACCAATTGATATTGAAGAAGGGTTTATTGGGCTTAGAAGAAAAGCTGTATTCATGCAAAACCCGGAGATTGGTTGAATTGGTATTTCAGCGAAATCCTAAAATTCATACTACTTAAGGCTGAACTTTAAAAACCATTCACCAATTAAAAACTTCAATTCGGGGAGATTTCCCCATTACATGCTTGTTTTACACACTTGAAAAATCAATCACTTGGGCATTACCCGTAAACAATGCCCTTCACATTCCAGAAGCACTTGACCCTAAGCTGCTAACTAAAACGAGTACTAACTTGACCCTTCTTAAGGATTGGAGGTCTAACTACCTGCATTTAGCATCTACATGCTGGTGAGGGTTCCCGCGTGCTATCAGGTGTCAAGGACAGGGGCAAACGACCTTTCAATCTGGCCCGGTGGTTCTGCGGTGCTCTCATTCAGTTCCGTAGTTCGTGATAGTAGGTAACTTAGATCTTTAGCTCTAAGGGTACACTATAGAGGTTAGAAATTTGATTGAATTCAATTGTCATCAAGTGTACCTTTGCGGTGTCATTTCTCTCATCTCTTTTCCCTTCTCATCTCCCCAATTCTTCTTGCAATAGTGCATGTTTGGGAGGTCACAAAATCCTGAACTGATTGAATTACCTGATAAATTTAGAAAAGGAGCCGAATCGTCCTCCTCCTCCACAAACATGGCTGCACGCCCTCCCCCAAATCCCGAGGGAGGAAACCACCCTCAGAACCCACCAGGTGATGGAGCCTTAGATCCCATAACCCCCCTCCAAGCCCAAATGGAAATGTATAATGAGCAAATTGAAGCCATTAGAGAAACATTGGAGGAAATGCAGAAACCTCCTGAATGGGAGGAGCGTAGGTCTCTTGGCTCCTATCAGAATCCTGCTTCTACAGAGACCATAGGACAAATTCAGGTCCCCATGGGCGAGGATGACTTCGAATTAAAACCTTACATAATTGGCCTAATAAATTTTCACTTCCATGGTCTTGCAAGTGAAGATGCTCTTCTCCACATGGAAGACCGAACCCGATTAGCTGAAACCGTTAAACCAAGAAATATTGGGTTACCTATTGTCCTCATGAAAATGTTCCCATTTTCATTGCAGGACAAAGCGCCGCAGCGATTACGCACCCTTGGGAGAACCATCCACTCTTTGGAAGAGATGCGAACAACGTTTCTCAAGAAGTTCTTCCCAATCGGGTGAACTAATGCACTTCACCGTGCTATCACCTCTTTTACGCAACAAAATGCCAAACAATTTCATGAGGCATGGGAGAGGTATAATGACCTCTTCAGGAAGTGTCCGCACCACGGTCTGCCTAAGTGGCATTGTTGAACTTTTACGAACCTACGCCAACGTGTTCGATTTTGGAAAACCTGTCGTTGTAGTTCGAAAGCGAAGGATTCGTGTTCAACAAATAAAATTTATACCGAAATTAAAATTCCGGGTCGAATACAGGGAGGCGGACGTTTGATTTAAAAACTTCGCGTTTCTTTTTATTTTGTCACGAAGAAATTCAATATAAACTATCTAAGTATCTACAACAAATAAGAGAGAGAGAGGGAGTAAGAGAGAGAGAAAGAATACTATACATGGAAATCAAAATGAGATGTAGAATAGACAAGGAATTTATCATAAAAGAGTTCATTCGTTACAACTAGAAAACATAAAACAATTACTCTAGAAAGCATTAAAAGAATGGAGGGAGAAATGTCCTCCTCGACGATCGCTCGGAGGATGAATAGACTACTCTAGAAAGAAGTAAATCTATACTAGAAAGCAGTAAAAAGAATAGGGAGAGAGAATCCTCCTCGACGGTCGCTTGGAGGACGAGCCGGACGGGACGACGCCTGGACGAAGGAGAACGAAGCGGGACGAAGGAGGATGAAGCAGAAGAACGGGAACGAAGCAGCACGCCGTCGTCGTCGCGGGATCCACTTCCGAAGGGGGACGAAAATTTGGACTTTATCTCGCGAGAAGCATCCCAGGTGTGGGACAAGCTTCTCTTGAGCTTTGGAGAGGTAGAGAGGAGAAGGAAGGGATGAAAATTTCGTATGGAGGGGGTCTCCTTTT
This sequence comes from Thalassia testudinum, assembly GCA_037157565.1. NCBI lineage: Eukaryota > Viridiplantae > Streptophyta > Magnoliopsida > Alismatales > Hydrocharitaceae > Thalassia > Thalassia testudinum. Next base: position 73,883,152 of record JAZHRO010000003.1, on the reverse strand, counting down.
ATAGTTGCAAGGAGTGGGGGCAAAATGGACATTACATCTTCAAAATAATAAATAAGGGGTCTTTAGTGACGGATAAAACCGTCGCTAAAGCCCTCAACGTGGGCGTAGCCGCTGCACCCACGCGCGCCCGCTCGGCTGCCCGCGCGTAACGCCTACGCACGTCGCTTGATTTTCAGCAGTCCGATCGCGAGATCGGACGGCTTAGATCGCGTCCGCGCCCGCTGCGTAGCGCGCCCGCCCGCGTGCGATCGCGCGTTACGCCCGGCGTGCAATCGCGCGTCGTCCTGATTGAGTGCGCGCAGCCGTTGGATCTTCATCTGATGCTCGTGCACGCCCGCTCGCCCGCGCCTTTCACCCCCTCACCGCGGCTCGAACTCGCGACCTCCGCTTCGCCCGCGCTGCGTCGCCGCTGCGCTACGCGGACGAAATGGTCGCGCGGACGCTTTTAAGCGCGAGCGACCGCAGCCGTTGGATCGAGATCCAACGGCGGAGAGGAGACGGTGCGCGGTCTTCACAAGACGCCTGCAGCCGATTGGGCGGCTGAGATGGCACCACGTGGCGCCATCTTGGCCGTCCATCTTCTGGAAGTTGTAGATGGTGCCACGGATGTCGGATTGACTCGATTTTTGTGTCGTTGGGCTGCGATCGTCGATCCGAATGCATCCGTGTGGTCGGATTTGCCATCTGAGGTGCAGATTTACACCATCCTGGCCCTTGATCTTCTAGGGTTCCCCGATCTCTATCTGATGCTACGGATGCCTGATTAGGGCGATCTTGGAGTCGTTGAACTCCAATCGTCGCCCTGATCATATCCATACAGTTGGATCTTTGATCCGAGGCCCCGATAAAATATTTGCCCTGTCCAATCACACAAAAGGAGACAATTAACCTCCATTTTATTCAAACTACTCTAAATGCAAGATGATGCATGTAATGCAATATTTATATCATGAAATGCAATCCTATGCTTAAGAACATGCATAAATAGACATTTTAAGTAGTGTAAATGTGTTTACATCAGGCATATAGCCAAGATTTTCTACTACGGGCTAAATGAGACTTTGAAGCAGATTGCAGATGCTTTCTACGGAGGGAACTTTATGAATAAAGACAAGAATGGAGCATTTGAATTGTTTGAAAATATGAGTGAAAACTCGATGAACAATGCTTCCGTTGTCGCCTTTAATCATACCAGCCAGCCCCGAAATGTCCACAAAGTTGACTCGGGACCCTCCCATTCATCCACTGATCTAAGCCTTATTACTCAAAAACTGGATGAAGTCTCCGTCATGCACAAGAAGTTGGATGAGCTTCTGGCCAACCCTGCCTGATCTATGGCAAACACCCCCACTTCACCACTTCGTAACAATTCCAATTCTTCCAACACCAGGCTTATCCCGAGAATCCCTGTAAGACCATCCTTACCAAGTGTCGCGCTAAGCAACTCGGTAAGTGATGTGGAACTGGCTTCTGCGAGGTAGTATTTCGACATGGAGGACCAAGCCTCCTTGTGCTCTGATGCATATTTACATGCGGATGCATCTTCTGGCATAGAAAACACTTGCACCCTAGGGAACAACCTGTTCTCTGCCACTTATAACCCAGGGTAGCGAAATCATCCAAACTTCACATGGTCCAACAACCCGCAGTGGCAAAACCCCGCGGGTGGTTCAATGCGACCATCCGCACCTGTCATCCCAAGGGCCCAGTCTAATCCTATGGTGAATCTGCCATCAGGTCCTTCCGTACCACAAGCAGAACACGCATCAAGTCCTCTTGACAAATTGATGCGAATGATGACAGATATGTCAAAGCGCCATGAAGAGAACATGACCTCTCTTCAGCACCAATTGGCGCAGCAGAATGCTGAGATCAGTCAACTACGCATGGTGACTCGATCTCTGGGCACTCTTCCACCCCAACCTATCCCAAACCCGTGAAATTTCCTACCTTGTGGTCCTCAACCACAGGTACGACCTTCTCAGGGGTAAGTTCATCAAATTCTGCAAGCTCCGAGCATTCCACCGGGATTTAAGGCTAATCCTACTACAGCACCGCACTCTTATGTCCCTATTGCAAACCCTCCTCCGCCATATGATCCCACTGGACCCACATCGTCCAATGCGATCACTATGAGGAGCGGTAAGAAAACCGCTGATCTGCCTCGACCTGATCCTGGCTCGTCTTCTTCATCGCCCTCTCATTCGAGATGCGCACTGCATTCGTGAGAGGACGATACACCCAAATTGGTGCTGGAATCAGTCCTATTCCCTGAGGCTCTACTGAGGGAGCCAAAAGGCAAGAAGGAAGATACGTAGGCCTTTGATAACCTGCGTAATTTGTTCAGTGATGTAGAAGTCAAGGTACCCCTACTCGACGCTATCGACCACATACCTGCTGTCGCCTGACTTTTCAAAGCCTACACAATACCCAGGCGATAGCCAAAGAAAACTAAGAATCCGGTGGTTCTCTCACCTCATGCGAGTTGTGCGATACTATCAAACCTACCACCAAAGTAGAAAGATCCGGGCACACAGCTTATTTCCTGTAGCATCCATGGCTGAAGTTTTAACCGTGCCCTGCTTGATCTAGGATCTTCCATAAATCTTCTACCGACCATCATGCACGAAAAATTTTCCTTGGGAATTCTAAAACCCACCCCTGTCATGTTACAGTTGCCAGATCGTTCTGTCAAAATCCCGAAGCGTATGGTGGAAGACGTGGTGGTTAGGGTCAACAGTCTCTGTTTTCCTGTTGACTGTCTTGTTTTAGATATGGAAGTTCCTAGCTCACTTTCTGATTGTCCGATCATCCTTGGTCGACCTTTCTTTGCCACAGCCCGTTCCCTTATCGACTGCGAGTCAGGCTGTATTGAGATTGCCGTTGGATCTGAAAAGCTCAAGCTTAACATCTTCAAGGTAGCCAAGAACTTTGACTGCGATTGTATCGAGGATGACACGTTTGACGGGGACATGGCCGTTAGCGTGTGTATCGGACCAATTGGGGCCTATTCTGACTGTTGTGGATTACCTGAAAACATTGACGATTGCCTGACCAACAAATATTGTGATGTTCCCCAATCCCTCCCTATTCCTGTACCTTCTCCTGACTAGACTTCTGATGAGGTTTTCTCCGCTTCCCATACCTCGTGGTCAGAGTCATATCCTGGCTACTCACCGCCGATCCACACTCTTGAAGACCGGATTGCCCTTTCCTTCCCGCCAAATCAGGTGAATTTTCAACTCCACACTGGGACCTTGAGCCCACATCTTACTCACTGGGGCTACTCCCTTTTGGATCCATCTATCCAAGAAGCCCCTCTCCTTGGCCAATCAGAGGGCCAACCGCTTCCTCCTGACTTATTTTCTATTCCGCCTGGGACACTCTTGTCCCAGAAAATGCAAGATCTTTCACCACCCGCCATCCACCCACCCTACTGTATACCCTGCACCTTAGCTCTTGTTACCCGATCTTTCATCCTTTCTCTACCTTTCCCTACATGCATATGAGGACATAAAATTGTTTGGCATGGGGGGGTGGATAGGAATCCATAGGATCTGGGTATTTTATGGTATCATGCAGTTTCCACCTATTTATAAATATGTAAGAAAAAGAAAAAGGAAAAAAAAATTATATATAATAATAATAATAAATGGTGTTTAGTAATGATCTAAAGGCAGAAACAAAAATACAATAAGTGTTTATGGATATTCAACCTCTGTTTTGAAGACTTTCTAGGCCACAAAAGCTTGATTTGCTTAGGCTCAAGCTTAATTCACTTGAGTATTGACAAAATAGATCAAAATCTCTCCTAACTAATGACGTATTCTTGTACCTGAGACACCAGTACAAGATCCGTTGGTTTGCCTTTACTTAAGAGCTTAAGTAAACTTGGTTCACGCTACACATATCAGGAAAGACCAGGTGAACATAAAATCAAACCCTAATGTTCATTAGGGATGGTGGAGTCCTTACCTGTGCGAGAAGGTAGACTTTCTTTCCCAGACTTTAGTCTTGTGTTTAGGAGCAACTCATTCCACCAAGAAAGAACTCTCCCACCAAAAGGACAAGTCTGCTCCTCCAAATAATGTTGTAAGAGATATACTGACACGTGTTTCAAAAAAAAAAATGCAAATAAGTCAGTATATCTCGCAAATGTCTTGAAAGTCTCTACCCTAAGAAAGTTCTTCATTGTAAGTCGCAAATACTCCGTTTCCCTTTGAGCCACAAAAATCAGAAAATGGGAGTTGAGTTTTCTGTCATCTCCTTAAGGGTCAATCCAAAAGCACGAGCTGAAGCTGGGACCAACCAGTACTTAAAGATTCGTGAAACCCTCGGCTTGAGTCTTAATGTTCATCTGGTCAGTCTTGATCCTTCACTAAGCACAAGCATAATCTCTTGAGCACTCGAGTACGGCAAAAACCTCCTCGATCCTAGAAATCGTACTTAAGGTTTAAATATCTAGAGTCCTGGTTAGTCGAGAGATGATCTATGTCATGTGAGACTTAAAGTACTGGTAGTCTTCTCTACAATTGGTTCTCACAATATCCAACAATAAACACAACTATATCGCCTCAGAAAAAAATCTTCAGCTTAAAGATCATTTCTAAATAGTGTTTTGCTAGGGACAAGCAAAAGATTGGCATGGGGGTATGATTGCACCGCAAAAATACACCTACAATTGTGCCGTCTCGAGCTACTTCCAAGCATTATCAGTGCATATTAGGTAGGCATAGTCGCATTTGTGAATATAGACGCATGCATGCATTTAATTGAGAGGGGAGGAGAGTGAATAAATTGGCCCTGCAATTTACATTTTCTTCAAGTGCTGCATCACAAAATTCCCATCTTTATTTTTATTTCCACTTGATTTGGAAATCTTTCTTCAAGCAGCTGCTGTGCATGGATTGACTTCTTCCGCCTCGCGCCATGCTTCCTTGCTCACAGCTCCCTGCCAGCCGCAGCAGCCCACTCCCTGCCAAGCCATGCGCCAGCCATGCATAGCCAAGGAATGGTTGTGCATGGCTTTCTTCTTCTAAAAGGAGCTCGGCTCTTTCCTGCAAAAGCAGCCTGGTCCAATGCCAAAAAAACCCAGCACTTCTCCTTCCATGCCACCGTCCTCTCCTCCCTCTCCCTCCATACACTGGCCCTCCTCTTCCGAGGACACACCCAATGGATAGGAGCACCTTACGATGGTGCACAACCACCAGCGCCCATCTCATCAAAGAGCCGATGGGCATGGTGGCCTTCTTCCCTATTTTCACCTTCCACGCCATTTCAGCCATTACCACAATATTCAAAGCTGTGAAGCTCCACCGGCCACCGCACGCCCTGTAGCAGCCAGTCGAGCCCCACAGCAGCAGCAGCACAGCGGCAGCAGCGCATGCAGGCCTTCCGCATGCGCCTGCAGGCGCCCTTGCCTCATTGCCCTTCGCACTGCTCCCGCCTTCATCTTCTTTGCGCAAGCGCTCTGTCGCGCTCTCTTTCGAAACCGGCCTTCGCGCACCACTGCAGCGGCCGACAAAGCTTCCCGCGCACCCTCGCAAACACCTGTAGGCCACCGCACGCTCTATCGTGCCCCTTCGCTCACGACCCAGCCCTCTCCACACGCTCTGTCGCGACATTTCTCCCTCAAGCCACTAGTTGGAGCCACTACACCGCGTGCGCCGAGCCGTCCGCACTCACAGCTTCGCCCGCTCCTAGTTGCGCGGCGCGGCCTTGCACTATAGCCACCGTTCACGCCAGTCTGCGGAACACTGTGGCTACAGTGGGGTGACCAGAAAGCTTCTCACTTATTCACTCACCCAGCGTGCCGCAACCGGCCTTCGCCCACATGCGTCTCTCTCCTCGCGTTCTACTAGCGCCTGCCCGCGCATCTGCTAGCCCCTACACCCGCCCACGTCGCCTGCTCCCTTCGCCCACGCCTGCGAGCGCCCGCTCCTGCCCTTCGCGCAGCATGGTGCGGTGCGTTTCATCTCCGCTCCCATCGCCCTCCAGCACGCACGTCCTTGCGTGCATACGTGCCTGCGCACGAGCTTGAATAACCAGACGTCTCCCCGCAGCCCTTCACTCAACAGGAAGCGTGCGGCAGCCCTCTCTCCCTCTCTCTCTCTCTCACAGCACTCTCTTTACCGACACTTACACACACATACACTCACACTTCCATACTCGCACATATATATACATATAGATGTACATATATATATATACTTATATCTATATCTATATAGTATTTATATAACTAAGTACTAGTATACATATATATCTATAAACTTATACATACACATATATACATATATATTTACATATATACATATACTTATATACATATATATATATATATATTTATACATATATCTATACATATATTAGTACTTATATAAATATGTCTTAGTCTATATACATACACATATATATGTATATATATATATATACATCCATATACTTATATATATATGCATATATATACACATATACTTATACATACATATATATACATATATTTATAGAGATATATATATATATACAAATATACATACATATATATACATATATATATATATATTTATCTACATATATCTATATATAAATATATTACCATATACATACACATATATATATACATCTATAGTATCATATACATACATATACATATAAATATATACATATATATATATATATAGATCTATACATATGTCTATCTATACAAATACTTATTTATATATATATTTACATACATATATATATATACACATACATACATACATGTATATACCTATATATTTAACCACATTTATATAGATATATTTACATACATATCTTTATATATATTTTCACATTATTTACCATATGTGGTATCGCACGAATATCTGCACCAGTTGTTGATATTCCCCAATACACGCGTACAAAAAGCGCTATCACATGCATCTTCCACCATCCATCCTACACTCCACACAGCACCTCGTCCTGTTGGTTGCGTCTTTGTAGACGACGACCGACTTGACACCATGCTACACTCAATCTCCGCCTCCACCCCACCACTTTATACATATATATATACTATATTCACTTTATTTCTATTTCGCTTTCCTCCTAGTAAAAAGTTAAAAAAAATATAAAGAAGAAAAGATAATCCTTGACTTGTAGGTACTCCATCTTGAGAATAGAAAGACCCGTATTGGAACCCTGATTTGGCTCATAGCCAAGAATCCATTTTTGAGGATGTGCCTCAAGGACAAGAATTACGAGAAAAAAATCTAAATAGAAAAACACCAAAAACACAATAAACGGACGGAAGAGACTCGTTGTAGGAAAGGCATAGAAACTTGACTTGTAACCCCACTTCCCTAAGTTCGACCTTGGGCCTAAAGGTGACTAAGATAAAATCAAGTAGGCCAGGTTAAAATAATTTTGTAAAGAGATGGTTAGGTCTGATTTAGGTTAACCACTGTACACACTTCAACGATAAAATCATCATATTAACAACCTAACAGGGTCCGACAACAATTCCCCGATACCCGGGTAAAGAAAGCATCCCGCACACACTCCCACACATCCATCCTACTATCTATGTGGCACTTCGTCTTGTTGGCTGCATCTTTCTAGACGTGGACCAACTCGATACTGTGCTACATGCCATTTTCACTCCACCCCCACCCCTATTTATATAATATATATATCTATATATATATATATATAGTCTGTATTTATTTCTCTACAAGCAACCTACCTTGTTTTTATTTCTCTTTTGTTTCCTGCTATTAAAATGATAAAAAAATATGATAAAAGAGAAAGGATAATCCTTGTCTTGTAGGTACTCGGTCTTGCAAATAGCAGGGCTAGTTCTTTTTGGAAACCCTAAGTTGGCTTAAGGCCAAGAACAATTTGGCTTAAAGCCAAGAACCTGATTTTGAGGGTGTGCCTCAAGGACAATCTTATCAACAAAAAATCTTAAATAGAAAAAGAACCAAAAATAAAATAAAGGCACAGAAGAGATACTTTTTAGGAAAGGCGTAGAAACTTCTTCACCTTTAATCCACGCCTCCCTGAGATCGACCCTAGGCCTAGAAGTGACCAAGATAAAATTAAGTAGGCCTGGTAAAAAAAAAATTTTATGAAAGATGGTTAGGCTCGATTTAAGTTAACCACTATACTCACTTCAACGATAATTTCACCATATTAACACAACCTATTAGACTCCTACCACACTTTTTCTGGTGCCGTTGCCGGGGAGGTGCGCATTAAGTTAAGTTTCTACTCCATTACTTTGATTTTCTCTTCCCACACCCTTCTCCTCATGGGTGTTTTTGCTTACTGGTGTGTTGGTAATCCAGTTGCAAGGAGGCAAGCAAAGGAAGTCAAAGACGTGGGCAGATCCAAGGTGGGAACAAGAGCGTGAAGTCGCCGGATGATTGCACCGCAAAAATACACCTGCAATTGTGCCGTCTTGTGCTATTTCCTAGCATTACCAGTGCATATTAGGGTTCCATAGTCGCATTTGCAAAAATACATGCATGCATGAATTTAATTGGGATGGGAGGAGAGTAAATAAATGGCCATGCATTTAACATTTTTTCCTCAAGTGCATCATTGCAAAATTCATCATCTTTTTATTTTTATTTCACTTGTTTTTGAAATCTTCCCCGCGGTTGCATGGAGCATCCTCCTCTTCTTCGCGCCATGTCCTGCTCCCCCTCTCCCTGCCAGCCCTGCAGCCGCCTCTCCCTACCATGAGCCATGCATCAGCCATGCACAACCAAGGCTTGGCTGTGCATGCTCTCCTCTTCTTTAAAAAGAGGGCAGCTTCTTCCTTTGAGAGCAGCTTGGTCCCCAGCCAAAGAACCCACAACAACTTCTTCTTCTCGAGGCCACCGTCCCCTCCCCTCTCCCTCCATACGCAGGACCTCCTCCTCAGAGGAGCCACACTGCGAGTAGGAGCCCTCACTGTGGTGCACGCCCACCACAGTGAGACCACCATCGCCCAACTCATCAAAGAGCCGGTGGGCATGGTGGCCTTCTTTCCTTGTTTGAACGTCAAGCCATTTCAGCCATTACCACAAAGCTTCAGCTGTGAAGCTCAACCGGCCACCACCCTGCAGCAGCAGCAAGGCGGCAGCAGCGCACGCAAGTCTTTTGCATGCACCTGCAGGTGCCCTTGCCTTGAGCTTCTTCATGCAAGTGCCCTATCGTGCTCTCTCTTCCACAATCAGCCACCACGAGCCACTGTAGCGGCCGGCCAAGCTTAACCACACGCCAACAGCACCTGGAAGCTTCCGCGCAAGTAGTAGGTCACTGTTCTCAATGTTTTGTGCGGGTTTAAAGTATGTCACGTTGTAGTATAACCGACAAAATGTTTAAACAAATATAAAGAATTTTATTACTCGAACAACTAGAGTATCCGAGGTCGAACACGGGGAGCAATCTCAGTACTTTGTAAAACCAAAGAATACAACTGTTTAAATGCAAATATAATTCATTCAAAGAGAGAATTTTAAAAAAGGATTTGGGAAAAAAAAATAGAATTGGACGTCTGATTTGTGTACCAGACGTCTTAAATGTGATCTCTCTTTCTCTCTTCTTCTTCATGGCTCTTCTCCTTTCTTTGCTTCTGGTATCTTTCCTTCTTCTCCTGCCTTGCCTTTCTTCTTTCTTCTTCTTCTTTTTCTTCTGATCTCTTTGCAGTCTTCCCTTCTCTTCTTGTTCGTTCTTCTCTCTCTTCTGCCTTGTCTTCCTTCTTCTTCTTCTCTGCGAAGACTTCTCCTTTCACAGCTACACAGCCTCTTCTTTCTTCTCTTCTTGTTCTGCAGCCGCTAAGTGTTCGCTGGCTGGGTCAGTTCTTCCTTCCTGCACACACCACACAGTAGCAAAAACCTACCCCCATCCCTCTACACAAGCGTCTCTCTCTCTCAAGCAATGCAGTCACGAACGCTCTCCCAGTGCCACACGGGTAGTCGGGTCAGGTTCGGACCCGGTACCAGGCGCACCGGCAAGTGGTGATGCGTGAGGAGTGCGTAGGTCTAGGTTGGGTCAGGTCCGCCAGATCCGTGAAGTCAAGCCGCGGACGAGGCATGTGTGAGGGCAGTGAGGGACCTCACCCCTGTGCTTACGGAGGCATTAAGACGATAACACAAAAAAAGCTTATACGGTACCTGAGTGTTGCAATCCCACGAAGTGGGACTATCTGGTCTCGCCTTCACGCGTGCCCGGAGAGTTTTGTCGCTCGATTGCCCAAGCTGTTGACTCCTCTGCACTACTGGCTGGCTTCGGTTGCTTCGCAACACTTGCGAGAATCTGCTGCACCTGCTGCCTGGGAAGCCTGACACCTGCTGCTGCTCCAAGCTCCCTGCTGCCTCGGCTGTTAATGGCGGCCGGGGCTTACACCAGACATCCAACAGAATGGCCTATTAGCCCAATCATAATACCTAGAAACCTTCGCCGTAGCACGGCGAAGGCGGTGGGTGATGCTGCAGGTTGCCGGTCGGCCTAGGCGTGTGTGCCTAGGTCAACCTATGGCCGGAGATGGTGGGTTGGTCGGGTGGTGCTTGTGGAGGTCTGGAGTGGCAGTGATGGGGTGGAATGGGTTCCTGGTGGTGAGGCAAAGCTCACGAGGTGGTTGGCGAGCCGTGTGGAGTGGCGGAGTGGTGTGGGCAGCTCGCCGGAGTGCGGTCGGAGGCGAGGAAAATGGAGGCGGTTAGGTACTGTCGAGGGGTAATCAAGTAAAATAGTTGGGGGAAAAGAGAGAGGAGAGGATGGAGAATGTATCTGGGGTTGTCTGGAAGGAAGGGAAGCGGCGGAGAGGATGGCTCGTAACTGCCATAGTCGGGGAAGAAGGACCCTGAGGGAGGAAGCGGCGATGAAGATGAGGTCAGAAGCGCGCGCGCGGGGTACAGCACGACGCGGGAGGAAACGGCGGAGAAGACTCTGCTGCTGGTATGGCAGCAGAGCGATGAGAAGGAGGGGAGGAGGTCGCTGGAGCTTGTGGGTTGTTTGGCCGGAGATGGGAGAGGGAGTAATTTGGAAGGGATCTCCGTCAAAATCAAGCTTGCCTTCTGCGGCAGGGTCTGGGGTGTCTTTTATAGGTGCTGGCTGTACCTACCAGCGCGCGGAGACCGCACAATCAACGCTGTCGGCTCGCCGGATAGGGAAGGAAGGTGGATACCCAAATCTCTCGTGCGTTCGCACAAGAGATTGGGTTCACACCAGCGATTGTAATTGGCTTTAGAAGGAAGGGAATTCCTCAGAGAATCCCCTTTCCATTTCTGGGAGAGAATCTCTGAGGAATTAGAGAGCAATCTCTCTTGAAACTTCGCTGGAGCTCGATTCTGCCCTAGCAATGACGGCAGGACCGGTTTGCAAAGGAGCAAAGATCCTAGGGGGCTCTCTGCAAAGTATTCAAAAGATAGGGACCAATTTATGATTTGGGTGTACTAAATTGCAAAGTAGGTCAAGATGACCTCTTCTTAGGTCCAAATTTTGGTACAAACCTAATTTGGACCTAAGGAATCTAATGGTGAAGTTGTACTTTAGCTTTGACCTCGTTTGTCTAGACATTTTGCGTAAAAACCCAAATTAAGTTAATTGAAGATCTAGGACCCTAATCTAGGTCAAACTAGGTTCCAAAGGCCAAATTAAGTGTTCTAAACCCTAGAGGATGTTTTTCTATGATTTTTAGCGGGTTTACTTGATTTATTCTGACCGGAACCTTGTTAATTTAAGCGGGTCTGTTTTAGGGTTACCAAGTGTCATTTAGTGCTTATATTGCACATAAACCCATTTCTGATTAACTCAACCCACTTTTTATCTTATTTGGACCATTTGACCTATGTTTTACTTCTGAGAAATCCCGTTTATGTACTACAATGGTAAAATTGCAGTTTCAACCTTTATTTCATGTTTTCTTCTCAGAGCACTTGTTCCTTCAGTTAAGCCTTCTTCTAGGTTATGTAGGAGCTTTTATCTTCTTTATTGGGTCAAAATGAGCTAGTTATGGCTCATGATGAGGCTCTCATCATACCCCCATGCCTAGCTTTTGCTAGTCCCTTTCCAAAATTTCAAAGTTTTAACTTCCATTCTAGACCCTGAATGTCTATCAACAATGATAAGTGCTTCTCCTTTTCTTTTGTGATTAGGTGGGAATGCCGACAATAGGCCTAGAGGTACTCAAGTACCAACCAAAATCCGGACCTGTTCCGCTTTAGCCTCAGTCTTCCGCAAAGGTTTCTACGGCCCACAGAAACTAACCTAGGGTTTGTTGGACTCTGCGGTTAAAGCACCCGTGCTTGAGACATTTTTAGCCTAAGTTTAGTTTGCAGTGCATTTTTTGTAAGAGAGAGATAGAATATTTATTTGTTTGGAGAGCTTTTCTCTCTCTTTTCTTTTTATTTCTAGCTTCGGATTAGCTTCTCAACACGATCTGTATCGGATTCCTCATCCCCATCATCAATCGTCAAGGGTCCCTGGCTTTCGAGATTTTGAGAATATCCCGCCCATGGCGTTCCGTGGCCGAATCCAGACCCTGGCGATCGACATTTCGTGATAATGTCGCCCATGGTATCTGAACCAGCAGAGTGCCGTCATGCCCCGGTAGGATATTTAAATATCCTAAGAGACAAGCACCGAGGAGACGATATGTTGTTACGCATCTTCGAGGGGAATTTCCCGCCTCTCTGCGCCGGGAACTTGTCCAAATCAATTTGTGCTGATTGGCCGCTCCTAATCTAGGTGACTTTTTCAGAACATTAAATGCTTTTCGCGTGATTTGGATGTTTATGCGCACTTAACCAGACTGTGTGTGAATTTGGGTGCTTAGGTTACCGAATCCCGCAAATCGGAGGTCAGTTAACAAGGCCGAATACTTCCTAAGCCTTAGACCTAATACTTAAGCTTCGCATTTTCCTCAACCTCTTGAGGATTATCCAGATTTTAACGGATACGTGAATTTTTAAGCTAAAGGTACTAGCCCAAAAGGCCTATGACCAGTGTTCCCGCTAGTCTCTTTTTATATCTCCGTAGCACTTTTCTTTTTCTTGATTCGGTCTAGAACTTCAGTTAACCCCTTAATCTTTTACTAATGACTATTTCTTTTCATTTTCATTTTGTGCTCCTTTTTGTCATTTTTCTTTCTTTTCCTCCTCTCATTTGTATGACCCTGAATTGTTCCTCCCCTCTATCAAGTCTCTCTCTCTTTTTTTTTTTTAATGTGAAACCCTTTCTTGATATGAATTTTCTAACATTTTGCACTTTCATACCCCCCATGCCTAAGATTTACAATGTCCCCATTGTAAATTAGGTGGGTTCGAATTCAGCTTAGTTCATGTATTAGGATAGGTGTGTGGTGAGTGAATGGGTCGAAGTCACTTGTTGCAAACGATTTCTAATCTCGGGTAGGTATACCTGAGGTGAAGTCGGCTGTTCTAATGGATGAACCCTAAAGTGCAATATGAGTTCCGCATAGAGATGTCAGAAACGGTTTCGGGTTTTTCAAAGAATGACGGGTTGCCTCCCGTTAAGCGCTGAATTTTACGCCATCGGCTGGGCGTAATGAGCTCAAGAGGAATGGAGGGTAAAGGATGACTCAGCCAAATCTATATCGGTCATGTCAATGAACGGCTTGAGTCTCTGACCGTTCACGACAAAGGGTTCAGAATTGTGGCTGAGTGGGTTGATTTCAATGGCTCCATTTCCGAAGATTTGTCGGACTAGGTAGGGTCCGACCAACTTGGATCTTAGCTTTCATGGGAATAATTTGAGTCGGGCATCAAAGCGTAAAACTTTTTCACCAGGATGAAAGACCTTTCTAGAAATGTGTTTGTTGTGAAAAGCTTTAACCCATTCTTTGTAAATTCGCGAGTTCTCATACGCGTCGTGGCGTAATTCATCGATCTCGCTCATTTGAAGTCTTCTGTGGGTTCCATCCTTAGAAAGGTCGAGATTACAGGTCCGTACTGCCCCATAGGCTTTATGCTCTAATTCGACGGGGTGGTGACATGCATTCCCGTACACTAGTCTAAAGGGAGACATTCCTAATTGGGTCTTGTGGGCGGTCCTATAGGCCCACAATGCTTCTGGAAGCCGAGAAGACCAATCTTTTCTATCAGGTCGAACAGTAACGTGAAGGATCTTCTTGATCTCTCGGTTAGATAGCTCAGCTAGACCATTATTTTGGGGGTGGTAAGGAGTAGAGATTCGGTGTGACACCCTGTATTTGGTCATCAGTGACCTGAACTGAGCGTTCGTAAAATGGGTCTCTACGTCGGAAATTATAGCACGCGGAATCCCGAACCTTGAGAAAATGTTTTGATGGAGGAATTTTATAACGACTTTATGATTGTTGGTTCGTGTCGGAATGGCTTCTATCCACTTGGACACATAGTCAACTGCGAGTAAGATGTATTCGAAGCCATCCGAGATCGGAAAGGGTCCCATGAAATCAATCTGGCAAATATCAAAAATTTCGCATACCAAGATCAGCTGTAGAGGCATAATGTCTCTATGGCTCATGTTGCCCAGAGTCTGGCAACGGGAACATGCCTTACAGTGATCGTATGCATCCTTGAAAATTGTGGGCCAGTAGAAGCCACACTGGAGGACTTTCGATGCGATTTTATGTCTAGAAAAATGTCCACCGCATGCCTGGTCATGGCAGAATGAGAGTATGTCTTTGATTTCCACTTTCGTGATGCACCATCGGATTATCTGATCAGTACCAATGCGGAAAAGATACGGGTCTTCCCATAGGTAATACTTGGCATCGGAACACAATTTGTCCTTTTTGGCCTTCGACCAATCGGGTGGAATCTGATGTGATGCCAGGTAATTAACTATATCGGCGAACCATGGAAGACTTGTACTGATAGTCAGGAGATGCTCATCAGGGAAATGTTCTGTAATAGGCCCGGAAGGATCAATAATTTCAGAAGGAAGGTGGGACAAGTGATCAGCTACCACATTGTGCTTTCCCGCCTTGTCGCGAATCTCAAGGTAAAATTCTTGCAACAGCAAGATCCAGCGGATTAGTCGAGGTTTCGCATCCTTCTTGGCAAGGAGATGCCTTACAGCTGTGTGATCCGAATATATGATGATACGGGAACCCAGAAGGTATGATCTAAATTTTTCTAGGGCAAATACTATGGCCAGCAGCTCTTTCTCAATAACCGTATAGTTACGCTGAGCCTCATCCAGTGTTTTGCTGGCGTAGTAAATGAGCACAGGTTTCCCATCAATTTTCTGCCCCAAAACCACTCCTACAGCGAAGTCAGATGCATCGCACATGATCTCAAAGGGTTGAGACCAATCAGGGGACTGTAGGATTGGGGCTTGGGTGACTCGGTCACGTAGGATCTCAAATGCTTGAGTGCATTCCTTGGAAATTTCAAAAGGCACATCCTTGGAGAGAAGATTGGTTAGGGGGCGCGCGATTTTGGAGAAATCAGGGATGAATCGACGGTAGAAACCGATGTGCCCCAAAAAAGATCGGATGTCCTTAATCGAGCTAGGCATAGGGAGCTTGGAAATTAGGTTAACCTTAGCTCGATCCACTTGGATGCCTTTCTCTGAGATTAAATGTCCCAGGATAATTCCCTCAGGCACCATGAAATGGGTCTCTTCCCAGGAAAGAACCAAATTCACCTCGATGCACCGCCTGAGTATATGGACCAAGTGTTGGAGGCAATCGTCGAATGATTGTCCAAAAACTAAAAAGTCATCCATGAAGACTTCCAGATAATCACCTACCATATCTGAGAATATGGCAAGCATGCACCGCTGAAAAGTTGCTGGTTCATTGCAGAGACCGAATGGCATCCTTCGGAACACATACGTCCCGAAGGGGCAAGTGAATGTGGTCTTTTCTTGGTCCTCTGGATGGATTGCCACCTGATTGTAACCAGAGTACCCTTCAAGAAAGCAGAAGAATCTATTTCCCGCTAGTTTCTCGACGATCTGATCAATAAACGGTAGTGGGAAATGATCCTTCTTCGTGGAGGAATTTAGTCTTCTGTAATCAATGCAGACTCTCCACGAATTAGCTATTCGGGTAGGAATGACTTCTTCGATTCCGGTCGTGATGATGGTAAGTCCTGCCTTCTTAGGCACCACTTGTGTTGGACTCACCCAACGACTGTCGGAGATCGGGTAGATGATCCCTACATCTAACCACTTAATGATCTCCTTTTTCATGACCTCCTGTAGGTTAGGGTTTAGGCGTCTTTGCATTTCTCTTGAAGGTCGTGAGCCTTCTTCTGTGTAGATTCGATGTGTGCAGTATGAAGGGCTTATACCAGTAAAATCATCTAGAGTCCATCCAGTGGCTCTACGATGTTGCTGGAGAACAGAAATCAAACGGAGTTCCTGGTCAGGTGTGAGTCAAGAATTGATAATCACAGGAAACGTCTAATTTGAATCCAAAAAGACATATTTTAGATGTTCGGGAAGGGGCTTGAGTTCCATGACAGGATTGTCAGCAGCAGCGGGTGGTTCGGGGTTTGTATCGGGAGTAATGGTAGGAGTCATAGGTGTGTCTAGATCATGTCTGCACTCCTCTGTTAGTGGTTTTTGATTCTCTAGTGGTTGATCAGGAATAATCAGGTTGTCCTCTATATGCAGCTCATCAACCACGGCTTCGACATCACAAATTTCCTCTATAACCCCGCAATTAATCCCTTGATGGGCCTTGAAAATGTCAATCTTCAGATTTTGATTCCCAAATTTTAATTCTATCTGACCCTCTTCACAGTTTATATTGGCCCTAGCAGTGGCCAAAAAGGGTCTCCCTAATATGATTGGTGTGTCCCTTGGGTTCTTAGGTGCATCCATGTCCAATACTATGAAGTCCACTGGGAAATAAAAATCTCGTACCCTAACAATGACATCCTCGAGTATTCCTTTAGGTGACTTGATGGATCGATCGGCTAACTGCAATATCACCTCAGTGGGTTTAAGTTCAGATTCCTCAAGGTGGTCAAGGAGGGATGTAGGTATTAAATTTATGGAGGCACCTAGGTCTAGTAGGGCTCTATCAAGTTGGGTTTCACCAATTTTACAAGAAATCAAGGGAGTTCCTGGGTCTTTAGCCTTGGGTGGGAGTTTGCTCAAGATGACAGAGCTGGCTTGCTCTGATAGTACGATTGGGTTCCCATCCTTGGTTCGCAGCTTACGTTTAGGTGTACATATGTCCTTCAAGAACCTTGCGTAAGCTGGTATGTGGCGGATTGCATCCATCAACGGGATGTTTATCTGGACCTGCTCAAAGAGCTTGACCAGATCCTCCTCAGGAGCCACAGGTTTGGTTGTCCTTTTTCCTTTGGTCAAGGCCTCAGGAAATGGGATCGTAGCTGGTTCCTCTAGGATAGGTCCAGGTTCTTGATCTGGGAAAATAGTATCTTGGATGACTACCCTAGGGTCTTGGCGATTATCAGGCTTGGAGTGGTTCGGATAATGTGGGTCTTGTGTTGTTTTACCACTACGTGTTGTTACAGAGTTTAATCCGGCTTGATTTTGGTTTGGGTTAGGTAGGAGGGGTGGCTGCTGCTGCAATCCTGCATAAGATGTTGAAGCCTCCATCCCGTCTGGTGATGGAGTAGCAGGGGCCTGATAAATCAAATGTGTGTGGCCGGGATTCGGATTCATAACGCGCCTCTGGGTCGGTACGTTATTTGGGTTGGGCAGAGGTTGCGAAGGAAGGGTGCCAGGTTGGCGGGAATTTGCCTTCTGGGCCAGTTGGTTGCGAACCTCTGTGATCTCGTCCTTGTGCTATTTTTGCATTGCCGCATTTATCTTTTGAATGTCAGCCAGTGTTTGAAGGATAAGAGTCAGTTGATCCTGATTTTGCCCATATTGGTAGGTGGGATTGGGCCGAGGCTGAGGCGGCTGATATGGAGGAGGAGCTTGTGGATGGGGTTGATATGGTGGTTTTTGAGAATTTCCCGCCCACTGAAAGTTAGGATGATTTCGCAATCCAGGGTTGTAGGTATTGGAGTATGGGTCATTCTGGATGGCGTTGAGGTCCTCGCAGTTCTAAGGAACCTCAGGAAAGTCAGAATACGAGGGTTCAGAGTTCCCCCAACTCGAGTAGAAAGGATCGGAGGTCACTCCGGTCCGAGAGGTAGACGGGGGTGGATATGGGTCCATCCCCTTGGCAGGTTGGTGATAGATGTTTTGCACTGTTTCCCTTGCCAGAGGAGGTCCTGCAAAAGAGTTTTGTGCAGAGGTGGCTTGCTGCAAATGTCGAGTTAGCTCGTCCACCTTCTTTTCTATGATAGAGACCTTGTCCAACCGACTGGCCATCAGTTCCAGGTCGACAGGAGTGGACAGGTCCTGCATCTCATGTGTCCCTCTTAGATTCGTCGATGCGCGGGCATTCGTCCTGTCGAATAAGCCCAAGGAGTCATTATTTATGGAGTTCTCGCACATGTTTTTGAGAATCTCCCACACCGTATCCTCGTGTTGGCCCATGATGTTTCCTCCACATGTTGCATTGACGAATAGATGAATATCCTCATGGAGTCCCTGGTAAAAAGACTGGACTTGTTCCCACTTAGGAACTCCGTGATGGGGGCACTTTCGCATGAGATCTAGGAATCGATCCCAAGCTTCGTGAAGAGGTTCTCCGGGTTGTTGAGTGAAATGAGTGATCTGGTGGCGCAAGGCATTCATCCGGCCAACAGGGAAGAATTTTTTCAAAAATTTGGACTGTAATTCCTCCCATGTGTTGATCGGGCGGGTCTGAGTCTGATACCAGTGTGCAGCCTTGTCCAAGAGGGAGAACGAAAACATTTTTATGAGTAGGATATCCCAGTTTTGTACATCTGACCCGAAGGACTAGGCCAAATGCTTGAGTTGTTTAATGTGTTGGAATGGATCCTCAGAGTTAAGCCCATGGAACTTCGGTATGGCATGAATCATATTGGGCTTCAGTTCAGAATCAGGTCCTCCAATTGGGATTCGTACTCAGGGTTCGATTGCCACCGCAGCGGGATTATAGTGATCTCGCATCATAGGTCGCTGCGGTGGGTTTACAAAGTTCTGAAAGAGATCGTTCAAGCATTGAAGTTGGTGTTCAAGGTTATTCTCCTCTTCAATAGGTTGTGCCATGATGGGAGAAGAAGGAGAATCAGGGTCTGAATCAGATGAAAGATTTATGTGGTGGGGTTGCTGCACAAATAAGGGCGTCGAGGCTTGGCCTCGACGAGAATGAATTTCTAAAGGAGGTCTTAAAGGTGGTCTTAAGGACCTCCTACCGAACATGCACCGAAAGATGTGATGAGATTAGAAGGTGCTGGACCCAATCAAGACACCCAAGAATTGTTGGGTGACTATAGAGGTTCGGATCAGATGGACCCCTGGATCAGAAGATCGTCCACCTGAGTAATACTTGGGCAGCCAGAGAGGGAGAGTCCCGCAACTACCCCTACACGATAGAGCATCCCCACAGGTTACAGGGTTTCCCCGACCCGACCTCTTTTGTCACTGCGGTTCCAGGTAGACTAGAATGGGGATCATGACCTCTTAAGTCTACCTTTTTTTATTTTAAGATCAAGGTGCTTAATGTTCCACTTGAACTTTTAAGTATTTTGAGTGCAAAAGTGACCTAATATTAAGGTTGGTTGACCCACGGGATCAATTTCACCTCTTGTTCCTTTGAGAGCTTTTAGGTCCTTCCTTTTATGGTTCAAATGGATTATCAGCCTGATTTGCTTAGGGTTCCTCTTGTATAAATCGTTTCAGACATGGTTTAGGCACACCTCTCTTTGGAATGTTTGTTTCTTTGTTTTAGAGAAGATGTGTCTCTAAAAACCCTAGCTTTGCAATCCCTAACTTGGCTCTAGTGGGTCCATTTTAGTTGCCTTAGAAATTAGCACCTAGGGCTCAATCAAGAAAGTTTTAGCCCTAGTTGCCTTAGTTGAACAGACAAAAATATGTTGAAATGAAAATCAGGCAACTTGATGAGTTACTAAATATGAAACAGGTAGCCCTAAGTTGATTTCTCTCTTTTTTTTTCCTTTTTAGATTGTGAGAGGGTTAAGAGAGAGGGCTTATGGAGATTACCTGTTCCTTGGAGAGTCTATTGTGCAGTTGCTATTCTTTCCTTTTTGTTTTGCTTTCCCTGCTTGAACACAACAAAAGAGAGAAGTTAAGTCAGATATTAGATAGAAAAGTTGTAGTCAAAAGTTTTAAAAGTGCCCGTTGCTCCCCGGCAATGGCGCCAAAATGTTCTCAACGTTTTGTGCAGGTTTAAAGTATGTCACGTTATAGTATAATCGACAAAATGTTTAAACAAATATAAAGAATTTTATTACTTGAACAACTAGAGTATCCGAGGTCGAACACGAGGAGCAATCTCAGTACTTTGTAAAACCAAAGGATACAACTATTTAAATACAAATATAATTCATTCAAAGAGAGAATTTTAAAAAAGGATTGGGAAAAAAAATAGAATTGGACGTCTGATTTGTGTATCACACGTCTTAAATGTGATCTCTCTTTCTCTCTTCTTCTTCGTGGCTCTTCTCCTTTCTTTGATTCTGGTATCTTTCCTTCTTCTCCTGCCTTGCCTTTCTTCTTTCTTCTTCTTCTTTTTCTTCTGATCTCTTTGCAGTCTTCCCTTGTCTTCTTGTTCATTCTTCTCTCCCTTCTACCTTGTCTTCCTTCTTCTTCTTCTCTGTGAAGACTTCTTTCACTGCTACACAACCTCTTCTTTCTTCTCTTCCTGTTCTGCAGCCGCTAAGTGTTCGCTGCCTGGGTCAGTTCTTCCTTCCTGCACACACCACACAGTAGCAAAAACCTAACCCCGTCCCTCTACCCAAGCGTCTCTCTCTCTCAAGCAATGCACTCACGGACGCTCTCCCAGAGCCACACGGGTAGTCGGGTCGGGCTCGCACCCGGTACTAGGCGCACCGGCAAGTGGTGATGCGCGAGGAGTGCGTAGGTCTAGGTCGGGTCGGATCCACCAGATCCGCGAGGTCAAGCCGCGGACGACGCGTGTGTGAGGGCAATGAGGGACCCCACCCCTATGCTTACGGAGGCATTAAGACAATAACACAAAAACAACTTATACGGTACCTGAGTGTTGCAATCCCACGATGTGGGACTATCTGGTCTCGCCTTCATGTGCGCCTGCAGAGTTTTGTCACTCGATTGCCCAAGCTGTTGACTCCTCCGCGCTACTGGCTGGCTTCGGTTGCTTCGCGACACTTGCGAGAATCTGCTACACCTGCCGCCTGGGAAGCCTGACGCCTGCTGCTGCTCCAAGCTCCCTGCTGCTTCGGCTGTTAATGGTGGCTGGGGCTTACACCTGACATCCAACAGAACGGCCTATTGGCCCAATCAGAATAGCTGGAAACCTTCGTCGTAGAACGGAGAAGGCGGTGGGTGATACTGCAGGTTGCCGGTCGGCCTAGGTGTGCGTGCCTAGGTCAACCTGTGGCCGGAGATGGTGGGTTGGTCGGGGGGTACTTGTGGAGGTCTGGAGTGGCAGTGATGGGGTGGAATGGGTTCCTGGCGCTGAGGCGAAGCTCACGAGGTGGTTGGCGAGCCGTGTGGAGTGGCGGAGTGGTGTGGGTGGCTCGTCGGAGTTTGGTCGGAGGCGAGGAAGATGGAGGCGGTTAGGTACTGTCGAGGGGTAATCAAGTAAAATAGTTGGGGGAAAAGAGAGAGGAGAGGATGGAGAACGTATCTGGGGTTGTCTGGAGGGAAGGGAGGCAGCGGAGAGGACGGCTCGTAACTGCCGTCGTCGGGGAAGAAGGACCCAGAGGGAGGAAGCGGTGACGAAGATGAGGTCAGAAGCGCGCGCGCGGGGTACAGCGCGACGCGGGAGGAAACGGCGGAGAAGACTCTGCTGCTGGTATGGCAGCAGAGCGACGAGAAGGAGGGGAGGAGGTCGCCGGAGCTTGAGGGTCGTTTGGCCGGAGATGGGAGAGGGAGGAATTTGGAAGGGATCTCCGTCAAAATCAAGCTTGCCTTTTGCGGCAGGGTCTGGGGTGTCTTTTATAGGTGCTGGCCGTACCTACCAGCGCGCGGAGATCGTGCAATCAACGCTGCCAGCTCGCCGGATATGGAAGGAAGGTGGATTCCCAAATCTCTCATGCGTTCGCACGAGAGATTTGGTTCACACCAGCGATTGTAATTGGCTTTAGAAGGAAGGGAATTCCTCAGAGAATCCCCCTTCCATTTCTGGGACAGAATCTCTGAGGAATTAGAGAGCAATCTCTCTCGAAACTTCGCCGGAGCTCGGTTCTGCCCTAGCAATGGCGGCAGGACCGGTTTGCAAAGGAGGCGAAGATCCTAGGGGACTCTCTGCAAAGGTATTCAAAAGATAGGGACCAATTTGTGATTTGGGTGTACTAAATTGCAAAGTAGGTCAAGATGACCTCTCCTTAGGTCCAAATTTTGGTACAAACCTAATTTGGACCTAAGGAATCCAATGGTGAAGTTGGATTTTAGCTTTGACTTTGTTTCTCTGGATATTTTGCGTAAAAACCCAAATTAGGTTAATTGAAGATCTAGGACCCTAATCTAGGTCAAACTAGGTTCCAAAGGCCAAATTAAGTGTTATAAACCCTAGAGGATGTTTTTCTATGATTTTTAGAGGGTTTACTTGATTTTTATTCTGGTCGGAACCTTGTTAATTTAAGCGGGTCTGTTTTAGGGTTACCAAGTGCCATTTAGTTCTTAGATTGCACATAAACCCATTTTTGATTAACTCAACCCACTTTTTATCTTATTTGGACCATTTGACCTATGTTTTGCTTTTGAGAAATCCCATTTATGTACTGCAATGGTAAAATTGCAGTTTTAACCTTTATTTCTTGTTTTCTTCTCAGAGCACTTGTTCCTTCAGTTAAGCCTTCTTCTAGGTTATGTAGGAGCTTTTATCTTCTTTATTGGGTCAAAATGAGCTAGTTATGGCTCATGATGAGGCTCTCATCAGTCACCCTCGCCCTCCACCACGTACATCAGCTGCCTTCTCTACGTGCTCTATCACGACATCACGCCCGCAAGGCACCAACCGTAGCCACTCTTCCGTGCGTGCCGAGCCATCCGCACTCCCAGCATCGCCCACTCCCAGTTGCGTGGTTTGTCCTTGCACTGTACCCACTGTTCACGCCAGTCTGCGGAACACTGTGGCTACAGTGGGGTGACTGGTAAGCTTCTCACTTATCCGGTCACCTGGCACGCTGCAACCGGCCAGCGCCCGCGCCCCACTTCGAGTCCTCTCCAACGCCCCCCACACGTCTTCGTGCGGTGTTCTGCTAGAGGTCGCTCCAGCCCTTCCATGCAGAGCTGTGCGCTGCAGTCTCATCTGCGTGCCACTCCCTCTAGCGTGCACCTCTTTGCGAATACGTGCCTGCGTGTGCGCGTGTGGACCAGACGACACTCCACAGCTTTAGACACCTTAACCCTCAGCAGCACCCTCTCTCTCTCTCTCTTTCTCACAGCACTCTCTCCCTATCTCTTCACCGACGCTTACACACATACACTCACTTTAATACAAACACACACACCTATACACTATTATATGCATATATATATACTTATACAAATATATATTGATATATGTACATATATATATACTTATATCTATATATATAGTAGTATGTATATAACTAAGTGTTAGTACACATATATATATACATACATAAATCTACATACTTTTATATATATATATATACATTTACATATATCTAAACATATATTAGTACTTATATAACTATGTATTAGTCTATATACATATATATATATACTTATATATATATGTACACGTATATACTTACCTATATACATATATTTATATACATATATATATATACATATATACACACCTAGTTATACATATATATATATATATAAATATACATACATACATACATGTATATCTATATAACTATATATACATATATATACATATCTAGCTACATATATCTATATATACATATATACATATATATTTTTACATCTATATAGTATTATATACATACATACATATATATATATAAATATATATATGTCTATACATATATCTATTTGTACATATAGCTACATACATATATACATATATACTTATATATATATATATATTTATACATATATATATACATATATAACTACATATATATACCTATATATTTATAAACATATATATATACATTTACACATATTTACATTTCTACATATATATATATATATTTTCACGTTACTTACCATACGTGGTATAGTGGGAATATCTGAACCAGTTGCTGATATTCCCCGATACACGTGTACAGAAAGCGTGTTCACATTCATCTTCCATCAATCCACCTTACACACGGCACTTCGTCCTATTGGTTGTGTCTTTCTAGACGACGACCGATATGACACCGTGCTACACTCCATCTTCACCTCCACCCCCACCGCTTTATACATGTATAATATATACCTATATATATACTATATTTACTTTATTTCTACTTCTCTTTCATGCCAATAAAAAGATAAAAAAATATATAAAAAAGAAAAGATAATCCTTGGTTTGCAGGTACTCCATCTTACGAATAGCAAGACCCGTTTTGGAACCCTGATTTGGCTCAAAGCCAAGAACCTAATTTTGAGGGTGTGCCTCAAGGACCAAGATTATCTGAAAAAAATATAAATAGAAAAATACCAAAAACACAATAAACGAATGGAAGAGATTCGTTGTAGGAAAGGCGTAGAAGCTTGACTTGTAACCCCACTTCCCTAAGTTCGACCCTGGGCCTAAAAGTGACCAAGATAAAATCAAGTAGGCTAGGTTAAAGAAATTTTGTAAAGAGATGTCTAGGTCCGATTTAGGTTGACGATAAAATCACCATATTAACAACCTATCCGGGTCAGACACCATACCTTTTCTGGTGCCGTTGCCGGGGAACTGCGCCTTCATGTAAGTTTTTACTCCATTCCTTTCTTTTTTCTCTTCCCTCTTTATGGGTGTTTTCGTTTTTGGTGTGCAGGTAAACCTGTTGCAAGGAGAAGACAGGCTGTGAAGTCGGAGACGTGGGCAAATCCAAGGTGGGAATAAGAGCGTGAAGACATCGACATCGCATTGGAGCTCCGCACACGTTGCTGCACAAGTAAGTCTTTCTTTCTTAGCAACCTAGGTTAACTTGTAACCTTAATAAAAAAGAAAAAAAACTAAAAGCTAAAAAACTAGAAAAACTTCTTGGGATCTCTTCAGGCAAGTGCATTAAAGTTCACTTGTTTGATTGATTGCCTTTACTCCAACCGCCCCGGGATTTCCCTCCCTACGCATAGCGAAAATCCAAGAATCTTGATTCTTCAGTTTTCGCCGTGTTAAGTATCCTTTGAGGCAAATAAAAAGATTGATTGCCACCCCTCTTTGCCTCATTTACCTACAATTCGGGATCACCTTTTTGGTGGGGAGACTTGGAATTGAGTTGATTCCAGCCCCACCAGGACTTTTCAACTTGCCTAAGATTCGATCCCGAATAATTCAACCCCAACAAATTGATTTTCTTCATCTTTTTGGTTGAGCCCTGAGTGGAAATCTTTCTAGTGATTGGGAGCACTTGAATTGAAGTGCTTTGGCTCCCTTTCACACTAATCTAAAATTGATTCATGCATCCACACATAGAAATCTCAAATTAAGGGAAGCCCAAAGCATTTTAGCATGCATCAACCAACTGATATTGAAGAGGGGTTTGTTGGGCTTTGAAGAAAACCTGTATTCTCTCAAAAACCCAGAGATTGGTTGAATTGGTAATTCAGCGAAATCCTAAAATCCATACTACTTAAGGCTGAATTCTATAAACCACTCACCAATAAAAACTTCAATTCGGGGAGATTTCCCTGTTGCATGCTTGTTTTACACACTTGAAAAAATCAATCACGTGGGCATTACCCGTAAACAATGCCCTTTACATTCCAAAAGCACTTGATCCTAAGCCTCTAACTAAAACAGGTAGTAACTTGACCCTTACTAAGGATTGGAGGTCTAACTACCTACGTGTAGTGCCTACGTGCTGGTGAGGGTTCCCGCGTGCTATCGAGTGTCTAAGACTGGGGCAAACGGCCTTTCAATCTGGCCTAGTGGTTCCGCGGTGCTTGCATTCGGTTCCGTAGTTCGTCATAGCAGGTAACATAGATCTTTAGGTCTAAGGGAACACTGTAGAGGTTAGGAATTTGAATTGATTTGTCATCAAGTGTACCTTTGCAGTGTCATTTCTGTCATCTCTTTTCCCTTCTTATCCTCCCAATTTCTTCCTGCGGTAGTGCATGTTTGGGAGGAGGTCACAAAACCCTGAACTATTTGAATTGCCTGATAATTTTAGAAAAGGAGCCGAATCATCCTCCTCCACAAACATGGCTGCACACCCACCCCCAAATCCCGAGGGACGAAATCGCCCTCAAAACCCACCAGGTGGTGGAGCCTTAGATCCCATAACCCACCTCCAAGCCCAAATGGAAATGTATAATGAATGAATTGAAGCCATTCGGGAATCATTGGAGGAAATGCAGAACCCTCATGAATGGGTGGAGCCTAGGTCTCTTAGCTCCTATTAGAATCTCATTGCTACAGAGACCATAGGACAAATTCGAGTCCCATGGGCGGGGACGACTTTGAATTGTAGCCTAACACAATTGGCCTAATTAATTTTCACTTCCATGGTCTTGCAAGTGAAGATCCTTTTCTTCACTTGGAAGACCTAACCCGATTGGCTGAAACTGTTAAACCTAGAAATATCGGGTTACCTATAGTCCTCATGAAAATGTTCCCATTTTCATTGCGGGATAATGCATCGTAGTGGCTACGCACCCTTGGGAGAACCATCCACTCTTGGGAAGAGATGCGAACAACGTTTCTCAAGAAGTTCTTCCCAATCGTACGAACCAATGTGCTTCACGTGCTATCACTTCGTTTACGCAACAAAACGCCGAATAATTTCATGAGGCATGGGAGAGGTATAACGACCTCCTCAGGAAGTGTCCGCACCATGGTCTGCCTAAGTGGCATATAACCCAGATTTTCTACTACGGGCTAAATGAGACTTTGAAGCAGATTGCAGACGCTTCCTGCAGAGGGAACTTTATGAATAAAGACGAGAATGGAGCATTTGAACTGCTTGAAAATATGAGTGAAAACTTAATGAATAATGACTCCATTGTCACCTTTAATCGTACCATCCTGCCTCGAAATTTCCACGAAGTTGACACGGGACCCTCCCATTCATCCACTGATCTTAGCATTATCGCACAGAAATTGGATGAAGTCTTCGTCGTACACAAGAATCTGGACGAGCTTCTGGCCAACCTCACCCGTTCTATGGCAAACACCCCCACCTCACCACTTCACCACAATCCCAATTCTTCCAACACCAGGCTTACCCTGGGAAACCCCGTAAGACCTTCCTTACCAAGTGTCGCACTGAGAGATTCGGTAAGTCATGTGGAACTTGCTTCTGCGAGCCAGTATTTCGACATAGAGGACCAAGCCTCTGTGTGCTCGAACGCATATTTTCATGCGGACACGTCTTCTGGCATAGAAGACGCTTGCGCCCTGGGGAACAACCCGTTCTTTGCCACTTATAACCCAGGGTGGCGAAATCATCCGAGCCTCACATGGTTCAACAACCTGCAGTGCCAAAACCCCATGGGTGGACCAAGGCGACTATTCGCACCTGTCAACCCAAGGGCCCAGTCTAATCCTTGCCGAATACTCCATCAGGCCCTTGCGTACCGCAAGCAGAACTCGCATCAAGTCCTCTTGATAAATTGATGCGAATGATAATGGGTATGTCAAAGTGCCATGAAGAGAACATGACCTCTCTTCAGCACCAATTGGTGCAGCAAAATGCTGAGATCAGTCAACTATACATGGTGACTCGATCTCAGGGCACTCTTCCCGACTAACTTGTTCCCAATCTGCGAAATTTCATACCCCGTGGTCCGCAACCACAGGTACAACCTTCTTAGGGATAGGTTCACCAGATTCTGCAGGCTCCGAGCATTCCACCGAGATTTCAGGCTAATCCCACTGTAGCACCGCACTCTTATGTCCCTATTGCGAACCCTCCTCCGCCGTATGATCCCACTGGACCCGCATCGTCCAATGCTATCACTACGAGGAGTGGCAAGCAGACTGTCGATTTGCCTCGACCTAATCCTGGCTAGTCTTCTGCATCGCCCTCTCATTCGGGATGCACACCGCATTCGCGAGAGGACGATACACCCAAATTGGTGCCAGAATTAGTTCCATTCCCTGAGGCTCTACTGAGGGAGCCAAAAGGCAAAAAGAAAGATACGCAGGCCTTTGATAACCTGCGTAATTTGTTCAAAGTTTTTGTAGAAATCAAGGTACCCCTGCTCAAGGCTATCGACCACATACCTACTATCGCCTGATTTTTCAAAGACTACACAACACCTAGGTGACAGTCAAAGAAAACTAAAAATCCGATGGTTCTCTCACCTCATGCGAGTTGTCCTATACTGTTAAACCTACCACCGAAGTAGAAAGATCCGAGCACACTACATATTTCCTGTAACATCCAAGGTTGCACTTTTAACTGTGCCCTGCTTGATCTAGGATCTTCCATAAATCTTATGTGAACCATCATGCTTGAAAAGTTTTCCTTGAGAAATCTGAGCCCACCCCTGTCACGTTACAATTGGTAGATGGTTCTGTCAAAATCCCAAAGGGTGTGGTGGAAGACATGGTGGTTAGGGTCAACAGTCTCTGTTTTCCTGTTGACTTTCTTGTTTTAGATATGGAAGTTCCTAGCTCACTTTCTGATTGTCCGATCATCCTTAGTCGACCTTTCTTGGCTACAGCCGGTGCCCTTATCGACTACAAGTCGGGCTGTATCGAGATTACTGTTGGATATGAAAAGATCAAGCTTAACATCTTCAAGGCAGCCAAGAACTTTGATTGTGATTGCATCGAGGATGACACGTCTGATGAGGACATGGCCTTCGGCGTGTGTATCAGACTAATTGGGACCTATTCAAACTGCTGCAGATTACCAGTAAACACTGACGACTACCTGATCAACACATACTGTGACGTTCCCCCATCCCTCCCTTGTCCCGTACCTTCTCCTGATCAGACTTCTGACGAGGTTTTCTTCTCTTCCCATACCTCGTGGATTGAGTCATATCCAGGCTACTCACCGCCGGTCCACACTCTTGAAGATCGAATTGCCCTTTCTTTCTTGCCAAATCAGGCGAATTTGCAACTCCACACTGGGACCTTGAGCCCATATACTTCTCACTGGGGTTGTTCCTTTTTGGATCCATCTATCCAGGAAGCCCCTCTTGTTGGTCAATTTGAAGGCCAATTTCTTCATCCTAACTGGTGCTTCGATCTGCTTGGGACACTCTCGTCCCATGAAAGGCCAGACCTTTCACCATCCACCAACACTTTCCATGCCACTATCACGATCACTTCACTTTTCACTTCACCACCAACCATCCACCCACCCTACCATCCTACTGTATACCCTGCACCTCAGCTCTCGTTACCTGATCTTTCTTCCTATCTCCACCTTTCCCTGCATGCATATGAGGACATAGCATCATTTGGCAAGGGGGGGTGGATAGGCATCCATAGGATCTAGGTATTTTATGGCATCATGCAGTTCCCACCTATTTATAAATATGCAAGAAAAAGAAAAGAAAAAATATATATATATAATATGTATATAATAATAATAAATGGTGTTTAGTAATGATCTGAAGGCTGAAACGAAAATACAATAAGTGTTTATGGGTATTCAACCTCTGTTTTGAAGACTTTCCAAGCCACAGAAGCTTGATTCGCTCAGGCTCAACTTAATTCACTTGAGCATTGATAAGATAGATCGGAATCTCTCATAATTAAGGACGTATTCTTGTACCTGAGACACCAGTATGGGATTCATTGGTTTGCTTCTACTCGATAGCTTAAGTAAACTTCGTTCACACTACACATATCAAGAAAGACCAGGTGAACATAAGATCCAACCCTAGTGTTCATTAGGGAAGGTGGAGTCCTTACCTATGCACGTAGGTAGACTTTTTATCCCAGGCTTTAGCCTAATGTTTAGGAGCGACTCTTTCCACCAAGAAAGAACTCTCCAACGAAAAAGAAAAGTGTGCACCTCCAAATAATGTTGTAAGAGATATACCGACATGTGTTTCAAAAAAAAAATTTGCAAATAAGTCAGTATATCTTGCAAATTTCTCTACCTTTAAAAAGTTTTTCAGGGCAAGTCGCAAATACCCTGTGAGCCACAAATGTCAGAAAATGGGAGTTGAGTTTTCCGTCATCTTTTAAGGGTCAATCCGAAAACACGAGCTGAAACTGGGACCAACCTGTACTTGAAAATTCGTGAAACCCTCGGCTTGAGTCTTAATGTTCACTTGGTCAGTCTTGATCCTTCACCAAGCACAAGCCATAACCTCTTGATCTCTTGAGTACGGCAAAAAAACATCCTAGGTTCGGGAAATCATACTTAAGGTTTAAATATCAAGAGTCCTAGTTAGTCGAGAGATGATCTATGTCATGTGAGACTTAAAGTAATGGTAGTATTCTATACAATTGGTTCTCACAATATCCAACAATAAACACACCTATGTTGCCTCAAAAGAAAATCTTCAGCTTAAAGATCATTTCTAAATACATTACAAAAATTATTTTGCTAGGGACTAGCAAAAGATAGCCATGGGGGTATGATTGCACCGCAAAAATAAACCTGCAACTGTGCCGTCTTATGCTATTTCCAAGCATTACGAGTGCATATTAGGGTTCCATAGTCGCATTTGTGAAAATACATGCATGCATGAATTTAACTGAGAGGGGAGGAGAGTAAATAAATGGCCTTGCATTTAACATTTTTTCCTCAAGTGCATCTTTGCAAAATTCACCATCTTTTTATTTTTATTTCACTTAATTTTGAAATCTTCCCCGCGGTTGCATGGAGCATCTTCTTCTTCTTCTTGCCATGTCCTGCTCCCCCTCTCCTTGCCAGCCCAGCAGCCGCCTCTCCCAACCGTGAGCCATGCATGAGCCATGCACAGCCAGGGCATGGCTATGCATGCTCTCTTCTTTAAAAAGAGGGTGGCTTCTTCCTTTGGGAGCAGCCTGGTCCCCAGCCAAAGAACCCACAGCAACTTCTTCTTCTCTAGGCTACCGTCCCCTCCACACTCCCTCCATACGCAGGACCTCCTCCTCAGAGGAGCCACTCTACGAGTAGGAGCCCTCACTGTGGTGCACACCCACCATAGCGAGACCACCACCGCCCAGCTCATCAAAGAGCCGGTGGGCATGGTGGCCTTCTTTCCCTGTTTGAACATCAAGCCATGTCAGCCATTACCACAATGCTTCAGCTGTGAAGCTCAACTGGCCACCGTACTCCCTGCAGCAGCCGGCCGAGCCCCACAGCAGCAGCAGCAAGGTGGTAGCAATGCACGAAAGCCTTCCATGCACATGTGCAGGCGCCCTTGCCTCCAGCTTCTTCGTGCAAGCACCCTGTCGTGCTCTCTCTTCCACAATCGGCCACCGCGTGCCACTACAGCGGCTGGCCAAGCTTCACCACATGCCAGCAGCACTCGCAAGCCTCTGCGCAAGTAGCAAGTCACCTTCGCCCTCCATCGCGCACGCCAGTAGCCCTCTCCGCGTGCTCTGTCATGACATCCCACCCTAAGCCACCATCCGGAGCCACTCTTCCGAGTGCGCCGAGCCGTCCGCACACATAGCACCTCTTGCTCCCGGTTGCGCAGCTTGGCCTTACATTGTAGCCACTGTTCACGCCAGTCTGTGGAACACTGTGGCTACAGTGGTGTGATCGGTAAGCTTCTCACTTATTCGATCACCCAGCACTCCACAACAGGCCAGCGCCCGCGCCCGCTTCCCACGTCGAGTTCGCTCCAGAGCCCGCCGCGCATCTTCGTGTGATCTTCTGCGAGCACCTGCTCCAGCCATTCCACGCATCATGGTGCGTTGAGGCCGCCTCTTCGTGCCACTCCCTCCAGCACGCTCCTCTCTACGCATATGCACCTGCGTGTGTGCATGGACCAGATGACGCTCCACAGCTTCAGACGCCGTAACCCTCAGCAGCACCCTCTCTCTCTCTCACTCTCTCTCTCCCTTTCTCACAGCACTCTCTCCCTATCTCTTCACCGACGCTTACACACATACACTCACACTTTCATACACACACACACACCTATACACTAGTATATACATATATATATATATATATGTATACATATACATATTGACATACATACATATATTTATATACATATATATATATACATAAATCTATATACTTATATATGTAAATACATATATATTTACATATATACATATATCTATACAAATATTAGTACTTGTATAACTATGTATTTGTCCATATACATACACATATATACTTACCTATATACATATATTTATATACATATATATATAAATCTATATAGTATTGTATACATACATACATATATATATATTTATATATCTATACATATAGCTACATACATATATACATATATATATACATATATAACTACATATATATACCTATATATTTATAACCATATATATATATACATATAGATATATTTACATATTTACATATATATATATATTTTCACATTGCATACCATACGTGGTATCACGGGAATATCTACACCAGTTGCTGATATTCCCCAATACACGCGTACAAAATCCGTGTTCGCATTCATCTTCCACCAATCCACCTTACACGCGGCACTTCATCGTGCTAGTTACGTCTTTCTAGATGACGACCGACTTGACACCGTGCTACACTCCATCTCTGCCTCCACCCCCACCCCTTTATACATATATAATATATACCTATATATATACTATATTTGCTTTATTTCTACTTCTCTTTCATACCAATAAAAAGATAAAAAATATATAAAAGAGAGAAGATATTTCTTGACTTGCAGGTACTTCGTCTTGCGAATAGCAAGACCCATTTTGGAACCCTATTTTGGCTCAAAGCCAAAACCTAATTTTGAGGGTGTGCCTCAAGGACCACGATTATCAGAAAAAAATCTAAATAGAAAAACACCAGAAACACAATAAACAAACGGAAGAGATTCGTTGTAGGAAAGGTGTAGAAACTTGACTTGTAACCCCACTTTCCTGAGTTTGACCCTAGGCCTAAAAGTGACCAAGATAAAATCAAGTAGGCCAGGTTAAAAAAATTTTGTAAAGAGATGGTTAGGTCTGATTTAGGTTAACCACTATACACACTTCAACGATAAAATCACCGGAGCTGCATTGGAGCTTTGCCCACGTTGCTGTAAAGGTAGGTCTCTCTCTTAGTAACTTAGGTTAACTTGTCACCTAAATAAAAATAAAATAAAATAAAATAAAGCCCCAAATACAGCTCTTGTGATTTCTTGGGGCAAGTGGATTAAAAATAACTTGTTTGATTATCTGCTATCACCTCCACCGCCTCGAGATTTCCTGCCAAACTTCGCATATGAAGATCCAAGAATCTTGATTCTTGAATCTTTCATCGTGTGAAGTATTCTTTGTGGCAAGATTAAATAGATTGACTACCATCCCTCCTTTCCTCATTTATCCACAATTCGGTATCACATTATTGGTGGAGAGACTTGGAATTGAGTTGATTCCAACCCCACCACGACCTTTCACATGCCTTAGACTTGATCCCGAATATTTCAACCCCCAAGACTTTGATTTTCTTTACATTATCTTGTGGTTGAGTCTTGTGTGTTGAACATCATTTTGGTGATTGGGAGCACTTGAATTGAAGTGCTTTGTCTCCCTTTCACACTAATCTAAAATTGACTCATGCATCCACACATAGAAATTTTCACCTAGGGAAGCCCATTGCATTTTTAGCATGCATTAACCAACTCACATTGAAGATGGTTTTGTTGGGAATTGAAGAACTTGTATTTTCTCAAAACTCGGAGATTGGTTGAATTGGTAACTTAGCAAAATCTTAAAATCCATACTACTTAAGGTTGAAATTGTAAAAACCATTCACCATCTAAAACTTCAATTCGGGGAGATTTCCTCATTGCATGCTTGGTTTACACACTTTCTAAAATCAACGCACTTGGGCATTACCCGTATACAATGCCCTTCACATTCCTGAAGCACTTGATCCTAAGCCTCTAATTAAAACTGGTAGCAACTTGACCCTTATTAAGAATTGGAGGTCTAACTACCTGCGTGTAGCACCTATGAGCTGGTGTAGGTTCTTGCATGCTATCGGGTGTCTAAGGGCACACTGTAGAGGTTAGGACTTTGATTGCCTTGATTTGTCATCAAGTGTACCTTTGCGGAGTCATTTCTCTCATCCCCTTTTCCCTTCTTATCTCCCCAATTCTTCCTGCAGTAGTGCATGTTTGCGAGGAGGTCACAAAACCCTAAATTCTTTGAGTTGTCGGATAATTTTATAAGGAAAGAAATTGAATCGTCATCCTCCTCCACAAACATGGCTGCACGCCCACCCCCAAATCCCGATGGAGGAAATCGCCCCGCTCAAATCCTACCTGGTGGTGGAGCCATGGACCCCATAACCCACCTCCAAGCCCAAATGGAAATGTATAATGGACAGATTGAAGCCATTAGGGAAACCTTGGAGGAAATGTAGAACCCTCCCAAATGGGAGGAGCCTAGGTCTCCTAGCTCTTATCAAAATCCTGCTCTACAGAGACCATAGGACAAAGTTGGGTACCCATGGGTGGGGGCAATTTTGAATTGAAACCCAATATAATTGGCCTAATTAACTTTCACTTCCATGGTCTTGCAAGTGAAGATCCTTTTCTCCTTTTGAAAGACCTAACCTGATTGGCTGAAACAGTTAAACCAAGAAACAACAGGTTATCAATTGTCCTCATGAAAATATTCTCGCTTTCATTGTGGGATAAAGTATCGCAATAGTTACGCACCCTTTGGAGAACCATCCATTCTTGAGAAGAGACGGGAACAGCATTTCTCAAGAAATTCTTCCCAATCGAGCGAACCAATGCTCTTCGCCGTGCTATAACTTCCTTTACGCAACAAAACGGTGAACAGTTTCATGAGGCTTGGGAGAGGTATAGTGACCTCCTCTGGAAGTGTTCGCACCATGGTCTGCCTAAGTGGCATATAGCCCAGATTTTCTATTACGGGCTAAATGAGACCTTGAAGTAGATTGCAGATGCTTCTTGCAGAGGGAACTTCATGAATAAAGACAATAATGGAGCATTCGAATTATTTGAAAACATGAGCGAAAACTCAATGAACAATGCCTCCATTGTCGCCTTTACTCGTACCAGCCTGCCCCGTAAAGTTCACGAAGTTGACACGGGACCCTCCCATTCATCCACTGATCTTAACCTTATCGCACAAAAATTGGATGAAGTCTCTGTCGTGCACAAGAAGTGGGACAAGCTTCTGGCCAATCCTACCCGTTCTATGGCAAACACCCCCACCTCACCACTTCGTCACAATCCTAATCCTTCCAATGCCAAACTTATCCCCAAAAACCCCATGAGATCTTCCTTATCGAGCATCATGCCGAGCAATTCGGTAAGTCATGTGGATCTAGCTTCTGCAAGCCAGTATTTTGACATGGAGGACCAAGCCTCCATGTGCTCGGATGCATACTTACATGCGAACTCGTCTTCTGGATTAGAAGATGCTTGCACCATGGGGAACAACCCATTCTCTGCTACTTATAACCCAGGGTGGTGAAATCATCCAAACTTCACATGGTCCAGCAACCCGCAGTGCCAAAACCCTGTGAGTGGGCCAATGTGACCGTCCGCACCCGTCATCCCAAGGGCCCAGTCTAATCTTGGGGAAAATCCGCCATCAGGTCCTTGCATACTGCAAACAGAAGATGCATCGAGTCCTCTTGATAAACTGATGCGAATGATGATGGAAATGTCTTGGCTCCATGAAGAGAATATGACCTCTCTTCAGCACCAATTGGCGCTGCAGAATGCTGAGATCAGTCAACTATTTATGGTGACTCGATCTCAGGGCACTCTTCCAGCCCAACCTGCGAAATGTCGTACCCCGTGGTCCTCAACCATAGGTACGACCTTCTTAGGGGCAGGTTCATCAGATTCTGCAGGCTTCGAGCATTCCACCGGGATTTCAGGCTAATCCCGTGACAGCACCTCACCCTTATGTCCTTATTGTGAACCCTCTTCCGCCTTATGATCCCACTAGACCCGCATTGTCCAATGCGATTACTTTGAGGAGCGGTAAGCAAACCATCGATTCACCTCAACCTGATCTTGGCCCATCCTTTTCATCGCCCTCTCATTCGTGATGCACACCGCATTTACGAGATGATGATACACCCAAACTAGTGTGAGAATCGGTCCCATTCCCTGAGGCTCTACTAAGGGAGCCAAAAGGAAAGAAAAAGGATATCTAGGCCTTTGATAACCTGCGAAATTTATTCAGGGATGTTGAAATCATGGTACCCCTATTAGAGGGTATCAACCACATACCTACTGTTGCCCAATTTTTCAAGGACTACACTACACCTAGGCGATAGTCAAAGAAGACAAACAATCTGGTGGTTCTCTCACCTCATGCGAGTTGTGCTATACTCTCATATCTACCACCAAAGCAGAAAGATCCAGGGACACCGCTTATTTCTTGTAGCATGCAAGGCTGCAATTTTAACCATTCTCTAATTGATCTAGGATCTTCGATCAATCTTATACCAACCATCATGCTCAAGAAATTTGCCTTAGGAAATCTGAAACCCACCCATATCACGTTACAGTTGGCAAATCGTTCTGCCAAAATACCAAAGGGTGTGGTGGAAGACGTGGTGGTTAGGGTCAACAATCTCTATTTTCCTGTTGACTTTCTTGTTTTTGATATGGAAGTTCCTAGATCACTTTCTGATTGCCCGATCATCCTTTGTCAACCTTTCTTGGCCATAGCCCGCGCCCATATTGAATGCGAGTCGAGCTATATTGAGATTGCCGTTGGATCTGAGAAGCTCAAGCTTAACATCTTCAAGGCAGCCAAGAACTTTGATTGCGATTGCATCGAGGATGACACGTTTGACAAGGACATGGCCGTCAGTGCGTGTTTAGGACTAATTCAGACCTATTCTGATTGCTGTGGATTGCCTTTAAACACAGGCGATTGCGTAACCAACACGCATTGTGACGTTCCCCCATTCCTCCCTTTTCCCATACCTTCTCCCGACCAGACTTCTAATGAGGTTTTCTCCGCTTCCCATACCTCATGGTCTGAGTCATATTCGGGCTACTCACCGCCGATCCACACCATTGAAGACCGGATTGCCCTTTCTTTCCCACCAAATCAGGCAAAATTGCAACACCACACTGGGACCTTAAGCCCACATACTGCTCACTGGGGCTGTACCTTTTTGGATCCATCAATCCAAGATGCCTCTCTTCTTGGCCAATCTGAGGGCCAACTTCTTCCTCCTGCCTTATTTTCTTCTTATCTGCTTGGGACACTCTCGCCCCAAGAAATGCTAGATCTCTCACCATCTACTCCCAAGTTGAAAGAGTTGCCTGATACGCTTAAGTATGTTTTCTTGGGACCAAATGAAATGCTCCCCGTAATCATCCGTTCAAAATTGACCAGGGAGAAAGAGTGCAAACTAACAAAGGTCCTGATGGAACACAAGGTAGCCATTGGATGGTCCTTATCAGACTTAACTGTCATTAGCCCCTCCTACTGCACTCACCATATATATACGGAGGAGGAGGCTCGACCTTCCCACGAGATGCAGCGACGTCTCAACCCTAACATGCAGGAGATCTTTAAAAAGGAAATTATTAAGTGGCCAGATGCAGGTATACTCTACCTGATCAGCAATAGCCCCTAGGTGAGCCCAATTCACATCGTGCCCAAAAAGGTGAGACTCACCATCCGTATCAATGATAGGGGCGAATCCATCCCTACACGCACTCCTACATCTTGCAGAGTGTGTGTAGATTATAGGAAATTGAATGCTGCAACTATGAAAGATCACTTTCTGCTACCTTTTATTGACCAAATCCTGGAGCAGTTAGTGGGAAATAAATTTTTCTATTTCCTGGAAAGATTCTCTGGATATAACCAGGCAATTGACCCCCAGAACCAAGAGAAAACCACCTTTACCTACCCCTTAGACACCTTTGCATTTAGAAGGATGCCGTTCAGACTTTGTAGCGTGCCAGCAACTTTCCAAAGATGTATGCTGGCGATATTCCATGGCCTGGTGGGTGACTTTCTCAAGGTTTTCATGGATGACTTTTCGGTATTTACACCCTCTTTTGATGACTGTCTTGCCAACCTGACCCGTACCCTTCAGAGATGTATTGATGTGAACCTCATTCTTTCCTGGGAAAAAAGTCATTTTATGGTACATGAGTGAATTGTTCTCAGGCATATAATCTCCGATAGGGGTGTCGAGGTTGATAGAGCTAAGCTTGATGTAATTGCTAATTTACCTATGCCTGGCTCTATCAAACAAATCCACTCCTTCTTGGGACACATCGGCTTCTATAGGAGATTCATCAAAGACTTCTGCAAGATTTCTAGACCTTTAACTCATCTCCTATCGACCCATGTACCCTTTGATATGGGCCCTAACTGCATATGGGCATTCACGCAGCTGTGTGATGCTGTCACCAAGGCCCTTGTTCTCCAACCACCTAATTGGCCCCTCGACTTTGAGCTCATGTGTGACGCTTCTGACCTTGTAGTCGGAGCCATCCTGCGACAAAGACGCGATAGGCACACCTTCGTGGTGTACTACGCCAGTAAGATGTTGGACGAGGCTCAGCGTAATTGTACAACCAATGAGAAAGAACTACTGGTGGTCGTCTTTGGGTTGGAGAAATTCTGCTCTTACCTTCTGGGCTCGCATGTTATTGTATTCACAGACCACGTGGCCATTCGCCATCTAATGCAGAAGAAGGATGCCAAGCCTAGACTGATTCGTTGGATCCTTCTGCTCCAAGAATTCGACATTGAGATCCACGATAAGGCCGGAGCCCAGAATGTTGTGGCTGATCATCTCTCTAGGCTGGAACCTGAACACATTGGACTTACCCTACCAATTAACGAGGTTTTACCCGATGAGCATCTATTGGCAATTAATGTGGTAAATGGCCTTGGAATGCCGACATTGCCAATGACCTTACTTCTGGCTCCCTTCCACGTGGCTGGCCGAAAAAAAAATGCGAGTGTCTCATTGCAGAAGCAAAGTATTATTTCTGGGATAATCCACTACTTTTTGGAATAGGTGCTGACCAGATCATCCATCACTGTATTCCTGATAGCCAATTCCCCAGTGTGCTATCCTTCTGCCACTATCAGGCCTGCGGAGGCCATTTCTCCAGGAGGAAAACTACAGCCAAGGTGTTGCAGTGCAGTTTCTTTTGGCCCTCCCTTCGCAGGATGCACACAATTATGCCAAACATTGCACTAGGTGCCCATCGTTAGGGTCAATGTTACGTTGTGACATGATGCCCTTGCAACCCATCCTAGCTGTTGAAATTTTTGGCATTTGTGGAATCAATTTCGTGGGTCCCTTTCCTCCTTCCAACAACTTCGAATACATCCTCATGGCTGTTGATTATGTTTCGAAATGGATTGAGGCTATTCCCATGCGCCATGCTGACCGTGTCATATCCACTCAATTTGTCAAAGACCACATTTTTGCATGCTTTGGGATCCCTCGAGCCATTATCTCGGATGGAGGAAGCCATTTTACCAATGCTTCTTTTCAGGCACTTTTGAGGAAAGAT
The DNA here is from genome assembly GCA_037157565.1 of Thalassia testudinum. Classification (NCBI taxonomy): domain Eukaryota; kingdom Viridiplantae; phylum Streptophyta; class Magnoliopsida; order Alismatales; family Hydrocharitaceae; genus Thalassia; species Thalassia testudinum. The sequence continues at coordinate 73,843,414 of JAZHRO010000003.1, read as the reverse complement.
GGAATCCACATCATATCGCATCTCCATATCATCCTTAGACGAACGACCAGGTTGAGGTGTCGAACCGGCAAATCAAGCAAATTCTCCAGAGAATGGTTCGGCCTGACAGTAAGGATTTGTCCGACAAGCTATTGACGCACTTTGGGCATATCAGATCGCCTTCAAGGCTTCCCTAGGTATGTCTCCCTATAGAATCGTTTACAGGAAGCCTTGTCATTTGCTCGTGGAGCTGGAGCATCGTGCTTATTGGGCGGTTCACCAATGTAACCTCGAGCCAGACCTGTGTGGTCGAGAAAGGAAACTCCAACCCCAAGAGCTGGAAGAGCTCCATCGTGAAGCCTACGATTCTACCTTAACTTTCAAGCAATGCACTAAGGCTTTTCACGACAGCCAAATTCAGTTAAAGGAATTTGAGCCATCTCAGCAAGTTTGGCTTCACAATGCCCGACTCAAATTCTTTCCTAGGAAATTGAAGTCCAAATGGACTGGACCCTTCCTAGTCTCGAGTCCATTCCCCAATGGGGCCGTTGAAATTGAGGATCCTAAGTCTAGGCATAAATTTACGATCAATGGGCAGTGTTTAAAAACCTTATCTTACTCATGAACCTGTCCCCATTGGAGAAACGGTTGCCCTGCTAGAGGGTAACTAATGTCGTGCCTCATTCTGAGCCCAGTTGGGGACATTAAATTCAGCGCTTGTTGGGAGGCACCCCAGCAACACTCCTCCACTATCACGTACACTTCACTTCGCACCTTTTCACTTTGCCACCCACCATCCACCCACCTTACCACCTTGCTATATACCTTGCACCTTAGCTCTTGTTCCCCGATCTTTGGACCTTCCTCTACCCTACCTTGCATGCATATGAGGACATAGCATCGTTTGGCATGGGGAGGTGGATAGGCATCTATAGGATCTGGGTATTATATGGTATCATGCAGCTTCCATCCATCTATAAATATGTACTTAAAAAAAAAAGGTGTTTAGTAATGATCTGAAGGCTGAAACCAAAATACAATATGTGTTTATGAATATTCAACCACTATTTTAAAGAATTTCCAGGACACAAAAGCTTGATTCGCTTAGGCTCGGCTTAATTCATTTGATCATTGACAAGATAGATCCAAATCTCTCCTAACTAAGGATGTATTCTTGTACCTGAGACATCAGTACAGGATCCATTGGTTTGCTTTTACTCGAGAGCCTAAGTAATCTTCCTTCACACTGCACATATCGAGAGAGACCAAGTGAACATAAGATCCAACCCTAATGTTCACTTGGGAAGGTGGAGTCCTTACCTACACGCACAGGCAGACTTTTTATCCCAGGCTTTAGTCTTGTGTCTAGGAGAAACTCTTTCCACCAAAAAGGAACTCTCCCACCAAACGAAAAGTGTGCTCTTCTAAACAAAGTTGTAAGAGATATACTGACACTTATTTTTTTTTTAAAAAAAAAGCAATCTGTTCAAATAAGTAAGTATATCTTGCAAATATCTGTAATTCTTCTCCCTAAAAAGTTTTCCGGGCAGGTTACAAATATCCTGTTTCTACCATATATTCTTCGAGCCACAAATGTAATAAAATGGGAGTTGAGTTTCTCGGTCATCTTTTTAAGGGTCAATCCGAGCACACGAGCTGAAACTGTGACCAATGTGTAGTTAAAGATTCGTGAAAACCTGGGTTTGAGTTTTAACGTTCATCTGGTCAGTCTTGATCCTTCACTTTGCACAAACCATAATCTCTTGAGCTCTCGAGTACGGCAAAAACCTTCTAAGTCCTAGAAATCATACTTAAGGTTTAAATATCAAAAGTCCAGGTTAGTCGAGGGATGGTCTTTGTCATGTAGGACTTAAAGTACTGGTAGTCTTCTCTGCAATTGGTTCTCACAATATCCAATAAATAAACACACCCATGTCGCCTGATGAGACACTCATCATGATCTTTAATTACCCCTAATTAACTAGTCTTCTTAGTTAATTAGCTAAGGTTATGAATATATAAGGGTTAATTATAGAATAAGGGATATTTAGTTAAGGACCCTAAAATAAGTTAAAAATGACATTTTATCATTCAATTAACATTATTAATAATTTATATAATAATTGGACTAGAAATTCTATTAATCATTTCCTTATTTAATAAGATAGGTAACTTAAATATAATGTATACCTAAGTATGTAATAACTTAAGTGATTTTACTTAATCTAATAAATTAACCTAAAAAGGTCAAAAATGTAAATTCAAGGTGTAAACATAATATTTACCATATTTACTAACATATATAAAAAGTTGAAAAAGATCTAAATTAAAATATACCTTCAAAACCTGGGTTTACATTTTAATCCTTAATATTCATTACAGTCGGGTCCTTATTTCTCACACAGGTCCTAAAGTTTTATTACTTTTATGTCCCTCTTCTTCTTCTTCTTCTTCTCTAGCCAAATGAACGGCTGGTGGCAGAGAGTCACCCCACCGCACATTCATCGCCTTGCCGACATCATTTCTCTTTGTCCAAGCTCTTGCAGCTTGCGCTCACCACCTCCACTTGATCCATCGGTCTGGATTAACCGAGAATCCTATTTTTTAGTGGGAGATAACCTCACCATTGTCGAAGACGACGATGGAGGTTAAGCTCCTCGAGCTCCTACTTCGGCCAGACCCCGCCACTCTCTTCACCGCAAACTGCTACAAATAACCCCTCACACCTCTGATTTTATTCAAGTGTCTCCCTTCCCTCTTCTAACACTGTAGCCGACTTCGATAGGCTATTCGTCCAAAACTTCGGCGACTTCCCATTCCATTTTCTGACTTCCACCGTCCATCTTAAACAGCCAAGGAGATCTGTCGTGGTCTTCCGCACCTCAGACAAAGGTGCAGACGTAAGGATTCCTCTACTCCACCTCAAATCCACACGCCGGAGATCTTTCTTCAACCCTTTGATTTCGTCGTCCGCTACGAACCTCCGACGGAACCCTATAGACCCCTTTGTCCAGGTAACAGTAGATTAGGAGTAGGAGTAGGAGTAGGCTAGCTTAGTTAGTTAGTTTAGTTAGTTAGATTAGAGTAATTTTAGAATTTTGTTTCCAGAATGTTGTATATTTGAAACAAGTTGACCTCCTTGCGGGGCATGGATGAAAAGCTCGAGTACGGTCCGTTCGCCAAATATTCTGAAGTTCCATCCAAGCGCAGTGAAGTGAAATCAAGGTCTTTCTAGGAATCCACTTCGTTCTCGTTCCATCTCCTCCGACTCTGACGAGTTCCTTGAGCTCACCAAAGCTTCAATCTTGTCATTTAATTCACTGTCCACCTTCCTATATCTTCCATGCTCGCTTCTAATTCACTTAATCATTAATTGAATCACCTAAATGTCTAATTCATATCTCACCTTCACCGACTACTATCACTATCCATGGTGACAGTAGTCGATTTAATTCCTCCTTCACTTGGTTCTTTCATCACTTATCACTACCTATGAACCCTAATCGACATTATAATAGCTATTATTATCATCTATAATTAAATGCCCAAATTTAATTAAGTTCTTGAGCTCTCTATCCATGGTGGCTCAGGAACAGTTCAAACTATAAATTAAATGTATATTTATGAATATTAACATCCATTGACTTGATTTAACCTCTCAATCGAGTGGTTAAACAAGTCCTGAGCTTTAACCACTCAAATCTTTTAAGAAAATAATTTCACTGTCAAATCTTAGTTCTAATGGATAAATGTAGAATTAAATGTGATACTAAGGTTCCTTGTATCCTCAGGATCCTTTTTGAATAAAAAATGGTTAGTTTTAACAATCTGTACATGCAATTTTATATTTTCTGGACTCACCGGAGCTCCGGTGAACTTAAATTGTGTTACAGCCTCTAGAACTTGCTAAGTACCTCTAGAATAGTTTAATAAGGATCACTGATTGTTTTGAAGAAATTTGTTTGAGGATTTAGCCACTGGAGTTGAAGAATTAACTTCATCTTCCCCAACTCCGGCGAGTTGGAGAAGTCTGTTAGGAAAGATCTGAAGAGCATTTAAGGATATCAGAAGCTTCGCTGTGATGCACTGAAGCTATTTAAACCTTTAGAACATTGTAGTAATCTTTCCATGACTCTGTCAAATAAACATGTTTTTAAGTTCAAGCAGCGAGCCTGTAACCCTAGGAATCAAGGTTAGAACACAAATCTAAATATCTGAATGAGTTTCTGAGGTTGAGGAGGCTCTAATTAATGCTTTGATTTCTTGGGAGGAAGCTTTCAACAAAAAGTCAATTTTCGAGCTTCCATAGTCAAACATGAGTTTGATAATGGAAATCTCAACTTTAATTGACAAATTGAGATGTGAAAATTATTTCTGGGAACTTATTTGACGATTTAAGAGTGATTAAAGTAAGCTCAGTTGAGTTTATATTTGAGATTTAGTTTCTTCCATTTTGAGTTACTTTCGAACCCAAACCAACAAGAGTACCGTTCTGATGAAATTTAAACTTAAATCCTGCCCTGATTGATTTGTTATAATCCTTACAATTAAACTAAATCGATTAGAAACACTTTTAAGTGTCTGCTGCACTTATTGAAATCTGAAAATCAAACTCTAAAGCTTTCAGAGAAGTGAAAAGCTTCTCTGGTGGTTCTGAAGGTCTTAAGAGTTTAAAATCTATTCTAACAGAAGCGAAATTACTTATATAACATGTACAGACCTTTTAATAGAAGAGAGAAGTCCATCTGAGGACTCTCTTAACTTAATTTTACATCCAGGCTAGTAGAAAAACCTCGTTGGAACCCCTAATTTCATCTTTTAAATTGAAAAGGAAAACATCATTAAACTTTAAATTGACCCTGAAATTGTGTAGATTTCCCTTAGAGCTTTCCAACAAACTTGAAATCATTCAATTTGGAGTTATGGGTAGAAGTTATGAACATTTGAATTCGGGTCTGAGAGGGGTAGGATAGTCCATCCTCGGTAGTCCATCCGCATGTGCCTAGGGATAAAAGTAATTAGTTTCCTTGGCTATGCAGTCGTCAGCACTCGACGCACAGGTTACCAATTCCACATGTTTTTTTCTGAGCGTTGCGTGCGTGTGTGTGTGTTGGCTTATGCCTGCGGGTGTGTGCCCTTTGGGGCCGTGTGAATGAGGTTGTGCCCAGGGAGGGCGAGATTGGCCTGGGAGGCCAGGTTGAGCCGATGTGGCTCGAGACTGTGAACTGATAAACAAATGATCCGAAAATGAACCTAATTGAGATTAGGCGAGGACCAAGTAGGGTCTGGTCCCACCTTGGTCTCAGGGTGCTGTGTATCCTCGAAAGGACCTCACCGCAAATAAAATAACTTTTGGTTATAAAAAAATAAAAAAAAACCCGATTCAGTTGAAGTACTTAAGGAAAGGAGAGGCTGCTGAAGGATGCTAAGTGTTAAAGCTGAAAGCTAAAGAAAAAGGCACAGGCGCTAAGGAGCGTTAAGGAAAAGAGACTAAGGAACAATGGAGAAAACTAAGGGAAGAAGAGAAGGCAGGAGAAGAGTAAGGGAAGAGGATAAGAGTCAAGAAGAAAAGAAGAAAGGTAAGAAAGAGAGTTCGAGAGATAGAGAAGAAAATAAAAGAAAGAAAGAAGGAAGATAAGAGGCTGAAGAAGGTAAAATGAAGGATATTATTTTTCTTGGGTAATTACTTTTTGTTCTTAATTGTAAGAAGGCATGTTTTAATAGAATAACTTTTTCATTGCCTTAATTTCTTTGGAATGAAATAAAATTGAAAAAAGAAACTAACATGTTTACTTGTTAATAAAGTAGATCATTTTAAGTAAATATGTTTTCCATATGGAATTTTCTATATTCTTTATAGTTTCAATATTTTTATAAAATTAATGTTTTGAAAATCAAACTAATTATACCTCCTAAATTTATAGAAATTAAAGAGAATTGGTTAATTTGGAGAAAATTATTATTCCTCCCAGTGAACGACCTGGACTCAACTAGTAAAAATTTTTAAAATTTTAGGTTAATTCAATCATATACTACACAATCGTCACAGCTTCAAGTTAACCTAAGTGAGTTCTTCCACTCTTAATTAATTGAAATTAACTTAATTACTGAGTTGACTGGAATCGCGTGATCATTTTAATGGTGCCGTTGCTGGGGAGGAAATTTTTTGATTCACTAAAATTTGAAAATGATTAATTGTTTAATTAGGAGGTATTTTGTAAATATATTTTTGTTTTTACTAACATTTATTTTAATTAGTGTGTTTTGTTTTGTTTTTGTTTTATTTTCTGTCTTCTTTTTAGGTTTACCTTTGCGGGTAATCTCAGCAGAAGGCAGGAATCCATTTTATTGTTTTCGTTTTTGTAAGTATTTCTTAATCTTTTGTTTTGTTTCATCTAAAAAATATATATATACAAAAATACATATTCTCTGACTAGCAGCGGCATATTATAGGCATACACTCTTAGGAGTGCATATTTCCTGCTAGTATTAAGAGCAATCTAACTCGGGGAATTTTTAAACTGTTTTTTCTCGCATCAATGGGAAAATGCGAGAAAACCAGTGTAGATCCCTGTCTTTTGAGAAATTAAAAAGACCACATATTTTTGTTTGAAAAGATATCAAAAGTGGTTATTGTTGTTTAATTGATATATTTTTGTGAAAGATTAACTAAAAAGAGGAAGTAAAATTGGTGACTTAAATCTGTTTGCAGAATGCATGTGGGTTTTTATATCGATATCGTCTATTGCATGTTATCGCGCACACAGTGCGATCACTAGAGTCACACGAGTCTATTTTTCTATCTCTCCTCTTTGCACCTCTTAGGGCTTTGGCCGAAGATCAACAAGTCTATCTTACTACTAGAGCCCTGGGGAGCCAGTAGTGAGTGGTCTCGATCCTAGATCTTGGACCTTTGAGCTTTAAGGTATGCACCTACATAGTCACGAATTAGAATGCGTATTTTGATACTGTTACTCTATTTGTTTGTGTCAAATTACTTTGCGTATCTTACTAATTTCTTCTTTCCTTTGAAAGAAGAGCAAAAGCCACATCTTTTGCACTGTTTTGCGGGTTTTTTGTGCCGCTATTTCAGTATCGATGGTGTGCGTGTGCCTTTGCACATTATTTTCTGGGAGGCGATCCTTACATCCGCCTCTTGCACCACCTTTGGCAGGTGATCCTAGGTTGGTTGCTGATAAGCAACCAATGGTTTTCCCGTCTGATTCATCTATTTCTATGGATCCAATGCAGAATCTTAATCCCGAGATCCCTTCTTCTGGTCAGGGGGAGGTGCCGCCTTTTGATGTTCATGAGGTGCTCCTGAACCAGAACCTTAGGATGCTAGAGCAAACAAGACAAATCAATTTATTAACAGTAGCATTAAATAATCTACAAACTTTGCAAACCCGTTCTTCACCTCGACCTGAGGCGGGTTTTGAAAATCCTGATTTACCGATCAATCATCCAAGGCCTCTACTTAGAGATTATTATAACCCATCTAACACACAAGTAGAGCCTAATGTTAAGATTACTAATGGGGAAAATGATCCAGAATTAAAGCCAAACATTATAGGTTTAATCCCCCACTTTCACAGATTTGCATCCGAGGATCCATTTCAACACATTGAAGATCTTAAAAATTTATCCCAAACTCTTGGTCCTCGAAATCAAAATAGGGAAATCCTACTAATGAAAATGTTCTCTTTTAGCCTTAAAGGTAAAGCAGCTTATTGGTATACAACTATAGCAAGACCAATCTCAACTTGGGCTGAACTCGAATCCGCATTTTTGAAGAAATTCTTTCTAATTGGTCAAAACAATTCTTTAAGGCGAGCTATTACTACTTTCAATCAAAATCAAGGAGAACCAATTCATGAAGCGTGGGAAGGTTTTCAAGAATTGCAAAGTAAATGCCCATATCATGACATCCCTCGTTGGCAACTCATGCATATCTTTTATTGTGGTTTATAAGAGGGCATTCGCAATCTAGTCGATGCCTCTTGTGGAGGGAATTTTCTAAATCGCGACATAGAATCCCCTTCATAATTATTTGAAGGGATGGCGGAAAACTAGATCAACATTGAATCAATGTTGCAATTTTTGCGGGGAGCAAATATGAATCACCAAAATCCGCATAAGGGCATTCACAAGATCTGTAATTCATCCAGTTCAAAGGATTTAGAGATTATTGCAGAAAAATTGGACAAAGTCGATATCGTAGCAAAGCATCTAGATGAGGTTAAAAACACAATGAAGACTCCTACGCCTCTACTTGCTACAAATCCTGAGTTTTTACCTGTTTCGCAAATTCCTGCGGGGAGGGAATTTGTGAATAATCTAGATTCTAGAGATCCATCTTCCTTGTGTTTTCTATCTACTCCTTCACCAACCCAAGGAGGGACCTTTATCCCACAATCTTACCCACCCTTTTCCCCACCCTTAACTGTTGTAGAAAACATGCCATATCTTTTAGGATTAAACACCATCCAGGAAAATATTCCAAGACCAAACCCATATTCAAATTCCTATAATCCTGGATGGAGAAGACACCCAAATTTTTCTTGGGCTGATCCAAATCAAAATCGAAGACCATCATATGCAAATCAGACCCATTTTAAAACAGCTCCTTTGCCTCCTCAGCAATCAAATTTAAGGCCTAGCCCGATGAGTATGCAGAATTACTCTAGGCCTATTAGAGATACACAGCTAGATCAGATTTTAAGAGCTGTGTCAGAGAGTCAGCGACAAAATGCTGAAGCTCTCGCTGAGATCCATAGGCAATGTAAGGTAGAATTGGTTGATTTACGAAATCAGATTACAGTTTTGGCAGAGTCTCGTCAGCCAGGTACTCTTCCATCTCAGCCAATTTTGAATCCTAGGAATCTGCCAAATCCTAGGTAAAATCAAGGCCAAGTCCATTTCATTAATCAGGCCTTTTATTCTAATTATAACCCATCCTCTGTATTACATAAAAATAACCCATCAAACCCGCATCAGCAACCTATTTTGTGCAAAAATGACCCACCTATTATTGAACCAAAACTGACTATGCTGATCTTATGAACTTGGTGGAAACATTTTCGAATTGCCTTAATATTAAACGTTCTACATCTCAACCAAAATCAAATCTGATTCACTCTGATCCTTCTAAGATTTTTCACGAGAATCTGATTCTAGGATTTGCGAGATCTATTCTAGGCAATTTCAAGATGAGTTTTGATCGGGTGGTTTAATCTATTTTCTAATTTTTTTGATCTAATTCTTTCATAACTCCTCTATTTTTACCATATACCTATTCTTTTTATTAGTTCTTTACTAGGGTCTACGCCTAGCTGAAGGCATAAAACTTTAGCACCTATACATATCTACTTCTAGCTTTTACCCTTTTTATTTTCTTATACACTTACTTTTAAAATTTCACTTCATATCTTTTCACCCTTCTTACAATGAGGACATTGTAAAATTTTGACTTGGGCGGGTGTTGAAGTGAAATGTTCATTTTAAGTGTGGTTTAAAAAAAAAATCACAAAAATTTAAAAAAATTTAAAATCTAAAAATGATAAAAATTTTAAATAATTCAAAAATTTCATAAAAATTTGAAATTTTCTTTTGAAAAAAATTCACAAAAAATTCATAAAAATCTTATATACATAAAAATAAAGATAAATAAATAAAAATATATAAAAGGAAGAATTCATAAAAATAATAAGAGGGGTTTATTCATTATTAACAAAGAAGAAAAGAAGAAGAATATATATATATTATAATTAACAGTTTAATTTTCTTTTAGGTGAGAAGTTTAAAATGTATATAGAATATATAAGTATTTAAGAGCATTCAATTCTTAAGCATTCAATTCTTAATTAGATTTTACTTAAACATTTTGTAAAAACACACTTTTGTGTTTAAAATTTTTAAAACAAGATTTTATTTGAATTTAGGAATCTTTTAAATCTTTTAAAGATTTGTTTTTCAATTCTTACTTGAATTAAGAAACTAAGTGTGTTAAGATTTTAAACTTAAGATTTGGAATTGAATTATAACTTTTTAATCAAATAGATTAAGTGATCTTTTGATTGTTGAAAATTTGATTTTTTCATAAAGTTAAGTAAAAAAGCCAGATATTCAGATTTAATTAGATAGGGAGTTGGTAGAATTTTAGTTTACAAAACTTACAAGCTAGAGATAAATAACTAGACTTGGTAAATTTTGTCTTGACGGATCCTATAGGAGGAAACTAAAAATTTGAAGAACCTAAGAGTAAAGGGCTTTGTTGTCCAAGCTCTAGTTTGAGAGCTAGGTAACCTAAACATCTAAAATTCACTTGTATAGAATTATCTTGTTGACATCTGTAACCGCAAAAACACAGAGGTTAAGAGATCAATTCTGAATCTTCTTTAGTCCAAGGATTTCTGTGGAGCAGTTCCTGAAAGGGTGAAGGATGTGCCACTCACCTACAAAAAGGATTTGGAGAATAATGGTAGTAAGAAAAATGAGAAGGGGGAAAAGAAAAGAAAAAAATAAATAAAACAACCTGCAGTTAATTGCCGCATTAAAAATGGGTACTTATGCAGTTTTCCACAAATAAATAAAAGCATCTCGTTACAAATGGATGCTACCCTTCCTTCCATTAAAAATAAAAGAACACCTCGCTACAAATGGGTGTTCTAACCTATACAAAAAGTGAAAAAAATTATGGAGAAAAAAATATTAGGAATAAGAGACCCAGTGGTGCATCGGGGAGATATATACAAAAAGTGTTGACCTCAGGATAAAAAACTGGTGAGGAGAAAGCAACCAAACCTCAGTAAGGCCAAGCCAAAGGCTTAAATTGGAATAATTGGGATTGGAAAGTGATGTCTTAAGATCTGGATTTTTGCAACTTTGGATGTCTTTACGACAATTCTCTTCACTAAGCACAGATGTTTTAAAATCATAGCTACTGAACCTTGGTATTGGGTAGTGAAGCCTAAGAAATTGGGTTTTGAAGATTTTAAGTTGAGACCTAAAGGAGAAGAATTGACAAAATCCTAGGTCTAAAAGTTAATCTGTAGTGTTCTAGGCTAGTAAATTGGAGTTTTACTACTCTAAGTTTGATTAATAATGAGTATCTAGTTAATTTGCTTAAACTTATATTGATAAAAGTCAAATATCGTAAACAAGGGATTAACTTAAATCTATTTGAGTTTTTGAGTTAAAATTTAATTCTCAATTCTTAAGTTTTATTTTTCTTAAAACACTTTGTATTCTAATTTGAGTTAAGAATAGTTACAATGATTAAGAGATTTTTATGGAATTCTAATTCAAAATAAAATTCTTGCTTACAAATTATTTTAAGTGTGTTTTGAAAATGTAATAAGTATAAGTCTAGGTAAGAAAATTTTCACACAAGCTCTATACATTAATCATTTGTATTAAGCTTAGAAAATTTCTGACCTAAGCTTTCCTCTATATAGTTACTATTTATAATAATTTAAACCCATGTTCTTTAAATCATCATAGTCTTAGTTAATTTTGCTAGGGACTAGCAAAAATTTGTCTTGGGGGTATGATGAGACACTCATCATGATCTCTAATTACCCCTAATTAACTAGTCTTCGTAGTTAATTAGCTAAGGTTATGAATATATAAGGGTTAATTATAGAATAAGGGATATTTAGTTAAGGACCGTAAAATAAGTTAAAAATGACATTTTATCATTCAATTAACATTATTAATAATTTATATAATAATTGGACTCGAAATCCTATTAATCATTTCCTCAATTAATAACATAAGTAACTTAAATATAATGTATAACTAAGTATGTAATAACTTAAGTGATTTTACTTAATCTAATAAATTAACCTAAAAAGTCAAAAATGTAAATTCAAGGTGTAAACATAATATTTACCTTATTTACTAACATATATAAAAAGTTGAAAAAGATCTAAATATAAACCTTCAAAACCTGGGTTAACATTTTAGTCCTTAAAATTCATTACAATCGGGTCCTTAGTTCTCACACAGGTCCTTAAGTTTTATTACTTTTATGTCCCTCTTCTTCTTCTTCTTCTCCAGCCGAACGAATGGCTGGTGGCAGAGAGTCACCCCACCGCACATTCACCGCCCTGCCAACATCATTTCTCTTTGTCCAAGCTCTTGCTGCTTGCACTCACCACCTCCACTTGATCCATCGGTCGGCATTAATCGAGAATCCTATTTTTCAGTGGGAGATAACCTCACCATTGTCGGAGACGACGACGGAGGATAAGCTCCTCGAGCTCCTTCTTTGGCCAGACCCCACCACTCTCTTCGCCACTAACTGCTATAGATACCCCCTCACACCTCTGATTTTATTCAAGTTGGCTCCCTTCCCTCTTGTAACATTGTAGCCGACTTCGATAGGCTATTCTTCCAAAACTCTAGCGACTTCCCATTCCATTTTTTGACTTCCACCGTCCATCTTAGGCAGCCGAGGAGATCTGCCATGGTCTTCCGCACCTCTAACAAAGGCGCCAACCCAAGGATTCCTCCACTCCACCTCAAATCCGCCCGCCAGAGATCTTTCTTCAACCCTTTAATTTCGTCGTCCACTTTGAACCTTCGGCGGAACCCTATTGACCCCTTCATCCGAGTAACAGTAGATTAGGAGTAGGAGTAGGAGTAGGCGAGCTTAGTTAGTTAGTTAGATTAGAGTAATTTCATAATTTAGTTTCATCTCCTCCAACTCCGGCGAGTTCATTGTGCTCACTAGATCTTCAATCTTGTCTTTTAATTCACTGTCCACCTTCCTGTATTTTCCATGATCACTTCTAATTCACTTAATCATTAATTGAATCACCTAAACGTCTAATTCATATCTCACCTTCACTGACTACTATCATTGCCCATGGTGACAGTAGTCGATTTAATTCCACCTTCACTGGGTTCTTTCATCACTTATCGCCACCTCTGAACCCTAATCGACATTATAATACTTATTATTATCATCTATAATTAAATGCCCAAATTTAATTAAGTTCCTAAGCTCGCTGGCCATGGTGGCTCAGGAAAAGTTCAAACTATAAATTAAATATATATTTACGAATAATAACATATATTGACTTGATTTAACCTCTCAATTGAGTTGTTAAACAAGTCATGAGCTTCAACCACTCAAATCTTTTAAGAAAATAATTTCACTGTCAAATCTTAACTCTAGTGGATAAATGAAGAATTAAATGTGATACTGAGGTTCCTTGTAACCTCAGGATCCTTTTTGAATAAAAAATGGTTAGTTCTAACAATCTGTACATAAAATTTTATATTTTCTGGACTCACTAGAGCTCCGGCGAGCTCTAGCAAACTTAAATTGTGTTACAGCCTCTAGAACTTGCTAAGTAGCTCCATAATAGTTTAGTAAGGATCACTGATTCTTTTGAAGAAATTTGTTTGAGGATTTAGCCACTGGAGCTGAAGAAGTAACTTTATCTTCCCCAACTCCGACAAGTTGGAGAAGTTTGTTAGGAAAGATCAAAAGAGCATTTAATTAGCTCAGCAGCTTTAGTGTGATGCACTGAAGCTATTTAAACCTTTAGAACACTGTAGCAATCTTCCCATGACTCTGTCGAATAAACATGTTTTTAAGTTCAGGCGGCGAGCCTGTAACCCTAGGAATCAAGCTTAGAACACAAAACTGAAGATCTAAATGAGTTTTTGAGGTTGAGGAGACTCTAATTAAGGCTTTGATTTCTTGGGAGGAAGCTTTGAATAGAAAGTCAATTTTTGAGCTTTTATAGTCAAACATGAGTTTGATAATGGAAATCTGAGCTTGAATTGAGGAATTAAGATGTGAAAATTATTTCTGGGAACTTTTTTGACGATCTGAGAGTGATTAAAGTAAGCTTTGTTGAGTTTATATTTGAGATTTAGTTTCTGCAAATTTGGGTTATTTTCGAACCCAAACCAATAGGAGTACTGTTCTGATGAAATTTAAACTTAAATCCTACCCAGATTGATCAGTTAAAATCCTTAGAATTAAACTAAATTGATTGGAAACACTTTTAAGTGTCTGTTGCACTTACTGAAATCTGAAAATCAAACTCTGAAGCTTTCAGAGAAGTGAAAAGCTTCTCTGGTGGTTCTGAAGGTCTTAAGAGTTTAAAATCTATTCTAACAGAAGCGGAATTACTTATATAACATGTACAGACCTTTCAATAAAAGTGCGAAGTCCATCTGAGGACTCTCCTAACTTAATTTTACTTCCAGGCTAGTAAAAAAACCCTGTAGGAACCCCCGATTTCATCTTTTAAATTGAAAAGGAAAACATCATTAAAATATTAAATCGACCTTGAAATTGTGTAGATTACATTAGAGCTTTCCAACAAACTTGAAATCATTCAATTTGGAGCTCTGGGTAGAAAGTTATGAACATTTGAATTCTGGAGTGGAAGGGGTAGGATAGTCCCACCTCGGTTGTCCATGAGTGTGCGCCTGGGGATAAAAGTAATTCGTTTCCTTAGCTATGCAGTCGTCAACGCTCGACGCACCGGTTATCGATTCCATCTGTTCTGATTTGAGCATTGCATGTCTGTGTGTGCGGGCATATGCATGCGGGTTTGCGACCTTGGGGGCGTGTGAATGAGATTGTGCTCTGGGAGGGCGAGAGTGGCCTGGGAGTTTGGGTTGAGCCGATGTGGCTCGAGACTATGCACCAAAAATGAACCTAACTGAGATTAGGCGAGGACCGAGTAGGGTCTGGTCCCACCCTGGTCTCAGGGTGCTGTGTATCCTCGAAAGGACCTCACCGCAAATAAAATAACTTTTCATTAACAAAGTAAAAAAAACCTAGTTTAGCCGAAAGTTTAAGGAAAAGAGAAGCTGCTAAAGGATGGTAAGTGTTAAAGCTGAAAGCTAAAGAAGAAGGCACAGGCGCTTAGTGTTAAGGAAAAGAGACTAAGGAACAAAGGAGAAAACTAAGGGAAGAAGAGAAGGCAGGAGAAGAGTAAGGGAAGTGGATAAGAGTATGGAAGAAAAGAAGAAAGGTAAGAAAGAGAGTTCGAGAGATAGAGAAGAAAATAAAAGAAAGAAAGAAGATAAGAGGCTCAAGAAGATAAAATGAAGGATATTATTTTTCTTCCATAATTACTTTTTGTTCTTATTTGTAAAAAGGAACGGTTTAATAGAATAACTTTTTAATTGCCTTAATTTCTTTGGAATGAAATGAAATTGAAAAAAAACTAACATGTTTACTTGTTAATAAAGTAGTTCATTTTAAGTAAATATGTTTTGCATATGGAATTTTGTATATTCTTTGTAGTTTAAATATTTTGACAAAATTCATGTTTTGAAAATGAAACTAGTTATACCTCCTAAATATATATAAATTAAAGAGAATTGGTGAATTTGGAGAAACTTACTATGCCTCCCAGTGAATGACCTGGACTCAACCAGTAAAAATTTCTAAAATGTTACGTTAATTCGATCCTACAGTACACAACCGACACAACTTTGAGTTAACCTAAGTGATTTCTTCTACTCTTAATTAAGAGAAATTCACTTAACTACTGAGTTGAGTGGAATCGCGGGATCATCTCTGAAGAAAATCTTCAGCTTAAGATCATTTCTAAATACAACACAAAATGCTTTGCTTAGGACTAGCAAAAGATATGCATGGGGGTATGATTGCACAACAAAAACACACCAATAAATATGCCATCCTGTGTTATTTCCTAGCACTGCCATTGCATATTAGGTAGCTATAGTTGCATTTGTAAAAAGACACTTGCATGCATTTATTTGAGAGGGGAGGATAATGCGAATAATTAGCCATGTAATTAACGTCTTCATCAACGGTTGCATTGCAAATTCACCATCCTCTTTTTTTTTTATTTTGACTTTTGAATTTCTTCTCCATCGTGTGGCTCAGGGCTTGGGGCATACACTTGCTCGCACCATTCCTCTGCTAACTGCATGGCTAGACTTCCTCTGCCTGCAGCATGGCGGTGGCATGCATCTCCTTCTTTAAAAAGCCCTACCCTCTTCCTTGCGTAAAGGGAACCAGGAACACACACACACCCCAGACACCTTCCTCCAGGCCAACCTCCTCCCCTCCATACGCAGTATCTCTTCCCACTAAAGAGACACACTGCAGGCAGGAGAAAGCTCACAGTGGTCCCACGACCACCATTGTGAGTTCCACCACCGCCCAGCTCCATCGTGAGCAGGTAGGCGTGGTGGTTTCACCCTCTGTTTTCATTGCTGAACACTCTCGCCGCCATTGCCAAAGCTACAAGCTCCGGAGCTCCAGCAGCAGTAGCGGTCACCAGCAGTAATGCAAGCACAGCGTGCAAGGCAGCAGATGTCCCTGCAAGGCCTCTACAAGCTCTTTCCGCCCGCACAGGTGCCTTTCAGCGCGCCCATGCACATAGAACCGTCCGCAACAGGTTGTCCACTCCATGCGGCACTGTAGCTACTGCTCAAGCCTCTCAATGCGAAACTGTAGCTACAGTGCGGTGACCGGTTGTTTCTCACTTTATCCAGTCACTGCGTACTCTCTGTCCTCACCACAACCCACTCCAGCCAGTCAACAGAGTCTGCGCCCGCGTCCGCATACCCCCGCGCCCGTACTATCCCCTGTCCACTCTCGACTACAGCACGGTGCGCTGCGCTACACAGTGCGCTGTGCTTCACTCTTTCTCATGCTCCCGCACCAGCCTGCGCATGACAACAGTACAACATGCTCTCTCCAGTGCCCGCGCGTAGCCTTTGTGCGCCACGTCCGTGCGCCTGTGATGGGTCGGCCTGGATAGGTTGTTAATATGATGTTTTTATCGTTGAAATATGTATAGTGGTTAACCTAATTCAGACCTAACCATCTCTTTACAAAATTTTTAACCTGGCCTAATTGATTTTATCTTGTCACTTTTAGGCCCAGGGTCGAACTCAGGGAAGTGGGGTTAAAGTCGAGTTTCTACGTTTTCCTTAAAACGCGTCTCTTCCGTTCGTTTATTGTGTTTTTGGTGTTTTTTCTTATTTAGGTTTTTTATGGTAATCCTTGTTCTTGAGGCACACCCTCAAAATTGTGTCCTTGGCTTTTAGCCAAACAGAGTCCCAAAACAAGTCTTGCTACTCGCTAGATGGGGTACCTGCAAATCAAAGATTATCTTTTCACTTTTATACCTTTTTTTATCTTTTTACTGAGAAGGAAGCTAACAGATAGAAAGTAAATATAGTAGCTATAGATATATATTTATATGTAGTATATATATAAAGGGGTGGGGGTGGAGGTGACGATGGAGTGTAGCACTATGTCGAGTCAGTTGACGTCTAGAGAGACGCAACCAACACGACTATGTGCCGCGTGGAGTGTGGATGGAGGATGGATGATGTATGGGACCACGCTTTTTTTTGTACGCGTGTATCAGGGAATATCAGCAACTGGTGCAGATATCCCCGTGATACAGCGTATAGTAAATAACGTGAAAATATAGGTACATATGTATGTATATAAGTAAATATATCTATATGTATATAAATGTATAAGTATATATGTATAGATATATATAGATATATATGTATTATATATATATATATATAGGTGTATATGTATATATATATATGCATGTATATATGTAAATAGCTATGTATATATGTATATAAGTATATATATATAATACTATATAGATGTATATATATATATATATGTATATAAGTATACATGTATCTAGATATATATATATATGTGTGTATATATATAAGTATATAGATATGTATATATATATATATGTATATAAGTATATATGTATATATATATAAGTATATGTATAAGTATATAGATATATATAAGTAGATATATATATATATATATTATATATATATGTATATATATTATATATATATGTATGTATACATAACTATAGATATTACTATGTATATAAGTGTATATATATATATATATATATATATATGTACGTATATATTATATATAGATGTATATAAGTATATATATGTTACTATATATAACTATACGTATAGTGTAAGTGTGTGTGTGGGTGTGTGTGTGTGTCGGTGAAGATGTGTGTGTGTTGGTGTAGTGTGTGTCTGTGAGTGAGTGCAAAAGAGAGAGAATACGTGAGAGAGAGAGAGCGGGAGAGAGAGATCAGCAGAGAGAGAGAGCGGGCTGGAGAGATCGAGAGCGCGGACAATGGCAGCGAGTTAAGTCGTCTGCCCGCGGCGGCGGACGTCTGACGCCGCGTCGCCTGAAGGCGGAGGCGGACGTCTGAAGACGGCGGGTGCGGGCGCGCCTTCGCGCAGGGTTCTGCAGGCCTGCGCGAAGTCGACGAGCGGGCGATGGCGCGGAGGAGCGAGCGTGGAGGAGGTCAGCAGGTGGTCGCGGAGGGTCGCGGAGGGGGGCAGGGGTCGGCGTGAGGCCGTAGTCGGCCGCTGCAGTGTGCGCGGCGGCAGGCTACGGGTGCAACTGCGAGGCGGACAGAACGGAGACCGAGGCGGGGAACGCCCTGCAGATGCGCGCGGAGGCGGTGAGCGACTGCGGGGACGGTCGCGGAGGGGCGGGAGGACTTGCTGCTGCTGCTGCTGGGCTGCTGCTGGGCTGCTGCTGCCGTGGCTTCAAGCTTCGAAGCTTGGAGCGGCGGCAATGGCGTTAAAGAGAAAAAACGAAGCGAGGGAATGCACCACGCCCACCGGCTCGTCGAAGAGCTGGGCGGTGGTGCTCCCACTGTGGTGGTGTGCACCACAGTGGGTTCTCCTGCTCGCCGGGTGCCTCCTCGACGGAGGGCCGACGTATGGGAGGGGAAAGCGGTGGAGAAGATGGCTGCGGGTTTTTTCAGCAGCTGCAGCCGCTACGTCGCGAGGATGAAGCTGTAGCTACTTATAGAGGAGGGGAGAGGGGCGTGTTGGCTGCAGCAGGGAGAGGGCGTGCGAGTTGCAGCTATAGGGAGCGACGTTGGCAGGGAGACGTGACAGGAAGAGGTACTGCGTGGCTGCTGCATGCAGCTGCGGGAAGAGTGCAGCCGCGGGAAGGACGCAGCCGCGGGAAGGAGAGAAAAGAAGAAATCAAGAGGAAAAATAAAAAGAGGGTGATTTTGCAAGGAGGCACTTGAAAAAAAATGTAACTATGTAGGCGATTGTTTCACTCCTCTTCCTCTCTTGATTAAATGCATGCATGCAAGTGTTTTTACAAATGCGCTTACAGGATCCTATTATGAAATGTTAATGCTAGAAAATAGCACAAGAAGGCGTTATTACAGGCGTGTTTTGAGGTGCAAACATATACCCCCATGCCTATCTTTTGCTAGTCCCTAGCAAAATAGTATTTAGAAATGATCTTAAGCTGAAGATTTTCTTCTGAGGTGATACAGGTGTGTTTATTATGGAATATTGTGAGAACCAATTGTAAAGAAGACTACCAGTACTTTAAGTCTCACATGACATAGATCATCTCTCAACTAACCAGGACTCTTGATGTTTAAACCTTAAGTACGATTTCCAGGACCCAGGAGGTTTTTGCCGTACTCGAGAGCTCAAGAGGTTGTGGTTGTGCATAGTGAAGGATCAAGACTGACCAGATGAACCTTAAGACTCACTCCCAGGGTTTCACGAATTTTTAAGTACAAGTTGGTCCCAGTTTCAGCTCGTGTTTTTGGATTGACCCTTAAGATGATTACGGAAAACTCAACTCCCATTTTCTGATTTTTTTTTTTTGTGGCTCACCAAAAAACAAAGTATGCAGACATTTATGAGATATACTGACTCTTTTAAAACATCTCTTTTTTTTTTTTTTTTTTTTTTTTTTTTTTTGAGACACGTGTCAGTATATCTCTTACAACACATTTTGAAGGAGCACACTTATTTTTCTTTTTGGTGGGAGAGTTTCTTTTTGGTGGAAAGAGTCATTCCTAAACACAAGACTAAATGCTGGGATAAAAAGTCTACCTGCACGCATAGGTAAGGACTCCACCTTCCCTAATGAACACTAGGGTTGGATCTTATGTTCACCTGGTCTTTCTTGATATGTGTAGTGTGAACCAAATTTACTTACGCTCTCAAGAAAAAGCAAACCAACGGATCCTGTACTGGTGTCTCAGGTACAAGAATACATCCTTAGTTAAGAGAGACTTTGATCTATTTCGTCAATACTTTAAGTGAATTAAGCCGAGCCTGAGCGAATCAAGCTTCTGTGGCCTGGAAATTCTTCAAAACAGAGGTTGAATATCCATAAACACTTATTGAATTTTTTTGTTTCAGCTTTCAAATCGTTACTAAACACCATTTATTATTAATATATATATATATATATATATATTTTTTTTTTTTTTTTTTTTTTGCATATTTATAAATAGGTGGGAACTGTATAATACCATAACATACCCGGATCCTATGGATGCCTATCCACCCCCCCATGCCAAACAATGCTATGTCCTCATATGCATGCATGGAAAGGCAGAGGAAGGATGGAAGATCGGGTAACAAGAGCTGAGGTTCAGGGTATAGCTCAGGGTGGAAGGGTGGGTGGATGGTGGGTGGTGAAGAGAAAAGTGAAGTGATTGCGATAGAGGTGTGAAAAGTGATGGTGGATGGTGAGTGCTGTTAGGGTGCCTCCCAACAAGCGCTGAATTTAATGTCCCCAGCTGGACTCAGAATGAGGCAAAGAATTAGTTACCCTCCAGCAGGGCAACGGTTTCTCCAACGGGGGCAGGTTCATGAGTCAGATAGGGTTTCAAACGCTGCCCGTTGACCGTAAATTTACGCCCAGATTTGGGATCTTCAATTTTGACAGCCCCATTGGGGAATGGTCTTGAGACCAGAAAAGGACCAGTCAATTTGGACTTTAATTTCCCAGGAAAGAATTTGAGTCGGGCATTATAGAGCCAAACTTGCTGAGATGGCTCAAATTCCTTCCGCCGAACATGGCTGTCATGAAAAGCCTTAGTGCGTTGTTTAAAGGTTAGAGCAGAATCATAGGCTTCACGACGGAGCTCTTCCAGCTCTTGGAGTTGGAGTTTCCTTTCTCGTTCACACAAGTCTGGGTCGAGGTTACATTGGCGAACCACCCAATAAGCGCGGTGCTCCAACTCTACAGGCAAATGACAAGGCTTCCCGTAAACGATTCTATATGGAGACATACCAAGGGGAGCCTTGAAGGCGGTCCGATACGCCCAAAGTGCGTCAGTCAGCTTGTCGGACCAATCCTTACGGTCAGGCCGAACCGTTTTCTGGATAATCTGCTTGATTTGCCGGTTCGACACTTCCGCCTGGCCGTTCGTCTGAGGATGATATGGGGATGCGATACGATGGTGGACTCCGTACCTCCTCAGAAGTGCCCGAAAAGAAGCATGGGTAAAGTGGCTTCCTCCATCCGAGATAATGGCCCGAGGGATCCCAAAACGCGCAAAGATATGGTCTTTGACGAATCGGGTGGAGATAACATGGTAAGCACGGCGCGCAGGAATAGCCTCGATCCATTTTGAAACATAGTCGACGGCCACGAGGATGAATTCGAAGCAGTTGGATGGAGGAAAGGGACCCATGAAGTCAATTCCCCAGATGTCGTAGATTTCCGCAGCTAGGATGTGTTGCAAGGGCATCATGTCACGACGTGCCATTGACCCTAATGACTGGCACCTAGTGCAATGTTTGCCATAAGTGTGCGCGTCCTGGTGAAGGGAGGGCCAAAAGAAACCGCACTGCAACACCTTGGCTGCAGTTTTCCTCCCAGAGAAATGGCCTCCACAGGCCTGATCATGGCAGAAGGATAGCACACTGGGGAACTCACTGTCAGGAATACAGCGACGGATGATTTGATCAGCACCTATCCGAAAAAGAAGTGGATTATCCCAGAAATAATACTTTGCTTCTGCCATGAGACGCTCGCGCTGGTTTTTAGGCCAGCCACGTGGAAGAGATCCAGAAGCAAGGTAATTGGCAATGTCGGCATACCACGGTCCACTTGCCACATTTATTGCCAATAGGTGCTCATCAGGAAAAACTTCATTAATTGGCAGAGTAAGTCCAATATGGTCAGGGTCCAGTCTGGAAAGGTGATCAGCCACAACATTCTGGGCTCCGACCTTATCACGAATCTCAATGTCAAATTCCTGGAGCAGAAGGATCCAACGAATCAGTCTAGGCTTGGCATCCTTCTTGTGCATGAGATGGCGAATGGCCGCGTGATCAGTGAAAACAATAACGTGAGAGCCCAGAAGGTAAGAACGGAATTTTTCCAGCCCAAAGACGACTGCCAGTAGTTCCTTTTCAGTGGTAGTATAATTACGCTGGGCCTCGTCCAACGTCTTACTGGCATAGTATACCACGAAGGGGTGTCTATCGCGTCTTTGTCCCAGGATGGCTCCGACTGCAAGGTCTGAAGCGTCACACATAAGTTCAAAGTTGAGGGACCAATCAGGCGGCTGGAGAACAGGGGCCTTGGTGACAGCATTACGCAGCTGTGTGAATGCTTGTATACAGTCAGGGCCCATGTCGAAGGGCACGTCAGTTGATAGGAGATGAGTTAAGGGTCGAGAAATTTTGGAGAAGTCTTTGATGAATCTCCTATAGAAACCGACGTGTCCAAAGAAGGAGCGGATTTGTTTGACAGAACCAGGCACAGGTAAATCAGCAATGATATCGAGCTTAGCTCTGTCAACCTCGATACCCCTATCGGAGATGATATGTCCAAGAACAATTCCCTCGTGCACCATAAAATGACTTCTTTCCCAGGAAAGCACGAGGTTTACATCAATACATCTCCTAAGGATGCGAGTCAGGTTGGCAAGACATTCGTCGAAAGATGGTCCAAAGACTGAAAAGTCATCCATGAAGACCTCGAGAAAGTCACCCACCATGTCATGAAATATCGCCAGCATGCATCTCTGGAAAGTTGCTGGCACGTTACAAAGTCCGAATGGCATCCTTCTAAAGGTGAAGGTGCTGAAAGGGCAGGTAAAAGTGGTTTTCTCTTGGTCTCGGGGGTCTATTGCCACCTGGTTATATCCTGAGAATCCATCCAGGAAGCAGAAAAATTTATTTCCCGCTAACCGCTCTAGGATTTGGTCAATAAATGGTAGCGGGAAGTGATCTTTCTTGGTTGCAGCATTGAGTTTCCTATAATCTACATACACTCTCCAAGATGTAGGAGTGCGTGTAGGGATGGATTCGCCCCTGTCATTGACACGGATGGTGAGTCCTACCTTTTTGGGCACAACGTGAATCGGACTCACCCAGGGGCTATCGCTGATCGGGTAGATTATACCCGCATCCAGCCACTTAATGATTTCATTCTTAACGACCTCCCGCATGTTAGGGTTGAGACGTCGCTGCATCTCGCGAGAAGGTCGAGCCTCCTCCTCCGTATATATACGATGTGTGCAGTAGGAGGGACTAATACCAGATAAGTCTGATAAGGACCATCCAATAGCTGCCTTGTGTTCTAGGAGGACCTTAGTTAGTTTGCACTCCTGCTCCATGGTTAATTTTGAACTGATGATTACAGGGAGCGTTTCATTTGGTCCCAGGAAAACATACTTGAGTGTATTAGGCAGCACTTTTAGCTCGGGAGTGGATGGGGAAGGATCTGGCATTTCCTGGGACGAGAGTGTCCCAGACGGGTAGGAGAACAAGTTAGGAGGAAGAAACTGGCCTTCAGATTGGCCAAGAAGAGGGGCTTCTTGGATAGATGGATCCAAAAATGAATAGCCCCAGTGAGAAGTATATGGGCTCAAGGTCCCAGTGTGGATTTGTAAATCCGCCTGATTTGGCGGGGAAGAAAGGGGAATTCGGTCTTCATGAGTATGGACCGACAGTGAGTAGCCCGGATATGACTCAGACCACGAGGTATGGGGAGTGGAGAAAGCCTCGTCAGAAGTCTGGCCAGGAGAAGGTACTGGACAAGGGAGGGATTGGGGAACGTCACAGTATGCGTTGGTCAGGCAGTTATCAGTGTTTATAGGTAATCCGCAGCAGTCCGAATAGGTCCCAATTAGTCCGATACACGCGCTGACGGCCATGTCCTCGTCAGACGTGTCATCCTCAATGCAATCGCAATCGAAGTTCTTGGCTGCCTTGAATATGTTAAGCTTGAGCTTCTCAGATCCAACGGCAATCTCAATACAGCCCGACTCGCAGTCGATGTGGGCGCGGGCTGTGGCCAAGAAAGGTCGACCGAGGATGATCGGACAATCAGAAAGTGAACTAGGAACTTCCATATCTAAAATAAGAAAGTCAACAGGAAAACAGAGACTGTTGACCCTAACCACCACGTCTTCCACCACACCCTTCGGGATTTTGACAGAACGATCTGCCAACTGTAACGTGACAGGGGTGGGTTTCAGATTTCCCAAGGAAAATTTTTTGAGCATGATGGTCGGTATGAGATTGATGGAAGATCCTAGATCAAGCACGGCACGGTTAAAACTGCAGCCTTGGATGCTATAGGAAATCAGTGGTGTGCCCGGATCTTTCTGCTTCGGTGGTAAGTTTGACAGTATAGCACAACTCGCATGAGGCGAGAGAACCACCGGATTCTTAGTCCTCTTTGACTGTCGTCTGGGTGTTGTGTAGTCTTTGAAAAATTGAGCGACAGTAGGTATGTGGTCGATTGCCTCGAGCAGGGGTACCTTGATTTCTACATCCCTGAACAAATTACGTAGGTTGTCAAAGGCCTGCGTATTTTTCTTTTTGCCTTTTGGCTCCCTTAGTAGAGCCTCAGGGAATGGGACTGATTCTGGCACAAGTTTTGGTGCATCATCCTCTCGCGAATGCGGTATGCATCCCAAATGAGAGGGTGATGAAGAAGATGGGCCAGGATCAGGTCGAGGCGGATCGACGGTCTGCTTACCGCTCCTCGTAGTGATAGCATTGGACGATGCGGGTCCAGTGGGATCATACGGTGGAGGAGGGTTTGCAATGGGGATATAAGAGTGTGGTGCTGCAGCAGGATTAGCCTGAAATCCCGGTGGAATGCTCGGAGCTTGCAGAACTTGATTAACCTGTCCCTGAGAAGGTCGTACCTGTGGTTGAGAACCACAGGGCACGAAATTTCGCGGGTTTGGAACAGGTTGGGCGGGAAGAGTGCCTTGAGATCGAGTCGCCATGCGTAGTTGACTGATCTCGGCATTCTGCTGCGCCAATTGGTGCTGAAGAGAGGTCATGTTCTCTTCATGGCACTTTGACATTTCCGTCATCATTCGCATCAATTTGTCAAGAGGGCTTGATGCGTGTTCAGTTTGTGGTATGCAAGGGCCTGATGGCGGATTTGCCATAGGATTAAACTGGACCCTTGGGATGACGGGTGCGGACGGTCGCATTGGTCCACCCGCGGGGTTTTGGCGCTGCGGGTTGTTGGACCATGCAAAGTTCGGATGATTACGCCACCTCGGGTTATAAGTGGTAGAGAACGGGTTGTTCCCCAGGGCGCAAGCATCA
The DNA here is from genome assembly GCA_037157565.1 of Thalassia testudinum. Taxonomy (NCBI): domain Eukaryota; kingdom Viridiplantae; phylum Streptophyta; class Magnoliopsida; order Alismatales; family Hydrocharitaceae; genus Thalassia; species Thalassia testudinum. The sequence continues at coordinate 73,818,034 of JAZHRO010000003.1, read as the reverse complement.
TTTATGCCAGTAGACGCGTCCGCATGTAGATATGCGTCCGAGCCCACGGAGGCTTGGTCCTCCGTGTCGAAATACTGGCTCGCAGAAGCCAGTTCCACATGACTTACCGAGTCGCTTGGCGCGACACTCGGTAAGGAAGGTCTAACGGGGTTTCTCGGAATAAGCCTGGTATTAGAAGAACTTGGATTGTGACGAAGTGGTGAAGAGGTGGTGTTTGCCATAGATCGGGCGGGCTTGGCCAGAAGCTCGTCCAGCTTCTTGTGCACGACGGAGACTTCATCCAGTTTTTGTGCAATAAGGCTTAGATCAGTGGAGGAATGGGAGGGTCCCATGTCAACTTCGTGGACATTTCGGGGCTGGCTGGTACGATTAAAGGCGACAATGGAAGCATTGTTCATCGAGTTTTCACTCATATTTTCGAACAGCTCGAATGCTCCATTCTCGTCTTTATTCATAAAGTTCCCTCCGCAGGAAGCGTCTGCAATCTGCTTCAAAGTCTCATTTAGCCCATAGTAGAAAATCTGGGCTATATGCCACTTAGGCAGACCGTGGTGCGGACACTTCCTGAGGAGGTCGTTATACCTCTCCCATGCCTCATGAAATTGTTCGCCGTTTTGTTGCGTAAATGAAGTGATAGCACGGCGAAGCGCATTGGTCCGCCCGATTGGGAAGAACATCTTGAGAAACGCTGTTCGCATCTCTTCCCAAGAGTGGATGTTTCTCCCAAGGGTGCGTAACCATTGCGACGCTTTATCCCGTAATGAAAACGGGAACATCTTCATGAGGACCATAGATAACCCGACATTTCTTCGTTTAACGGTTTCAGCAAGTCGGGTTAGGTCTTCCAAGTGGAGAAATGGGTCTTCACTTGCAAGACCATGAAAGTGAAAATTGATTAGGCCAATTATATTTGGTTTTAATTCAAAGTCGTCCCCACCCATGGGGACCCGAATTTGTCCTATGGTCTCTGTAGCAGCGGGATTCTGATAAGAGCTAAGAGACCTAGGCTCCTCCCGTTCGGGAGGGTTCTGCATTTCCTCTAATGTTTCCCGAATGGCTTCGATTTGCTCATTATACATTTCCATTTGGGCTTGGAGGCGAGTTATGGGATCTTAGGCTCCACCACCTGGTGGGTTCTGAGGGCGGTTTCCTCCCTCGGGATTTGGGGGTGGGCGTGCAGCCACGTTTGTGGAGGAGGAGGACGATTCGACTTGTTTTCTAGATTTATCAGTCAATTCAAATAGTTCAGGGTTTTGTGACCTCCTCCCAAACATGCACTACCGCAGGAAGAATTGGGGAGATGAGAAGGGAATAGGGATGAGAGAAATGACGCCGCAAAGGTACACTTGATTACAAATCAATACAGTCAAGTTCCTAACCTCTACAGTGTGCCCTTAGACCTAAAGATCTAAGTTACCTACTATCACGAATTACGGAACCGAATGCGAGCACCGCGGAACCACCGGGCCAGATTGAAAGGCCGTTTGCCCCAGTCTTAGACACCCGATAGCACGCGGGAACTCTCACCAGCACATAGTCGCTACACACAGGTAGTTAGACCTCCAATCCTCAGTAAGGGTCAAGTTACTACCAGTTTTAATTAGAGGCTTAGGGTGAAGTGCTTTTGGAATGTGAAGGGCGTTGTTTACGGGTAATGCCCAAGTGATTGATTTTAAGAGTGTGTAAGAATAAGCATGCAACGGGGAAATCTCCCTGAATTGAAGTTTTTATTGGCGAATGGTTTTTAGAGTTCAGCCTTGAGTAGTATGAATTTTAGGGTTTTGCTGAATTACCAATTCAACCAATCTCCGGGTTTTTGCAAAAATACAGGTTTTCCTTCTAAAACCCAAGAAACCCTTCTTCAATTATCAGTTAGTTAATGCTTGCTAAAATGCAATGGGCTACCCTAAATGGAGATTTCTAAGTGTGGATGCACGAATCAGTTTTATATCAATGTGACAGGGAGCCAAAGCACTTCATTTCAAGTGCTCCCAATCACCAGAAATGATTTCCACACACAAGGCTTCAACCAAAAGATAAAGAAAATAAAATTGTTGGGGTTGAAGTATTCAGGATCGAATCACAGGCAAGTTTGAAAAGTCGTGGTGGGGTTGGAATCAACTCAATTCCAAGTCCCCCCACCAAAAATGTGATCCTGAATTAAAGATAAGTGAGGCAAAAGAGGGATACAAGCAATCTTTTTCTTTGCCTCAAAGAATACTTCCCACGGTGAAAAATCTAAGAATCAAGATTCTCGGATTTTCGCTATGCGACGTAAGGCGGGAAATCCCAGGGCAGTGGGAGTGAAGACAACCAATCAATCAAGTTAATTTTAATCCACTTGCCCTCAAGAAATCCCAAGAAGTTTTTCTAGTTTTTAGTTTTTAAAATTTTTTTTTTTTTTGTTGTGCTGGCAAGTTAACCCTAATTTGATGAGAAAAGAAAACCTACTTGTTCGGCAATGTGTGCGAAGCTCCAATGCGATGTCGGCGTCTTCACGCTCTCATTCCCGCCTTGGATCTGCTCTCATTCCCGACTTCGTCTGCTTTCCTTCTCCTTCCACCAAGTTCACCTGCACACCAAAAAAAACAACAATACCCGTGAAGAGAGAAGAGACAAATTTAAAGGAATTGGATAGAAACTTACTCGAAAGCGCACCTCCCCGGCAGCGGCGCCAGAAAAGTCATGATGGGTCGGCCTGGATAGGTTGTTAATATGATGTTTTTATCGTTGAAATATGTATAGTGGTTAACCTAATTCAGACCTAACCATCTCTTTACAAAATTTTTAACCTGGCCTAATTGATTTTATCTTGTCACTTTTAGGCCCAGGGTCGAACTCAGGGAAGTGGGGTTAAAGTCGAGTTTCTACGTTTTCCTTAAAACGCGTCTCTTCCGTTCGTTTATTGTGTTTTTGGTGTTTTTTCTTATTTAGGTTTTTTATGGTAATCCTTGTTCTTGAGGCACACCCTCAAAATTGTGTCCTTGGCTTTTAGCCAAACAGAGTCCCAAAACAAGTCTTGCTACTCGCTAGACGGGGGGTACCTGCAAATCAAAGATTATCTTTTCACTTTTATACCTTTTTTTATCTTTTTACTGAGAAGGAAGCTAACAGATAGAAAGTAAATATAGTTGCTATAGATATATATTTATATGTAGTATATATATAAAGGGGTGGGGGTGGAGGTGACGATGGAGTGTAGCACTATGTCGAGTCAGTTGACGTCTAGAGAGACGCAACCAACACGACTATGTGCTGTGTGGAGTGTGGATAGAGGATGGATGATGTATGGGACCACGCTTTTTTTTGTACGCGTGTATCAGGGAATATCAGCAACTGGTGCAGATATCCCCGTGATACAGCGTATAGTAAATAACGTGAAAATATATGTACATATGTATGTATATAAGTAAATATATCTATATGTATATAAATGTATAAGTATATATGTATAGATATATATAGATATATATGTATTATATATATATATAGGTGTATATGTATATATATATATGTATGTATATATGTATATAGCTATGTATATATGTATATAAGTATATATATATAATACTATATAGATGTATATATATATATGTATATAAGTATATATGTATCTAGATATATATATATATATGTGTGTATATATATAAGTATATAGATATGTATATATATATATATGTATATAAGTATATATGTATATATATATAAGTATATGTATAAGTATATAGATATATATAAGTAGATATATATATATATTATATATATATGTATATATATTATATATATATGTATGTATACATAACTATAGATATTACTATGTATATAAGTGTATATATATATATATATATATGTATGTATATATTATATATAGATGTATATAAGTATATATATGTTACTATATATAACAATACGTATAGTGTAAGTGTGTGTGTGGGTGTGTGTGTGTGTCGGTGAAGATGTGTGTGTGTTGGTGTAGTGTGTGTCTGTGAGTGAGTGCAAAAGAGAGAGAATACATGAGAGAGAGAGAGCGGGAGAGAGAGATCAGCAGAGAGAGAGCGGGCTGGAGAGATCGAGAGCGCGGACAATGGCAGCGAGTTAAGTCGTCTGCCCGCGGCGGCGGACGTCTGACGCCGCGTCGTCTGAAGGCGGAGGCGGACGTCTGAAGACGGCGGGTGCGGGCGCGCCTTCGCGCAGGGTTCTGCAGGCCTGCGCGAAGTCGACGAGCAGGCGATGGCGCGGAGGAGCGAGCGTGGAGGAGGTCTGCAGGTGGTCGCGGAGGGTCGCGGAGGGGGGCAGGGGTCGGCGTGAGGCCGTAGCCGGCCGCTGCAGTGCGCGCGGCGGCGGGCTATGGGTGCAACTGCGAGGCGGACAGAACGGAGACGGAGGCGGGGAACGCCCTGCAGACGCGCGCGGAGGCGGTGAGCGACTGCGGGGACGGTCGCGGAGGGGTGGGAGGACTTGCTGCTGCTGCTGCTGGGCTGCTGCTGCCGTGGCTTCAAGCTTCGAAGCTTGGAGCGGCGGCAATGGCGTTAAAGAGAAAAAACGAAGCGAGGGAATGCACCACGCCCACCGGCTCGTCGAAGAGCTGGGCGGTGGTGCTCCCACTGTGGTGGTGTGCACCACAGTGGGTTCTCCTGCTCGCCGGGTGCCTCCTCGACAGAGGGCCGACGTATGGGAGGGGAAAGCGGTGGAGAAGATGGCTGCGGGTTTTTTCAACAGCTGCAGCTACTTATAAGAGGAGGGGAGAGGGGCGTGTTGGCTGCAGCAGGGAGAGGGCGTGCGAGTTGCAACTATAGGGAGCGGCGTTGGCAGGGAGACGTGACGGGAAGAGGTGCTACGTGGCTGCTGCATGCAGCTGCGGGAAGAGTGCAGCCGCGGGAAGGACGCAGCCGCGGGAAGGAGAGAAAAGAAGAAATCAAGAGGAAAAATAAAAAGAGGGTGATTTTGCAAGGAGGCACTTGAAAAAAAATGTAACTATGTAGGCGATTGTTTCACTCCTCTTCCTCTCTTGATTAAATGCATGCATGCAAGTGTTTTTACAAATGCGCTTACAGGATCCTATTATGAAATGTTAATGCTAGAAAATAGCACAAGAAGGCGTTATTACAGGTGTGTTTTGAGGTGCAAACAGCCCGCGCAACCAGATGACGCCCTCACCCTCCAGACGACTTAACTCAACCGCTCTCTCTCACACTCCTCCAGCGTGCACTCCCACACTCACACACACACACACACACTCGTACACTCACACACTCACTTGTACACACCTATACATACTTATACATATATACATATATATATTTATATATATATATATGTATATGTATATATATATACATATTCATACCTATACAACTATATATAAGTATATATGCATACATACATACATATATATTTATACATATATACATATAGATCCATAGATATAAATACATATATATATATACACATATACACATACATATATTACTATATATATATATATCTATATATTTAAATATATATACATATATATCTAGTTATATATATATATACCTATATATTTATATTTACATATCTATATATATATACATAACTACATATACACCTATATAGTTACAACCCTATCTATATATATATACACACATATATATTTATATGTACATATATACATATATATTTATATATATTTACTTACGCATCACCTACCTGAATCCATACGACCTTGCCTAGTCACTCCAACCGCGCATTATATCATGGGAATATCTGCACCAGTTGCTGTTATTCCCCGATACCTGCATAAAGAAAGAGCCTCCGCACACACTCCCACACATCCATCCTACACTCTACGCAGCACTTCGTCTTGTTGGCTGCGTCTTTGTAGATGTGGACCAACTCGACACTGTACTACATGCCATTTCCACTTCCACCCCGACCCCTATTTATAATATATATATATATAGACTGTATTTATTTCTCTACAAGCAACCTACCTTATTTTTATTTCTCTTTTGTTTCCTGCTATTAAAAAGAAAAAAAAAGACTAAAATAGAAAAGATAACCCTTGTCTTGCAGGTACCAGGTCTTGCAAATAGCAAGGCCAGTTCTTTTTGGAAACCCTAAGTTGGCTCAAAGCTAAGAACAATTTGGCTCAAAGCCAAGGACCTGATTTTGAGAGTGTGCCTCAAGGACAAGCTTATCAAAAAAAAATCTTAAAAAGAAAAAGAACCAAAAAAATAATAAACGAACGGAAGAGATGCATTTTAAGAAAGTCGTAGAAACTTCTTTACCTTTAATCCCCGCCTCCCTGAGATCGACCTTGGGCCTAAAAGTGACCAAGATAAAATTAAGTACGCCAGGTAAAAAAAAAATTTTGTGAAAGATGGTTAGACTCGATTTAGGTTAACTACTATACTCACTTCAACAATAATTTCACCATATTAACAAAACCTATTCGAGTCCTACCACCATAGAACATTCATTAGCTACCCAATTTCCATTAAAGCTACTGATCAACAATTCAGTGAAAAGAAAGTGTGTAGACGCTTTAGACTTAAAGTTTCCTTAAATCAGAGGGTAGGTTGATAAGTCGTGTACTTATCACCCAAACTTACTTAATCAAATTACAATAAAATTAAGATGGCAAGGACTTGAAAAATAAATGCACATTTTAGTGGATACACAGGCTAATTAAGTTCGAAGACCTGAAGGGTCTTTGTGTTCAGATGCTAATGTAATATTTCCTAAGATTTAAAAGTCCTAATGTCCAAATATCCCTTCAAAATTCAAATTTTTTTTTGTGTACATTTAAGAAGAGAAATACAATTTACAGGAATTTCACAGAGCTGACAAAATGATTCAGAAATGAATCCACCCCCATTCCAAGCTGATGCAATGTCCACATTGAGAAAAAGAGACATGAAAGAAAGGGTAGAGTATGAAAGATATCACCTGAATATGAAGCTTGGGTTAGCTTTGTGCCATATGTACAACTTCTGAGTTTAATGCCATCAGCTAGGAGAAGTCTAGCCAAGGAAGTCACAATATTGCTTGAGCAACCATGTCTGAGATGGGTTCAAGAAGAGTACGATCAATAACAGGCATCAGATATTGACCATTGAGTTTAAATGTGTTACCCGTCTTTGGGTCACAGATCTGAATGGCCCCATTTAGAAAAATCTAGTCGATAATGAATGGGTCATTCCATTTTGATCTAAGTTTACTGGAAAAGAGCTTAAGTCGACAATCGAATAACCAGACCTTCTGGTTCGGCTCAAAGCTCTTGCGGGAAATCAATTGATCATGTAGAGCTTTGGTCTGAGCCTTGTAGATCTTGGCATTCTCATATGCATCATTTCTAAGCTCTCCCAACTCAGATAGTCGGAGTTTCTTCGTCTTCCCAGCTAAACTCAAATCTAAATTTCATTGCTTGATTACCCAGAATGCCCTATGTTCAATCTCTATGGGTAAATGGCATGCCTTTCCATACACCAAACGAAACGGAGACATGCCGATGGGCGTTTTATATGCCGTACAGTAGGCCCAAAGAGTGACCTCAAGGTTTTGAGTGCAGTCCTTGCGATCAGGCCTAACCATTTTCTGCAGAATATTCTTGATATCCCAATTAGAGATCTCAACTTGTCCATTCATCTGAGGATTGTATGGTGTGGAAATTCGGTGATTAACCCCGTATTTAGCCAACAAATTACAAAATTGGGCATTAGTAAAATGAGTGCCACCATCACTAATGATAGCCCTCGGAATCCCGAACCTGCTGATGATGTTTTTCTTAACAAAATCAATGACCACCTTGTGGTCATTGGCTCGGGTGGGAATCGCCTCAATCCATTTGGACACGTAATCAACAGTGACAATAATGTACTGTTGTCCAAATGAAGAAAGAAAGGGTCCCATGAAATCGATGCCCCAAACATCGAAGATTTCGACAGGAAGAATTGGGTTTAGGGGCATGATATCTCTCTTAGTTATGCTCTCGAGTGCCTGACATCGAGAACACGACCTTGAGAAATCCTGGGCATCCTTGAATAAAGACAGCCAATAGAAGTCAGATTGCGAAATCTTTGCAGCTGCTTTTTCTTGGAGAAATTTCCACCACACGCAGATGCATGGCATAATATTGAATTTGTTCTCTAGAACACATCGGCGAATAATCTGATCAGAGCCGATGTGGTACAGTTCAGGGTCCTCCTAGAAGTAGTATTTGGCATCAGATTTGAGTCTATCCCATTGTTGCTTGGACCAATCCTGGGGATTTGACCAATGGTCAAATAATTAACAATGTCAGCAAACCACAGGGTTTAGAAACCTGAAACTGTAAGGATGGTTTCGTTCGGAAAAGTATCAGCAATCAGGACGTCTGGATGAGAAGAATCACTTAGAAATCTCGACAAATGCGTTGCCTCCACATTTTGTACCTTGGATTTATCTTTGATTTCAAGGTCAAATTCTTGAAGCAGAAGAATCCAACGAATAAGTCTGGGTTTGGCATCCTTTTTGGCCAAGAGATGTCTCAAGGCCGAGTGGTCGGTATAAATGATGACATGAGACCATAAGAGATAAGCCCTGAATTTTTTGAAACCAAATACTACAGGTAGTAATTCCTTTTCAGAAACAGTGTAATTCCTCTAGGTTTCATCCAGAGTTTTACTAGCATAGTAGATGACAGAGGGCTTCCTGTCAACTTTCTAACCCAAAACAGCCCCGACCACATAACCAGAAGCGTCGATCATGACCTCAAAAGGGGCTATCTTGACTGGTGGTTGCAACATCAGAGCACAAGTGACTACTGTTTTTAGGAAATCAAATGCCTTACGACATGATTCATCGAAAACAAACGGCGTTTCCTTGGCTAGAAGATTGCTCAAGGGACGAGCAACCTTCGAGAAGTCCTTGATGAATCTTCTATAGAATCCCACATGACCAAGAAATGATCAAATTTGTTTAATAGATGTAGGAGGGGGAAGTTCAGCAATAGCATCAACTCGAGCTTTATCCACTTCAATTCCCTGTTTAGAGATTACATGACCTAAGACAATGCCTTCTTGTGTCATGAAATGACTCTTTTCCCAGCTAAGGACCAATCGTGTTTTGATACATCATTTAATAATCATTTCTAGATTAGCTAGAGAAGAGTCAAACGATTCTCCAAAAATGAAGAAATCGTCCATGAAGACTTCCATAAACTCTCCCACCATGACAGAGAATATGGTTAACATACACCTTTGAAAAGTCGTAGGTGCATTGCATAAACCGAAAGCCATCCTACGGAAAGTAAGGGTTTCGTAGGGACAGGTGAAAATATTTTTTCCTAATCCTCAGGATCGATAAAAACTTGGTTGTATCTCGAGTAGCCATCAAGAAAATAGAAGTACTTCTGCCCGACTAATCTTTCCAAGATTTGATCAATGAAAGGCAGAGCGAAATGATCCTTTCTCGTGGCCGTGTTCAGCTTCTTGTAATCTATACGAACCCTCTAAGAGGAAGCTAAATGAGTTGTGATAGATTCTCCTCTCTCGTTAGTCACAACGGTAATCCTAGCTTTCTTGGGAACAATCTACACAGGAACTTACCTAGGGACTATCAGAGATTGGATAAATAATTCCTGCATCGAGCCACTTAATAATCTCCTCTTTTACCACTTCTCGCTTATTTAAATTTAATCTCCTACGCATTTAGCGACAAGGGCAGGATCCATCTTCCAAGAATATTCTATGATTGCAGTAAGATGGCTCGATCCCCCTAAGGTCATGAATGGTCCAACCAATTGCATCCTTGTGTTCCTTTAGTACCTTAATCAATTTAATCTCCTGCACCTTTCTAATTTAGCACTGATAATCAAAGGGAGCATCCTCTGTGGTCCTAAAAATTGATATTTCAAATTCTCAAGCATTCGTTTCAGCTCAAGCAAGGGCTGGTTGAGGATTGAAGGTAAGGAAGATGTTGATGACTCATCAAGATGAAGAGGTTGAGAGTGAACAAAATCAATAACCTCTTCAGAAGATGGCAGGTCTGCTATAGAGGGTTATGGGTCCAATTCATCATCAAAGGAGGAACCTTTAATTGCAGAAACCATCAAACAAGTTTCGATGTTCACATTATCCTCCTCAAGTTCCTCAATAAATCCACAATCCTTAAATTTATTAATCGCTTTAAAAATATCCAATTTCATTCGTTGATCCCTAAAGGTGATTTCCATGCTACCGCTTTCACAGTTAATGTTGGCCTTAGCGGTAGTCAGGAACGGATGCCGCAGAATGATGGCCGTGTTCCACAGATTTTCGGGTACATCTATGTCAAGGACAAGGAAATCTATAGGAAAATAGAAATCCTTAACCTTAACTATAACATCTTCAATAATGCCTCGCGGATTTATGACCGAACAGTCCGCTAACTACAGTGTTGCTGAAGTCGGCCAAAGTTCACCTAATCCAAACTTCTCGTAAAGAGAAGTCGGAATTAGGCTGATGGATGCACCCAGATCCAGAAGTGCTCTATCAAAAGTGTAACCTCCGATTACACAAGAAATCAATGGAGCACTTGGATCTCTCTTTTTCTGAGGGAGGTGGTGTACGATAATAGAACTAGCCTGCTCCGAGAGTACCACCTTCCTCGGAACAGATTCTCTCAACTTATGCTTTTGTGTACATAAATCCTTTAAAAATCTCATGTAAGCCGGTATATGCTTGATAGTGTCGTGGAGTAGGATATTGATCTCAACATTCTTGAAAATATTTACAAGCTCCTCATTGCTATCAACAGACTTCTTCTTTGATTTGATCAAGGCTTCAGGAAAAGGAACATGAGTTAGATCTTTGGAATTAGGTTCCTAAGCCTTGATTTCTTCCTTAGAATTCTCCTTTCTCTCCTCAGGTTCTTCAGTATTCGGTAAATCAGAATAGTGTGGTTGTGGATCTGAGTTTTTTTACCACTCCACAAGGTAATCGAATTTGTGGATGCATATGAGTTTGGGTCTTTGGGAGGGTTGGGAAAGACTGAGGGGCTTGATTAGCCAAGAATTGTTGATGTGCAGAAGAAGAAGAAGAGGAAGGACCCTACTCAATCAACTGAGCATGTGCGTATGGGTCCCTCTGATTTCTGTACCCATGGGCTTGGTTGCTCGGATTCTAGATATTTCGTTGGTTGGGTACAGGTTGGGATGGTAGACATCCAGGTTGACGAGAGTTAGCTATGAGCCTGGTTTGCAAGTTGTCCAGCAAGGTTTTCATTTCCTGCATGAGCTAGAGCATGGATCCTTGCATCTCTACCATTTATCGGTTCAAAACAGCCTGCCCTACGGGTTGACGGGCATTCCAAGATGGCTGATTAACCTGATTTGGAGGCAACTGAGTATACACATGACCTTGACCCATTGGTCATTGCGGAGCATAGTTGCTAGGTCAGAATTGGGTATGTTGCCCCAGGTTTCTCCAAGAGAATTTAGGGTGGTTTTTCCAACTTGGATTATAAGCATTAGAGTAGGGGTTGGATCTAATATTCTCCTGTACTGAATATACATCCTCATAGGGTGAAGATGGAGAGAAATAAAGGGAAGGATCAGAAAAATTGGGATCAAAAGCCCTAGTTTGGAACCCGTGGGGTTCCAAATAATGTTGACTTGCAGGTTGAGCTGCATCGAGTTGATTCACGACCTCACGTCCAGAATGAGCTCGCAACGAATGGAATCCCAAATTCTAGGATTGAGTGGATTGAGAGTTCATTGAATTTCCAGCCATCTACTCTTCCATTCTCTTAGCAACCAAGTCCACCTTATCAAGTTTGTTACGAACAAATTCCATATCAAATGAATGGGGTCATGGACTTTATTAACATTTGATCTGGGATGCTAGGACTAGTTAAAAGTATCCATGCAGGCATGATTGATTGAATTCTCGCTCATTTCCTCAAACAAATCATGTGCACTATCTACATCTTTGTTGAGGAAATTGCCTCCGCAAGAAGCATCCACGTTGTTTCTGAGTTGCTCAGTCAACCCATGGTAGAAAATCTGCACGAGTTGCCATTACAATACCTCGTGTTGAGGACACCTCCGCAATAGATCCTGGAATCGCTCCCAGGCCACATGAAACTACTCTCCCGGCCGCTGGGTAAAGGTAGTGATTACCTATCTCAAAGCATTGGTACCTCCGACAGGGAAGAATTTCCTCAAAAAGGCCGATTTCAACTCATTCCAAGTTGCAATTGGTCTTCCTATAGTCCTGTACCAATGAGCGGCTTTATCCCTAAGAGAGTGGGGAAGAGCCTCATGATCATTTGCTCCTCATTCATGTTTCACGCATTGGTGGTCTGGACCAAAGTGGTCAAGTCCTCCAAATGCTAAAACGGGTCTTCAGAGCCAAGCCCATGGTAATGTTTGATCAGGCTTAACACCTAGGGCTTGATTTCTACATCTTCGGCCTGAATCTGCATGCTCGGACATTCCCCGTAATTTGAAGGATCATAAAAATCCTTTAAGGGCTGAGCACCTAGCATTCTCTAGAACCATTCATGCATTCTCTGCATTTGTTCAAGCTACCTTCAGAATTCCTCCTATGGATCCCGAGGCAGTGGAGGCTGTTGATCGGCCATAGGATCAATTTGACCAAAATCGAATTTATGCCTCCTAGAATACTCTAGTGGTCATTTGAATCTACGTTTCAATGACTATCTTCCCAGCATAAACTAGAGAAAGGTCAAAAGGACTAGGGATAAGGACACTCCAGCACAACAAAACAGGCCTATCCATAAGTAGGGTAGCCTAAGGATCTACAAACTCCCAAAACCTACCTTAATCTTATAAACTATTTACTCTACTTGTGTCTGCTCAATCCAACCAGTTAGAAGGGATTGGGGAGAAGGTTCTTCCTTCGCCTTGCGCCTCCAGTTCCTAGTGTACCGCCGAGATGCGGTCTTTTGATGCTACTCCCCTTGCTAGACATCTGATTAATCAGTGTAAGTAGGTTAATCTGAACAATTCCAGACTAGGCCCTGAAGAGCAAATTAGTCCTTAAGGACAACATGTACTCGATTTTATTGAGGGCTGGGATTATAGTGCTTATGGAATGTGATTGACAATTAAAATGGGTTGTGCCCTTAATGATTGATTGAGTATTGTGCAAGTGCGTGCACGACCAGGGTTTTTAAGCAAGATTATTTGTGATGTGTAGATTTTAATGTTCAAATCTTGCTTAAGTAGCTTTTAGGGTTTAAAATTAGGTTGAGTTCAATCAAGTTTGAGGCAAAGTAGGTTTTCAAGCATGGGTGAAGATTGCTTTCCTTTAAAACCAGAAAAAAAGTAGAGTGCCTGGTATGAACCAAGATTGGAAACCCTAAGAAGAAGCTACTTGATGAGTTGATTTTAGGTTGAGTGGTGCGACCCAAACAACTCAAACAACTGGTCATAACTTTACCACTAGATTAGGCAGACAAAAATCGTTAACCTAGAATGATTTCTACTCTTTTATGTGTTGATTTGTGTGTACCAGTTCTGCAGATCATAACTTGGTTAAGTAGAAGCAAATAAAGTATGTTAAGTTCCTTGAATGTGGGTGTATGTTGTGTGTATGTTGAAAATTACCCCACAAAATTATCTTTTTGTTTTTTTTATATAAGCGAGGGTGAAATGAGTGTGAGTGGAAATCCCAACAACCAAACTATTCCTAGGATTTATGCAAACACCTAGGTTAATTAGAATTTGAATTTAATATGACAAATGAAATATATGGATGGGGAAGAATGGGGAGCACTTACAGTCATCTTCAACTGCACTTTACTCCGATCTACCGCTTGACGATTCCCTGATGGAGGTTTCTGCAACACAATAGACACAAGAGAAAGCAAGTTAGAAGACAATAAAGTGCGTGAAATAAGAAAACAAGATCGAAAATTGTTGCCTCCTCAGCAATGACACCAAAATGTTGAAATGACGAAGTATTACGCTATCGAATTTCATTTTGAAAACTTGTCGTTGTAGTTTGAAAAGTGAAGAACTCAGGTTCAACAAATACAATTTATACCAGAATGGAAATCCCGGGTCGAACTCAGGGAGGCTATGTTGATCCAAATTCACAATTATATTTTTTGTCTGTCTTTGATAAAGAGTGGAGTAATTACAATGAAATGAAGCACAATAAAAAATCAAAGAAAGAGAGAGAGAGAAAACATCCACTTGATACATCAAAATGTCCATATAACTAAGCAAAAAATTACACTAGAAAGCAGGAAAACTATTACAACTAGAAAGAAGGAAAATTCTACACTAGAAAGTAGGAAAAAGGAATGAGAAAGAGAAGTTATCCTCCTCGACAGTCACTTGGAGAACAAGTTGGATGAGACGACGCCTGGAAGAAGAATGGAGCGGGAAGAAGGAGGTCGAGGCAGGAAGAATGGAAACAAGGCAGCATATCATCGTCGTCATGGGATCTGCTTCCGTAATGGGGGCAAAAAATTGACTTTATCTCTTAAGGAGCATCCCAGGTGTGGGACAAGCTTCTCTTGAGCTTTGGAGAGGGGGAGAAGAGAAGGAAGGGATGAGAAATTCATCTGGAAAGGGTCTCCTTTTATAGTTGCAAGGAGTGAAGGCATTTTGGTCATTACATGTCGAAAAACATTAATTCAGGACCTTTAGCGACGAATAAATCCATCACTAAAGGCATGAATGTGGCCTTCGTGGGTAGCACTCGTGCGCCCGCTCGCGTCCTGCACCTCAACACACTCCCACATGCATCAGATTGATCGAACGGCTGAGAGCACTCCTCGCAGCACCTCAACCGCGTGCCTTGCGTATGAGATCTCACGTCACACGGGGCGTCAGATAGAGCGTGGGCACTATCGGCCGCACGGCGCCATTAGATCTTCCTCGCACGACTGATCATGGCTGCTCCAATTTGAGGTGTGCGGAGGCTCGATCCAGCACCTCCTGACCTTATTAAGGTGCTCGATCAACGCGCTACGGGAGCGTTTGTATCCAACTCACAACTCAAGTGCACGCACCTCGCAGGCATTGGATCTTGATCCAACAGTGGAGAAGTGCTGGCTAGAAGTGCTTCAACCAGTGCGTGCGGCTGATTGGGAGGCCAAGATGGCACCACTCAAAAGATGGACGGCCAAGATGGCACCACGTGGTGCCATCTTGGCCGTCCATCTTTTGAGTGATGTAGATGGTGCCACGAGTATCAGATTGGATCGATTTTCACGTCGTTATGCTGTGATCGACAATCCAAACCCATCCATGTAGTCGGATTTGTCGTCTGAAGTGTGGATTCACACCATCTTGGCCCTTGCACTTCTAGGGTTCCTCAGTCTCTATTTGATGCTACGGATATCCGATTAGGGAAATCTTAGAGTCGTTGAACTCCACTCGTCGCTCTGATTAGATCTGTACAGTTGGATCTTCCATCCAAGGCCCTGATATTAAGTCGCCCTGCTCCTGACCATTAAAAGAGAAAATTTACCTCCATTTTATTCAGACTAATCTAAATACAAAATGATGCATGTTATGCAATATTTATAGTATGTAATGCAATTCTATGCTTAAGAACATGCATAAATAGACATTTTATGTAATATAAACTTCTTTACATCAGCCTAATCTTGGCACCGAAAAGGAATGGATAGAACAAGTGTATTTCTGACCTTTGACACAACTATGCTCCTTCAGCCGAGGACTCTATGAAGGATGGTCGTAACCAATAAGCTCTATGTTGTATTTCAACGGGAAGGTGGCACTCTTTTCTGTACATACTATGGAAAGGAGACATGCACAGGGAGTTTTATAGGCTGTTCTGTAGGGCCATAGACCATCATTAAATTTTTTCAACCAATCCTTACAGTCGAGCCTGACAGTTTTTTCTAGAATTTATTTAATCTCCCTATTAGACACTTGAACTTGTCCACTTGCTTGGGGATGGTAAGGTATCACTATCATGTGGCTGACTCCCAAATTTTGGAGTATTCTTATGAAGTACACATTCTAAAAGTAAAGTCCTCTATCACTGATGATAGTACTTGGGCACCCGTATCGAGAAACAAAATTAACCCTAACAAAATCCAAGACCACATTATGGTCATTGGTCCGCATGGGTATGGCTTCTATCCATTTCGATACATAGCCCACAGCCACAAGGATGTACTCATATCCGAAGGACACAAGAAAGGCATCTATGAAGTCAATGCCCCAAATATCAAAGATCTCAACAGGGAGAATGAGTTGCTACGGCAACTCATCCCTTTTTCCATTGGTTCCCATCTGCTTGCAACGTAGACTTAGGCCTACATGTGTATGTGCATCTCTGAATAATGTCAGCCACCAAAAGCCAGAGTGAAGAACTATATGGGCAATCATTTTCCCACTAAAATGCCTCCACAATGGTGGTCATGGTAGAAACTTAGAACACTTCTTTGTTCTTTGTCAAGGACGCAATGGCTGAATAAGTGGTTAGGGCCTATTCTAAAAAGCTCAGGTTTCTCCCAATGATAAAATTTAGCGTCGGTAAGGAACTTATCTCACTTCTGCTTGTCCCAAGTGCTGGGGGTTATGCCCAAGACGAGATAGACCACTATGTTAGTGAACCAAGGAGTTTTGGCCTGCACAGTCATTAGAGACTCATCAGGAATGGTCTCTTGGACATCGCTAGTAAGGGTTGATGCAGCAATAGGGATCCTGGATAGATGATCTACTACCACATTCTCAACTCCTTCCTTATCTTTTATTTCTAGTTCAAACTCTAGGAGTAGCAGAATCCAACATATCAAATGAGGTTTGGTGTCCTTCTTTGCATGAAGGTGCTTTAAAGTAGAATGATCAGTGAACACCACAACCTTGGATCCCAACAAATAAGATTGAAACATTTCTAAAGCAAACGCTATAGCAAGAAGTTCCTTTTTAGTGACTATTCTATTTTGCTGAGGATCCGTAAGGGTCTTGCTGGCATAATGCAAAGCATGAGGTTTTCCATCAACCCTTTCACTTAAGATCACTCCCACTGCGAAATCAAAAGCATTGCACATCAGTTCAAACGGGAGGATCCAATCTGGTGCTTGGAGAATCGACACGGTAATTAGTGCTTTCTTCAAGACTTGGAAAGCCTCGCCACATCTGCATCAAAATCGAAGGAAACATCCTTCGTTAACAAGTTGCAGAGTGGCTTAGATATTTTACTGCAATTTCAAATGAAGCGCCCATAGAATCCAGCATGGCCAAGAAAAGATCTTACTTGACGAACATTAGTGGGCAATGGAAGTTTAGAGATGGATTCAATTTTGGTTTTATCAACCTCTAATCCTCTTGCAGAAACTACATGCCCCAAAACAATAGATTGCTAGACCATAAAGTAGCTCTTCTCCCAGCTAAGCACCAGCTTTGCCACTTTGGAACAGGTTAAGACTTCATCAAGGTGTAAGAAGCATAAGTCAAACGATGAGCCGTAAATAGAGAAATCATTTATGAAGATCTCTACAAACTCATCGATCATGCTTGAAAAGATAGCAATCATACATCTTTGGAATGTGGCAGGAGCATTACATAACCCGAATGGCATTCGGTGGAATGAAAATGTGCCATATGGACTCATTAGGGTTGTACACTCCTGATTGTCAGGGAAGAAAGCTATCTTATTATACCTAAGGTACCCATCAAGGAACTAAAAATACTTATTCCCTACCAGTTTTTCCAAAATCTGATCAATAAACGGTAAGGGGAAATGGTCTTTCTGCGTAGCCATGTTCAAATGGCAATAATCAATGTAGACCCTTCAGCCAGTTGAGGGCCTAGTGGTTACCAACTCTCCTTGGTCGTTTTCTTCCACAATGATTCTTGCCTTTTTGGGCACCACATGTATTGGACTGACCCATTTACTGTCTGAAATGGGATAGATAATTCCTACATTCAGTCATTTCAAAATCTTCTTTTTAACAACCTCACGCATATTTGGGTTGAGCCTTCTTTGTATGTCTCGAAAGGGCTTCATAGGCTTGTCTGTGTAAATATGATGCATGTAGTGGGAGGGGTCAAAATCGTTAATGTTAGCCATTGACCAAGCAATAGCTTCCTTGTGCCTTTGTAAAGACTCGATCAAGGCTCCCTTCTGCAATTCAGTTAATGCAGACAAGATAATGATTGGGAGCGTGTCGTTAGGGCTAAGGAAAGAATACTTCAAAGTGCTCGGGAGGGGTTTAAGGTCCAACTCAGGAGCCTTTTGCATTGAGGGTATAAATGGAGATGTCCCTGCCTCTGGCGGGGGATCTACCTTCAGGGTCCAAGGTAGGGATAGAGACTCTGTGTGTACTCCTAGCAGCTCTTCTATTTCAAGCATATCCCCTTCAGTTTCTTCTATAGTCAGTGGATGGTCCTTAGATATGACCTTTTGAAGGGGATCTCTACAAAAGAGTGTTGGAGTAGTCTCTTTGATGATTTTATCAACTACCTCAATCTGAGAACAATCTTCAAATCTGGATTTCCTGTAGGTATCAAAAACATTCAATCGGATCTTCTTATTCCCAAAGCCCATTTTAATTACCCCTGATCTACAATTTATAGAGGCGTTGGCTGTGACTAAGATGGGGCATCCTAGGATAATGGATGGCTTGGTGGGCTTATTAGATGGGTCAATATCAAGCATGTGAAAGTCAACAAGGAAGAAGTCCTCCACTCTCACCAGGACATCTTCCAGTAATCCCCGTGGTGTCTTAAGAAATCTGTCTGCGACTTAGAGGACGACTAGACTAGGCTTTAAATTTCCTCCTCCCAAGAGGTCATAGATAGAGCTCGGTAACATGTTCAGCCTCACACCCAGATCTTGCAAAGCCTCGTCAATGTGTTTTTTACTGATAACCACTTAAATATACAGGGCCCCTGGGTCTTTCATTTTGGGGGGTGTTCCATGATGGACTACCGTGGTAACATGGTCAGGCAATATGACCTTAGCATGGACCTATCTCCTAAATCGACGCTTCTAGGTGCACAGGTTCTTCAGAATCTTGTCATAGGATGAGTGAAAGAGCGATCTTTGTTTTTGTTGAAAACTTTAACATAAAATGTCATGTCATTGTATTTTGCTGCATGGTAGAAATCTCTTTTCAAAGATATTTATTCTAACCACGAAAATAGTTAGGTCATCTCCACAGGGAGGAATCAGCCTATAAAAAAAATTATTAATGATGCATCAAGTATTCATGAATCTCAATAAATGTGCATATTAATTCGAGCAATTCATTTTCAACATAAGTTATCATTCTATGTTATTAATCAAGATATAGGTGTTCACATACAAAATCACCACTATATAAGATTCCATCACTAATAGTGATCTTCGTAATAGCAAATAATGTCTATATTAATCTCCTACCCAATAGCACCCTTTAAATATAACCAATATCCCATGTTTTATGTCATTCATAAGAAGAACTCAATCTTATGTAATTCAAATAAAAGAGAGTGATGTCCATGCAAATTTACTGTAATATATTAATTCAATAAATAAGTGAATAATAGAAGCTGCAATGGCATGTGTTGTAAATTCTAATTGGGCCTTCACTGTAGTGAAACAGGGAATGGTTCCCCTGCTTGTTGCCATTCGTGGAGGGGGGCTTCCCAACCATGAAAAGCTCGGTGGAGGTGCTCTGACTTAAGGGCCTCATGACAATGCTGGCAGAGTCGACGGAAAGGGCCGGAGGTGGCCGATCAGCAGAGGGGAAGCTCAATGGTGGCAGGTCTCCAATGCACGTGCATGGGCTATCGACGATGGCTCTGGTGGCGTGGGACGTCGATGGGGGTCAAGGCCAGCACTTTGGTGATCTCGGCAATGAGGGACATGGCCAACTGTGGTGGTTGTGAACGATGATGGTCGGCGAGACTTTGGGTTCCATTGGTGGAGTTGCTAGTGGTGGTGCTGAAAATGGAGGTTGAAGAAGAAGAGAAAAAGTGAAAGATGTTAAGGGAGTAAGTGGGTGGTGGCTATGGTGTTGGTGGCGATGGTGGGCATGTTGTTGGTGGTATGTTGCTAGGGGGAAGGTCTACTAGAGCTGGAGGGCGATGGGTGATGGTGGAGTTGATGAAGGTGATGGATGTAGTGCTGTGAGGGGTGATGGTCATCGGGTAATAGTGGTAAGGAGCTGGTTGTGGTGGATGTGGTGATGGGGTGGTGATGGGTCGTGCACTGTCACCACACAGCCTCTTGCAGTAGCTGAGGTGGAGATCGACATGCACGCTTCAATCACAGTGTATGCGCATTCCACATTACACGTGGGATGCATGGTGGCAGAGTGAAGAAGATGTAGATGCCTCCTCGGGAAAAGATATATCTTCTCCAAGTGGTTTCTTTGTTGCGATTCTCTCTCTCGCATTCTATTCTCTCCCGAGAACTCTGTCCTTCTACAACAACAGCAGTGCGGCAGTGGCTTCAGAGGTAGTGTCGTATGCGAAGAGGAATCTTTGTGAGAAAGATGTGGTGCATTTTGTCAACATCATCAGATGTCCAGAGTAAGCTCTGGACGTCTTAAAATTGAGATTTGGCTACCCATGATTCCTGCAATGCATTTAATTATCTATAATATGAAAAAAACTTTGCAAATATAAATTATAATCTGTGCATTTTTTTATAATCAAATGCAAATATTAATATACTGTAAAATGTATGAACTAACCAACTTAGGCTAAAAATTAGTCCAATAAATTGGACTCATTAAATACCCCCACGCCAAAGGTAGCTAGTCCCTAACAAAAATGCAAAATGATGGAAGTGACCAAAAGATTTCTACTTTCCTTATTCTAAAGATTTAGAGGTCAAAACAAATGTGTGGTGATAGTAACCTATGTAATGGATCTAGGTGAAAACCAACCTATATTTAATGTTCGTAATTAACCCTTAGTAAACATTTTATTAGGATAGGCAACTACTTTCCTTGTCGATAAAGCCGAAAATAATCTGTAATTTGACCTTAGATTTCTGGCTTAGGTGGGAGACACTTAGTAAAATGGATTTATATTTGGTGGCTCGTACTCATCTAGTGCTACCTATAGTTTAGCATTGTAGACTCTAGATCTCTTGACTATCAAACAAGTCAACCCTTAGAAAGGCTGAAAACTGTGCTCTCAAAGTGTTCCTTTGTGCTCACTCACTCTCTCTTTTCTTTTTCTCTTTCTTCCTTGTTTCTTTTCTAAGATCACATATCTTACCAGTTTTTTGTAAATGTACTAATTATTTAGTGGCCTCACATGGCATTCACACTTCAAGCCCTAATAACCCTTTAACTAAGTTAGAACTCCTCAGCTAGTATCCGAGTGATCAGAAATACTAAAACGTAAGCATGGGTCATATTTGGTGGATCGCAACGGGTGTTTTTGTTATTGCCACAAAAACATCAACATATAACAGAAAAAATAACAAGATGAAACTCCAAACTCAGACTCTTTTCCTTTTTTCTCTCTCTATTTTTTTCTCTAAATATAAATATTTCCCTCTTTTCTCTCTCTTCCTCTTCTTTTTCTTTCTTTTTTCCTTCAACTACTAACACAAAATGATGCATACTTTTATTTATGAGGAATTATTAGGAATGATGATGGTCAAGAGGATATTGTGTGGCTTATTTGGTGGAAATGTCTACACTCGGCACTGGGAAAGGATGGATAGGACAATCATATTTCTGACCTTTGACATTACTACCCTCCTTCTGCCGAGGACTCTATGAAGGACGGTTGTAACCATCCACCATAGTCATTGTTTTATTAGAACTCAATCTTTGTGTATTTGACTTATTTGGTGACTCTCAGGAATTCACATAATGTTTGCACATAGGAACAGAGATTGAAAACTATGTCAAACTCTGAAATATGATCATCTAATTATCCAGAACTTAAGAGTCTTTGCACTAGACTTAGCGCACCAGTAGTCTCTCTAATTTCTTCTCATAAATATGAGGTGGATTTTATAGAAGATTATATGCCTAACTGTCTATTAACTATCCAAGGGTTCAGTAGACTAAAAATGCTTATTGGTTTTCTTCAATCTCCACATTGTAAAATTAAAATAGGGCTAGAAAGGAAGGAAATCACGTGATGAAGGTGTTATTCTGGACGTTGGGTTGCCTCCCAACCAATGCTGCATTTTCTTTCAGTAGCCTGACTTATAGGGAACTTGTAAGTTTGAATCCAGATGGAAAGAGCTAGGCCTTAAAAATATGCGTAATATCATGGTCCTAGATAAATGGTAGCCATGGATGTTGGTGAGCTGATGATGGAGCGTCATTCCAAATGCTCGTCAGAAGATATAACAATAGAGAACCTCGTTGGCTACCTGGGGATGTCTAGGAATAATAAAAGGAACATGGGAAAAGACCTACCGAAGCATGAGTAGAGGATAACAAGGGTCCTCTAAAGTAGGAAGGGTTTTAAATGATAAAATCATAATAATTTCACACCCTTGAATGGTGAGACTAAAAGTACAAGCATCAATCCACACTTGCCATTCTACCTGAGGATGTATTGGCCTGATGTTCTCCCTAGAAAGAATGTATATGAGCAGAGACCTATGGAAAGGATTGGTTAGGGAGTGTAATGGTTGTTTGTGGTGTTGTGAAATAATGGTTAAGTCCAAGGAGGGCTTACTTTGTGTTAAGTCCAACAATTCAGATTCTGTATTATTATCCCAAACAGTTGTAGAAAAATTCATGTCACCCTAGCTATCATTAATGATCGAAGTCATATTTTCACCTTCCAGTATATGTGAATCAATAGTGGACTCCAAATCTAACACCTTTCATGGCAAGGTCGAAACAACAAAATCATTATAATTAATTTCATCCCTGAATTCTTTTGATTCATTTAAAATTTTGTCGGGTTGTATATGTGTTTCACTAGTAAAGGGAGGAGTATCCACAGTTATTTCCAAAGAGGAACAATCTTAATGTTATGTAGCAAGCTTATATCACTCAATTATTTATTCTCCTCGGGGCATAAAACCTCATTTGATACATATAATCCTTGAGAGTCTCTCTTAGGCTTCTCAATCTTGTGTTCATCTTCTTCCAACATCAACTCCCTATCTTCTCAATTCTCGGGAGGATGACTTTCAAAATCAAAAGAAGGGAGGAGTCCGGATTGCACCGAATCATTTATATCCTCAGGGGGTAAGTCCTCGAATAACACATAATCCCCTCGAGATTCACTCCAAATTCTAAGTCCAGGTTCCACCATTGGGTCCTCATCCTCCTCTAGAATAGACTCTTGGTATCCCTGAGACCAAAAGTGATCTAATTCATTCTCCATTCCCTTAGTGTTACCTACATTAGGTATATGTAAATCCTTAGGAAGTTGCAAGGGAGGTGTTGGCTCCCTAGGTGGAGGATCAGGATTAGGCTTACTAAAGGTAGAATGGGATTCCGCCACATGATCAATCGGGGAAGTGGTCGGGCCCGGATAGGTGTGTTAATATGGTGATTTTATCGTTGAGGTGTGTACAGTGGTTAACCTAAATCAAGCCTAACCATCTCTTTACAAAATTTTTTAACCTGGCCTACTTGATTTTATCTTGGTCACTTTTAGGCCCAGGGTAGAACTTAGGGAAGTGGGGTTACAAGTCAAGTTTCTATGCCTTTCCTACAACAAATCTCTTCCGTTCGTTTATTTTGTTTTTGGTGTTTTTTCTATTTAAGATTTTTTTTTCTGATAATCTTGGTCCTTAAGGCACACCCTCAAAAATAGGTTCTTGGCTTTGAGCCAAATCAGGGTTCCAAAATAGGTCTTACTATTCGTAAGACAGAGTACCTGCAAGTCAAGGATTATCTTTTTTCTTTTATATATTTTTTTATCTTTTTATTGGCAGGAAAGAGAAGCAGAAATAAAGTAAATATAGTATATATATATATGTATAAAGGGGTGGGGGTGGAGGCGGAGACGGAGTGTAGCATGGTGTCAAGTCAATGATCGTCTAGAAAGACGCAACCAACAGGACGAAGTGTCACGTGTAAGGTAGATTGGTGGAAGATGAATGCGAACACGCTTTTTGTAGACGTGTATCGAGGAATATTACCAACTGGTGCAGATATTCCCGCGATACCACGTTTGGTAAGTAATGTGAAAAGAAAAAAATATATATATATGTATAAATGTAAATATATCTATATGTATATATATATATGGTTATAAATATATAGGTACATGTATGTAGTTATATAATATATATATGTGTATATATATATGTATATATATATATCTATATATATAAGTATACGTATAGATAGATATATGTATAGATCTATATATATATATGTATAAGTATGTATAAATAACTATATGGATGTAAATATACATATATATATATATACATATATAGTAATATATGTATATATATATATATATAGATAGATATGTATATATATATATATGTATATATAGTTATATAGATAGATATGTGTATATGTATGTATACATATATATATATATGTATAAGTAGGTGTGTATATATGTATATATATATATGTATCTATACCTATGCTTAGTTATATAGGTAAAAATAAATATATTTACATATATGTATATAAGTAGATGTAGATATGCAAATATATATGTATATATATATTTATATAAGTATATAGATATATATATATAGATGTATGTATGCTAATACATAAGTATAAAGATACTATTATATGTAAAGATATAAGTATATATATATATATGTATATAAATATATATAGATATAAATATATATATGTATATATATATACATATATTAGTATATAATAGTGTATAGGTGTGTGTGTGTATGTGTATTTGCAGAGAGAGAAGGAGAGTGTGCTGTGAGAGAGAGAGGGAGAGGGAGAGAGAGAGGGATCGCTTCTGCTGGAGTGAAGGAGCAGTGTTAAGTCGTCCGGAGCCCAGTGGCCGACGTCTGATGCACACAGCGCACCGCGCTGCACGTAGCCACGTGAAGAGGCGTGCGCTGGGAGGGAGTGAGGGCACGTAGAGGACCGCAACGCGCAGTGCCACACTGAGAGGCGTACATGGGCGAAAGGGTGAGGATGAAGGAGCTGGCGGGTGTGAGCGACACGAGCGCATGCAGACACGCGAGCGAGCGCTGGAGCGGCCGCAGGGCTGGACGTGCTCACGGGCAGTGGCTGGTAGCGGTGCGGCGGGTGATCGGATAAGTGAGAAGCTTACTGTTTACCCCACTATAGCCATAGTGTTCCGCAGATAGGCGTGAGTAGTGGCTACAGTGTATGGCTGAGCCGCGTGACCGCTTGCTGCAGGTGCTGTGAGTGCGGACGGCGTGGACATGGCTCGGCGCGTGCGTAAGAAGGTGCGCCGGTTGGTGGCTTGCCGGCGGGACGCCGCGACAGAGCACGCGGAGAGGGCTGCTGGCATGCACAGTTAAGGGCGAGGGCGACCTACTGCTTGCGCGGTGGCTTGTGGGTGTTGGCTGGGGTGCGCGGTGAAGCTTGACCAGCTACTGTAGAGGTGCGCGGTGGCTGGTTGCGAGCGGAAAGATGAGTGCAGTGAGAAGAGGCGGGGGCAAGGGCTCCTGCAGGCACATGCTAGAGGCGAGGGCAGCCAGCGGGTGTGCGCAAAAAGGGCTTTACGGCTGCTGCCGCCTTGCTGCTGCTGCTGCAGAGTTCGACCGGCTGCTGTGTGCGGAGCTTTGAGCTTCAATGCTTGAAGCTCCTGCTCTAATGGCTGAAGTGCTGGAAACGAAGAAGTCAGGGAGAGAACAACCACGCCCAATGGCTCTCTATTGAGCTAGGCAATGGTGGACTCACAGTGGTGGTTGTGCACCACTGTGAGGTGCTCCTGCCCGAGGAGTGGCTCCTCTAAGGAGGAGGTCCTGCATATGGAGGGACAGGGGAGGGGTCGGTGGCCTGGAAGGAGAAGCTGCTGTGTGTTGGATTTTTGGTGTGGAGGACCAGGCGTCCCCTGCAAGAAGAAGCCGAGCTCTTTTTGTAGAGCAAAGAGGCTTGCATAGCCATGCCCTGGCTGTGCATGGCTCAGCATGGCCGGCAAGGAGAGGCTACATGCGGCTGGTAGGGAGAGGCTGAGCAGGACATGGCGCGAAGAAGAAGAGGTTTCCATGCGGCCGCAGGAAGAGTTTCAAAGTCAAGTAGAAATAAAATAAAAAATGGTGAATTTTGCAAAGATGCACTTGAGGAAAAATGTTAATTGCAAGGCCATTTATTTACTCTCCTCCCCTCTCAATTAAATGCATGCATGCGTGTATTTTTACAAATGCGACTATGGAACCCTAATATGCACTGGTAATGTTAGGAAATAGCACAACACGGCACAATTGCAGGTGTATTTTTTCGGTGCAATCATACCCCCATGCCTATCTTTTGCTAGTCCCTAGCAAAACATTTTTTTGTAGTATTTAGAAATGATCTTAAGCTAAAGATTTCTTCTTGAGGCAACAAAGGTGTGTTTATTGTTGGATATTGTGAGAACCAATTGCAGAGAAGACTACTAGTACTTTAAGTCTCACATAACATAGATCATCTCTCGACTAACTAGGACTCTTGATATTTAAACCTTATGTACGATTACCAAGACCCAAGTGGTTTTTGCCATACTCGAGAGTTCAAGAGGTTATGGCTTGTGCATAGTGAAGGATCAAGACTGACCAGATGTACATTAAGACTCAAGCCCAGGGTTTCACAAATTTCTAAGTACAAGTTGGTCCCAGTTTTAGCTCATGTCTTCGGATGGCCCTTAAAAAGATGACGGAAAATTCAACTCACATTTTCTGACATTTGTGGCTCAAAGAAAATAGGGTATTTGCCTTGAAGAACCTTTTTTTTTTTTGTAGGAAGAAGACTTTACAGATATTTGTGAGATATACTGACTTATTTGTATCCTTTTTTTTTTTCGAAACACGTGTCATTATATCTCTTACAACATTATTTGGAGGAGCACACTTTTCTTTTTTGGTGGGGGAGTTTCTTTTTGGTGGAAAGAGTTTCTCCTAAACACAAGATTAAAACTTGGGATAAAAAGTCTACCTGCGCGCATTGGTAAGGACTCCACCTTCCCTAATGAACCCTAGGGTTGGATCTTATGTTCATCTGGTCTTTCTTGATATGTGTAGTGTGAACCAAGTTTACTTAAACTCTCAAGTAGAAGCAAACCAACGAATCCTGCACTGGTGTCTCAGGTACAAGAATACGTCCTAAGTTAGGAGAGATTCCGATCTATCTTGTCAATGCTCAAGTGAATTAAGCCGAGCTTGAGCGAATAAAGCTTCTGTGGCCTGGAAAGTCTTCAAAACAATGGTTGAATATCCATAAACACTTATTATATTTTTGTTTCCACCTTTAGATCATTACTAAAAACCATTTTCATTTTTCATTTTTTTTATTTATATATATATAGAAACTGCATGATACCCTAAAATACCCAGATTCTAAGAATGCCTATCCTCCCCCCCATGCCAAACGATGCTATGTCGTCATATGCTTGCTGGGTAGTGTACAGGAAGGACGAAGGATCGGTTAACGAGACCTAAGGTGTAGGGTATACAGCAGGGTGGTAGGGTGGGTGGATGGTGGGTGGTGAAGTGAAAAGTGAAGTGAAAAGTGATGGTGGATGGTGAGTGTTGTTGGGGTGCCTCCCAACGAGCACTGAATTTAATGTCCCCAGCTGGACTCAGAATGAGGCAAAGAATTAGTTACCCTCCAGCAGGGCAACGGTTTCTCCAATGGGGGCAGGTTCATGAGTCAGATGGGGTTTCAAATGCTGCCCGTTGACCGTAAATTTATGCCCAGATTTGGGATCTTCAATCTCGACAGCCCCGTTGGGAAATGGTCTTGAGACCAGGAAAGGACCAGTCCAATAAGCGCCCAATAAGCGCCGGTAAACGATTCTATACATTGGCGACACAGGTCTGGGTCGAGGTTACATTGGCGAACTGCCCAATAAGCACGGTGCTCCAACTCCATGGGCAAATGACAAGGCTTCCCGTAAATGATTCTTTATGGAGACATACCAAGGGGAGCCTTGAAGGCAGTCCGATACGTCCAAAGTGCGTCAATTAGCCTGTCAGACCAATCCTTACAGTCAGGCCGATCCATTTTCTAGAGAATTTGCTTGATTTGCCAATTCGACACCTCTCCCTGGTCGTTCATCTGAGGATGATACGGGGATGCAATATGATGGTGGACTCCGTATTTCCTTCGAATTACCCAAAAAGATGCATGGGTAAATTGGCTTCCTCCATCCGAGGTAATGGCTCGAGGGATCCCAAAGCGCGCAAAGATGTGGTCTTTAACAAATCGGTTGGATATAACATGGTCAGTACGGCGCGCGGGAATAGCCTCGATCCATTTCGAAACATAGTCAACGGCTACGAGGATGAATTCGAAGCCGTTGGAAGGAGGAAAGGGACCCATGAAATCAATTCCCTAAATGTCGAAGATTTCTGCAGCTAGGATGGGTTGCAAGGGTATTATGTCACGACGTGATATTAACCCTAATGATTGGCACCTAGTGCAATGCTTGGCATAATTGTGTGCATCCTAGTGAAGGGAGGGCCAAATGAAACCACACTGCAGCACCTTGGCAGCAGTTTTCCTCCCAGAGAAATGGCCTCCGCAGGCCTGATCGTGGCAGAAGGATAACACACTGGGGAATTCGCTGTTTGGAATACAGCGATGGATGATTTGATCAGCACCTATCCGAAAAAGAAGTGCATTATCCCAGAAATACTACTTTGCTTTTTCCATGAGACGCTCGCGCAGGTTTTTAGGCCAGCCACGTGGAAGGGATCCAGAAGCAAGGTAATTGGCACTGTCGGCATACCACGGTACACTTGCC
Organism: Thalassia testudinum; assembly: GCA_037157565.1. NCBI lineage: Eukaryota > Viridiplantae > Streptophyta > Magnoliopsida > Alismatales > Hydrocharitaceae > Thalassia > Thalassia testudinum. The sequence continues at coordinate 73,789,245 of JAZHRO010000003.1, read as the reverse complement.
ACATTAATTGCCAATAGGTGCTCATTAGGAAAAATTTCATTGATCGGCAGAGTAAGTATAATATGGTCAGGGTCCAATCTGGAAAGATGATCAGCTACAACATTCTGGGCTCTGGCCTTATCACGGATCACAAAGTCAAATTCCTAGAGCAGAAGAATCCAACGAATCAGTCTAGGCTTGGCATCCTTCTTGTGGATGAGATGGCGAATGGCCGCATGATCAATGAAAACAATAACGTGTGAGCCCAGAAGGTAAGAGCGGAATTTCTCCAAGCCAAAGATGACCACCAGTAGTTCTTTTTCAGTGGTAGTATAATTACGCTGGGCCTCGTCCAACGTCTTACTAGCGTAGTACACCACAAAGGGGTGTCTATCGTGTCTTTCTCTCAGGATGGCTCCAACTGCAAGGTCAGAAGCATCACACATGAGTGCAAAGTTTAGGGACCAACCAGGCAACTAGAGAACAGGGGCCTTGGTGACAGCATTACGCAGCTGTGTGAATGCTCGTATGCAGTCGGGGCCCATATCGAAGGGTACGTCAGTTGATAGGAGATGAGTTAAAGGTCGAGAAATCTTGGTGAAGTCCTTGATGAATCTCCTATAGAAACCGACGTGTCCCAGGAAGGAGCGGATTTGTTTGACAGAGCTAGGCACAGGTAAATCAGCAATTATGTCAAGCTGAGCTCTGTCAACTTCGATACCCCTATCAAAGATGATATGTTCGAGAATAATTCCCTCATGCGCCACAAAATGACTTTTTTCACAAGAAAGCACGAGGTTTACATCAATACATCTCCTAAGGATACGAGTCAGGTTGGCAAGACATTCGTCGAAAGATGGTCCGAACATTGAGAAGTCATCCATGAAGACCTCAAGAAAGTCACCCACCACGTCATGAAATATCTCCAGCATACATCTCTGGAAAGTTGCTGGCGCGTTGCAAAGTCCGAACAGCATCCTTCTAAATGGAAAGGTGCCGAAGGGGTAGGTAAAAGTTGTTTTCTCTTGGTCTCAAGGGTCAATTGCCACCTGGTTATATCCTGAGAATCCATCCAGGAAACAGAAAAATTTATTTCCCGCTAACGACTCCCGGATTTGATTAATGAAAGGTAGCAGAAAGTGATCTTTCTTAGTTGCAGCATTGAGTTTCCTATAATCCACACACACTCTCCAAGATGTAGGAGTGTGCGTACGGATGGATTCACCCCTATCATTGATACGGATGGTCAGTCCTGCCTTCTTGGGTACCATGTGAATCGGACTCACCTAGGGGCTGTCCTGATCGGGTACATTATACCCGCATCTAGCCACTTAATGATTTCATGCTTAACGACCTCCCGCATGTTAGGGTTGAGATGTCGCAGTGTCTCGTGGGAAGGTCGAGCCTCCTCCTCCGTATATATACGGTGAGTGCAGAAGGAGGGGCTAATGCCAAATAAGTTTGATAAAGACCATCCAATGGCTGCCTTATGTTCCATGAGGACCTCAGTTTGCGCTCTTGCTCCCTGGTCAATTTTGAACTGATGATTATAGGGAGCATTTCATTTGTCCCTAGGGAAACATACTTAAGTGTATTAAGCAGCTCTTTCAGCTCAAGAGTGGATGGTGAAAGGTCTGGCATTTGTTGGGACGAGAGTGTCCCAAGTGGATCAGAAAATAAGTCAAGGAGAAGAAGTTGGCCCTTAGATTGGCCAAGAAGAGGGGCTTCTTGGATATATGGATCCGAAAGGGAATAGCCTCAGTGAGAAGTATGTGAGCTCAAGGTCCCAATGTGGATTTGCAAATCTACCTGATTTGGCGGGAAAGAAAGGGCAATCCGGCCTTCAAAAGTGTGGACTGGCGGTGAGTAGCCTAGATATGACTCAGACCACGAGGTATGGGAAGCGGAGAAAACCTCGTCAGAATTCTGGTCAGGAGAAGGTACGGGAATAGGGAGTGATGGGGGAATGTCACAATATGTGTTGGTCAAGCTGTCGACAATGTTTATAGGCAATCCGCAGCAGTCAAAATAGGTCCAAATTAGTCCGATACATGCGCTGATGGCCATGTCCTCATCAGACATGTCATCCTCGATGCAATCGCAATCAAAGTTCTTGGCTGCCTTGAAGATGTTAGGCTTGAGGTTTTCAGATCCAATGGCAACCTCAATATAGCCCGACTCACAGTCGATATGGGCATGGGCTGTGGCCAAGAAAGGTAGACTGAGGATGATCGGACAATCAGAAAGTGAGCTAAGAACTTCCATATCTGAAATAAGAAAGTCAACAGGAAAACAGAGACTGTTGACCTTAACCACCACATCTTCCACCACACCCTTTGGGATTTTGACAAAATGATCTGCCCACTGTAACGTAACAGGGGTGGGTTTCAGATTTCTCAAGGAAAATTTTTCGATCGTGATGGTCGGTATAAGATTTATGGAAGATCCTAGATCAAGTAGGGCACGATTAAAATTGCAGCCTTGGATGCTACAGGAAATAAGCGGTGTGGCCAGATCTTTCTGCTTTGGTGGTAGCTTTGACAGAATTGGACAACTCGCATGAGGCGAGAGAACCATCGGATTTTTAGTTTTCTTTGACTGTCGCCTGGGTGTTGTGTAGTCTTTGAAAAATCGAGCGACAGTAGGAATGTGGTCGATAGCCTCGAGTAGGGGTACCTTGATTTCTACATCCTTGAACAAATTACGCTAGTTATCAAAGGCCTGTGTATCTTTCTTTTTGCCTTTTGGCTCCCTCAATAGAGCCTCAGGGAAGGGACCTGATTCTGGCACCAATTTGGGTGTATTGTCCTCTCGCGAATGTAGTGCGCATCCCGAATGAGAGGGCGATGAAGAAGGCGGCGGATCAAGTCGAGGTGGACTGACAGTTTGCTTACCGCTCCTCGTAGTGATTGCATTTGATGATGCGGGTCCAGTGGGATCATACGGCGGAGGAGGGTTCGCAATAGGGACATAAGAGTGCGATGCTGCAGCGGGATTAGCCTGAAATCCCAATGGAATGCTCGGAGCCTGCAGAATCTGATTAACCTGCCCCTGAGAAGGTCGTACCTATGGTTGAGGACCACGGGGTACAAAATTTCGCGTGTTTGGAGCAGGTTCGGTGGGAAGAGTGCCCTGAGATCGAGTCGCCATGCGTAGTTGACTAATCTCAGCATTCTAATGCACCAATTGGTGCTGAAGAGAGGTCATGTTCTCTTCATGGTTCTTTGACATTTCCGTCATCATTCACATCAATTTGTCAAGAGGACTTGATGCATGTTCGGTTTGCGGTACGCAAGGGCCTGATGCCGGATTAGCCATAGGATTAGACTGGGCCCTTGGGATAATGGGTGCGGACGGTCGCATTGGTCCACCCGTGGGGTTTTGGCGCTGCGGGTTGTTGGACCATGCGAAGTTCGGATGATTTCACCACCCTAGGTTCTAAGTGGTAGAGAACGGATCGTTCCCCAAGGCATAAGCATCTTCTATGCCAGAAGACGTGTCTGCATGTAAGTATGCATCCGAGCACACGAAGGCGTGGTCCTCCGTGTCAAAATACTGTCTCGTAGAAGCCAGATCCACATGACTTACCGAGTCGCTTAGCATGACACTAAGTAAGGAATGTCTTACGAGGTTTCTTGGGATAAGCCTGGTGTTGGCAAAATTGGAATTATGACGAAGTGGTGAGGTGGGGGTGTTTGCCATAAAATGGGCAGGGTTGGCCAGAAGCTCATCCAGCTTCTTGTGCACGATGGAGACTTCATCCAGTTTTTGTGCGATAAGGCAGAGATTAGTGGATGAATGGGAGGGTCCCGTGTCAACTTTGTGGACTTTTCGGGGCAGGTTGGTACTATTAAAGGAGACAATGGAGGCATTGTTCATTGAGTTTTCACTCATATTTTCAAACAATTCAAATGCTCCATTTTCGTCTTTATTCATAAAATTCCCTCCGCAGAAAGCATCTACAATCTACTTCAAAGTCTCATTTAGCCCGTAGTAGAAAATCTGGGCTATATGCCACTTAGGCAGACTGTGGTGCAGACACTTCCTAAGGGGGTCATTATACCTCTCCCATGCCTCATGAAATTGTTCACTGTTTTGTTGCGTAAATGAAGTGATAGCACGACGAAGCAAATTGGTTCGCCCGATTGGGAAGAACTTCTTGAGAAACGCTGTTTGCATCTCCTCCCAAGAGTGGATGGTTATCCCAAGGGTGCGTAACCACTGCGACGCTTTATCCCACAATGAAAATGGGAACATTTTCATGAGGACTATAGGTAGCCCGATATTTCTAGGTTTAATAGTTCCAGCCAATCGGGTTATGTCTTACAAGTGGAGAAAACGATCTTCACTTGCAAGACCATGGAAGTGAAGATTAATTAGGCTAATTATGTTAGGTTTTAATTCAAAGTCGTCCCCACCCATGGGGACCTGAATTTGTCCTATGGTCTCTGTAGCAGCGGGATTCTGATAAGAGCTAAGAGACCTAGGCTCCTCCAGTTTGGGAGGGTTCTGCACTTCCTCCAATGTTTCCCTAATGGATTCAATTTGCTCATTATACATTTCCATTTGGGCTTGGAGGCAGGTTATGGGATCTAAGGCTCCACCACCTGTTGGGTTCTGAGGCCAGTTTCCTCCCTTGGGATTTGGGGTGGGCGTGCAGCCATGTTTGTGGAGGAGGAGGGCGATTTAGCTTCTTTTCTAAATTTATTTGACAATTCACACAGTTCAGGGTATTGTGACCTCCTCCCAAACATGCACTACCGTAGGAAGAATTCGGGAGATGAGGAGGGAAAAGAGATGAGAGAAATGATGCTGCAAAGGTACACTTGATGACAAGTCAGTACAATCAAATTCCTAACCTCTACAGTGTGCCCTTAGAGCTAAAGATTTAAGTTACCTACTATCACGAACTACGGAAACGAATGCGAGCACCACGAAACCACCAGGCTGGATTGAAAGGCCGTTTGCCCCAGTCTTAGACACCCGATAGCACGCAGGAACCCTCACCAGCACGTAGGCGCTACACACAGGTACTTAGACCTCCAATCCTTAATAAGGGTCAAGTTATTACCAATTTTAGTTAGAGGCTTAGGGTCAAGTGCTTTTGGAATGTGAAGGGCATTGTTTATGGGTAATGCCCAAGTGATTGATTTTTCAAGTGTGTAAAACAAGCATGCAATGGGGAAATATCCCCTATTTGAAGTTTTTAATTGGTGAATGGTTTTTAGAGTTCAGCCTTAAGCAATATGGATTTTAGGATTTCACAGAAATACCAATTCAACGAATCTTCGGGTTTTTGAGTGAATACAGGTTTTCTTCTAAGCCCAACAAACCCTTCTTCAATATCAATTGGTTAATGCATGCTAAAATGCAATGGGCTTCCCTAAATGGAGATTTCTATGTGTTGATGCACAAATCAGTTTTAGATTAGTGTGAAAAGGGAGCCAAAGCACTTCAATTCAAGTGCTCCCAATCACCAAAAAGATGTCCACACAAGGCTCAATCAAAAGATAAGGAAAATCAATTTGTTGGTGTTGAAGTATTCAAGATCGAATCTTAGGCAAGTTGAAAAGTCGTGGTGGGGTTGGAATCGACTCAATTCCAAGTCTCCCCACCAAAAATGTGATCCCAAATTTGCAAATAAGTGAGGCAAAGAGGGGTGCAATCAATCTTTTTATTTGCCTCAAAGAATACTTCCCACGACGAAAAATTCAAGAATCAAGATTCTTGGATTTTCACTATGTGAAGTAAGGCAGGAAATCCCGGGATGGTGGGAGTAAGGGCAAACAATCAAACAAGGAATTTTAATCCACTTGCCCCAAGAGATCCCAAGAGGTTTTTCTAGTTTTTAGTTTTTTTTTTTAGTTTATTTATTTATTTATTTTTTATTAAGGTGACAAGTTAACCTAGGTTACTTAAGAAAGAAAGACCTTCCTGTGCAGCAATGTGTGCGGAGCTCTAGTGCAGTGTTGGCGCCTTCACGCTCTCGTTCCCACCTTGGATCTGCCCATGTCTCTGACTTCGTCTACCTGCCTTCTCCTTGCAATAGGTTTACCTGCACACCAAAAATAGAGACACCCGTGAAGAGAGAAAAGAAAAAATGAAAGGAATGGAATAGAAACTTACTTGAAGGGGCACTGCCCCGGCAACGGTGCTAGAAAGGATTGTGGTCGTGCCCGGATAGGTGTGTTAATACGGTGATTTTATCATTGAGGTGTGTATAGTGGTTAACCTAAATCGAGCCTAACCATCTCTTTACAAAATTTTTTAACCTGGCCTACTTGATTTTATCTTAGTCACTTTTAGGCCCAGGGTTGAACTCAGGGAAGTGGGGTTACAAGTCAAGTTTCTATGCCTTTCCTACAACAAATCTCTTTTGTTCATTTATTGTGTTTTCGGTGTTTTTTCTATTTAAGATTTTTTTTTCTGATAATCTTGATCCTTTAGGCACACCCTCAAAATTTGGTTCTTGGCTTTGAGCCAAATCAAGGTTCCAAAATAAGTCTTGCTATTCGCAAGACAGAGTACCTAAGTGTCAACGATTATCTTTTCTCTTTTATATATTTTTTTATCTTTTTATTGGCAGGAAAAAGAAGCAGAAATAAACTTAATATAGTATATATATATGTATAAAGGGGTGGGGGTGGAGGCGGAGACGGAGTGTAGCATGATATCGAGTCGGTCATCGTCTTGAAAGATGCAACCAACAAGACGAAGTGCGCGTGTAAGGTGGTGTTGAACGTTACGAATCTCTACGCTAACGTGTTTGGTTTTTGAAAACCTGTCGTTGTAGTTCAAAAGCGAAGAATTCGTGTTCAACAAATAAAATTTATATCGAAATGAAAATTCTGGGTCGAACACAGGGAGGCAGAAGTTTGATTTAAAAACCACGCGTTTCTTTTTATTTGTCACAGAATAATTCAATTTAAAATTATCTAATTATTTACAATAAATAGAAGAGAGAGAGAGAGTAAGAGAGAAGGAGAATATTACACAGAGAAATTAAAATGAGATGTAGAATAAACATGGAATTTTTTTCATTGAGGAGATTGTTCATTACAACTAGAAAGCATAAAACAATTAATCTAGGAAGCGATAAATGTACTATAGAAAGCATTAAAATAATTAAGGGAGAAATGTCCTCCTCGACGATTGCTTGGAGGACAAACAAAACTACAGTAGAAAGCAGTAAATCTATACTAGAAAGCAGTAAAAAGAATAGGGAGAGAGAAATCCTCCGCGACGGTTGCTTGGAGGATGAGCCGGACGGGACGACGCCTGGATGAAGGAGAACGAAGTAGGACTAAGGGGGACGAAGCAGAAGAACGGGAATGAAGCAGCACGCCGTCGTCGTCGCGGGATTTACTTCCGAAGGGGAACAAAAATTAGACTTTATCTCGCGAGAAGCATCCCGGACGTGGGACAAGCTTCTCTTGAGCTTTGGAGGGGTAGAGAGGAGAAGGAAGGGAAGAGAATTTCGTATGGATAAATCTGTCACTAAAGCCCCAAACGTGGGCGTAGCTTCCGCGCCCACGCATGCCGCTTTAGCTGCCCGCACGTGCAACGACTTCGCACGCACTATGATTCTCAGCGATCGGATGGCTTAAGTTGCATCTCCGCTCGCTGCACTGCGCCCGCCTAGTGGGTGCGATCGCGCGTGACGCCGCGCGTTCAATCGCACGTGAACCATATTGGGCACGCGCGGCCGTCCGATCGGGATCCAACGCCCGCCCGCGCCCAATCGTCCATTCCTCCAACCCTCTGCTATGGCTCGAACCCACGCCCGCAGGTCACGTAAGCAAGCTCGACTACTGCGCCACGAGGAGCAGATGGTCGAGCGGATGCTGTTAAGCGCAGCCGACCACAACCGTTGGATCAAGATCCAACGGCGGAGAGAGAGCGGGTGCGGGGCCTTCGTAGAATGTGTGCGGCCATTTGTGCGGCCGAGATGTCGCCACGCGGCGCCATCATGGCCGTCCATCTTCTGGAAGTTGTAGATGGTGCCACGGACGTCGGATTGACTTGATTTTTGTGTCGTTGGGCTGCGATCATCGATCCGAATTCATCCGTGCCGTTGGATTTGTCATATGAAGTGCGAATCTTCACCATCCTAGCCCTTGATCTTCTAGGGTTCCCCGATTACTATCTGATGCTACGGATGCCTGATTAGGGTGATATTGGAGTCGTTGAACTCCAATCTTCACCCTGATCACATCCATACAGTTGGATCTTTGATCCGAGGCCTCGATAAAATGTTTGCCCTATCCAAGCATATAAAGAAGACAATTAACCTCCACTTTATTCAAACTACTCTAAATGCAAGATGATGCATGTTATACAATATTTATATCATGAAATGCAATCCTATGCTTATGAACATGCATAAATAGATATTTTAAGTAGTGTAAATGTGTTTACATCATAACCCTTGCCTATCTTTTGCTAGTCCCTAGCAAAAACTATATTCTATTTATAAAAGAATTAGGTTGGATTATTTGGACCTGAGTTATTTTCAATCATTAAGAAATTGTCTACTTACGAACTGAGCTTTCAAAGACACAACATCGCCCGGGTATCAGCCAAAATGCAGACCGCCTCAAGCCCTCACCTTATTCAAAGAAAATTTTCTTTTTCGCTTTTTACTCTTTTCTAATTTTTTTGGAATTTCAGATTTTAGGGTTTAAGAGTGGCTTTCTACGGCCATTCAACTCACACAAGATTTGATGGGAACCCTAAGTTTTAAGCATCTTATTGTGATTGTGATAGACTCGTTGACTGGCAATTAATACAGACTTCGGATTTCTATGCCTCTAGGTGACCACAAAAAGAATTCTGCCTAAAGGTGTATCTTTACAACTGGTAGCTTTCTCCCTACATTTATTTTTTTACGGGGTCAACACAAGGGTGAATCCAGTGTATATCTCCCTGGTTTATTCTACTTCTCCGCTTCTTCCTAAGTGTTTTGGGAATTTTTAGTGCATTTTCTAGACTGGGTTCTGGACAACCGGTCGATGAGCTGTTACCACCGACAACTTGCCAGCCTTACTCGTGCGGCGAAGTGTGGCTTATTTCTTTTTGTTCTTCTCTCCTTTTCTTTTTGATTTTTTTTTAAGTAGGTGGCTTCCCTGGTCTAAGATTTACCTAAAGGCAGGAAAAATAGAAAGGTCCAGTGACTGGGCTCTGGACAACCTACCTATGGGCTATTACACACGATAACTTGGCAGCCATATCACCCTAGAAGGTTCATTAGCTACCCAATTTCCGTTAAAATTGCCGAACAACGAGTCAGTGCAAAGAAAGTGTGTAGATGCTTAAGACTCAAAATTCCCTCAAATCAGAGGCTGAGTTAATAAGTCATGTACTTATCACCCAAACTTATTTATTCCAATTATAATAGAATTAAGATGGCGAGGACTCGAAAGACAAATCCACATTTTAGTGGATACACGAGCTGATTAAGTCCAAATACCAAGGGTCTTTGTGTTCAGATCTGAATATAGTATTTCTTAAGATTGAAAATTTTCTTAAACCCAAATTCTCTTTCCTAATTTCTGAATTTTTTTTTAAATAAAAGAAAATAAAACAAATCTACAGAGCTGACAAATGAAATCAGAGATAAATATCCACCCCCCCATGCCTATCTAATGGATTGTCCTCATTGTATTAAAAAGACAAAATAGAGTTGAAAAACGTAGAAAGCACCTGAATTGCATGAATGTCAGGTCCGCTCTGAGATGAAAACGAAAAAGAACTGTATATGTGCTGAGTTTAGTGCCTTCAGCTAGGCACACAATGCAAGGAAAAGAAATGAAGAATTCACAAGTGCAGGTCAGAATTAAAATAAACAGAAGAATCCTCTGACCTGTCAACAGAGGTCCACAGATGTGGACCAGATTGTGGTGCAGACCGACACCCTATAATCGAGAATATCTTAGGTTCTGGATAAAAATTATCCAAAACCTAAAATCAGAATGCAAGCGGGGTTGGGCCTACTATTTAAGAGGATGCAACCCAAGACCAAAAAGTTGGGTTACAGAGAATTGAAGCTCAAAAGGATAATCATTGAATGTGTGCTTGAGTTTGACATCCTCGAAATAAATGTCAAAAGGGTTCTTATTTGATGGTTTCAGCTTAAAAGGAACCCTTCGACTCAATCTTCCATTTCCTCCAAAATTAACTTCCCAAATCGAAACTTCCCAACTCCTATCGTCCTTATTCAGCATATCAAATTCCAAGACCTCTTGTATATTCATCACCCCATCTGAAATCTCCAAGTCGAAATGATGTGGCAGAATCACAATTGACTTGGGTCTAATTATCTCAGAATTAGAATCATCAATAAGCTCAACAGGGTGTAACTGATAATCAGGGTATTGAACTAATTCCTCCAGAAAATGCGATTCTGGATCTGTAATGTGTGCCCTAATAAGATAAGTGTCCTCAGTTATTGGGCTATCAAATGATCTATCAGATTCCTCAGGCCCAATCGTCTCACAGAAATCGTGTTCAGAAAACTCGCGTGAGACTTCGCAACTTGAATCTTCACCATAAGGATCCATATCAATGTATGTCCCAAAATCATTTGTCACTTTCTATTCCATGGAGACATACGTTTCCTCGTAACCCGGCTTAGGGATCTCACAAGAAGAAAGTAGATCATCCTTAATTGGTTGTTTTAACTCAATCTCGTCAGCCTCGTAACACGTGTCCCCCCCAACAGGTGCCTGAGCAGGTTTTGTCATTGGCTTTCCTAAAGAGGGTTCATCTTGGGAATTATTCCAACATTGAATTAAAGCAACCACGAATCTCATCCTCAATTTTGCTAATTTCCCAAGTAGAAACTCACCTGGGTTCTTATCCTTAACATCTTGGAGCCAATCCAAAAAAGACTTGTTTAAATCATTAATCATTTCAATCAAGGGCTCTAATCTCTCAATGCAAGGTATTGGCTGAACTTCTAAAGATTGAATGATATTCCTCAAGTTAGCCAGAACCTTATCTTGAACCTGGTTAACCTAAACCAAATGAGTTGGTTCAAGGTTGGGTGGGTTTAGGCTTAATGTAGGGGAATTAACGAATTGAGATTCGTTATACCCTTCCTGATAATAGGTCATTTCAGATTGTTGAAAAGATGGTGATGACCTAGAGGCAGTGAAATTAGAGGATGGGTAGGGATCGGTGTATCCTTCTTGAATGTAGATCGTATTAGGTTGTGCATGAAAAGAAGACGATCTATAATCGATGTAGCTCTGAGAAGGATAGAAATCAAAATCAAAGTGTTCAGGGTTAGACCCTAAACACGGGGGTCTGGAATTGTATCCCCAATCCGAATTATCCCAAATGACTGATGGTTGATTACAATACGAGTTGGGATAATCGTCATGTTGAGGATAATTCACAACAGGAGGGAAAGAGCGGGAATGCGTGAAATATGTAAAAGGATTCTTGAGACACGGGAGGAAGAAAGGCGCCCTGCAATACAAACAATCAAACCTGTCCTTAAATGGGTTAGCCTACAGAACTACAGACTCCCAAAACCCATCTTGAGATAAAGGAACGATTTGATCTACTTCTATCTGTTCAATCCAACCAGTTAGAAGGAGGGATTGGGGAGAAGATTCTTCCTTCGACTTGCGCCTCCGGTTCCCAGTGTACCCCCCAGCCGCGATCGTTTGACTCTGCTCCCCTAGCTAGACATCAGATTGAACAGTAGAAATAGACTAATCAAAAATAATCTCGTTCTGGGTTCTGAAGAGTGAGTCCAATCCTTAAGGCCAATGTCTACTCTATTTTATTTAGGGCTAGGTTTGAACGTGCTTTGGGATGTGATGGGCCCATTAAATGGGTTGTGCCCTTAATAATTGACTGATTTGTGTGTGCGTGCACAACCAGTGGTTTTCAAGCAAGATTATTTTTGATGTGGTGAATTTTAAGGTTTAAATCTTGCTTAGTAGCTTTTAGGATTCAACTTTAGGTGTTTTCAAACAGGTTTCGTTGGCACACCAGGTTTTGCATGCACAGGTGAAGATGTTTTCCTTTAAAGTTTAAAAAGAATGTGGAGTGCCTGGTAAATCCATAAGAGTTGAACCTAATTGGCGGCTACTTGATGAGTTTATTTTATTTGAAGTGGTGCGGCCCAAACAAGTCAAACAATTGGCCTGATGCACCACTTAATTAGTCACACAAATGATTACCTAATCTAATTTCTACTCAATTATGTGTTTGAATGTGTGTACCGGTTCCTGAGGTTGGTTTACAGGTTGAGTTTGAAAATCAGATGAGGTTGTGTACCTCTTTGAGATTTTTTTTTAAATTTTTTTTTCTTTTTTTTAATGTGGGGGTTAGGGTGAGTATGGGTGTCAAACAACAAATAATCTAACCTTAGAGTTTATAAAAACACCTAGGTTGATTAATGTTTGAATTATTATGTTGTGGAATGAAATCTAATGGGTGGGGGGTGGGGGATAACACACAAAACATTCTACAGCATTTTACTCTGATCTACTGCTTTTGCCTGTCTCGAAAGAGTACCTGCAATCACAATAAGAAAGGAGAAAAGTGAGGTAAATGATTTGTAAGTTAGAAAACACGAAGAGAAACCAAAGAGCGTCGCCTCCCCGGTAATGGTGCCAAAATGTTGAACGTTACAAATCGCTACGCTAACGTGTTCGATTTTGGAAAACCTATCGTTGTAGTTTGAAAGTGAAGAATTCGTGTTCAATAAATAAAATTTATACTGAAATGAAAATTCCGGGTCGAACACAGGGAGGCAGACGTTTGATTTAAAAACTACGCATTTCTTTTTATCTGTCACAGAATAATTCAATTTAAAACTATCTAATTATTTACAATAAATTGAAGAGAGAGAGAGTAAGAGAGAAAGAGAATATTACACAGAGAAATTAAAATGAGATGTAGAATGAAAAAGGAATTTTTTTCGTTGAAGAGATTGTTCGTTACAACTAGAAAGTATAAAACAATTACTCTAGAAAGTGATAAATGTACTATAGAAAGCATTAAAAGAATGAAGGGAGAAATGTCCTCCTCGACGATTGCTTGGAGGACGAACAAAAGTATAGTAGAAAGTAGTAAATCTATACTAGAAAGCAGTAAAAAGAATAGGGAGAGAGAAATCCTCCTCGACGGTTGCCTGGGGGATGAGCCGGACGGGACGACGCCTGGATGAAGGATAACGAAGCAGGACGAAGGAGGACGACGCATAAGAACTGGAACGAAGCAGCACGCTGTCATCGTCACGGGATCCACTTCCGAAGGGTAATGAAAATTCGACTTTCTCTCGCGAGAAGCATCCCGGGTGTGGGACAAGCTTCTCTTGAGCTTTGGAGGGGTAGAGAGGACAAGGAAGGGATGAGAATTTTGTATGGAGGGGGTCTCCTTTTATTGTTACAAGGAGTGGGGGCGAAATGGACATTACAACTTCAAAATAATAAGTGAGGGGTCTTTAGTGACGGATAAATCCGTCACTAAAGCCCCCAACGTGGGCGTAGCTTTCGCGCCCACGCACGCCGCTTCAGCTGCCCGCGCGTGCAACGGCTTCGCACACACTATGGTTCTCAGCCGTCTGATCGCGAGATCCGACGGCTTAAGACTCATCTCCACCCGCTGCACTGCGCCCGCATGGCGCGTGCGATCGCGCGTGATGCCGCACGTTTAATCATGCGTGAACGCTACTGGGCGTGTGCCACCGTCTCATCACGATCCAACGCCTACCCGCACCCAATCGCCCGCGCGTCCAACCCTCTGCTGCAGCTCAAACCCACGCCTGCCGGTCACGTAAGCACGCTCAACCGCTGCGCTACGGGGCGTGGATGGTCGAGCGGACGCTTTTAAGCACGGCTGACCATAGCCGCTGGATCAAGATCCAACGGCGGAGAGCGAGCGGGTGTGGGGCCTTCGTAGAATGCGTGAGGCCGTTTAGGCAGTCGAGATGGCGCCATGTGGTGCCATCTTGGCCGTCCATCTTCTGGAAGTTATAAATGGTGCCACGGATGTCGGATTGACTTGATTTTTGTGTCATTGTGCTGCGATCATCTATCCGAATTCATCCATGCGGTCAGATTTGTCATCTGAAGTGCAGATCTCCACCACCCTGGCCCTTGATCTTCTAGGGTTCCTCGATCACTATCTGATGCTACGGATGCCTGATTAGGGCGATCTTGGAGTCATTGAAATCCAATCGTCGCCCTGATCACATCCATACGGTTGGATCTTTGATCCGAGGCCTCGATAAAATGTTTGTCCTGTCCAAGCACATAAAAGGAGACAATTATCCTCCATTTTATTCAAAATACTCTAAATGCAAGATGATGCATGTTATGCAATATTTATATCATGAAATGCAATCCTATGCTTATGAACACGCATAAATAGACATTTTAAGTAGTGTAAATGTGTTTACATCAAGTGGATTGGTGGAAGGTGAAAGCGAACATGCTTTTCTACGAGTGTATCAAGGAATGTCAGCAACTAGTGCAGATATTCCCACGATACCACGTATGGTAAGTAATGTGAGAAAATATATATATACATATATATGTAAATATATCTATATGTATATGTAAATATATGGTTATAAATGTATAGGTATATATATGTAGTTATATATTATATATATGTGCATATGTATATGTATACATCTATATATGTATATGTATAAGTATGTATATATAACTATATAGATGTAAACATATATATATAGTAATATATGTACTTATATATATATAGATAGATATGTATATATACATATGTATATATAGTTATATAGATATATATGTATATATGTGTGTATATTTATATATATATGTATAAGTAGGCGTGTATATATGTATATATATATATATATGTTTCTATGCTTGTGCTTAGTTATATAGGTAATAATATATAAATATAGATATATGTATATATATATATCTATGTATATAATTAGATGTAGATATGTAAATATATATGTATATATATATTTATATAAGTATAGATATATATAAATATATCTGTATGTATACTAATACTTAAGTATATAGATACTATTATATGTATATAAATATATATGTGTATATATATATATATATAAGTATATAATAGTGTATAGGTGTGTGTGTGCGAGAGTGTGTGTGTGTGTTTACGTGTATTTGCAGAGAGAGAGGGAGAGCGTGCTGTGAGAGAGAGGGAGAGAGGGAGAGAGAGAGGGATCGCTTCTGCTGGAGTGAAGGAGCGGTGTTAAGTCATCCGGAGCCCAGTGGACAACGTCTGATGCACATAGTGCACCACGCTACATGTAGGGGAGTGAAGAGGCATGTGCTGGGAGGGAGTGAGCGCACACAGAGGACCGCAGCGTGCAGCACTGCGCTAAGAGGCGTACACGGGCGAAAGGGAGCCAACGAAGGAGCGAGTGGGTGCTGGCGACGCGGGCGCACGCTGGCAAGCGGACGGGCACTGGAGCAGGCGTGGGGCCGGACGCGTGGTCGAGCAGTGGACAGTAGCGGCACGCCAGGTGACCAGATAAGTGAGAAGCTTACTGGTCACCCCACTGTAGCCACAGTGTTCCGCAAATTTGCGTGAACAGTGGCTACAGTGTATGGCCGAGCCACGCGACCACTTGCTGCAGGTGCTGTGAGTGCGGACGGTGTGGACGTGGCTCGGCGCGCACGGAAGAAGATGCACCGGTTGGTGGTTTGCGGGCTGGACGTCGCGACAAAGCACGCGGAGAGGGCTGCTAGTGCGCACGATGGAGGGCGAGGGCGACCTGCTACTTGTGCGGTGGCTTGCGGTTGTTGGTTGGGGTGCGTGGTGAAGCTTGGCCGGTCGCTGCAGAGGCACACGGTGGCCGATTGCGGGTAGAAAGATGAGTGCAACGCAAAGTAGCGGGAGGCGAGGGCACCTGCAGGCGCGCGCTGGAGGCGAGGGTAGCCTGTAGGTGTGCATTGAAAGGGCTTTGCAGCTGCTGCCACCTTGCTGCTGCTATGAAGCTCGGTCGGCTGCTGCATGCGGAGCTTTGAGCTTCAAAGCTTGAAGCTCCTAGTCCAATGGACGAAGTGCTGGAAACGAAGAAGTCAGGGAGAGAACCACCACGCCGACCGGCTCTCTATTGAGCTAGGCAGTGGTGGACTCACAGTGGTGGTTGTGCACCACTGTGAGGTGCTCCTACCCACAGAGTGGCTCCTCTGAGGAGGAGGTCCTGCGTATGGAGGGAGAGGGGAGGGGACGGTGGCCTGGAAGGAGAAGTAGCTGCTGTGTGTTGGGCTTTTGGCGTGGAGGACCAGGTGCCCCTGTAAGAAGCCGAGCTCTTTTTATAGAGCAAAGAGGCATGCACAGCCATGCCCTGGCTGTGCATGGCTCAGCATGGCTGGCAGGGAGAGGCTGAGCAGGACATGGCGCGAAGAAGAAGAGGTTGCCATGCAGCCACTGGAAGAGTTTCAAAGTCAAGTAGAAATAAAAATAAAAAGATGGTGAATTTTGCAAAGATGCACTTGAGGAAAAATGTTAATTGCAAGGCCGTTTATTCACTCTCCTCCACACTCAATTAAATGCATGCATGCATGTATTTTTACAAATGCGACTATGGAACCCTAATATGCACTGGTAATGCTACGAAATAGCATAAGACGGCACAATTGCAGGTGTATTTTTGCAGTGCAATCAGGAAGCGATATGACTAGCAAGACCTTGACTTGTGTCATAAGCAATAAGAAAAATATTGTCTACCGAGTCAAGGTCCTCAGATGGTACTATCTTCCCTTCCTTTTGAGTCCAATATAACTTAGGTGGATAATCACTAGGGTCGTTCTCCTCTAGAGGCCTAGTCACATGGCGATTGCCTAAGTTATGGCTACTACTCAAAATGGAATTCTTGTTGTCATTGGTTTACTCAGAATTATTTTGATGATCAATGTTGTATGGGTAGGGATCAGAATAAATAATAGGAAGATAGCTAAGTTGACTAATTTCCTCATTCAATCCTTGACTATTCCTCAACATCTCTCCCGCAGATTGCATCATTTCTTTTTGTTGGTCTTGCATTTCTATCATAAAAGAGGAGAGACTACTACTATCAGATTGAGGTGGATAGTCAATCTCAGGCTCTAGTTGCCTAGGGGTATTTGTCCAAACTCGATAAGGAAAATCATGAAGGGTGGGAGGGTTGGGTGTTTGTAAACTGGAAAATCCCACTCCTAGGCTCTACTCAAAGGTGGGAGTTACTGAGCCAGTACTCCTAGGATAGGAATATGATTGATCACATGAATTGTCACTGTACCCATCAAAGGATGGATATGCTCGGGGCATGGCATCCTGATTGAAAGATGGGAAGTATTGACTCTGATAATCTAAATGATAGGAGTAAGGGTGATCCATTTCTTTGAGCCAAACAGGTCTAACTCTCTTAGGATTTAGAAGAAATTACAACAAAAGCAGAAACATCCTAGAGAGTTCTATCACTGTCAAAACAAATGCAAATATAGCGGGATCAGTTTTTATTAGATTCTAGGTCTTAGAAATAAGTGTTCAATTGGTGGCCAAACAAGTTTTGCAAGAATTACGCCTCATATGCCGACCTTCGTTGGTGCCTACAACCTACTCGCAAGGGATGGAAGTCTCGAATCGAGCCCACGCATGAGGAATCGAAGTAACTTGGTGGATAGGCTTGTTGATTTCCAACTAACTTCCCTTATGGTGCGAAGAGAAGAGGTAGAAATTTATCTACTGACCTTATGTGTGATGTGCACAGTGTATCAGGTGTGCAACACACACGTACGTGTTTTGAATTTTGAAATCTCTCAAACAAGATTCTTTTGCACACAATTTCAAGTCACCGATTTTAAGGTCCAACCTCTTAACAGCCCCATTTTTCTTTTAAAGTGACCACTGACGTAATTACAATCAAACACTCTAGTGGTCTTGAATTTAAGTCCAATGTAGAA
Organism: Thalassia testudinum; assembly: GCA_037157565.1. Lineage (NCBI taxonomy): Eukaryota > Viridiplantae > Streptophyta > Magnoliopsida > Alismatales > Hydrocharitaceae > Thalassia > Thalassia testudinum. The sequence continues at coordinate 73,771,330 of JAZHRO010000003.1, read as the reverse complement.
GCATGACAGGTATTTGATGCTAAAGAGAAGGGGTACCTTACTCCAGCTTTCTTTATGCAAGATGTCTGCAATGCAAAAATATAAACTAGATGCCGGTCATTCAAACCTAGATGGTCGTCCTATAGATATGCAACTTCTACAGGCAGTTCGATTATTTATTTACTTATTTTCTTTATTATTATTATTATTATTTAATAATAAGCAAACAAACCTAATTAACTAAAATGTAGTTCAAATAATTCAAATAAACCTATAATCTAAATAAAATGGGAACACACTCCCAAAAAGATGCTCCCGCATACAAGAGTTATAAGAAAAAAAAGCATTGGAACACGTTCCAAAAAGTTCCCAACAGGGGTCCAGAAGGCAAAAATTAAATGTCTAATGTCTATTTAGCTTAATCTAAATCTAAAAGAAGCAAACAAATGTCTCTGGTCATTGAACCTCCTTCCACATGTGTGGGATCAAGGCCCACGTGCTCTTGTTGCTGCACTCTAGGTCGCGTCAAGGTCCATCAAAAATATCCCCCCCGTTGTGCACTCCCATTGCATACGTTAAATTTTGCATTCAAATAGAAACAAGGTCAGCAATTTAGAAAAGTGAAATAGCATAAAAATAATATAAAGTTCTCGAAAAAAATTAATAGGCGTATTTCCTCCCCACAATGGCACTATTTGAAAGTGCGATCTTCATTTTCATTGAAAACTTTAACATAAAATGTCGTGTCGCTGTATTTCATTGCATGGTAGAAAATCACTTTTCATAAATATTTATTACTAAAAAGTTAACCACGAAAATAGTTCGGTCATCTCCACAGGGAGGAATTAGCCTATAAAAAAAATTATTAATGATGCATCATGTAATCGGGAATATCAACAAATGTGCATATTAATTTGAGCAATTCAAGTTCAACATAAGTTATCATTCTATGTTATTAATCAAGATATCGGTGTTCACATGCAAAATCACCACTATATAGGATTCTGTCACTAATAGTGATCTGCATAATAGAAAATAATGTCTATATTAATCTCCTACCTAATAACACCCTTTTACTATAACCAATATCCCATATTTTATGTCATTCATCAAAAGAAATAAATCATATGTAATTCAGATTAAAGAGAGGGACGTCCATGCAAATTTGCTGTAATATATTAAGTCAATAAAAAAGTGAATAGTAGAAGCTGCAATGGCCTATGTCATAAATTCTAATTGGGCCTTCATTGTAGCGAAATAGGGGATGGTTCCCTGGTTGTTGTTATGCATGGAGGAGGGGCTCACCGATCACAAAAAGCTTGGTGGAGGTCTCTGACTCAAGGGCTTCATGACGATGTTGTTGACGTTGATAGAGATGGTCGAAGGTGGCTGGCCAGCGGAGCAGAAACTCACTGGCGGTGGGTCTCCAACATGCGTGCGTAGGCTGCTAGCGATGGCTCTAATGGCATGGGACGTTGATGAAGGTCAAGGCGAACACTTTGATGATGTCAGCAGTGAGGGACATGGCCGGCGGTGGTGGCTATGAACAACGGTGGCTGGCGGGACTTTGGGTTCCTTTGGTGGAGTTGTAGGTGGTGGCGGTGGAAATGGAGGTTGAAGAAGAAGAGAAAAAGAGGAAGATGAAAAGGGAGTGGGTGGGTGGTGGCTATGGTGTTGGTGGGGATGGTGAGAGTGTTGCTAGTGGTCTGTAGCTAGGGGGAAGGTCTGTTGCAGGTGGAGGTCGACGGGTGGGGGTGGCGTTGATGAAGGTGTTTGGTGTAGTGCTGTGAGAGGTGATGGTGATCAGGTAATAGCGGCGAGGGGCTAGTAGTGGTGGACGTGGTGATGGGCTGGTGATGGGCCATGCGGTGACTGTAGTAGCTGAGGTGGAGAGTCGTTGTGCACGCTTCAAACACATTGTATGCAGGTTCCATATTGCCTGTGGGATGCACGGTGGCGTTGCGAAGAAGATGTAGATCCTCGCCTGGGAAAAGATATATCTTCTTGAGGTGGTTTCTCTATTGCGATTCTCCCTCTCGCATTCTATTCTCTCCTGAGATCTCTGCCCTTCTCCAATAACAGCAGTAAGGTGGTCGCTTCGGAGGCGGTGTTGCACGTGGAGAGGAATCTTTATGAGAAAGATGCAATGCATATTGTCAACATCATCAAACGTCCAGAGTAATCTCTGGACATCTTAAAAATGAGATTTGGCTATGCTAGATTTTTGCAATGCAAATAATTATTTATAATATTAGATAAACTTTACAAATATAAATTATAATGCATGCATTTATTTTATAATCAAATGTAAATATTAATATACTCTAACATATAGGAACTAACCAACCTAGGCTAAAAATTAGTACAATAAATTGGACTCATCAACGAGATCTATTCACTAGCATCCAATAAAGGCAAGTTGATGTGGACTTGCTTGAAAGTGTCTATAATCTTGTCCATCCTATCCTCGACTCATCTAGAGCCAACAAAAGATTCCCTAGGAGTGGATAGGACCTTAAGATAGGGCACCCTCAACTTCTGGGTAGAGGGGTCATCATGTCAAGAAAGGGGAGGTAGAATGACGACGTCCTCTAGGTGAGCGATTTCAAGCGATGGAGAGCAGCGTGGCCCTTCCTTGATGAGGGCTGAAGTCAGGTTCGGTGTAGGAGGTGAATTCGGGGAGGTGATCATAGGAGTATTATCAGGTTTGTCGATTTTATTCCACTCATCAGTATGGTCATAGCATGAGCATGCTCCCTAAGCATGACCCCCTTACCCTTTGGGCTCTTATTGCAAGACTAGGCAGCTTCCTCAAATTTCGCTACCTAACTACCTCAGTAAGATGCAAATTTCAGATTGCATATCATCAATCATCTTATTCTGAGATTGGATGACCATATTCAGATGTTCTTGCATCACTTTCACCATGGATTTTAGTTCATCCATCTCAGAAGGCCTATTCTTAGGAGGATTTGTATAGGATGGGTGGCATACGTGTTGGGCAGGTTAGGGTCTTACATTCCCTACGTTGGAAGCATCACCATGCTTCCAAGAAAACTTTGGATGGTTTCGCCACCCTGGATTATAGGCATTGGAATAGGGATTATTACGAAGAGGTCGTCGGAAACCTTAGGCCGTGTTCAAATCAGCCTGAATCAACTCAAGGAATTGATTTTCCATGTGGCACTTCGTAGTGCCGTGCATAGTGCTTTGGCAAATGGAGCATTCACTTGAAGCTTGAAAGATAGAGGCTGCTTGCATGTTCATGCCAGGGCTTACTGAAAGCCTACCAAAATTTTTGTTCAACAATCAAATTTGATAAGCCAAATCCTTAGTAGCCCCGACTTCATGGGCCTCTATCTTCTTGCACAAGATTGATGGTTTTCTTTCCTGATAGGTAGAGGACATGTACAGAATTATCAGTTAATGTTTTTTTTTCTTTTGAAACAGTAGGGAAATCTATCGTTAAATGATAGCAATCTGGAGGGTAATATATTTCACATCAAACAAAACATTACAAAATAGATCCCCAACTGTGTATGAGGGACCAGCATTCATTTGCAATTTTCTCACATCTAACCGGTCTCTCCTGAAAAAACTTTTCATTTCGCACCCTCCACACACACCACAAGGTGGCAGCCATACACCTGTATGGCCGTCCAGGATCATCGAACCTCTGCCAAAGGGAGTCCCAGGAAGGTAGAGGTTCCAGGCACATCTTCCTCCAAAGCTAGTCTATGACCAGGCATGAAGAAAAAATATGCAATGCACTATCAGTGTGTAAACCATAGATATGATAGGCATTCAAGGTAGTCCCCATTCTTCTGTGTCTAAGATCGCTAGTGATGAAGCCTTCCCGCCTGCATAGCCATAGGAAAATTTGAACCATCAAAGGGATCTTCAATAGCCATATTTTCCTGTCAGTTGGATCACTCTCCATATCTGTGTTTGATCTGATGATCCTCTCATAGGCCTGCTACACTGAGAAGACCCCATTCCAGTCATACGTATCAACCATATTCTGCCTAGGATGCATCTGCTGCAGTGCAGCCAACAAATTCTACCTATCCTCCCATAGCCGAGTGCTAGATCTGCTTTGCTCATGACCTTCCAGCCTCCAGCACCCCTCTGCACCAAACCACAAACTGCTGATAGTGGCCTCCATATTTGCAGTAGCTGCATATGCCCTCGGATATGTATCTTCTAGAATCCCGAAACTTGACCATTACTCATTCCATAGACTGAAATCACAGCCATCACTAAGCCTAGGCTGCAGCAGATGAGAGTTGATGCTGATTGCACGAGTAACAGATCGCCAAAAAGGGGATGGCTTCATTGGTTGTAGCCTCTTCAGTGCGCGATTAGAATCACCATAACTATCTTTGATTAAGTCTGTCATTATATCATCCTTGCAGTCCAAAATCTTGTTGGCCTACTTGATCAGGAGAGCTTCATTAAACTCCTTGAGCGCCTTAATCCCCATTTCACCTGTCTCCTTCGGCCTGCATATCGTTTCCCATCTGATGGGCTACATAAAACCTCCCTCATGGCCAGTTCCTTTCCAAAAAAATCTTCTCCGCATAACATCCAATCATTTCCAAATAGATTTCAGGGCCTTAGAGATGTTGAAATAGAAGACCGGGATGGATGTTACGACTGATCTAAGGAGGATTAATCTCCCACCCTTCGATAAGAGTTCAATACTCTAGCCTTTAAACCTACCAGAAACCTTACCAAACAAAATATTCCAATCATTTTTCTTCAACTTTGCAGCTCTGAATGGCAGTCCTAGGTACTTCATTGGTAACTTAGCTCGAGGTGATCCAAATGTATTCTCCAACTCCTATTCCTGCTCATTCATGCCAAAACATATCAAAGTAGATTTTTCCTTATTCAATTTCAGGCCTGAGATGTCCCCAAAGATCTTTACCATAAGCCACAGAGCATGTGCAGCAGGATTGGTCCCTTCCACAAAGGAGACCATGTCATCTGCATATTGCAAAATGGGAGCCAAGTTTCTCTTGTTGGACAGTGAATACCCTCTAAAGACCCCCACCTCTGCCATTCTGCATGCATATCTTGCAAGCTCATCCACTGCACGGCTAAAGATCAAGGGGGCTAGAGGACATCCTTGTCTAACCCCACGTTGAGGTTGAATCCAAGCACCACATGGCTTCCCATTGATTAATGGAGAAAAGGATGTAGTTGTGATACAACATTTCATATAGTGGATCCAAAGAGGAGGGAATCCTCCCCTTTTAAATGCCTCCAAGATATAAGTCCAAGAAATCGAATCATATGCCTTTTGGAAGTCAACTTTCTAGATGAATGCCTTGCACTTCCTTCTGTGCCATCCACTCAACATTTATTGAGTCAATATGAAGGATTCTTAGAGTGATCTATTAGGCAAAAAGCAGCCTGCACAAGGTGGATTAGGCTATGAAGAATAGTTCTTAGTCGATTTGCTAATATCTTGTTGACTACAAGATAGATGGAATTTAATAATGAGATCGACCTGAAGTCTGGAAACATCTCTACTCCAAATTTCTTTGCCAGTAGGAAGAGATATGATTTGTTGATCTTATCAAAGCCAGCATTCCCCTTCTCAAAGTCTCTAATGACTTCCATCACCTCATTGCCCACCACACTCAACATTTCTTTATAAAAGAATACTTGTATCCCATCAGGGCCTGGCGAACCTTCCATATTAAGCTCTTTAATTGCCTGCAAGGTCTCCTATTCAGAGATGGCTGCTGTCAGTTGAGAAGCCTGTTCTCTTGTCACACTAGGTGCATCATTCCCTGCCATTCTCCATTCCCCACTCTTAATTGCCTGAGAGGCTCCCTGACGATCGTGGAAATCACATATTTTGAAATCATTGGAAATCATAGTATAGTCGCAAAAACCACTCATCAAAGATATTTGTGATAACGAAACTCTCATAGATCTTTATTCTTTTTAGAACTTAAGTCCCGATTGTTCATCTCTAGGAGGAGGGAAAAGAAATTGAGATTTGGATCAGCTTTTCGAACCTAAGCTACTATTTTTGGTCTTTTTGTGCTTTTGTTTTTTATTTCGAAAAGCGAATTGAAACCTAGATCTAGATAAACTAGCAAAAACCTAAGTGACTATGTGCATCTAAATGAGGCCATGGTGGCCGTGCATGGTGTGAACAAACCAAAGTGTCATATAGGCAAGCAAACAAGAGGACAATCAATCACAGAAACATCATGAAATTATTTATGCATAAAAAAATTATCACACATCATCTACACAAGAAAGCATATAAATAGAAGAAAATCCCTCATGTCGGAAGGTTGCCACTAGGGCCATCGGCCTTGTGTGAGGGTGTAGGAAAAACCTTGGGTATGCAAACCCGTCTACATGCCTACCGAAAGAGATGGCCGGCCAAAAGAGGCTATGGGTGAGCCTTCTTGGCCGTCCAAGAAGAAGAAGATGGGGGCTAGTGCACCCAAGTGGAGAGAGGAGGGTGTTGCTCCCTTTCTCTATCAATGGCCATCCTTTAAGCTTTGGAGAGAAGCTTCTCTAGCTAGCAGTCCATGGAGCCTTGGAGGAGGATGAGGAGGATGGCTTTAAGGTTTTGTAGGGTGGAAGCAAGTTTAGAGTGGATAGTATGGATGGGAGAGTGTATCGAGAAATGGTCCAATTTCGCAGCTCTCACTTTGCCCTTATGGAAGGCTCCATTTGGTTGCCACTTTTGGTGGCTCCAAAAATAGCTAAAGCCACAATTTTTGGACCTACGTTTGACACAAGTTGTTAGGGTTTCCAAGAGAGTGTGCATGGGTTTGGTGGGAGTAAAATGGGAAGGTGTGCGTGTGTGTGTGGGTGTGTGTTTTTCGTAGGGCTAGGTTGTGGGTTTTGCTAGGATTAGGTGCTAAATAGGTTGGGTCAATCTAGATTAAGTGGGTGTGGACCTAATTAGGCTTAGGAAATTCTAATTGGGTAGGAGTGAACCTAGTTAGGGCTAGGTCAAGTCTAATTAGATGTGTGTATGTGATTAGGCTAGGGTAACCCAAATAGGTATGAGTTAATTAGATCCTGGGTGGATCTAATTGGGCTCGGTTGCACCCAATCAACTGTAGATGCACCCAATTATGTATGGGATGGTTCAATTGGGTTAGGGACAGGACAAGTAGGGCTATGGATAGTGGACTAGGCTTAGGAGGTCTCTACTTAGGTTTCCTACGGTGTCTGGTGGGGTTCCTAGGTCAAAAAAGGCAAGCTAGGGCTTCCAACACAAAAATCTGGAACCAAACAGCAGTATCAGACGTCCAGGATAGTGGTCAGACGTCTTATACTACAAAATTGGACGTCCGGACATTAAATTAGACGTCCAATTCTGTGTCAGTATGAGTTTTGGCTTCCTGGATTGCTATTCTACAGAAATCAGACATCCAGCCAGATGTCTGGACGTCCTAAAAGGTGTTGGAGAGTGGGTTTTACGTTTTCTAAAGTTGGTTTTGGTTCCTAAGTCTTTGGGAGAGGGATAGGAACACGGTTAGTGCTATGCATGTTTGAGTTTTGAGGCTAAGGTGCCCTAATGGAGGTTGTTTTGGGTTTGGGAAGGCTACCTTATGGTTTCTAAGGTTAGGGATAAGGCTATCCTCCTCACTCCTCTTATCCGGATCAATCTTCTTCTTCCATTATTGCTTTATTCCACTATCTCCATCCTGGATCACTTTATTATGTGTAAATAGTAATAAAAACCATTAACTAGCAGGATATCTCATCTTATTCTAAATAGACTGATGTAATGCATGATATGCAAGATAAGAGTGCAGTATCCACAATTTAAGATAGGTTCAGACATTATTTAGGTTGATTAGGACACATGATTGCTGTGCAATCATGCCCCCATGCCTAAACTTTGCTAGTCCCTAGCAAATGCAAGACTAAATTATTCACATAAGGGTACCTAAGGGATTGATTATTTTATCAAGTGTATGCTTAGAGATTTTTCTCCTTTTTGTTTTCGTCCTATGTTCTAGAAATCCAGACAAATGTGAAAGGTAGCTACGTAGCTTTTGCAACGGATTCGAGTGAAAGACCTGATCACCTCTAAAGCCTGTACTTTGACCCCTGGTAAAAATTCTAGCCGGATAGGCTGACTTCTTCCCTCAGGGTATTCAAGATATTCTATGAATTCCACCCTGCTTTAAGCTAGGTAGAGGATCTTAAAGTGAAGATTATATATTTGGTGGCTCACTCTCGACTAGTGCTACATAGAGATTAGTTCTACAGATTCTAGATTCCCAAATTATTAAGTAACTCAACTCAGAGCAAGACGAGAAAAACTACGCTCTCTTTTGGTTCCTTTGTATTCATTCTCTCTTTTCATTTTCTTTTCTTTTCCTTTCTTTTTTTTCTTAGAGTTCACAATCTTACCAAATTCACACATATGATCCATATTTGGTGGTCTCACTTGGCATTAACACTTTAATTGAGTTCTCATAACCCTAACACTAGGTCAAAATTCCTCAGCTAGTATTCGGGTGGTCAGAAATGCGGAAAAATAGGTTGCCTGAATACAAATGAAATAAATACTAAATATTCACAAACTCTTTTTCTTCTTCTTCCAAAATTTTGTTTTCTTCTTTTTCTACGTTTTTTTTTTCAATTTTTCTTTCTTTTCACCATTCTTTTTCTTTTTCTTTTTCTATTTTTTTCTTTTTTCTTTTTTCAGCATAACACAACTAGCATACATCCATGAACTTTATTGAGGAGGCCTTATTAGGGATCGGTGGTACTTAAGAGACATTGGGTGGCTTATTTGGTGGAAGTTCCTACTCATGGCACCAGGAGAGACGGATAGGACGGTGTATTTCTGACCATGACATCAATACCCTCCTTCAGCCGAGGATTCCGTAAAGAATGGTCGTAACCATCCACCCTAGCCCTAGTTTTATGAAAACTCGCTCTTCGCATATTTGCCCTATTCGGTGGCTGTCAATATTTCACACAAAAATGTATACACTGGAATTGAGAGTGAAAACTATGTCTAATCTCTAAGTATCATCACCTAATTATCTAGGATTCCAGATTCCTTGCACTAATCTTAGAGCACCAGTATACTCTACTCTCATTTCACACTATTTGGTGGATTTTTGGAAGAAAATCTTCCTGACTCCCAAAACACTGTCCAGGGGTTTAGGAGAAGAAGCACTGCTTCTTCTCGACAAACTGAAGACATTCATCAGCCTTCACCGTGAATCCATTGCAAATTCTACGTGTGTGTGAAAAGTTGTACTGGATTCTAGATTACAGGAATCAACAAATGGATAAAATCCCTAATGCATTCTCTTAATAAAATAATCTTATCCATGAATGCAATATCTATATATGCTACAAATATGTAACCTCATATAATTTTTACTTCGTGAATTTCCCGTATCGGGTTACAATCAGCTTGATCCTAAATTTAGAACAAAAGGTGGGCGGGTGAGTCGGAAGTGGTTGTTGCGAACGATTTCTAGCTCGAATGAGAGCATTGGAGGTGGAGTCGGTTGTTCTTTTATTTAAGGTCCTAAAGTACATTTTGCATGTAGCTCCAAGGTTTTCCTAAGTGTTGGACAAAAATTCTTTTTCAGTTTTTCTATATCTACCCCCCCATGCCTAACTTCTTGCATGTCCTCATGCATGAATGTAAAAGAAAATAAATGCTGCAGGGAGAGAATGGATAGAAATCACATGTAATTGCTCCTGAAATTATATTCAACGCCGACCAACCTGTTAACATGCAATATAGAAAAGGGAATTATGATAAAAGAAAAATAACTTATGTATAAAAATGGTTAGGTATAGATGATGGTGAAATGGTATTTATACGTGCTAAGTTTAATGCCTCCAGCTAGGCGTACCCTTCAAAAAGGATATACCAATACAGTATTGAGAATGGAGAGTAAAATGATAAGAATTTTAGTCTCATTCGCAAACAGTGGACCGCAAATGCGAGCTAGCTGTCCATGAATTCCAAGTCCAAATAATTTGGAAGATATTTAGATGGGGCTTGGGATTATCTGCAGCCAGATGATACAGAAGAAAGACAGATAAATACGGGTTCCTGGAAGGAATGAAGGGGATGGCATCCCGAAGAGGTGATGGAGAATGTGGGTGGTAGGGGTATGGGTGCAGTCGTGTGGGGTGAAATCATATGGGTCCAGATAATGGTGATGATTGGAAGGCATGACCCAAGTAGTGTGGTCAAATCTGGAAATCAAGGTCCAGTGATCAGTCTCTGTCTCTACCAAAGATGTTTGGGTCTCATCTTCTTCTTTTATCTCTTCGAAATTGTCCAATGCCAATTCCCAATTATCACATGATTCCCCAAAATTCCTAACTTCCTCTGATAACTCATCATGTGTTATCCCCAATAATCTTTCAATTTCTTGAATATCTATTTCATAAGGGGATATTTCCTTCTTCTCACTTAGATGAAGTTGGGCATTAGATTTAGTAGTGAGTCCCTCCATGAAGGTGGAATGGGTTGAATCATTGATTGAGGAGTTGTTACAGTCTTTTTGATTTTGTTGCTCCGCGTATGAGATCATTTGAATTAATTCATCAATGTCTCCATGGGTATTCTCAAATACAACAAAATTATATTCGGGTCCCTTAATGCTTGGTTCCTCAAAATGAAATGATTGGTACTCAGGCCCTATATCAAGATCAAGATTCTCAAATAAATCTCCATTCTCAGCTTCCATAGGGTTATCAATATCATCCACCTCGGGTGTTTGATCAACAAAATCCTGCATGACCACCACCGAATCGCAAATCGGATGTGACACACCTGACCCGGATTAAAACATTTTTGGTTTTTGTTGCTCATCCCGAATTCTATTAAGCTCTTTCCTTATATCATCATATTCTCTTGCACTAGCTTCTTTTATTTCATGAATCATTTTTATCAATTGAGTAATCTGGGATTCATTGCAAGGGGCAGGGGTTTGAATTGGGCTAGGTCGATCAAGATAATCAACCATATTATCAATGATTTGATCTGGTAGGGAGGGTGACTTTTGTGATCTAGTGGATTGTTGATTCGGGTCGTGTGGTTCTACCCAGGTGTCAATTGCCATAGTTTCTTCCGAATTACCCTCCGACTCACTTTCCATGTCATCCAGAAAGTGCCCTGACTTTGTTTTCTTAGTGGCTGTATACATATCAAAGTGAATCTTCTCATTGCTGCTACTCACCTCCATACATCCTGAGTAACAGTCAATCCGTGCATTGGCCGTAGCCAAGAAAGGTCGACCCAGAATAATGGTTGAATTACTTAGCTTCTCCTATATATTCATGTCCAAGACAATAAAATCGACTGGAAAGCTAAGACCCTGCACTTTAATAATCACATCCTGAACTACCCCCTCCGGTAGTTTGATGGAGCCATCTGGCATTCTAATGGTGACAGGTGTGTGGTGCAGATCTCGAAGTTTGGTGCAGTCAAAAAGGGCGGTAGGAATCAAGCTAATGGAAGACCCTAGATCCACAAGGGCTTTGTTGAAGGTGAATCCCTTTATGGCACAAGATATGAAGGGTTTTCCAGGGTCAGTCATTTTGGGTGGTATAGTGCCAGAAAAAAATGCACTTATGTTAGCTGATAAATCCACCTCTTTAGGTGTGCATGCCATTTTTCTCTTTTGTGACTCTTTCTTTAAGGCCTCAGGAAAGGGTAATTGGGTCAAATCAACTTCAGAAGCCTTTTTCTTCTTTTTGTCCCTTGAGTCTGAGTCAGAGTTGCATGTTGGTTTGGTCTTATGATTTTTGGTTGAGCCCAAATTAGGTCGTTTGGGTGGGCTCTTAGCTTTTCTCTTCCTTTTAGAGGCCACAGATTTGACCCCCGCACAAGGGCATGTTTGATAGATTGGAGGAGGGGTCAGAAGAATAGGTGGAGAATAGGAGTAAAAAGGCATTTGCATTCGGGGATAAAGTGATTCTTGAAGTCTCTTGATTTGATCCCCTTGAGATTTCACTTGATTTTCCAACTTAGTCAGCCTTTCTTCATTTTTCTTATCAAAGTCCAACAAAATGTTCATGATATCTTCAAGAGTGGTTGTGGGTTGGGCTGGACTAGATGGTTGCCCTAAAGTGGATTGAGTGGAGTATTGGGCTGGCCTAGATTGATGTTCAGTTTGAGTGGGTCTCTGTGGTGGCCATGAAAGATCAGGATTATTTCTCCACTTAGGGTTATACAAATTTGGATATGAATCAATAGGTGTATCGCCCTGAGTGGGGCTGACTACTGAGGGAGTTGATTGAGAACCTGCTATGTGGTCCTGTACTTGTAATCCATTATTCCAATTCACAGAGATATCTCATCAGGTACAGGTGCATCGGAAATAGTGCATTCATTAATTGATCTACCCAAATCATGGATTAGGTCCAAAGATGCCTTTTGGGTTGGTTGAGTCTAGGATGCCTCCCCATGGTAGCAAGAATCGGTACAATAGCTAGTGGTTGCAAAATATGGGTCACTAGACCCACTAGGCTGGTTGTTCCAAGTCTCTTGTCCCTAGGTGGAGTGATAAGATTGAGATTGTGCCTGAGATCGTCTAATTTACTCCAGAAGCTTGGCACATTGATCTATATAGTCCTTGTTATATTCCCAGAATTCAGCAACTATGGCTTTCAATTGGTTCTGATCAAGATAAGGGTCAAATCCATGAGATTCAGGTTCTAAAAAAGCTAGGGGATAGGGATAATCATATCTCAGCTGGTTAGGATGAGTCTCCCAACTAGGAGGAGTCAAAATCATGGTTGGGTTGGGAGATGGAGGACCCTGAGGGTCAAAAGAATGATATGGGTTCATGGATATTTGAGAGAAGATGCGAATAAAGATAAGAGATAGTCTTCACATCAAATCCGTTCCCATGCAATCACACCCAAATCAGGCTCAAAAGGGTTTGTTTTGAGTCTCTAAATTTAAACCCTAATGTGAATTACCTAGGGTTTGTGCTTCTTCTAAAATCTGCAGTCAGACCTTAGTATGACTTGAAATCACTCCCGAGATCAATAAGCGAAGAAAAATAATATGAAATTTAGTAGAGATCTTACTTTTCCAATAAATTTTTCATGGAATATTTTCTTAATATTTTTACTGTTTCACGCATTTTTTCACAAATTTTTATGTTCTAGGGGGTCAAACAGACCAGATGGACCCCCTACGAGAAGTGCAGTCTGAAAAAGTGCAACAACGATTCAAAAAATTCTTGAAAATTCATATAAAAAACTAGGTTCCAGTGGCTTTCCAACCCCATAAATTTCAGAGAAATCTGATTTATGTAAAGGATAGAATTAACGTTTAAATTTATAAAAAATCAGAGTGCAGACTATTCTGACCCCCTTCCACTTTACGAATTTTTAAAATTTTTATAGTGATTATTTTTCCAAATAAAAGGTGGCCCTGGAAAGCTAGTTTGAAAAGCTAATGTCAGACCGAATCCCAAGATTTTTGGGCTCCTAATTTCATAGCAATAAATTTTTGAAAATTATCAATATTTGCTGGCCAAATTTTCAAATCTGATTTTGGAGTGTTTAAATAGTTTCCAAGTTAAAACACACACCAAATAAAATGAATTTTTTTTTTAATTCAGATCTGAAATTTTGAATTTGAATTTATATATATATATATATATATATATATTTTTTTTTTTTTTTTTTTTTTTTTCGAACCTAAGGAAGCAATAAACTAGCAGACGAAGAAGATACCTACAGTCTTCACCACGGGTCGATGTGTGCGCAGATCCTCATCTTGACACCCTACAATCAAAACAAATAGAAGTTAAGCAAATCCAAATCTAAACTCACCTGTTACCTCCCCGGCAGCGGCGCCATTTGATGATCGTGGAAATCGCGTATTTTGAAATCGTTGGAAATCGTAGTATAGTCGTAGAAACCACTCATCAAAGATATTTGTGATAACAAAACTCTTATATATCTTTATTCTTTTTAGAACTTGAGTCCCGGTCGTTCGTCTCTAGGAGGCGTGAAAACGAATGGAGATTTGGATCGGCTTTTCTAACCTAAGCTACTATTTTTGGTCTTTTTGTGTTTTTGATTTTTTATTTCAGAAAGCGAATTGAAACCTAGATCTAGATAAACTAGCAAAAACCTAAGTGACTATGTGCATCTATGTGCATCTAAATGAGGCCATGGTGGCCGTGCATGGTGTGAACACGCCAAAGTGTCATATAGGCAAGCAAACATGAGGACAATCAATCACAGAAACATCATGAAATTATTTATGCATAAAAAAATTATCACATATCATCTACGCTAGAAAGCATATAAATAGAAGAAATCCCTCACGCTGGAAAGTTTCCACTAGGGCCATCGGCCTTGTGTGAGGGTGTAGGCAAGACCTTGGGTATGCAAACCCGTCTACACGCCTACCAAAAGAGATGGCCGGCCACAAGAGGCTATGGGTGAGCCTTCATGGCCGTCCAAGAAGAAGAAGATGGGGGCTACTGCACCCAAGTGGAGAGAGGAGGGTGTTGCTCCCTTTCTCTACCAATGGCCATCCTTTAAGGTTTGGAGAGAAGCTTCTCTAGCTTCCCATCCACGGAGCCATGGAGGAGGATGAGGAGGACGGCCCTAAGGTTTTGGAGGGTGGAGGCAAGTTTAGAGTGGAGAGTATGGATGGGAGAGTGTATGGAGAGATGGTCCAATTTCGTAGCTCTCTCTTTGCCCTTGTGGAAGGATCCATTTGGTTGCAACTTTTGGTGGCTCCAAAAATAGCTAATGCCACAATTTTTTGATCTAGGTTTGACACAAGTTGTTAGGGTTTCCAAGAGAGTGTGCATGGGTTTGGTGGGAGTAAAATGGGAAGGTGTGCGTGTGTGTGTGGGTGTGTGTTTTTCGTAGAGCTAGGTTGTGTGTTTTGGTAGGATTAGGTGCTAAATAGGTTGGGTCAATCAAGATTAAGTGGGTGTGGACCTAATTAGGCTTAGGAAAGTCTAATTGTGTAGGAGTGAACCTAATTAGGTCTAGGTTAAGTCTAATTAGATGTGTGCATGTGATTAGGCTAGGGTAACCCTAACAGGTATGAGTTAATTAGATCCTAGGTGGATCTAATTGGTCTCGGGTGCACCCAATCAACTGTAGATGCACCCAGTTAGGTATGGGATGGTTCAATTGGGTTAGGGATAGGACAAGTAGGCTATGGATAGTGGACTAGGCTTAGGAGGTCTCTACTTAGGTTTCCTAGGTTGTCCGGTGGGGTTCCTAGGTCGAAAAAGGCAAGCCAGTGCTTCCAACACCAAAATAGGAATCGGACAGCTATATCAGACGTCCAGGATAGTGATCAGACGTCTTATACAACAAAATTGGATGTCTGGACACTAAATTAGATGTCCAATTCTGTGTCAGTATGAGTTTTGGCTTCCTGGATTGTTATTCTACAGAAATCAGACACCCAGCCAGATGTCTGGACATCCTAAAAGGTGCTGGAGAGTGTGTTTTATGTTTTCCAAAGTTGGTTTTGGTTCCTAAGTGTTTGGGAGAGGGATAGGAACACGGATAGCGCTATTCATGTTTAATTTTTGAGGCTAAGGTGCCATAATGGAGGTTGTTTTGGGTTTGGGAAGGCTATCCTATGGTTTCTAAGGGAAGGGATAAGGCTATCCTCCTCACTCCTCTTATCCAGAACAATCTTCTTCTTCCTTTACTTCTTTATTCCACTATCTCCATCCTGGATCACTTTATTATGTGTAAATAGCAATAAAAACCATTAACTAGCAGGATATCTCATCTTATTCTAAATAGACTGATGCAATGCATGATATGCAAGATAAGAGTGCAATATCCACAATTTAAGATAGTTTCAGGCATTATTTAGGTTGATTAGGACCCATGATTGCTGTGCAATCATGCCCCCATGCCTAAACTTTGCTAGTCTCTAGCAAATGCAAGACTAAATTATTCACATAAGGGTACCTAAGGGATTGATTATTTTATCAAGTGTATGCTTAGAGATTTTTCTCCTTTTTGTTTTCATCCTATGTTCTAGAAATCCAGACAAATGTGAAAGGTAGCTACGTAGCTTTTTGAACGGATTCGAGTGAAAGACCTGATCACCTCTAGAGCCTGTACTTTGACCCCTAGTAAAAATTCTAGGGGGATAGGCTCACTTCTTCCCTCTGGGTATTCAAGATATTCTATGAATTCCACCCTGCTTTAAGCTTAGGTAGAGGATCTTAAAGTGATGATTATATATTTGGTGGCTCACTCTCGACTGGTGCTACATAGAGATTAGTTCTATAGATTCTAGATTCCCAAATTATTAAGTAACTCCACTCTGAGCAAGACGAGAAAAACTATGCTCTCTTTTGGTTCCTTTGTATTCATTCTCTCTTTTACTTTTCTTTTCTTTTCCTTTCTTTTTTTTTCTTAGAGTTCACAATCTCACCAAATTCACACATATCATCCGTATTTGGTGGTCTCACTTGGCATTAACACTTTAATTGAGTTCTCATAACCCTAACACTACGTCGGAATCGTCAGCCAGTATTCGGGTGGTCAGAAATGCGGAAAAATAGGTTAAGGCCTTATTAGGTGGGTCTCAAATTTGTTTGGCGGTATTGCCTGAATGCAAATGAAATAAATACTAAATATTCACAAACTCTTTTTCTTCTTCTTCCAAAATTTTGTTTTCTTCTTTTTCTAGGTTTTTTTTTCTTTCAATTTTTCTTTCTCTTCATCATTCCTTTTCTTTTTCTTTTTCTATTTTTTTATTTTTTTTTTCAGCAAAACACAACTGGCATACATCCATGAACTTTATTGAGGAGGCATTATTAGGGATCGGTGGTACTCTAGAGACATTGGGTGGCTTATTTGGTGGAACTTCCTACTCATGGCACCAGGAGAGACGGACAGGACGGTGCATTTCTGACCATGACATCAATACCCTCCTTCAGCCGAGGATTCTGTAAGGAATGGTCGTAACCATCCACCCTAGCCCTAGTTTTATGAAAACTCGCTCTCCGCATATTTGCCTTATTCGGTGGCTGTCAATATTTCACACAAAAATGTATACGCTGGAACTGAGAGCGAAAACTATGTCTAATCTCTAAGTATCATCACCTAATTATCTAGGATTCCAGATTCCTTGCACTAATCTTAGAGCACCAGTATACTCTACTCTCATTTCACACTATTTGGTGGATTTTTGGAAGAAAATCTTCCTGACTCCCAAAACACTGTCCAGGGGTTTAGGAGAAGAAGCACTGCTTCTTCTCGACAAACTGAAGACATTTATCAGCCTTCACCGTGAATCCATTGCAAATTCTACGTGTGTGTGAAAAGTTGTACTGGATTCCAGATTACAGGAATCAACTAATGGATAAAATCCCTAATGCATTCTCTTAATAAAATAATCTTATCCATGAATGCAATATCTATATATGCTACAAATATGTAACCTCATATAATTTTTACTTCGTGAATTTCCCGTATCGGGTTACAATCAGCTTGATCCTAAATTTAGAACAAAAGGTGGGCGGGTGAGTCGGAAGTGGTTGTTGCGAACGATTTCTAGCTCCAATGAGAGCATTGGAGGTGGAGTCGATTGTTCTTTTATTTAAGGTCCTAAAGTACATTTTGCATGCAGCTCTGAGGGTTTCCTAAGTGTTGGAAAAAAATTCTTTTTCAGTTTTTCTATATCTACCCCCCCATGCCTAACTTCTTGCATGTCCTCATGCATGAATGTAAAAGAAAATAAATGCTGCAGGGAGAGAATGGATAGAAATCACATGTAATTGCTCCTGAAATTATATTCAGCGCCGACCAACCTGTTAACATGCAATATAGAAAAGGGAAATATGCTAAAACAAAAATAACCTATGTATAAAAACGGTTATGTATAGATGATGGTGAAATGGTATTTATACGTGCTAAGTTTAATGCTTCCAGCTAGGCGTACGCTTCAAAAAGGATATACCAATACAGTATTGAGAATGGAGAGTAAAATGATAAGAATTTTAGTCTCATTCACCAACAGTGGACCGCAAATGCGAACTAGCTGTCTATCAATTCCAAGTCCAAATAATTTGGAAGATATGTAGATGGGGCTTGGGATTATCTGCAGCCAGATGATACAGAAGAAAGACAGATAAATATGGGTTCCTGGAAGGAATGAAGGGGATGGCATCCCAAAGAGGTGATGGAGAATGTGGGTGGTAGGGGTATGGGTGCAGTCGTGTGGGGTGAAATCATATGGGTCCTGATAATGGTGATGAACGGAAGGCATGACCCAAGTAGTGTGGTCAAATCTGGAAATCAAGGTCCAGTGATCAGTCTCTATCTCTACCAAAGATGTTTGGGTCTCATCTCCTTCTTTTATCTCTTCCAAATTGTCCAATGCCAATTCCCAATTATCACATGATTCCCCAAAATTCCTATCTTCCTCTGATAACTCATCATATGTTATCCCCAATAATCTTTCAATTTCTTGAATATCTATTTCATAAGGGGATATTTCCTTCTTCTCACTTAGATGAAGTTGGGCATTAGATTTAGTAGTGAGTCCCTCCATGAAGGTGGAATGGGTTGAATCATTGATTGAGGAGTTGTTACAGTCTTTTTGATTTTGTTGCTCCGTGTATGAGATCATTTGAATTAATTCATCAATGTCTCCATGGGTATTCTCAAATACAACAAAATTATATTCAGGTCCCTTAATGCTTGGTTCCTCAAAATGAAATGATTAGTACTCAGGACCGAATTCAAGATCAAGATTCTCAAATAAATCTCCATTCTCAGCTTCCATAGGGTTATCAATATCATCCACCTCGGGTGTTTGATCAACAAAATCCAGCGTGACCACCACCGAATCGCAAATTGGTTGTGACACACCTGACCCAGATAAAAACATTTTTGGTTTTTGTTGCTCATCCCGAATTCTATTAAGCTCTTTCCTTATATCATCATATTCTCTTGCACTAGCTTCCTTTATTTCATGAATCATATTGATCAATTGAGTAATCTGGGATTCATTGCAAGGGGCAGGGGTTTGAATTGGGCTAGGTCGATCAAGATAGTCAACCATATTATCAATGATTTGATCTGGTAGGGAGGGTGACTTATGTGATCTAGTGGATTGTTGATTCGGGTCGTGTGGTTCTACCCAGGTGTCAAATGCCATAGTTTCTTCCGAATTGCCCTCCGACTCACTTTCCATGTCATCCAGAAAGTGCCCTGACTCTGTTTTCTTAGTGGCTGTATACATATCAAAGTGAATCTTCTCATTGCTGCTACTCACCTCCATACATCCTGAGTAACAGTCAATCCGTGCATTGGCTGTAGCCAAGAAAGGTCAACCCAGAATAATGGGTGAATTACTTAGCTTCTCCTATATATTCATGTCCAAGACAATAAAATCGACTCGAAAGCTAAGACCTTGCACTTTAATAATCACATCCTGAACTACCCCCTTCGGTAGTTTGATGGAGCCATCTGCCATTCTAATGGTGACAGGTGTGTGGTGCAGATCTCCAAGTTTGGTGCGGTCAAAAAGGGCGGTAGGAATCAAGCTAATGGAAGACCCTAGATCCTCAAGGGCTTTGTTGAAGGTGAATCCCTTTATGGCACAAGATATGAAGGGTTTTCCAGGGTAAGTCATTTTGGGTGGTATAGTGCCAGAAACAAATGCACTTATGTTAGCTGATAAAACCACCTCTTTAGGTGTGCAAGGTAGGGCTTCCAACACCAAAATCTGGAACCAGACAGTAGTATCAGACGTCTAGGATAGTGGTCAGACGTCTTATACTACGAAATTGGATGTCGGGACACTAAATTAGACGTCCAATTCTGTGTCAGTATGAGTTTTGGCTTCCTAGATTGTTATTCTACAGAAATCAGACATCCAGCCAGATGTTTGGACGTCCTAAAAGGTGCTGGAGAGTGGGTTTTATGTTTTCTTAAGTTGGTTTTGGTTCCTAAGTGTTTGGGAGAGGGATAGGAACACGGATAGTGCTATCCATGTTTGTGTTTTGAGGCTAAGGTGCCCTAATGGAGGTTTTTTTGGTTTTGGGAAGGTTGTCCTATGGTTTCTAAGGGTAGGGATAAGGCTATCCTCCTCACTCCTCTTATCTGGATCAATCTTCTTCTTCCTTTATTGCTTTATTCCACTATCTCCATCCTGGATCACTTTATTATGTGTAAATAGCAATAAAAACCATTAACTAGCAGGATATCTCATCTTATTCTAAATATACTGATGCAATGCATGATATGCAAGATAAGAGTGTAATATCCACAATTTAAGATAGGTTCAGACATTATTTAGGTTGATTAGGACCCATGATTGCTATGCAATCACTCCCCTATAGTATTTAATAGCTTTTGTCCTTATTTCCTGAATGGAAGAGATCCTATGTCCATCTTTTAAAATGGAAGAAGTAAAGTTTGCACGCCTCCTAGAGCTAGCCGCAAGATGGAAGAATTTCGTGTTGGCATCTCCCTCCTTAAGCCACAAATGTCTTGATCTCTCCCTCAAATCAATCTCCTATTTGAGATGCTCTTCCATTATCACACCCTACCACATCGTCCTATCTGTAAGTTCCTCCTCTGGTAGAAGACCTGCTGCTTCCTTAAAGTCCAACTCTTGGACATTACTCAAAGCCTCTACCCACCTTTGATGCCTTAAAGTGTTCACTGTAGCACCATACTCTTTCAAGTGCGCAAGGCTGCCAGCTTGGATGGCAATCTGGCAGTAGCAGAACCCTCCACCTTTCTAGCTTGCCACCTTGAACTGATCATCTGATGGAACCCCAGTTCATTCAGCCATGATCTTCTAAGTTTGAAGTATTAGTCGACTTGGATCTCTTCCCCAGTATCGTAAACCAAAGGGGTATGGTTAGAGAAAGGTCGGTCCAAGCCAGTAACACACGACAGCTGGAATCTTTCATGGATGTTCACATTCCCAAAAAATCAATCAATTTTGGAGAGCAACCCATTACCATTGTGCTAAGTAAATTCAGCACCTGAGGAAGCGTACTCATTCAGTTCAAGAGATTGAACCACCAGCTAGAAACCAATAGCTGTGCTGTTTATGCCACCAAAAGGCCTGTCTGCCCCTATCAACACAAAATTGAAGTCTCCTCCTGTCAGCCAGGCTTCTCCTTGCACCAATTTAGCTGCAGCCACCCAATCCTCCCATAATTCTTGCCTTGCAGATGCAACACAGGGGCCATACACCCCAGTAACCCAGATAGTGTCATGCTCCTGGTGAGTTTGGAATTTGCAAGTCAGTATGTGTCTGGCCTTATGAACTTCCAGACAGTGTTACTAAACCTTTCTACACCAAATAACAATGCCCCCTGATCTACCATGTGCATTAACCTTCACACATTCATTCACCCCCACAGCCAATAAGTCACTCCATCGTCTATCCGAGTCATTCTCAATGTCCGTCTCTTGAATGATCGCACACTCAATCCCCCACTCTCTCAAGTACCTCATCAAAGAAGCCCTTCGGCTCTTATCGCGCAACTTGCGCACATTCCAAGTGAGGATTCCCATCTATCCTCACGAGAACCCTCCCCCCTATGGTTCTGACATTTGGAAACCTCTATAAGCTCTACAATGCCGTCTTCTTCCAGTAGTATGTCAGCCTTTGATTTCCTCTGCCAGAGACTATAAGGTGATTTGCCATTAGAAGATTTAGAGCAAGATCCAACACCAATTCGAGACTCTCCATCTCGTGCAGATTCTACTGATCCTCCAGAAAGTCAAGCCGAGCCTCTTGTACCCCCTGCATCCTAATATCCTCACTGTCTGGCAGCATACTCCCACTTCCTCAAATGTTTGGCTCGTTGCTTTCATCCTAACCGATTCCTCCTCTTTAGCCATTGTGTCCCCCCTCTCCCCCAAGTGAAGATCCTTGCATTTTTTGATAGAGGGGGATTCTTTAGGAGAAGCCCTACACCCACCCTGCGCAACCTCCTCTTCAACAGCTTCAGAATTAGATGACTTATCTTTCCTCACAATAGTGTCACCCACCGTGAATCTCAGTAGCAGCAACCATGAACTTTCACCACATCATAAAATCAATCTGTTAGGGATCGAACCTGCTTTAAACACATCGGCCATCACATTTAGCGAGCGCCCATCGCCCTCCAACAGTCCTACAACTGCATCTTCTGCTAATGAGGAAAACCCAGATATCATGGACGCCACAACCTCCTTCCACCTCAGGTGTAAAGGTAACCCCTTGATCTCAAGTCTCCCTAACCTGGATCCCAATCTCTAAGGTGGCCTCTCCGGTAGGGCTCCATCAAAGGGAGAAATCGATCTCCAAATCATCGTTAGGCCATCATTGAAGGATATTTGAAATCGCAATCTCTCGACATCCATCATCCCCAATCTAAATAGAACAAACCGTGTATGCGACAGAGAGGCGAACTACCTGGAATTGGTCGATGGGGAAAGAGAGCTTACTAGCTTGTGCAAGTTCTCCGACGTCGGCTTCCCGGTCATAACCTCTCCGATCAGTGCCCCTCGCAATATCAACTGTACTGCTCTGATGTTCTCTATCATAGGGATCTCCACGTCAATCGTATGCCCCCCAAAGGTACGAGGGGGTTGTGGCGGTGGTGGCATCGGCAAAGCCCTAGAATTCAAAATTTCAGAGCATGGGAAAAGGTGGCCTTTCATCTGCCCATCAAGAGCTCTGCACGAATCCTGCTTGTGACCAAATCCCTCGCACGCTAGACACACAACGGGAGATCAATACATAGCCGCTGTATGGCCCCATCGCTTGAACTGGAAACACACGATCCTTCTACTCTCCCTTGCACTCCCTCTATCAATCCACCTCGCCTCCATCACCCTTTTACCATGTATATCAAAATCTCTCCTCTCCTTCAGCCTCCATGCCCTCAACCTCCAAGTTGTCCATCCCTCGTCTTCCCTGATTCTACTAGTCACCGCTCTTAGACCTCTTGTTGCTGCCTTGAGACCACCTGACATCGCCATCAAAGCTCTAAGAATATTAGGTATCAGTTAGTGTTTCAGATAATGCCCAGGCTTCATCCTCAGTTTTGGTCATACAGGTTCCGGAACAGGCTACATCGATGGTTTGCCTGTGCCATTTAGATAATCCATTGTAGAACCTCTCGACCAATTGCCATCTTGCCACTTGATGGTGGGGCATAACCTAAGAAGGTCATTGAAATGCTCCTAAGTTTCATGAAATTGCTCCTATTCATGTTGAGTAAAACCCATAATCTCTCTTCTATAATGGTTCGTTATACTCATAGGAAAGTATTTCTTCAAGAATTCTCCCTTAAGGGTGGCCCAATCATTTCCCCTTGCATCTAGGGTATGATACCAGTGCTTGGCCTTATGCTTTAGGGCGAAAGGAAATAGAGTTCTCATCGAGGCTTCATCAGTAAAGCCCTGGAGCTTCACTATGGAAGAAACCTTCGTGAATTCCTCAAGATGCCTATAGGGATTCTCCCTAGCAATACCATAGAAAGTGGGGAGCAAAGATATGGTGTTGCTCTTGATCTCATAAGGATTACCCACTCCAGGTCTCCGAATGGGTAGGGCTTGGTGAGTGGTAGGAAGGAAATAGTCACTCAAGGTTCTTTGGTTTTCACCAACCCTAATCTCTTCTTCAGGTCTTTCTTTTGCCATTTTTCATCACTCTTAGTTGGATTTTCTAATAATTTTTTCAGGTTTCAGATTGAAAGGAAGAGTATTTCTAAGAGAGTGTCTACCAACTATACACAAAGCAAACACAAGGCAACAGATCTTTTGATGATTTAAAGATCTTTTAAGTCCTCTTCCAACTCTTCAGCTTGGCCAAATAGACTCACGGTAGTGTTTCTCTATTCCCACGTAAGTGGTATAAGAAAAATGAGGCACTTGAGATTCCTAGTCAATGTTTGTTAAGGAGGTTGAGGTTACTTTTAGTGCATTTTGGGCGACCAATCAAGTTATCAAGCAATTACACACCCTAAATTGACCTTCAAGTGCCCTAGAGATGTACACATTAATGCGATGATATTCTCAAATGCTCAAGTAGAAAGGTACTCCAAGGATGGAAGCAAGGGATGTAAGTAGGGCGAACCCTTCCTTTGAGGCGATGTGTTAGTGGTGCCTCTAAACTACCCTTGAATTCCTTTAAGGGGTGTCTGTAATTTCCCACTTGGAGGGAATGAGATCAGCGTGACGTAAAAATGTGAAATTAAAAATATAACAGTCTCACAAAATAACAATCACACAATTGGCACAAGTATATTTAGGTGGAAACCCAACCCGAGTGAAAACCACCACCTAATCCTCTCGAGTTAGGATTTCCCGATCGACAAAGTCGATCAAATCCACTAAATGAATCACTTAAACGAGGGTGATTCAACCTCTTACAACAACACTACTTTGAATGAGGGAAGTGTGCTCAAATCCCTTCTCTTCACGAGAAAGATTTTGTCCCTCAATGGAGATGGGAATTTACAACGCGAATACCCAACCAAATAACAAAGTAAAAGATACAAGAATAGTCCTATAGAACCAATGAAGTAATTCTTAAACTAAGCTTCTAAAGGAGTTAGGAAACTTCCCTTTGGTGGAAGTGCATCGGTGACGTGGATGCGTGAACTACGCAATGGCATAACGGCGCTCCCGTGAACTACGGCAGGAGAACGGGTGCACAATTGGATTGAAGCTCTCTAGATGTAGAACTAGGCTTTGAGAGCTAGAGCTTTCTTCTTAAGATCAAAACAACGGTGCTCTCGTGAACTACGACGGGAGAGTGGGTGCGCAATTGGATTGAAGCTCTCTAGATGTAGAACTAGGCTTGGAGAGCTAGAGCTTTCTTCTTAAGATCATGTAACTTTGGTGTATCTACAAGCCAAGGGTCCTCCTTTATTTACAAAGGCCATAGCAAGGCATTGGAAGGCCTTGGATGGCTTCCATAGCCGTTGGGTGCAAGGCCCAAGAGAATCAGGCCGAAGTCAGAAATAATCATGATTCTGATATGGTCATCAGACGTCTGGAAAACCCATTTAAGACATGGGAACTAATTCAGACATCTGATTTTAGGTGATTTTCCTTCCTGACTCGAATCAGATCGAAATAGGGTTCTAGTGAAAGTCCATAAAACGACACACAGGACGTCTGGCATAAGGTCTGGATGTCTGGAAACCAATTTTTTCTGTGGGAATGGATTCCAAAGAAGTGTAACAGCTACAAGATTTGCCAAAGGTGATTTTGGGTCAGTTGAGGTAAAACTGTCACATATCAGACATCTGGGATCACTTATGGACGTCTGATAATGTCAGATAAAAGCTAACGATCAGATTCCTCAACTTCAGCGTGGGTAGCCAACATTCCACTAATTGGACATATGGCAAAGGCATCAGACATCTCCTATGACATCTGGACTAAGGTGTGGATGTCTGATTTCATCAGACAGAACTAGCAAAGTCCAACCTAAATAATCGGACGTCTGACTCAACAATCAGACGTCTTAAAAGTTTTTATCAGACGTCTAAAACTTAGATTAGATGTCTGAAAGGGCTGTCTGATCCCTATTTTGGTTCTGTAAGTTATCTATAGAAAACTTAAGTATCCTAGGGTTGTGCAAGTGTTCCTAGGACTACTGTTAGGGTTCTTTGAGGCTCTTTAACATGAATCTAGGAAGCAAAAATAAAGAGCAACAAGAGAAACAAAAATACATAGAACAAAGGAAAGGAAATCTATCCTATTCTTCATCTCCTTCCTTCTTCAAGCTACTCCTCCTTGCGAAGCTCCTTTGTTCTCCATGAAGCTCCTCCAATCTGCCATGGATGCAAGCTCGAACTCTATCTAACCACAACTCCATTTGCAATTAACCTGAAATCTAAGACTTCAAGTGCAAATGTTAAATGACACATGTTTTGTTTTCATCAAAATAAACGATCGTGGTGTTCTAGAACCAACAATCTCCCCCTTTCTAATGATGACAAAATCATAAAAAATAATGCATAAAATCCTCCCCCTTTTTGACATTATCAAAAAGGTTTAATCGATTTTAAATTTCCTATAACTCCCCCTTAAAACATGCTCTTCTATAAATGGGTTGAATTTCTTTTAACAAAACTAATGTCCTCCCCCTTTTTGGAACAACATGATAGCTATTATTTTTCCCCTCATTTCTAAAGGAAAGATAGCTAATTTAACAAGATCGGCACCTTAATGATTGACAAATAGCTCATAATATTAACTCCCCCTATCTATATGCTAATGATAAAAGGATAGGGTAAAGGGTTTTACCTCACCTACCATGGCCAATAAAATGGCCCAAATGGAGGTGGTGAATGCCATATCAGATGGGGCTCCCATTCGTAGCATGGAGGCTTGGGCATTAGCACCAATCCCCAGTCTGGCGGTCGATGTGTAGCAGGTTGTTTGATTGTTCGTTGTCTCATTGGTCTTCTTATCCTTCTTCCTGGTCTACTCTTTGGTCCTCCCAACTTGAGTTGACCGTTCTTGAGCTTGTAGGTCCAATCTCTTGTATTATAGTCACCTTTGAAACCTACAAAGCAAGACTCCAACTTTTTCTTGGGTATCCAAGTGAGCTTGGATCCAGATTTTTTAGTGGGTCTCCTTGACGGAGATCCTTTCTCAATCTTAGCGCTTTGCAAATTATCTATTTTGTTGATTAATTTGTTGGAATTTTCCCTAAGACATATGATTTCTTTTTCTATAATATTCATCTTAGTATTTAAATAAAAAATTTCTAATTTTAGACTACCATTTTCCTCAATCAATTTAGTATTTTTATTTATTACATCTTTTTCTTCTAATAAGAAGTTATTATTTGTAGGACTAGCTTCTAGATCTCTAAGTTATTTTTCTAACCTTTCATTTTCATTTTAAGAAAACTAAGGCTCTTTTTAATACTTTTACTTTTTACCTTAAGTGATTTACTAAGTTCAAATAGCTCATCAAAAGCATCTTGTAAATCAAAATGTACCTCATTGTCAGAGTCGCTTTCACTGTCGCCTTCTATCACCATGAAGCCCATGCAGGTGATTTCTTCCTGGGGATTCCCTTGTTATTCATCCTCCATGCTTGAGTCATCCCACATTGCTTGGAATGCCTTCTTCTTAGACTTCTCCTTTTCCTTCTTCTCCTTCTTGAGAAGTGGGCATTCTGGTCATAGATGCCCTTTCTTGTTGTAGTGGTAGCAACGTCTCGGGCTTTCCTTTTTCTCATTCTTTTCTTTCTTTGATTCCCTGCAAAACTTGGAAAGCTTTTTAAGTAGAAACTTAAAGTATTCATCATCAGAACTTACCTCGCTATTTGATGTAGCGTTGAATGCTAGGGTCTTCTCCAAATTTTGCTATGGTGTATCCTTCTTCTTTTGCTTCAGCTTTGTCTTGTAGGCCATTCGATTGCCTAGGAGATCTTCCATGTTGAGCTCCTCCATCTCGTTCGCCTCCTCGATGGTGGTGACATTCTGCTCCCATTCCCGTCCAAGGGAATGAAGAAGCTTCCCTTGAAGCTCCCCCTTGATGAAGGTCTTACCTAAAGCTTTTAAACTATTTACCATGAGAGTGAACCTAGTAATCATCTCACTTACAGATTCGTTAGACTTCATAGAAAAGGATTCAAACTTTTGAGAAAGTAAATTTATTTTAGAAGTCTTTACGTTTGAGGTACCTTCGTGAGTTACCTCGAGTGTGTGCCAAATCTCGTATGTGGTGGCGCATTGCGAGATTCTATTAAACTCCTCCGGACTCAAAGTGGAATACAATGCGTTCATTGTTTTTGCATTTAGAGAAAGCTCCCAGATTTGTTGTTGCGAGTAGCCTCCTACGGGTTTCTCTGGGATGTCAAACGGTGTCTCGCATCTGGCCCAAATCGTGAAGTCATTAGCTTGTAGCCAAGTCTTTATCCATAGCTTCTAGTACGGGTTGTTGTTCCCGTCGAAGAATGGCGGTCTGGTGGTAGACTGCCCCTCTAGAATCCTTGTCGTGGAATTGCTCCCCTCCATCTGATCCTCACCGATGTGTAACGCCCAAAATGCGGAACCTGCTCTGATGCCAATTATAACTTTCCACTTGGAGGGGGTGAGATCAGCGTGACGTAAAAATGCATAATTAAAAATATAACAATCTCACAAAATAATAATCACACAATAGGCACAAGCATTTTTAGGTGGAAACCCAACTCGGGTGAAAACCACCACCTAACCCTCTCGAGTTAGGATTTCCCGATCGACAAAGTTGATCAAATCCACTAAACGAATCACTCAAATGAGGGTGATTCAACCTCTTACAACAACACTACTTTCAATGAGGGTAGTGTGCCTCAAAACCCTTCTCTTCACGAGAAGGATTTTGTCTCTCGATGGAGACACGAATTCACAATGCGAATACAAAACCAAATAACAAAGTAAAAGAAACAAGAATAGTCCTATAGATCCTACAAAGTAATTCTTAAGCTAAGCTTCTATAGGAATTAGGAAACTTCCCTTTGGTGGAACTGCTCGACGATGCGGATGCATGAACTACGCAATGGCACAACAGCGCTCTTGTGAACTATGGTGGGAGAGTTGGAGCGTAATTGGATTGAAGCTCTCTAGATGTAGAACTAGGCTTGGAGAGCTAGAGCTTTCTTCTTAAGATCAAAACGCACAAAATGATGTGAAAGTGTGTTGGTTGGTTTATCTTTGGTGTATCTACAAGCAAAGGGGTCCTCCTCTATTTATAGATGCCCTAGGAAGGCTTTGGAAGGCCTTGGATGGCTTCCATAGCCGTTGGGTGCATGGCCTAAGAGAATTAGGGTGAAGTCAAAAATAATCATGATTCTGATAGGGTCATCAGACGTCAGGAAAACCCATTTAAGAAGTTTGAGAGCTAAGTCAGACGTCTGATTTTAGGCGAGTTTCCTTCCTAACTTGAATCAGATCGAAACAGGGTTCTAGTGAAAGTCCATCATATGACACACATCACGTCTGGCACAAGGTCTAGATGTTTGGAAACCTATTTGTTTTGCGAGAATGGATTCCTAGGAAGGGTAATAGCTACAAGATCTGCCAAAGGTGATTTTGGGTTAGTCGAGGCGAAACGATCACATATCAGACGTCTAGGATCACTTACGGACGTCTGATAATGTCTGATGAAAGCTAACGGTTAGATTCCTCAACATCTCTGTGGGAAGCCAATGTTCCACTAATTGGACATATGGCAAAGGCATCAGATGTCTCCTAAGACATCTGGACTAAGGTCTGGATGTCTGATTTCATCAGATAGAACTAGCTAAGTCCAACCTAAATAATCGGACCTCTGAGTCAATAGTCAGACATCTTAAAGGTTTTTATCTGACATCTTAAACTCCGACTAATCGTCTGAAAGGGCTGTCTGATCCCTATTTTGATTTTCTAAGATCTCTATAGAAAACCTAAGTATCCTAGGGTTGTGCAAGTGTTCTTAGGATTACTGTTAGGGTTCTTTGAGGCTCTAACATGAATCTAAGAAGCAAAATAAAGAGCAACAAAATAAACAAAAATACATAGAATAAAGGAAAGGAAATCTATCATATTCTTCATCTCCTTCTTCAAGCTATCGCTCCTCGCGAAGCTCCTTTGTTCTCCATCAAGCTCCTCCAATTTGCCATGGATGTGAGCTTGAACTCCATCTAACCCTGTCACCATTTGCAATTAACCAGAAATCTAAGACTTCAAGTGCAAATGTTAAATGACGCTTGTTTTGTTATCACCAAAATAAATGATCGTGGTGCTCTAGCACAAACAGTGTCCCCCTCCTTAGAGTATCAAATCACTGGGGCAAAAGATAATACCACTGTCAAAAAGTTAGATAGGAGGGTTTGAACCAATAAAGGAATCGATGTCTATAGCCTTGAGGGTCCAAGTCCTAGTGCAGTGCCTATAGTGCATGCTCAGTACAAGGAGTGTGCAGCACACCGCAAAAAGTGATTTTTCTTTTGAGAAATAAGGACCTGATTGTAATGAATTTTAAGGACCAAAATGTAAACTCAGGTTTTGAAGGTTTATTTTAACTTAGATCTTTTTCAACTTTTTATATATGTTAGTAAATAAGGTAAATATTATGTTTTCACCTTGAATTTACATTTTTGACCTTTTTAGGTTAATTTATTGGATTAAACAAAATCACTTAAGTTATTTTATACTTTGGTTTACATTAAGTTTAAGTTACTTATCTTATTAATTAAGGGAATGATTAATAGGATTTCAAGTCCAATTATTATCTAAATTATTAATAAAATTAATTGAATGATAAAATTTCATTTTTAACTTATTTTAAGGTCCTTGACTAAATATCCCTTATTCTGTAATTAACCCCTATATGTTCATAACCTTAGCTAATTAACTAGGAAGACTAGTTAATTAGGGGTAATTAGAGATCATGATGAGTGTCTCATCACTACCCTCCCCTTTCTTGGTGTTAAAATGCCCCTTATCTTGGCCCTACACCTCAACACACATGCCATCACCACCCTCTA
This sequence comes from Thalassia testudinum, assembly GCA_037157565.1. Classification (NCBI taxonomy): domain Eukaryota; kingdom Viridiplantae; phylum Streptophyta; class Magnoliopsida; order Alismatales; family Hydrocharitaceae; genus Thalassia; species Thalassia testudinum. The sequence goes on along the minus strand of JAZHRO010000003.1, from coordinate 73,740,859 downwards.
AATATGGTGCCACATAAACCTCTTCTAGAATACCCATTTTGGCACCAAAACCAAAGTCCACCAAAGATGGCAACCATCCATAATTACCACCTTTAGCACCATTAGGATTGGTGCCAATTGTCCTACACCCTAGGATCCACATAACCACCCATAACAACCATTAAAATCAATCCTAACCCTACACCTACTCCACGCCTTCCATCCCTTATCCATTCCTATAATGATAGGTTCTACCTTTAACCACCCTACATCCACTTCCATTCAGGCCAAGGATGAAGAAGAAGAGAAGAATATTAAGGGGGCAACCTACCTAACCCCTTGGTGCCTTCTTTCTCTACCTTCTTCTTCCTTGTGTTACACCAACGAGGAGGTCCATTCATGAAGGAACGACCAGGCATAAGGGGAACCTTGAAGGTTGTTGACACCCACATTGAGGAGAGAGCTTAGAGGAGGACTACATCAAGAAGAAGCTCTAGAGAACCCCTTCAAAGTACAAGGCAACTACACTTGGAGCAAGGGCCATCCAGACTTCAAATAGTGGATCCCCCTTCTTCTTCTTTATCTCTATATCTTGTATTAGCTAGTTTATTTTTTATTAGTTTCATGTAACAATCATTCTGCTACATTTCCCTTAGTTGCTAATAATACAAGTTCTATTTGCCTTCCAATTCATGTTTTATGTTTAGTGTGTGTTTCATGTTATTGCAGTTGTCATGCACACCACACTCTCCTCTTCTAATTACCCTGGCCACACTTGCTTAGGGTGAGCTTAGAAGAGAGGTTTCATTTTGTCACTTAGGATTAGTGATAGGCGTAGTTCTAGCATAATTTTAATCATTGCTTCAAATACCTGACTATTTCCATAACCCTAAAAATGGCAAAATTGAAAATACAAAAAGATAACTATGGATTTGAGAGGTGAGAGAGAGAATCAATTCATGTGATTAACAAATTGGCATCCTTCGATGACCCTAGATGTTCACCCTATCTAGGTTTTATAAATTTCAGAGTTGATTGTGGATTTACGCATTGCAACAACACTATTTCGCATTAGTAACAAAACGTGTATTTTCGATATTACCTTTTGGCACCGTTTCTAAGGAAGCACGGCTTAGTCATATTATTTTTCTCTCTCTTGCTTTATTAGGTCTTCATGAATTTGTGTTTTATTTTGTTTAGGTGCAAATCAAGAGTGGGAGTGGGATTTGAAGCACTTGGAGCAGAAGCTTTGAGTTTCTTTTCTTCCCACATACTTTAGGTAAGCACCCCAAGCCATTTCTTTTTGAAAACATAAACAACAAAACTCTAAAAACTCCTTAAATTATCAAAAAAATCAAAGTAATAAAAATTAAGGGTGGTGAAGCCCTAAAATTCATTATATTGCTTGTTTGCTCCATTTTTCGACCACCTTTGCCTTATTGGTGTCTAAATTTTGAAAATCCTGACTGTTGTCTTGATTTTCAAAAATCAGGTCCAAGCACTTAGGAGCTTCCTAAAATCACCAAATTTCACCTAGGTGAGCCCATTTGAGTCAGGAACCTTCAGTCCAATTTCACATAATTTGGATGAATACAAAAAATTAAAAAATCATGGGCAGAACAAGTGTCAGACCTTGTTTCCTTACTATTTTCTTACTGTTCATCAGTTGTACTAATTTTTATACTCATTAGATTTGGGCAAACTTTATAATCCTGGAAACTTGAGAAACTTTTACATCATATAAAATTCTCAAAACGTAGTAATCCCTTGCCATGTTTGGCAAAAATCAGCCAAGGACAAAGATGTAGAAAGGTGAAGTCAGCCAAGGACCAAGATGTCCTGGCCAGCTGCGACCTAGCTACAACCAACTAGGACCCCCCCAAGGTACAACTAACTATGAAGAATTTCTTTACGAATTTGGATTGGAGTTCCTCGCATGTGTTGATTGGTCTAGTCAGAGTTCGATACCGATGGGCAACCATATCCATAACAGAGGAGAACAACTTCATGAACAGAATGTCCTTGTTCTGAACAGGTGGTCCAAAGGTTTAGGCCAAATGTTTTAGCTATTTGAAGTGTTGGAAGGGATCTCTAGAGTTCAAGCCATGAAATTTGGCGATCGTGTTAATTAGATTTGGGTTCAATTTAGTGTCAGGTCCTCCAGCCAGGATTTATACCCTTGGTTCGATCGCTACCACTACGGGATTGTATTGATCTAACTTCTGTGGACACTGTAGGGGATACATAAATGCACGGAATAGATTAGTGAGGCATTGTAATTGATTTTGAACATTGGGCACTTCTTGATTTTCCATGGATGCAGATGGAGAGTCGTGCTCGAATGCGGAAGAATCTGAGGAGATCTCAATCTGATTGGATGGGAACATAAATAATTGGGTTGGGGATTGACCCCAATGAGAGTGAACTGCTAATGAAGGCCTCAAGATTGGTCTGAAGGACCTCCTCCCATACATGCATCATGGAATTAGGAGAGGGATAGAATGTGTATTGGACTCAATCGAGGCACCCAATAAAGCTGGAAAACTATGGAGGTTCGAGGAAGATCATACCTCTAGATCAAAACTCACCCACCCGAGAATTACTTGCGCAACCAGGAAGGGAGAGCCTCACAAAGACACCAACATGGTGGATCATCCCCATGAGTTACCGGGTTTCCCCCACCCGACCTTGTCACTGAGATACCAAGTTGACCTGAATGTGTGAGTTTGACTCCTAAGTCTACCAATTTTAATCTTACTTGAGCCATGAATTTCAGTTGAACTTGAAGCTGAGTTGACTTGTGACCAAATTTGGAGGTTGGTTGATCCATAAAGTAAACCAACTTTACCTTACCTATCCTAAAGTTGAGGATGAGTTTTGGTCAAGAATGCAAATTACCTTGTATTGGTATGCAAACAGGTTATTAGGCCCCAAATTGTAATGATCCAAGTGATTATTAGAATCTTGATTTTAGGGTCCACTTGATTAGATCAATTCAACGAAGAGCTTGGGTAGCACACTATGTGGGAAATATATTTTCTTTTAATGCATGCAAGTGTGTATTCTTGGAACCCTAGTGTGGAAACCCTAGATTGGCTCTATTTCCAAGCCCAATTCTTCAAATGATGGTACTTTGGGCTCAATCAAGAAGGTGAATAGCCTAAGGAACCTAATGTTCATAGTAGGTGCAAGTATCAGGATGGGAATCTCTAGTCAACTTCAATCAAATCAGGAAACTCGATTAATGATTGCCATGTAAGTAGAGCAAGTTGATCCTAGTTGATTTCCTTTTTAATCTTTCCAAGATATAAGGGGCTTAAAGAAGAAGGAAAAGTGAATACCTACCCCTGGTGTGGTTGCTTGCATGGTTGGTCTTCATATTCATGTGCAACAACACAACAAATCTGATATAGCAAGTTAGAATCACATCAGAAAGTGTGATTAGTGAATGAAATGCACATTGCTCCCCGACAACGGCTCCAATGTTGCATTGAAAATCATCATAGTTAGGAAAACAATGAGTTGTAGTATAGCAATGAAAATCGATACAATATTTAAATTTATAAAGCTCGAAAAACTATGAGTTCCGAGGTCGTTCATAGGGAGCAAATGTAGCAAATCAATCTAGTAATCAGAATAATCAAGAATAATGAAATGAACAGTCATTCTCAAATAAAATAATGACTTAATGCTTCAAAAATTGTATCTCAGAGTAAAAACAAAAAGAGAAAAATGGTGGTCGAAACAATAAAATATCCCCAACAATTGTTTCAAAAGAAAAAAATCCCCAACAATTAAGTACGAATTCCAAATTTCCCAACAATACTAAAGGCAATATCTCAACCAAAGTCAGAACCAATTTTCCTCAGATCATATGTCATGAACAAGGCTAAGACGCCTTAAGTATCCATCCAAAGCACCCCTGAATCTACCTAACTGTTGGGCATGAAACCCAAGGTGGAATAGTGCAAAACCCCCCAATCCTCTCAGAATTCCCTTTCTCTTTCTCTCTCCTCAAATTCGGGACAGGGGTGTATGGTAATTAGGTATATGGACTGGGGACAAGGCCTGATAGCGTGGTGGCGTGCGAGGTGTGTGCACATGCGATGAGAGGAGCCTCACCCCATGTGCTGAGGCAAACAACTACAGGATGCTATTCATTATATACAAGAAAAAAAATCAAATTCCCACGATATGGTATTCTCTTTAGTGCTTCTTCTTGTGTGTTGCAGTAGGTCGAGCTTTTGTCGAATTGAGGCAGCTGTTGCCTCTATTACATTCAATTGAAAACCCTACTGCCTTCATGATGTGAGGTCGCATTAAGTGAGACTGGCAGCAGATCAATTGGTAGTCAAAGAGAGGCAAACATTGTCGAACAAGATGGTGGTGGTGGTGAACCTCCGACCATGTACCTTAAAGCATGAAAATGGGCTAAGAGCCCCAGTTAAAGTGTTCAAGAGCTTCTCTGTCATGTCAAGGGTGCAATGGTGGTGGTGGTGAGGTGTATGTGGTGTGGGGAGGGTGGACGTTGATGGAGATGTTGGTGGACGATGGGTTTGTCTGTGGGTCTTGTGAGTGGTCAAAAGTCCCAATAAAGATGGGGCATTTTATCAGGGAGTCAGGCGGAGCTTTTGGTCGTGAGGTGTTTGGGAGTGTATGCCGCCTATGTGAGCTCACCGGAGCTCGTGCCAAACGTGAGGAAGATGGGAGTGAATTGGGGTGTGTGGTGGTTGAAACTATGAACTAAGGGCATAGAAGTGATCTAGAGACGGAGAGGGAGCATTTGAGGTGGTCTAGGTGGTGAGAGTGGGAACGAGGCATCCAAAATTGACTGACTGGATGTTGAGCTGATGGTGTCGAGAGTGTAGGAATTGGCAATGAAGAAGAGGTAGGGAGCGCTCTTGCTTTGGTCAACAAGATGCATGATGAAGTGGGGAAGATGTCAGGCTTTTCAATTTGGTGGTTGATTAGCTGGATGAGGGAGGCGGAGGAGGTCGCCAGAGATCAGGAGGACTATGGCTGGAGGACGAAGAAGAGGGTAGTTTCCAACCATTTCTTGGCTGATTTTGACTGGGGAAGTTTGTGGAGATTTTATAGAGCTCAATTGCGAGCTCAAATTATGAAGAAACCATGAATTGGGATCAAGGCTCTGATACCGAGATCCTTGAAGATCTTGAATTCGCTAGCAATGTCATCTTCATGGTAGGTAGCAAGATAAGGATCAATGGGAAGAGGATCGACTAGCAATCAATCATCCCAATTTTGGAGGGATTTAGTCAGAGATCATGGATGAATCCATAGTTGAAGCTCGATTAGTGTGGGTTAGGTGTTATTCACATTGTTTAAGGTGGCAGGGACCTAAATGTCAAGATGATGACAAAGTCAGGGGCCTGAATGTAATACAATCGAAACCTAGGGGTTTAAATGTGAAGGATAGCGATTTTCAAGACTAAAATGCAAGCTATGTCAAGAGAGACTATTAACGAGCTTATTTGTCGAATATAAGGAAATGCATCATAGCACAATTGAAAAATAGCTAATCAAAAAATAAAATTTATAACTCAAAATCTAAAGAAGAGTCCAAGGTTGAACATAGGGAGAAAATATGGAATTGACATCATTAATCGCATTCAGAATTAATGGGTACAATTAATTAAGCATTCAAATAGAAGCTCTTTGTTAATGGTGGCTAGGGGGTATACATGAAATCCAAGAATACGGGCACTAAGCCCCAGTTAAAATGCTCAGTTAAAATGCTCCAGAGGGGATTTTGAAAATCGGGAAAACCTTCTGGGGAGGATGTATAGAGAGGGCCGAAGGACGGCGGGTGGCAATGTTGAGGGCGTGGCTAGGGTTGGGGATGTGGGTGACTGGAAGACATGTAGATCGAAGAATTGGAGGAGAATGGAGAGGAGATGGTTGTCTCATGTGGGCGGGACTGTCAAATTTGGGTCGAGGGCAGGATGGAAGTGGACGAACGGAGAGGTCCTATGCTATAGATGCAGAAGAAGAGAGCATATGGCGGTGATATGCAGGAACCCCCTTGTGTGCCTTGCATGTGGAGGTGAAGGGCACAGGCACGATTCGTGCAGCAGGACGCAACTTCAGTATATGAGGAAGAACCCTCAGCGCCCAAAACAAGAGGTACCTGACCCATGGCTACCCCACCACCGTCACAGGCTGGCCACATGATCAACATGGAAATCCCCTTCTTCGAGGATATACTATCCGCATAGATGATGTTGAGAGGTGCATTGTTTGGCGACGTCATGACTAGAAGCCCGTCTGCTGAAAAGCTCCATGAACTAGTGAGTTCCCTATCACTTGTCTCGCCGGGTTGGAAGGTTGCTGTGTTATCCCAGACACATTTTCATGTTTTTGGTCTGGGATGATAGACGTGGAGAGGCTAAGATTTCGCTCGAGTATTTCTGAAAACATTAATGTGCTATGGAGGCGGGTCTCTCCCTTTGATGGGGCACTCCCTGATCATCCACCCTAGAGGATTGGTACTCGACTTGTGACATTAGCCATCAAGGGTCTGCCTCTGCATCTAAGATCGAAAGGGCAGTATGTGAGATGATTGCTGCATTTACATCTATCCTTGATGACACAGTGGTTGTAATTGAAGAAGGAGATACACGGGTACTGAAAATTGGGGCCAAAATCTTCAGTAGTGGTTCACTATTTGATAGAATTATTCTCTAATGTGGAGGAAGTTCTTGTCCTATTCATGTGTCAGTGATTGGGCTGGAAGTCATAAACTCAGAATCGGAACAGGTTAAGATGTCTGAAGAAAATCCTGTGGAGGTGTAACAGGTGGAACTGGAGGGTCGTAAGCCATCAGAGGATGCTCTAGGGCCAAAGAAGAGGAAAGAATGACATGAGGAGGATTCAGAGGGGAGTATGATGGTGGTGGTGAGTGACACTGTCATGAGGGGTGATAAAGAAAGGCATGAGGACCCTAGTATTATCACTAACTGTACAGAGGAAACAATAGAAGGAAGCAGTGCGAGAAGTATACTCAAGTATGTAAATCAATTGCCACTCCTTGCTGCTGAAGTTCTGAAATTTGGAAAGGGATCTAGTCAATAGAAAGGGATTGGGCGATCCCCTTACATGCTTAGGAGGTAGAGAAAGGAAAATAAGAGCCCCATTAAGGAAGAAACCATTGCAAAGTCCATCACGGTTGAATATGTGGACAACCAGGAGCAAGGGGATCATCATTTTTAAGGGATGAGAATTTTAATGTGGAATGTGCATGGGTTATGCAATAAGGTGAGAAGAGCTTCTCTAATCAGATATCTTATGGAGTGGGATATTGACTGTGCTCTTATTCAACAGACACATCTAGAGGAAGACAATAATTCTGTTTGGGACACCCTGAGGAAATCCGGGAGAGCAGATTGTGTGGGGATTGGTGCAAATGGTAGATTTGGTGGGATGGCTATTTGGTGGAGAAAGTCCAGCATTAGAGTGATTGAAGTTCATCTGGCCAGGCATATGCTTACCTGTAGATGCCAGAGTCACCAGGGGGAGTTGGATTGGTTTGTATCATGTGTGTATAGTCCTTGTACAGCAGCTAGCCAACTAGAGTTTTGGGAGGACTTATCAACAGCACATCAGAAGGTCCAAGAGCTACCTTGGCTCGTGGGTGGAGATTTCAATTGTACCTTATCAAGTGGGGACCTTCCTGGGGGTAACACAAATGGTGCAGAGGTAGGTTTCCAACTGGTTGTGCAGAATCTAGGCATCAGTGAATATCCTGTTAGTGGTATTGAGTTTACTTGGAGAAATGGTAGTGGGCTCATGTCCAAATTGGATAGGTTTTTTGGCAACTCTAGTCTCTTGGAGCAATTTCAATTATCTTTAGCCATGAGCCTCAAGAGGCCTTTCTCAGACCACACGCCAATTGTGTGGGACAGTGGGGTGAATGAGAATGTTGGTTCATACTTCAAGTTCAAAAATTCCTGCTTTAGAGAAGAGGTGTTTAAAGATATGCTGACTACTGGTGGAAAAATAAGAAAGCTACAGGCTCTGATATCCAAAGACTGGCTTTGAAGTTGGCAAACATGCGCATACTGCTACGGGAGTATCGGGAGACAGAAATAGCTATTAGAGAGCAGAAGAGAATTGAGGCATTGGCTGAGGTACATCAACTTGATATAAAGGAAAGCACAGTGGGTCTGAACGCTCAAGATCAGGAAGATAGGAAATATTGGCAGTAGATTATCACTAAGGAGGATTTAAAGAAAGAGATGGATTGGCGTGAGAGGTCTAGACAATTGTGGCTCAAGGAAGGGGATGCAAATATGGCTTTTTTTCATCTTGCAACCAGTTCTCGAAGGAGATTCAACCTCATTGCTACTGTAAAAATTGGTGAGAGAAACATCTCCTCCACTCATGAAATCAGGAAGGAAAATGTGCGCTACTTCAAGGAAAAATCAATAACAGCACCTAAAGGTATGTGGTCCCATGTGTCAGTGATGAGCAAGCTACAATGTTGGTTGCACCTATTACAGAATAGGAAGCTATGGATGCCATCAAAGATTTGAATAATGAGGGAGCTCCAGGGCCAGATGGGATTCAAGTTTTTGTTTACAAAGAGATGTGGAGTGTTCTTAAAGAGGAAGTGATGGGGTTTATACATGAGTTTGAAAAGGGAAATTTTGGATTCGAAAGGCTAAACAAATCATACCTCTTCTTGTTACCAAAGAAGTCAGGAGCGGAATGTTTCTCTGACTATAGGCCTGTTGTGCTGTTAAATTCCATGTACTTAATCATTAGCAAAATCCTTGCTAATAGAATCCGTGGTGTTCTGCAAGGCCTGATTATGCCTGTTCCGTTTGCTTTTTTACCTAGGAGGTCTTTACTGGAATCATTTATTATGGCTCAAGAGATGGTGACTGACAAACGCCAGTTTATCATCATTCTTATGCATTAAAACAAACCTATCTCTTCAGATTTTACTCCGCAAATGGGTTTTTGGGCTGCATTTAGGCATACAATAGGTGAGACATGCATTGGAATTTATATTGTCTTTTTAATATGTTTTTCTCAGGGTTAGTGATGTACAGATATACAGATCCCTAAAACCCTAGAACTCGAGAAGGCAAATGGTGAAGGAGAAGCCCAGACTAGGTGGAACTCAGCTTGATCCAGCTCGCCACAGCTGGAACCTAGCTCACTTGAACTAGGGTTAGCTCATCCCAGCTCCATTCAGCTTATCTCAGCTGAATGGCAGCTCAAGAGAGTTCATCTTAGCTCACCCTAGCTCAAGTTAGCTGATGAGAGCCTCATCATTAGCCTTAATTAGCTCATTTTGACCTAATAAAGAGAATAAAAGCTCTTACATGACCTAGAAGAGGGTTTAATTGAAGGTATAAGTGTTCTGAGAAGAAAACATGAAATAAAAGTTGAAACTGCAATTTTACCATTGCAGTACCTAAACGGCATTTCTCAGAGACAAAGCATAGGTCAAATGGTCAAAATGAGATAAAAAGTGGGTTGAATCAATCAGACATGGGTTCATGTGCAATCCAGGAATTAAATGACATTTGGTAACCCTAAAATAGACCCGCTTAACTCAACAAGGTTTCAGTCAGGATAAAAAACAAGTAAACCCTCTAAAATTCATGCAAAAATATCCCCTAGGGTTTAGAACATTCAAATTGGCCTTTGGAACCAAGTTTGACCTTAATTAAGGTCCTAGCTCATCAATTGACCAAATTTGGGTTTTTATGCAAAATGTCTAGTCAAACATGGTCAAACCTAAAATACAACTTCACCATTGGATTCCTTAGGTCCAAATTAGGTCTGTACCAAAATTTGGACCTAAGGGGAGGTCATCTTAACCTACTTTGCAATTTAGTACATCCAATCACATTTTCGTCCCTATCTTTTGAAAACCATCACAACAACCCCCTATCTTTCTCGCCAATCTTACAATCAAGTCCTTTCGCCATTATTGGGGCAGAATCCTTCTCAGGTGAGGTTGACAGGGAGGATACGCTCTAATCCCTCAAAGATCTCCTCCCAGAAATGGAAGGGAGATTCTTTGAGGAATCCCCCTCCATTTGAGTCTGATCTTGATCCCAGATTTGCACCCAATCTCTCGTGCGAACGCACGAGAGATTTGGGTATCCAACCACCTTCCATCTCCGGTGAGATGTCAGCGATAGAAGATGTGCCCTCCACGCCCCAGAAGCATGGCCAAACACCTATAAATTAAACCCTAACTCCGGCCGCACCTCCTCAGCTTGACTTGGCCGGGATTCCACCTCAATTTCATCTCCTTCTTCTCCGGCCAAGGTGTCTAGCGAGCTCCGGTGAGCCCCACTCCCGTTCCTCTTCTCTCTTCCACAAAACTAGTGGCAGAGCCATCTTCCTCATCCTCCTCCGCATCGCGCAATACCCACGCACGCTGCCTTAGCGCCGTCGTCGCTGCCGTCTTCCCCCACTGGGCATCTTCTTCTTCGGCGACAGCAGGTACAGCTGTCTGCCTCCTCGTCCCCTTCGTCCCTTTAGTTAGGTTCAAACTCTTCTTGTCTATCCCCTCTTTCATTTCCTCACTTTATTTCACTCAATCGAACCCTCGACCGCCGCTGTTCACCATCACATTCCTCATCTCCGGCCACCCTCCTGTGAGGCGCTCCCATCGCTCCCCAGCCCCACACGCCTCACCGACCCTCACATAACCTCCGCCTCATTTCACTGAGTAACATCCGCCCATCCACCATCCCTCTACGCCTCCACAATAATCCCCCGAACTCACCCATCCATCCGCCCACAGAATGACCTAGGCACGCACGCCTAGGCCGCCCCACGGCCTGCCACCTTGCCCTTCACCTTCGCCGTGACAAGGCGAAGGTTCCCTGGTGATCTGATTAGGCCGCGAGGCTCATTTCGTGTCTGACAGGTTCCATGCCCTGGTAGCCATTGACGGCAAGTCGAGGAAGCTCCACGCTCGCTCCAGGCTTCAGGACCGCTGGGCTTCAGGTGCAGCTTACTCAGGGAAGCACTGTGAAGCTATCTTACCATGCAAGAGATGCTGCGACGTCCGCAGCTATGGCAATTGAATGATATATTTTTGTTGGCGTGTGAGAGAGAAGGCCGAGAGCTTTAGTCCCACATCGGTAATTCACGATGTGCTGATATCCTTTATATCAATTTTATGCAACAAGCCGTTCGGCATCGAACACACCTGGGGTGAGGTCCCTTCACCTATCTCACGCCGCCGCCTCCGCGATTTCACCATGCGGATGTGGCGCGATCCTACCCGACTCTGTCCTAAGCACACCTCACGCATCACCCTCACGAAGGTGCGCCTGGTCACGGCCACGCGATCCGACCTGTTTACCGGCTCTGGGAGAGCATCCTGACAGTGGTTTACAGAGAGAGAGATAGACGAGCGGGTGTGGGTAGAAGGGTAGGATTTTCCTTGGCTGTGTTGTGTGCAGGAAAGAAAGAAGAGAGGAAGAAGCCAACACTTGGCCGCTGCAAGGAAAGAAGTTCTACCAAGGAAGCAAGAGAGGCAAGGCAGAGAAGAGGGAATTGAAGGAAGCAGAGCCAAGGACGAAGGCCTGTAGAGAGAGAAACTAACTACAGAGCAAACAAGATAGAAGAAAAGAAGCAGAGAGAGATAATGCAAGAGGAAAAAGAAAGAAGGCAGAAGAAAAGCAAGGCACTGCAAAGGAAGAAGAAACAAAGAAGGGAAAGACATCTTTTAAGACGTCTGAGATCAGCGTCCAATTCTTTATTTTTACCATAATTTCTTTTCAAACTCATGCATTTACATTTGAATTGAAGTTTTGAGTAATTAAAGTGTTCAATTACATTGAGATTAGTAGTAAATTCCAATTTCTCCCTGTGTTCGACCTCGGATACTCTGATTTTCGAGTAAAAAAACTTTTATTTGTTGACAACACTTGATCACATATATTGTGACGTAATTAACTGTTAAAACACGATCGAGTCAAAGCCGCGTCAACATCAGCTCAGATCTAGCTCAACTTAGCTGAGTCTAGCTCATCTCAGCTCCCACTAGTCCATAGGGAGCTCTAGCTAGCTCAACTGAGTTGACAGGAGTTCACCCCAGCTTAGATCCAGCTACATCTAGCTACATCTAGCTCCACTCAACTCCAGCCAGCAGAAGAAGAACTCATCCCAGCTCAGGAAGCTCAAGTCCAGCTCTCGGGGACTTAGCTTAGCTCAACTCAGTTGAGCTAAGTTACCTTAGCTGCCTCAACTAGCTTGATTCTCCCCGAGAGCACCAAACATAGCTCACCTCAGATCATTATGGTAGAAGCTAGCTTACTTTAGCTTGGCTTAGCAACTAGCAAAGAACTAGCAAGCTAAGCCAGCTAGAGTAGCCCCATGCCAGCCTCTTCAGCAGCAGCCAGCTTCAGCTCCAGCTCCAGCTCTAGACTTCTCCTCCTCAGCTCCTCCCTCCAAACCCTAGCTCCAACACCTTTTCCTCTACTCCCCCTTTAGCTAAGCTAGCTTAGCTTAGCTAGCAACCAGCTCCTTGGGCATTTACCACCTTCAAATTCAACACTAGCTAGCTCCACCAACTTAAGCCTACCTAAGCTAGCTGCCCTACTCAAGTTGGCACCAACTTCTATTCATCCCTTCACCCCATTATCACCACCAAAAGACACCAAAAGTTGGCACCAAAAACTACCCCTAACCACCTCTATATTGGCGCCAACTTTCAGCCCTTAATCCACCCTACACCTACCCACAAAATCCATCCAAGCCATCCACCTACCCCTCCTTCTAGAACCGTTCTTGGCGCCAACTTAGACCCCCTTCTAGAAGCCATTTTGGCGGCAATGTCAAGTGATGTCAACACCCATAACCACCCCCTAGGTGTCCCTTAAGGTGGCACTAATTCACCTTGGCCATTGGATTCTTAACCACATCCATCTCTTCATCTTAGCGCTCCATTCCAAGAGTCACCTTAGCCCCCTTCCTATTCTATAAAAACGCACCACCTACCACCATTTTGGGGCATTTTCCATTAGTGCATTTTTCTACCTATACCCACCTACACCTACGGAAAAGGAGTAGAGAAGAAGATTAAAGGGGCACATCACCAGCCCTTTTGGTGACTTCTTCTCCCCGCTCTCTTCAACTTGGGCCACGCCAAGGAGGAGGACTTCTCTACTTCAACTAGGATGGCTAGGCAAAGGAGAAGGACCTAGGGTGGACGTCCACCCTTTGAGAGAAGCTTAGGGCACGCCCCCTTAGGGCTTGCTTTGGAGGACATTACCTTGGCGGAGCAAAGCAAGGAAGGAGTTGGAGGATTCTTTTCAAGATTGGGAGCCACCAACCTTGGAGTAAGAAGCCCTCTTCTTCACCATCTATCTAGAGGATTTGTGTTTGCTTTTCTTTATTTTAATTTTTCTAGTAGTAGAAGTATTCCTTTACTAGGCCTTTTTGTAAAACACTTTTCATTAATCTAGTTGCCTTCTTTGCAATATCTTATTTGCATTTCTACTTGCTTTGCTTTTAGCATTCTTCACTCCCTCTCCCTAATTATTCTAGGCCTCCACTTTCCTAGAGTGAGCTTAGGGAGAGGCTCTACTTGCCATTTAGAAGTAGTATTTGAATTTGAATTGTAAATCACTTTCCCGCCACCATTTCGCTTGTCTTAATTCGAAAAACAAAAAAAAATGATATATTGAAAAATACCAAAAAAGAAAGTTGAGATTTGTATTCCAAGAAAGAGAATCAATTTTGCAAACATTTGGCCTCCTTGGATGACCCTAGATACTCCCCTATCTAGGAATATAAATTTAAGAGTTGATCGATTTTGCACGTTACAATGACGTATTTCACAAACTGCGTGAAATCGCTATCAGTGACGGGCTAGCATAGAAGGAAGTCTAAGGCCTTCCTATGGAAGGAAGATTTCTATAAAGCTTATTGTTGAGAGCGCTTGATCGGGTTTTAAAAAGGTCACGTTGTAGTATATTCAAAAAAGTGTTCAAAATAAATAAATTTTATTACTCAAATTTTAAGTCCGAGGTCGAACACAGGGAGCAAATTGAGTTTATGCACTAATCTCAATAATCATTGCAATTACTTAAAATCTAATTCAATATGTAAAGCATGAGTTTATGAATAATAAAATGGAGCATAAAAGAGAAATTGGGAAGAATTGGATGTCTGAGTATGGAATTAGATGTCTTAAAAATGTTGGTTCTTCTTTCTTCTTTTGCTTCTTCCTTTGGATTGCTCTTATTTTTCTCATCTTTTCTTCTCTGGCTCATCTCCTTCCTTCTTCTTTCTTCTTTGGCTTTGGTTCTTCCTTTGCGGTTGGCTTCTTCCTTCTTTGCCTTCTTCTGCTTCCTTCCTTCTCTGATTGCTAGCCTTCAACTTCTTTCTTTTGTTCCTTCCTGCCTTGGCCTTCATCTCTTCCTCTTCCTTCTTTCTTTGGCGTTAGCTTCTCTTGAACACTGCCTCACTGCAACCGTGCCTTCACCTTCCTTGGCTTCTTTGCCTTAGCTTCCTCTGTGGCTCTTTCTCCTTTAGCTTCCTCTTTCTTCTTCCTTTGCTTTGGTCCTTCTTTGGCTTCCTCCTCTTTTCTTCCCTGGCTTCGCCCTTCAACTTCTTCTTCCTTTCCCTGCAAGAGCAAAACCTACCCCTACCCTCCCCTGTGAGCTCTCTCTCTTTTCTCTCTTAGGCTCGCTCTCCTAGAGCCATCTCGGGTTAACGGGTCGAGTTAGAGCACCAGGGTCCATGTGCACCAGCAAGGGTGGTGCGCGAGGAGTGCACGGTAATCAGGTCAGGATACCAGGTCCGCAGAGTGTGCGCATGGATGAGGCATAGGGAGGCAAGTGGGAGCTCACCCCGAGTCGAGAGGCGATAAGCCCCTGACACATTTACAATTTATAACGCACCACCCGCTCCAAACTTTCCAAGGTGGGACTAAAAGTCCCACCCGCTTCGCGTGCACCAGCAGGGGGTGTCGTGCCTCAATTTCTAATGTTGTAGAGTTCTGGGACTCCAATTCCTGGGTGCGAGGGGTTCACGAAGGGAGCCCGTGCACCTAGGACCCAACTTCTTAAAGCCTGAGGTAGTAGCTGAAGGTTGCAAGCTTGCTTCAAGCCTGCTCTAATGGTGGCGGAGGTCAGAACCTGTGTTCAAGAAACATGGCCTTGTGGCCTCATCAAAATACGTAGGAGGCTTCGCCATGGCACAGTGAAGATATCCTGGTGGTTGGTGTGGCACGGGGTGACCTTGTCGTGCGTGCCTATGTCATTCCGTGGCCATGGTGATGGGTTTGTTCGGGGGCAATGTGTGGAGGTTATGGCGGTTAATGGAGAAGGGGGAACTGATCAGTGGAAGGTTGCAGAGCTTCTGAGGTGTTTGGCGAGGTGGATGGATGCGTGGAATGATGGGAGTACCTCATCAGTGGTTTGCTAGAGGTGGAGAAGATGGTGATGGTCTGTGGTTGTCGAGGGGTGAAAATAGAAATAGAGAGAGGGAGAATAAAGAGAAGAGAGAGGGGAAGATACCTGACCTAGTTTAAGGATGTAGGGGGAAGAGATGGCGGCCGGCGCATATCTGCCACTGCCGGAGATGAAGATTCCAATTAGAAGGGGGCGGCAACGACGAAGGGGATGCAGGCACGTGAGCAGGTATTGTGCGATGCGGACGATGAAGGTAGAGACAACTTTGCCACTAGTATTGTGGTAAAGCGACGAGAGGAGGAGAAATAGGTCACCGGAGCTCGCTGGGTGTCTGGTTGGAGGATAAGAGATGAATTTGGGGGGTTGTCTCTGGCCAAACCAAGCTGAAGATGAATGGCAGGGCTTGGGGCTTCTTTTATAGTCATAGGCAAAGGGATTTGTGCTTGGAAGGAAAGCTTCCAAGCACGGGCAGCCACACCAGACATGGAAGGTGAGAGATACCCAAATATCTCCTGCATTTGCATGAGAGATTGGGTGGCAATCAGGGCTTGTGATTGTGTTCATATGATCGGGAATTCCTCAGAGAATCTCCCATTCAAGTTTGAGAGGGAGTCTCTGAGGAATCAAGGATAAATCCCCCTTGAATTGTTGTTGGAGTAGGATTCCTCCACTGTAATGGCGTAGGGACCTAATTGTAAAGAATGGCGAGGAAGCTAGGGGTATCTGCAATGGTTTTCAAAAGTTAGGGGTCTAAATGTAATTAGGTTGGACTGTTCTGCAAAGTAGGTCAAGGTGAACTCTACTTAGGTCTAAATTTTGGTACAAACCTAATTTGGACCTATGTAATCAAATGGTGAAGTTGGATTTTAGGTTTGACAACGTTTATCTTGGTATTTTACACAAAAACCTAATTTAGGTCAAATATTTGACAAGGACCCCTATTTAGGTCAAAATAGGTTCCAAAGGAAAAATTGAAGGTTCTAAACCCTAGAGGATATTTTTCCATTAATTTTAGAGGATTTAGTTGAATTTAATCCTGACCAAAACCTTGTTCAATTAAGTGGGTCTATTTTAGGGTTACAAGAAGTCATTTAATTCACAGAATTTACATTAACCCTTTTTTGATTAAACCAACCAACTTTTTATCTTATGAAGATCATTTGACATATGTTTAGCCCCTGAGAAATCCCATTGTGCACTACAATGGTAAAATTGCAGTTTTACCATTTATTTCTTACTTTCCTCTCAAAATAGTTAATCCTTGAATTAGACTCTTCATTTGGTTATGTAGGAGCTTTTGTTCTCTTTTATAGGTCAAAATGAGCTATTTAGGGCTCATGATGGTGTTCCCATGACATATGATTCAATTTCATGATCATACTTATGGGAAATCCTTAAAAGAAGAAAGTTCCGCACCCTCTGGATCCAGTGGATGAAATGATGTATCACGACTGCCTCCTAGTCTCCCTTGATAAATGGGAGACCTTGTAATGCCTGGATTCAACCTCAGTGTGGGGTGCGGTAAGGTTGTCACCTGGATCCATTGATTTTAAATTTTGCTGTGGATACTTTAGACAAATATGCATGCAAGTTGGCAGAAGATGGATTGATTAGGGCTACTCGATGTTAAATAGAAGAGCTCTAGCCGCCATTCTTCAATATGTAGATGACACAGTCTTTTTTATAGAATGTGGGAAAAGGGAAGCACAAGCACTCGCTTGTATGGTTAACATCCTTAGAGAAATTTCAAGTCTAAACCTAAATGGAAGCAAATCTTCTTTTTCTTGCTTTGGCATGAATGGTAATGATCAGAGTGATATCTCTTCTATCCTAGGCATGCCTGTGGTCTCACTGCCAATCAGATACTTGGGCCTGCTGCTAAAGTGTACAAAGATGAGGAAGATTGATTGGAACTTTCTCTTTGAGAAGGTGGCTACGAAGTTAGAAGGCTGGAGTAGTAGATACTTATCGAAAGCTGGGAGGGTTATACTACTGAATTATTTTTTGAGGCAGAAAGGAGAAATATCATCCTGTGATACCAGTTCAGAGTAGTATATTATGTGGAAAGAAGGGAGATTACAAAAAGGATCCCCAAGACTGTATGAGGGACCAGCACTCTCTTACAATATTCTCCCAACATACCGGCCTCTCCTGGAAAAGTCTCTCATTCCTTGCCTTCCATACACACCAAATAGAAGCAGTCATGTGGACATGTGGTTTCCCTCTCACCTCAAACCCATGCCACATAGAATCCCAATCTGATAAAGGCTCCTAACAAATTTTTCTCCAAATGACATCAGTGATAAGGCAAGAAGAGAAGAGGTGATTTACATTATCTTTGCTCATCTCACATAAAAAACACACAAGATGATCAGTACCCAATCTTCTATGGCGTAGATCACTTTTGATTAATCCATCCCTCCTGCACAGCCAAAGGAAGATTTGTACCTTGAGAGGAATTTTTAACAACCATATCTTCTTATCAATGGAATCATGTCTCCATCCCTCTTCAAAATTTAGCATTCTGTTACACCCATATTTGACACTATAGATCCCATCCCACAGATATCTGTCCTCCGTTCCAGGCCTAGGTCTGAAATTTTCAAGGTCTAATAAATGCCTTCTCTCCTCATCCCATAACTGGGTTGTTCTTCTGCTGTTGTTGGATTCCACATCATCCAGAATCCAACTGCTGCTGCTGCAATACCAGATCTTGCTGACCGTAGCATTCTTGTCAGCTGCTGCATCAAAAGCTCTCGGATAGAGCTCCCTCAAGACCCCCAATTCAGACCATTCCTTTTTCCAGAATCTGAAAGACTTGCCATCTCCAAGTGATGGTTGCAGCAGATGGAAGTGATCAGCCAAAGCCTTAGTAACTGATTTCCAGAAAGGTGATGGACAGTTTGGCAGAAGTTTGGAAAATCTGCTGTTGGAAGCTCCATATCTATCTCTGATCAGATCAGAGCACGGTTTCAGATCACCTTGCAGCAGCTTAACAGCCCATTTGAGCAGCAAGGCATCATTAAAGTGTTGCAAGGACTTGATCCCAAGACCACCCAATTCCTTAGGATAGCAGATTTGATCCCATTTGAGAGGCTGCAAGAAGCTGCCCTTATGTCAAGCTACCTTCTAAAAAAATCTCTTCCCCATTACATCCAATCTTTTCCAAACGGATCTTGGTGCTTTGAAAATGGACAAGTAGAAAACAGGGATGGAGGTGATTACCGAATTGAGCAAGATAAGCCTTCCATTTCTGGATAGGAATCTGCTGTGCCAACCATCAAGTTTCATAGAGATCTTGTCAAAAAGGCAATTCCAATCACCTCTCTTCAACCTAGAAAACCTCAAAGGCAGCCCAAGATACCTAATAGGAAGGCTGATGCGGGGAGTCATCAGGATGGTTGCTATGGCCTCTTGCTCCACCTCAGATAAACCAAAGCAAACCAAACCAGACTTGTCCCTATTTAACCTCAGTCTAGAAAGCTCACCAAAGATATCAACCAAGTGATGCAAAGCCAACACTCCATCCATGGATCCTTCAACAAAAAAGACAGTATCATCTGCATATTAAAGAATGGGAGCCAGACTATTCCTGCAAGAGAGCGATTGTCCTCTAACAACACCCACTTCAGAAAGCTTACAAACAAACCAGGCTAAACTGTCAACTGCCAAATTAAATATCAATGGGGCCAGGGGGAATCCTTGCCTGATGCCACATTGAGGCTGGATCCATGCACCACAGGGTTTCCCATTTATTAGAGGGGTAAAGGAGGCTGTGGTAATACATCTCTTAACCCAAGCTATCCTAGTAGGGGGAAAGCCCATTCTTTTAAGCACATCCCATAAATAAGGCCAGCTGATTGAGTCATAAGCCCTATGAAAATCAACCTTCCACAGGAAGGCCTTGCATCTCCTCTTATGCTAGCCGCAAACCATCTTTTGGGCAAATATAAAGGATTCTTGAAGGGATCTACACGGGAGGAAAGCAGACTGAGCAGGATGGATCAAATCTTGCAGTACAGGCCTCAATCTATTAGCCAGGACCTTTCCGACCACCAGATATAAGGAGTTAGAAACAGATTATGTGATTACATTTATTACAGTCTTCTTCTTCTCCGTCCTCAGAGCTCCAAAGTCAATCTGGAAGAAACTTGATGTTATGTGTAAGAGATTTTTTTGGAAAGGAGCATCTCACAAAGGTAAATTTTTACATCCTGTTAAATGGGATACAATGTGCTCTCGAAAGAAGTATGGTGGCATGGGAATAAGATCTCTCAAAGAATTTAATGATGCCTTGTTCTCAAAATGGGCGGTTAGGTTGTTGCAAGGGGTGCAAAAGCCTTAGAAAGAGATTGTGCATGATAGCTATGGAGTGGCAAATGATGAGAAAATTCGCTTCAATCCTACCAAGCCTTCTCCATTTTGGGCCTCTGTAGTGTGTGCTGTGGCTGATAATTGGAATTTGTTCCAATCAATCTTGGGGGACGGAAGAAGTTTCAAATTTTAGAGTGAAAAATGGGCACCAAATGGGCTATTAAAGGATAGATATCCTCTTGCATACTCGGTTGCTTCAGATAAAAATGCGGTGGTGTATGATTATTGGGATATAGAATCAGAAAAGTGGAAGATAAATATTGACAAGGGGAATGGTTATGAAACCAAGACATGTATGAAGAATCAACACCTCTTATAGGAACTGAATGCTTTGAAACCCAAGCCAGAGGAGTGTGATACTTACAGATGGGAAGGGATTTTCTCCCCAGCAGCTGCATACGAAAGGCTCATTATATCGTCCAGACTGGCAAAGGTGGATGAGATTGGGAGGAACTTATGGAAGTTGAAAGTCCCATTAAAGGTGCAAGTTTTTTTGTGGTTATGTAGAGGGATGGCCTAATTACGTGTGACATGCAACATAGGAGGTTGGGCACCCCTACTCAGTTCTGCTAGCTATGTGGGTTACATAACGACTGTAGCAGCCACATGTTCTCTTCTTGCATGGTTATAGATTGTGTTTGGAGAAAGGTTTGCAAGGGTTCGATCCCCATGTGGGAGAATCTATGGAACTCCTTTCTAGTTACAAATAAGCCTCATGTGTCCATGGTGGCAGTGTTATGGTCGGTTTGGAGAGCTAGAAATGAGAAATTATTTCAGGAGCGACCAGTGAGTGTGGATAATATTGTAAATATGTGCTGGACTCTCATACATATGTGCGGTTTGAGTTTGTAACCATTTCCTCTATATAAATAAAAGCTCTCCCAGATTGCTATCGGCGATTCGATACTTTCCTTTCTGTTTCAAGAAAAGACTAACCATTCAAATAGATATTCAATGAATAATAACCCGTCATATTAGTTATTCAATGAAATCCAATGTATCTAGAGATTGCATGAATCAAAAAGAGAAGAGAATCAAAACAATGGCGATTTAGATCACCACTAATCCTCTTAATTAAACATGCATATAATCACTCAATTATTTCAATTGCAAACTATAGTACTTAAATAATGCAATAGTATCTCCAATAATGCTCAATCAGATGATAGGTTTCTTGCTTCAGGTGAGTTAACAGTACAAGGCTTCCTGTTATACAACACTTGATCGGGGATTTTAAATGATAAAAAATGTGGCATTGTAGTGTAGGTGATCAAGCGTTCATAGTAAATAGGAATTTTTTATTACTCGAAAACAAAAGTATCCGAGGTCGAACACATGGAGCAAACAAAATTTATTCACTAATCTGAATCAATGTAATTGAACACTTAAATCTACTCAAAACCTAATTCAGAGTATAAATGCTAGAGTTTATAAATATGAAAATCTAGCAAAATAGAAGAGAAATTGAGAGGAATAGAATAAAAGGGTTGATTCTTTTCTTGGTTCTCTTCTTTAGCTCTTCTTTCTTCTCTCATTTCTTCTTCTTCTTTGTTTCTTTCTCAACCTTTGGCTTCTCTTCTTTTCTTCTTTTGTTCTTTGGCCTTCTTTCTTCTTCTTTGATTTCCTTCTCAGACTTTAGTCTTTCTTCTTCCTAGATTTCTCCTTCCTTCTTCTCTGCCGTGTGCTTCTGCCATTGCCTTCCACTTCTTCAATTGTACCTCTACTACAGTGCTTCTTCTTCCTACCTTAGCCTCTCTGCTTTCCGTGCTTTAGCTCCTCTTCCATCTTCTTTCTCCGTGTTGTGCCTTCCTCTTCTTCTTTTCTTTCCCTGCACAGTGAAGAGCAAAACCTATCCCCTACCCACCCTGCGTACACTCTCTCTCTATTTCTCTCTCTGCTCTCTCAGAGCCAGCTTGGTAATCGGGTTGGTCACGCGTGCCCGGGTCTAGGCGCACCGACGTGGGTGTGGTGCGCGAGGAGTGCAGGGTAAACAGGTCGTCCAGGTCTGCGTGGGTGTGCATCACGGATGAGGCGAGGCCGTGGCGAGGGACCTCACGCTGTGTTCCTTGAGGCGACGAGATAAGAACGCAACAACAATTTAAGGCGCTCACCTCACTCCTGAGTTTCCGACATGGGACTAAAAGTCCCACCCGCTTCTTCGTGCCCGCAAGTGAGGTGCTTCACTCAATTGGGGCAGCTGGGTGCCTCGCGAAGCTTGCTCTTTGGCTAGATGCATTTGCACACTCGACGTGTGTCACCTTGAGCGCAGCACCTGGGTGGATGCACCGTGGAGCGTTGCTTGTGACCTCCTTGCTTTGTGCCTCAATGGCGGCAGGGGCTCAGATCTGAAACCACTCAATACGGCCTTGCGGCCTCATTAAACAAGATGGGAAGCTTCGCCGTGCCACGGCGAAGGTGCCTAGGCAGGTGGCTAGCCGCAAGGCATCCTAGGCATGCGTGCCTAGGTCGCCCTGTGGTCGTGAAGGTAGGTTAGGTCGAGGGCATTTAGGGAGGTGGTGGCAGTCAATGGAAGTGTGGATGGCAATTAGTGGGTGATGGCAGAGGTGATGAGGGTTCTGGCAAAGCGTTTGGATGTGCGGAGCGGTGGAAGCACCTTCGCTAATGGTCTGTCGAAGGAGGAGATGGTGGTGGTGGTCTGTGGTGGTCGATGCGTGAAAGTAGAAATAAAAGTAGGGGAAAGGAAGAGGAGAGAGAGGGGAAGCATTCTAACCTAACTATGTGGATGACGGTAGAGAGGAGGTAGCTGGCCGTACCTACCGCCGCCAGAGAAGAAGATACCAGTAGAGGGGTGATGGCGATGACAAAGGGGCTAGAGACTCACGTGCAGGTATTACGTGACATGGAGGAAGGTGGTGAAGATAGCTCTGCCACTAGTATTGTGGCAGAGCAACGAGAAGGAGGAGGAGGAGTTGCCAGAGTTCGCTGGACACTTGGCCGGAGGAGAAGGGACGAATTGAGGTGGTTCTCCGGCCAAGTCTGGCTAAGAAGGTGCAGCTGGAGGTGGTGGTCCTTTTATAGGTGCTGGCAGGGGCTCTTGTGCTTGGAAGACAAGCTTCCAAGTGCACGAATCCTCTCCAGAGGTGGAAACAGTGGGAGACCCAAATCTCTTAAGCATTTGCATGAGAGATTGAGTACAAATCACGTCATGGGATCAAGCTCAGATGGAAGGGAATTCCTTAGAGAATCTCCCTTCCAAATCTGGGAGGAGATCTCTTAGAAATTAGAAAGTAATCCCCCTCCATTCCTCACTGGAGTAGGATTCCTCCGCTTTAATGGTGGAGGAACCTAATTGTAAGAGTGTTGAGGAGAATAGGGGGTCTAAGCAATGAATTTCAAAAGCTAGGGGGCGAAAATGTAATTGGGTGGACTGTTTTGCAAAGTAGGTCAAGGTAACCTTTCCTTACGTCGAAATTTTGGTACAACACTATTTTGGACCTAAGGAATCCAATGGTGAAGTTAGATCTTAGGTTTGACCACGTTTCACTAGACATTTTATACAAAAACCAAAATTAGGCCAAATAATGAGCTAGGACCCCAATCTAAGTCAAAATAGGTTCCAAAGGCCAATTTCAAGGTTCTAAAGCCTAGGAGATATTTTTCCATGAATTTTAGAGGGTTTATTTGATTTTTATCTTGACCAAAACCTTGTTGAATTATGTGAGTCTGTTTTAGGGTTACAGAATATCATTTAATTCTTAGATTGCAGATGAATCCATTTCTGACTGAACCAACTCATTTTTTATATTATTAAGACCATTTGACCAATTTTCAGCCTCTAAGAAATCCCTTTGATGTACTGCAATGGTAAAATTGTAGTTTTAATCTTTGTTTAATGTTTTCTTCTCAGAACATTAATTCCTTGAATTAGGCCCTTCTTTAGGTTCTATAGGAGCTTTTATTCTCTTTCTTTGGTCAAAATGAGCTAGTAGGGCTCATGATGAGGTTCTCATCATACCCCCATTCCTATCTTTTGCTAGTCCCTTAGCAAAATTTCAAGGTTTTAACTTCTGTTCTAAACCTTGAGTTTCTATCACCAGTTATGATAAGTGTTTTTTTCTTTTTCTTTTGATTAGGTTAGAATGCCAACGATAGGCCTAAAGGTACTCAAGTACCAACCAAAATTTGGACCTGACCAGCTTTAGCCTCAATCCTCTGTGAAGGCTTTTAAGGCCTGCAAAGACTATCCTAAGGTTCGTTGGACTCCGCGGTTAAAGCACCCATGCTTGAGACATATTTTAGCCTTGGTTCAATTTGGAGTGCATTTTTGTAAGCGAGTGACAGAGGATTTATTTTTTTGGAGAGTTTTCTCTCTCTTTTCTTTTTATTTCTAGCTTTGGATTGGCTTCTCAGCACTGTCTGTATCAGATTCCTTGTCCCCATCATCAATCCTCAAAGGTCCCTGGCAATCGATTCTTCGTGATAGTACCGCCCATGGCAACCCCCAGAACCCTGGCTTCCAAGATTTTGAGATAATCCCGCCCATGGCATTCCAAGGTCAAATTCAGACCTTGGCAATCGACATTTCGTGATAATGCCACCCATGGTATCTGAACCAGGAAAGTGCTTACATGCCCCCAGTAGGATATGTAAATATCCTAAGAGACAAGCATCGAGGAGATGATATGTTGTTATGCATCTTCGAGGGGAATTTCCCACCTCTCTACGCCAAGAACTCATCGAAATCAACTTGTGTTAATCGACAGCTCCTAATCCAGACAACTTTTTTTTAGAACATTAAACACTTTTGCATGATTTTGATAGTTATGTGCACTGAACCAGACTATGTGAGGATTGGGGTGCTTAGCTTACCAAATCCAGTAAATTGAAGGTCAGTTAACGAGGTCGAATACACCCTAATCCTTAGACCAAATACTTACACTTCGCATTTTCCGAACCTCTTGAGGATTATCCAAATTTTAGCAGATACTTGAATTTTTAAGCCTAAGAGTCTAGCCCAAAAGGCCTAAGATCAATGTTCCTACTAATATCTTTCCTGGATCTCATTAGCACTTTTCTTTTATTCTTTCTCTTTTCCTTGATGTAGTCTAGAACTCCAGTTAATTCCTTAATCTCTTACTAATGATTATCTCTTTTTCTTCTCCATTTTGTGCTCCTTTTTGTCTTTTTGCTCTTTTCCTCCTCATCATTGTGTGGCTCCAAAATTTTCCTCCCTCCATTTTTTTGTTCTTTTTTGTAATTTTCTATTTTTCTATGTCTTTTGTAATATGTGTATTTTTCTGTGAGAATCCTTCTGACTTTTCTTAGTTTTGTATGTATGCACTTTACCACCCCCATGCCTAAGTTTTGTAATATCCTCATTATAAACAAAGGGTGTGAAATAGTATTGGGTTCAGGGGCTTAGAATAGGATAAATCGAGTGGGTGAATGGGTCGGTAAGTGACTTTTGCGGACGATTTCAAGCTCTAGTACATGTACTAGAGGTGGGATCAACTGTATAAGGCTGAACTTAGGGTGCAATAGATGTGGAGTACAGACCGATAATCAGACAGATCTCGGGTTTTTTGGAATGATGGGTTGCCTCCTGTTAAGCACTAAATTCAATGCCTTCAGCCGAGTGGAAAATGAGTTGGAGAGGGAGTGGTCAAAACAGCAGAATTTTGTAAAATAAGCACCTTGATTAAGAGCCTGGTTAGTCCAACCAGGTCATTATTCAGATCAGTGGGATGATGATGCAGCCCAAACCCTATTAATCTGGTGGGTTGATAGATGTAGATTAACAGATGCGGAACCCACCATATGTAATGAAGCTCTAATGGATGTGGAAATGAAAACTCAGGTTTAGGTTGAGTCGAATCAGCCTGGTCAAAGTAGGGCTCTGAAAAATGATCAGTGAATAATGTGGAAACCCTACAGGGCTGATCAAAGAATGATGGATCATGATTTTCATTCTGATCAATGTTTGATACCCGGTGTATGTGTGGACTTGAATCATCTACAAATGGCTCAGTAAGAGGTGAATCAGAATAGAAATTGAATCCGGTTGCGGGTCGGGGTTGAAAACTGGTTTTGATCGGTTCCATATTGTGTGGAAGAGGTGGCTTCAATGAGAATTGTGCATGAGGGCTCTTCTAGAAAGGCTTGACAGGTGGTTTCATGTAGAGAGTCCTCTGGGTTGCAATCACCCTCGCCATTTTCTGGTTTTGGTTCCTGAGGATGGAAAAGAAATGATTCCATTAGAACCTGAACTGAAATCAGTGATCTCAAGAACCAGGACCTCAGAGTCAAAGTCGGAGAATGAATCATGTGAGCTGAGGTCATAGGTTGGCTTGTTGTAATCAGGAAGTAGATTTTTTCTGATATTATGGTCAGATTCGACATCGTTGGAGAGTTTGCGACAATCAAGTTTTGAATATGATTCAAGATCATGAGTTCCACCATAGAATAAATCAGATGATATAGATTCAGTAGCCTGACTGGGGTCTAGCCTATATGTTAATTCTGAGCTTAAATAGTGCTCTTACTAGGCTCAAGTTCCAAGCTAGTAGGACAGACCCAATTAAAACCCAACTCGTCCAAGTCCATTTTTGCATCGTAAATTGGCATGACTTCCAAAAAATCAATTTGTCTCTCTAAGGATGTTGGTGAGGGATATTCATCAAATAGAGGCCCAAAATAATATTCTTCACTGAAAATTTGATTTTCTTCATATGGGGCCTCGTAATCTTCCAAAGACGTTTCGGATGCTGATTCTATGTTTAGGATGTGGGTTGAATTACTAGAATCTAGGTTCGAATAACCTTCGAGGGCCACCTTTTCAGAATAGGGGGCAGGATTTACACCCTCGAGAGGTTCGGTTCTAATCTCATTATTGTAGGAGTCTTCGAATTCTATGCTTGGTGATCTAGGGTCTACTGTTGTCTCAACATTGTGTTCTCCTGCAATTTCTCAACCTAATTCAATATCAGGCATTCTGGCTGGGAATTCACAACCTCTTTGTGTCTCAAACCCAAGATCTGGGAAATCAGATTGATCCTCGATATTGTTCCAAGATGGTTCATCCTCTATTTGTGGCATATATGGGTATTTCTGGTCGATAATTTGTTTTTAATAATATCATTATCTCTTCCCATTTTTCAAGATCATCTAGGTGTTGTTCCTAAAATACAGGATTTGTCATGCATTGGATGTATTCAAGGTTGTGCAGCTTTTCTATCTGAATATATCCTATGATGAGAATGTCTCGGGTTGATCCATTGGTGCCTTCGGTCAATAACACTTGGGCACAGGTTGTGATGAAGGTTGTGGTTGTTGGTACACTAACCTGAATGCTTTCTAGTGGTGTTCAGGTTTTGTCTTCATTTTCATAGAATTTCAGGGCATCCCCAATCATCCTATCTCTCGTGGATTTCCGGGATTTAGGTTTCTTGAATGGTAGTCCTAAGTGGTTTGGCTGCATATTTGGATTAAGTCGTGGAATCAAGATGTAGAATCAGAGATTGAATCAAGATGTAGAATCAAGTTATGAAGCGAATAGATCTGAATAAAGAGTTCCACTGAAGTTTTATGTGTGTGCTCTAAAGAGAAGAGATGAGGGACAGGAGGTGTTTTTGACCCAATCGAGGCACCCAAAGATGTTTGGATGACTATGGAGGTTCAGGGTGGATGATACCCCTGGATTAGAAGATCGCCCACCTGAGAATTTCCTAGGCAGCTAGAGAGGGAGAGTCCCACAAAGACCCCTACATGGTAGAGCGTCCCCACAGGTTACAAAGTTTCACCCACCCGACCTCTCTTGTCACTGAGATTCCAGGTAGACCAGAATGGGGACCTTGACCTCTTAAGTCTACCACTTTTAAGATCAAAGGCGCTTCTCAGGGTTTTCACTTGAACTTTAGATGTTTTGAGGTTGTGACCTAATTTGGAGGTTGGTTGACCTAAGGGCTCAACTTCACCTGACCTGCCCTAAAAATGGCAGAATGATTCTATGTCAAGACCTAGAAATCACCCTGATTTGACTCCCTTATTAGGTCCAATGTTTTTAAAATTCAAGTGATTTTAGAGCTCAATTTTAGGGTTTGTCTTGCTTAGAACTTTTCAATCAAGGGCTTGGGTACCACACTGATGCAGGAGGGTTTATTTCCTTTTAAACAGGCCTATGTGACTAGCACTCCAAACACCCTACTGTTCAAACCCTAATTTGGTTCCATTTCCAAACCTCTTTTCTTTTCACAAAAGTTCTCCTTGGACTTCAAAATGAGAAATGTGTTGTCCGTAGAGATTAAGCGTGATTTCTATTAGGCACAGGAACTTTGTGGGATAGGATCTCTAAAACATCGCTTCTACTTCAATAAGTTTTTGAAAAATTTTCACCAAATTAGGAAACTTTTGGCTTAAAGATGGTAATTACTATAAAGATGGCAGTTGGTTCCTAATTTGGTTTCCTCCTTTTGTCCTCTCAAAATTAGAAGATGGATTTAGGGAAGAAGAGGGATTATCAGCCTTGGACTGGATGACTTGCGCGGGAGATTTTCTCATGAAATACCTTGCAAGCTCACAATAAAACAATAGGGCAAGTTAGTGCTCAAACATAATAACAAATAATGCAGATATTAGTGATAAATTGCGCGTTGCTCCCTAACAATGGCACCAAAATGTTATACAACACTTGATCGAGGATTTTAAGTGATAAAAGATGTGGCATTGTAGTATAGGTGATCGAGTGTTGATAACAAATAAGAAATTTCTATTACTCGAAAAGCTACGTATCCGAGGTTGAACAATGGCAGCAAATGGAATTTATTCACTAATCTCAATCAATGTAATTGAACACTTAAATCTACTCAAAACCTAATTGAGAGTATAAATGCAAGAGTTTATGAATATTAAAATGTAGCAAAATAGAAGAGAAATTGAGAGGAATAGAATAAAAGGGTTGATTCTTTTCTTGGTTCTCTTCTTTAGCTCTTCTTTCTTCTCTCTTTTCCTCTTCCCCTTTGTTTCTTTCTCTGCCTTTGGCATCTCCTCTTTTCTTCTTCTGTTCTTCGGCCTTCTTTCTTCTTCTTTGATTTCCTTCTCAGAATTTAGTCTTTCTTCTTCCTTGATTTCTCCGTCCTTCTTCTCTGCTTTGTGCTTCTACCTTTGCCTTCCTCTTCTTCAGCTGCACCTCTGCCACGGTGCTTCTTCTTCCTACCTTAGCCTCTCTGTTTTCCATGCTTTAGCTCCTCTTCCATCTTCTTTCTCTACACTACGCCTTCCTCTTCTTCTTTTCTTTCGCTGCATAGCGAAGAGCAAAACCTATCCCCTACCATCCCCGCATGCACTCTCTCTATTTCTCTCTCTGCTCTCTTAGAGCAAGTCAAGTAATTGGGTTGGTCACGCATGGCCAGGTCCAGCTGCATCGGCACAGGTGTGGTGCGTGACGAGTGCAATGTAAATGGGTCAACTAAGTCTGCGTGGGTGTGCATCATTGACGAGGTGGGGGCGTGGGCGAGGGACCTCACCCCGTGTCACTTGAGGCAATGAGATAAGAACACAACAACAATTTTAGGCACTCACGTCACTCCTGAGTTTCTGAGGTGGGACTAAAAGTTCCCCCTGCTTCCTCGTGCCCGCAGGTGAGGTGCTTCACTCAATTGGGGCAGCTGGGTGCCTCGCGAAGCCTGCTCTCTGGCTGGATGCGTTCGCACACTTAACGCACGTCACCTGGAGCGTAGCACCCAGGTGGATGCAGCCTGGAGAACTGCTTGCAACCTCCTTGCTTCGAGCTTCAATGGCGGTAGGGGCTCAGATCTAAAACAACTCAATACGGCCTTGCAGCCTCATTAAACCAGATGGGGAGCTTCACCGCGGCACAGCAAACGTGCCTAGGTGCATAGCCGGCCGCAAGGCAGCCAAGGCATGTGTGCCTAGGTCGCCCTGTGGCCGTGAAGGTGGGTTAGCTCGGGGGGCATTTAGGGAGGTGATAGCAGTCAATGGAAGGGAGGATGATGATCAGTGGGTGATGGTAGAGGTGATGAGGGATCTGGCGAGGCATGTGGAGGTGCAGAGTGGTGGAAGCACCTTCGTCGGTTGTCTGTCGGAGGTGGAGAAGGTGGTGGTGGTCTGTGGTGGTCGATGCATGAAAGTAGAAATAAAAGTTGGGGAAATAAAGAGAAGAGAGAGTGGAAGAGTTCTAACCTAACTACGTGCATGAAGGGAGAGAGGAGGCAGTTGGCCGTACCTACAGCCACCAGAGAAGATACCAGTAGATGGGCGACAGCGACAACGAAGGGGCTGGAGACGTGCGTACGGGTTCTACGCGACACAGAGGAAGGTGGTGAAGATAGCTCCACCACTAGTATTGTGGCAGAGCAATGAGAAGGAGGAGTCGCCGGAGCTCTTTGGACACATGGCTAAAGGAGAAGGGATGTAGTGGAGGTGGTTCTCCGGCCAAGTCAAGCTAAAAAGGTGCGGCCGTAGGTGGTGGTCCTTTTATAATTGCTGGCTAGGGCTCTTGTGCTTGGAAGACAAGCTTCCAAGCACATGAGTCCTCACCGGAGATGGAAACTGTGCGAGACCCAAATCTCTCGAGTGTTCGCATGAGAGATTGGGTGCAAATCACGTCATGGGATCATGCTCAGATGGAAGGGAATTCCTCAGAGAATTCCCTTCCAAATCTGGGAGATCTCTGAGGAATCAGGGAGTAGTCGCCCTCCATTCCTCGTCAGACTAGGATTCCTCCGCATTAATGGTAGAGGGACCTAATTGCAAGAGTGGCGAGGAAGCTAGGGGGTTCTACGTAATGAATTTCAAAAGTTAGGGGCCAAAATGTAATTGGGTGGACTATTTTGCAAAGTAGGTCAAGGTGACCTCCCATTAAGTCAAAATTTTGTTACTAACCTAATTCGGACCTAAGGAATCTAATGGTGAAGTTGAATTTTTGGCTTGACCACGTTTGATTAGATATTTTACACAAAAACCCAAATTAGGTTAAATAATGAGTTAAGACCACAATCTTGGTCAAAATAGGTTCCAAATGCCAATTTGAAGTTTCTAAATCCTAGGGGATATTTTTCCATGAATTTTAGAGGATTTAGTTGATTTTTATCTTGATCAGAACCTTGTTGAATTATGTGAGTCTGTTTTAGGGTTATAGAATGTCATTTAATTCTTAGCTTGCGCATGAACCCATTTCTGACTGAACCAACTCAGTTTTATCTTATTAAGACCATTTAACCAATGTTTAGCCTCTGAGAAATATCATTGTTGTACTGCAATGGTAAAATTACAGTTTTAACCTCTGTTTCATATTTTCTTCTTAGAACATTAATTCCTTGATTTAGGCCCTTCTTTAGGCTATGTAGGAGCTTTTATTCTCTTTCGTAGGTCAAAATGAGCTAGTTAGGGCTCATGATGAGGTTCTCATCACTTCTCAAGTCCTTTCTCTTCTTCTTTCCTTCTCTTCTTCAAAAGTTCAACTCTCTTCTCGAGCATTCTTTAGACCTTCCCTTCTTCAGAAGCACAACCCTTCTTTTCTTCAGAGTCTTCTCCTTCATAGTGATGAGAACCTCATCATGAGCCATAACTAGCTCATTTTGACCTAATACAAAGGATAAAAGCTCCTACATATCTCAAGGAAAGGCTTAACTCAGAGAATTCTGAGTTTGAGAAGAAAACAAGTCATAAGGGGTAAAAGTGCAATTTCACCAGTATAATCTGCATACAGGGTAATTCAGGGCCCAAACATAGGTCAAAGCAGCTTAATAAGAATAAAAGTGGGATGAGATGATCTAGCAAGGGCTACAGCACTTCCAAGAAACCAAATGATAATCTGTAACCCTAAAACAACCCACTTCAATTCACAAGGTTCGAGGCAAAGTAAAAATAGGATAAACCCTCTAAAATTCATAGAAAAATAATCTCTAGGGTTTAGAACCTTCAATTTGGCCTTTAGAACCCATTTTGACCTACATTGAGAACCATGCGCAATTAATAACTTAATTTGGGTTTTTGCGCAAATTGACTGATCAAACAGGGTTTAATATGAAAATGAAATTCACCATCAGATTCCTTAGGTCCTAATTAGTCATGTATAAAAACTTGAGCCTAAGAAGAAACCTCCTTGACCGACTTTACACTTTGGTCCTTATATATTTACTCTTTGGCCCTCAACTTCTGAACCCTCGCATTTTGGCCCCTAACTCTCCTTCGTTCTTTGCAATCAGGTCCCTCCTGCAAAACCTGCCAGCACCATGCTCCGGCGACCTTGCGCGGAGCATGGCGCCGCGCAGGGTGAGGTGGGGGACCTGGCAAGTAAACCGGGGGTGCCCTGCGTCGTCAGCCGTCGCAGGGACACCCCCCTGGTCGTTGCAGCCCACCATACCGGCCGTGCGAACGCACGGACGGTATGGGTTCTTGTTTCCGACCATTCTCCGGCGAGGGAGACACGTCGTCTCCCTCCGCCTTCCTCCCTGTTTGATCCCTATAAATACCCCCCGTTGCTCCACCGACCAGGGCAGCCTGGATCTGACGGAGAAAATCCCCAACTTTCTTCTCTTCTTCCTCCGGCAGACGCTCACCAGCTCCGGCGGTTTCCTCCCCCTCCACCTCTTCGCTCTGCCGCAATACCAGCAGCAGAGACTTCCTCCCCTGCTCTTCCTGCGCCACGCCGCACCCAGCTGGCGCCTCTCCGGCTCTCTGCTCGCCGCCGCCCCTTTCCCTGAGCATCGTCTTCTCCGGCGACAGTCGATACGACTGTCGCCCTGTTCCTCCCCCTTCGTCCCTGCAAGTAAGCTAGAGCTACTCCCCTTCTCCTCCTCTTTCTTTCCCCGCTTTCAATTTATTCAATTAAGCCCTCTACCGACCCTGACCACCTTCACCCCCTTCGCCTCCGACCACACTCCGGCGAGCCGCTCCCATCACCTCAGCAACCCACACGGCTCGCCGACCCTCACCGAACCTCCGCCTCATCACACTGAGCACCCCCCACCCCTCCACTGCCACTCCACACCTCCGTAACACTCCCCCGAACAAACCCATTCCTCCGGTTGCAGTCCGACCCAGGGCTGCCGCCAGACACCACCTTGCGGCCTGCCGCGCAGCTCCTCACCTTCGCCGTGCCACTGCGAAGGTTCCCCAGTGGTTTGATCAGGCCGAGAGGCCATGTTCGTGTCCGACAGGTTTTGAGGTTCGACCGCCATTAACGCACATTGAAGCAGCTTCTTCCGCGCTCCAGGCTTGAGGACTCCAGGTCTCCAGCTGCTGCGGAGTACGGGGAGTCTTGCGAAGGCAGCCAGCCAGCAACCTATGCAAATCGAAGCCACAGCTGCAGAAGCCAGGCCGCGGTCTCCCAGCAGGCGCACGCGAGGAAAGGTCTGAGTTTAGTCCCACATCGGTAAGCCTCACACACGTTCCACTGTTTAAATTGATTTCGTGCACTAGCCTTATTGCCTCAGTACACAGGGTGAGGTCCCCTTACACCCGCCCGGTTACCCGGTCTCGTCCGCGCTCACGCCCCGCGGACCTGACCCGACCCGACTTAGACTGACCTGCACTCCTCGCCCACAACGCACGCCGGTGGGCCTGGACCCGGGCGTGACCCGAACCCGATTACCCGGTAGCTCTGGGAGAGCTTTCCCAAGAGTGGTTTCAGAAAGAGAGAGAGACGCGGGGGGAGGGGGGTAGAGTAGGTTTTGCCTCTGACGAAAAACTCTGAAGTGTGCAGGCACAGGCGAAGAAGAAGACCGCGGAAGAAGAAGGAGCTGCTCTGTAGCAAATGCATAGTTAAGTCGTCTAAGCACCGGGTCAGACGACGGAAGGTCAGCAGCCAGAGCAGGAAAGAAGGCAGGCTGAAGAAGAAGGAAGAGCAACGGCCAAAGCAGAAGAAGAAGAAAGGAAGACTTAGTAGCTGAAGGCAGAAGCTCTGCAGCCATAAAGAAGAAAAGGGAAAAGAGAAAGGGTCACCACAATTGCAGAAAAAGAAGAAGAGAGGTCAAGGCAGAACGAAGAAGAAGAAGAAGGAGCTAAGAAGAAAGAAGAACATCACCAAAGCAGGAACAGCAGGAAGAAGAAGAAGAGCATCACCATTGCAGAAGAAGAACATCACCTCTGCAGAACAGAGAGAAAGAAGGGCATCCCCTCTGCAGAACAAAGAGAAAACAACAAATTCTTTCCCTCTCTCTTTCTTTTTGTAAAAGAAACATGTATATCCCTAGAATACAACTTGCTCCCTGAGTTCGACCTCGGGAACTCTTTTATTTTCCGAGTAAAAAATTATTTATTTGAAATGTTGGTAGTAACCGGCTATACTACAATGTTATAACTAAAACCCGGTTGAACCCAGCAACTTCATTTTCATATTTTTTGGCGCCGTTGCCGGGGAGCAACGGCTATTCTAGAGGTAAACATTCCTGTTTCTTTTAATTTCTGATAATCTCCTCTCTTTTGTGCAGCTACAGGAACTCGAGAAGACAAGCAACCACACGACAACCACTCCGAAGACAGGTAAATCTTTCCTCTCACTATTAACCCCTAAACTCTAAAGAGGAAGAAAAGAAAAGAACAAGCAATATAGGGCTAACCTGTCTTCCATACTTAGTAACCATAAAGAGTTGCATGTTTTCAACTCATCACTCCTGCACACTATTAAGGGTATTTAAGGGCTAACACATTCTTGCTTGAGCCCTAATTGCCCAACAAAGAGTTAAATGGACCAAGTAGAGCCAACATAAGGTCAAACATTAGGATTTCAGTAGAGACACACCCCTTAATCAAGAATTGAGGAAATCCAAAAGAGGTGTGCCCAAGCCATTGATTGAAAATAATTAACAAGAAAAATCCTAAACAATTGGCTCTCTCTTTAAACACTTGGACCCTAAAAGAAAGGACCCAAAAAGCTCTCAAAGAAAAAGGTAAAGTTGACCCCTTTGGGTTAACCAACCTTAAATTAGGTCACTCTTTGCACTTAAAAAGACTAAAGTTCAAGTGAAACCTTAAGCACCCTGATCTTAAAATTGGTAGACTTAAGAGGTCAAGATCCCCATTCTGGTCTACCTGGAACCGCAGTGACAAGAGAGGTCGGGTGGGGGAAACCCTGTAACCCGTGGGGATGCTCTACCGTGTAGGGGTCTTCGCGGGACTCTCCCTCTCTGGCTGCCCAGGTAATTCTCAGGTGGATGATCTTTCTGATCAAGGGGTCCATCTGCCCCGCACCTCTATAGTCACCCAACATATTTTTGGGTGTCTTGATTGGGTCCAGCACCTTCTAAACTTACCTCTTCCAACTGTGCATGTACGGAAGGAGGTCCCTAGGACCACCCTTAAGACCTCCTTTAGAAATTCACTCTCGTCAAGGCCAAGCCTCGACGCCCGTGTTTTTGCAGCAACACCCTCACATTATTCTCTATTCTGATTCAGAACCAAGTTCTTCTTCTTCCCCCATCATGGCTCAGCCAGTTGAGGAAGAAAATAATCTGGAACACCAGCTCCAGCGACTCAATGACCTCTTCCAAAACTTCGTGCACCCACCACAGCGTCCTATGATGCGGGACCACTACAATCCTGCTGCGGTGGCCATTGAGCCTCGAGTCAGAATCCCGACTGGAGGACCTGATTCCGAACTAAAGCCCAACATGATTCATGCTATACCTAAATTCCATGGGCTTAATTCTGAAGATCCCTTCCAGCACATCAAACAGCTAAAGCATCTGGCCCACACTTTTGGATCAGATGCGCAAAATCGGGATATTCTTCTCATGAAGATGTTCTCCTTTTCTCTTATGGACAAGGCCGCCCATTGGTATCAAACTCAGACCCGGCCGATCAACACTTGGGAAGAACTTCAATCCGAATTTTTGAAAAAGTTTTTTCCCGTTGGTCGGACCAACGCCTTGCGCCATCAGATTACACACTTCACTCAACAACCAGGAGAACCTCTCCATGAGGCATGGGATCATTTTCAGGATCTCATGAGAAAGTGCCCTCATCACGGAGTTCCTAAATGGGAACAAGTCCAATCTTTTTACCAGGGACTCCGTGAGGACATCCGCCTTTTCGTCAATGCAACTTGCGGAGGAAACATCATGGGTCAACATGAAGACACCGTATGGGAGATTCTCGAAAACATGTGCGAGAACTCCATCAACAATGACTCCATGGGATTATTCGACAGGACGAATACCCGCGCAGCGACGAATCTTAAGGGGGCACATGAGACGCAGGGCCTGTCCGCATCAGTCGACCTGGAATTAATGGCCAGTCGATTGGACAAGGTCTCAATCATTGAAAAGAAGGTGGATGAGCTGACTCAGCACTTGCAGCGAGCCACCTCTGCGCGTAACTCCTTTGCACAACCTCCTTCCACACAGGAGACTGTGCAAAACATCCTCCACCGATCCTCCCCTGGGATGGATCCATATCCATCCCCATCTGATTCTTGGACTGGGAGATCATCCGATCCTTTCTTCACCAGCCGGGGGAACTCCATTCCTCCTTTCCCTGATTCTCAGGAGGTTCCTCAGACCTGCGAGGACCTCAACGCCATCCAGAACGACCCATTCTCCAACACTTACAACCCTGGATGGCGAAACCATCCCAATTTTCAGTGGGCGGGAAATTCCCAAACCCAAAGACCACCTTTTCAGTCCCGCCCACAGCCCTCTCATCACTACCAGCCGCCTCAGCCTCGGCCCAACCCTACTTATCCATCAGGGCCAAATCAAGATCAAATGTCCTTAATCCTCCAGACTCTGGCTGACATTCAAAAATCGAATGCGGCTATTCAAAAACAGCACAAGGATGAGCTTACTGAAGTTAAAACTCAACTGGCCCAGTTGGCAAATTCTCGCCAACCAGGCACACTCCCTTCCCAACCTCTTCCTAACCCAAATAACGTGCCAACCCAGAAGCGCGTTATGAATCCAAATTTAGGCCACGCTCAATGGATTTATCAGGCCCCTACTACTCCATCTCCAGACGAGATGGAAGCCTCAACTTCTCGTGCGGGATTTCAGCAGCAGCCACCCCTCCTACCAAACCCAAACCAAAATCAGGCCAGATTAAATTCTGTAACAACACGTAGTGGTAAGACAACTCAAGACCCGCATTACCCAAACCACTCCCAGCCTGATAACCATGACCCTAGGATAGTTATCCAAGGTACCGCTGTTCCAGATCCACAACCTGAACCTATCCTAGAAGAACCAACCAAGATCCCGTTTCCCGAGGCCCTGACCAAGGGAAAGAAGACCACAAAACCCGTGGCCCCTGAGGAGGACCTGGTCAAGCTCTTTGAGCAGGTCCACATAAACATCCCCTTGATGGATGCAATCCGCCACGTACCAGCTTACGCACGATTTCTAAAGAATATATGTACACCCCAGCGTAAGCCACGAACCAAGGGAGGGAGCCCAATTGTTCTGTCAGAGCAAGCCAGCTCTGTAATCCTTAGTAGACTCCCACCCAAGGCAAAAGATCCTGGAACTCCCCTGATCTCCTGTAAGATAGGTGGTACCCAATTTGATAGAGCATTGTTAGACTTAGGTGCATCTATAAATCTGATACCCACATCCTTACTTGACCATCTAGAAGAATCTGAGCTGAAACCAACCGAGGTGATATTACAATTAGCAGATCGATCTATAAAGTCACCAAAAGGGATTCTCGAGGATGTTATCGTGAGAGTGCGGGATTTCTATTTTCCAGTGGACTTTATAGTCTTAGACATGGATGCACCTGAGAACCCTAGGGATACACCAATCATTCTAGGGAGACCTTTCATGGCTACTGCTAGAGCCAACATCAGCTGTGAGGAGGGCCAAATAGAGCTTAAGTTTGGAGATCAAACACTGAAAATTGATATATTTAAGGCCCAACAAGGAATTAATTGCGGCGTCATCGAGCAAATTTGTGACATCAAGACTTTGGTTGATGAATCACACCTCCAGAATGACTTGAGTATGCCTCATCAACCACAGAAGGATCTTGACCTGCAAACAGAGGAGTCAAATCCAGATGTGAACAACCCAGTAACTCCCACCATTGAACCTCACATCCATACTGAACCACCCGCTGCTGCTGAAAACCCCGTCCTCGAACTGAAACCCCTTCCTGCTCACTTAAAATACGTCTTTTTGGGTTCTAATCAGACCCTTCCTGTGATCATCAATTCCAACCTCAGTCCTGAACAGGAATCCCGTCTGATTGTTGTCCTCCAGCAACATCGCAGAGCCATCGGATGGACTCTCGATGATTTGACTGGAATAAGTCCCTCTTATTGTACTCATCATATCTATTCAGAAGAGGGCACACGACCTTCTCGTGAAATGCAGAGACGCTTAAACCCCAATCTGCAGGAGGTCGTGAAAAAGGAGATCATCAAGTGGTTAGATGCCGGAATCATCTACCCGATCTCCGATAGTCGTTGGGTGAGCCCAATTCAGGTCGTGCCCAAGAAGGCAGGACTCACCACTATAACGACTGAGACCGGAGAAATCATTCCTACCCGATTAGCCAACTCGTGGAGAGTCCGTATAGATTACCGTCGACTCAATTCCTCCACGAAGAAGGATCATTTCCCACTACCCTTCATTGATCAAATTCTCGAAAAACTAGCGGGAAATAGGTTCTTCTGCTTTCTTGACGGGTACTCCGGTTATAACCAGGTGGCAATCCATCCTAAGGACCAGGAAAAGACCACGTTCACCTGCCCCTTCGGAACATACGCTTTCCGAAGGATGCCTTTCGGTCTTTGCAATGCACCCGCTACTTTTCAGCGATGCATGCTTGCCATATTCTCAGATATGGTAGGTGATTATCTGGAAGTCTTCATGGATGACTTTTCAGTTTTCGGAGCATCATTCGACGATTGCCTCCAACACTTGGTCCAGATACTCAGGAGGTGCATCGATGTGAATTTGGTTCTTTCCTGGGAAAAGAGCCATTTCATGGTGCCTGAGGGAATTGTCCTGGGACACTCAATTTCGGAGAAAGGTATCCAAGTGGATCAAGCTAAGGTTAATTTGATTTCTCACCTTCCTATGCCTAGCTCGATCAGGGACATCCGATCCTTTTTAGGGCATGTCGATTTTTATCGACGATTTATCCCTGATTTTTCAAAAATCGCACGCCCCCTGACCACTCTTCTCTCCAAGGATGTTCCCTTCGAAATCTCCAAGGAACGCACTCAAGCATTTGAAATCTTGCGTGACCGAGTCACCCAAGCACCGATCCTACAGTCCCCTGATTGGTCTCAACCCTTTGAGATCATGTGTGATGCATCCGACTTCGCTGTAGGAGCGGTTTTGGGGCAGAAAAATGACAAGAAACCTGTGGTCATTTACTACGCCAGCAAAACACTCGATGAGGCTCAGCGTAACTATACAGTTACTGAGAAAGAGCTGCTAGCTGTAGTATTTGCCCTAGAGAAGTTCAGATCGTACCTTCTGGGTTCCCATGTCATCATATACTCGGATCACACAGCTGTGAGGCATCTCCTTGCGAAGAAGGACGCGAAACCTCGATTAATCCGATGGATCTTGCTGTTGCAAGAATTTGACCTTGAGATTCGCGACAAAGCGGGAAAACAAAACGTGGTAGCTGATCACTTGTCTCGTCTTCCTTCTGAAATAATTGACCCCTCCGGACCCATCACGGAGCATTTTCCCGATGAGCACCTGCTAACTATTGGTACTAGCCTTCCATGGTTCGCTAATATTGTAAATTACTTGGCATCTCATCAGACCTCGTCCGATTGGCCGAAGGCCAAGAAAGACAAATTACGCTCCGATGCCAAGTATTACATTTGGGAAGACCCGTACCTCTTCCGCATAGGTGCCGATCAGATCATCCGGAGATGTGTCCCGGAAGGGGAAGTCAACAATATCCTCTCTTTCTGCCATGACCAGGCATGCGGTGGCCATTTTGCCGGGCATAAAACCGCAGTAAAAGTCCTCCAGTGCGGCTTTTACTGGCCCACACTGTTCAAAGACGCATACAGTCATTGCAAGGCATGCAGTCGTTGCCAGACTTTGGGCAACATGAGCCGTCGCGACATGATGCCTATGCAACCGATTCTAGTATGCGAAATCTTTGATGTTTGGGGGATTGATTTTATGGGCCCCTTTCCTGTTTCGGATGGTTTCGAATACATTCTGTTGGCTGTGGACTACGTGTCCAGATGGATCGAAGCCATACCGACCCGAACCTGTGATCACAAAATCGTTCTCAAATTCATTCATCAACACATTTTCTCAAGGTTCGGGATTCCTCGTGCAATAATCTCTGATGGGGGGACCCATTTCACAAATGCTCGGTTTAGGTCACTGATGACCAAATACGGGGTGTCTCACCGAATCTCTACTCCTTACCACCCCCAAACTAATGGTCTAGCTGAGCTGTCTAATCGGGAGATCAAGAAAATCCTGCAAGTCACTGTTCGACCTGACAGGAAGGACTGGTCGTCCCGACTTCCGGAAGCATTGTGGGCCTATAGGACCGCCCACAAGACCCAATTGGGCATGTCTCCCTTTAGATTGGTGCACGGAAAGGCATGCCACCTTCCCGTCGAACTGGAGCATAAAGCCTATTGGGCAGTACGGAACTGTAATCTAGATCTTTCCAAGGCTAGGACCCACAGAAAACTCCAAATCAGCGAGATCGATGAATTACGCAGAGACGCGTACGAGAACTCGCAAATCTACAAGGAGCGGGTTAAAGCCTTCCACGACAAACACATCTCGAGAAAGATCTTTCATCCTGGTCAAAAGGTCCTACTCTTTGATGCCCGACTCAAACTCTTCCCAGGAAAACTGAGATCTAAGTGGGTCGGACCATATTTGGTCCGACAGGTTTTTGGAAATGGAGCAATCGAAATCAGTCCACTCAGCCACGATTCTGAACCTTTCATCGTGAACGGTCAGAGACTCAAGCCGTTCATTGATGTAACTTCTACTGATTTGGCTGAGGCATCTTATATCCTCCTTTCCCCTTGAGCTTATTACGCCCAGCCGATGGCGTAAAACTCAGCGCTTAACGGGAGGCAGCCCGTCATTCTCTTTGAAAACCTGAAACTTGTTCTGACACCTTTCAGCACTCGAAGTTCACCCTTATAGACAGCCGACCCCAACTCAGA
Organism: Thalassia testudinum; assembly: GCA_037157565.1. NCBI lineage: Eukaryota > Viridiplantae > Streptophyta > Magnoliopsida > Alismatales > Hydrocharitaceae > Thalassia > Thalassia testudinum. The sequence goes on along the minus strand of JAZHRO010000003.1, from coordinate 73,700,002 downwards.
TGTTCGCATCTGAGATTTGAAATCGTCCGCAAAAATTCAACCCGACCCATCCACTCACCCAAATTTCTGTCTTAAGGAATGAACTAAGACCCCCTAGGTTACAATGAGGACATTGCAAATCTTAGGCATGGGGGGGTATGAAAGTACAAAAACTTGTAAGAAAAGGTTTCAAACAAAAAAATTCACATATGCCAAAAACACCATAAAAATTAAAAAAATTTCGAAAAAGAACAAGAGGAAAAGAGGAGAAGGAAATTTTGCGAAGGAGAAAAGAAACAAAAGGAAAAAGGAGCACAAAATTATGAGAAAAAGTGATAGTCATTAGTAAGGAACTAAGGAATTAACCTAAGTTCTAGACCTCATTCAAGAAAAGTGCACAATAAGATTAGTAAAGAATGCAAACCTTAGGCATTCTTGAATAGACTCTTAGTACCCATTAAGATCTGGACACTCCTCAAGAGGTTGAGGAAAATGAAAAGCTGAAGTATTAGGTCTAAGGCTTAGGGAGTATTCGGCCTCGTTAACTAATTTTTGGTTTACGGGACTCAGTAACCTAAGCACCCTAATCTCACACACAGCCTGGTTCAGTAAGCGTAAAAATCAGAATCACGCAGAAGCGTCGCAAAAATCTGAAAAGAACACCTAGAATAGGAGCGGCCGATCAACGCAAGATGATTTGGACGAGTTCCCAGCGCAGAGAGGCGGGGAAATCCCCTCGAAGATGCGTAACAAAATATCATCTCCTCGGTGCTTGTCTCTTAGGATATTTACATATCTTACTGGGGGCATGTAAGCACTCTGCTGGTTCAGATTCCATGGATGGCATTATCTCGAAGTGTCAATTGCCAGGGTCTGGATTCGGCCACGGAATACCATGGATGGGATTATCTCGAAATCTCAATAGCCAGGGTTCCGGGGGTTGCCATGGGCGGTGCTATCTCGAAGCATCGATCGCCAGGAACCCTTGAGGATTGATGATGGGAGCAAGGAATCTGATACAGACCATGTTGAAAAGCCAATCCTAGGCTAGAACTAAAAAGAAAAAGAGAGAGAAAACTCTCCAAACAGAAAAACTTTCTATCTCTCTCTTACAAAACGCACTGCGAACTGAGCCAGGGCTAAAATCATTTCAAGCACGGGTGCTTTAACCACGAAGTCCAATAAACCTTAGGTTAGTTCTTGTGGGCCTTAAAAACCTTTGCTAAAAGACTGAGGCTAAGGCCAGACAGATTTGGATCCTGATTGGTACTAGAGTACCTTTTTGGCCTATGGTCAGCATTCTAACCTAATCTATGCTCAAATAAAAAAGGCACTTATCTAAAACTATTAAAAACTTCATGGTCTAGAGCAAGGGTTGAAACCTTAAGTTTTTGCTAAGGGACTAGCAAAAGCTAGGCATGGGGGTATGATGAGAACCTCATCATGAGCCATAACTAGCTCATTTTGACCTAATACAAAGGATAAAAGCTCATACATATCTCAAGGAAAGGCTTAACTCAGAGAATTCTGAGTTTGAGAAGAAAACAAGTCATAAGGGGTAAAAGTGCAATTTCACCAGTATAATCTGCATACAGGGTAATTCAGGGCCCAAACATAGGTCAAAGCAGCTTAATAAGAATAAAAGTGGGATGAGATGATCTAGCAAGGGCTACAGCACTTCCAAGAAACCAAATGATAATCTGTAACCCTAAAACAACCCACTTCAATTCACAAGGTTCGAGGCAAAGTAAAAATAGAATAAACCCTCTAAAATTCATAGAAAAATAATCTCTAGGGTTTAGAACCTTCAATTTGGCCTTTAGAACCCATTTTGACCTACATTGAGAACCATGCCCAATTAATAACTTAATTTGGGTTTTTGCGCAAATTGACCGGTCAAACAAGGTTTAATATGAAAATGAAATTCACCATCAGATTCCTTAGGTCCTAATTATTCATGTATAAAAACTTGAGCCTAAGAAGAAACCTCCTTGACCGACTTTACACTTTGGTCCTCATATATTTACTCTTTGGCCCTCAACTTCTGAACCCTCGCATTTTGGCCCCTAACTCTCCTTCGTTCTTTGCAATCAGGTCCCTCCTGCAAAACCTGCCAGCACCATGCTCCGGCGACCTTGCGCGGAGCATGGTGCCGCGCAGGGTGAGGTGGGGGACTTGGCAAGTAAACCGGGGGTGCCCTGCGTCGTCAGCCGTCGCAGGGACACCCCCCTGGTCGTTGTAGCCCACCATACCGGCCGTGCGAACGCACGGACGGTATGGGTTCTTGTTTCCGACCATTCTCCGGCGAGGGAGACACGTCGTCTCCCTCCGCCTTCCTCCCTGTTTGATCCCTATAAATACCCCCCGTTGCTCCACCGACCAGGGCAGCCTGGATCTGACGGAGAAAATCCCCAACTTTCTTCTCTTCTTCCTCCGGCAGACGCTCACCAGCTCCGGCGGTTTCCTCCCCCTCCACCTCTTCGCTCTGCCGCAATACCAGCAGCAGAGACTTCCTCCCCTGCTCTTCCTGCGCCACGCCGCACCCAGCTGGCGCCTCTCCGGCTCTCTGCTCGCCGACGCCCCTTTCCCTGAGCATCGTCTTCTCCGGCGACAGTCGATACGACTGTCGCCCTGTTCCTCCCCCTTCGTCCCTGCAAGTAAGCTAGAGCTACTCCCCTTCTCCTCCTCTTTCTTTCCCCGCTTTCAATTTATTCAATTAAGCCCTCTACCGACCCTGACCACCTTCACCCCCTTCGCCTCCGACCACACTCCGGCGAGCCGCTCCCATCACCTCAGCAACCCACACGGCTCGCCGACCCTCACCGAACCTCCGCCTCATCACACTGAGCACCCCCCACCCCTCCACTGCCACTCCACACCTCCGTAACACTCCCCCGAACAAACCCATTCCTCCGGTTGCAGTCCGACCCAGGGCTGCCGCCAGACACCACCTTGCGGCCTGCCGCGTAGCTCCTCACCTTCGCCGTGCCACGGCGAAGGTTCCCCAGTGGTTTGATCAGGCCGAGAGGCCATATTCGTGTCCGACAGGTTTTGAGGTTCGACCGCCATTAACGCACATTGAAGCAGCTTCTTCCGCGCTCCAGGCTTGAGGACTCCAGGTCTCCAGCTGCTCGGAGTACGGGGAGTCTTGCGAAGGCAGCCAGCCAGCAACCTATGCAAATCGAAGCCACAGCTGCAGAAGCCAGGCCGCGGTCTCCTAGCAGGCGCACGCGAGGAAAGGTCTGAGTTTAGTCCCACATCGGTAAGCCTCACACACGTTCCACTGTTTAAATTGATTTCGTGCACTAGCCTTATTGCCTCAGTACACGGGGTGAGGTCCCCTTACACCCGCCCGGTTACCCGGTCTCGTCCGCGCTCACGCCCCGCGGACCTGACCCGACCCGACTTAGACTGACCTGCACTCCTCGCCCACCACGCACGCCGGTGGGCCTGGACCCGGGCGTGACCCGAACCCGATTACCCGGTAGCTCTGGGAGAGCTTTCCCAAGAGTGGTTTCAGAAAGAGAGAGAGACGCGGGGGGAGGGGGTAGAGTAGGTTTTGCCTCTGACGAAAAACTCTGAGGTGTGCAGGCACAGGCGAAGAAGAAGACCGCGGAAGAAGAAGGAGCTGCACTGTAGCAAATGCATAGTTAAGTCGTCTAAGCACCGGGTCAGACGACGGAAGGTCAGCAGCCAGAGCAGGAAAGAAGGCAGGCTGAAGAAGAAGGAAGAGCAATGGCAAAAGCAGAAGAAGAAGAAAGGAAGACTTAGTAGCTGAAGGCAGAAGCTCTGCAGCCATAAAGAAGAAAAGGGAAAAGAGAAAGGGTCACCACAATTGCAGAAAAAGAAGAAGAGAGGTCAAGGCAGAACGAAGAAGAAGAAGAAGGAGCTCTGAAGAAAGAAGAACATCACCAAAGCAGGAACAGCAGGAAGAAGAAGAAGAGCATCACCATTGCAGAAGAAGAACATCACCTCTGCAGAACAGAGAGAAAGAAGGAGATCTAAAGAAAGAGAGAAAGAAGGGCATCCCCTCTGCAGAACAAAGAGAAAACAACAAATTCTTTCCCTCTCTCTTTCTTTTCGTAAAAGAAACATGTATATCCCTAGAATACAACTTGCTCCCTGAGTTCGCCCTCGGGAACTCTTTTATTTTCCGAGTAAAAAATTATTTATTTGAAATGTTGGTAGTAACCGGCTATACTACAATGTTATAACTAAAACCCGGTTGAACCTAGCCATTTCACATAGCACAAGGGAGCCAAGGCCTTCAGCAGCTAAGTGTCTCACAGAGAACAACTGCAGAGTGCAAAACCCTTCCCCACTCTCTTATAAATGTTCCTCCTCTTCTTCTCTCTCCAACCCCTAGTCTAATCGAATCTAGGTAATGGGATTATCAGGTCATGAGCATAGGGGACTAGGGCTGCCAGGTGTGTGGGTAGCCGAGGTGTATTGCTTATCTAAGGATCAAGACATGAAATTAATTTATGTGATGCTATGCATTCTTCCACACCCAATGTGGGTCTACCCGCTCATGTTTTCTTTACTCTTTTGCTACGGACGTGAAGCCCTTAAATTGCGGATGCTGTTGTTGCTGGAAAGCCAATTGGAGACACGGTTGGCATTGTGAGGTGAAACCACATCTCCTGATGCTGGAGGCGGATGGTTTGGCAGTCGGAGGACTGCAAACGAACGCGGACATGAAGGCAGTGGCGATGGAGAACAGCAAACACCTAAAACACAAAGGATGACCTCACAGCCACATAGAATACTTCAGGAGGAACGCTTGGTGTTGGTGAATGTGATGGCGGTGTTTGTGTGGAGTTTTGCAATGTGTGGATGGCAGACGGTGACAAAGATGAAGTGGAGAGGAGATGGTGTTTGGTGGAGCAATTGGAAGGGTAGAAGGGTAAATAAGTAGAGAGATTTTGTGTGCGGAGGTATGGAGGACCTTAAGGAGGTGTTGGTGAGGCGTTTGGTGCGGTGGAGCATCGACAAAGTCTCACCAAAGGGTGGCTAGATGTAGTGAAGATTGACAGCGAACAGCGACATCGTGGGTTGCATTGAGGGATTGAAGGGATGAAAAGGAAGTAACGGGAGAGGGAAATCTAACTAACCTAATCTAACCAAATGAAAGAGGTGGATGGTGCCATTTATGGTTTGGCCGACGCCGAAGAAGGTGAAGCCTCCGTTGCGGGAGAACAGCCAGGAAGACTGAGGAAGGAGATGCCTACTGGTATTGTGAGATGCGAACGAACTTGTGGAAGGGGAACCCGATGACTATAACCTATGGCAGTCAGCAAAGAAGGTGGATGGAGGAGCTTGCTGGAGCTTGCGGAGAATTTGATCGGAGAGGAGGGAAGAAGGGTAGATTCTAGCCAAAACCAAGTTAAGGAGGAGAGGTTTGCATCAGGGGTGTTTCTATAGGGCTCAGGGGGGTGTTCCAAGGTAGGAAACCAACCTTGGAAGCTCGAAGATTTCGTGCTTGGGGATACCCACATCTTCCATGCGTTGACATGATAGACTAGGAAGGAAATAGGATTCATGGCCATTCTCATTTGAAAGAGAATTCCTTAAGGAATTTGTGGTTCAAATTTTGTATTGTTTGATTAAGAATCGAGCGAGAAATCCTCGCTCGAATCTCAGCGGTGGAGCTTCTATTCACAACAATGGTGGTAGGGGCCTATTTGCAAAGATGAAGAAAAACTTAGGGACCTATTTGCAAGAATTTCAAAAGCTAGGGGCAGGTGTAAGATAAAAGGAGTTTGACTGGACTGAAATGCAAACTAGGTCATAATGATCTCTGCTTCGGCCCAAATTTTGGTAAAACCTAATTTGGACCCAAGGAATTTGATGGTGAAGACAAATTTTTATTTTGACCATGTTTGACTAGGGAATTTACGAAGAAACACAAATTAGGGCAACTTCCTATTTGAGACTCTATTTTTTGTCAAAATTGGTTCCAATGGTCAATTCAAGGATACCAAACCTTATGGAATATTTTCTATGAAATTTAGAAGGTTTAAATGAATTTTATCTTAACAAGAACCTATGTTAATTAAGCAAGACTGAAATTAGGGTTTTCGGAGCTGTGCTAGTTCTTAAAGTGCACGAAAACCTATTTCTACTTACACAGACCCTCTTCTTAGACATTAATGAACATTTGACCTTCAATTAAACCCTGTGACTATTCTACATTCATAATATGTTATTAAAACTATAGATTTATCCCTATTTTATTGTGCTCTTCTCAAAGAGGATATGTAATGAATTACGACTCTCTGGTGATTATGTAGGAGCATTTGTTAATTAATTCTGACTAATTAAAGCTAGTTATGGCTGATGATGATGTTGTCATCAGGGACTCAAATTGGGTCCAAATTTTGATGTTAATGTAATTTGGACCCAAGGAATCTAATGGTGAACTTGGATTTGAGTTTTGACAATGTTTGACTAGGTAAATTGCATAAAAGCATAAATTAGGGAAATTTCCCATATGAATCTCTATTATAGGTCAAAATGGGTTCAAATGGTCAAACTGAATATACTAAACCTCTTAAAATATTTTTTCATGAAGTTTAGGACATTTAGATTGATTTTATCCACAAGAGAACCTTTTCAATTTAGATGGGGTTGATAATTAGCCTTTTTTAAGCTGTTTTCATCCTTGAAATGCATGAAACCCTGATTCAGTCAATGTGAACCCACTTTTTAATATTTTATGTTCATTTGTCTTTCAATTAACCCTTGAGGAAACCCATGGTTAATCTGCATTTGTGATGTATTGTTCAAACAATAGAATTAACCTTATTTTTTTGTCTTCTCAAATGAGGTCAGTGTGGAATTATGACCCTTTGATGATCATTTAGGAGCATTTTTTATTTGAATCTGACTAAATGTGGATAGTTTGGACCCATGATGGTGTTACCATCAAGGAGCTCACATGCAACTCTCTTCAGTAGCCATCAACTTCAATGTAGCTTAGATGCAGCTACTCCTCAACTCCTCCTCTCAACCCCTAACTCCCTCTACACCTCTCCACTTCGAATATACTAGCTAAGCTACCTTAGCTAACCTAAGCTCCAATCCACCTTAACCTAACCCTAATTCCCATTCTTTTATCTCCACCACTAATCCCACTTTAACTCAACCTTGACCTAACCCTAGCCAACCATAGTTGGCAAAAAAAAAATCACTTGCATTCCACCAAAATGGTGCCAACTATGGCACCTTCTCAGTCATTAACCACCACACACTTTGGTGCCAAAAGACACCCTTCAATCCTAACCCTACACACCATCTTAACCCATATCTAAACCGTCCATCTATAACACCACCTAAGCACCCATCTAGAAACCCTTTTTGGTGCCAACTCAAGGGACACCAAAAGAAGTAACCACCTACAACTACCAACCATAAAGCCTCTTGGATTGGTGCCAACTAACCTCCACCTTAAGATCCCTCAACCACCTCCATCATGCCATCTCAGCCCACCAAGTAAGTCATGCTAACCACCCTCTCAACTCCTATATTTGCCACACATAACTACTACCTAAATATCATCTTCTCCATTAATATTAATTCCACCTACATCCACTACATCCTATGGCTAAGGAAGAAGAAGAAGAGAAGAAGATCAAGGGGGTAACATACCCGCCCCCTTGGTGCCTTCGTCTTCTCTGTTCCTCTTCCTTGTGCCATGGCAAGGAGGAGAAGCTTTCATCTAAAGGGGACAGCTAGGCAAGAGGAATGACCAAGGTGGTGAATGCCCACCCTTGTAGGAAAGCTTGGAGGAGTGTCAACTTGGAGCCGAGGAGAAGCCTTTCTAAGTGCAGGAGTGACTGCACATGTTTTGCAAGTTTGAAATCAGGGTTACAAGTGACTTGTTGTAGTTGCAAAACTCGTGGTCAAATAAAATTTATATTGAAACTCCAAGGGAGTCCTGGGTCGAATACAGGGAGGCGATGTTTACTTTAATTGAAAATCGCACTTTGATTTGTTTCTTTTTTGTATTTTAGGGTTTTGTTATTTTTTTTGTATTTTTGTAACAAGACAAGCAGAATGAATCACCAGAGATATGGAGCAAATATGATATAGATATCACTTCAATCTAAGTTATAATCAACTATGAAATCATAAAGAGAGAGGGAGGTGAGAATGAATCTCTCGAATCGGCTACTCAGCGAGACAACGGTGCCTAGCGGAAGCTCGGACGAAGGAGGTGATGAGTGGGATGATGGAGCTGAGATGCAGGAAGATGTCGGGTAGAGGAAAGCTTCGGTGTGGCTCTAGAATGGAGGTAAGAAGGCAGGGAAGATCTGCTATCGGAATGGAGGTGGGAGGACGGCTCCAAGGCAACCTATGAATGGGGATGGGAAGAGGAATAAATATTTGGTGAGGTAGAGGTTCGCTACACTAATAGGAACCTTGGGAGCTTGAGAGTAAGCTCTAACAGAGCATTGGTCGGCTTGCTAAGGCTTGGGAGAAGGTAGGAGTAGAGTAGGCAGAGATGGCTTGGAAGGGAGGGTGTGTATGTCCTTTTATAGTTGAGGAGAAGAGGCAAAAATAGGTTATGGGACCATTAGTGACCTCCAGGACGTTGCTGGAAGTGTCGCTGTAGGCAGCACATGCTTGCTTGCGCTTACAGTTGACTTTACTATCGCGTAAAAAATTAGCAATGGCTGTAAGCATCATTGTAGGTCCAGCTCATGCGTCGCTGGTGATATGGGACTCCGATCACCATCTTGATTAGATCCGTACAGTCAGATTGTCAATCTGAGGCTCCAAAATAAAAATCCTTCTCTCCTTACCACAAAAAGGATGCATTTAACCTAAATTATATACAACTACTCTAAATGTAGAATGATGCATGCTACGGAATATTTATAACATGAAATGTAAATCTAAGCCTAGAAACATGCATGAATAGGCATTTTATCCTCAATAAATGTGTTTACATCAGGAAGCAGTCGCACTTGGAGCAAAGCCATCGAAAGCTTTACTAGAGGAACCCTTCTCTTATTTATCTTTATATTTTCTTGTATTTGCTAGTGTGTTCTTGTTTCTTCTATGTAACAAGCATTTAGCTACATTTCATCTAGTTTGCTAATAATACAAGTTCCAATTTTGCCTTCCAATTTCATGCTTTTTGCTTAGTGTGTTTTTCATGTTGTTGGTAGTTTTCTACACTACACTCTCTTCTTCAAGGCTACTTAGTGTGTTTCTTCATGTCACAGAGGCGTAGTTTTAGTGTAGTTCTACTTGCTTTTCAAATTATAAAACCAACAAAATAAAAAATACAGAAATACAATGTGCGGATTTAGGAGGCAAGAGAGAGAACCAACTTTTGTGACTAATAAATTGGCCTCCTTAGATGACCATAAATACTCCACTATCTAGTTTTGCAAATTTAAGAGTTTAGTGATGATTTACATGTACAATGACATTATTTCGCATAGTTGACAAAATGCATATTTCTTGTCTCACACAAGAAGTAAGGATGGGGTGTATCTAATCCAATCAAATCTCCTTGATCTTAATCAACATGAGAAAATCAAGAAAATCTTGCCTTGAATGATAGTTCTAGAAAAATAAAGAAAGGTTAGCTTCCTAATATACCTATTTATTTATTTATTTATCTTCACCACAAACAGGAGGGTTATGGAAAAAAAGGAAGCTGACTAAGCTGCCTTTGGAGTGGTTGATCAGAGCTGGTGGTCTTTTCATCATGCTTCATTCAATGTTTCCTCGAAACAATCAAGACAATGACAAGGTTAGAAATCAAATAAGAAGATGGGAAGATATGTGCAGAAGAATAGTTGTGAATGCATGTTGCTCCCCGACAATGGCACCAAAATGTTTGTTCACTTTCATTTAGGTTAAAAGTACATGCTATAATATAGTGACTAAATCAAAATAAATATTCAAAATTAATAATCTCAAAATGCAAGTTCCAAGGTGGTCTTAGGGAGTAAGAAATTGCATAAATACCACTAATCAATTGAAAAATATGAAGCACAGGAGTTTGATGCGAAAGAAAGTATATATTTAATCAATGTTGCAATCAAGCTTAAAATAAATAGACTAAGGCAACAAATGTGTCTTGAATCAACCAAGCCTCAACCCAATTCACTGTAAAATTGACCCACTTCTCCTTGGCCCAAACCTCAGCCAAAGGCCTCTCATTCTCGGATCCAAAATTGAGTCAGACCTACCCGCATCTGCGTAGGTGGGCGAGTGTGTGTGCATGGGTGTATGGGAACCCGACCTGCTAATACTGAGTGAATGGTATGGTGAGAGTTTCATTTTATGGTCTTTTAAAGAGCTGCAGCTGCACGAGGTGGGACTAAACATACCACGTTCTCCTTCATTGCTTCACCAAGTGAGCTGCTGGAGTTGATGACATTCAATTGGCTATGGAATCTCCAATCCATGGCTTGGATGGCTTGCTACAAGGAGTCCGCAACACCTAGAGGTGGATTTGTCTTCCTCAAGTCATCGGCTACTACGTCTTATGCCGGAGAAGAAGACACTTCTTGCTACGACCTACATGCAAGAATATGGGCCACTTGGCCCCAACTAAAATCACTAAAAGCTCTGATGAAGCATGTTGTAGAGAAGCCCTTTGACTATTGGCTTCGAGAGGGGGTGGAGTTTAGTGGCAGTGAAGCTCGAAGAAGCATCGACGACAGTGATGGTAAACGGTGATGGAGGTGATGTCGGAGCTAATTGACTTGGGGAAAAGCTCAGCAAGGCTAAGGGGTAGCTTTCTCCCAGGTCAATTGGTCAAGGGGAAGGCGAACGTGAGGTGGCAATGAAGGTGGAAGTGTTCATTAGAGGTGGAGTTTGGAAGAGGGTTTGGAGACTATGAACGGAGCTCTAGAGCTCCAAATCTCTTATTAAGAGGGTAATTAGTAGCAGCCCTAACCTAATTGGATGAAGGGAGGCTAGATGTTTGTCGAAGGTATGATAGAGAGGAGGAAGAAGAAGAGGTCGTCAGAGCAGAGGAAGATGAATTAGGTCACGAAGATTCGTGTGAAGCTCTGTTGGGGGAAGGAGAGAGGAAGCCCACTACCTATTTTACGTGGCAGAGGTCGAGGAGGCAAGGTGAGCTTGCTTTGAGGTATGTCAATGTTGCCAGCTAGGAGAGGAAGAAGGAAAGGAATCCGATCAAAATTGACCACACTTTGTGCTAAAGATGGTCAAGGCATTCAAATAGAGGAGAATTCCGCATCAGTTAATCCCAAATTCGCAAGATTTTCTTGCAAATTTGGTCAATTTTTGGTCTGTAGTTCTCGACTAAATGGAAAAGATTCTCTCCAAATTAGAGCTCGAGATTTACCTTGCTTAATTGGGCATGATCTGGAGATCAGTCCCACCAAATTTGGTGGGATTTGATGGAGATTTTCTCAATCAAATCCTCGTGCATATCTTACGTTGAATGGGTTTCTATGCTGTGAACTTTGGGAAGAGGGTTGGCTGACTTCAGCATGTCGTCTGCCAAGGACTTAAATGTGGAAAGGTTCGAAATGTAGGAGGTTTTTACAATAATCTAAGACTGAAGGGGTAAAATTCAAACTTTGCAAAGATGGACTCTGATTGGGTTAAAAATTTGGGGTAATCTAATTTTGACCCAAGGAATCTAATGGTGTCCTAAAGTTTGGGTTTTGATGAAGTTTGACTTGCCAATTTACACTCTAACCCAAAATGTGTCAATTTCTCACCTTCGTCTCTATTTTGGGTCAAAATGGATCCATTTTGTAAAAGTAAATGTTCCAAACCTCATAAAATATTTTTCAATGATTTTTAAAAGGTTTAGATTACTTTTATTTCCACCAAAACCCTTTGAATTGAAGTTAGGATGTAATTAGGGTTTTTATTCATAAATTAATCTTCAATTCTCAAAAAACCCTGAATTAATCTATTCAATTCAAGCCTACTACTTGGTACTTTGAGTTCATTTGACCTTTCCTTAGGTACATGCTCAGTCCTTAGTTAACCTGCATATGTAAATATTCATTAAAATAACAGATTTAACTTAATTTCCTTTTTATTCTCAAATTCAAAGAAAATTTCAATTATGCCATTTTTATGATCAGCAAGGAGCATTTATCCATGGAAATTTGCTAGATTAAGGTAGTTCTAGAAGATGATGGTGTTACTATCAGTTAACATGCACCTCTCTGATGTATACACATCTATTTAGTTTAAAATGCCTATTTATGCATGTTCATAGGCTTAGATATGTATTCCACAGTATAAATATTACATAACATACATCATTCTACATTTAGAATAGTTTGTATAAAGTTTTGGTTAATTCGTGTCCTTTTGTGGCCAGGAGAGGAGATTATTTCAAAGCCTCAAATTGATGATCCAACCATGCATATCTAATCAAGATGATGATTGAAGTCTAATGCCTCCGAAAACATCTTGATTAGAGTCCCATAGTACATTATGCAGTCCGAGGAAGATCAATGTCCAAGGGACTAGGTGACATAATTTGGAGTTTCAAACGACAAATTGAACCACATGAATGGATCGGGAATAATGTTCATAGTCCGACAGCATAGAAATCATCTCTATCCGACATCTGTAGTAGCTTCTACAAAGGAAAGAAGATGGATGGCCAAAATGATGATACATGGCATCATCTAGGTTGCCTAAGAGCCACCACTACCCCCACTCTTGATTGCACATGTTTCACGAGTTTGAAATCAGGGTTACAAGTAACCTGTCGTCGTAGTTGCAAAACTCATGATCAAATAAAATTTATACCGAAACTCCAAGTGGATCTCGGGTCAAACATAGGGAGGTGAACGTCTAGTTTTATAAATCTGCATTTCGCTTTTATTTATTTTTTGTCATTTTTATATTTTCTAATTTTTTTGTATTTTTATCAAGCAAGAGACTAGGTCGATGAAAACTTTATCTACTTGCAAAAATATATGAGAGAGAATGAGAAAGAGAGAGAGAAACAATCATCTATTGATGAAGAATTGTTTGTTACAACTATGAAAGCAGGAAAATCTACACTACGAAAGTAAAGAAAGACAGAAAGAGATGAGAGAAATCCCCCTCAATAGTTGCTCGGAGGATGTCTTGCTCTAACGTTGCCTAAAGGAAAGTGGTAAGGAGCAGGATGAAGGAGGACGGAGCTGGAGGACGAAGGATGGGGCAGGGCAGCGTCGCGACGAGGATCTTCTTCCTAAAGGGCAGTGAGAGGACGGCCATGGGATGCTCCACGAATGGGGATGAGGGGAGGAAAAACTTTTTGATTTTCTACTCTAGAAGAGCATCCCAAGCTTAGGACATGCTTTCTCTAGAACCTTGGAGGTGGTGAGAGGAAGAAAGGAAGAGATGGTTTGGAATGGTGGTGGGTAGGTCCTTTTACAGTGGAGGAAGAACAAATTCGCATCTAGGTCATTACTAACATCCGTAAATGTTGCTACAGCTGTCGTTGAAGATCCGCCCTTCAATTCCTCTTGCTGTTGCATGCAGACCATTAGTGATAGCTCCAACCATCACTAAAGGCCCACGTCACTGAAGATCCGTGCCTATCCTCCACTAGTGCATGCATCGCGCGCTGTGTGCTTCACGTGTCCGTGCTCCCTGCGCCGTGCCCTGCACGTGCCACTGGCAGGCATTACACTGCTATTGCACGCGGCTGCGGCTGCAGCTGTGCATGGTTGCAGCTATGCATGGTGCGCTGCTGCTGGTTGGCGTTGGGCAGCCTAGATAGCACCCCATGGTGCCATCTAGGCTATCCATTCTTCTTTCTTTTGTAGACGGTGGTGCTTAGATCGAGATGAGTCCCGCACTGCTGGACAGCGATTGTCGCTCCATATCTATCCATATAGTCGGATTTTCAATCCAAAACCCGTATGGATGCCGCATTACCCCCTGGCCATTGATCTTCCTAAGACTTCGTATGATGCTACGGTTCTCTGATCTAGATGATTTCAAAGGAGTTAGACTTCGATCGTCGTCCTAATCAAATCCGTACGGTCCGATCATCCATTTAAGGCCCTAAAATAAGTCTTCTCTCTTAACCATAAAAAGGACCAAATTAACCTAAAATATATACAACTACTCTAAATGTAGATTGATGCATGCTATGCAATATTTATTACATGAGATGCAAATCTAAGCCTAAGAACATGCATGAATAGGCATTTTAACCAAAATAGTTGTGTCTATATCACCTCTCTATTCGACCAACAGATCTATGCTGTTGGATGAAGATCCAACTACTAAGAAGCTCCACGTCACCTCAGCAGCTAAATTGTCCACTTGACAAAGTGAAGGCCTTGGCGTGGTGGTCTTGAGCTCAATCACTAAGAGGAGGTCACGGGTTTGAAACCTGCCACCCTCCCTAATTCTCCAATTGGGATCATGCACCAACATCAAGTCCGCAGCGCATAGAGCACATGCAATGCTTGGGACACGAGCATGTAGAGCACATGCCAGCCCACAAGCACCGTGCGTGGGCGCATTGGTCTTCAGCGACGTCTGTGGTGGGTCTTCAGCGATGTTTATGGATGTTACTAAGTGTCCATGTGCGAAAAGCCTCTTCTCCACTATAAAACAATCCCTACCCCTCCCATTCTTCTTCATCGCCTCCTTTCTCTCCCTCACTACCTCCAAGTCTCTAGAGAGTGCTTGTCCCAAGCATGGGATGCTCCTCTAGAGTAGAAAATCAAATTATCTACCCGCCTCTCATCTTCCCTTCCTGGAGCATTTGGTGGCTATCTTCTCACAACTTCGAGAAGTAGATCCTCGCTGCGATGGCATCCTGCCTCGTCCTCCTTCCTTCGACACCATTCTTCATTCAGCTTCCCGCCACCTTTGTCCAGGGAATCGTCAAAGCGAGTTGTCCTTCACTTGACTGTTGAGGGGGATTCTTCTTTACCCATTCTATCTTTTATTCACTTTCTAGTAGAGTTTTCCTTTCTCCATTGTAGCAAACACTTGTTTAGACAGATATATGATTGCTTCTCTCTCTCACTCACACACACACACACTCTCTCTCTTTGCAAGTAGATTAGTTAGATAAATATTTTGTCGACTTGATCTTTTACCTACTAAAATACTGAGATAAATTGCAAAAGATAAAAAATAACAAAAACAAATAAAATCAAAGCATGAATTTTCAAACCAAATGTTCGCCTCCCTATGTTCGACCCAGGACTTCCTAGGAGTTTTGGTATAAATTTTATTTGGAAGTGATTTTTACGACTACAATGGCAAGTTCTTCAAAATCCTAACTTTTCCTCGCAAAAACACGCTCACCACTCTATTAAACAAGAGGAGCAAGTTCGAGCTCTGATTAGTGCATCCATCCTCATGCAAACACATGCGTAATTGGGCCATGTGATGGAGATCGTGGGGCATTGAATTGGCCACGTCATTATATGTGGAGCCATCACATCCTCAAGGGCACAACTTCGCACCTTGATAGCTATGTGATGCATGATGAATGACGTTGATTACGCCACATGGCACGATGGATGAAGTGGATCCCACATGCACACAATCACATGTAATCTAATGTGCATTCAACATGCTAAGGGTGCGATCTGAAGCCTATCCTCATGAGATCTCAGCCATTCAATAACCAAATGGTAGGCGAGTGGCCTTAGTATGCTAGATGCTACGTGCATGCACACCGTGTCTCCAGTGCCATTAGTTAATTTATTAGAAGGCATTCCAAATAGATCCTCAATCTCATGAATGATAGGATCTATAGATAGATGGCTACAATACTTTGTGCGCAAAGATACTCAAACAAAATATTAGTAATACCAAAAATTTGTAGAAATATCAATTCACAGAAAGCACACAAGAAATATAGTGGTTTCCCACTCACTTGGGTACTCTACTACCTAGGCCTCCCAGCTTAAGGTTTTTAACCAAATTCCCTCAATCCTGAGGGAATCAATTTACTAAATGAGGTAAGGAATGGGTTACCTCAACCCAAGTACGAAAATGGGTTATCACAACCGAACGAGCAATAAGCTCAATTACAAATAGAGTACTGGTGTAAGAAAGAGAAATCATACAATAAAATACCTAAGCCTCTCAACAAGTGTATAAATGATATTACCGATTTGAGAGCCTAGTGAAGATGTGAATTTCCTTGTGAATGCGTAAACAAAACATGTCGAAGAGATTGCAAACGTGCAGAGAGATTGGAGACCGCAAACACTATTTCTTCTCCTCAGAATATTGTGGAAATATGAAATGTGGCTCTAAAATTTCTCTTCTATTTCATATGTGCAAACTAAGAGTCCTAAGGTCATTTTATAGTGATAGGACCAAGGTGGGATGTCTAGCAGATGTTGGGGTTTAAATCCCAATGCTCATATCGCCAAAATTAATTTTCTAACCATTCAGTTTTGAGCCAATGGCTAATAGGTATCGGTACTAAAGTATGGGTATCAGTACTAGCTACCTACTGTTTACTCTATAACTAGCACACACGAGTCTTGGTACTGGTACTCATGATGGGTACTGATGCTTGTGACTCCCAGGCTTGAGACTCAATAGGCACAGGTACCTACTTGTACAAGTATTCATCATGGGTACCGATACTTGTAAGGTTGAGTTCAAAACTGAGTCTTCAAATTGTGACCATCAAATACTGGTACTTATGTTTAGTACCGGTACTTGTTTTTCATAGTTTTAGACATATGCTCAAGCATGTGCCTTGCATATACCGGTACTGATGAACAGTACCATTACTTGCTGTCAAGTAACTTTTTATAAGTGATTTAATCAATTACATTCTTTGAAAACAATCGTAGCACAAATCCTAGTTTATCACTATTTAATTTTATGATCCAAGTTGCATTCCTTTGTTAAGAGGCATACATTCTTTGAAATAAAACCTAATCTAAAAGAATATAAAAGTTGAAGATGATCTTCTCCTCGACTCCTCCTTATCATCTTGCC
The DNA here is from genome assembly GCA_037157565.1 of Thalassia testudinum. Classification (NCBI taxonomy): domain Eukaryota; kingdom Viridiplantae; phylum Streptophyta; class Magnoliopsida; order Alismatales; family Hydrocharitaceae; genus Thalassia; species Thalassia testudinum. Next base: position 73,683,073 of record JAZHRO010000003.1, on the reverse strand, counting down.
TCTTTGTCATCATGCCTACTTTCCTTGATCTCCACCTAAATCTAAAAACCACTCAAATGCAAACATTAATCCATCAGTTTGTTAATACCAAAATAAGATGTGGATAAAGGTTCCATCGCCCCTTTTTGGTTTTGACAAAACTATCTTGCAAATAGATAATTACAAAAGAGAAAATTTTTTTAGCAATGCTATATGAATAAAAAAAATTTAATTTTAATTTTAATCCTTCCCCTCAATAGATGCTCCCCCCAAAAATATTACTATTTGCTCTTTATTTTTCTCCCCCTTATTGTCAATCACATAGAAAAGAAGGGGTAAAAATTACCATGGCAAAAAAAAATTACCAATAGTAGTATGATGAATGTGGATACCAAGCTCCACTATCCTATCTTTCCTAATCTTCATGTAGTTTGTATAATGGTCAAAGTCTTCCACTTTCTACCTTGAACACCCATTGATCGTGTTGATTCCAGTGATCTAACCTTGCAAAACAATGTAAAATATCATTTCTCGGTACCCATTTTCTTGTGGGTTCTTTTGGATTAGTACCTTTCAAACCCTGAGATTTATAGACCTTTTTTATGTTTGATCTATAACTCTTACAATTTTTAACCTTTTGGTACATTCATGCATACCTTGATGCATGTGATCTAGTTAGTGTGTTCTTTTTACTCCAAAATTTAAATTTTAAAGAATCACAAAATTCAATGTTTACCCTAGTATTTGTTTTGAGATTATTTAAAGTCTCCTTAAATTGTTCATGGATGTCTTCTAACTCTACTATTTTTGCATGCAACTTATTATTGGTTTCTTTTGAAATATCTAATTCCACTTCTAAACATGATTTGTCTATTTCCAATGTTTGATAATTATTCTTTAAAATCTTATTTTCCTTTTTAAATAACATAGCTTTATGATATAATTCTTCATAAGCTTCAGGTAGTTCTTTAAGAGAGAAATCAGGATTTACCTCATCATCCGTGTTTTCTGAAGTTGCATCCAAACAAAGGTGTGTGACCTCGTCATCATCTGATTTACTAGAGTCGGTGTCCATGGCTATCATTGTAGGTTGCTTTTAAAGCTTTCTTCTTCTTCTTCTTGACCTCCTTTTTATTTTTCCTATTATCTTCCTTCTTGTTTATGAGGCAATCCTTTCGCAAGTGTCCCTTTTTCTTGCACTCATAACAAATAATATTAGATGAAACTCTATTTATTTACTTACCTTGCTTTCAAAAAAATTTTTGGAACTTTCTTGTGAGCATCTCCATCTCTTTGTCTTCGGATTCCAAGGTGCTTGAATCCGTATCCTCCTTAATTGCTCTAAAGGAAATACTCTTTCTTATTCCTTGATGTCTTCTCCTCGTTCTTCTTCATGTTTTCTAGTTGAACCTCATTCGCCATGAGGCTTCCAATCAGATCAATAAGAGAAAGGATTGACAAGTCCTTTGCCTCTTGGATTGCTGTGGACTCCAAAGACTAATCGCCTGTTAGAGATCTTAAGATCTTTCTTACAAGTTGTTCCTCTATCAACTTGACTCAGAGATTCTTCTTGGGGTTCATGATCTCTCCATACCTCGTGTACATATCTTTGATTGTCTCTCCTTTTGTCATCCTGAAAAACTCATATTCCTTGCTTAGAACAGAAATACGATTTTTTCTACCAAGTGTGTACTTTCATAGGAGACTTGTAGTGTGTTCCATATCTCGCATGTGGACTCGCAAGCTAAGATATGGTTGAACTCTTCCTTCGATAATGCATAATAAAGTGCATTCATGGCCTTTATGTTGCTCACTATTTTCTTCTTTTGATCCGCCATTAGCACTACTCCTTCATCCTCCTTTCGATATGAATACTTTTGTTGGATAAGGCTCCATGATTATTCATCCATTGCTTTGAGGAAGACTTGCATCCTCCTCTTCCAATACCCATAGTCTATCCCATAGAAGTAGGGAGAAGTAGTTGACTGGCCTTCGATGTGCTTGGCAGATGATCCCATTGTGAGTAAGATTTTTTACTTCCTTTTGCAACCCACTCTAATACCACCTGATAGGCTCTTTAGATAGATGGCTGATTGGCTCTGTTAAAGGTAGACATTGAGACATTGTTGAGGAAGTTTTCACTCATATTCTCAAACAATTGAAAGGCTCCCTCAGCATCTCAACTCAGGAAATTGCTCCCACATGTCACATCAACATAATTCGTCAGATTATCACTCAACCCATAAAGGTACCCTAACAAAGGGTTCAGGTTGGGCATTAAGAGGGTTATAAAAGTCATAGAGGGGCCAGTCTGCCCTTATGTTTTGGAGTCGAGTGATGGCGTGCACTATGACATCCATCTGTCTGTCATGATGTTATCCTTGCTTAGCGATCTTCCTTTGCAAGAGGATCATGGGATCCAAATTTTGCTCACTAATCTCTCCTTTCTAATGATGACTAGCCATTGAAGAGGGTTCAGATTCAGATCTTGGATAAGTAGGTTTTCTCCTAGGATTTCTTTCTAATGGCAGTAACCAATCAAGATTTTGAGTTCTTCTACCTTGCATGCACCAGAAGAATGTTTGTAGATTAGAGAGAAGACAGATGACAGAAACCCCACCAGCTCAATGCAAGCAATCAAACTGGTCCTTAAAGTGTCAACCCTAATTAGATTTGATCCTGGCTCCCCAAAACATGACTGGCTTAGATCAACACTTGAATTACTTGGCTGGCCATAAGGGTGGGACCCCTTAGGACACCCCACACGGCGGGACACCACTGAAGGTTAACGCCAATACCGCACCAACCTTTCTTGTCACCAGTGGGTCCAAGTAGACAAGGCCTTCACCATAGCCCAATCTAGTTTCAAGTCCCCAAGTCTATTAGTCCTGCCTAGGGCATGTCTACTCAGTTTTAGGCGTGGATTTGATGTGCTTTTGGAATATGATGGCCGTTAGGGGGTTGTTTGCCCTTAAAATTTGATTTTGAAATGTGTAGTGTGCAGGCCAAAAGGGTTTACAAGTAATTTTTCTTGATGAAGTGAATTTTAATATTTGAATGCTTATGTTAATGAGTTTTAGGGTTCACATGAGTTAATATTTTCAATTAAGGCTTTGATGAGGTACACAAGAATTTTGCAAATCCCAAATTTTTTGATAGATTTCCTTTAATATGGAATTGCAGGTGTGCTCTATCTTTAATCTGGAACCCTAGGCATAGATAATTCTAGATGATTCTTTTAAGTTCAAAATTAGATGAGTTGTGCGACCCAAGTAATGCAATCAATTGGCCTTTCTGCACCACAACCTAGGTACTCAGAAAATATTTTTCAAGAATTTTTAGTGCATGTTTTCTATTATTTTCTTATTTAAAGTGTACTAGGGGTTTTACAGTCTATTTTTGACCCCTAGTTGGTGATTGGATAATCTGTGCAATCAAAATTACAAGAAATAATTTTTTCAGATGTTTTGTAAATTCTTGATTATCTCAAAAATTCTGTGCCACAAATTTCAAGTGAATCAAAGTTGTATAAAAATTTCCATGCTATTTTAAACTCCAAAAAATTAGGAATAATAACCTAATTGATAATAGGTCAGTGCTTGAATTTGTAAGATTTTTCTGTAACTCTGATTTAGACATAATTTGGATATGTTATTCCAGACTTTGAAATCGACATCCAAAAAAAATTAAGAATTTTTGGACGTATGGATCTTCAGGAATTGAATTTTTAAGTTAAAACTTTATTTCAGCCAGAAAATCAAGAGAATTTTTTTTTATATAAGTAAACAAATTCTAACTAATCCTAGGATTCAAGTAAATCCTAGATTTAATTAATCTAAACTATGAGTACATACCTGAGGATCGAACTAGCAATTCTCATTGTCATGTTTCATTCTAATTTCTTCACTTTCTTGCACACACATATTCAACAAAAATAAAAAGTTAGAAATCTTAAATTCACATCGAAGAAAGCTTCAAAAATTTTCGTTGCCTCCCCGGCAACGGTACCAACTTGTTTTGTGCGTAATTCACGTTTCAAATATTATTTAGTTTTACTATAGCAAGAAAAGACTTCGACAAATAAATTTGTAAAGATCAGTGAGTACCAGGTCATTTGCAGGGTGGCAATCGCAATTTGCACAGAGGCATTTCAATATAACTTGTTCTAAACAAATATTCATATATGTATATATGTATCAGAATCAAATATATGCATTCAGAAGATCAAAATTTTATTGCAACTAAAATAGAGTTTTCACAATAGAGAATGCTATTAGAAACAAATAGATAGATAGATAGAGAAAGATAGAGAGAGAGAGATAGAAAGTGGTAGAGAGACGACACCGCTTGTGGGATGCTTGTGTGAAATGCAGTAGCACCTCAGATCCGAAGCACCGAGATGATGGTCGAAGCAGAGTTGCAGAGGGATGGAGAGTTGCAGAGAAAGTGGAAGATGTCTGGAGTTGATGGAAGATAGATGCTTCAACTGGGGGCCCTGGGCCTTCTTTTATAGTTTAAATGAGTGGCAAAGAGGGGTATTTAACCCCTTTATCTCGTGCAACAACTCTTATTTGATCAGATCGACCAATCAGATCAGGCCTCAAAACACCTTCATTTGTGTCTAAAACTCTCGAATTCAACCTAGGCTTGACACATGGCAGCTTCTCGACCTTCAAATCGCCATCGGATGGCTCCTACTCCTCCATGTGCGTTCTCTTCTTTTTCCCACTCATCGCTTGCTCAATCTGAGCACCTCATCGTCAGCCATCTGGTCGATCTCACGATCGGACGGCTCATGCAGGCACACATCTCACATTTGCATTTGAAAAACAACATGGGATCACGTGTTCGGCAGCGACGTGCTCTAATCACGCCACGTGGTCACGCCTGCTCTTGATCGAAGGGTTTTAAGAGATGTGTTCATTGTAGTAATAATTTCTCAAAAATTGCTCGAACAACAAATAAAATTTATAACACAAATGAAAGTCCAAGGTCATTCGTTGGGAGTAAATATGGAATTCAGGCACTAATCTCAACAAATAATGTAAATGAGCACAATTAATTATTCAAAATCTAATATGCAATGTATGGCATGAATTATATGATGAGTCAAAAAGTCATCAAGACAAAATAATGGTGATTTGGATCACCAATTATAAGTCTAACACATATAACAATTACTCAAATATAATCAAACGAACGAACTGATGATCAATTAGACATCTTAAAAGACATTTCTACAGTGCTCCTTTTGTTCTATTCTTCTTCATTGCATTCTCTGCCTTGATTCTTCTTTCTTCTTCTTCTTTCTCTGCATGCACAAGCCCTCTTCCTTCTCCTTTCTGTCTTCCTTAGATTCTTTGCCTTGCCTTTTCTTTCCTTCTTTCCTAGACTCTGTCACTTATGCACAGAGGGGCACCTTACGAAATTAGCTAAGTGTTAGCCAATACACAACAGTGCAAAACCCCCTTATTCCTGCGTGTTCTCTCTCTTTCCTTCTCTTTAGTTTCTCCTCTTTCCCACCTTCACAAGGCCATGCACAGCACCGGGTTATCGGGTGATCGATCTAGAGCACACTTGGGACTAGGGTTGCTGTGTGGGGCAGCAGCCGAGGTGTGCGCAAGTCTAGGCAGGTATATGGGTCAGACCAGGCCTACTTGCACAGTGTCACGAGCGAGGCGTGTGTGGGCCACAGGGGACCTCAACCCTTGTGTGTTGAGGCTCTTAGCTCGTATCACAAAAATCTAATAAGGTGCTACACTCGCTCCTGTCTTCTTGAGGTGGGACTAATCCCCACCCTTACTGCTCACATGCGCCTGCAAATGAAGATGTATTTGATTAGAGTAGCAGCAGGTGGAGTGCTCTCCAATTGACCACCTGGGCTTGTTCCTGGAAGCGTTCCGTGCAATCTGGTGCCTGCGCCTAGAGCTGGCAACGTCAAGCGACCTTTTTCGAGCTCCTAGAAGGAGCTCTGTTAATGGCGACGAGGGGGTATACCTAAAATCTAAGAATATGGGCCCTAAGCCTCGGTTAAAATGTTGTAGAGGATCGTTGGTGGATGAGGAATGCAGCAGTGGTGGTTTTGTAACGTGGGAGTAGGTGTACTGGCCAGACGGTGATGGAGATGGCTATGAGAAGGTGGGTTGTTTGGAGGCGTGTTTAGGTGAGTAGGTTTTTTAAAGGCATAGATGACTCGATCTATTTCCCTATTGATCATGATATATATCATAAGTCAGACATCTATTTCAAACGCATATCCCATTTTTGTGCAGCAGACTTATGAAAATCCATGCGAAGCAACTGGACGAATTGTATGTGCCAATTTCCATTTAGCTAATAAACCCATGGATATTGAAGTTCCGCAAGCTGTACTTCTCGATACAGGGCTTTTGATTGGGGAGTACGGCGGAGCTTGTGGACTAGTTGGCGAGGGGGATTGGCATGTGTGGCAGATGGAAACCCTCACCGGTGATGTCACCGGACGTGGAGATGAAGGCAACTTGCATAGACGTCGAGGGTATATTTTTGGTTTTTGAGGGTGTAAAACTAACATAAGAGAACTAAAGAAACTAACTTCCTATTCTAAGTGGATGAAAGGAGGGAGAATGCCACCAGCTTTGATCGACCAGTGTTGGGGAAGATGAAACCTTCATGAGGGGGATGGCGGCGAGTAGAGGGGGGGATGGCACATGCTATGACCAGCGAGAGGTAGAGGAAGATGGGGAAGGTTGCTGTGCTTCAAATTTGGTCATTCCAGGCACGGAGGAGAGAGATAGAGAAGGTCCACCGATGCTTAGGTTGGAGGTGGATGGCGATAGAGAAAAGAAGAGATTTTTGGCCTTGAACCTAATTGAGAAGAATAGGCAAGCCTTGGGGATCCTTTTATAGGCCTCAGGGAGTAGTTAGACCTTGGGAAGAAAGCTTCCCAAGCCAGGAAGGCTCTCCAGAGTTGGAAACCCAACTCTTCGAAGGATCCACATAATACCTTGGGCGATTTTTGGGACTTCAGATCTGGCTAAAAAGCAAACTAATTTCTTGACGAATTCCCCTTTCAAATTGACGAAGGATTCATCAAGAAATGAAAGAGATCTTGACAAATGAAGCTCGCCGGAGTTGTTGGATTAGGATTCTAGGGTGGCAAGGACCTATTTGAAGAATAAGACAAAGAAGTTGGGGGTTTTCTGAGAGGAATTCAAAAGCTGAGGGGCTATTGGAGATAAAGAAAGTCAGACCTGGACCAAAGTGCAAACTAGCTCGAGATGATCTTAGATTGAGTCCATTTTGGTAATAACCTAATTTTGACCTAAGGAATTAAATGGTGATTTTGGATTTTGGTTTTGACCTAGTTTTACCAGGTAATTTATGCAAAACCCCAAATTAGGTCAAAAGCCTATCTGTGACTCTATTTTAGGCCAAATTATGTTCCAATGGCCAAATTAAAGGTACCAAATCTTAGAGAATATTTTTCTATGTTTTTTAGAGTGTTTAGGTGAATTTTATCATGACCAAAACCTTAATGGATTAAGTAAGTCTATTTTTAGGGTTTCAGATGTCATTTAATTCTCGAAACATGCAAAAATCCTTTTCTTTCTGTACAGACTCACTTGTTAGACTTTTAAGACCATTAAACCTTTAATTAACCCCTTAGAAATCCTGTGATTGTTCTAAAATTGGGATATGCTATTAAAACTACAGTTTTACCACTATTTTACTATATTTCCCTCAGAAAGAATGTGCAGTGAATTATGTCTCTCAGGCAGCTATGTAGGAGTATTTATTCTTTGGTTATAACTAATTGCTAGATATGGTTGATGATGATGTTATGATCATACCCCCATGGGTAACTTTTGCTAGTCTTTTAGCAGAATCACTTGGAATTAACTCAAATTTTAGACCATGCCTTTTTATGCACAATTTTCTGATGTGTGCTTTCTTTTGTAGGTTAGGTAGAATACTAACAATAGGCCTAGAGGTACTCAAGTACCAGCCAAGATTCAGACTTGGCCAACTTTAGCCACAGTCTACCACGAAGGTTTCTAAGGCCTACGGGAACTAACCTAAGGTTCGTTGAACTCCATGGTTAAAGCACCTGTGTTTAAACAAGCTTTGTCTAGGTTCGATTTGCAGTGCACTTTCCTAAGAGAGAGACAGAAGAATTTTTGCATTTTTTGGTGATTTTTCTCTCTCTTTTTCTTCTTTATTTCTAGCTTCAAATTATCCTTACAACACGGTCTGTATCAGATTCCTAGCCCCCACCATCAATCCTCGCAAGGTTCCTCGCTTTCAATGCTTCAAGATAGCACCGTCGATGGAAACCCCAGAACCTTGGCTTTCGACACTTCTAGATAGTGCCGCCCATGGCGATCTATAGCAAAAATTAGTCCCTTGCAATTGACATTTTGGGATAATCTCGCCAATGGCACGTAAATCAGTATAAGGTGCTTGCGTACACCGGGTAGGATACTTAGATATCCTAGGAGACAAGCACTAAGGAGACGATATGTTATTGCACATATTTGAGGGGAATTTCTCACCTCTCTGCATTGGAAACTCATCCAAATCAGCTTGCGTTGATAAGAGGCTCCTAATCTAGGTAGCTTTTCAGAACAGAATTAACGCTTTTGCGTGATTGTGATAATTAAGTGCACTAAACCAGACTATGTGTGGATTATGGTGCTTAGGTTACTGAGTCCCGTAAACAAGAGGTCTGTTAACGAGGTTGAATAATCCCTAAGCTCTAGACCTAATACTTAAGCTTCGCATTTTCCTCAACTTCATGAGAACTATCCAGATCTTAATGGATATGTGAATTTTAAAGCCTAAACACAGCCTAAGAGGCCTAAGATTAGAACTCGTACCAGTCTCTATGTATCTTATCACTTTTGATTTGGTCTAGAACTTAAATAGATTCCATAATCTTGTACTAATGACTAACTCTTTTTATTTCAAATTGTTGCATCTTTTAGACATCTAAAACACCTCCCTTTTCCTCCACAAGAATGATATGTAATTAATTCTCAAAATTTCCTCCCCTCTCCATTTTTTTTTCTAATTATTAATTAATTATTTATTTTTTTGGTCTTTTGGAATATGTACTTTTTTTATGAGAACCCTTCAAAAACTTGAATTTTTTATGTGTTTGCACAATAACACGCTCCCATGCCTAAGTTTTGCAATGTCCACATTGTAAACGGAGGGCAGGAAATAGTTAGGGTTTATGGATTAGAATAGGATAAACGTATGGGCGAATGGGTCGGGATGACTGTTGCGGATGATTTCAAGCTCTGGTACAAGTACCAGCGGTAGAGTCGACTATTTTAAAACTGAACTGAGAGTGCAATAGACGTGAAGTAAAGAAGGATAACAGAAGGATCTTGATTTTTTGGAATGAAGGTTGCCACCCGTTAAGCACTAAATTCAATGCCTTTAGCCGAGTAGAATAATGGTATGGAGGAGTGGTCAAATTAAACGAATTTTGTAGAATAAGCACCTTGATCAACAGCCTGGTTGGTCCAACCAGGTGCTTGTTCTGATCAGTAGGCTGATGATGCAACCCAAACCCAATCAATCTGGCAGATTGATAGATGTGGATCAAGAGATGCAGTGCCCACCAGAAACTGTGAAGCTCAGAATGATGTGGAAGTAAAAAATTAGGGTTTGGCTAAGTCAGATCAGCCTGGTCAGAGTACGGATCCTCAAAATAGAATGAATCAGTCGAGTATGTGAGATCCCTACAAGTGTCATCAGAGAAGGATGGGGCATGATTTGTCATCTGATCGATGTCCGATACCCGATTGAAATGTGGTGGAGAATCATATGCAACCGGGTCATTAAAAGGAGAATCAGAGTAAATATTGATTTTGGTTGTAGGTCAGGGTTGAGAACAGGTTTTGGAAGGCTCTGTACATGATGTGGAAGAGGTGGCTTCAAGAATAATTGTATGAGAGGGCTCCTCTTGATAATGTTCAAAGGTAGGTGTATCTAGAGAGTCCTCATAGAACCCATCAAAATCTAATGTAAATGCCTGTAGAGTGCATATAGGATCAAGGAAATTTGAGTCAAGAAAAGATTCAAACTCTGGATTGTAGATACTCTAGACAATTATTGTTTCTGATTCTTGAGGATCAAAAAGAAATGATTCCATCACAACGGAACCTGAGTTTGAATCAATGATCTCAGGATCAGGGACCTCAGAGTCAGAATTGAAGAATAGGTCGTGGATGCTGGGGTCGTAGGTTGACTCATGGTTGTTAGGAAACAACAGTTCTCCAAAATGAGTAAGATTCGAAATCATCGGAGAACTTGTGAGAATCATGTTTTGAATCTGATTCGGGATCAGAGGTTCCACCACTGAGTAAATCAAGATGTGGAGAAGCAGCAACCTGACATGGGTCTAGCCTATTCTTAGATTCCAAACTCAAAACGGTGTCCATATTAGGTGAGCGCTCAGGTTCTTAGCTTGTATGTAAGACCCAATCAGTTCCTAACTCATCCAACTCCTTGATTTCTGTGTCGTAAATTAGCATGACTTCCAAAAAATTGATCTGTGTCTCTGAAGAGGTTGGAGAGGTGCGTTCATCAAATATAGGCCCAGAATCGTAATCTAGATTCAAATATGATTTCCATCACATTGGGCCTTGAAATCATCCTAATAAGACTCACATCTAGATTCTATGTTAAGGGTGTGGGTTGGTTCACTAGAATCTAGATTGGGCTCTGTAGGGATGTCAAAATTGCTCTCGAGATTCAGCTTATCAGAAAAAGGGATAGAATTTACACCCTCAAGACGTTCTGATTCAATCTCAGTATTGCATGTGTCTAGGAAATCTAAGCTCGGTGAACTAGGCTTTTGATTTTCTAGGGTTGGTTCGAAGTCGGGAACACCTGCAATTAGATCCTCCCAACCCATCTCAGAATTAGGTGTATCAGTCTATAGATATGTTGGATTAAGTTCTATCTATGTTGGGGGTCCACAAGAACCTTGATTCTTGTCTCCAGGATTTGGAAGATTTTGCTCCTCAATGTTGCTCCAACATGTCTCATCGTCTTCTGAAGGAATGTACGGGTATCTTTGAGTAATTATTTTTTGTAGTGTATTTAGTATGTCCCCATGTTTTTCTATAAGACTTTGATATGTTTCCTAAAATTGTGGATTCGAACATTGTAGACACTCGGTACTATGCAATTTCCATAATTCACTGAATTTTGATAAAAGATCCTCCCGGGTTGAAACATATAAGACTCGAGTATAATGTATTTCAACACGGTTCACAATGTGGGTTGTTTCTACAAATTTATCCTGAATGTCCCTATCTAAGGCTCTATAATATTCTTCGTGGTATCCATAAGTAGCCTCAATCATCTTATCTTTGATAGTCAATTGGGACTCAGGTTTCCTAATCACCTCTCCTAACATGTCAGGCTGCATTTTTGAATCAGGTGGTGGAACAAAGATGCAGAATCAAACTTGAGATTCAGATTGGAGTATATCAGATCTGAAAGAAATCCCTAAGATGATCTATGTTTGTGCTCTAAATAGAAGAGATGAGAGATTGGATGTGAAATTGACTCAACCAAAGCACCCAAAGATTTTTGGATAACTAAGGCAATTTTGAGGTAGATGATACCTCTGAATCAAAAATTCGCACACCTGAGAATTACCTGGGTAGCTAAGAAGGGAGAGTCCCGCAAAGACCCCTACATGGTAGAGTGAGATGGCAGGCCCTAAAGATGGCAGGATGGGATCTAGGTCAAGACCTAGAAATCACCTTGATTTTACTCCCAGGTTATTAGGTCTAAGATTTTAAGGGTTCAAGTGAAATTAGAGCCTGATTTTAGGGTTTTCTTGATTAGATCTTTTCAATCAAGGGGTTGGGTAGCAAACAAATGCAGGAGGGTTATTTCCTTTTATGTAGGCAAATGTGAACTATCACTCCAGAACCCTAATGTAGAAACCCTAATTATCTCTATTCTACATCCAATTTGATCTTAACTTGTTCACCTTAGGCTTTAAACAAGAAAGATGTTAGCCCAAAGTGATTTAGAATTTAAGCGTAATCCCTAATAGGTACAGGCAAATAAGGTAGGGAATTTCTAAACAAAATAGTCTCAAGCTTCAAGCATATAAGAAATTTCTTCGCAAATCTGGAAACTTGCTTTTTTAAATGTGGATTTCTATAAAAATAAGGCAAGTGATTCCTTATTGATTGTTTATTTTTTGTCTTCCAAGGAGTAAGAGGCTGATTAGGGAAGAATAGAAAATTTACTTGCCCTGGAGTGGTTCATTTGGGTGGAAGATCTCCTCGTGAAGTACCTCGCAAAATCATAATAAAGTAAACAGGGCAAGTTAGTGCTCAAATATAAAAATGTAGCAAGAGAATAGCGGTGAATTGCTTGTTGCTCCCTGGCAACGATGCCAAAAAGTTGATCGAGCTCGAGCAAGGGGTTTTAAAAGATGTGTTCCTTGTATTAATAATTCCTCAAAAATAGCTCAAACAACAGGTAAAATTTATAACTCGAATGAAAGTCCGAGGTCATTCACTGGAAGCAAATAAGAAATTCACTTACTAATCTCAACAAATAATGTAAATGAGCACAATTAATTACTCAAAATCTAATATGCAATGTATGGCATGAGTTAGATGAGTCAAAAAGATATCTAGAAAAAATAATGTATGACAATGTCACCAATTATATGTCTAACACATATAACAATTACTCAAATATAATCAAATGAAGGAACTGATGATCAATCAGACATCTTAAAAGACATTTCTACAGTGCTCCTTTTGTTCTATTCTTATTCATTGCCTTCTCTACTTTGATTCTTCTTTCTTCTTCTTCTTTCTTTGCATGCACAGGCCCTCTTCCTTCCCCTTTTTTTCTTCCTTAGCTTCTTTGCATTGCCTTTCCTTTCATTCATTCCATGACTCTGTCACTTTTGCATAGGGGGGTACCTTATGAAATTGGCTAAGTGTTAGCCAATAGACAACAGTACAAAACCCCCCTTATTCCTGTGCGCTCTCTCTCTTTACTTCTCTTTGGTTTCTCCTCTTTCCCGCCTTCACAAGGCCATGCATAGTACTGGGTTATCGAGTAATCGATCTAGACCGCACTAAGGACCAGGGCTGTCGACATGAGTAGAAGCGAAGGTGTGCATAGACGTAGGCCAGCATACAGGTCGAACCAGGCCCGCATGCACTGTGTCATGGGCGAGGCGTGTGTGGGCTGCGGGGAACCTCACCCCCAGTGTGTTGAGGCACTTAGCTCGTAACATAAAAAACTAATAAGGTGCTACACTTGCACTTGTCTTTCCGAGGTGAGACTAATCCCCACCCTTGCTGCTCTCATGCACCCATGAATGAAGATGTCTTCGATTGGAGTAGCAGTAGGTGGTGTGCTCTCAATTGCCCACCTGGGCATGTACCTGGAAGCCTTCCGCGTGATCTAGTGCCTGCGCCTCGAGCTGGCAATGGCAAGAGACCTTCTTCGAGCTCCTCGAAGGAGCTCTGTTAATGGCAACGAGGGGGTATACGTGAAATCTAAGAATACGGGCCCTATGCCCCATTTAAAATGCTTTAGAGGATCATTGGTAGATGAGGAATGTGGTGGTGATGGTTTTGTAGCGTGGGAGTAGGTGTAGTGGCCGGACGGTGACAGAGACGGCCATGAGAAGGTGGGTTGTTTAGAGATGCGTTTGGGTAAGTTGAGTGGCGAATAGAAAGAAAGCTTTTGATGAGGGGAGTATGATAGAGCTTGTGAACTAGTTGGTGAGGGGGATGGGCATTTGTGGAGGATGGGAACCCTCACCGGCGATGTCGTTGGAGGTTGAGACAAAGGCAGCTTGCATAGACGTCGAGGGGATATTTTTGGTTTTTGAGGGTGTAAAACTAACCTAAGAGAACTAAGGAAACTAACTACCTATTTTAAGTGGATGAAAGTGGGGAGAATGCCACAGGCTTTGATCGCCTGGTGTCGGGGAAGATCAATCCTTCGTGACGGTGACGGCGACAAGGAAAGGGGGAGATGGTGCTAGCTATGATCAGCGAGACGCTAAGGAAGATGGGGAAGGTTGCTGCACTTCTAATTTGTCCGTTGGAGGTGCGAAGGAAAGAGATCGAGAAGGTCTATCGGAGCTTATGTTGTAGGTGGCAGGTGATAGAGAAAAGAGGAGATTTTTGGCCTTGAACCCAGCTGAGAAGAACGGGCAGGCCCTGGGGATCCTTATATAGGCCTCAGGGAGCGGTTAGAGCTTGGGAAGTCCCAAGCTTGGAAGGCTGACCGAAGTTGGAAACCCAACTCTTTTAAGGATTCATAGGATACATTGGGTGATTTTTGGTACTTCTGATTTGGCAAAAAAGGAAGCTAATTTCTTGACGAATTCCCCTTTCAAATTTGAGATGGATTCGTCAAGAAATCAAAGAGATCTTGCCAAATGAAGCTTGCCGAAGTTGTAAGATTAGGATTCTAGGGTGGTAGGGACCTGTTTGAAGGCGAAGACAAAGAAGTTGGGGGCCTTTTTGTGAGGAATTCAAAAGCTGAGGGTATATTGGAGATAAAGATAGTCAGACTTGGACCAAAGTGCAAACTAGCTAAAGATGATCTCATATTTGGTCCAAATTTTGGTAAAAACCTAATTTGGACCTAAGGAACCTAATGGTGAAGTTTGATTTTGGTTTTGACTTAGTTTGTCTAGGTAATTTATGCAAATACCCAAATTAGGCCATAGGTCTATCTGTGACTCTATTTTTGGTCAAATTGGGTTCCAATGGACAAATTGAAAGTACCAAAACCTAGAGAATATTTTTTCGTGATTTTTAGAGGGTTTAGATGAATTTTATCCTGACCAGAACCTCAATAGATTAAGTGGGTCTATTTTAAGGGTTTCAAATGTCATTTAATTCTCAAAACACGTGAAAACCCTTTTCTGTTTGTACGGACTCACTTGTTAGACTTCTAATACCATTTGACCTTTAATTAACCCCTTAGAAATCCTGAGATTGTTCTGCAATTGGGATATGCTGTTAAAACTGCACTTTTACCCCTCTTTTTCTGTATTTCCCTCAGAAAGGATGTCTAGTGAATTACATCTCTGGCGGTTATGTAGGAGCATTTATTCTTTGTTTATGACTAATTAAAGCTAGGCATGGCTGATGATGGCGTTATCATCACTTGCGTGCGCCGATGCTGATCCAACGGCCAATTGCACGCTTGCTCAACGCTTCCCTAATTTCATGCTCATACGATTTCGTACCCACATGCCTCACTTCCAGTGCAAGTGCGTGAACCAACGTGCTATGCTCGAGTTTTGTTATAGTTTCCTCTTTATATCAATTTATTCTTATCCAACTGGATAGGCGACATGGCTCGCTCGTGGCTGTTGGATGAAGATCCAATAGCCCATAGCATGCGAGGGTGGCCTTCTTAGATAGGGTGGTGGTGAAAGAGCAGCTGTGATGGCACCACGTGACACCATCATGGCCGTCCATCTTCTTTTCCTTGTATCCAGTGCTGTAGACCTTCGATCAAGTTGATTTTTTCGTCATTTGACTGTGATCGTTGATCTGGATCCAACTGTGTGGTTGGATTCTTCATATGAGGCTTAGATATTTGCCCTTTGCCTTCATGATCTCCATTCTTTTATGGACTGCACAAGATGCTCTGGTTGTCTGATCGAGATGATTTCGGAAGCATTGGACTACTGTCGTCATTCTAAATAGATCTATCTAGTTTGATCTGACATCCACGACTTCGAATCATCTACGATTAAAATCAAGATGATTTTTGGTCATAAAATGACGATGTTATTTATATGACTAATAAACTTGCTATTGTGCAAATTATGATGCCTATGAATGCATTATTCCTAAGTTATGCTAGAATCTAGCTTAATTCAGGTGATTTAGGTTGGATGATTCTTGTGCAATCAATGGCTACTATACTATGCACACAAAGACACTCAAACCGAATATTAGTATTACCAAAAATTTGCACAAAATCTCAATGCACAGAAAGCACAAAAGATATATAGTGGTTCCCTACTCACTTGGGTACTCCACTACCTAAGTCTCCCAGCTTAGGGTTTTTAACCCGATTCCCTCAACCCTGAGGGAATTAATTTACTGAAAGAGGTAATTACTAGGTGACCTCAAACCAAGTACAAAAGCGGGTTATCACAACCCAACCAGCAATAAGCTAAATTATAAATAAAGCACTAGTGTAAGAAAGAGAAATCTTACAACAAAATACCTAAGCCTCTCAACAAGTACATAAATGATATTATCGATTTGAGAGCCTAGTGATGATGTTAATTGCCTTGTGAATGCGTAAACAAAACATGCTTTAGAGTTTGCAAACAAGTAGAGAGATTGGAACCAGCAAACACTATTTCTTTCCTTCAAAATATTGTGGAAATATGAAATGTAGCTCTAAAATTTTTCTCTTCTATTTCATATGTGCAAACTAAGAGTTTTGTGATCTTTTTATAGAGTTAGGACCTAGGCAGAATGTCTACTAGATGTTGGGGTTTAAATCCCATTGTTTATATTGCCAAAACTAATTTTCTAGCAATTCAGTTTTGAGCCAACAGCTGACTGATACCGATACTAAAGTATGGGTACCGGTACAAGCTGCCTACAATTTCCTCTGTAGCTAGCACACATGAGTCCTGGTACCGATACTCATCATGGGTACCAGTACTTCTAAGGTTCAGGTTAGAATTCAGTCTTGAAACTATGACCATCAGATACGAGTACTTTTCATTAGTACCAGTAGTTATTCACAGTTTGAGACATATGCTCAAACCTGTACCTTGCATATACCAGTACTGATGAATAGTACCGGTACTTGCTGTAAAGTACCTTATTATAAGTGATTTAATCGACTACATTCCTTGAAAATGATCATAGCACAAATCCTAGTTTATCTCTAATTAATTTTACAATCTAAGTTGTATTCCTTTCTTAAGAGGCATACATTCTATGGAATAAAAACCTAATCTAAAAAAATCTAAAAGTCGAAGTTGTTCTTCTCCTCCTAGACGCCTCCTTATCATCTTGCCTCCTTGTCATCATGCCTGTTTACCTTGATCTTCACCTAAATTTGAAAACCACTCAATTGCAAACATTAATCCATAATTTTGTTAACACCAAAACAAAATGCGGAACAAGGTTCCAACAACAAATGTTGCTTTCATAGGAGAATATCTCAATTTGATTATCTTTTGGAGGTGAAAAGTCAAAATCATGCTCAAGTAATTCATTCTCCTCATGAAATCCTTGCCTCCCGTATTAATCTTGAGGCTTGGCAAAAATGAGGTTATGCATAGTTCAAATTACCAAAACTTAATTATTCCTATAGCCTCATTGGAACCACAATTTAGTTTACTCTTTTGGGAAGCCTTAAAGATATTAAATTGACATGTTTTCCTTCTAGAAGTGATTTGCATATTCTGTTGGTGCAAAGGCACCACGATCATTGATTTTGATGATAACAAAACACTTGTAATTTAACATTTGCAATTGAGTTTAAGATTTCAAGATTATTGCAAGTGATAACAAGTGTGAAAGAGCTTAAGCTCAAGACCATGGAGGAATGGAGGAGCTCGATGGTGGACAAAAACATCAAGGAGAACAAAGTAGGAGCTATTTCTTAAAGAAGAAGAATAGGATAGATGATTTCTGTAAATGTACTTATATTTCTTTTTTACTCTATAGTTTTCGTTGAAATGTGTTAAAGAGCCCAAAGTATAACACCATAGTCTTAGAAACACTTCCACATCCCTAGGACACTAAGGCAAACCTTAGAATAGAATCAGAAAGCCAAAATAGGAATCAGATAGACATATCAAACATCCAACACTATTACCAGACATCTGATAACTCATTTTAAGTCGTCTGATACTATCACCAGACGTTTAATAATTGGACCATTAAACTGTTAGAGCAAAATCTTTGAGGATCACCTTTGGTTTATTTTATTATTTTTCTCAGATGTCCTTAGAGATCCCTAGACGTCTGATAAATAAATGTTAGACCAAATCTAACCCAAATCAAGATTTGTCAGACCCATATGGCCATTCCCTTCTCAACAAATCAATTCCCATAAAACACCCTTACTATCAGACATCCAGACCATCTGTCGGATGTCTAATCTATCATCTGACCTTGTTACAGTAGAACCTTGTTTGGATCTAGACATTTCCAGGAGCAAACCCACTTATAATTAGAAGTCAGGAAATAAGCCCAGACACCGTAAAATCATCCTTAGACATCTGATAAGAACGTTGTTTAGATCCAAACCCTCCCTACAGTATTAAACGATCTAACCTTTCATTAGACGTTTGACCAGACATCTGACATTAAAATTAGACATCTGATTATGGTGTTAGACTCATTCATGATTCTATTTTCAGCCCACTCTTTTGTACAATCACCCCTAATGACTATAAGAACATTTCTAAGCCGTCTTGAACATTCCTATGTCCTCTATAAAAATTAGAGGAGCTCTACTTGGCAATAATCACCACAGAGGAAATACTTTCACCATTTTTTGTGTATAAAAAGAGATTTAAGAAGAAGTGACTCTGCCATTTGCTCTCCAAGTTCTACGTTCCACATACGTAAGCACCAACCCGTTGTGCATTCATGCATACTCCCACATCAGGGAAGTCCCTTGCCTATTGAAGCTTAGGTTAGTTCCATACATATTGGGCTCTATAGGATTTTCTATTTTCCATTTTCTTTGGTTGGCTGTTCACATGGTGAATTCCCATCTCCTTCGTGAGACAAAATACTCTTCATGGAGAAGAGGGGTTTAAGGTATGGTACTGATGTAGACACATCCATTTAGGATAAAATGACTATTTATGCATATTCTTAGGTTTAGACATGCATTCCATAGTCTAAATATCGCATAGCATGCATCATTCTACATTTCGAATAGTTTGCATAAAGTTTAGGTCAATTAGTGTCCTTTATGGCCAAGAGAGAAGCAGAATTATTTCGAGGCCTTGGATTGACGATCCGACTGTGTGGATCTGATCAGGATGACAATCGAAGTCCAACACCTCCAAAATCACCTTGATCGGAATCCCATAGCACCTTATGCAGTTCAAGGAAGATTAGTGGCCAAGGGGATAGGTGACAGAATTTGAAGATTCAAACGACAAATCCGATTATATGGATGGATTTGGATTGACATTCACAGCTCAACGATGTGAAAATTGACTCATTCTAACATTTGTTGTGCCACCTACAAAGCATAGAAGATGGACGACCATGATGGCCCCACGTGGCACCATGATAGTCGCCCATTATCAACCATAGCCCCTGCCTCACCTCGAAGGTGTTTCTATTGCGAGATTAGGACCGTTGGATTTCCATCCAACAGTCCCAAGCTTGCCACATCGCCGACCTCAACCCTCTCATCAGAGTAGCCTTAATCTCGGCCATTGAATTTCCATCCAATAGCTGACATGAAGTCCTCGTCATGCTTGCAAAAGCATCCTCTCAACACAAAAGTGCCCAAAGTGCATTGGTCATGAGATGCATTCGCAACCCACGAGCGCGAGTTCGATCCCCACCTATGGGATTTCACTGCACCGCTGCGAGCTCCACTCGATTAGAGTTGCGTGATCTTCAACGAATGGCGCTGGTTCCTCCATGTAGCATGATCAGACTAACACAGCCAGTACGTGCGATGGCATGCAAAAGGACACACGTGATTGAATGCGCGATCAAGAGGTACAATCTCTATGCATCCTCAGCCGCACGATCTCGATCAAACGACTCTCCTACAACTATGCAGCGAATGCGTGCACAAGTGCCAGTGGCAGTGTGCATGAGTTTCAGCGACTTTTAAGGTGGATCTTCAATGACATCTTTAGATGTCACTAAATGTCCCATGCACTAATTGTCTTTTCTCCTCCACTTTAAAAGGACAGCTACCCCTCCTATTCTTCTTCATATCTTCCTTTCTCTCCCTTACCACCTCCAAGGCTCCAGAGAGAGCTTATCCCATGCCCGGGATGCTCCTCTAGAGTAGAAAATCAAAATATTTTCCCACCTCTCACCCCCATTCATGGAGCATCCCATGGTCATCCTTTCACCACTTTGGGTAGTAGATCCTTGCCACGATGCCATCCCATCTTGCCCTCCATCCTCCGACGCCATTCTCCTTCATCCAGCCTCTCACCAACTTTGTCCGAGCATCGTCAGAGAGAGTCATCCTCCAAGCAACTGTCGAAGGGCTCTTCTCACCTCTCTCTATCTTTACCTCTTTCTAGTGTAGTTGTTTATCTGTAGCAAACTCTGATTAGCAATATATTGATGTTTCTCTTTCTCTATCTCTCTCTTATTCTGCTAGACTAGCTTAGAATAGATGACAAATATTTTTCTTGATATTCTATCTTATAAAATACCAAAAAAAATACAAAAGATAAAAAAATGAAAAAATAAAATCAAAATGTGGAATTCAAAACCAAATGTTCACCTCCCTGTGTTCGACCCGAAGCTCATCTTGAGTTTTGGTATAAATTTTATCTAGTAGCGATTTTTGTGACTACGACGATGGGTTCTCCTGAAACCTTGATTTGTACTCGTGAAATTCATGCTAACCATTTTGGCACCGTTGCCGGGGAGGCAACGCTCTTTGGTTTTCCACAGCTTTTCACCTTAACTTTTTAGCTCACTTTGCTCCTTTCTTTCTATGATTATAGGTACCCTTCCAAGGTGTGCCAAAGGAGAATAGATCAAAGTAAAGTGCAGTTAGAAGGTTATTGATGAGAACCTCATCATGAGCCATAACTAGCTCATTTTGACCTAATACAAAGGATAAAAGCTCCTACATATCTCAAGGAAAGGATTAACTCAGAGAATTCTAAGTTTGAGAAGAAAATAAGTCATAAGGGGTAAAAGTGCAATTTTACCAGTATAATCTGCATACAGGGTAATTCAGGGCCCAAACATAGGTCAAAGCAACTTAATAAGAATAAAAGTGGGATGAGATGATCTAGCAAGGGCTACAGCACTTCCAAGAAACCAAATGATAATCTGTAACCCTAAAACAACCCACTTCAATTCACAAGGTTTGAGGCAAAGTAAAAATAGAATAAACCCTCTAAAATTCATAGAAAATTAATCTCTAGGGTTTAGAACCTTCAATTTGGCCTTTAGAACCCATTTTGACCTACATTGAGAACCATGCCCAATTAATAACTTAATTTGGGTTTTTGCGCAAATTGACTGGTCAAACAAGGTTTAATATGAAAATGAAATTCACCATCAGATTCCTTAGGTCCTAGTTAGTCATGTATAAAAACTTGAGCCTAAGAAGAAACCTCCTTGACCGACTTTACACTTTGGTCCTCATATATTTACTCTTTGGCCCTCAACTTTTGAACCCTCGCATTTTGGCCCCTAATTCTCCTTCGTTCTTTGCAATCAGGTCCCTCCTGCAAAACCTGCCAGCACCATGCTCCGGCGACCTTGCGCGGAGCATGGCGCCGCGCAGGGTGAGGTGGGGGACCTGGCAAGTAAACCGGGGGTGCCCTGCGTCGTCAGCCGTCGCAGGGGCACCCCCCTGGTCATTGTAACCCACCATACCGGCCGTGCGAACGCACGGACGGTATGGGTTCTTGCTTCCGGCCATCCTCCGGCGAGGGAGACACGTCGTCTCCCTCCGCCTTCCTCCCTGTTTGATCCCTATAAATACCCCCCGTCGCTCCACCGTTCTTCCCAGCCTGGATCTGACGGAGAAAACCCCCAACTTTCCTCTCTTCTCACTCCGGCAGATGCCCACCAGCTCCGGCGGTTCTTCCTCCTCCTCCTCTTCGCCCTGCCGCAATACCAGCAGCAGAGACTTCTCCCCCTGCTCTTCCCGCGTCGCGCAATACCGGCGCGCGCTGCCTCTGCCCAATCGTCACCGCCGTCCTCCCCCCACTGGGCATCGTCTTCTCCGGCGACAGTCGATACGACTGTCGCCCTGTTCCTCCCCTTTCGTCCCTGCAAGTAAGCTAGAGCTACTCCCCTTCTCCTCCTCTTTCTTTCCCCGCTTTCAATGTAGTCAATTAAGCCCTCGACCGACCCTGACCACCTTCACCCCCTTCGTCTCCGACCACCCTCCGGCGAGCCGCTCCCATCACCTCAGCGACCCACACGGCTCGCCAACCACCGCAGGACCTCCGCCTCCTCACCCTGATCAATTTCCGCCCTACCACTTCCCCCACATCACCCTCTGCAACTCCACCGAACAGACCCATCCTCCGACCCACAGTCCGACCTAGGGCAGCCCTCGCACGCCGCCCCGCGCCTCGCCACCACCCACACGAGCTTCGCCGCACCCTGGCGAAGCTCCTGGCACTCTCTGATTAGGCCGAGAGGCCGTTTTCTTGTGGACAGGCCACCCGACCTCCGCCGCCATTGACGCGCAGGAGGACCTGCTTCCGCCTGCAGCTACAGGCGCGCCACGCTCAGTGCCAAGCCCAGATTCACTCCCAGGCCTTGCGAGGAGTTTTGGCAAAACACCAGGTTCGCAGCCGAGGAAGAAAACTCCGCGTGACGCTGCCATCTCCTGCTGAATTCCCCGCTGCGGGCGCGCAATTGAGGTGGGCCGTTTAGTCCCACCTCGGAAACGCCTGAAGAGCCGCAGCGACATAAGATGCAAAAGTGCAGTAGCCTTACTGCCTCAGTACACGGGGTGAGGTCCCCTTCACCCGCCCGGTTACCCGGTCTCGTCCGCGCTCACGCCCCGCGGACCTGACCCGAACCGACCCGACCCGACTCGACTGACTTGCACTCCTCGCCCACCATGCACGCCGGTGGGCCTGGACCCGGGCCTGATCCGAACCCGGTTACCCGGTAGCTCTGGGAGAGCTTTCCCTAGAGTGGTTTCAGAGAGAAAGAGAGACGCGGGGGGGGGAGGGTAGAGTAGGTTTTGCTTCTGACGAGAAACTCTGAAGTGTGCAGGCGAAGAAGAAGACCCGCGGAAGAAGAAGTGCAGGCGAAGAAGAAGGAGCTGCACTGTAGCAAATGCATAGTTAAGTCGTCGAAGCACCGGGTCAGACGACGGAAGGTCAGCAGCCAGAGCAGGAAAGAAGGCAGGCTGAAGAAAGAAAGAAAAGAAGAGCAACGGCCAAAGCAGAAAAGAAGAAAGGAAGACTTAGTAGCTGAAGGTAGAAGCTCTGCAGCCATAAGGAAGAAGAAGAAGGAGATCTGAAGAAAGAAAGGAAGAAGAAACATTCACAGAAGAGACTGCAGAAAAAGAAGAAGAGAGGCCAAGACAGAAACCAAGGAAGAAGAAGAAGGAGATCTGAAGAGGAACATCACCTCTGCAGAACAAAGAAGAAGAAGGAGATCTGAAGAAAAAGAAAGAAGAACATCACAACAAATTCTTTCCCTCTCTCTTTATTTTGTAAAAGAAACATGTATATCTCTAGAATACGACTTGCTCCCTGAGTTCGACCTCGGGAACTCTTTCATTTTCCGAGTAAAGAAATTTATATTTGAAATGTTGGTAATAACCGGCTTTACTACAACGTTATAACAAATACAAAACCAACGTTTCATTTTGGCGCCGTTGCCGGGGAGCAACGGCTATTCTAGAGGTAAACATTCCTGTTTCTTTTAATTTCTGATAATCTCCTCTCTTTTGTGCAGCTACAGGAACTCAAGAAGACAACCAACCACACGACAACCACTCCGAAGACAGGTAAATTTTTCCTCTCACTATTAACCCCTAAACTCTAAAGAGGAAGAAAAGAAAAGAACAAGCAATATAGGGCTAACCTGTCTTCCATACTTAGTAACCATAAAGAGTTGCATGTTTTCAACTCATTAGTCCTGCACACTATTAAGGGAATTTAAGGGCTAACACATTCTTGCTTGAGCCCTAATTACCTAACAAAGAACTAACTGGACCAAGTAGAGCCAACATAAGATTCAACATTAGGGTTTTAGAGACACACTACTTAAATCAAGAATAGAGAAAATCCAAAAGAAGTGTGCCTAAACCATTGATTGAAAATACCTATTCAAAGAAAACCTAAAACAATTGGCTCTCTCTTTAAACACTTGGACCCTAAAAGAAAGGACCCAAAAAGCTCTCAAAGAAAACAAGAGGTAAAGTTGACCCCTTTGGGTCAACCAACCTTAAATTAGGTCACTCTTTGCACTTAAAAGACTAAAGTTCAAGTGAAAACCTTAAGCACCCTGATCTTAAAATTGGTAGACTTAAGAGGTCAAGATCCCCATTCTGGTCTACCTGGAACCGCAGTGACAAG
Source organism: Thalassia testudinum (assembly GCA_037157565.1). Taxonomy (NCBI): domain Eukaryota; kingdom Viridiplantae; phylum Streptophyta; class Magnoliopsida; order Alismatales; family Hydrocharitaceae; genus Thalassia; species Thalassia testudinum. The sequence continues at coordinate 73,658,817 of JAZHRO010000003.1, read as the reverse complement.
AGAGGTCGGGTGGGGGAAACCCCGTAACCCGTGGGGACGCTCTACCGTGTAGGGGTCTTCGCGGTACTCTCCCTCTCTGGCTGCCCAGGTAATTCTCAGGTGGACGATCTTTCTGATCAAGGGGTCCATCTGCCCCGAACCTCTATAGTCACCCAACAATTTTTGGGTGTCTTGATTGGGTCCAGCACCTGCTTATCTCATCCAGCCCTTCAGTATTTTTCAGGAGGTCCTTGAAACCTCCTATAGAAATTCACTCTCCCCGAGGCTAAGCCTCGGCTCCTTTGTTTTTGCAGAAATCATTCACATAGCCCCTCTTTCCTCTGATTCTGAACAAAATCCCCTTCTTCCATCTTGATTCAAACTTTGGTTCTATATCTTGATTCCACCACCTGATCCAATTATGCAGCCTAATTACCTAGCAAGACTACCATTCAAAAAACCTGAATATCTGAGATCCATGAAAGATAAGATGATTGAGGATGCCCTTGAAATCTATGAAATCAAACCCTCAACACCAGTAGAAAACATTCAGGTTGATGTCCCAACAACCACAGCTTTCATCATAAACTGTGCCCAAATTCTATTGACTGAAATTTCAAAAGGTTCAACCCAAGATATGCTCATGACAGGATACATTGAGATGGAAAAATTACACCAATCTGAATACCTTCAATGCTTGACAAATCCTGTACTTTGGGAACAACACCAAGATGCCCTTATGAAACGGGTAGAAATGATGAAATCAGTAGAACAAATTATCAACCAGAAATACCCGTATATACCAGAAACAGAGGGTGAACCATCTTGGAACAATATTAAGGAACAATCCAGTTTCCCAGATCTCGGGATTGAGGCACAAAGTGGTTGTAAAATCCCAACCCAGATAGAAGACAATGTTGAATTAGGTTGGGATATTGCAGGAGAACACAATGATGAGCCAAACTTAGACCATGAATTGTCAAGCCTAGAATTTCAAAACTCCTGCAATAATGAGATCAGAACTGAACCTTCTGAGGGTATAAATTCCGCCCCTTATTTTGATAAGGTGGCTCTCGAAGGTTATTCGGACTTAGGTTCTAATAATTCTACCCACATCCTAAGCCTAGAACCTAGATCTGAAACTTATTGGGAAGATTATGAGGCCCCTTATGAGAAAAATCAAATTTTTACAGAATATGATTCCGGGCCTCTATTTGATGAATATCCCTCTCCAACATCCTCAGGAAATCTGATCGATTTTTCAGAAAACATGCCAATTTATGATACAGAAACTGAGGAGTTGGATGAGCAAGGTTTTAATGGGGTCTATCCTACCAGCTTCGAGCTTGAACAGAACACCTTTTTGAGCCCAGAATTGACATATAGGCTAGAACCCAGTCAGGCTGCTGATTCCACATTTGATGATTTTTGCTGTGGTGGAATTCATGATCATGAATCTCATTTTCGCCAACTCTCCGACAATTTCAAATCTGACTATTATTGCGGAGAGATTCCCCTTCCTGAACACGCCAGGCCTATCTACAACCTCAGTTCTCATGACTCTAACTCTGACTCTGAGGTCCTGATTCCCGAGATCACCGATAACATAGAATCATTCCTTTTCGATCCTCAGGAACCAAAAACAGAAAATGCCAAGAGTAATTGCAACCAAGAATCCAAATTTTTTCTCGAATCCGATTCCTTTCATCCTACACACACTCTTCCGGCATTTGATAGTTACCCAGAGGACTCTCTACAGAAAATCACCTATCATCTGTTTCTAGAAGAGCCCTTGTACACAATGGCCACCTCATCCGCACACACAGAACGGATCAAAACCTCTTCCAAACCCCGACCCGCAACCGGAGTCAATTTCTATTCAGATTCACCTCTCACCGAGCCAATTGCATTTCCACATCGGGTTCCGAACATTGATCAGACTACATACCATACTCTATCATTCTCTGATCACCCCTGTAGGGTTCCTGCATCAACCACTGATTATCCTACGGGTCCCTACTCTGACCAGGCTGATTCGGCTCAGCCAAACCCTGCGTTTACACTTCCACATCCATCTGAGCTTCATAGTTTATGGTGGGCTCCACACCTTTTTATCCACATCTATCAACCCACCAGATTGATTGGGTTTGGGGTGCATCATCAGCCTGTTGATCTGAACAAGCACCTGGTTGGACCAACCAGGCTCTTAATTAAGGTGCTTGTCTTACAAAACTCCGCTGATTTGACCATCCCCTCTCCATCGCATTTCCCGCTTGGCTGAAGGCATCAAATTTAGCGCTCAACGGGAGGCAGCCCGTCATTCTCTTTGAAAACCTGAAACTTGTTCTGACAGCTTTTGCACTTGAAGTTCACACTTTAGGACAGCTGACTCCACCTCAGGTGCTTGCATCTGAGATTAGAAATCGTCCGCAACAGTCACCCCGACCCAATCAATCATCAAAACAGCTATCCTAATGTATGAACTTAGTTGAATAAAAACCCCTAGGTTACAATGAGGACATTGCAAATCTTAGGCATGGGGGGGTATGAAAGTGCAAAAACTTGTAAAAAAAGGTTTCAAAACAAAAAAAAAAAAAAAAAAAAAAAAATTCACATATGCCAAAAATACCATAAAAATTAAAAAATTTTTCGAAAAAGAATAAGAGGAAAAGAGGAGAAGGAAAATTTTGTGAAGGAGAAAAGAAACAAAATGAAAAAGGAGCACAAAATTATGAGAAAAAGTGATAGTCATTAGTAAGGAACTAAGGAATTAACCTAAGTTCTAGACCTCATTCAAGAAAATAACTGAAAAGTGCACAATGAGATTAGTAAGAATGCAAACCTTAGGCATTCTTGAATAGACTCTTAGTACCCATTAAGATCTGGACACTCCTCAAGAGGTTGAGGAAAATGAAAAGCTGAAGTATTAGGTCTAAGGCTTAGGGAGTATTCGGCCTCGTTAACTAATTTTTGGTTTACGGGACTCAGTAACCTAAGCACCCTAATCTCACACACAGCCTGGTTCAGTAAGCGTAAAAATCAGAATCACGCAAAAGCGTCGCAAAAATCTGAAAAGAACACCTAGAATAGGAGCGGCCGATCAACACAAGTTGATTTGGACGAGTTCCCAGCGCAGAGAGGCGGGAAATCCCCTCGAAGATGCGTAACAAAATATCATCTCCTCGGTGCTTGTCTCTTAGGATATTTACATATCCTACGGGGGGCATGTAAGCACTCTGCTGGTTCAGATTCCATGGATGGCATTATCTCGAAGTGTCAATTGCCAGGGTCTGGATTCGGCCACGGAATACCATGGATGGGATTATCTCGAAATCTCAATAGCCAGGGTTCCGGGGGTTGCCATGGGCGGTGCTATCTCGAAGCATCGATCGCCAGGAACCCTTGAGGATTGATGATGGGAGCAAGGAATCTGATACAGACCGTGTTGAAAAGCCAATCCTAGGCTAGAACTAAAAAGAAAAAGAGAGAGAAAACTCCCCAAACAGAAAAACTTTCTATCTCTCTCTTACAAAACGCACTGCGAACTGAGCCAGGGCTAAAATCATTTCAAGCACGGGTGCTTTAACCACGAAGTCCAATAAACCTTAGGTTAGTTCTTGTGGGCCTTAAAAACCTTTGCTAAAAGACTAAGGCTAAGGCTAGACAGATTTGGATCTTGATTGGTACTAGAGTACCTTTTAGGCCTATGGTCAGCATTCTAACCTAATCTATGCTCAAATAAAAAAGGCACTTATCTAAAACTATTAAAAACTTCATGGTCTAGAACAAGGGTTGAAACCTTAAGTTTTTGCTAAGGGACTAGCAAAAGCTAGGCATGGGGGTATGATGAGAACCTCATCATGAGCCATAACTAGCTCATTTTGACCTAATACAAAAGATAAAAGCTCCTACATATCTCAAGGAAAGGATTAACTCAGAGAATTCTGAGTTTGAGAAGAAAACAAGTCATAAGGGGTAAAAGTGCAATTTTACCAGTATAATCTGCATACAGGGTAATTCAGGGCCCAAACATAGGTCAAAGCAACTTAATAAGAATAAAAGTGGGATGAGATGATCTAGCAAGGGCTACAGCACTTCCAAGAAACCAAATGATAATCTGTAACCCTAAAACAACCCACTTCAATTCACAAGGTTCGAGGCAAGGTAAAAATAGAATAAACCCTCTAAAATTCATAGAAAAATAATCTCTAGGGTTCAGAACCTTCAATTTGGCCTTTAGAACCCATTTTGACCTACATTGAGAACCATGCCCAATTAATAACTTAATTTGGGTTTTTGTGCAAATTGACCTGCCAAACAAGGTTTAATATGAAAATGAAATTCACCATCAGATTCCTTAGGTCCTAATTAGTCATGTATAAAAACTTGAGCCTAAGAAGAAACCTCCTTGACCGACTTTACACTTTGGTCCTCATATATTTACTCTTTGGCCCTCAACTTTTGAACCCTCGCATTTTGGCCTCTAATTCTCCTTCGTTCTTTGCAATCAGGTCCCTCCTGCAAAACCTGCCAGCACCATGCTCCGGCGACCTTGCGCGGAGCATGGCGCCGCGCAGGGTGAGGTGGGGGACCTGGCAAGTAAACCGGGGGTGCCCTGCGTCATCAGCCGTCGCAGGGGCACCCCCCTGGTCATTGTAACCCACCATACCGGCCGTGCGAACGCACGGACGGTATGGGTTCTTGCTTCCGGCCATCCTCCGGCGAGGGAGACACGTCGTCTCCCTCCGCCTTCCTCCCTGTTTGATACCTATAAATACCCCCCGTCGCTCCACCGTTCTTCCCAGCCTGGATCTGACGGAGAAAACCCCCAACTTTCCTCTCTTCTCACTCCGGCAGACGCCCACCAGCTCCGGCGGTTCTTCCTCCTCCTCCTCTTCGCCCTGCCGCAATACCAGCAGCAGAGACTTCTCCCCCTGCTCTTCCCGCGTCGCGCAATACCGGCGCGCGCTGCCTCTGCCCCGTCGTCACCGCTGTCCTCCCCCCACTGGGCATCGTCTTCTCCGGCGACAGTCGATACGACTGTCGCCCTGTTCCTCCCCTTTCGTCCCTGCAAGTAAGCTAGAGCTACTCCCCTTCTCCTCCTCTTTCTTTCCCCGCTTTCAATTTAGTCAATTAAGCCCTCGACCGACCCTGACCACCTTCACCCCCTTCGTCTCCGACCACCCTCCGGCGAGCCGCTCCCATCACCTCAGCGACCCACACGGCTCGCCAACCACCGCAGGACCTCCGCCTCCTCACCCTGATCAATTTCCGCCCTACCACTTCCCCCACATCACCCTCTGCAACTCCACCGAACAGACCCATCCTCCGACCCACAGTCCGACCTAGGGCAGCCCTCGCACGCCGCCCCGTGCCTCGCCACCACCCACACGAGCTTCGCCGCACCCTGGCGAAGCTCCTGGCACTCTCTGATTAGGCCGAGAGGCCGTTTTCTTGTGGACAGGCCACCCGACCTCCGCCGCCATTGACGCGCAGGAGGACCTACTTCCGCCTGCAGCTACAGGTGCGCCACGCTCAGCGCCAAGCCCAGATTCACTCCCAGGCCTTGCGAGGATTTTTGGCAAAACACCAGGTTCGCAGCCGAGGAAGAAAACTCCGCGTGACACTGCCATCTCCTGCTGAATTCCCCGCTGCGGGCGCGCAATTGAGGTGGGCTGTTTAGTCCCACCTCGGAAACGCCTGAAGAGCCGCAGCGACATAAGATGCAAAAGTGCAGTAGCCTTACTGCCTCAGTACACGGGGTGAGGTCCCCTTCACCCGCCCGGTTACCCGGTCTCGTCCGCGCTCACGCCCCGCGGACCTGACCCGAACCGACCCGACCCGACTCGACTGACCTGCACTCCTCGCCCACCACGCACGCCGGTGGGCCTGGACCTGGGCCTGATCCGAACCCGGTTACCCGGTAGCTCTGGGAGAGCTTTCCCTAGAGTGGTTTCAGAGAGAAAGAGAGACGCGGGGGGGGGAGGGTAGAGTAGGTTTTGCTTCTGACGAGAAACTCTGAAGTGTGCAGGCGAAGAAGAAGACCCGCGGAAGAAGAAGTGCAGGCGAAGAAGAAGGAGCTGCACTGTAGCAAATGCATAGTTAAGTCGTCGAAGCACCGGGTCAGACGACGGAAGGTCAGCAGCCAGAGCAGGAAAGAAGGCAGGCTGAAGAAAGAAAGAAAAGAAGAGCAACGGCCAAAGCAGAAAAGAAGAAAGGAAGACTTAGTAGCTGAAGGTAGAAGCTCTGCAGCCATAAGGAAGAAGAAGAAGGAGATCTGAAGAAAGAAAGGAAGAAGAAACATTCACAGAAGAGACTGCAGAAAAAGAAGAAGAGAGGCCAAGACAGAAACCAAGGAAGAAGAAGAAGGAGATCTGAAGAGGAACATCACCTCTGCAGAACAAAGAAGAAGAAGGAGATCTGAAGAAAAAGAAAGAAGAACATCACAACAAATTCTTTCCCTCTCTCTTTATTTTGTAAAAGAAACATGTATATCTCTAGAATACGACTTGCTCCCTGAGTTCGACCTCGGGAACTCTTTCATTTTCCGAGTAAAAAAATTTATATTTGAAATGTTGGTAATAACCGGCTTTACTACAACGTTATAACAAATACAAAACCGACGTTTCAGTTATGTAAGTGTATCCCCACCACCCCCAACCTAGATTTCATTTCACCACACAAATAACTCAGACCCAAATCAACTTAGGTGCTTGCAAAACCCAAGGTTAGATCTTGGTTGTTTGATTGTCACTCCACTAACCTCACCCACCCACATAAATTAAAAAAAAAAACTACCCAATTGTGGAATTTACTGAAAGTTACACACTTAACACCAACAAATTCACATCTTAAGGTGCACAATCACTTTGATCCTACTACTTAACCCGAGATCTGACCTGTGGACCCGATACACTTCAACTTAATATGCAAAAGTAAGTAGAAATTTGATTAGGTTAAATATTCTTTTGTGCCTTAATTAAGTGGTGCATCAAGCCAATTGCTTGAATTGTTTGGGCTGCACCACTCAAATTAAAATTGATTCATCAGTAGCTTGCCCCATAGGGTTGATTTTTAGGGCTGAACCAGGCACTCCACATTATTTTTGAATTTTAAAGGAGTATATCATCACTGGCAGTTTCAAAACATGGAGTGTTCTATTGAACGAACATAAAGATGAAACCCTAAAAGCTACTAAATAAAGTTAAACCCTAAAAGTCACATCATCAAATAACCTTGTTTGAAAACCCTGGTTGTGCACACACAAACATTTTAATTGATCATTAAGGGCACAACCTATCTAAAGGGCCCACCACATTCTAAGAACACAATCATCCCAAGCTTAATTAAAACTGAGTAGACGTTGGCCTTAAGGATTAACACGCTCTTTGGGACTCCAACTAAGATTTTTTTCGATTAATCTACTTTTACTGGTCCATCCGATGTGTACCTAGGGGAGAGCATCAAACAAATGTGGTTGGGGAGTATCAAAGGAACTGGAGGTGCAAGCCAAAGGAGAACCTTCTCCCCAATCCCTCCTTCTAATTGGTTGGATTGCCTAGATAGAAGTAGATCAGATCATTTCTGCCATCTCAAGATGGGTCCTAGGAGTCTATAGGTCTTTAGGCTAAACCACCTAAGGATAGGTTTGATTGATTGTACTATACGGCACCATTCTTTCCTCTATTTTCCCTCCTACATCATATATTCTTCCACACCATACACAATTCCAATCCTAGTTAGAGAAGTCGGGCCAGTGGTGGAGCCCCGATGGAGTACCTGAAAGCATGAGAAAGGCCTCACAACCACTGTTGAACGTCGAGTTGCTACGCTAACGTGTTTGGTTTTTGAAACCTATCATTGTACTATGAAAGTGAAGAACTCGTGTTCAACAAATAAAATTTATACTGAAATGGAAATTCCGGGTCGAACACAGGGAGGCGGACGTTTGATTTAAAAACTACGCATTTGTTTTTATTTGTCACGAAATAATTGAAATGATTAGAACTAACTATTTACAATAAATAGAAAAGAAAGAGAAAGAGAATAAGAGAGAGAAAGAATGTTACTAACAAAAACCAAAATGAGATGTAGAATAAACATAGAATTTTATCATCAGAATGATTGTTCATTACACTATAAAGCGGGAAAATGATTACAGTAGAAAACAGTAAATCTACTCTAGAGAGCAGTAAATATATTCTAGAAAGCAGTAAAAAGAATGGGGAGAGAAATATCCTCCTCGACAGTCGCTTAGAGGATGAACCGGACAGGACGACGACTGGACGAAGGAGGATGAAGGAGGGCGAAGCAGGAAGAATGGGAACGAGGCAGCACGTCGTCGGAATGGGATTCGCTTCCGAAAGGGGGATGAAAAATTGACCTTATCTCACGAGAAGCATCCCGGGTGTGGGATAAGCTTCTCCTGAGCTTTGGAGAGGGAGAGAAGAGAAGAAGGGATGAGAATTTCATGTGGAGGGGGTCTCCTTTTATAGTTGCAATGAGTGGGGGCAATTTGGTCATTACAACTCTTAAAACATTAATTCAGGACCTTTAGTGACGGATAAAACAGTCGCTAAAGGTCTGAATGTTGGCGTTGTGGGTGGCGCGCGTGCACCCGCTCGCTTGCCCGTGAGTTCAACGCACGCGCACATCTAGACGATCTTAGCCATCCGATCGCGAGATCAGATGGCATAGATCGCGCCTTCGCCCGCCAGCGCTACATGCCTGCCCACGTGCGATCTCGCATCTCCGCCGTGCGTACGATAGCACATGGACGCTATCGGGTGCACACAGCCGTTCCATCACGATCTGACGCTCACCCACGTTAGAGCCTCCGCCCCAATTGATGCGTGCCGAGGCTCAAACGCGTGCCTTCGTTTCGCGTTAGAGCGCTTGACCAATGTGCTATGGCCACATTTGTGTTGAGCGCCTAACTTCAACGCGGGTGCATCGCAGCTGTTGGATCTTGATCCAACGGTGGGGAAGGACGGATGCAGAAGCCTTCAGTGGGTGCGTGTAGACGATTGCACGGTCGAGATGGTGCCACGTGGCACCATCTTGGCCGTCCATCTTCTAGACGATGTCGATGGTGCCACGGGTGTCAGATTGACTCGATTTTTGCGCCATTAGGCTGCGATCATTGATTCGAATCCATCCGTGTGGTTGGATTTTTCATTTGAAGTGCAGATTCACACCAGCTTGGCCCTTGATCTTCTAGGGTTCCCTGGTCTCTATCTGATTTATAGATGTCTAATTAGCGTGATCTTAGAGTCGTTAATCTCCAACCGTCGCCCTGATGACATCTGTACAGTTGGATCTTCGATCCGAGGCCCCGATAAAATGTTTGCCCTGTCCATGAACATAAAAGGAGACAATTAGCCTCCATTTTATTCAAACTACTCTAAATGCAAAATGATGCACGTTATGCAATATTTATAGCATGCAATGCAATTCTATACTTAAGAACATGCATTAATAGACATCTTAAGTAGTGTAAACATGTTTACATCATACCCCCATGCCTTTCTTTTGCTATTCTCTAGCAAAAACTATATGCTATTTATGAAAGAATTAGGTTAGATAATTTATGCTTGAGATTATTTCCAGTCATTAATAAAATGTTTACTTAGGATCTGAACTTTCAAATACACAATAGTGCTCAAGTATTTGCCAAAATGCAGATCGCCTCAAGCCCTCACCTTATTTAAAGAAAAATTTCTTTTTCTCTTTTTCCTCTTTTCTAATTTTTTTTGGATTTTCAAGTTTTAGGGTTTAAGAGTGGCTTTCTATTACCATTCAACTCACCCAAGATTTGAGGAGAACCCTAGCTTTTAACCATCTTATTGTGAATGTGATAGACTCATTGACCGGCAGTTAAAACGGACTTCGGATTTCTACGCCTTTAGGTGACCTAGAAAAAAGAATTCTGCCTAAAGGTGTATCTTTACAACCGGTAGCTTTCTCCCTACTTTTATTTCTTTACAGGGTCAACACAAGGGTGAATCCAGTGTATATCTCCCCAGTTTATTCTACTTCTCCGCTTCTTGCTAAGTGTTTTGGGAATTTTCAGTGCATTTATTGAGCTGGGTTCTGGACAACCGGCCGATGAGCTGTTGCCAATGACAACTTGCTAATGAGTCCATTTTAATGGACTAATATTAAGCCTAAGTATCTCTAATCCTACCATTTAGGTGTATTAATAATTGCAATTAAGTTGTAGAATATTTCTACACATCATGATTTAAGTTTATAACATTCTATAACTTAATATGTAATGATTTTGTTATTTTTTTATGTGCAGGTATTATATTTATAAAGAGCAAGGGTTGGGGAGCAAATTTCCCCAACAGCTGGCAGGATCTTTTTCCTTTCCCTCGGCCAGTCGTAACTCTCCCCTCCAACACCTGCCGGCCAAAAATAGAAAAGGGATTTGAAAATCCCTTGATTGGCACATGCGGGGAGAGAGAGGAGTTAAAAGAGAGGAGGCGGGGTGCACTGAAGAGGGCAATCTTCCCCCTGGCGGGGAAAAACTCCAACGCATGCACAGTGCACAACTTCATCTCTGCCTACTTAGCACACCCACCCGCACCACCTTGCACATGCCAGTTGGCAGGCTCCCAACCATGCGCCTCAGCCACATCCTGCAGCCACACCTGCAGGCATGCATTCCAACCTCTCAAGCCAGCCCGCAGGCTCACATACCCATGCGCCCATCTCCTTGCAAGTGCCTGCAGCCACGCCCCTGCACCAGCAAGCACGCACCGCCCACACCACTGAACGCCCGCGCCATCTGTAGGCACGTGCACAAGCCACCTCAACCTCCAGCCAGGTCTCTACGCACAGGTGCTCCAACTTCTCCGACACCCGCAGGTGCTCACTGCCATCTACACCGCCTTCCATAGCACCACCAATCCTTCCAGTGCCGTAGATGCCCCACTCGCGCCTCCCCGCATCGCATGCCTGCAGCCTCGCCCTAGCGCAGCACCACAGGCTCCCTCACAATGCCTGCATCCGTGCCGCACCAAGCCAGCACCATCTCCAGTGCCCATCTCCCTTCCAGCGCCTCCTCTTTCCTGCTACTGCTGTTGCACCCCACGCCTACTGTAGCACTCGCACCTCTGTAAGCATCTGCTCGAGCTCCACTTCGGGCTGAGACATCTGCAGCATGTGCCCACCTGCAGGTGCACACCCCTTCACTGCAGTGCGCACCCACCTGCAACACCTTGTGCACGCCCGTCGCCAGGCTCCCAACTGCGCGCCTTCGCCATCTGCAGCAAGCGTGGCCACAGCGGTAGTAACCTCCTCCAGTCCTCATATCCTCCGCCGGCCGGCCACCTTCGGCCATCTCCATCGACGACGCCGCCTCCATCGGATTGCCATCATCCTCGCCAACATCCTTTGCTCATGATAGCCCGACCATTGCTCTCTTTCTCTCACGAGGAGGAGAGAGAGCAAATGCTCTATTTCCTCCAGGATTAAAAATTATGAAAATTGCCATTGTCAAAGTTACTGTTCATTTATTTTCTGAATTACTATATTGCTGCACAATTTGTATGGACACCCCTAGATTAATTTGAAATTACATATAATTCATTTCTCATTCTAAATGACATACAATATGAGACATTGATTATAGTGTCATTAGGTAGGAGATTAATATTAACATTGTTTGCTATTACCAAGGTCATTATTTAGAATATTATATTGTGGTAATTTTGCATGTGCACCCTCTTCTTCTTGATTAATTATCTATATTGAGAATTTATGCTGGAAGTGAGAGCACTAGTTAGCATGAATCTCTATTAATATTCCCGATTCCTTTATGCTTTATTACTCTTTGTCTTTTTAGGCTAATTGCTCCCTATGGAGATGACCTAACTCTTCATGGTTAGTTTTGGAAATTTAAATGTTTTGAAAAGCGATTTTCTACCACGCGATTAAATACAACAGCACATCATTTTATGTTAAGGTTTTCAACGAAAACAATGATCGCTCTTTCAAATGGCACCATTGCCGAGGAGGAAAAATGGCTATTAATTTTTTGTGAATTTTATGATATTTTTACGCTATTTTGAAAGCTTTTCTGAATTACAAACTGTGGATTTTCTTCTGTGCAAAAACACGCGACGAAAGCAACGGCCGTGTACGACTGCGACGATCTTTTTGGTGGACCTTGAAGACACCTAGAGGACGGCAACAGGAACACGTGGGCCTTGATCCCAAGCACATAGGCTTATGGAGAAGCCTATTTCTGATTTAGTCGGTAGGTTTTAGTTAGGTTTAGTTAGATAGACATTAGAATTTAAATTCTGTCTTTTGACCCCTTGTTGGATATTTTTGGGAACGTGTCCCTAGTGCCACTTTATTTCTTATCATTCTTGTATGTGAGAGCATATTTTCGGTAGCGTGTTCCCATTTATTTAGATTGTAGGATTATTTGAACTGTTTGAACTAAATTTCGGTTAGTTAGTTAGATTAAGTCTATTTGTTTATTATATATAAAAAAAAATTCGAATTGCCTGCTAGAAGCTGCATATCTATAGGACGACCATCTAGGACTAAATGAGCAGCATCTAGTTTATTTTTATTGCATTGCATTCATTACTACACGAAGAAAGTTGGAGTAAAGTACGTCTTCTCTTGAGCATTAATTACTTGTCATGCATATGAATTGAACCTAAATCTAAGACCACTAAAGTACTTGAATCAAATTAATTCAGTGGTCAATTTAAAAATTTAGACTCTTAAGAGGTTGGACTTTAAAATCTGTGACTGAAAATTTTGTGCAAAAGGATCCAGTTTACAGAATTTCAAAAAAATCAAAACACGATCGTATGCTTGCACACTTGACACTGTGCACCTCACATAAGGTCACTAGATAAATTTCTACCTCTCCTCTTTTGCACCACAAGGGAAGTTAGTCGGAAATCAACAAGCCTATCCACCACGTTACTTCGGTTCTTCGTGTGTGGGCTCGATTCGAGACTTCCATCCCTTGTGAGTAGGTTATAGGCACCAGCGAAGGTTGGCCTAGAAAGAGTAAATTTTGCAAAACTTGTTTGGCCACCAACTAAGCATATAACTCTAAGACCTACAATCGACTAAAAACAGATCCCGTTGAATTTGCATTTGCTTTGACAATAGAACTCTCTAGGATGTTTTTAGCTTATATTCTAAATTTTGCTAAATCCTAAGAGAGTTAAAATTGTTTTGCATAAAGTAATGGATTACTCTTACTCCTATCATTAAGATTATCAGAGTCAATACTTCCCATCTTTTAATCAGGATCCCATGCTTCAAGCGTATCCATCCTTTGATGGGAACAATGACAATTCATGAGATCATTCTCATTCTTACCCTGGGAGTGCTGGCTTGATAACTCCCACTTTTGAGCAGAGCCTAGGAGTGGGATTTTCCAATCCTGAAATCCATACTTCCATGCAAACACCCAACCCTCCCACCCTTCATGATTTTCCATATTGAGGTTGGATCGATACCCCTAGGCAACCAGAGCCTGAAATTGACTATCCTCCCCAACCTGATAATAGTAGCCTCTCCACTTTTATGATAGAAATGCAAAAATAACAAAAGGAAATAATGGAATCAATGGGAGAGATGTTGAGGAAAAGTCAATAGTTAAATGAGGAAATAAGACAACTTTGCTACAAGCTTCCCAATAATCTTGATCCCTACCAAATAAACCATGATCATGAAAATAATTCTGAGGAACCTAATGAAAATTGGGATCCAATTTTAGGTAGCCATCACTTAGAGTCTCCCAATGAGATACGGCCACTAGAGGATAATGATCATAGTTATTATCCACCTGAATTATATTGCAGTCAAAAGCAAGGGAAGATGCTACCTCTTGAGGACCTTGACCCCAATGACATTATTCTCCTTACCCCTACCAACCCAGGTCAAGGTTGTATTATTCCTATCAGTTCCCCTATCAATTATCTGGTGGAATCCCATTCTGCCCTTAGTGGGCGTACTCTTGACCCTCCACTTAGGGAATCAACACCTACCACTCAATATCCTAAGGATTCAAATGCACCTATTGTTGGTGACCCTAAGGGAATAGAGGATGATCAATTCTGGTCTCAGGGATATGAAGAGTCTAATTCAGAGGATGAGGATGCCCCAACAGAGAAACTTGGACTAAAAATCTAGAGTGAATCATAGGAGAATTATTTATCATTTGAGGATTTACCTCCAGAGGATATAAATAATATGATTAAATCTATATTCCTCCTTTCTTTTGAGATTCGTCCTCCATCAAAACAGAAGTTGATAATAGACGAGGACAAACATAATAATGAGAAGTCCATGGGAGACTCTCGGGGACAAAAGACATCAATTAAGGATTTATACCTTGAGAGCAATAACGAATTCAATCATATAGGCTTCCTCCAAAATATTAAGACTGATCCTCCTTTACAAATAATTAGGATACTGATCCAACTCCTGATGAATCACATATATGCCCTGACAAATATTTGAGTGAACCAAACGAATCTGGGGATGAGCTGAATGATAATGATTCTTACATTTTGACCCTACCATCAAAAAGTTGTAATTTGGAGTCTACCCTTGTTTCAAATATGACTCCGATCATTAATGCTAGGCAGGATAACTTGAAGTTGTCTACAACTGTTAGGGAGTGTACACAATCTGAATCATTGTTGGAATTGGACCTAACACCAACTAAGCCCTGATTGGACTTAACCATTACCTTCCAACACAACAAACAACCCTTATACTCCCTAACCGATCCGTGGCTCAGAACTCTGCTCATGTACATTCTTTCTGGAGAATATATCAGGCCAGTACATCCTAGGATAGAATGGCGAGTATGCATTGATGCTTGATCTTTTACTCTCGCCATTCAAGGGTTTGAACTAATAATGATTATACCTTTTAAAACCCATCCTACTTTGGAGGATCCTTGTTATCCTCCACTTATTCCATTTCGGGAGGCCTCTTTTCAAATTCCCTTTCTTATTCCTAGACCTCCCCAGGTAGCAAATGAGATCTTTTATTTTTATTTCTTCTAGCGAGCATTTAGAATTACATTGCATCATCAGCTCGCCAACATCGGTGGTTACCTGTTTTCGAGGCCTACACTGTTGTGCATATTCTTAGGGCCTAACCTTTTCTGTTTGGAACCAGACTTATAGGTTCCTTCTTAGTCTGGCTACTGATAGAAAATGCAACGCTTGTTGGAAGGCAACCCAGCAGACCATGTCAGGTGATATTTTTCCTTTCTCCTCCTATTTTAATTTTACAAGGGGACATTGTAGGATTTAGGCATGGGGGAGTGCATTTGCATTTTAGGAAGTATTCATGCATTTAGGATAGCATAAGAAAAAAATTCTCTTTTCTTGAGCTGAATGGGTTAGTCCCTAGCAAAATACCTTTGTTAGTGGAGGTTTTTCTTCCGGAATTATTTCTTAACTTTAGAATCCAGTACATTTATTTCACGTGCACTTAGACTTGGTAATGGATCCTTGAGGAAAACCAATGAGCATTTGTAAGTCTACTAAACCCTTGGACAGTTCATAGGGAGTCAGGCATACTATCTTATAATAGATCTACCTTATATTTGTGAGAAGAAAGCAGAGAGATTACTGGTGCGCTATGTCTAGTGCAAGGACTCTTAAGTTTTGGATAATTAGATGATGATACTTCAGAGTTAGGCAAAGTTTTCACTCTCTGTTCCTGTGTGCGTATTTTTTGTGAATTCCTGAGAGTCACCAAATAAGGCAGATGCACAGAGATTGAGTCATAATAAAGCTATAACTATGGTGGATGGTTACGACCGTCCTTCATAGAGTCCTCGGTTGAAGGAGGGTAATAATGCCAAAGGTCAGAAATATGCTTGTCCTATCCATTTCTTCTCGGTGCTGAGAATAGGCACTTCCACCAAATAAGTGACACAACTTCCTTTTGACCATCATCATCCCTAATAATGCCTCGTAAATAAAATTCTGTATCGTGTTGTGTTGATTAAAAAAGAAACAAAAATAATAAGAAATAAAAAAAAGGGGGAAAAGAAGAAACAGAACGAAGAAAAAGAAGAAATAGTCATATTACTAAAAAAAAAATCAAAGTTTCTAACGTAATATTGTTTCTGAGGCAACAGAACATCTATCGCGTCCCACTAAATATGACCCATACCTACCATGTAGTATTTCTGATCGCCTGAATATTGGTTGAGGACTCTAACTTAGTTTTAGAGTTATTAGGACATTAATTGAAGTGTAGATGCCATGTGAGGCCACCAAATAGTGAGTACAATTTCTAAATCTGGCGAGATTCGTGAACTTAGAAAGAAAATAGGGAGTGCCCAGGAACATCAAGAGAGCACAATTGTGTAACCTCTCTCAGAGTTGACTTGTCTAATAGTCTAGAGATCTCGAGTTTGCAGCACTAGACTATATGTAGCACCAGATGAGTGTGTGCCACCTAATACAAATCCATTCAACTCGATATCTCCTACCTAAGCCAAACGGTGGGGTCAAATTACAGATTATCACCTACTTTTTCCCCGAGGGATGTAGTTGCCTATCCCGACAGAAATATTTGCCAAGCGTGATGTATGAACTCCCAATGCGAATTGGCTCTTTCACTTCGATCTATTACCTAGGCTATCAGCACCTCACATTTGTTTGGATTTCTAAAGTTTTGAAATAAGAAAAGAAGAAATCTTCGGATTACTTCTATTATTTTTCATTTTTGCTAGGGACTACCAAATCTTAAGCATGGGGGTATTTGATGAGTCCATTTTAATGGACTAATATTAAGCCTAAGTATCTTTAATCATACCGTTTAGGTGTGTTAATAATTGCAATTAAGTTGTAGAATATTTGTATGCATCATGATTTAAGTTTATAACATTCTATAACTTAATATGTAATGATTTTGTTGTTTTTTTTGTGCAGGTATTATATTCAGAAAGAGCAAGGGTTGGGGAGCAAATTTCCCCAACAATCGGTGGGATCTTTTCCCTTTCCTCCAGCCAGTCGTAACTCTCCCCTCCAACGCCCGCCGGCCAAAAATAGAAAAGGGATTTGAAAATCCCTTGATTGGCGCACACGAGGAGAGAGAGGAGTTAAAAGAGAGGAGGTGAGGTCCAATAAAGAGGGCAATCTTCCCTCTGGCGGGGAAAAACTCCACCGCATGCACTGTGCACAACTTCATCTCTGCTTACTCAGCCACATCCTCTCGCCACACCTGCAGGCTGCGCTCCAACCTCTCCACCCAGCCTGCAGGCGCACACACCCACGTGCCCATCTCCCTGCAAGCACCTGCAGCCATGCCCCTACGCCCGCAAGCGAGCACCGCCCACACCACCAGACGCCCGCGCCATCTGCAGGTTCATGCGCAAGCCACCTTAATCTCTAACCAAGTCTCTACACATAGGCGCTCCAACTTCTCCAGTGCCCGCAGGTGCTCGCTGGCATCTACACCGCCTTCCATAGCACCGCCAATCCTTCCAACACTCGCAGACGCCCCACTCTCACCTCCCTGCTTCGCATGCCTGTAGGCGCACCCTAGTGCAGCACTGCAGGCTCCCTCACAGCGCCTATAGCCATGCCGCACCAAGCCAGCACCATCTCAAACGCCCATCTCCCTTCCAGCTCCATGTCTTTCCCGCTCTTGCAGCCGCACCCCGCGCCTACCGTAGCACCCCTGCCTCTGCAAGCGTCCGCTCGCACTCCACTTCAGGCCATGCCATCTACATTGTGCGGCCACCTACAGGTGCACACCCCTTCACTACAGCATGCACCCACCCGCACCACCTTACGCATGCCCGTCGGCAGGATCCCAACTGCGTGCCGTCGCCATCTGCAGCAAGCATGGCCGTCGCTATAGCAGCCTCTTCGAATCCTCATCTCCTCTACCGGTCGGCTACCTCCAGCCATCTCCGCCAACGCCGCCACCTCCATCGGATAGCCATCATCCTCGCCAACATCCCTTGCTCGTGATAGCCCCACCGTTACTCTCTCCCTCTCGCGAGGAGAGAGAGCAAATGCTCTCTTTTCTCCATGATTAAAAATTACAGAAAATGCCATTGTCAAAGTTACTGTTCGTTTATTTTATGAATTAATATATTGCTGCACAATTTGCATTGACACCCCTAGCTTAATTTGAAATTACATATAATTGATTTCTCATTCTGAATGACATACAATATGAGACATTGATTATAGTGTCATTAGTTTGGAGATTAATATTAAAATTGTTTGCTATTACCAAGGTCATTATTTAGAATATTATATTGTGGTAATTTTGCATGTGCACCCTCATCTTCTTGATTAATTATGCATATTAAGAATTTATGTTGGAAATGAGAGCACTAGTTAGCATGAGTCTCTATTAATATTCCCGATTCCTTTGTGCATTATTACTCTTTTTTTTTTTAGGCTAATTCCTCCTTGTGGAGATGACCTAACTCTTCGTGGTTAGTCTTGAAAATTTAAATGTTTTGGAAAGTGATTTTCTATCATGCGATAAAATATAATGGCTCATCATTTTATGTTAAAGTTTTCAACGAAAATGAAGATCGCACTTTCACTTGCCAACCATACTCGTGCGGCGAAGTGTGCCTTATTTCTTTCTTTGCTTTTCTCCTTTTCTTTTTTATTTTTTTTTTCTTTTAGGTAGGTGGCTTCCCTAGTCTAAGATTTACCTAAAGGTAGCAAAAAGAGAAAGGTCTAGTGACTGGGCTCTGGACAACCTACCTATGGGCGGATACCCATGATAACTTGCTAGCCATATCACCCTAGAAGGTTCATTAGCTACCCAATTTTCATTAGAATCGCCAAACAACGAGTTAGTGACAAGATAGTGTGTAGATGCTTAAAACTCAAAATTCCTTCAAATCACAGGGTGGGTTGATAAGTCGTGTACTTATCACCCAAACTTATTTACTCCAATTAAAATAGATTTTAGGTTGGTGAGGACTTGAAAAATAAATCCACATTTTACTGGATACACGGGCCAATTAAGTCCAAAGACCTGAATGGTATTTGCGTTCAAATCATAATGTAGTATTTCCTAAGATTGAAAATTTTCTTAAACCCAAGTTCTCTTTCCTAATTCCATAAATTTTTTTTTAAAAAAAATAAAACAAATCTACGGAGCTGACGAATAAATTCAGAGATGAATATCCACTTAAAAAAAATAAAACAAATCTATGGAGCTGACGAATAAATTCAGAGATGAATATCCACCCCACATGCCTATTTAATGCAATGTGCTCATTATATTAAAAAGACACAAAATAAAGTGGAATAGCATAGAAAGCACCTGAATTGTGTGAATGTTAGGTCCGCTCTGAGATGAAAACTAAAAAAAATTATATACATGATGAATTTAGTGCCTTCAGCTAGGCACACTATACAAAGAAGACAAATAAAGAATTCGCAAGTGTAGGTCAAAATCAGAATAAATAGAAGAAACCTCTGACCTATTGGCAGAGGTACACAGATGTGGAGCAAACTGTGATGTAGACCCATACCCTATAATCAAGAATATCTTAGGTTCTAGATAAAAATTACCCAAAACCTAAAATCAGTTTGCAAGTGGGGTCAGGCCTGCAATTTATTAGGATGCAACCCAAGACCAAAAAGTTGGGTTACAGAAAGCTCAAGCTCCAAAGGATAATGAATGAATGTGTGCTTGGGTTGGACATCGTCAGAACAGATGTCGTAAGGGTTCTGGTTTGTTGGTTTCAGCTTAATAGGAACCCTTTGACTCAATCTTCTATTTCCTCCAAAGTTGGCTTCCCAAATCAGAACTTCTCAACTCCTATCCTCCTCAATCAGAATGTTAAATTCCGAGACCTCTTGCATGTTAATCACCCCATCTGAAATCTCCAAGTCTAAATGATGTGGCTGAATCAAATTTGACTTGTGTCTAATTATCTCAGAAATAAAATCATTAATAAGCTCAACGGGGTTTAACTGACAATCAGGCCATTGAATTGAATCCTCCATAAAATGTGATTCTGGATCCGTAATGTGTGGCCTAATAAGATCAGTTTCCTCAGTTCTTGGGCTATCAAATGATCTTTCAGATTCATCAGGCCCAATCATCTCACACAAATCGTGTTCTATAAACTCGTGTGAGACTTTGTAAATCAAATCTTCACCATTAGAATCAAGATCTGTATTATTGTATGTCTCAAAATCATCTGTCACTTTCTGATCCAAGGAGACATGCTTTTCCGTGTACCCTGGCTCAGGGATCTCAGGTGAAGAAATTAGATGATCCTTAACTGGTTGCTCTAATTTAATCTGGTCAGCCCCGTAACACATATCCACCCCAACAGGTGCTTGAGCGGGTTCTGAAATCGGCTCTCCTGAAGAGGGTTCATCCTGGGAATCATCCCATGATTGAATCAAAGCGACCACAAATGTCATCCTAAATTTCGCTAATTTCCTATGTAGAAACTCACCCGGGTTCTTATCCTTAACATCCTGGAGCCAATCCAATGACAACATGTTCAAATCATCAATCATTTCAATCAGGGGCTCCAATCTCTCAATGCAAGGTATTGGCTGAACTTCTAAAGATTGTATAATATTCCTCAAGTTAGCCAGAACCTTATCTTGAACTTGGTTACCCTGAACCAAATGAGTTGGTTCAGGGTTGGGCGAGTTTGCGGTCAAAGCAGGAGAATTAATGAATTGAGATTCGTTATACCCTTCCTGATAATAGGTCATTTCAGAATGTTCAAAAGGTGGTGACGACCTATAGGTAGTGTAATCAAAGGATGGGTAAGGACCAGTGTATCCTTCTTGATTGTAGATCGTATTAGGTTGTTCTTGGAAGGGTGAAGATCTATAATCGATGTGGCTTTGAGAAGGATAGAAATCACAATCATAGTGTTCAAGGTTAGACCCTAAACATGGAGGTCTAGAATTACATCCCCAATCGGAGTTATCCCAACTAACTAATTGTTGATTACAGTACGAGTCGGAATAATCGTAATGTTGAGGATAATTCAAAATAGGTGGGAAAGAGCGGGAATGCGTGTAATATGTGGAAGGATTCATGAGACTTGAGGAAGAAAAGCACCCTGCAATACAAACAATCAAACCTATCCTTAATTGGGTTAGCCTACAGACCTATAGACTCCCAAAACCCGTCTTAAGATAAAGGAACGATTTGATCTACTTCTGTCTATCCAATCCAACCAGTTAGAAGGAGGGACTGGGGAGAAGGTTATTCATTTCGATTGTGCCTTCAGTTCCTAGTGTACCCCCTAGGCACGATAGTTTTATTCTGCTCCACTAGCTAGACATCAGATTGAATAGTAGAAACAGACTAATTGAAAATAATCTCATTCTGGGCTCTGAAGAGAGAGTCGAATCCTTAAGGCCAACGTCTACTCTATTTTATTTAGGGCTAGGTTTGAATGTGCTTTGGAATGTGATGGGCCCTTTAAGTGTGTTGTTCCCTTAATGATTGATTGATTTGTGTGTGCATGTACAACCAGTGGTTCTCAAGCAAGATTACTTTTGATGTGGTGAATTTTAGAGTTCAAATCTTGCTTAGTAGCTTTTAGGATTCAACTTTAGGTGTTTTCAAACAAGTTTTGTTGGCACACCAGGTTTTGAAAGCATAGGCGAAGATGTCTTCCTCTAAAACTTAAAAGAATGTGGAGTGCCTGGTAAATCCCTAAGAGTTGAACCTAAGTAGCAGCTACTTGATGAGTTGATTTTAACTGAAGTGGTGCGGCCCAATCAACTAAAATAATTGGCCTATTGCACCACTTAATTAGGCACATAAGTGATTACCTAATCTGATTTCTGATCAATTATGTGTTTGAATGTGTGTGTACCGGTATCAAAGATCGGTTTATCTGTTGAGTTTGAAAATCAGATGAGGTTGTTTACCTCTGTGAGATTTTTTTAATTTTTATTTTATTTAATGTGGGGGTTGGGGTGGGTGTAGGTGTCAAACAAGAAATAATCTAACCTTAGAGTTTATAAGAACATCTAGGTTAATTGATGTTTGTGTTATTATGTTGTGGAATGAAATCTAATGGGTGGGAGGTGGGGGATAACATACAAAACCTTCCACAGCACTTTACTCCAATCTACCGCTTTTGCTCGTCTCAAAAGAGTACCTGCAATCACAATAAGAAAGGAGAGAAGTGAGGTAAATGATTTATAAGTTAAAAAGATGCAAAGAAAAAAAAATCAAGAGCGTTGCCTCCTCGGCAACGGCGCCAAAATCTTGAACGTTGATTTTCTACGCTAATGTGTTTGGTTTCTAAAACCTGTCGTCGTAGTATGAAAGCAAAGAACTTGTGTTCAACAAATGAAATTTATACTGAAATGGAAATTCCAGGTCGAACACAGGGAGGCAAACGTTTGATTTTAAAACTACGCGTTTGTTTTTATTTGTCAAGAAATAGTTCAATTGATTAGAACTATCTAACTATTTACAATAAATAGAAAAGAGAGAGAGAGAGCATAAGAGAGAAAGAATGTTACAAACAAAATCCAAAATGAGATGAAGAATAAATATAGGATTTCATCACCAGAATGATTGTTCATTACACTATAAAGTGGGAAAATGATTACACTAGAAAGTAGTAAATCTATTCAAGAAAGCAGTAAAAAGAATAGGGAGAGAAATATCCTCCTTGACGGTCGCTTTGAGGACAAGCCAGATGGAACGACGCCTGGATGAAGGAGGACGAAGTAGGACGAAGGAGGGAGAAGCAAGAAGAATGGGAATGAGGCAGCACGTCATCGTCGTCGCGTGATCCACTTCCAAAAGGGGGACGAAAAATTGACTTTATATTGCGAGAAGCATCCCGGGTGTGGGACAAGCTTCTCTTGAGCTTTAGAGAGGGAGAGAAGAGAAGGAAGAGATGAGAATTTCATGTGGAGGGGGTCTCCTTTTATAGTTGCAAGGAGTGGGGGCAATTTGGTCATTACAACTCTTAAAACATTATTTTTGACCTTTAGTGACGGATAAAATCGTCGCTAAAGGTTTGAACATGGGCGTAGTGGCCGACATGCGCACTCCCGCTCGCTTGCCAGCGAGTTCAACGCACGCGCAAGTCCAGACGATCTCAGCTGTCCGATCGCGAGATCAGATGGCTTAGATCACACCTTTGCCTACTTACACTGCGCGCTCGCCCGCGTGCGATCCCGCATCTCCGCCGTGCGTGCAATAGCACGTGGACGCTATCGGGCATGCACAGCCATTCGATCGTGAACTGACGGTCACCCGTGCACGCGCCTCCGCTCAAATTGTTGTGCGGCGAGGCTCGAACGTGCGCCTTCACTTTGCATTAGAGCACTCGACCAACGTGCTATGGGCACGTTTGTGTCTAGCACCTAGCTTCAGAGTGGGCACGTCACAAATGTTGGATCTTGATCCAATGGTAGGGAAGGGTGGATGTGGAAGCCTTCAACGGGTGCGTGCGGACGATTGGGCAGCTGAGATGGCGCCACATGGCTCCATCTTGCCCGTCCAAGTTCTAGATGATGCAGATGGTGCCACGGGTGTCGGATTGACTCAATTTCTGCGTCGTTAGGCTACGATCGTCGATTTGAATGCATCCGTGTGGTCGAATTTATCGTTTGAAGTGTGGATTCACACCATCTTGGCCCTTGATCTTCTAGGGTTCCCCGATCTTTATCTGATGCTACGGATGTCGGATTAGGGTGATCTTAGAGTTGGTAAACTCCAATCGTTGCCCTGACCACATCTGTACGGTTGGATCTTCGATCCGAGCCCCCGATAAAAGGTTTGCCCTGTCAATGAACATAAAAGGAGACAATTAAGCTCCATTTTATTCAAACTACTCTAAATGCAAGATGATGCATGTTATGCAATACTTATAGCATGCAATGCAATCTTATGCTTAAGAACATGCATAAATCGACATCTTAAGTAGTGTAAATGTGTTTACATCAGCCATGTCAAACAAGTTTAGAAGAATCATCTGAGTACGGTGAGTGTAGTGGTGTTCGTGTTGTGCTGTGAAGGTGCATGTGTGAGCGTGGCGAAGGCGGAGAATGAGTGCGAGGGTGGTTGTGTTTGGAGAGGTGATGGGAGCAACAATCCCCTCAATTTCTTGAGGGGTTTTGTGCACATGGACATAGAAGAGGTGTGGGAGTTGATGGCAGGTGGATTGGTGGCATTAGCGAGTTGTCGAGGTCCCTGGAGTTATGGCAGAGACAGGGGAGACGACGGTGGAGAGGGTGAGAGTTCGTATCGAAGCCAAAGTCTAGAGATGATGGAGTGATCAGTAGATGAAGTGGAGTCATGAAGAGGTGCTAGTAGATGAGGAGGATGCAGAGGAGGCATCGGCCATGATGAGTTTGCATCGGAGAAGGAGAATGCTCAAGGAAGGGGGACGGTGACGAGGAGGGGACCGGAGAGTGCCACGCTGGTATTGCGTGATGTGGAATAAAGGGGGAGTTAGGACCTGCCACCTATTGTATGTGGCAGTATACGAAGTGGAAAATGGGTGGCAGTCATCGGAATAGAGCCTAGAGCAGGTCAGAGACGGTCAAAAAGAAGGTTTTATGGCCTAGAAACTTGCTAAGGAGGTGAGGTTTGCAATCAAGGCTTTTTTATAGGGCTTTAGAAGAGCTTCCAAGCTTGGAAACAATCTTCAAAGCTTCAAAAATTAGGGATTGGGACTTGCCGATTTCCCAGAGTTTGTATGAACTCTAGGGCAAGATTCGGACATCAAGATTTCATTTAGATTGAAGGGAATCTCTTTAGGAGTCTCTGTTCGAATTTTAGAAGGAATTAGGCATGAAATACGCGAGAAATCCCAAATGGAAGGTCGATGCTTAATGGGCTCACATAGAAATGGCGGTAGGGGCCTCTTGGTGAAGGTGATGACCATGTTAGGGTGCTCTATGTAATTATTTCAAAGGTTGAGGGGCTGATTGAAATGGAAAGAGAGTCTGACTAGACTAAAATGCAAACTATGTGAAGATGATCGCTGATTGGGCTCAAATTTTGATAAAAACCTAATTTTGATTCAGGGAATCTAATGGTGAGGTCAGATTTTTATTTTGACAAAGTTTGATTGGGAAATTTATGTAGAAACCCTAATTAGGGCAACTTCCTATCTGACACTCTATTTTAGGTCAAAATGGGTTTCAATGGTCAAATGAAGAATACCAAACCTTATGGAATACTTTTCTATGATTTTATGAAGGTTTGGTTGGAATTTATCCAAACCATAACCTCTGTTATTTAAGTATGAAATTAGGGTTTCGAGTGTTATTTTGACTATCGAAGTGTGTGAAACCCATTTCTGTTTGTATGAACCCTCTTGCTAGCTATTAATGCTCATTTGACCTTTATTTAACCTTTGGGAAACTCCATGATTACTCTACACTTATGATATGTTGCTAAAATTGCAGATTTAACCCTGATTTAATGCACTCTTCTCAAAAAGGGTATTCTATGAAATATGACTCTCTGGTGGTTATGTAGGACTAGTTGTCAATTGATTCTGATTAATTAAGCTAGTTATGGCTGATGAAGATATTATCATCATGCCCCCATGCTTAACCTTTTTTAGTCCCTTAGCAAAAATCATATGAAACGAACTAGAGTTCTAGACCATGCATTGATCTTGTGGCTCACTCAACTCAGTAATTAAGTTAATTTCACTTAATTAAGAGTAGAAAAAGTCACTTAAGTTTAACTCAAAATTGTGTCGGTTGTGTAGTATAGGGTCGAATTAACCTAACATTTTAAAAATTTTTACTGGTTGAGTCCTGGTCGTTCACTGGGAGGTATAATAATTTTTTTCAAATTCACCAATTCTCTTTTATTTCTCTATAAGTTTAGGATGTATAACTAGTTTGATTTTAAAACATAAATTTTGCTAAAATATTTAAACTATAACGAATATACAAAATTCCATATGAAAAACATATTTACTCAAATGATGTACTTTATTAACAAGTAAACATGTTAGTTTCCCAATTTTATTTCAAAAGAAATTAAGGCAATAAAAGTTGTTCTATTAAAACATGCCTTTTTACAATTAAAACAAATTCAAAAAGTAATTAAAATGATGCAAGAAAAATAATATCCTTTCTTTACTTCTTCAGCCTCTCTCTTCTTCTTTCTTTCTTTTATTTTCTTCTCTCTCTCGAGCTCTCTTTCTTACCTCTCTTCTGTTGTTCCAGCCTTCTTCTCTTCCTGTCTCTTATTCTCTTTTCCTTAGCCTTCCCCTGCCTTCTCCTCTTCCCTTAGTGCCTGTTCTCTTAGTTCCTTTCGTGCCCATTCTTTTAGTTCCTTTGCTTCAGCTCTTCACTTAACCTTACCTTTCAATACTTAGCCATCAACTCAACACTTAGCATTTAACAACCATCGGCTTCTCTTTCAATTCCCTTAGACTTTCTGGAAAACCATGTTCTTTTTACCTTTTAACCAAAAATTATTCTATTTGTGGCGAGGTCCTTTTGAGGACGCACAGTACCTTGAGACTAGGGTGGGACTAGACCCTACTCGATCCTCATCCAATCTCAATTAGGTTCAATTTTGATTTATTTCATTTCGGTTCGTAGCCTCGATCCAATCCATCGCTCACACCCACAAGGCCGCACACCCCCAGGCACACAAGCCCGCACACACACATGCACATTCTCAGATAATCAGATCGGTAATTGCTAGACAAAGCACTGATGACTGGTAAGCCCATGTAACAAAATCGCTTTATCCCCATGCGCACACTCAGAAATTGACGATGTGGGACTTTCTAACCCCTTCCAGACCCAACTTCAACCGATCATAACTTCCAGCTCAGAGCTCCAAATCAAGTGATTTAAAGTTTGTTAGAAAGCTCTAAGGTTGATCAACACAATTACAGGGTCAATTTAAGGTTTTGAAGATGTTTTCCTCATCAATTTGAAAGATAAAATCAGGGGTTCCTACGGGTTATTTAATGCCCCGAAATGGTAATTATGCATACAAAGTCCTCAGATGGACTTTTCTCCCTTATTTAAAGGTCTATACAGGTTATACAAATGATTCCGCATCTGTTAGAGTAAGATTTAAGCTCCCAAGACCCTCAGGCATTGTACAGAAGGTTGAAGCTTCTCTGAAAGCTTCAGAGTTTGAATTTTCATACTATAATATGTGCAATAGACACTTAAGAATGTTTCTAACTCATTTAAACTAATTCTAAGGTTTATAACAGACTTATCTGGGTAGGATTTAAAATCAAAACTCATCAAAATGCTTCTTCTATTAGTTTGGGTTTGAAAGTAACCCAAACTTACTGGAACTAAAATACTATCAGAATACATGTTTGAGCTCAGTCAAATCTCTCTAAAATAGTCCAACAGAATCTCAAAATCTGTTTAACCCTCTCAATTCGTCAAATCATGCTTAGATTCAAAATATCAAACTCATGTTTGACTGTGAAGGCACAAAAATTGACTTTCCATTCAAAGCTTCTCCACAGGAAATCAAAGCCTCGAATAAAGTCTTCTCAACCTTAGGAACTTATTCAGATCTTCAGGTAGGTGTTCTAACTCATACTCCTAGGGTTTCAGGCTCGACGACTGAGGTTCAAAATGTATTTGTTCATCAAAAAGATTGAGAAGTTGTTACAGTATTCTAAGAGTTTAAATAGCTTCAGTGCATTGCACTGAAGGTTCTAGGATCCTTAAATGCTTCTTATATCTCTTTATTAGGCTTCTCCAACTCCACCAAAGTTGGAGAAGATGAAGATCTATCTACCTCTCCAGTGGCTAGATCCTCAATTAAACATCCTTAAAACAATTAGTAATCCACATTATATCATTCTGGAGCTTCTTGCCAAGTCCTAGAGGCTGAAACTCAAGAATGTCTTGCCAGAGCTCACCGGAGCTTCGGTGAGTGCAGAAAATGTGAAAAGTGTGCACAGATTATTTTAACTTACCATTTCTAATCTAAAAAGGATCCTGAGGTTGGAATGAACCTCAGAATCACATTTAATTCCTCATTATCTCATTAGAGTTAAGACTTGACACTGAATTCATTTCTTTAAAATTCTGATTTGAAATAAGCTCACAACTTATTTAACCACTCAATTGAGTGGTTAAAAGAAGTCAACAAATAATAGCAATCATAATTATATAGTAAATTAATAATTTGAATTGCTCCTGAGTTGCCATTGACAGCGAGCTCAGGAGCTTAGCTAAGATTGGGCGTTTAATTTATATGTGATATTTATATGTATTATAGTGTTGTGAAGGAGAAATTAAGTCGATTACTATCACCACGGACTGCGACAGTAGTCGGTGGAGGTGAAATGTGAATTAGGTGATTAGGTGATCAATTAAGAGATTAAGTGATTTAGAAATGATCATGGAAGTTAAAGGAAGGTCGACAGTGATTTAAAAAGACAAGATTAAGACTCTGACGAGCTAAAGGAGTTCGCCGGAGTCGGAGAAGATGACACTGAAATTCTAAAATTACAACTATTCTAACTAACTAACTACCAAACTAAGATAGCCTACTCCTACTCCTACTCCTAATCTACTGTTACCTAGATGAAGGGTTCAATAGGGTTCCGCTGAAGGTTCATAGCGGACGACGAAATCAGACGGTGGAAGAAAGATCTCCAGCGGGCGGATTTCTGGTGGAGCAGATGATTCCTTTGGTCGGCACCTGTGTCAGAGACGTGGAAGACCATGGCGGATCTCCTCGGCTGATCAGAATTAATGGAGGAAGTCAGAAAATGAAATGGAAAGTCACTAGAGTTTTGGATGAAGAGCCTATCAAAGTCGGCTGCAGTGTTAGAAGAGGGAAGGGACCCAACTTGAGTAAAATCAGAGGGGTTAGGGGGTATTTATAGTAGTTGGCGGCGAAGAGAATGCCGAGGTCTGGCCGAAGAAGGAGATTGAGGAGCTTAACCTCCGTCATCGTCTCCGACGATGGTGAGGTTATATCCCATTGAAAAATACGATTTCCGGTTAATCCAGACCGATGGATGAAGTGGAGGTGGTGAGTGCAAGCTGCAAGAGCTTGGACAAAGAATGTTGATGTCGGTAAGGAGGTGATCATGCGGTGGCGTGGCTCTCTGCCACCAGCCATTCATTCGGATAAAGAAGAAGAAGAAGAAGAGGGAAAGGGACTTAAATGTAATAAATCTTAAGGACCTGTGTGAGAAATAAGAACCCGATTGTAGTGAATATTATGGACCAAAATGTAAACCCAGGTTTTGAAGGTTTATTTTAACTTAGATCTTTTTCAACATTTTATATATGTTAGTAAATAAGGTAAACATTATGTTTTCACCATGAATTTACATTTTTGACCTTTTTAGGTTAATTTATTAGATTAAGTAAAAACACTTAAGTTATTATATACTTAGGTTTACATTAAGCTTAAGTTAACTAACTTATTAATTAAGGGAATGATTAATAGGATTTTGAGTCCAATTATCAATTAAATTGTTAGTAATGTTAATTGATTGATAAAATGTCATTTTTAACTTCTTTTAAGGTCCTTTACTAAATATCCCTTATTCTATAATTAACCCATATAAATTCATAACCCTAGCTAATTAGCTAGGAAGACAAGTTAATTAAGGGTAATTATAGATCGTGATGAGTGTCTCATCATGCATTGAAGTTGAGATGCCAGATTCTTATTATTTTTAGAAATTAGGTCAGAATGCTAATTGTAGGCCTAGAGGTACTCGATTGTCAATCAAGATCCAGACCTTACCATCTTCAGCATGAGTGTGCCGGAAGGTTTCTAAGGCCCATAGAGACTACCTAGAGGTTTGTTGAACCCAGCGGTTAAAGCACCCGTGCATAAACAAAACATGTTCGGGTTTAATTTGCCAGTGCATTTTTGTTGTAAGAGAGAGGGATAGAAGGATTTTCATTTGGAGAGATTTCTCTTTTTTCTTTTTACTTTTCCCTAGATCTAGCCTCGAATTGGCCCTAAAAATGGTCTATGTCGAATTCCTTGTCCCCACTATCAATCCACAAAGGTCCCAAGCTTTTGATGCTTCGAGATATCACTACCTATGGAAACCCCCAGAACCTTGGCTTTTGGTACATCAGAATAGTGCCGCCCATGGCATTCTGTAGCTAAATTCAGGCCCAGGCAATCGACATTTCGGGATAATCCTGCCCATGGTACCTGAACCAACACAAGGTGCTTACATGCCCCTGATAGAATATTTAGATATCCTAGGAGACAAGCACCGAGGAGACGATATGTTATTATGCATCTTCGAGGGGAATTTCCCACCTCTCTGCTCTGGGAGCTCGTCCAATCAACTTGTATTGTAGAGTCACTCTTAGGCTAGATTTTCGAGATGATTTTTCATAATAGAACACTTTTTGGCAGATTTTTCTTTATTAAGCGGACTGAACTAGACTAAGTGTGTGATTTTGGGTGCTCAGGTTACCAAGTCCCACAAACCAAAAGGCAGGCAACAGGGTCTAATAATCCCCAATCCTTAGACCAAATACATCAACCTCACTCTTTCCTCAACCTCTCATGGATTAATCAAGATTTTAACAGATAGATGAATGTTTAAGCCCTAAAACAAGCCTAAGAGGGCTAAGATCAGCACTTATACTAATAGCTTTGTCTCTTTGTCATTTCACGATTTAATTTTTTCTTTTCTTTTTTATTAGGTCTAGAAATTAAGTAATTTCCATAATCAAGTGCTAATGGCTATCATATTTTTTCTCATTTTTTTGCTCCTTTTTGACATTTAAACTCTTTCCTCTTTTCCTCCTCATGAATGATATGCAATCAAAATTCCTAAAATTTTCCTCCCTTTCTCTATTTTTTTGTTATTTTTCAATTTTTTATTTTTTATCAATTTTTGAATATGTATATTTCTTTTGTGACAACCCCTCCAAGAATTGAACTTCCATCTGTTTGCACTTTAACCCTGGTGCCCGACCCGAATAGGTTGTTAATATGATGATTTTATCGTTGAAGTGTGTATCGTGGTTAACCTAAATCTGACCTAAACATCTCTTTACAAAAATTTTTTAACCTGGCCTACTTGATTTTATCTTGGTCACTTTTAGGCCCAGGGTCGAACTTAGGGAAGTGGGGTTACAAGTAAAGTCTGTACACCTTTCCTACAACGAATCTCTTCCATTCATTTATTGTGTTTTTGGTGTTTTTTCTATTTAGATTTTTTTCTGGTAATCTTTGTCCTTGAGGCACACCCTCAAAATTGGGTTCTTGACTTTGACCCAAAACAGGGTTCCAAAATGAGTCTTGCTATTCGCAAGATGGAGTACCTGCATGTCAAAGATTATCTTTTCTCTCTTATATATTTTTTTTCTTTTTATGGGCATGCAAGAGAAATAGAAATAAAGTAAATATTGTATAGTTATGTATGTATATACTATATATGTATAAAGGGGTGGGGGTGGAGGCGGAGATGGATTGTAGCACGGTGTTGAGTCGGTTGTCGTCTAGAAAGATGAAACCAATAAGACGAAGTGCCGCGTGTAAGGTGTAGGATGGATGGTGGAAGATGAATGCGAACACGCTTTTTGTATGCGTGTATCGGGGAATATCAACAACTGGTGCAGATATTCCTGCGATACCACGTATGATAAGTAATGTGGAAATATATATATATGTATATATGTAAATATGTCTATATGTATATATATATATTTGGTTATAAATATATAGGTATATATATATGTAGTTATATATGTATATATATAAGTGTATATGAATATATATATGTATCTGTATGTATATATAACTATATAGAGTTATATATATATGTATGTATAAGTATATAGTAATATATGTATATATTGGTGTATGTAGCTAGAGATATATAAATATGTATATATGTATAGTTATATAGATATATATATGTATATATGTATGTATATATAAGTAGGTGTGTAAATATGTATATATAAATATATGTGTCAATACTTAGTTATATAGGTAACAGTATATATATTGATATATGTATATTTATATATATATGTATATAAATATATCTATATATATATCAGTATATATATGTGCATATATATATATATATATAAGTATATAAATATATATTTATATATGTATATGTATTTATTTAGACTAATAGATAGTCATATAAGTACTAATATATGTATAGATACATGTAAGTATATGTGTGTGTGTGTGTGTATATATATATATATATATACACATATATATAAGTATATGTATATATGTAAATATATATGTATATATATATATAAGTATGTAGATATATGTATATATATGTATATAAGTATACTAATACTTAGTTATATAAATAATACTACATATATAGATATAGGTATATATATTTATATGTATATGTATAGAAGTATATGTATGTATGTATATATACATAAATATGTATATATATAAGTATACAGATATATATATGTATACTAATACATAAGTATATAGGTACAACTATATGTACAAATATAAGTATATATATATATATGTATGTATATATATATATATGTATATAAATATATGCATATATATATGAATATATATATCTATACATATATATATATGTATATAATAGTGTATAGTTGTGTGGAAGTGTGATTGTATGTGTGTGTGAGCGTCGGTAAAGAGAGTGTTGTGAGAGAGAGTGAGGGAGAGAGAGAGAGAGAGCACGATAGCGAGAGAGTAGCTGCGCTGTTGGAGGTAAGGGAGGCGAGTTAAGACGTCCGCAGCTTCACAACGTCGTTTGGAGGTTTCCACGTGCGTGCACGTAGGCGCGTATGCGCGTAGAGAAGAGTGCGCTGGACGGAGTGGCCGCACGTAGGGGAGGCCGTAGCGTACCGCGCTGCGTGGAGAGTAGGTGCTGGCACTCGCAGGTGCACACAGTGAAGGAAGCTGGCGAAGGTAGGTGCTGGGAGAGGCGGGAGCTGCTGAGATACGCAGGTGAGTGTGGGTGATGCGGAGGAGACGTGCGCGCAGGCTGCGGCTGGTTGCGATGCGTCAGGTGACCGGTAAATTGAGAAACTCACCGGTCACCCCACTGTAGCCACAGTGTCATGCAGAAATGCATGAACAGTGGCTACAGTGGTTGGGCGAGCCGTGCTACCGGGAGCTGCAGGTGCTGTGAGTGCAGCCGGCTCGCGGCTGGCACGCGTGGGATGTCACGCGAGGAAGAAGGTCTGCGCTGGCTAGCTGTGGGCGCGGAGAAGTTCACGACAGAGTGGAGAAGCAGGGGGCGATGGAGTCTACAGGTGCGTGCTGAAGCTTACGGGTGCTGTAAGGGTGTGCTGGGGTGCTTGGCTGGCCGCTGCAGAGGCACGAAATGGCCTGTTGCAGGCGGAAGAGAGAGCGCGACAGAGCGAAGAAGTGGGAGGCGGAGAGGCCTGCAGGCGTGCGTGGAGGCGAGGGCAGCCTGCAAGCATGCACGGAATGGGCTGAGGCTGCTGCTGCTGCTGCTGGAGCTTTGAGCTTCAAGCTTGAAGCCTGCGACAATGGCTGATGTGGGGTGGAAGGTGAAAACAGTGAAGAAGGCCACCATGCCCACCAGCTCTTTGAAGAGTTGGGCGGTGGTGGTTTCACGGTGGTGGGTGCTCACCACAGTGAAGACTCCTGTCCGCCGGGTGTCTCCGAGGAGGGTCTACTTGTGGAGGGAGAGGGATGAGATAGTGGCTTGGAAGGAGAGTTGCTGTGGGTTCTTTTGGCATGGAGGACCAGGCTGCCTTTGCAAAGGAGGAGCTGTGGCTTTTTCATAGAGGAAGAAGCCATGCACAGCCATGCCCTGGTTATGCATGTCTCATGCATGGCCTTGGCAGGGAGAGGCA
The DNA here is from genome assembly GCA_037157565.1 of Thalassia testudinum. Classification (NCBI taxonomy): domain Eukaryota; kingdom Viridiplantae; phylum Streptophyta; class Magnoliopsida; order Alismatales; family Hydrocharitaceae; genus Thalassia; species Thalassia testudinum. The sequence continues at coordinate 73,625,029 of JAZHRO010000003.1, read as the reverse complement.
GCCGCAGGGAAGGGCAATAGCAGGGAATGGCGCGCGAGGAAGAAAGGTGTTGTCCCATGCAACCGCGGGATGAGATTTCCAAATCAAATGAAAGGAAAAATAAAGATGGGAATATTGCAAAGCGGCACTTGAAGAAAATGTGAATTGCGAGGCCATTTATTTCATTCTCCTCCCTTCTCAATTAAATGCATGCATGCATGTATTTTTACAAATGCAAATATGGAACCCTAATATGCACTGGTAATGCTAGTAAATAGTATAAGATGGCAGAATTGCAGGTGTATTTTTGCAGAGCAATCAACACCCCCCATACTTATGTTTTGCAATGTCCTCATTGTAAATCAGAGGGTAAGAAATCAGCTTGGTTCAAGGATTATAATAGGATCAAACGGTGGGTGGACAGGTCAGGATGACTATTGCAAACAATTTCAAGCTTTGATATGAGTACCAAAAGTGGAGTCGGCTGCTTTAAAGTGGAACTCAAAAGTACAATAGGAGTGTTGCTCAAAAGATGATCAGAAGGGTCTCGAGTTTTTCAAAAGATGATGGGTTGCTTCTTGTTAAGCACTAAGTTTAACACCATCAGCTAGGCACAATGAGCTCAAAAGGTTAAGTCAACTGACACATTATGATGAGTGCTAGAGGAAAATATGTGATTGCGATGAATGTCAATCAAATGACCACAGATGAGTATCAAATTATGATGAAGAGTCATTCCAGATGATCTATGTAACAACCCAGTTCCTGAGTCCCTACGAGACACGAGAACCAGACCGACTCGACTAATCCCAAGACCTAGTCGTCCAACGAGGAAGTAACCAAAAGACAGTAAAATAAACCACATTCAGCATGAATATAACTAACAGTAAGAAAGTACAGTAGTACGGAAAGAAACTACTACAGTAGGTACCACGACAACAGTAGAACAACATTTATCATATAACAAAAACTGCAGGTAAAGAAAGTACAGCGGAAACAAAAACTACTCACTTGAACAGAAACAAAAGAGGTACATAAGACTATGGTAAACTCTACTGGACCCTACTCGGCCCAGCGTCCTCTGCAGCCGCCGACCCTGGCTACTCAACACCTGGTCCTGGAAAAGGTAACAAGTGTAACACGTCAGCAAAACGCTGAGTAGAGTGGCAAACTAACTAAAGGCAACAGTAGAGTGTACAGTAGCTGTTATGTTCTATTACTTCCTTTATTCACATCTTTCAATTTTCTCACTATTTCATTTATTTCTCAGATCTTTACTTGATCTCGAATGTCCTCGTGGGAACGATCTTGATTGCAGTCTTTTCCAAAAGTAGAAGTAGCACGTGGTGCTCTCCTGGCCGGGAGAGTCCCCCGTGGTGATCCTACCCTCAGTCAACCACCCCAAGGTCACTGACAGACGTAACGGTGAGTACGGCATGCGCGATAAACGCACAGGTAGCTAGCCCGCACTGGCACGCAGTCGGTCGTTTCCGTTAACGGGTGCGCCCAAAGCACAGCACGGAACCAGGGCAAAGACCTCTCAGTAACACGGGTCCAACCCCTCCACAGTAACCAAACCAGGGCCTTGCCCCTCCACAGTCCGCGCACCCTCGCCTGACTACCCTGGTTTGCCCTAGTAGGCCTAACAAGTCGGTGAAGGAGGCTAGCAGAACCCCGGGGCCCGTGGGATAGCTAGTACTCTCCTAACACTAGTAGCTCTCCTCGGTACTACGTACACGAGGGCCAACAAGTCGGTACAGAGCGACCAATCCTAACCCCGGGTCCCTGGGGTTGCTGGCCCCACTCTGCACTAAACAGGTACAGGTACTTCCCTTGGTACTGCGTACCCAAGAGACAGTACAAACTACATCTCAGTTCCATTCCTTTTTCTTTCCAGGAGTTCCACTCCTAATTCCCCGTAGGGTTCCAGCTCTTTATCTCAGAACATCATATGTTTCACTTTCCAGTTTCACGTTCTCACAATCCATGATCTCAATCATGTTTCTTTATTCATAACAGGCAGCTGTTAATTCAATTTACAGGCAGCTTTATATTCCTTTCCATTTTTCCAAGACTGCAGTATTATACATTCCACTAGTTTTTCCACCCTAGGGTTCATGCCACATCCTAGGATCTAGCATACAACTAGTTTTCCATCCCTAGGATTCATGTAATGTCCTAGATTCTAGTTATGGTTCCATACTTTAACAGATTGTAATAATAAACTTAAGCCACTTTACCAGGTACAACGGGAGTAATGGGGGCGTGATCGGGAATCCCACGTGCCTCCACGACTCTCAAGACTGCAACTGAATGAGGTCCTATAACACGGGTCAAACACAAGGAGTGTCTCAAAACAGTGTATAGCTACTGTAGATGGGTAGAGGAATTAATTCTGAAAAGAGCGCAACTCGAACCGCGGAAAACGGAGCCCGAACTGGCCCTAAATGGGTCGAAAAAGACGATACTGTGCAGAATCAGACGTCTGGAACTTCTTCCAGACATCTTAAACAGTGGATCAGAGAATTACCTGTTCAGCGTGGTTTCCCAGACGTCCAGAAGTCTGCGGGGACGTCTGTCCTAGCTCCCAGACGTCCGATGGTCACCCCGGACGTCTGGAAGTCACTCCCGCCGTCTGGTACAACTTCCTGACGTCTGATTCGCAAACGATGGCGAATCAGCGAACTTGCGCACAGCCAACTGCCTCCCTCAGTACGGCCAGTCGACAGGAAGGACGAAGAAAGCGGAATACACACCTTTCAGACGTCTGTATGACCTACCAGACGTCGTCCTCGCCATCTGCCTATCAACCCAGACGTCTGATTATGGAAATTTTTCCAGAATCAGGGCGCTACTCGGCCTCCGCTCGCGACGCCGCCCGCGTCGCATCTCACGCACCTGCTGCTCAGACTGCAGCAGGTCCCTCTCCGCATCGTTCCGCACCCCTTGCGCCCTCCATCGGCCGGCCAAGCCGCTCCGGCAAGCTCACCTTCACGGCGGAGCTCCGCTCTCGCACGCCGCACCTCCTCCATGCTCACTGCGGCCGTCGCTGCCGCCCTCGCGCTTGCGCTCACGCTCTGGCTGAAGGAGAAGGGAAAGGAGACGGTGGTGACGGAGTGAGGGGAGGCATGCCCTTTTAAGGCCACGCGAGGATGAGGGAGAGACGCGGCAGAGCGTCTGCAGCCACAGAGAATATCGGATATTCACGGGCCTGTGCGCTGAGGCGCGTAGACGAAGACTCGTGCCAGAATAACTGATTTCCAGATGTCTGGAAACGATCCCAGACGTCTGGTCAGACGTCTGGCCCACCTCCCAAATGTCTTAAAAGATGTCAGGGGCACGCGCTCGTTACAATATAACAAACTCAAAGGATGTTTCATCCCCGAAACTTGCGCCAACTAGGGTGTGGGAAAAGACGTCCGAATAACCATAACAAACTCAAAGAGGTCCGAAGCCGGTCTGAAAAGATGTACCCGCGAAAAGCTCCGGGTACCGCTCACGCATTACCGCCTCAGGCTCCCAGGTAGCCTCCTCGTACCGCTTGGTCCTCCACAAGACCTTTACCAGGGGTACTTGCTTTCGTCTCAACCGTCAGATGGCTCGGTCTAGGATCTACACTGGCTGCTCGGGGTAGGTCAGGTCGTCGCTCACCTCGACGCTCTCACGGCTCAGTACGTGACTGGAATCGGCTACGTACTTCCTGAGGTTGGACACGTGGAACACGTCGGGCACACCAGAAAGCTGCGGGGAAAAGGCAAGTCTGTAAGCAACGGGTCCAACCCGCTCCAGGACCTCAAAGGGCCCCACGAACCTCGGCGTGAGCTTCCCTCTCACCCCAAACCGCTATAAGCCCTTCATGGGCGAAACACGAAGGAAGACGTGGTCCCCAACCTCGAACTGCACCTTTCTGCGTCTGCGATCCGCGTAGCTCTTCTGTCTGCTCTTGACAGTGCGGAGTCGTCTGTGGATCTGCTCAACTACCTCCTGACTCTACCGGATCAACCTGGGGCCAACCTCCCACTTGGTCCCCACCTCAACCCAACTCAAGGGTGCCGTACACTTCCGTCCGTACAGAGCCTCGTAGGGAGCCATGCCGATGCTCGAGTGATAACTGTTGTTGCATGCAAACTCCGCCAGGGGCAGGTGCTCCTCCCAAGAGCCCCTCCAGTCCAGTACACAGGCACGCAAAAGGTCCTCAAGTGTCTGTATCATGCGCTCAGACTATCCGTCCGTCTGGGGGTGGTAAGCCGTGCTAAACCTCAACCTCGTCCCCAAGGCCTGCTGAAACTCAGCCCAAAACTAGGACGTAAAGCGGGTATCCCGGTCGGATACGATCTGCCGTGGAACTTCGTGTAGTCACACCACATCACGGATACACCTCTCTGCCAACTGTGCTGGTCCCAAAGTGACTCAGATCGGCAAGAATCGCGCCGTCTTCGTCAATCTATCCACTATTACCCAGACTGCGTCGTGTCCCCGCTGGGTAATAGGTAAGCCCACCACCAAGTCCATGGTGATGCTCTCCCACTTCCACTTTGGCACTGGAAGCGGCTGAAGCGGCCCTGCAGGCCTCTGATGCTCGGCTTTCACCTCCTGGCACACTAAGCACTACTGCACGAAATCACCCACATCCCGCTTCATCCCTCTCCCCCAAAACTCGCATCTCAAGTCATGGTACATTTTTGTGTTTCCGGGATGTATGGTGAATCTCGAACCGTGTGCCTCAGTCAGGAGCTCTCTCAACAGCTCCTCGTCTCTGGGAACGCACAACCATCCCCTCAAGCGTAATACCTGGTCTGTGAAAGAGAAGTCCCTTGGGTCCCCTGATAGTACTCTGTCGCGCAAAGACTGCAAGTACGGATCAGCCATCTGTCCTGTGATGATACGGTCTATCAGCTCTGGCCTGGTCTGCCGTGTCACCGTCACTGCCCCACAGTACCCTCGTAACTCTAGAGGTCGCCAACTTCCCACCTCCTCCAAAAGGCTCCAACTCTGTAACTGTAGACTGGCCAAGCGTGCAGGCGCCTTACAGCTCAAGGCATCAGCCACCACATTGGCCTTTCTCGGGTGGTAGGAGATGCTGCAATCGTAGTCGTTCAGGAGCTCCAACCAACGTCTCTATCTCATGTTGAGCTCCTTCTGGTCAAAAAGATATCTGAGGCTCTTGTGATCTGTAAAAATCTCGAAGGTCTCACCGTACAAGTAGTGCCTCCAGGTCTTCAGCGCGAAGACAACAGCTGCCAACTCTAGGTTGTGTGTAGGGTAGGTATGCTCATGGGGCTTCAGTTGTCGCGAAGCGTAAGCGACAACATGACCCCTCTGCATGAGCACACCTCCTAGCCCCTGCAAGGAAGCGTCCGTGTACACAACGAACCATACCCATCCCCCGATGTCTACCAAGGGCTTCCTCTCAAAATAGTCTACCAAGGCGTGGTAAGCGGACAGCCAATCCATCCCCAGAATCACACCAAAGTCCTCCATCTGTATCATAATCAGGTCAGCTGGTAGGCTATGTCCCCCGATGCTGACCTCGCAACCCGTGTACACCTCCTCAGCTACAAACAGCTGACCACTCGGACCTCGGATTACGAACGGATTCTCTAACAGTGTATAATCCTGGTCCAAACTAACTGCGAAACTGGCTGCGACAAACGAGTGCGTAGCGCCGGAATCGAAAAGCGTGTAAACGAGTCTGCCAGAAACTGAAACCATACCTGCTACCACGGATCCCGATGCTCTGACATCCCTATGTGTTAGGGCGTTGATACGCCCCTCAGCTCTAGGTGCGGATGAAGCAGCCACACTCTGCGTCGGACGGGTAGGTGCTGGCCGGTACCCTCCTCGCAACTGCTGTCCTCCTCCTCGTGCCTGGGAACCGCAGCCTCCTGCGCGCCCTCCAGTGCTCTGCACGGGAAGTATCCGCTGACCTACTGACCTAGATGGCCAGTCCCTCCTGACGTGGCCCGACTGGCCACACTGGTAGCAGAGGGGAACCCAACTCCCGCCCTCAGTGAGTCCCTGTTGTCGACTAGGCGGGGGTCCGGTGCTGGCGACTGGCCCCTGTCGAGGACCCCCAAAGGCCACTGACGGCTCTCCTGCGGACCCCACGTGTCTCCTCTAAGTCCTCCTAACGCGCCTAGTGTGGTGGCGAAAATCTCGTTCCACCACTAACTCCCCTATCATACGCTCGAAAGAGGGAGGGGATGGCGACGTGGGTGGAAGCTGAAATTCTTCTCGAACCACCTCTCGAATCAGTTGGACGAGGTCCGGAGACGGTATGCTTAGGAGAAGAGGAGGGGTAGTATGTACTCCAAGCCCGACACATCTATCCCTCGGGCCTCGACCTCGGCCGCGGCCCACCCTCCTAGCTCCACGACGAGGCATCTCCTACAATGGAGATGCGAAACAAAACGAAAAATGTCAAAACAGACGGTACCTAATGAAACTTCTAAGAGCTCATGTCAAGAGATATGTTGTGGTGGCTACTCTAGTTATAAACATGTGAATTGGTTTTTTTCCAGTCAATTGATTCACTTCTCGGGACGACCTTGCTGTGATACCATCTTGTAACGACCCGGTTCCTGAGTCCCTACGAGACACGAGAACCGGACCGACTCAACTAATCCCAAGACCTAGTCGTCCAACGAGGAAGTAACCAAAAGACAGTAAAATAAACCACATTCAGCATGAATAAAACTAACAGTAAGAAAGTACAGCAGTAAGGAAAGAAACTACTACAGTAGGTACCACCACAACAGTAGAACATCATTTATCATATAACAAGAACTGCAGGTAAAGAAAGTACAGCGGAAACAAAAACTACTCACTAGAACAGAAACAAAAGAGGTACAAAAGACTGTGGTAAACTCTACTGGACCCTACTCGGCCCAGCGTCCTCTGCAGCCGCCGACCCTGGCTGCTAAACACCTGGTCCTGAAAAAGGTAACGAGTGTAACACGTCAGCAAAACGCTGAGAAGAGTGGCAAACTAACTAAAGGCAACAGTAGAGTGTACAGTGGCTATTATGTTCTATTACTTCCTTTATTCATATTTTTCAATTTTCTCACTATTTCATTTATTTCTCAGATCCTTTACTTGATCTCGAATGTCCTCGTGGTAACGATCTTAATTGCAGTCTTTTCCAAAAGTAGAAGTAGCACGTGGTGCTCTCCTCGCCGGGATAGTCCCCCGTGGTGATCCTACCCTCAGTCAACCACCCCAAGGTCACTGACTGACGTAACGGTGACTACGGCACGCGCGATAAACGCACAAGTAGCTAGCCCGCACTGGCACGCGGTCAGTCGTTTCCGTTAACGGGTGTGCCCAAAGCACAGCAGGGAACCAGGGTAGAGCCCTCTCAGTAACAGGGGTCCAACCCCGCCACAGTAACCAAACCGGGGCCTTGCCCCTCCACAGTCCGCGCACCCTCGCCTGACTACCCTGGCTTGCCCTAGTGGGCCTAACAAGTCGGTGAAGGAGGCTAGCAGAACCCCGGGGCCCGTGGGGTAGCTAGTACTCTCCTAACACTAGTAGCTCTCCTCGGTACAACGTACACGAGGGCCAACAAGTCAGTACAGAGCGGCCAATCCTAACCTCGGGTCCCTGGGGTGGCTGGCCCCACTCTGCACTAAACAGGTACAGGTACTTCCCTTGGTACTGTGTACCCAAGAGACAGTACAAACTACATCTCAGTTCCATTCCTTTTTCTTTTCAGTTGTTCCACTCCTAATTCCCCGTAGGGTTCCAGCTCTTTATCTCAGAACATCATATGTTTCACTTTCCAGTTTCACGTTCTCACAATCCATGATCTCAATCATGTTTCTTTATTCATAACAGGTAGCTGTTAATTAAATTTACAGGCAGCTTTATATTCCTTTCCATTTTTCGAAGACTGCAGTATTATACATTCCACTAGTTTTTCCATCCTAGGGTTCATGCCACATCCTAGGATCTAGCATACAACTAGTTTTCCAGCCCTAGGATTCATGCAATGTCCTAGATTCTAGTTATGGTTCCATACTTTAACAGATTGTAATAATAAACTTAAGCCACTCTACCAGGTACAACGGGAGTAATGGGGGCGTGATCGGGAATCCCGCGTGCCTCCACAACTCTCAAGACTGCAACTGAATGAGGTCCTATCACAAGGATCAAACACAAGAATTGTCTCAAAATAGTGTATAGCTACAGTAGACGGGTGGAGGAATTAATTCTGAAAAGAGCACAACTCAAATCGCGGAAAACGGAGCCCGAACGGGCCCTAAACGGGTCGAAAAAGATGATACTGTGCACAATCAGACGTCAGGAACTTCTTCCAGGCGTCTGAAACTGTGGATCGGAGAATTACCTATTCAGCGTGGTTTCCCAGACGTCCAGAAGTCTGCGGGGACGTCTGTCCTAGTTCCTAGATGTTCGATGGTCACCTCGGACGTCTGGAGGTCACTCCCGCCGTCTGGTACAACTTCCAGACGTCTGATTCGCAAAGGATGGCGAATCAGCAAACCTGCGCACAGCCAACTGCCTCCCTCAGTACGGTCAGTCGACAGGAAGGAAGAAGAAAGCGGAATACACACCTTTCAGACGTCTGTATGACCTACCAGACGTCGTCCTCGCCGTCTGCCTATCAACCCAGACGTCTGATTCTGGAAATTTTTCCAGAATCAGGGCGCTACTCGGCCTCCACTCGCGACGCCGCCCGCGTCGTACCTCGCGTGCTTGCTGCTCAGACTGCAGCAGGTCCCTCTCCGCGTCGTTCCGCGCCCCCTGCGCCCTCCGCCGCCAGCCAAGCCGCTCCGGCGAGCTCGCCCTCACGGCAGAGCTCCACTCTCGCACGCCGCACCTCCTCCGCGCTCACTGCGGCGGCCGCTGCTGCCCTCGTGCTTGCGCTCACACTCTGGCTGAAGGAGAAGGGAAAGGAGACGGTGGTGACGGAGTGAGGGGAGGCGTGCCCTTTTAAGGCCACGCGAGGAGGAGGGAGAGACGCGGCAGAGCGTCTGCAGCCGCAGAGAATATCGGATATTCGCGGGCCTGCGCGCTGAGGCACGCAGACGGAGACTCGTGCCAGAATAACTGATTTCCAGAAGTCTGGAAACGATCCCAGACGTTTGGTCAGACGTCTGGCCCACCTCCCAGACGTCTTAAAAGACGTCCGGGGCACGCGCTCATTACAATCTATGATATGGATCAAGTTGATTCTTTTCTATATGGCTCTTATGGAGTTTTTGCGAAGGAATCACTTGAAAGATGTGTTGATTATGGAGTTCTGAAATAAGCTCATCGGGGGTCCAGAATCCAATAGAGGTGAATCTAATTAGCATATCCCATATGTATGGTTCCTCTCGTGCTATATGGTCTAACGGATCGATATCCAATGAGTCATCTTAATTCTTTTCTGCTGATTACAAGATCATCTCCTCAAGAAATGACTCAAAGATTGGGTCTTCCAATGAATCCTTAATATGGTTTTCATCCCAATCAAAAGTGAATGTTTGGACAGTGCCTTTTGGATCATCTATCTTAGATTCTGTAAAGGATTGATACTCTGGGTGGAGGTCACTCTTAATATCTGCTAAGCCCAATTCCTGGAGATCCTCAAAACAACAAAAAGTCTCCAAATTCATGGAATAAAAATCTAAACCCACTGTGTCATCATGTTCCCCAACATCACTTGGTATGTCCTCAAGATCCAAGGTGAAGGCCTCCACTGCTCTCATGTCATTTGAATTATGCTTGGTTAAATCAGGATCATCCATTATGTGAAAATTTTCCAATTCTAGTTCTAGGTTTTCTACTAATGATATGGTCATGAGGTCTTGAATAAAACCTAGTTGTTCTGCTGAGTATTTTCCTTTTCCATTAGCTGCCTCGAAAGTATTGATCTCAGTTCGTTCATCTCCAAAGGCAATTATTATGTGCCATGATTCACAATTGATTATGGCTCCTGCAGTAGTCAAGAATGGTCTCCCCAAAATCAAAGGCATATCTTGTACCTGTTGCGGCGTCTCCACGTCAACAACTAGGAAATCGGCCAGGTAGCTGAAATCCTTGACTATAAGTACCACATCCTCTACCAACCCAATCGGGGTGATTACGATTCAATAAGCTAATTACAGAGTAACATCAACGGGTTTTACCTGTCCAATCCATAGTTTTTCAAATAGGGCAGTTGGGATTAGATTGACTAAAGCACCAAGATCTAGTACAACTCGCTTGAGATTTGTACCACCGATCTTGCAGGGGATCAGCGGGGTGCCTGGATCAGATTTCTTAGGGGGTAGACTATTTTCGATTATGGCACTCACACATTCATATAGTACTACCTTCCCTTGTGATGGGTCATCCACCACTTTTTTGGATAAGTCAGGTGAGGTGGGATTGAGACTGTGGATATCAAGTAATGGAATAGTGACTTGTGCAATCCTCAACAGTCCCGTTACATAAGTTTCCGACAGTCCTCTACTATGGAGGTGGGATGAGAGCTAGAATAGGGGAATGGATTGGATATCTTTGGGGATGGGTTTTGATGACTCTACAATGTTCAGTGTTAATATTATCAATTAGGGTCAATTTCGAGAGTACTTGTGTGATAATGTCAGATTATAGTGGGTTCGGGAGCATTGCATGCTTTCTACATTATTTCATGTTAAAGATTGCTTAGAATCAATGTTTAATGACCATGTGCACAAGTCCATATTGAAACAGGTCTCAAATGAGCGATCGAACCATTTGGATGGATCCGAATCGATGAATGGAGCCCAACAGACTCAAAATCATCCCAAATTGACCTCCGTCGCTCCCACAATAATCTCGAGAAGATCAATGGCCTGGGGGCAATGCAACATCTTTATGAACTTCGGACAAAAAATTTGACCATACAGATGGATTAGGAGCGACGATCGTAGTCCAGCAATGTAGAAATCATCTCGATCTATGCACCGTAGAATCCTTTACAACAGAAAAGATGATGGACGACCCAGATGGTGACATGTGCCGCCATCTAGGCCACCCAACACTGGCCCTTCATCACCGCATCATCCATGCCCTCTACTCTCAGCCGTTGGATCTTGATCCAATGACTGAGAAGCCACCTCCATCGCATGTTTAAGGCAACTACAACTCCTCCGTGCAAGATACACCATTGGATCAGCATCCAATGGTCACCACTGCTCCAGCACCTCAACATCTTCACAATTATCCACAAAGATGGCTCATTGGTCATGCCTCCGGCCCGCATACACCAGGTGAGGGATCGAATCCCACTTCGCCCCCATAGCATGCCAATTGAAATTAGACCATTCGATCTGGCACGATGAGCGCCATCCAACCACTCGATTCACATGCTCATGATCATGCGCTAAAGCACGTCCCATCTGACACACGCGGGGCACAACTTGAGGCACGGGTAAGGTTTGAATCCAATCATTCGATCTTTGATCGGATGGCTTAAATGATCCTCGCACTATGCACATGGAGGGCAATTGTGTGCACGATGGCGCAAGGACGAGGGGAAGGACGACAGATGCGACGGGTCTTTAGAACATTTTTAATGTCGCTATTGACCCAGTGACGAATTTAAGCCCTCTCCTCAACAATAAAGAGGGACCTATCCCTCCAACTTGCACCAAACTTACACCCTAGAGCTACCACCACCTTCTAGGGCTCCAACCAAGGTCTTGAAGCCGTCAACAGAAGCTCCTCCACCGCCGTGGCTGCCTCGATGCAGTCTTCTTCCTTTTCTTAGCTTTATTTTATGTGATAGTGTAGTACATGTTTTTCATTTGAAGCATTCATCTATATTTGGTTCATCATAACATTTGATAATTAATATAATACATCTTTGATATATTATCCGCATCATGATTCTCTAACCCTATACCCCATTCTCTCTCTCTCTATATCTCTCTTTCTCATTCTCTCCTTTTTGAAAGCAAATCAAAAGCGATATTTTTGTGACACGAAAGCAATTAGTGGATTCAGTACGTCGCCTCCCTTTGTTTGACACTCGAACTCACATCCGATTATTTTTCTATGTAAAATTGACGTCGTAAAATGCGCTACAATGAATGTTTTTAACCAAATGCGTCAGCGGACGTCAGTTTTTGGTGCTGTTGTCGGGGAGGCAAAGGATTTGTTATTCACTTTCATTTTCTTGGTCATTATTTATACTTATGTCATCTAACTTTCTTTTCTCTCTCTTCTTGTGGCTGCAAGAACCATGTTCATCGGCAACGGGAGTAGAACGAGTCGGGTTGGATCAAAAGGAAGCGCAAGAAGAAGATCGCCATCAACCTGAAGGCTTGCTCTTCTCTTCCCATGATCCAAAGGTAACTACCCATCCTTGGACAAAGAAAAATGGTGGTGTTATGAAAAAAAACCCTCCTTTGTTTGTCGAAGAAAAACACCACCACTAAGTTTTCAACCTATTAATTTTGCAAGGTCATTTTCTGCACTCAAATTGAGGACACAATTCAAGGATTCTAGACACCTCCAAAAATTTTGAGAAAAATTTCAGAGGTTCTCCTTCTAGTTGGTGAACTCCCCTTCAAACTTTAAAGCTAAATTCACTGTCGTTTGGCCGTGAGAAATTTTCTACTGGAAGTGCGCAAGGCTATCTTAGGTTCTAGAGATCTGTAGGGTGTTCTTTCTACTGCGAACTCTGCATAGCTCAGATTTGTGAGAAATTTATATTTCTCGAAATATCTTGAAATGATATACACTTCAACTGAAGAATACTTTTGCATTTAAAATTGATTAGTGCTTGTTCTGATCAACACAATAAACTTGTGCACTGATCACGAAGTTCTGGACAGATTGAAACCCACTTGGAAAAACATGAATTTAGGTAATCCGCTGTCCTCAAAAATTTTTGAAATTAATTTTTTTGAAAAGCTCACTTGATTTCAATCAGGATAGAGTCAGTGATTGTTTTTATTGGACCCTTCTTTACAAAATCTTAAAGAGGATTCATTGAATAGAAGCTGCACACCGTAAGATCTTCCACACTAGGGAGTTTTTGATTTTATAGACACACAAAAAGATTTAGAGAAAATTAGTCTTCACCAATCGTGTGCCCATATATTTGTGTCGTGTTTGAAGGTGTAAACAAGTGAAAACTTTAAAAGCCATTAAAGCAAGATTTAAATTCTAAAAATCACACATCTCAATCTTGCTTGCATAGGCACACTTGTTTTGGCATTGGGTCCTTACACCCAATTAAGCACACTATTTCCATTGGAATTTTAAGGCCATTAACCCCCCTAACATCCTTCACTTAATCCTTTAACACAAACACTAACCTAGCCCAAAAAATTAAGTAGACGTTGGCCCTAGGACTCATTGAGTTTGTTTCAGGGTAATTTCCTGAATGCATAGTGAATTAGTGACATTTGCTGGCTCCAAAAGGTGCTGAGTTGGGAGGTTGTTAATGTAGGAAATTGATGTTTTAAATACTTCATCAAAGTATAAGTCAAATCGCATGAGAACAAATACAATATATACTCGAACTTAAAGTCCTAGGTCGAACGTAGGGAGCAATCAATTGCAATTTAATCTCACCAAACACAATTTAATTAGAAATGTAAGAATTATAACCAAAACTTCTTTGATAACAACTCAAGGTGATATATAGATAAAACCAAGTAGCAATGTTGAAAAAGATTGGGTTAAAATGGTGATTTGAATAACTAATCAACCCTTTCAATGTTAAGCTCAAATATCTCAGCAGTAATTATCAACCAATATTCCACGTCAACTAGATGAAATAACCCAACAGAACTAAGTCACTAGTAGATATCAGATGAATACGCAAGGCCTTTGGACGCCTAAAGTGCTCAAGGTATCGGATCAATAGAAAGTCAGAGACCTCTTCTTCTTTCCTTCTTCATGCCTCAAGGGAGAGAGCACAACAACACAGGGTCAAAGGTCCCTCAGGATTAGCTAAATAGTGGAGAGAAAAACCCCCCATCCTGTTTCTTTCCTCTTCTCTCTCTATTAGAAACCCAAAAGGATCCAGGTAATCGAACTCACGACTAGACCCGCATGGCATGAGCACAGGTGAGGCCACGTGCATTGGAGCATGCGTAAGGGACCTCACCCTGATGCTCTCGGAGGTGATAAGCCCAAGTGACAAGATCAATATATGCGTGCATGTTGGTTTCTCTCCCATCGATGTGGGACTATCAAGTCCATTCTTTGCACGAAGGAAGCAGGATGACCTCCTTCAATTGGAGCAACAGACGCAATCATGGTCTTAAATTGAGCACCTGAAATGCTTTAGGACTCGGGTCTGCTTCGATCGAAAGCTGTAGTGGAATGATTTGAAGCATGGAGGTGCAAGAACAAGATGGAGAAGACAGCGACGACGATGATCGTTCGGTGAGGCATTTGAAACAAAAGATATAGGCGCTAAGCCCTAATTAGAATGCTCAATAGCTTCGCTATGGGATAGTGAACTCAGTGGTGGCATGTGGAAGGTGTATGGTGGCCAGTAGATGATTATCGATGACAGAGAAGGAGCTGTGGAGGTGGGTTGGCCGGTGGGGTGATGGAGGGGGTGAATGATGCATGCTTTTCACTCAACTTACTAATTAAGTTAATTTCACTTAATTATGAGTAGAAGTAACTTAAGTTAACTCGAATTTGTGTTGGTTGTGCAGTATAGGGTCGAATTAACCAAACATTTTAGAAATTTTTACTCGTTGAGTCCAGGTCGTTCACTAGAAGGTATAATAATTTCTACATTCACCAATTTTCTTGTATTTCTTATAAGTTTAGGAGGTATAACTAGGATGATTTTTACAACATGAATTTTGCCAAAAATATTTAAACTATAAAGAATATACAAAATTCCATATTAAAAACATATTTACTTAAATGATGTACTTTATTAACAAGTAAATATGTTAGCTTTCTATTTTATTTCAAAGCAATTAAGGCAATAAAAGTTGTTCTATTAAAACATGCCTTTTTACAATTAAGAACAAAAAGTAATTAAAATGATGCAAGAGAAATAATTCTTCATTTAGTTTCTTCAGCCTCTCTCTTCTTCTCTCTTTCTTATATTTTCTTCTCTCTCGAGAGCTCCTGTCTTACCTCTCCTTCTATTCCTGCCTTCTTCTCTTCTTGTCTCTTATTCTCTTTCCCTTAGCCTTCTCCTGCCTTCTTCTCTTCCCTTAGTGCCTGTTCTCTTAGTTCCTTCCATGCCTGTTCTTCTTCATTTCCTTAGCCTTGAACACTTAGCTTAACAACCATCAGCTTCTCTTTCAATTCCCTTAGACTTTCAATTGAACTGGATTTTTTTTTTACTTTTTAAGAAAAAATTATTTTATTTGTGCTAAGGACCTTTCGAGGATACACAGCACCCTAAGACTAGGGTTGGACCAGACCCTACTCAGTCCTTGCCTAATGTCAATTACATTCGTTTTTAGTTCATTTCATATCAATTCATAGTCTCGAGCCAATTCGGCTCAACCCAGCCCCCCAGGCCTCTCGCCCTCCCAAGGCACATTCGCTCACGCCCACAATGGTGCACACCCACAAGCACACAAGCCCACACACACACATGCACATAATCAGATCAGAACGATAATCGGTGCGCCACGCACTGACGATTGGTAAGCCCATGTAACAAAATCTTTTTATCCCCATGCACGCGCTCAGAATCTGACGATGTGGAACTCTCTAACCCCTTCCAGACCCAACTTCAAATGATCATAACTTTCTTCCCAGAGCTCCAAATTGAGTGATTTAAAGTTTGTTAGAAAGCTCTAAGCTTGATCTGCACAATTGCAGGGTCAATTTAAGGTTTTGAAGATGTTTCCCTCTTCAATTTGAAATATAAAATCAGGGGGTCCTACGGGTTATTTATCGCCTGAAAATGAAATTAACATCCACAGAGTCCTCAGATGGGCTTTTCTCTCTTATTTAAAGGTCTATACAGGTTATACAAGTGATTCCGCCTTTGTTAGAGTAAGTTTTAATCTCTCAAGACCTTCAGATAGTGTACGAAAGGTTGAAGCTTCTCTGAAAGCTTCTGAAATCAAAATTTTCAGACTGAAATGGATGAACAAACACAAAGAAACATCTCTGATTGATTTAAACTAATTCTAAGGGTTGTAATTAACCGAGCTAGGTAGGATTTAAATTCATATTTCATCAAAATGCTTCCCCTGTTAGTTTGGGTTCGAAAGTAACCCAAACTGACAGGAACTAAAATCCTATCAAAACACATGTTTGAGCTCAGTCAAATCTCTCTAAAACAATCCAACAAAAACTCAAAATCTATTTAAGCCTCACAATTCCTCAGATTGAGCTCAGATTCAAAGTATCAAACTCATGTTGATTGTGGAGGCACAAAAGTTGACTTTCTGTTAAAATCTTCTCCACGGGAAATCAAACCCTCGAATAAAGTCTTCTCAACCTCTAGAACTTATTCATATCTTTAGATAGGTGTTCTGACCTTGATTTCTAGGGTTTCAAGCTCGCCGCTTGATGTTCAAAAAGTGTTTGTTCATCAGAGGAAATCAGAGGTTGCTATAGTGGAATGTGGTCATGAACAACTTCAGTGCATCGCACTGAAGCTTCTAGGTTCCTTAAACTCAACTTAAACCTAACTAATAGACTTCTCCAATTCCGTCGGAGTTGGAGAAGATGAACTTCAATCTTCGGCTCCAGATACTAAATCTTCAAACAAATATGCTCACGACAATCAGTGATCAGATTTGAATCATTCTAGAGCTTCTCAACAAGTTTCAGAGGCTGAAGTACAAAAATGGCTCGCTGGTGAGTCTAGAAAATATGTAAAGTGTGTACAGATTGATTAAACTTACCATTTTTTGATTTAGAAAGGATCTTGAGGTTGCAAGGAACCTTAGTATCACATTTAATTCTTCATTATTTCTTTAAATGTAAGATTTTACAGTGAAATCGTTTCTTTAAAAATTTGATTTGAAATAAGCTCAGGACTTATTTAACCACTCGATTGTGAGGTTAAAACAAGTCAACAAGTGTTTATATTCAAATATATATATATATATTTAATTTAGGATTTGAACTGCTCCTGAGTTGCCATTGACAGCAAGCTCAGGAGCTTAATTAAGATTTTGGCATTTAATTTATTTATGGTATTTATAGGTATTATAGTGTCGATTAGGGTCCATAAGTGGTGGGTAGATGATGAAAGACCCTATGGTGGTGGAATTAACTCGAGTACTGTCACCATGGACTGTGACAGCAGTCAGTGAAGGTGAAATGTGAATTAGGCGATTAGGTGATTCAATTAGGTGTTTAAGTGAATTAGAAATGGTTATGGAAGATAAAGGAAGGTGGACAGCGATTTCAAAAGATGAAATTAAGTCTCTGGTGAGCTCAAGGAGTTTGCCGGAGTCAGAGAAGATGAACATTGAAATTCTAAAATTACATCTAATCTAACTACCTACCTACCTGACTAAGCTAGCCTACTCCTACTCCTACTCCTAATCTACTATTACTTGGATGAAGGGGTCAATAGGGTTCCACCGAAGTCTCATGGTTGACGACGAAATCAGAGGGTGGAAGAAAGATCTCCGGTGGGTAGATTTGAGGTGAAGCAGAGGATTCCTTTGGTCGGTGCCTATGTCAGAGCATGGAAGACCATGGTGGATCTCCTCGGCTAATCAAGAAGGATGGAAGCAGTCGGAAATTGAAATGGAAAGTCGTCAGAGTTTTGGACGAATCGCCTATTGGGTCGGTTGCAGTGTTAGAAGAGGGAAGGGAGCCAACTTGAGTAAAATCTGAGGGGTGACGAGGTATTTACAGCAGTTGGCAACGAAGAGAATGGCAGGATCTGGCCGATGAAGGAGCTTGAGGAGCTTAATCTCCGTCGTTGTCTCCGACGACGGTGAGGTTATCTCCCACTGAAAAATAGGATTTTCGGTTAATCCAGACTAGAGGAAGAAGTGGAGGTGGTGAGCGCAAGCTACAAGAGCTTGGACAAAGAAGGTTGATGTAGGAAGGGAGGTGATCATGCGGTGGCGTGACTCTCTGCCACTAGCCATTCATTTGGCTGAAGAAGAAGATGAAGAGGGACTTATATGTAATAAATATTAAGGACCAATGTGAGAAATAAGGACCCGATTGTAATGAAAAGTAAGGACCAAAATGTAAACCCATGTCTTGAAGATTTTTTTTTAACTTAGATCTTTTTCAACTTTTTATATATGTTAGTAAATAAGGTAAAAATTATGTTTGCACCCTGAATATACATTTTTGACCTTTTTAGGTTAATTTATTGGATTAAGTAAAATCAATTAAGTTGTTATATACTTAGGTATACATTATGTTTAAGTACTTATCTTATTAACTAAGGGAATGATTAATAGGATTTCGAGTCCAATTATTAATTAAATTGTTAATAATGTTAATTGAATGATAAAATGCCATTTTTAACTTATTTTACTATCCTTTATTAAATATCCCTTATTTTGTAATTAACCCTCATATATTCATAACCTTAGCTTACTAGTTAATTAGGGGTAATTAGAGATCATGATGAGTGTCCCATCAGTGAACACCGTAATTGATCGAGGGATTTTGTTGTGGAGGTTGAGGGGGAGCTAATGGAGTTGGTGGAATACAGTTTTGTGTGGTGGAGCGAGCTAGAGACGTTGCTAGAGATTCATCGGAGTGGAAGAAGGTGAGGGTGTCAAGGTGTGTTGCGTGGTTGATTAGGAGTGTATATGAGGGAAAAATGATGTAGAGGGAGAACGGAAGAGAAAGAGAGTCTTAGAAAAGTGGGAGAAGTCTGGAGAGCTCTGATCGTGGCTTGACCGGAGTAGGTGAAGGTGATGGGGATGACGAGGCAGCAACGGCGAATGTGGTAGAGACATGCCCTCTCTTTGACCTGAGAGGATCGCGAGGAAGAGAGAGTGAACTTAGGCCGTCCAATTTGACGGTTGGACGGCTAGAGGAGGACGATCCAAGGAGGTCACCAGAGCAGAGGTTTCGGTGGCCGGAGGAGAAATTAGGGTGATTTGGGTAGCCAAAACTTTCAAGGGGAAAAGGTTATGCATGCTGGCTGTTTATAGAGCTTCAGGGGAAGCTTTAGATCAAGAAGAAAGGATTCCATGGCTTGGGCTTGAAGTAAAGGAACCCATGCTTCTCATGCGTTCTAATAAACCCAGTTTATCATCATTCTTATGCATTAAAACAAACCTAGCTCTTAGGATTTTGCTTCGCAAAAGGGTTTTTCGGTTGCATTTAGGCATTAATTAGGTTAGGCATGCATTGCACTTTTTATTGTCTTTTTAATGTGTTTTTCTGAGTGTTAGGGATATACAAGTTGCCAGATCCTTAGAACCCTAGCACTCAGGAAGGCAATTGGTGAAGGAGGAGCTCTCACAAGCTGGAACTCAACTTGGTCCAACTCACCAAAGCTGGAATTCATCTCACCTAAACTAGGATTAGCTCATCCTAGCTCCATTAAGCTTATCTCAGCTAAGTGGCAGCTTAAGAGAGCTCATCTTAGCTCACCCTAGCTCAGGTCAGCTTAGATCCAGCTCAGCTTAGCTAAGTCTAGCTCATCTTGACTCCCATTAGTCCACATGGAGCTCTAGCTAGCTCAACTGAGTTGACTGGAGTTCACCCTAGCTCTGGTCTTGCTACATCCAACTCCACTCAACTCCAGCCAGCTGAAGATGACTTTATTTCAGCTCGGGGTGGTCAAGTCCAACTCCCAATGATTCAGTTTAGCTCAACTCAGTTAAGCAAAGGTACCTTAGCTACCCCAACCAGCTTGATCCTCCCTGGGAGCAACAAAATCAGCTCACCTTATCTCATTATGGTAGAAGCCAGCTCACTTTAGCTTGGCTTAGCAGCTAGCAAAGAATTAGTAAGCCAAGCTAGCTAAAGTAGCTGCATGCCATTCTTTTCAGCAGCTGTCAGCTTCAGTTCAATCTCCAGACTTCTCCTCCTCAGCTCCTCTCCTCAAACCCTAGCTCCCATTGCCTACTTCTCTACTCCATAGCTAGGAACGACCAGGGGTGGTCATACTAGAGGGGGACTTCGTAATCAAGCCGGTGGTTCTGAACCTGATTAAACACTTCCATGGCCTTCCTAGGGAAGAAGAGCTAAGTCTTCTTGCCCAAGCAACCCATTCTCGAAATGTGCAAGAAGACCTTTGGCTGATGAGGCTATTTCAATTATCTCTAAAATATAAGGCTGCTTACTAGTTCAGGACCATTGGCCGACCCATCACAACTTGGCCTCAGCTCAAGAGCGACTTCTTCAAGAAAATCTTTCCCATAGGTCGTACTAATTCCCTGCAAAGATCTATTACGACCTTTCAACAGAAATCTAGTGAGACTTTTCATGATTCTTGGGAAAGATTTCATGATCTACCAAGAGGTTGTCCGCACCACGAGATTCCTTTATGGGTCCTCGTGCAAATCTTCTATCATGGATTAGAAGATCAAATCCGACATTTCGTTGACACCTCGTGTGGCGACAACTTCTTAAACAAGGATGTTTAGAGTGCCTATGACCATTTCGAAGAAATGAATGAAAACTCATTTAATCAAGCTTCCATGAACACATTTTGCAGAACCCCAAACCTGCAATTCAGTATTTATGAAGTAGGCACCCAAGCTATCCATGTCACCCAAGACGATCTTCAAATGGTCTCCCAAAACCTCAACCAGATGCACATTAATCAAAACAAGATTGAGGAAAGACTTGCCACATCAACCCAGCTCCACACAGTCCACATCTAGCCCAACCTAACTTTCCACAAAGAGAAAATTTGCACAATCTCAACACTACTCCTGCTGATTATTACCAGTATTCTGAGGTTGCCCATGATTCAATGGGGAATTATAACTATCCAGATCTTAACCCCACTCAAAATATTTCTGCCATCCAGGAGCTATTTAAAATTTCTTGCAATTGGAGGAACTACCCAAACTACTCCTAGAATAATCAGGTTCCTCCCCAACCAAATCAGTTTAATGGGTATGGATCCAATTCAACCTTTCATCCTGGGCCATCCCAACAAGACATCAATTCCCAAATGATAAGAACCATGCAGACCATGCAGACAAAGATGATGGAAGTAACCTGCACCATCACAAATCTGAATAATCATATCGGGGTTACTCCCACTCAAAGGCTTGCAAGACATCTTCCCTCCCAACCCATGCCAACCTTAATCACCAAAGGAACCAATACCCAGGCAGAAATCCACACTACTCGAATCAGCCTCCTACTAATCCACCACCTCTGCAACCTCCCAAGTTTCCACAACCACAGGCCCCCCACCTCCTCCAAATAATAATCCGACTGCACATGCAGTTACGTTGAGGAGTGGGAAAACCACCACTTATCCTAGGCCTTCACCAAAACCTGGTGACATCCCCATCCCTATGCACATTGACTCTCCACCTCCCCATCAGGAAGAAAAAGAAACACAAAAATCTCAAGACACAACTCCTATCGCTTTTCCACAAGCTCTCCACCCCACCACCAACAGAAAAAAAAATCTGAGCCCACCACAGAAGAACTCGTGGATCTATTTGGGCAAGTTCAAATCAATATTCCCCTTCTATATGCCGTCAAATATATTCCTACCTACGCCAAATTTTTGAAGGAGATCTGTACTCCTAAAAGGTAGGCCAAAAATCTAGGACAGGTACATCTTTTGGAGACAGTAAGCCCTGTCATACAGATCAAGCTGCCTCATAAGATGAAAGATCCAAGGGTGCCATTAATTTTAAAGATTATTGATGATACTATCTTTGATGATGCCCTCCTTGATCTTGGTGCCTCAGTTAATATCATTCCCATGATTTTATTTGAAGAGTTTCGGATCGATGAATTAAAACCCGTCGAGGTTACCTTGCAATTAGTTGACCGATCTACAATCAAACCTCGTGGAATTGTTGAGGATGTTATGGTCAAGGTATAGAATTGTGTGTTCCTAATAGCGTGGCTCTCTCAACTCAGTAATTAAGTTAATTTCACTTAATTAATAGTAGAAAAAGTCACTTAGGTTAACTCGAAATTGTGTCGATTGTGTAGTATAGGGTCGAATTAACCTAACATTTTAGAAATTTTTACTAGTTGAGTCTAGGTCATTTGCTGGGAGGTATAATTCATTCTAAATTCAGCAATTATCTTTTATTTTCTTTCCAAGTTTAGGAGGTATAATTAGGTTGGTTATAAAAGCATGAATTTTGTCAAATGATTTAAACTATAAAGAATATACAAAATTCCATATGAAAAACAAATTTACTTAAATGATGTACATTATTAACAAGTAAACATGTTAATTTTCTATTTTATTTCAAAGAAATTAAGGCAATAAGAATTGTTCTATTAAAATATGCCTTTTTACAACATTTAAGAACAAAAAGAAATGAAAATGATGCAAGAAAAAATAAATTTTCCTTCATTTTATCAGCCTCTCTTTTCTTCTTCTTCCTTTCTTTCTTTCTCTCTTTTCCTTTTATTCTCTATCTCAAGCTCCCTTTCTTACCTCTCTTCTGCTCCTGCCTTCTCCTTCTCTTCCCCTTAGCTTTCTTCTTCTTTCTTAGTTCCCTTAGTAGTGCCTATTCTCCTTTCTTTCCTTTGCTTTCTTAGCCTTCAGTTCAACACTTAGCATTTAACCATCGACTCTCCTTTTCCTTTGATCCTTCAGCTGAACTAGGTTTATTTACTTTTTAACCAAAAATTATTTTATTTGCGACGAGGTCCTTTCGAGGATACACAGTACCCTGAGGCCAGGGTGGGACCAGACCCTACTCGATCCTCGCCTGATTTCAATTAGGTTAGATTTCGGTCCATCTTCATTTGATTCATACTTTCGAGCTGATCTGGCTTAACCCAGCCTCCCAGGCCTTGCCCTCCTAGGGCACACTCACCCACGCCCACTCGGGTGCACACCCGCAGGCACACATGCCCACACACACACATACACATGCTCAAATAGGTTCGGAATGCTCAGATCGGTAACTGGTGCACCAAGTGCTCATGACTGAATGGCCTATGCAACAAATCACTTTTGTTCCCATGCACGTGCTAGGGAATTAATGATGTGGGACTATGTTCCCCCCTCCAGACCCAACTTCAACAGATCATAACACCCTACTCAAAGCTTCAAATCAAGTGATATAAAGTTTGTTGGAAAGCTCTAAGGTTACACTATAGGATTGCAGGGTCAATTTATGGTTTAGCGGATGTTTCCTCTTCAATTTGAAAGGTAAAATTAGGGGGTTCCTACGGGTTTTTAATTACCTAAAAATGGAAATTAATGTCACAGAGTCCTCACATGGACTTATGTTATCTTAACTAAATGTCTGAACAGTTAATACAAATGATTTCGTAGCTGCTAGAGTAAGATTTAAGCTCTCAAGACCTTTAGGAACAGCATAAAAGCTCCACACCTCTCTAAAAGTTTCGGAGATAGCAATTTCTATCTCTGATATGTGCAACAGACACTTAAGCGCATTGCTAAATGATTTAAGCAAGTTCTAAGGGTTATAACTGATTAATTTGGGCAAGATTTAAAATCAAAACTCGACAAAATGGCACTACTGTTAGTTTGGGTTCAAAAATAACCCAAACTGATAAAGTTCAAATTTTCACCAAAATACATGTCTGAGCTCACTTTATTCTTCTCTCTCATATCATTCAACAAGATCTCAGAATCCATTCTATCTCGTCAATTCCTTAGCTCAAGCTCAGAACTCCATAATCAAACTCAATTTCACTGTGAAGGCACAAAAATTTGACTTTCTATTCGAAGCCTCTCCACTGGAAATTAAAACCTCAAATAGAGTTCTTTCAACAATAGGAATTTGATCAGCCTCTTTAATAGGTGTTCTAACTAATATTTCTAGGGTTACAGGCTTGCCTCCTGAGCTCCAAAAAGTGTTTGTTCGTCAGAGGAATCTAAGAGTAGTGATAGTGATTGGATCATAGAAATGAACCCAGGGATCAATAATGATGCTTCCCGACTTCTTAAACAGGACTAGAACCTATTTGTCACTGATCTCCAACTCTGTCGGAGTTGCAGGAGATGAAGAACTATCTACAACTCTAGTGGCTAAATCCTCAATTAAACATCTGCAAATTAATGAGTGATAGTTAAATCACTGATCTGGAGCTTCTCAACAAATTGTAAAGGCTGAAGCTCAACAATGGCTCGTCGAAGCTCGCCGGAGCTTCAGTGAGCCTAGAAAATATGTAAACTATGTACAAATTGCTTAAACTTGCCATTTTTAACTTAAAAAGATTCCTGAGGTTGCAAGGAACCTCAGAATCACATTTAATTTCTCATTATCTCTTTAAATGTAAGATTTGATAGTGAATTTATTTTGAATGAAGATTGAGTTGGTTGAGGCACGAGAATTGATCTCCCACTTAATTGAGTGGTTGAGACAAGTCAACAGATGTCTGTGATACTAAATATATATTTAATTGATGATTTGAACTACTCCTAAGCCGCCATTGACAGCGAGCTCAGGAGCTTAATTAGATTTGGGTGTTTAGGTTATACGTGATATTTATATGTATTATACTGTCGATTAGGGTTCTAAAGTGGTGAACAGATGATGGAGAACCCAGTGGAGGTGGAATTAGCAAGACTACTGTCGCCATGGACACTGACAGTAGTCAGTGGAAGTGAAAGATGAATTAGGCGATTAGGTGGTTCAATTAAATGATTAAGTGGATAAAAAATGATCGTGGGAGGTAAAGAAAGGTGAACAGTGATTTCAAAATATGAAATTAAGGCTCTGGAGAGCTCAAGGAGCTCGCCGGAGTTGAAGAAGATGATACTGAAATTCTAAAATTACTGTAATCTAACTACCTAAACTAACTAACTAAGCTAACCTACTCCTACTCCTACTCCTAATCTACTGTTACCTGGACAAAGGGGTTAATAGGGTTCCGGCAAAGTCTCATGGAGGATGACAAAATCAAAGGGTGAAAAGAAAGATCTCCAGCGGGCGGATTTGAGGTGAAGTAGAGGACTCCGTAGGTCAGCGCCTGTGTCAGAGATGCGGTTGACCACGACGGATCTCCTCAGCTGATAAAAATGAATGGAGGAAGTCGAAAAGTGAGATGGAAAGTCGCTGGAGTTGCAGACAAATAGCCTATTGGATCGGCTCAGTGTTAGAAGAGGGAAGGGAACCAACTTGAGTTAAATTGAAGGGGTGAGGGGGTATTTATAGTAGTTAGCGATGAAGAGAGTGGCAGGGTCTGGCCGAAGAAGGAGCTTGAGGAGCTTATCCTCCGGCATCATCTCCGACGACGATAGGGTTATCTCCCACAGGAAATTAGGATTTTCTATTAATCCAAATCGGTGGATCAAGAGGAGGTGGTGAGCGCAAGCTGCAAGGGCTTGGACAAAGAAGAGTGATGTCGGCAGGGTGGTAATCGTGCGGTGGCGTGACTCTCTGCCGCTAGCCGTCCATTTGCCTGAAGAAGAAGAAGAAGAAGGAAAGGGACTTTTATGTAGTGAATCCTAAGGACCTATGTGAGAAATAAGGACCCGATTGTAATAAGTTTTAAGGACCAAAATGTAAATCCAGGTTTTGAAGGTTTATTTTAAATTAGATCTTTTACAACTTTTTATGTATCTTAGTAAATAAGGTAAATATTATATTTTCACATTGAATTTACATTTTTGACCTTTTTAGGTTAATTTATTAGCTTAAGTAAAATTACTTAAGTTATTATATACTTAGGTTTACGTTAAGTTTAAGTTACTTAACCTATTAAATAAGGGAATGATTAATAGAATTTCGAGTCCAATTATCTAGATTATTAATAATTTTAATTGAATGATAGAATGCCATTTTAAACTTATTTTTAACATCCTTTACTAAATATCCCTTATTCTATAATTAACTCTTATATATTCATAACCTCAGCTAATTAACTAGGAAGGCTAGTTAATTAGGGGTAATTTGAGATCATGATGAGTGTCTCATCACTTCCCTGCAGACTTTCAGGTCCTTGACATTGAGGTACCAGAATCTTTATTGAATGCCCCTTTAATCTTTGCACGACCCTTTTTGGTCACTGCATAGGCAAATATCAATTGCCACACAGGCAAAATGGATATCATCTACGTAGGCCAAACTATCACTCTAGATACTTTCAAATCCTCTAAGAGATTCCATGATGATAACTTTTTGGAGGACTCAGATACTGAAATTTCAAATATGGTGGAGGAGACAATGTTGATAAATACCCTCACCGACCACAATATTTTTGAGGAATCAGATTCAGAATCAGTGGTCGGCAAAATCTATGATTTGGAGACTTGTCTTGACCAGAAATCTGTTCTTGATGATTCCCCTGTTCCTTTCCCTGACCCACCCACTCTTCCCTTACCCCACCTTTTCAAACTAACTTCACCTAATCCTCACCATCCCTCCCCCAACCCCTTTCCTCTCAACCTGCCACTAGACCTGCCCAAGTTTGGCATTCAACCTGATTTAAAACAAAGGCCAGATTTAGGCTACACTTATCATTTTCCATCCAACTTTGATCCCTATATTTCCTCTAATCAATTTTCTAGGGATCCATAAGAAGACACATTTTATGCGGCCATCCAAGTGTCCAACTTTTTACATGATTTTCGGTCTTCCATGCATACCTTCACGCCCGGCTAAATGGCATGAAAGATAGCACTAGATGGGAGGTAACCCATCATTTTTCATACCTTCCTTTTTCCTTTCTTTTTCCAGGTTTTGACCATCCTAAACCTGACCACCCTTCACTAAGGTGATCCCTTTTCCCTTCTGATGCATGAGGACATTGCATACCATAAGCATGGGCGGGTGTTTTTAAAATTTTGACGATCGATTTATGATTTTCAAAACCTAAATACTTGCATTTTTTTCTTGAGTCATTTTGTTTCTCTTGC
Source organism: Thalassia testudinum (assembly GCA_037157565.1). Lineage (NCBI taxonomy): Eukaryota > Viridiplantae > Streptophyta > Magnoliopsida > Alismatales > Hydrocharitaceae > Thalassia > Thalassia testudinum. Next base: position 73,598,145 of record JAZHRO010000003.1, on the reverse strand, counting down.
TTGCATACCCAAAAAAATAAAAATACTAAAAAAATTTTTGAGGAAAATTCTGAAATCAAGACTAAGGTTGACAACTCACTTTTGGTGTAATGGGATGTTATCTTTAACAAACTAGGGATGAGGATACAAATCTGATCATTAGAATTGCAAGGTCTATTTTTATGCTAGATCAGATATCCTTCTCTAAATTTCCACCTAAACTCATGATAGTTCAGGTGACTTGATCATCTTTTGAAATATGGAAAGTATCTAGCTTAGTTTCTAATTCAAAAACTTGCTTTTCTTGCAAAACTTCCTCTGTCAAATTTCATGCACAAGCAAACACCTAAAAAACAAGTAAAAATCAGAAAAACCCCTTGTTTGGACTTAGTAAAAGTACGAAGCAGATCATTGGTTTGAGTTCCCACTGCTAAGAAGGAGGAAAATGCCTCCATTGACGATGCGATGTCAACATGTTACCGCCTCAGCACTGCTCTATATCTATATTTCATATCATTAGATAGAGCATTAAAGTGCATTTTAGTTGCTTAAGTATCTTAGACGGTGCTCTACCTATAGTGTTAGAGCAAGGGCTTGAGTTTACCTGGAGCGTCCCTTTACACCGCATTGTGTTTTGGGGTTGTGAGGTCCTGGGTGGTGTCATGGACAGTGCTATCCTGAAGTACTGGCACCAGAGCCCCCTTGAGGATTGGTAACGGGAATGATGATCCCGACACATCAGTTGTAAGACTACGCTAGAAATAAGCATGGGGGACAAAAAAAAAAGTTTTAAACCCAAAACATAACCTTATAAATGTTGGCTTTTAACAAGCACATACACAAGGTTGTAAAGGTTATTGCAAGTTGTGAAGCTGATTCAAGAGCCAGAAAAAAATCCTAAAAATAGAAATTTCAAGTCATCTAAATTAACAAGGGGTTAATTTGTGAAATTTCTGGGGGATATATTGATCCCGTTTTGTCTAATTTTTGTATCGAAAAACAAATCTCGATGTTTATCTTTAACAAATCTCATATCTCCTATGTTTAAACCAACCAAGATCCCGTAATCTCTTTTTCCTCAAAAGTTAAAAAAATTAGATTTCCCAAAAAATTTCATTTTGTAAAAAAAAGATAAGCATGGGGGTGTGATAAATGCCAGTTTATCATCATTCTTATGCATTAAAACAAATCTAGCTCTTATGATATTGCTCTGCAAATGGGTTTTTGGGCTGCATTTAGGCATTAATTTGGTTAGGAATGCATTGCATTTTTATTGTCTTTTTAATGTATTTTTGTGAGTGTTAGGGATATACAGATTGCCAGATCCCTAGAACCACAAAACTCAGGAAGGCAACTAGTGAAGGAGAAGTTCTCAATAGGTAGAACTCAGCTTGATCCAGCTCACCATAGCTGGAATTCATCTCACCTGAACTAGGGCTAGCTCATCTTAGTGAATGGCAACTCAAGATAGCTCATCTTAGCTCACCCTAGCTCAAGTCAGCTCAGATCTAGCTCAACTTAGCTGAGTCTAGCTCATCTCAGCTCCCATTAGTCCACAGGGAGCTCTAGCTAGCTCAACTAAGTTGACTGGAGTTCACCCCAGCATTGGTCTAGCTACATCCAGCTCCACTCAACACTAACTAGTTGAAGATGACTTCATTTTAGCTCAGGAAGGTCAAGTCCAGCTCTCGGGGATTTAGTTTAGCTCAACTCAATTGAGCTAAGCTACCTTAGCTACCCCAACCAGCTTGATCCTCCCCGAGAACACCAGACCCAGCTCACCTCAACTCATTATGGTAGAAGGCAACTCACTTTAGCTTGGCTTAGCAGCTAGCAAAGAACTAGCAAGCTAAGCCAACTAGAGCAGCTCCATGCCATCCTCTTCAGCAACTGTCAGCTCCAGTTCAATCTCTAGACTTCTCCTCAACTCCTCTCCTCAAACCCTAGCTCCCATTGCCTACTCCTCTACTCCATAGCTAGTTAAGCTAGCTTAGCTTAGCTAGTACCCAGCTCCTTGGCCATCCTCCACCTTCAACTCAACCCTAGCTAGCTCCACCAACTAAGCTTACCTAGTCCACCAATGCTACCTAAACCTCTACTCTATTTGACACCAAGATAGGCACATATTAGCTCCTCAACTGCACCCAAAAGGCACCTTATTTTGGTGCCAAAATAAAATTCTAGAAGCCCTCCCTTTTGGCACCAAAACACACCCACATCATGTCCCTACACCTAACCCTACAACCTATCCTAGCCATCCACCTAACCCCCGTTCTAGAAGCCTTCATGGTGGCACCAAAACCAAGGCACCTCTCCATGGTTGGTGCAACCTTTAGGTGCCTCTCCACCACCATAACTGCCACCTTCACATCCCCCCACTTAGCGCTAACCATCCTCCACCATAAGATCTCCTAACCACCTCCTAAAAGCCATCCTAGCCCGACACTTCATCTCCACCATAACCACCACCTTCTACCTCTATAAAAACCCATCACCTACCACCAAGAAAAGATCATGTTCCCATTAGATAATTTCCACCTTCAACCTAGACCTACGGCCAAGAAGAAGGAGTAGAGAAGAAGATTAAGGGGGCACATCACCTGCCCCCTTGGTGCCTTCTTCTCCCCATTCCTTCCCTTTGTACCATGCTAAGAAGGAGGAGGATCTTCACCACCAAGAGGATGGCCAGGCAAGGAGAAGAAATGGTGGTGCAATCCACCCTTGAAGGAGATCATTAAAGGTGGTAGCTTCCACCATGGAGGACACCATCTTGGAAGAGCATAGCAAGGAAGGAGGAGGAGCCCTTTTCAAGCCTAGGAGCCACTAAGCTTGGTCCAAGGAGCTTCACCTCTTCACCATCTTCATCATCAGGAACTCTAGTTCTTATTTTATTTTTATACCTTGAGAGTTGTAGGACAAGCTTTCCTCTATTAGGGTTTTATGTAAAACATTTTGGTCCTAATTTTAAAGTTGCCTCAAATTTTTGTTGCACTTTTTATTGCATTACTTGCTTTATCTCTAGTGTAATTTCACGCACTTTTTCTAGTTAACCCAGGCCTCCATGCGCCTATGTTGAGCTTAGAAAGAGGTTATCTTTTGTCACTTAGATTTTAGCATTTTAGGTGTAGTTCTTTTCCCACCAACAACTCGTGTTTCCCTTTATTTCAAAACCCTAAAAACTATATATATGTATTTGAAAAGACCAAAAAGAAAGTTGAGATCGATTTTCCAAGCAAGGAATTTGATTTGCAAACACTTTGGCCTCCTTGAATGACCCAAGATACCGCACAATCTAGGTTATAAATTTGAGAGTTGATCAATTTTAAGCGCTACAGCGATGTATTTTTAAAAATCGCATAATTTTCGGGGTCACGTTTGTACGAGCAATCCATGGAGACTTGGGACTCCAAATTGATCCCAGATTGTTTACCTAGGTGTGAACATCAATCCCACCAATTTTGGTGGGATTTGATTCATTAGCATAGGATTTGAGTCAGTGAACGTTACTCGGAGGTTGGGCTTGACCACAATGGTGGCAGGGGCTTTTTTAAGAAGAAGATGAAGAACTTTGGGGGGTCTGTGTAATGAATTTAAAAGTTACGAGTATGTGTGTAAGAAAAAGAGTTAGACTGGACCAAAATGTAAACTTAGTTAAGATGATCTCTGATTGGGCCCAAATGTTGGTACAAACGTAATTTGGACCCGAGGAATCTGATGATGAAGTCAGATTTCAATTTTGAGCAGGCTTAACTGGGTAAATTACGTAGGAACTCAAATTAGGGCAACTACCTGTCCGAGACTATTTTAGGTCAAATTGGGTTCCAGTGGTTAAATGAAGCGTACAAAACCTTAGGGAATATTTCTCTATGATTTTTAGAAGGTTTAGGTGAATTTTATCCTGACCAGAACCTCAGTTAAATATGTGGGTCAGTTTTTAGGTTTCCAGATGTCCATTAATTATTAAATCGCGTGAAAACTTGTTTTGTTCTGTATGGACCAACTTATTACACATTAACGACCATATGACCTTTAGTAAACCCCTGAAAGACCCTATAGTTATTCTGTATTTTTGGAATGGAGGTAATTTTACAGAAATAACTTTGTATTCATCCTTTCCCCTCAAGACAGAACATCAAGCATTTAGGACCCTCTCATGGATATTTGGGAGCTTGTATTACCTTTTTAAGACCAAAACTGGCTAGTTAAGGCTTATGATGGTGTTCCCATCATGCACCCATTCCTAGCTTTTGCAAGTCCCTTAGCAAAACCTTATGGATCAAACAAGTTATCTTGGTCAGATGTAACCATTAAGATGGCCTACTAAGTGGCAACTCCCAGAATCAGATCTTAGTAACAACAAAAGGTTCAGAAGTACTTAAGTACCATCCCAGATCTTGACCTAACTAGCTCTCACCTTAGTCTGCCACGAAGGTTTTTAAGGCCCACAGGAACTATCCTAAGGTTTGTTGGACCCAGCGGTTAAGTCACCCTTGCTTGTAACATGGTCAGTCCAGGTTCAATTTGCCAATTCATTTTTTGTAAGAGAGAGAGATAGGCGAAGATTTTCATTTGTGGAGAGTTTTCTCTCCCTTTTTCTTTTCATTATATTTTACCCTATATCCAACCTCGAATTAATCCTAAACATGTTCTGTATCAGATTTCTTGTCCGCATCATCAATCCTCGTAGGGTCCCTAGCAACCGATGCTTCGAGATAGCACCGCCCATGGCAACCCCCAGAACCCTAGCTCTCGACACTTCGAGATAGTGTCGCCCATGGTGTTTTGTAGCTAAATCCAAACCCTAGCAATAGACATTTCGTGACAATGCTGCTCATGGCATCTGAACTAGCACAAGGCGCTTACATGGCCCTAGTAGGATATTTGGATATCCTAGGAGATAAGCACCGAGGAGACGATACGTTATTGCCCATCTTCGAGGGGAATTTCCCACCTCTTCGCACCAGGAACTCATCCAAATCAACTTGTGTTTTATAGCCACTCCAAATTTAGATCTTAGGACCATTCTTAGAATAGCATAAATGCTTTTTGACATGATTTCGTGTTTGAGCACACTGAACCAAACTGTATGTGATTTAGGGTGCTTAGGTTATCGAGTCCTGTAAACCAGAGGTCAGTTAATACTACCTAAGCCTTAGACCTAATACTTAAGCTTTGCATTTTCCTCAACCTCTTGAGGATTAATCTGGATCTTGACAAGTACGTGAGTGTTTAAATGTCATAACAGATGCAAGAGGCCTATGGTTGGTATTCGCCACTAATCCCTTAAGTTTTAGCCTTCCAGGTCTTAATTCTTCATTCAATCCAACCTAGAACTTAGGTAAGTTCCATATTATTTTTAAGGGACTCCATTTTTTTTCATTATCTTTTTGCTCCTTTCTTTCAATTTTCCTCCCTCCTTTTTCTCATTTTTCTGTCAAATGGACCTTCTTTTTCCACAACCACATTTTTTTATTTTTTATTTTTTTATTCTTTTTACCAAATCCTTTTGTGATTTGATTTTCACGATGTTTTGCAGTTTAGTACCCCCATGCCTACGATTTGCAGTGCCATTGTAAATTGGGTGGGTTCTAGTTCAGCATAGATCATACATTAGAACAAGGTTAGAGGGTGGGTGGACAGGTCAGGGTAACTATTACAGACGCTTTCAAGCTTTGATATAAGTACAAAAGGTGGAGTCGGCTATTTTAATGGATGATCCCTAAAGTGCAATATGATTTCTATTATGAGATACATCAAAAGGGTTTCAAGTGTTTTCAAAAGATGATGGGTTGCCTCAAATTAAGTGCTAAGTTTAACGCCATCATCTGGGCACAATAAGCTCAGGAAGAATGGAGATCAAAAGAGACAATAGGAAAGTTTAGGTCAGTGAGCTCGATGCACGGTTTGAGTCTTTTACCGTTCATGGTAAGAGGTTCAAATTAATGGCAGAGTTTACAAATTTCAACAGCTCCATTTCCAAATACTCATCTCATAAAGAATGGTACAATCCATTTAAATCTGAGTTTTCCTGGAATGAGTTTGGGTTTGGCATCAAAGAGTAAGACTTGTTGACCAGGATAAAAAGATTTTCATATAATGTGCATGTCATGGAAGGCTTTAACCCGCTCTTTGTAGATTCACGAGTTCTCCTATGCATCATTATAGAGTTCTTCAATCTCGCTCATTTACAACCGATGGTGTAATCCAGCCTTCATAAGATCCAGATTGCACCACCGTATAACCCAATAGGCCTTGTGCTCCATCTCTACGGGAAGGTGACATTCCTTGCCATACACAAGTCTGAAGGGAGACATGCCTAACTAGGTTTTGTGGGCAATCCTATAGGCCCACAAAGCTTCTGGAAGGCGAATAGACTAGTCTTTTTTGGTAGGTCGAATAGTGACCTGAAGGATCTTCTTGATCTCTTGATTTGACAGTTCAGCCAGTCCATTAGTCTGGGGGTGGTAAGGAGTCGAGATACGATGTGTCACCCCAAACTATTTCATCAGGGACTAGAAGTGTGCATTGTTGAAATGAGACCTGCCATCACTGATGATGGCCTTAGCTGGAAAATATGTTCTCCTGAATGAATCAGAGAACAACTTTGTGATCACTAGACCTGGTGGGGATGGCTTTGATCCATTTTGAGATGTAATCAACAGCAAGTAAGATGTATTCAAAGCCGTTAGATCCTGGAAAGGGTCGCATGAAATCAATTCCCCATATGTTAAAGATTTTGCAAACAATGATCGGGTTCAAGGGCATCATATCTCATGGGCCCATGTTGCTAAGGGTCTGACAACGAGCACATGCCCTGCAATATGTTTGTGCATCTTTGAACATCGTGGGCTAGAAGAATCCACAGTCAAGGATTTTCGCTGTGGTTTTTTGCTTTGAGAAATGGCCATCGCAAGCCTGGTCATGGAAGAATAAGATTACGTCGTTGACCTCATTGGTAGGAATTCATCTCCAAATTACTTGATCATTGCCAATGTGGTAGAGATATGGTTCCTCCCAAATATAGTACTTGGCCTTAGAAATCAGCTTGTCCTGCCTGGAAGTCACCCAATCTGGAGGGACTTTCCTCGTAACCATGCAGTTTACCATATCAGCAAACCAGGGGAGATAGTGAATAGCCAATAGATGCTCATCCGGAAAATGCTCCGTGATTAGATCGAATGGGTCAATGATAGAAGAAGGAAGGCGAGATAAGTGATCACCTACCATGTTCTATTTTCCTGTCTTGTCACGAATCTCACGGTTGAATTCTTGCAATAGAAAGATCAAGTCGATTAGTCGAGGTTTCGTGTCCTTCGTTAGTAAGTGCCTCAATGCAGTGTGATACGCATAGATGATGACACGAGAACCCAGAAGGTATGATCTGAATTTTTCCAAGCTAGATACTATAGCTAGTAGCTCTTTCGCTGTAAATGTGTAGTTACGCTGAGCCTCGTCAAGCATCTTGCTGGCATAGTAGATGACCACAAGTTTCCCATCAATTTTCAGCCTAAGCATTGCACCCACTATGTAGTAGGATGCATCGCACATGATCTCAAAGGGTATAGACCAGTCAGGGGATTACAGGATCGGTGCTTGGGAAACTCAGTCATGCAGGCTTTCAAATGCGTGAATACACTTATTCGTGATCTCAAACGGGACATCTTCTGATAGGAGATTGGTCAGGGGACATGTGATTTTCAAGAAATCAGGAATGAACCAACGGTAAAAACCAACGTGCCCTAGAAAAAAATAGATGTCCTTGACTAAGCTAGGGATAGGTAGTTTGGAAATCAAATTAACTTTAGCTTGATCAACCTAGATGCCATTCTCAGAGATAAGATGTCCCGGGATAATTCCCTTAGGAACCATGAAATGGCTCTTTTCCCAAGAAAGAACCAGATTCACATCGATGCAATGCCTAAAGATTTAGACCAAATGTAGGAGGCAATCATCGAAAGACACCAAATATCGAGAAGTCATCCATGAAGACTTTAAGGTACTCGCCTACCATATCAGAGAATATGGCGAGCATGCATTGTTGAAAGGTGGTGGGTGCGTTGTAGAGCCCAAACGGCATTCTGCGAAACTTGTATGTGCCGTAGGGGCAGGTGAAGGTTGTTTTCTCTTAGTCCTCAGGAAGGATTGCTGCCAGATTATAATCAGAGTACCAATCCAAAAAGTAGAAGAATCGATTTCCAGCTAGTTTCTCAAGTATTTGGTCAATGATTGGTAGTGGGAAATGATCCTTCTTTGTGGGGGCATTCGATCTTCTACAATCAATGCAGATTCTCCATGAGTTTGCTATACGGGTTGATATGGTCTCCTTGGTTTCAGTCCTAATCACAGTGAGCCCTACCTTCTTAGGCACAACTTGTATCGGACTCACCCAAAACTGTCGGAGATCAGGTAGGTGATCTCCAATTTCACAACATCTTGCAGGTTTGGATTTAGACGCCTCTACATTTCATGGGATGGTCATGAGCCCTTTTCAGTGTAGATGCAGTGTGTGCAATACAAAGGGGTAATACTAGATAGATCATCGAGAGTCCATCCAATGGCTCTCCGATGCTGCTAGAGGATAGAAATCAGCTTTGTCGCCTGATCAGATGTGAGTCGAGAATTGATAATCACAAGAAACGTCTGATTGGAACCCAACAAGACGTACTTCAGATAATCAGGAAGAGGTTTTAGTTCCATGATGGGATTAGCAGCAACAGAAAGTTGTTCAGGATGGGCCTCAGAATAAAAGTTGGGAGCTATGGGTGGGTGTAGATCGGTGCTAGGCTCCTCTATTTGTAGGGTATGATCTACTTAGGGTTGAGGATCAGGGGTATTCAGATCATCCTCGAGAAATGAGTTCTCAACCACAGCTTTAATGTCACACACTTGTTCTACTGCCCCACAATTAATTCCTTTCTGGGCCCTGAAGAGATATTGATTTTCAGAGTCTTATTCCTGAACTTCAACTCAATCTAGCCCTCTTCGTAGTTAATGTTTGCCCTAGCTATGGTAAAAAATAGTCTTCCTAGTATAATTGGTGTATTCTTCATATTATCAAGAGTCTCCATATCAAAAATGATGAAGTCCACAAGAAAGTAGATGTCGCGAATCCGAACAAGAACATCCTTGAGAACTCCTCTAGGTGACTTGATTGATCGGTCAGCTAACTGCAGGGTCACCATAGTTTGTTCTAGCTTAGTTTCCTCAAAATGATCTAGTAGGGACGTAGAAATCAAATTGATGAAAGCTTCTAAGTCTAAGAGGGCTTTGTCAAATTCCAAATCACCAATTCTGCAAGTGATCAGAGGGGTACCAGGGTCTTTGCCTTACGTGGGAGTTTGCTCAAGATGATGGAGTTGGCTTGCTCCAATACTATGACTGCATTCCCACCTTTAGTTCGCAACTTATGCTTAGGTGTACATACATCCTTCAGAAATCTCGCATAAGCCAGTACATGGCGAGTCACATCCATTAATAGGATGTTTATTTGGACGTACTCAAAGAGCTTGACCAGGTTTTCCTTGAGATCCACGGGTTTGGGTTTCCTCTTTCCCTTGGTTAAGGTCTTTCGAAATGGAACCTCTGCAGGTTCTTCTAGAATTGGTCCAGGTTCTTGATCTATGGTAGGGGTATCCTGGATGACCAACATAGAGTTTAGGTTTGCCCTACCAGGCTGAGAGTGGCTCGGGTAAGGTAGGTCTTGAGTTATTTTGCCACTATGGGTAGTAACGAAATTCAATCCTACTTAGTTCTTGGTTGGGGTTGGCAAAAGAGGTGGTTACTGCAGATAACCCAAATATGATGTCAAAGCCTCCATCCTGTCAGGTGATCGAGCGTAAGGGATTGATAGATGTAGTGAGCTTGGCCATGAGGTAGGTTCATAACTCACCTCTGGTTTGGCACGTTATTTGGATTAGGTAGAGGTTGTGAAGGGAGTGCACCAGGTTGGCGAGAATTTGCCATCTGTGTGAGCTGATTATATACCTTTGTGATTTCATCCTTGTGTTGTTTTTGCATAGCTGCATTTGTCTTTTCAATGTCAACCAAGGTTTGTAGGATTAGAGACATTTGATATTCTTGAATTGGTCCAGATTGATAATTCTGGTTGGGCCAAGGCTGAGGAAGTTGATATGGATGAGAAGCTTGTGGTTGGGGCTGATATGGAGGTCTCTGATTTTGATTATTCCCCGGCCATGTGAAGTTAAGATGATTATGCCATCTAGGATTATAAGTGTTTGAGAAAGGATCATTCTACGTCATGTTGAGGTCCTCACAAATTTGAGGAACCTCGGAGAAATATGACGAGGGTTCAAAGTTCACCCAACAAGTGTAGGCAGACTCGTAGTTTCCTCCAAACCCTAGATCAAACAAGGGTGGATACATATCCATCCTTTGAGAAAATCAGTAGTAGATGTTATGCACAGCCTCCCTCCGAGGGGGTGGTTGCGTAAACGGGTTTTGTGCGGAAGTGGCTCACTGTAGATGTCGAGTCAGTTCATACACCTTTTTGATAATCAAGACCTTGTCCAAGCGACTGACCATTAATTCCAAATCGACAGATGAGGACAAGCCTTGAGTCTCATGTGCTTCCCATGTATTTGTCAATGCACAAGCTGTCATCCTGCCGAACATGCCCATGGATACATTATTGATGGAGTTCTAGCACATATTCTCGAGAATCTCCCGGACGGTGTCTTCGTATTGACCCATGATGTTTCCTCCATAGGTCACATTGACGAATAAACTGTTGTCCTCATAGAGTCCCTGGTAAAAAGGCAGGACTTGTTTCCATTTAGGAACTCCATGATGGGGGCAGTTTTGCATGAGATCCAGAAAGCGATCCCATGCCTCATGAAGTGGTTCTCCTACATTTTGCCTGAAATGTGTGATCTGGTGCCTGAAAGCATTTGTCCGACCGACGGGAAAGAACTTTTTCAGAAACTCGAATTGCAATTCAACCCATGTGTTGATCTGATGAGTTAGGGCTTGGTACCAGTGAGCGATGAGAGAGAAGGAGAACATCTTCATGAGCAACATATCCCGATTTTGAGCTTCTGACCCAAAGGTCTGGGCCAGATGCTTGAGTTGTTTGATATCCTGAAAGGGATCTTCGAAATTAAGCCCACGAAATTTAGGAATAGCATAAATCAGGTTGGGCTTGAGTTCAATATTGGGACCTCCAGCTGGGATTTGGACTAGAGGTTCGATCATCACCACAGCGGGATTGTAATGATCTCGCATCATAGGATGCTGCGGTTGATTCATAAAAGCTTGGAATAGGTCGTTGAGGTGATAAAGCTGATTCTAGAGATCGTTCTTTTCTTCTACTGGGTGTTCCATGATTATGGATGAAGAAGATCTAGGCTCAGATGAAGCAGAAGAGTTATTGATATGGTTGGGTTATTGCACAAATAGGGTGGTCGAGGCTTAGCCTCGATAAGAGTGCATAGCAAATGGTGGCCTCAAGGGTGGTCTTAAGGGCCTCCTCCCAAACATGCTCTGATGGAGAAGACAAGGGATAGAAGGTGTGATGGACCCAATCAAGACAACCAAATATCTTTGGAAGACTATAGAGGTTCAAGGTGGATGATACCTATAGATAAGAAAGTCATCCACCTGAGAAATACCTAGGCAGCTAGGAAGGGAGAGTCCCACGAAGACCCCTACATGTTAGAGTGCCCCCACATCTTACAGGGTTTCCCCCACACGACCTTCCTTGTCACCGCAAATCCAGGCAGACTAGAATGGATAACTTGACCTCTTGAGTCTACCAATTTGAAGTTTAGAAGAGGTGCTTAGGATTCCACTTGAACTTTAGAATGAATTTGTGAGTGGTGACCTCATTTGAAGAATGGTTGACCCCACACGGTGGGTCAACTTCCCCTAATTTGTCCTTGATTATTATGTCCAAATTTTAGGATTCAAGTGATGTTTAGAGCTTGATTTTAGGGTTTGCTTGTTTAGGTAAGCTCAATTGAGGATTAGGATGCACACAATTTGGGAAGGTTGATTCTTTTTTTTAAGCAATTGTCTCTAAAACCCTGAAATGAAAACCCTTATGTCGCTCTACTTGGTCCAAGTAATTTCTTCAAAATTTGGTACCTACGACTCAATCAAGAAGGTGTGTAGCCCTAGGTGTCTTAAACCCCTCAATAGGTGCATAAATCAGGTTCGGGATGTTTCTAGAAATGAATCAAATCAGGCAACTTCTGATGATTGAATCTAAATATATAATGCAAGTTGGTCCTAATTGATTTATTTCCTTTTTTAGGTTTCCTCAGAATCAAGGGCTTAATGAAGATGGAAAACGAGATTACTTGCCCCTCAAGTGGTTGTTGTACGGTTGATCTTTATCCTTGACTGAATTCCTACATAAACCACAACCAAGGAGATAATGCAAGTTAGCATCAAGCCGAGAATTGTAATCAAGAGATCAAATTGCTCGTTACTCCCTTACAACAATGCCAAAATGTTGATGTGGGAAATCGATGTTTTAAAATACTTTGTCATAGTATAGGTCAAAATTCTGCGAAAATAAATACAATTTATACTTAAATTTAATGTGTGAGGTCGAACATAGGGAGCAATCAATTGCAATTTAATCTTACCGATCACAATGTAATCAGAAATGTAATCAATTATAATCAAAACTTCATTCGTAACAACTCAAAATGATATATAGATAAAACCAAGTAGCAATGTGCAAAAAGATTGGGTTAAAATGGTGATTTGAATCACCAATTAACCCTTTTAATGTTAAGCTCGAATATCTCAACAGTAACTATCAACCAATATTCCACAACAACTAAATGAAATAACCCAATAGAACCAAGGCACCAGTAGATATCAAACAAATGCACAAGGCCTTAGGACGCCTTAAGTGCTCAAGGGATCGGCTCAACAGAAAGGCAAAGGCTCTTCTTCTTTCCTTCTTCATGCCTCAAGGGAGAGAGGCAAGCACAGCAACACAGGGGCAAAGGGCCCTTAAGAACGGTGAAACAGTAGAGGGCAAAACCCCCCCTCCTCTTTCTTTTCCCTTCTCTCTCTATTACAAACCCAATCGGATTTGGGTAATTGAATCCATGCCCAGACCCTCGTGGCGTGAGTGCGGGCGAGGGCACGTGTGTTGGAGCATGCGAGCGGGACCTTGATGGGTGCACTTTAGTGGACTAATTTAGTGCTTAAGTACATTATTATTTTGATGAGCGACAAATTTAAAGCCTGGCTGTTATTGACAAAATCATGTGAATGCTAGATTTATCATTTCATGCATTATTTGCATTAGTCTTTATATGGGAGGATTGATTATTCACTTTGAAAGGCAAGGGCATCACATCAAAGTGAGTGGAGATATGTGGGATTTTGTTTAGGCAAAATATAGTAAGAGAATAAATTTTAGAGGTATCCTTGTATACCACTCAAATCTGTTGCAACACATTTCCTTATCGATCTCACGAATCTCTTTCTTCCGAAAATATCTATTCGCTATTTGGTAAAAAAAAAAAATCTGACTCTCTCTCTCTCTCTCTACTTATTTAATAGGAAGGGACAGGCAACTGGGAAGCATCTTCTTCCTCCCTCGAGAGGGAACACGGCCTCCACCTCTCTACCCTCACCATTTTTCCATCAACCACCGCGAGCCTCTGCACCGACTGAAGCCACCACCACCGTGTACCTCCACGAACCCGCTAATAGAACCACACATTAGGCGACCCTCCAAGACGGCTGAACTTGCCACCGTCTTTGGTGGGTTATAGATGCATGGTTGGGAAAGCCCCTGAAAGAAGACAAGGGGAGGAGGCGCACAGTTCTGTTAGCGAGTTCATGGAGGCACGTAGTGGACGATGGAGGCACACAGCGGTGGTGGCTTCAGTCAGAGTAGAGGCTCGCGGTGGTGGATGGGCACACAGAGAGGGTAGAGAGGTGGCGGTCGTGTTCCCTCTCGAGGGAGGAAGAAGATGCTTCCCAGTTGCCCATCCCTTCCTATTAAAAAAGGAGAGAGAGAGAGTCAGATTTTTTTTGTTACCAAATAGCGAATAGAAATTTTAGGAAGAGAGAGAGATTCGTGAGGGAGATAAGGAAATGTGTTGCAACAAATTTGAGAGGTATACAAGGAAACCTTTAAAATTTATTCTCTTACTATATTTCGCCTAAACAAAATCCCACATATCTCCACTCACTTTGTTGTGCTGCCCTTGCCTTTTAAAGTGAATAATCAATCCTCTTAATTAAGGACTAATGCAATTAATACATGAAATGATAAATCTAGCATTCACATGATTTTGTCAATAACATCCATGCTTTAAATTAGTCTCATCGAAATAATAATGTACTTAAACACTAAATTAGTCCACTAAAGTGGACCCATCAAATACCCCCATGCCTAAATTGTGCTAGTCCCAAGCAAAATCATATGAAATAAACCAGGTCTCCAGGCTAGATTTTACTATCAGGATGCGTTACCGTACCATACTCTAGAAATTAGATTGAAATATCAACTATAGGCATGAAGGAACTCAAGTACCAGCCAAGATACGGACCTGACCAGCCTCAGTCTTGGATCCACTGATTGCGCAGCAATCATAGGTCTTAATTGACCTAAATTAGGCTAGGAAATAGCATAAGTTAGGGTTATTCATGCATGCATACGCATTATCTTCATCTTTACTTCTTTCATTTAGCTATGCATAAAATAATGTTATAATGTACTGATTAAGTGCATTATGTCGACTGTAGGGAATAAGCTGATCAGGAGCTGGATCTGAAGCTGGATCAGGAATAACAGGAGTTGTAGTAAAGGTGGAGCAGAAGGCCTAGTTTAGATGTCGGAATAATAATGTAAGGGGCTTAAAAGTTTGCTGTTCTATTAAGTAGGAATAAAGCAGTAAAATGTGATGAGCTTAGGTCCATCCTAGCTCTAGGATAGCCTGGAGACTTCCCCAAGCCTTAGCCACCCTTAGATCGAGTCACAACACCTTAGGAAGCCATAAAACCCTAGTTCCAACCCTTATTTGGACATCCAGATCAGTTATAGGATGTGCAGGACCCTTAGCCAACTCCCGCAAACTTCAAATCCACTTCCGCAGAGTTATTAGACATCCAGACACTTTGTCAGACGTCCAATTTCTGCAGAATACCTAGAATAGAACCTGAGATCCTTCCTAACTCCGATTGGACATCCAGACAACAAGTCTGGACTTCTGATTTTTGAGTATAAGATGTCTTATTCTATTATTAGATGTCTGATACTACTCTCCAATTCCTGTTTTGAGATTTAAGCCTTGATCTTAGATCTCTAGGTCCTTAAACCCAAATCCAACCCCATAGAAACCAAAATTAAGGTGCCCTAACCCTAGTGCATCACCTCTAGACCACCCTAAGGACCTAATTAGGTCTTCACTAAACCTAATTGACTTGGATCTTAGTCAATTCCATCAACCTATTCAATTGGACTCATTGAGTCTAATTGAGCCCTGATCTCAACACACACTGTCCAATTGTACTCAGTGAGAGTCCAATTGACCTAGACCTAAATTAATTGAGTTGTTTTACTCTCAATTAAGTTTTCACACACCCAGTTAAACTTGTATTAAGTTTAATTGCACTTTACCATAGTGAATTAGGGTTTATAACCCTAATTTGAGACATACCTTGACCTATACTCACTAGAACCTAACCTAATCAACCTAGCCACCTAAGTTTCGACCCACACACACCCACACACAACCACACACACCATCCACACGAAAATACCTAGCCTAGAGTTCTCTAGAACTCTCTACCATGTGTGCTTGCCTTGGTTGCCAAAAATAGCAACCAAGAGCCATTCAATTTTTAGATCCACATTTGGTGGATCTAAAAACCACCATCCACCCTCTCTCTCTCACTCTCCCACGAGATCCCACCATAGGACTCTCTAGAGAATTCCATAATTCTCTGTAGAGCTTCCCTTAGGTCAATAAAAGGACCCCTTGGGTGGCCATTTGCACCCATTCACTTCCTTGGCATCCATTCCACGTAGAATAGCCACTTCCATCTCCACTCCACCTCCATGAGTTGAGCACCACCATGGAGGCCACCATCTCCATGCCATGAAGCTAGATCAGCTCCCCAACCTCTCTCCAAGGGTCGGCCTAAGTTCCATTGGCCTCCCCTCCTTCATCTCTCAACAATTCAAAGACCATTGGGGACCACCCCTGAATGCCCTTCCATTCTGCTAGATTTAGATTTTGCTCTTCATATATTTACTGCATTTATTTACTACTTAGTAGTGTAGTCTTACTTCTCCCCCAATGATGCATGCGAAATCCCCCCATCGCATCTTGTATGCGATCATTTTCTGGTAGCTAGATTTAATTTTCAAGCATTTATGTACAAGATTTCCTCTAGATTCCTTGTGCAACAACTCCCAAATGAATGAATGAAAACAAATTTTTATATATAGATGTATCTCTATCTGTTTGAAATCACCATGAGCTTAATGATTGCTATTATCTTTTGCGTGATTAATGTTGCCTGTTTGTAACTCTTAATATTCTTGCAACTAAGCATGTCGTACGTAAATACGTAATAATCACGAACCGGCATGCAATTCTAAACATAGAAGAGTGGCAAAAAGATTGATTTCAAAAGTAGAAGCAATGCCTCCTAGAGACGAACGACCGGGGCTCAAGTCTCGTTATCTTTAGAAATCAATTTCTGCTGAATGTTTTTGCACGACTATACTACGATTTTCGACGACTTCCAAATGCGCAAAAATGGCTTTTTGTCATCCATCACGAAGGTTTCTAAGGCACGCAAAAACTACCTAGAGATTCGTTCACCCCAGTGGTTAAAACACCCATGCATATGCAGAAAGGTTAGGTTCAGTTTTGCTAGAGTATTTTTAGTAACAGAGAGGGAGAAATATTATTTTGAGAGTTTTCTCTCTTTCTTTTTAAATTCCCCTAGATTCAACAATGGATTGGCCCTAAACACGATCTGTATCAGATTCCTTTGTCCCACCATCAATCCTCGCAGGGTCCTTGGCAATCGATGCTTTGAGATAGCACCGCCCATGGCAACCCCTAGAACCCTAGCTTTTGACACTTCGAGATAGTGTCGCCCATGGCATTCTGTAGCTAAATTCAGACTCTGGCAATCGACATTTCGAGATAATGCCACCCACAGCATCTTAACCAGCACGAGATGCTTCTGTGCCCCCAGTAGGATATTTAGATATCCTAGGAGACAAGCATCAAGGAGATGATATGTTATAACACATCCTCGAGGGGTTTATTCCTCTTCTCTTCAGTGGGAACTCATCCAATCGACTTGTGTCTTCAAGCCGCACCTAAGTCAAATTTTCAGGAAAGCAGTTTCAGAATAGTCACTATTTTGGCATTATTCTTTGTTATGCATACTGAACCAGACCAGTGTGTGATTTTTTGGGTGGTCAGGTTGCCAAGTTCCACAAACGAAAGGGCAGGCAATAGGGCCGAATATTCCCTAAGCCTTAGACTTAATACATCGGCCTCGCAACTCCCTCAATCTCTTGAGGAATAGTCCAGATCCTAACAAATACGTGAGTGTTTAAGCCTTAGAACAGACCCAGGAGGCCTAAAGTCGGTATCCCTCACTTATCTTCTTCTCTTTAGCACTTTAGGACTTAATTCATCATCCGATCCAGGCTGAAACTTAGGTGACTCGTACATAATCACATGATGGGACTAACTCAATTTTTCCATACCTATCTTTTTTTCTGGTTCTTTCCCTTTTCATCTCTCTTCTTCTTCCTCTTATTTGTGTAAAACTAAAGTCCTAGTTATGCATGCAAAATATGTATAAATGCTATAGGCAACCCCAGGTTATACCCCCATGCCTAGATCTGACAATGACTGCATTGGAAAGCAAAGCAAGGAGAGATACAACCTGAGGTAGAGAGCAGTTGGAGCTAAGGCTCCTTCAATCTGTTGGTGTCCAATACCTGGCCATCAGAAAGTGTAACATAAGGTTTTAAGCGCTGACCATTTACCTTGAATGTCTCATCAAATGAGGGGTTCTGTATCTCAATTGCACCATGCGGGAACATCTGTGTGATAGTGTAAAACCCATCCCAACAGGACTTCAATTTCCCAAGGAAAAGCTTGAGTCTAGAATTGAAAAGCCAGACCTGTTGGTAGGGCTCAAAGGACTTGTAGAGGATGTGTTTATCGTGAAAGACCTTAGTGCGCTCTTTATAAGCTTGAGCAGTGTCATAAGCCCCATTACTCAATTCTTCAAGCTCGGTCAGTTCTAATAAGCATGCTTTGCCTGCGTTTTCTAGATCCATGTTGACATTCTTAATAGCCCAATAAGCTCTATATGGAAACAAATGGCAAACTTTTCCATACACTATATGGAAGGGAGACATCCCCAAGGGGGTCTTATAAGTCATTCTGTAAGCCCATAGAGTGTCATCTAGTTTCTTCGACCAATCTTCACTTTCGGGCCTTACAGTTTTTTCCAGAATTTGGTTGAACTCCCTATTTGACACTTCAACCTATCTGCTCATCTACGGAAGATACGGGGTGGCCACCTTGTGGGGGACACCAAGACTTTTGAGAAGATGGGCGAAGTGTGCATTCCTAAAATGAGGTCCCCCATCACTAATGATCGTCCTCAGCTAGCCAAACCGGGAAATGATATTGGCCTTAACAAAATGCAGGACCACAGAGTGATCATTGGTCTTTGTCGGAATAGCTTCTATCCACTTTGACACATAATCAACTGCCGTGAGGATATATTCAAAGCCATGAGAAGAAGGGAAAGGACCCATGAAATCTATGCCCCAAATGTCGAATACCTCTATCGGAAGAATAGGTTGTTGGGGCATCTCATCTTTCTTGCCAGTAGTTCCAGTTTGTTGACAACGAAGACAAGCCTCCACAAAGGTGTGTGTGTCTTTGAAAAGTGAGGGCCACAAGAAACCAGACTGGAGAACCTTATAAGTAGTCTTCTTAACATTAAACTATCCTCCACAATGCAGTGTTGATGTAAACACATTTACACTACTTAAGATGTCTATTTATGCATGTTCCTAAGCAAAGGATTGCATTGCATGATATAAATATTGCATAACATGCATCATCTTGCATTTAGAGTAGTTTGAATAAAATGGAGGTTAATTGTCTCCTTTTATGTGCTTGGACAAGGCAAACTTTTTATCGGGGCCTCAGATCAAAGATCCAACCGTACGGATATGATCAGGGTGACGATTGGAGTTCAACGACTCCAAGATTGCCTTAATCAGGCATCTGTAGCATCAGATAGTGACTGGGAAATCCTAGAAGATCAAGGGCCAGGATGGTGTAAATATACACTTCAAATAACAAATTTTACCGCACGGATGGATTCGGATTGACGATCGTAGCCTAACAATGCAAAAATCAAGTCAATCTGACACCCGTGGCACCATCTACGTCATGCAGAAGATGGACGGCCAAGATGGCACCACGTGGTGCCAGCTCGGCCGCCCAAATGCCTGCACACACCCGCTGAAGCTCCTGCATCCACTCTTCTCCGCCGTTGGATCAAGATCCAATGGCTGTGGATGGGGCACATTGAAACCATCCGCGCGACCATCCGTGCTCCGTAGTTCAGTGGTCGCGAGGCACTGCACGTTCACAAGATGCCGGTTCAAGCTGCAGCGAGGAGGCGAAGGACGCGGGCAAGCTGGCGTGGGCCTGCGTCGGATCTTGATCAGGTGGTCATCTACGCTCAATAGCGTTGACGCGCTATCGCACGCCCGCGCCTCACGCGGCATCGCACGCGTTTGGGCGGGCGCGTAGCAAGCGGGCAAAGGCGTGATCTGGGCCATCCGATCTTGCGATTGGACGGCTGTGGACGGCAAAATGTGCGGCATACGTTGAGCGTAAGCAGACAAGCGGGCGCGCGTGGGCAACGGTGACTACGCCCACAATGGGGCTTTAGCGATGGTTTTATCTGTCACTAAAGACCCCTTATTTAATGTTTTAAGGATGTAATGACCAATTTGCTCGCACTCGTTGCAACTATAAAAGGAGACCCCCTCCACATGAAATTCTCATCCCTTTTCTTCCCTACCTCTCCAAAGCTCAAGAGAAGCTTGTTCCACACCTAGGATGCTCCTCGCGATATATAGTCCAAATTTTCGTCCCCGTTCGAAAGTGGATCCCGCGACGATGACGATGTGCAACTCTGTTCCCGTTCTTCTGCTTCGTCATCCTTCATCCTGCTTTGACCTCCTTCATCCAGGCATCGCCCCATCCGGCTCATCCTCCAAGCGATCGTCGAGGAGGATAACTTCTCTCTCCCATTCTTCTTTACAGCTTTTCTAGTGTGGAATTTTCCTGCTTTCTAGTGTTGCTAATTTCCTGCTTTCTAGTGTAATTTTTATTTGGTTTGATTGTATAAACGTTTTGAAATATTGAATGCATGTTCTCTCTCTCTCTCTCTTCCTTTTAGTCTGATAGCTTCATAGTAATTATACCGCCTCGCTTGTCAAAAAAATTCTAAGAAAATATAATTGCAAATATATATCGACGTAGCCTCCCTGTGTTCGACCCGGAATTTAAATTTCGGCATAAATTTTATTTGTTGAACACGAATTCTTCGCTTTGAAGCTACAGCGACAAGGTTTTAAAACCAAACATGTTAGTGTAGCAATTCGAACGTTCAACATTTTGGGGCTGTTGCCGGGGAGGCAACGATTTCCGATCTTCTTTTCGCATTTCTTGCACTTTATTATTTTCTAACTTGCTTTCTCTTGTGTCTATTATTTTGCAGAGACCTCCATGAAGGAATCAACAAGCGGTAGATTGGAGTAAAGTGCAGTTGAAGACAATTGTAAGTGCTTGCCATTCTTCCCTGCTCCATAGATTTCATTCGCCACATTAAATCCAAATTCCAATTAACTTAGGTGTTTGCATAAATCCTAGGAATAGTTTGGTTGTTTGGATTTTCACTCACATTCATTCCACCCTCATTTATAAAAAAAATAACAAAAAGATAATCTTGTGGGGTAATTTTCAACAAACACGCAACATACACCCACATTCAAGGCACTTAATCAAATTGATTTGTTTCTACTCAAACGGATTCTGATCTGTGGAACCAGTACGCACAAAGCAACACATAAAAGAGTAGAAATCATTCTAGGTTAACCATCTTTGAGTGCCTAACTTAGTGGTGCATTTGTGGCCAATTGTTTGAGTTGTTTGGGCCGCACCACTATATTTAAAACCAACTCATCAAGTAGCTCCTCCTTAGGGTTTTCAATCTAGGTCTATTCCAGGCACTCCACTTTCTTTCTGGTTTTAATGGAAAACAATCTTCACCCATGTTTTACAACTTGGTTTGCCTAGAAACTTGATTGCAATCCACCTAATTTGAAACCCTAAAAGCTACTTGAGCAAGATTTGAACATTAAAATTCACGCATCACAAATAATCTTGCTTGAAAACACTGGTTATGCATGCACTTACACAAATCTCAATCAATCATTACGGGCACAACCCATTTTAAGGGCGCATCACATTCCATAAGCACCACAATCCCAGTCCTTAATAAAATTGAGTAGACGTTGGCCTTAAGGATTGGACTCGCTCTTCATTACCCAGAACAAGATTATTTTCGATTAGTCTATTTCTACTGTTCAATCTGATGTGTAGCTAGGGGAGCAGAGTCAAATGATCACAGCTGGGGTGTACACTAAGAACCGGAGGCACAAGCCGAAGGAAGAACCTTCTCCCTAGTCCCTCCTTCTAACTGGTTGGATTGAAGAAACAGAAGTAGATCAAATCATTTCTTTATCTCAAGATGGGTTTTGGGAGTCTATAGGTTTGTAGGCTAACCCAATTAAGGACAGGTTTGATTGTTTGTATTGCAGGGCACCTTTCTTCCTCCCGTGTCTCATGAATCCTTCCACATATTACACGCATTCTCGTTCTTTCCCTCCCGTTGTGAATTATCCTCAACATGACGATTATCCCGACTCGTACTATAATCAACCATCAGTTAGTTGGGATAACTCAGATTGGGGATACAGTTCCAGACCTCCGTGTTTAGGGTCTAACCCTGAACACTTTGATTGTGATTTTAATCCTTCTCAGAGCCACATCGATTATAGATCATCACCCTATTATGCACAACCTAATACGATCTAGAATCAATAAGAATACATTGATCCTTACCCATCCTCTGATTACACTTTAAGTCATCACCACCTTTTGAACAATCTGAAATGACCTATTATCAGGAAGGGTATAACGAATCTCAATTCGTTAATTCCTCTACATTAACCCCAAACACGCCCAACCATGTACCAACTCATTTGGTTCAGGTTAACCAGGTTCAAGATAAGGTTCTGGGTAACTTGAGGAATATCATTCAATCTTTAGAAGTTTAGCCAATACCTTGCATTGAGAGATTGGAGCCCCTGATTGAAATGATTGATGATTTGAACAAGTCATTGTTTGATTGGCTCCAGGATGTTAAGGATAAGAACCCGAGTGATTTTCTACTTGGGAAATTAGCGAAATTGAGGATGAGATTCGTGGTCACTTTGATTCAATCATGGGATGATTCCCAGGATGAACTCCCTTCTGGAAAACCAATGACAGAACCCCCTCAGGCACCTATTGGGAGGGACACGTGTTACAAGGCTGACCAGATTGAACTAAAGCAACCAATTAAGGAAGATCTGATTTATTCACCTGAGATCCCTGAGCTGGGTTACGAGGAAACATATGTATCCTTTGATCAAAAAGTTATAGATGATTTTCGGACATACATTGATACGGATCCTGATTTCTTTGATGGTGAAGATTCAAGTTGCGAAGTCTCATGCGAGTTTTCTAAACACGATTTCTGTAAGACGATTGGGCCTGAGGAATCGGATAGATCAATTGATAGCTCAATAACTGAGGAAACTGATTTTATTAGGGCTCACATTAAGGATCCAGAATCTCATTTTATGGAGGATTCAATCAAATGCCCTGATTGTCAGTTACACCCCATTAAGCTTATCGATGATTCTGTTCTTGAGATAATTAGACCCAAGTCAATTTTGATTCAGCCACATCATTTAGACTTGGAGATTTCAAATGGGGTGATTAATATACAAGAGGTCCTGGAATTTGACATGCTGAATGAGGAGGATAGGAACTGGGAAGTTCTGATTTGGGAAGTGAACTTTGGAGGAAATAGAAGATTGTGTCGAAGGGTGCATATAAAGTTGAAACCATTCAATCAGAACCCTTACGGCATCTATTCTGAGGTTGTTCAACCCAAGCACACATTCAACGATTATCCTTTTGAGCTTAATTTCTCTGTAACCAGACTTTTTAGTCTTGGGTTGCATCCTCATAAATCACAAGCCCGACCCTACTTGCATTCTAGTTTTAGGTTTGGGTAATTTTTATCTAGAACCTAAGATATTCTCGATTATGGAGGATGGGTCTGCACCACAATCTATCCACATCTGTGGACATCTACTGACAGGTCAGAGGATTCTTATGTCTATTCTGATTCTAACCTGCAGTTGTGAATTCTTCATTTCTCTTCTTTGTAAAGTGTGACTAGCTGAAGGCAATAAACTCAGCACATATACAGTTCTTTTCAGTTTTCATCTTGGAGCGAACCTGACATTCACGTAATTCAGGTGCTTTTTACGCTTTTCCACTCTGTTTTATGTCTTTTTAATATAATGAGGACATTGCATTAGATAGGCATGGGGGGGTGGACATTCATCACTGAATTCATTCATCAGCTCCGTGGATTTTTTTTTCTTTTATTAAAATAAAATTTTAATTAGGAAAGAGGACTTGAGTTTAAGAAAATTTTCAATCTTAGGAAATACTACATTATGATTTGAATACAAAGACCCTTCAGGTCTTTGGACTTAATCAGCCCGTGTATCCACTAAAATGTGGATTTGTTTTTCAAGTTCTCGCCAACCTGAATTTTATTTTAATTGGAGTAAATAAGTTTAGGTGATAAGTACACAACTTATCAACCCGCCCTCTGATTTGAGGGAATTTTGAGTTTCTATCATCTACACACTATCTTGTCACCGACTCGTTGTTCGGCGATTTTAATGGAAATTGGGTACCTAATGAACCTTCTAGGGTGATATGGCTGGCAAGTTATTGTGGGTAACAATCCATAGGTAGGTTGTCCAAAGGCCAGTCACTGGACCTTTCTCTTTTTACTGCCTTCAGGTAAATCTTAGACTAGGGAAGTCACCAACTTAAAAAAAAAAAAATGAAAAAAAAATCAAAAAGAAAAAGAGAAGAAAAAAGAAATAAACCACACTTCCCGCACGAATATGGCTGGCAAGCTGTCGGTGATAATAGCCCATCGACCGGTTGTCCAGAACCCAGCTCAACAAATGCACTAAAAATTCCCAAAACACTTAGGAAGAACCGGAGAAGTAGAATAAACCAGGCAGATATACACTGGATTCACCCTTGTGTTGACCCCGTAAAAAAAATAAAAGTAGGAAGAAAGCCACCGGTTGTGGAGATACACCTTTAGGTAGAATTTTTTTTTTTTAGGTCACCTAGTGGCATAGAAATCCGAAGTCCATTTTAATTGCCGGTCAACGAGTCTATCAGATTCACAATAAGATGCTTAGAACTTAGAGTTCTCATCAAATCTTGGGTGAGTTGAATGGTCGTAGAAAGCCACTCTTAAACCCTAAAATTTGAAAATCTAAAAAAAATTAGAGAAGCGGAAAAAGAGAAAAAGATATTTTTCTTTGAATAAGGTGAGGGCTTGAGGCGGTCTACATTTTGGCAGATACACAAGCACTGCTGTGTCTTTGAAAGTTCAAATCCTAAGTAGACAATTTCTTAATGATAGAAAATAACTCTTGCCCAAATAATCCAACCTAATTCTTTTATAAATAGCATATAGCTTTTGCTAGGGACTAGCAAAAGATAGGCTTGGGGGTATGATGTAAACACATTTACACAACTTAACATGTCTATTTATGCATGTTTTTAAGCATAGGATTGTATTGAATGCTATAAATATGGCATAACATGCATCATCTTGCATTTAGAGTAGTTTGAATAAAATGGAGGTTAATTGTCTCCTTTTATGTGCTTGGACAGAGAAAACTTTTTATCGGGGCCTCGGATCAAAGACCCAACCGTACGGATGTGATCAGGGCGATGATTGGAGTTCAATGACTCCAAGATTGCCCTAATTAGGCATCTGTAGCGTCAGATAGTGATCGGGGAACCCTAGAAGATCAAGGGCCAGGATGGTGTAAATCTGCACTTAAAATGACAAATCCGACCACACGGGTGGATTCGGATTAACGATCGTAGCCTAACGATGCAAAAATCAAGTCAATCCGACACCCGTGGCACCATCTACATCATCTAGAAGATGGATGGCCAAGATGGTGCCATGTGGCACCATCTCGACTGCCCAAACGCCCACACACACCCGCTGAAGCTCCTGCATCCGCTCTTCTCCACCGTTGGATCATGATCCAACGACTGTGGATGCGGCTTGATGAAATCATCTGCGTGACCATCCGTGCTCCGTGGTGCAATGGTCGCGATCCTTTGCACGTTCACAAGACGCTGGTTCGAGCCACAGCGAGGAGGCGAAGGGCGCGGGCGAGTGGGTGCGGGCGTGCATCGGATCTTGATTGGGCGACCATCCACGCTCGATAGCATTGATGGACTATCGCACGCCTGCGCCTCATGCTTCATCGCACACGTTGGGGCGGACACGCAGCGAGCGGGCGAAGGCACGATCTGGGTCGCCCGATCTCACGATCGGACGGCTATGGATGGCTGAACGTGCGGCATACATTGAGTGCAAGTAGACGAGTCGGTGTGCGTGGGCAGCGGCCACTACGCCCACGTTGGACCTTTAGCGACGATTTTATTCGTCACTAAAGACCCCTTATTTAATGTTTTAAAGATGTAATGACCAATTTGCCCCCACTCCTTGCAACTATAAAAGAAGACCCCCTCCACATGAAATTCTCATCGCTTCCTTCTCTTCTCTACCTCTCCAAAGCTCAAGAGAAGCTTGTTCCACACCTGGGATGCTCCTCATGAGATAAAGTCCAAATTTCGTCCCCGTTCGGAAGTGAATCCCATGACGACGATGATGTTCTGCTCCGCTCCCATTCTTCTACTTCGTCCTCCTTCATCCTGCTCCGTCCTCCTTCGTCCAAGTGTCGTACCGTCCGGCTCATCCTCCAAGCGATCGTCGAGGAGGATAACTTCTCTCGCCCATTCTTCTTTCCAGCTTTTCTAGTGTAGAATTTTCATGCTTTCTAGTGAAGTTGATTTCTCGCATTCTAGTGCAATTTTTATTTGGTTTGATTGTATAAACATTTTGAAATATTGAATGTATGTTCACTCTCTCTCTCTTCCTTTTAGTCTAATAGCTTCATTGTAATTATATCACCTCGCTTTTCAAAAAAATTCTAGAAAAGTATAATTACGAATATAGATCGACGTAGCCTTCCTGTGTTCGACCCGGAATTTTAATTTCGGTATAAATTTTTTTTATTGAACACGAATTCTTTGCTTTCAAGCTACAATGACAAGGCTTTAAAACCAAACACTTTAGCATAGCAATTCGAACGTTCAACAAGTGTGTGACAAAAATTCAACACACTCTGTTGTTCCTCTTCCGGGACACATCTACGTAAGACTTGATCACGGCCTATTCCAAAGAGCTCAGGATCCTCCCAGTGATAATACTTGATGCTAGCGAGAAATCTATCCTACTTATGCTTATTCCACATACTGAGGGTTTCAACAGTGACCAAGTAGTTTCAAACATCAGCATTCCACAGTGTCGAAGGTTGTACTGCCATTACCGTTTCGTTAGGAAAGGTGTCATGAATGTCTCTTGACGAGGTTGAAGCCTCAACTGGGATCCTAGACAAATGATCTACAGTAATGTTTTCGACCCCTTGTCACGGATATCAAGGTCAAACTCTTGTAATAATAGAACCCAACGAATTAGCCTAGGTTTGGTATCCTTCTTTTTGAGCAAATGTTTTAAGGCTGAGTGATCAGTATAAACCACAACCTTGGATCCCAGAAGATATGACCTATACTTCTCCAAGCAAATACTATCGCAAGTTCTTTTCTTGTCACAGTGTACTTTTGCTGTGGATCCATAAGAGTCTTACTTGCATAGTATAGCACATGAGGCTTGTTATCAACCTATTGACCAAGGGCTGCACCCACAGCAAAATCAGAGGCAACACACATTAGCTCAAATGCAAGGGTCCAATCAGGTGCTTGCAGGATCAGCACGGTTATGAGGGCCTCCTTCAAGAATTGGAAGGCCTTGGCACACTTTGCATCAAAAATGAAGGTAGTATCCTTCTCCAGTAGGTCGCAAAGTGCCATAGAAATCTTGCTAAAGTCTTTAATGAACTGCCTATAAAAGCCAAAATGGACTAAGAATGAATGAATCTGCTTGACATTGGTGGGCGGTGGAAGCTTAGAAATGGACTCAACCTTGGCCTTGTCCACTTCTAAACCTTGCTCGGACACTACATACCCAAGAACAATGCCTTGTTGAATGATAAAATGGCTTTTCTCCTAGCTAAGCACAATCTTGTCTCCTCACAGCAGATGTGAACTTTTTCTAAATGTGAGAGATAGTGGTCAAACGATGAGCCGTATATGGAAAAATCATCCATGAAAACCTCAACGAACTCATCAATCATGTCAAAAAAGATGGACATCATACACCGCTGAAATGTTTCTGGAGCATTACGTAGCCCAAATGGGATTCGACGGAAGGCAAATGTGCCATAAGGACTCATGAAAGTAGTGTACCCCTGGTCGTCCAGAAAGATAGCAATCTGATTGTACATAGAATATCCATCGAGAAAACAGAAGTATTTATTCCCTACCAATTTCTCTAGTATCTTATAAATAAATGGCAAAGGAAAATGGTCTTTCTGGGTAGTGGTGTTTAGGTGGCAGTAATCGATGCATACCCTCCATCCTGTTGAGGGTCTGGTGGTGACTTGCTCCCCTTTCTCATTAGTCTCCACTGTGAATCCTGCCTTTTTTGGCACCACGTGAATAGGACTGACCCACTTATTATCAAAAATGGGGTAGATTATCCCTGCATCCAACCATTTTAAAATTTCCTTTTTCACCACTTCGCGCATGTTGGGATTTAACCACCTCTGCATATCTCTGAAAGGTTTTACAAAGTTCTCTATGGAAATGCGATGCATGCAGAGAGTTGAGTCAACCCCTTTAATGTCAGCTATAGTCGAAGCAATAGCTTTCTTGTGCCATTTTAGGCATTCAATTAGTGCTCCCTCCTACATCTCAGATAGAGCAGTCGAGATGATGGCAGGCTCGTATCATTGGGACCAAGGTAGACATATATGAGGGTCTCTGGAAGTTGTTTAAGCTCCAAGTCGGGAGCTTTCTGAATCGAGGGAATTATGTTCGATGTCCCTGCCTCTGGTAGCGGATCTACATTGACACCCAACAGCTCGAAGTTGGGAGAGGGACATTGCTTTGACACCCAACAGCTCTTCTAATTAGGGCAAATTATCTCCTCCATCAAAATTTGGGGTACAGTCCTGAGCAATGACCATTTGGAGATGATCATCACATAACGAGCTGGTGTCGCCTCCTCTATAATCGCATCGATCACCTTGATTTGGGAACAATCCTCTAATCCTGGTTGTTTATAGGCATCAAACACATTGAGCTGGATTTTTCGGTTCCCAAAGCCCATCTTGAGTGCCCCTGATTTGCAATTGATCGATGCATTGGTTGTAGCCAAAAAGGGATGCCCCAGGATAATTGAGGGTTTGGTGGGCATGTTGGATGGATCAGTGTCCAATATCAGAAAGTTGACAGGAAGGAAGAAGTCCTCTACTCTCACAAGGACATCTTCTAAGAGCCCACATGGTGTCTTCAACGATCTATCAGCTACTTGGAGGATTACAGGGCTAGCATTCAAATCACCTTCTCCTAATATCTCATTGATAGAGCTTGACAGGATATTAACCCCCGTGCCCAGATCAAGGAGAGCCTCATCAATGCATTGGTCTCCAATGACCACTGAAATATATGGGGCTCCTGGATCCTTAATTTTAGGGGGTGTACCTTGTTGTAGGACCAAGCTTACTAGGTCGAGCAAAACGACCTTAGCCTGGACCTATTTCCTAGCCTTCATCTTATGGGTGCACAGGTCCTTTAGAAATTTAGCATAGGATGGTACTTACTTGATAGCATCCAAAAGAGGCAAGTAAATGCGAACTTGCTTGAATGTCTCCATTATTTCATCCATCCTATCCTTAGCTCCAGATGAGCCAGCAACAGGTGCCCCAGGGGCTGATAAGCGCTTATGAAAGGGCACTCTCGGCCTCATGGTGGAAGGGTTGTCATGGCGAGACAAGGGTGGAATGGGGACAACATCCTTCGGATGGGTGATTTCAAGCGAGGAAGAGCTGTGTGGTTATTCCTCAGTGGATGTGTAGTGATTAGCCCATAGTTGTGGGCTATTTAAGTATTTAAGTGCCTACACATTTGGTTAATTCTAACAATTATTTAGCATAAATTAGGATGTAAATAGATTAATTCATAGTTTTAGTTTAATTACATAATCCATGCATTGCATTCATATTTTAAGTGCATTTAGAATTAACTTAGAATGACATTCATCTAATTAGATAACCAATTAGGTACATTGTTTTCATTAACATAGAAGTTGAGGGTCTGTATATAAATGACCCTAATATTTTAACTTTATTTTCTTTATTCTTCTTCTTGCAAGAACGGCTGGCTGCCGCTCCAACGGCACCACTTGCCGCAGTGAAGAACCAATTCAAGGAGGAGCGAATGTGTTGGATTTGGTCGGGCAGCTGATTTCAAATTTGTGCAGGACACTACAAAAGTAGGAGGGGGGCAGCCGAGCTCGAGAGGCCTCCACCACCGACCCACCACTGTGCAGAGAGACCTTCCCTCTTCCATTCCATATTGCCGGCCTCTACCGTGGCGGCGAGTCTCCACCACCGTGGGCATGTGGTGTGACAGGCCACACCGCCATCCGCAGATTGTCCGCAATACCATGAGCACCTTAGCGTGCATCTCCCTCGCCGTCGTCACCAACCACCACTGCCGCAGCTACCGTTCAACCACCCTTTCAGGAACTTAAGACGTCCGGGAGATTTCTCGGACGTCTGAAGCTACCCGCTCACCTTCACCCTGCACCTCACCGCTCACCCGCGACCACCCGCCTACGTACCCGTCTGAAGTCCACCCACACCCACTCACCTCCAGCCGCACCCGCACCCGCTCACCTCCAGCTACACGCAAGGCGTGCACAGCCTCCAACCACGCCACCCTCCAGCCACACCCGCTCACCTCCAGCCGCTCCCGCGGCCTCTGCCAAAAGGCTGCGCACCCGCTTACCTCCAACCACGCACGCCCTCCTCAGCCTGCAGCGCCCTCCTTCCACGCCTGCAGAACCGCCAGCAGCACCCGCTCTCCATACGCAATAGCTTGTGCACCTGCCTGAAGCCACCCGCAGCACCTTCCTCGCACCTGCAGAACCGCCAGCAACACCTGCTCTTCACGCGCAACAACTTGCGCACCCACGCCCACCAGCCTGCAGCGCCCTCCTCCCGCGCCTGCAGAACCGCCAGTAGCGTGTGGCAGTCCTCACCGCCAACAGGCCACGCGTGCTCACCGGTTGCAGCCTCCTCCGTCGGATCTCGCCCAGCCGCCTTCGGCCGCTGCACGACATGCCGGCACCACCGCTTCAAAGCCCTCGGTCTAAGGGACTTCCTCCGAGCTTCCTGCGTCCAGCCATCCACTCCTCGTCGCGTAAGGCAAAGGGGAAAGAATCCCCTGTTTTGCTACAGTAACCTGCCAATTAAAAATTGCATTATCTACCATTGTCACTTTTTAATCATATTTTATTGATTCTGCATTGCGAAAAATATCCTCTAGTTTCTCAGAATTACTATTCCAGCATTATTTCTTGCTTAAACCTTAATCTGAAGGCAATTTTGGCTTGATTGTTGTCCAAACTAACTACGAATAAACGTTTTTAACTGGTGCGAATTTTAATACGTCATTGCCTCCCTGTGGATACGACCCGCTCTTCTACGAGTGGTTATTTCTTCTTGAATAATTGATTAGTCGATTTTTCCACCACATTAAACTGCAAACGACTTTAAAGCGAACAATCGACCAGTCAAATGGCACCGTTGCCGGGGTGGCAATTGATGCAATAATTTCACCTAATTTTATTTTGATTATTTGTCAATTGCACACTGATTTGACCATTTATTATTTTCTTTTCTGTGCGAGAAAATTTATGCAAGAATCAGCCACTGTGAGAAGGCGACCCTTGACATCGCTAGAGGAGAATTGGACAAGCAATTTTTAAACGGAGAAGGCGGAGGACTAGACGGACACCATTTTATTTAGTCGCTAGTTTAATTAGACTAGAATTAAAACTTTAGATTTAATTTTACATTGCAGTTAGTTTGAAACCCTTCTTCTAGGGCATATTTTGAGGGGTTTGTTCACCGATTTTGTTTTGGGCTCGTGTTGGGTAATTTTTGGGAGCTTGTTCCCTTTTCTTTAGATTTAGGTTTTCAGTTTATTGATTACTTTTATTTGCTTGTGCATAAGTAGTTCTAAAAAAAAAATAGAAAAAAAAATGAGCTGCCTGCCTTAGGACGAACCATTTAGGTCTGTATGAGCAGCCTCTAGATTTACTTCTCTGCATTGCGTGCATTCTTGCATCGTATATCGCTAGAGGCAAGGTACGCATTCTCTTACTTTACATCCTATTCTTGATCATGCATTGCATTTGGGATTTAATTCAAAGACCATAAAGTTTGTCTTGAAACGATCTAACAAGTGGTCACATATATTCGAGAAAAGGACTAATTAAAAGAGGGACATCTAAAAATCAAGGACTTGATTGTAAAACGTGGTGTGCTACTCAAAATTCAAAATCATTTTGCGGTGAATTCACACTTATATCTATTGCACCACAGCACTCATTTTGACACTCCTAAGTATTGAAATGACTAGGACAAGAACCCTCCTATCGTTGGATTCTGAAGTGTTCGGAACTTGAGATCAAAGGTTTTGTAAATCCAAAGAGGGGGATACCTTGTCACGGATTTTTTGGGGTAGTTGAGAAGCACCGCGAAAGCACAGCTTCAAAGGAAGGCTTAGGCTTACTTGCATCCCTCGATCTTCCGTCTTTGATTTTATTTGACCATTTGAGATTTAGGGAAGAACACCTAAGTTCCAACTAGGTCTTTTTAGGCATTTCGAAGGTTGACAATAGGCGCGTAATTGATTAGGCAACTTGTTTTGTCACCTACAATTTGAACTAAAGTCAAAAGCCTAAATCTGTAAAGACCAAACAAGTCCTTTTGAATTGTGTAGTGCATGCTTGGTAGGCTTTCTCTTAGGAGACAACTTGTATTTGATCCTAAACTAGAAAGAATCCTAAGAAGAGACCCTCTAAGGGTAGAAATGGCCGGTCAAAGGAACCTTAAGGAATATTTCATCCCAACCAATCAAGCTGGCCCAGCACTATGTAGACCTGGAGGGGACAATACGTATGAGATCAAAAGTAGTACCATATCCTTCTACCCTCCTTTTATGGTACTACTAGGGAAGACCCTTATAGGCTTATAGAGGAATTCACCGAGGTCTATTCCATGATGAAGCCATAGGGCATTACTGATGACGCTCAAATGCGGACCCTCTTTTCCTTCTCCCTAAAGGACAAAGCCAACTATTGGTATCACACCTTTGATAATATAAATACTTGGGATGCCCTGAAGAAGGAGTTTTTGAAGAAGTACTTCCCCATGAGCAAAACAAATCACTTTAGGAGGGAAATTATGAGTTTTGTTCAAAAGGATGGGGAAGCATTCCATGATGCGTGGGAGTGCTTTAACGATTTGCTGAGACTTTGCCAACATCACCAGGTGCCTAAATGTCAACTGGTTGAAAGGTTCTACACCGGACTTAATGATTCGCATAGGCAAACTGTGGATGGTGCCTGTGCAGGAACCTTTCTATCTAAGACTGAGGATGAAGCTTGGAACTTATTTGATACTTTGAGTGAGAATTCTATTCACTTGAATTCTGCCTACTTGGATAGAAAGCCCACTCTCATGCAAAGAAAGTTGTAGGCGAATGAAGCAAGGGACACCCAGAATTTAGCCTATCAAATTCAATTATTGAATCAAAACATGGAAAGGCTTATGTCAAACCTGAGTTCATTCGTACCTAACACCTCCACATCCCAAGATTCCGAATGCATAATTTGTCAAGGCAATACACACGGCACTGTGGATTGCCACTTGGCCTCCCAATTCCCTGAGCTTGTAATAGCGGATTTGAATGCTGCTCAAGGGTTCCATCCAAGACCTCGTAATGATCCTTTCTCTAACACTTATAATGAGGGATGGAGGAACCACCCAAACTTTTCATGGATACAAGGAAATGTCTCAAATTCAGGGAATTACAAACCACAATCCTTTCAAAACCATCAAATGAACCAACCTCAGACCTTTGCCCAACCTAAAACCTCTGAGATGGATGAATTGAAGGCGATGTTGAAAACTATGCAAGAAAGTCAAAGTGCCATCATCCAATCTCATGACAAGGCTATACATGAGTTGAAATCACAAATTGGACACCTTGTTGAGGCCGTTAGACAGAGGGAGACTAGGAAGTTTCCTAGTGCTGCTGAGGAAAATCCTAAAGGAAAAGGGATTGTCATTAAGGAGCATGCTCAGGCGGTGACTATTCTGAGGAGTGGGAAAGAAATTTCCAAACCCGATGCTCCTATAGTCTTACCCCCTAAAAAACCATCCACCCCGACTTTCACCCCAATCGGAGAAGATTTGCCCAAATCTTCTCCACTTGAAATCACCTCACCGGAAGAAGTTGCCCTCGTTCCACCCCTTACTCGACATGACAACCCTTCCACCCAGAGATCGAGAGTGCCTTTTCAAGAGCGCTTACCCACCTCTAGGCAGACTTCTGCTGTCTCATCTGGAGCCAAAGATAAGACGGATGAGATTATTGAAACTTTCAAGCAAGTACAGATTAACCTGCCTTTGCTTGAAGCTATCAGGCAGATTCTGTCTTATGCCCACTTCTTAAAGGACCTTTGCACGAAAAATCGGCAATCTAGAAAATAGGTTCAATCAAAAGTTGTCCTGCCTGATTCTGTTAGCTCAATTGTTCAACATGGCACAACCCCAAAACTTAAGGACCCAAGAGCCCCATACATCTCTGTAGTTAACGGTGACTTACAAATTGATGAGGCTCTACTTGATCTGGGTGCAGGGGTGAACATCCTTCCGAGCTACATGTATGAACAACTTGGGGGAGGCAATCTGAAGCCTAGCCCTGTAATCCTTCAAGTTGCTGATCAATCACTTAAGACACCACGGGGAATTTTGGAAGATGTCCTCGTAAGAGTGGAGGATTTCTTCTTTCCCGTTGACTTCTTAGTTTTGGACACTGACCCTACCAACAAACCAACCAAACCCTCCATCATTTTGGGCTGCCCCTTCCTTGCAACTTCCCATGCTTCAATTAATTGCAATACTGGGGAATTTAAAATGGGCTTTGGGAACAGGAAAATTCGGCTTAATGTGTTTGTTGCTTACAAACAAGCTGGACTTGAGGATTGTTCTCAAGTTGAGGTGATAGATAACCTGATTGAAGAGGCAACTCCTGCAGTGTTATGTGATGACCCCCTTCAGCATGTCATGCTAAATGAGCATTCCCATCTCTAGGAGGAACGTGAAGGGAATATACTAGAACAAGAGGAATTGCTGGGAGTTTCTGCTGAGTCTCTTCCCCCATCATTTCCGCCGAAGGTAGATTTGCTACTTGAGATGGGGACATCTATTATGAAACCCTCAACCATACAAGCCCCCAACCTTGAGTTGAAACCCCTCCCTGACACTCTCAAGTATGTTTTCCTAGGTGCCAATGATACTCTCCCCGTTATCATTTCGGCTGTGTTGTCTGAGGCACAGGAGGGAGCCTTGATTGAATGCCTGTCTAGGCACAAGGAAGCTATTGCTTGGAGCATTGCTGACATTAAGGGTATAGACTCTACACTCTGCATGCACCACATTTATACTGATGATTCCATCAAGCCTTTTACGGTCACTGAACCCTAATATGTGGGAGGTTGTAAAAAAGGAGATCCTGAAGTGGTTGGACGCTGGGATCATATATCCCATTGCTGATAGTAAATGGGTCAGTCCCATTCATGTGGTGCCAAAGAAGGCAGGCTTTACTATGGAACTCAACGACCAAGGTGAACAACTTGTCACTAGACCCTCAACTGGATGGAGGGTCTGTATTGATTACCGCAAGTTGAACACCGCTACCTAGAAGGATCACTTTCCTTTGCTTTTTATTGATCAAATTCTCAAAAAATTGGTAGGGAATAAGTATTATTGCTTTCTCGATGGATATTCTGGGTACAATCAGGTGGCAGTCTTTCCTGATGACTAGGAAAAGACGACATTCACGAGTCCTTACGGTACTTTTGCACTCACGTGTATGCCGTTTGGATTATGTAATGCCCCTGCAACTTTCCAACGGTGTATGATGTCTATCTTTCCGGACATGATTGACGAGTGTGTCGAAGTATTTTTGGATGACTTCTCTATTTATGGCTCGTCTTTCGACCAGTGTCTCCTGCACCTGGAGAATGTGTTGAAACGATGTAAGGAGACTGATTTAGTCCTCAGCTGGGAGAAAAGTCACTTCATGGTACAGAAAGGAATTATACTTGGGCATGTTGTATCCGAGCAAGGTTTGGAAGTAGATAAAGCCAAGATTGATTTTATTTCCAAACTTCCATTGCCTACAAATGTCAAACAAATTAGATCCTTTTTGGGCCATGCTGGCTTTTACAGGCGCCTTATTAAAAATTTTAGTAAGATTTCTTGGCCACTTTGTGACTTGTTGGCGAAGGAATCTTCCTTCAGTTTTGATTCAAAGTGTGCCATGGCCTTTCAAACTCTAAAGGAGTTCTTGATCTCTACGCCTGTTCTCTAAGCTCCTGATTGGACACTCCCATTTGAGCTTATGTGTGATGCTTCAGATTATGTAGTGGGAGCAGTCCTTGGACAAAGGGTTGAGGGAAGACCTTATGTGCTGCAATATGCAAGCAAGGCTTTAACCGAACCTCAGCAAAACTTCACAGTCATTGAAAAAGAATTACTTGCTTTAGTTTTTGCTGTGGAGAAGTTTAGGTCTTATTTGCTTGGGTCTAAGGTGGTTATTTTTACTGATCATGCAGCAGTGAAACATCTCATTGCTAAGAAAGATTCTAAGCCACATCTGATTAGGTGGATCTTACTCCTTCAAGAATTTGACTTGGAAATACGTGAAAGGAAAGTAGTAGAAAATGTTGTGGCTGACCACCTGTCTCGCCTTCCCTTAATGACTCTATTTCTGAGGACATTCGCAAGACATTTCTTGATGAAACTCTGATGGCGGTAACACCAACTTTACCTTGGTATGCAGACATTGTAAATTACTTGGTCACTGGACAAACTCTTGGCTCTTGGGATGAGCAGAAAAGAAAGAGATTCATTTCTCAAGCAAGATATTTTTATTGGGAAGAGCTAGAATTATTTAGAATTGGACAAGACCAAGTATTGTGATGTTGTGTGCCTAAAGAGGAACAACAAAGCGTGCTGAGCTTTTGCCATGAACTTCATTGTGGAGGACACTTTGGCGCTAAGAAAATTGCTTTTAAGGTTCTCTAGTCCAATTTTTGGTGGCCTTCCTTATTTAAGGATTCTCATAATTTTGTTAAGGCCTGTATTAGATGTCAACGGACTGGAACTATTGGGAAGAAGAATGAAATGCCTCAACATCCTATTCAACCTGTTGAAATTTTTGATGTGTGGGGAATTGACTTTATGGGCCCCTTCCCGTCATCCCATGGTTTTGAATATATCTTGGTGGCAGTTGATTATGTCTCTAAATGGATAGAGGCCATTCCTACGTGCACAAATGACCACTCTGTGGTTTTGAAATTTGTGAAGGCCAATATCATATCCCATTTCAGCTGCCCCAAGACTATTATAAGTGATGGGGGACCTCATTTCCTAAACCACCACTTCAATCGATTAATTAAGAGTTTGGGAGTGACTCACAAGGTTGCTACTCCTTACCACCCTCAGACAAGTGGCCAGGTTGAAGTATCAAATAGGGAGGTAAAAAATATTTTGGAAAAGATCGTTAGACCTGATAGGAAAGATTGCTTCCAAAAGCTCGATGATGGTTTGTGGGCTTATCGAACGGCCTATAAGACCCCTTTGGGTACTTCTCCCTTTCGGATTGTGTATGGAGAAGCATGCCATTTACCTGTTGAGTTGTAACATAAAGCACTTTGGGCTATTCGAAGTGTTAACATGGATTTAGAGAAGGCAGGTAAGGCACGATTTCTAGAATTAAGTGAGCTTGAGGAGCTGAGGAATGATGCTTATGACACCTCTCAAGCTTATAAAGAAAGAACTAAGGTCTTGCATGATAATTTTATTCTTCAAAAGACCTTTGAGCGCAACCAACAAGTTTGGCTTTTCAATTCCAGACTTAAGCTTTTTCCTGGGAAGTTAAAATCTCGTTGGGATGGGCCTTACACAATCACAAAAGCATTTCCGCATGGAGCTTTGGAGATCAAAAATCATTCCT
The DNA here is from genome assembly GCA_037157565.1 of Thalassia testudinum. Lineage (NCBI taxonomy): Eukaryota > Viridiplantae > Streptophyta > Magnoliopsida > Alismatales > Hydrocharitaceae > Thalassia > Thalassia testudinum. The sequence continues at coordinate 73,560,421 of JAZHRO010000003.1, read as the reverse complement.
CTTCAGCAGCTCCCTTTATCGTCAACGGTCAACAGTTAAAACCGTATATAACTTTAGACGGCCATCTAGCTGACGAAGTCACTCTTGAGAAGCCTTAGCTCCTACCATTCTCCGCCTCAGGTAATATCTTCCTTTAGCTTTTTTTTGTTTTCAATGAGGACATTGTTTGAACCAGGCATGGGGGAGAGGACCGGAGGCATTTTGTTTATAGCATGCATATAATAAAAAAAAAAAAGAAAAAGGGAGAAAACGAAAGAAAAGAAAAAGAAAAAAAAGGTTTTGAGCTTAACTCGCTAGATCTTGCATTCTTAAGCAAATCAGAACTCTAGGGTAGACTAAATTAATTCTAGGGTCAAACTTTAGAAGCTAAATGAGCTACTAGCTTTAGACCTTTAGGGTCCTTTGTGGACTTAAAAACTTAAGTTGGAGTTAAGTTGCGGACCATTCCTCAAAAGGTTGTGGAAGGGAAGCTAGGGTTTGAGTTAAAAGGTGGGGTAGTACCTGGAGTCTTATTCTACGTTTTGGTTTACGGGTCCTTGTAACCCAAGCATCCAAATTTCACACACATGGTCTGGTAATTAACTTAATTTCTGTCTTTCTGAAAAGAGATTTGGTTCTCTTAGTTTTGACTTAGGAGAGGCTTGAAAACACATTTTGATTGGAAGAGTTCCCGCTGCAAGAGAGGTGGAGTATATACTCACCTTGAGGATGCGATGATAACATATTACCTCCTCGGCACTTGTCTCTTAGGATATCCATACTACTGGGGGCATGTAAGCGCATTGCGCGGTTCAGGTACCATGGGCGGCCCTATCTCGAAGTGCCAATTGCCATAGGCCTGAATTCTCTTGAGAAATCCATGGGCGATAGTATCTCGAAGTGTCGATTGGCAGGAGTTCTTGGGGTCGTTATAGGCGGTGCTATCTCGAAGCATCGAAAGCCAGGCACCCTTCGAGGTATAGTAATGGGGACAATGAATCCGACACAGACCGTGTTGATAGCTGATTTGAGGTTAGACTTAGAAGAATCAAAAAAAAAAAGTGTATATTAAAAAAAAAAAAAAAAAAAGAAGATCCTTTAACTCAAATAACTCAGACCAATGCACAGCCTTGGATGCTTTAATCTCAGGGATCAATAAACATTAGCGTAGAGTCAGAAATCAGGGAAACTTGTGCCTGCAACTCGTCTTTAGCCGACCTAGTTTGTAACATAGCAACTACCTACGAACCTTGGGTCTAGAGTCTGAACTTAATATGCTTCTGAAGGATGACTAAGCGAGTTGACTAGTCTACTTGGAGTTCTAGGTTTAGCTTAATTTTTCTAGGGACTAGCAAAATCTAGGCATGGGGTATTCGATTAGTCCAAAGTTGTGGGCTATTTAAGAATTTAAGTGGCTACACTTTTGGTTAATTCTAACATTTATTTAGCATAAATTAGGATGTAAATAGATTAATTCATAGTTTTGGTTTAATTAAATAATCCATGCATTGCATTCACATTTTAAGTGCATTTAGAATTAACTTAGAATGACATTCTTCTAATTTGATAACCAATTAGGTACATTATTTTCATTAAGATAGAAGTTGAGGGTCTGTATATAAATGACCCTAATATTTTAACATTATTTTCTTTATTCTTCCTCTTGCAGGAACGGCTGGCTGCCGCTCCAACGCCACCAGCTGCCGCAGTGAAGAACCCATTCAAGGAGGAGCAGATGTGTTGGATCTGGTCAGGGAGCTGATTTCAAATTTGTGCAGGACACTACAAAAGGAGGAGGGAGGCAGCCGAGCTCGAGAGGCCTCCACCACCGACCCACCACTGTGCAGAGAGACCTTCTCTCTTCCATTCCATACTACTGGCCTCTACCGTGGTGGCGAGTATCCACCACCGTGGGCGTGTGGTGTGACAGGCCACACCGCCATTTGGAGCTCATCCGCATTACCGTGAGCACCTTAGCGTGCATCTCCCTCACCGTCGTCCCCAAGCACCACTGCCGCAGCTACCGTTCAACCACCCTTTCAGTCACTTAAGACGTCCAGGAAATTTCCCGGACGTCTGGAGCTCCCCGCTCACCTTCAGCCTGCACCTCACCGCTCAACTGCGACCACCTGCCTGCATACCCATCTGAAGTCCACCCGCACCCGCTCACCTCCAGCCGCACGCAAGGCATGCACAGCCTCCAACCACGCACGCCCTCCAGCCGCACCTGCTCACCACCAGCCGCTCCCGCACCCTCTGCCAAGAGGCTGCGCACCCGCTCACCTCCAACCACGTACTCCCTCCACTGCCTGCAGCGCCCTCCTCCCGCGCTTGCAGAACCGGCAGCAGCACCCGCTCTCCACGCGCAACAGCTTGCGCACTAGCCTGAAGCCACCCGCAGCACCTTCCACGCGCCTGCAGAACCGCCAGCAACACCCGCTCTTCAGGCACAACAGCTTGTGTGCCCTCTCCCACCAACCTTCAGCGCCCTCCTCCCACGCCTGCAGAACCGCCAACAGCGCACGGTAGTCCTCACCGCCAACAGGCCACACACGGTCACCGGCTCCATCCTCCTCCGCCGGAGCTCGTTCGGCCACCTCTGGCCTCTGCACGACACGCCGCCACCGCCGCTTCGAAGCCCTCGGTCCAAGGGACTTCCTCCGAGCTTCCCGCATCTGGCCATCCACTCCTCGTTGGCCAAGGCAAAGGGGAAAAAATCCCCTGTTTTGCTACAGTAACCTGCCAATTAAAAATTACATTTTCTGCCATTGTCACTTTTTAATCATATTTTATTGATTATGCATTGCGAAAAATATCCTCTAGTTTCTCAGAATTACTATTTCAGCATTGTTTCTTGCTTAAACCTTAATCTGAAGGCAATTTTGGCTTGAATTTTGTCCAAACTAACTACGAAGAAATGTTTTTAACTGGTGCGAATTTTAATACGTCATTGCCTCCCTGTGGATACGACCCGCTCTTCTGGGAGTGGTTATTTCTTCTTAAATAATTGATTAGTCATTTTTTCCACCACATTAAACTGCAAACGACTTTAAAGCGAACAATCACCAGTCATGTTGGTGCTGGTTGGAGTGGTAGGAGGTGTGACCGTAGGAGCGAGTTCAAGTTTGGAAAGTTGCTTACCACTCATCAAAATGACCACAGCCTGAGCGTGCTCCCTTATGAAAGGCCCTTTACCCCTTGGGTTCTCATAAGATGAGCTGGGCAATTTCCCAAGGTCGCATTGTCTAACAGCCTCAACAAGATGGCCAATTTGAGATTGCATTTCTTGGATAGCATTATTCTGAGATTGAATGATCATACTTTGATTTTCTTGCATGGCGTTCATCATAGCTTTCAGATCTCCCTTCTCAAAATTGTTAGGCTAAGGAGGAGACTGGGATTGTTGTGCCTAAAAGGGTTGGGTGGGTTGGGCTGTTAAATCTGATTGCACAGCAATCGTAGGCCCTAACTCTCTTGAATTAAGTTAGAACTTAGCTTAACAAGAACATTCTATATGCATATGGATCGTATTCTGCATCGTAGTTGGTATATGTGTTTCATGTATTAAACTATGTTATTTGAGAGGTATTAATGATTTCAGGAAATCTGGGTTGTAGATGACCGATCCAACCTTGTGGATCTGTTCGGAACAACGATGGGAGTCCAATTCATCCGGGATCGTATCAATCAAACTCCCATAGCACCCTAGGCAGTCCGCAGAAGAGCAAGAGCCTAGGGGGCAAATTGAAGAAGATCCAGACCTTAGATGACAAATCCAACCATACGTATGCATCCGGATCGACGTTTGCAATCCAACAATGTAGAAATCAACTTAATCAGAGCTTTATGTCATCAGATATAAAGAGAAGAAGAATGGACGGCCACGATGGCACCACGTGGCACCATCGCAGCCTCCCCTTGTCACCTCCCAAACTCCTGAAGGCACCTCTCCTCGAAATGTGGGCCATTGGTTATTCATCCAACAGCCACGAACGCACCACGTCACCTCCCAGATCGGATAAGCATAAATATAAATAACCACATATATAAGATAAAGGCTTTGTGCAGCACGGTGGCTCACTCGCGTCCACACATAAGAGCGGGGATGCAAGTTAGAGCCCTGCACTACGCAAAATTGATGTAGTCGGTGCGTGTAGGCTGATAACACTGCATCTTGGGGTGATAACTCTATTAAATGGGGTCCATCTTAAGAACAAAATGCACAGATAACTCATCATAAATAGAATGGGAGCATTGCATGCATCATACATCAAGATTGCTTATAAAATAGCATTAATAGCCATTTGTATAAGTACTTGTCAAAGCAGGCCTCAGATGAGCAATCAGACTACACGGATGGATTCAGTGCGACGAATGGAGTCCAATAGACTCGAAATCAGCCAAATCCGACATCTGGAGGTCTCGCAACAGACCCAAGAAGTTATGACCGTTGATCTGATGATCAACGACCATGGGGTCGCCACTTGACAGCCTCACCACGCCCGCAACCACCCTTCATCGCGCAATGCCACTTTAAGCCATCCAATCGCGCATCAGATGGCTGAAAAGCACGCATCCGCGCACAGCATACTCCCGCTTCCTCCACCAAGGGACCCATCTTGGCCGTTGATCATCCATCGGATGGCTCTGCAACACTCCACACCCGTGTGCCTCGCCTCCTCCGCACGACAATCTGGCCAAGTAGTGCAGCGGGCTGCACGCGGTTCGCAAAGGCAGCGATGAGTGTTCAAGACCACGCGTGATGCCTAAATTGCTGCTCGAGCAGGCACGGCTGATTAAGGCCATAGATCTGCTTGCAAAGGGTGACAACTGTGCCATGTGGTGCATCCTTAGGTAGCGATCATCCATGCGTGCATTCACGCCGGTCGACAACGGCCGCGCACACGTGCACTCAAGGCGTGATCCGAGCACGCCCGTTGCGAAGACCTCAGCCGTTCCATCTTCAAACGAACGGCTCTCAAGTCGTGCACACGGATTGAGCACGGAGAAGAACGTGCACGCGCTGGTGACTGATGGGCAAGGGGCTACAGCGATGGATTTAGTATGGGTTTAGCGACATCCCGGAGGTCGCTAAATGCCATTCTTGATTTAGAAAATCCTTTTGCCTATATAAACTCCATCCAACCACCCATTCACGAGATTCACTCCACTTGCAAGTGTTCTACCCCCTCCTAGCTACCTGTAAGCCCTTTTGTAATCGTCGGAGACGACGAGACACCGATGGAGCCATCTCCACCACCGTGGCTGGCTCGCCGTCCCCTCTCTCTCTCTCTCCTTCCTTCTTTTGAGCTTTACTTTATTTATGTTCATGCATTTATCTAGTGTTGTAATTATGAACTAAAGTCGCATGTTAAATGAAGTTGTTCTCTATTCAATTGCTTGCTCTATTTTCTATTCAAGTTGCATGTTGCAAATGAAACAATTTTAACCCTAATCTCTCTCCCTCTCTCTCTCTCTCGCTTTTCACTCGTGCCTTTTCACAAGCAAAACCCCACGATTTTCGTGATAATAAGTGATACGAAGAATCTGATTTTTATGCCTCCCTTAAACAGACATTCGGGCTCACATCTGTTTCTTTACTTTAAAATCGACGTCGCAAGTGCAAACTATAACGACACTTCCAAACAGTCATGCACGAACACATTAGTTTTTGGTGCCGTTGCTAGGGAGGCAACGAATTTGTTTTGTCACTTCCATTTTACATCCATGCTCACATCGTCTAATGCCTTGTCTCCTTTTACTTGATGGTTGCAGGAATTCGGTGCTTGGACGGTGAAGCAACACAACTCATGACGGTAACAAGGGAGTAGGCGCAACAATGATCGGTCGTGAGTAGTTCTTCAGTCACGGTTGCTTGCTTCCTTGAAAATCTAAAAAAAACTTGTAAAATTGAAAAAAATTGGTCTGGTGTATGATTGCCTGACCCACATCCTAAACACATCACCCAGCAAAAAAATATACACTCTAACATTATGAATAAATTATTGGAGTGTTCTTTTCTCCTTTTGAGTGGTGTTTACGAAGCTACCTTGAATTGACTTGGGCCACACCACTCAACCCTAAAAATGACTCATCTAATCGATGCTACATGATGAGAGCCTCATCATGAGCCCTAACTCGCTCATTTTTACCCAAGAAAGAGAATAAAAGCTCCTACAAAACCTAGAGGATGGCTTAATTGAAGAAATAAGTGTTCTGAGAGGAAAACTTGAAATAAAGGTTAAAATTACAATTTTACCATTTCAGAACATAAGCAGGATTTCTCAGAGGTAGAACATAGGTCAAATGGTCAGAATAAGATAAAAAGTGGGTTGGTTTAATCAGAAATGGGTTTATGTGCAAACAAGGAATTAAATGACATCTTGTAACCCTAAAACAGACCTACTTAATTCAACAAGGTCCTGGTCAGGATAAAAATCAAGTAAATCCTATAAATTTCATGAAAAAATATCCCTTAGGGCTTAGATCATTCAATTTGGCCTATGGAACCTAGTTTGACCTAGTTTGGGGTCCTAGCTCATCAATTGACCTAATTTGGGTTTTTATGCAAAATGTCCAATCAAACATGGTCAAACCTAAAATAAAACTTCACCATTGGATTCCTTAGGTCGAAATTAGGTTTGTATCAAAATTTGGACCTAAGGGAAGGTCATCTTGATTTACTTTGCAAATTAGTACACCCAATTATATTTTGGCCCCTATCTTTTAAAAACCACTACACAAACCCCCTAGCTTCCTCGCCACTCTTACAAAAAGGTCCCTTTTCCATTAATGGGGAGGAATCCTTCTCTGGCGAGGAAGGAAGGGGGAATACTCCCTGATCCCTCGGAGATCTCCTCTCAGATTTTGAAGGGAGATTCTCTGAGGAATCCCCTTCCATCTGAGCCCAATCACAATCTTTGATTTCTATTCAATCTCTTGTGCGAACACACGAGAGATTTGTAATCCCAACTACCTTCCTTCTCCAGTGAGACGTCGATGGCAGAAGGCTTGCACTCCATGCACCAGAAGCTTGGCCAGCACTTATAAAAGGACCCTCGATCCTCTGCGAATCTCTCAGACTTGTTTTGGCCGAAGAATCCTCTAAATTTCATCTCCCCTCTCTCCGGCCAAGTAGCCAGCAAGCTCCAGCGATTCTTCCTCCTCCCTCTCATCGCTCTGCTTCCATACCTGCAGTAGGGTTCACTCCACCTCATCTTCCCACATAGCGCCGTACCAGCGCACGCCTTCCAAACCTCCTCCTCGTCGCCTTATCTCCCTCAGGGTCATCTTCTCTGACGATGGCACAGACAAGCCGTCCATCTCCGCTGCTCCCCCTTCACTCCCAACAATCCAGATAACCTCCTTGTCCTCCACTCTTTCATTTTCCTCAATATATTTCACACAACACCCCTCGACCGCCACTGTCCACCCATCTCTTCCCCATCTCCGGCCACCCTCCGGCGAGACACTTTCGTCACTCCTCAACCCCACACGTCTCACCACCCACCTCACAACCTCTGCCACACTCCACTGAACATCATCCACCCATCCACAAGACACCACACACACTCCACGCTTCACCCAACCTAACCCATAACTAAAGCCATAGAGCGACCTAGGCACACACGCCTAGGCCGCCCCGCGGCCAGCCACCTACCGCCTCACCTTCGCCGTGACACAGTGAAGGTCATCCTGTTGTTTGATAGACTTGCAAGCTCCTTTTTGTGTTGAGCAGGGTCTGAGCTCCAACCACCACTAGCGATGGCTCGAGGAGGTTGCAAGCTCGCTCCAGGCTGAAGGACTTTAAGGTTCCAGGTCAAGTAGGTGCGGGGAGATCTCGCGAAGTTAGTTGTTCTAGCAAGTGGCACTACGAGGCCTAGAGCTATTGCAATTGGAGGAAAGATAACCTATGGGTGCGCGAGCAAAGGCAGTGGAGCATTAGGCCCACCTTGATAAGCGGTGACCTCTTTGAGCACTTTAAATTGATTTTGTGATATCATTTGGTTGCCTCCAATACATTGGGGTGAGGTCCCTCCTCACCTATACATGCACCTCGTCCGTGACTTCATCCAATGGACCTGGCGACCCGACTCGACTACCCTTCTGAGCACTCCTCGCACACCACACCCACGCCGGTGCACCTAGACCCGTGCACGCGACCCGACCTGATAACCTGGCTCTGGGAGAGTGTATCGAAGAGAAATACAGAGAGAGAGACGTACGAGAAGGGTAGGGTAATAGGTTTTGTTGCATGGTGCTTATGTAGGTAGAGGACGCTACGGAAGAAGCAGCAAGGACTTAACCGCTGCAAGTGAAGAAGAAAAAGAAAAAGAAGAACTCCCTGTAGCAGAGGTGCGGCAGACCAAGAGAAAGAAGAGAGAGATCAAGGGGCAGACAAAGAGGAGAAGCAAGAAAGCAAAGGAAGAAGAGGAAGAAAAAGAAGGCAACCTAAGAAGATGAAAGCCAAAACTTGGTCGCAAGAAGAGAAGGAAAGAGAAGAAGAGCAGAAGCGGCTAAGGAAGAAAAAGAAAAGGAGCAACCATAGTTGCAGCAGAGCAAATTAGCAACAGAAGAGAAGAATCTAAGAAATAACTTAAAGACGTCTGATGCAATATCAGACACCCAATTCTTTTTGAGCAATTTCTTTCCATAACATTATCCTGTCACTTCTACTGAACTAGTCGTTTCTTTTTATTAAAAAGTTGTGTTCTCAAGTTTTGGAATACTCAGATTGCTCCCTGTGTTCGACTTCGGATACTCTGATTTTCGATTTACAAATTTTTATTTGCTTTCGTTGAAAGTTCATCTATATTACAACGAGATATCTGTTAAAACACGATCTAGCCACGTGAACACTGCATGATCATTATGATGAGTACATTAGGGTTTTAGAGCCTCTATACAACAAAAGGAAATCTGCTTTTACTGAACTATGTGCAAAACTTGACGTGCCCACTGAAACTTGTCTGAAAATATTAAGGCACGTCAATCCTAAAAGACAATAAAGTAAGGATAAAACATTAAAAGACACCACAACTAAAAAAATCTTTGCTTGGAAATCATGTTTTGATAGGAGCACACACACTGAAAGTGGAAAACTAAGATGCACTACCCCAATCAACGCCTCATCACATAACCCTAGCACAAGCACTATCCTTGTCTTTTAAAATAGAGTAGACGTGCCCTAGGTATGACTGGGTTAAGTCTCGAGAGGCGAGGTTTTGTTCGCTGGGCACTTGGCTTTCATTCCTTTAGTGGAATCTTGTTACTAGGCTACGGGGCAATGTCAAACCACCGCGGTTGTGGGGTCTATGGAACCGGTGGCGCAAGCCACAGGAAGAACCTTCCCTGCAATCCCTCGTAATCAACCTGGCCAGATTAGCTTTAGGAAGGAAAGCCCAGTGCTTATGGACTTAATCACCCTTTTGAGATTTCTAGGTCTCCTAAGCAGTACAAAATAAGGACTAGGCTTGTTTGCTTGATTGAACACACACTTCTCGCATCTGTCACTCTTCGCATTCCCTCCTGTTCTTCTCTAGTGTATGCACCGGAGATGCTCACTGCATCCTGAGTTGTTTGTTTTGCGACGGGAATCCAGTCTACTTGATCCTATTAGAAACATGGCTAAACCCAGGGTAGATGAGGTTGAGGACCAACCCCCACTAGACACAATGGCCATCATCCAAGCCCAGATTAATGCAAAGCACCTGCTTCAGCAACAACAGATCCGCACTATCATGCAAGCCATACACTGGTTACAGAACCCACAAGGGCAACCACCACCACCTTTCCAAGGCCCACAAGGGCAACTGCCACTTGATCTACTACCATTCCAGGACCAACCGAGGCCCCTTCGTGACTTCTACAATCCTTCTACTATTCGAGTTGAGCCACCCCTTAGGATCCCCGAAGGGGGAGATGATTTTGAGCTAAAACCAAATGTTTTGAGTCTGATTCGGAGCCACTTCCATGGAAGCTCAAATGAGGACCCCTTCCAGCACCTAGAGGATCTTGACCGGATAGCCGTAATTGTGAAACCTAGGAACATTAGCCTTGACATTATTTAGATTAAGATGTTTCCCTTCTCACTAAGAGACAAGGCATCTCACTGGCTTAGAACCCTAGCTAGAACCATCACCACCTGGGAAGAACTGAGGCATGCATTCTTGAAGAAAATCTTCCCCATAGGAAAGACTAATGAACTCAGAAGAGCCATTACTACCTTTACACCCCAGGGTGGGGAACAATTCCATGAGGCATGGGAAAGATTTAATGAACTCTTGAGGAAATGCACACACCTCGAAGTACCATGGTGGCAATTGGCCCAGATCTTCTACCACGGTCTTGATAGCAACCAACGGAACTTCGTCGATGCCTCATGTGGGGGGAACTTCCTGAACAATGACGAGGAGAGCGCGTTTGAGCTCTTTTAGTCTATGAGCGAAAATTTGCTCAACAATGCACCCATCACCTAGTGTAACCGATCCAGTCAACCCCGTGCTGGGATTTATGAGGTATAAGCAAATTCTGGAATGGTTGACATGGACATCATTGCCATGAAATTAGATCGAGTGGAATTGGTGGATAAAAAGATTGATAAGCTACTGAACCAGACCAAGAATCCATTATAGACCTTCTCCCTAGCAAAGGGGGTGCATAATGTTGACTTGGTCCAACCCTTAAGCCAACTGAACCAAGAACAACCCCTGACCACATTCTAGGGAGGGATCTTTGCTCTCTCAAATGTTAATTACTCTCTTCCCTCCCCATCGACATCAGCTATCCTTGAAGATGTGCAAGCTGTCCATGGTTATGCTAAACCTAACCCTTTCTCCAACACTTACAACACTGGCTAGCGTAACCACACCAACTTTGGTTGGACAAAGCTGAAACCACCTCAATTCTAGAACTAGCCCAGGCCAAACCAGCTGCCAAACTTGCCCCCCTATCAGCAAGGACCACTAGTTAGACCCCCATATAATCAAAATAGGGTGGCCCCTCCCCCGCAAAACCAAGTGGACACCCTGATAAAGATGATGGATGAAATGAACTAGGAACATCAAGAAGAAATGGCTTTAGTAAAGGGACAGTTAAGCCAACTTTTGGACTATAAATAACAAGGATCCCTACCTTCCCAGCCACAATCGAACCCATGAAACATAATTAACAGAGGCCCCAATTTGCAAGGGTTCCAGGGCAATCTCGGGAAGGCTCACATGATTCAGCTAGCCCCACAAACACCCCTGGGTTGGGTGCTTCTTCGTCCTCATCTTCTCAAGGATCAACCCATGGTCCCAATGCCTCTGCGAATGCAGTAACCTTGAGAAGCGGCACCAAAACCCAGGATCCCAAATGGCTGACTCTTCTCGGGACTTCACCAGCTGAAACACCCGACTCGGATGAGGCACTAGAAAAACCCAAGGACCCAGAAATAAATCCTATCCAAAGACCCTACCCTGAGGCCTTGGAGACAATCAAGAAGAAGAAAAGTGTTGTGGAAACTAAGGTGCTTTCGGTGATCTTTAAACAAGTTCAGATTAATATTCCGCTCCTTGAAGTCGTTAAGCACATCCCGGCTTATGCCAAGTTTTTAAAGGATGCCTGTACACCTAAATGTTATCCAAGACCTCAAGCACCTAGGAAGGTTGTGCTATCCGAGCAAGCAAGTTCCATAATATCAAGCAACCTTCTGCTCAAGCGAACTGACCCTGGAGCACCCCTGATATCCTGCAATATCAGTGACATGACATTTGATAGAGCACTCCTGGACTTTGGTGCTTCTATCAATCTGATTCCAACAACCCTGTACGACCAATTTGGTTTCGGAGAGTTGACACCCACACCTGTCACTATCTAGCTGGCTGATAGATCTACGAAGACCTTGAAGTGGGTTGTCGAGGATGTGATTGTGTGGGTCAAGGACTTCTATTTCCTGGTCGACTTCTTGGTGCTCGAAATGGAAGTCCCTGAAAAATTACAGAACGCACCCACAATCTTGGGCAAACCTTTCTTAGCTACGACCATGGCAAACATTGATTGTGACAAGGGATGTATGGAAATCGCCTTCAGAGACAAGAAAATGTAGTTGGATATCTTCTAGGTGATAAAGTCTTTTGATTGCAATTGTGTTGAGGAACATGATCTTGTGGAAACTTTGGTCGAGGAATGCCTTACCTTTAGTTCTATCTCTTACCACCAATCCTATAACGACTATTCTGACCCATCGCCATCGCTACCCATGGACCTCTGTAAGGTTGATTACCATCAAACGACACCATTTGAGGAGATCGATGTTGATCAACTCCCACCTTTCCCTTTCTCGTTGACTGTTGTTCCACTCGCACCCGAATTTAAGCCACTACCTGAGAATCTCAAGTATGTATTCCTGGGACCTGACCAAACCTTCCATGTGATTATTAACTCTCATCTAACCAAGGATCAAGAACTCAGGTTGACCGTGACCCTTTCGAAACATCGGGCCGCCATTAGATGGACCATTTCAGACGTCAGAGGAATTATCCCTGCCTATTGCACTCATAAGATTTACCTGGAAGGCGGGGCACGACCCTCCTCCCAGATGCAGAGATGATTAAATCGAAACATGCGAGAGGTCATTAAGAAAGAAATTATCAAGTGGCTTGACGCCGACATCATCTATCCCATCTCTGACAGCCCCTGGGTGAGCCCCACTCAAGTGGTTCCAAAGAAAGCCGAGCTCACCATTGTTACCAATGAGCATGGTGAATCCATCCCCACCCGCACCACCATCGCTTGGTGGGTGTGTATTGATTACAGAAGCTCAATGAAGCAACTAAAAAGGATCATTTTCCCTTGTTATTCATTGACCAGATTGTTGAAAGATTGGCAGGGAAAAAGTATTTTTATTTCCTGGATGGATATTTAGGATATAACCAAGTCGCAATTGCTCCTGAAAATTAAGAAAAGACCACATTCACTTGCCCGAATAGCACATTTGCATTCCATTGAATGCCAATCAGGTTATGCAATGCACCTGCTTCCTTTCAGCGTTGCATGCTAGCCATTTTTTCTGAAATGGTGGGTGAATACTTTGAGGTCTTTATGGATGAATTCTCTATATTTGGGAATTCATTCGACCACTGTTTGAGCAACTTGGAGAAAATCCTGAAATGATGTATCGAGGTTAATTTGGTGCTAAGTTGGGAAAAGAGCCATTTTATGATTCTAGAAGGAATCGTCCTCGGTCACAAAGTATCGCATAGGGGCATTGAGGTGGATCGGGCTAAGGTTGATTTAATTTCCAAACTTCCTCTGCCTAGCTCGATCCGGCAGATCTGCTCATTCCTGGGGCATGTTGGCTTCTACCGAAGGTTCATCAAAGACTTCTCCAAGCTTTCTAAACCCTTAACCGACCTTTTGGCCAACGACGCCATATTCCACATGATGTCTGATTGCATCCAGACTTATCACACCCTTCGGGACCTAGTTTCCACAGCACCTGCACTTTTGCCCCTAGATTGGTCCCAAGACTTTGAGATTATGTGTGATGCATCAGATTTTGCCATAGGCACTATCCTGGGACAAAGACAAGATAGGAAACCCTTGGTGATCTACTACGCGAGCAAAACGTTGGACGAGGCCCAACGAAATTATACAGTCACAGAGAAGGAATTGCTCGCTGTAGTTTTCGGACTTGAGAAGTTCCGACCTTACCTACTGGAATCCCACGTGACCATCTATAATGACCAGTCAGCCATCCGACACCTGTTGGCTAAAAAGGACGTGAAACCTAGGCTCATCAGATTGATCCTGCTCTTGCAGGAATTTGACCTGGAAATCTGCGACAAAGCCTAATCAAAGTATGTGGTGGCTAACCACTTATCCAGACTTCACCCAGACCACATTGGACCATCCTTGCCTTTATCTGACACCTTCCCCGATGAACACATTCTTGCTGTGTAAAACAAGAAACTGCCTTGGTATGCTGACTATGTCAACTACTTTGTTGTAGGACAAACCCCGCAGCACTGGTACAGACAGCAATGGGACAGGTTCTTGGCCAAGGCCAAGAACTATTTCTTGGATGATTCCATGCTTTTTTGCCTTTGTGCCGACCAGATCATCAGGAGGTGTATCCCCGAGAATGAAGTTCCTAGTGTGCTATCTTTCTGTCATGACCAAGCTTGTGCTGGCCACTTCTCTAGAAAGAAAACGACTGCGAAGGTTTTGCAGTCCAGATTTTACTGGCCTTTCCTATTTAAAGATGCACACAACTATGCAAGACTTGCTCACGCTGCCAAACACTGGGGACCATGACTAGAAAAGATATGATGCCCCTCTAGCCCATTTTGATTGTCGAGATCTTCAACATTTAGGGTATTGATTTTTTGCGCCCCTTTCCACCATCCAAAGGCTTTGAGTACATCCTAGTCTCGGAAGACTATGTTTCTAAATGGATTGAAGCCACCGCCACCCACCGTTGCGATTGTAAGACTGTCATGGACTTTCTTAAGTAGAACATCTTTTCCCTATTTGGAATACCAAAGGCCATGATCAGTGATGGTGGAAGTCATTTTATTCACTCCCAATTCTATTCCCTACTTAGAAAATACGGGGTTAACCACCGCATTGCTACCTCGTATCATCCGCAAACAAATGGGTAGACCGACTTCTCAAATAGACAAATCAAGAACATTTTACAGAAGACTATGAGACCTGACAGGAGAGACTGGTCCACACGACTAGATGATGCCCTGTGGGCATACAGGACCGCTTTCAAGACCCTGATAGGCATGTTGCCTTATCGCCTGGTCTTTAGCAAAGCCTGCCACCTTCCTGTGGAATTGGAACACCAGCCTTATTGGGCAGTTAAGTAGTGTAAAATGGATTCCTAGTTAGCTGGTGTGCAGAGGATGCTCTAACTCTCTGAGCTCGAAGAAATTCATACGGATGCCTTTGAGAATAGTTGACTATATAAGGAGAGAATGAAAGCCATCCACGACCGACTCATCCATAGAAAGACCTTTGAGCCTAACTAGCAAGTCTGGCCTTTCGATACCCGCCTAAAACTCTTTCCAGGTAAACTCAGGTCCAAGTGGACAGGACCATTTAGGGTGGTCAAGCATCACTCCAATGGGGCGGCTGAAATCGCTGATCCAAACACTGGGCACACTTTTACAGTTAATGGCCAAAGATTGAAACACTTCCTAGCCTAGGTTCACCCTAAGGAGAGTGTCACCCTCATTGAGGAATGACACGAAGCACTGCCCTGCTAGAGGCATTAAACTCAGCACTTCCTAGGAGGCAACCTAGAGGATTCAGACTGATCCGGTATTCTACGTCACTCCGGTAATATCTTTTTTAACCCCTGTTGCATCCATGTATTTGCCAATGAGGACATTGTCCAACTTAAGCATGGGGGAGGGTGGTAATTGCACAATCCTAAGCTTATTTAATCAGTCTGAATAAAATAAAATAAAATTAAATTTAAAAAAAAAAATTTGAATTTAGGAAGAAACTTAACCATTATAAATTTGTCAATAGTGGGAAAAAATACAAAAAGAACTTGAACACTTAGACTTTTCAGGCCTTCAGCCTTAATCAGCCCTGGTGTCCGTTAAAATATGGATTTAGCTTCAAATCCTTGCAACCTTAAGCTACTCTAATCCACCAACTAAATAAGGAGATAGGTATACGACTTTTCAACTCACCCTCTAACTCAGAAAGACTTTGAGTCTAAGGATCTGCACACTTTTTTGCACCGACTCACTCGGAGAATCTGATAGCTAATGAACTCTCTATGGTGGTATGGCTGGCAAGTTGTCATGGGTAATAGCCCATTGGTAGGTTGTCTAGAGCCCAGCCATGGGACCACTTCTTCATTACCTCTTGGTAAATTTGAGAACAGGGAAGCCACCCACCGAATAAAAAAGTAAAAAATAAAAAAAAGTGACGAGAAGAAAAGGAAAACAAAATAAACCACACTTCAACGCACGAGTATGGCAGGCAAGTGATCATGGGTAACAACCCACTAGTCAGTTGTCCAGTGCCCAGCTCAGTAATTGCACAAAAAGAACCAAAACACTTAAGGAAGAAGCGGGAAAGTAGTACAAGCCAATGAGATATACACTAGAAAAATCCTTGTGTTGACCCCAATTAAAACAAACGCAGGGAGAAAGCTACCGATCGAATAAATACACCTTCAGGCAAAACACTTCGTCTTCCAGTAACCTAGGGTCATAGAAACCCCGAGTCTGTCTAAATTACCATTGAGTGAGTCTATCATGATCTTCACACCAAGATGCTTAGCACTTAGAGTTTTGTCCAAGTTTTGGGTGGGTTGGGTAGCTGTAAAACATTACCAACCCACTCTTAATTCTAAAAAATATCTAAAAATAAGAAAATATATATATACATACATTAAAGAAAGGATTCAGGCGATTCATATTTTGGCAGACACCCGGGCACTGCTTAGTCTTTGTAGATTAAGATCATAGTATATTTCCTCTTATTGACAAGTGACGAAATGTCTTAAGTAGTTACTTCTTAAATTCTGACTGAAAATAAAGGCTAGAATAAACCTTGCCAGGGGCTAGCAAGGACTGAGCATGGGGATATGATAACACTGCATCTTGGGGTGATAACTCTGTTAAATGGGGTCCATCTTAAGAACAAAATGCACAAATAACACATCATAAATAGAATGGGAGCATTGCATGGAACATACATCAAGATTGCTTATAAAATAGTATTAATGGCCATTTATATAAGTACCTGTCAAAGCAAGCCTTAGATGAGAAATCAGACCACACTGATGGATTTAGAGTGACGAACGGAGTCCAATGGACTCAAAATTGGCCAAATCCGACATTTGGAGGTCCCGCAATGGACCCAAGAAGTTTTTACTGTTGATCTGATGATCAATGACCATGGGGCCGCCACGTGTCAGCCTTGCCGCACCCGCAACCACCCTTCATCGTGCAACGCCACTTTAAGCCGTCCAATCGAGCATTGGACGGCTGAAAACCACGCATCCACGCACAGCATACTCCCGCTTCGTCCACCAAGGGATGCATCTCGGCCGTTGATCCTCCATCGGACGGCTCCGTAGCACTCCATGCCCGCATGCCTCACCTCCTCCGCACGATAGTCTGGTCCAGTAGCGCAGCGGGCTATGCACTGTTTGTAAAGGCAGCGGTGAGCATTTGAGACCCTTTACACTACCTAAATTCCTGCTCAAGCGGGCGCAACTGACTAAGGCCATAGATCCACACACAAAGGGTGAGGATCATGCCACACGGCACATCCTCAGGCCGTGATCATCCACGTGCATGCTCACACCGGTCGACAACGGCCGCGTGCACGTGCACTCAAGCCGCGATTCGAGCACGGCCGTTGTGAAGACCTCAGCCGTCCGATCTTCGATCGGACGGATCTCAAGCCGCGCACACGGATTGAGCACGAAGAAGAATGTGCGCGCACTGGTGACCGGTCGGCAGGGGGCTACACCAATGGATTTAGTATGGGTTTAGCGATGTCCCGGATGTCGCTAAAGCCCATACTTGAATTTGAAAACCCTTTTTCCTATATAAACTCCATCCAACCATCCAATCAAGGCATTCACTCCACTTGCAAGTATTCTACCCCCTGTTAGCTACCTTTAAGCCCTTTTGTAATCGCCGGAGACGATGAGCCACCGACGGAGCCATCTCCACCACCGTGGCTGCCTCGCAGTCCCCTCTCTCTCACTCCTTCCATCTTTGAAGCTTTACTTTACTTATGTTCAGGCATTTATCTAGTGTTGTAATTATGAACTAAAGTCGCATGTTAAATAAAGTTATTTTCTATTCAATAGCTTGCTCTATTTTCTATTCAAGTTGCATGTTACGAAGGAGATAATTCTAACCCTAATCTCTCTCCCTCTCTCTCTCTTGCTTTTCACCCGCACCTTTTCGCAAGCACAACCCCATGATTTTCGTGACAATAAGTGACAAGAAGAATCCAATTTTTACACCTCCCTGAGATCGATGCTCGGACTCACATCTGTTTCGTTACTTTAAAATCGACGTCGCAAGCGCAAACTACGACACTTCCAAACACACGTGCACGCGCACGTCACAGGAACGTATGCACAATTGGACAACGTAGAGCATGCCACAAGGAGCAATATGAGCGCACCATGGGCGGGATGCGCGGGTTGTGCAAAATCAGGAAGGCACGTGAATCACGCTTAGGATTTGCGAAGGCACGGTGCTGTAGCTGTGTAAGCCATCTGATCTCATGATTGGACACCTAATGTTAAGATGGGATTTGAAGGCATGCGGCAAAAGCAAAAACACGAAGGCATTGGAGCTCGCATAGCTGCACAATTTCAATTTGTGGGCACACATTACGCCACGTGGCAGCACCAGAGAACATTCGAGTGTGGATAAGGATTTTGAAGGCTTTTTGTTGCACAAAATTAAGGGCTACAATGCCCTATTTGCCCCTCCGAGAAACTATAAAAGAGGCGTAAGGGTCCTCTTTCAAAGGCATTTAAATAGCAATCAAGTAGAGATCTCCTCCTTCCACTGTTCCTCTTCCCTCTGGTTCCCGTCTTCGTCGCTGCATCTCCATCAGAAGCGCCCGTTGAGCCACCTCGGCGGATTGTTCCTACTCTCCTCAACCTCTCCAGAAGGCCACCACGGACCACCCGTGGTGACCTCGTTCCGTTAGCTAGATAGTTTTATTCATGCTTATAATTTGTTTAGTTATAGTTACATGTATGCAATTCATGTTCAAAATCTTTGCGTGATATATAAATATTGTGATTCATTATCTATGCTATTTAGTAATTAGATTTAGAAAAGGAGCATGAAATCAAAAGTGCTTTCTGCCTCCCTGTGATCGACTGAGACTAACTAGTTCCGTTAATTTTATTTGTCGAGATGTATTTTGCACTATACTATGATGTATTCATCTTTTACGCGATGTATGCCATGAACAAATTGGCGTGGTTGCCAAGGAGATAAAGCGACTTTTGTTTTTATGTCTAATACAATGTTGTTGCATGCAGGAACAATGACACGAAGCGGCGAACGAATCAAAGCGACCGCTGCAGAAATTAGATGCACACAATCCCATTTGGAAATTCGGCCAGAAAGTAAGTGTCATCTTTAAAATTCAATAGCCATGTTTCTAGTGCTCCAAAAATTCTGAAATTTGAATTGAAAGTCGATTTTTAAATTATCTTTCGACTGTGACCATTTTCAAAAAGAAATTCTTTCCATGGAATTTTGAAAATTTCATAGAGTACATATGTGTTAGACTACTTGAAGATAGAACTTTTATGAATTTTGAAAATCAATTATGACCAATGTACAAATCTGATTTACTCACAACTGCTAGGGTTTGAAAGATAATCAAATTAGCTTTTATTATCATATTTTCAAAAAAATTTTGGAGTATATTGTTACTGTTTCCAACAGAAAACCAACATGTTGTCTAAATCCTAGATTTGACCTCCTGCTAGTTAAAAATTCATAACTATTTATTAGAAATAGCAAAAATTTTGAAAAAATACTCTCTGAAAGGCTTATTGTGAAAGAAATCTTCTTACCAAGTTTAAATAATTTGAATTCCATCTTTACCAGAGAATTTATATTTGATTTGTGGTCTTTAATTTGAAACAACTTAGAAGCGCATGAGCCAATAGGACCACATTAGACTAACTTGGACTCTGATGAGTCAAAAAGTTAGTCGATGAGGCAAGTCACCTTGTGGACCGCCCGCCATCTACTACATTAAATGAATAGGTTAAGAATTCACAAAAATACATCAAATAACGTTCATTTGGCTTGAAACTGCTGGGTAGTTCCAACCTCTCTTGCAGAACCTATTGACAAAGCCTACGGGGTAGTGTCAAACAATTGCTGCTGTGGGGTAACGAAATCGGAAAATGAAGCTGAAGGAAGAACCTTCCCAGTAGTTCCCTCGTAACCAGACTGGCCGAGTTAGCCTAAGAGGCGAGAATTCCTTACAGTTGGTCTCTAGCCAAATTTTTAATAACACAAACTTAAACGAAAAATTAGGTCATTGAATCTAAAGGACCACTCTGATTTACAAGGCCATAGCCTTGTTCTGCTTGACTACACCAACCCTTTGAGTTGGTGTATGCAAGGAAGAAGGTCATTAAGAACTAACCTTGTGGGACCTTGGGAGCCAAAACCAAGGTGGTAGATGCGATTTTCGTCCGACCTCTCATCTCAACCTTTTTCCACCCGATTAGTCGAGATGGCTAATCCCGATCCTCGAATTTGACAGGACGATGAGAATTAGGACCCAATTTCTCATCTGGAGGCCATGGTTGAGGAAACGGAACAAAAATATGACTAGAGCATTGACCGGATTCTCACGACACTCAATAGAATGTGGCATCCACCATGCGGAGAAAAACTGCAAGACTTCTATGATCTGGCGATAACAATCATGGCACCTCGGGTCTGGATTCCCATAGGTGGAGATGCATTCAAGTTAAAGCCGAATATCATAAGTCTAATTCAACTCATTTCCATGGAAACTCGAATGAGGATCCCTTCCACCACCTTGAAGACCTGAGTCGGATTATAGAGTCAGTTAGACCCAGGAACATTGATATTGGAATTGTTCTCTTGAAGCCTTTTCCTTTTTCTCTCAAGGATAAAGCTACTTATTGGTTCAAGACCATCGGGAGGCCAATTGCAACCTGGGAGGAATTACATCGCAAATTCCTCCAAAAGTTCTTCTCGATCGGTCGAACAAATGCCATGAGGGATGCAATCATGACTTTTGCTCAAGGCCCTGGAGTGAAGCTACATGATGCCTGGGATAGATTTCACGATCTTCTCAAGAAGTGCCCACACCATGGTGTACCCAAATGGCACCTTGCGCAAGTATCTTACCATGGGCTGGATGACACACATCAGTACCTGGTCGATGAATCCAGTGGCGGGAATTTTCTCGCAAAGGATGAGAACAACACATTTGAACTGTTCAAGTCCATAGTAGAGAACTCGATCAACACTGCGTCAATGAGCTAGTTCCAGCAACCGGGATAGCAACGAGTTAATGTCCACGACGCTCAAGCTGAATTTGCCCTAACCAACATGGACATTATTACGAAAAAGTTGGATTAGGTGGATCTGCTCGATAAGAAGCTCAATGAATTGAATCAAGTGAGATCCAAATCTTTTGGCAGCAATGCTCCATCTCACTCCTCTCAAGCATCTCGATCCCCCTCTGCACGTATATATCCGGTCACTCGAGATGTTTTTTCTCCATCTTCTTGGGATCCTGCATACCAGGAACCCGTGAATAATATCGATCTGGAACCGTATCATCAAGGTTTCGCACCACATGATTATTCAAGTGCGTATTCTTTTGATGAATTCGCATCTGAGACATCTTCGACTTACTAAGATGTCAATGCCATTCAGGGATACAGGCGTAACAACTCGTATTCTGAAACATATAACCCTAGCTGGCGCTAGCATCCCAATTTTGCCTGGTCTGGTAATCCACAGAGACCGAGTCAAGTTTCACACTACTAGACTAGACAATACGGGAATGTGTAGAACACGTATCCTAGGTAGCAGCCATTCCTGTCACAGTAGCAATAGACTTGCTCTATCTATCAGCCACTGCACCAAGCTGCCAACTACCCTCCAAAGTGTGCCAACCCTTTGGAGTAGCTAAAGGAGGAACTGTAGGCATCTATTCGGAAATCTACTCATGACAACCTCCAAATAATGAAGGCAATGGATAACCAAATATAGAGTATATAGAACATGCAGAACCAGATGATGCTGGAGCATAGATCACAGGGAGCTTTAC
Organism: Thalassia testudinum; assembly: GCA_037157565.1. Lineage (NCBI taxonomy): Eukaryota > Viridiplantae > Streptophyta > Magnoliopsida > Alismatales > Hydrocharitaceae > Thalassia > Thalassia testudinum. The sequence continues at coordinate 73,538,611 of JAZHRO010000003.1, read as the reverse complement.
CCTCCCAACCTATCCCGAACCTAAGATATGTGCAGAATCAGGGCACCCTACCTAGATTCCAAGCACCATAGGGGCAGGCACACGTGGTTATGCAAGCACCTCCTGCACCTCTTGGTTATGTGCTCAGTTAGCCACCTCTGTTGCCAAACCCTACGTGTCCAGACCAACCCGCTCCTCTACCCCTGCATGGACAGCACGTCGATGCAAAAGCTTTTACCCTAAGGAGCGGAAAATCTACACAGGACCCGCTACTTAGCCAAGCAAGCAATAATTTTTCCTGCACCATACCACGAGATGGCTCACAACCCTCTTCCTCTCACAAGCCATCTTCATTAGATAAAGGAAAGAAACCTTTAGACACTGAAATTCCCATCCCTTTTCCCGCAGCCCAAACACGTGATTCAGCACTGAAAAAGGATGCAGAATTTTGAAGACCTGAAATCTATGTTGAAGGAAGTTCACATTCAGGTCCCTCTCTTCGAAGCGATAGATCACATCCCTACTATTTCTAGGTTCTTTAAGGGCTATTGTACTCTGAAGCGACAGTAGAGGATCGGATGACAAGAGGTATTTTCTGAGGAAGCTAGTGTAGTTATTTTTGCTGACTTACCTTAACACCCAAGAAGAAGGACCCAGGCACACCATTGATTTCCTGCTTGTTGCAGGATTCCTCTTTTGATAGTGCCCATCTTGACTTGGGGTCGTCCATCAACCTATCTCCCACTGTAGTATTTGATCGATTTCTATTCGGGGAGTTAAAGCCCACCTCAGTTACCATACTGTTGACTGACCAATCTTTAAAAGCACCAAGTGGGGTGGTTGAAAATGTGATCGTAAAAGTCCAAGGATTCTGCTTTCCAACAGACTCTTTTGTTCTTAGTATGGAGGTTCCTCCTAATCTCTGTGATGCACCGATTATTCTTGGTCACCCATTTTTGGCAACCGCCCATGCAAACATCGACTGTGCATCAGGGTGCATGGAGGTTGCCCTTGGAATTTAAAAGCTCAGACTGGACATTTTCAGGGCATCAAAGAACTTTGCTTGTGACTTGATCGAGGCAGATAGTGATGATGAAGATTCAGCTTTCTATGGGAACATTGGGCTCCTCTGCAGCAACCCAATGGCACATTCATCCTCACTATCAAGGGTCTTTGGTCCCGATCCACACGGGACTGAGACTATTGATATACACATTTCATCCCATGGATCTGGTTATCATGGGTGTTCATTTACTCCTAACACCCTTGATCCTTACTATCCTATCCTATTCAACACTGATATCTTAAAACAAGATTACATTACCACTGCAAGCGAATTCTTCATGAATCAAGATCATCAAATTTCCGCTATTGTTTCCTCTCCTCCCCACCCTCCGTTAATAGAGCTGCAGCCCTTACCTGATTCACTCAAATACGCGTTTTTGGGAGAAAGTGAGACATATCTAGTGATTATCAGTGCTCACTTGACTCCAGATTAGGAACACCGGTTGATCTCCATTTTGCAAGCACATAGGGCTACTATCGGTGGGGCATTGCTGATCTCCACGGAATTCGCCCCTCATATTGCACTCACCATATCTACAGTGATGAAGGGGTGAGACTGTCAAGACAACCTCAGAGATTTCTAAATCCAAATATGTTGGAGGTCGTCAAGAAGGAGATCATTAAATGGCTGGACACAGACATTATCTATCCTATTTTCTACAATTAGTGAGTGAGTCCCATTCAGATATTGCCCAAAAAGGCGGGACTCACCATAATCAGAAATGAATTAGGCAAATCCATCTAGACCTGCACAAAGACTTCTTGGCGGGTCTACATTGACTATAGGAAGTTAAACCCGGCTGCCAAAAAGGATCATTTTCCTTTTCCCTTTATTGATCAGATTCTAGAATGACTAGCTGGGCATAATTTCTTCTGTTTTTTGGATGGATACTCCAGGTACAATCAAGTCGCAATCAACCCGGAAGACCAAGACAAGACAACTTTTACGTGTCCCTTTGGAACATTCACTTTTAAGTCGATGCCTTTCGGCCTCTGCAACGCATCACCTACTTTTTAGCAATGCATGATGGCCATCTTCTCAGACATGATTGGGGATTGCATAGAAGTGTTCATGGATGACTTCTCCATGTTTGGAGATGATTTCCCATCTTGTCTCGATAACCTCACAAAGATTCTGAGGAGATGTATAGAAGTTAACCTAGTACTTGCATGGGAAAAAAGCCATTTTATGGTAAGGGATGGCATCGTACTAGATCACAAGATATCCTCTAATGGACTCAAGGTCAACCGAGCTAAGTCCAAAATCATTTCGCGATTACCTCCGCCAAGCTCTATCAGGCAAATTAGATCATTCTTAAGGCATGTCGGATTTTATCGAAGATTCATTCAAGATTTCTCAAAAATTTCTCGTCCATTAACGAATCTTCTAGTAAGCAACATGCCTTTTGAATTCAACTCCTCATGTCTCAGTGCTTTTGAGACCTTGCGAAGCACTGTCTCCAATGCACCTATTCTCCAACCCCCCGACTGGTTGCTCGACTTTGAGATAATGTGTGACGCCTTCGACTTCGCCGTTGGAGCTGTTCTTGGCTAGTGTTGGAAGCACCATCCATTTGTAATATACTATGCCAGCAAAACACTGAACTTGGCTCAGCATAACTATACAGTCACCGAGAAAGAATTGTTGGCCATAGTATTCGGGTTGGAGAAATTTAGGTCATACTTACTTGGGTCCAAAGTTATCTACACTGACCATTCCACCCTCTGGCATTTGTTAGCAAAGAAGGACGCCAAACCTTGCCTTATTCGATGGATCCTTCTTTTGCAAGAGTTTGATGTCGACATCCATGACAAAGCTAGAGCACATAATGTTGTGGCAGGGCACTTGTCTCGGCTTGACCCAGACTACATTTCGTACTCCCTACCGATATCAGACCGATTTCCATATGAGTCTCTACTATCTATCAACTCTGTGGAGTTTCCTTGGTACGCTGATATAGCAAACTATGTTGTTGCAGGCAGGCTACCTATGGGATTATCCAAGGATCAAAAGCTCAAATTCATATTAGAGGCTAAATTCTATTTTTGGTATGACCCATTTCTCTTTCGCATTGGGGCTGATCAGATCATCTGTAGATGCGTCCCTGATTTGAAAATCTCTAGTGTGCTCTCGTTATGCCACGGCGACGCTTGTGGGGGTCATTTCTTAGGTTGAAAAACTGCTGTAAAGATTTTGTAGTAGGGATTTTTCTGGCCGACAATTTTCAGAGATACACACAAGTTTGCCAAGTGCTATGAGCGATGCCAGGTAGTCGGTTCAATGACCCGAAGAGACATGATGCCTCTCCATTCCATTCTAGTCATAGAAGTGTTTGATGTTTGGGGCATCGACTTTATGGGCTCCTTCCTGAACTCGCATGCCTTTGAGTACATACTCCTCACAGTAGACTATGTCTCAAGTGGGTAGAAGCCATCCCGATAAGACAAGTTGATCATAAGATTGTTATATCCTTTGTTCAGGAATTTATTTTTGCAAGATTGGGAGTTCCCTGTGCCTTGATAAGTGATGGGGGAAGCCACTTCATCCATGCCCATTTCAGATCATTATTGAAGAAATACAGGGTGCAGCATCGCATTGCTACCCCATATCACCCACAGACGAATGGGTAGGCTGAAGTATCAAATCATCAAATCAAGCTTATCCTTCAAAAGACAGTTAAACCTGATAGGAAGGATTGGTCCGATCGGTTGATCGATGCACTATGGGCATATCAGACTACGTACAAGGCCCCTCTTAGAATGGTGTATGGAAAGGCCTGTCACCTTCTTGTGGAGTTGGAGCACCATGCCTTTTGGGGCAGTGCAGAAGTGTAATTTTAACCTCAAGGCCAGAGGTTATGAAAGGAAGCTCCAGCTCGATGAGTTAGAGGAGATTAGGCGAGAAGCATATGAGAATGCAAAAATATACAAGGACAAGACAAAAGCTTTCCATGATCAACACATCTGGAGGAAGGAGTTCGCACCTGACCAGTAGGTTTGGCTGTTTGACTCTTGACTCAAATTCTTTGCAGAAAAGCTCAAGTCCAAGTGGACTAGGCCGTTTCAAGTGGTCCAACCGTATCCTAACGGGGCAGTTCAAGTTAGAGACCCAAAATCTAGGCACATTTTTACGGTTAATGACCAGTGCCTCAAACCATTATTTACCCAAGAACCTCCTACTGATGAAATGAAACATCTTCTTGAGGACGTATGACTAATGAGTTGCCCAGCTGGAGGCATTAAACTCAGCACATATACATATATGCGTACCATATATACATAGCATATTTCATTTTCGCATAACATTTTGCAATTTCTTTTGCATATTGTGTATAGCAATGCAGTGATGGCATGAGCTGAATGATAACTCAGAAGAAGTTGTAGGTGATTTCTATCCATATACACTCAACCTTATTTCTTTTACTCATGCATGAGGACATGCAAACACTTAGGCATGGGGGAGTAGTTCATAAAAAACTAAAAATTTTCTGCCAACAATTGGGGCGACTAGATCATTTTATCAAGAGGTTTTATTAAAGATTATTCATTAGTAGATTCCTAGGCTTAGAATCCAGTATAAGTTCATACTTGCATGTAGATTTTGCAATGGATCCTTTGTGAAAATCGATAGACATCACTAGTTTGTTGAGAAGAAGCATCGCTTCCTTTCCTAATCCCTTGGACAACCATCAAGGAGTCAAGTGAACTATCTTCTAGTAGATCCACAAAAATATATGTGAAGTGAGAGCAGAGAGTTTACTGGTGCTCTAAGGTTAGTATAAGGAATCTTTAATAATTGAATAATGACACTGGGAGTTGGGTATAGTTTTTGCTCTCAATTCTTGCTTACTAAATCTATGAGAAATTCCATATGAGAGCCACCAAGTAAGGCAAAAACATAGAGAGTGGGTTCTGATAAAAATAGGATTGAGGTGGGTGGTCAAGACCATCCTCTACGGAATTCTTGGCTGAAGGAGGGTACTGATGTCAAGGTCAAAAATACATCTCCCTATCTGTTCCCTACCCGGTGTCGAAAATAGGAACTTCCAACAAATAAGCCACCCGAGATCCTCTTGGTCATCCCAAAAATCCCCAAGAATGCCTCACATTTAAAAGTACCTATGTCATGTTATGTTGTGCTGATAAATATAGTAGTATGTCGTGTTATGGCATTGTGGCAATAGATTTGCGTACAAAAGAGCTATTTGCTAAAAAAAAAGTAGCAAAAAAAAAGAAAAAAAGAGAAAAAAATAATAATAAAATAGTAATAAGTGTTATGTGAAACAGTTGCGTGATGTGAGTCAAGTTAAATGTTTTGAGGGAAAAACACCTACCACCCTCACGAACCAGCAAATACAGCCTTAACCTACTTTTTCTATATTTCTGATCGCCTGTATACGGGCTGAGGGCTTCTAACTTAGTCATAGGGTTATCAAAACGAAATTAAAGTGTCATGCCATGTGAGACCACTAAATACATTTGCAAATCTGGTGAGATGTGAGCTGATGAAGAAAAAGAAAAAAAAGAGAGAAGAGTACAAAAGATTAAAGAGAGCACAGTTTTTCCAACCTCTCTTTAATTAATTTATTCAATAATATGGAAATCTAAATTCTGAAATACTAGTCTTTAGGAAGCATAAGAAGTGAGTGAGCTACTAAATACAAATCCAATTAACTCAAACATCTCCTACCCAAGCCAAACACTGGGGCCAAAATTAGAAAATATTTATAACCCTTAGAGAACAGGTTCGCCTATCCCAACAGAATTTTACTAGGGGTCAAGTACAAGCTTTAAATGGGTGTCAACTCTTCGCTTGGAATTGATGGAGAAGCTACAACATTATATATTCATGGTTATCTGGATTCTGAATTTTTGGATGAAACAAAGGGAAATAAATCTTTAGCTTAACACTTGATAAAATGCATTTAGTCTTGCACTTGATAGGGACTAGTAAGATTTAGGAATGCGGGTATGATTGCACAGCAATCATAGGCCCTAACTTACCTGAATTAAGTTAGAACTTTACTTAACATGAACATTCTATATGCATATGCATCGTATTCTGCATCGTAGTTGGTATATGTGTTTTATGTATTAAACTATGTTATTTGAGAGGTATAAATGATTGCAGGTAATCCAGGGCTGCAGATGATCTATCCAACCTTATGGATCTGTTTGGAATAATGACAAAAGTGTAACACATCCAAGATCGCACCAATCAAACTCTCGTAGAACCTTATGGAGTCCACAAAAGAGAAAGAGCCAACAGGAAAATTGAAGAAGATCTAGACCTCAAATGACAAATCCAACTGTACGGATGGATTCGGATTGAAGGTCGTAATCAATGGTGCAGAAATCAACTTAACTGGAGGCTACGCCATTAGATATAAAGAGAAGAACGGATTGCCACGATGGCACCACATGGCACCATCGCAGCCGCCCCTCGCCGCGCCCCCAAACTCCTAAAGGCACCTCTCCTCCCAGTGCCATGTCGTCGCCCAGATCGGATCAGTATAAAAATAAATGAGCACATATATATTATAAAGGCTTTATGCAGCGCGTTGGCTGGTGCACGTGTGCACGTAAGCGCGGGATGCGGGTTTGAGCCCTACGCTGCGCAAAATTGATGCGACGGGCATGTGCAGGCATGTATGACTGATTGGATGGCGTAGAGTGCACCACGTGGCACGATTAGAGCGCACCACGGACAGGATGCGTGGGTTGTGCGAAATCAGGAAGGCGTGTGAATCACACTTAGGATTTGCAAAGGCGCAGTGTTGCAGCAGTCTAAGCCATCCGATTTCACGATCGGACAGCCAACGTTAAGGTGAGATTTGATGGCTTGCGGAAAAAGAAAAAACACGAAGGCATTGGAGCATGCACAGCCATGCGATTTCAATTCAAGGGTACACGTTGTGCGATGTGGCAACACTAGAGAACATTCGAGTGTGGACAAGGATTTTGAAGGCTTTTTGTTGCACAAAATTAAGGGCTAAAATGCCCCATTTGACCCTCCGAGAAACTATAAAAGTGGCCTAAGGGTCCTCTTTCAAAGGCATTCAAATAGTAATCAAGTAGAGATCTCCTCTTACTGATCCTCTACCCTCTACTTCCCGTCTCCGTCTATGTATCTCCGTCTGAAGCGTTAGTTGAGTCACCGTGGCGGATCATTCCTGCTCTCCTCATCCTCTCCAGAGGGCCACCACGGACCACCCATGGTGCCCTTATTCTGTTACCTAGATAGTTTTATTCATGCTTATAATTTGTTTAGTTATAGTTACATGTACGCAATTCAAGTTCAAACTCTGCGTGATATATATATTGTGATTCACTGTCTATGCTATTTAGTAATTAGATTTAGAACAAGAACATGAAATCAAAAGTGCTTTCTGCCTCCCTGTGATCTACAGAAACTCACCAGTTCTGTTAATTTTATTTGTCGAGACGTATTTCGTGCTAGACTATGACATATTCATCTTTTACGCAATCTAAGCCCAAACAATATCCCCAAAATTTGAAGCATCACCTTGCTTCCATGAGAGATTAGGATGGTTTCTCCATCTAGGATTATAGGTGTTTCCGAAAGGATTGTTCCTGGGCGATGGACGAAACCCTTGGGCAGCATTCAGGTATGCCTGTTCTAAATCATGGAATTGATTAGCAAAATGGCACTCAACAGTGGCGTGAAGAGTGCTTTGGCAAATGGAGCATTCAGAAAGAGTTTGGACTTGGGGAGCAGTTTGTGGGACTGTGTTTGGGTTAGTCATGAGTCTTTCAAAGTTCTGGTTCAACAATTGCATTTGAAAAGCCAAATTCTAAGTTGGCCTGACTTCAGTACCTTCAGCATTCCTTTGGAGGATGGATGGTTTCCTATCTTGATAAGCTGAGGTCAAGTGGATAGAATTGTCGCACAGTGACTCAAATATTATCCAAGCCTCATCCTTCATTTTGGTGAGAAAGGTTCCAGCACAAGCAGCATCCACAGTTTGCCTATGCCTATCAGATAGTCCAGTGTAAAACCTTTCTACGAATTGCCATTTTGGTACTTGATAGTGGGGGCATAGTCAAATCAGACCATTGAATCGCTCCCAAGTTTCATGGAATTGTTCCCCATCTAATCGAGTAAAACCCATGATTTCCCTCCTGAAGTGGTTGGTTTTGCTCATCGGGAAGTATTTTTTTTAACAATTCTCCATTAAGGGTGTTCCAATCATTCACCCTTGCATCCAAGGTGTGATACTAGTGATTTGCCTTGTCTTTAAGGGAGAAGGGGAAGAGGGTTCTCATCAGAGCTTCATCAGTAAAGTTCTGATGTTTCACCGTAGAGCAGACATTGGTGAATTCCTCTAAATACTGGTAGGGGTCCTCCCTAGTAGTACCATAAAAGGGGAGCAACAAAGATATGGTACTGCTCTTGATCTCATATGGATTATCCCCTTCCGGTTATCTCAGTGCTTGAGCGGGTTGGTTGGTTGGAATAAAATAGTCACTCAGGGTCTTTTGTTGATTTTGCTCCTTGATTAGCCATGTCTTCTCTTTTCTCTCCTTGGTGGGCTCTCCTAAGAATTCTCTAATGCTCAGCATCAAACTCTAGACTACCCTCAATTGTGCATCTTTCGAGCATACAATATCAATCACAATTCAAGTTCTTGTTGAATGAGTAAGTGAAACCTCTACTCCAAAGATAGGTCAAAAGTTCAAGGCTTATCCCTCCATTCCCACGTAAGTGATCCAAGAGGGGTGATGACTTAAGATCTTAACTATCTTTGTTGCTGAGGTAGAATTGGTTGACATAGATGGCCAAATAAGTTATTCACTGCAATTATGCGACCTAATTCAACCTTCGAGTGCCCTAGGACCTATACTTTGCTTAGATGATACTCCTAGGTGATCAAGTGAGAAGTTACTCCAAGGATGAACAAAGGGACGCAAGTAGGGCGAACCCTTCCTTTGACGCAAAGCGTATGTGGTGCCTCATAACTACCCTTTTGTTCCTTTAAGGGATGTCCCCCTCCATGAAGTATCAAAACACTTGGTCAAAAGATAGTACCACTACCACAAAGCACGATAGGAGGGTCTACGCCAATAAGGATATCGGTGCATATATCCTTAAGGGATAGAGCCTTAGTGCGGTTCCTATTGTGCATGCTCAGTGCCAGACGTGAGCATTACACCGCAAATCATTTTTATTTTGAAAACACAGAAAAGTCCCTTTGAATCAGATCAAGTGTGACTTGATTTTATGGTCAAATCTGACTATCAATCCAAATTTTAGTTAGGCGACCACTGGATTAGGTAATTTCAATTAGCTTGGTGGTCTTGAATTTTAACCCGAATGCAAATTCATGAACAGGAGCTAGATGCAAAAGTTAAAAAGGTGAACCTGTCTCCAACAATCTTCGAGCAAATATGCTCGCAATGTAACAATGAGATCTAATGTGCTGCTCAATTACACCTAAATGCACACACCTAAGGGTATGCAACTCGTAACAAGCAGCTTGGTATTTTATTGTGCTTGTTTTAGAGGCAAGCATGCAGAAAAATGAATCACGTGAGTAGCAAAAATATAGCCCCTAGTCTCTAAAGAATGTGGGGACAGACCCCCAAAAATCATCCCTAATTACTACAAGGGCGAGAAAACAGAAATAAAACTTGTGACAAAGGAGAATCCCCTATGAAAGCAGGATCCAGGTCTCCTGCGTCTACCCCATGTGTGGATGTCGCTTAAGGTCAACATCGTCTCTCAGTTGTGCCTATCGCCTCATTAGATTCCTCTCACACAGAAAAGATAACAACATGTTAGATCACTGTGCGAAGAGAAATAATTAGAAATAAAAATCAGGTGAAATTGTTGCATCTATTGCCACCCCAGTAACTGCTCCATTGCAACTATAAACCTTACCTACAATCAAATGTAATAGTTTTTTTGACATGATGCTATCTAAAGGAAATAAAAATAGCATAAATCTATTAACTTTGACAAAATAAAATAGGAGAATTAAATCTACAATATAATTAAAATTAGGTGATAAGGTTGGATGGGAATGTCTAACAATGTAAATTATGACCATAAACCCCTTCATACAAAGTCTGTGTGCACGATGTCTTTGATCACTCGGGTGATAATGACAACATCAAATCATCTGACATCTAGGTGGGCATCTTCTCGACTGTGACTACCCGCACTACGAGTCGACCGCATCCTCCCTCTCGACCACCACAGCCACCGACCGCAACTGCCACCTTTTCTCTTCCATGACCGCAAGCCCCCTCCACGATGCACACAACCAGCCATTGTGCTCACCCTCACCCTCGTCATCAACCACCACATCTGAGACCACACAGCAAGACCCCCCACCATGTGCAACGAGCATGCACGGCCAGCAAGCCAACACCCAAGTGCGTTGCCCTCATCTTCTTCATCTCCACTGGCTGCAACTACTCCCACTAAAGAAGAACCCAACGTCACCGCACACGTAGTCATCAACTCCGGCCCCAATGCTTCAAGTACTCAATGCCACCGGACCTACCTCGCCTCCACACAATCAGACACGCCAACCATAGTCGCCGTCAAGGTCCCAACCAACCCACTACCAGCGATTTCTTCATTTCCGCTGACCAACTCTGGCCACCTCAGACTACCGCACCACCACATATGCGTTCCTCACTTCCAGCCGATGTCTTCCAGCGGAGCTCATCGACCGTTGACCCCTCCTCTTGCGTGAGCACCACCGTGAACCTCCTCCCTTATTTTGCTACAGTGGGGGAGGTATTAGTTGCCTTTGAGAATTTTGAATTGTAGGAATTATTACTTTATTTATGACATTATTTTATTCCATTAATATTCCATGCCAAGCCCTTTAACTTCTTATTCTTCTCTCCTTTTCTATCATGCAATGGACTAATTTGAATGAGAGGAAAAGTTGGGCTTAAAATAAAAGAGTAATCTTACTCATTATTGTCCTAGGAACAAGATTGCATGCATTAGAAACATTGGTGAATTTATTGGTCTATGCCTCCCCGTGCATATGACCTAAAGCGGTATTATTTTAGTATTTTAGTAACTTTTATCAAGTTTTTTTTCAACCACATTATTTACTATGACACATATTTTTCTAACATCATATTGGAAAGCGAAAAATTTCATGATCAGACCTCACCCTGGTGGTCTCGACGGTGATAAGCCAAAGTGACAAAATCAATATATGTGTGCATGTTGGCTTCTCTCCCATCGATGTGGGGCTATCAAGTCCCTTCGTTCTTCGCACGAAGGCAGCAGGATGACCTCCTTCAATTGGAGTAGCAGTCGTGGTCGTAGTCTTCAATTAACCACCTGAAATGCTTCAAGACCTGGGACCGCTTCGATTGAAACCTGCAGCGGAATGACATGAAGCTTGGAGGTGGAAGAACACGCTAGAGAAGACAGAGGCGATGGCGGCCATCCGATTAGGCACTTGAAACATAAGATATGGGTGCTAAGCACTAATTAGAATGCTCAAAAGCTTCGCTGTTGGAAGACGAACTCAGCATTGGTGGGTGGAAGGTGTATGGTGGCCAATGGATGCTTGTCGGTGACGGAGGAGTTATGGAGGTGGGTTAGCCAGTGGAGTGATGGAGAGGGTGAACACCTTAATTGATAGGGGGATTTTGTTCTGGAGGTCGAGGCAGAGCTAATGGAGTTGGTGGCGGTGAGTTTTGTGTGGTGGAGCAAGCTAGAGGCATTACTGGAGCTTTGCTGGAGCAGAAGAAGGTGAGGGTGTGAGGGTGTGTTGCATGGTCGATTGGGAGTGTATATGAGCGAGAAATGATGTAGAGGGGGAAAGGAAGAGAAAAAGGGTCCTAGAAAAGAGGGAGAAGTCCAGAGAGCTCCGGTCGTGGCTTGACCGGAGCTAGAGGAGATGGAGACGACAAGGCGGCAATAGCGAATGTGGCAAAGGCATGCACTCTCTTTGGCCTGAGAGGATTGCGAGGAAGAGGGAAAGAATTTAGGCCGTCCAATTTGATGGTTGGACGACCGGAGGAGGAGGATCCAAGGAGGTCTCCGAAGCAGAGGTTTTGGTGGCTAGAAGAAGAAATTAGAGTGATTTGGCTCGCCAAAACTTGCTAGGGGGTAAAGGTTGTGCGTGCTGGCTCTTTATAGAGCTTCATGGGAAGCTTTGGATCAGGAAAGAGGGATTCCATGGCTTGGGCTTGAAGGAAAGATACCCATGATACATGTGCATTCACACGAGCAATCCATGGAGACTTGGGACTCCAAATTGATCCAAGATTGTTTGCCTAGGTGTGAACATCAATCTCACCAACTTTGGTGGGATTTGATTGCCATTAGCGTAGGATTTGGGTTAGTCAACGTTGCTTGGAAGTCGAGTATGACCTCAATTGTGGCAAGGTTTTTATACGAAGAAGTTTGGGGGGTCTTTGCAAAAAATTCAAAAGTTAAGGGCATGAGTTTCCTATAGTGATGTTTTCAGTGACGTCCTAGATGTCACTAATGGTCTCATACCTATTTCTTTTGCATCTTCTCCTCCACTATAAAAGGTGGACCTACACCCCCTCTCTTCTAAGCCATCTCCACCTACTCTACTTCTACCTACTCCCAACCTCTAGCAAGCCTACCAATGCTCCATTAGGGCTTGTTCTCAAGCTCCCAAGGTACCTATTAGTGTAGTGAACCTCTGCCCCACCAAATACTCCTCCAACTTGTCATCCCCCTTCATAGGTCGCCTTGGAGCCATCCTCCCACCTCCATTCCGGTAGCAGATCATCTCCGTCTTCTCACCTCCATTCTAGAGCCAAGCCGAAGCTTTCCTCAACCTGATGTCCTCCTGCATCTCACCTTCGTCGTTCCACTCCTCACCTCCTTCATCTGAGTTTCCGCCAAGCACCGTCGTCTCGCCGAACAGCCAATTCAGGAGATTTCCTCTCACCTCCCTCTCTTTTTATGCTTTTGTAGATTATTGTAACAGACATTAATGCAATACATCACATTGTTTCCATCTCTATCTTGTGATTGCTTGCCTTTTATTACAAAAACACAAAAAAATAACAAAACCCTAAAATACCAAAAAGAAACAAAATGAAGTGCAGTTTTCAGTTTAAGTATACATCGCCTCCCTGTGTTCGACCCAGGACTCCCTTAGAGTTTTGGTATAAATGTTATCTGATCGACGTGTTTCGCAACTACGACGATGGGTTACTTGTAACCCCAATTTGTAACACGTGAAACACGTGCGACCAGCAGGCCCATAAGTGGAGAGAATAGTTGCAGAGTGGTCCCTCTGAGCTTACAAAGAGGTCCCTGCATGATACAAATCGTTCTGAGAAAGGTTTCTAGTGAAGGAAATGTGATGCAAACAAGACCTAAAAGTAAATTCTAAGTTTCAAGGCCTTAATGATGTCCAAATGCCTTCAAGTTTTTATATGTTCTTAATTGAACTTTTGAGAAGTTAACTATACTTTTGATTTGAACTTTTAAACTTGTTTGTGTGTTCAATTCACACTTGGATCACCATTTGACCTTTTTCTCAAGAATATCTCATTTTATGACCTAATTATGCAATTTTAACACAGAATTAAGGTTTTAGGTCTTTTTCTTTGATTCCCACATCTAACCCTTTTTATGTGTTAATTTGGTATTATTTAATCTAGTTTCTAGCTTAACTTTAGCTTTTTAGTTATGATGAGTACCCACCCATCAGGAACCACCCTAACTTTTGGAAAAACCCGGAGCAACATACCCAATTCTGACCCAGCAACTATGCTCCGCAAAGACCAATGGGTCAGGGTCATGTTTACACTCAGATGCCCTAGAATCAGGTCAATCAGCCATCTTGGAATGCTTGTCAAACTGTAGAGCAAGATGATTTGGACTGACCGATAGTAGAAATGCAAGGATCTATGCTACAGCTCATGCAGCGAATGAAAACTTCGCTGGACAACTTGCAAACCGGGTTCATTGATAATTCTCATCCACTCGAATCTCTGCCATCTCTACCCGTACCCAACCCACGTAATATCCAGAATCCGAGCAATCAAGCCCAAGGGTACGGAAATCAGAGGGACTTGCATGCACATGCTCAGGTGGTTGAGCAGGGTCCTTCTTTTGCTTCTTCAAATCAAAGTTTTCTGGCTAATAAAGCCCCTCTAATCTTTCCAAACCCTCCCCAAGACCCAAACCTATATGCATCTGCTAATTCAGTTACCTTGAGGAGTGGAAAACAAAGTCAGGATCCACAACCACATTATTTTGATCTACCAAATCCTAGAGAGCCTGAGGAGAAATGAGAACTATAAAGAAGAAATCAAGGCTCAGGAACCTAATTTCGAAGATCTGACTCATGTTCCTTTTCCTGAGCCCTTGATTAAGCCTAGGAGGAAGCTTACTGATAGTAACGAGAAGAGCCTGAATATTTTCAAGAATGTCAATATCAATATCCCTCCCCTTGATGCTATTAAACACATACCAGCTTACCCTAAATTTTTATTGGATTTATGCCCACAGAAGTGTAAGTTGAGCGAATCTATTCTGAGGAAGGTGGTACTCTCCGAGTAGGCCAGTTCTGTTATCCTACATCACCTTCCTCAGAAAAAGAGAGATTAAGGTGCTCCTTTGATTTCTTGTGTTATCGGAGATTACACCTTTGATAGAGCACTTCTGGATCTATGTGCGTCCATTAGCCTAATTTCAACTTCTGTTTACGAGAAGTTCGAATTAAGTGAACTTCGGTTGACTTCAGTAACGCTGCAGTCAGCAGACCGTTCGGTCACAAATCTGCGAGGCATTATTGAAGATGTTATTGTCAAGGTTAAGGATTTCTATTTTCCTATAGATTTCCTTGTCCTTAACATGGATGTACCTAAAAATTTAACGAACATGCCCATCATTCTGGGACATCTATTCCTAGCTACCACTAAGGCTAATATCAATTGTGAGAGCAATAACATGGAAATCACCTTAGGGGATCAGAAACTGAAAATGGATATTTTTAAGGCGATTAACAAATTTAAGGAATGTGGATTTATATAGGAACTTGAGGAAGATAACTTGACTATTGAAACATGTATGGTGGTTTCTGCAATTGAAAGTTCCTCCTATTGTGATGGATCTGACCAGCAACCCTCTGTGGCAAACCTGCCACATTCTGAAGAGGTTATTGATTTTGTTCACTTTCAACCTCTTCCTCTTGATGAATCCTCAGTAGCATCATCCTTACCTTCCATTCTAAACTCGTCCCAGCTCGAACAGAAACCATTGGCAGAGTTTGAAATATCAATTTTTGGGACCTCAAAGAGGCTGCCTGTGATTATCAGTGCCAGATTAACTAAGGAGTAGAAGATTAAATTGATCAAGGTCTTAAAGAAACAAAATGAGTCAATTGGTTGGACCATTCACGACCTTAGGGGGATCGAGACATCTTACTGAAATCACAGAATATTAATGGAAGATGGATCCTGCCCTTCTCGCCAAATGCAGAGATTAAACCCTAATATGTGAGAAGGGGTCAAGAAGGAAATTATCAAGTGGCTCAATGTAGGAATCATTTATCCGATCTCTGATAGTCTTTGGGTAAGTCCCATGCAAATTGCTCCCAAGAAAGCTGGGATTATCAATGTGATTAATGAGAAAGGAAAATCTATCACAACTCATTCAGCTTCCTCTTGGAGGGTCTGCATTGATTATATGGAGTTGAACACGGCCACGAGAAAAAATCATTTCCCTTTGCCCTTCATCGATCAAATCCTGGAAAGACTAGTTGGGTAGAAGTACTTCTGTTTCTTAGACGGTTACTCAGGATACAATCAAGTCCCTATCCATCCTAAGGATCAGGAAAAAATGACTTTCACCTGTCGCTACGGAACCTTTACTTTCCATAGGATGCCATTCGGCTTATGCAATGCACCCACAACTTTACAAAGGTGTATGCTAGCCATATTCTCTGACATGGTGGGAGAGTTTATAAATGTCTTCATGGATGATTTCTCTATTTTCGAAGAATCGTTTGATTCTTACCTAGCTAATCTTGAAATGATCCTTAAAAGATGCATCAAAACTAGATTGGTCCTTAGCTGGGAAAAGAGTCATTTCATGACACAAGAAGGCATTGTCTTGGGTCATGTAATCTATGAATGGGGAATTGAAGTTGACAATGCTACGGTTGATGCTATCCCTAAACTTCCTCCTCCCGCATTTGTCAAATAAATTCGATCATTTCTTGGTCATATGGGATTCTATAGGAGGTTCATCAAGGACTTCTCTAATGTTGCTCGCCCTCTAAGCAACCTTCTTGCCAAAGATAAGCCGTTTGGTTTTAACGAATCATGGCGTAAGGCATTTGATTTTCTTAAAATGGCAGTCACTTGTACTTCGATGTTGCAACCACCGGTTTGGACAGCCTCATTCGAGATCATGACCGATGCTTTTGATTATGCAGTCAGGCCTGTTTTGGGTCAAAAGATTGACAGGAAACCCTCTGTGATCTACTACGCTAGTAAAACACTGGACGAGGGCTAGAGGAATTACACTATTACTAAGAAGGAATTGCTAGCTGTAGTATTTACATTGGAGAAATTTAAGGGTTATCTTTTAGGGTCTCATGTCATAGTATATACCGACCACTTGGCCTTGAGACATCTCTTGGCCAAAAAGGATGCCAAACCCCAGCTTATTCAATGGATTCTTCTACTTCAAGAATTCGATCTTGAAATTAAAGATAAATCCGAGGTATAGAATGTGGTGGCAGATCATCATTCAAGAATTCTGAGTGGTTCTTTTCGTCCGGATATTACGATTGCTAATACTTTTCTGAACAAGACTATCCATGCAGTATTAAGTGTTCAAAACCCATGGTTTGTTGACATTGTAAATTATTTGGCAGTTGGTCAAATCCCTCAGGATTGGACCAAACAACAAAGTGATAGACTCAAATCTGAGGGCAAATATTACTTTCAGGTGGACCCTGAACTGTACCGCATCAGCTCTGATCAGATTATTCGCTGATGTGTTTTGGAGAATGAATTAAAAAGTATACTCAAGTTCTGCCATGCATCTCTGTGTGGTGGACATTTCTTTGGGAAAAAGACAACTGCAAAGATTTTGCAATCTGGATTCTATTGGCCATCTTTATTCAAGGATGCCCAGGAATTCTCGAGGGTGTGTTCCTGATGCCATGCAATTGGGATCATAACCAAGAGAGATGATGCCTCTAAACCCAATTCTTCTTGTTGAAATCTTCGACATTTGGGGCATCATTTTCATGGGACCCTTCCTCCCTTCATTTGGACACTAATACATTCTCATCATTGTTGATTACGTGTCTAAGTGGATCGAGGCTATTCCCACTCGAACCAATGACCACAAGGTAGTCATCGATTTCGTCAAGAAGAACATCTTCAGTCGATTCAAGATTCTGAGGGCCATCATCAACGATGGTGGTACTCACTTCACTAATGCCTAGTTTGATAATTTACTGGAAAAATATGGGGTAAGTCGTAGAATCTCCACACCTTAATACCCCTAGACAAATGAACAGGCCAAGATCTCCAATCGGGAGATCAAGAATATTCTTCAGAAAATGTTTAGGCTTGATCGTAAAGACTGGACTCAAAAGCTTGACACTCTTTGGGCTTATCGTACAACATAAAAAATGCCTATCGGCATGTCACCATTTCGTCTGGTGCATGGAAAGGTGTGCCATTTACCCGTAGAAATTGAACATTGGGCATTCTGGGCAATCGACCAGTGTAATCTAGATTTGATTTTAGTTGGAAATACCAAGAAACTCCAACTATTTGAGTTAGAGGAGCTTCCAAATGGCGCATACGAGAATGCCAAGATCTATAAGGCTCGGACCAAAGCTCTTCATGACCAATTGATATCCCGCAAGAGCTTTGAGTAGAAACAGAATGTCTAGCTCTTTGATTCTCAACTTAAGATCTTTCCGGGTAAACCTAGGTCAAAATGGAATGGCTCGCTCATCATCGATCAGATATTTCCAAATGGGGCGGCTCAGATCTCTGAACCAAAGTTGGGTAATTCATTTAAAGTCAATAGTCAACATCTAAAGCCTTTTATTGACAGTATTGTTCTAGAACTCATCCTAAACATTGTTACTCTAATCACATTGTGATTTCTTTGGCTGGAATTTGCCTAGCTGATGTCATTAAACTCAGCAGTTATACAGCCTGACTCATAGCTCACCTGAGCATCATATTTAGGTGATATCTTCTACAATCTACACTTCCTTTCATTCTCAATGCAGACATTGCATCAGTTAGGCATGGGGGGTGGATTCATTTCTGAATCATTTTGTCAGCTTTATGGAATTATGGTAAGTTCTACTTGTTTTTCTTAAAAAAAAAATTGAGTTAAGAGAGAATACTTGTGCATTAAGAGTTCTCAATCTTAGGAAATAATACAGTCAGATCTGAATACTATGACCCTTCAGGTCTTTGGGCGTAATCATCTAGGGTATCCACTAAAATGTGGTTTTGTTTATCGAGTCCTTGCCATCCTGAATTCTATTTCAATTTTATTAAATAAGCCTAGGTGATGAGTACATGACTTATCAACCTGCCCTCTGATTTGAGTTAACTTTAAGTCTAAGCATCTACACACTATTCGCACGGACTTGTTGTTGGGTGATTTCAATGAAAATTGGTAGCTAATGAACCTTCTAAGGCGGTATAACTGGCAAGTTATCGTGGGTAACAACCCATAGGTAGGTTGTCCAAAGCCCAGTCACATGACCACTCTTTTCCTGCTGCCTCTAGGTAAATCTTAGACCAGGGAAGCCACCTACTTAAAGAAAAAAAAAAAAGAATGATCAAAAAGAAAAGAAAAAGAAAAAGAAAAGGAGAAGAGAAAAGAAAAACAAAAATAAAAGAAATAAGCCATACTTCACCGCACGAGTATGGTTGGCAAGTTATCATGGGTAATAGCCCATAGGTAGGTTGTCCAAAACCCAGCTCAAGAAATGCACGTAAAATTCCAAAACAATTAGGAAGAAGTGGAGAGTAGAATAAGCCAGGGAGATATACACTGGGTTTGCCCTTGTGTTGATCCCATAAAAATAAAAGTAGGGAGAAAGCTACTGGTTGAATAGATACACCTTTATGCTGAATTGCTTTTTAAGGTCACCTAAGGGCGGAGAAACCCAAACTCCATTCTAATCACCGATCAGTGAGTCTATCACATTTCACACAAAGATGCTGAGAACTTAGGGTTCTCCTCGAGTCTTGGGTGGATTGAGTGGCCATAGAAAGCTACTCCGAAACCCTAAACTAAAAAATTCAAACAAATTAGAAAAGAAGAAAAGAAGAAAGAGATCCGTCTTTGAATAAGGCGAGAGCTTAAGGCGGTCTGCATTTTGGAAGATACTCAGGTGTTGTTATGTCTTTGAAGTTCAGGTCCAAAATAAAAATTTCTTAATGTTGAAAAGTACTTTTGCAAGAGTAATCCACTCCTATTTCTTTTATAAATAGCATGTAGTTTTTGCATGGGACTAAAAAAAGATAGGCATGGGGGTGTGATGTGCATACATCTAAATAGCCAAAAATGTCTATTAATGCATGTTCTTAGTACCATATAAGCATCATGCATTGTGAATATTTCATAACACACGTAATCATGCATTTACATCAAATTGTACAAATTGTATAGTAATTATCTCCCTTCATGGCCTGAGACAGGGCAACTTTTAATCAGGGGCTCGAACTGACGATCCAACAGTACGGATCTGATCAAGCTGACAAATGAAGTTCAAAAACTCTAAGATCGCCCCGATCGAACATTCGTAGCACCAGATATAGTCCGACGAAGCTAAGAAATCAAGGTCCAAGATGGTGGCAATTCACACTTCAGACAACAAATTCGACCGCACGGATGTGTTCGAATCGATGTTCATAGCCTAACGATGCAAAAATCGTTCCACTCCAACATCCGTGGCATAGTCGACAACACATAGGAGATGGATGGCCAAGATGACACCATGTAGTGCCATCTTGACTGCACAAATCGGCCCAGCAGAAGTCTGAAGACCCGCCGCGCACTCACTCTCTCCTCAATGAAAGATTAAATCTGGGTCGTTGGATCTTGATCCAAATGCCACAAGAGCATGCACCTTGGATGAAGATGCAACCAACTCTCGGCCTTGGCATATTGGTCATGCCTTATGCTCAGGAGCAAAGGTCGCGGGTCCAATTCCCCACTGTGCCTCAAATCATGCGTAGCTGTGCACGGATGCATTCCAGCCGTCAGATGGAGATCAGACGGTGATGGAGGCATGACATGGCACAACGGATGCATGAGGATCACATACGCATGATCCTACGCAGATTTAAATGCCCGATCAGATGCGGGGTGTTTACTCGAAAGCGAAATTGGGTTTGTAAATATCGCATTGCAGTATAGTTGAAATCGCTTTGAAAAACAAATGAGAATTTATTACTCGAAAAACTAAGAATCCGATGTTGAACATGGGGAGAAAATTGGGATTTAAAAACTAAGAACACAACCTCAATTTAATAAAATTTGATGTTCAACAATATTATGAAGCAATAGAACTAATTTCAATGTATATAAATGCTTCAAAGATATGAATAGAGACGTAAAAAGAAATAAGATGCTTTTGGGCTTTCTCTTCTTCTTTCTTCTTCTTTGGCTTTGCTTGAGATCTCTTCTTCCTTCTTTCAGCTTCTGCAGCTTCCTTCATTTTTCTTCTTTCTCCTCCTTTCTACGTTCAGTTCAGCATTCTTCTTCTTTCTTTCCTCTGATGTCTTCTTCTTTGCTCTTATTTCTCGAGCTTCATACTTTGGCTTCTTCTTTCTTTTCTTTCTCTTTCTCTAACTTCAGCCATGCCTTCAGCACTGCCTTCTCTGTTGCTCCATCCTTCTCTTCTTTGGTTTCTCCTTCCTTGGTTCTTTCCCTACCATAGCTTCATCCTTAGCCGTGCCTTCTTCTTCCTTCCTTTAGCTTCTTCTCCCACAGCTTTTGATCTCCTTCTTTCCCCTTCAAATTTGCCTTCAAGTCATCAGCTTCCACTTTGGCTCCTCCTATCCTTAGCTTTTCCTTCTTCATCTTCCTCTTCCTTCTTACTTTCCCAACACACAAGTGCAGGACCTACCCCTACCCTCCCACATAAACGCACTCCCTCTTTTCTCTCTTAGGCTTGCTCTCCTAGAGCCAATCAGGTAAACGGGTTGGGTTAGCGCACCCGAGTCCAGGCGCACCGGCGTGGGTGATGTGCGAGGAGTGCTGAGTAATCAATCAGGCAGCCAGGTCCGTAGAGCATGAAAACGGATGTGGTGAGTGTGTGGGTGATGGGACCTCACCCCATGTTAGGAGGCAAAGAGGCTAAAACACAAAAACAACTTATACCACTCACCTGCTTCTAAAGGTACCGAGGCGGGACTAAAAGCCCCACCCGCTCCTTCGCGTGCACCCGCAAGGGTATGCCGCTCAATTACTGCAATAGTGGAATGGTTTGGCCCTCGATAAATGGCTGATGCTGTTCGCACAGTAAAGCTGCGCACCTGGGACTTGGTCTCCTGGAGCGGGGGCACCTGATGCAAGCTTGCAAGCAAGCTTCGCTCCTCTCCAATAGCGGATGGGGGTTCGACTTGTCAATCACGAATGCGACCTCACGGCCCTGTAAAAACACTTATAAAGCTTTGCCGTGAGACAGCGAAGGTGGCACGGTGGGTGGCGTGGCGTGGAGCGGCCTAGGCATGTGTGCCTATGTCAGTCTGTCGCCGTGAATGTGGGTTGTTCGGGGGCAGTGTATGGTGCGTGGGGCGGTCGATGGAGACGTGTACGATGATCAGTGGAAGATGGCGATGCTTCTGCTGGAGTTGGCGAGGCGTGTGGGTGTGTGGAGTGATGGATGCACCTTCGCCGGTGGTCTATCAGAGATGAAGAAGGTGAAGGTGGTCTATAGCTGTCTGGGAGAGAAAATAGAAACAAAGTGGGGCAAAATGAAGAGTAGAAATAGGGGATTTTATCTGAGAGTGATTGGACAAAGGGGAGAGGCAGAGGGCGGATGGTGCATGTCTGCCGTCACCGGAGACGAAGGCCCTGAGATGGAGAGGCGGCGACGACAAGAGGGACGAAGACACGGGTGTAGGTATGGCACGATGCAGAAGAATGAGGTAGAGAAGACTCTACCACTGGTATGGTGGCAGAGCGACGGCAAGAGGGAAGAAGAGTTGTCAGAGCTTGCAAGCTACTTGGCGAGAGAGGGGAAAGGAGGAATTTTGGGGGATTCTTTATCCAAATCAAGCTTAGGAAGGTTGGGAGGACTTGGGGTTCTTTTATAGTCGTGGGAGGAGGGCCTTGTTCTTGGAAGGCAAGCTTCCAAGCACGGCAACCTCACCGAACTTTGAAGGTCGAGAGATACCCATATCTTTCATTCATTCGCATGAGAGATTGTATGGGAATCTAAGCGCAAAATGGGGTTCACATGATCGACAATTCCTCAGAGAATCTCCCTTTCAAATTTGAGAGGGATTCGCTAAGGAATCAAGGAGATCTCCATCTTGAATCCTTGTCGGAGTAGGATTGCTTCGTTGTAATGGCAGGGGGACCTAATTGTAATGATTGGGGAGGAAGATGGGGGGGTCTCTGCAAGGTTTTCGAAAGTTAGAGGCTTAAAATTAACTTGATTGGATTATTTTGCAAAGAAGGTGAAGGTGAACTCCCCTTAGGCCCAAATTTTGGTATAATATTAATTTGGACCCAGGGAATCCAATGGTGAACTTGGATTTTAGGTTTGACCTTGTTTGGCTATGCATTTTGCAGAACGACCCAATTTAGGGCGAATGTTTGACTAGGACCCCTACTTAGGTCAAAATAGGTTCTAAAGGTCCAACTGAAGGTTCTAAACCCTAGAAGATATTTTTCCTTGAATTTTAGAGGGTTTAGTTAATTTTTATTCTGACCAGAACCTTGTTGGCATATGTAGGTTTATTTTAGGCTTATAGGATGTCATTTAATTCCCAAGTCTCACATTAAACCTTTTCTGATTGAACCATCCCACTTTTTATCCTGTTAGGACCAATTGACCAATGTTTAACCCCTGATCAATCCTGTTGTTGTACTGCAATGGTAAAATTATAATTTTGCCCTTTGTTTCTTACTTTTCTTTCAAACCAGTTATTCCCTAAGTTAGGCCCTTCACTTGGTTATGTAGGTGCTTTTATTCTCTTTTCTAGGTCAAAATGAGCTTGTTAGGGCTCATGATGGTGTTCCCATCATACCCCCATGCCTTGCTTTCGCTGGTCCCTTAGCGAAAATTTTAAGGTTTTAACTTCTATTATAGACCATGAGTTCCTTTCAGAATTTATGATAAGTGCTTTTTCTCTTTCTTTTTTGTTAGGTTAGAATGCCGACAGTAGGCCTAGAGGTACTCAAGTACCAGCCAAGATCCGGAACTGACCAGCTGTACCCTTGATCGTCCGCAAAGGTTTCTAAGACCCGCAGGAACTATCCTAAGGTTTGTTGGACTCTACGATTAAAGCACCCGTGCTTGAGACATTTTAGCCTCGATTCAGCTTGCAATGCATTTTTTGTAGGAGAGGTAGAGGATTTATTTATTTGGAGAGTTTAATCTCTCTTTTCTTTTTGTTTTCATCTTCAGATTGGCTTCTCAACATGATATGTATCGGATTCCTTGTCCCCATCATCAATCCTCAAAGGTCCCTAGTAACCAATGTTTCGTGATAGCACTGTCCATGGCAACCCCCAGAACCTGGGCTTTTGAGATTTTGAGGTAATCCCGCACATGGCATTCCGTAGCCAAATTCTGACCCTGGCAATTGACATTTCGTGATAATGCCACCCATGGTATCAGAACCAGTAGAGTGGATACGTGCTCCCAGTAGGATATGCAAATATCCAAGGAGACAAGTACCAAGGAGATGATGTGTTGTTATGCATCTTCGAGGGGAATTTCCCACCTCTGCACACCAGGAACTCGTCCAAATCAACTTCTGTTGATCAGCCACTCCAAATTTAGGTAACTTTTTTTCATAACATTTAAACACTTTTGGAGGATTTTGATAGTTATGCACACTGAACGAGACTGTGTGTGTATTGGGGCACTTAGGTTACTGAGTCCCGCAAACCAGTGGTCTGTTAACGAGGCCGAATACTCCCAAAGCCTTAGACCTAATACTTAAGCTTCGCATTTTCCCCAACCTCTTGAGGATTATCCAGATCTTAGTGGGTATTTGAATTTTTAAGCTTAAGAGTCTAGCCCAAAATGCCTAAGAGTCTAGCCCAAAAGGCCTAAGATCATTGTTCCTACTAATCTCTTTTTGTGTCTTATTAGCACTTTTTTCCCTATTTATCTCTTTTCCTTGATGTGGTCTAGAACTTCGGTTAATTCCTTAATCTATTACTAATGACTATTCATTTTTTCTTTTTCATTTTGTGCTCCTTTTTTTGTCATTTTGCTCTTTTCCTCCTCATGCTTTGTATGGCCTGAAAAATTTTATCACCCCCTCCCTCAATTTTTTTATTCTTTTTCAAGAATTTTTTCATTTTTTGGTGTTTTTTTTGTGATTTTTTTTGTTGAAACATTTTCTTATGATATGAGTTTTCATGCCATTTTGCACTTTCATACCACCCCACGCCTACGATTTGCAATGTCCCCATTGTAAATTAGGTAGGTTCGAATTTAGCTTAGTTCATTCATTAGGATAGGTGTTGGGTGGGCGAACGGGTCGAGGAGACTGTTGTGAACATTTTCTAGACTCGGGTACGGGTACCTGAGTTGGAGTCGGCTGTTCTTAATGGATGAACCCTAAAGTGCAATATGAATTCAGCATAGAAATGTCAAGAGGGGTTTTGGGTTTTTCAAGAATGACGAGTTGCCTCCCGTTAAGCGGTGAGTTTTACGCCATCGGCTGGGTGCAATGAGGTCAGGGAGAATGGAGGGTAACGGATATCTCAGCCAAATTAGTATTGATCACGTCAATGAATGGTTTGAGTCTCTGACCGTTCACGACGAAGGGTTCAGAATCAAGGCTGAGTGGACTGATCTCAATGGCTCCATTTCCAAAGATTCATCAGACTAAGTAGGGTCTGATCCATTTAGATCGTAGTTTTTCTGGGAACAATTTTAGTTTGGCATCGAAAAGTAGGACCTTTTGACCAGGATGAAAGATCTTTCTAGATATGTGCTTGTCGTGAAAGGCTTTAATCCGCTCTTTGTAAATTCACAACTTCTCATATGCGTGGTGGCGTAATTCATCAATCTCACTCATTTGAGGCTTTCTATGGGTTCCAGCCTTAGAAAGATCTAGGTTGCAGTTTCGTATTGCCCAATAGGCTTTATGCTCCAATTCTACGGGGTGGTGACACGCCATCCCATACACCAATCAGAAGGGTGACATACCTAATTAGGTCCCTTGAGTGGTCCTATAAGCCCACAAAGCTTCCAGAAGTCGGGTTGACCAATCCTTCCCATCAGGTCTAACAGTAACCTAGGGGATTTTCTTGATCTCCCGATTTGATAGCTCAGCTAGACCATTAGTTTGGCGGTGGTTGATTAGGCCATATTTGTGGGCTATTTAAGTATTTAAGTGCTTAGACATTAAGTTAATTCTAGCATGTAATTAGCATAAATTAGGATGTAAATAGGTTAATTCATATTTCTAATTTAATTATAAAATTAATGCATTGCATTCATTAAATTAGTTAAACAATTAGGTGCATTGCATACATTAATTTAAGTTAACATAAAAGTTGAGGGTTTGTATACAAATAATCATAATATTTTAACATTATTTTTTTCCTTCTTCTTCATGTAGCAATGGCTGCATTTCCTTCGGCTGCCGCTCCAATGCTACCAGCTACCGGACTGAAATCTACATTCAAGGGCAAGCAAAGAATGTGGATTTACTCCGCCTCTCCATTCAAATTCATGCAGGCAGCTACAAAAAGAGGAGGAGACAGCCGAGCGAACGAGGCCTCCACCCCTAACCCACAACTGTGCAGAGAGTTCATCTCGTCCATTTCACCACCGCCGGACTTAACCGCGATGAGAAGCCTCCACCACCGTGGGCGTGTGCCGTGACAGGCCACACCGCCATCTAGAGCTCGTCCGCATAACTGTGCCTCACCAAAATCAACATCACCACCCTCGCCATCATCACCAACAACCTCCACAACCGCTACTGCAATTTCACTCCTCAGCTAGTTAAGACATCCGGGAAGTTTCCCAGACATCTGAAGCGGCAACCCACACTCCAACAACAACTGGCCGCTCACTCCACACCCGCACCCCTCCGATTGCACACTTGCACCACCTCCTGCAGCAGCCACGCGCACATCCTGCTGTGCAAGACCACCTTCACGCCATCTGCAGCCTGCAATGCGCTCGTTCACCCCTGCCACACGCCTTCCTTTGAACTTTGGCATGCTGCATCTACTCCAACATGCCTTCCATGCAGCGTTCGCCAATGGCATCCAGCAGCAGCGGCATGCCTGCAGTAGCACCACCCTCGATGTGCGTGCAGACTAGTGCGTGCACCTCCTCACCTTCAGCACGCTCAACTCCCACGCACCCACTCCAGCACGCCCACACCTTCCGCCTACAGAGCCTCTCCACCATCTGCAGTGCCCCCCACCACCACCTGCAGTGCCTCCAGCAGTGCGTGCAATAGTAGTGCTCGCACGCACCACCTGCAGCAGCCTTTGCACGTGCATCGCCGCCCCCAACCAGTAAGTGCAGCCACCGTCGAAAGCCACCTTCGTCGGAGCTCCATTTGGCCGGCTCCAGTCACCTTGCGACTCGCCACCACCACTACTACGAAGCCCTCGGTCTAAAGAACTTCCTCCGAGCTTCACTCCTCCAGCCGTTCCTTCCTCTTCGCGCACGGCCAAGGGGAAGAAATCCCCTATTTTGCTACAGTAAAAGGGCTATTAATATTTACATTTTCTGCCATTTCCAACTTTGATTGATATTTTATTGAATATACATTGCAAAAAATATCCTCTAGTTGTTCAAATTTTCCATTTCAGCATGTTCTCTTGATTCTACCTTAATCTGAAGACAAATTTGGCTCGATTCTCATCTAAACTAAGTATGAACATACATTTTTAACCGATACACATTTAAATACGTGATTTCCTCCCTGTGGAAACAACCCTCTCTTCTGTGAGTGGTTATTTTAATTATTGATTAGTTGATTTTTCCACCACATAAAACTACAAAAGACTTGAAAAGCGAACAATCGACTCGTCAGTGGTAAGGAGTAGAGATTCGATGTGACACCCCATATTTGATCATCAATAATTTGAACTGAGCGTTTGTGAAATGGGTCCCCCCAACGAAAATTATCGCACGTGGAATCCCAAACCGTGAGAAGATCTTCTGGTGAATGAATTTGATGATAAATTTATGATATTGGTTCGGGTCGGAATGGCTTCGATCCATTTAGACACATAGCCAACAGTGAGTAAAATGTATTCGAAGCCATCTGAGATAGGGAAGGGTCCCATAAAATCAATCCCCCAAATGTCAAAGATTTTGCATACCAAAATCGGCTGTAAAGGCATCATATCTCGATGGCTCATGTTGCCCAAGGTCCGGCAATGAGTACATGCCTTACAGTAATTGTATGCATCCTTGAAAATTGTGGACCAGTAAAAGCCGCACTGGAGGACTTTTGCTGCAGATTTATGTCCCGAAAAGTGTCCATCACATGCCTGGTCATGGCAGAAAGAGAGTATGTCTTTGATTTCTGCTTCTGTGACACATCGTCAAATTATTTTATCAGCACTGATGCGGAAAAGATACAGGTCTTCCTAAAAGTAATACTTGGCATTGGAAAGCAATTTATCCTTCTTGGCCTTCGGCCAATCGGACGGGATCTGATGTGATGCCAAGTAGTTTACTATATCAGCAAACCATGGAAGCCCAACATTGATAGTCAGAAGATGCTCATCAGGAAAATGTTCCATGATGGGTCTAGAAGAATCGATGATCACAGAACGAAGGCGGGACAAGTGATCAGCTACCACGTTTTGTTTTCCCTCTTTGTTGTGAATCTCGAGGTCAAATTCTTGCAATAGCAAGATCCAGCGGGTTAATCGAGGTTTTGCGTCCTACTTTGCAAGGAGATGCCTCACAGCTGTGTGATATGAGTAGATGATAAGACGGGAACCTAGAAGATAAGATTTGAATTTTTCCAAGGCAAATACTATGGCTAGCAGCTCTCTCTCAGTAACTGTGTAGTTATGCTGAGCCTCGTCAAGTGTTTTGCTAACATAGTAAATGACCACAGGTTTCCCATTGATTTTCTACCCCAAAACCGCTCCTACAGCAAAATCAGATGCATTGCACATGATCTCAAAGGATTGTGACCAATCAAGGGACTATAGGATCAGGACTTGACTAACTCGATCATGGAGGATCTCAAATGCTTGAGTGCTTTCCTTGGAGATTTCGAAAGGTACATCCTTGGAGAGAAGAGTGGTCAGGGGGCGCACGATTTTTGAAAAATCAGGGATAAATCGACAGTAAAAATTGACATGCCCCAGAAAAGATCGGATGTCCTTGATCGAGCTAGGCATAGGGAGTTTGGAAATCAAGCTCACCTTGGCTCGATCGACTTGGATGCCTTTCTCTGAAATTAGATGTCCAAGGATAATTCCTTCACGCACCATGAAATGGCTCTTTTCCCAAGAAAGAACAAGATTCACGTTAATGCATTGCTTGAGGATTTGGACCAAGTGCTGGAGGCAATCGTCAAATGATGCTCCGAATACTGAAAAGTCATCCATGAAGACTTATAGATAATCACCTACCATATTTGAGAATATGGCAAGCATGCACCACTGAAAAGTTGCGAGTGCATTGCAGAGACCGAACGGCATCATTTGGAATGTGTACGTCTCGAAGGGGCAGGTGAAGGTGGTCTTTTCTTGGCCCTCAAGATGGATTGCCTTTTTGTTGTAACTGGAGTACCCATTAAGAAATCAAAAGAATCTACTTCCCACCAATTTCTCGAGGATCTCATCAAGAAACGGTAGTGAGAAATGATCCTTCTTCATGGAGGAATTGAGTCTTCTGTAATCAATGCAGACTCTCCACAAGTTAGCTACTCAGATCGGTATGACCTCTCCAGTTTCAGTCGTAATGATGGCGAGTCCTGCCTTCTTAGGCACAACCTGGATTGGACTCACCCATCGACTGTCGAAGATCGGGTAGATGATCCCTACATCTGACCACTTAATGATCTCCTTTTTCACGATCTCCTACAGATTAGGGTTCAAACATCTCTGCATTTCTCACAAAGGTCGTGTGTCCTCTTCGGTGTAGATTCGATGTGTGCAATAAGAGGGACTAATGGCAGTAAAATCATCGAGAGTCCATCCAATGGCTCTTCAATGTTGCTGGAGAATAGTAATCAGATAGGATTCCTGGTCAGGTGTGAGTTTGGAGTTGATAATCATAGGAAACGTCTTATTGGAACCCAAAAATATGTATTTCAGATGGTCGGGAAGAGGCTTGAGTTCTAGGGTAGGGTTATCAGCAGCAAGGGCCAGCTCAAGGTGTGTGTCCGGAGCAAGGGAGAGAGTTATGGGTGTACTTAGATCAGGTTTAGACTCTGCTGTTTGTGGGTTTTGATCTTATGGTGGTTGACCGAGAATAATCATGTTGTCCTCAATATACGATTCATCAACCACGGCTTTGATATCACATATTTGTTCTATAGCACCGCAATTAATCCCTTGTTTGGCCTTAAAGATGTCAATCTTTAGTGTTTGGTTCCCAAATTTTAGTTTTATTTGGCCCTCTTCAGAGTTTACATTGGCCCTAGCAGTGGCCCAAAAAGGTCTCCCTAGTATAATCGATGTATCCCTTGGTTTTTCAAGTGCATCCTTATCCAAGATTATAAATCCACCGGGAAGTAGAAATCCTGTACTCTAACAATGACATTCTCGAGTAATCCTTTTGGTGACTTAATGGATCGATCGGCTAACTGCAACGTCACCTCTGTTGGTTTAAGCTCAGATTCTTCAAGGTGGTCAAGGAGGGATGTAGGTATTATATTTATGGAGGCACCTAGGTCTAATAAGGCTCTGTCTAATTGGGTATCACCAATTGTACATGAGTTCAGGGGAGTACCTGGGTCTTTAGCCTTAGGTGGAGTCTGCTCAAGATTACAGAGCTGGCTAGCTCCGACAGCACAATCGGACTCCCACTTTTGGTTCGTGGCTTACACTTGGGTGCACACACGTCCTTC
Organism: Thalassia testudinum; assembly: GCA_037157565.1. Taxonomy (NCBI): domain Eukaryota; kingdom Viridiplantae; phylum Streptophyta; class Magnoliopsida; order Alismatales; family Hydrocharitaceae; genus Thalassia; species Thalassia testudinum. The sequence continues at coordinate 73,508,317 of JAZHRO010000003.1, read as the reverse complement.
AGAAATCATACGTAAGCCAGTACATGGCAGATTGCATCCATCTAGGGGATGTTTATCTGGACCTATTCAAGGAGCTTGACTAGATCCTCCTCAGGAACCACGGGTTTGGTTATCCTATATCCCTTAGACAAGGCCTCGGGAAATGGAACGTTGGTTGGTTCCTCTAGAATAGGTCCAGGTTCTTGATCTTGGATAAGGGTATCCTGGATGACTATCCTACGGCTTGGGTTACTACCAGGCTTAGAGTGGCTTGGATAAGGTGGGTCTTGAGTTGCTTTAACACTACAGGTTGTTACGAAGTTTAATCCTACCTGGTTTTGGTTTGGTGTTGGTAAAATAGGTGGCTATTGTTGAAATCTCGCATAAGATGTCGAACCTTCCATCCTGTAGGGTGATGGAAGAGAAGGGGTCTGATAAATCATGTGAGAGTGGCCTAGATTTAGGTTCATAACATGCCTCTAGGTCGGCACGTTATTTGGATTTGGCAGAGGTTGCGAAGGAAGTGTACCAGGTTGGCAAGAATTCACCATCTGGGCGAGTTGATTACGAAACTCTGTGATCTCGTCCTTGTGCTATTTTTGTATTGCCGCATTCGTCATTTGAATGGCAACCAAAGTTTGAAGGATGAGTCATTTGATCTGCTTGGTTTGGCCTAGATAGATAGGTGCGGTTGGGCCATGGCTGAGGTGGCTGATATGGATGAGGAGCTTGTGGATGGGGTTGATAAGGTGGTCTTTGATTCTGAGAATTTCCCGCCCACAAGAAGTTGGGATGATTCTACCATCCAGGGTTGTATGTATTGGAGAATGGGTCATTCTGGATGGCGTTGAGGTCCTCTCAGGTTTGAGGAGTATCAGAAAAATTAAAGTATGAGGGTTCAGAGTTTCCCCAACTAGAGTAGAGTGGATCGGAGGTCCCTCCGGTCTGGGAGTCAGATGGGGGTGGATACGAGTCCATCCCCTAAGAAGATCGGTGATAGATGTTCTTGATAGTTTCCCTCGCAAGAGGTGGCTATGCAAATGAGTTTTGCTCAGAGGTGGCTCACTGCAGATGCCAAGTTAGCTCGTCCACCTTCTTCTTTACGATAGAGACCTTTTCCAATCGACTGGCCATCAATTCCAAGTCGATGGATGCGGACAGGCCCTGCGTCTCAGGTGCTTCCCTGGGATTCATTGATGTGTGGGCATTCGTCCGGTCGAATAAGCCCGTGGAGTCATTATTGATGGAGTTCTCGCACATATTCTCAAGAATCTCCCACACTGTGTCCTCATGTTGAACCATGATGTTTCCTCCATAGGTTGCATTGACAAACAATCAAATGTCTTCATAGAGTCCCTGGTAAAATGACTAGACTTGTTCCCATTTAGGAACTTCGCGATGGGGGCACTTTCGCATGAGATCCAAGGATCGGTCCCATGCCTCATGAAGAGGTTCTCCCGATTATTGAGTGAAGTGAGTGATCTGGTGGAGCAAGGCAATCGTCCAACCAACGGGGAAGAACTTTTTCAAAAATTCGAACTGGAGTTCAACCCATGTGTTGATCGAACGTGCTTGAGTCTGATACCAATGAGCAACCTTGTCCGTGACGGAGAAAGAAAACATCTTCATGAGCAGAATATCCGGATTTTGTGCATCTGACCCGAAGATCTACGGCAGATGTTTGAGTTATTTTATTGCTAGAAGGGATCCTCGAAGTAAAGCCCATGGAATTTTTGAATGGCATGAATCATGTTGGGCTTGAGTTCAGAATCAGGACCTCCAGCCGAGATTTGGACTCGAGGCTGGAATGCCACCGCAGTGGGATTATAGTGATCTCACATCATAGGACACTGCAGTAGGTTTATAAAGTTTTGGAATAGATCATTTATGCGCAGAAGTTGGTGCTCAAGGTTGTTCTCTTCAATTGGTTGTGCCTTGATGGAAGAAGGAGGACTTGGTTCTGATGAATCAGAGGAGAGATCTATGTGGTTGGGTTGCTGCACAAACACGAGCGTCGAGGCTTGGCCTTGACGGGAGTGGATTTCTAGAGGACTTAAGGATGGTCTTAAAGACCTACCAAACATGCACCGAAGGAATAGACGAGATTAGAATGTCCTGGACCCAATCGAGACACCCAAAAAATTTGGATGACTATCGAGGTTTGAGGTAGATGATACCCCTTAGTCAGAAAGGTCGTCCACCTGAGAAATACTTGGGCAGCCAGAGAGGGAGAATCCTGCAAAGAACCCTACACGATAGAGCATCCCCACGAGTTACAGGGTTTCCCCCACCCGACCTCTCTTGTCATTGAGATTCCAGGTAGACCAGAATGGGGACCTTGACCTCTTAAGTCTACCACTTTTAATTAAGATCAAGGTGCTTAGGGTTCCACTTGAACTTTAGATTTTTTTGTGCAAAAAGTGACCTAATTTCATGGTTGGTTGACCCAAGGGGTCAACTTCACCTCTTTGTCCTTTGAGAGCTTTTAGGTCCTTTCTTTTAGGGTTCAAGTGAGTTAAGAGCTTGATTTTCTTTGGGTTTCTCTTGGATAAATCTCTTCAAACAAGGCTTAGGCACACCACTTTTTGAAAATTTTGATTCTTGCTTAGAGAAGATGTGTCTCTAAAAACCTTCGATTGGAATCCTTAAATTGGCTCCATTTGGTCCAATTTAGTTGCCACAAAGATGGTATCTTGGGTTCAATCAAGAAGGTGTCAGCCCTAGTTACCTTAAATGGATGCACAATTCAAAATGTGTTGAAATTAAAATCAGGCAACTTTTATGAATTACTAAATATGGAAAGCAAGTAGCCCTAGATTGATTTTCTTTTTGTTTTCCTTTTGAGAATTGAGGGGATTAAGAGAAAGGGCTAATGAGAAATAACCTATTTGTGGTGTGGTTGTTGTGTGGCTGCTTTCTTTTGTTCCCCTGAAACAATCACAAGAAAAGAAATAGAGCAAGTTAGTACTAAATCAGAGGTTGTGATCAAAGTTTCTAAATTGCCCATTGTTCCCCGGCAACGGTGCAAAAATGTCAACTCGAAAGCGAAATCAGGTTTGTAAATATCACGTTGCAGTATAGGTGAAATCACTTCAAAAAATAAATGAGAATTTATTACTTGAAAAACTAAGAATCTGAGGTCGAACACGAGGAGCAAATTGGGATTTAAAAACTAAGAACACAACCTAAATTTAATAAAATGTAATGTTCAACAATATTATTAAGCAATATAACTAATTTCAATGTATATAAATGCTTCAAAGATATGAATAGAGATGTAAAAAGAAATCAAATGCTTTTGGGCTTTCTCTTTTTCCTTCTTCTTCGGCTTTTCTTAAGCTCTTTTCTTCCTTCTTTCGGCTTCTGCAGCTTCATTCTTTTTTCTTCTTTCTCTTCCCTTCAGCCTTCAGCCGAGCCTTCCTCTTCTTTCTTTACTCTGATGTCTTCTTCTTTGCTCTTCTTTCTCCGACTTTAGACTTTGGCTTCTTTTCTCTTTTCTTTCTCTTTCTCTGACTTCACTCATGCCTTCAGCTCTGCCTTCTCTACGGCTCCTTCCTTCTCTTCTTTGGCTTCTCCTTCAGTGGTTCTTTCTTTGCCTTAGCTTCTTCCTTAGCTTCTTCTCCTTCAGCTTTTGATCTCCATATTTCTCCTTTTGATTTTCCTTCAGGTCCTCAGCTTCCTCTATAGCTGCGCATGCCCTTAGCTTTTCCTTATTCTGCTTCCTCTTCCTTCTTCCTTTCCCTGCACACAAGTGCAAAACCTACCCCTACCCTCCCCCGCGAATTCTATCTCTCTTTTCTCTCTTAGGCTCGCTCTCCCAGAGCCAATCGGGTAAATGGATTGGGTTAGCGCACCCAGGTCCATGCGCACCGGCGTGGGTGATGCGTGAGGAGTGCTGGGTAATCGGGTCAGGCAGCCAGGTCCGCGGAGTGTGGGCACGGACGAGGAGAGTGTGTAAGTTAGGGGACCTCACCTCGTGTTAGGAGGCAAAGAGGCTAAAACACAAAAACAACTTATTCCACTCACCTGCTTCTAAAGTTACCAAGGTTGGACTAAAAGTCCCACCTGCACCTTTGCATGCGCCCACGAGGGGATGTCGCTCAATTGCTGTAGCTGCGGAGTGCTTTGGCCTTCAATAGATGGCGGATGTTGTTTGCAGAGTAAAGCCATGGACCTAGGACTTGGTCTCCTGGAGCAGGGGCACCAGAAGCAATCTTGCGAGCAAGCTTTACTCCCTCTCCAATGGTGGATGGGGGTCCGACTTGTCAATCACGAATACGGCCTCACGGCCATTTCAAAATACTTAGAAAGCTTCGCTGTGACACAGCGAAGGTGGCGCGGTGGGTGGCATGGCGTGGAGCGGCCTAGGCGTGTGTGCCTAGGTCGGTCTGTGCCTGTGAATGTGGGATTATTCAAGGATAGTGTATGGTGTGTGGAGCGGTCAATGGAAAGGTGGAAGATGATTAGTGGAAGATGACGATGCTTTTGTGGGAGTTGGCGAGGCGTGTGGGTGTATGGAGTGATGGATGCGCCATTGCTGGTGGTCTGCCAGAGATGAAGAAGGTGAAGGTGGTCAGTGGCTGTCGGGGCGTGAAAATAGAAATAAAGTGGGGGAAAATGAAGAGTAGGGAGAGGGGAATTTATCTAAGAGTGATTGGACGAAGGGGGGAGGCAGAGGGCGGATGGCGCGTGTATGCCATCACCAGAGATGAAGGCCCTAAGATGGAGAGGCAGCGATGACAAGAGGGATGAAGATGCGGGCACAGGTATGGCACGACACAGAAGAATGAGGCAGAGAAGACTTTGCCACTCGTATGGTGGTAGAGCAACGAGAAGAGGGAAGAAAGTTACCAAAGCTTGCGGGCTACTTGGTCGGAGAGGGGAAAGGAGGAATTCTGGGGGATTCTTCGGCCAAATCAAGCTTAGGAAGGTTGGGACGACTTGGGGCATCCTTTATAGTCACGGGCGAAGGGCCTTGTGCTTGGAAGGCAAGCTTCCAATCATGGCAACCTCGCTGGACTTGGAAGGTCTAGAGATACCCATATCTCTCACGCGTTCGCATGAGAGATTGTGTAGGAATTTGAGTGCAAAATGGGGTTCACAATATAGGAAATTCCTCAGAGAATCTCCCTTTCAAATTTAAGAGGGATTCTCTAAGGAATCAAGGAGATCTCCCTCTTGAATCCTTGCTGGAGTAGGATTCCTCTGCTGTAATGGCGAAGGGAGCAAATTGCAAAGAGTGGCGAGGAAGATAGGGTGTCTCTACAAGATTTTTGAAAGTTAGGGGCGTAAAAGTAATTGGGTTGGACTATTTTGCAAAGTAGGTCAAGGTGAACTCCCCTTTGGTCCAAATTTTGGTATAACCCTAATTTGGACCCAAGGAATCCAATGGTGATCTTGGATTTTAGGTATGATCATGGTTGGCTGGGCATTTTGCACAAAGACCTAATTTTGGGCAAATATTTGACAAGGACCCCTATTTAGGTCAAAATAGGTTCTAAAGGTCAAATTGAAGGTTCTAAACCCTAGAGGATATTTTTCCATGAATTTTAGAGGGTTTAGTTGATTTTTATCCTAACCAGAACCTTGTTGAATCAAGTAGGTTTGTTTTAGGCTTACAGGATGTCATTTAATTCCCAGATCTCACATTAATCCTTTTCTGATTGAACCATCCCACTTTTTATCTTGTTAGGACCAATTGACCCATGTTTAACCACTGAGAAATCCTGTTATTGTATTGCAATGATAAAATTACAATTTTGCCCTTTATTTCTTGCTTTTCTTTCAAACTAGTTAATCCCTGAGTTAGGCCCTTCACTTGGTTATGTAGGAGCTTTTATTCTCTTTTATAGGTCAAAATGAGCTACTTAGGCCTCATGATGGTGTTCCCACCATAGGGGGCAATGTGCGCGATCTAAGCCATTTGATGCAAGGATCCAACGGTTGAGGAGCGGCATGCACTGACTCTCAACGGCTGAAGAAGAGTTCTAACACTTTAAGTCATCTGTTCTCTTGATCGGACAGCTGAGAGTGCAAGAACATGGCTTTTACATTGAGGCACGAGGAAGGAGAGAGGGCACGGGTGGGTGCGCATGTAAGGCCACAATCGGGTCTTTGGTGATGCTTAATTCTATCATTAAAGATCCCTTTATATAATGTTTTGAAGATGTAATGCCAAATTGCCCCTAATCCTTGCAACTATAAAAGGAGACCCCTACCTATGAAATTCTCATTCCTCCTTCACCTCTCTCCCTCTCCAAAGCTCTAGAGAAGCTTGTCTAGCACCTGAGATGCTCCTTTAGAGTCAAATCCAAAGTTTTCTCACCCACATTTCGGAAGTAGATCCTGCGACGACGATGATGCTCTGCCTCGTTCCTGCTTCTTCCTGCTTCATCCTCCTTCCCGCCTTGTCCTCTATCTTCCAGGCGTCGCTACGTTTGGCTCGTCCTCTAAGCAATCGTCGAAGAGGATAACATCTCTCTCCCTTCTTTTTATCACTTTTTAGAATAGAATTTCCCACTTTCTAGTTGTAATCATTTCCTACTTTCTAGCTGTAATCATTTCACACTTTCTAGTTGTAAAAATACTATCCATATATCAAGTGATTATTCTCTCTCTCTTAGTTATAATATCAATTCCATTGTAATTAGCTCGCTTTCAAAGAAAAATACACAAAAACTATAATCACGGTGTCTAGATGGACGTAGCCTCCCTGTGTTAGACCTGAAATTTCTTTACGAATTTCAGTTAAATTTCATCTGTTGACAGATTGCTTCGCAAATCGAACTACAATGATGGGTTTTCAAAATCCAATTCCGATCGCATAGTTTTCCGCTCCAACACCTACTACTCCCATTTTTCATCTCTTCCTTTCTATCCATCACCACCTCCAAGGTTCTATAGAGAGCTTATCCTAAGCCTGGGATGCTCCTCTATAGTAGAAATTAAACATTTTTTCCTGCCTCTCACCTGCATTCATGGAGCATCCCATGGCCATCCTCTCACCATTTTCGGGAAGATCCTCGCCATGATGCTATCCTACCCTATCCTCCTTCCTCTGCTGCCATTCTCCTTGCTCTAGCACATCACCACCATCTACCAAGCGACGTCAGAGCGAGTCGTCCTTCAAGTGACCGTCGAGGGGGAATCTTCTCACCTTTATCTTTTATCGCTTTCTAGTATAATTGTAATTACCTTAAATTATTTGTATCAAACTCTTTTCGATATACATTGATGTTATCTCTCTCTCTCTTATTTAGAAAGTAGATTAGTTAGATAAAGTTTTGTCGAGCTACTCTCTTGCCTTATAAAAATACAAAAAAATCATAAAAGACAAAAGCAATTAAAACAAAAAAAAATCAAAAGCACAGATTTCAAAACCAAACGTTTGACTCCCTGTGTTCGACCTGGGACTCACCATAAGTTTCGGTATAAATTTTTTCATGTAGCGATATTTGGGATTAAGATGACGAGTTCTCCAAAACCTTGATTTTCCATCATGAAAATAGGCTCACCACCCCTATGGGTTAAAACCACTACCCAAGCCTCCCAACCTAGGATTTTCTCGACTAGTCGAGGCAAGTAAATCCACTAACGTACCACTTGAATGAAGGTGGCACAATGCTTACACGCCACTTATTTTTTACCAGCAAAGAGAATTCACAAACAACATTGGGAATTCTAACACAAAGAAGCCCAACAATTGAAATCGAAGAAATAAATGAAATTCGAAAATTATTCTTATGGAACCTCAAGGAACTAAAATATGCAAATTGACTTTTCTTTTCAAAAGCACAGAGAATACTGCTTTTGAACAGCATAGCAGAATGAGCATGAAAGCACAAGTAAGAATTGAAGTAGAAGTGCTTTCCCTCTTTGAAATCTTTTTCAATATGTGTTTTGAATTGAAGGGTGTGGAGACCTACTTATAGGTGAAAATGGAGAATTTTTGGAATTTTGAGAAAACTCATTCGAATCAAATTGGTTGATCAACTTACTTAATTGGTCGATCAATTTTCATTTTGATCGATAAATTTACTTAATTGGTCGATTAATTAATGATTGATCAAATATTTAATCGATAGATCAATTGCTGGAAAATCGAATTTGATTGTTAGCCTAATTTGGTCAATCAATGTTCTTATTTCATTGATTAATTGATTTGATCGATTAAGTGTAATATTTTGGTCAATCAATACTATCTAGATCCTTATTTTACGACTTCAAAAGGTTTGTCTATAATCCTAAGGTTCTTTATAGTAATTCTAGACTTAAGAAATATAAAAGATTACATTGACGAAAGGTAATCATCACTTTTATCCTCCTGGAGGATAATTGACTTGATTTATACGAGTGTGATCCTAAAATTAGTTCATAATAAAATATAATTTTGTTGCATCAAAATAGAGGTATTAACATTCTCCCAATTGTTGATGATAACAAAGTTACAATTATTCAATAAAGAAGTAAATAATTACTTTAGAATTTCTCCCCTTATCAACATGCATATTTTACTCCTCCTTTTTGCTATTGATAAGATGATTTTTGCTTTCGAATAATGTATTAAGATGATTTATCGTTGTCGGATGAAAGTGGTGGAAAATCGCTTAACAAAATAATTAAAATTAAAATTAAACCACTCACAAAAGAGCGAGCCATGTCCACATGGAGGCAATGATGCAATAAAATCACGAATATTTTTCTCGTACCCGCTCAATCAAGTGTGAAATCCTGAGTCAATTCTGACATGAAATGCAATGAAAAGAAGATATACAATAACTCAAAAATGTAAGGGTATATGTGCAATTTTTCCTTACTGAAATATTCAATAAATATGTTATGAATCTATGTAATTTCTAATTGACATGCATTACAGAAAATTTGTGCTCATTTTAATCCAAAAATAATGTAAAAACATGTGAATAACAAAAACCACACAAATATAAGCAAGCATGAGTATGAAGTCACAATTTCACCATAATAAAATAATCATAAATAAAAATTCATTTTCATGGCAATTGCATTCAAATGTAAATATTAATCAACCCAAAAATAGAGGATTTTGACCCTCTGTGTGTGCGCAAAGAGGAGGCAATGGCAGCTCGTGGGAAGCTCTGAGAAGGACAAGCACGACAAGAGCTTTCCGATGGTGGTGGTGGCACTCCAAACGGCTATCAGTGGTCGCCGGTTGGAATGGAAGAGGCCTCTGGCGGTGAGGCTCTCTGGCCGATCGTCGGGTGGTGGATTGGTGCTGCCAGAAGCGTAGTTGTGCCTGGGGAGTCGGGGCAAGTTTGATGGAGTTCCCGACGCAATGTTTTGAGGCTGGATTTGATGGCTACATTTGTGATGGCTTTGGGTACCTTCGTCAAGAAAGAAGAAGAAGAAAAAGAAGAATGAGCCGGCTGGAGTGAAGCAAGCTATGCGTGCGCTGCTGGTGGTGAGGCCGGGTGCTACTCTTGGGTGCTCGGCTTGGGCTATGGAGAGCACGTGACAGTGCTGCAGGCAGCGTGCGCACATAGCAGCAGCGGGCGTGGGAGGTGCTGGAGGGCGCACTGTTGTACATGCTACTTGCGGACGGGGTGAGAGCGCACACGCATGCAAGCTGGCACGGGCGGGAGTGGTGAGGAGTGCACACTATGTGCAGGTGGCTAGTGAGGGCGCTGGTGATGAGGTGAAGGTGTGTGTGGGCAGATTAGAGATGAAGGCACGAAAGGGTAGGCACATGCGCTGGAGGTGGTATGCTGGAGGTGGGATAAGCAGAGGCTAGCGTGAGTTGCTGGCTGAGGTGAGGAGTTGCAGAGAGTCTTTGCTGGTGTGGCCTATCACCCTACATGCCCATAGTGGTGAGTCATTCAGCCGCGGTGAGGCCAGTGGTATGGAATGGAAGAGGAGCAATGTCCTCTAAGCACAGTGAGGAACAAAGGGTGGTGGCCTTTCCCTCAATGGCAACTCTTCCTTCCCCTTTTGTAGCCACTACCACACTGTTTTGAAATTCAAAATGTCGTAGCATGAATGTGATGTGCAGGAGGAGGCAGAGCCAGAGGAGTTACCTATGCAAAAGAGAAAAAGAATAGAAGAATAAAATAATTAGGGGTATTTATACATAAATCCTTAACTTCTATGTTAAATAAAATAGTGCACCTAATTAATTAACTAATTAAATGTTTGCAACCCTAGGTTAATTCTAAATGCATGAATTATGTACTTAAGCTAAAAATATGAATAAATTTATTTACATCCTAATGTATGCTATCTAAATGTTAAAATTAATTTAATGTCTAGACATTTAGATACTTAAATAGCCCAGGAACATGGGCTAATCAAATACCCCCATGCCTAGTTTTTGCTAGTCCCTAGCAAAATCAAGCAAAACCTATCACACCAAGTAGACTAGCCAACCCATTTGGTATTCCTTTAGAAACATATTAAGTTTAGGCTTTAGACCTAAGGCTCCCAAGTAGTTGTTAAGTTACAAACTCAGTCAACTAAAGATGAGTTGAGAGCACAAGTTTCCTTGATTTCTGACTTTACCCTAAGGTTTATTGATCCCTGAGATTAAAGCATCCGTGCATGTGCATTGGTCTGAGTTATTTGAGTTAAACGAAAAAGGAATTTTTTTTCTTTGAAAAATATATATATTTTTTGTTTGATTCCTCTAAGTCTAACCTCGAATCAGCTAACAACAAGGTCTATGTCGGAGTCATTGTCCCATTACCGTACCTTGAAGGGTGCCTGGCTTTCGATTCTTCGAGATGTCACTGCCCATAGCGACCCCAAGAACTACTGCCAATCGACACTTCGAGATAGTATCGCCCATTGATTTCTTAAGTGAATTTAGGCCTATGGAAATCAACACTTTGAGATAGGGCCGCCCATGGTAGCTGAACCGCACAATGCGCTTACATGCCCCCGGTAGGATGGATATCCTAAGAGACAATCATCGAGGAGGTAATATATTATCATCGCATCCTCAAGGTGAGTATATACTCCACCTCTCCTGCGGCAGGAACTCTTCCAATCAAAATGTGTTTTCAAGCCTCTCCTAAGTCAAAACTAAGAAAACCAAATTTCTTTTAAGAAATGAATTAAGGTGATTACTTACACAAGACAAAGTGTGTTAAATTTGGATGCTTGGGTTACAAGGACCCGTAAACCAAAAGGTAGAACAAGATTCCAGGTACTACCCCACCTTTTAACTCAATCCCTAGCTTCCCATCCTCAACCTCTTTAGGAATGGTTCGCAACTTAACTCCTACTAAAGTTTCTAAGTCCACAAAGGACCCTAAAGGTGTAAAGGTAGTAGCTCGCTTAGCTTCTAAAGTTCGACCCTCGAACCAACTTAGTCTCACCTAAAGTTTTGATTTGCTTAAGAATGCAAGACCTAGCTAGTTAAGCTCAAAATATTTTTTTTATTTTTAAATTTATTTATTTATTTATTTTTAAATAACTCCGCCTATGTTGAGGTTCGTGTGCCTTTTCATTGCCGGTCCCAGGCCCAGGTAAAGGAGGAGGGTTGTGTTAGGTAGCCGACAGCCAGCTTAAAATTTGTCGAATCTTTAATCATAGATTCTAGCAAACACTCTGATTTCGTTGGGGCGTTCCCTACTTGCGACGCGCTGCATCGACCCTCGGGTGTAGTGATAAATGAGCAAGGATTCTCGCATGAGGAACGCATGCGAGTAAAGAAGTTAGTTCCGCAACATCGCCGCCCGGATGTAGTCCAAAATGAGCAAGGGTTCTTGCATGAGGAACGCATGCGAGTAAAGAAGTTAGTTCCGCTACATCGCAGCCTGGATGTAGTCCAAAATGAGCAAGGGTTCTCGCATGAGGAATGCATGCGTGTAATGAAGCTAGTTCCACCACTTCATCATCGAAGTGTGTCACAAAGAATGCTGAGATTCGGTAGTTGGAATATTGGTACTTTGACCAGCAAGCTCATGGAGATTCTGGATACAATGGTATGGAGATGGATTCAAATTCTTTACCTTCAAGAGACTAAGTGGGTTGGTGAAAAAGCAAAGGAAATCGAGAGAATAGGTTTCAAACTTTGGTATTCAAGAAGGGGCAAAGGTAGAAACGACGTGGGCATTATAATTCATAAGGATTTGAAGGAGAGCGTGGTTGAGGTAAAGAGATTGGGTGATCGAATTATTTTAATAAAATTAATCTTAGAAAAGGAGATCTCGAATGTCATTTCAGTTTATGCACCTCAAGTTGGTCTAGAGGAAGGAATAAAGAACAAATTTTGGGGAGAGCTTGATATGATAATTCAAGGAATCCCACAGACAGAAATGATTTGCTTGGGTGGAGATTTAAATGGGCATGTGGGAGAAGGTGCTTTAGAGTATGCAGGAGTGCATGGAAATCATGGTTTGGTGTTAGGAATGAAGAAGGGAAGACATTCCTTGAATTTGCTATGGCTTGTGATCTTTTCATTGCAAGTACTTTCTTCAAAAAATGGGAAGAGCATTTGATTACCTATAAAAGTGACTTAATGGTGTCGGTTTGAATTGATGACCGGGTTTTGGTTTTGTTATAACGTTGTAGTAAAGCCGGTTATTACCAACATTCCAAATATAAAATTTTTTTACTCGGAAAATAAAAGAGTTCCCGAGGTCGAACTCAGGGAGCAAGTCGTATTCTAGAGATATACATGTTTCTTTTACAAAATAAAGAAAGAGAGAGGGAAAGAATTTGTTGTTCTTTTCGTTTTCTCCTCGTGATGTTCTTCTTTCTTTCTTTTCTTCAGATCTCCTTCTTCTTCTTTGTTCTGCAGAGGTGATGCTCCTCCTTCTTTCTTCAGATCTCCTTCTTCTTCGTCCTTGGTTTCTGTCTTGGTCTCTCTTCTTCTTTTTCTGCAATTGTGGTGACCCTTTCTCTTTTCCCTTTTTTTCTTTTCTTCCTTATGGCTGCAGAGCTTCTACCTTCAGCTACTAAGTCTTCCTTTCTTCTTCTTCTGCTTTGGCCGTTGCTCTTCTTTTCTTTCTTTCTTCAGCCTGCCTTCTTTCCTGCTCTGGCTGCTGACCTTCCGTCGTCTGACCCGGTGCTTAGACGACTTAACTATGCATTTGCTACAGTGCAGCTCCTTCTTCTTCCGCGGGTCTTCTTCTTCGCCTGCGCCTGCACACTTCAGAGTTTTTCGTCAGAGGCAAAACCTACTCTACCCTCCCCCCCCGCGTCTCTCTTTCTCTCTGAAACCACTCTTGGGAAAGCTCTCCCAGAGCTACCGGGTAACCGGGTTCGGATCAGGCCCGGGTCCAGGCCCACCGGCGTGCGTGGTGGGCAAGGAGTGCAGGTCAGTCAAGTCGGGTCGGGTCGGTTCGGGTCAGGTCCGCGGGGCGTGAGCGCGGACGAGACCGGGTAACCGGGCGGGTGAAGGGGACCTCACCCCGTGTGCTGAGGCAGTAAGCCTTCAGCACTTTTGCATCTTATGTCGCTGCGGCTCTTCAGGCGTTTCCGAGGTGGGACTAAACGGCCCACCTCAATTGCGCGCCCGCAGCGGGGAATTCAGCAGGAGATGGCGGCGGAGGTCGGGTGGCCTGTCCACAAGAAAACGGCCTCTCGGCCTAATCAGAGAGTGCCAGGAGCTTCGCCAGGGTGCGGCGAAGCTCGTGTGGGTGGTGGCGAGGCGCGGGGCGGCGTGCGAGGGCTGCCCTAGGTCGGACTGTGGGTCGGAGGATGGGTCTGTTCGGTGGAGTTGCAGAGGGTGATGTGGGGGAAGTGGTAGGGCGGAGATTGATCAGGGTGAGGAGGCGGAGGTCCTGCGGTGGTCGGCGAGCCGTGTGGGTCGCTGAGGTGATGGGAGCGGCTCGCCGGAGGGTGGTCGGAGACGAAGGGGGTGAAGGTGGTCAGGGTCGGTCGAGGGCTTAAGTGAATAAATTGAAAGCGGGGAAAGAAAGAGGAGAAGAAGGGGAGTAGCTCTAGCTTACTTGCAGGGACGAAAGGGGAGGAACAGGGCGACAGTCGTATCGACTGTCGCCGGAGAAGACGATGCTCAGGGAAAGGGGCGGCGGCGAGCAGAGAGCCGGAGAGGCGCCAGCTGGGTGCGGCGTGGCGCGGGAAGAGCGGGGGAGGAAGTCTCTGCTGCTGGTATTGCGGCAGAGCGAAGAGGTGGAGGGGGAGGAAACCGCCGGAGCTGGTGAGCGTCTGCCGGAGGAAGAAGAGAAGAAAGTTGGGGATTTTCTCCGTCAGATCCAGGCTGCCCTGGTCGGTGGAGCAGCGGGGGGTATTTATAGGGATCAAACAGGGAGGAAGGCGGAGGGAGACGACGTGTCTCCCTCGCCGGAGGATGGTCGGAAACAAGAACCCATACCGTCCGTGCGTTCGCACGGCCGGTATGGTGGGCTACAACGACCAGGGGGGTGTCCCTGCGACGGCTGACGACGCAGGGCACCCCCGGTTTACTTGCCAGGTCCCCCACCTCACCCTGCGCGGCGCCATGCTCCGCGCAAGGTCGCCGGAGCATGGTGCTGGCAGGTTTTGCAGGAGGGACCTGATTGCAAAGAACGAAGGAGAGTTGGGGGCCAAAATGCGAGGGTTCAAAAGTTGAGGGCCAAAGAGTAAATATATGAGGACCAAAGTGTAAAGTCGGTCAAGGAGGTTTCTTCTTAGGCTCAAGTTTTTATACATGACTAATTAGGACCCAAGGAATCTGATGGTGAATTTCATTTTCATATTAAACCTTGTTTGACCGGTCAATTTGCGCAAAAACCCAAATTAAGTTATTAATTGGGCATGGTTCTCAATGTAGGTCAAAATGGGTTCTAAAGGCCAAATTGAAGGTTCTAAACCCTAGAGATTATTTTTCTATGAATTTTAGAGGGTTTATTCTATTTTTACTTTGCCTCGAACCTTGTGAATTGAAGTGGGTTGTTTTAGGGTTACAGATTTATCATTTAGTTTCTTGGAATTGCTGTAGCCCTTGCTAGATCATTTCATCCCACTTTTATTCTTATTAAGCTGCTTTGACCTATGTTTGGGCCCTGAATTACCCTGTATGCAGATTATACTGGTGAAATTGCATTTTTACCCCTTATGACTTGTTCTCTCCTTAAACTCAGAATTCTCTGAGTTAAGCCTTTCCTTGAGTTATGTAGGAGCTTTTATCCTTTGTATTGGGTCAAAATGAGCTAGTTATGGCTCATGATGAGGTTCTCATCACTTAACAAGAATGCAAATCGATTACTTTGCTTTGAGAAGAAGGGATCGTTTACCTTGTAAAGATTGCAAGATTATTCCAAGGGAGAGTTTAACTGCTCAACATCGTCTTTTGGTGTTGTATATTCATTTGAAGAAGGCAAAGAAGAGAAAATTAGCGTCTAAAAATTTGAGAATTAAATGGTGGAATCTTAAGAAGGAGCAAGTGAGATTTAAAGAGAAGATGATGCAACAAAAGGCTTGGGATCTTGATGGTAGTGCTGATGAAATGTGGTTAAATATGGTAAACTGTATTAGGAAGGTTGCAAAGGAGGTGTTAGCCGTGTCTAAAGGAGGTGTTCCAAGACAAAAGGAGGCTTGGTGGTGGAGTGAGGAAGTGCAGGAGAAGCTTAAAAGTGAAAAAGCCTACTTTAAAGCCTTATATCGAGATAAGACCGATGAAAATATGAAAAACTACAAAAGAGCAAAGAAAGAAGCAAGGAAAATAGTTAGTGAAGCAAAAGCAAAAGCTTAGGAGCATTTTTATAGGAAACTTGATTCTAAAGAAGGTGAAAAAGATATTTTCAAGTTAGCTAAAGCAAGAGAGCGGAAAGCAAAGGACCTTACACATGTAAGATGCATCAAGGATGAAGAAGGAAGGATGCTTATAGCTAGTGAGGATATAAAGACAAGATGGAAAAGATATTTTCATAAGCTATTTAATGAAAAATAAAAGATTGATATCATCTTAGGGGAGTTAGTTAACTCAGAAGAGTATGTGAATCGAGCATGTTATCGAAGGATATAAAAGAACGAAGTAGAGGAGGCTTTGAAGGTGATAAAAAGTGGGAGGTTTGTTGGGCCTAATGATATTCCTATAGACGTTTGCAGCATGACGGGAGAACGGGGTATAACTTGGCTCACAAATTTATTTAATACTGTGTGGAGAGGCAAGAAGTGTTGGTGCTAGAGCACCACGATCATTTGTTTTGATGATAACAAAACATGTGTCATTTAATATTTACGCTTTGAGTCCTAGATTTCAGGTCAATCGCAAATGGATACGTGATTAGACGGAGTTCGAGCTCGCATCCAGGACGGATTGGACAAGCTTGATGGAGAACAGAGGAGATTCGGGAGGAGCGATATATTAAAGAAGGAATGAAATGAAGAATAGGATAGATTTCCTTCTTTTGTACTTGTTGTATTTTTCGTTTCTTTTATTGCTCTTTATTTCCTTAGATATTTCATGTTAAAGAGCCTCAAAGTACCCTAACAATAGTCCTAGGAACACCTGCACAACCTAAGGTTACTTAGGTTTTCTGTAGAACACTTAGAAAACCAATATAAGGTTCAAACATCACTTCCAGACGTCTAATTCCAAAATCAGACGTCTGATAAAGTATTTTAAGACGTCTGACTGTTATTCCAGACGTCTGATATCTGTTAGGCTGGACATAGCTAGTTCCGTCTGATGAAATCAGACGTCTAGACCTTAGACCAGACGTCTTACGAGACATCTAATGGACTTGCCAGACGTCCAGATAGTGGACCGTTAGCTAGCTTAGCAGGCACTGCAGAATACGACCGTTAAACCCTTATCAGACGTCCATAGGACTGTCCAGACGTCTGATAATTAACCGTTTTGCCTCGGCTGACCCAAAATCTCTTCTCAGAGATTTTCTAGCCGTTGCAACGTTTGGAAATCCATTCCCACAGTAAAAGTAGGTTTCCAGACGTCCAGACATAGTGCCAGACGTCCTGTATGTCGTTTGATGGACTTGCACAAAAACCCTGTTTAGATCTGATCCAAGTCAGCAAGAGACCCACCCAAAATCAGACGTCTGACCTTGAAATCAGACGTCTTAATGTGAACTTCCAGACGTCTGATGCCAGAATTAGACGTCTGATAAGCCTGTCAGAATAATGGTTGTTCCTGATTTTGGGCTGATTCACTTGGGCTTTGTACCCAACGGCTATGGAAGCTTTTCTAAGCCTTTCAAAGCCTTCCTAAGGCCTCTATAAACAGACGGGAGCCTTTATACACCAAGATATACACTAAGAGAAACACAAGACACACTTAAGCAACATAGTTCCACTCTCTTGTGTCCTAGCTAGCTCTTGCTCTCCAAGCTCAAGCTCCATTCTCTTGAGAAGCATCAAGCTTTGCGCACCCGCTCTCCCGCCATAGTTCACGAGAGCGAAGTTGCACCGTCGCGTGGCACACACACCGCGTCATCAACTCGACGCACTCCTTGCAAAGGGGAGTTTCCTAATTCCTATAGAAGCTAGGTTTATAATTACTTTGTTGGCTCTATAGGACTTGTTGTTTCTTTTACCTTTGTTTTTTGGTTGGGTATTCGCTTTGCGAATTCCCGTCTCCTTCGCGAGACAAAATCCTTCTCGTGGAGAGAAGGGGTTGAGGTACGCTACCCTCGTCCAAGTAGTGTGGTTGTATTGAGGTTGAATCACCCTCGTTTAAAGTGAATTGGTTTAGTGGATTTTGATCAACTTGGTTGATCGGAAAATCCTAACTCGAGAGGGTTAGGTGGTGGTTTTCACCCGATTTGGGTTTCCACCTAAAAATTCTTTGTGTACTTTGTGTGATTGATTTTTTGTGAGATTGTTTATTTTATTTCCACAATTATTACGTCACCCCCTCCTGGTAGGGCGAAATCTTCAAGAAGATGCTGGAGGAATGGAGGAAAAGTTTTGTGGTACCTTTATACAAGAACAAGGGTGATATATAAGATTGTTCCAACTATAGAGGTATTAAGTTGATGAGTCATACGATGAAACTTTGGGAAAGAATAATTGAAAGAAGGGTGAGGCAAGTCTCTATGGTAACTGAAAATCAATTTGGCTTTATGCCAGGCAGGTCAACTATTGAGGTAGCACATCTCTTGAGACGTATGATGGAGACATACAAAGTGAAGAAAAAGGGTTTACATATGATTTTTATTGATTTGGAGAAGGCCTATGATTCTGTCCCAAGATATATCTTATGGAGAATTTTGGAGAAGAGACAAGTGCCAGTTATATATATCAACCTCATAAAGGATATGTGCTATGTAGCAGCAGCTTGTGTAAAGACTAAGGATGATTTGACAGAACACTTTGATATCACCATTGGTCTGCATCACGGTTCGACTTTAAGCCCTTATCTTTTTGCCTTGGTCATGGATGAGTTGATGAGGCATATCCAAGTTGAGGTGCCTTGGTGTAAGCTTTTTGCTAATGACATTGTGTTGGTTGATGAGACAAGAGATGGAGTGAATAGAAAACTTGAGCTTTAGAGAGAAACCCTGGAAGATAAAGGATTACGCATAAGTAGGACGAAGACTGAGTATATGGAATGCAAGTTTAGTAGTAGAGGGAACAATGAAGGGATTGATGTAAAAATTGGAGAAGAGTGCATTCCAATGAAAGATATTTTTAAGTACTTGGGATCCATTTTCCAACATGATGGTGGAATTGATGGAGATGTTACACATAGAATTCATGCAGGGTGGTTGAAATGGAGGGGTACTTCTAGTGTTCTTTGTGATAAGAGAGTTCTTTTAAAAGTCAAAGGAAATACTATCGAGCTGTGGTAAGACCAGCCATGTTGTACGGTTTTGAATGCTGGGCTATAAACTATAGGCATGTACAGAAGATGTCTATGGCAGGGATGAAGATGTTAAGATAGATGTGTGGTCATACAAGAAAGGATCGTATTACGAATGAGTTTATTAGAAACAAGGTTAGGGTGGCACCGATAGAGGATAAAATGAGAGAGGCCCGTCTAAGATGGTTTGGACATTTACAAAAAAGGCCACTAGATGCTCTAGTTAGGAGATACGAGAAGTTGGAGGCTGAACCTGCTAAGAGTGGGTGAGGAAGACCAAACAAGTGTTGGAAGGAAACTATTAAGTATGACCACAATTACTTTAATTTAAGTCATAAAATGGCTGAAAATCAATCTTTGTGGAGGCAAAGAATCCATATAGCCGACCCGACATAGTGTGGGAAAAGGATTGGTTGTTGTTGTTGATTTATTTTTTAAATGCAATATGCAAGAATGAATGTAAAATGTAGACATGCTATAAACAAAATGCCTCAGGTCCTCTCCCCTAGGCCTGGTTCAAACAATGTCCTCATTGGAAACAAAAAAAGTTAAAGGAAGATATTACCTGAGGCAGAGAATGGTAGGAGCTAAGGCTCCTTAAGAGTGACCTCGTCAACCAGATGGCCATTAAAAATAATGTATGGTTTTAACCATTGACCGTTGATGATAAAGGGAGTTGTTGAAGCGGAAAGACTTTTAATCTCCACAGCTCCATGCAAAAACACTTTAGTAATTATGTAAGACCCATCCCAATGAGATTTTAACTTCCCTGGAAAAAGCTTAAGTCTGGAATTGAAAAGCCAGACTTGTTGGTTGGGCTCAAAGGTATACTTATCATGCAAGACCTTAGTTCTTTCTTTATAAGCTTGAGAGGTGTCATAAGCATCATTCCTCAGCTCCTCAAGCTCACTTAACTCCAGAAGTCGTGCCTTACCCGCCTTCTCTAAATCCATGTTAACACTTCGAATAGCCCAAAGTGCCTTATGTTCCAACTCAACAGGTAAATGGCACACTTTCCCATACACAATCAGCAAGGGAGAAGTACCCAAAGGGGTCTTATAGGCCGTTCAATATGCCCACAAAGCATCATCGAGCTTTTGGGATCAGTCTTTCCTATCAGGTCTAACGGTCTTTTCTAAAATATTTTTTATCTTCCTATTCGACACTTCAACCTGGCCACAAGTCTAAGGATGGTAAGGGGTAGCAATCTTCTGAGCCACTCCTAGACTCCTGATTAGCCGATTGAAGTTGTGGTTTCGAAAATGAGGTCCCCATCACTTATAATGGTCTTGGGGCAGTAGATGTAAACACATTTACACTACTTAAAATGTCTATTTATGCATGTTCTTAAGCATAGGATTGCATTTCATGATATAAATATTGCATAACATGCATCATCTTGCATTTAGAGTAGTTTGAATAAAATGGAGGTTAATTGTCTCCTTTTATGTGCTTGGACAGGGCAAACATTTTATCGAGGCCTCGGATCAAAGATCCAACCGTACGGATGTGATCAGGGCAACGATTAGAGTTCAACGACTCCAAGATCGCCCTAATCAGGCATCTGTAGCATCAGATAGCGATCGGGGAACCATAGAAGATCAAGTGCCAAGATGGTGAAAATCCGC
Source organism: Thalassia testudinum (assembly GCA_037157565.1). NCBI lineage: Eukaryota > Viridiplantae > Streptophyta > Magnoliopsida > Alismatales > Hydrocharitaceae > Thalassia > Thalassia testudinum. Next base: position 73,487,968 of record JAZHRO010000003.1, on the reverse strand, counting down.
ACTTCAGATGATAAATCCAACCACACGGATGAATTCGGATCGACGGTCGCAGCCAAACGACATAAAAATCGAGTCAATCCGACATCCATGGCACCATCCACAACTTCTAGAAGATGGATGGCCAAGATGGTGCCACGTGGCACCATCTCAGCTACCCAAACGGACTCCAGCTTCGCCGCACCTTTTCTTCTTCAATCAGTGCGTCGATTTTCCGCCGTTGGATCAAGATCCAATGGCTGTGGATGTGGCTGGCTAATTCATCCGCGTGACCTTTTCGACGGCATAGCGCAACGGAGACGCAACTGCAGGCAAAGCAGAGGTTGCGGGATCTACTCCCACGAGCCTCAAATTGGGAGCAAGCAAGCAGGCGCGTGGAGCGTCAGATGGAGATCCAACGGCTACACACTCCCGATAGCACCGACGAGTTATTACACACACGGTAGGGACGCGCAATCGCACGCAGATGGGCGCGCAGCGCAGTGGGTGATGGCGTGACTTAAGACGTTCGATCTTGCGATCGGATGGCTAAGATTCAATGGACGTGGGAAGCCGTTGCGCGTGCGGGCAGCTGAGCGGGCATGCGTGGGCGCGGAAGCTACGCCCACGTTGGAAGCTTTAGTGACGGATTTATCCGTCACTAAAGACCCCTCATTTATTATTTTGAAGTTGTAATGTCCATTTTGTCCCCACTTGTTGCAACCATAAAAGGAGACCCCCTCCATACGAAATTCTCATCCCTTCCTTCTCCTCTCTACCCCTCCAAAGCTCAAGAGAAGCTTATCCCACACCCAGGATGGTTCTCGCGAGATAAAGTCCAAATTTTCGTTCCCCTTCGGAAGTGGATCCTACGACGATGACGGTGTGCTGCTCCGTTCCCGTTCTTCTGCTTCGTCCTCCTTCGTCCAGGCATCGTCCCATCCGGCTCGTCCTTCAAGTAACCGTCGAGGAGGATTTCTCTCTCCCTATTCTTTTTACTGCTTTCTTGTATAGATTTACTGCTTTCTAATATAGTTTTGCTCGTCCTCCAAGCAATCGTCGAGGAGGACATTTCTCCCTCCATTCTTTTAATGCTTTCTAGAGTAAATTTATCGCTTTCTAGAGTAATTGTTTTATGCCTTGTAGTTGTAAGAGTGAAATGAACAATCTCCTTAATGATAAATTCCTTGGTTATTCTACATCTCATTTTGATTTCTCTGTGTAATATTCTCTTTCTCTCTTACTCTCTCTCTCTCTTCTATTTCTTGTAAATAATTAGATAGTTTTAAATCAAATTATTCCATGACAAATAAAAAGAAACACGTAGTTTTTAAATCAAACGTCCGCCTCCCTGTGTTCAACCCAGAATTTTAATTCGTTATAAATTTTATTTGTTGAGCACGAATTCTTCTCTTTCAAGCTACAATGATAGGTTTTCCAAAACCAAACACATTGGCGTAGCCATTCGCACATTCAACATTTTTGTGCCGTTGCCAGGGAGGCAACGATATTTGATTTCTCTTCGTGTTTTGTAACTTACAAATCATTTACCTCACTTTTCACCTTTCTTATTGTAATTGCAGGTACTCTTTTGAGACAAGAAAAAGCGGTAGATTGGAGTAAAGTGCTGTGGAAGGTTTTGTAAATTATCCCCCATTCTTTCCCCCTCCATAGATTTCATTTGCCATATTAAATCCAAATTCCAATTAACCTAGGTGTTTGCATAAGTCGTAGTAATAGTTTTGTTGTTTGGATTTCCACTCACATTCATTCCACCTTCATTCATGAAAAAAAAAAAACAAAAAAATAAAAAGATAATTTTGTGGGGCAATTTTCAACAAACACACAACGTACACCTACATTTAAAGGCACTTAACTGAATTGATTTGTTTCTACTCAACCGGGTTCTGATCTGTAGAACCAGTACCCACAAAGCAACACGTAATAGAGTAGAAATCATTCTACGTTAACCATTTTTATTTACCTAATTAAGTGGTGCATCAGGCCAATTGTTTAAGTTGATTGGGCCACACCACTTTAAATAAAATAAACTCATCAAGTAGCTGCCAATTAGGTTCAACTATTAGGGATTTACCAGGCACTCCACATTCTTTTTAAATTTTAAAGGAGAACATCTTCGCCCATGCTTGTAAAACTTGGTGTGCCAATGAAACTTGTTTGAAAATATGTAAAGTTGAATCTTAAAAGCTACTAAGCAAGATTTGAACCTTAAAATTCATCATATCAAAAACAATCTTGCTTGAACACCACTGGTTGTGTATGCACACACAAATCAATCAATCATTAAGGGCATAACCCATTTAAAGGGCCCATCACATTCCAAAGCACATTCAAACCTAACCCTAAATAAAACAGATTAGACGTTGGCATTAAGGATTGAACTCGCTCTTCAGAACGCAGAACGAGATTATTTTCAATTAGTTTGTTTTTACTGTTCAATCTGATGTCTAACTAGGGGAGCAGAGTCAAACGATCACGCCTAGGGGGTACACTAGGAACCGGAGGCGCAAGCCAAAGGAACAACCTTCTCCCCAGTCCCTCCGTCTAACTAGTTGGATTGAACAGACAGAAGTAGATCAAATCGTTCCTTTATCTCAAGATGGGTTTTGGGAATCTGTTGGTCTGTAGGCTAACCCATTTAACGACAGGTTTGATTGTTTGTATTGCAGGGCACCTTTCTTCCTCCCGTGTCTCATGAATCCTTCCACATATTTCATGCATTCCCGCTCTTTCCCTCCTGTTGTGAATTATCCTCAACATGACGATTATCCCGACTCGTATTGTAATTAATCATCAGTCAGTTGGGATAATTCAGATTGAGGATACAATTCCAGACCCCCGTGTTAAGAGTCTAACCCTGAACACTTTGATTCTGGTTTCTATCCTTCTCAAAGCTACATTGATTATAGATTCTCTTCCTTTCATGAACAGCCTAATATGATCTACAATCAAGAAGGATACACCGATCCTTACCCATCCTCTGATTTCACTGTCTTTAGGTCCTCACCATTTTTTCAACAATCTGAAATGACCTATTATTAGGAAGGGTATAACAAATCTCAATTCGTTAATTCCCTTGCATTGAGCCCAAACCTACCCAACCTTGAACCAACTCATTTGGTTCAGGTTAAGCAGGTTTAAGATAAGGTTCTGGCTAACTTGAGGAATATCATACAATCTTTAGAAGTTCAGCCAATACCATGCATTGAGAGATTGGAGCCCCTGATTGAAATGATTGATGATTTAAACAAGTCTTTGTTGCATTGGCTCCAGAATGTTAAGGATAAGAACTCGGGCGAGTTTCTACTTGGGAAATTAGCGAAATTGAGGATGAGATTCGTGGTTGGTTTAATTCAATCTTGGAATAATTCCTAGGATGAACCCTCTTCTGGAAAGCCAATGACAGAACCCGCTCAGGCACCTGTTGGGGGGGACACGTGTTACGAGGCTAAGCAGATTGAATTAAAATAACCAATTAAGGATGATCTGATTTCTTCACCTGAGATCCTTGAGCTGGGCTACGAGGAAACGTATGTCTCCTTAGAACAGAAAGTGATAAATGATTTTGGGACATACAATGATACGGATCCTGATTTCATTGATGGTGAAGATTCATGTTGCAAAGTCTCACGTGAGTTTTCTGAACATGATTTCTGTAGACGATTGGGCCTGAGGAATCTGATAGATCATTTGATAGCCCAATAACTGAGGAAACTGATCTTAGGGCACACATTACAGATCCAGGATTACATTTTCTGGATGAATCAATTCAATGCCCTGATTATCAGTTACACCCCATTGAGCTTATCGATAATTCTGTTTCTAAGATAATTTGACCCAAGTCAATTCTGATTTTGCCACATCATTTAGACTTGGAGATTTCAGACGGGGTGATTAACATGCAAGAGGTCTCGGAATTTAACATTCGGAATAAGGAGACTAGGAGCTTGGAAGTTATGATTTGGGAAGTTAATTTTGTAGGAAATAGAAGATTGAGTCGAAGGGTTCCTTTTAAGCTGAAACTATCAAATCAGAACCCTTACGACATTTGTTTCGAGGATGTTCAACTCAAGCACACATTCAATGATTATCCTTTTGAGCTTCAATTCTCTGTAACCCGACTTTTTGGTCTTGGGTTGCATCCTCATAAATCGCGCGCCCGACCCTGCTTTCATTCTGATTTTAGGTTTTGGGTAATTTTTATCCAGAACCTAAGATATTCTCGATTATGGGGTGTGGGTCTGCACCACAATCTGGTCCACATCTGTGGACCTCTGTTGACAGGTCGAAGGATTCTTCTATTCATTCTGATTCTGACTTGCACTTGTGAATTCTTCATTTCTTTTCTTTGTATAGTGTGCCGAGCTGACGGCACTAAACTCAGCACATATACAGTTCTTTTTCATTTTCATCTCGGAGCAGACCTGACATTCACACAATTCAGGTGCTTTCTACACTTTTCCACTCTATTTTATGTCTTTTTAATGCAATGAAGACATTGCATTAGATAAGCATGGGGGGGTAGATATCTATCTCTGAATTCATTCGTCAGCTCCATAAATTTGTTTTATTTTCTTTTATATATATATAAAAAAAAATTCATAATTAGGAAAGAGAATTTGGGTTTAAGAAAATTTTCAATCTTAGGAAATACTACATTAGGATCTAAACACAAGGACCCTTCAGGTCTTTGGACTTAATTAGCCTGTGTATCCACTAAAATGTGGATTTATCTTTTGAGTCCTCGCCATCTTAATTCTATCATAATTAGAGTAAATAAGTTTGGGTGATAAGTATACGACTTATTAACCCACCCTTTGATTTGAGGGAATTTTGAGTCTTAAGCATCTACACACTTTCTTTGCACTGACTCATTGTTCGACGATTCTAATGGAATTTGGGTAGCTAACGAACCTTCTAGGGTAATATGGCTGGCAAGTTATCGTGGGTAATAGCCTATAGGTAGGCTGTCCAGAGCCCAGTCACTGGACCTTTCTCTTTTTCTCGCCCTTAGGTAAATCTTAGACAAAGGAAGCCACCTACTTAAAAAAAAAAAATGAAGAAAAAAAAAATCAGAAAGAAAAGGAGAAAAGAACAAAAAGAAATAAGCCACACTTCCCCGCATGAGTATGGCTGGCAAGTTGTCAGTGGTAACAGCTCATTGACTGATTTTCCAGAACCCAGCTCAGTAAATGCACTAAAAATTCCCAAAACACTTAGGAAGAAGCAGAGAAGTAGAATAAATAGGGGAGATAAATACTGGATTCACCCTTTTGTTGACCCCGTAAGAAAATAAAAGTAGGGAGAAAGCTACCGGTTGTAAAGATACACCTTTAGGCAGAAGTCTTTTTGAAGTCACCTAGAGGCAGAGAAATCCGAAGTCCGTTTTAGTTACTGGTCAACGAGTCTATCACAATCACAATAAGATGCTTAAAGCTTAGGGTTCTCATGAAATCCTAGGTGAGTTGAATGGGCTTAGAAAGCCACTCTTAAACCCAAAAATTTGAAAATCCAAAAAATTAGAAAAGAGGAAAAAGAGAAAAAGAAAATTTTCCTTGAATAAGGCAAGGCTTGAGGCGGTCTACATTTTGGCTGATACCCGGGCACTGTTGTGTCTTTGAAAGTTAAGTTCCTAAGTAGATAATTTCTAAATGATTGAAAATAACTCTGGTCTAAATAATCCAACCTAATTCTTTTATAAATAGCATATAGTTTTTGCTAGGGACTAGCAAAAGATAGGGGTGGGGGTATGATGTAAACACATTTACACTACTTAAAATGCCTATTTATGCATGTTCTTAAGCATAGGATTGCATTTCATGATATAAATATTGCATAACATGCATCATCTTGTATTTAGAGTAGTTTGAATAAAATGGAGGCTAATTGTCTCCTTTTACGTGCTTGGACAGGGCAAACAATTTATCGGGGCCTCGGATCAAAGATCCAACCGTATGGATGTGATCAGGGCGACGATTGGAGTTCAACGACTCGAAGATCGCCCTAATCAGGCATCCATAGCATCAGATAGTGACTGGGGAACCCTAGAAGATCAAGGGCTAGGATAGTGAAAATCCGCACTTCAGATGATAAATCCGACCACACGGAAGAATTCGGATTGACGATCGCAGCCCAATGACATAAAAATCCAGTCAATTCGACATCCGTGGCACCATCCACAACTTCTAGAAGATGGATGGCCAAGATGGCGCCACGCGGCACCATCTCAGCCGCCCAAACGGCCTGCAGCACCGCTGCACCTTCTCTTCTTCAATCAGCGCGTCAATTCTCCGCCGTTGGATCAAGATGCAACGGTTGTGGATGTGGCTGGCTAATTCAGCCGCGCGGCCTTTTTGACGGCGTAGCGCAGCGGAGACGCAACTGCGGGCGAAGCAGAGGTCGTGGGATCGAGTCTCGCGAGCCTCAAATTGGGCGCAAGCAAGCAGGCGCAAGGAGTGTCAGATGGAGATCCAACGGCTGCACGTGCCCGATAGCGCCGATGCGCTATTACACGCATGGCAGGGACGCGCGATTGTACGTGGATGGGCGCGCAGCGTAGCGGGTGATGGCATGACCTAAGCCGTCCGATCGTAAACGTGGGAAGCCGTTGCATGCACGGGTAGCTGAGCTGGCGTGCGTGGGTGCGGAAGCTATGCCAACGTTGGGGGCTTTAGTGACGGATTTATCCATCACTAAAGACCCCTCATTTGTTATTTTGAAGTTGTAATGTCCATTTTGCCCCCACTCCTTGCAACTATAAAAGGACACCCCCTCCATACGAAATTCTCATCCCTTCCTTCTCCTCTCTACCCCTCCAAAGCTGAAGAGAAGCTTGTCCCACACCTGGGATGGTTCTCGCGAGATAAAGTCCAAATTTTCGTTCCCCTTCGGAAGTAGATCCCGCAACGACGACGGCGTGCTGCTCCGTTCCCGTTCTTCTGCTTCGTCCTCCCTCATCTAGGCGTCGTCCCGTCCGACTCATCCTCCAAGCAACTATCGAGGAGGATTTCTCTCTCCCTATTCCTTTTACTACTTTCTAGTATAGATTTACTGCTTTCTAGTATAGTTTTGCTTGTTCTCCAAGCAATCATCGAGGAGGACATTTCTCCCTCCATTCTTTTAATGCTTTCTAGAGTAATTGTTTTATGCTTTGTAGTTGTAAGAGTGAAATGAACAATCTCCTTAATAATAAATTCCTTGTTTATTCTACATCTCATTTTGATTCCTCTATGTAATATTCTCTTTCTCTCTTACTCTCTCTCTCTTCTATTTATTGTAAATAATTAGATAGTTTTTAAATCAAACGTCCGCCTCCCTATGTTCAACCCAGAATTTTAATTTCGGTATAAATTTTATTTGTTGAATACGAATTCTTCGCTTTCAAGCTACAACGACAGGTTTTCCAAAACCAAACATGTTAGCGTAGCCATTCGCACATTCAACAACAGCCGAAACAAGATATGATATTAGCCTTCACAAATTTCAACACCACAGAGTTGTCATTTGTGCACGTAGGAATGGCCTCTATCCATTTAGAGAAATAACCAACTGCCACCAAGATATATTCATAACCATGAGACGACGGGAAGGGGCCCATAAAGTCAATTCCCCACACATCAAAAATTTCAACAGATTGAATAGCGTGTTGAGGCATTTTATTCCTCTTCCCAATCGTTCCAGTCCATTGACATTTAATACAGGCCTTAACAAAATTATGAGAATCCTTAAATAAGGAAGGCCACCAAAAATCGGACTGGAGAACCTTAAAAGCAGTTTTCTTAGCACCAAAGTATCCTCCACAATGAAGTTCATAGCGAAAACTCAGCACACTTTGTTGTTCCTCTTCAGGTAGACAATGTCTCAATACTTGGTCTTATCCAATACTAAATATTTCAGGCTCTTCCCAATGAAAATATCTTGCTTGGGAAATGAATCTCTTTCTTTTATGCTCATCCCAAGAGCCAGGAGTTTGTCCAGTGCCCAAGTAATTTATGGTATCTGCATACCAAGGTAAAGTTGGTGTTACCGCCATTAGAGTTTCATTGGGAAATGTCTCGTGGATGTCTCCAGAAAGAGAGTCATTAAGTGGAAGGCGAGACAGGTGGTCAGCCACAACATTTTCTACTCCTTTCTTTTCACGTATCTCCAAGTCAAATTCTTCAAGGAGTAGGATCCACCTAATCAGACGTGGCTTACAATCTTTCTTAGCAATGAGATGTTTCACTGCCGCATGATTAGTAAAAATAACCACCTTAGACCCAAGCAGATAAGACCTAAACCTCTCTAGAGCAAAAACTACAATAAGTAATTCCTTTTCAGTGACAGTGTAGTTTTGGTGAGGTTTGGTTAAAGTCTTGCTGGCATAATGCAGCACATGAGGTCTTCCCTCAACGCTTTGTCCAAGGACTGCTCCCACTGCATAATCCGACGCATCACACATCAGCTCAAATTGGAGTGTCCAAGCAACAGCTTGGAGAATAGGCACAAAGATCACGCCCTCCTTCAAAGTTTGAAAGGCCTCGGCACACTTTGAATCAGAATTGAAGGAAGATTCCTTTGCCAACAAGTCACAAAGTGGCCTAGAAATTTTACTAAAATTTTTAATAAAGAGCCTATAAAAGCGGGCATGACCCAGAATGGATCTAATCTGTTTGACGTTCATGGGAAATGGTAGTTTGGAAATAGAATCAATGTTGGCTTTATCTACTTCCAAACCTCACTCGAATACAACATGCACAAGTGCAATTCGTTTCTGTACCATTAAATGACTTTCCTCCCAACTGAGGACTAAACCAGTCTCCTTACATCGCTTCAACACATTCTCCAGGTGCAGGAGACACTGGTCGAAAGATGACCCATAAATGGAGAAGTCATCCATAAACACTTCAACACACTCGTTAATCATGTTCGAAAAAATAGACATCATACACCGCTGGAAGGTTGCATGGCATTACAAAATCCAAACGGCATACGCCTGAATGCAGAAATGCCGTAAGGACTAGTTAATGTCGTCTTCTCTTGGTCATCAGGGAAGACTGCAACCTGGTTGTACCCAGAATATCCATCGAGAAAGCAATATTACTTATTCCCTACCAATTTCTCTAGAATTTGATCAATAAAAGGCAAGGGAAAGTGGTCCTTCTGGGTAGCGGTGTTTAGCTTGTGGTAATCAATACAGACCCTCCATCCAGTTGAGGGCCTAGTGACAACTTGTTCACCTTGGTCGTTGAATTCCGCAGTAAAGCCTGCCTTCTTTGGCAACACATGAATAGGACTTACCCATTTACTATCTACAATGGGATATATGTTCCTAGTGTCCAACCACTTCAAGATTTCCTTTTTAACCACCTCCCTCATATTAGGGTTTAGACGTCTTTGCATGTCCCTAAATGGCTTGATGGAATCAACAGTGTAAATGTGGTGCATGCAGAGTGTAGAGTCTATACTCTTAATGTCAGCAATGCCACAAGAAATAACTTCCTTGTGCCTAGACAAGCATTCAATCAAGGCTCCCTCCTATGCCTTAGATAGCACAGTTGAAATGATAACGGGAAGCATATCATTGGCACCTTGGAAGATGTACTTGAGAGTGTCAAGGAGGGGTTTCAACTCAAGGTCGAGGACTTGTATGGTTGAGGGTTTCATAATAGATGTCCCCATCTCAAGTAGCAGATCTACCTTAGGCAGTGATGATGGGGGAAGAGACTCAACAAAAACACCCAACAATTCCTCAAGTTCTAGTATATCCCCTTCACATTCCTCCAAGAGATAGGAATGCTCATTTAGCATGACATGTTGAAGGGGATCATCACATAAGATTGCATGGGTTGCCTCTTCAATCCGGTCATCTATCACCTCAACTTGAGAACAATCCACAAGTCCGGCTTGTTTGTAAGCATCAAACACATTAAGCTGGATTTTCCTATTCTAAGATAACTATTAGTTGATAATTTCATTGACAACGGGGGTTGTTGTATTATTCCTTCAATCTAGCAAAAGATGCAATGTATATATCTTTTCGATTCACCAAATTTACACATTTATTTGTTTTATAACCTTCCGAATAGCATTGTCAACTTTATAATTTAATACTAGCTTAATAAATGAGATATGAGTTATTTGATCATCAATATCTTAAATGTATAAGCTGTTGCTTATTAAAATGTACCATTCTTTGTAATACCTTTGACAATGTAATTACTAGCAATAAGTAATGCAAAACAACTGTCTTTTCCTTATTCATCATATGCAAGCCCATCATAAATAATGTGGTAGGAATATATCAATATTAGGAATTAGCGCAATATACGCAATGAAGATACATTTATCCTATCCTTGCAAACTATCACTACAAAAAAAAGTTACATATACTAAAGGGGGGATTGCAACGACATATAATATATGTTATTGTAAGTCTATCCAAGATGTTCGTGTTCTCAATCCCTACCATGACAGTCACAATATAAAAATTTATTAAAATGCTTTTTGTTGATAATAACTTTACTTGCCAAACAGACATCCCCCCACCCACCACTCCCTTCGAAGGGTCTCACACAATAGACCCTTTGACGATCTCTTTCTTCTCCCAACACATCCTCTCGCCTCCTCCTCAATGCTCACCCACTCATGGTCTACTCTCTTTTATCATCTCTCTTTCGCAGGTTATAACTCCATTGTTCTCCCTTTCTTCCTGTCTCTTTTATCGAATCTTTCGCTCACATTTCACACCTCTCTCTCTCCTATCAAATCTCAGTCAACTCCTATTGACTTGAAATTTGCAACACTGAATTTATAACATAATCAAGAATTTAAGAGAAATCTAAAAGAAATATTTCTTGCATGTTTGATTGTATGAATTATTCAATCATGAACTAGGGGTCTGAATAGACTACAAAACCCCAGTACACTTTAAGTCAGGAAAAAATAGAAAACATGCGTTAAAATTCTTGAAAAAATATTTCTTAGTCCCTAGTTAGTGGTGCAATAGGACCAATTAATTTGATTGCTTGGGTCTCACCACTAATCTAATTTTTAGACTTAAAACGGTCATCTAGAACTATTTGTGCTTAGGGTTTTACGTTGAGGGTAGAGCACACCTGCATTTCCATATTTAAAGGAAATTTATCCAATAATTGGGATTTGCAAAACTCTTGTGTGCCTCATGAGAACCTTGATTGAAGATATTAACCCAAGTGAACCCTGAAACACACTAACACGAGCATTCAAATCTTTAAATTCACTTCATCATAAGAAATTGCTTGTGAACCCTTTTGCCTAAGCACTTCACACATTTCAAAACCAATTTTAAGTGCAAACACCCCCCTAACGCCCATCATATTCCAAAAGCACATCAAACCCAAGCCCAAAATTGAGTAGACGTGCCCTAGGCAGGACTAATAGACTTGCGAACTTGAAATTAGATTAGGCTATGGTCAAGGCCTTGTCCACTTGCGCCCACTGGTGACAAAAAAGGTTGGTGCGGTAACTGCATTAACCCTTAGTGGTGTCCCACCGTGTGGGGTGTTCTAGGGGGTCCCACCCTTCTAGCCAGCCAAGTAATTCAAGGGCTGATCTAACCAAGTCGTATTTTGGGGAGCCAAGATCAAGTCTGTTAAGGGTTGACACTCTAAGAACCAGTTTGATTGCTTGCATTAAGTGGGCGGGGTTTCTCTAATCTGTCTTCTCTCTCATCTACAAATATTCTTCTGGTGCATGCAAGGTAGAATATCTCAAATTCCTAATTTTCTACCACCATTACAAAGAAATTGTAGGAGAAGACCTATTTATCCAGGATCTGAATTTGAACCCTTTGCAATGGCTAGTCACCACGAGGAAGATTAGATTGAAGAGGAAGAACAAAATTTGGATCCAATGACCCTCTTACAGAGGTTGATCACTGAGCAGGGCCTGCATCATGACCAACAAATGGAGGTCATAGTGCAGGCCATTACTCGACTCCAAAATGAAAGAGCAGACCGGCCTCTTTGTGACTTTTACAACCCTCCTAATGCCCAGCCTGAACCCTTTGTCAAGGTACTTCAAAATGGGGATGATTTTGAACTCAAACCTCATATTATCAATTTGATTCCCCACTTCCATGGTCATGAGTTAGATGACCCCTTCCACCACCTTGAAGAGCTGCTACACATAGGAAGGACCTTTAGCCCTAGAAACATGAATGAAGGTACCATGATGATAAAAATGTTTCCATTCTCCTTGAAAGACAGAGCTACTAATTGGTTGAGTTTGATTAGTAGACCAATCCTAACCTGTGAAGATTTGAGGAGTACAATCCTAAAGAAATTCTTTCCTGTAGGAAGAACCAATGCCCTTAGTTGTGCCACAATAACCTTTAACCAGAACCTTTGGGAACAACTACATGAGGCTTGGGAGAGGTTCAATAATTTGGCTACGAAATGACCCCATCATGGGATTCCGAAGTGGCACTTGGCCCGTATTTTCTATAATGGGTTAAGTGATAATCTAAAGAATTTTGTTGATGTAGCATGTGGGCGAAATTTCCTACGTAGAGATGCTGAGGGAGCCTTTAAATTATTTCAGAATATGAGCAAAAATTCTCTCAACAATACCTTTATGTCTATCTTTAATCGAGCTAATCAACCAAGAAGCGGAGTTTATGAAGTTAACAGTAATTCACACTCGGTTGATTTAGAACTAATTGCACAATGAATAGACAAGGTGGAACTCGTGGGAAAGAATGTGGAGAATTTGGATAAGAAACTGGATAATCATTTGAAGGGCAGGAGTTCCTTAAGTACACAATCTAGAGTAAATCCTATTCCTACCCAAAGAGTGCCTATGCTAACCTACAACCAATTCCCCAACCCCCTAGGTCAAGAATTAGTTCACAACATCAATGACCTAGCCATGGCTCCACTTATGAGCCAACTGTACTTGGACCCATCTCTTTCTGGGTACCAAGGAGGGACCTTGATGCCCTCAAATTCTGAACTAGGAAGCCGGATGCCTAGTTATCCTGAGGATGTCAATGCATGCTAGGGCTACACTAGAAATGAGCCTTATTCAAACACTTACCACCCTGGATGGTGCAACCATCCTAACTTTGCTTGGTCAAGTCAAAAACCTGCCTAGGGTCCTAACTTGACTAAGCCAAACACTTATGGGCAACCTATTAGGTACATACAACCACTCACATATCAGCCACAACCTACTTTGGAAAAATAGCCCTTTGATATGAGTCTGGGCCTCAAGGAAATGAGAGAAATAAATCTAAGACATGAAGAAATGAATCAATTGAGGATAGATTTGATTGGATTATTAGACCATCTAGTTGATGCTATACAACACAAGATGTTGCCATCCCAACCCATCCCAAGCCCAAGGAACTTCAATAGGGTTAATCAGCACAACACATAGGAGAAACAAGCACACATAATTTAGCCAGCTCCCCAGTAAGCACTTGGTTTTGTTAGTCCTAACCCAACCCAGGCTCAACCCATTTTGCAGAACCCACCTTACCCTTCTAACCCTAATGCACATGCCTGTGCTGTCACTTTGAGAAGTAGGAAACAAATCCAAGATCTTTCTACATCAAAATCTTTCCATGATCTTGAGGAGCCTGAATCTAACTTGCAAGATCAAACTAATGTAGAAAACAAGACTCAAGATTTGAATACTCATTATTTTTCTCAAGCACCTTTTCCTGAAGCCTTGATCAAACCCAGGGACAAGAAAACCAACCAATCTAAGGAGTGGGCTGAGATTCTAAAGCAAGTCTAGGTGAACATACCACTCCTTGAGGCCATTGAGAACATCCTGGCCTATGAAAAATTTTTGAAAGATATATGCACATCGAAATGTCAGGCCAAATCATTAAAAAAGGTCATGATTTCTAAAGAAGCTAGTACCATCATCCTAAATAAGCTCCCTCATAAAAAGAAAGATCCAGGGACCCCCTTAATTTCTTGTCAAATAGATGGTTTCATCCTGGATCGAGCATTACTAGACCTTTGTGCCTTAATCAACTTAATCCCCGCGGAATTATATGAAGAGTTGGATTTAGGCCCCTTCCAACACACTAATGTGATCCTTCAGCTTGCTAATAGGTCAACCAAAATTCTAAAGGGCCATGTGCAGAATGTGATTATAAAAGTGGGGGATTTTGAGTACCTTGTGGACTTCCTTGGGCTAAATATGAAGGCATCGAAAAATCTAAACCACACCCTGATAATCTTAGGGAGACCTTTCTTGTCCATGACCAAGGCTCTAATCAACTGTGAGACGGGGATTATGCACACCTCTGGAAAGAAAAATTGCCAACTCAATATCTTTAAAGCTTCCCTAGAGAATAAAGTGAATTGTGGTTCCATTGAGGTTGTCGGAACAATTGAAGAAGTTTTGGCAATTCACACTAAAGATGATTCGAATCCTGCCAAAGCTTAAGATCAGCACGAAATGCAAGAAGGAGATGTACTTGAGGATGATTCTGATCTACCACCTCCGATAGAAACTCAAATTGAAAAGGACATTAAGGAGATTGAAAAACTCTTTGGACTAACTTATGACGAGTTAGATGATAATGTGAAGAATCCTCAATACACTCAACTTGAGATCCAGGAACTATTAAATTTTGGGGGAGTTCAAGAGAGTGGATAATCTAAGGACAAGAACCAGGAAATAACCCTAGAAGAAGTTTGACACATAATGGACTGGGGAAGAATGTATAATACAACTAGTTCAAATCGATGGCTTGAATCTGAGGAAGAAATGAGTTCAGATGAGGAAGAGGTAATATCTGATGAAGATTTTGACAAATTCAGCACAACTCTACCTTTGCCCTCATATGACCCAGGGCCTGGAGAACTCATGATTTTTAATAGCAACTACCATTATGAAGACCCTTATCACTCTGACTCAGAACCAAACTTAAATCTCAACCATGATCTCAATCCAGACCCTCTACCACCTCTTCTTGATTTGTTGAACTGGATTGACGAACATGCTCTACATCTTGAACCTCATCACCTGACCCTATTCGATATTTCAAATCAGAAAGAATCTTTGGAATAGGACTACATCATCAGCTGGTCTGCATTTGTGGATCACTGATTCTTGGACCGAATGATCATATCTTTATATTAATCTTGAATCTCTCTACAACAATTATTACCCCTCTGTTGACCCACAATATTGAATTACAGATTTTTGGGTTTAGGTCTAGCACATGATGCTAAACTTAGCGCTAGTTGGGAGGCAACCCAATACTCTTTACAGGTAGTTTGCATCCTCTGCATCCATGCTGACCTGGATCAACACGCATAGTCAAGTGACATACCCTCCTCTTGCTTATTATATTTTGATTTTCATGCATACATTTCAATGAGGACATTGTAATGAATAGGCATGGGGGGGTGGACATTGCATGTTTTATTTTTTATGTTAGAAAAAAGGAAACATTTAGAATTTTTATTAAGGTTTTAGTAGAGATTTAGTCTTAAGTTGATTCTTGAGTTTAAATCCAGTATAATTTCACACTTAAACTAAGAATTTGCAATGGATCCTCTGTGATGATCGATAGACATCTTTAGTTTGTCAAGAAGAAGCAATGCTTCTTCTCCTGAGCCCTTGGACAGTAATTAGGGAGTCAAGCAAACTATCTTCTAACAAATCCACAAAACAAGTGTGACGTGAGAGTGGAAAGTCTACTGGTGCTCTAAGGCAAGTATGAGGAATCTTAACTTCTGAATAATTAGATAATGATACAGAGAGTTAGGCATAGTTTTTGCTTTCAGTTTCAGCATACAAGTTCTTAGTGCAAATATTTTGAGAGTCACCAAAAAAGGTAAAATGCACAGAGAGCGAGTTCTGATAAAACTAGGACTAAGGTGGATGGTCACTGATGTAAACACATCCTTTTAGGTTATAATGCCTATTTAGGCATTTTCCTAGGCTCAGATTTGCATTCCATATTATAAAAATTGCATAGCATGCATCATTCTGCATTCAGAGTAGTGTATATTTTAGGTTAATTGCATCCCTTTTTGTGGTCAGGAGGGAAGGAGATTTATTTCGGAGCCTCGGATTGACGATTCGACCGTATGGATCTGATCAGGATGATGATCGGAGTCCAATGCCATTGAAATTGCCTTGATTGAAGTCCTATAGCACCATATGCAGTACGAGGAAGATCAATGGCCAAGGGACTAGGTGACATAATTTGGAGCTTCAAATGACAAATCCGACCACGTTAATGGATTCGTGTGGACAATCGCAGCCCAACAGCGTGAAAATTGACTCAATCCAACTTCTGTAGCAACCCCTACAACAGAAAGAAGATGGACGACCTAGATCGTGCCACGTGGTGCAACCTAGGCCGCCCACGCACACGCATGCGCCACCACAAGTGCACAGCAGTGCGAGTGTGCGTGCACGCACGAAGGCATGCATGCATAGCGGCAGCGCACGTGGGTGCGCAGAGCGCTCACCAACGCAGCGTTGGGTGTGCATGTGGGCTATCTTCAGCGACATTTGTCGTGGATCTTCAGCAATGTTTATGACAATTACTAAATGTCCCATATAAGAATTTGATTCTTTCCTCCACTATAAAAGGACCCCTACCCCTCCCATTTCTCTTTATCTCTTCCTTTCTTCCTTTCACCACCTCCAAGGCTATAGAGAGAGCTTGTCCCAAGCCTGGGATGCTCCTCTAGAGTAGAAAACCAAATAGTTTTCCCTCCCCTCATCTCCATTCGTGGAGCACCCCGTGGCCATCGTCTCACCACCCTTCGAGAAGAAGATCCTCTCCGTGATGCCATCCTGCCCCATCCTCCATCCTCCTTCGTTCTCCTCCTCACCGACTTCCCCCAGGCAACATCAAAGCGAGTCATCCTCCGAGCAACCATTGAAGGGGATTTCTCTCACCTTATTATATCTTTTAACGCTTTCGTAGTGTAGATTTTTCACTTTTCTAGTGTAACAAACATTCGTTTATAAATAGATGATTGTTTCTCTCTCTCTCTCTTATATTGTTGCAAGTAGATTAGTTAGAAGTCATCGACTTGATCTCTTGCTCGGTAAAGATACCAAAAATGTTAGAAAAGATAAAAACAACCAAAAACAAATAAAAGGGAAACGTAGATTTCCAAAACCAAACATTCACCTCACCGTGTTTGACCTGGGAATCACCTTTTGAGTTTCGGTTATAAATTTTTTCTGATAGACATGTTTTGCGAGCTACGACGACGGGTCCTCCGAAGCCCTAATTTTAACATGCGAAACATGCCTCCAATCATTTTGCTTTTTTTCCGTGTTTTTTTCTGTCTTACCTAATTTTTAACTCACATTTTCTCTGATCTTACTATGATTGCAGGTACTCTTCTGAGGTGGGCCAAAGCGGTTAGATCAGTGAAAAGTGCAGATGAAGGTTTTGTAAGTTTATCCCCACCACCCCCACCCACTAGTTCATTTCACCACACTAATAACTTAAAGCCAAATCATGTTAGGTGCTTTTTATAAACCCTAGGATAGATTTGGTTATTTGTTTACCACCTGTACTCATCTCACCCCCTGCATATATAAGAAAACTAAAAAAACTCTTCTCTTGTGGGATTTTCTGGAAGCTACACACTTAACACCCACAACTTATCACCTTAAGGTGCACAATCACATCGATTCTACCACTTAACTGGGATCTAACCTATGGACCCAGTACACCTAACTCAACACACAAATAAGTGAGTAGAAATCTGAATAGGTTAAACATTTGTGTGCCTTAATTAAGTGGTGCAATAGTTCAATTAATTGAACTGTTTGGGCCGCACCACTTAAGATAAAAGCAATCCATCAAGTAGCTTGCCACTTAGGGTTGATTCTTAGGGTTGAACTAGGCACTCCACATTATTTTTGATTTTTAAAGGAACATATCATCACCTGCGTTTTCAAAACATAGAGTGTTCTACTAAACTTTGATTGAATCAACCGAAGAATTAAACCTTAAAAGCCACTAAACAAGGTTGAACCGTAAAAGACACATCATCAAATAACATTGTTTGTAAACCCTGGTTGTGCATGCACACACACTTGAATCAATCATTAAGAGCACAACCCATTTAAAGGACCCATCACATTCCAAGAGCACAATCATCCCAAGCCTAATTAAAATCGAGTAGACGTTGGCCTTAAGGATTGATTTGCTCTTTGGGGCTCAAACTGAGATTTTTTTTGATTAGTCTACTTCTACTGGTCCATCTGATGTCAAGGTAGGGGAGCAACGTCAAATGACCATGGCTGGGGGGTAGACTAGGAACCAGAGGCGTAAGCCAAAGGAAGAACCTTCTCCCCAATCCCTCCTTCTAATTGGTTGGATTGACCAGATAAAAGTAGACTAAATCATTTATAATCTCTAGATGAGTCTTGGAAGTCTGTTGGTCTTTAGGCTACCCACATAAGGACAAGTTTGGTTGATTGTACTGTAAGGCACCTTTCACTCTTTTGTTTTCCCTTCTACTCCACAATGTATCCTTCCACATCTTTCACACATTTCCAATCCTACCCTCCTGCCACCACCTATCCCCAAGATGATTACTATTCTGACTTGACTTGTAATTACCCATCCACTAGCTGGGATGACTTTGATTGGGGATATGAATACGGACCTCAGTGTGCAGGGCTTAACCCTGGACAACAAGACTATGATTACTATCCTTCCTAGAGTTACAATGATTATGGATCTTGACCCTTTGATGATCAACCTAACTCAATCTACAATGAGGAAGGATATAATAATTATAACACTAACCCTCGTTGGTATTCGACTGAATATAGGTCGCCACCATCCTTTGAAGAATCTAGAATGACCTACTATCAGGGAGGCATCCAACAACCTTGACATCTTGACTCCCTTGGATTTAACCCAAACCCACCCATACCTTAATCGAACCAGTTAGCTCAGGAGAATCAGATCCAGGATAGGGTGTTGGCTAATTTGAGGAACACTATGCAATCTTTAGAAGCCTAGCCAGCACCATGCACAGAAGTAAGATTTAGGACAACTTTGCATTTAGTCTTGCATTTTCTAAAGACTGGCAAGATTTAGCCATGGGGGTGCGATTGCACAGCAATCATGCAGCCTAAATCACCAAAATTAAGCTAGATTCTAGCATAACTTGGGAATAATGCATTCATAAGCATCGTAATTTACACAATAGCTAGTTTATTAGTCATATAAATAATATTGTCATTCTATGTACTAAAAGAGAGATGAAATAAATTGCAGATGATTCAAAATTGTGGATGATAGATCAGATCATACAGATCTGATTAAGACGACAATGGGAGTCTAATGCTTCTGAAATCTTCTCGATCTGACAAATAGAGCATCTTGTGTAGTCCAAAGAAGAACAGAGGTGATGGAGCCAGATAACAAAGATCAAAGCCTCAAATGAAAGATCCGACAGCATAGATGGATCTGGATCAATGATCGCGATCCAACGACGTAAAAATGATTTCAATCGAAGGCCTACATCACCAGTTATAAACAAAGGCAGATGGATGGCCACGATGGTGCCACGTGGTGCCATCGTAGTTGCCCCTTGCCATGCCACACCCTCTGAACGTATCTTCCCCGTGCACTATGGGCTATTGCATCACCATCCAACAACCATGAAAGTGCCTTATCGCCACTACGCTCGCGCTCTATCCAGGAGGAATAAAGATTAGCCATTGGAGCATCATCCAATGACTGATAACAACTACGCACAATTTGGAAATGCAGCACAATAGAAGGCTTAGTGCAGCAGTGAGTGCACTCAGTCGCAAGTGCAACCTGCTGGATCGAGGCATGCTCAGTGCGAAATCAGAGAAGGCATCGCGAGCGAGAGCTATTGCCCGTTGGATCTACAACGGAGTGTGAGGATGCAGTCGCGTTGCACAACTAGAGGCGTCCATAGCGAACGCGCCATCTGACATGTGGTGCTAACACATAAACACACGTTCTCTTAAGATGGCAGTGCATGCGAGTTCTTTAAGCCATCCGATCTTAAGATTGGATGGTTGAGGTGAAGGCGCGTGAATTATGAACGTGAAGCATGAGCGAGGAGAGAGAGATAAGTGCTGAGGTGTTAGGTGGGTCAGAGGAGTGAGTGGGGCATCTAGATCACCATCCAACGCTCCAGAGGGTGCCACATGTTGCCACCAGGTTGAATCTGCGCAATGAAGGCGCGTTTGAAGGTGTTTTGTGGCCAAATCAGAGGCATTGATCTTTCGATCAATGGATCTGATTGGGCTATGGTTTCTGCACGATTTTAAAGGCTAAAATGCCCTATTCACCACTCATCAAAGCTATAAAAGAAGGCCCAATGGCCCCCAGTTGAAGAACAACTCCTGCTAGAACTTAGTTACAACTTTCTCTCTCTCTAGACTAGGCTCTCTCTCTACAACTCTACTCCGACCTTCATTCCGACACTCTGGAACTGAGGTGTTGCTGCAACCTCGCACAAGAATCCCTTAAGCAGCGTCATCTATCTTCATCTCT
This sequence comes from Thalassia testudinum, assembly GCA_037157565.1. Lineage (NCBI taxonomy): Eukaryota > Viridiplantae > Streptophyta > Magnoliopsida > Alismatales > Hydrocharitaceae > Thalassia > Thalassia testudinum. The sequence goes on along the minus strand of JAZHRO010000003.1, from coordinate 73,467,459 downwards.
CTCTCTTTCTATCTATCTGCTATCTATTTATCTCTACATTTTGCATGGCAATTTCTACTGTGAAAAACTCTACTTAAATGTAATAAAGTTTTAATTCTCTTCATATCTGCTCTATACATATATACATATATATATCTATTTAGAGCTAGTTTTATTGAAAAGCTTCTGTTAAAATCGAGATTGCCTCCTTACGAATGACCTGGTACTCACCAGATTTTATAAATTTATTTGTCGACGTGTTTCGCACTATACTATAACAAATTCATTTTTTAAATTACGATTTACGTGCCAAACAGTCGGCACTATCCTGGAGTGTCAAACGATAGGGTTTAAGGGCTTGACATGGGTAGTGTTATCTCGAAGCATCGATTGCCAGGGACCCTACAAGGATTGTTAGTGGGGATAGGGAATCCAATACAGATGGGGTTTAGGGCCAATCCGATGTTGGGTGATTGCATGTGTTTCGAGGACCCATCATCGTAGCTTCCAAAACACGTCTATCAAATAAAACTTATACCAAAACTCAAAAAGTGAGTCCCAGGTCAAACACGGGGAAGCGAATGTTTGGTTTTGAAAATCTGCATTTCGCTTTTATTTGTTGTTGGTCATTTTTATCTTTTCTCATTTTTTTGGTATTTAATCGAGCAAGCAAGAAATTTGGTTGATGAAAAGTTTATATACTTGCAAAAAATAAGAGGGAGAGGGAGAGAGAGAGATAAATAATCGTCTATTCATAAAGAATTGTTTGTTACAACTACAAAAGTAGGGAAATCTACACTATGAAAGCAAAAAAAGGAAGAAAGAGGTGAGAAAAATCCCCCTTAACGGTCGCTCAGAGGATGACTCACTCTGACGTCACCTGGAGGAAGGTGATGAGGGGTAGGATGAAGGAGGACAGACTCGAATGATGGAGGATGGGGCAGGATGGCATCATGGCGAGGATCTTCTTCCCGAAGGGCGGTAAGAGGATGACCACGGGATGCTCCACGAACGGGGATGAGGGGAAGGAAAACCATTTGGTTTTACTCTAGAGGAGCTTCTAGGGCTTGGAGCAAGCTCTCTCTTGAGCCTTAGAGGTGGTGAAAGGAAGAAAGGAAGATATGGTTTGGAATGGTGGTGGGTAGGTCCTTTTATTGTGGAGAAGGAAGAATAAATTCGCATCTGGGTCATTACTGATGTCCATAAACCTCACTACAGCTATCGTTGAAGATCCACCCTTCATTTCCCCTTTCAGGTGCGCACGGACCATTAGTGACAGCTGTAAGCGTCACTAAAGGCCCACGTTGCTGAAGATCAGCTCCGCTGGTGCCCGTGCTCGCCGCGCCGTGTGCGCGCGTGCTGGCATGCGCTGCGCAGTTGCTGCATGCGGTTGCAGCTGTGGCTATGCACATGTGCTAATGGTCACCAGCGTTGGCCAGCCTAGATGGAGCCACATGGTGCCATCTGGGCCATCCATTCTTCTTTCTTTTGTAGAGGGTGCCACGATGCTCAGATCGAGATGATTCTCATGCTACTGGACTGCGATCGTTGCTCCGGATCCATCTTTACGGTCAAATTTTCCATCTAAAACCCGTGTGGATGTCACATTGCCCCCTGGCCGTTGATCTTCCTCAGACTTCGCATAATGCTACGGTTCTCCGATCTAGACGATTTTGGAGGTGTTAGACTTCGATCGTCATCCTAATCAGATCCATACGGTTCGATCATCCATCTGAGGCCCTAAAATAAGCCTTCTTCTGGCTTGACCATAAAAAGAACCTAATTAACCTAAAATATATACAACAACTCTAATTGCAAAATGATGCATGTTATGTAATATTTATAACTTGAAATGCAAATCTAAGACTAGGAACATGCATGAATAGGTATTTTAACCTAAATAGATGTGTCTATATCATACCCCCATGCCTATCTTTCGCTAGTCCCTAGCAAAATTAAACTACATGCTATGTATAAAATCAAAATTAGGATTAGATTGCTTAGGCCTAGGTCATTTATTAATAATAAAAAATTTCAACTAAGGTCCTAAACTACAAAGACTCAACAGTACCCAGGTTCCTGCTAGAATGTAGTCCTCCCAAGTCCTTGCCTTATTTGAAATGGGAAGATACATTTTTTTATTTTTCTTCTTTTCTAACTTTTTTTTGTACTTTTTGAGTTTGAGAGCTCCAGGATAACTTTTTACGGCTACCCAACCCACCCAAGACTCGAAAATGACTCTAAGTGGTAAACATCTTATGAAAATAGTGATTGACTCACTGGGTGGCTGTTTAAATGGACTTCGGGTTCTACTACCCTTGGTGACCCTACTAAAAGGTTTATCTTTTCAATTGGTAGCTTTCTCCCTACTGCTTTTATTTATGGGGCCAACACAAGGACGAACCCAGTGTATATCTCAGTTTATTCTACTTCCCCGCTTCTTCCCTAAGCATTTTGGGAATTATGGTGCATTTTTTGTGAGCTGGGTTCTGGACAACCAACTAATGGCTATTACACACGACAACTTACCAGCCATACTCGTGCGGTGAAGTGTGGTTTTGTTTATTTTTTATTTTTTTCTCCTTCTTCTATTTTTTTTCTTTTTCTTTCTATTTCTTTTTTTTCCTTTAAGTACGTGGCTTCCCTGATCTAAGATTTACCTAAGGACAATATAATGAAAATGGTCATGTGACTAGGCTTTCGACAACCGGTCGATGACCTATTACCACCGACAACTTGCCAACTATACCATCCAAGATAGTTCATTAGCTACCCAATTTTCGAAGAAACCACTGAAAAGTGAGTTAGTGAAAAAAAAGTGTGTAGATGCTTAGGCTTAAAGTCACCCAAAATCAAAGGGCGGGTTAATAAGTCGCATACTTATCATCATAATTTATTTACCAACTTAAAATGAATTTTAATTGGTGAGAACTCAAGACTAAGTCCACATTCGAGTGGACACTCGAGCTAATTAAGCCAAAAGAACTGAAGAGTCTAAGTGTTTAGGTCCTCTCGTATCATTTCCTAAAGTTAATAACATCCAAATGCATAAGTTCTCTTTTCCTAATTTCTCTCTTTTTTTTAACCTTTTCAAATTTTTTGTTTAATTTTATTTTATTTTATAAGAAACTAAAAGAAATTCAATGGAGTTAACAAAATGATTTTAGGAATTGATTATCCTCCCCCCATGCCTAAATGATGCAATGTCCTCATTGTAAAAAGAAAGACATGAAAAGGGTAGAGTAAATAGTATATCACCTGAATACTGTGAGAAATCCAATCAGCTCCGCAGATTGTGTGAAATATAAACACGTGCTAAATTGAATGGCTTTAGCTAGGCATAATATACATGCAAAGAAGAAATTGAGAGTTCACAAGTGTGGGTCAAAATCAAAATAAAAATATTGATCCTGAAACTCGCCAACAGAAGAAGTCCACAGATGTCGACAAGATTATGGTGCAGACCCATCCCCAGTGTCGAGTAGTTCTAAGGTTCTAGATGAAAGTCACCCAGAATCAAAGGTTGTTAATCTTGTGGGGTCGGGCTACGGTTTAGTGATGTGCAACCCAAGACCAAAGTGTCAGACAACAGGTTCATCTAATTCATTAAAATAAGATGTCCACTTAACATTCAACTCAGAAAAATAATCAGTTATTCCAGGCTTGGGTCGCTCCAGAAAGATATCATAAGGGTCCGTATAGAAGATACGTGGTTTCAGGTCAATAGGTACCCTTAGATCCAAATTCAAAGTTCCCTCAGAATTAGCCTCCCAAATTTTTATTTCAACAATTCTATCTTCCAGCATTAAGGGCTCTTGCTCTAGGACCTCTAGCATATCATTCACCCCATATGATTCTCCTAAGTCCAGAAATCATGGCTGAATCAAGATTGACTTGCGCACAATGATCTCAGAAGTCAGCTCTTCGGGGTACAGATGAGGAATGGTGTCACTGTTTAATCATCAAGTAAATGAGGATTTGAATCCTCGAAGTTAGCCCCAATCGAATCAAAATCTTTAATGATTGGGCTATTACAAGGTTCATCATGCTCCTCGAGCCCATTTGTCACACTAAAATCATCTTCCTTAAGCTCAAGTGAGACTTCACTAAGAGATTCCTCACCCTCAGAATTAAAGAATCCATGATCCTCATTTATATATGTCTCAAAATCATATGACATTTCATGGTCCGGGGAGACATATTTTTCGTCATTCCCTAGCTCTAGGATCTCGGGTGAGAAACTCGATTCATCCTCAAAGGGTTGCTCTAGACTAACTTGGTCATCTCCAATCTCAGAATATGTATCCCCCTTGACAGGCACCTGAGCGGGTTCAGACATTGGCACTCTTGAAGAGGGTTCAACTTGAGAATCATCCCAAGATTTTACTAGGGCAACCACATATTTCATCCTCAACCTCGACAATTTCCTAAGAAGGAACTCACCCAAATCCCTATCCCTAATGCTTTGGAGCAAATCCAATAGAGAACTATTAAGTTCATCAACATTTTGATAATAGGCTCTAGTGCTTCAGTGCATGGTGTTGGCTGAGCTTCTAAAGATTGTATAGTGTTCCTCAAATTAGCGAACACCTTATCATGGATCTGGTTCACCTGAACTGATTGGTTCGATTCAGGCTTGGGTGGGTTTGGGTTAAATCTAGAGGAGTCAAGATGTCAAGGTTCTTGGGTTCCTCCCTGATAGTAGGTCATGTCAGGTTGTTCAAAGAATGGTGGTGACCTATATTCAGTGGAATACTGGGGAGGGTATGTGTTATAATCATCATATCCTTCCTGGTTATTTATTGGGTTGGTTTGGTAATCAAAGAATGGAGATCGATAATCATTGTAGCTCTGGGAAGGATAGTAATTATAGTCTTGTTGTCTAGGGTTAGGCCCTAAACAATATGGCCCAGATTCATATCTCGAATCAAAGTCATCCTAGCTAGTGGATGGGTAATTACAAGTCAAGTCGGAATAGTAATCATCTTGGGTATAAGTGGTGGTAGGAGGATAGGATGTGAAATGTGTGTAGGATGTGGAAGGATACATGGTAGAATGGGAGGGGAAATTAGAAGAGATAAAGGTGCCCTGCACTACAAGCAATCAACCCTGTCCTTAGGTGGGTTAGCCTAAAGACCTATAGACTCCCAAGACCCATCTTGAGATTATAAACAATTTGGTCTACTTTTATCCGGTCAGTCCAACCAATTAGAATGAGGGACTAGGGAGAAGATTCTTCCTTTGGCTTGCTCCTCCGGTTCCTAGTGTACCCCCCAGCCTCATTCGTTTGATGCTACTTCACTAGCTAGGCATTAAATGGACCAGCAGAAGCAGATTAGTTGAAAAAATCTCAGTCTTAGCACCGAAGAGTGAATCAATCCATAAGGCCAACATCTACTCGATTTTAATTAGGCATGGGAATATTGTGCTCTTGGAATGTGATGGGCCCTTTAAATGAGTTGTGCCCTTAATGATTGATTCAAATGTGTGTTCGTGCACAACCAGGGTTAACAAACAAGGTTATTTGATGATGTGTCTTTTAGGATTTAATTCTTTGGTTGGTTCAATCAAGGCTTAGTAGAACACTCCAAGCTTTGAAAACACAGGTGATGATATGTTCCTTTAAGAATAAAAAATATTGTGAAGTGCGTGGTTCAGCCGTAATAATCAACCCTAAGTAGCAAGCTACTTGATGGATCAGTTTTAGATTGAGTGATGCAGCCCAACCAGTTCAACCAATTGGCCTATTGCACCACTTGATTAAGGCACACAAAAAGTCTTAACCTAATCAGATTTCCACTCACTTATTTGTCTGTTGAGTTAAGTGTACCAGGTCCACAAGTCAAATCCCGAACAAGTGGTAAAATCAATGTAATTGTGTGCCTTAGGGTGAGAAGTTGTGGGTGTTAGTGTGTAGCTTTTAGAAAATCCCACAAGAGACGAGTATTTCTTTTTCTTTTTTTTCTTCATATATGGGGGTGAGATGAATGGAGGTGGAAAACAAATAACCAAATCTATCCTAGCGTTTATAAAAAGCACTTAAGTTGATTTTGGCTTGAGTTATTAGTGTGGTGAAATGAACTAGTGGGTGAGGGTAGTGGGGATAAACTTACAAAACCCTCATCTGCACTTTTCTCCAATCTAACTGCTTTGGCACACCTCGGAAGAGTACCTACAATCACAAAAGGATCAGATAAAAAGTGAGATAAGAGTTTGGTAAGGCGGAAAAGATGCGAGAAAACCAAAGAGCGTTGCCTCCCCAGCAACGGTGCCAAAATGATCGCACGTGTTTCAAGCACCAATCGTCGTAGCTCGCAAAATGCATCTATCAAATAAAATTTATACTGAAACTCGAAAAGTCAGTCCCAGGTCGAACATGGGGAAGCGAACGTTTGGTTTTGAAAATCCACGTTCCATTTTTATTTGTTTTGGGTTGTTTTTATCTTTTCTAATTTTTTTGGCATTTAAACAGGAAAGCAAGAGATTCAGTCGATGAAAACTTTATCTACTTGCAAAAAGTAAGAGAGAGAGGGAGTGAGAAAGAGAGAGATATAGTCATCTATTCATGAAGAATTGTTTGTTACAGATACGAAAGCAGGAAAATCTACACTACGAAAGCATAAAATGGTAGAAAAGGTGATAGAAATCCCCCTTGATGGTCGCTTAGAGGATGACTCGCTCTGACATCGCCTGGACAAAGGTGGTGTGGAGCAGGACGAAGGAGGACGGAGCTGGAGGACAAAGGATGGGGTAGGATGGTGTCACGATGAGGATTTTCTTCCTGAAAGGCGATGAGAGGTTGACCACGGAATACTCCACGAAAGGGGATGAGGGGAGGGAAAACTATTTGGTTTTACTCTAGAGGAGCATCCTGAGTTTGGGAAAAGCTCTCTCTAGAGCCTTGGAGGTGGTGAGAGGAAGAAAGGAAGAGATGGTTTCGAATGGTGGTGGGTGGGTCCTCTTATAGTGGAGGAAGAACAAATTCGCAACTAGGTCATTACTGACGTCCATAAATGTCGTTGTAGTTGTTGCCGAAGATCTACCCTTCAATTTATCTTTCTGGCAAGCATAGACCATTAGTGATAGCTAAAAGCATCACTAAAGGCCTGCGTCGCTGAAGATCTGCCCCGCTGGGGCACACATTGCACGTTACGCACTTCACGCACTCGTGCTCCCCACGCCGTGCGCGCATGCACACTAGCATGCACTGCGTTGCTATGGTGTGTAGCTGCGGCTGTGCGCGTGCATTGCTGCTGGCGGATGTTAGGCAGCCTGGATGGTGCCATGTGGAATTATCTAGGCCATCCATTGTTCTTTCTTTTATAGAGGGTGCCATAGTGCTCATATTGAGATGATTCCTGTGCTGTTGGACTACGATCGTCGCTCTAGATTCATATGTAAGGTCGGATTTTTCATCCAAAATCCGTATGGATGTCACATTTCCCCCTGGCCATTGATCTTCCTTGGACTATACAATGCTACGATTCTTCGATCTAGAAGATTTCAGGGGCGTTAGACTCCAATCATCATCCTAATCAGATCCGTACAATTCGATCATCCGTCTGAGGCCTAGAAATATGTCTTCTTCTCTGTTGACCATAAAAAGGACCTAATTAACCTAAAATATATACCACTACTCTAAATGCAAAATGATGCATGTTATGCAATATTTATAACAGGAAATGCAAATCTAAGCCTAGGAACAAGCATGAATAGGCATTTTAACCTAAATAGATGTGTCTATATCATTGGGTTTAGGGGAATTTAAAAAGAAACTGAGAAAACTCTCAAAATAACATCTCTCTCCATCTCTCTTATTAAAAATGCATTGGCAAACTAAACCTAGACTTGCTGCACATATGCACGGGTGCTTTAACTACTAGGCAATTTTTGCGGGACTTAGAAACATTCATGGCAGACCCAAAGCTGAGGTAGATCAGGTCCATATCTTGGCTGGTACTTGAGTACCTTTAGGCCTGTAGTTGGTATTTTGATCTAGTCTCTAAAGGAGCAGCATAATAGGACATCCTAACGATAAAATCTGGCCTAGAGACCTAATCTATTTCATATGATTTTTCTCGGGACTAGCAAAACATATGCATGGGGGTATTTGATAGGTCAACTTTAGTGGACTAAATTAGAGCCTAAGAATATTGTAATTGGAAGAAAAGATTAATATAAAGCATGCATGTTATTAACAAAATCATGTGAATGTTAGATTCATCGTTTCATGCATTAATTGCATTAATATTTATATCGAATGATTAATTATTCACTTTAGAGGTAAGGGCATCACATCAATCTTGATTTGAGATACCATAATGTTGGGATTCTTTTTAACAAAAATAGCAAGGGAATCATATTTTGGTGCATCCAAATATATCCCTCAATTAATCAATGGCATTCCCTTCGTTATTTTCACTAAAACCCCTCTCTTTATTCTTTTGGTCACAAAATATCAGGCATGCTTTCCTTCTTTTCTCTCTCTTCTCTTTTGGTAACATGAAATCATGATTCTCACTCTCCGATTCTTTCTCTTTCTCTTTATACATGTAAAGGGAAGAAGATGGCAAGGGGGCATCACCTCTCTCACGAGAGGAACTCTGACTAGTCAATTTTCGCTTTCGTTGTTTCGCATAAAGAATGTCATGTTGTAGTATGCCAGTGGTGGAAAATCATTAATCAAAACAATAAAAATAACCACTCCATTAGGAGCGGGTTGTATACACAGGGAGGCAATGGCTTATTTAAAACTTGCTACTACTGAAATCAAATGTTCACTATTTGTTTCTCCCAAAAATCTAGCTAAAATCCCCTTTAGATTAAGAAATCAATGTGAGATAAAATTGGAATCATATTTATGAGAAAGATGAAGGATATGATTATAAATTTAACATAATAAAATATTCATAAAACAAAAATCTCCTCTTGCAAATCTATTACTACCTGACATTTTCTCACTAAAATAGTATAACATTTAACTTAGGTAAGACTAATAAAATGGAGGAAGAGATATAAAAAGAATGCAGGTGAAATAGAGAAGAGTAGAGGGGCAGGCCAGCAAATGCCACACTATATCATCCAATATTTAACTAAAAAAATGGAGTTCTCAATGGCATGTAACTGTAATAACTAACCCTATTTGCTGTAGCAAAAAGGTTGAATGGCTTCCCCTTAGAGTTTTGGGAATTATTTTGCATTTTTTGTGAGCTGGGTATTAGACAACCAGCCAATGGCCTATTACCCATGGTAAATTGCCAGCCATTCTCATGCAGTGGAGTATGGTTTGGCTTTTTTTTTTTTCTCTTTTTGCTATTTTATTTTATTTTTCTTTTTGTTTGTTTTTTTTTCTTTAAGTATGTGGCTTCCCTAATCTAAGATTTACCTAAAGGAAGTATAATGAAAATGGTCTCATGACTCGGCTATGGATAACTGGCTGATGTTGAGGGCAGAAAACTATGCGTTCGGAGTTAGATTTGAAAACTTGTCGTTGCAGTTCGATTCTTGAAGAAATCCCTTCAAAAGATAAAATTTATACCGAAAATCCATAAAGAAGTTTCGGGTAAAACATAAGGAGCCTACGTCAATCACAAAATCCGCAATTATATTTTTTTGTATTTTTGTTTGAAAGGTGAAATAATCAAAATGGAATCGATATAAACAATAAGAGAGAGAGAGAACAATCATTTGATATTTGAATAATGTTTTACAACAAAGAAAGCAGGAAATGATTACACTAGAAAGCAGGAAACTGTTACAACTAGAAAGTGGAAAATTCTACTCTAGAAGTCAGTAAAAGAAGGGAGAGAGAAGTTATCCTACTTGACGAATGCTTGGAGGATGAGCCGGACAGAGGGGAAGAAGGAGGACGAGGCAGGAAGGAGGACGACGTCAGAAGAATGGGAATGAGGCAGCACGTCGTAGTCGTCGTGGGAACAGGGGCAAAAACTTGGTTTTAGCTCTTGAGGAGCATCCTAGGTGTGGGACAAGATTCTCTTAAGCTTTGAAGAGGGAGAGAGGAGAAGGAAGCGATAAAGAAGAAGTGGAGGTCAGAGGGCTATATATAGGTGCAGATTGGAGGGGGAAAATGGGTCATTTCATCTGAAATCATTAATTCAGGGCCTTCAGTGATGGATTTATCCATCACTAAAGGTTTGAAAGTGGTCGACGTGCACGCGCCGTGCGCACCTCCTCGACTTCCACTCCTAAATGCACCCACACACGTTTGGGTGATCTCAGTCATTCGATCATGAGATAGGACAATTGAGATCGATCGTTGCCCGCGCCTGCTCTTCAACTTTGGACCGCTTGATCATGCATCAGATCTGGCGTGAGGTGGGCCGTCTGATCCCATGTATGCCTAATTGGGCAATCAGCACCATCCACAGCCTATCGCGCAGTCACGATTATTCGCCCACGTGCTACAGATGTAGATTCAAACACGTGTCTCACGCTGATGCAACGTGCTTGACCGCTATGCTACAGCGGTGACTTTATCACGATTGTGATTTTAGGCTTGCATGCTTGTGGTTGTTGGATCAAGATCCAATGACCTAGATCGCGCGTTGCAAACCCTTTGGAGATGCAGTGATGGTTCTGAGGGCCGATTGGGTGACTGGGATGGCGGCAAGTGGCGCCATCTTGGCTGTCCATCTTCTATATCTTGTAGACGGTGTCAAGGGTGTCGGATTGGGCCAATTTTCACGCTGTTAGGCTACAATCATCGATCCGAACCCATTCGTGCGGTCTGGGTTGTCATCTGATGTGCAGATTGGCACCATCTTTGCCCTTGATCTTTAAGGTTCCTCGATCTCTATCTGGTGCTACGGATGTTCGATTAGGGCGAACTTAGAGTCGTTGAACTCCTATCGTCGCCCTGATCAGATCCGTATGGTTGGATCTTTGATTCGAGGCCCCGATTAACAAGTTTCCTTGTCCCTGCACAAAAAAAGGAGACAAGTACTATACAATTTATACAACTTGGCCTAAATGCATGATTATGCATGTTATGCAATATTTACGATATATGATGCTAATATAACACTAAGAACTTGCATTAATAGACAATTTAGGTCAATCAAATGTATGCACATCACACCTCCACGCCTATCCTTTGCTAGTCCCTAGCAAAAACTACATGCTATTTATAAAAGAATTAGGTTGCATTACTCGGGCACAAATCATTTTCAACATTAAGAAACTTTTACCTAGGACCTGAACTTGCAAAGACACAACAGCGCTCGAGTATCTACCAAAATGCAGACCGCCTCAAGTCCTCACCTTATTCAAAGAAAGATCTCCTTTTTCTCTTTTTCTTCCCTTCTTTTTTTTCTTTTTTTGATTTTTGAGTTTAAGGTTATAGAGTGGCCTTCTACAGCCACCCAACCTAACCAAGATTTGATGAGAACCCTAAGTTCTAAGCATCTTTTTGTGAATGTGATAGACACGTTGATCGGCATTCAGAACAGACTTCAAGTTTCTGCGCCCCTAGGTGATCTTAGAAAGAAATCTGCCTTAAGGTGTATCTATATGACTGGTAGCTTTCTCCCAACTTTTATTTTTTATGGGGTCAACACAAGGGTGAATCCAGTGTATATCTCCCCGGGTTATTCAACTTTTCTACTTCTTCCTAAGTGTTTTATGAATTTTTATGTGCATTTCTTGAGCTGGGATCTGGACAACCGGTTGGTGAACTGTTACCACCGACAACTTGCCATCTATACTCGTGCGGTGAAATGTGGCTTATTTCTTTTATTTCTTTTTCTTTCCTTTATCCTTTTTATTTTTTTTTCTTTTTCTTTTCTTTTTGAACTTTCTTTTTCTCTTTTTTTAGGTAGGTGGATTTTCTGGTCTAAGATTTACCTAAAGGCAGCAAGAAAAGAATGGTCCTATGATTGGGCTCTGGACAACCTACTTATGGGATGTTACCCTTGATAACTTTCCAGTCATATCACCCTAGAAGGTTCATTAGCTACCCAATTTTCATTAAAATCGCTGAACAACGAGACATTGATGAATAGTGTGTAGATGCTTAGACTTAAAGTTCCCTCAAATCAGAGGGTAGGTATATAAATTGTGTACTTATCACCTAAACCTATTTAATCAAATTAAAATAGAATTCCAGATGGCACTCGGTAAACAAATCCACATTTTAGGATACCCGAGCTGATTAAGTTCAAAGACCTAAAGGGTCTTCGTGTTCAAATCATACAGTTTTATTTTGTAAGATTGAAAATTTTCTAAATCCCAAGTTATCTTTCCTAATTCCATAATTTTTTTTATTATAAATAAAAAGAAAACAAAATGAATCTATAGAGCTAACGAAATAATTCAGAGATGAATATCCACTCCCCCATGTCTATCTAATGCAATGTCCGCATTGTATTAAAAAGACATGAAATAGAGTGGTGTAGCATAGAAAGCACCTGATTTGCATGAATAACGTGTTCGCTTTGAGCTGAACAGAGACTGTATATGTGCTAAATTTAGTGCCTTTAGCTAGGCACACTATTAAAAGAAGAAGAAATAAAGAATTCACAGGTGTAGGATAGAATCAGAATAAAAGGATGCAACTTAAGACCTGCAAGCAGATGTCCACAGATGTGGACCAGATTATGATGCAAACCCATACCCCATGGTCGAGTACATCTAAGGTTCTGGATAAAAATTACCCAGAACTTGAAATCAGTATGCAAGCAGAGCCGGGCCTGCGATTTATGAGGTTGCAACCAAAGACCAAAAAGTCATGTTACAGAGAATTCGAGATCAAAAGGATAATCAATGAATGTGTGATTGGGTTGGACATCCTCAAAATAAATGCCATAGGGGTCCTGGTTTGATGGTGTCAGATTAATTGGAACCCTTAGACTCGATCTTCTGCTTCCTCCAGAGTTAACTTCCCAAATCAATATTTCCCAACTGCTATCATCCAAAATGTCAAATTCTAGGACCTCTTGTATATTAATCACCTTGTCTGAAATTTCCAAGTCTAACAGATGTAACTGAATCAGAATTGACTTGTGTCTAGTTATCTCAAAAATAGAATCGTCAGTAAGCTCAATGGGGTGAAATTGAGAATTAGGGCATTGAATTGAATCCTTAATGCAGGGATTTGAATCTGCCATAGAAGCCTTAATAAGATTAGTATCTTTAGTTATTGGGTCATCATATGATCTATTGGATTCCTCATGCTCAGTTGTCTTACGGAAATTATGATCTGTAAATCCACATGAGACTTCGTAAATTAATTCTTCACCTTCAGAATCAAAGAATCTAAATTCGTATTAATGTGTCTCAAAATCATCAATTACTTTTTGCTCCATACAAACATACGTTTCCTCGTACCCCGGCTCAGAGATTTCAGGTGAAGAAATCAGATCATCCTTAATTAGTTGCTCTATGTTAATCTGGTCTGTCTCATAACATGTATCCCCCCGAGTAGGTGCCTGAGCAAGTTCTGACATTGGCTCTCCTGAAGGGGGTTCATCTTGGGAATCATCCCATGATTGAACTAAAGAAACCACAAATCTCATTCTCAATTTCGCTATCTTCCCAAGTAAAAACTCACCCGGGTCCTTATCCATAACATCCTAGAGCCAATCCAAGAAATACTTGTTTAGATCATCAATCATTTCAATCAGAGCTCCAATTCTTTACTGCAAGGTATTGGCTGGGCTTCTAAAGATTGTATAGTATTCGTCAAGTTAACCAAAGCCTTATCTTGGACCTGGTTAACCTGAACCAAATGGCTTGGTTCAAGGTTGTGTAGTTTGGGATCAGTGTGGAGGAGTTAACGAATTGAGATTCGTGATACCCTCCGTGATAATAGGTCATTTCCAGTTGTTCATAAGGTGATGATGATTTAAAGGCAGTGTATTCAGTGGATGGGTAAGGATTAGGGTATCCTTCTTGATTGTAGATCGTATTAGGTTGTCCATGAAGGGATGATGATCTATAATCGATGTGGCTCTGAGAAGGATAAAGATCTTGATGATGGTGTCCAGGGTTAGATCCCGAACACGGAAGTCCAAAACTGTATCCCCAATCAGAGTTATCCTAACTATAGATGGTTGATTACAATACGAGTCAAGATAATCATCTTGTTGAGGATAAGTCATAACAGGAGGGAATGAGCGGGAATGCATATAAAATGTGGAAGGATTCATGATAGATGGGAGGAAGAAAGGTGCCCAGCAATAAAAAATAATAAAACCTGTCCTCAAGTGGGCTAGCCTAAACACCTACAGACTCCTAGATCCTATCTTGAGATAAAGAAATGATTTAATGTACTTCTTTCCGTTCAATCCAACCAGTTAGAGGAAAGGACTGGGGAGAAGGTTGTTCCTTCAGCTTGCACCTCTGGTTCCTAGTGTACCCCCAGCTTTGATTATTTGATTCTACTCCCATAGCTTGACATTAGATTGAACGGTAGAAATAGACTAATCGAAAATAATCTCGTTCTGGGCTCCGAACAGCGAGTCGAATCCTTAAGGGCAACGTGTACTCTATTTTAATTAGGGTTAGGTTTGAATGTGCTTTGGAATGTGATGGGCCCTTTATCTAGGATGTGCCCTTAATGATTGATAGATGTGTGTATGCATGCACAACCAATGATTTTCAAGTAAGATTATTTTTTATGCGACGAATTTTAGGATTCAAATCTTTCTTAGTAGCTTTTAGGATTCAACTTTAGGTATTTTCAATCAAGTTCAGTTGCCACACCAGGTTTAGAAAGGGCAGGTGAAGATGTTTTCCTTTGAAGCTTTAAAGAATGTGGAGTGCATAGTAAATCCCTAAAAGTTGAACCTATGTGCCTGCTACTTAATGAGTTGATTCTAGTTGAAGTGGTGTGGCCCAATCAATGTAAACAATCAGCCTATTGCACAACTTAATTAGGCACACAAGTGATTACCTAATCTGTTTTCTACTCAATTATGTGTTTGGGTGTGTGTACCAGTTCCAAAGATCGGGCTACCGGTTGTATTTGAAAATCAGATGAGGTTGTGTACCCCTATGAGATTTTTTTGTTTTTCTTTTTTAAATGTGGATGGTAAGGCGAGTGTAGGTGTCAAGCAAGCAATCAAAACTAACCTTATGTTGATTTATGTTTGTGTTATTACGTGGTGGAATGAAAATAATGGGTAGGAGGTTGGGGAAAGCTTACAAAACCTTCAACAGCACTTTGCTCCAATCTACTACTTTTGCTCATCTCAAAAGAGTACCGGCAATCACAATAAGAAAAGAGAGAAGTGAGGTAAGCGATTCGTAAGTCAGAAAATGCAAAAAATCAAAGAGCGTCATCGTTGTCGCAGGATCCACTTTCGGAATGGGGGCAAAAACTTGGTTTTAGCTCTTGAGGAGCATCTCAGGAGTGGGACAAGCTTCTCTTAAGCTTTTGAGAGGGAGAGAGGAGAAGGAAGGGATGAAGAAGAAGTGGATGTCGGAGGAATATATATAGGTGTAGATTAGAGGGGGCAAATGGGTCATCTCATCTCAAATCATTAATTTAGCGCCATTAGTGACGGATTTACCTGTCACAAAGGTCAGAACGTGGCCGACGTGTGCACGCCGCATGCGCCTCCCCACCTTCCACGCCTAAACACACCCACGCATGTTTGGGTGATCTCAGCTGTCCTATCGTGAGATCGGACGATTAAGATCAATCCTCGCCCGCACCTGCTCTTCAGCTTCGCACCACCTGATTGCACACCAGATCTGGAGTGAGCCGAGGTGTCTGATCCCACGTACGCCCGATTGGGCGATCAGCTCCATCTGCAACCGATTGCGCAATCACGATTATTCACCCACGCGCTGCAGATGCAGATTTGAACGCGTGTCGTGTGCCTGCGCAACGTGCCTGACCACTGTGCTACGACGGCGACTTTGTCGCGATTGTGATTTCAGGCGCGTGTGCTTGCGGCCGTTGGATCAAGATCCAACAGCTTAGATCGCACGTTGGAAACCCTCTGGAGATGCAGCGGTGGTCTTGAGGGTCGATTGGGCTGCTGGGATGGTGCCACGGGGCCCTATCTTGGCTGTCCATCTTCTATGTCTTGTAGACTATGCAAAGGGTGTTAGATTGCACCGATTTTCATGCCGTTAGGCTGCGATCATCGATCTGAACCCATCTGTGTGGTTAGATTTGTCATATGAAGTGGGGATTGGCACCATCCGGGCCCTTGATCTTTAGGATTCCTCAATCTCTATTTCGTGCTATGGATGTCTGATCAGGGCGATCTTGGAGTCGTTGAACTCCAATGTTGCCCTTATTAGATCCGTATAGTTGGATCTTCGATCTGAGGCCCCGATTAACAAGTTGCCCTGTACTTGGCCAAATAAAGAGACAATTACTATACAATTTATACAACTTGAGCTTAATGCATGATTATGCATGTTATGCAATTTTTACAATATATGATGCTAATGACACTAGGAAATGCATTAATAGACATTTTAGGTTAATTTGATGTATGCACATCAAACGACAACTTGCCAGCCATACCACCCTAGATAATTCATTAGCTACCCAATTTCTAAAGAAATCGCCAAAAAGTGAGTCAGTGCAAAAAAAAGTGTGCAGATGCTTAGGTTTGAAGTCCCCCCAAATCAGTGGGTGGGTTGATAAGTTGCATACTTATCATCCAAATTTATTTACCAACTTAAAATGAATTTTAATTGGCGAGGACTCGAGATGAAGTCCACATTTGAGTGGACACCTGGTCTAATTAAGCCCGAAGAAATGAAGAGTTAAGTGTTTAGTTCCTCTCGTATCATTTTCTAGAGTTAATAACTTCCACATGCCTAAGTTTGCTTTTCCTAATTTCTTTCTCTTTGTTTTATCTTTTTCAAATTTTCAATTTTTTTTATTTTATGACAAACTAAAAGAAATTCTACCGAGTTAACAAAATGATTTTAGGAATCTATTATCCACCCCCCATGCCTAAATGATGCAATGTCCACATTGTAAAAACAAAGACATGAAAATGGCAGAGTAAATAGAATATCATCTGAATACCGTGAGAAATTCGGTCAGCTCTGCAGATAACGTGAAATATAAAAATGTGCTAAATTTAATGCCATCAGCTATGCATAATATACATACAAAGAAGAAATTGAGAATTCACAAGTGCAAGTCAGAATCAAAATAAAAATACTGATCTTGAAACCCATCAGTAGAAGATGTCCATAGATGTGGACTAGATTATGGTGCAGACCCATGCACTATGGTCGAGTGGTTCTAAGGTCATGGATGAAAATCACCTAGAACTGAGGGTTGTTATGTTTGTGGGGTCGGGCCTGCAGTTTAGTGGTGTGCAACCGAAGACCAAAGTGTTGGACAACAGGTTGCTCTGATTCATTAAAACCAGATGTCTTAACATTCAACTTAGAAAAATAATCAGTTATTCCGGGCTTGGGTTGCACATGAAGGATATAATAAGGCTCTGTATAGAAGATCGGTGGTTTCTGGTCAATACGTACCCTTAGATCCAAATTTAAAGTTCCCTCAGAATTAGCCTCCCAATTTTTATTTCAACAATTCGATATTCCAACATTATGGGCTCAAGCTCCGGGACCTCTAGCATATCATTCACCCCATATGATTCTCCCAAGTCCAGAAATCATGGCTGAATCAAGATTAACTTGTGCACAATGATCTCAGAAGTCAGCTCCTCGGGGTGCAGATGAGGAATGTGGTCACTGATTGGATCAAGTAAATGAGGATTCGAATCCTCCATCTTAGCCCCCACTGAATCAAAATCTTCAAAGAGTAGGCTATCACATGGTTCATCATGCTCCTCAAGCCCATTTGTCTCACTAAAATTGCCTTCCTTAAGCTCAAGTGAGACTTCGCTAAGAGATTCCTCCCCCTCAGAATCAAAGAATCCACGATCCTCATTTATATATGTCTCAAAATCATATGTCATTTCATGGTCCGTGGAGACATATTTTTCCTCATTCCCTAGCTTTAGGATATCTGGTGAGAAACTCGATTCATCCTCAAAGGGTTGCTCTAGGCTAACCTGGTCATATCCAATCTCAGAATATCTATCCCCCTCGATAGGCACCTAAGTGAGTTCAAACATTAGCTCTCCTTTAGTGGTTTCATCTTGGGAATCATCCTAAGATTTGAGTAGGGCAACCACAAATTTCATCCTCAACCTCGACAAATTCCCACAAAGAAACTCACCCAGCTCCCTTTCCCTGACACTTTGGAATAAATCCAATAGAGAACTATTAACTTCTTCAATCATTTTGATAATAGGCTCTAGTGCTTTAGTGCATGGTGTTGGCTGAGCTTCTAAAGATTGTATAGCATTTCTCAAATTAGCGAACACCCTACCCTGGATCTGGTTCACCTGAACCGACTGGTTCAATTCAGGTTTGGGTGGGTTTGGGTTAAATCTTGGCGAGTCAAGATGTCAAGGTTCTCGGGTTCCTCCCTGATAGTAGGTCATGTCAGGTTGGTCAAAGAATGGTGGTGACCTATGTTCAGTGGAATACTGGGGAGGGTAGGTGTTATAATCATCATATCCTTCCTGATTATAGATCAAGTTTGTTTGGTCATCAATTGATGGAGATCGATAATCATTGTAGCTCTGCGAAGGATAGTAATCAAAGTCTTGTTGTCCAAGGTTAGGCCCTAAACACTATGGTCCTGTTTCATATTCCCAATCAAAGTCATCCCAGCTAGTGGATGGGTAATTACACGTAAAGTCGGAATACTAATCATCTTGGGGATAAGTGGTGGTAGGAGGGTAGGATGTGAAATGTGTGTAGGATGTGGAAAGATACATGGTAGAATAGGAGGGGAAATCAGAAGAGAGAAAGGCTCCCTACAGTACAAATAATCAGCCCTATCCTTAGGTGGGTTAGCCAAAGGACCTACAAATTACCAGGACCTGTCTTGAGATTTTAAACGATTTGGTCTACTTTTATCCAATCAATCCAACCAGTTAGAAGGAGGGACTGGGGAGAAGATTCTTCCTTCGGATTGTGCCTCCGGTTCCTACTGTACCCCCCAGCCACAGTTGTTTGACGCTACTCTCCTAGCTAGACATCAGATGGACCAGCAGAAGCAGATTAATTAAAAAAATCTCAGTCTGAGCCCTGAAGAGAGAATCAATCCTTAAGGCCAATGTCTAGTTAGTTTTAATTAGGCATGGGAAAGTTGTGATCTTGGAATTTGATGGGCCCTTTAGATGAGTTGTGCCCTTAATGATTGATTCAAATGTGTGTGCGTGCATAACCAAGGTTATTTGATGATGTGTCTGTTAGGGTTTAACCTTGTTTAGTTGCTTTTAGGGTTTAATTCTTAGGTTGGTTCAATCAAGGTCTAGTAGAACAGTCGAAGTTTTGAAAACACGGGTGATGATATGTTCTCTTCAAAATAAAAAATAATGTGGTGTGCGTGGTTCAGCCGTAAGAATCAACCCTAACTGGCAAGCTACTTGATGGATTAATCTTAGATTGAGTGGTGTGGCCCAAACAATTCAAACAATTGGCCTATTGCACCACTTTATTAAGGCACACAAAAAGTCATAACCTAATTAGATTTCTACTCACTTATTTGTGTGCTGAGTTAAGTGTACTAGGTCCAGATGTCAGATCGCGATTAAGTGGTAGAATCGATGTAATTGTGCGCCTTAGGGTGAGAACTTGTGGGTGCTAAGTGTGTAGCTTTTAGAAAATCCAACTAGAGAGGAGTATTTTTTTTCTTTTTTTCTTATATACGCAGGGATGAGATGAGTGGAGGTGGCAAACAAACAACTAAATCTATCCTAGGGTTTACAAAAAGTACCTAAGTTAATTTGGGTTTGAGTTATTAGTGTGGTGAAATGAACTAGTGGGTGACGGTGGTAGGGATAAACTTACAAAAACTTCATGTGCACTTTTCTCCAATCTAATCGCTTTGGCCCACCTCGGAAGAGTTCTAGCAATCGCAATAAGATTAGAGAAAAAGTGAGATAAAAGTTAGGTAAGGTGGAAAAAATGAAAGAAAACCAAAAGGCATTGCCTCCTCGGCAATGGTGATAAAATGATTGCACGTGTTTCGGCTCATCGTCGTAGCTCGTAAAACACATCTATCAAATAAAATTTATGCTAAAACTTGAAAAGTGAGTCCCAGGTCGAACACGGGGAGGCAATCGTTTGGTTTTGAAAATCTGTGTTTCTCTTTTATTTGTTTTTGGTTGTCTTTATCTTTTCTAATTTTTTTGGTATTTAATCGGACAAGCAAGAGATTTGGTAGATGAAAACTTTATCTACTTGAAAAAAGAAAGAGGGAGAGGGGGAGAGAGAGAGAGAAATAATCAGCTATTCATGAAAAATTGTTTGTTACAACTGCGAAAGCAGGAAAATCTACAGCACAAAAGCATAAAAAGGTAGAAAGAGGTGAGAGAAATCCCCCTCGATGGTTGCTTGGAAGATGAATTGTGCTGACGTCACCTGGAGGAAGGTGGTGAGGAGCAGGATGAAGGGGGACAAAGCCGGAGGATGGAGGATGGGGCAGGATGGCGTCGCAGCGAGGATCTTCTTCCCGAAGGGTGGGGAGAGGTCGGCCACAGGATGCTCCACCAATGGGGATGAGGTGAGGGAAAACTATTTGGTTTTACTCTAGAGGAGCATCCTAGGCTTGGGATAAGCTTTCTCTAAAGCCTTGAAGGTGGTGAGAAAAAGAAAGGAATAGATGGTTTGGAATGGTGGTGTGTAGGTCCTTTTATAGTGGAGGAGGAAGAATAAATTCACACCTGGGTCATTACTGACGCCCATAAACATTGTTGTAGCTATCGCAGAAGATCCGGCATTCAATTCCTCTTTCTGCCCCACGTAGACCATTAGTGACAGCTGCAAGCATCACTAAAGGCCCGTGTCGTTGAAGATCCGCTTCGCTGGCACCTGCTCCGATGGCGCACGCATTGCGTGCTGCGCACTTCATGCGCCCGTGCTCCCACCGCCGTGCACGTGCACGCACAGGACACGTTGTGCTGCTGCTGCATGCAGCTGTGGTTGTGGCTGCGCACGGTGCGCTATGCATAGCTGCTGCTATGCGCGTGCCCTATTGCTGGCTGGCATTGGGCGGCCTCGATGGTGCAACATGGCACCATCTGGGCCATCCATTTTTCTTTCTTTTGTTGAGGGTGCCACAGTGCTCAGATCGAGATGATTCCCATGCTGTTGGACAGCAATCGTCACTCCAGATCCATTCATATGATCGGATTTTACATCTGAAACCCGTATGGATGTCACATTGACCCCTGGCTGTTGATCTTCCTCGAACTTCGTACAATGCTATAGATCTCCGATCTAGATGATTTCAGAGGCGTTAGACTCCGATTGTCATCCTAATTAGATCCATACGATCCGATCATCCAGCTGAGGCCCTGAAATAAGTCTTCTTCTCTCCTGACCATAAAAAGGCCTAAATAACCAAAAATATATACAAGTACTCTAAATTCATAATGATGCATGTTATGCAAAATTTATAACATGAAATGCAAATCTAAGCCTAGGAACAAGCATGAATAGGCATTTTAACCTAAATAGATGCGTCTATATCAATGGGTTTAGGGGAATTAAAAAAGAAAGTGAGAAAACTCTCAAAATAACATCTCTCTTACTAAAAATGCATTGGCAAACTGAACCTAGACTTGCTACACATATGCACAGCTGCTTTAACAGGTGGGGTCAACGAACCGCTAGCCAATTTTTGCAGGACTTAGAAACATTGATGGAAGACCCAAAGCTGAGGTTGATCAAGTCCATATCATGGCTGATACTTGAGTACCTTTAGGCCTGTAGTTGGCATTTTGATCTACTCTCTAAAGGATACCACAATAGGACATCCTAACGAAAAAATTTTTCCTAGAGACCTAGTATGTTTCGTATGATTTTGCTTGGGACTAGCAAAACATAGGCATGGAGGTATTTGATAGGTCCACTTTAGTGGACTAAATTAGAGTCTAAGAATATTATAACTGGAAGAAAAGAATAATTTAAAGCATGCATGTTATTGACAAAATCATGTGAACGTTAGATTCATCACTTCATGCATTAATCGCATTGATATTTATATGAAGGGATTAATTATTCACTTTAGACGCGAGGGCATCACATCAATCTCGATTTGAGTTACCATAATGTTGGGATTTTTTTTTTTTTAAATAGCACGGGAATCATTTTTTGGTGCATCCCAATATATCTCTCGATTAATCAATGGCATTCCCTTCCTTATTTTCCCTAAAACCTCTCTCTCTATTCTTTTGATCACAAAATATCAGGCATGCTTTCCTCTTTTTCTCTCTCTTCTCTTTCGGTAACATGAAATCACGATTCTCTCTCGCCGATTCTTTCTCTTTCTCTTTATACATGTAAAGGCAACAAGATGGCAAGGAGGCATCACCTCTCCCACGAGAGGAACTCTAATGAGTCGACTTTCGCTTTCATTGTTTCACATAAAGAATGCTGTGTTGTAGTATGCCAGTGGTGGAAAATCGCTAATCAAAACAAAAAAAATTACAACTCCATTAGTCGCAGGTCGTATCCACAGGGAGGCAATGGCTTATTTAAACTTGCTACTACTGAAATCAAATGTTCACTATTTGCTTGTCCCGAAAATCTTGCTAAAATGCCCTTTAGATTAAAAAATCAATGTGAGATAAAATTGGAATCATATTTATGAGAAAGATGAAGGATATGATTATAAATTTAGCATAATAAAACATTCACGAAACAAAAATCCCCTATTGCAAATCTATCACTAGCAGACACTTGCTCACTAATATAGTATAACATGTAACTTAGGTGAGACTAATAAGATGGAGGAAGAGATATAAAAAGAATGTAGGAGAAATAGGGAAGAGTAGAGGGGCAGGCCAGAAA
Source organism: Thalassia testudinum (assembly GCA_037157565.1). NCBI lineage: Eukaryota > Viridiplantae > Streptophyta > Magnoliopsida > Alismatales > Hydrocharitaceae > Thalassia > Thalassia testudinum. The sequence goes on along the minus strand of JAZHRO010000003.1, from coordinate 73,444,602 downwards.
ATGCCACAATATATCTTCCAATATTTAGCTAAAAAAATGAGTTCTCAATGGCATGTAAATATAATAACTAATACCCCATTTACTGTAGCAAAATAGGGGAATGGCTTCCCCTTAGGCATGCGCATGGAACAAGGGATGGCCAGAGGGGAGGAACTCGCTGGAGGTCAAGTGGAGCGACAACTTCGCGGTGGTGGCTGCGGTGCATCGCGTGGTGGCCTGGGCCGACCGGACGGAGGAGAGAAGCAGCGGCAGTGGCTGTTCTTGCTTCTCTACGCATGGAGGTGGAGCTACTGAAGAGCACGCATGCACGCGTTGCTGCTGAAGGTGCGCACGGACAGGAAAGGGCATGTGTCACTGCTGTGCAACCAAGCGCACAGCTGAAGGCTGGAGGAGGCACAGCGGGGGGGATGTAGCACTGAAGGCATGATGCATGCTGTGAAGATACAATTGGAGGCGCGCACGGTGCTGATGCTGCAGCCGGTGGTGCAGTACTGCTACGAGTGTGATGGAAGTACAGCAACGAAGCACGGACGATCTTGCTGCTGTGGGAATGGTGACAGAGCGCAGCACCAAGGGCATGGCATGCCTATGCACGATGGAGTTGAGGGGCAGTTGTGCGGGCTGTGCTTGGAAGGGAAGATGCGTTCGGACGAGAGAGGCGTGGTAGCGTGGACAAAAGCCAGGGACTTTGGATGTCCGAGAAAGTTCCCGGATGTCTTAACTGGCCGGGGAGATGAAGGTTCAGGCCGTGGAGTTGCAGTGCCTGCGATGGGGGTTGCTGGTGATGGCAGTGAGGGTGGTGATGTTGATTCTGGTGAAGCACGGTGATGGATGCGTGACCATCGGGGACACATGCTCACGGTGTTGACAGGAGTCCACTGGCTTGGCATGGTGAGCTGTCACCTCGTCGGCCCATGGTGTGGTGGACCTCGGCCTTGGAGACAATAGTGGTTGAGTGGAGTACACGGTGGTAAAGTGGCGCAGTGTCTCCATGAGCACTGTAGCCGTTGCCCCACTCTTGTAACCATCTGCATGGATTTGAAATGGAGAGGTGGGAGCAGATCCACATTCTCCGCTTGTCTTCACTGCAGCCATTATTGCATGGGTTGTGCGTAGTTGTAGCAGCCGTTGAAAAAGAAAAATAGATTAATAGAATAAGAAATTAAATGATGACTTATTTTTCCTCAAACCCTCACATAAAATGTTAATTCTAATGCTTGCATATAATGCCAACTGAAGACTAATGCATGCTATTCTAATACAAGCTAAATAATATATATTTGAATGTAATGCTTACAATAAATTATATATAAACTAAATTATTTTTTTCTTAATGCATGCTATGTATACGATAATATTAATCTAATGCCTAGGAAATAAGTAACTAATTAGCCCACAAATATGGGCTTATCAATTGCCCCATTCTTAGTTTTTGCTAGTCCCTAGCAAATTCAAGCAACAACCCAACTCTTCAAGTGGACTAGCCAACCCAATCGGTCTTCCTTTAGAAACATGTTAGGTTCAGACTTTACACCTAAGGTTCCCAAATAGTTGCTAAGTTATAGACTAGGTCGACTAAAGACTAGTTGTAGGCACAGTTTTCCCTGCTTTCTAATTCTACCCTAGGGTTTATTGGTCCCAGAGATTAAAGCATCCGTCCATGTGCATTGGTCTGAGTTATTTGAGGTTGGTATGATTGCCAACCCAGAAAGAGAGTAAGAATGATTCTTTCCTTTTTTGTAATATATTTTTATTTGATTCCTTTATATTTAACCTTAGATCTGCTATCAACACGGTCAGTGTCGGATTCATCGTCCCCATCAACGAACCTCGAAGGGTTCCTGGCTTTCAATGCTTCGAGATAGCATTGCCCATAGCGACCCCAAGAACTCCTGGCAATCGACACTTGAGATACTACCGCCCATGGACTTCTTAAGTGAATTTAGGCCTATGGCCATCGACACTTCTAGATAGGGCTGCCCATGGTACCTAAACCGCATAATGTGCTTACATGCCCCTAGTAGGATGGATATCTTAAGAGATAAGCATTGAGGAGGTGACAAGTTATCATCGCATCCACAAGGTGAGTATATACTCCACCTCTCCTGCGGTAGGAACTCTTCCAATCAAATTGTGCTTTCAAGCTTCTCCTAAGTCAAAACTAAGAGAACCTGATTTTCTTTAAGAAATGGATTAGGGCGATCACTCTTTACACAAGACCAAGTATGTGTGAAATGTGGATGCTTATGTTACGAGGACCCGTAAACCAAAAGGTAGAAAAAGACACCAGGTACTATCCAGCCTTTAACTCAATCCTAGCTTTCCTTCCTCAACAGCTTGAGGAATGGTCCGCAACTTAACTCCTACATAAGTTTTCAAGTCCACAAAGGACCCTAAAGGTCTGAAGCTGGTAGCTCAACTTGGCTTCTAAATTCAGACAGCTAGAGTGAACCTAGTCTAACCTAAAGCTCTGGTCTGCCTAAGAATACAGAGCCCAGCTAGTTAAGCTCAATGGAAAATGTTTTTCTTTATTTTTTTTATTTTTTATTTTTTATTCTTTTCAATGCAAATGTATGCAATGCAAAATGCTTTAACAAAATGCATGGATGCACTATATATAAATGCTATGTATATCCCCAAGTATGTCCCCCATGCCTAAAATCTGCAATGTCCTCATTGCATAGAAGGATATTATGTGGGTCAGAGTTGGGCTATCGTTATTTTGTTGGCAGCCGTGTAGATAAAGAATCAGCAAATCAAGTTCAAGGATCGCAGAAATAGGCCCTAAAAATGATCAAAGTATTGCTGGCCTAGAAAACAGGTAACCTAGAATGTTGATGAGCAGATGATGAATCCTAATAGCAGATGCTCTCCCAACCAATGGGAATGAAATCTTTCCAGGTCACCAGAAGAGGTTCTAAAGGATAAACTGGCATAACAACCACCAAAGGGTAAGGGGAGAATGACAAGGATGCTTCAAAAGAAATGCGGAAGGAATGGTGTACAGATAAATCCCCAGGGTGATGGACAGACCATAGAAAGCATCAATCCATACCCGATACTCCATTACAACAGATATTGGTCAGTTAAGCCCCCCGGTCAAAATAGTAGTGAGCATGTCTTTAAGCCAAGGATCGTCTAGGGTGTCCAAGTTTTGAGGTTGCGAGATGGTCATAAGATCTAGGTTGGGTTTAGTTGCCCTGGTGTCCATCCCAAACAATCTTTCAAATTCCTTAATTGCATCCCTAGCATCTTTGGTAATATTACAGGTATTTGCCTACTCTTCATTAGTTAAATTTTTGCCTTCAGACAGGCGAATTAGAGGATGACTGCGAATCAAGTGAAGGCAGGTTGGAAGCAACAGATTTAAGGATTACCCAATCAATCTCATCCCTGGGTTCTTATTCTTTACTCAAATCTTTCCTGGAGCCTATATGTGAATCCACATTAATCTTAGAAGTTACTTTGACATTTCCCATTATTTCATTATCATAATGAAGAATATCATCAATAGGTGCACTAATGAAACCTGATTTGATCAACTTTGTGACATCTTCGGGAGCTAATTCTTCAAATAAGACATAATCATTCTTAATGTCACTTCAAATCCTAAGTTCAGGTTCCTTACATAATTCATCCTCCTCAATTGTCAATTCATTATTCACAGAGGTTTAAATTCATCTAACATTTCCGCAGATCCCTTGGGGCACTCTATCTTGTGTAAAATGTTCCTAATTGTTTCATCATACTCCTCAGATAGGTGAATTTCTTCAGGATTAGGTTCCCTAAGGGTGGGCTTGAGTTCCATCTCGTGATCAAAAGGGAGGGTGGGGTTAACAACTTGACTTTGACCCACTTCATAAAATGTCACGAAAATACTATCCTCTGGTTCGAGGTCTTCCAATGGTACTGTCATTCACTTCTTTTGACTCCAATATAATTCTGGTGGATACTCAACCTCATCATCATCTTCCTTGGGTTTCCACCATTCTTCATCTAATGTATAGCTACTTTCATGCATATTCTCCTCCCAGTTAAGGCGTGGACCTCTCAAGGAAGTGTCATCTAGCAGGGAGGTTTCAAAATCAGTCCTTGAAAAGTAGCTATTCTTCCTTACGTAATCCCCAAAATTTCCCTCCAACTTAGTGTGTGGCTTTCCCACGGTAGATGCATCAAGCGTAGAAGGGTGCACTTCGTCTTCAATGGGGTAGATTGGGTGGCTAATTCAACTTTCTCTTGTTGGCCTGCTCTGGAAGACTCTCCGAAGAATTCAATCATTTCATCTTGCATTTTCTGTATTTCCATCTTCAAGGAGGAGAGGTCATCATTTCTATCAAGAGAGAAGTCAAGCTCGGGCTTATAGTACATAGGAGTGTTTGTCTAACCATTACAATCAATCGGGGTGGGTGGGTTAGGTGTTCCATCAGTGTGTGGGATATTGGGCAAGGCAAATCTTGCTCTTAGGTTCTGGTCACTGATTTGGGGCTTAACCAGGCCAATACTCCTATAATAGGAGTAAAATGGATCCCAATGATTATCATTATGTCGATCAAAGTATGGACCATCTCGACGTATGGGATCGAAGAACACAGAGTGGTGGTAAGGGTGTTGGCAAGATGTGAAAGGATGAAAGTCAACGTGGTCCATTCTAACTCACAACAGAATCAGATTCTCCAAGCAAACACTAATCAGAGGACATTTTAGGTCTTTAATAATTTAGGCATTTAAGATTTAAGTCCACTTGTAGGTGACAAATCATGTTATCTAAGTAGTTACGTGCCTACTTGTCAAACTACGATATGCCTAAGAAGACCTAAGGGGGACTTAGGTGATCCTCCCTCAAGCCCAAAAAGTTTAGTCACCACCACACACAGCAAAAAGGGATGCAAGTAGGGTCAAACCCTTCCTTTGAAGCATTGCTTTCACAATGCTTCTTAACTATTCTCAATCCACAAGGTTTCGAGGCAATTTCACCTTCGAACTAAAGTCTGACTCACTTTAGACCCCAGTAATAGGAGGCCCTTGTCCCAGCGGTTCAAAAGCTAGGGAGTGTCTAAACACGTGCTTCAATGCAAAGAGAAAACAAGTGTGCATACACCGTAAAATATGAGTTTGAATTTTGAAACGCATGACAACTTTTCAGCTCAAGTGCTTGGCTTTTTTTTTTTTAGTGTTCCTCATTACTTAAAGTCTTTTCTCAAGAAAATATGTGACCACTTGTTAGATTTTTTTTTTTAAATTCAAATAGGTGGTCTTACAATTAAATTCATATGCAAATGCATGTACAATAAAGAATGCAAAGAAAAGAAAACGTACCTTGCCTCTAGCAATCTTCAATTAAATGCTTGCAAATGCAAAATAAAATCTAGAGGCTACTCATGCACACCTAAATGGACATCCTAAGGCAAGCAGCATGTAGCAAGCTACTCATGTTTTTGTTTTTTTTTTTAGCTACTTATGCACAATCAAGAAAAAAAATAAAATCAATCCACAAAAGAAAGTAAAAGCCTAAGGCTAAATAAATGGGAATAGACTCCCGCAAAAATTACCCACGCAAGGGCCTAAAACAAAATCGGGGAACAAACCCCTAAAACTGGCCCCAAAGTACATAGGCGAGAAAACAAACAACTCTACTAAACCTAAAGAGTCTATTCTAAAATGCGGAATCCAAATTCTAAGAGGAAGATTCCTCCTAGATGATCCTTTGTGTGTCTCTATGCTTGTGGGGTCAAGGCCGACAAGCTCTTGTGATTATCTTGGAGGTGGCTGCAAGGTCCACCAAGATGAGAAGCTCAGTCCCTCCAATTGGTGGAAACAAGGTCCACCACAACGTTGCTGAGGCCGATGCGACAACTCGTATGCAATATACGTACCTCGCACCAAAATAGATAAAACAAGTTAAATATGCCTCAATTTAAATCAACATGAATAATTGAATAATTATGAGTTAATCAAGCTTGTTGCCTCACTGGCAATAATGCCATTTGACGAGTTGGTTTTCATCTTCGTTGTTTCACATAAAGAATGTCGTATTGTACTATGCCAGTGGTGGATAACCACTAATCAAAATAATAAAAATAACCACTCCATTAAGAGCAGGTCGTATCCAAAGGGAGGCAATGGCTTATTTAAAACTTGATACTATTGAAATCAAATGTTCACTATTTTCTTCTCCCAAAAATCCAACTAAAATCCACTTTAGATTAAGAAATCAATGTGAGATAAAATTGGAATCATATTTATGAGAAAGATGAAGGATATGATTATAAATTTAAGATAAGAAAATATTCATAAAATAAAAATCCCCTCCTGTAAATCTATCGCTGCCAGACATTTGCTCACTAATATAGTATAACATTTAACTTATGTGAGACTAACAAGATGGACGAAGTGATATGAAAAGAATGCAGGAGAAATAGAGAAGTGTAGAGGGGCAGGCTAGCAAATGCCACAATATATCTTCCAATATTTAACTAAAAAAATGAAGTTCTCAATGGCAGGTAAACGTAATAACTAATACCCCATTTACTATAGCAAAACAGGGGAATGGCTTCCCCTTAGGTGTGTGCACGGGGCAAGGGATGGCCGAAGGGGAGCAACTCACTAGTGGAGTGAGGGCTTCGCGGCAATGTAGGCTGTGCATCGTGAGGTAGCTTAGGCCGGTCAGACAGTGGGGAGAAGTGGTGGCGGTGGCTATCACTGCTACTCTGTGTGCGGAATTTGAGTTGCTGAAGGGCGCACACGCATGCATGGTTGTTGGAGGTGCATACAGAGTGGAAACAGCATCTACGGCTACTGTGTGATTGAGCATGATGCTGAAGGATGGCGAAGGCACAGCAGGGGGGCACAGCACTGTGGGCATGATGCTTGCTGCAAAGGTGAAACTAGAGGCATGCGCAGTGCTGCTGCTGTGGGCGGTGGTGCAGCACTGCTGCGGGTGTGATGGAAGTGCAGCAAGGGGGCATGCTTGGTCCTGCTATTGCGGGCACTGCTGCGGGAATGGTGAGGGAGCGTAGTGTTGAGGGTATTGCGTGCCTATGCACAGTGGAGTTGGAGGGCGATTACATGGGCTGTGCATGGAATGGAAGATGCTCTCGGGCAGGAGAGGCGTGATGGTGTGGACAAAAGGTAGGGACTTTGGACATCCGGGAAAGTTCCTGGATGTCTTAACTGGTAGGGGAGATCAAGGTTTAGGTAGTGGAGTTGCAGTGCCTACGATGGGGGTTGCATGTGATGGTGGTGAGGGTGGTGATGTTGATTCTGGTGAAGCATGGTGATGGATGTGTGCCCATCAGGGACACACACTCACGGTTTTGACAGGAGTCCACCGGCTTGGCGCGTCGTGCTGTCACATCGCCAACCCATGGTGTGGTGGACTTGGCCTTGGAGACCATGGTGGTGGAGTGGGGCAGTGTCTCCACTAGCATAGTAGCAGCGGCCCCTCTCTTGTAGTCGTTTGCATGGATTTGAAATGGAGAGGCGAGAGCAGATCCACATTCTCCGCTCATCTTTACTGTAGCCATTATTGCATGCGTTGCGTGCAACTGCAGCAGCTGTTGAAAAAGAAAAATAGATTAATAAAATAAGAAATGAAATGATGACTTATTTTTCTTCAAACCCTCACATAAAATGTTAATTCTAATGCATGCATATGATGCAACCTAAAGACTAATGCATGTTATTCTAATGCATGCTAAATAATTTACATATGAATGTAATGCATACAAACAATTATATATAAACTAAATTATTTTTTTCTTAATGCATGCTATGTATACGGTAATATTAATCTAATGCCTAGGCACTTAAGGAACTAATTAGCCCATAAATATGGGGTCATCAAACTCCCTCTACATTATCGTCTTCTTCTTTAGAGGAGGAGAGCCCTCTCTCCAAGCACAAACCTAACCTCAGCTACGACCACCACTACATCTCGCCTATGACAAACCCATCACCATGGTCAGTGGTGACAGCATCGGCATCCACAACCGTGGTGACTCAGCCTCAATGTTCATCCCCGCATCTCGCTCTGATGTTCCCACCACCACACCAACGATCACGTCCACACCCTTGCTTCGAGCCCAACTGCCACCACCGCATTCTGCTCATCTTTAGAACCGTCCACCACCACGAGTTGTCCGCAACCTCTGCCATTGCGACCCTTCACACCATCGACCAACCACCATCAGCCACCTCTGTGCGCATCTACCATCTCCTCCTTGCAACAACACCTCCACGCACCCACAAGTGCCACCGCCATCGTCAATGTTGTCAAACATCACAACACCCCTTTTTCTCCTCTTCTTCCTACTGCTTTCGCCCAACAGACCTGCCAACAACTTTCTCACTGCCTTCACCTCTCTCTCTCTCAACTCACAATGGAGGGGAAGGACTTAAGCCATCCAACCCGTCCATTGGACGTCTAGCGAGGATCACATCACCAGTGCCTCATCCTCAGCACACCTCCTCGCCACTGTGACATCCACTAGGGCTCGCAACCCCAACAACTACAACAGGAGCACTCCTCATCGTATGCACCAATAGTAGGCATTGCACCACCTCCTACCTCATGGCTAGCAAGACCGTCATCCTCATCTTCTCCAACAGACAAGAACCCAACATCTCTGTGCCGTCCCTCCACGCAGCCGACCTCCTCGCATAAAGCCACGTGACCATTTCCTCACGTGCATGCAACAATCATCCTCCTCCTCCTTTTCTTCTTCTCTTCATCTCCATTGACTAAGGAGAAAAGAACCCAAAGCTATTGGCCATCTTTTCCACTCCGATGCCACCTATGGCCTCGAATCTTCATCCCAACGACGCCATTGGCCTCCACCGCACATGTACAAAGCCACAGCCACGCATAGGGACCCTTTGGTTCATGCTCCACCACTAACAAACCGCCACTACTGATGAGTTCTTGTTCTCCGACTGTCGGCTTTGACCACCTCCAACCGTGGGACCACCATCATTGGAACTCTCTCTGCTCCCTCAATGTCCTCTGAGTAGCCTACCTCCAGCCATCCCCTCACGCATGCATGTGAGCATAGAGAAGCTTCTACTCTATTTTAGGTCCCAATAAAATTTACATTTCACGCCATTGTTGAGAAATTCATTTTTTGGATTCGATTATTTTATTGATCTAAATTTGCATGCTTGCCCTCAAGTTTTCACATTATTCTCCCATGCATTCATATCCTCATATACTGTCTTAGGTCTCTACATAAATGCATGCCATATCATCAAGCACTTTCATGACCAACAAGAAGAAACCTGATATCTTGAAGTATAATTACATTGTATGCCATTACGAATTATTTTATGGAGGTAAAATTGCACACATACCCCACTCATTGAATGTGGGCACGAATTATTTTATGGAGGTAATTAAATTATTGTGTGTCTTCTTTTCACCTCATTTTGCATTGGATTTGGGCACGAATCTTGCACTCGATTGGGCAAACATAAGGGAAAAATATTGATGAATTTATTATAGTCGTTCTCCCTGTGGATACGATCGAATCCACCACAGTTAGTTTTACTAATAAATATTTTTGATCTAGGATTTTTCCACCATATGATTTTACTACGACGATGTATTTCTCTGACATATATTTCTAAAAGGTGAAATCTCCCATTCACTGGCATTGTGGTAGCCATCTGACCATTCATTTTGCATCCAACAGTTGAGGGAGCTTCCCAATCATGACTCCAGGCACACGCTTAATCGTGTGCTTGCAATCAAGTGTGTGTGTTTGCCATGTGTTAACAGGGCCAGATAGGAGTTTAATGTTTTGTCATCATAGCATATTCCTAAATAGCTCGATCAACAGATAAAATTTATAGCTCAGAATCTAAAGAAGAGTCCTAAGACGAACATAAGAAGGAAATGTGGAATTCACAAGATTCACCACATTTAGAATCAATGAGCGTAATTAATTGAGCATTTAAGTAGATATTCAATGAATAATAATCTACTCAAATTGATATTCAATGATAAGCATGAATATTTCAATAGTTCACAATGATAAAAAGAACTCAAGACAAAATAATGGCGATTTAAATCACCAATTATTAGCCCTAATCAAACATGCATATCAGATCTCAATTATATCAACAAAATGAATAGTAGCTTGAATGCTATAGTGCCTCAGACGACCGTTTCGCAAATCAGATGACTTAAATGATCATCAGTAAGCACAGGCACAAGGCTTTTAAGCCTTTTCTTCCACTTCGAAACTTCTCCTCTTCTTCTTCTTCCCTTCAGCTTCACTTCTCTCTCACATACCTTCTCCTTTTCTTCTTCTTCATTCCTTCAACACAGGGGAACCAATTCCTTCAACAACTAAGTGTCGCACAAGGCACAAGTACAGAGAACAAAACCCTCCCTCGCTCTCTCACAAGTCCTCCTCTTCTTCTCTCTCACAAACCCAATGTAACCGGATCCATATTCGGGTAAATAGGCCTCAAACAATGTCTAGGGTCACTGGCATCTATAGTGACTGAAGAGTGAGTAGTTTAGGGAATCGGTTGAATGGTGTAGTAAGGGACTCGGTCCCTCATGTGCTGGGCGATAAGCACAGTGCGCAAAATCAACTTATGTGTTGTGTTGAGTCTGAGATCACACGGTGTGGGACTAAAGTGTCTGGCTTCTTCGTGCATAGCTGCAGGACGAAACTTCATCTAATTGGGGCAAGCTCACAACTATAGACTTTTATTGAGGACTTAGGAGTGGACCTGGAGCCAAGTTGCAGCACTTGGGAGAAGATTCGATGAAGAACGTTGCTAGAGCATGAAGAACAAGGCTGAAGATGATGGCAGTGGTGGCAGAGCACGACGAAGACCTAAAATAAGAAGGATGTCCTCTTGGCCACATTAAAACACTTCAAGAGCTTCACTTGAGCATGGCGAATATGGTGGTGGTAGTTTTGTAAGGTGAGGAGGACTATGGATGTTGGGCGAACGTGAAGAAGGTGGTTGGTGATGGGTGTGTTTGGGGGGTCGCGTGAGTGAGTGAAAGGTGTAATAACGATGGGAGTTTGGTTCATGGTGGTGAGACAGAGGTTTTGGATGTGTTGGCAAGGCATGTTGTGATTTGTGGCATCGGGGAAGCCTTGCCAGAGGTGCGACCGGACATGGAGATGATAGTGGTGTAGAGGGCGTATTAGCAGTCGAATTGAAGGATAAAGAGTGGGAAAAGGAAGTAGGGGGAGAGGGGAACCTAACTAACCTAACCTAACTGGACGAAAAGGGAGGAAGGCATTGGTTGTGGTATGGCCAACATCGGAATGGTGAAGCCTTCGGAATTGAAGATGGGCGAGGACGGCAGAGGAAGGAGGCGCTTGCTTGTATTGCGAGATGTAGAAGAGCTTAAGGAAGAGGAATCAGCCGACTATGGTCTGTGGCTGCTGATGAAGAAGGTAGTTGGAGAAGCTCGCCAGAGCTTGCGAAGAGTTCGGCCAGAGATAGCAGAAGAAGGTGGAATCCAGTCCAAAACCAAGCTAAATTCAGATGGCAGAAGTTCCAGAGCTTAAATAGATCTTGAAGGAGGTCTCTAAATTAGGAAAGACTTCTGAATTGCTATTTAGGAAATCAAGAAGCACCTATTGATTTCACATGTTCATACATGCGAATCAAAGTGTTCTAGGAGTTAGGATCTGTCCCAATAGGATTGTCAAAGTGTGAACATTAATCCCACCAAATTTGGTGGGATTTGATGAAGATTTAATTGTGTTTTAGGAAGGCCAAAGTTAGCTTGGAGGTCGGTTGACCTCCAATGGCGGTAGGGCCCTTTTTGTGAAGAAGTGTCTGGTTGGACCAAAATGCTAACTAGTTCAAGATGATCTCTCATTCGACCCAAATTTTGGTACAAATCTAATTTGGACCTGAGGACTTTGATGGTGAAGTCAGAGTTTGGTTTTGAGCAAGTTTAACTTGGTAAGTTACACAGAAACCCAAATTAGGACAACTTCCTTCCTAAGACTCTATTTTAGGTCAAAATGGGTTCAAATGATCAAATCAAGGATACCAAACCTTATGGATTATTTTTCTATAAATGTTAGAAGGTTTAGATCAATTTTATCCTAACTTGAGCCTCCGTTAAGTAGGACTGAAATTAAGGTTTTAGGTTATTGTTAATTCACGAAATGCGCGAAAATCATTTTTGTCTACATGGACCCTATTATTAGTCATTAATGAACATATGACCTTTAATTACCCCTTAGGAAACCCTATGATTATTTTACGTTAATGATCTTCTGTTAAAACTATAAATTTAACCCTGATTTAATGTTTTACTTTTAGAATGGGTATTTAGTGAATTATGACTCTCTGGTGATTATGTAGGAGCATTTGTCAGTTGATTTAGACTAATTAAAGCTAGTTATGGCTGATGATGACGTTATCATCACCATGTGGCACGCTTTGTACCCATGGATCGAGCATGGTCAGTTAAGATCCACGTGTGGATGGACGGTAGAGATCGATCAATCGTGCATGGGTGACATGGTCAAATTTGGACTACCTACTACTAACTCGACAATCAAATTTTCCGTGCTCCCACGAGTGGAGAGGCACGAATCGTGATTCGATCCTGCATCCCTTGCTTGTGAGTAATGCTTTGCCACTGTGCTGTGTGATGCACAGTGGGATCTTAGTCGTTGATTATGTGGATGGTGCCGTAGCATATCGTGGAGCGCTCAATGGCGATCGAATGATTGAGGTCGGGTAGATCGCATGATGAAGGAAAGAGGCAAGCTCTTCTTGGTAGCAATGGATGGTGGATTGAGTGCCACGTGTCGTGTTGTGGGCTATTGGCCAGAACTTCCCAAGCTCATTGTGGGAGCTACGAAGTTCAAATTGGGGTGATTTCAGAGTTGTTGGACTCTGATTTTCATCCTAAATCCATCCATATGGCACAATTGCTCATCTGAGACTAGTTTCAATATGCAGTTGTGTAACTTGGCCATTACACATTAATTTAAAGCAATCTTAATGTAAGGAATGCACTAAATGCATGCATTACACTCTGACCAACTATATTATTGTATTTATGTGCATAAGCCTTAGATATTGACTCTAATTGATATAATTAATGCTAATAACTGTAGAGTCATCAAACCATCGCTGGGTTGCTCCAAGCACCTTAACCAACACCCTCGAGCCCACTCCAGCTCTCGCATGTGCAAGCTCACACGCGCTGTAGTTCCCGATTCTCATCTGTCCATTACTGCATCCAAGGGTTGCGATGATTTCTCAATTATGCCTTAAACCATGCTTAAGATCACTATCATTCGAGCTAGTTACATGGCTCGCTCCACGCCTAGAGATCGTGTGTTGATGGCTGAGATGCACCTGCAGATGAGTAGTTGTGATACTGTGATCGCATGGGGGTGGCGTAGCCATCTCACCACCGTCAGTTGACAATCGAGTGGCACTATGTCGCGCTCACTTTCAAGTGAAGTCTCTATGGATTGCAGTTCGATCCTGCAATCTACGTACTTGGAGGGCATGCGCTATACTGTTGCACTGTGCCAAGTAATGTGAGATCTGGACCGTTGATTGTCGATCATGCAGCCGGTGATGTTGCATGGCATGGCGCATTGTAGAGCATTTCAATGGTGATCAAACGACCGAGGTCGTGCAGATCATGTGATGAAGAGAAGAGGCGGGCACTGGTAGGCATGGATGGACGGTGGAGCAGTTGCCACATGACACACTGTAGGCCGTTGATTATCAGATGAATGTCCAGGATTTCCTAGGCTCATTGTGGGAGCTACAGATGTTTGATTGGGGAGATTTTAGAGCTATTGGACTTTGATTTTTGTCTTGAATCCATCCCTGTGGCTCGATTACTCATCTGAGACCTGTTTTAATATGAACTTGTACAAGTACAACTTGGCCATTAAACATTAATTTTAAGCAATTTTAACATAAAGATTATACTACATGCATGCATGCCTTGAAACCCACTATACTCTCATATTTACGTGCATGAGCTCTCAGAATTAACTGTAACTAATATAATTAACCTTATAATTGGAGAGTAATAAAAGAAGTATCCTAGCAATCAAAAACTAAAGCATTCCTATTTCTTGAAAGGCCATAGCACCGGGGAAAATGTTGCACCAAGGGCCCTAGACCCATCCAATCATCCGACCAAAACATGACATTCTACCATCCCTAAGGACGGAGTGAATTGATCCCAGTGAGCACTCAAAGCCAAAGTAACAGAGTGCTAGAAGGGAAAACTACAACTAGGAACTGGTTGGGTGTTCAATAGACCCCCATAAGAGTCTTAGATAATATCCTACCATAGGCTTCTCTCTCCCCTCATAAACTGGTTAGCCTATTTGAGGAGGGAGTCCCTAAATTTAGGCAACCACTACACTCCAAGCCCAGCTTTCTTCTTAGGCCAACAGACGAGATCCCTTTTTGTAGGCTACAAGAATCGCCCCTCAGTTTGGGGCCCCTTCAAGGAAAAGCATTTATGCACCACTTCCAGCCTCTTGAAGAAGGTTTTGGAAGTCCTGAACACAGGCAGGGAAAACACCGAAACAGCTGAAAGAATAGAATTTAAAAGGATCAATCTACTACCTTTAAAGAGAAGCTTCCCACTCCACCTAGAAAGTCGAGCTGAAAGCTTTTCAAACAGGTCTGCCCAATCTGCATTCTTCATTGTCTTGGCCCTAAGAGGTAACCCTAAGTAACGGAGTACGACCTCAACCACAGGAGCATCGAACCACACCGAGAGACCCAACCTTGACTCACCATCCAAACTGAAACTGACCAAAGAGGACTTGGCCCCATTAATCCTCAAGCTTGAGATCACATTGAATATGCTGACCAGTTGGTGATGCACACTCGCCTACTCCACCCTGAAATTGTACTAGAGGGGCGTGAATAGTGTAAGAAATAAAATAATGATGTGAATAAAATCAATCACACACAATAATTAGTACAAGAGACAATAATTTATAGGTAGAAACCCCAAGGGTAAAAACCTTCTCTTAAGCCTCTCGACTTAGGATTTCTCGATTTACCGATTTGACCAAATCCACTAACCAAACTACTTAAATGAGGGAAGTTCAACCTCAATACACCCATGCTACTTTAACTCGAGGCTAGCTAGTGAGCGTGCTTTCATGATTGAAAATCAGGGTTTCAAGTGAACCCGTCATCGTAGTCGCAAAAATCGCTACTAGATAAAATTTATATCAAAACTCAAGATGAACCTCGGGTCGAACATAGGGAGGCAAATGTTTCGTTCTGAAATCCACGTTTCGATTTTGTTTGCTTTTGTTGTTTTTATCTTTTGTATTTTTTTTTGTATTTTATAAGATAGGATATCAAGCAAAATATTTGTTATCTATTCTAACCATCAATATCTTGCTAATAAGAGTTTGCTACAAATAAACTATGCTCGAAAGCGGTAAAGATAGAGAGAGGTGAGAAGAGTCCTCCTCGATGGTTGATGCATGCGTTTCACTCAACTTAGTAATTAGGTTAATTTCACTTAATTAAGAGTGGAAGAAATCACTTAGGTTAACTCAAAGTTGTCTCGGTTGTGTAGTATAGGGTCGAATTAACCTAACATTTTAGAAATTTTTACTGGTTGAGTCCAGGTCGTTCACTGGGAGGCGTAATAATTTTCTCCAAATTCACTAATTTTCTTTTATCTCCTTAAGTTTAGGAGGTATAACTAGTTTGATTTTCAAAACATGAATTTTGTCAAAATATTTAAACTATAATGAATATACAAAACTCCATATGCGAACATATTTACTCAAAATGTTGTACTTTATTAACAAGTAAACATGTTAATTTTTCAATTCAATTTCATTCCAAAGAAATTAAGGAAATTAAAAAGTTATTCTATTAAAACATGCCTTTTACAAATAAGAACAAAAAGTAATTATGCAAGAAAAATTCATTTATTTTCATTTATCTCTTCAGCCTCTCATCTTCTTTCTTTCTTTTAATTCCTTCACTATCTCGAGCTCTCTTTCTTTTATTCTTTCTCTCTCTCAAGCTCTCTTTCCGTACCTTTGTTGTGTTGTTCCTACCTTCTCTTCTTCCCTTAATTTTCTCCTTAACACTCCTTTGTGCCTGCGCTTTCTTCTTTAGCTTTCAGCTTCAACACTTAGCATCCTTCAGCGGCTTCTCTTTTCCGCAAGCTTTCAACTGAACCGGGTTTTTTAAGTTTTTTTTAACCAAAAGTTTTTTTATTTGTGGTGAGGTCCTTTCGAGGATACACAGCACCCTGAAACCGTGGTGGGACCAAACCCTACTCGTTCCTCACCTAATCTCAGTTAGGTTCATTTCGGTTCATTTGTTAATCGGTTCACAATCTCAAGCCACATCGGCTCAACCCAGCCTCCCAGGTCACACTCGCCCTCCCAGGGCACAATCACTTTCGCACACCCCCAAGGGCACACACCCACAGGCATAAGCCCGCACACTCAGACATGCAATGCTCAGATCAGATCAGATGGATTTAGAACCGGTGTGCCGAGTGCTAACGACTACATAGGCAAGGAAACAAATCATTTTTATCCCCAGGCGCGCGCTCGTGAATAGCCGAGGTGGGACTATCCTACCCCTTTCATACTGAAATTCAAATGTTCATAACTTTCTACCCAGAGCTCCAAATTGAGTGATTTCAAGTTTGTTGGAAAGCTCTAAGGGCAATCTACACAATTTCAGGGTCAATTTAATGTTTTAATGATATTTTTCTATTCAATTTAAATGATGAAATCGGGGGTTCCTACAAGGTTTTTAAGCTTGGAAAGTGGAATTAAATTAGGAGAGTCCTCAAATGGACTTCTCTCTTCTATTAAAAGGTCTATACATGTTATATAAGTAATTCCGCTTCTGTTAGAATAGATTGTAAACTCTTAAGACCTTCAGAACCTGCAGAGAAGCTTTTCTCTTCTCTGAAAGCTTGAGAGTTTGATTTTTCAGACTTCAATATGCGCAACAGACACTTTAAAGTGTTCCTAATCTATTTAGATTAATTCTAAGGGTTTTAACAGATCAATCTAGGTTGGTTTTAAGTTTAAATTTCATCAGAATAGTACTCCTATTGGTTTAGGTTCGAAAGTAACCCAAATTGGTAGAAACTAAATCTTCACTAAGTACATCATCTGAGCTTACTTTATTCCTTCTAAAAAGATCAAACAGGATCTCAAAAATAGTTTCCACTCCTCAAAATCTCAATTCAAGCTCAAAACTCCTTTATCAGACTCATGTTTGACTGTGGAAGCTCAAAAATTGACTTTCTATTCTAAGCTTCCTCCCAAGAAATTAATGCCTAAAATAGAGTCTTCTCATCATCTAGAACTTATTCAGATATTTAGAAAGTTGTTCCAACCTTTATTCCTAGGGTTTCAAGCTCACCGCCTGAACTAAAATAGGTATGCGTTCGACAGAATCATGGGAAGATTGCTACAGCATTTTGAAGGTTAAATAACTTCAGTGCATCGCATTGAAGCTTCCGAGCTCATTAAATGCTTCTCAAATCCTTCCTAATAGACTTCAACTCGTCGAAGTTGGGGAAGAAGAGGTTACTTGTATAGCTCCAGTGGTTAAATCCTCAAACAAATTTCTTTAAAATAATCAGTAATCCTTATTTTACTATTCTGAAGCTACTTAGCAAGTTCTAGAGGCTACAACACAACTTTGGCTCGCTGGAGCTTGTCAGAGCTCCGGTGAGTCGAGAAAATATAAATTGTATGTATAGATTGACAAAATTAACCATTTTTGATTCAAAAAGGATCCTGAGGTTGCAAGCAACCTCTTTATCACATTTAATTCTTCATTTGTTCATTAAAATTAAGATTTAACAGTAAGTTTATTTTCTTAAAAGATTTGAGTGGTTAAAGCTCAGGACTTGATTTAACCACTCGATTGAGAGGTTAAATCAAGTCAACAGATGTTATTATTCATAAATATATATTTAATTTATACTTTGAGCTGTTCCTGAGCCGCCATTGACAGCAAGCTCTAGAACTTAATTAAGAGTTAGGCATTTAATTATAGATGATAATAATAGGTATTATAATGTCGATTAGGGTTCTAAAGTGGTGGTAGGTGATGAAAGAACCCAGTGAAGGTGAAATTAAATCGACTACTGTCACCATGGACAGTGATAGTAGTCGGTGAAGGTGAGATTTCAATTAGGCGTTTAGGTGATTTAATTAAATGGTTAAGTGTATTAGAAGTGAACATGGAAGATACAGGAAGGTGTACAGTGAGTTAAAAGACAAAATTAAAGCTCTGCCAAGCTCAAAGAACTCGTCGAAGTCGGAGGAGATGAAACCAAATTCTAACATTACTTTAATCTAACTAAGTAAGCTAGCCTACTCCTACTCCTTCTCCTAGTCCATTGTTACTTGGACGAAGGGGTCAACAGGGTTTCGCCAAAGTCTCATGGAGGATGACAAAATCAGAGGGTGGAAGAATGATCTCCGATGGGCAGATTTGAGGTGGAGCAGAGGAATCCTTAGGTCGGCACCGTTGTCAGAGGTGCGGAAGACCACGGCAGATCTCCTCAGCTGCTTAAGATGGACGGAGGAAGTCGGAAGATGGAATGGGAAGTCGTTGGAGTTTTGGACGAATAGGCTATTGGGTCTGCTATAGTGTTAGAAGTGGGAAGGGAGCCAACTTGAATAAAATCAGAGGTGTGAGGGGGTTTTATAGTAGTTTGCGGTGAAGAGAGTGGCGGGGTCTGGCCGAAGAGGGAGCTCGAGGAGCTTAACCTCCGTTGTCGTCTCCGACGACGATGTGGTTATCTCCCACTGAAAAATAGTGTTCTCGGTTAATCCAGACCGACGGATGAAGTGGAGCTGGTGAGCGCAAGCTGCAAGAGCTTGGGCAAAGAGGAATGATGTCGGTTGGGCGATGATTGCGTGGTGGGGTGACTCTCTGCCGCCAGCCGTTCATTCGGCTGGAGAAGAAGAAGAAGATGAAGAGGGACTTAGAAGTAATAAAACTTAAGGACCTGTGTGAGAAATAAGGACCCGACTGTAATGAATATTAAGGACTAAAATGTAAAGCCAGGTTTTGAAGATTTATTTTAATTTAGATCTTTTTCAACTTTTTATATATGTTAGTAAATAAGGTAAATATTATGTTTACACCTTGAATTTACATTTTTGATCTTTTTAGATTAATTTATTAGATTAAGTAAAATCACTTATGTTATTACATACTTAGGTATACATTATATTTAAGTTACTTATCTTATTAATTAAGGAAATGATAAATAGGATTTCGAGTCCAATTATTATCCAAATTATTAATAATGTTAATTGAATGATAAAATGTCATTTTTAACTTATTTTAAGGTCCCTAACTAAATATCCCTTATTCTATAATTAACCCTTATATATTCATAACCCTAGCTAATTAACTAAGAAGACTAGTTAATTAGGGGTAATTACAGATCATGATGAGTGTCTCATCAACGGTGACTTGGAGGATGACTCACTATTATTACGTTGAATGAAGGAAAACAACGTTGAAGGATAGAGGTGCGATGGGATGGCATCGCAGCGAGGATCTACTTCTTGAAGTGGTAGAGGGCAGCCATGAGATGCTCCACAAATGGGGGTGTGTGGTGGGAAAATATTTTGATTCTCTACTCTAGAGGAGCATCCCATGCTTGGGACAAGCTTTCTCTATAGCCTTGGAGGTGGTGAGGGAGAGAAAGCAAGAGATGAAGAATGACGGGGTAGGGGTCCATTTATAGTAGAAGAGAGAAGACAATTTGTGCATGGGACATTTAGTGACATCTAAAGATGTTGTTGAATATCTGCTCTAAATGTTGTTGAAGCTCGTGTGCACCGCCGCTGGTGCTCGTGCATGCATCCGTTGCACGACTGCTGCTGAGGTGTGGTTGGAGGAGAGTTGTTGGACCGAGATCGTGCGGTCGAGGATGCATGGAGATCACGCCTCTTGATCGCGCATTTGATCACATGTTGGCATCTATGTGCCATTGTGTGTACCGACTCGTTGGTCTGGTTGTGCCACATACAGGAGCCAGCGCCATTCGATGAGGATCTTGCGACTCTAATCGAGTGGAGCTCATAGTGGCGCATTGAAATCCCATGGGCGGGGCTTAAACTCGTGCTCGTGGGTTGTGAATGCATCTTACGACCAATGCACTTTGGGCATTTTTGTGTCAAGAGGATGCTTTTGCGAGCGTGCCAAGGAGTTGATCTCAACCATTCGATGGTAATCCAACATCCGAGATTAAGGCCACTCTGATGAGAGGGTTAAGGCTAGTGATGTGGCTAGCTTAGGGTAGTTGGATTTCCATCCACCGATCTATATCTCTTGGTGGAAATGCCTTTGAGGTAAGGGTTGCAGTTGATATTGGCCGCTGTGATGGTGCCACGTGGTGCCATCATGGTAGTTCATCTTCTATGTTCTGTAAGTGGCACCATAGACATTGGATTGAATCAATTTTTACATCGTTGGGCTACGATCGTCAATCCAAATCCATTTGTTTGGTTAGATTTGCCATTTAAAACTTTAAATTGTGTTTCCTAGCCCCTTGGCAGTTGATCTTCCTCGGATTGCATAAGGTGCTTCGAGATTCTGATCAA
The DNA here is from genome assembly GCA_037157565.1 of Thalassia testudinum. Classification (NCBI taxonomy): domain Eukaryota; kingdom Viridiplantae; phylum Streptophyta; class Magnoliopsida; order Alismatales; family Hydrocharitaceae; genus Thalassia; species Thalassia testudinum. The sequence continues at coordinate 73,423,993 of JAZHRO010000003.1, read as the reverse complement.
GGTGATTTTGGAAGTGTTAGACTTCGATCGTCGTCCTGATTAGCTTTGTATAGTTGGATCGTCAATCCGAGGCCTCTAAATAATTTTCCTTCTCTCATGTCCATAAATAGGCGTGAATTAACCTAAACTTTATACAAACTATTCTAAATGTAGAGTAATTCATGGTATGCGATATTTATCCTATGGGATGCATATCTAAACCTAGGAACATGCATGAATAGGCATTTTATCCAAAATGGATGTGTCTACATCATACCCCAATGCCTACCTTTCACTAGTCCCTAGCAAAATCAAACTAAATGCTTTGTATAAAATAGAATTAGGGCTCAATCGCTTAAGCCATTAGTTGTTTATTAACAAAAGGAAATTTCAACAAAGGTCCTAACTACGAAGACTTAATAGGGCCCGGGTGCTTGCCAAAATACAGATCGCCTTAATTTGGAAAGGGAAGATACATTTATGTTTTTTCTTCTTTTCTAATTTTTTTTTTGATTTTTGAGTTTAGAGTTTTGGGGTAGCTTTCTATGGCTACCCAACCCACCTAAGACTCGAAAAGAACTTCAAGTTCGAAGCATCTTATGAAATGTGATAAACTCACTAAGTGGCCGTTAAAACAGAGTTTAGGTTTCTATGACCTTAGGTGACCTTAAGAGATTCTGTTTAAAGGTTTACCTTTCCGGTCGATAGCTTTCTCCCTACATTTTTTTTTTATGAGGTCAACACAAGGGCAAACCCAGTGTATATCTCCCTGATTTATTCTACTTCCCTGCTTCTTCCCTGAGTGTTTTCAAAATTATTTGTGCATTTTTGTGAGATGTGCTCTGGACAACCGGCTAATGGGTTGTTACCTATGGTAACTTGCCAGCCATAGTCGTGCGGTGAAGTGTTGTTTATTTTATTTTATTTTCTCCTTTTTGTATTTGACTTTTTTTTTCTATTTTTTTTTAGTAGGTGCCTTCCCTGATTTAAGATTTACGTAAAGTAGTAGAAAGAGTATAGTCATGTTGCTAGGCTTTGGACAACCGGCCAATGGGCTATTACCCATGACAACTTGCCAGCCATACTACCCTAGCTAGTTCATTAGCAACCTAATTTTTGTAAAAATCGTCAAAAAATGAGTCAGTACAAGTAGTGTGTAGATGCTTTAGACTTAAAAGTCCCTCAAATCAGAGGGCAGGTTGATAAGTCGTGTACTTATCACCCAAATTTATTAACCAAAATAAAATAGAATTAACATGGCAAGGACTTGAGAACATGTCCACATTTTAATTGACACTCGGGCTAGTTAAGCACGAAGACCTAAAGTGCCTATGTGTTTTGGTCCTAACATATCGTCTCCTAAAGTTAACAACTCTTAATTCCTAAGTTCTCTTTTCCTAATGCTAATTTTTTTTTATCTCTCTAAATTTTTTATTTCTTTGAAGAAAATAAAGGGAATTCCACAGAGCTAACAAAATTATTTCAGAATTAACTATCCACCCTCCCAATGCTAAATGATGCAATGTCTACAATACAAAAATAAAGACATGGAAAGGGCTGAGTAAATAGAATATCACCTGAATTTCATGAAAATCCAGTCAGCCTTGCAGAGGGAAAGGAGTATACACATGTGCTAAGTTTAGTGCCTTTAGCTATGCATAATATACAACCAAAGAAGAAATTAGAAATTCACAAGTGTAGGTTAGGACATCCTGCCAGCAAAAGATGTCCATAGATGTGGACAAGATTATGGTGCAAGCCTATGACCCAGGGTTGAGTGCTTCTAAGGCTCTAGATGAAAATCACCTAGAATTGAAGATTATTGTGCTTGCAAGGATGGGCCTGCAGTTTTGTAGTGTGTAACTCAAGTCTAAAGTGGCGGACAATGGGTAGATCTGGTTCAATAGATTTGGATGTCCACTTAGAGCTTAGCTCAGAAAGATAGTCAATTATTTCGAGCTTGGGTTGCACGTTAAAGATATCATAAGGGTCCGGATAGAAGGTTGGTGGTTTCAGGTTAATAGGAACCCTTAAATCCAAAATTCCACTTCCCTTGGAATTCACTTCCGATAATTTAACTTCGAAACTCCTCTCCTCTAGAATCAACTGTTTGTTTTCCAGGACCTCAAGCATATCATTCACCCCATGTGATTTACCCAAATCCAAAAATCTTGGCTGAATCTGAATTGACTTGGGTAAATTAGTTTCAAAATTATCATCATTCAATTCTTTAGGGTGTAGTTGAGGAATGGGGTTAGTAATTGAATCATCCAATAAATCTAGAATTCAATCCTCAATGTCAGCCCCAATCAGATCGTAATCAATTATCGGGCTATTAAATGGTTCATCATGTTCCTCAAGCCCATTAGTCTCGCTACAAAAACTTTCGTTAGTCTCAAGTGACACTTCACTCAAAGATTCCTTACCATCAAATTGATAGAATTCTTGATCCTCATTTATATATGTCACAAAATCATATGTTGTTCCTTGGTCTATAGAGACATATTTTTCCTCGCTCCCTGGCTTGGGGATCTCAGGAGAAAAAATTTGTTTATCCTCATTGGGTTTCTCTAAACCAAACTGGTCATCCTCGGTTTCATAAAAATGTCACCCCTGATAGGTGCCTGAGCAGGTTCTAACATTGGCTCTCCTGAAGGGGGTTCATCTTTAGAATCATCACAAGATTGGACTAGGGCAACCACAAATTTCATCCTCAATCTCGACAAATTCCCAAGTAGAAACTCACCTGGTCCCCTATCCTTAACATCTTGGAGCCAATCCAGTAAAGAACTATTAACCTCAACAATCATTTATAGGTTCCAATGCATGGTGCTGGTTGAGCTTCTAAAGATTGTATAGTGTTCCTCAAGTTGACCCACAACCTATCCTTGACCTGGTTCACCTGAACTAAGTTGTTCGGTTCGAGATTAGGTGGATTTGAGTTATACCTATGGGAGTCAAGAAATTGAGGTTCTTGGGTTCCTCCATGATAGTAGGTCATTTCAGGTTGTTAAACATAATTTAGGGTTAGGTAAGAGTTATAATCATCATATCCTTCTTGATTGTAGATCGGGTTAGGATGATCATCAAAGGGTGGAGATCTATAATCATTGTAGGCGTGAGAAAGATAATAATCATAGTCATGATGTCCAGGGTGATGATAACATCATCATCAGCCATAACAAACTTTAATTAATTAGAATCAATTGACAACTGCTCCTACAAAACCGCTAGAGAGTCAAATTTCACTGAATATCCTTTCTAAGAAGAGTGCATTAAATAAGCAAAATCATAGTTTTAACAACATATCATAAATGTAGAATACTCATGGGGTTTCCCAGGGGTTAAATGAAGGTAAAATGAGCATTAATTACTAGCAAGAAGGTTCATACAGACAAAAATGTGTTTTCGCACACTTCAAGAATCAAAATAACACCCTAAAGCCTAATTTTAGACCTCGTTAAATAACAGATGTTTTGGTTAGGATAAATTTCATCTATCCCTTCTAAAAATCATAGAAAAATATTCCATAAGGTTTGGTGCCCTTGATTAGAACTTTGGAACCTATTTTTACTTGAAATAGAGTCTTAGACAAGAAGTTGCCCTACTTTGGATTTCTACGTAAATTGCCCAATCAAACTTGGTCAAAACAAAATATGACTTCACCATCAGATTCCTTGATCCAAATTAGGTTTGTACCAAAATGTGGGCCCAATCAGAGATCATCTTAACCTAGTTTGCATTTTAGTCTAGTCAGACTCTTTCTATTTCAATCAGCCCCTCAACTTTTGAAATAAAAACAAAACCCCCTATCTTTATCATCACCTTTACCAAGAGGCCCTTGCAGCAATTGCCAAGTGAACCAATCAAGCACCAACCTTGCATTTGGGATTTCTACCTGATTTCACGCCGAAACCCTTTCAAAATTCAAAGGGTGACTCCTAAAGAGTTGCCCTAGAGTTCATGCCAACTCTTGGAAATCGCTAAGTCCCAATCCCCGATTCTTGAAGCTTTCTAGCTTTCTCCCAAGCTTGGAAGCTCGTTTAATGCCTTATAGAAGAACCCTGATTGCAAACCTCACCTCATTAGTTTTAGGGCCATAAAATCTTCTTCCTCTTCCTCTTCGGCCTACTGCAATCTTCGCTCTGGCAACCGCCTCCCTCCATTCACTTCGTCGGCTGCCACATACAATAGGTGCCAGGTCCTAACTCACCTCTTCATTTCACATTACACAACACCGGAATGGCACTCTTGGATCCCCTCCTCGCCGTCGTCCCCCTTCCCGAAGCATTCTCCTTCTCAGATGTCTTCTCATCACGGCCAATGCCTCCTTCGCATCCTCCTCATCTACTAGCACCTCTTCTTGACTCCTTTTCATCTACTAATCACTCTAGCATTTGTAGGCTTCGATTTCAATCACGAACAAACCTGCTCCACCGTCGTCTCCCTATTTCCGGCATACCTCCGACGACCTTGACAACCTACTACACGCCACCAATCCACCTACCATCAACTCCACACCTCCGTTGTGTCCACTCAAGCAAAACACCTCAAGAAATTGAAGGGATCGCTATGCCCATTCCTTAAACACAACCACCCTCACAGTCATTCTCCACCTTCGCCATGCTCACACATGCACCTTCACAGCACACCATCGACACCACTGCACTTGCCGCACTCCGATGATTCATCTGAACTTGTTTTGACTTGGCCATGAGGCCATTCTCATGCTTTTAGGTATTCTAGCGAAGGTTTACCACCACCTCGAGTTCTCCAACTACGCCTTTAGTCTTCCAACCACATCCGCTCCAGGTTCTAATCCTAGGCTTCGTGGGTGACTCCCAGACATCCTTTCATACCTTCAATTCCACGCCATGAGCTCACATTCGACTTCAACTGGACCAAGCTCCATTTATTGTGCATTGAGAAGATAGTGGAAAGATTAGTCTCACATCGTGTGATTGGAAGCTCATAGTGCAGGATAAATTATTTTTCTGCCCATGACTCCTTGCCCAGTACAGAAGGGGTTGGGTCCACCTTCACTCACACCCGCTCACTCCTCAGCTACCTCCCACTCCCGATAGCCTTGTTCCCCTGCCCAGATCCAAATACCCTCCTAGGTACCTGATTATAGACCTGACTACGTGGGTTTTTGAGAGAAGAAAGATAAAGTGGGGGGGATTTTTGCCCTTCCTCCTACCCTCTCTATACTAAGCTGATGAGAGGCTTTTGTGCCTCTGATAGTGTTGTGCGGTGCCTCTCTCTTGAGGCTTGAAGGAAGGAAGAAGAGGCAATTGCCTCTCTATTGAAGCTACTCCTCCTGAACACTTAAGTCCTCTGGGGCTTACTTTTGTTGTCTGATTTCTGAGGCATTTGATTATGTGGTTGTGCTTATTATTCATATATTTGTTAGGTTTAAACTTAAAGGGTAATTTGGTGATTGAAATCACCATTTTGCCCTAATCATTTTGCGCATTGGAATTTGGATCTCTTGATATATTATTCTGAATTGTTCTCCAGATCTTAATTGCTTATATTTTTCTTAGAATTTTGATATGTGAGAATGAATTGCCATTATTGCTCCCAGTGAACGACCTCATACTTCTGAGTTATAAATTTTAATTATTTTCGAGTGATTTTGACTTGCTACGATGATTACATTCGTTAAAACATTGATTTCGTGAGTTAGCATTTCGGCGTCGTTGCCAGAGAGCAATACACAGTTCAGTTTCATTAATTACAATTTCTGATTTGAATCTAACCTGTTGATTGTGCAGCAATCATAGGTCCTAATTTGCCTGAATTAAGTTAGAACCTAGCTTAACTTAGGCAATCTGCATGCATCGCATCATAGTTTGCATCATAGTTGATTTGTTAGGTTGTAAATAATAATGTCATATTATGTGCTAATTGGGAGGTACTAATAATTGCAGGTAATTCAGGGCTGCAAATGACCAATCCAACCTTATGGATCTGCACAGAACAACAATGGGAGTCCAACGCTTCCAAGATCGCATCAATCAGACTCCCGTAGCATCCTATGGAGTCCATAGAAGAGCAAGAGCCAAGAGGAAAATAGATGAAAATTTTGACCTCAGATGATAAATCCAACTGCACGAATGGATACAGATCAGCAATCGTAGTCCAACGATGCAAGAATCATCCCGATAGAAGTCCTATAGCACCGTCTACAAAAGAAAGAGCCACCGCTTGCTGCACCCCATCCTCTGAAGGCATATTCATCATGCATTCTGGGCTGTTGGATCGTCATCCAATGGCCATGATGCATCCACGCCACCTGCTTCATCCACAACTCATCAAAGGAAAGAAGATCTCGGCCGTTGGATCTCCATGCAATGGTTGAGAGTAGAGTTACCAAAAACATAACCATGACACAGGGGCCTACTTGGCACAGTGGTTAGTGCACATGCACATGAGCGTAAGACGCTGGATTGAGCTGTGTGAAGCAAAAAATTCAGTCGAGGCGGTGTGCTATACTCAATTGGACCATCAAATGGAGGATGAGCGGCGAGCAAATGAACGCGTGGCACAATGTGGAACAACCGATCCACACACAAGATTCGACGCCCCACACAGATGCTCGATCTCATGCACTCTTTAGCTAACGTACCACTCGTTTTAAGTCGTCCGATTGATAGATTGGACGACCTAGGCTTAGGGGGAGAGGTTTAAACTCCTGGGCTCACATAGGGGATAAGAAGAATCAGCGAGTGTTGGCGTGGCGAGCACTAGAGCATCCAATGGCCATCTAAGGGCAATAGGGGCGGACACGTGGTTCCATTGGGTGTGCTTCGAGTGTAGAAGGTGCAAATAAGTTGATTTTGAGGCCAGATCTAATTCGTTAATCTCCTGATTGATCGATCTGATCACCAGAAGGTTGTTGCATGGCATTGGGGGCTCAAATGCCCATCTTGCCCCTCATTAAAGCTATAAAAGAAGGCCCTAGGCCCCCACAGAAGATCTTCCACCAACTCCTCCAGACCCTCTTTAGTTTTCCAGATCTTCTCTAACTCTCTGCTTCTCTGGCTTTCTTCCTCTGAAGCACCCACCAAGCTACCTTGGTGGACTACCGTTGCTCTTGCCAGCCTCTCTAGAAGGCCACCACATACCACTCGTGGTGCCCTTATTCTGCTAGATAGTAGTTTTTCATTTATGCTCGTTAAATAACAGGAACTTGTTCTAGTGATAATTATATTTTTGAAATCCATGATCAGACTATTTGCATGATATACATATTGCGATATATATATAGATTAGTTTGCAATTACTAGCATATTATCTAGTAAGTAATTATATCTAGATCAGTTACGAAATCCAAAACACCTTTTGCCTCCCTGAGTTCGATTGGGACACACCTGTTCAATATTTTTTTGTCAAGACGTATTTCTTTCTATACTATGACATATTCATCTTCTTTACTTGATTTATGCCACGAACAATTTGGTGCCATTGCTGGGGAGGCATGGCGATTTTTGATTTCATAGCTGATTTAGTTTTTTATGCAAAATAAACCAGGGATCTACGCACACATCAAGCGCATATTTTAAATAATCAGGTGCATATCTTCTCTACCTTAGTTTTATGTTTCTTTTTGAACCTTAGGTTAGATTTGAATTTTAGTTAGATTTTGCTTTCTGAAAAAAGAAAAGGTTGTTAGATTAGGATTTCTTTTGAATCTTAGGTTAGAATTAGTTTGTTTGTGAAAAAAAGAGAATAAAATTTTGAAAAGTTTTTCCTTGTAAAAAAGTTTTGAAAAAAAATGGAAAAAAAAATCATTTTGGTGGGAAGGATTGAAATTTGAATTTCATATCTTTGAAAAGCCTTTACACCACATCCATGATTTTCGGCCTGATTTCAAGGAGCAATTTAAAAATTCATTTGCTGAAAATATATCAAGTGAAAAGTTATAAAATTTTGGTAAAGCCTCATTTTCCAATCATCTTTCAAATGGTACTATTGATTTGAGAAAATTCAAATTGTATAACTTTTAAAAAATCACGAATTACAAGGGGTCAAACTAACTTGGATTTGAAAATTTCTGAATTTCAAACATCAGTTTCGAACAATCTGTGAATTTGATCTAACCAAAAATGGTGGGGTTTGAAATCTGATCTAATTAGCTTTCATTTCCATATTTTTATCAAATTTTTAGAGTTTATTTGATACTGTTCCAAATTTGAAAATCAACCAAGGGTCAAAATTCCAGATCTGACTCGCTGACATTCAAAAATTCTTATTTATTCAGCGAAGGCTAAAGGAAGAACCTTCTTTCTAGTCCCCTCGTAACCAGACTGACTGGGCTAGCTTTAGAGGCGGGGATTACCTTCAGTCGGTTGAACGATGAATTTTTCTTCTGGAATTAGAATTCTAACGAAAAATATGGTCATCTGATCTTAAGGACCAACTGATTAACAAGGCCTTAGCCTTGTTCTGCTTGGCTACACCAATCCTTTGTGCTAGTGTATGCAAGGAAGAAGGCCATTAAGACATAAACTTGTTGGACCTTGCGACCCAAACCCAAGGCGGCAAAGGTGACTCTCGCATGAACCTTCTTCCCAACCCTCTTCCTCTCAACTAGCTCTGATGGCTAATCTGGGCCCTCAAGCTGGTTAGGGCCCCAAGAATCAAGGCCCAATGGCTCGTTTGGAAGCCAAGGTTGAGGAGTCAGAGCAAAGATACGAGTAGAGCATTGGCAGGATCCTCACAATGCTAGATAGGATGTAGCATCCACCACGCGGAGAACTATGGGACTTCTATGATCCGGCGACAATGATTATAGCACCTCAAGTCCGAATTCCCATAGGAAGAGATGCATTCGAGTTGAAGTCAAACATCATAAGTCTAATTCAGACTCACTCCATGGAAACTCGAATGAGGAACCCTTCCAGCTCATTGAAGACCTGAGTTGAATTGCAGAGTTAGTTCAACCCATAAATGTAGACATTGGAATTATTCTCATGAATCTTTTTCCCTTCTCTCTCAAGGATAAAGCTTCCTATTGGTTCAAGACTATCAATAGGCTAATTGGAACCTGGGAAGAATTACGCTGTGAATTCCTTCAAAAGTTCTTCCCAATTGGTCGAAGAAATGCTTTGTGGTGAGCAATCACAACCTTTTCCCAAGGCCCCGGAGAGAAACTGTATGACGCTTGGGACAAATTCCACGATCTTCTCAGGAAGTGCCTGCAACATGGTGTACCCAGATGGCATCTTGCACAAGTTTTTTACCATAGGCTAGATGACACACATCGGTACTTGGCCGATGCATCTAGAAGTGGAAATTTCCTTGTGAAGGATGATAACAATTCATTTGAACTATTCGAATCCTTAGCAGATAACTCGATGAATGCCACCTTCATGAACCAATTCTAGAGACATGGACAGCAATGAGTTAATGTCCATGAAGCTCTTGCCAAATCTGCCTAAGCTGATATAGACATTATCACCAAGAAACTGGACAAGGTGGATCTGCTTAATAAAAAGTTCAATAAATTAAAGCGAGCAAGATCTGGTTTTCCTGGCAGTACACCTACAACACACTCCTCTATTACATCCCAAGCCCCTCCTACTCGTGAACATCATTTTACTTGGAATGTTTCTTCTCCATCTCTATGGGATCCTGCATATCAGAAGATCGTGAGTAATCTGGATATGGCATCGTACAATCAAGGTTACGCACCACATGACAATTCGAGTGTGCATTCCTCAGATGAATTTGTGTTTGAGACATCCTCGACTTACAAGATATCAGTGCTATCCAAGGTTATGGACATAATAACTCGTATTCTGAGATGTATAATCCTGGTTGGTGCCAGTATCCTAACTTCTCCTGTTCTGGTAACTCATAGAGACCAAATCCACACTACCAGACCAAACAATACAGGAATGCGTGGAACACATACTCGTGGTAGTAGCCATTCATGTCGCAGCAACAAACACATTCTACTTATCTGCCGCTGCACCAAGATGCCAACTACCCTCGAAAGTGAGCCGACCATTTGGAGTCACTGAAGGACGAATTGCGGGAGTCAATCTGGAAATCGAATCATGACAACCTACAAATTATGAAAGCTATGGCTGACCAAATACAAAACATACAAAATAGACAAAATCAGATGATGCTAGAGCATAGATCAAAAGGAGCCTTGCCCTTCCAACCTGTCCCGAACTTAAGGTATGTGCAGAATTAGGGTGCCTCACCTAGATTGCAAGCATCACAAGGATAGGCACATGCTATTCTACAAGCACCTCCTGCACAACTTAGTTGTAGGCAAGGACAACCACCTTTATTACAAAACCTCTCGTATTCTTTAGCTTCTGCTCCTCCCCAACCTCATGGATAGCACACCGATGAAAAGGCTATCCCTTCGAGGACTAGAAAGATTACATAGGACCCACTACTTAGGAAAGCGGGTCATGATTTTTCATGCCCTTCACCACAAGATGGTTCAACTCCATCTTCATCTCAGGAGCCATTTATGATTGATAACGGCAAGAGGCCACTTGACCTTGAGATTCCTCTCCCTTTTCTTGAGGCTTTAACACAAAATTTAGCACGGAAAAAGGATACTCGTAATTTCGAGGACCTAAAACCAATGTTTAAGAAAGTACATATTTAGGTCCCTCTTCTCGAGACCATTGATCACATTCCCGCTGTCACTTGGTTCTTTAAGGACTATTGTACTACGAAGTGACAGCTAAAGAATGGATGGCAGGCGATACTATCAAAGGAGGCTAGTGCTGTGATTCTAGCTGACTTACCACCTAGTAGAAAGACCCTTGTACCCCACTCATTTCTTGCTTTTCGTAGGATTCTCCATTTGATCAGGCCTTTCTTGATTTGGGTTCATCCATCAACTTGACTCCCACTGTCGTATATGATCGATTTCGATTTGGGGAGTTAAAGCCAATCTCGGTTATGATTCAGCTAGCTGATAGATTAGTAAAAACACTGAGGGGGGTGGTTGAGAATGTGATAGTAAAAGTCCATGGATTCTACTTTCTCACAAACTTTTTCGTTCTCAATATGGAGGTTCCTCCTAATCTCCGAGATGCACCGATCATTTTTGGGTTTCCCATTTCTGGCGACAGCTTGAGCAAACATTGACTATGCATCTGGGTGTATGGAGATTGCCTTAGGTGATGAAAGACTTAGACTTGACATATTCAGGGCATCAAGGAACTTCGATTGTGATCGCATCGAGGAGGATGGTGAAGATGAAGAATCAACTTTTTGTGGTAACATTAGGCTCCTTTGTGATCACCCAATGTCTCATTCGTCTGCATTATCAAGGTTCGTAGATCTGGATCCACATGCAACTAAGGTTAATGACTTGCACATTTCATCCCACAGATCTTATTGTCCAGGGTGTTCATCTCACCATAACACCCCTGATCCTGATTATCCAGTCTAAGTAAGCGATGATCTACTTCCATCAAGACAGGATTACATGACCTTTGTAAGTGGATTTTTGTTCAGTCAAGATCATTAGATTCCTACATTGATTCTACTCCTATTCAGACTCCAACTCCCACCCCTGATTATGATCCACCCGTGATTGAACTAAAGCCCTTACCTGACTCACTCAAATACGTGTTTTTGGGTGAAAGTGAGGCATACGCGATGATCATTAGTGCTCACTTAACCCAAGAACAGGAGCATCAATTGATCTCTGTACTGCAAGCGCATAGGGCTGCCATAGGGTGAAGTATTGCTGATCTCTGCAGTATTCGCCCCTCATATGGCACTCATCATATCTACATGGATGAGGGGGTGAAACCTTCGAGACAACCTCAGAGGCGCCTGAATCCTACTTTGCTTGAGGTTGTTAAGAAGGAGATCATCAAATGGTTGGATGGGGACATTATCTGTCTAATTTTCGATAGCCAGTGGGTGAGTCCTATTTAGATTGAGCCCAAAAAGGCAGCACTCATCATAATCAAGAATGAAATGGGAAAATCCATCCCGACACACACCACTACTTCATGGTTGGTTTACACTGATTACAGGAAACTGGACACGAGTACCACAAAGGATCATTTTCCTTTACCTTTTATTGATTAGATCTTAGAGAGGTTTGTTGGACGTAGTTTCTTCTACTTTCTGGATGGATACTCTGGGTACAACTAAGTTGCAATTAACCTAGAAGATCAAGACAAGACAACATTGTCCCTTCGGAACATTCCCTTTCAAGCGGATGCTCTTCGGCCTCTGTAACGCACCAGCAACATTTCAACGTTGCATGATGGCCATCTTCTCTAACATGATTGGGGACTACGTAAAAGTGTTTGTGGATGACTTCTCCATTTTCGGAGATGATTTCTCATCTTGTCTTGATAACCTCATGAAGATCCTGAGGAGGTGCATAGATGTTAACTTAGCACTTTCATGGGAGAAAATCCATTTTATGGTGAGGGATGGCATTGTACTAAGTCACAAGATCTCTTCTAATGGACTCGTGGTCAACCAGGCTAAGTCTAAAATCATTCTCGATTACCTCCACCGAGCTCGATAAAACAAATTAGATCATTGTTAGGGCATGTCGGATTCTACTAGTGATTCATTCGAGACTTCTAAAAAATTTCCCTTCCATTGACAAATCTCTTGGTAGCCAACTTTCCCTTTAGCTTCGATTCGTCATGCCTCAACACTTTCGAGACTTTACAAAGCACTATTTCAAATGCACCTATTCTCCAACCTCCCGACTCACCTCTCAACTTCGAGATGATGTGTGACGTCTCCAACTTCACTATTGGAGCTGTTGTAGGCCAAAGTCAGGAGCGCCATCCATTCGTAATATACTACACTAGCAAGACGTTGAACAAGGCTCATCGAACTATACAGTTATTGGGAAAGAGTTGCTAGCGATAGTATTTGGATTGAAAAAGTTTAGGTCATACCTACTTTGGTCAAAAGTAATCATCTTCACTGACCATTCCACCCTACAGCATTTGCTAGCAAAGAGGAATGCCAAACCTAGACTTATCATATGGATCCTTATTTTGCAGGAGTTTGATGTTGCGATCCACGACAAAGTCAGAGATCATAATGTTGCAGTGGATCACTTGTCTCAGCTAGACCTAAAACACATCCCATACTCCCCACCTATCTTTGATCAATTTCCAGATGAGTCTTTACTAGCTATTAACTCTATTGAGTTTCCTTGGTATGTCAATATTGCAAACTATCTTGTCGTAGGCAAGTTGCCTACAAGATTATCCAAGGATCAAAAACTCAGATTTATTTTAGAGGCTAAGTTCTATTTCTGGGATGACCAACTGATAACTCTACATTTTGCAGTGATAATCCTATCAATTGGGGTTTATCTTAAGGGTAATATGCACAAATAACACATCATAAATTGGCATGGGAGCATTACATGCACTACACATTGAGATTGCTTATAAATCAATGTCAATGGCCATTTGTACAAGTTCATGTCAAATTAGGCCTCAGATGAGCAATCTGACCGCACGGATGGATTCAGAATAATGAACGAAGTCCAACAGACTCAAAATCCACCAAATCTGACATCCGGAGCTCTCGCAACTAGCCCAAGAAGTTTTGCTGGTTGATCTGATGATCAACGACCACAAAGCTGCCACGTGGTGCAAGATTAGCGTGCACAAGCCACCGCCCCACTTCCTCCATCATCCGCAGGATGAATTTCAGCCGTTCGATCTTCGATTGGATGGTCGAGAATGGCTCCCACATCACGCCTTCACCACACAGCACCATGAAGAGATGCTATAATCCATTCGATCATTGATTGGATGGCTGAGAGCCAAGCATCACCCTCTCTCTACCATCATTGAGACCTAGCACGAAGATCTAACAGTTGAATCATCATCGAACGGTCGACAGTAGTCGAGTGCAAATTTTTCTCCGCGACCATCAGCAGAACGCAGCGCAGCGATCGATGCTCCTTCCCTGTGCATCTTATGCAGGATCGAACCACATTGCGTATCGAATCCGAGGTGAAGGCGCATGCGAGAGAAATTGGACCATCAATGAGTGCATGGACGACGGAGATAGCGCTACGTGGCACCCACCGTTGCAAATGATCGGGTGAGCGCATCTCAGCAAGCGATCCGGAAGTGCACTCCACGCGCAATCTCGACCGTTCGATCTTTGATCGAACGACTCTCAAGGTGCGCACACGGATTGCGCGGGAGATAGAATAGTCGCATGTGGAAGACCGGCTGGCAGGGGCCTTCACCAACATTTCTGGGGTGATTTTAGCGACATCTTGGATGTCGCTAAACACCCTACATAATTTAGAAACCCCTTCTTCCTATAGAAACCCCCTACAACTACCCATGTAAAGGCATTGAATGCACTTGCAACTCTTCTACCCCACTCCTAGCTTCCTTTAGCACACTTTGTACTTGCCAGAGTTGACGAGCCACCGACGGAGCCCTCCTCCACCACCATGGCTGCCTTGGCTTCTCCCCTCTCTCTTTCTCCCTTTACTCTAGCTTTACTTTACTTTTGTTTAAGCATTTAGCTGTTGTTGTATCTATAAAACTCAAGTTGCATGTTAAATGATGTCATTTCTTATATAGCTATGGCCTCTCTTTTTATTGAGCGTTTCCTATTGTGATTTGCATTAATGCTGTGATCAAAAGACTCTTACCCTACTCTCTCTCTCTCTTTCTCTTTCTCTCTTACTCTCTTTACTCTCTCGCACTTTCTCGTGCGAAAGGAAAACTTGCCATTTTTGTGACAACTAAGTGACAGAAAAAGCTTATTTCACCCCTCCTTGTGTTCGACACTCGAACTCACATCTGTTTCTACATTTAAAATCGACATTGCGAACATGAGCTACAACGACCTATTTCGACAAACGTGTCTGGCTCACGTCAGTTTTTGGCACTGTTGCTGGGGAGGCAATAGATTTATTTTATCGCTTTGATTTTGCATCCAAACTCACATCATCTAACTCATTTTCTCCCTCTACTTCATTGGTTGCAGGAACTCGATGCCTGGGAGATGGAGTGTGACTTGTGACAGTGGAGATGGAGTGAATGCAACAATGACCAGTTGTGAGTATTGCTCTACACATGGTTGTTTGCTTACCTAAGAAGATCTAAAAAAAATTAAAATCAGAAAAAAAATCGGTGTGGTGAATGATTGCTCGATCCACATCCTAAACTCGTCACCCAACAAAAAAATACACTCCAACATTCTTAAAGACAATCTCTTTGGAGTGTTCTTTTTCATTCTTAGTGATGTTTGAGAAGCCACCATGACATGACTTGGGCCGCATCACTCACCTTAAAATCGACTCACCTGGTAGATTGCATGAACAGTAGGGTGAGAGCAATAGGGTTGTTTTCTAGGGCCTCCTCACTCTAAAAGAAATTCACTCTCACCCATTATGTGTAAAACTTGGCATGCCCACATGAAACTTCTCTGAAAACGCTAAGACACATCAACCGTAAAAGACATTAAAGTAAGGACAAATATTAAAAGACACTTTATCATAAATCCTTGCTTGAAAACCATGTTTTGTTAGGTGCACACACATTTGAATCGGATAAGTAAGAGGCACCACCCTAACCAACGCCTCATCACATGTCTTGAGCACAAGCACTGACCTAGGCCCTCATTAAAACAGGCTAGATGTGCCCTAGGCAAGACTGGTTTAAGTCTTGAAAGGCATGATTTCAGTTGCTAGGCACTTGGTCTTCATTCCCTTCGTAAAATCTGGTGACTAGGCTGCGGGGAAGTGTCAAACGACCGCGGTTGTGGGGTTTACAGAACCGGCGGTGCAAGCCAAAGGAAGAACCTTCCACACAATCCCCTCGTAATCAACCTGGCAAGATTAGCCTTGGGAAGGGTGGCTACATGCCTACAGACTTGATCGTTCCTTTTGTGATTTCAAGGTCCCTTAAGGAATACACTTTAAGAACTAGTCTTGTCTTCTTGTTTGAGCACACACGCTTCTCACATTTGTTTCTCTCTGCATCCCTCCCCATTCTTCTCAAGGGTATGCACGGGAGACGATCACTTCATCTTGAACTATTTGTTTTGGGATGGGAAACCTGGGGGAGACTTGATCTTGCTAGAGATATGGCCGAACCTAGAGTAGATGAGGTTGAGGACCAACCTCCACCAGATATGATGGCCATCATCCAGTCCTATATTAATGCAAACGGCCAACTTCAGCAGCAGCAGATCGACACTATCATGCAAGCCATACACCGGTTAAAGAACCCACAGGGGCAACCACCACCACCTTTGCAGAACCCACAGTGGCAACCACCACCTAATCCACCACAATTCCATAACCAACTTAGGCCCCTTTGTGACTTTTATGATCCGTCTACTATTCGGATAGAACCACATCTTTGGGTCCCTAAATGGGGAGAGGATTTTGAGCTAAAGCCTAATGTCTTGAGCCTAATTCAAAGCCACTTCCATGGGAGTTCAAATGAGGACCCCATCCAACATCTAGAGGACCTTGACCAGATCGCCTAAACTGTCAAGCCCAGGAACATCAGCTTAGACATTGTTTTAACTAAGATGTTCCCCATCTCACCGAGAGACAAAGCATCTCACAGGCTTAGAACATTAGCAAGAACTACCTCCACCTGGTAAGAACTGAGGCATTCATTCTTAAAGAAATTCTTCCCCATAAGAAGAACCAATGCTCTTAGAAGAGCCATTACCACCTTTACACTCTAGGGCGGGGAACAATTCCATGAGGCGTGGGAGAGATTTAACAAATTGTTGAGGAAATGCCACACCAGGAGGTTCCAAGGTGGCAATTGGCCTAGATCTATCACGGTCTGGACAGCAACCTTCGGAACTTTGTCAGTGCCTCATGCGGAGGAAACTTTCTGAACAAAGATGAGGAAAACGCATTTGAGCTTTCTGAGTCTGAGTAAAAATTCGCTCAACAATACCTCCATGACCCAGTTCAGTCAATCCAGTCAACCCTATGGTGGGATCTATGAGGTACAAGCAAATTCTAGAATGGTTGACATGGATATTATTGCCAAGAAGTTGGATCAAGTGAAATTGGTTGATAAGAAGAGAGATGAACTATTGAACCAAACCAGGAACCTACTATAGACTCTTTCCTTAGCAAAGGGATCTCACAATGTCGACCTAGTTCAGCCACTAAGCCAGATGCACCTGGAACAACCCCTAACAATGTTTCAGGGAGGGACCTTTTCTCCCTCAACCCCTGATTATTCTCTTCCCACCCCCTCGTCACCTTCTATCTTTGAAGATGTCTAGGCTATCCAAGGTTATTCCAAAATTGACCCCTTCTCCAACACCTACATTGTCGGATGGCATAATCACCCAAACTTCGCTTGGACAAACCATAAATTTAATCAATTTTAGAACCAGCCTAGGCCAAACCATCAGCCTAACTCGACCTCCTAGCAGCAAGGTCCACTAGTTAGACCCCCCTATAATCCGAATAGGGCGGCCCCTCCCCCACAAAACCAAACGGACACCTTGATGAAAATAATGGCTGACATGAACCAGAAACACCAGGAGGAAATGGCATTAGTGAATGGACAGTTGAGCTAGCTGTTGGATTGTAAACTATAGGGATCCCTTCCTTCTCAGCCATAGCCAAACCCATGAGACGTGTTTAACAGAGGCCCCAATTCTCAAGGGTTGCAAGGCAATCTCGGGCAGGCCCACATGGTCCAACCTGCTCCACAAACACCCCCTGAGCTTGGTGCTTCTTCTTCTGCTTCTTCTCAAGGGTCAACCCATGGTCCCAATGCCTCTGCAAATGCGGTGACCTTGAGAAACGGGACTAAAACCCAGGATCCCAAGTGTCTGACTCCTCCCCTGACCTTACTGCCTGAGATACCCCACTCTGAAGATGAGAAGGAAACACCCAAGGACCGGGAGACTGACCTAGTTCAAATCCAGACACCCTACCCTGAGGCCATGGTGAAGATGAAAAGAAAGAAAGCGATTGTGAAAAATGAGGAGCTTTTGGAAATTTTCAAGCAGGTTCAAATTAATATCCCGCTCGTTGAGGTAGTCAAGCACATTCCGACTGCCTATACCTAGAAGCGTAAGCCACTACCCCATGCACCTAGGAAGGTTGTGTTCTCAGAGCAAAAGAGTTGCGTGATATAGAGCAACCTTCCACTAAAACAAATCGACCCAGGAGCAACCCTGATATCATGTAATATCGGGGACATGACATTTAATAGAGCACTCCTGGACTTAGGTGCTTTGATCAATCTGATCCCAACAACCATGTATCACCAATTCGGATACAGAGAATTGATGGCCACACCTGTGACCATCCAATTGGCTGATTAATCAGTGAAGACCTCGAAGGGGGTTGTCGAGGACGTAATTGTTCGGGTCAAGGACTTCTACTTCCCAGTTAACTTCTCGGTGCTCGACAAGGAAGTCCCCGAAAAGCTACAAAACATACCCATCATCCTCGGCAGACCTTTCTTAGCTATGGCTAAGGCGAACATCTATTATGACACGGGATGCATGGAAATTGCCTTCACAGATAGGAAGATGTAGTTGGATATCTTCAGGGTGACTAGGTCTTTCAATTATGATTGCATTGAAGAGCATGATCTCGTGGAACCTCTGGTTGAGGAATGCCTTATCCTTAGTTCTGTATCAAACCATCAGACCCAACCCTATGAAGACTATTCTAGCCTATCTCGACCTATGCATGTTGACCTCTGTAGAGTTGATTACCATGAGCAACCACCGTTTGAGGAGATTGATGCTGATCAACTCCCACCTTTCCCCTACCCATCGAGTGTTGTTCCACCCACACCTAAGCTGAAGCCACTACACAAAAATCTAAAGTACATCTTTCCTAGACCTGACTAGACCTTCCCAGTGATTATCAATGCCCATCTAATCAAGGATCAAGAACTTAGGTTGACTGTGACCCAATCTGAACATCGGGCAACCATTGGATGGACCATCTTGGATTTGTAAGGAATTAGCCCAACCTATTGCACCCACAAGATCTATCTGGAAGATGAGCCTCGACCTTCCCGTCTTATGCAGAGACGATTAAACCCAAATATTTGGAAGGTCGTTAAAAGGGAAATCATTTGGTGGCTTGATGCTGACATCATCTACCCAATGTCCAATAGGCCATAGGTGAGCCCCACTCAAGTGGTCCCTAAGAAAGTCGGGCTCACCATTGTCACCAATGAGCATGGCGAATCCATCCCTACCCTGATCGTGAAAATATGCGATTTGTTAATAAGGCAGTTTAGTGTCGTTGCAACGCGTAAATCGGCTTTCGCTTTTAAATTTGTATTCCTAGATAGTAGGGTATCTAGGGTCGTCCAAGGAGGCAATATGTTTGCAAAATTAATTCTCTTGCTTACAAAATAGATCTCAACTTTCTTTTTGGTCTTTTTCAATATATCATTTTTATGTTTTTGAAATTAATGCAACATGCGAAATTGTTGGCGAGAAAGTGACTTACACTTAACTCAATACACTACTTCTAAAGTGGCAAGTAGAGCCTCTCCCTAAGCTCACTCTAGGCAAGTGGAGGCCTAGAATAATTAGGGAGAGGGAGTGAAGAATGCTAAAAATAAAGCAATTAAAAATGCAACTAAAGAAGGCAAGTTGATTAATGAGAAAGTGTTGTACAAAAACCCTAGTAGAGGAAAGCTTCTACAACTGGAATTATAAGTACAAAGTAAAGAAACATTAATCCTTTAAAAATTGATGAAGAGGGGAGGCTCCTTGCTCCAAACATAGTAGCTCCTGGGCTTGAAAAGAAGTGCTCCAACTCGTTGTCTCTAAAACCTCCACCAAATTGATGTCCTCCAAAGCATGACATAAGGGGGCATGCCCTAAGCTTTTCTCCAAGGGTGGACATCCACCATAGGTCCTTCTCCTTTCCTTGGCCATCCTCTTCGAGATGGAAAGGTCCACCTCCTTGGCATTGCCAAAGTTGAAGAGAGTGGGGAGAAGAGGGCACCAAAGGGGCTGGTGATGTGCCCCCTTAATCTTCTTCTCTACTCCTTCTCCTTGGCCGTAGGTATAGGTGAATGTTGGTGGAATACTACACTAATGGAGGATGGGAATTATGTGGTGGAAGGGTAACATATTTATCGGATGGGAAGGGGGGTGGTTATGGTGTTTTTCTGGAGGGAAATGAAGGGGTGCTTGGATATTTTTGGACGGAAAAATGGGAGGGAAATGAAGAGGTGCCATGGTTTTCCCTCCAAAAATACCTTCTAGAAGGCAATTTTGGAGGGAAAAAATGGAGGGTGGAGATGGGTTTTGATGGTGGATGTAGGGTGGTGATGGAAGGGATAGTTGGCACGAAAATAAAGTAGCAGTAGGTGGTCTTTTTGCTGGAGTTTAGGTAGTAGGGTAGTAGTTTTTGGTGCCATGGAGGTGGACTAGCTAAGTTATGCAGCTTAGCTAGCTTAGCTAGTAGGGAGTAGAGTTGGAGGGATTTGGAGCTAGGGTTTTTAGGGAGAAGAGCTGAAGGTAGTCATCTTGAGCTGCACTAGAGCTGGTGGCTGCTGAAGAGAGCTACAACGAGTTACCTTAGCAGGCTTGGCTTGCTAGTTCTTTGCTAGCTACTAAGCCAAGCTAAAGCAAGCTGGCTTCTGCCATAATGAGCTGAGGTGAGCTAGGTATGGTGCTCCAGGGGAGAATCAAGCTGGTTGAGGCAGCTAAGGTAGCTGAGCTCAACTGAGTTGAGCTAAGATAAGTCCCTGGGAGCTGGACTTGAGCTTCCTTAGCTGGGATGAGCTCTTCATCAGCAGGCTAGAGTTGAGTGGAGCTAGATGTAGCTGGATCTGAGCTGGGGTGAACTCCAGTCAACTCAGCTGAGCTAGATAGAGCTCCCTGTGGACTAATGGGAGTTGAGATGAGCTAGACTCAGCTAAGTTTAGCTGGATCTAAGCTGACCTTAGCTAGGGTGAGATGAGCTCTCTTGAGCTGCCATTCAGCTGATATTAGCTGAATGGAGCTGGGATGAGCTAACCCTAGTCCACGTGAGCTAGGTTCTAGTTGTGGTGAGCTAGATTAAGCGGAGTTCCAAATAGTCTGAGCTCCTTCTTCACCAATTGCCTTCTTGAGTGCTAGGCTTTTAGGGATTTGTATATCTGTTCATCCCTATCACTCACAAAAACATATTAAAAAAATAATAAAAAATGCAATGCATGCCTAACCTAATTTATGCCTAAATGTAGCCCAAAAACCCATTTGCTGAGTAAAATCCTAAGAGCTAGCTTTGTTTTAATGCATAAGAATGATGATAAACTGGAGTTTATCACACCCCCAAGCTTATCTTTTGCTAGTCTCTTAGCAGAACATCAAGTTTTTTGGCAAATGGAATTTTTGGGAAATCTAATTTTTTTTGTACTTTTGAGGAGAAAAAGATTAAGGGACCTTGGTTGATCTAAACACAGGAGGTAGGGATTTGTTAAAGATAAACATTGGGATTTGTTTTTGATCCAACCATTAGACAAAACGGGATTAATATATCCTCCAGAAAATTCACAAATTAACCCCTTGTTAATTCATATGACTTGAAATTTTAGTTTTTAGGATTTTTCTGGCTCATGAATCTGATTCGAAACTTACAAAAATCCTTTAAAGCCTTGTGTCTGTGCTTGTGAAAAGCCAACATTTATAGGTGTCTGTTAATTTATTTATTTATTCTTTTTTTTTCTCCCCCATGCTTATTTTCAACTTAATCTTATAGCAGATGTGTCGGGATCATCATTCCCGTTACCAATCCTCGAGGGGCCTTTGGCGCCAGTACTTCAGGATATCACAGTCCATGACACCACCCAGGAGCTCACAACCCCAAAACACAATGCGGTGTAAAGGGGTGCTCCAAGCAAACTCAAGCTCTTGGTCCGACACTATAGGTAGAGCATCGTCCAAGACACTTGAGTTGCTAAAATGCTCTTTAATGCTCCGTCTAAAGATATGAAATATAGATATGGAGCACCACCGAGGTGGTAACATGTTGACATTGCATCCTCAAAGGAGGCATTTTCCGCCTCAGCGGTGGGAACTCAAACCAATGATCTGTTTTAGACTTTTACTAAGTCAAAACACGGGAGTTTTTCAAATTTTTAGTTATTTTTAAGTGTTGGCTTGTGTGTGAAAATTGACACAAGAAGTTTCTCAAGCATGCAAGTTTTTGAATCAGAAACTAAGCCAAATACTTTCTATATTACAAAATAGGATCAAGTCACCTGAACTATCATGAGCTCAGGTGGAATTTCTAGAGAAAGATATCTGATCTAGTCTAAAGTAGACCCTAAAATTCTGATGATCAGATTCACATCCTCTTCCCTAGTTTGTTAAAGTTTAAATCCCATTGTACCAAAAGTGAATTTTTCGACCTTAGTCCCGATTTCAAAATTTTTCCTCAAAAAGTTCTCAACATTTTTTTTTTGGGTATGCAAGAAGGAAAATAAAATAACTAAAGAAAAATGCATGTTTTTAGGTTTTGAAAATCCTATATCGATCGTCAAAGTTTAAAAACACCCCCCATGCTTAAGATATGTCATGTCCTCATGCATTAGGAGGGAAAAGGGATCACCTTAGTGAAGAACGATCAGGTTTAGGATGATCAAAACTTGGAAAAAGAAGAAGAAAAAGGAAAGCAAGAAAAAAAATGATGGGTTACCCCACATCCAGTGCTGTCTTTTACGCAATTCAGCTGGGTGTGATGGTATGCATGGAAGACGGCAAATCATGTAAATAGTTAGACACTTGGATGCCTACAAAAAAGGTGTCATCTTCTAG
The DNA here is from genome assembly GCA_037157565.1 of Thalassia testudinum. NCBI lineage: Eukaryota > Viridiplantae > Streptophyta > Magnoliopsida > Alismatales > Hydrocharitaceae > Thalassia > Thalassia testudinum. The sequence continues at coordinate 73,401,235 of JAZHRO010000003.1, read as the reverse complement.
ATCCCTAGAAAATTGATTAGAAGCAATATTGGGATCAAAGTTGGATGGAAAATGATAGGTGTAGCCCGAGTCTGGCCATCGTTTTAAATTAGGTTGGATGCCAAACACAGGCGGGGTTGGTGGCAGATTCGTAAGAAAGGAGTTAGGGAAGGGTTGGTGAGGTTTAGGTGAAGTTAGTGTGAAAAAATTAGGTGCGTGAATAGTGGGTGGGTTAGGGTGATCGTGAGGTGCATCAGGAATGGACTTGGGGTTAAGACAAGTCTCCAGATCATAGATTTCGCTGACCATTGATTCGGAATCAGAATCCTCAAAAAAATTGTGGTCGATAAGGGTATCCATCAACATTATCTCCTCCACCATATTGGAAATTTCCATATCTGAGTCCTCAAAAAAGTTATCATGGAATCTCCTGGAGGATTTGAAAATATCAAAAGTGATATTTTGGCCAAGGCAAGTGATATCCTTTTTGCCTGTGTGGCAGTTGATATTTGCCTTTGCAGTGGCCAGAAAAGGGCATCCAAGGATTACTAGGGAGTCCAGTAATGATTCAGTTACCTCAATGTCAAGAACCAGAAAGTCTACAGGAAAGACACAATTCTAGACCTTGACCAAAACATCGTCGACAATCCCATGAGGTTTGATTGTAGATCGGTCAGCTAATTGCAGGGAAACCTCGACGGGTTTTAATTTACCGATCTAAAATTCTTCAAATAAAATCGTAGGAATAATATTAATTGAGGCACCAAGATCGAGGAGGGAAAGATTAAAAATAATATCATCAATAATTACTGATATTAAAGGCACCCCTAGATCTTTCATCTTGGGAGGCAGCTTGCTTTGTATGACAGAGCTTACTGTCTCCGAAAGATGCACCTGTCCTAGATTTTTGGCCTACCTTTTAGGAGTATAGATCTCCTTCAAAAATTTGGCATAGGCAGGTATATATTTGATGGCATCCAAGAGAGGAATATTGATTTGAACTTGCCCAAATAGATCCATGAGTTCTTCTGTGGTGGGCTCAGATTTCTTTTTTTTGTTGGTGGGGGGGTGGAGAGCTTGTGGGAAAGGGATTGGAATCCTATCTTGAGATTTTTGTATTTCCTTTTCTTCCTAATGGGGTGGTGGGGAGTCAATTTGAATAGGTATTTCACCAGGTTTGTGTGAAGGCCCAGGATCAGTGGTGATTTTCCTACTCCTCAAAGTAACTGCATGTGCAGTTGGACTAATATTTAGAGGAGGTGGGGGGGCCTGCAGTTGCGAAAACCTGGGAGGTTGCTGAGGTAGTGGATTAGTAGGAGGCTGATTCGGGTAGTGTGGAGTTCTGCCTGTATAATGGTTCCCTTGGTGATTAGGGTTGGGTATGGGTTGGGACGGAAGATGTCCTGCAGGTCTTTGCATGGGAGTAACCCCAATCTGATTGTTCAGATTTATGATGGTGCGGGTTACTTCTGTCATTTTTGTTTGCATTTCGTGCATGGTTCGGATCATCTGGGCATTGATGTCTTGTTGAGATGGCTTAGGATGGAAGATTGGATTCGACCCATACCCATTAAAATGATATGGTTGGGTAGTGTGGATTTCTGCTTGGATATTAGTTCCGTTGGTGATTTGGGTTGGGCAATGGTTGGGATGAAAGATGTCTTGCAGGTCTTTGCATGGGAGTAACCCCAATCTGGTTGTTCAGATTTGTGATGGTGGAGGTTACTTCCGTCATTTTTGTTTGCATTTCCTGTAGGGTTTGCATTATCTGGGCATTGATGTCTTGTTGGGATGGCCTAGGATGGAAGGTTGGATTCGACCCATACCCATTAAAATGATCTAGTTGGGAAGGAACCTGATTATTCCAGGAGTAGTTCGGGTAATTTTTCCAATTGGAAGAATTTTTAAAGGGCTCCTGGATGGCAGATATATTTTGAGTGGGGTTAAGATCTACATAGTTGTAATTCCCCAGTGAATCATGGGCAACCTCAGAATATTGGCAATAATCAGCAGGAGTAGTGTTGAGATTGTGCAAATTTTCTCAACGTGGAAAGTTAGGTTCGGTTAGATGTGGACTATGTGAAGCTTGGGTTGATGTGGCTAGTCTTTCCTCAATTTTTTTTTATTAATATGCATCTGGTCAAGTTTTTGAGCGATCATTTGAAGATCATCTTGGGTGACAGGGATAGATTGAGTGCCTACTTCATGAACACCGAACTACGGGTTTTGAGTTATGAAAATGTGTTCATGGAAGCTTGATTAAATGAGTTTTCACTCATTTCTTCAAAAAGGTCATAGGCACTTTTAGCATCTTTATTTAAGAAGTTGCCACCACACAAGGCATCGACAAAATGTCGGATTTGATCTTCTAATCCATGATAGAAGATTTGCATGAGCTGCCATAAATGAATCTCGTGGTGCAGGCAACTTCTTAAGAGATCTTGACATCTTTCCCAAGAATCATGGAAAGTCTCACCATATTTTTGGTGAAAGGTCGTAATAGATCTTCATAAGGAATTGGTACGACCTATGGGAAAGAATTTCTTGAGGAAGGCGCTCTTGAGCTGAGGCCAAGTTGTGATGGGTCGGCCAATGGTTTTGAGCCAATAAGCGGCCATATCTTTAAGAGATAATGGAAAAAGCCGCATCAGCCATAAATCTTCTTGCACATTTCGAGAATGGGTTATTTCTGCAAGAAGAGTAAGCTCTTCAAGGTGGCTGAAGGGGTTTTCCTTAGGAAGGCCATGAAAGTGTTTAATCAGTTTCAAGACTGCAGGCTTGATATCGAAGTCCCCCTCTGGTATGACAACCCTTGGTCGTTCATCATAATAAGATAGATCAGAAAAATCTTTTAGAGGAATAACAGGCTACTGACGGGGTGGTGGGTTTGGCCTTTGATTTGCTAGGTTTTGGATGTTCCTAGTCAATGTTTGTTGATTGGAATTTAATTTATCAATCTACTCAGCCATCAATTTTAAAAGATCAGGGGGTCTTGATGTTGTGCTTGGTGCAATTCAAGATTTGGGAGCTCCAAGTGTGGGAAGTTAAAGGTGGGTGGGTTTTGGGTGGAAAGGTTAGAATTAGGGTTAGTAGTGGGGTTAGAGGTAAGGTTAGAGGTGGAAGTGGAAGGGTTAGTGGACCCATTTTGTTGATTTTCCATTGTTTTAGAAGGAGAAGACAGAAAAAGTGGTCTTTTTGCGTGAGGGGCTAAATCAAATGGTTCTTCCAGGCGCAGATTTTGAGACCATCGCCCATGCATAAAATGGAAGAATGATAGGGGAGGAGAAGAGAAAGAGATCAGAGAAAGTGTGCAAATCAAACAACCAAAGCTAGACCAAACTTATGTGTGACTGCCTAAAAATAAACCTAAGACTTGGTCTGCGTAGGAAATAAGTAATCAATAGTGAATACCCGTTCTGTCAACAAATCTCGCCAAGTTGCTTAAGGGGAGGTTTAGGCCTAAACATTTCCCAGGGAAAACCCTAGGTGCTTGTACAAACCTGCACATGGTTGTTTGACACGGCCCCTCAGCCTGAACACCAGATATAGATGACAGAATTGGTGTTAACTAAAGAAAACTTAAGACCTATATAGCAAGCCTAAGTTGATGAAGCCTTAGGGGTCAAGTTGCTACAGATTTTAGTTAGGTCTAGGATACTATAGTGCACCCGGAATGTGGAGGGCATTTATTGGGTTGTTGCCTTGTTATTTCAAATTTTTTCGTGCGTGTGCAAGAATTGGAGAGTGGCTCCATTGAAAAGCAAGTTGTCACACAATTATTGTATTTCTGTCTTTTAGGAATGGATTTAACTTAGTTTATTTTTAGGGTTTTCTTTTTAAGTTTTCAAACAAGTTTGAGATTCCACAAACAAGAGGAAATCAAGTTGTATGGGTGAAGATATATTTCCTTTTGTTGTTTGTTTCTAAAAATGAAAAGAGAAGCCCTAATCAAATTGGTCCTAAGACAGAAATTTAGCTACCAATGAGTGGCTTTTAGGCTTTCGGTACTAACTAGTGGTCCAAACAATTAAAAAAACACCACTACCTTGAAGAGAATCAAAGAAGGATTCCAGAAAAGATTTTTGTATGATTTTATGAATTTGTTTGGTAATTTTTTTGAATTTTTAATTGTACCGGTGTCAAAGTCTAGAAATGATACCCATGGATATTTTGGACTTTTCAGTGTTACTACCGACCTTAGAAAATTTTGGTGATTTTATATTATGTGTAAAATTTCATAAGGATTCTAGTAAGCTAAATTTCACAAAAATTGGATGAGAATAAAAATTCTAAAAATTCACGGACAATAGCAAAATAGGAAGATTACAGGGTGTGACCCCTCTACAATCCATGAATTTTTAAAAACTAAATACAAATTCAATTGACCTGAAATTTGGAAAAGATGTTCCTAACGTATTTTGGAATCACTAAGTGAAATTCTATGATTTTAGGAGGCTGGTGGTGTTACGAATTGATTTTTCAATTCTGGACAGAAATCAGGATCCGAAAAATAGAATATCAATACTTGAAATGAAGTGGTGTTAAATGGAGCAAACAGGCAATCAACGAGTTTTAAAATGCACCACTCCACTTAATTAAGTTGTTTAGTTTCTTGAAATCCAAGTTTAGTGTATTTTGGTAGCTTTTTAGGCTAAATGTGATAAGAAATGGGGAACCAACCTGAAATCCATGAGAAGAAAAGGAACTTTGAGCTTTAGCTTCTTAATTCCCACTTTCCCGCTGTAGTTCCTGCACACACTAGAGAAAAGAAAGAGAAGGGGATGAGATCTACTTCAAGCAACAGAAAACAAAATTAAGCAAAGCCGTGCCTCCCCGACAATGGTGCCAAAAAGTGATTGCGAAAATATGCGGTTTGTTAATTAGGCAATTTAGTGTCGTTGCAACATGTAAATCTGCTTTCGCTTTTAAATTTGTATTCCTAGATTGTAGGGTATCTAAGGTCATCCAAGGAGGCAATATGTTTGCAAAATTAATTCTCTTACTTACAAAATAGATCTCAACTTTCGTTTTGGTCTTTTTCAATATATCATTTTTATGTTTTTAAAATTAACGCAACAAGCGAAATTGTTGGTGAGAAAGTGACTTACACTTAACTCAGTACACTACTTCTAAAGTGGCAAGTAGAGCCTCTCCCTAGGCTCACTCTAGGCACATGAAGGCCTAGAATAATTAGGGAGAGGGAGTGAAGAGTGCTAAAAATAAAGCAATTAAAAATGCAACTAAAGCAGGCAAGTTGATTAATGAGATAGTGTTGTACAAAAACCATAGTAGAGGAAAGCTTCTATAACTAGAATTATAAGTACAAAGTAAAGAAACACTAATCCTTTAAAAATTGATGAAGAGGGGAGGCTCCTTGCTCCAAGCATAGTAGCTCCTGGGCTTGAAAAGAAGTGCTCCAACTCGTTGTCTCTGAAACCTCCACCAAATTGATGTCCTCCAAAGCAAGCTGTAAGGGGGCATGCCCTAAGCTTTTCTCCAAGGGTGGACGTCCACCATAGGTCCTTCTCCTTTGCCTGGCCATCCTCTTTGAGATGGAAAGGTCCACCTCCTTGGCATCGCCCAAGTTGAAGAGAGTGGGGAGAAGAGGGCACCAAAGGGGCTAGTGATGTGCCCCCTTAATCTTCTTCTCTACTCCTCCTTGGCCGTAGGTATAGGTTGATGTAGGTGGAATAATGCACTAATGGAGGATGGGAATTATGTGGTGGTAGGGTAGGGTATTTATCGAATGGGAAGGGGGGTGGTTATGGTGTTTTTTTGGAGGGAAATTAAGGGGTGCTTGGATATTTTTGGAGGGAAAAATGGGAGGGAAATGAAGAGGTGCCTTGGTTTTCCCTCCACTGATACCTTCTAGAAGGCAATTTTGGAGGGAAAAATGGAGGGTGGAGATGGGTTTTGATGGTGGATGTAGGGTGGTGATGGAAGGGATAGTTGGCACCAAAATAAAGTAGGAGTAGGTGGTCTTTTTGCTTGAGCTTAGGTAGTTGGGTAGTAGTTTTTTGTGCCATGGAGGTGGACTAGCTAAGTTAAGCAGCTTAGCTACCTTAGCTAGTAGGGAGTAGAGTTGGAGGAAGTTGGAGCTAGGGTTTTCAAGGAGAAGAGCTGGAGGTAGTCATCTTGAGCTACAGTAGAGCTGGTCGCAGCTGAAGAGAGCTGCAAGGAGCTACCTTAGCTGGCTTGGCTTGCTAGTTCTTTGCTAGCTACTTAGCGAATCTAGAGCAAGTTGGCTTCTGCCATAATGAGCAGAGGTGAGCTTGGTCTGGTGCTCCGTGGGAGAATCAAGCTGGTTGAGGTAGTTAAGGTAGCTGAGCTCAACTGAGTTGAGCTAAGCTGAGTCCCCGGGAGCTGGACTTGAGCTTCCTGAGGTAGGATGAGTTCATCAGCTGGCTGGAGTTGACTGGAGCTGGATGTAGCTGGATCTGAGCTGGGGTGAACTCCAGTCAACTCAGCTGAGTTAGCTAGAGCTCCCTGTGGACTAGTAGGAGCTGAGATGAGTTACATTCAGCTAAGTTGAGCTGGATCTAAGCTGACCTGAGCTAGGGTGAGCTAAGATGAGCTCTCTTGAGTCGCCATTCAGCTGATATTAGCTGAATGGAGCTGGGATGAGCTAATCCTAGTCCACATGAGCTAGGTTCCAGTTGTGGTGAGCTAGATCAAGCTAAGTTCCAGAGAGTCTGAGCTGCTTGTTCACCAATAGCCTTCTTGAGTGCTAGGGTTTTAGGGATCTGTATATTTGTGCATCCCTAACACTCACAATAACATATTAAAAAGACAATAAAAAAAGCAATGCATGCCTAACCTAATTTATGCCTAAATGCAGCCCAAAAACCCATTTGAGGAGTAAAATCCTAAGAGCTAGGTTTGTTTTAATGCATAAGAATGATGATAAACTGGCGTTTATCATACCCTCACCACTACTGCATGACAGGTGTGCGTTGATTATAGGAAGCTAAATGAGGCGACCAAGAAAGATGATTTTCCACAGCCATTCATTGACCAGATTCTTGAACTATTGGTAGGGTAGAAATATTTTTCACCCTGGATGGATACTCAGGATACAGCCAAGTCATGATTGCTCCCAAAGATCAAGAGAAGACCACATTAACTTGCCCATATGGCACATTCGTGTTCCGTCATATGCCATTCGGGTTATGCAATTTAGCCGCTACCTTTTAGCATTGCATGCTAGCCATCTTTTCAGAGATGGTGGGTGAATACCTGGAGGTCTTTATGGATGATTTCTCAATGTTTGAGAACTCATTCGACCATTGTCTGAGCAACTTGGAGAAAATCTTGAAGCGATGTATCGAGGTTAACTTGGTTTTGAGCTGGGAAAAAAGCCACCGCATGGTTCAAGAAGGGATTATCCTCAGGCACATCGTATTGCATATGGGCATTGAGGTGGATCGAGCTAAGGTTGATTTGATTTCCAAACTTCTGCCACCTAGCTCAATTTGGCAAATCTGATCTTTCCAAGGACACATTGGTTTCTATCTAAGGTTCATTAAAGACTTCTCCAAACTCTCTAAACCCTTGACTGACCTTCTAGCCAGCGACGCCCTATTTCACATGACACCTGATTACATCTAGGCTTACACCACCATCAGGGAATCAATCTCCACCGCACCTATGTTACAACCCCAGACTGGTCCTAGGGTTTTGAAATTTTGTGTTTGCATCAGACTTTACCATCGATGTAGTCTTGGGATAGAGATAAGAAAAGAAACCTATGGTAATCTACTATGCAAGCAAGATGTTGGATGAGGCCCAACGGAACTATACAGTCACAGAGAAAGAGCTGCTCTCCATAGTTTTTAGACTTGAAAAGTTCTGATCTTACCACCTAGGATCCCACGTGACCATTTATACGGACCACTCAGGCACCTAACATTTATTGGTCAAAAAGGATGCTAAACCTAGGCTCATCAGATGAATCCAGCTCTTGCGGAAATTCGACATGGAAATTTGTGACAAAGCCGAGACCAAGAATGTCATGGCCGATCACTTGTCCAAATTCCACCCAGACCACATTGAGCACTGCTTGCACTTGACTGATACCTTTCATGATGAACAACTTCTGGCTGTGCACGAAAGGAAACTACCCTGGTATGCCAACTTCATCAACTACCTTTTAGTAGGACAAACTCCGCACAGCTAGTCCAGTCAGTAACGAGATAAGTTCTTGGCTGAAGCCAAGCATTATTTCTTGGATGATCCCATGCTGTTTCACCTCCATGCCGACCATATTATCAGGAGGTGTATTCTGGAGGAAGAAGTTCAAAGTGTGCTATCCTTTTGTCTTGACCAAGCATGTGGTGGCCACTTTTCAGGGAAGAAGATGGCAACAAAGGTTTTGCAGTTCGAATTTTACTAGCCTTCCATATTCAAGGATGCACACAACCTTGTGAAGATTTGCTGTCGTTGCCAGACTTTAGGGACCATGACCTGAAAAGACATGATGCCTTTCCAGCCCATTTTGATTGTCAAGATCTTCGACATTTGGGGCATCGATTTCATGGGCCCATTCCCACCATCCAACGGCTTTGAGTACATCTTAGTCTAAGTAGACTATTTCTCAAAATGGATTGAAGCCATTGCCACTCGCAGATGTGACTATAAGGCTGTCATGGATTTTGTTAAGCAAAACATCTTTTCTCGGTTTGGAATACTGAAGGTCATGATCAGAGAGGGTGGAAGTCACTTTATCCACGCCCAATTCCGTTCCCTACTCAGAAAGTACAGGGTTACTGACCACATTGCCACCCCATGTCATCTGCAAACCAATGGGTAGATTAGGGTCTCCAATAGGCAAGTTAAGAATATTCTACAAAAGACTATGGGACCTGATAGGAAGGATTGGTCCACATGACTGGATGATTCCCTGTGGGCATACAAGACCACTTTTAAGACCTTGATAGGTGACGTGCTCTTGTGCGTGTGTGTTAAGAGGTGTCGTTATAGTTGCACTTGATATGTCAGTTTTAAAAGAAGTAAACGGAAGTGAGTCCGAGTGTCGGTCTCAGGGAGCCGTGGAAATCGGATTTTGTTTACCACTTGTTGTCATGAAAAAGGCGGAGTTTTGCTTGCGAAAGAGATGATTTTGAAAAGCGAGAGCGAGAGATAGAGATAGAGAGTTTAGGGTTAGAAAGCTCTTGGTTTTGATCATGCACTTTGAACAGAAATTAAAATGGCGATTGAACGAAAAATAATTTCTTTAAACATGCATTCATAGTTCATAGATTACAACATTAAATACATGCTTTAACAAAAGTAAATGAAAGCTTAAAGGAGGGAGAGAGAGATGGAGAGAGAGTGGAGAGCGATGAGGCAGCCACAGCGGTGGATGAGGCTCCGTCGACGGCTCGTCGTCTCCGGCGATTACAAGAGTGCCTAAAGCTAGCTAAGAGAGGAGTGGAGTAGTTGCAAGTTGGAGAGTATGCTTTGAGTGGTAGTAGAAGGGGGTTTAAATAGAGTTAAGGGCTTCCTAAAAGAAGAATGGGCTTTAGCAACATTCGGAGCGTCGCTAAAACCACTTCCACAAATGTCGGTGAAGCCCTTCTACCGTCGGTCAGCTGCCCGCCCCAGTCTTCCTCTTCGCGCGATCTGTGGCCGATGAACAAGTGTCGTCCGATCGAAGATCAGACGGCTGAGAGCCTTCTTCGCCTGCGTTGAGATCGCGCCTTGGGTGCGCGTGCGCGTGCGCGTTTCCTCCCAGCGTGCGCACGCGCGTGGGTGCCCATGGGTTGTCGTCGCGCCGCGTGGCGAGATCATCGCTGCCCACTACTGATCGGGCGGCCCATTTTTTTCGCGCCCCCCGCTCGCCTTCGAAATCCGCTCCGCGCAGCTCGAATACGCGTCACGGCGATGCGGCCGTGCGTGCTAGCCGGTGCGCCACGCCAGCCCTTTGTCGCGGCGACCACAGGCGAGCACGCAGATCTCGGCCATTCGATCGAAGATCAACAGCTGAGATTTGTCCTTGGCCGGTTGAGGGTGTGCGTGCAGTGGGGGCGGGCCGACATGGCACTCTCTGGGCCGTTGATCTTCAGATCAACGGTCAGAATTTCTTGGGCCCATTGTGGGAGCACCGGATGTCGGATTTGGCCGATCTTGTGTCTGTTGGACTCCGTTCGTTGTTCTGAATCCATCCGTGTGGTCCGATTGGTCATCTGAGGCCTGCTTTGACAACTACTTTACACAAATGGCCATTAATACAGTTTATAAGCAATCTTGGTACTTGATGCATGTAATGCTCCTATTCTACTTATGATGTGCTTTTTATTCTAAAGATGGGCCATATTCAACCTAATTATTACCCCCTTGTGTGGTGTTATCATACCCCCATGCTTACTCCTTGCTAGTCCCTAGCAAGGTTTATTCTAGCCTTTATTTCCTTGGAGAATTCAAGAAGTAATTGCTTAGGCACTTCGTTACTTGTCAATAAGAGGAAGTATACGAAGATCTTAACCTACAAAGACTAAGCAGCACCCGAGTGTCTACCAAAATACTAATCGCCCGAATCCTTGCTTTAATGTATATATAACTATACATATGTATACGTATGTATATTTTCTTAGAATTTTTTCAGAATTCAGTGTGGGTTGGTAACTTTTTACAGCTACCCAACCCACCCAAAACTCAGTCAAAACCCTAAGTGCTAAGCATCATGGTGTGAATATTATGATAGACTCACTTAACGGTAATTGAGATAGACTTCGAGTTTCTACACCTCTAGGTGACCGGAAAAGAAAATAAATTTTTGCCTGAAGGTGTATTTGTTCGATTAGTAGCTTTCTCCCTACGTTCGTTTTACTTGGGGTTAACATAAGGATTTTCCAGTGTATATCTCCCTGGCTTGTACTACTTCCCCGCTTCTTCCTTAGGTGTTTTGGTCTTTTTTTTGTGCAATTATTAAGCTGGGCTCTGGACAACCGACAATGGGCTGTTACCCACGATCACTTGCCAGCCATACTTGTGTTGTGAAGTGTGGTTTATTTTCTTCTTCTTTTTTTTTCTTTTTTTTTTTCTTTTTTTTTCGTAGGTGGCTTCCGTGATCTCAAATGTAACTAGAGGCAGCGAAAAAGAAATCGCCTGTGGCTGGGTTCTGGACAACCTGCCAATGGGCTGTTACCCACGACAACTTGCCAGCCATACCACCCTAAAGAGTTCATTAACTACCCAATTTCTGTCAAAATCTCCGAGAAGTGAGTCTATGCAAAAATGTGTGCAGTTCCTTAGACTCAAAGTTTTCCTGAGTTAGAGGGTGAGTTGATAAGTCGTATACTTATTACCTTATTTAGTAGGTGGATTAGAATAGCTTAAAGTTGCATGGATTCGCTGCTAAATCCATATTTTAATGGACACCAGGGCTGATTAAGCCTGAAGGCCTGAAAAGTCTAAGTGGTTAAGTTCTTTTTTTATTATTTCCCACTATTGACAAGTTTCTAATGCCTAAGTTTTCTACCTAAATTCAATTTTTTTTTTCTTAATTATTTATTCAGACTGATTAATTGAACTCAGGATTATGCAATTTATCACCCCCCCATGCTTAAGTTGGACAATGTCCACACTGGTAGATTCATGGATGCAGAAGGGTTGAAAAAGATAGTACCTGAGTGACGTAAACTACCAGATCAGTCTGAATCCGCTGGGTTGCCTCCCAAGAAGCGTTGAGTTTAATGCCTCCAGCTGGGCGATGCTTGGTGTCAACCCTCAACGAGGGTGACACTTTCCTTCGGGGGTACCTGGGCCGGGAAATGCTTCAATCTTTGACCATTAACTGTAAAAGTGTGCCCAGTGCTAAGATCAGGTATTTCAACCGCCCCATTAGAATAGGGCTTGACCACCCGAAATGGTCCTGTCCATTTGGACCTGAGTTTCCCTGGGAAAAGTTTCAGGTGTGCATCAAACAGCCAGACTTGTTGGTTCGGCTCAAAGGTTTTTCTATGAATGAGTCTGTCGTGGACGGCTTTCATTTTCTCCTTATATAGCCAACTATTGCCAAAGGTGTCCTGACAAATTTCTTCAATCTCAGATAATTGAAGCGTCCTTTGCGCACCGGCTAACTGGGATCCATGTTACATTGCTTGATAGCCCAGTAAGCCCGGTGTTCCAATTCGACAGGGAGATGGCAAGCTTTGCCGAAGACCAAGAGATAAGGTGACATGCCTATCGGGGTCTTAAAAGCTGTCCTGTATGCCCACAGGGCATCATCAAGTCGTGTGGACTAGTCTTTCCTGTCAGGTCTCACAGTCTTCTGTAAAATGTTCTTGATTTGTCTGTTTGAGACCTCAGTCTGCCCATTTGTTTGTGGTTGATATGGGGTGGCAATGCGGTGGTTTACCCCGTATTTTCTAAGTAGGGCACAGAATTGGGAATGGATAAAATGGCTTCCCCCATCACTGATCATGGCCTTCGGTATTCCAAATCGGGAAAAGATGTTCTTCTTCACAAAGTCCATGACCGTCTTGTGATCGCATCGTCAAGTGGCGACGGCTTCAATCCATTTGGAAACATAGTCTACCGAGACCAGGATGTACTCGAAGCCGTTGGATGGTGGAAAGGGGCCCATAAAATCGATACCCCAAACGTCGAAGATTTCGACAATCAAAATGGGCTGAAGGGGCATCATATCTTTCTTGGTCATGGTCCCCAGTGTTTGGCATCGTGAGCAAGTCTTGGCAAAGATGTGTGCATCCTAAAATAGGGACGGCTAATAAAATCCAGACTGTAAAACTTTTACAACTGTTTTCATGCCAGAGAAATGGCCGCCACATGCTTGGTCATGACAAAAGGAAAGCACACTCTGAACTTCATCTTCGGGGATGCACCTCCTGATGATCTGATCAGCACAGAGGCAAAACAACATGGGCTCATCCCAGAAATAGTGCTTGGCCTCAGCCAAGAACCTGTCCCATTGCTGTCTGGACCAGCTGTGCGGGGTTTGTCCTATAACAAGGTAGTTGACATAGTCAGCAAACCATGGCATTTTCTTGTCTTGCACGGCTAGGATGTGTTCATCAGGGAAGGTATCAGATAGAGGTAGGGAGGGTCCAATGTGGTCGGGATGAAATCTTGACAGGTGGTCAGCCACCACATTTTTCGATCCGGCCTTGTCTTGGATTTCCAGGTCAAATCCCTCCAAAAGCAAGATCCATTTGATGAGCCTGGGTTTTGCATCCTTTTTGGCCAACAGGTGCTGGATGGCTGAATCGTCGGTGTAGATAGTCACGTGGGATCCCAGCAAGTATGATCGGAATTTTTCCAGTCCAAAGACTACAGCGAGCAACTCTTTTTCTATGACCGTATAATTACGTTGGGCCTCGTCCAACATTTTGCTCGCGTAGTAGATCACCACGGGCTTCTTGTCTTGCCTTTGTCCTAGGACAGCGCCTATGGCAAAATCTGATGCGTCACACATAATCTCAAAAATCCTGGGACCAGTCTGGGGGTTGAAGTATAGGTGCCGTGGAGACTAAGTCCTGGAGGCTGTGATAAGCCTCGATGCAATCAGGAGACATGTGGAAAGTGGCATCGTTGGCTAGAAGGTCGGTCAAGGGCTTGGAAAGTTTGGAAAAGTCTTTGATGAACCTTCGGTAGAAGCTAATATGTCCTAGGAAAGAGCGAATCTGCCGGACCAAACTAGGTGGAGGAAGTTTGGAAATTAAATCAACCTTAGCTCGATCTACCTCGATGCCCCTATGCGAAACGATGTGTCCGAGGACAATTCCTTCTTGAACCATAAAATGACTCTTTTCCCAACTTAACACCAACTTAACCTCGATACATCGTTTCAGGATTTTCACCAAGTTGCTCAAGCAATGGTCGAATGAATTCTCGAATACAGAGAAATCATCCATAAAGACCTCCAAGTATTCACCCACCATTTCAGAAGAAATGGCTAGCATGCAACGCTGGAAGGTCGCAGGCGCATTGCATAACCCGAACGGCATTTGACGGAATGCAAACGTGCCATACGAGCAAGTGAATGTGGTCTTTTCCTGATCTTCCGGAGCAATTGCGACTTGGTTATATCCTGAATATCCATCCATGAAGCAAAAATACTTCTGCCCTGCCAATCTTTCATGGATTTGGTCAATGAATGGCAAGGGGAAGTGGTCCTTCTTAGTGGCTTCATTAAGCTTCCTGTAATCAATACACACCCACTATGCGATGGTGGTGCGGGTGGGGATGGATTCGCCATGATCATTAGTGACAACGGTGAGCCCATCATTCTTTGGAACCACTTGAGTGGGGCTCACCCAGGGGCTATCAGAGATAGGGTAGATGATGTCGGTGTCAAGCCACTTGATAATTTCTTTTTTAATGACCTCCCACATGTTACGGTTTAACTGTCTCTGCATCTGGCTGGAAGGTCAGGCCCCATCTTCCAGGTAAATCTTGTGGGTGCAATAGGTGGGGCTAATTCCTCTTAGATCCGAGATGGTACAACCAATGGCGACCCGTTGTTCTGAAAGAGTTGCAGTCAACCTTAGTTCCTGATCCTTGGTTAGATGGGAATTAATAATCACTAGGAAGGTCGGGTCAGGTCCCAAGAAGACGTACTTGAGATTCTCGGGCAATGGTTTAAGTTCAGGTGCGGGTGGGACCACAGTCGATGGGAATGGAAATGGTGGGAGTTGATCAATATCGATCTCTTCAAATGGTGTCATATGATGGTTCTCATCTTTACAGAGGTCCATGGGTAAGCCTGGTGACGAGTCGGAACCGTCACTATGGGTTTGGTGGTCTGAGACAGAACTGAGGGTAAGGCATTCCTTGATTAAAGTTTCCATGGGATCATGTTCCTTGATGTAATCACAATCGAAAGACTTTGTCGCCTGGAAGATATCCAATTGCATTTTCCTGTCCCCAAAGGAAATTTCCATACATCCCGTGTCACAATCAATGTTTGCTTTAGCCGTAGCTAACAAAGGTCTGCCTAAAATTATGGGTGCATTCTGTAATTTTTCAGGGACTTCCATGTTGAGCACCAAAAAGTCGATAGGGAAATAGAAGTCCTTGACCTGTACAATTACGTCCTCAACAACCCCCTTCGGGGTTTTCACTGATCTATCTGCCAGCTGGATGGTGACAGGGGTTGGTGGCAGCTCCCCAAAACCAAATTGCTGGTACAGGGTTGTTGGAATTAGGTTGATAGAAGCACCTAGGTCCAGGAGCGCTCTATCAAATGTCATGTCCCTGATATTGCAGGAAATCAGGGGCGCTCCTGGGTCAGTTCGTTTGAGTGGAAGGTTGCTTGATATCACGGAACTCGCTTGCTTAGAGAGTACAACCTTCCTAGGTGCTTGAGGTCTCGACCTACGCTTGGGTGTACAGGCATCCTTTAAGAACTCGACGTAAGCGGGGATGTGTTTGATGGCTTATAGGAGTGGAATATTAATCTATACTTGCTTAAAAATCTCCAACAGCTCCTCAGTTTCCACAGCATTCTTCTTTTTCTTAATTGTTTCCAAGGCCTCAAGGTAGGGTGTCTGAATGTGGGTCGGTTCCATGTCTGGGTCCTTGGTTGGTGCCTCTTCTGAGTCGGGTATTTCAACAGGTAAAGTCTCGGGGAGAGTCGGCCATTTGGGATCCTGGGTTTTGGTGCCAGTTCCCAAGGTCACAGCATTTGCAGAGGCATTGGGGCCATGGGGTGATCCTTGAGAAGACGAGGATGAAGAAGCGCCAAACCCAGGAGGTGTTTGTGGGGCTGGCTGGACCATGTGAGCCTGCTCGGGGTTGCCTTGGAACCCTTGCGAATTGGGGCCTCTGTTAATTATGTTTCGCGAGTTCGATTGTGGTTGGGAAGGTAGAGATCCTTGCTGTTTACAGTCCAAGAGTTGGCTTAACTGTTCCTTTACCAAGGCCATTTCTTCCTGATGTTTCTGGTTCATCTCAGCCATCATCGTTATTAGGGTGTCCATTTGGTTTTGTGGGGGAGGGGCTGCCTTATTCTGGTTATATTGGGGTCGAACTGGTGGTCCGTGCTGATAGGGGGCAAGTGTGCCTGCTGGTTTGGCCAGGGCTGGTTTTGGAATTGCGGTGGTTTCTGGTTTGTCCGACCAAAGTTGGGGTGATTATGCCAGCTGGTGTTGTAAGTGTTGGAGAAAGGGTCAGGTTTAGCATAACCTTGGATAGCTTGCACATCTTCTAAGATAGCTGATGTTGATGAAGAGGGAAGGGAGTAATCAAGGGTCGAGGGAGCAAAGGTCCCTCCGTGGAACGTGGTCAGGGGTTGTTCCAGGTTCAGTTCGGTGAAGGGCTGGGCCAGGTCAACATTATGTGCTCCCTTTGCTTGGGAGAAAGTCTGCAAGGGGTTCCTGGTCTGATTCAGCAGCTCATCAATCTTTTTGTCTACCAATTCCACTCGATCCAACTTTTTGGCAATGATGTCCATGTCAACCATTCCAGAATTTGCTTGCACCTCATAAATCTCTCCACGGGGTTGACTGGACCTGTTAAACTGGTTCATGGAGGCATTGTTGAGTGAATTCTTGCTCATAGACTCAAAGAGCTCAAACGCGCTCTCCTCATCTTTGTTTAGGAAGTCTCCCCCGCATGAGGCATCAACGAAGTTCCGTAGGTTGCTGTCCAGACCGTGGTAAAAGATCTCGGCCAATTGCCACCTTGGGACTTCGTGGTGTGGGCATTTCGTCAAAAGTTCATTAAATCCTTCCCAAGCCTCATGAAATTGTTCCCCACCTTGGAGTGTGAAGGTAGTGATAGCTCTTCTGAGGGCATTGGTCTTTCCTATGGGGAAGAATTTCTTTAAAAATGCATGCCTCAGTTCTTCCTAGGTGGTGATGGGCCTACCTAGGGTTCTAAGCCAATGAGAAGCCTTGTCTCTTAATGAGAAAGGGAACATCTTGATTAGAACAATGTCAAGGCTAATGTTCCTAGGTTTCACCGTTCGTGCTATGCGGTCGAGATCCTCTAGGAGTTGAAAGGGGTCCTCATTTGAGCTTCCATGAAAGTGGCTCTGGATCAAACTTAAGACGTTTGGTTTCAACTCAAAATCATCTCCCCGCTCGGGGATCCTAAGGTGTGGCTCGACTCTAATAGCAGAGGCATTATAGAAATCACGGAGAGGTCTTGGCTGGTCCTGAAATGGCGATAAATCAAGTGGTGGTTGTCCTGGTATGTCGTGGAAAGGTGGTGGTTGTTCTTGCAGGTTCTATAACCGTTGTATGGCTTCCATGATGGTGTGGATTTGTTGTTGCTGAAGCCAATGGTTAGCATTGATTTGAGCTTGGATGATGGCCATAGCGTCTGGTGGAGGTTAATCTTCAGCCCCATCTACCCTAGGTTCAGCCATGTTTTCAACAGAATTACGTCGCCTAGATTCCTACCCGAAAACACACAATTCGGGATGCAGTGAGCACCTCCCGTGCATACACTAGAGAAGAAAAGGAGGGGATGCCGAGGGCGACAGATGAGAGAAATGTGTTTCCAATCAAGCACGCAAGCCTAATCCTTGTGGTGTATTCCTTAGGAGACCTAGAAATCTCACAAAGGGTGATTAAGTCCGTAAGCACTGGACTCCCCTTCCCAAGGCTAATTTGGCCAGGTTGATTATGAGGGGATTGCAGGGAAGGTTCTTCCTTTGGCTTGCGCCTCCGGTTCCATAGACCCCACAACCGCAGTCGTTTGACACTGCCCTGCAGCCTAGTCACCAGATTCTACCAAGGGAATGAAAGCCAAGTGCCTAGCAAACAAAACCTCACCTTTAGACACTTAACTTAGTCCTGCCTAGGGCACGTCTACTCAGTTTTAGAGGGTTAGGATAGTGCTTGTGCTTAGGGTGATGTGATGAGGCGTTGATTGGGGTGGTGCCTCTTAATTTTCCACTTTCAAAGTGTGTGCTTCTAGCAAAACATGGTTTTGAAGCAAGGATTTGTTAAGATGTGGTGTCTTTTAGTGTTTTATCCTTACTTTAGTACTTTTTAGGGTCGACGTGTCTTAATGTTTTCAAACAAGTTTCAGTGGGCATGTCAAGTTCTGCACATAACTTGGTGAAAATAGATTTCCTTTTCTTTTGTAGAGGCTCTAAAACCCTAGTGTACTCATCCTGATGATCATGCAGCATCTATTAGATGAGTCAGTTTTAGGGTTGAGTGGTGCGGCCCAGGTCAATTCACGATGGCTTCACAAACACCACTGAAGAAAAAGAAAAGAACACTCCAAAAATTTGTTTAGAATGTTAGAGTGTACATTTTTTTGTGGGGTGATCTGTTATGGATGTGGGTCAAGCAATCATACCCCACGTCAATTTTTTTCAGTTTTTACAATTTTTTTTGCTTTTTCACGCAAGCAAACAATGAGAGACGGGTTACTCACTATCAGTCCTCGAGGTGCCTACTCCCTTGCTACCGTTGGATGCGTCGCTTCACCGTCCATGCGTCGAATTCCTGCAACCATCAAGTAAAAAGGAAAATAGGGCATTAGACGATGGAGAATGAATGTGGAATGGAGGTGAGAAAACAAATCCGTTGCCTCCCCGGCAATGGCGCCAAAAACTGACGTCCTCTTGTGCGTGTGTGTTAAGAGGTGTCATTATAGTTGCACTTGATACGTCGGTTTTACAAGAAGTAAACGGAAGTGAGTCCGAGTGTCGGTCTCAGGGAGGTGTGGAAATCGGATTTTGTTCACCACTTGTTGTCATGAAAAAGGCAGAGTTTTGCTTGCGAAAGAGACGATTTTGAAAAGCGAGAGCGAGAGATAGAGAGAGAGTTTAGGGTTAGAAAGCTCTTGGTTTTGATCATGCACTTTGAACAGAAATTAAAATGGCGATTGAACGGAAAATAATTTCATTAAACAGGCATTCATAGTTCATAGCTTACGACATCAAATACATGCTTTAACAAAAGTAAATGAAAGCTTAAAAGAGAGAGAGAGAGATGGAGAGAGAGTGGAGAGCGACGAGGCAGCCACGGCGGTGGTGGAGGCTCCGTCTGCGGCTCGTCATCTCCAGCGATTACAAGAGTGCCTAAAGCTGGCTAAGAGAGGGGTGCAGTAGTTGCAAGTGGGAGAGTATGCTTTGAATGGTGGTAGAAGGGGGTTTAAATAGAGTTAAGGGCTTCCTAAAAGAAGAATGGGCTTTAGCGACATCCGGAGCATAGCTAAAACAGCTTCCACAAACGTCGGTGAAGCCCTCCTGCCGCTGGTCAATTGCTTGCCCCGGTCTTCCTCTTCGCGCAATCCGTAGCCGCTAAACAAGAGCCGTCTGATCAAAAATCGAACGGCTGAGAGCCTTCTTCGCCCGCGCTGAGATCGCACCTTGGGCACACGTGCGCGCACGCGTGGGCGCTCGTGGGCTGTCATCACGCCGCGTGGCGAGATCATGGCCGCCCGCTACTGATCGGGCTGCCCAATTTTTCCGTGCCCCCCACTCGCCTTCAAAATCCGCTCTACGTGGCTCGAACCCGCATCGCAGCGATGCAGGCGTGTGCGCTAACTGTTGTGCCATGCCCGCGCTTTGTCGCAGCGACCGTGGGTGAGCGCGTGTATGTCGGCCGTTCGATCAAATATCAACGGCCTAGATTTGTCCTTGGCCAGCTGAGGGTGTGCGTACGGTGGGGGCGGGCTGACGTGGCGCTCTCTGTGCCGTTGATCTTCAGATCAACGGTCATAATTTCTTGGGCCCACTGTGGGAGCTTCGGATGTCGGATTTGGGCGATCTTGAGTCCGTTGGACTCCGTTCGTCGTTCTGAATCCATCCGTGTGGTCCGATTGCTCATCTGAGGCCTTCTTTGACAAATACTTTACACAAATGGCCATTAATACAGCTTATAAGAAATCTTGGTACTTGATGCATGTAATGCTCTTATTCTACGTATGTTGTGCTTTTTATTCTAAAGATGGGCCATGTTCATCGTAATTATTACCCCCTTTTGTGGTGTTATCAATAGGCATGTCGCTGTATCTCCTGGTCTTTGGGAAATATTTCCACCTTCCGGTGGAATTGGATCACTGGACTTACTGGGCTGTTAAGCAGTGTAACATGGACTCTCAGTTAGTCGATGCATAGAGGACGCTCCAACTCTCCGAGCTCAAGGAAATTCATCATGACACATTTGAGAACAGTCAACTTTACAAAGAAGAGATGAAAGCCATCCATGACCAACTCATCCATAGAAAGACCTTTGAGCCTAACCAGCAAGTCTGGCTTTTTGGTGCCTAACTTAAACTTTTTCCCAAGAAGCTCAGATCCAAGTGGATAGGACCATATCAGGTGGTCAAACCTTTTTCCAATGGTGTAGTTGAAATTGCAGGTCTAAACACTAGGCACACCTTCAAGGTAAATGGTCAGAGATTAAAGCATTTCCTTGCCCAGCTTCCCCTAAAGGAGGTTGTCACCCTCATCGAGCGTTGACACGAAGCATCGCCCAGCTGAAGGCATTAAACTCAGCACTTCCTAGTGATTGCACAGCAATCGTAGGTCTTAATTGGCCAAGATTAAGCTAGGACTTAGCATAAGCTAGGGTTATTCATGCATGCATACGCATTATCTGCATCTTTACTGCTTTCCTTTAGCCATGCATGAAATAATGTTATAATGTGCTGATTAAGTGCATTATGTCGATTACAGGGAATAAGCTGATCAGGAGCTGGATCTGAAGCTGGATCAGCAGGAATAATGGGAGTTGTTGCAGAGCTGGAGCAGAAGGCCTAGTTTACATGTACGAATAATAATGTAAGGGGGTTAAAGATTTTCTATTCTATTAAGTAGGAATAAAGCTGTAAAATGTGAAGAGCTTAGGTCCATCCTAGCCCTTGGATAGGCTAGAGACTTTCACAAGCCTTAGCCACCCTTAGATTAGGTCACAACACCCTAGGAAGCCCTAAAACCCTAGTTCCAACCCTTCTCTAGACATCCAGATAAGTTTTAAGACGTCCATGACCCTTAGCCAACTCCCGCACACCTCAAACCCACTTTTGCAGTGTTATTGGACGTCCAGACACTTTGTCAGACGTCCAATTTCTGCAGAATATCCAAAACAGAACCTAAAACCCTTCCTGACTCTGATTGGACGTCTAGACAGCAAGTCTGGACTTCTGATTTTTGAGTATAAGATGTCTGATTCTATAATTAGACGTCTGATACTGCTCTCCAATTCCTGTTTTGAGATTTAAGCCATGATCTTGGATCTCTAGGTCCCTAAAGCCAATTCCAACCCCATAGGAGCCTAAATTAAGGTACCCTAACCCTTGTACATCACCTTTAGACCTCCCTAAGGACCTAATTAGGTCCTCACTAAACCTAATTGACTTGAATCTTAGTCAATTCCATCAGCCAATTCAATTGGAATCATTGAGTCCAATTGAGCCCTGATCTCAGCACACACTGTCCAATTGGACTGAGTGAGAGTCCAATTGACCTAGACCTTAATTAATTGAGTTTTTTTACTCTCAATTAAGTTTCCACACACCAAATTAAACTTTTATTAAGTTTAATTGCACTTTACCTTAGCGAATTAGGCTTTATAACCCTAATTTGAGACTTACCTTGACCTAAACCCACTAGAACCCAACCTAATCAACCTAGCCACCGAAGTTTTGACCCACACACACCATACACACGAAAATATCTAGCCTAGAGTTCTCTAGAACTCTCTACCATGTGTGGTTGCCTTGGTTGCCAAAAATAGCAACCAAGAGCCATTCAATTTTTAGATCCACATTTGGTGGATCTAAAAACCACCATCCACCCTCTCTCTCTCACTCTCCCACGAGCTCCCACCATAGGCCTCTCTAGAGAATTCCATAATTCCCTTGAGAGCTTCCATTGGGCCTATAAAAAGACCCCATGGTTGGCCATTGGCACCCATTCACTCCCTTCGCAATTGCTCTCCGTTGGTGCCATTCACGCCACCTCCACTTAGCCACTCACTCCACCTCCAAGAGCTCACTACCACTACCATGGAGGACACCATGCCTTGATGCTAGATCAACCCTACTTCTCTCCAAGGGTCGGCCTAGGCTACATTGGCTGCCCCTCATTCTCTTCTCGTCCACTCCAAGGCCATCAGGGACCACCCCTGAATGCCCTCTATTCTTCTAGCTTTAGATGATGCTCTTCATAATTTTTATTGCTTTCAATTGCTGCTTAGTAGAGTAGTCTTTCTTCTCCCCCAATGATGCATGCGAAATCCCCTCGTTGATTCTTGTATGCAATCGTTTTCTGGTAGTTAGATTTAATTTTAAGCATTCATGTATAAGCTTTCCTCTAGATTTCCTTGTGGAACAACTCTCCCACGATGAATGAAATTTCATTATATGTATATATATATCTCTTATGTGTTTGAAATTACCTTGAGCTAAATGGTTATCATATTTGCGTGATTTAAGTGCCTGTTCTTTAACCGCCTATATATTACGCACCAGCATGTCGTTTAAATAAAGTAGAGCGGCTTTAAGATCGATTTCAAAAACAAAAACAACGCCTCCCAAAGACGAACGACCGAGACTCAAAGTCTCGTTATTTTCGAAATAATATCTTTGTTGGATCATATTTCGCAACGATACTACGACGCTTTTATCAAAAATGCAATCTACGATCTCTCAACAAATGGCGCCGTTGCCGGGGAGGCAATGTCATTTTTATTGATTTTGATCTTTTACTTATCGTTGACAAATCTGCCTCTACTTCATTGTTGATGTGCAGGAACACGGAAGAAAAACGGGATCTGCGCACACATCGAGCGCAGCGAAGAAAGTCAGGTGCACATCACATTCTCTTAGAGTAGGTTTATTTTCTGAACCTTAGGACTAGATCTACTTTCTGCAATTTCTTTCCAAAAAAGGAAAAAAAAAAGCAAAATTTTTCTTATTTTCGTGAAAAAAAAAATAAAAAATTTTGAAAAAAAATCTCTTTAGGTTTCCTTTTGAATCCAGGTTAGAAAAAGAAAAAAAGGAAAAAAAATGAGATATTTCCGTTTGAATCTTTTGAAAAATTATTTTTTTTAACAAAAATAAATAAAAAAAAAGTGCAAAATATTAAAAAAAAAAACATTTTTGGTGGAAGGCTTGAATTTCAAATTCAAACCTCTTCAAAACCTTTTCCACCACCTTCTGATTTTCGGCTAGATTTCAAATCTCACTTGAAAATTCGATTCCCAAAAAATATGTTAGGAAAAAATTTGAAAGTTCTAGTAAAACCTTCAATTTCAAACAATCTTTCAAATGCCACCGTTACTTTGAGTAAACCCCAAATATAAAATTTTGAAAAATTTGCAAAGTGCACGGGGGTCTGATTGACCCAGATTCAAAAATTTTCAAATTTCAAAAAGTGATTCCTAGAAATCTGCGAATCTATTTTGATTAAAAATGGTTGGGTTTGAAATATGATGTAATTGGCTTTATTTTCCGTATTTTGTCCAAATTTTTGAAGATCATTTGATACAGTTTCAAGGCAAAAAACCGTCCAGGGGTCAAAGCTCCAAATCTGACTCCCTGATATTTAAAATTCCCTCAAAATTTGGTTAAAACATTAAAAATTCCAAAAAAATATTCTCTGAAAAACTAATTAAAATAGAATCTACTTGCAAAATTTCAAATTAATTGGATTCCAATTATTATCAGAGAATCTACATTATTTTTGTGGTCTGTTGAAAAAAAAAAAAAAAAAACCTAGAAGTGCATGCAACTTAGGTTGAACCTTTAGGGTCACAACTAGAGACCACACTTTTGGCTAACCTAGACTTGATCAAGTCAAGTTATCCGGTGAGCTTGGTCACCTTGTGGGCCACTTACCACAAACCCCACTGAAGAAAACAGGTTAAAAATAATTTTAAAACACGAATTCAACCCGAGTTCGTTGTCGTACTACTGAACGAATTTAATCTCTCTTGCCAAACCTGGTCACTAATTCTGTGGGGTAGTGTCAAACGACCGTGGCTCGGGGGTCAATGGAACCGGAGGCGTAAGCCAAAGGAAGAACCTTCCCCTTAGTCCCCTCGTAACCAGACTGGCTAGGTTAGCTTGAGAGGCGAGATTCACATTCAGTCGGTTGTACGATGAACTTAGCTTCAAGAATTCAAATCCCTAACGAAAAAATCTGGTCACCTGGTTTATAAGGACCATTTGATTGATAGGGCCTTAGCCTTGTCCTACGTGGCTACACCAACCCAGGGGTTGAGCGGTGTATGCACGGAAGGAGGTCACTTCGACCTCACTTGGTTGGACCTTGGGAGCCAATCCCGAGGAGGCGAGTCACCTCGCCCGGACCATCTTCTCGCCACATTTCTTTTATCTGCTGAGCCTCAATTGCTAACAATGGATCTGGACCTAATCAGGATCCAGAAGAGTTGGACCCACGAGCTTATTTTAGAGTTCGGGTCACTGAATCAACTCAACATTCGGATCAGAGCCCAAGGTGGCGAAGATGACTTTTCGCTTCACCTGATCCTTCTCCACAGGTTACCGAAATGGCTAGCCGATATCCTAATGATGTAAACACATTTACACTACTTAAAATGTCTATTTATGCATGTTCTTAAGCATAGGATTGCATTTCATGATATAAATATTGCATTACGTGCATCATCTTGCATTTAGAGTAGTTTGAATAAAATGGAGGTTAATTGTCTCCTTTTATGTGCTTGGACAGGGCAAACATTTTATCGGGGCCTTAGATCAAAGATCCAACCGTATGGATGTGATCAGGGCGACAATTGGAGTTCAACGACTCCAAGATCGCCATAATCAGGCATCGGTAGCATCAGATAGTTACCTGGGAACCCTAGAAGATCAAGGGCTAGGATGGTGTAAATTCGCACTTCAGATGATAAATCTGACTGCATGAATGAATTCGGATCGACGATCGCAGCCAACGACACAAAAATCGAGTCAATCCGACATCCGTGGCACCATCTACAACTTCCAGAAGATGGACGGCCGAGATAGTGCCACGTGGTGCCATCTCAGCCGCCCAAACGGCCGCTTGCATCTTATGTAGGCCCCGCGCCCGATCGCTCTTCGCCGTTGGATCTTAATCCAACGGCTGTGGGCGCTTGCACTTAAAAGTGTCCGCTCGACCATCCGCGCTCCAAAGCGCAGTGGTCGAGCGCGCTATCGCGAGCGTCGGGCGCAGGTTCGAGCTGTGGTGAGGAGCGGCAGGCACGGGCGATTGGGCGCGAGTGGAGCGTCAGATGGAGATCAGATGGCTGCGCGCGCCCGATAGCGTCGACGCACAATTGGACGGGCAATCGGACGTGCAATCAGACATGCGGGCGGGCGGGCAACATGCGCAAGCCGTTGAGCGTGCGAGCAGGCGAGGAGGCACGCGTGAGCCAGCCACGACGCCCACGTTGAGGGCTTTAGTGATAGATGTATCCGTCACTAAAGACCCCTCTTTTATTATTTTGAAGTTGTAATGTCCATTTTGCCCCCACTCCTTGCAACTATAAAAGGAGACCCCCTCCAAACGAAATTCTCATCCCTTCTTTCTCCTCTCTACCCCTCCAAAGCTCAAGAGAAGCTTGTCCCACACCCGGGATGCTTCTCGCGAGATAAAGTCCAATTTTCGTTCCCCTTCGAAAGTGGATCTCGCGACGACGACGGTGTGTTGCTTGGTTCCTGTTCTTCTACTTCGTCCTCCTTCGTCCAGCTTCGTTCTCCTTCGTCCAGGCATCGTCTCATCCGGCTCGTCCTCCAAGCAATCGTCGAGGAGAATAACTTCTCTCTCCCATTCTTATTTACAGCTTTTCTAGTGTAGAATTTTCCTGCTTAATAGAGTAATTGATTTTCCGCTTTCTGGTGTAACTTTTATTTAGTTTGATTATAAAAATAATTGGAATATTGAATGCATGTTCTCTTTCTCTCTCTCTCTCCCTCTCCCTCTCTTTCTCTCTCTCTCTCTTTCTTTTAGTCTGATAGCTCCATTGTAATTATATCGCCTTGCTTAAAAAAAATCCTAGAAAAATATAATTGCGAATATAGATTAACGTAGCCTTCCTCTGTTCGACCCAGAATTCTTTTCGATATAAATTTTATTTGTTGAACACGAATTCTTCTCTTTCAAACTACAATGACAGGTTTTCCGAAACCAAACACGTAAGCGTGGCATTCGCAAAACTTTTCAACATTTTGGCGCCGTTGCCGGAGAGGCGACGCTCTTTGGTTTCCTTCGCGGTTCTAACTTACAAATCATTTACCTCACTTTTCTCCTTTCTTATTGTGATTGCAGGTACTCTTTCAAGACAGGCAAAAGCGGTAGATCGGAGTAAAATGCTGCAAAAGGTTTTGTGAGTTATCCCCCACCCCCCACCCATTAGATTTCATTCCACAACATAATAATTCAAACATCAATCAACCTAGGTGTTTTCATAAACTCTAAGGTTAGATTGTTTGTTGTTTCACACCCATACTCACCCCAACCCCCATATTAAAAAAAAAAAAGAAATTAAAAAAATCTCAACGAGGTACACAACCTCATCTGATTTTCAAACTCAACTGGTAAACCAACCTCAGGAACCGGTACACACATTCAAACACGTAATTGAGTAGAAATCAGATTAGGTAATCATTTGTGTGCCTAATTGAGTGGTGCATTAGGCCAATTGTTTGAGTTGATTAGGCGCACCACTTCAAATAAAATAAACTCATCAAGTAGCTGCCAATTAGGTTCAACTCTTAGGGATTTACCAGGCACTGCACATTCTTTTTAAGCTTTAAAGGAAAACATCTTCACCTGTGCTTGCAAAACCTGGTGTGCCAACGAAACCTGTTTGAAAACACCTAAAGATGAATCCTAAAAGCTACTAAGCAAGATTTGAACCTTAAAATTCACCACATCAAAAATAATCTTGCTTGAAAACCACTATCTATCATTAAGGGCACAACCCATTTAAAGGGCCCATCACATTCCAAAGCACATTCAAACCTAGCCCTAAATAAAATAGAGTAGACGTTGGCCTTAAGGATTGGACTCACTCTTCAGAACCCCAAACGAGATTATTTTCGATTAGTCTGTTTCTACTGTTCAATCTGATGTCTAGCTAGGGGAGCAGAGTCAAACGATCGCAGCTAGGGGGTACACAAGGAACCGGAGGCGCAAGTCGAAGGAAGAACCTTCTCCCCAGTCCCTCCTTCTAACTGGTTGGATTGAACAGACAGAAGTAGATTAAATCATTCCTTTATCTCAGGACGGGTTTTGGGAGTCTGTAGGTCTGTAGGCTAACCCATTTAAGGACAGGTTTGATTGTTTGTATTGCAGGGTGCCTTTCTTCCTCCTGTGTCTCATGAATCCTTCCACATATTTCACGCATTCCCGCTCTTTCCCTCCTGTTGTGAATTATCCTCAACAGGACGATTATCCCAACTCGTATTGTAATCAACCATCAGTTAGTTGGGATAATTCAGATTGGGGATACAATTCCACACCTCCATGCTTAGGGTCTAACCCTGAACACTTTCATTCTGATTTCTATCCTTCTCATGGCTACATCGATTATAGATCGTCTTCCTTTCATGAACAACCGAATACGATCTACAATCAAGGTGGATACACCGATCCTTACCCATCCTTTCATTTCACTGCCTTTAGGTCATAACCATCTTTTCAACAATCTGAAATGACCTATTATCAGGAAGGGTATAACGAATCTCAATTGTTAATTCCCCTACATTGAGCCCAAACCTGCCCAACCTTGAACCAACTCATTTGGTTCAGGTTAACCAGGTTCAATATAAGGTTCTGGCTAACTTGAGGAATATCATTCAATCTTTAGAAGTTCAGCCAATACCTTGCATTGAGAGATTGGAGCCCCTGATTGAAATGATTGATGATTTAAACAAGTCTTTGTTGGATTGGCTCCAGGATGTTAAGGATAAGAACCCGGGTGAGTTTGTACTTGGGAAATTAGCAAAATTGAGGATGAGATTCGTGGTTGCTTTGATTCAATCTTGGAATAATTCCCACGATGAACCCCCTTCAGGAAAGCCAATGATAGAACCCACTCAGGCACTTGTTTAGGGGGACACATATTACGAGGCTGACCAGATTGAATTAAAACAACCAATTAAGGATGATCTGATTACTTCACCTGAGATCCCTAAGCTGGGTTACGAGGAAATGTATGTCTCCTTGGAACAGAAATTGACAAATGATTTTGGGATATACATTGATACGGATCCTGATGGTGAAGATTCAAGTTGCGAAGTCTTACGCGAGTTTTCTGAACACGATTTCTGTGAGACGATTGGGCTTGAGGAATCTGATAGATCATTTGATAGCCCAATAACTGAGGACACTGATCTTATTAGGGCACACATTTCGGATCCAGAATTGCATTTTCTGGCGGAATCAATTCAATGCCCTGATTATCAGTTACACCCTATTAAGCTTATTGATGATTCTAATTCTGAGATAATGAGACCCAAGTCAATTTTGATTCTGCCACATCATTTAGACTTGGAGATTTCAGACGGGGTGATGAATATACAAGAGGTCCTGGAATTTGTTTTGCTGAATGAGGAGAATAGGAGCCGGGAAGTTCTGATTTGGGAAGTTAATTCTGGAGGAAATACAAGATTGAGTCGAAGGGTTCCTTTTAAGCTGAAACCATAAAATCAGAATCCTTACGACATTTGTTTCGAGGATGTTCAACTCAAGCACACATTCAACGATTATCCTTTTGAGCTTCAATTCTCTGTAACCCGACTTTTTGGTCTTGGGTTGCATCCTCATAAAACGCATGCCCAACCCCGCTTCCATTCTGATTTTAGGTTTTGGGTAATTTTATCCAGAACTTAAGATATTCTCGATTATGGGGTGTGGGTCTGCACCACAATCTAGTCCACATCTGTGGACCTCTGCTGACAGGTCAGAGGATTCTTCTGTTCATTCTAATTCTGACCTACACTTGTGAATTCTTCATTTCTTTTCCTTGTATAGTGTGCCTAGCTGAAGGCACTAAACTCAGCACATATACAATTCCTTTTAATTTTTCATCTCGGAGCGGACCTGACATTCACGCAATTCGGGTGCTTTCTTTGCTTTACCACTCTGTTTTATGTCTTTTTAATACAATGAGGACAATGCATTACATAGGCATGGGGGGGTGGATATTTATCTCTGAATTCATTTTTCAGCTCCGTAGATTTGTTTCATTTTGATTAAAAAAAAAATCAAAATTAGGGAAGAGAATTTGGGTTTAAGAAAATTTTCAATCTTAGCAAAAACTACATTAAGATCTGAACACAAAGACCCTTTAGGTCTTTGAACTTAATTAGCCCATGTATCCACTAAAATGTCAATTTGTTTTTCGAGTTCTTGCCAACTTGAATTTTATTTTAATTAGAGTAAATAAAGTTTGGGTGATAAGTGCACGACTTATCAACCCGTCCTCTGATTTGAGGGAATTTTTAGTCTTAAGCATCTACACACTTTCTTTGCACTGACTCGTTGTTCGACGATTTTAACGGAAATTGGGTAGCTAATGAACCTTCTAGGGTGATATGGCTGGCAAGTTATCATGGGTAACAGCCCATAGGTAGGCTGTCCAGAGCCTAGTCACTAGACCATTCTCTTTTTCCTACCCTTAGGTAAATCTTAGACTAGGGAAGCCACCTATTTAAAAAAAAAAAAAATAAAATCGAAAAGAAAAGGAGAAAAGAACAAAAAGAAATAAGCCACACTTCCCCGCACGAGTATGGCTGGCAAGTTGTCGATGGTAACAGCTCATCGACCGGTTGTCCAGAACCCAGCTCAGTAAAAGCACTAAAAGATTCCCAAAACAATTAGGAAGAAGCGGAGTAGAATAAACTGGGGAGAAATACACTGGATTCACCCTTGTGTTGACCCCGTAAAAGATAAAAGTAGGGAGAAAGCTACCGGTTGTAAAGATACACCTTTGGCAGAAGTCATTTTGAGGTCACCTAGAGGTGTAGAAATCCGAAGTCTGTTTTAATTGTCGGTCAACGTGTCCATCACAATCACAATAAGATTCTTAAAACTTAGGGTTCTCATCAAATCTTGGATGAGTTGAATGGCCGTAGAAAGCCACTCTTAAACCCTAAAATTTGAAAATCCAAAAAATTTAGAAAAGAGTAAAAAGAGAAAAAGAAAATTTTCTTTGAATAAGGCGAGGGCTTGAGGCGGTCTGCATTTTGGCTGATACCCAGGCACTATTGTGTCTTTGAAAGTTCAGTTCCTAAGTAGACAATTTCTTAATGAATGAAAATAACTCAAGTCAAAATAATTGAACCTAATTCTTTTATAAATAGCATATAGTTTTTGCTAGGGACTACCAAAAGATAGGCACGGGGTATGATGTAAACACATTTACATTACTTAAAATGTCTATTTATGCATGTTCTTAAGCATAGGATTGCATTTCATGATATAAATATTGCATTACATGCGTCATCTTGCACTTAGAGTAGTTTGAATAAAATGGAGGTTAATTATCTCCTTTTATGTGCTTGGACAAGGCAAACACTTTATCGGGGCCTCGGATCAAAGATCCAACCGTATGGATGTGATCAGGGCGACGATTGGAGTTCAACGACTCCAAGATCGCCCTAATCAGGCATCCGTAGCATCAGATAGTGACCCGGGAAGCCTAGAAGATTAAGGGCTAAGATGGTGTAAATCCGCACTTCAGATGATAAATCCGACTGCACGGATGAATTCGGATCGGCGATCGCAGCCCAACGACACAAAAATTGAGTCAATCCGACATCCGTGTCACCATCTACAACTTCCAGAAGATGGACGGCCGAGATAGCGCCACGTGGTGCCATCTCAGTCGCCCAAACGGCCTCTTGCATCTTGTGAAGGCCCTGCATCCAATCGCTCTTCGCCGTTGGATCTTAATCCAACGACTGTGGGCGCTTGCGCTTAAAAGCGTCCGCTCGACCATCCGCGCCCCATAGCGCAATGGTCAAGCGTGCTATCGCGAGCGCCGGGCATAGGTTCGAGCCGTGGCGAGGAGCGGCAGGCGCGGACGATTGGGTGTGGGTGGAGCATCAGATGGAGATCGGATGGCCGCGTGCTCCGGATAGCGTCAACGCGCGATTGGACACACAATCGGACACACAATCAGACGCGTGGGCGGGCGCGCAATACAGCGGGCAGAGACGCATCTTAAGCCATCCAATCTCGCGATCGGACGGCTGAAAAGCGGCGAACGTGCGCAAGCCATTGAGCGCACGAGTAGGAGAGGAGGCGCGTGCAAGCTGGCCACGACGCCCACATTGAGGGCTTTAGTGACGGATTTATCCGTCACTAAAGACCCCTCTTTTATTATTTTGAAGTTGTAATGTCCATTTTGCCCCCACCCCTTGCAACTATAAAAGGAGACCCCCTCCATACGAAATTGTCATCCCTTCTTTCTCCTCTCTACCCCTCCAAAGCTCAAGAGAAGCTTGTCCCACACTCGGGATGCTTCTCGTGAGATAAAGTCCAATTTTCGTTCCCCTTCGGAAGTGGATCCCGCGACAACGACGGCATGCTGCCTCGTTCCCGTTCTTCTGCTTCGTACTCCTTCGTCCAGCTTCGTTCTCCTTCGTCCAGGCGTCGTCCCGTCCGACTCGTCCTCCAAGCAATCATCGAGGAGGATAACTTCTCTCTCCCATTCTTATTTACAGCCTTTCTAGTGTAGAATTTTCCTGCTTAATAGTGTAATTGATTTTCCGCTTTCTAGTGTAACTTTTATTTAGTTTGATTATATAAACAATTGGAATATTGAATGCATGTTCTCTTTCTCTCTCTCTCTCTCTTTCTTTTAGTCTGATAGCTCCATTGTAATTATATCGCCTTGCTTATAAGAAATCCTAAAAAAATATAATTGCGAATATAGATCAACGTAGCTTCCCTGTGTTCGACCCGGAATTCTTTTCGGTATAAATTTTATTTGTTGAACACGAATTCTTCGCTTTCGAACTACAACGACAGATTTTCTGAAACCAAACACGTAAGCGTAGCGTTCGCAAAATGTTTCAACACCTAACCCTGGATATTATGACCCATACCAGTTGGTCCCTCAAAGGATCGCATCTTATAACCCAGGATATGGATTTCATACTCCTGCTTCTCACCCATGGAACATGGGTCGACCTGATTCACCCCCTGGAACCCCTGCGGAGCTACCGATGCATATGCGGCCACATTATAGAATACAGAGAGCTATAGCGAGCGCTAAGGAAAAGGCCGCATCCTATCTACGTAAAATCCAGGCTATCATTGAGCCGTACCAAAGACAAAGCCAGATTCCACATCAACAAGCCGTAATGGAGCTCCTTCAGGAAACAGCAGAGATAACAAGGCGAATTGGACAAAATCGGGAAACTCAAGAACTTTTTCTTTTGAGATATCAACTGGAAAATAGAATTGAAGACCTCATAGAATCTGAAACAACTATGCTGAAAGAACACACAGAAGATTGTCCGGAGCAGATGCCCGAAGATCACTCAAGGGAAAAAGAATCTAGCATGGATATGAGACAGGAGCAGGAAGTATGCCTAATGGGTTCATCAGAAATTGAGGAGGAAAGGACTGATATCTCCAGGACTAAGCCGCATTCAGATTATCCTGAATCCTGGGAGACACCTTTTGGGTTAGATAACCCGATCGAGATAAGGGAAGTAGATCCAATTGAGGATATGGATCTTGAGGCAAACATTACATGCGACAGTACTGATCAATCTAGACCACTTCCCATTGTAGGTGAACCTGTGCTAGAGCCAACATCTTCTGATCTGCACTCTTCTTCTTCCACCTACATCCCTAATTCGGATATTAGAGATTCTAAGATGACACTTTCCATCCTTGATCCTAACATCCGAAAACCAGAAGTAGCTATGGATAACTCGAACAAACAAATAAATATGCTACTTGAGGTAGGAATTACTGAGGAGTCCAATGCATATGAGGGTGAAGCTTCGAGCAGAATGAGCTGGGGACACACCTACCATCCTAGGCAATGGCTCGACCTTGAGCCTGAAGAGACAGGCTCTGATGAATCAGAGATGAGTACTGATGAGGACGAAGTAATTTCTGACAAGGATTTCAGTGACCTCCCCACAGATCTTCTACTTTCATGTATACCCCCATATGACCCAGAGCCTGGAGCGGGCATGATCTTTGATGCCAATTATCATTATGAGGACCCCTATGACTCAGATTCTGGCTCTGAGATACATTTTGATCTACTCCCTTAGCGACTTCCTGCTGAATTGTGGGACATGATAAATCAGCTAAATCAACATCATGATCCCCCCTCTGTTTATCCTCTATTCTCCACCACCACTCCACACTTTCTTATAGCTCGACCTTTTGGAGTAGGGGTGCATAATCAGCTGGTCCGCATCTCTGGACCACTGATTCTAGGAGCATACGAGCACATCTTTCTCTTAATTTTGACCGGCTCCTATGCAAGAATTGATACATCTGATTGAGTGCTCGCCCAGCTGGAGGCATTAAACTCAGCACATATAAATACCATTCCACCATTATCAATAGATAACCATTTTTATACATAGCATATTTTTCCATTAGCATATTTCCTTTGTATATTGCATGTTCACAAGTTGGCTGGTGCTGAATATAATTTCAGGAGCAATTCCAGGTGACTTCTACCCACTCATCCTCTGTCGAATTTATTTTCTTTTATATTCATGCATGAGGACATGCAAGAACTTAGGCATGGGGGGGGGGGTAGATACAGAAAAACTGAAAAAAAATTTTGTTCCAACATTTAGGAAAACCTCGGAGCTACATGCAAAACGTACTTTCGGACCTTAAATAAAAGAACAATCGACTCCACCTCCAATGCTCGCATTGGAGCTAGAAATCATTCGCAACAACCAATTCCGACTCACCCACTCACCTTTTGTTCTAAATTTAGGGTCAAGCTGATTGTAACCCAATACGGGAAATTCACGAAGTACAAATTATACGAGGTTACATGTCTATAACATATATACATATTGCATTCATGAATAAGATTATTTCATTAAGAGAATGCTTTAGGGATTTTTATCCTTTAGTTGATTCCTATAATCTGGAATCCAGTACAACTTTTCACACACATGTAGAATTTGCAATGGATTCATGGTGAAGGCTGATAAACGTCTTCAATCTGTCGAGAAGAACTAGTGCTTCTTTTTATGAACCCTTGGACAATGTTTTAGGAGTCAGGCAGGTTTTCCTCCAAAAATCCACCAAATAGTGTGAGAGTAGAGTATACTAGTGCTCTAATATTAGTGCAAGGAATCTGGAATCCTAGATAATTAGGTGATGATACTCTGAGATTAGACATAGTTTTCGCTCTCGGTTCCCGCGTATACATTTTTGTGCGAAATTGTGAGAGCCACCGAATAAGGCAAATATGCGGAGAGCAAGTTTTCATAAAACTAGGGCTAAGGTGGATGGTTATGACCATTCTTTACGGAATCCTCGACTGAAGGAGAGTATTGATGTCAAGGTCATAAATACACCATCCTATCCGTCTCTGCCAGTGCCGAGTAGGCACTTCCACCAAATAACCCACCCAATGTCTCTTGAGTACAACCATTCCCCAATAATGCCTCCTTAATAAAGTTCATGGATGTATGACAGTTGTGTTATGCTGAAAAAAAATAAAAATAAAAATAAAAATAAAATGAGAAAAAGGAAAAGAAAAAGAATGACGAAAAGAATGAAAAATTGAAAAAACAAAAAAGAAAAAGAAGAAAAAAGAAGAAAAGAATGAATATTTAGTGTTTATCGAGGCAATACCACCAAATAAAATTGAGCTCCACCAAATATGGCCTTAACCTATTTTTCTTGGGTTTCTGATCGCCCGAATACTAGCTGAGGAATCACGACTTAGTGTTAGGGTTATGAGAACTGAATTAAAGTGTTAATGCCTAGTGAGACCACCAAATATAGATCATATGTGTGAATCTGGTGAGGTTGTGAGCTCTAAGAAAAAGAAAGAAAAAGAGTAAGAGAGAATGAATACAAAGGAATCAAAAGGGAGCATAGTTTTTCTCGTCTTTCTCTGAGTTGAGTTACTTAGTAAGTCGGGAATCTGGATTCTGTAGTACTAATCGCTATGTAGCACCAAATGAGAATGAGCCACCAAATATATAATCCTTTCCCTCAAAGATTCTCTACCTAAGCCCAAAGCCGGGGTGAAATTCATAGAATATCTTGAATACCCTGAGGGAAGAAATCCGCCTATCCCGCTAGAATTTTTATTAGGGGTCAAGTACAGGCTTTAGAGGTGTATTAGTTTTCACTCGAATCCGTTGCAAAAGCTACATAGCTGCACCTTCACGATTGTCTGGATTTCTAGAGCATAGGATGAAAACAAAAAGGAGAAAAATCTCTATGAAAACACTTGATAAAATAACCAGTCCCTTAGGGACCCTTGCTGTAAATAATTTAGTCTTGCATTTACTAGGGACTAGCAAGATTTAGGCATCGGGGTATGATTACGCAGCAATCATAGGTCTTAATTGGCCTAGATTAAGCTAGGACTTAGCATAAGTTAGGGTTATTCATGCATGCATACGCATTATCTGCATCTTTACTGCTTTCCTTTAGCTATGCATAAGATAATGTTATAATGTACTGATTAAGTGCATTATATCGATTCCAGGGAATAAGCTGATCTGGAGCTGGATCTGAAGCTAGATCAGGAATAACGGAAGTTGTAGCAGAGCGGGAGTAGAAGGCCTAGTTTAGATGTAGGAATAATAATGTAAGGGGGTTAAAGGTTTTCTATTCTATTAGGAATGAATAAAGTAGTAAAATGTGAAGACCTTAGGTCCATCCTAGCCCTAGGATAGCCTAGAGACTTCCCCAAGCCTTAGCCACCCTTAGATTAGGTCACAAGAACCAAGGAAGCCCTAAAACCCTAGTTGCAACCCTTCTCTGGACGTCCAGATAAGTTTTAAGACATCCAGGACCCCTAGCCAACTCCCGCACACTTCAAACCCACTTCTGCAGTGTTTTGGACGTCCAGACACTTTGTCAGGCATCCAATTTCTGCAGAATACCCAAAATAGAACGTGAAAGATGTCTGATTCTATAATTAGACGTCTGATACTGCTCTCCAATTCCTTTCTTAGATTTCAGCCTTGATCTTGGATCTCTAGGTCCCTAAACCCAATTCCAACCCCATAGGAACCAAAATTAAGGTGCCATAACCCTAGTACATCACCTCTAGACCTCCCTAAGGACCTAATTAGGTCCTCACTAAACCTAATTGACTTGGATCTTAGTCAATTCCATCAGCCTATTCAATTGGACTCATTGAGTCCAATTGAGCCCTGATCTCAGCACACACTATCCAATTAGACTCAGTGAGAGTCCAATTGACCTAGACCTTAATTAATTGAGTTGTTTTACTCTCAATTAAGTTTCCACACACCGAATTAAACTTTTATTAAGTTTAATTGCACTTTACCTTAGTGAATTAGGGTTTATAACCCTAATTTGAGCCATACCTTGACCTAAACCCACTAGAACCCAACCTAATCAACCTAGCCACCTAGGTTTTGACCCACACACACCCACACACACCATCCACAAGAAAATATCTAGCCTTGAGTTCTCTAGAACTCTCTACCATGTGTGGTTGCCTTGGTTGCCAAAAATAGCAACCAAGAGCCATTCAATTTTTAGATCCACATTTGGTGGATCTAAAAACCACCATCCACCCTCTCTCTCTCTCTCTCCCACGAGCTCCCACGATAGGCCTCTCTAGAGAATTCCATAATTCTCTAGAGAGCTTCCATTGGGTCTATAAAAAGACCCCATTGGTGGCCATTAGCACCCATTCACTCCCTTGGCAATTGCTTTCCATTGGTGCCATTCACGCCACCTCCACTTAGCCACTCACTCCACCTCCATGAGCTCACTACCACCACCATGGAGGACACCATGCTGGGATGCTGGATCAACCCTAGTTCTCTCCAAGGGTCGGCCTAAGCTACATTGGCTGCCCCTCATTCTCTTCTCGACCACTCCATGGCCTTCGGGGACCACCCCTGAATGCCCTCTATTCTTCTAGCTTTAGATCATGCTCTTCATAATTTTTATTGCTTTCATTTACTGCTTAGTAGAGTAGTCTTACTTCTCCCCTAATAATGCATGCGAAATCCCCCCGTTGATTCTTGTATGCAATCGTTTTCTGGTAGTTAGATTTAATTTTAAGCATTCATGTATAAGCTTTTCTATAGATTTCCTTGTGGAACAACTCTCCCACGATGAATGAAATTTCATTTTATATATATATATATCTCTTATGTGTTTGAAATTACCTTGAGCTAAATGATTATCATATTTGCGTGATTTAAGTGCCTATTCTTTAACCGCCTATATATTACGCACCAGCATGTCGTTTAAATAAAGTAGAGCGACTTTAAGCTCGATTTCAAAAACAAAAACAATGCCTCCTAGAGACGAACGACCGGGACTCAAAGTCTCATTATTTTCAAAACAATATCTTTATTGGATTGTATTTTGCAACTATACTACGATTCTTTTATAAAAAATGCGATCTACGATCTCTCAACACCTAGGAGGCAACCTAGAAGATTCAGACTGATCAGATACACGGCATCACTCAGGTGACTTCTTTCTGAACCCTTTTTGCATCCATTTATTTTCCAATGAGGACATTACCCAACTTAAGCATAGGGGATGATAATTTGCCT
Source organism: Thalassia testudinum (assembly GCA_037157565.1). NCBI lineage: Eukaryota > Viridiplantae > Streptophyta > Magnoliopsida > Alismatales > Hydrocharitaceae > Thalassia > Thalassia testudinum. The sequence continues at coordinate 73,363,588 of JAZHRO010000003.1, read as the reverse complement.
GTTTTGAGTCCATTTTATCTGTCTAAATATTAGAAAATAAAAAAAATGATGAATTTAGGAAATAAAACTTAGGCATTAGGAACTTGTCAATAGTGAGAAATAATACAAAAAGAACCTGAACACTTAGACTTTTCAGGCCTTCTGGCTCAATCAGCCATGGTGTTTGCTAAAATATGGATTTGGCCTCGAATCCTCGCAACCTTACTTTATTTCAATTCATCAATAAAATAGGGTGATAAGTATAGAACTTATCAACCCACCCTCTAACTTGGAGGGACTTTTAGTCTAAGCATCTGCATACATTGTTGCACTGACTCACGGCTTAGAGATTTTGGTAGAAATTGGGTAGCTAATGAACCTTCTAGGGTGGTATGGCTAGCATGTTGTCGTGGGTAATAGCCCATCGGTCGATTGTCCAAAGCCCAGCCATAGGACCACTTTTTTTTCTCAATTATTGCCTTTAGGTAAATTTGAGATCAAGGAAGCCACCTACTAAAAAAAAAAAGGGGAAAGAAGAGAAAGAACGAAATAAGCCGCACTTCACCACATGAGCATGGCTGGCAAGTGGTCATGGGTAATAGCCCATTGGGCGATTGCCTAGAGTCCAGCTCACTAAATGCACAAAAAGATCTAGAACACTTAAGGAAGAAGCGGGGAAGAAGAGCAATCCAGGGAGATATACATAGCAAACACCCTTGTGTTGACCCCAAATAAAATAAAAGTAGGGTGAAAGATACCGATTGGATAAATACACCTTTGGGCAAACACTTCCTTTTTCGGTCACCTAGGGGCATAGAAACTTGAAGTCTGTCTGAATTACAATTGAGTGAGTCTATCACGATCTTCACACCAACATGCTGAGCACTTAGAGTCCTTTTCGAGTTTTTGGTGGGTTGGGTAGCTGTAAAAAGTTACCGACACACTCTCAACTCCAAAAGTCCAAAAAAAAAAAAGGTAAGAGATGAAAAAGAAAACATATATATGTACCCCTTAAAGTAAGGATTCGGGCAATTCATATTTTGGCAGGCACCAGGCATTGTTTAGTCTTTGTAGATCAGGCTCTTAGTATATTTCCTCTGATTGAGAAGTAACAAATTGTCTAAGTAATCAATTCCTGAAGTTTAACTGGGAATAATGGCTATGATGAACCTTGTTAGGGACTAGCAATCAATGAGCATGGGGGTATGATAACTCTACATTTTGTGGTGATAATTCTATCAATCAGGGTTTATCTTAAGGATAACATTCACAAATAACACATCATAAAGGGGCATGGGAGCATTACATGCAATGCACATTGAGATTGCTTATAAGTCAATGTTAATGGACATTTGTACAAGTTCATGTCAAAATAGGCCTCAGATGAGTGATCGAACCACAAGGATGGATTTAGAACGACGAACAGAGTCCGATGGACTCAAAATCGACCAAATCCGACATCCGGAGCTCCCGCAACTAGCCCAAGAATTTTTGAATGTTGATATGATGATCAATGGCCACAAAGCTACCACATGGCATGAGATTAGCGCATACAAGCCACTGCTTTGCTTCCTGCATCATCTGCAGGATGAATCTCAGCCGTACGATCTTCGATCAGATGGCCGAGAACGGTTCCCGCAGTACACCTTCACCACATAGCACCAGGGAGAGACGCTCTAAGTCGTCCAATCTTTGATTAGATGGCTAAGAGCCACGCATCACCCTCGCCCTCTACCATCATCGAGACCCAGCACAAAGATCCGATCGTTGGATCTTCATCCAACGATCGGCAACAACCGAGCCCAAATTCTTCTTCGCGACCATCTGTGGAACGCAGCGTAGTGCTCGACTCTCCTTCCCTGTGCATCCGATGTAGGATCGAACCGCATTGTGTATCAAATCCGACGCGAAGGCATGTGTTAGAGAAATTGGACCATCGATGAGTAAGTAGATAGCGGAGATAGCGCTACGTGGTACCCGCAGATGCAAGCGATCGGCCGCTCGTGTCTCAGCAAGAGATCTGGAAGTGCACTCCACGCGCAATATCGGCTGTCCGATCTTTGATCGGACGACCCTCATGGTGTGCACACGGATCGCGTGGGAGGAAGAACAGGTGCACATGGAAGACCGGTAGGCTGGGGCCTTCACCGACATTTCTAGGGCGATTTTAACGACATCTTGGACATTACTAAAGCCCCTATTTAATTTAGAAACCCCTTCTTCCTATAAAAACCCCCTCCAACTATCCCTGTAAAGGTATTCAATACACTTGCAACTCTTCTACCCCACTCCTAGCTTCCCTTAGCACACTTTGTTCTCGTTGGAGTTGACGAGCCACCGACAGAGCCCTCCTCCACCCCTGTGGCCACCTCACCTTCTCCCCTCTCTCTCCCTTTACTCTAGCTTTACTTTACTTTTTTTAAAGCATTTAGCTATTGCTGTATCTATAAAACTCAAGTTGCATGTTAAATGATGTCATTTCTTATATAGCCATTGTCTCTCTCTTTTTACCATGTTTTTCTTATCTTGATTTGCATGAATGCTGTGATCAAAAGACTCTTACCCTACTCTCTCTCTATCTCTCCCTTACTCTCATTTCTGTCTTGCATTTTCTCGTGCGTAAGTAAAACCCACCATTTCTGTGACAACTAAGTGACAGAAAATGTTAATTTCACGCCTCCATGTATTCGATAGTTAGACTCACATCCATTTATACATTTAAAATGGACGTTGCGAATGTGAGCTACAACGACTGACGTGAGCAGGACGAGTTTGTCTAAATAGGTCATTGTACCTCGCATTCGCAACATCGATTTTAAATGTAGAAATGGATGTGAGTCCGAGTGTCAAACACAAGGAGGAGTGAAATTGGCTTTTGCTGTCACTTGTCACGGAAATGATGGGTTTTTCTTGCACATGAGAAAATGCAGGAGAGAAAAGGGAGTAAGAGAGAAAGAGAGAGAGTGTAGGGTTAAAGTCTTATGATCACAGCATTCGTGCAAATCAAGATAAGAAAAACCTAGTAAAAAGTGAGAGACAATCGCTATATAGGAAATGACATCATTTAACATGCAACTTAAATTTTACAGATACAACAATAGCTAAATGCTTAAACAAAAGTAAAGTAAAGCTAGAGTAAAGGGAGAGATAGAGGGGATAAGGCGAGGCGGCCATGCGGTGGTGGAGGGCTCTGTCGGCAGCTCATCAACTCCGGTGAGTACAAAGTGTGCTAAGGGAAGCTATGAGTGGGGTAGAAGAGTTGCAAGTGTATTCAATGCCTTTACATGGGTAGTTGGAGGGGGTTTTTATAGGAAGAAGGGGTTTCTAAATTAAGTAGGGGCTTTACCAACGTCTAGGATGTCGGTAAAACCCACTACTCTTTCACATTGGGGCTGATAAGATCATTAGAAGATGCATCCTAGACTATGAAATCTCAAGTGAGTTTTCCTTCTACCACAGCGATGCTTGTGGATGTCATTTTTTAGGCAAAAAAACTACTGCAATGATTTTGCAGTCAAGATTCTTCTGGCCAACCATTTTCAAAGACACGCACAAGTTTGCCAAATGATGTAAGTGATGTCAGTTGGTCGGTTCTATGACCCAGAGAGACATGTTGCCTTTCCAACCTATTCTGGTCATAGAAGTGTTTGACATCTAGGGCATCGACTTTATGGGCCCTTTCCCGAACTCACACGGCTTGGAGTACATACTTCTTGCAGTTGACTATGTCTCAAAGTTGGTTGAAGCTATCCCTACAAGATGGGATAATCACAAGACTATTATATCCTTTGTCCAGAAATCTATTTTCGTGAGATTCGGAGTCCCTTGCACACTGATTAGCGACGGGGGCAGTCACTTCATCCAAGGCCATTTTAGATCTCTTTTGAAGAATTATGGGGGTACATCATTGTATTGCTACCCTGTATCACCAACAAACCATTGGGTATGCAGAAGTGTCTAACATTCAAATCAAAATCATTCTTCATGATGGTTAGACCTGATAGGAAGGATTGGTTCAATCGATGGATCGATGCACTTTAGGCATTTCAGACCGTGTATAAGGCCTTACACGGAATGTCACAGTACCGCATGGTGTATGGAAAGGCATGTAACCTTCTTGTACAGTTGGAGCAGAGTGCCTTTTAGGCGGTGCAAAAATGTAATTTTAATGTCAATATTGGAGTCTTTGAAAGGAAGCTCCAGCTTAGCTAGTTAGAGGAGATTCGGTGGGAAGCCTACGAGAATGCAAAGATATGCAAATATAAGACTAAGGCTTTCCATGACCGACACTTCTGAAGGAAGGAGTTCATGCCTAACTAGCTGATTTGGTTATTTGATTCCCATCGCAAATTCTTTGTGGGAAAGCTCAAGTCCAAGTGGATTGGGCCATATCTGGTGATCCGCCCATATCCAAGCGGGGCAGTCCAAATTATGGACACAAAATCTGGGCATGTTTTTATGGTGAATGACCAGTGCCTGAAGCCAATTGTAGCCTAGGAACCTCCTCCTGTTGATGAAATGATACATCTTCTTGAGAACATGTGACTAACATTTCACCCAGCTAGAGGCGTTAAACTCAGCACTTCCCATACATACATATACTTTATACATAGTATATTTCATTCTCGCGTAGTATTATGCATATTGTGATTACCATTGTAGTGTTGGCATGTGCTGAATGACAAGTCAGGAGTAGTCTAGGTGATTTCTATCCACTTGCATCTTGCCTTATTTCTATTTCTTTTATTCATGCATGAGGACATGCAAGAACTTAGGCATGGGGGGATAGTACTTATAAATTGAAAATTTTCTACCAACACCTGGGGGAAATAGATCATTTTATCAAGAGGTTTCATTAGGAATTTATTCTTTAGTAGATTCCTGAACTTAGAATCCAATACAATTTCACACTTGCACGTAGAATTTTCAATGGATCTAATGCGAAGAGCAATAGACATCTCTTGTTTGTCGAGAAGAGAATTGCTTCTTCTCCTAAACCCTTGGACAATAATTAGTGAGTCAGGTGAACCATCTTCTAATAGATCCACCAAAAACATGTGTGAGGTGAGAGTAAATAGTCTGCTCATTCTCTAAGACTAGTGCAAGGAATCATAAATTCTAGATAATTGGATAATGATACTCGGAGTTAGCCATAGTTTTTGCTCCTAGTTCTTGCATACAAATTCTTTGAAAGAATCCTGGTGAGAGACACCAAATAAGGCAAATACGCAGGGAGCGGGTTTAGATAAAACTAAGCTAAGGTGGATAGTCTTGATTGTCCTTCACGAAATCCTCAGCTGAAGGAGGGTACTGATATCAAGGTCAGAAATACGTTGTCCTATCCATTCCCTTCCCGGTGCCAAGAATTGGCACTTCCACCAAATAAGTCACCTAATATCCCCTTGAACACCCCCAATTCCAAATAATTCCTCGTAAATAAAAGTACATCTGCTATGTTGCATTGTGTTAGTAGATATGCATTATATTAGTCTATAAAAAAAAAGAGAGAGAAGAGAAAAAAATAATAGGGAGAAAAAGAAAAGAGAGAGAAAAGAAAGAAAAAAATCTTGCCATATTAAGTGTGAGTTATGCTGAGTCAAGTACATTGTGGCAACAACACCTGCCACTCTCACGATCCACCAAATATGGGCTTGATGTACATTTCCTGATTTCTGATCTCCTGAATATGGGTTGAGGAATTCTGACTTAGACATAGGGTTATTAGAACCTAATTGAAGTGTAATGCCATGAGAAACCACCAAATATATCCACAAAATTGGTGAGATGTTAGCTTAGGAAGAAAAAGAGAAGAAAAAGAAAAAAAAAGAAAAAGAAGAAAAGAAAAAGGAAAAAGAGAGAAGAAAAAGTACAAAAGAAATTAGGATTAAGAGAGCATAGTTTTCCATCCTCTCTCTAAGTTGATCTATTTAATAATCTAAAAATCTATATTCTAAAATACTACTCTCTATGTAGCACCAAAAGAAAGTGAGCAACAAAATACAAAACCAGTTAACTCAGACATCTTCTACCTAAGCCGAAGAGCTAGTGCTAAAACTAGCGGATATTCTGTGTCCTCGAGAGAAGAGATTTGCCCATCCCAATAGAATTTTACTGAGGGTCTAGCACAAGCCTTACATGCATATTGACTTTTTTGCTTGATTCTACTATAGAAGCTACACCACTACATGTTCATGGTTATCTAGATTCTAAATTTTTGGATCGAACAAAAAGAAATTCTCTAGTTAAACTCTTGATAAAATGCATTTAGTCTTGCATTTGCAAGGGACAAGCAAGGTTTAGGCATGGGAGTATGATTGCGTAGCAATCATAGGTCCTAATCTACCTGAATTAAGTTAGAACCTAGCTTAACTTAGGCATTCTGCATGCATTCGCATCATAATTTGCATCATAGCTGATTAATTAGGTTGTAAATAATAATGTCATATTATGTGCTAATTGAGAGGTACTAACAATTGCAGGTAATTTAGGGTTGTGGATGATCGATTCAACCTTACGGATCTACACAACCAATGCTTCCAAGATCACATCGATCAGACTCTCATAGCATCCTATGGAGTCGACAAAATAGTAAGAGCTAAGAGGCAAAAAGGTAAAAATCCATACCTCAAATGATAAATCCAACCGCACGGATGGATTCAGATCAACGATCGCAGTCCAACGGTGTAAGAATCATCCCTATTGAAGGCCTATAGCACCGTCTACAAAAGTGGGAAGATGGACGGCCACGATGATGCCACGTGATGCCATCACAGCTGCCCCTCACTATGACCCATCCTCTAAAGACATATTCATCATGCATTGTAAGCCATTGGATCATCATCCAACTGCCACGATGCATCCATGTTGCCTGCTTCATCCAGAACTCCTCAAAGGAAAGAAGATCTTGGCCATTGGATCTCCATCCAACGACCGAAAGCAGAGTTACCCAAAACATAACCATGATATAAGAGCCTGCTTGGTGCAATGGTTAATGCGCCCGCACAAAAGCATAAGATGCGGGATTGTGCCATTCGAAGCAAAAAATTCAGTTGAGGTGATGCTCTAGACTCAATTAGACCGTCAGATGGAGGATGAGCGGCGAGCAAACAAATGCGTGATGTAACGTGGAGTGACCGATGCACAAGCGAGATTTAATGCCCCACACTGACGCACAATCTCATGTGCTTTTCAGCGAAGGTAGCACTCATTTTAAGCCGTTCGATTGAGAGATTGGATAGCTGAGACTTAAGGCGTAAGGTTTAAACTCGTGGGCACACGTAGGTGATAAGAACAATCAGTGGCTGTCGGCGCAGCGAGTGCTAGAGCATTAGATGGCCATCCAATGGCAGTAGGGGTAGCCACGTGATGACATCTAGTGCACTCTGAGCATGGAAGGCATAAATAAGTTGATTTTGGGGCCAGATCTGATCCGTTGATCTCCCGATCGACGGATCTAATCACCAGAAAGTTATTGCACAATTTTGGTGGTTCAAATTCCCATCTTCCCCCTCTTAAAGCTACAAAAGAAGGCCCAGGGCCCACTCAGAAGATCTTCCACCAATTCCTCTAAACCCACTCCAGTTCTTCAGATCTTCTTCAGCTCTCTCTATCTCAAGCTCTCTTCCTCTGAAGCGCCCACCAAGCAACTTTGGTGGACCGCCATTGCTCTCCCCAGCCTCTCCAAAAGGCCACCATAGACCACCCGTGGTGCCCTTATTCAGGTAGATAGTAGTTTTTCATTTATGCTCTAGTTAGATAGCAAGAACTTGTTCTACTCATAATTATATTTTTTAAATCGATGATCAGACTACTTGCATGATATACATATTGGGATATATATATAGATTAGTTTGCAATTAGTAGGATATTATCTAGTTAGTAGTTAGATCTAGATCAATTGCGAAATCCGAAATGCTTTCTACCTCCCTGAGTTTGATCGAGACTCACCTGTTCCATTAAAATTTATTTGTTGAGACGTATTTCGCACTATACTGCGATGTGTTTAACTTTTTTACGCGATTTACGCCACGAACACTTGCTTTATCTGATTTGTTGCAGGTGTGCAAGTACACAAGAGAAGATCAGCCACATGACAACCACTTGAGGGGTAGGTAACCTCGTTTCCTTCTTCGTAAACCCCTATTTCTGGAAGGATTAGAAAAGGAAAAATCAATTAGGTCAAATTGCATTCCTTATTTAGAATTAATCACTTCTGAGTTGCCTAACTAGATCTATTTACAAACCCCTCTCCAAGATTCTTACACCTACTAAGCATTTAAGGTACGTAGGGCTACTCACCTTTTTGATTGAGACCTAGGTGCCAAATTTTGAAGAAATTCATTGTACCATAAAGAGCCAAATTTGGGTTTTAATCTTAGGGTTGAGAAACACGTGACTGAAATAACAAGAATTGACTTTCCTGCATTGTGTGCTACCCAGGCCCTTGCTTGAAGTTATCTAATCAAGGAGACCCTAAAATCAAGCTCTAATCATCCACTTGAATCTTAAAATTGAGACTTATTAACAAGGATAGGTTAGGTGAAGTTGATCCACCTTGTGGGTCAACCAATCTTCAAATTAGGTCACCAAGCACAAATCAACTGTAAAAGTTCAAGTGGAATTCTAAGCACCTCAATTCAAAATTAAAATTTGGTAGACTTAAGAGGTTAAGTCGCTCATTCTAATCTATTTGGATCCACGATAAAAAGGTGTGGTAGGGGAAACCTTGTAACCTGTGCCGATGCTTTACCATGTAGGGGTCTTTGCTAGACTTTCCCTTCCTAGATGCCCAATTACTTCTCCAGTGAGTGACCTTCTGATTTAGAGGTGCCATCCTCCTCGAACCTCTTAGTCATCCAAGCTCATTAGGAGCCTCAACTGGGTCCAACAGACATTTTGTCCCTCATCTGCTCCATTTCGTGCATGTCCGGGAGGAGGTCTGTTGATTGCTCTGAATCGGTGCTTTAAAAGTAATGCATTGTAGTATAGTCGATAAAGCGCAAAAAGTAGATATGACGTGCTTCGGTGTGTGTGTGTTAAGAAGTGTCCTTATAGTTCGCACTTGCAACGTCTATTTTAAAGTAAACAAACGGATGTGAGTCTGAGGATCGATCTCAGGGAGGCATGAAAATCGAATTTTTCTTGTCACTTATTGTCACGAAAATTGTGGAGTTTTGCTTTGCGAAAAGGTGCAGGTGAAAAGCAAGAGAGAGTGAGAGAGAGAAATTAGGGTTAGGATCGTTTCATTCTTAACATGCAACTTGAATAGGAAATAGACTAGGCAACTGAATGGAAAACAACATCATTAATCATGTAGCTCTAGTTCATAAATTACAACATCAAATACATGCTTAAACATAAGTAAAGTAAAGATTAAAAGACTGGAGGAAAGAGAGAGAGAGGAAGGGCGGTGAGGCAGCCACGGTGGTGGAGAAGGCTCTATTGGTGGCTGATCATCTCCGATGATTACAAGAGGGCCTAAAGCTGGCTAAAAGAGGGGTAGAGTAGTTGCAAGGGGAGTGAATGCCTTGAATGAGTGGTTGGAAGGGGTTTAAATAGGGAGAAGGGCTTTCCAAATGAAGAATGGCTTTTAGCGACATCCGGGAAGTCGCTAAAACCCTTCCAAAAACGTTAGTGAAGCCCCCAGTTTGCCGGTCGCTCGGCTGCAGCCGTTCTTCCTCGCACTCGATCCGTGGGCATTGCATGAGAGCCGTCCGATTGAAGATTGAACGACTAAGGTCTTCGCCAGGGCATGCTCGGATTGTGCCTTCAGTTCCCGCACGCGCGGGCGCTGTCGTCCGACGTGTGTGCTCACGTAGCTGATTATTGCCTGAGGGTGCGCCGCGTGGTGCTATCTCGGTCGCTCACTGCAGATCGGGCGACCCAATTTCGCTCGAGCGCAAAGTCATCTCTAATTTCAGCATCGCGCGGCTCGAACCCGCGTTGCATGGGTGTGGGCGTGCGCTTCAACAACTGCGCTACGCCCGCTGCTTTGTCGCGGCAACCACGGGCATGTGCACGGTTCTCAGCCATCCGATCAGAGATCGACGGCTGAGATCTGCTCTCCGGGTGAAGGTGGAAGCGAGTACGTGGTGACCGGGCGCCATGTGGCGCATCGTGGGCCGTTTATCTTCAGATCAATGATCAGAACTTCTTGGGCCAATTGTGGGAGCTCCAGATGTCAAATTTGGCCGATTTTGAGTCCGTCGGACTACGTTCATTGTTCTGAATCCATCCGTGCGGTCCGATTGCTCATCTGAGGCCTGCTTTGACAATTGCTTATACAAATGGCCATTAATACTATTTTATAAGCAATCTTGGCATATGATGCAATCAATGCTCCCATTCTACATATGTTGTGCCATTTATTCTTAAGATGGGCCCTATTTAACAGAATTATCACCCCCAGATGCAGTGTTATCATACCCCCATGCCTACTCCATGCTAGTCCCTAGCAAGGTTTATTCTAGCCTTTATTTTCTGTCTGAATTTAAGAAGTAATTACTTAGACACTTCATCACGTGTCAATAGGAGGAAATATACTAAGATCTTAATCCACAAAGACTAAGCAGCTCCCCGGTGTCTACCAAAATATGAATTTCTTGAATCCTTGCTTTAATGTATGTAAATATACATATGTATATATATTTTTTTTTTAGAATTTTTTTGGAATTCAGAGTGGGTTGGTAACTTTTTACAGCTACCCAACCCACCAAAAACTCGGTCAAAACCCTAAGTGCTAAGCATCTTGGTGTGAAGATTGTGATAGACTTAATCAACGGTAACTCAGACAAACTTCGGGTTTCTACTCCCCTAAGTGACTGAAAGAGGAAGTATTTTGCATGAATGTGTATTTGTTCTATTGGAAGCTTTCTCCCGACATTTGTTTTAATTGGGGTCAACACAAGGACTTTCCAGTGTATATCTCCCTAGCTTGTACTACTTCCCTGCTTCTTCCTTAAGTGTTTTGGTTCTTTTTGTGCAATTACTAAGCTGGGCTCTGGACAACTGATCAATGGGCTGCTACCCACGATCACTTGCCAGCCATACTCGTGTGGTGAAGTGTGGTTTATTTTATTTTCTTTTCTTCTCCTTTTTTCTTTTTTTTTGTAGGTGTCTTCCCTGATCTTAAATGTACCTGGAGGCAATGAAGAAGAAGTGGTCCCGTGGTTGGGCTCTAGAAAACCTGCTAATGGGTTGTTACACACGACAACTTGCTAGCCATACCACCCTAGTGAGTTCAATAGCTACCCAATTTCTTTCAAAATCTCTGAGGAGTGAGTTTGTGTAGGAATGTGTGCAGATGCTTAGACTCAAAGTTCTTTTGAGTTAGATGGTGAGTTGATAAGTCGTATACTTATCAACTTTTTCAGTAGGTGGATTAGAGTAGCTTAAGGTTGCAAGGATTCGAAACTACATCCATATTTCAATGGACACCAAAGCTGATTAAGCCTGAAGGCCGGAAAAGTCTAAGTGTTCAAGTTCTTTTTATATTATTGCCCACTATTGACATGTTTCTAATGCCTAAGTTTATTCCTAAATTCAATTTATTTATTTATTTATTCAGACTAATTAAATAAGCTCAGAATCATGCCATTTACCACCCCCCCATGCTTAAGTTGGACAATGTCCTCATTGGCAAATACATGGATGCAACAGGGGTTAAAAAGATATTACCTAAGTGACGTACAATACCAGATCAGTCTGGATGCTCTGGGTTGCCTCCCAGGAAGCACTGAGTTTAACGCCTCTAGCTCGACAGTGATTCGTGTCATCTCTCAATGAGGGTGACACTCTCCTTTGGGGGAACCAGGCCTAGGAAGTGTTTCAGTCTTTGACCGTTAACCGTAAAAGTGTGCCCATTGTTTGGATTAGCGATTTCAACCGCCCCATAAGAGTAAGGCTTAACCACCCGAAATGGTCCTGTCCATTTGGACCTGAGTTTCCCCAGAAAGAGTTTTAGGCGAGCGTCGAACAGCCAGACTTGCTGGTTAGTCTCAAGGTGTTTCTATGGATGAGTTGGTTGATTAGCCCATATTTGTGAGCTATTTAAGTATTTAAGTGCCTAAACATTAGGTTAATTCTAACATTTATTTAGCATAAATTAGGATGTAAATCGATTAATTCATATTTCTAATTTAATTGCATAATTCCTGCATCTTATTCATATTTAAATGCATTTAGAATTAACTTAGAATTTCATTAGTTAACTAATTAGGTAAATTGCATGCATTAATTTAGGTTAACATAAAAGTTGAGGGTTTGTATATAAATAACCATAATATTTTATCATTATTTTTTATTCTTCTTCTACGTGCAACGGCTACATTTCTTCCTCCAACTACCACAGTGAAGAACCCAATAAAGGAGGAGTAGATGTGTTGGATCTGGTCAGGCAGTTGATTTCAAAAGAGAGGAGGAGGCAGCTGAGCTCAGAAGGCCTCCATCCCCGACCACCACTATGCAGAAAGTTCGTCTCTCGTCCATTCCACACCATTGGCCTCAACAATGGCGACGAGTCTCCACCACCGTGGGCGTGTGGTGTGATAGGCCACACCGCCATCCGGAGCTCGTCCGCATTACCGTGAGAACCTCAGCGTGCACCTCCCTCACCATCCTGACCAACAACCACCGCCGCAGCCACTGCAATTTCACTTCTCAGTTAGTTAAGACGTCCAAGAAGTTTCCCGGACGTCTGAAGCTTCGACCCACACTCCAACAGTAATCGGCCGCTCATTCCACGCCTGCACCCCTCCGGTTGCACACTTGAACCACCTCCTGCAGCATCCGCTCCAGCGCCTCCACCAATGCGCATGCCTGCAGCTTCCTGCGCCCGCGCCTTCCTGCTGCACCTCCTTCAAGATTCCCCCGCACGCCCTCCAGTCACGAGCAAGGCAGGCACGGCCAGCACCCTGCAACGCCTTTTCATGCACGCAGCAAGCGTGCATTCTTCTCGACGCCTTCCAGCCTGCAGTGCACCCGCACCGTCCGCCTGCGCCTACCGCCTACAGCAGCATTCGCCCCCACTAGAACACGCTCTCCAGCAACCCTCCGCATGCTCAACTGCTGCGTGCCCACAACACCAGCAGTGTGCGCGCACCCCCTGCAGGAGAGCTCAACGCGCGTGCACAGCCGCCCCTTCAGCAGCTGCAGCCACCATTGCCAGCCATTCGCATCGGAGCTCCGTCCAACCGACTCTGACCACCACTCGACGTGCGACTACCACCACCGCGACGGCCTCACTTCAGCCAACCGCCTGTGCGAACCTCTCATCGATTGAACCTCTCTCCCGATCGCGAGGAGGAGAGAGGTAAAATGCTCTGTTATGGACTTAATTAATTATTACATTTCATGCCATTGATAGGAAAAAGAATTTTGGTTTATGAATATTTTATTGTGGCATAATTTACAACTTCATACTTAAGCTCTCTTACAATTGCGTGGCTTTTGTAATTAACATTTTTTGACATTGGTTTTGGAATTTAAATGTGCATAAATTTTCTTTAATACATATCAATGGAAAATTACATAAAATCATCACATGTTTATCGAATATTTCAGTGAGGAAAATTGCACATCTACCCTTATGTTTTCAAGATATTGTGCATCTTCTTTCCGTCGCATTTCAAGTCAGATTTGACTATGGATTTCTCATGAGATTGAAAAATTCCCCAATAATTGAGATATTATTGCATCATTGCCTCCCTGTGGACACGACCCGCTCCTAATTGAGTGGTTATATTAATTATTGATTAGTCGATTTTTCCACCACATAAAACTATAAACGACTTGAAAAGCGAACAATCAACTCGTCATCGGTCGTGGACGGCTTTCATTTTCTCCTTATACAGTCGACTATTCTCAAAAGCATCCTGACGAATTTCTTCGAGCTCAGATAATTGGAGCATCCTCTGTGCACCGACTAACTGGGAATCCATGTTAGATTACTTGACAGCCTAGTAAGCTTGGTGTTCCAATTCGACAGGAAGACGGCAGGCTTTGCCGAAGACTAGGTGATAAGGCGACATGCCTATCGGGGTCTTGAAAGTGGTCCTGCATGCTCATAGGGCATCATTTAGTCGTGTGGACCAGTCTTTCTTGTCAGGTCTCACAGTCTTTAGTAAAATGTTCTTGATTTGTCTATTGGAGACCTTGGTCTACCCAGTTATTTGCAGATGATACGGGGTAGCAATGTGGTGGTTAACCCCGTATTTTATAAGTAGGGCACAAAATTGGGAGTGGATAAAATGACTTCCACCATCACTGATCATGGCCTTTGGTATTCCAAACCGGGAAAAGATGTTCTGCTTAACAAAGTCCATGACAGCCCTGTGATTGCATCGATGGGTGGCGATGGCTTCAATCCATTTAGAAACATAGTTTACCGAGACTAGGATGTACTCGAAGCCGTTGGATGGCGGAAAGGGGCCCATACAAATGATACCCCAAACATCGAAGATTTCGACAATCAAAATGGGCAGGAGGGGCATCATATCTTTCCTGGTCATGGTTCCCAGCATTTGGCAGCATGAGCAAGTCTTCATGAAGTTGTGTGCATCCTTAAACAGGGAAGGCCAGTAGAATCCGGACTGCAGAACCTTTGTAGCCATTTTCTTTCCAGAGAAGTGGCCACCACAAGCCTGGTCATGAGAGATGGAAAGCACACTCTGAACTTCATTCTCAGGGATACACCACCTGATGATCTGGTCGGCACAGAGGCGAAACAGCATGGGATCATCCCAGAAATTGTGCTTGGCCTCAGTGAAGATCCTGTCCTGTTGCTGTCTGGACCAGTTGTGCGGGGTTTGTCCTACAACTAGGTAGTTGACATAGTCAGCATACCAAGGCAGTCTCTTGTCTTGCACAGCCAGAATGTGTTCATCGGGGAAGGCGTCAGATAGAGGTAAGGAGGGTCCAATGTGATCTGGATGAAGTCTAGACAAGTATTCAGCCACCACATTTTTTGATCCGGCCTTGTCGCGGATTTCCAGGTCAAATTCCTGCAAGAGCTGGATCCATCTAATGAGCCTGGGCTTTGTGTCCTTCTTGGCCAACAGGTGCCGAATAGCTGCATGGTTAGTACAGATGGTCATGTGGGATCCCAGCAAGTATGATAGGAAATTCTCAAGTCCAAAGACTATAGTGAGCAACTCTTTCTCTGTGACCGTATAATTTTGTTGGGCCTCGTCCAACGTTTTGCTCACGTAGTAGATCACCACGGGCTTCTTGTCTTGTCTTTGTCCCAGGACGGCGCCTGTGGTAAAATCTGATGCATCACACATAATCTCAAAGTCCTGGGACCAATCTGGGGGCTGAAGTGCAAGTGCTGTGGAGACTAAGTCTCGGAGGATGTGATAAGCCTGGATGAAATCAGAAGACATGTGGAATATGGCATCATTGGGTAGAAGGTCGGTTAAGGGTTTGGAAAGCTTGGAAAAGTCTTTAATGAACCTTCGGTAGAAGCCAACGTGTCCCAGAAATGAGCGAATCTGTCGGATCGCGCTTGGTGGAGGAAGTTTGGAAATTAAATCATCCTTAGTCCGATCAACCTTGATGCCCCTATGCGATATGATGTGACTGAGGACAATTCCTTCTTGAACCATAAAATGGCTCTTTTCCCAACTTAACACCAGATTAACCTCGATACATCGTTTCAGGATTTTCTCCAAGTTGCTCAAACAATGGTCGAATGAATTCCCAAATACAAAGAAATCATCCATAAAGACCTCTAGGTATTCACCCACCATTTCTGAAAAAATTGCTAGCATGCAATGCTTGAAGGTAGCAGGTGAATTGCATAGCCCGAACGGCATTTGACAGAATGCAAATGTGCCATACGGGCAAGTGAATATCGTCTTTTCTTGATCTTCCAGAGCAATTGCGACTTGGTTATATCCTGAATATCCATCCAGGAAGGAAAAATACTTTTTCCCTGACAATCTTTCAAGGATTTGGTCAATGAATGGCATGGGGAAATGATCCTTCTCAGTGCCTTCATTGAGCTTCATATAATCAATACACACCCGCCATGTGGTGGTGGTGCGGGTGGGGGTGGATTCACCATGATCATTGGTAACAACGATGAGCCCGACTTTCTTTGGAACCACTTGAGTGGGGCTGACCCAAGGGCTATCGAAGATAGGATAGATGATGTCTGTGTCAAGCCACTTGATAATTTCTTTCTTAACTACTTCCTGCATGTTTGGGTTTATACGTCACTGCATCTGGTGGGAGGGTCGTGCCCCGTCTTCCAGGTAAAAATTATGGGTGCAATAGGTGGGGCTAATTCCTCTCAAGTCAGAAATGGTCCAACCAATGGCGGCCTGATGTTCTGAAAGGGTCGCAGTCAACTTGAGTTCTTGATACTTGGTTAGATGAGAATTAATAATCATAGGGAAGGTCTGGTCAGGTCCCAGGAAGACATGCTTGAGATTCTCTGGTAGTGGCTTAATTTCGGGTGCGGGTGGAACCACAGTTCACGAAAAGAGAAAAGGCAGGATTTGATCAACATCGATCTCCTCAAATGGTGTTGCACGATGGTAATCAGCCTTTCAGAGGTCCACGGGTAGTGACGGTGACAGAGCATAATAATCATTATGGGTTTGGAGGTCTGAGACAGAACTAAGGGTGAGGCATTCCTCGACTAGAGTTTCTACGGGATCATGTTCCTCAACATAATTGCAATCAAAAGACTTTGTCACCCGAAAGATATCCAATTTCATTTTCCTGTCTCCGAAGGTGATTTCCATACATCCCATGTCACAATCAATGTTTACCTTAGACGTAGCTAAGAAAGGTCTCCCTAAGATTATCGGTGCGTTCTGTAATTTTTTAGGGACTTCCATGTCGAGCACCAGGAAGTCGACTGGGAAATAGAAGTCCTTGACCCATACGATTACATCCTCGACAACCCCCTTCAGGGTTTTCACTAATCTATCAGCCAGCTGGATGGTGACAGGTGTGGGTGTCAACTCTCTGAAACCAAGTTGGTGGTATAGGGTTGTTCGAATTAGATTGATAGAAGCTCCTAAGTCCGAGAGCCCTCTATCAAATGTCATGTCCCCGATATTGCAGGAAATCAGCGGTGCTCCTAGGTCAGTTCTCTTGAGTGAAAGGTTGCTTGATATTATGCAACTTGCTTGTTCAGAGAGCACAACCTTCCTAGGTGCTTAAGGTCTTGGCTTACGTTTGGGTGTACAGGAATCCTTTGAAAACTTGACGTAAGCCAGGATGTGCTTAACGGCTTCGAGTAGCGGAATATTAATCTGTACCTGCGTAAAGATCTCCAGAAGCTCCTCAGTTTCCACAACATTCTTCTTTTTCTTGATTGTTTCCAAGGCCTTAAGGTAGGGTGTCTGAATGTGGATCGAATCTATTTATGGGTCCTTGGGTTTTTCTGGTGCCTCTTCTGAGTCTGGTATTTCAAAAGGTGAAGTCTCGGTGAGAGTCATCCATTTGGGATCCTAGGTTTTGGTGCCGCTTCTCAAGGTCACTGCATTCGCAAAGGCATTGGGACCATGGGTTGATCTTTTAGAAGATGAGGACGAAGAAGCAGCAAACCCAGGGGATGTTTGCAAGGCTGGCTGGACTATGTGAGCCTGCCCGATATTGCCTTGGAACCCTTGCGAATTGGGGCCTCTGTTAATTATGTTTCGCAGGTTCGGTTGTGGTTGGGAAGGTAGGGATCCTTGTTGTTTACTGTCCAAGAGTTGGCTTAACTATCCCTTTACCAAGGCCATTTCCTCCTGATGTTTTTGGTTCATGTCAGCCATCATCTTTATTAGGGCATCCATTTGCTTTTGTTGAGGAGGGGCCGCCCTATTTTGATTATATGGGGGTCTAACTGGTGGTCCTTGCTGATAGGGGGGCAAGTGTGCCTGCTAGTTTGGCCTGGGTAGGTTTTGGAATTGCGGTGGTTTTTGGTTTGTCCAACCAAAGTTGGGGTGGTTACGCCAGCCATTGTTGTAAGTGTTGGAGAAAGGGTCAGGTTTAGCATAACCTTGGACAGCTTGCACATCTTCAAGGATGGCCGATGTCGATGGAGAGGGAAGAGAGTAATCAATGGTTGAGGGAGTGAAGGTCCCTCCCTAGAACGTGGTCAGGGGTTGTTCCAGGTTCAGTTGGGTTAAAGGCTGGACCAGGTCAACATTATGTGCTCCCTTTGCTAGGGAGAAGGTCTGTAATGGGTTCTTGGTCTGGTTCAGAAGCTCATCAATCTTTTTGTCCACCAATTCCACTCAATCTAGTTTCTTGGCAATGATGTCCATGTCAACCATTCCATAATTTGCTTGTACCTCATAAATCCCACCACGGGGTTGAGTGGACCTATTAAACTGGGTCATGGATTCGTTGTTGAGCGAATTTTCACTCATGGACTCAAAGAGCTCAAACGCTCTCTCCTTGTCCTTGTTCAGGAAGTTCCTCCTGCATGAGGCATCGACAAAGTTCTGTAGGTTGTTGTCCAGACCGTGGTAGAAAATATGGGCCAATTGCCATCTTGGTACTTCGTGGTGTGGGCATTTCCTTAAAAGTTCATTAAATCTTTC
This sequence comes from Thalassia testudinum, assembly GCA_037157565.1. Lineage (NCBI taxonomy): Eukaryota > Viridiplantae > Streptophyta > Magnoliopsida > Alismatales > Hydrocharitaceae > Thalassia > Thalassia testudinum. The sequence goes on along the minus strand of JAZHRO010000003.1, from coordinate 73,345,064 downwards.
CCACACCTCATGGAACTGTTCCCCACCCTGGAGTGTAAAGGTAGTAATAGCTCTTCTGAGGGCATTCGTCTTTCCTATGGGGAAGAATTTATTTAGAAATGCCTGCCTCAGTTCTTCCCAAGTGGTGATGGGTCTACCTAGAGTTCTAAGCTAGTGAGAAGCATTGTCTCGTCTCTTAACGAGAAGGGAAACATCTTAATTAGAACACTGTCAAGGGAAATTTTCCTAGGTTTCACAGTTCATGCTATGTGATCGAGATCCTCTAGGTGTTGGAAGGGGTCCTCATTTGAGCTTCCATGGAAGTGGCTCTGGATCAGACTTAAGACATTTGGTTTTAGCTCAAAATCATCTCCCCCTTCGGGGATCCTAAGGTGTGGCTTGACTCTAATAGCGGAAGGATTATAGAAATCACAGAGGGGCCTCGGTTGATCCTGAAATGGTTTTACATCGGGTGGTGGTTGCCCTTGTGGGTTCGGTAACCGGTGTATGGCTTGCGTGTTGGTGTGGATCTATTGTTGCTGAAGCCGGTGGTTTGCATTAATTTGGTCTTGGATGATGGCCATTATGTCTGGTGGGGGTTGATCCTCAGCCTCATCTACCCTAGGTTCAGCCATGTTTCTAACAGAATCACGTCTCCTATATTCCTGTCCGAAAACAAACAACTCGAGCTGTAGTGAGCGTCTCCTGTGCATACACTAGAGAAGAACAGGAGGGGATGCAGAGAGCGACTGATGCGAGAAATGTTCAATCAAGCAAACAAGCCTAGTCCTTATGGTGTATTCCTTAGGAGACCTTGAAATCTCAAAGGGGGTGATTAAGTCTGTGAGCACTGGACTCCCCTTCCGAAGGCTAATCTGGCCAGGTTGATTATGAGGGGATTGTAGGGAAGGTTCTTCCTTTGGCTTGCACCACCGATTTCGTAGACCCCACAACCACGGTCGTCCGACACTACCCCACAGCCTAGTCACCAGATTCTACCAAGGGAATGAAAGCCAAGAGCCCAGCGAACAAAACCTCGCCTTTCGAGACTTAACTCGATCCTACCTAGGGCACGTCTACTCTGTTTTAAAAGGGCTAGGATAGTGCTTGTGCTAGGGTTATGTGATGAGGCATTGATTGGTGTGGTGCCTCTTAATTTTCCACTTTCAGAGTGTGTGCTTCTATCAAAGCATGGTTTTCAAGCAAGGATATTTTTCAAGATGTGCGTCTTTTAGTGTTTCATCCTTACTTTAGTGTCTTTTAGGGTTGACGTGTCCTAATGTTTTCTGACAAGTTTCAGTGGGCACATCAAGTTTTTTACACAATTTGGTGAAAGTAGATATCCTTTTATTCTATAGAGGCTCTAAAACCCTAATGTACTCATCCTAATGATCATGCAGTTTCTATTAGATGAGTCATTTTCAAGGTTGAGTGGTGCGGCCTAAGTCAATCCACGGTGGCTTCACAAACACAACTCAAAAAGAGAAAAGAACACTCCAAGAATTTATTCAGAATGTTAGAGTGTAAATTTTTTGTTGGGTGATGTTTTAAGGATGTTGGTCAAGTAATCATACACCATGCCCATTTTTTCAATTTTTACAATCTTTTTAGTTTTTCACGCAAGCAAATAGTCATGAGTGAAGAATTACTCACTATCGGTCCTTGTTGCGCCTACTTCGTTGTTGGCAGCAGCTTAAAAGATAGTAAGAAAGAGAGAGAGAGAGGGCAGTGAGGCAGCCACAGTCGCGGAGAAGGCTCCGTCTGCGGCTTGTCATCTCCGACGATTACAAGAGGGCCTAACGCTAGCTAAGAGAAGGGTAGAGTAGTTGCAAGGGGAGTGAATGCATTGAATGAGTGGTTGGAAGGGGTTTAAATAGGGAGAAGGGCTTTCCAAATGAAGAAGGGGTTTTAGCGACATCCGGGACATCGCTAAAACCCTTCCAAAAACGTTGGTGAATCCCCTAGCCTATCGGTTGCTTGCTCGTAGCCGTTCTTCCTCATGCTCGATCCATGGGTATGGCTTGAGAGCCATCTGATTGGAGATCAGACGGCTGAGGTCTTCGACCGGGCGCACTCGGATCGTGCCTTGAGTGTGTGTGCGCATGGGCGTTGTCGTTCAACGTGTGTGCACTTGTGGCTAATCAGCGCCTGAGGGCACGCCATGTGGCGCTATCTCGGCCGCCCGCTGCTGATCAGGCGACCCAATTTTGCTCGAGCACGAAGTCATCTTCTAATTTCAGCATGACTCTTCTTGAACCAGCGTTATGTGGGTGTGGGCATGCGCTTCAACTGCTGTGCTATGCTCGGTGCTTTGTCGTGGCGATTGCGTGCGTGACACAGTTCTCATCCATCTGATCAGAGATCGACGGCCAAGATCTGCTCTCCGGGTGATGGTTGAAGCAGGCGTGTGGTGAGCAGGCGCCACGTGGTGCATCATGGGCCGTTGATCATCAGATCAACGGTCAGAATTTCTTCAGCCCATTGAGGGAGCTCCAGATGTTGGATTTGGCCGATTTTGAGTCCGTTGGACTCCGTTCGTCATTCTGAATCCATTCGTGCGGTTCGATTGCTCATCTGAGGCCTGCTTTGACAAGTGCTTACACAAATGGCCATTAATAATGTTTTATGAGCAATCTTGGCATATGATGCATGCAATGCTCCCATTCTACTTACATTGTGCCTTTTATTTTTAAGATGGGCCCTATTTAACAAAATTATCACCCTAGATGCATTGTTATCAAGATACAATTTATACTTGAATGAAATCCAAGGTCGTTCACTGGGAGCAAGTATTTCATTCATGGGCTAATCTCAATAGATGATATAAGTGAGCATAATTAATTACTCAAAAACTAATATGCGATGTATAACATGAGTATATGAGGAGATAAGACGAACTCTAGACAAACTAATGGTGATTTGGATCAACATTTTTAGCCTAACACATATATAGCAATTACTCAAATATAATTGAAAGAACAAATAGTGAATCAGATGTCTGATTGTGAAATCAGAGGACTTAAAGTGAGTTACTATAGTGATTCTTCTTTGATTTTCCTCTACTGTTCTTCTTCTTTGGCTTTCTTCTGTATGGCTCCTTTCTCTGGCTTTTCCTTCCTTTCTTTGGCTCTATCTCGTTTCCTCTTCTCACGACTAAGTATCGCATAGTTGCTTGCAAGAGCAAAACCCCCTAACCTGGGCTTTCTCTATCTCTCTCCCTCCCCTTCTCTTCTGCAAGGGTAACCGGGTATTTGGGAAATGGATTAGAGAGTATTAGAGACCAGGGCTTCCTGCAGTGGGTAGCAGCCAAGGTGTGAGGCTTAGGCGAGTAATAAGACTAGATCCACGTGGTGGTGCCACGGGCGAGGCGTGAAGGGGTGCGGGGGACCTCACCCCCCAAGTGTCTTGAGGCACTAAGGCCCAATCACAAATTCTCTTTGTGCGTTGTAGGTGGCACTATGCTCCACAATGTGGGACTAAATCCTATGGCTCTTTCTTGCGTGCATCTGCTATTGGAGTGCCCTTCCAATCAAGGTAGTGGTTGAGGGTGTGGCTTCCAATTGAGACCTTGGATCGCATCCTGGGAGGTGTCTGCGTCTCCTAGAGGTGTGACCTGGAACTAGCGAGAGCTGGAGCAAGCTTCTAGCAAGCTTGAAGCTTCTGTCAATGGGGACGAAAGAGTAGGTACCTAAAATCAAAAGCTAGCCTATCAACCACGTCAAAACAACTCAGGAAGTGTCACTAGATGATGTGGAGTGTAACGGTGGTGGAGGCATGTTGTAGAGGTCGTGGGTGAGTGTGGCAAAGGCCGATTAGGTCAGAAGAGGTGGGTCTATTTGGTGAGTAGTTTGGGAGGTGGAATTGGCAAAATAAGAGAGGGGATTGGTTCGTGGAGTCAAGGCGGAGGTGTAGTTGATATAGACACATCTATTTTGGTTAAAATACCTATTCATGCATGTTCCTAGCCTTAGATTTGCATTTCATGTTATAAATATTCGACAGCATACATCATTTTGCATTTAGAGTAGTTGTATATATTTTAGGTTAATTAGGCCCTTTTTATGGTCATGAGAGAAGAAGACTTATTTCAAGGCCTCGGATGGGTGATTGGATCGTACGAATCTGATTAGGATAGCGATCGTAGTCTAATGCCTCTGAAATCATCTAGATCGGAGAACTGTAGCATCATACGAAGTTCGAGGAAAATCAATGGCCTAGAGGTAATGCAACATCCATACGAGTTTTAGATGGAAAATCCAACCATACGGATGGATCTGAAGTGACGATCGCAATCCAGCAGCATGAGAATCATCTTGATCTGAACACCGTGGCACCTTTTACAAAAGAAAGAAGAATGGACATCCTAGATGGTGCCACGTGGTGCCATCTAGGCTACCCAACGTCAGCCAGCAGTAGCGCATGCACACAGCCATGCATAGCGCACCATGCACAGCCACACTCGCAACCGCGTGTAGTGATGAGACACTCATCATGATCTCTAATTACCCCTACTTAACTAGTCTTCCTAGTTAATTAGCTAAGGTTATGAATATATAAGGGTTAATTATAAAATAAGGGATATTTAGTAAAGGATCTTAAAATAAGTTTAAAATGACATTTTATCATTCAATTAACATTATTAATAATTTAGATACTAATTGGACTCGAAATCCTATTAATCATTTCCTTAGTTAATAAGATAAGTAACTTAAACTTAATGTAAACCTAAGTATATAAAAACTTAATTGATTTTAATTAATCTAATAAATCAACCTAACAAGGTCAAAAATGTAAATTCAAGGCGTAAACATAACATTTACCTTATTTACTAACATATATAAAAAGTTGAAAAAGATCTAAATTAAAATAAACCTTCAAAACCTGAGTTTACATTTTGGTCATTAAAATTCATTATAGTCGAGTCCTTATTTCTCACACAGGTCCTTAAATTTTATTTCATTTAATTCCCTCTTCATCTTCTTCTTCTTCTTTAGCCGAATGAACAGCTGGTGGCAGAGAGTCACACCACCGTGCAATTACCGCCCTGCCGACATCATCCTTCTTTGTCCAAGCTCTTGCAGCTTGCACTCACCACCTCCACTTCATCCACTGGCCTAGATTAACCAGGAATCCTATTTTTCAATGGGAGATAAGTTCACTGTCGTCGGAGACGACGACGGAGGTTAAGCGCCTCGAGCTCCTTCTTCGGCCAAACCCTGCCATTCTCTTCGCCGCCAACTACTATAGATGCCCCCTAACCCCTCTGATTTCACACAAGTTGGCTCCCTTCCCTCTTCTAACACTATAGCTGACTTCGTTAGGCTATTCATCCAAAACTCTGGCGACTTCCCATTCCACTTTCCTACTTCCTCCATTCATCTTGATCAGTCGAGGAGATCTGCCGTGGTCTTTCGCGTCTCTGACATAGGCACCGACCCAAGGAATCCTCCACTCCACCTCAAATCTGCCTGCCGGAGATCTTTCTTCCACCCTCTAATTTCATCATCTACTATGAACCTTCGGTGGAACCCTATTGACCCCTTCGTCGAGGTAATAGTAGATTAGGAGTTGGAGTAGGAGTAGGCTAACTTAGTTAGTTTAGGTAGTTAGATTAGAGTAATTTTAGAATTTTAGTTTCATCTTCTTCGACTCTGGCGAGTTCCTTGAGCTCACCAGAGCTTTAATCTTGTCTTTTTAACTCACTGTACACCTTCCTTTAACCTTCATAATCACTACTAAATCACTTAATCATTTAATTGCTCACCTAATTGCCTAATTCAAATTTCACCTTCATCGACTACTATCTCTGTCCATGGTGACAGTAATCGAGTTAATTCCACCTCCACTGGGTTCTTCATCATCCATTCACCACTTTAGAACCCAAATCGACAATATATTACATATTATTACCACATATAAATTAAATGGCCGAATATAATTGACTTCCTGAGCTCGCTTTCAATAGCGGCTCAAGAATAGTTCAAACTATTAATTAACTATATAATTATGACTACTATTACTTGTTGACTTATTTTAACCTCTCAATCAAGTGGTTAAACAAGTCCTGAACTTATCTCAAATTAAATTTTTAAAGAAACGATTTCACTATCAAATCATACATTTAAAGAAATAATGAGGAATTAAATGTGATATTGAGGTTCCTTGCAATCTAAGGATCCTTTTTGGATTAAAAATGGCAGGTTTAAACAATCTGTGCATAATTTTGCCTTTTTCTGGACTCACCAGAGCTCCGGCGAGCCAAATTTGTGTTTCAGCCTCTAGAATCTGTTGAGAAGCTCCAGAATGATATTAAATGGATCACTGATTGTTTTAAGAATGTTTCTTTGAGGATTTAACCACTGGAGCTGTAGATATGAACTTCATCTTCTCCAACTCCAGCAGAGTTGGAGAAGTCTACAAGTTAGGTTTAAGATGATTTTAAGGAACCTAGAAGCCTCAGTGCGATGCACTGAAGCTGTTCATGACCTCATTCCACTATAACAAGCTTCCATTGGCTCTATCGAACAAACACATTTTGAACCTTAGGTAGCGAGCATGAAACCCTAGAAATGTTGGTCAGAAAACCTACCTAAAGATATGAATAAGTTTGGAATGTTGAGGAGACTCTAATTGTGGCTTTAATTTCTTGGGAGAATGCTTTGAATAGAAAGTCAACTTTTTGTGCTTTTACAATCAAACTGAGTCTGCTAATGGAGTTCTGAGCATGAGTTGAGGTATTGAGGAGTGTAAACTATTTCTGAGAATTTGTTGAATGGTCTGAGCGAGAATAAAGTGAGCTCAGATGAGTTTTTTAGTGAGAATTTGAATGCTGTCAATTTGGGTTACTTTCGAACCCAAACTAGTAGGAGAAGCATTTTGTTGAAATTTGAACTTGAATCCTACTCAGATTAATCTATTATAACCCTTAGAACTTGTTTAATTCCATCGAAGATGTTTCTTTGTGTCTGTTTACCTATTTTAAAGTTTGAAATTCGAACTCTGAAGCTTTTACAGAAGCTTCAACCTTCAGTACACTATCTGAAGATCTTAAGAGCTTAAAACTTACTCTAACAAATGCGAAATTAATTGTATAACCTTTACAGACCTTTAAGTAAAAGGGAAAAGTCCATCTGAGGACTCTGTGACATTAAAACCATTTCCTGGTGTTTAATAGCCCATAGGAACCCTAATTTCATCTTTCAAATTGAAGAGGAAAACATCTTCAAAACCTTAAATTGACCTTGCAATTACGTAGATCTATCTTAGAGCTTTCTAACAAACTTGAAATCACTTGATTTGGAGCTCTAGGTAGAAAGTTATGATCATTTGAAGTTGGGTTTGAAAGGGGTTAAATAGTCCCACATCGCTAGTTTCTTAGCGCACGCATGGTAATAAAAGCAATTTGTTGTATGCCCTATTCAGTTGTCAGCGCTAGGTGCACCGGTTACCGATCTGATCCTATTTGAGCATGTGCATGTGTGTGTGTGTGCGGGCTTATGTGCCTATGGGTGTCCACCCTTGTGGGCATGTGCGAATGTGCCCTGGGAGGGTGAGAGGCCTAGGAGGCTGGGTTGAGCTGGATTGGCTCGAGACTATGAACTGATATTAAATAAATCGAAAATGAACCTAACTGAGAATAGGTGAGGACCGAGTAGGGTCTGGTACCACCCTGGTCTCAGAGTGCTGTGTATCCTCGGAAGGACATCGCCGCAAACAAAATAAATTTTGGTTAAGAAAAATAAAAAAACCTGGTTCAGCTGAAAGTCTAAGGGAATTGAAAGAGAAGCCGATGGTTATTAAATGCTAAGTGTTGAAGCTGAAGGCTAAGGAAGAAAGGAGCATTGGCACTAAGGAAAAGAGATTAAGGAACAAAAGGAGATGACTAAGGGAAGAAAGGAAGGCAGGAGAAGGCAAGATGAGAGGAAGAAAGGTAAGAAAGAGCTCGAGAGAGAAGAAAATAAAAGAAAATGAGAAGAAGATAAGAGGCTGAAGAAATAAATGAAGAAAATCATTTCTTGCATCATTTTTTATTACTTTTTGTTCTTAATTGTAAAAAGGATTATTTTAATATAATAACTTTTAGTTGCCTTAATTTCCTCTGAAATAAAATTGGAAAACAAACATCATTTTGAGTAAATATGTTTTTCATATGGAATTTCGTATATTCTTTATAGTTAAAATATTTTGGCAAAATTCATGTTTTCAAAATCAACTTAGTATACCTCCTAAACTTATAGAGAAATAAAAGAGATTTAATGAATTTGGAGAAAATTATTATACCTCCCTGTGAACGACCTGGACTCAACCAGTAAAAATTTCTAAAATGTTAAGTTAATTCGACCCTATACTGCACAACTGACACAATTTTGAGTTAACCTAAGTGATTTCATCTACTCTTAATTAAGTGAAATTAACTTAATTACTGAGCTGAGTGAAACCACGTTACCAAGCAACAGCAGCACACCACTCCAACGCAGTGGCGTGCAGCAGTAGCATAGCGCATGCTAGCGTGTGTGTGCACGCACACCGTAGGGGGCACGAGTACGTGAAGCATGCAGCGCGTGATGCATGCGCTAGTTGGGCAAGCGTGAATCTTCAGTGACGTGCACCTTTAGTGACACTTCTCGCTGTCACTAATGGTCTACGTGTGCCAGTAAGAGGATTTGAAGGGCTGATCTTCAGCAACAGCTGCAGCGACGTTTATGGATGTCAATACTGACCCAGATGCGAATTTGTTCTTCCGCCTCCACTATAAAAGGACCTACCCAACACCATTCCAAACCGTCTCTTCCTTTCTTCCTCTCACCACCTCCAAGGCTCTAGACAGAGCTTGTTCTAAGCCTAGGATGCTCCACTAGAGTAGAAAACCAAATAGTTTTCCCACCTCTCATCCCCATTCATGGAGCATCCCGTGACCATCCTCTTACCACCCTTTTGGAAGAAGATCCTCGCTGTAATGCCATCCTGCCCCATCCTCCATCCTCCAGCTCTATCCTCCTTCGTCCCACTCCTCACCACCTTCTTCCAAGCAACGTCAAAGCGAGTCATCCTCCAAGTGACCATCGAGGGGGATTTATCTCACCTCTTTCTATCTTTTTACACTTTCGTAGTGTAGATTTTCCACTTTCGTAGTTGTAACAAACAATTCTTGATAAATATATGATTGTTTCTCTCTCTCTCTCTAATATTTTTGCAAGTAGATAAAGTTTTCATCGACCTAATCTCTTGCTTGTTAAAAGTACCAAAAAAATTAAAAAAGATAAACAAGACCAAAAAGAAATAAAAGTGAAGCGCAGATTTCATAAAACCAAACGCTCGCCTCCCCATGTTCGACCCAGAACTCCCTTGGAGTTTTGATATAAATTTTATTTCACCATGAGTTTTGCAACTATGACGATGGGTTACTTGTAACCCTGATTTCAAACTCGCAAAACATTTGTGATCAGTAGGTAGTTTCGGTGAGGCAAAAGGAGAGGTGTAGTGGCGGAAACACTTTGCCGAAGTGGTTGCCAAAGGTGGAAACGAAGGTGGTGGGTGGTGTAGTCGACGGGTCGAAACAAGAATTATGAGGGGGAGAATTAATCTATGAGTCTAAGGGAATTATCCTAATCCTAATCTAACGAACAAATGAGGGAGAACAATGCCGGCTTTGATTGGCCAGTGTCAGGGAAGAAGATACTCCAGTGAGGTGGAAAACGACGATGAAGATAAGGGAGAATCTCCTTCTAGTCTGGGTAAGAATGGAAGAAGACGAAGGCAAATCTGTTGCTGGTATTGTGTATAGATGATGAGAGAGGTCGGAGAAGATCACCAGATGTCGAGGAGCTATTCGGCCGGAGAGGAGGGGGGAATGTAGGGGATTTCCAGCCAAATTCGAAGCATAGGATGCGGGCAGGACCTTAAGGTCTTTATATAGGCCTAAGGGGGTCGATTTAAGCTTGGAAATCAAGCTTTCGATCTTGGAAAGCTCTCCGGAGTTGGAAATCCAAGAGATACCTGAATCTCTCATGTGTTCTCTTGAGAGATTGGGAATGTTATAGGATTGAAGGTCAGGTGTGTTGGAAAGAGAAATCCGTAAGGAATCTCTCTTTAAATTTTCGAAGGGAATCGTTGGTCTAAGAAGGAGTTCTCTTCAATCAAAGGTCATCAGAGAAGGATTCCTTCGCGATAATGGTGGAGGGACCTATTTGCAAAGAGTGACAACAACGATAGGGGGCATGTGTGTGACAGAAAAGAGTCAGATAGGACTAAATTATAAACTAGGTCAAGATGATCTCAAATTTGGTCCAAATTTTGGTACAAATTTAATTTGAAACTAAGGAATCCAATGGTAAAGTTGGACTTAGTTTTTGACCAAGTTTGATTGGGTAAATTATGCAGTTACCAAAATTAGGGCAACTGTTGGTCTGTGGCTCTATTTTAGGTTAAATTGGGTTCTTATGGTCAAATCAAGTGTACTGAACCTAGAGAATATTTTTCTATGATTTTTATAGGGCTTAGGTGAACTTTAACCTGATCAAAACATTAGTGAATCAGGTAGATCAATTTTTATGGTTTCAATGTCATTTAATTCTCAAAATGCATGAAAACCTATTTTTGTCTGCACAAACTTTCTTGTTAGACAATTATGACCATTTAACCTTTTTTTAACCACTGTGAAATCCCATGATTATTCTGCAATTGAGATGTGATGTTAAAACTGCATTGTTACCCTTGTTTTACTACATTTCTCTCAGAATGATTATGTAATGAATTGGTCCTCTGGCGGATATGTAGGAGCATTTATTCCTTGATTATGAATAATTAAAGGTCGATATGGCTGATGATGATGTTATCATCATACCTCCATGCCTAACTTTTGCTAATGCAATAGCAAAATCTCACAGAATTAACACTAGTAGAAAAAAAAATGTTCGTGATAGATATTTTCGACCGTTCGAGTAACGGTCGGCAATACTGTTATTCTCGACCATTTTAATACAAATGGTTGCTAAGTGTTGGGTCATTGACTTTACCATCTAGAAAATAGTTGAGGCGGTTGAGACCATTCTCAACCATTGTAAACGGTCGACAATAAAAATTTACTCCACTGTTTCTATACAAATGGTCGAGGATAAATAATTCCTCGACTGTGTAATATAACAGTCGAGAAAGAGAACTAAAGTTAAGACGTTTGGTTGACACCATTTTTTACCCTTATAAAAGGTCGAAATAATAATATAGTTAACTATTTCCATATTAACCGTCGACAATAATGATTTCAAAACCCACTAGGGTGGGCGGCTACAATTTAAAAGTCTATCATCGACCATTTGACCTTAATGGCCGGAAAAGGAATTATTGCAGACTGTTATTAACTGTCAGTAATAATAGTATTGCGAACAGTTTATTAGGAATAGTCGAGAATGTTTAGTTAAATCTCTAGCGTGAACCCAACTCCCTCCCCTATCATCCCAAATCTAAAGCGACCTCCTCCACCTCGAGATCTCCTCCTACCCCTCCCCTCTGCTAGACCTCCTCCCCTCGGCTCCTCATTCGTGAGAGTCGCTACGGCTCAACTTCCACCTCGACTCCTCCTTTGCAACCTAAACCGGTAGCCGAGCAGCTCCTCTTCTTCCTCCTCTACTCGCCTTCTCCTTCCCTTCCTTTTCGTCATCGGCTTGAGGCCAACTCCCCCTCGCCCACCACTAGCACCACCACCACCAGCCACCACCAACTCTGCTGCCACCACTAGCACCTCTACCACCACCACCCGTAGCTCCACCACCCCCTGTGACCACCACCAACACCACCACCACTTGTCGCCACCACCTCTGTCACCACCACCAGCACCAGCACCACCACCCACCACCAACACCACTACCCCCTGCCACCACAGCCACTCTCCCTATAGCCACCACTACCACCACAACCCACCTCCCCCTCCCTTCGCCAGCAGCACCACCACCCCTGCCCCAGCGACCAGCACCACCACCCCTTACCACCCCTCCCTTCCCTCCCCCTAGCACCACCACAACTCATACTCTTCCACCCATCTCCTCCCTACCACCGCCACCACAACCATCTCACTATATTTTCTTTTAATTTAGCATGTGTTGATTGTATGTTTTAATTAGTATTCTTATGCAATTGTGCCCACATGTATATTTAGTTTGATTAGATTATTTTGTGCAAGTTAATGTGTGTTAATGAATGTTTCCAAATTATATGTTTTAATTAGTTTGTTTTGAATGTGTTAATGAATGTGAATGTGAGGAGGAGGACGAGGAGTAGGGGTGGTGGGTGGTGCTAGAGGAAGGAAGGGAAGACTGAGGAGGAGGGTACTAGAGGTGGGCATTGGTGGTGAGGATGGGAGGTGGGAAGAGGTAAGTGGCATAAAGGAGGTAAGGGGTGCGAGGTGGAAGGAGGAGGTGGGAGGAGGATCTTCAGGAGGAGGAACTAGAGGAGAGAATTGAAGGAGGAGGGAGGAGGCAAGGGGAAGTGGGAGGAGGGTCTAGAGGAGGGCCTGAGGGAGAGGGAGGAGGAGGAGAGAACTGACTGAACGGGAGTGGAAGGAGGTTTAATGTCATGCGTTACACGATGGATTTATTTATGGGTTAGTGTTTAGGACTTAGGGTTTATGGTCTTCGGTTTAGGGTTACGAAGTGAATGTTTAAGGTCTCGAGCTTAGGATTTATGACCTTCGGTCTCGCTTAGGATAATAAGGTTTACTTTTAGGGTTTGGTGTTTAAGATTTGAGTGTTAGGGATTCGATTAACAAACTTAAAGTTTAAGGTTTTATACAGGAGGGGAAGGAAATAAGAGGAATATGAAGAAGATTAGGGGTTTAGAAAGTGAGGAGGAGGAGGAGGGGACGGTTGGGGTGGAGGCAGTTACTATTAGTAAAGTATAATTTATAAATGAACGTTTGTTACTTATGTTTGAATATGAAATTTTTATTACAACTCTGTAGATAGAGACACTTGCACAAAATTAGTTGCACGATATGACAAACAATAGGAATTCTAAACCCTGGGCAACAGGTTGTGGGAGGGATATAATTATGCCTAAATACTGGCTCGTCGAGACTTATGATCATGTTATAGGGACAATACAGAGTGTGTGTATACCTCATATATATTCACGATGCATTATCTTTATAACATGCCATAAGTATCGTAGTCCTCTATTCAAAGAAGTTCTGAACAAAGGGGGTTCCTTGAAGATTTGATCACAACTTAGGGTTACTTCTTGCATGTAGCTAGTGTTTGGAGAAATTTTGGTTGCATTTTCTCGCTCTTCTCTAGCGTACCAACTAATCTTAGCTCTGTTCATGAAGTGCCCTTTAGTGGGGCCTATTGGGGATGTTGTTAAGGTTAGTCTTGGGGGGTATACTGGAGAAGTGCGGGGAAATGCTACCAAAATTTCTTCAACCATTGGTTTCATATAAGAAGTAATGTTGTCATCAAAACATCAAGGATGGGCTATCAAGTAAAAATCTTCTTAAAATACACATTCCTTCTTTATTTGAGTATAACTTATGAATGATCTAAAAATACACACTCTTATCTTATTCGAGTCCAACTTACGAGTGGTTGTCTTTTACATTTAGGATAATTATCATGGATAAGTCATGGATCACTATGAGGAATTTAAATTACCATGACTACAAGAGTGGAGTGATTTTGTTTCTGGAGTGGGTATTTCATGATGATAGGAAGACATTTAGATGAGGTGAATTCCTTCAACTGATTTTATGCCCGTGTAGACAGTTTTTGAATGGGTTTTTCTATGACCGAGACACAGTTTTGGAGCATGTAGTATGTAATGGTTGGTGGCAACATTAGGTAAATTGGATAGCTCATGGTTAACCAATGACAGAAGTTAGGAATGACACAATTGAAGCCTTTGAAGGAGGTAATGATAATCAAGGAGATTAATTGGATGAAATGTCACATGATATGAGAGCAGCAGACCATGAGTATGTAGATGATGATAAGGCATTATGAGATTGTAGTGAGTTGTATGATGCAGTCAAGGAAGCAGAGGATCCAATTGCTCCTGGAATAACGTCAATGTCGAAGTTATCATTCCTTCTGAAATTGTTTTAGATGAAAGTGTTGAATAGAGCCACAATGAAATTAATGTCCGAGGTTCTGGAATTCGTTGGAGATCTGTTGAATAATCCTGCTGGATATCCTAAGTCATGGTATGATGTGAAGAAGTAGATACGTGGGATCAGACTGAAATGTGAGAAGATTCATGCCAATCGTAATGATTGCATCCTGTAAAGAAATGGGTACTCATGGTTGACTAACTGTCCTAAATGTGGTCAGAAGAGATATAAGGTGGGTAAGTCAACAAACACTAGCAGGAAGAAACAACCGCAGAAGGTTCTCCATTAGTTTCCACTGATCCCTAGGCTACAACACCAATTCATTTCCAGTAAAACACAAAAATTGAAGTCGTGGCATCAGGGTAATATATCAAAAGATGGACGCATCTGTCATCCAACAGAATGTAATGAGTGGAATAGATTTAACGATAATCACACATTATTCATAGAGGAGGCACGGAATGTGAGACTAGGTCAAGCGAGCAATGGATTCAATCCATTCAAGAGCATGCATCCATCATATTCCATATGGCCAGTGGTCATGGTAACTTACAACTTACCCCCATGGCTATGCATGCCATGTTCATTCATAATGTTGACACTCCTTATCGTAGGACCCAAGCAACCACGAAATGCAATAGATGTTTATCTCCAGCCATTGATTAACGAATTGAAAGTGTTGTGGTACAGTGGTATTCAAACATATGATGCACACAAGAAACAATTCTTCGAGTTTCACGCAGCATTACTATTGACAATCAATGACTTTCCAGCATATGCAAATTTGTCAAAATGGAGTACAAAGGGGAAGTTCGCATATCCAATCCGTATGAATGATACTCATCACCTGAGATTGCCTAAAAGAAAGAAGTTTTGTTACTTAGGCCAGAATAGGTTTTTGCCCATTGAACACAGTTGGCGAACATCTTAATTTAAGGATAGATTTGATGGTAAAGAATGTCAATATTCATCGAGGAATCCAAAGAGTAAACTCAGTACAAATTCTACTAGGCTGTCGAGGATGAAAATCATGGAGATATTACAATAGCTCGGAGAAATATGTTTGGTTCATCTTTTCAAGAATGACTTGGCTTCCTTGTGACACTCAGGGTTTAGGAAGAAAAGCACATTTTTTATGGAGCTTCTGTATTGGAAGGATTTGATAGTGTGGCATAATTTAGTTGTTATGCACATCAAAAAAATGTAATAGATAACATTCTTTTTGTATTAAACCTAACAGACAGCCCAAAGGATATAGTTAAAATAAGGAATGATATGAAAATATTGGTTATTCGTCCTGAGTTGCACGTTGAAGGAGGGTCTCACTTTCTAGAAGCTTTATACAATCTTACCGGAGAGCAGAGGCAAAGGATTTTCTCATTCCTTAAAGACGTTCAGGATCCAGATGGGTATTCATTACAACTTTCACATTGGGTAAGTGAAGCAGAAAAGAAGATTACTGGGTTAAAAAGCCATGGTTCTCATGTATACATGCAAATCTTATTCCCACTAGCAATACGTAGAGTGATGCTTGATCCGGTAGTTGATTCTTTCACGGAGATGAGTAGATATTTTAAAGTTATCTGTTCAAAGGCATCAGATACCAAATTGCTAGACTAGTGGGATAAACAAATTGTGAACACACTTTGTAAAATGGAGCAGATTTTCCTACCTGCATTTTTTGACATTATGGTTCTTGTCATTCTTCATCTTCCAAATGAACTAAGACTTGCTAGACCCATGCAATATAGATGGATGTATCCAATTGAATGATATTTGAAAAAATTGAAGGATTCTGTCCTCAATAAGGCTAAACTAGAAGGGTCAATTGTTGAAGGATATATTGTAGAAGAATGTATTAAATTCTATGCCATGTACATGAATGAAGAAGACAAAAGATTTAATCATCTTGAATGAAACTACGAAGGAGAATTTAATTGTAATGATGAAGATTGTTTGTTTGTATTTATCATCGGAGGAAGCTCGATCCTATGGATGGAGATTAAGCCCATCTCGGAAATGGATCGACATTTGGCAAACTTGTACATTCTGAAGCAAATTCTAGAAGCCGATGAATTTTACAATGAATTCGAAGAATCATCGGATACATCTACAC
This sequence comes from Thalassia testudinum, assembly GCA_037157565.1. Taxonomy (NCBI): domain Eukaryota; kingdom Viridiplantae; phylum Streptophyta; class Magnoliopsida; order Alismatales; family Hydrocharitaceae; genus Thalassia; species Thalassia testudinum. The sequence goes on along the minus strand of JAZHRO010000003.1, from coordinate 73,328,874 downwards.
ACGACTTGCAATTACTTCATTATTTCAAGGGTGGTGTAAATAAACTAAAAGAAGATGGGGATCCACGGTGGGTATAGGATTTTGATGTAATTGCTGATACACCCTTGACATACGGACATTACCATTCCAGATAAATAATTGACGGTTTCAAATTCAGAGTACGATCCATTGATTATGCGAAGGCCATGCAATAGGTGGGAGTTCTTGTCAGTTGTGAGATAACTGCTAGTTGTGATGGGTATTACGGTCAAAGTGAAGAGATTGTGGAAAGGAGCGTCGGGTTTGATCATAAGGTGGTTCTATTCAAGTGTGATTGGTTTGATGCTTTTAAAGAAGGCATTGGATTCAAAATCCATAAGAAACACGGATTCTTGAGCTTAAGTAAGAACTATCGCATCCTCCATTCATCAGAACTATTCACACTAGCTTGTCAGGTAGCACAAGTATTCTACATGCCTATTAATAGCAGAAATGGGTAGATTATATCAGTTAGAGCTGAACCAAATGAACAATATGATGCGGGAAAGGATCTACACCCAGATGTTGAATCTGAAGCATATCAACAAAACCAACAAAGTGAAGAACTTGCCCCTAGTGCAACTGACATTGACATATAAGGTAAATTATCAAAAGTATTAATTCATAATCATAAATATAAATAAATTATGAAATTCTTAGTTTGTTTTCTTTAAATTGCCTTTAAATTATTTTATCTTTCATTAAAGATTATGTTCATTTATATATCAAAATTGAATTTTTTTTATTGCCTTCTCATATAGGTTCTTTGCATTTTCCTACTGTTTGTGCACCAATTGTTTCCATTTCGTCACTATGGTGAGTTTCTTGCTACTTTTTTTTTAAAATGCTATTATCATGTTAGATGTGGGGTGTGCCCACTTAGGTTTATTTTAAGAGCGGGGTGTGCCCACTTAGATTTATTTTTTTTGTGAGGTGTGCCCACTTAGATTTATTTCTTGTGTGGAATAATGCTTTCTTTTTGTATCTTGAATGTTTTATGTCGAAGAAAGAGGAGAAGAAAGAGGAGAGAAAATAAGAAGGGGATGGTAATTAAGGAAGAAAGAGAGAAAGAGAAGGGATGGTTAAGGAGAAAGGGAGAAAGAGAAGGGGAGGGAAAGGAAAGGGGAAAGTGGAGAAGAAAGAGGAGAGGAAATAAGAAGGGGAGGGTAATTAAGGAAGAAAGAGAGAAAGTGAGGGGGACGTTAAGGAGAAGGGGAGAAAGAGAAGGGGAGGGTAAGGGAAGGGGAAAGAGGAGAAGAAAGAGGAGAGGAAATAACAATGGAAGGGTAATTAAGGAAGAAAGGGAGAAAGTGAAGGGGAGGGTAACGAAAGAGGAAAGGGACTGGGAGAAAGAGAAGGAGAAGCGAAAGGGGAGGTTAAGGAGAAAGGGAGAAAGAGGAGGGGAGGTTAAGGAGAAAGGGAGAAAGAGGAGGTGGGGGTAAGGGATGGGGAAACGGAATGGGAGAAAGAGGAGAAGAGGAAGGGGTGGTTAAGGAGAAAAGGAGAAAGAGGAGGGGAGGTTAAGGAGAAAGGGAGAAAGAGAAGGGGAGGGTAAGGGAAGGGAAAAGGGGAGAAGAAAGAGGAAAGGAAATAATAAGGAGAGGGTAATTAAGGAAGAAAGGGAGAAAGAGAAGGGGAGGTTAAGGAAAAAGGGAGAAAGAGAAGGGGAGGGTAAGGGAAGGGGAAAGGGAATGGGAGAAAGAGAAGGAGAAGAGCAAGGGGAGGTTAAGGAGAAAGGAAGAAAGAGGAAAGAAGGTTAAGGAGAAAGGGATAAGGAGAAGGGGAGGGTAACGGAAGTGTTGAAGCTATGGGTTACAACGCTATCGTATTTGGTTTTGAAAAACCTGTCGTTGTAGTTTGAAAGCGAAGAACTCATTTTCAACAAATAAAATTTATATTGGAATAGAAATCCCGAGTCGAACTCAGGGAGGTAGACGTTTGATTAGAAATATGCGTTTGTTTTATTTGTCACGAGCAGAATGGCTGATTGGAAACTATCTATCTATTTACGATAAATAGAAGAGAGAGAGAATATTGCAAATAAAAACAAAAGGGATGTAGAATAAACATGGATTTCATTATCAAAAAGTTGTTCGTTACACTACTCATTATGACTAGAAAGTGAAAAATGATTACACTAGAAATCAGTAAATCTACTCCAGACAACATTAAATGGAGAGAGAGATATCCTCCTCAATAATCACTTGGAGGATGAGTTGGATGAGACGATGACTAGAAGATGGGGAATGAAGCAGGAAGGAGGACAAAGCGGGAAGAATAGGAATGGGGCAGCATGTCGTCATCATTGTAGGATTCACTTCTGAAATGGGGGCGAAAATTTGACTTTATCACTTGAGAAGCATCTCAGGTGTGGGACAAGCTTCTCTTAAGCATTAGAGAGGGAGAGAAGAGAAAGAAGGGATGAGAATTTCGTATGGAGGGGGTCTCCTTTCATATTTGCAAGGAGTGAGGGCAATTTGGTCATTTTATGTTGAAAATCATTAATTCAGCACCTTTAGTGATGGATAAACCCGTCACTAAAGTTCTGAACATGGGCGTAGTGGGCGACATGTGTGCAACCGCTCATTTCCTCATGCCGCAATGCACGTTCATGTCCTTCAAATCTTGCGATCGAATGGCTAAGAGAACTCCTCGCCGTGCCTCCTCAGCGTGCGCAAATGCGTGCGATCTCGCGTTCTTGTCGGGCATCCGATGGTACGTGGGCTCTATTGGGCATGCACAGCCACTCGATCGCAATTGTATGCTCCTCATGCCCGCTTGCGCCCTCGCCAAATTGAGGGGCCTGCGGCTTCTAACGGGCATCCCTTCTTCGCGAAAGCGCATTCGACCAACGCACTCGAATGCACTACAAGCGCATTTATGCCGTGCACTTGATTCATGCGTGCGCACCCCACAGCCATTGGATGAGCGTCCAACGGTGAAGAAGCGATGCTCAGATGAAGAGGAGAAGCTGTGACGAGTGCATGCTGCCGGTTGGGCGGCTGAGATGGCACCACGTGGCGCCATCTTGGCCATCCATCTTCTAGATGATATAGATGGTGCCACGGGTGTTGGATTGAGTCAATTTTCATGCTGTAAGGCTGCGATAGTCAATCCGAATCCATCCGTGCAGTCAAATTTGTCATCTGAAGTATAGATTCACACCATCATGGCCCTTGATCGTCTAGGGTTCCTTGGTCTCTATCTGATGTTATAGATGTCTAATTAGGGCGATCTTGGAGTCATTGAACTCCAATCTTTGCCCTAATCATATTTGTATGGTTGGATCTTCGATTTGAGGCCTTGATAAAAGGTTTCCCTATCCCTGAACATAAAAGGAGACAATTAACCTCCATTTTATTAAGACTAATCTAAATGCAAGATGAAGCATGCTATGCAATATTTACAGTATGTAATGCAACTCTATGCTTGAGAACATGCATAAGTAGACATTTAATGTAATATAAACATGTTTACATCACACCTCCATGCCTATCTTTTGCTTGCCCTAGCAAAAGCTATATGCTATTTAGAAAAGAATTAGGTCGGACTATTTGGGCATAAGTTATTTTCAAACATTAAGAAAATGTTTACTACCCGGGTATCTGCCAAAATGCAAATTGCCTCAAGCACTTGCCTTATTCAAAGAAAAATTTCTCTTTCACTTTATCTTCTTTTGTAATTTTTTTGATTTTTGAGTTTAGGGTTTAAGAGTGGCTTTCTACGGCCATACAACTCACCCAAGATTTGATGAGAACTCTAAGTTCTAAGCATCTTATTGTGAATGTGATAGACTCGTTGATCGGCAATTAGAACGGACTTCGGGTTTCTACGCCTCTAGGTGACCTTAAAAAGTGAGTTCTGCCTAAAGGTGTATCTTTACAATCGATAGCTTTCTCCCTACTTTTATTTTTATGGGGTCAACACAAGGGTGAATCCAGTGTATATCTCCCCAGTTTATTCTACTTCTCCGCTTCTTCATAAGTGTTTTGGGAATTTTAAGTGCATTTCTTGAGCTAGGTTCTGGACAACCGGTCGATGAGCTGTTACCACCGGCAACCTGCCAGCCATACTCATGCAGCGAAGTGTATCTTATTTGTTTTGTTTTCTTTTTCTTTTCTCATTTTCTTTTTCTTTTCTCTTTCACTTTCTTTTTCTCTTTTTTAAAGTAGGTGGCTGCTCTGGTCTAAGATTTACCTAAAGGCGGTAAGAAGAGAATAGACCAGTGATTGGGATCTGGACAACCTACCTATGCGCTGTTACTCACGATAACTTGCCAAGCATATCACCCTAAAAGGTTCATTAGTTGCCTAATTTCGGCTAAAAATCACCGAACGAGTTAGTGAAAAGAAAGTGTGTAGATGCTTTAGACTTAAAGTTCCCTCAAAGTAGAGGGCAGGTTGATAAGTCATGCACTTATCACCCAAACTTATTTAATCAAATTAAAATAGAATTTAGGTTGGTGAGGACTCAAAAAATAAATCGACATTTTAGAGGATACACGGGTAGATTAAGCCCAAAGACCTGAAGGGTCTTTGTGTTCAGATCCTAATGTAATATTTCGTAAGATTGAAAATTTTCTTAAACCCAAGTTCTCTTTCCTAATTTCATAATTTCTTTTAATATATAAATAAAAGAAAATAAAATGAATCTTTGGAGTTGACGACTTAATTCAAAGATGAATATCCACCCCCTCATGCCTATCTAGTGAAATGTCCTCACTGTATTAAAAGTACATAAAACAGAGTGGAATAGTGTAGAAAGCACCTGAATTACGTGAAAGAAGGGTCCGCTCTAAGATAAAGAAAACCTGCATATGTGCTGAATTTAGTGCCTTCAGCAAGGCATACTATACAAAGAAGATAAATAAATAATTCATAGGTGCAAGTCAAAATCAGAATAAAAAGATGAAACCCCTGACTTACCAGCAGATGTCCACAAATGTGGACCAGATTGTGGTGCAGACCGATACGCCATAATCGAGAATATCTAAGGTTCTGGATAAAAATTACTGAAAACCTAAAACCAGTATGCAAGAGGGGTCGAGCCTGCGATTTATGAGGATGCAACCCAAGACGAAAGAGTCGAGTTACAAAGAATTCGATATCAAAAGGATAATCAATGAATGTGTCCTTCGGTTAAACATCCTCGGAACAAATGTCGTAAGGGTCCAGGTTTGATGGTTTTAGATGAATTGGAACCCTTAGACTCGATCTTCTACTTGCTCCGGAATTTGCTTCCCAAATCAAAATTTCCCAGCTCCTATCCTCCTCATTCAGAATGTCAAATTTTGGGACCTCTTGCATATTAATCACCCCATCTGAAATTTCCAAGTCTAAAAGATGTGGTTGAATCAGAATTGACTTGGGTCTAGTTATCTCAAAAATAGAATTATCAGTAAATTCAATGGGGTGTAACTGACAATCAGGGCATTGGATTGCATCCTCCAGAAATTGCAATTCTAGATCCGTCGTGTGAGCCCCAATAAGATCAATTTCCTCAGTTATTGGGCTATCAAATGATCTGTCTGATTCCTCAAGCCCAATCGTCTCAGAAAAATCATATTCTGTAAACTCATGTGAGACTTCACAAATTGAATCTTCACCATCTGAATCAAAGAAATCAAAATCTATATTAATGTATGTCTTAAAATCATCTATCACTTTCTAATCCATGGAGATAAATGTTTCCTTGTACCCTGGCTCAAGGATCTCTGGTTAAGAAATCAGATCATCCTTAATTGGTTGCTCTAATTTAATCTAGTCAGCCTCGTAACGCGTGTCCCCCCAATAAGTACCTAAGCTGGTTCAAACATGGGCTCTCCTGAAGGGGGTTCATCCTAGGAATTATCCCATGATTGAACTAAAGCAACCACAAAATCTCATTCTCAATTTCGATAACTTCCCAAGTAAAACTCACCTGGGTTCTTATCCTTAACATCCTGGAGCCAATCCAACAAATACTTATTCAAATCATCAATCATCTCAATCAAGGGCTCCAATTTTTTAATGCATGGTACTGGCTGAAATTCTAAAGATTGTATGATATTCCTCAAATTAGCTAGAACCTTATCTTGAACCTAGTTACCCTAAACCAAACGACTTGTTTCAGGGTTGGGTAGGTTGGGGTTCAGTACAAAGGAGTTAATGAATTGATATTCATGATACCCTTCCTTATAATAGGTCATTTCAGATTATTCAAAAGGTGGTGATGACCTAAAGGTAGTGTAATCAGAGGATGGGTAAGGATCAGTGTATCCTCCTTGACTGTAGATCGTATTGGGTTGTCCATGAAAGGGTGGCGATCTATAATTGATGTGGCTCTGAGAAGGATAGAAATCACAATTATAGTGTTCAGGGTTAGACCCTAAACACGGAAATCCGAAACTGTATCCCCAATCCGAGTTATCCCAAATAATTGATGGCTGATTACAGTACAAGTTGGGATAATCTTCATGTTGAGGATAACTCATAACAGGAGGGAAAGAGTAGGAATGCGTATAAAATATTGAAGGATTCATGATAGACGAGAGGAAGAAAGGCACCCTGCAATACATGCAATCAGACCTATCCTTAAGTGGGCTAGCCTAAAGACCTACAAAGTCCCAGAACCCATGGAGATAAAGAAATGATTTGATCTACTTCTATCTGTTCAATCCAACCAATTAGAAGGAGGGACTGGGGAGAAGGTTCTTCCTTCAGCTTGTGCCTCCGGTTCCTAGTGTGCCCCCCATCCATGATTGTTTGATTCTGCTCCCCAAGCTAGACATCAGATTGAACAGTAGAAACAGACTAATTGAAAATAATCTTGTTCTGGGCTCCGAAGAGTGAGTCGAATCCTTAAGGCCAATGTCTTCTCTGTTTTATTTAGGGCTAGGTTTGAATGTGCTTTGGAATGTGATGGACCCTTTATCTAGGTTGTGCCCTTAATGATTGATTGATGTGTGTGTGCATGCACAACTAGTGGTTTCAAGCAAGATTATTTTTGATGCGGTGAATTTTAGGGTTCAAATCTTGCTTAGTAGCTTTTAGGATTCAACTTTAGGTATTTTCAAACAAGTTTTGTTGGCACACCAGGGTTTGAAAGCACAGGTGAAGATATTTTCCTTTAAAACTTAAAAGAATGTGGAGTGCCTGGTAAATCCCTATGAGTTGAACCTATGTGGCAGCTACTTGATGAGTTGATTTGAATAGAAGTGGTGCGACCCAATCAACTCAAATAATTGGACTATTGCTCCACTTAATTAGGCACACAAGTTATTACCTAATCTGATTTCTACTCAATTATGTGTTTAGATGTCTGTACCGATTCCAAAGATCAGTTTACCGGTTGAGTTTGAAAATCAGATGAGGTTGTGAACCTCTGTGAGATTTTTTTTGTTTTATTTTTTTTAATTTTTGAGGTTTAGGTGGGTGTAGGTTTCAGACAAATAAACAAAACTAACCTTAGAGTTTATAGGAACACCTAGGTTGATTTATGGTTGTATTATTATGTGGTGAAATGAAAACAAATGAGTGGGAGGTGGGGGAAAACTTACAGAACCTTCAACAGCACTTTGCTCCAATCTACTACTTTTTCTCATCTCAAAAGAGCACCTGTAATCACAATAAGAATGGAGAGAAGGTAAATGATTTGTAAGTTGGAAAATACAAAAAAAAAAAATCAAAGAGCGACGCCTCCCCAGCAACTGTGCCAAAATGTTGAAGCTGCGGGTTACTACGCTATCGTATTTGGTTTTGAAAAACCTGTCGTTGTAGTTTGAAAGCGAAGAACTAGTGTTCAAAAAATAAAATTTATCCTGGAATAGAAAACCAGGTTGAACACAGGATGGCGGACGTTTGATTAGAAATACGAGTTTATTTTATTTCTCACGAAGTAGAATGGCTGATTGGAAACTATTTATCTATTTACAATAAATAGAAGAGAGAGAGAGAGAGAATATTACTAAAAAAAGTAAAAGGGATGCAGAATAAACATGAATTTCATTATCAAAAAGTTGTTCGTTATACTACTCATTACGACTAGAAAGCGGAAAATGATTATACTAGAAAGCAGCAAATCTACTCTAGAAAGCATTAAAAAGAATGAAGAGAGAGATATCCTCCTCGACGATCGCTTGGAGGATGAGCCGGATGGGGTGACACCTCGAAGACGGGGAACAGAGCAGGAAGAAGGAGGACAAAGCGGGAAGAATGGCAACGGGGTAGTATGTCGTCGTCGTCGTAGGATCCGCTTCCGAAATGGGGGCGAAAATTTGACTTTATCTCTTAAGAAGCATCCTGGGTGTGGGACAGGCTTCTCTCGAGCTTTGGAGTGGGAGAGAAGAGAAAGAAGGGATGAGAATTTTGTATGGAGGGGGTCCCCTTTTATAGTTGCAAGGAGTGAAGGCAATTTGGTCCTTTTATGTTGAAAATCATTAATTTAGGACCTTGAGTGACGGATAAATCTACCACTAAAGGTTCAAACATGGGCGTAGTGGGCAGCACGTGTGCGCCCACTCATTTTCTCAAGCCGCAAGACAAGTTCACGTCCTTCAAAGCTTGACCGTTCGATCGTGAGATTGAACGGCTGAGAGAGCTCCTCGTCGTTCCTCCTCAGCGTGCGCATACGCGTGCAATCCTACGTTCTCGCCCTGCGTTCGATGGAGCATGGCTGCTATTGGGCACGCACAGCCGCTCGATCATGATCATGCACTTCTCACGCCTTGTCGTTCGATTTCGCCCTCTCCAAATTGAGGTGCCCACGGCTTCGAATGGGCGTCCCTTCTTCACGAAAGTGAGTTCGACCAAAGTGCTCCAAGCGCGTTTGTGTCGCATGCTTGATTCGTGCGTGCGTGCCCCGCAGCCATTGGGTGAGCATCCAACGATGGAGCAGGGACATTCAGATGAAGTGGAGAAGCTACGGTGGGTGCATGCTACTGGTTGGGTAGCTGAGATGGCGCCACGCAGCTGAGATGGTGCCACATGGTGCCATCTTGGCCGTCCACCTTCTTGATGACGTATATGGTGCCATGGGTGCTGGATTAAGTCAATTTTTGCACCGTTAGGCTGCGATCGTCGATCCAAATCCATCCGTGCGATCAGATTTTTCGTCTAAAGTGAAGATTCACACCATCTTGGCCCTTGATCTTCTAGGGTTCCTCGATCTCTATCTGATGCTACAGATGTCTGATTGGGTCGATCTTGGAGTCATTGAACTCCAATTGTCACCCTAATCAGATCTATATTGTTGGATCTTCGATCTGAGGCCCTGATAAAAAGTTACTTTGTCCCTAAACATAAAAGGTGACAATTAACCTCCATTTTATTCAGACTAATCTAAATTCAAGATGATACATGCTATGCAATATTTATACTATGTAATGCAATTCTATGCTTAAGAACATGCATAAATAGGCATTTTATGTAATATAAACATGTTTATATTAGGAAGGGGAATGGGAATGGGAGAAACAGAAGGAGAAGAGGAAGGGGAGGTTAAGGGGAATGGGAGAAAAAGAAGGAGAAGAGGAAGGGTAGGTTAAGGAGAAAGGAAGAAAGAGGAATGGGAGGGTAAGGGAAGGTGAAATAGAATGGCACATAGAGGAAGGGGGGGAAATGGAGAACGGGAAGGTTATTTCATTTATATATGCTCATTTCATTTTCAATTATTTGTGTGCTTATTTCATATAGGATTTTTGAAATATCACAATATATAGGGTAAGCGCTGGCGAATATTTTTAAATAATATTTGATTATTTGTGAAGTTTTTACGGAAGTTGTTTTCAAGAAAAAGGCTAATAGGATGAGCAAGGAGGAGGCTCAAGCCTCCAAGAAGCCTGAGGCAACCCACAGCGACCTGAGGCCCCCTGCCAGCAGCCTCAGCCTCAGCCTCGGGTTCACCTCCAATATCCTCAGCCTCAGCCCTAGGCACCTTGCCAGCAGTTTTTGAGGACTGGAGATGTAGCTCGATATTTCCAAAGTCAGGGAAAGGGAGGTAGGGCGAAGGGGAAGAATCCGATGCCTCCTCTAACAGATCTCCCAGTAGAGGATTCTAACTACGGGGAGGATGCACCTACCGATGAGGAGGAGGAGGATAGTACTTCATTTGATGAGGAAGATATTAGATTGGATGATTAGGCAGAGCAGACGGCTGACACAGATCCTTCTCAGATGGGATTTTCTACACCACCACCACCCGCTCGCGATTTAGGTATGAATTTAATTTTTGGTAAATGTTATGTTCTTAAATTTGTTTCTTTGTTATTTTATTATATGTTATAATTTTGTCTTATAGGTGCACGAAGGGGGAGAGGTCCCACCGGGACAAGGACATAGAGAGAATTTCGCACGGGGCCCACATTTTAGTGTGAATCACACCAGCGAGGAAAGCATGATAGGATTTAATAGATAGATTGGCTATGCGCAAAAATACTCAGGCACAATATTAGTAATAGAAAGAAGGATTTGCACAAAATACAATCGCAGAAATTTGTACAAGATGTATAGTGGTTCCCCTCACTTTGGTACTCCACTACCTAAGCCTCCGAGCTTAGGATTTTTAACTCGATTCCCTCAACCTTGAGGGAATCAATTCACTAATTCGTGGTAATTAACGGGTTACCTCAACCCAGCTACAAGAGATGACTTTGTTGCAACCCAACGAGCAAATGCTCGACAACAAATATAGCACTGTTGTAAGAGAAATAAAAAACTTACAACAAATTACCTAAGCCTCTCAATAATAATAAGAAATTAATACCAATTTGAGAGCCTAGAATGAACGTGAATGCCATGACAATGCGTGAAGAAATCATGTCGATGAGCTTGCAAAACTGTAGAGACATTGAGAGTAGCAAACTATTCCTTCTCTTGAAAATATTGTGAAAATATGAAATATAGCTCTAGAATTTTTCTTCTCTATTTCTTATGTGTAAAGCAAGGGTCCAAGGGTTTATTTATAGAGTTAGGACCATAGTGGGTTGTCTACTAGACTTTGGGATTTAAATCCCAATGTTGATATTGCCGAAATTAATTTTCTAGTTGTTCAGTTTTGAGCCAACAGCTACCTGGTACCGGTACTAAAGTATGGGTATTGGTACTCGTTGCTTCTAGATTTTTGTTTCAAGCTCTTAACATAAATCTGTAACCCATTTGTAGTGGAACTGATCATGGGTACCGGTACCATTCCCTGTAGTGCCGATACTGATCATGAGTACCGATACTGATGGGGTACAGGTTTGTTTCTTTGAAAAGATCCAAACTTGTAACTCACTTGTTCCGGTACTAAACTTTAGTATTGGTACTTATGGGTTAACAAGTAACTTTTTTAAGAGAATTATTCAATTACGTTTTTTCAAAATGATCATAGTATAAATCCTAGTTTATCTCTAATTTATTTTACGATATAAGTTAATTCTTTGTTAAGAGGCATACATTCTATAAATTAGAAAAACCTAAACTAAAAACTAAAGGACGAAGATGATCTTCTCCTCCTCGATTCATCCTTATCATCTTGCCTCTTTCATGTCTTGATCTTCTCCGTCTCATCATTACACCTCCATCATTTCCTATTTGCCTTGATCTTCACCTAAATCTGAAAAGCACTCAATTGCAAACATTAATCCATAATAATTTTGTTGACACCAAAATAAGATGTGGAAGAAGGGTCCAACAATCTCCTCCTTTTTGTTGTTGACAAAACTATCTTGCAAATAGATAATTATAGAAAAAATAATTTTTAGCAATGTTATTTGAAGGAAAAAATATTTAATTTAATCCTCCCCTACTCCCCCTAAAATTATCACTATTTGCCTCTTTATTTTTCTCCCCCTTTTTGTCAATCACAAAAAAAATGATGGAGTAAAATTACCATGCCAAAAGAAATTACCAATAGTAGTATGATGAATGTGGATACCAAGCACCACTATCCCATCTTTCCTACCCTTCATATAGCTTGTAGAATGGTGAATTCTTCCATTTTTCACCTCAAACACCCATTTATCATGTTGATCCTAGTGATCTAACCTTGTAAAACAATGTAAAATATCATTTCTAGCTACCCATTTTCTTCTGTATCCTTTTGGGTTAGTACCTTTCAAATCCTGAGATTTATAGACCTTTTTAGTGTTAGATCTATAATTCTTGGGATTTTTAGCCTTTTGATACATACTTGCATGCCTAGGTGCATATGATCTAGTATGTGTATTCTTTTTATTCTGAAATTTTGATTTTAGAGCATCACAAAATTTAGTATTTAATCTAGTTGTTGCTTTAAGATTATTCAATGTCTCTTCAAAGTTCTCAAAAATATCTTCTATCGCTACTATTTTGTCATGCAACTGACTATTACTTTCTTTTGACATTTCTAATTCCATTTATAAACATAATTTGTCTATTTCTAACGTTTGGTAATTACTCTTTAAAACTTTATTTTCCTTTTTAAACAATCTAGCTTTATGATATAATTCTTCATAAGCTTCTACCAATTCTTCAAGAGAAAAATCAAGATTTACCTCATTTTCAATGTCTTCTGAAGTTGCAACCAAACAAAGGTGTGCGACCTTGTCGTCATCCGATTTACTGGAGTCGGTGTCCATGTCGAAATCGCTATCACTCCACATCGCTTTAAGAGCTTTCTTCTTCTTCTACTTGTTTATAGGGCAATCCTTTCTCAAGTGTTCCTTTTTCTTGCACTCACAACAAATAATATTAGATGAAATTTTATTCACTTGCTTACCTTGCTTCTGGAGAAATTTCTGAAATTTTCTAGTGAGCATCTTCATTTCTTCATCATCTTCGGATTCCAATGTGCTTGAATCTATGTCCACCTTAATTTCTCTAAAGGCAATACTCTTCTTCTTGCTTGACGTCTTCTCCTCATTCTTCATGTTCTCTAGTTCAACCTCATAGGCCATGAGGCTTCTAATTAGATCATCCAAGGGGAGAGTGGAGAGGTCCTTCACCTCTTGGATGGCTGTGGTCTTTGGATCCCAATAACTTGTAATAGATCTTAGGATCTTCCGTAAAAGCTACTCTCCCGTATACTTCACTCCAAGGTTCTTTAGGGGGTTAACTATTTGCCTACATCTTGTGTACATGTCATTGATCATTTCACCTTTTGTCATCCTGAAACATTCATATTCTTTGGTTAGAATAGAAATACGAATTTCTTTTACCTTGTCAGTACCTTCGTAGGTGATTTGAAGTGTGTTTCATATCTCAAATGCTGACTCACATGCTGAGATACAATTGAATTCATCCCTTGACAAGGTACAATAAAGTACGTTCATCACCCTTGCATTGCCGACAATTTTCTTCTTTTGATCCACCATCCATGCCACTCCTTCTTGCAGCTCCAGATCTAAGTATTTCTCTTGAATGAGTATCGATGACTCCTCATCCATTGCCTTGAGCAAGATTTGCATCATCCTCTTCAAATAACCATAATCCATCCCATCGAAATAGGGATGATGAGTCGACGATTGTCATTCAGTGTGCCTTGTGGTTGATGCCATTGTCAACAAGAGTTTTTACTTCTTCACACTACCTGCTCTGATACCACTTGATAGGATCTAACATATCGATTGGCTACGTGCACAAACACTCAAGCATAATATTAGTAATAAAAGGAAAGATTTGCACAAAATACAATCACAGAAACTTGCACAAGATGTATTGTGGTTCCCGTCACTTGGGTACTCTACTACCTAACCCTCCCAGCTTAGGGTTTTTAACTCGATTCCCTCAACCTCGAGGGAATCAATTTACTAATTCGAGTTAATTAACAAGTTACCTCAACCCAAGTACAAGAGATGGGTTTGTTACAACCCAACGAGCAAATGCTCAATAACAAATATATCACTGGTCTAAGACAAATAAGAATCTTACAACAACATACCGAAGCCTCTCAACAATAATATAAAATTAATACCAATTTGAGAGCCTAGAATGAATATGAATGCCTTGACAAAGCTTGAAGAAATAACGTAAATGTGCTTGCGAAACCATATAGAGATTGAGAGTAGGAAACTATTCCTTCTCTTGAAAATACTGTGAAAATATGAAATATAGCTGTAGAATTTTTCTTTTCTATTTCTTATGTGCAAACCAAGGGTCCAAGGGTTTATTTATAGAGTTAGGACCTTAGTGGGTCATCTACTAGACGTTGGGGTTTGAATCCCAACGTTCATATTGCCTAAATTAAATTTGTAGCTGTTCCATTTTGAGCCATCAGCTACCTGCTACCAGTACTAATGTATGGGTACCGGTACTCGTTGCTTCCAGATTTGGTTTTAAACACTTGACACAAATCTGTAACCCACTTGTACCGATACTCGTTTCCTGCATACCGTTATTGGTCATGAGTATCGATACTCGTGGGGTACAGGTTTATTTCTTTGAGAAAACCCAAACCTGCAGCTCACATGTACCAGTACTAACTTTAGTACCAGTACTTGTGGGTTTACAAGTACCGTTTTTAAGATAATTATTCAATTACGTTAATCGAAAATGAGCATTGTATAAATCCTAGTTTATCACTAATTGATTTTACGATCTAAGTTGATTCTTTGTTGAGAGGCATATATTCTATAAATTAGGAAAACCTATACTAAAAACTAAAGGACCAAGATGATCTTCTCCTCCCCGATTCTTCCGTGTCATCTTTCCTCCTTCATGTCATGCTCTTCTCCTCATCATCATGCCTCCATCATTTCCTGTTTGCCTTGATCTTTACTTAAATCTGAAAAGCACCCAATTGCAAACATTAATCCGTAATAATTTTGTTAACACCACAATAAGATGTGGAACAAGGTTCCAACAAAGTGGTGGACTATCCTCCATTCATCAGCAGACTGGGTACGCTGATGAAGGTGATCATCCCACTGTCCAAACTCAATTGGAGGAAGGTGCCAAACGTGCTGAAAAGGTAGCTCATTTGAGAGTTAGAGGTAATTGGTAAAAACTAACAGTTTTTGTAAATTACTTTATATAAGTTTAAATTATGTAACAAATTCTATTCTCTTACTAATGTAGGCCACGTTCGAATGGGGTGAAGATCCAAACATACCCAAATATCCTCAAGCACGCAGCGAAGATTCAAAAGATTTTAGATTTGAGATGAATAATAAGGTAAAAGATAAATTTTAACTGTATTTCTTTATTTCTTTACCACAATTCAAATATTATTTCGAATACTAAAATTATATTTTTTAGTACTATAAGAATAGGAATCATGATGAGGCATTGCATAATACGTCTCTTTTGATACAGCCGCACACTTGGAAGGAAGAGTAGGAGCATTGGCATGATCCAACGACGTAGGTAAAAGTATTTCATTTACTATCATTTATTTAAACAATTTCTAATTTAATAAATTGTACCTTCATTTTTAGGACCAAGCCAAGAAAAATAAGGGAAATAGGGCTAAGGCGCCACCGAAGACCCATGTCTTGGGTAGGAGGAGCATAGGTGGGATGAAATCTATATATGTAGGTATCTTTATTTAATATTTTCTTTTAAACTTACAAAAAATTTCTAATTTGTTAAAATTTACCATTTCAAATTATTATAGTCCGCCATGCATCAAGGTACCTAGCTTCATCGGGTAGGAGTATATGAGGCCACTCATAGCAAGATGAGTGAAGAGGGAAATAAAGAGTGGCTTCATGACACATACCAACAGAGACACATAAATTAAAAAAATACAATACATTTCTTTTATATTGTAATTATATAATTAAATGAAATTACTTAGTGTAATTCAATATCTTTCAGGATAATATGATCAACTTAATGCATCCTCCTAAAGATGCAAACTACGATACAGTTCAGTAGCTACTGACAGTAGAGGAGGCCAACCGGACCGTCATGCCACCTGTGTATGGCAGGTACATCCGTAGTGCAGGGAGGAGCGAGATTGTCTCATGGTGCTATGGGAGAAGGGGAGCATCACCCTCTTCAGCTGTAGTGCAGAAGATGAGGAAGGAGATTGCGGCATTACACTGTAGAGATGAGGAGAATGTGTTGCGAATCGAGGAGCTGACGACGTTGGTCAAGGAGAATGCAACACAGTTCAAGGAATCCAACAAGACCCTGAAGGAGCTCTTAGCATTACTTTAGAAGGGAAAAATTGATCACCCCACCCTTCATGAGTTTAGAGATCGTCGTGATGATGATGATTTAGGTGGTAGCGGTGCTAGAGGCGTTAGTGTCACAACATAATTATATTTTTTATATATATAGCCGTTTGTAATAAACTTTTCATACATTACTTTTATTTATAAAATTTTAATTTTCATTTCTTCTAATTTATTTAAATGCATAAATTTTTAAGTTGTGATTGATTTTTACTCCTAATAGATTTGGGCATTATTTACATGTCTTTCACATAAATTAAATATGTCTCAAAAAAAAATCCTTATTATTCTCACCGTTATTTAAATATGGTCTAGAATTGTTAATATTATCGACTGTTAAAAATGGTCGCTAATATGAGTTCTCCCAACTGTAACCAAATAACCGTCACCAATATTTAACTTTCTCGACCGTTAAAAACAATCTACAATACGAGTTTTCTCGACCGTTACTAATAACTGTTGCGAAATTAACATTATCAACCATCCATAAATCAACGAGAATATCAATAATTTCAACCATTGTTAATAAATGGTCGGAAATATGCTCTTACTCGACTGTCTAAGTAACAGTCGAGGTAAATACTTTCGTCGACCATGTACATTAAACGGTTGGGAAATAGCATTACTGACCGTTGAAAACTGACGAGAGAACTGACCAAACGTCGAGTGGGGGTGTGCCTTTTTCTCAACCGTATTCTTCAAGAATGGTCGAGAAAACCCAATCGTGAGTGTACATTCCTTGACCATTGTTCTTGATGGTTATTTGAACATTTATGATCATTTTTAATGGTCAATAATACTCAATATTCTTGTAGTTTAACTCAAATTCTTGGTAGTACCATTAATGCTCAGATCTCTGATGTGTGCTGTCTTCTATAGATTAGGTTAGAATGCTAACAATAGGCCTAGAGGTACTCAAGTACCGACCAAGATCCACATCTAACTAGCTTTAGCCTTAGTCTGCCGCGAAGGTTTCTAAGGCCCAAAGGAACTAACCTAAGGTTCGTTGAACTCACGATTAAAGCACCTATGCTTAAAATATGCTTAGTCCAAGTTCAGTTTGCAGTGCATTTTTGTAAGAGATAGAAGAATTTTTGCATTTTTTGAGGAGTTTTCTCTCCCTTTTCTTCTTTATTTCTAGCTTCAAATTTGCTTTACAACATGGTAAGTATCGGATTCCTAGTTCCCACCATCAATCCTCGTAGGGTCCTTGGCTTTTGATGCTTCGAGATAGCACCACCCATGGCAACCACCAGAACCCTACCTTTCGACTCTTCGAGATAGTGCCGCCAATGGCATTCTGTAGCAAAATTCAGGCCTAGCAATCAACATTTTAGGATAATCCATCCCATGGCACCTGAATCTGCACAAGGTGCTTACATGTCCTCGGTAGGATATTTAGATATCCTTGGAGACAAGCACCGAGGAGATGGTATGTTATTGCGCATCTTCGAGGGGAATTTCTCGCATCACCATGCTGGAAACTCATCCAAATCAACTTCTATTGATAAGCTACTCCTACTCTAGGTAGCTTTTTTTTTTAGAAAGGAATTAACGCATTTGCGTGGTTTTGATATTAAACGCGCTGAGCTAGACTATGTGTGCATTACGATGCTTAGGTTATCGAGTCCCACAAATCAGAGATCAAATAATGAGGCTGAATACTCCCTAAGCCTTAGACCTAATACTTAGGCTTCACATTTTCCGCAACCTCTTGAGGACTATCCAGATCTTAGTGGGTACATGAATTTTTAAGCCTAAACACAGTCCAAGAGGCTTAAGATCAGCACTCATACTAATCTTCACGTTTCTGAAGCACTTTTGACTTTATTTCTTCTTTTTCATTTGGTCATGAACTAAGTAGATTCCGTAATCTCTTACTAATGACTAACACTTTTTGTGCTTCAAATTATGCTCCTTTTTCATTTTTAAAATCACCTTTTCCTCCTCAAGAATGATATGCAATTTTTATCCACTCAAAATTTCCTCCCCTTTCTCCAATTTTGTTCTTTTTCAATTTTTTATTTTTTTGGGTTTTTGGAATATGTAATAGTTTGTGAGAACCCTGGAGAAACTTTGGATTTTTATGTGTTTGCACTTTAACACCTCCCCATGCAAAAGTTTTGCAATGTCCTCATTGTAAATCAGAGGGTATGAAATCAGTTTGGGTTCAGGGATTAGAATAGGATAATTGAGTGGGCGAACGGGTTAGGATGACTATTACGGATGATTTAAAGCTCTGGTATGAGTATCAAAGGTGGAGTCGACTATTTTAAAACTAAACTTAGAATGCAATAGACGTGAAGTATAAAAGGATAGTCAGAAGGGTCTTAGGTTTTTGGAATGACAGGTTGCCTCCCATTAAGCTATAAATTAAATGCCTTCAGCTATGGGGTATCCAATAGCTGTCTGCAAAGGCTTTAGCCAAAGAGGCCTTCCCCCTTTTGGCGATCAGTGATCTCTGCAATCACCTGCTACTGGCATCTGCTATAGCCTAAGCTTGGTGATGGCAGATGCTTTAGCTTATGGAATGAGAGGTGCTCTAAATTGGGCCTGCTGAAAGAGACCTTCTCGAGGGTGTATGATGCTGCTACTGATAAAGATGCCACAGTTAGCAGTCTGTGGTCCCAGGCTGAAGGTTGCTGGCAGCTGGAAGGGCTACAACAATCAGGCTGGGCACTCGATTTTGGGAGGAGAGGCAGAAATTGATGGAGAATCTACAGCAGCTATATCTTATGATAGATGTGAAGGACACATACTGCTGGCAGGGTTTTTTCTCAGTGAAGCAGGCATATGAAAAAATTATTAGGTCTGATAATGAGGTGGAATGGGATCTTATTGACAGAAAGATTTGGCTTTTGAGAATTCCTCTAAAGGTCCAGATTTTCTTGCGGCTTTGCAGATGGGAAGGGTTGATCATTAGCGATCTTAGGCACAGAAGGATGGGGATTAATATGAATTCCTACCCCCTATGTGGATTACACTCTGATAGTGCAACACACATATTCTCCTCTTGCTTGATCACGGATAAAATTTGTAGGTTGGTGTGCTTAGATCCCCTCCCTCCCTAGGATGCTATGTGGTAGAGCTTCATCAACCCTGTTCGACCATTGGGGGCTATGGCTGCTGTTTTATGGTGTGTGTGGAGGGCACGGAATGATAAGCTATTTCAAGGGAGACTGGTGAGATGTGAGAATGTTGTAAGGGAATGTTGGCCTCTCATACATAGTTGGGCAACTTTTTTGTAATACTCTTTTGATATGCAATACAATACCCTCCGGATCACTATCGATTTATGATAGCAATCCGCATTGATTCAAAAAAAAAAAAGCCTTTAGCTGAGTAGAAATGGTCATGGAGAAGGAGTGGTCCAATCAAATGAATTTTGTAAAACAAGCACCTTGATCAAGAGGTTGGTTGGTCCAACCAGGTGCTTTTTAAGATCCATAGGCTGATGTTACAGCCCAAACCCAATCAATTTGCTGGGTTGATAGATGTGAATCAATAGATGTGGAGACCACCAGCAACCCTATGGCTCAAATAGATGTGGAAGTGAAAAGCTAGGGTTTGGCTGAATTGGATCAGCCTGGTTAGAGTAGGGACCCTCAAATGAAAATGGGTTGGTGGAGGATGTAGGAACCCTACGGGAGTGATTAGAGAAGGATGGGGTGTGATTATCAGTTTGATCAAAGTCCGAAACCAGATTGAAATGTGGAGGAGAATCATGTGCAACATGCTCATCGAGAGGAGAATCAGAGTAGAAATTGAGTCTGGTTGCGAATCAGGGTTGGAAACAGGTTTTGGAAGACTCTATATATGCTGTGGAAGAGGTGGTTTCTTTCAAATCATTGACCTCAGTGTCATAATTAAAGGACGGGTTATAGTAGTTGAGGTCGTAAATTGGTTTGGAATTGTCAGGAAACAACAATTCTTCGAAATTTGGGTAGGATTTGAAATTGTCGAAGAAATTGCGAGAATCGTGTTCTGAATTTGATTCGGGATCAAAGGTTCCTCCACTGTGTAAATCAAGATGTGGAGAAGTAGCAACATGACTTGGATCTAACTTATTTTCAAATTCTAAGCTCAAAAAGGTGTCCCTATTAGGCATAAGCTTGGGTTCTATGCTTGTAGGGTAGACCCAATTGATTCCTAACTCTTCCAACTCCTCGATTTCTGTATCATAGATTGGCGTGACTTCTGAAATATAAATCTGTATCTCTGAGGAGGTTGGAGAGGTGCACTCATTAAATCTAGGCTCAGAATCATAGTCCTAATTCAAAATCTGAATTTCATCATATTGGTCCTGATGATCATCCCAGATAGGCTTGAATCCAGATTCTAGGTTGAGGGTGTGGGTTGGATCACTAGAATCTAAGTTGGCCTCTATAGGGATGTCAGAATAGCTCTTGAGCCTCACCTTATCAGAATAAGGGACAGAATTTACACCCTCGAGAGGTTCTGACTCAATCTTATTATCATAGGTGTCCGGGAAATCTAAGCTTGGTGAACTAGCCTCTTGATTTTCTAGCGTTGGCTCAAAATTGTGAACACCTGTAATCAGATCGTCCCAACCCATCTTAAGATCAGGAATGTCAATTTGTTCATAATTTGAATCATATAACGTTTGGGTTGGGGGTCCATAACAAGCTTCATCATCAAACCCGGGATCTAGGAAATTACATGCATTATTGGAATTACTCCAAGATGTCATCTCAACTTCTGATGGGTATTTTTGATCGATCAATCTATAAAAATTATTCAGCAATTCTCCCTATTTTTCCAAAAAATTACGGAGTTCTTCCGGAATTGAAGGATTTGACCAATATTGCAGAAAACCATTGTTGTGTAATTTCACCAATTCCATGTGTTCTTCTAAGAGATCATCCCAGGTTGAACTGTGGTTTAGTTGTGTCCATATCATCTCCATACGGTTCAAAATGTGGTCCATTGTTTTCTCGAAATTATCCTGAATGTCCCTTTTACAATATTCGTTATGGTGTCTTATTAGCCCATAGTTGTGGGCTATTTAAGTATTTAAGTGCCTACACATTAGGTTAATTCTAACATTTATTTAGTATAAATTAGGATGTAAATAGATTAATTCATAGTTTTAATTTAATTACATAATCCATGCATTGCATTCATAGTTTAAGTACATTTAGAATTAGTTTAGAATGGCATTTATCTAATTAGATAACCAATTAGGTATATTATTTTTATTAACATAAAAGTTGAGGGTCAGTATATAAATGGCCCTAATATTTTAACATTATTTTCTTTTCTTCTTGCAGGAATGGCTAGCTGCCACTCCAACGACGAACGGCTGGTGCAGTGAAGAACCCATTCAAGTGGGAGCGGATGTGATGTATCTGGTCGGGTGGATGATTTCAAATGTGTGTAGGCCACTACAAAAGGAGGAGGGAGGCAGCCGAGCTCGAGAGGCCTCCGCCATCGACCCACCACTGTGCAGAGAGAACCTCTCTCTTCCACTCCACACTGCCGGCCTCTACTGTGGCGACGAGCCTCCATCACCGTGGGGGTGTGGTGTGACAGGCCACACCGCCATCCGGAGCTCGCCGCATCACCGTGAGCACCTTTGCGTGCATCCCCGTAGCCGTCATCGCCGACCACCATCACTGAGCTACCGATCAGCCACCCTCTCAGTAACTTAAGACGTCTAGGAAATTTCCCAGACGTCTGAAGTTACTCGCTTACTTCTGCCGCACACGCCTGAAGTCGCCTGCAGGCCCCTTCCCGCACCTGCAGAACCTTCAAATGGCGTCGTTGCCGGGGAGGCAATAGACGCAATAATTTCGCCTAATTTTATTTTGATTATTTGTCAATTGCACAGAGATTTGACCATTTATTATTTTCTTTTCTGTGCGAGAAATTTTGTGCAAGAATTAGCCTATGTGAGAGGCGACCCTTGATGTTGCTAGACGAGAAGTGGACGAGCAATTTTGAAAGGAGGAGAAGGACGGGGACGCGACGGACACCATTGTATTTAGTCTCTAGTTTAATTAGAATAGAATTAAGACTGTAGACTTAATTTTTCATTGCAGTTAGTTTGAAACCCTTGTTCTGGGGCATTATTTGGGGGGTTTGTTCCCTGATTTTGTTTTGGACCCGTGTTGGATAATTTTTGGGAGCCTGTTCCCTTTTCTTTAGATTTAGGTTTATTTATTTATTTATTTATTTTATTATTACTTTTATTTGCTTGTGCATAAGTAGTTCTAAAAAAAATAAAAAAAAAAATGAGCTGCCTACCCTAGGACGAACCATTTAGGTCTGTATGAGTAGCCTCTAGATTTACTTTTTTGCATTGCGTGCATTCTTGCATCGTAGATCGCTGGAGGCAAGGTACGCATTCTCTTACTTTGCATCCTATTTTTGATCACGCATTGCATTTGGGATTTAATGCGAAGACCACCTAATCTGTACTGAATAAATCTAACAAGTGGTCACATTTTCTTAGAAAAAGGACCAATCAAAAGGACATTTTAAAAACCAAGGATTTGATTTTCAAACTTGGCGTGCGATTCAAAGTTCAAAATCTTTGACGGTGTATGCACACTTATTTCACTTGCACCACGGCACGCTTCTAGACACTCCTTATGTTTGGAAATACTAGGACAAGAGCCCTCCTTTCATTGGATTCGGAAGTGTTCAGAACTTGAGATCAAAGGTTTTGTAAATCAAAAGAGGGGGATACCCTGTCACGGATTTTTGGGGGTAGTTGAGGAGCACCGCGAAGCACAGCTTCAAAGGAAGGCTTAGGCCTACTTGCATCCCTCGATCTTCCATCTTTGGATTTACTTGACCATTTGAGACTTTGGGAACAACACCTAAGCTCCAACTAGGTCTTCTTAGGCGAACCGTAGGTTGACAATAGGCGCGTAATTGATTGGGCAAATTGTATTGTCACCTGCAATCTGACTTAAAATCAAAAGCCTAAATTGGGAAAGACCTAAACGGTCCTTTTTAAATTGTGTTTTGCTTGGGGAATTCTGTTTGAAGTGTAAGTTAGAATGGACCACATTGCTTTTCATCCTTTCACATCTTGCCCACACCCTAACCCCCACTCTGCATCCTTCGATCCCAGACGATGAGATGGTCCATTCCTTGATGGACGTAATGACAATCATTGGGATCCATTTTACTCCTATTATAGGAGTATTGGCCTGGTTAAGCCCCAAATCAGTGACCAGAGCCTACGAGCAGGATTTGCTTTGCCCAATATCCCACATACCAAAGAAATACCCAACCCACCCTCCCTGAAAAAGTATTATGGTTGGACAAACACTCCTGGGTACTATGAGCTTGAGCCTGACTTCTCTCATGATAGAAATGACCTCTGCTCTTTGAAGATGGAAATACAGAAAATACAAAACGAAATGAGTGAATTGTTACGAGAATCTTTGAGAGCAGGCCAACAAGAAAGAGATGAAATTAGCCACCCAATCTACCCCATTGAGGATGACGTACACCCCTCCACAATAGATGCATCTCCCGTGGGAGAGCTACACTTTAAGTTGGAGGGAAATTCCAGGGAGAATAGCTACATTTTGAAACCTCCCCATTAGATAACAATTCCTTGAGCGATCTACACTTTAGGTGGGAGGAAAATACACATGACAGTAGCTATGCATTTGATGAAGAAAGGTGGCAACCCGAGGAAGATGATGATAAGGTTGAGTATCCACCTGAATTATATTGGAGTCAAAAGAAGGGAATGATGGTACCATTGGAAGACCTCGACCCAGATGATAGTATTTTCGTGACATTTGATGAAGTGGGTCAAAGTCAAGTTGTTAATCCTACCCTCCCTTCTGATCACGATATGGAACTCAAACCCACCCTTAGGGAACCTAACCCTAAAGAAATTGACCTATCTGAGGAGTCTGATGTTACCAGTGTAAACCACTTACCTCAGATAGAGCACTTTAGGGGATCTGCTGAGATATTAAATGATTCTAGACCTCGGGTACATGATGAATTGTGTGACGAGGAGGAAGATGAATTATATAAGGAACCTACATTCAAGATTTGGAGTGACACTAAGGGTGATTATGTCTTCTTTGAAGAGTTAGCCCCTGAGGATGTCACAAATTTGACCAAATTAGGTTTCCTTAGCACACCCATTGATGATATTTCTCCTCATGATAAAATGATGGAAAATTTGGAAGCAATTTCTAAGATTTATGTGGATTCACATATAGACTCCGAGGAAGATTTGAGTAAAGAACAAAAACCCAGGGATGACATTGATAGGGTAATCCCTAGATCTGTTGCTTCCAACCTGCCTTCATTCACTTCGAAGTCACCCTCTGATTCGCTTATATCTGAAAGCGAAATTGTGACTCCTGATGAAGAGCAGGAAAATCCACGTGATGGTGTAAGGAATGCTAGGGATGAAATTGAGGATTTAGAAAGAGTGTTTGGGATGGACACCAAGTTGATTAAACCCAACCTAGATCTTATGGCCATCCCACAACCTCATAACTTGGACACCCTAGACGATCCTTGCCTTAGAGAATTGCTCATTTTTGTTCTAACTAGGGGGCTTAACAGACCAATATTTTCTGTAATGGAGTATCGAGTATGGATTGATGATTTCTTTAGTCAGTCCATTACCCTGGGGGTTTATATCTATACCATTCCTTCCCCATTCTTTTTGGAGGATCCATATTATCCTCCCCCTACCCCTTTGGAGGTTATTTTACATGTTTATCCTTTAGAACCTCTTCTGGTGACCTGGGAAGATTTCATTCCCATTTTAGTTGGGCGAGCATTTGCTATCGGGATTCATCATTAGCTTGCCAACATCCTAGGTTACCTATTTTCTAGGCCAACTTTACTTTGCTCATTTTTAGGGCCTATTTTTGCAATTCTTGAACCTGATTTGCAGGTTCTTCGGCTATTTAGCCCAGCTCCAACCCAGGTAATATCCTTCCATGCAATGAGGCCATTGCAGATTTTAGGCATGGGGGGGTGTACTTAGGGATATACATAGCATAATTGCATACATTTGTACACATAAAAAAAAAAAAAAAGTTTTGAGCTTAACTGGCTAAGTCCTGCATTCTTAATCAAATCAGAACTCCAGCGTAGACTAAATTAACTCTAGGGTCAAACTTTAGAAGCTAAATAAGCTACTAGCTTTAGACCTTTAGGGTCCTTTGTGGACTTAAAAACTTAAGTAGGAGTTAAGTTGTGGACCATTCTTCAAGAGGTTGAGGAAGGGAAGCTAGGGTTTGAGTTAAAAGGTGGGGTAGTACCTGGAGTCTTACTCTACCTTTTGGTTTACGGGTCCTTGTAACACAAGCATCCAAATTTCACACACTTGGTCTGGTAATTAACTTAATTTCTGAAAAGAGATTTGGTTCTCTTAGTTTTGACTTAAGAAAGGCTTGAAAACACATTTTGATTGGAAGAGTTCCCGCCGCAGGAGAGGTGGAGTATATACTAACCTTGAGGATGCGATGGTAACATATTACCTCCTCGGCGCTTGTCTCTTAGGATATCCATCCTACTGGGGGCATGTAAGCGCATTGCGTGGTTCAGGTACCATGGGCAGCCCTATCTCGAAGTGCCGATTGCCATAGGCCTGAATTTGCTTAAGAAATCAATGGGAGATACTATCTCGAAGTGTCGATTGCCAGGAGTTCTTGGGGTCGTTATGGGCGTTGCTATCTCGAAGCATCAAAAGCCAGGTACCCTTCGAGGTATGGTAATGGGGACAATGAATCCGACACAGACCGTGTTGAGAGCTGATCTGAGGTTAGACTTAGAAGAATAAAAAAAAAAAATTCCTTTAACTCAAATAACTCAGACCAATGCACAAGCACGGATGCTTTAACCTCAGGGATCAATAAACTTTAGGGTGCAGTCAGAAATCAGGGAAACTTGTGCCTGCAACTCGTCTTTAGCCGACCTAGTCTGTAACTTAGCAACTACTTAGGAATCTTGGGTCTAGAACCTGAACTTAATATGCTTCTGAAGGAAGACTAAGTGGGTTGACTAGTCTTCTTAGAGTGCTAGGTTTTGCTTAATTTTGCTAGGGACTAGCAAAAACTAGGCATGGGGATATTTGATTAGCCCATAGTTGTGGGCTATTTAAGTATTTAACTGCCTACGCATTGGGTTAATTCTAACATTTATTTAGTATAAATTAGGATGTAAATAGATTAATTCATAGTTTTAATTTAATTACATAATCCATGCATTGCATTCATACTTTAAGTACATTTAGAATTAGTTTAGAATGGCATTTATCTAATTAGATAACCAATTAGGTATATTGTTTTTATTAACATAAAAGTTGAGGGTCTGTATATAAATGGCCCTAATATTTTAACATTATTTTCTTTTCTTCTTGCAGGAACAGCTGGCTGCCGCTCCAACGACGAACAGCTGGTGCAGTGAAGAACCCTTTCAAGTGGGAGCAGATGTGATGGATCTGGTCGGGTGGATGATTTCAAATGTGTGCAGGCCACTACAAAAGGAGGAGGGAGGCAGCCGAGCTCGAGAGGCCTCTGCCACCGACCCACCACTGTGCAGAGAGAACCTCTCTCTTCTACTCCACACTGCCGGCCTCTACTGTGGCGACGAGCCTCCATCACCGT
The DNA here is from genome assembly GCA_037157565.1 of Thalassia testudinum. Taxonomy (NCBI): domain Eukaryota; kingdom Viridiplantae; phylum Streptophyta; class Magnoliopsida; order Alismatales; family Hydrocharitaceae; genus Thalassia; species Thalassia testudinum. The sequence continues at coordinate 73,302,114 of JAZHRO010000003.1, read as the reverse complement.
GGGCGTGTGGTGTGACAGGCCACACCGCCATCTGGAGCTCGTCGCATCACCGTGAGCACCTTAGCATGCATCCCCCTAGCCGTCATCGCCGACCACCATCACTGAGCTACTGATCAGCCACCCTCTCAGTAACTTAAGACGTCTGGGAAATTTCCCAGACGTCTGAATTTACCCGCTCACTTCTGCCGCACACGCCTGAAGTGGCCTACAGAACCTTCAGCGCACCCACGTCCGTCAACCTTCAGCTCAAACGCGCCGCAACTCTCCAACAGCCACGCCTCCGCCCGCGCCTGCAGACCACCGCAACCATCTTCCACGCGTCTGCAGACCACCGCAACGCTTCCACGTGCCTGCAGACCAACGCTTCACCGCGCCTGCAGACTAGCGCCCACCGTCTCCAACCGCGCTTGCAGCACCCTTCGCCCGCGCTTGCAGAAGCGCCTGCAGCTTGCGTGCCCACGCCAACCGCGCCTGCAGACCACCTCCACTCCTCCGCCCGCTCCTACGGAGCCATCTCCAAGCGCCTGCAGACCACCGCAGCCACGCTTTCCCCGGGCCTGCAGACCTCCGCAGCGCTAGCCGCACATGGCAGCCGCAGACCCACCGAGCACGCATCTGCCCGCACTTGCAGAAGCGCCTGCAGCTTGTGCGCCCACGCCAACCGCGCCAGAGCCCTCCGCAGACCCTCCGCCCACGCACAACTGCCTGTAGACCGCCACCAGCAGCACCTCTGCCAGAGCTCGTCCGGCCACCTCCGACCGCTGCGCGACTCGCCGCCACCACCAATTCGAAGCTCTTGGTGCAAGGGACCTCCTCCAAGCTTCCCGCGCCTAGCCTTCCTCTCCTCGTCGCGCAAGACAAAGGGGAAAGATTCCCCTGTTTTGCTACAGTAAACCATCAATTAGAAATTACATTTTCTGCCATTTCCACTTTTTAATGATATTTTATTGATTCTGCATTGCGGAAAATATCCTCTAGTTTCTCATAATTGCCATTTCAGCATTGTTCCTTGCTTAAACCTTAATCTAAAGGCAATCTTGGCTTGATTCTTGTCCAAACTAACTACGAACGAACGTTTTTAATTGGTGTGAATTTTAATACGTCATTGCCTCCCTGTGGATATGACCCGCTCCTCTACGAGTGGTTATTTCTTGTTAAATATTGATTAGTCGATTTTTCCACCAAATTAAACTACAAACGACTTTAAAGCGAAAGATCGACCAGTGTCTGTAAGCATTCTCAAGTATCTTTTCTTTTATGCTCATTTGGGGCACAGGTTTCATAAACAGTATTTCTATATAGCTAGGCTGCATTTTTAAATCAAGTGGTGGAATCAAGATGCAGAAACATACTCAAGATTAGATTTGAAGTTGATCAGATTAAATTAGAAATTCCTAAGAAGATCTACAGAGGTCTCTTAGGTGAAAAACCTTGGGACCTTCCAGTGTGTGTGTTCTAATAGAAAAGATGAGGGATTAGATATGAAATTTAACCCAATCAAGGCACCCAAATATTTTTACATGACTAAGGTAGTTTCAAGGTGGATGATACCTCTGAATTAGAAATTCACACACTCAAGAAGTACCTGGGCAACCAGGAAGGGAGAGCCCTGCAAAGACCCCTATAGGTAGAGCATCCCCATAGGTTACAGGGTTTCCCCCACCCAACCTTCCTTGTCACTTAATTTCCAGGTAGACCAGAATGTATGAACTTAAGACTTTAGGTCTACCAATTTTATGCCTTAATTTGTGCCTTGAGTTTAACTTGATTGGAAGTTGATTTGACTTGTAACCTATTTTGGAGGCTAGTTAGCCCACAATGTAGGTCAACTTCACCTGACTTGCCCTAAAGATGGCAGAATGAAATCTAGGTCAAGACCTAGAAATCACCATGAATTGACTCTCAAGTTATTAGGTCCAAGTGTTTTTAGGGTTCAAGTGAATTTAGAGCCTGAATTTAAGGGTCTTTTTTTATTAAATTTTTTTAAACAGGGTTTGGGTGGCACACAAATACTGGTGGGTTTGTTTCCTTTTATGCAGGAAAGTGCAAACTAGCACTCCAAAACCCTAAAATTGAAACCCTAATTAGCCCTAATCCAAGTCCAATTGATCTCCAATTGTTCACCATGGGCTCCAAGCAAGAAGATGTGTGAGTCCAAAGTGATTTAGGAATTAAGTGTGATACCTAATAGGTATAGGCAACTATGGTTGGGAATCTCTAACAGAATCACCTAAGCTTCAATCAGATATGAAATTTGTTCGCAAATCAGGAAACTTTCCTTTTTAACTGATGATTACTATAAAAATAACGTAGGTGATTTCTAATTGATTGTTTCCATTTTTTTGCCTTCCCAAGATTAAGATGATGATTAGGGAAGAATAGAAAAGTTACCTACCCTGGAGTTGTTATTTTGCGCGGAAGATCGCCTCGAGATATACCTTGCAAAATCACAAGAAATCAAATAAGGCAAGTTAGTTCTCAAATATAATCAAAATATAGCAAGAGAATAGCGGTGAATTGTGCGTTGCTCCCCATCAATGGTGCCAAGATGTTGATCGCTTTGAATCGGTGTTTTAAAACTAATGTGTCGTAGTATAGCCGATAAAGCGTGAAAGGTAGATATAATTTATGCTTGAATACAATCCAAGGTCGTTCACTCGAAGCAAGTATTTCATTTACACGCTAGTCACACTAGATAATATAAATGAGCACAATTAATTACTCCTAAAGCTAATATGCAATGTAAAACATGAGTATATGAGGAGATAAAAAGAACTCTAGACAAAACAATGGTGATTTGGATCACCAATTATTAGCCTAACATATATATAGCAATTACTCAAATAGAATCAAATTAACAAATAATGAATCAGGCATCTGATTATGAAATCAGATGACTTAGAGTGCATTGCTATAGTGCTTCTTCTTTGATTTTCTTCTGTTGTTCTTCTTCTTTGGCTTTCTTATGTTTGGCTCCTTCTTTCTTTGGCTTTTCCTTCCATTCTTTGGCTCTATCTCTTTTCCTCTTCTCACATGTAAGTTTCGCACAGTTGCCTAAAAGAGCAAAACCCCCCTAACCCCGCACTCTCTCTCTCTCCCCCTCCTCTTCTCTTCCGCAAGTGTAACCTGGTATTTGGATATTGGATCAGAGCATACCTGGGACTAGGGCTACCTATAGTGGGTAACTGCCGAGGTGTGAGGCTTAGTCAAGTAATCGACTAGACTTGGGTGGTGGTGTCACAGGCGAGGCGTGAAGGGGTGTGGGGGACCTCACCCGCCAAGAGTCTTAAGGCACTAAGGCCCAACAACAAATTCTCTCTATGTGCTACAGGGGGCACTGTGCTCCACTATGTGCGACTAAATCCCATGGCTCTCTCTTGCATGCGTCTGCTACTGGAGTGCTCTTCCCATCAAGGAAGCTACTGAGGGTGTGGCTTCCAATTGAGACCTCGGATCGCAACCTGGGAGGTGTCTACGTCTCTTGGAGGTGTAACCCAGAACAAGAGAGACTTGGAGCAAGCTTCTAGCAAGCTTGAAGCTTCCGTCTATGGCGATGAAAGAGTGGGTACCTGAAATAAAAAGATGGCCTCTCAGCCACATTAAAACAACTCAGGAAGTGTCGCAGGACGACGTGGAGTATAACGGTGGTGGTGGCGTATTGTGAGAGGTCATGGGTGAGCGTGGCAAAGGCGGATTAGGTCAGAAGAGGTGGGTCTGTCTGGTGAGTAGTTTTTGAGGTAAAATAGGCAAAATAAAAGAGGGGTTTGGTTCGTGGAGTCAAGGCAGAGGTGTAGGTATTTTTGGGGAGGCAGATGTAGAGGTGTAGTGATGGAAATGCTTCGCTGGAGTGGTTGCCAGAGGTGGAGATGAAGGTCGTGGGTGGTGTAGTCGAGGGGTCGAAACAAGAGTTAAGAGGGGGAGAATTAATCTGAGTCTAAGGGAATTATTCAAATCCTAATATAATGGACAAATGCGGGAGAACGACGTCGGCTTTGATTGGCCGGTGTCGGGGAAGAAGATACTTCGGTGAGGAGGAAAACGGCGATGAAGACAAGGGAGAAGCTCTTGCTGGTACGGCTAAGAGTGGAAGAAGGAGAGGAAGGCAAATCTGTCGCTACTATTGTGTATGGATGACGAGGGAGGTTGGAGAAGATCACCGGACGTCGAGGAGCTATTCAGCTGGAGAGGAGGGAGGAATGTGGGGGATTTCTGGCCAAATTCGAGCATGGGAGTTCGGGTAGGCCCTAGAGGTCATTATAAAGGCCTCAAAGAGTCAGTTTAAGCTTAGGAATCAAGCTTTCGAGCTTGGAAAGCTCGTTGGAGTTGGAAACCCAAGAGATACCCGAATCTCTCATGCATTTGCATGAGAGATTGGGATGGTTATAGGATTCAAGGTCGGGTGCGTTGGAAATAGACCTCCATATGGAGTCTCCCTTCCAATTTTGGAAGGGATTCGTTGATCAGAGAAGGAGTTCTCTTCAATCAAAGGTCATCGAAGAAGGATTCCTTCGCGATAATGGAGGAGGGACCTATTTGTACAGAGTGATGACAAAGATAGGGGCCTGTTTGTAACGATTTTGAAAGTTAGGGGCATGTGTGTCATAGAAAAGTGTCAAACAGGACTAAATTGCAAACTAGGTCAAGATGATCTTAAATTGGGTCCAACTATTGGTACAAACCTAATTTGGACCTAAGGAATCTAATCGTGAAGTTTGATTTAGGTTTTGATCAAATTTGACTAGGTAAATTGCACAGTTACCCAAATTAGGGCAACTATTCATCTGTGGCTCTATTTTAGGTCAAATTGGGTTCTAATGTTCAAATCAAGCATACCAAACCTAGAGAATATTTTCTATGATTTTTAGAGGTTTTAGGTGAATTTTAACCTGACCAAAACCGCAGTGAATCATGGGTCTATTTTTAAGGTTTCGAATGTCATTTAATTCTCAAAATGAGTGAAAACTCGCTCTCGTCTGCATGAACCTTCATGTTAGACAATTATGACCATTTGAACTTTTACTAACCCCTGAGAAACCCCATGATTGTTCTGCAATTGAGATGTGCTGTTAAAACTACATTTTACCCCTGTTTTACTATATTTCTCTCAGAATGATTTTGCATTGAATTATGGTACTCTGGTGGTTATGTAGGAGCATTTATTCCTTGATTATGATTAATTGAAGGTAGATATGGTTGATGATGATGTTATCATCAAGGTCCTTAAGACCACCCTTAAGGCCTCCACTAGCTTTCCACTCTCGTCGAGGTCAAGCCTTGACCCATTTGTTTGTGCAACTTCCCGATCAGATTAATATCTCCTTTGACTCTTCCATTTCTGAGCCCAAATCTCCAGTTAGAGCCATGGAACACCAAGAAGAAGATCCTGACCTTCAGCATCAAGTCGATGACCTCAGAGATCTATTCCATGCATACATCAACCCACCACAGCGTCCTCACATGCGAGATCACTACAATCCTACTACAGTGGAAATCGAGTCTAGAGTACAAATCCCTGTGGGAGGACCTGAGGTGGAGCTTATGCCAAGTATGCCTCACACGATCGCAAAATTCCATGGCATGAACTTTGAGGATCCCTTCTAGCATATCATGCATCTGGAGCATCTGGCCTAGAACTTTGGGCCATCTATACAAAATTGGGATGGCTTACTCATGAAAATATTCTCCTCTCGTGGACTTTGATTCATTTGATCACCACTTGGGGAGATCTTCAGACCAAATTCTTACAAAAATTCTTTCCCATTGGTGGGACAAACGCTATGCAACATCAGATCACACTCTTCTCGCAAGGAAGGGAAGAACCTCTTTAAGAGGTAAGGGACCATTTTCTGCATCTCATGCGCAAGTGCCCCCATCAAAGATTTCAAAAATGGGAATAAGTCCAGTCTTTTTACCATGGGCTCTGTGACAATAGCAAGCTCTTTGTCATTGAAACCTGTGGTGGCAGCATCATGGGTCAGCATGAAGACACGATTTTGGAGATTCTCGAGAACATGTGTGAGAACACCCTAAAGAATGAGTTGTTGGGTGTGTACTTCCGGATGACCACCTGTGCAATGGAAAATAATCAGGGGGTACATGAGACGCAAGGTCCTTCTACACCCATCGATCTGGAACTAGTGGCCAGTCATTTGGACAAGGTCTCGATTATTGGGAAGAAGGTGGAAGAATTGAATCGACATAGGTAGAGAGCCACCACAGGACAACAAAACCCATTTGCACAACTGCCCTTTAGTAGGGAGGCTATGCATAACATCTATCACCACTCTACTCAGGGGAGGGACCCACATCCACCCCTGTCTGATTAAGGACTTGGAGGACACTCCGGAACCTCCTACTCAAGTTGGGGGAACTCTAACCCTTGTATTTTGACCTTGCTGGAGTTCCTCAGACCTACGAGGATCTCCACACCATCCAGTATAATCCATTCTCAAACACTTATAACCCTAGATTCTGCAATTATCAGAATTTTGCATGGTCAAGAAATAGCCCAAATTTGAGATCTTAACTCCAACCCCAACCACAACCTCCACGACCATATCAGCCTGCTCAACCATGGCCCAATCCAAATTTCCAATCCGGGCCACCTAAGGAATACCAAACATCTATGATTCTTCAAACTCTAGTTGACATGCAAAAACAACACAAAGAAGATATCATAGAGGTTCACAATCAACTAGCCTAGCTGGCAAATGCTCACCAACCTGTTGCACTTCTCTCCCAACCTTTGCCAAATCCAAACAACATGTCAACTCAAAAACATGTAGTGAATCAAATCCAAGGTCAAACAAACTACACTCAGACAGGCCCTTCCACTCATACCTACATGTGTACCTCATCCACCTCAGCTGATTTGAAACATACCTTGACTTATCTACTACTCAGCAATAGGAGATGACTTTCTCCCCTCCACCTCCGCATAATAATTACACCATGATCAAAGTTGTGGACACAAGAAAAGATTATAGGAGCAGGGTTCAAGGCTCATCTTCCAAATCTCACACTACCTTTGATCAAGACACCAAGGGTAATGGCAAGACTAAGAGCTGGAAACAGAAACCTGACATTCGCTGATGCATTTGGTTAAAAACATTCATTGTAGTGCATTTTATGACGTCAATTTTACTTAGAAAAATAGTCGAATGTGAGTCTAAGTGTCGAACATAGGATGAAAAGTATTGTTTGCTTTCTTGTCTCAAAAATATGGCTTTTGATTTGCTTGCAAAAAGAACGAGAGAATGTGAAAGAGAGTGATAGGGAGAGAGAGGTAGAGAGAGAGAAGGGCAGAATAGGGTTAGAGAATCATGATGCTAATAATATATCAAAGATGTATTCTATTATTTATCAAATGTTATGACGAACAAAATATAGATGAATGCTTCAAATGAAAAACATGGACTACACTATCACATAAAATAAAACTAAGACAAGGAAGAAGAAGGCAATGGGTCAGCCATGGCGGTGGAGGACCTTCCATCGGCGGCTTGGCAGTTTCAAGACATTGCTTGGACCTCTAAAATGTGGTGGTAGCTCCTAGGTGTAAGCTTGGTGCAAGTTGGAGGGATAGGTCCCTTTTTATAGTTGATGACAGGGCTCAAATTCGTCACTGGGTCAATAGCGGCATTCAAAATGTCGCTAAAGATCCACTGCATTCGTTGCCCTTGCACCCTCCCTCGCACCTTCAAGCACACAGCTACCCTCCATGTGCACAGTGCAAGGATCATTTAGGTCATCCGATTGAAAATCGAATGGCTGGATTCAAACCTCGCCCGTGCCACAAGTCGTGCCCCACGTGCATGAGAATCGAGCGGCTAGATGGCGCTCATCATGCCCGATCTAATGGTCCAATTTCAATTGGCGCATGGTGGGGGCGAAGTGGGATTCAATCCCTCACCAGGTGCATGTGAGATGGAGGTGCGACCAATGAGCCGTCTGCATGGACAGTTGTGAAGATGTCAAGGTGCTGGAGCTGTGGCAATCATTGGATGCTGATCCATTGGTGGATCTTGTGCAGAGGATTCGTAGTTGCTTTAGGCATGTAACGGAGGCAGCTTCTCAGCCTTTGGATCAAGATCTAGCAGTTGAGAGTACAAGTGCAGATATTGCGGTGATGAAGGGTCGATGTTGGGCAGCCTAAATGGTGCCACATGGTGCCATCTAGGTTGTCCATCATCTTTTTGCTATAGAGGATGCCACGGTGCTCAGATCGACATGACTCCCATGTTGCCGAACTGCGATCATCGCTTCGAATCCATCCATACAGTTGGATTTTTCAGCTGAAGACCATAAGATTGTTGCATTGCCCCTGCCCATTGATCTTCCTTGAGCTTATTATGGGAGCTACGGAGGTCGGATTGGGATGATTTTGAGTCTATTGGACTCTGTTCGTTGATCCAGATCCATCTATAAGGTCCGATCACTCATCTGAGACTTGTTTCAATATGGACTTGTGCACATGGCCATTAAACATTGATTCTAAGAAAACTTGTGAGGCAAGGATGTCCTTCGGCCCCTTTGGTTTTTAACCTTGTTGTTGATGGTCTGGCGAGATATGCTTGCAAACTTTCTGAGGCGGGCATTATCAGAGGATACTCTCTTTCTAACAGGAAAGCAATAGCTCCAATTCTCCATTATGCAGATGATGCAGTCTTTTCTGTGGAATGGTCAGAGGGTGAAGCCTGTGCACTTGGTCATATGGTTAATATCTTTGGTGACATTTCAGGTCTGAATTTAAATAGGGAGAAGTCCAATTTGGTATGCTTTGGCCTGAATGAGATAGAACAAGAAGCTATTTCAGATATTTTGGGGACCCCTCACACCAACCTTCCCATTAGATGTTTAGGCCTTCCCCTAAGGTGCTCAAAAATGAAAAAATGTGACTGGAATAATCTTTTTGATAAAATTTTAGTAAAGTTCGCAGGACGGAATAGCAGGTTCTTATCTAAGGGTGGCAGACTCATCTTGTTGAACTCTTTTATTACCTCAATCCCCGTCTTCTACTTCTCCTTCTTCAAAGCTCCGAAATCTTTATGGAAGCGCATGGATTTAATGCGAAAGAGGTTCTTCTGGAAAGGTGCCAAGCATGAAGGTAGATTTGTGCAGCCATTAAAGTGGGAGCAAATCTATCGGCCTAAGGAAAGTGGGGGATTGGGAATCAAATCTTTGAAAGAATTTAATGAGGCTCTTTTGATCAAATGGGCTATAAAAGTTCTGAAGGGGGAAGAGAAGCCTTGGACTGAGCTAATTAAAGATAGCTACGGTCAGTCCAACAGTGCACTAAAGACATTATATCCTATTAGACCATCACCTTTCTGGCAGTCAGTGATTCAAGCTCTGAAATGTAATTGGCATCTGTTGCAGCCTATATTAGGAGGTGACAGAACATTTGGTTTCTTGAGTGAACAATGGTCCCTACTGGGCCCTTTGAAGGAATCCTACCCGAGGGTATTTGCTACAGCAAGGGACAAAACAGGTACTGTGAGCTGCTATTAGTCTTAAACAGGGGTCTGCTGGCAATTGAACGAAGCTGAGTCCATCAGGGTGGGCACCCAGCTGTGGGAAGAAAGAATGAACATGATTTCAGACCTAGAAAGATTCAAGCCCAGACCTAGAGTAGAAGATAGCTATGTTTGGGATGGAATTTATACAGTTCAGTGTGCTTATGGAAAGATTATGGAAGATGGTAGAGGTTGGGGTTATGATCACGTTGATAAAAAAATATGGCTCTTGAAGATCCCCCTGAAGGTACAAATTTTTCTTTGGCTTTGCAGAAGGGAGGGCTTGATGACAGGGCATCTAAGGCACAAAAGGATGGGAGCTACTCTTCATGAATGCCACCTATGTGCAATGCACACTAATAGTCTTAATCACATTTTTTCTTCTTGCTTATATATTAATGTAATGTGGAGGAGGATTTGTCAGGAACCACTCCCCCCATGGGATTCATTGTGGCATAATTTTTTAATTTTGGAAGAGACCACACCTACGCATGGCCGCAACACTTTGGTGCGTGTGGAGGGCAAGAAATGAGAGGTTATTTTAGGACAGACTAGTATGCTATGAGCAAATTGTAAATGAGTGATGGTCCCTCATACATAGATGGGGATCTGATTTGTAATTTCTTATTCACCCCTTTATTAATAAAATGTCCTCCCGGATTGCTATCGTAACACGATAGCTTTCCTTTTGTTTCAAAAAAAAAAAAAACATTGTTTCTAAGCTATCTTAACATGAAATAATGCAAAAATAATGCAATGCTCCCAAACCCACTATAATATGACATTATCGCACAAGTACCCCTGAAATTGACTCTAATTGATAATATTAACATTGAACATTGTAGAGTCATCATACCCCCTAATGTAGACACATTTAATTAGGTTAAAATGCCTATTCATGCATGTTCCTTGGCATAGATTTGCATTTTATATCATAAATGTTATATAGCATGCATCATCTTACATTTAGAGTAGTGTATATTTTAGGTTAATTACATTCTTTTTATGTCCAAGAGGGAAGGAGATTTATTTCAGGGCCTTGGATAGATGATCTGACCAAATGGATCTGATCAAGAGGACGATTGGAGTCTAACACCTCCGAGATCATGTAGATCGAAGTCCTATAGTACCTTATGCAGTCTGAGGAAGGTCAATGGCCAGGAGGGCAATGCAACATCCTTACAGGGTTCAGATGAAAAGTCTAACTGTATCGATGGATCCAGAGTAATGATTGTAGTCCGACAGTGCAGAAATCAAATCGATCCTACCACCGTGGCACCCTTTGCAACAGAAAGAAGATGGACGGCCCAGATGGCGCCACATGGTGCCATCTCAGCTGGCCAACACCCACCACCAGCAATTCGAAGGTGCCCCCTCATCTCCATTCTCAGTTGTTGGATCAAGATCAAACGGCTGAGAAGATCTCTCCACCGCATGGTCATAAAACATCTTCACATCACAAGATCAGGCTTTTCGCAATGGTGAGGCAGTTGGCTTGCAAAGAAGCACGGGTTCGAGACCCACGGACCCCCCCAAATCCACAATTAGAAAAATGTAACTGCACAAGCACGCACACAACCAACCGCTGTGCCAGTGCGCGAGCACGCACGTGCAACTAGAGGTGCGTGATGTGTGGGCTAGCTGTGGGCGAGTGCTTGGTTGGCGCGATCCCTAGAAATAGTTGGGTAGGCCTTTACTGAAGCTTGTAGCTGTCACTAATGGCTTGCGTTATGCGAGCACCAGCAAAGGAATTGAAGGTCGCGGATCTTCAGCAAGGATTACAACCATCACTAATTTCCCATGGACTATTTTGTCTCTCCTCCACTATAAGAGGACCTAAACCCCTCCATTCCAAAGCATCTCTTCCTTTCTTCTCCTTACCACCTGCAAGGCTCTAGAGAGGGCTTGTCTCAAGCCTGGGATGCTCCTCTAGAGTAGAAAATCAAATACTTTTCCCTTCCCTCATCCCCATTCATGGAGCATCCTGTGGCTATCTTCACACCCACTTCGAGAAGTAGATCCTCGCCGCGACGACATCCCATCCAATCCTCCTTTCTCCATTGCTGTTCTCCTTCATCTCACTCCTCACCATCTTCGTCCAGGCATCGTCAGAGTGAGTTGTCCTCTAAGATACTATTGAGGGGGATTCTTCTCATCTCCAACTATCTTTACTGTTTTCTAGTGTAATTTTTACCACTTTCATAGTTGTAGAAACACTTGTTTAGAAATACACGTGATTGTTTCTCTCTCTCTTTCTTTTTTGTTTTGCAAGTAGATTAGCTAGATTTCATCTACCTCATCTCTTGCCTTATTAAAAATACCAAAAAAATTAGACAAGACAAAAATGACGAAAATATGTAAAAGCAAAATGCAAATTTTCAAAACCAATCGTTCACGTCCCCGTGTTCGACCTAGGACTCACTTTTCGAATTTCGGTTATAAATTTCATCTGATTACAATGGATTTTCTCACAAATCAGACTACGATGATGGGTTTCCTAAATCCGAACCTTTCCACGTGCGAATCAAACGCATCATTTTGGCACCATTGCTAGGGAAGCAACGCTCTTTGTTTTTGTTTTTCGTTTTCCCACATTACTTACATATTTTTCTAACCTATCCTTCTTCAACTTATTGTCTTGCAGGAACCTGGTCGAGGAGCTAGAGGAGGTAGATTGAAGTAAAGTGCAAGTAGAGACATTTGAGAGTTTTCCCCCACCACCCCCACCCTAGATTTCATTTCACCAGACTAATAACTCAAACCCAAATCAACTTAGGTGCTTTTTATAAGCAACTGTATTTTGTTGCACCAAAATTAAGTTTATTGCTAAGACTGACATTTCAGGACTATCTTGGATTGGAGCCTCTATTCAAGGCACAAGTTCAAATAGTTGCTGATGAGCATCTTTTTCATTTATTTGGGTATAGGACTTGTAAGAAACCTCAAATAAAACTCAAAAGTGTATAGGACTTGTAAGAAACCTCAATTAAAACTCAAAAGTTATTCTTTTGCCTATGTTTTCAAATCAAAATATTTGGGTTATTGATCAATCAAACCTATTAATTGATCGACAAAAACACTTTGATCGACCAACCTACTTACCTGATCAATCAAATCAGACCTTTTTAGGAAGTTGAGAAAAATCCTCTTGATCGACCAACCAAGCTAACTGATCAACCAACAAGTGATCGACCAAAGTACTTTTTGATCGACGAATTAACCTTAATTGATCGACCACTTTTGTTTCCTATTCAAGCTAAACTTTTTGTACAAATAGGGGTTGTATGTAGCCCATTCACATACAACTTTTAAAAGAGAAACACCAGTCAAAAATAGGGCTTCTTGTGCTTATTACAAAAGGCTTTCATGCTCCATTTTTCACACTCTTCGAAAGCATGACACCTTGAACCTCTACGAAAAATCTGTTTGACCATTTATTAAGGTTCCAAAGAATTCATTTTCTTGTTATACTATTTTGTTGCTTTGACTTACGAATCCTAAGACTGTTTGGAAGATCTGTGGATGTTGTTTTTGCTTCTCTTCAAGATAAAAGAGGGGCTTGTAAGAGGTTGTACCACCCTCGTTCAGGTGGTGTGAATAGTGGATTCACTAACTTGTATTAGTCGAAAAAATCCTAAGTTGGGAGGCTTAGGTAGTAGTTTTTACCTGGATTGGGTTTCCACTATAAATTTGGTGTACTCTATGCTTCAATATCTGTTGTCTTACTTTTCAATCAGATTTATATTTTAAAGAAATACTATTCACCCCTGCCCTCTAGTATTTAGTTGCAATCCACACAATATTCTCCAACCCTCATTAGGTATCAGAATCTAGTTGTCCAAAAGATGTCAAAATCGTCTGTCGACACATATGCTGAGGGGCAATCTACTGTTCGTCCTCCTCTCTTTGACGGGATGAACTATGGATATTGGAAGACATGGATGCAAATCTTCCTGGAGTCCATGGATTTCGAGGTGTGGGACGTCATTGCCTCCAAGTATACTCGTCCTGAGATCAAGGAAGGAGTGGCTGTGACATCAGATCAAAAGAAGATGGCAACCCACAATGCAAAAGCCATGAATGTAATCTTCTGTGGGCTTTCAAGAGCAAAATTCAACCGTGTTTTTGCTTGCAAGATAGCCTATGAGATCGGGAACATTCTCGAAGTGACCCATGAAGGCATGACAAAGGTAAAGGAAACAAGAGTTAATTTACTAACGCAAAATTATGAGCTTTTCAGGATGAAGAAAGGTGAGTCGATCGAGGAAATGTTCACGAGGTTTATGGACATCATAAACTCTCTAAGGAACCTAGATCAGGAGATCAAGAATGAAGCACTGGTGAGAAAGATACTGCATTCTCTCACCAGCAATTAGGATACCAAGACCACAACCATATAGGAGTCGAAAGACCTGTCTACCCTCAAATTACACGATCTTATCGGAAGCTTGATGTCCTATGAAGTTCAACTTCAACACATGAAGGAGCATGAAGGCGAACGATTAAAGAAGAAAGCCATAGCCCTTGAAGCCACTCATGAATCTGAAGAAACTTCAACTGGAGACGAAGAGGAAGACATAGCATTCCTATCCAGAAAATTCAGAATGTTTCTTAAGGACAAGAATAACTAGAGGAACAAGAAAGAAGGAAGAAACAATGGCACAGTCATCTATTACAACTACAAGGGAAAAGGACACATCAAGAAGGATTGTCCACTTCTTAGGAAGGAATCTGAAAAGAGGAAGAAGCACTTCAGTAAAGGTGAAAGGAAGAAAGCCTTTACTGCAACTTGGGATGGGTCAGACTCAAGTTCAGAAGAAGAAGAAACATCAGGAGAGGAAGCACTTCTTGGTTTGACGGTGCTATAAGATGAGGTAACCTCCTTTACTCAAGATGAACTATTAGAAGCATTTTTTTAATTGCGTGACATAGCTACATCATTAAAATTAGAAATCAAAAACCTAGTAAAGATACTAGACCATGAGAAAGCACAAAAAGAAGCATTGGGTAATCAAAACAAAGAACTATTTGTTGAAATTACAACACTAAAATCTCAAATAAACCACATAGAAATAGACATAGATAAATTGAAAGAAAACTCGGCTATTATACTAAATGGCTTGACCAAATTCACAAATAGAAGTAGAAATCTGCATAAATTGTTAGGAACACAAACCAAAAGCACCACAAAGTTTGGGTTAGGCTATATAATAAAGAATAGCCATGAGGCATCTAGTTCCAGTCAAAACAAGGAGAAAGGTAGCTTGCCAAAGCAGGCAATGAAAACTAACCACTGTGGACCCAAGCAAAAAAGTGTACCAAAAAGCATTTTGCAATCTTGTTTTGTAGGCTCAATAGATTATAAGAAGTTGACTTTCCAACAAATCAATGGAACATTGAAGCCACTATACCAAACAAAGCCTCACAATCACAAATCAATGATAGGAAGGAGAAGAAAGAAGATGGATTATGGACAACAGCTATTCCGAGCACATGATCGGCGAGGAAGACCAATTCTTAGAACTCAACCTTCGGGAAGGTGGTACAGTCACGTTCGGGAACAACCCCAAGGGCCGTATTATTGTTATTCGACAAATTGGTAATTCTTCTGCCTCTACTAAAAATGTGCACTTAGTTAAAGTTTTAAAACACAATTTATTAAGTGTAAGCCCTATGTGATAAGGGGAAAAAAAGTACATTTACATCAAAAGGTTTTAAAATTCGTGATGAAGGAACAAATCAAGTCATTCTTAAAGGAAATAGACACAATGATATTTACACCATAAGATTCTACGAATACGACTGTCTTGAATGTCTAGTTGTATTTGATGAAGAAGCAACTCTTTGGCATAAAAGACTAGGTCATGTTCACATGGGAAACATTAGTAAACCTGTGAAACATGAACTTGTCAAAGGTCTGCCAAGGATCAACTTCAAGAAAAGCAAAGTCTGTGATTCTTATCAAGTCGGAAAACAAACCAAAAACCCTTTTAAACCAAAAAGGATGGTTAGCACTTCACAACCCATGGAGCTACTTCACTTAGACTTATTCGAACTAACCAAATCCGAAAGCCTAAGCGAGTGTAGATATTGTTTAGCCATAATTGATGACTTCTATAGATTTACCTTGGTATCTTTCTTAAAGAGCAAGGACTTAACATTAGATGCCTTTAGCAAACTAGTTAGAAGGTTATAAAATGAGAAAAGATCAGAAGTAATTAGAATGAGAAGTGATCATGGTGGAGAATTTGAAAATGAATCTTTCCTAAATTTTTGTGATCAAAATGGAATTAGACATGAGTTTGCCTTCCCTAGAGCTGCACCGCAGAATGGTGTAGTTGAGAGGAAAAATAAGACCATACAAGAGTGTGCCCGTACAATGCTATGCGAGTCAAAGCTTCCCCGATATTTTTTGGCTGAGGCTGTAAACACTACTTGTTATATCCAAAATAGAACCCTGATAATACCAATTCTGAAGAAGTCACCCTTTGAACTCTATCAAGGAAGAACACCTAGAATTTCCTACTTCAAGATTTTCGGATGTCGATGTTTTATACTTAACACTAAAGATAATCTTGACAAGTTTGATGCAAAAAGCTCAAAAGGGATTCTCCTAGGTTATTCAACCAAAAGTAAAGCCTGAAGGGTCTTCAGTAGGAAGAATTCTATTATTCAAGGAACCATGCATGTATCATTTGATGAAACATTAGTTCAACCTAAATCTTCCATGATTTGTGATGATGATAAAATAGATGATCCTTCAAACATTCCAGAAGATATTATTTCTAATGAGCTACCCAAAGATATCTCTTTTCTAAAAGATCATCCAAAATAACTTGTAATAGGAGAATTATCAAAAGGAGTTTAGACAAGATCTTCCCTTAACACATTAGCATTTACAACTTTTGTATCTCAATTAGAACCTAACAACATTAAGGAAGCCTTCTCAGATAATTATTGGTTTATTGCTATGGAAGATGAGCAAAACCAATTCAAGAAAAATCATGTATGGGAACTTATTCGAAAATTTGAGCAACAAACTATTATTGGGACCAAGTTGATTTTTAGCAACAAACTTGATGAATCAGGACACGTAGTTAGAAATAAATCTAGACTTGTGGCTCAAGGATACAATCAAGAGGAAGGAATAGATTTTGATAAACATACCCCTGCTGCCTGACTCGATTCTATTAGAATGTTGCTAGCTTTTGCAACCCATATGGAATTCAAGCTTTTCCAAATGGATGTCAAAAGTGCCTTTTTAAATGGATTCATTAAGGAGGAAGTCTTTGTTAAACAACCTCCACGATTTGAAGATCCAAATCATCTACAACATGTATACAAATTAAACAAAGCATTGTATGGATTAAAACAAGCTCCACGATCTTGGTATGAAAGATTAAAAACATACTTAATTGACAATGAATTTAAAATTGGTCAAATCGAACCAACTTTATTTACAAAAAGAAAACAAAATGACCTCCTAATAGTTCAAATATATGTAGATGATATTATTTTCGGTGCTTCTAATGATCTACTTTACCATGAATTTGCAAAGATTATCCAGGATTAATTTGATATGAGTATGGTGGGAGAACTAAAGTTCTTCCTAGGTCTTCAGATTGATCAACTATCTCCAGAATCCTCATATCTCAAACAAAATACACAGCAGAGATATTGAAGAAATTCTCAATGGACAAAGTCAAAGGTAAAGAAACACCGATGGCAGCTTCTACCTAATTAAAAATTGATGACATAGGTAAGTCAGTAGATCAAAAACTTTATAGGAGCATGATAGGATCTCTATTATACTTAACTGCAAGTAGACCTGACATTCTATTTTGCACTTGTATATGTGGTTGTTTTGAAGTAAACCCTAAGGAATCACATCTAAATGCTGTTAAAAGAATCCTTAGATATCTAAACAACACACATGACACAGGACTCTTCTATCCGAAGTCAGACACATTGGAATTATATTCCTTTTGTGATGCTGACTATGTGGGTAGCTTCATAGACTGAAAGAGTACTAGTGGAACTTATCAATTTCTTGAAAATTCCCTAGTCTCCTGCTTCTTTAGAAAACAAAACAATGTATCTCTATCCACAACTGAAGCAAAATATATAGCTGCATCCTTAGCATATTCACAACTATTGTGGATGAAATAGACTTTAAAAGATTTTGGTTAACTTTTAGAAGCAATAAATTCTTGTATGACAACACTTGTGCAATCAACTTATCCAACACTCCAGTACAACACTCTAGGACTAAACATATTGATATTAGACATCACTTTCTTAGAGATTATGTCTTAAAAGGGGTTATCAACTTAGAATTTATTAACACAAAGAAACAACTAGCTGATATATTCATAAAACCTTTATCAAAAGATAGGTTTAATCAAATTTGCCATTCACTAGGTTTATCATGATTAAAAGAGCTTAATTAAGTGGGCTAAAAAATGACTCATTTACTATTTTGATTGATCAATTTTTAAAAAATTGATCGACGAACCTTTGATCGATAAAAACTATTGTTTTGATCTACCAAAACTTGAATTTACCTGGCAAGAATTTTCCCTCCACTATTTTCTCTTTTTGATCAATCAACTAAAATCTATGATCGACCAAACTGTTTGGATGGTAATTTTCCCTCCAAACGTTCATACTCTGATTGACCAAATACTTAATTTGATTGATCATTTCCTTGTTTTGAATGACCAAAATCAAATTTTGATCGACAAAAACTATGCTGGTTTACCTTTGCGATTGCGTTCTCATTTCCTCGTTTTCCATTTTCAATCTTCGTTTACCGTTTCTAACCTATGTGATTAGTTTCCTTAAGTGCATTTATCTATTTTGCTAATCACATTCTCTTTAAAAACTCCTTGCTTTTTCCCCAAAACCCATTTTTTAACCATCATAAATGGTTCCCACTTCTTTCAATCACTACCCTACAACTTCTATTCTCCTCTGATCGACCAACGCCACTAGATCTGACCTCCTTAAACATGGCCTCCTCTGTGTGTGTGTCCCTCGTGCGCCGGACCTCATAAGTGCATTGCCAATCGTTACGTCGTCACACCTTCATTCTCGCATGACTTCAACCTCCTCACACACCCTCCGTCTGGCCTCAATTTTGATCAACCAACTTTGGTTCGATCTCGGTACATTCTGAACCTTGAATCCGTCCATCCCTTTGGATTTTTCTTGTGATTAAAATGTGCATTGGCTTACTCTCAGTTGTTTCATCCTATTTTCATATTTTTTTCTTGCAAAATCATGTAGCATATGTGAGTTTATCATCCGATCAAACACCTTTTTTTTTGGTCTGAGGTCTTTTGGTTGACCAAACCCTTTGGTTCATCGACCAATCATTCGGTTCATTTTTTGTCAACCAACCAACATTTTTGATCCACCAACCATGTTCTTTCAGCATCTCACGATGGCACCCAAATGTCCTCGAGCCTCTTCTAGTCATCGTGATGATACTTTCGATCGCTTTTTTATTACTGAGGCTGCTTGTGATCGATTTTCTTTGTTTGCTAAGTTCTCTCCGCACATCGGATGACCCATTGACTTCACTTATTTTGAGTCTATCTTCCCTGGGATCTGTGAAAAATTTGCATACCATCAAATTTTATGTCTACTTGAGCAAAACTTTTACGTAGGTTCCAAGCATAGCCGCATTCCTGGTGTTGATCCCATGGCCTGTCACCTATTTTATGCCAATCTCAAAGATATAGGTGAAGGCTCCAACATCGAGTTGACCTCGAATGTCTACGAGATAGAAGTTTTGGTCAATGCAGATGTTTTGACTGAGATTCTTGGTTGTCCTTCTATTGGACCTACTTTTCTTGAGTTACATCAGCAAACTCAGTCTGATACTATCAGGGAGACCCTACCCACTCCATCCCATTTTGACTTGGGTAGTCCTACCAAGTGACCCCTTTTCCATTGTTTGCGTCACTTTCTGAATCGTGTCATTTTGTGGAACTTTATGTCCAAGTTCACATCTTTTGAAAACCACCCTAGTATAATGCTAATCACCCTCTATGCCTTTATGAAGAACAAACGGTTCAATTGGAACCATTTGATTCTTTATCTTATGAGTAAACCTCCGAGCAACTCCTTCCAGTTTGGGACACTTTTATCCCATATTTTTCTTCAATTTAGTGTACCCATTGACATCAATCATAAACAACTTATGACTTGTGTCTCAATTTTTGATAAACTCACTTCTGCAAAGATGGAGCAAGCATAGGGAGCTCACGATGAGGGAGCACCATAGGAGCAGTAGCAACAGCAAGTGCATACCACAGTACCTCCTCCGTTCCTACCTTATGAGCACTTCATTGCAACATGTCCACCTCTAGTGAGACCTTCACCCTCTTTCTATGATCATAACTAGAGCCTCTTGGATAGACAGATTTCAGGCAGGGACGTTGTCACTATTCAGGATGTGACCACTGGTATTTCCTTGATGCATAGGTAGAGGGAGATAGACATGGTTATGATGAGGCACAGGCATCAGGTATCAAATTACCTAAATGCTCAGTGTTAGTTTTTGGACAAACATGGAGAGTCTATTCATAGCATTCAGCAGCAGCTTCACTGACCTCCTCATCCTCGTTGTTCGACTACCATGCCTTCTGCAGCACCACCTCCTCCTCCTCCTCCTACTTCATCAGCTTCACCAGTAGCACCAGTGGTTGACTAGCAGATTACTCCTCCTCGCAGGACATCTAGGCATTCGACACCATGTTCATCAAGTTAGCAACGCCTTTGCCTTGGTCAGCCTGCATCTACTGAGAGATCAGACTCACTGGATCTCGAGCTTGATACTGATCTTCAGAGCACCATGGATGCATTTATGGCATCGTTAGATGATTAGTTGTTATATTTGCTTTCATTTTGCCATGTATCAGTTTATTCTAGACTCTTTTATATGTTATCTTTTCTAGACATTTTGCTATGATGTGGCATGAATATTATCTCCTTCAGTTTTATATTACTAGCCCTCTCAATGCAGGATCTTGTATTGATGCTTATATTACTTGTTTACGGGGGAGTTAATTGTAAAATAACCAGTAGCACGTTTACTTTTTGTTGAAACAAAATGGGGGAGATATTATGCAAAGTTATTTTCAAATTCATAATTATAATTTTGTTGTCAACAAAAAGGGGGAGAATGTAAGCATCTCTACTTTGATGCACCAAAATTATGTTTATTGCTAAGAATAACATTTTAGGACAATCTTGCATTGAATCCTCTGTTCAGGACACAAGTTTAGATAGTTGCTAATTAGTGTATTTTTCATTTATTTGAGTATAGGACTTATTTTAAGGAACCTCAAATAAAACTCAAAAATTATTTTTTCGCATATCTTTATAAATCCAAATTTTACGATTATTGATTGACGAAACCTATCAGTTGATCGACCAACATACTTACTTGACCGATCAAATCATACCGTTTTAGGAAGTTGAGAAAAATCCTCTTGATTGACCAACCAAGCTAATTAATTGACCAATAAGTGATCGACCAACATTCTTAATTGATCGCCAACTTTGTTTCCTATTTAAGCAAAACATTTTCTATAAATATTGGTTGTACATAGCCCATTCACATTCAACTTTTAAAAGAGAGACACCATTCAAAAATAGGGCTTCTTGTGCTTATTGCAAAAGGCCTTCATGCTATGTTCTTCACACTCTTTGAAAGCACGAAGCCTTGAACCTCTGCGAAAAATTAGTTTGATCATTTATTGAGACTCCATAGAATTCATTTTCTTCTTATAATATTTTGTTGTTTTGATTTATGGATCCCAAGCCTATTCGAAAGATCCATGGTTGTTTTTGCTTCTATTCAAGAAAAAAGAGAAGGGTTTGTAAGAGGTTGTGCCACCCTCAATCAAGTGGTGTGGATAGTGGACTGACTAGCTTACATTAGTTAGAAAAATCTTAAGCTAGGAGGCTTAGGTAGTGGTTTTACCCAAATTGGGTTTCCACTATAAATCAGGTGTACTCTATGCATGAATCTCTATTGTCTTATTTTTTAATTTGATTTATATTTTTAAAAGCAATACTATTCACCCGTCCCCTCTAGTACTTAGTTGCGATCCATAGGATATTCTCCAACCCTCACTTTTTATATACCCTAGGATAGATCTGGTTGTTTGTTTGTCACCTCCACCCATCTCATCCTAGCAAATATATAAAAAAACTCTTCTCTTGTGGGATTTACTAAAAGTGACACGCATTAAACACCCACAACTCTCGACTTAAGGCTCACCACTTCACATCAATTCTACCACTTAACCAGAATCTGGCCTGTGGATCTGGTACACCCTAACTCAACACACTAATAAGTGAGTAGAAAAAATGACCAGGTAAAGACATTTTGTGTGCCTTAACTAAGTGGTGCAACAGGCCAATTGATTGAGGTATTTGGGTTGCACGACTCCAAT
This sequence comes from Thalassia testudinum, assembly GCA_037157565.1. Lineage (NCBI taxonomy): Eukaryota > Viridiplantae > Streptophyta > Magnoliopsida > Alismatales > Hydrocharitaceae > Thalassia > Thalassia testudinum. The sequence goes on along the minus strand of JAZHRO010000003.1, from coordinate 73,280,129 downwards.
TAAAATTGATTCATCAAGTAGCTTGCCACATAGGGTTGATTTTTATGACTGAACCAGGCACTCCACATTTTATTTCTGATTTTTAAAGGAATATATCTACACCCATGTTTTCAAAACATGGAGTGTTCTCTTGAATTTGATTGAATATACCTAAGATTAAACCCTAAAAGCTATTAAATAAGGTTAAATCCTAAAAGACACATCATCAAATAACCTTGTTTGCAAATGCTGTTTGTGCATGCACACACATTTGAATTGATCATTAAGGGCACAACCCATCTAAAGGGCCCATCACATTCCAAGAGCACAATCATCCCAAGCCTAATTAAAACTAGGTAGACGTTGGCCTTAAGGATTGAGTCACTCTTCAGGACTCAGACTGAGATTTTTTTCGATTAATCTACTTCTACTAGTCCATTTGATGTCTAGCTGAGGGAGTAGTGTCAAACGACCGCAGCTAGGGGGTACACTAGGAACCAGAGGTGCAAGCTAAAGGAAGAACCTTCTCCCCAGCCCCTCCATCTAACTGGTTGGATTGACTGGATAGAAGTAGACCAAATCGTTTATAATCTCAAGACAGGTCCTGGAAGTCTGTAGGACTTTAGGCTAACCCACCTAAGGATAGGGTTGATTGGTTGTATTGCAAGGCTCCTTTCTCTCTTCTGATTTCCCTCCAATTCTGCCATCTTTCCTTCTACATCTTACATGCATTTCCTACCAACACTTATCCACAAGATGATTACTATCCCAATTTGAATTATGATTACCCATCCACTAGCTGCGATAACTTTGATTGGGGATATGATACCGAACCTCAATGTCCAAGGCCTAACCCTAGACAACAAGACTATGATTACTATCCTTCCCAGAGCTACAATAATTATACATCTCCATCCTTTGATGACCTAACCAACCCGATCTACAATCAAGAAGGATATGTCGATTATAACACTTACCCTCCCTAATATTCCACTGAATATAGGTTGCCACCATTCTTTGGGCAACCTGAAACGACAGACTATCAAGGAGTGACCCGAGAACCTCGATATCTTGACTCCCCTAGATTTAACTCAAACCCACCCAAACCTAAACCGAACCATTCGGTTCAGTTGAACCATATCCAAGATCGGGTGTTGGCTAACTTGAGTAACACCATACAATATTTAGATGCCCAGCCAATACCATGCACTTAAGCATTGGATCCTATGATAAAAATGATTGATGAGCCAAATAGCTCTTTATTGTATTTGCTCCAAAATGTTATAAGTAGGGGCCTGGGTGAGTTTTCACTTGGGAAATTGTTGATGTTGAGGATGAAATTTGTGGTTGCCCTAGTCCAATCTTGGGATGATTCTCAAGATGAACCACCTTCAGGGGAGCCAATGTCTGAACCTGCTCAAAATAACTTGCTCTAAGGTTGGGGATACATGCTCTGAGACTGAGGATGACCAGGTTGGGCTAGAGCAACCCATTGAGGATGAACCGAGTTTCTCACCTGACATCCCAGAGACAAGGAATGACGAGAAACATGTCTCCATGGACCATGAAATGACATATGATTTTGAGACATATATAAATGAGGATCAAGAATTCTTCGACTCTGAGGGTGAAGAATCTTTAGGTGAAGTCTCACTTGAGCTTAAGGAATAGGATTTTAGTGAGACGAACAGGCTTGAGGAGCATGATGAACCTTTTGATAGCCCAATTATTGAAGATTATGATCATGTTGGGGCTAACTTGCAGATCCAAATCTTGATGATTCAATCAGTAGCCCCACTACTTAACCACACCCTGAAGAGCTAAATTATGATATTTTTGAGATCACCAGACCTAAGTCAATCCTGATTCTGCCACAATTGTTGGACTTAGGTATTTTAGATGGGGTGTACAATGATTTGGAGGTTCTAAAAGCCTTTATTTTAGGGGATATGAAGTGGGGAATAAAATCTGGGAAGCTATTTCTGAGGGAACTATGATTTTGGATTTAAGGGTTCCTGTTGACCTGAAACCACCTACTTTCTCCCAGGACCCTTATGATATCTTTCACATGCAAACCAAGCTTGAAATAACTAACTATCTATCTAAGCTGGACTTTAGGAGGACATCAAAACCTATTGAACCATCTTTACCCATTGTTCGACACTTTGGTCTTGGGTTGCAAACCACAATAGTGTAGGCCTGACCACACAAACACAATAATCATAGGTTATAAGTGATTTTCATCCAGAACCTTAGAAGCACTCAACCATGAGGCATGGGTCTGCACCATAATCTTGTCCACATCTGTGGACATCTTCTACTAACGGGTCTGAGGATTAATCTTCCGATTTTGATTCTGACCTGCAGTTGTGAATTCTCCATTTCTTCCTTATATGTATTTTATGCCTAGCTAAAGAATTAAACTTAGCACGTGTGTATACTCTCTTCTCTCTGTGGAGTTGACTGGATTTTCATGAAATTCAGGTGATATTCTTTTTACTCTACCCTTTCCATGTCTTTATTTTTACAATGAGGACATTGCATATTTAGGCATGGGGGGGTGGATAATTAATTCCTGAAATCATTTTGGTAACTCCGTAGAATTTCTTTTAGTTTCTTAAAATGAAAAAGAAAAGAAAAAAAAATTAGGAGTAGAGAACTTAGGCATTTAGAAGTTATTAACTTTATGAAATGATACTTTAAGACCTGAATACTTAGACTCTTCAAGACTTCTAGCTTAATAAGCTCGGTTGTCCACTTGAATGTGGACTTAGTCTCGAGTCCTTGCCAAGTAATTCTTTTTCAAATTGGTCAATGTTTACAGAGCGAGATCGATATTTATAAATGCTATGTTGTAGTATAGTTGAAATCGCTTTGAAAACAAATACAATTTATTAATCAAATTTGAAGTCCGAGGTCGAACACAGGGAGCAAATAGGAATTCACACAGTAATCTCAAATAAAATGTAATTGAGCATAAAATTTAAATTAAATAAATTACTCAAAAATGATAATCAATGTAGAACATGAGTATAACAAGAATTTAACTTGATAAAAGCATATCTATAACAAAATAATGGTGATTTAGATCACCAATTATTTAGTATAGTTATATGTATACAATGGTAACTAATAATGCCATAGTAATCAGGACCAAATCAATCAAATATCCGCATAGTAGCTTGAATGCTACAGTAATCAGACGTCTCATTTGGAGATCAGACGCCTTAAATGTTCAACTGCTACAGTGCCTTCTTTGTTTCTTCTTTCTCTTCTCTTTCACTTTTCTTCTCCTCCTCTTCCACGACCCTATTCTTTCTTCAGTTCTTCTCTACTTTGTCTTCCATATCTTCTTCAAGCATTCTTCTTCTGCCCATCTTCACCTCTTTTCCTCTCCTCCTCCTCTTCCTCTCCTTAGGTCACGCTCGCTTAGAGCCTTCAACAGCACCGAGTATACGGGTAATGGGACTTAGGGCACACCAAGGTCTAAGCTCACCGGTAGTGGGTGGTGAGAGAGGAGTGCAAAGCTTAGGTGGTGATCGGGAGTTTCTTTTTTCTCTTTGCAAATGATATTAGAAAAATATGTTGTCGCAATACGGAATGTGGTAGGAAAAACCTCAATCAAAGTTACTAAAATACTGAAATAATACCACGTTTTGGGTCGTATCACAGGGAGACATAGAACCAATAAGATCACAAATAATCATGTTTAGGAAAAATAAATTGCCATTGATATTAGTGCATCATGGGAGGAAAGAAAATGAAACAAATTAAATAGTAATTCCAATCCTTCAATATTGTCACAAATAACCAAGAATAGAAGGGCCTCCCACAAATTTCCCATAATAAAATAATCAATATCAAAATCCCATTCTTTGACAAGGTCATTCAATGTAATTTTTAATTGAGCCAAAAATAGGAGATTTGCTACCGGTGCACGCACATGGAGGAGGAGAGGACGGTCAGCCTTGCCTTGCTCGGAGGAGGTTGGCATTACTGAGAGCTTCGCGTCGGAGGTCACACTGAGGAAAACGATGGCTAGTGGGAAGGTTGGCCAGCGATGGTGCATGGCCGCGAGGGTGTTGTCGGCTGTGGTGAGGTTGCAGAGCTGCTGTCAAGAGAGAGGTTGTTGCTCCGATGACGTTGGAGGACAAAATGGTGGCTGGGAGAGGTAGCTGCGAGTAGGAGGTGACCAGTCAAATGATGGGTGCTTCTTCCCTATTGGCGGTGAAGAAGGAGGATGGAGGTACTATAATCGCGCACGTGTGAAGTGGCTGGCGACGAAGGCCGGTTGGACGAGTGCAAGTACCTACGTGTGGAAAATGGGAGACACCGATGGGTCATTGACGCTGAGGAGAGGACTATTGCGAGGAGAAGAGGTCGGAGGCGGTGGCTTCACAGCGATGAAGACCAGCAGCTACCAGCAGTGATCGCTGCTATTGTTATTTGTGGAAGTCGATGGAGGAAGATAACAAAGGAGGAAGGTGTTGTGCATGCAAGGCCGTCACACATGGAGTGGAAGTGATGCATGAGGTAGAGGAGAGTCGAGTAGTCGCTTCTGAGGAGGATGGTCGTTGTGGGCATAGTTGTTGCTATGCGTGCGTCAGAGCAGGAACGCAATGGCGTGGTGGCCTCCTCTGTGCGTGGTTGTTGGTGCATCGAGGAAGAGGAAGCTCATGGTAGCGAGAACATTAGAGTAGCGAGGTGAGGTGGTGGCTCATGGTGGTGGTCACGGCACAAGGTGAGGGTGTTGGTGGTGTCGACGGATGCTCGCAGTCGTGGATGGGCGCGCGGTGTGGGGAAGGAGATGGAAGCCGTTTTCTTTTTTTTTTTCTCTAGGGAAGCCACCTCCCTCTTTGTCCTTCCTTTCCTATTAAATAAGGAGAAAAAGAGAGAACGAGAGAGAGAGTCAGAGAAGGAAAGAAACCATCAATCAACCATGATTTAATGTTCCCATTTGAGGGAAAGAGACATAAGGAATCAAAGAGATTTTAGGGCAAATAGGGAAGGGATTAAGAGATGCCACATAATGATTCTTTTGCCAAATTTTACCAACATAAAAAATCTGACAATGTAACATCTCAAATCTATATTTGATGTGAAGTCCTTGCCTTTAAAGTGAATAATCATTTCTTTCATATAAATACTCAAGCCATTAATGCATGAAATGATACATTCAAAGCTTTGACATTTTGTCATTATCAGCATGCCTTAGATTAAATTATGCTCCAAATAATTCAATACTTAAGAACTAAATTAGTCCACCCAAGTGGACCCATCAGGCAGGTAGTCAGACCAGGCTAGATCCGTAGGGTCAGTGTCACGAACGAGGTCGAGTGAGGGTGCGGGGGACCTCACCCACAAGTGATTTGCGGCGATAAGCCTCTTTCACTTTTTCCTCTTATGTGGTAGCACTGCTTCCAAATCTTTCAATGTGGGACTAAATTCAGTCCCTTTTCTCAACAAATTTGCATGCAAATTAGGCTCCTTTGCAGATAACAACAAGGCTGGTACTTCATCTAATTGGGGTCTGGGATGCAGCTAGAGTCCCCAATTAGTCACCTAGGTATCTGCCTGGGTGGGTTTCACTTCACTTGGGACTGTGACCAAGAGCTGGCTGGTCCTGGAGCAACCTTTACGCATGCTCAAAGCTCTTTGTCAATGGTTGTGGTGACCGAGAACCTGAAAACACAAATAAGGCCTTTCTGCCACGTCAGACAAGTTCAAAAGGTCCGATGAAGCACGATGGACATGGCAGAGGTGTTTTTTTGGCATGAGAGTGTGTAAGGTAGCCGGACAAGGTTGGGAACGAAGGCGGGAAGGTGGGTTGCTCGGCAGAGGTGTTTTCGTGGTGTAAGAGTGCATGAGGTGGCCGGACGAGGTCTGGAACAAAGGTGGGAAGGTGGGTTGTTCGATGGAGGTGTTTGGCTAAGCGAGAGGATGAAATAGGAGAGGGGTTTTGTGCGGGAAGGTGAGGTGAAGGTTTTGAGGTGGTCGGCAAGGCGGATGGAGGGTTGTAGCGATGGAGACACCACGCTGGAGGTTCGGTCGGAGACAGAGACAATGAGGGTGGGTGTGTCGAGTCGAGGGTATTTTTGGGTTTTGAGGGCATAAAACTAACCTAGGAACTTAGAGAGACCTAACTACCTATTCTAAGAAGATGCAATGGGGGAGGACGGCACTAGCTGGTATGGTCGACGTCGAGGAAGATGAGTTCTCTGGTGATGAAGAAGTGGCAAAGAAGACGTGGAAAGGGGCATCCGCTGGTATTATAGCATGTGGAAAAGTTGGGCAGGATGAACCCGCTACTCATTTTGCAGGATGGATGAGGAATGTGGATGGGGAACTCGTCAGAGCTGGTGAAGACTTGCGGATGAAGAGGAGAGAGGAAGAGGGGGGTTTTCGGCCGGAATTCAAGCTGAGGAGACTCGACGAGGTCTGGTGGTTCTTTATATAGGTAGTGGAGGGTGAAAGGAGCTTGGAAGCCAAGCTTCCAAGCTTATAATGTTCACCAGAGTAGGAGACCAATTGTTCCACAAGTTCGCATTAGGATTTGGGCAAGACTTGGAGCCCAAGATGCTGCTCAAATTATAGGGAAATCTCTCAGGAGTCTCCCTTCCAATTTTGCAAGGGATTTGCCAAACAATCAGGGAGAAATCCCTAGTCGAAGGTGATTGCACAGCAGAAATGCACCAACAATTCTTCCATCTTGTGCTATTTCCAAGCATTGCTAGTGTATATTAGGTACCATAGTCGCATTTGTAAAAAATAAACGCATGCATGCATTTATTTGAGAGGGGAGGAGAGTGAATAAATTGGCCTTGAAATTAATGTATTCCTCAATTGTTGCATCGCAAAATCTCCATCTTCATTTTTTATTGGCTTTGATTTTCTTCTCCTCCATGGCTACAGGGCATGGCTTGATCTTGTTCGCACCATTCTCTGCCTCAGCTTGCCCTGCCAGTCGCATGCTCAGCCATGCATAGCCCAGGGCATGGCTGTGCTTCCCTCCTTCCACTTGAAAAAGGGCATAGCTATATTCTTTGCAGGGGGCCTGGTACAACACAACACACAGCACCCTTCCTTCCTCCATGCCATCTCCTCCCCTCTCCCCTCCATACGCAGCCTCTCTTCCTCCTGAGGAGCTATGCTGTTGGCAGGAGCAGCTCACAGTGGTATACGACTACCACTGTGAGTCCCACCACTGCCCTGCTCATGAAAGAGCTGGAGGGAGTGGTGGTTCTCCTCTCTATTTTCGTCATTCCATCCATTTCAGCCATTGCCACGGAGTCAAGCTTTGAAGCTAAACTGTAGCTATTGCAAGGAACCGACCGACCCACGCCGCCCGTAGGCCACCGCGTCGCCTTGCAGCAGCTGACGTAGCTCTTTCTGCACGCACGTGCTCGCTCCGCAGCGCCTGCACACGCAGAACTGCCAGCAGCGGGTCGTGCAAGCCGAGCGTGCACAGTAGCCACTGTTCACGCTAGAGAGTGCGACACTGTGGCTACAGTGCGGTGACCGAAAAGTTTCTCACTTATCTGTTCATCGCGCGCTCTCCCTCTGCACCGCAACCGTTGCCAGCTTGTCTGCGCACCTGCTCCTGCGTACACCAGCGCCCGCACCAGTCTGCGCCCGGGTCTCCCCCAACGCCCACTTCTTCGCCCACGTCCCCCTCAGCGCAAGCGCTGTGCACTACGGTCTGCAGCATGCTTCGCTGTAGTCCCTCCCTCGCGCCTGCTCCCTCTAGCATGAGAGAGCATGTTCGTGCCAACGTGCCTGTGCTTGTGCGTGGACCATCGGAAGACAGGCGCAGCCTTTAGTCGGCTTAAATGCCTGTGCCTTCTTCACTCCAACAAACGCTCTCTCTCTCTCTCTCACAAACACACACCTCACGCACTCACACACACCACACTTTTACACACTCACGTGTACATTCACTAACTCACTTGTACACGACTATATACTTATATATATATATATATTTATATATATATTTATATACATATATATATACATATATCTATACGTATATTATTACCTATGCAACTAAGTAAATGTATATATACATATATATATATATACAAATATGCATAGATATATACATATATATCTATAGCTATAAATATATATATATATATCTATCAACATATATCTATATACATAGATACATATATACATATATATACATATATATCTATATATATATCTATATATCTATATATATATACATATAAATACATATATATATCTATGTATTTTTATACATATATATATACATATATATACATACATATATACATATATATCTATAGATATAAATACACATATATATATATATATATCTTTCTACATATATCTATATACATACATTACTATATATATATATATATACATATATATATCTACATCTATATAGTTATATATACATACAGATATATCTAATTATAAATACATATATATATGTATATATATATACATACATCTATCTATATATATTTTCATACCTATATATATATATAGATATACATATATATATATATATATAACTACATATACACCTATATAATTATAACCATATCTTTATATATACGCATGAATATATATTTATATATATACGTATATATATATTTTCATATCACCTACCACACGCTGTATCGCGGAAATATCTACACTAGTTGCTAATATTTCCTGATACATGCGTACAGAAAGCGTCTTCACACACACCTTCCACCTATCCATCCTACACTCCACGCGGCACTTCATCCTGTTGGTTGCGTCTTCCTAGACGACGATCAACTCGACACCGTGCTACACGGCATTTCCACCTCCACCCCTACCCCTATATACATATATAATATATATATGTATATACTATATTTATCTTATTTCTATTTCACTTTCCTGCCATTAAGAAGATAAAAAAGTATTTAAAAGAGAAATGATAATCCTTGACTTGAAGGTATTCAGTCTTGCGAATAGCAAGACCAGTTTTGGAACCCTAATTTGGCTCAAAGCCAAGAACCTAATTTTTACGGTGTACCTCAAGGACAAGAATTATCAGAAAAGAATCTTAAATAGAAAAACACCAAAAACATAACAAGCGAATTGAAGAGATTTGTTGTAGGATAGGCATAGAAACTTATTCACCTCTAATCCCGCTTCCTTGAGTTCGACCCTGGGCCTAAAAGTGACCAAGATAAAAGCAAGTAGGCCAGGTTAAAATTTTTTTGTAAAAAGATGGTTAGGCTCGATTTAGGTTAACCACTATACTCATTTCATCGATTAAATCACCATATTAACACCACCTATCCGAGCTTGACCACACCTTTTTCTGGCGCCGTTGCCAGGGAAGTGTGCATTCAGGTAAGTTTCTACTCCATTCCTTTAATTTTTCTCTTCTCACACCCTTCTCTTCAAGGGTGTTTCTGTTTGTTGGTGTGCAGGTAAACCAGTTGCAAGGAGAAGGCAGGCAGACGAAGTCGAAGACGTGGGTAGATCCAAGGTGAGAACTAGAGCGTGAAGTCACGGCACTGCACTGGAGCTTCGCCCACGTTGCTGAACAGGTAGGTCCTTCATTCTTAGCAACTTAGGTCAACTTGTCACCTTAGTAAAAAAAAAATAAACTAAGAAAAAACACTTCATGGGATCTCTTGGGGCAAGTGGGTTAAAAAAAAAAAATCACTTGTTTGATTGTTTAATAGCACTCCCACTTCCCCAGGATTTCCCACCAAACTTCGCATAGCGAAGATCCAATAATCGTTTTTCTTGAATCTTTCGCTGTGTGAAGTATTCTTTGAGGCAAAAATAAAAGGATTGATTGTCATCCCTCTTTACCTAATTTATCTGCAATTCGAGATCACATTTTTGGTGGGGAGACTTGGAATTGAGTTGATTCCAACCCCACCACGAACTTTCACGTCCCTAAGATTCAATCTCGAATACTTCAACCGCAACAATTTGTTTTTCTTTATCTTATGGTTGAGCCTTGTGTGTGGAAAATCATTTTGGTGATTGGGAACACTTGAATTGAAGTGCTTTGGCTCCCTTTCACACTAATCTAAAATTGACTCGTGCATCCACACATAGAAATCTCCATCTAGGGAAGCCCATTGCATTTTGGCATGCATTAACCAACTGACATTGAAGAAGGGTTTGTTGGGCTTAGAAGAAAACTTGTATTCTCTCAAAACCCGAAGATTGGTTGAATTGGTAATTCAGAGTAATCCTAAAATCCATATTACTTAAGGCTAAAACTCTAAAAATCATTCACCAATTAAAACTTCAATTCGGGGAGATTTCCCCGTTGCGTGCTTGGTTTACACACTTTATAAAATCAATCACTTGGGCATTACCCGCAAATAACGCCCTTCACATTCCAGAAGCACTTGATCCTAAGCCTCTAACAAAAACTGGTAGCAACTTGACCCTTATTAAGGATTGGAGGCCTAACTACCTGTGTGTAGCGCCTAAGGGCTGGTGAGGGTTCCTGCATGCTATCAGGTGTCTAAGACTGGGGCAAACGGCCTTTCAATCTGGCCCGGTGGTTCCGCGATGCTCGCATTCGATTCCATAGGTCGTTATAGTAGCCAAATTAGATCTTTAGGCCTAAGGGCACACTATAGAGGTTAGGAATTTGATTGTATTGATTTGTCATCAAGTGTACCTTTGCAACATCAATTCTCTCATCTCTTTTCCCTTCGTATCCCCCCAATTCTTTCTGCGGTAGTGCATGTTTGGGAGGAGGTCACAAAACCCTGAACTGTGTGAATTAACTGATAAATTTAGAAAAGAAGCCGAATCGTCCTCCTCCTCCACAAACATGGCTGCACGCCCACCCCCAAATCCTGGGGGAGGAAATCACCCTCAAAACCCACCAGGTGGTGGAGCCTTAGATCCCATAACCCACCTCCAAGCCCAAATGGAAATGTATAATGAACAATTGAAGCCATTAGGGAAACATTGGAGGAAATGCAGAACCCTCCCGATTGGGAGGAGCCTAGGTCTCTTAGCTCCTATCAGAATCCTGCTGCTATATAGACCATAGGACAAATTCAGGTCCACATGGGCGGGGAGGACTTTGAATTGAAACCTAACATAGTTGGCTTGATAAATTTTCACTTCCATGGTCTTGCTGGTGAAGATCCTTTTCTCCACTTGGAAGACCTAACCTGATTGGCTGAAACAGTTAAACCAAGAAATATTGGGTTACCTATATTCCTCATGAAAATGTTCCTGTTTTCATTGCGGGATAAAGCATCGCAGTGGTTACGCACCCTTGGGGGAGGCATCCACTATTGGGAAGAGATACGAACAGCGTTTGTCAAGTTCTTCCCAATCGGGCGAAGCAATGCGCTTCGTCGTGCTATCACTTCATTTACGCAACAAAACGACGTATAGTTTCAGGAGGCATGGGAGAGATATAATGACCTCCTAAGGAAGTGTCCACTCCACGTTCTACCTAAGTGGCATATAGCCAAGATTTTCTACTATGGGTTAAATGAGACTTTGAAGCAGATTGCAGACACTTCCTCCGGAGGGAATTTCATGAATAAAGATGAGAATGGAGCATTCGAATTATTTGAAAATATAAGTGAAAACTCAATGAAAAATGCTAACATTGTCGCCTTTAATCATACTAGCATACCCCGTAATGTCCAAGAAGTTGACACGGGACCCTCCCATTCAACCACAGATCTCAGCCTTATCGCACAGAAATTGGATGAAGTCTCTGTCGTGTAGAAGAAGCTGGATGAGCTTTTGGCCAACCCTGCCCACTCTATGGCAAACACCCGCACCTCACCACTTCGTCACAATCCCAATTCTTCCAACACCAGGCTTATCCCGAGAAACCCCATAAGACCTTCCTTGACGAGTGTCGCGCCGAGCGATTTGGTAAGTCATGTGGATCTGGCTTTTGCAAGCCAGTATTTTGACACGGAGGACCAAGCATCCGTGTGCTCGAAAGCGTATTTACATGCGAATGCGTCTTCTGGCATAGAAGATGCTTGCCTCCTGGGGAACAACCCATTCTCTACCACTTATAACCCAGGGTGGTGAAATCATCCGAACTTTGCATGGTCCAACAACCCACAGTGCCAAAACCCCACGAGTGGACCAATGTGACCATCTGCACACGTCATCCCAAGGGCCCAGTCTAATCCTATGGCGAATCCACCATCGGGTCCTTACGTACCGCAAATAGAGCATGCATCAAGTCCTCTTGACAAATTGATGCGAATGATGACAGAAATGTCAAAGCGCCATGAAGAGAACATGACCTCTCTTCAACACCAATTGGCGCAGCAAAATGCTGAGATCCGTCAACTACTCATGGCGACTCGATCTCAGGGTAGTCTTCTTGCCCAACCTATTCCCAACCGGTGAAATTTCGTACCCCGTTGTCCTCAACCACAGGTACGACCTTCTTAGGGGTAGGTTCATCAGATTCTGCAAGCTCTGAGCATTCCATCGGGATTTCAAGCTAATCTCGCTGCAGCACCACACTCTTATGTCCTTTTTGAGAACCCTCCTCTGCCTTATGATCCCACCGTCGATCCACCTTGACCTGATCCTGGCCTATCTTCTTCATTGCCCTCTCATTCAGGATGCACACTGCATTCGCGAGAGGACGATATACCCAAATTGGTGTCAGAATCAGTCCCATTCCCTGAGGCTCTACTGAGGGAGCCGAAAGGCAAGAAAAAAGATACGTAGGCCTTTGATAACCTGCATAATTTGTTCAGGGATGTTGAAATGAAGGTACCCCTACTAGAGGCTGTCGACCTCATACCGAATGTCGCCCGATTTTTCAATGACTACACAACACGCAGGTGATAGTCAAAGAAAACTAAGAATCTGGTGGTTCTCTCACCTCATGCGAGTTGTGCTATACTGTCAAACCTACCACTGAAGCAGAAAGATCCGGCACACCGCTTATTTCCTGTAGCATCCAAGGCTGCAATTTTAACTGTGCCCTGCTCGATCTAGGATCTTCCATCAATCTTATACCAACCATCATGCTCAAAAAATTTTCCTTGGGAAATTTGAAACCCACCACCGTCACATTACAGTTGGTAGATCGTTCTGTCAAAATTTTGAAGGGTGTGGTGGAAGACGTGGTGGTTAGGGTCAACAGTCTCTATTTTCCTGTTGACTTTCTTGTTTTAGATATGGAAGTTCCTAGCTCACTTTCTGATTGTCCGATCATCCTTGGTTGACCTTTCTTGTCCACAGCCCGCGCCCATATCGACTGCGAGTTGAGCTGTATTGAGATTGCCGTTGGATCTGAAAGGCTCAGGCTTAATATCTTCAATGTAGCCAAGAACTTTGATTGCGATTGCATCGAGGATGACACGTCTGACGGGGATATACCCAACAGCGCATGTATCGGACTAATTGGGACTTATTCTGACTGCTGCGGACTACCTTTAAACACTGACGATTGCCTGACTGACACATATTTTGACGTTCCCCCATCCCTCCCTATTCCTGTACCTTCCCCTGACCAGACTTCTGACGAGGTTTTCTCAGCTTCCCATACCTCATGGTCTAAGTCAAATCTGGGCTACTCACCGCTGGTCCACACTCTTGAAGATCGGATTGCCCATTCTTTCTCGCCAAATCAGGCGGAGTTGCAACTCCACACTAGGACCTTGAGCCCATATATTACTCACTGGGGCTATTCCTTTTTGGATCCATCTATCCAAGAAGCCCCTCTTTTTGGCCAATCTGAGGGTCAACTTCTTCCTCTTGACTTATTTTCCGATCTTCCTGGGACACTCTCGTCCCAAGAAATGTCAGATCTTTCACCATCTTGAGCTGAAAGAGCTGCCTAGTACACTTAAGTATGTTTTCCTAGGACCAAATGAAACGCTCCCCATAATCATTAGTTCAAAATTTACCAGGGTGCAAGAGTGCAAACTAACGAAGGTCCTTATGGAACACAAGGCAGCCATTGGATGGTCTTTATCAGACTTAACTGGCATTAGCCCCTCCTACTACACTGACAGTATATATACGGAGGAGGAGGCTCGACCTTCCCACGAGATGCAGCGACGTCTCAACCCTAACATGCTGGAGGTAGTTAAAAAGGAAATTATTAAGTGGCTGGATGCGGGTATAATCTACCCGATCAGCGATAGCCCCTGGGTGAGTCTGATTCACGTCGTGCCCAAAAAGGCGGGACTCACCATCCGTGTCAATGACAGGGGTAAATCCATCCCTACATGCACTCCTACATCTTAGAGAGTGTGTGTAGATTATAGGAAACTCAATGCTGCAACTAAGATAGATCACTTCCCGATACCTTTCATTGACCAAATCCTGGAGCGGTTATCGGGAAATACATTTTTCCGTTTCGTGGATGGATTCTCAGGATATAACCAGGTGGCAATTGACCCCCGAGACCAAGAGAAAACCACTTTTACCTGCCCCTTCGACACCTTTGCATTTAGAAGGATGTCGTTCGGACTTTGTAACCCGCTAGCAACTTTCCAGAGATGTATGCTGGCGATATTCCATGACATGGTGGGTGACTTTCTCAAGGTCTTCATGGATGACTTTTTGGTCTTTCGACCATCTTTTGATGAATGTCTTGCCAACCTGACCCGTATCCTTAGGAGATGTTTTGACGTAAACCTCATGCTTTCCTGGGAAAGAAGTCATTTTATGGTACATGAGGGAATTGTTCTTGGGCATATCATTTCCGTTAGGGGTATCGAGGTTGACAGAGCTAAGCTTGATGTAATTGCTGATTTACCTGTGCCTAGCTCTGTCAAACAAATCCGCTCCATCCTGGGACATGTCGGTTTCTATAGGAGATTCATCAAAGATTTCTCCAAGATTTCTCGACCTTTAACTCATCTCCTATCGACCAACGTACCCTTCGATATGGGCCCCGACTGCATACGAGCATTCACGCAGCTACGTAATGTTGCCACCAAGGCTTCTGTTCTCCAGCCACTTGATTGGTCCCTCGATTTTGAACTCATTTGTGAAGCTTTCGACCTTGCAGTCGGAGCCATCCTGGGGCAAAGACGCAATAGACACCCCTTCGTGGTGTACTACGCCAGTAAGACGTTGGATGAGGCCCAGCGTAATTACACTACTGCTGAAAAAGAACTACTGGCGATCATCTTTGGGCTGGAGAAATTCCGCTCTTACCTTCTGGGATCCATGTCATTGTTTTCATTGATCACGCGGCCATTCGCCATCTCATGCATAAGAAGGATGCCAAGCCTAGACTGATTCGTTGGATCCTTTTGCTCCAAGAATTTCATATTGAGATCTGCGATAAGGCTGGAGCCAAGAATGTTGTGGCTGATCATCTTTCTAGACTGGACCCTGACCATATTGGACTTACTCTGCCGATTAATGAGATTTTTCCTGATGGGCACCTATTGGCAATTAATGTGGCAACTGGACCTTGGTATGCTAACATTGCCAATTACCTTGCTTCTGGATCCCTTCCACATGGCTGGCCTAAAACCCAGCGTGAGCGTCTCATGCCAGAAGCAAGGTATTCTTTCTGGGATAATCCACTTCTTTTTTGAATAGGTGCTGATCAAATGATCCGTCGCTGTATTCCTGATAGTGAATTCCCCAGTGTACTATCCTTCTGCCACGATCAGGCCTACGGAGGTCATTTCTCTGGGAGGAAAACAGCAGCCAAGGTGTTGCAGTGTGGTTTCTTTTGGCCCTCCCTTCACCAAGATGCACACAATTATGCCAAACATTGCACTAGGTGCCAGTCGTTAGGGTAAACTTCATGTCATGACAAGATGCCCTTGCAACCCATCCTAGCTGCGGAAATCTTCGACGTTTGGGGAATTGATTTCATGGGTCCCTTTCCTCGTTCCAACAGCTTCGAATTTATCTTTGTGGCTGTTGATTATGTTTCGAAATGGATCGAGGCTATTCCCACGCGACGTGCTGACCATGTTACATCCACGCGATTTGTCAAAGATCACATTTTTGCGTGCTTTGGGATCCCTCGAGCCATTATCTCGTATGGAGGAAGCCACTTTATCGATGCTTCTTTTCGGGCACTCCTGAGGAAATACGGAGTTCACCATCATATCGCATCCCTGTATCATCCTCAGACGAACGGCCAGGCAGAGGCGTTGAACCAGCAAATCAAGCAAATTCTCCAGAAAACAGTTCGGCCTGACTGTAAGGATTAGTCCGACAACCTGATTGACGAACTTTGGGCGTATCAGATTGCCCTCATGGCTCCCCTTGGTAAGTCTCCTTATAGAATCTTTTACGGGAAGCCTTGTCATTTTCCTGTGGAGTTGGAGCATCACGCTTATTGGGCGGTTCGCCAATGTAACCTCAACCTAGACCTGTGTGGTAGAGAAGGGAAACTCCAACTCCAAGTGCTGGAAGAGCTCCGTCGTGAAGCCTATGATTCTGCCTTAACTTTCAAGCAATGCACTAAGGCTTTTCACGACAGCCGTATTCGGTGGAAGAAATTTGAGCCATCTCAGCAAGTTTGGCTCTGCAATGGCCGACTTAAATTCTTTCCTGGGAAACTGAAGTCTAAATGGACTGGTCCTTTCCTGGTCTCAAGACCATTTCCCAACGGGGCCGTTGAGATTGAAGATCCTAAATCTGGTCATAAATTTATTGTTAATGGGTAGCGTTTGAAACCCTATCTTACTCATGAACCTAACCACGTTGGAGAAACTGTTGCCCAGCTGGAGGGTAATTAATGTTGTGCCTCATTCTGAGTCTAGCTGGGGACATTAAATTTAGCGCTCATTGGGAGGCACCCCAACAACACTCCGCCACTGTCATGCTCACTTCAGTTTTCACTTCACCACCCACCATCCACAAACCCTACCACCCTGCTGTATACCCTGCACCACAACTCTCGTTGTCCGATCTTTCATCCTTCCTCTACCTTACCCTACATGCGTATCAGGACATAGCATTGTTTGGCAAAGGGGTGGATTGGCATCCATAGGATTTGGGTATTTTATGGTATCATGCAGTCTCAACCTATCTATAAATATGTTAAAAAAAAAATGGTGTTTAGTAATGTTCTGAAGTGTGAAACAAAAATACAATAAGTTTTTATTCAACCACTGTTTTGAAGACTTTCCAGGCCACAGAAGCTTGATTCGCTCAGGCTCGGCTTAATTCACTTCAGCATTGACAAGATAGATCGGAATCTCTCCTAACTAAGGATGTATTCTTGTACCTGAGACACTAGTACAGGATTCCTTAGTTTGCTTCTACTCGAGAACCTAGGTAATCTTGGTCCACACTACACATATCAAGAAAGACCAAGTGAACATAAGATCCAACCCTAGTGTTCATTAGGGAACCTGGAGTCCTTACCTATGTGCACAGGTAGACTTTTTATCCCAGGCTTTAGTCTTGTGTTTAGGAAGAGACTCTTTCCACCAAAAAGGAACTATCCCACCAAAAGAAAAGTGTGCACCTCCAAATAAAGTTGTAAGAGATATACTGACATGTGTTTCAAAAAAAAAAAAAGTCAGTAAATCTCACAAATGTCTGTAAAGTCTTCACCCTGCAAAAGTTCTTCAGGGCAAGTTACAAATACCCTGTTTTCTTTGAGCCACAAATGTAATAAAATGGGAGTTGAGTTTTCCGTCATCTTTTTAAGGGACAATCCGAAGACATGAGCTGAAACTGGGACCAACCTGCACTTAAAAATTCGTGAAACCCTGGCATTGAGTCTTAATGTTCATCTGGTCAGTCTTGATCTTTCACTATGCACAAGCCATAATCTCTTGAGCTCTCGAGTACGACAAAAACCTCCTGGGTCCTGGAAATCGTACTTAAGGTTTAAATATCAAGAGTCCCGGTTAGTCAAGAGATGGTCTACGTCACATAAGACTTAAAGTACTAATAGTCTTCTCTGCAATTGGTTCTCACAATATCCAACAAATAAACACACCAATGTCGCCTCTGAAGAAGATCTTCAGATTAAGATAATTTCTAAATACAATACAAAAATGTTTTGCTAGGGACTAGCAAAAGATAGGCATGGGGGTATGATTGCACAGCAAAAATGCACCATCAATTTTGCCATCTTGTGCTATTTCCAAGCATTGCTAATGTATATTAGGTAGCCATAGTCTCATTTGTAAAAACTAAACGCATGCATCCATTTATTTGAGAGGGGAGGAGAGTGAATAAAATGGTGTTGAAATTATCGTATTCCTCAAGTGCTGCATTGCAAAATCTCCATCTTCATTCTTTATTGGCTTTGAATTTCTTCTCCCTTGCAGTTGCAGGGCATGGCTTGATCTTCTTCGTGCCATTCTCTGCCTCAGCTTGCCTTGCCAGCCACATGCTCAACCATGCACTGGCCAGGGCATGGCTGTGCTTGCCTCCTTCCGCTTTAAAAAGGGCACAGCTATCTTCTTTGCAGGGGGCCTGGTCGAACACAACACACAGCACCCTTCCTTCCACCATGCCGTCTCCTCCCCTCTCCCCTCCATACGCATCCTCTCTTCCTCCTTAAGAGCTATGCTACCGGCAGGAGCAGCTCACAGTGGTATACGACTACCACTGTGAGTCCCACCACCACTAAGCTCATCAAAGAGCCGGTGGGCGTCGTGGTTCTCCTCTTTGTTTTCATCATTCCATCCATATCTACCATTGCCACAGAGTCAAGCTTTGAAGCTCAACTGTAGCTCCAGCAAGGAACCGGCTGCCCCATGCCACGTGCAGGCCACCACACACCCCTACAGTAGCCAGTGTAGCACTTTCTGCATGCGTGGGCTCGCTTCGCAGCGCCCGCACACGCAGAATCGCTAGCAGCTGGTCGCACGAGCTCAGCGCGCACTGTAGCCACTGTTCACGCTAGAGAGCATGACATTGTGGCTACAGTGCGGTTACCGGAAAGTTTCTCACTTATCCAATCACCGCGCGCTCTCTCTTCGCGCAGCAACTGTCGCCAGCCCGTCCGTGTGCCTACTCCCGGGTAAGCCAGTGCCCGCACCCATCTGCTCCTGCATCTCTCCCAGCGCCTACTTCTTCGCCCACGTTCCGCTGAGCGTGCAGCGCGATGCACTGCAGTTCGCAGCACACTTTGCTGCAGTCCCTCCCTCACACCCGCTCCCTCCAACGTGTGCGAGCATCTTCGCACCTACGCATGGACCATCACACGATGGGTGCAGCCTCTAGATCGCTTAAACGCTTGCGCCTTCTTCACTCTAGCAGATGCTCTCTCTCTCTCTCACAGACACACACCTCACACACTCACACGCACCACACTTGTACACACTCATGTGCACATTCACTCACTCACTTGTACACGACTATATATATATATATACATATATATACATATATCAATACATATATTACTACCGATACAACTAAGTATAAGTATATACACATATATATACACATATATCTATACATATATATATATACAAATATACATAAATATATACATATATATCTACAACAATAAATACATATATATATATATATCTATCTGCATATATCTATATACATAGATACATATATACATATATATCTATATATATATTTTTATATCTATATAGATATACATATATATACATATATATATCTATATATTTATATACATATATATATACATATAAATACATACATATATACATATTTATCAATAGATATAAATACACTTATATCTATATACATATATTACTATATATATATATACATATATATATCTACATCTATATAGTAATACATACATACAGATGTATCTAATTATAAATACATATATATATATATATGTACATACATCTATCTATATATATTTACATACCTATATATATATATACATATACATATATATATATAACTACATATACAGCTATATAATTATAACCATATCTATATATATACATAAAAATATATATTTATATATATACATATATATTTTTTTTCATATGACCTACCACATGTTGCATCGCGGAAATATCTGCACCAGTTGATATTTCCGAATACACGTGTACAGAAAGCGTCTTCGCACACACCTTCCACCCATCCATCCTACACTCCACTCGGCACTTCGTCCTTTTGGTTGCGTCTTCCTAGACGACAATCAATTCGACACCATGCTACACGCCATTTCCACCTCAACCCCCACCCCTATATACATATATAATATATATATGTATATACTATATTTATCTCATTTCTATTTCTCTTTCCTGCCATTAAAAAGATAAAAAAATTTATAAAAGAGAAAAGATAATCCTTGACTTCTAGGTATTCAGTCTTGTAAATAGCAAGACCAGTTTTGGAACCCTAATTTGGCTCAAAGCCAAGAACCTGATTTTTCGGGTTTACCTCAAGGACAAGAATTATTAGAAAAAAATCTTAAATAAAAAAACACAAAAAACATAATAAGCAAACAAAAGAGATTCGTTGCAGGACAAGCGTAGAAACTTATTCACCTCTAATCCCTCTTCCCTGAGTTCGACGCTGGGCCTAAAAGTGACCAAGATAAATTTAAGTAGGCCAGGTTAAAAAATTTTTCTAAAAGGATGGTTAGGCTCAATTTAGGTTAACCACTATATGCATTTCAACGATTAAATCACCAAATTGACACCACCTATCCGAGCCTGACTAGAAGGTCGTCAAAGTAGGAGTTCCTCGGCAATAATGGCGGAGGGACCTGACTGCAGAGAATATGATAAATTTACAGAGCCTTTTGCAAAGAATTAGAAAGGCTAGGGGTCTGAATGAGATCAAAAGAGTTTAACTAGACCAAAATGAAAACATGGTCAAGATGATTTCAAATTGGGTCGAAAGTTTGGTACAAACCTAATTTGGACCTAAGGAATCCAATGGTGAAGCTAGATTTATGTTTTGACCATGTTTCAATGGGTAATTTACGTAAAAACCTAAATTAGGGTAAATGTTAGTCTGAGACTTTATTTTGGATCAAGACAGGTTCTACTGGTCAAATCAAGCATACCAAACCCTAGAGAATATTTTTCTATGAATTTTATCATGACTAGAACCTCAGTTAATTAATCGAGTTTGTTTTTAGGATTTTAGAAGTCATTTAATTCTCAAAACACGCATAAACACTTTTCTATCTGTTCTAACCCACTTGTTAGCCTTTTAGGACCATTTGACCCTTAATTAACCCTTGAGAAAACTCATGGTTATTCTACATTCATGATGTGATGGTAAAATTATAATTTTAACCCTAGTTTCTTATCTTTCCCTCAGAATGGATTTGTAGTGAATTACAGTCCTCTGGCGGTTATGTAGGAGCATTTAAAGACTTAATTAGATCAAATTGATCTAGTTATGGCTTATGATGGTGTTCCTGTCAGTCAGTAAATTGGGGTGATAAGGATATGACTTATCAACTTGCCTTTGATTTGAGGGGACTTTAAGCCTAAGCATCTACACACTATTTGCACAGACTCACTTTCCGATGGATTTTATTGAAATTGGGTAGCTAATGAACTATCTATGGTGGTATGTCTGGCAAGTTAAGGGTAATAGACCATTAGCTGGTTGTCCAGAGCCCAGCCACAAGACCATTTTCTTCGTATTGCCTTTAAGTAAATCTTATATCAGGGAAGCCACCTACTTAGAAAAAAAAAGGAAAAAGAAAAAGGAGGAAGTAAAAAAAAAAACAAACGACACTTCACCACACGAGTATGGCTAGCAAGTTGTCATGGGTAACAGCCCATTGACCGATTGTCGAGAGCCCAGCCACAACACCATTTTCTTCGTATTGCCTTAAGGTAAATCTTAGATCAGGGAAGCCACCTACTTAGAAAAAAAAATAAAAAAATAGAAAAATGAGCAAATAAAAAAATAAAGTAGACCACACTTAACTGCACGAGTATGGCTGGCAAGTTGCCGTGGGTAATAGCTTGCTGGTCTGTTGTCCAGAGCCAGGCTCACAAAAATGCACAATAATTCCCAAAACACCTAGGAAAGAAGCGGGGAAGTAGAATAAACCGGGGAGATATACACTGGGTTCACCCTTATGTTAACCCCATAAATAAAAGAAGTAGGGAGAAACCTACCGTTCAAAAAGATAAACCTTTGGGAAAGGTTACCTAGAGTCACAGAAACTCGAAGTCAGTTTTAACGATCTCCTGTTGTGTCTTTCACTCTTTTCACTAGATGCTTAACACTTACAGTCCTTTTTGAGTCTCGAGTTGGTTGGGTAGCTGTAAAAAGTTATCCTAAAACTCTAAAACTCCAAAAGTCCAAAAAAAGGAAAAGAAAAGAAGAAAAATAAAAGAACGTATCTTCCCTTTTCAAATAAGGTGAGGACTTGGGCAGTTTGCATTCTGGCAGACACCTGGATATTGTTGAGTCTTCGTAGTTTAGGAACTTAGTCGAAATTTTCTATTGTTAATACAAAACTTAGGCCTAAGCGATCGAGGTCTAATTGTGCTTTTATACATAGCATGTAGTTTAATTTTGTTAGGGACTAGCAAAAGATAGGCATGGGGGTATGATGTAGTTACATTTAATTAGGTTAAAATGTTTATTCATGCATGTTACTAGGCTTAGATTTGCATTTCATATTATAAATATTGTACAGCATGCATCATCCTACATTTAGAGTAGTTGTGTATATTTTAGGTTAATTATGTTCTTTTTATGGCCAAGAGGGAAGGGGATTTATTTCAAGGCCTCAGATGGATGATCTGACTGTACGGATTGATTAGGATGGCGATCGGAGTCTAACGCCTCTGAGATCATCTAGATCGGAGTCTCGTAGTACCTTATGCGATCTGAGGAAGGTCAACGGCCTAGAGGGCAATGCGACATCCTTTCGGGCTTAGGATGAAAAATCTGGTTGTACAGATGGATCCGAAGCAATGATCACAGTTTGATAGTGGGGAAATAAAATCTATCTGAGAACCATGTCACCGTCTACAACAGAAAGAAGATGGACAGCCCAGATGGTGCTATAAGGCACCATCTAGGCCACTTAACACCAGCCATCAACAACTGAAGGCGCCCCCTCATCTCCATTCTCAGTCGTTGGATTAAGATCAAACGGCTTAGAAGATCTCTCCACCGCATGCCCATAAAACATCTTCACATCACAAGAGCAGGCTTGGTGCAACGGTGAGGCACTTGGCCTGTAAAGGAGTACGGGTTCGAGACCACAAACCCCCACAAATCAGCAATTGGAAGCACACACGCGCATAGGAGCACGCACAGCCAACCTTTAGCTCCAACACAGCGCCAGTGCGTGAGCACGCGTGCTTGACCAAGGGCATGTGATGCGCTAGCTAGCAGCGGGCGAGTTCTTGGTTGGCGCAATCTTAAGTGACAAATGGGTGGGCTTTTAGTGATGCTTATAGCTCTCACTAATGTGCTCTGCTATGCGCACGCTTGCAAAGGAATTGAAGGGCGTGGATCTTCAACGGCAGTTAGGCAGATCTTCAGTGACGATTACAACCATCACTAATTACCCATGGATGATTTTGCCTCTCCACTATAAAAGGACGTACCCGATCCATTCCAAAGCATCTCTTCCTTTCTTCTCCTCACCATCTCGAAGGCTCTAGGGAGAGCTTATCCCAAGCCCAGGATGCTCCTCTAGAGTAGAAAACAAACTATTTTCCCTCCCATCATCCACATTCAAGGTGCATCCCGTGGCTATCTTCACATCTACTTTGGGAAGTAGATCCTCGCCGCGACAATGTCTTGTTCTATCCTCCTTCCTCCACAGCCGTTCTTCATCCTGCTCCTAACCATCTTCGTTCGAGTGCCGTCAGAGTAAGTCATCCTCCAAGTGACCGTTTAGGGGGATTCTTCTCATCTCCATCTATCTTTACTACATTTTAGTGTAGTTTTTCCCATTTTCATAGTTGTAGAAACACTTGTTCAGAAATATATGTGATTATTTCACTCTCTCTTTCTTTTTTATTTTGCAAGTAGATTAACTAGATTTCATCGACCTGATCTCCTGCCCTATTAAAAATACCAAAAAAATTAGAAAAGAAAAAAATGACAAAAATAAATAAAAGTGAAATATGGATTCTCAAAACCAAACGTTCGCCTCCCTGTGTTCGACTCGGGACTCACTTTTTTTATAAATTTTATTTGATTACGATGGATTTTTTCGTGAATAGAACTACGACGATGAGTTTTCCAAACTTCGAACCCTTTTTGCGTGCAAATCCGACGTCATCACCCCCATGCCCACCCCTTGCTATTCCCTAGCAAGGTTTTAATCTAAATGCTATTTAGAACTAAAATTTGGAATTGATTGCTTAGATAGAAGTTGCTTGTAGACTGGAGGAAATTTCTACTAAGAACCTAAATTGCAAAGATTCAACACTACCCAAGTTTCCTGCGGAAAATAGGCCACCCACGTCCTCGCCTTATTTTATATGCAAACAAGGTATATATATATATTTTCTTTTGCATCTTTTCTAATTTTTTTGGAATTTTGCAGTTGAGGATTTTAGAATAATTTTTTGTGGCTACCCAGCCTACCTAAGACTCGAAAATGACACTTAGTACTAAGCATCTTATTGTGAAAGTGATGGACTCACACAATGGCAATTAAAATGGACTTCAATTTTCTACGCCCCTAGGTGACCCAAAAGAGAAAATTTTTCCTAAAGGTGTATCTATCTAACCGGTAGCTTTCTCCCTACTCTTTATTTTTGTGGGGTCAGCACAAGGGAGAACCTAGTGTATATCTCCCCGTATTATGCTATTTCCCTGCTACTTCCTTAAGTGTTTTGGAATTCTTATCGATTTTCTTAGCTGGGATCTGGACAACCGGCCAATGGGCTGTTACTCACGACAACTTGCTAGGCATACCACCCTAAGAGGTTCATTAGCTACCTAATTTCAATTAAAACCACCGATGAGTGAGTCAGTGCAAAATGTCTGTAGATGCCTAGACTAAAAATCCACCCAAATCAGAGGGTGGGCTAATAAGTCGTACACTTATCACCCTTCCTTATTGATCAGATTAAAATAAATTATAGTGGCGAGGACTCGAGACCAAGTCCACAGTTTAGTGGATACCTAGATTAATTAAGTCCAAAGACCTAAAGAGCCTAAGCGATTAGGTCTCTAACGTATCATTTCCTAAAGTAGACAAGCTTCTAATACCGAAGTTTTCTTTTCCTAATTTAATTTTTTTTATATAAAAAGAAATAAAATTAATTCAAGCTGACAATTTTGTACACAGATCCTATGAATTACCACCCCCATGCCTATGCTGGACAATGTCCACATTGGAAAAATAAATGTACGTTGAGTTTCAATCGTGAATCCGGTCAGCTTGAAACCTCTGGGTTGCCTCCCAAGAAGCTTTGAGTTACTGCCTTCAACTACGCATAGTGCACAAACAAGAGTGGTCTGGGTCAAGAAGGTGAAAGAAAAATCAGCTAGAACCAAAGTTTGAAGTCCATAGATGCGAACTAGGTTGTGGTCGAGTCCCATCCCTATAGGACGAGAACTCTTTAACTGGTGTGACATGCATGCCCTTGTCTATTCCTCTGTTAGTTTGTGGGCATGGAGAGAAGTTGATTTGGATGAGTGCAACCCGAATCTAAAATGTTGGACACTAAAGATGTAGGTTTTGTAATCAGTCCCTTTAAAATTGTAATGTCACAAATGTATATCAATTCTAGTTTCTTCGGGTTGTGAGATTTCAATTCTGATCGGGCATGTAACCAAATCAAGAGTTTCACAATGAGCCCTAAAATCAAGTGTGTGGTCTCTCACCAAAAAAAAATCCATCCCTTCTTCAACCAGAGTTTCATTGCTTATTCCCTCCCATTCCATGAACCCAATAATATTATCTTCAACCACTTTCATAGCAGACTTAATTTTTGAGGTTATATTAGAGTTAGGGCTAGTTTCATCCTCTAGCTTGGATTCTTTCTGTTGGCTCTCCTCTAAACTTGTGATTGCGGTTTCAAATGATTTGAAGTCGATTATTTCGGAATTGTAATCCCACTACCCATTTTCAATTTTAGATGTCTCTTACACCAAATCACTTTCCTTGGAAAGATTAGACTTAGATTCAAAGACACCATCCCACAAATTCTCAGTTTCCTCCTGATGTTTATCCCTAACTCTGCCTAAATCAAGTTATGAGGATTTTTTAATGACATTTTCTATTGAGTTGTCTCCTGGGGAGTATCAATGGTGGATTGAACCAATTTTGGGTAAATAGGTCTAGTCCAATCGATCACTGCAGGGCCTTGCTTCATTAATTCTGTAAATGAAGTTGTTTTTAATAGTTTTCTTTGGCCCTCTTCCTCCAGTTGTTGGAACATATCAATCATGGCCTGTTGCCCTTCAATCAATGCTTGATTTTGTCTATGTAACTCCAACTGAAGGCTATCAAAAACTGACTGGGTGTCATTTGGTTTCCCGTGGATTTCCTCCTTAGTATTTAAATCACGGTTAGGAGGGAATGGTTGTGTGTTAGAGTTTATACTGGGGTTTAAGTTCTTGGGTGGGTCCTCTATTATATCATTTTCAGGGTCCAATTCCTCAAGAGGAACCATTTTGTGCTTAGTCTTGCTCAAGAATAATTGAGGTTCTAAGTCCTCCCAATTGGATTCTTCATCAGGGGTCTAAAGCAAGTTTTGATCATTCTTGATTTTCCTAGGTTTATGAACATCCTTCGATTTCAACTTTTCTAAAATCCCTTCCAAACCTTAGGTCAAGTAGGAGAGATCCTTGAATTCAGATGACCTATCTTGGTTATCGTCCTGGGATGGGTAGGGGCCTTGATGTTCTCCTAGAGTGTAGGTCCTATAAGATTGATTACTGGGTGGGCAGGATCTAAAAGAAGAGTCATCATAAGGAGAAACAAGATAAGGATCCCTATGGTTTGGATCATAACCCTAGGTTGTTGGGTTGGATGTATTTCAATAGGAACTTGGTGCGGGTTGAGTAAAATTGGGATAAAAGGGGTCTTCTAGATACTTAGGTTCTAGGTTATATCCCCAACTTGGTGGCTGGTTATCCCAAGTAAACTATAGATACAATCTACTTGGGTTAGAATACAAATCATGTTGGGAATAGTTTGGGAAGGATGGATAAGCATTAAAATCCATGGATGGATCAGGGAAGAATAGACGAGAGAATTATGTGTGCGCAATAAAGCAAGCAAAACTAAGCCCAATAGTGTACACTGATGTCAACACATCTATTGAGGGTAAAATGCCTATTCAAGCATGTTCCTAGGTTTAGATTTGCATTTCATATTATAAATATTGCATAGCATGCATCATTCTGCAATTAGAGTTGTTGTATATGATTTAGGTTAATTGCATCCATTTTGTGGTTAGGAGAGAAGGATATTTATTTTGCAGCCTCGGATTGACGATCCGACCGTACAGATCTGATCAACACGACGATGGGAGTCTAACGCCTCTAAAATCGCCTCAATCAAAGTCTCATAGCACCATATGCAGTCCGAGGAAGATGAACAGCCAAGGGACTAGGAGACATAATTCGGAGCTTCAAATGATAAATCCAACCACGCGGATGGATTTAGGTCAACGACCGAAGCCTAACGGCATGAAAATCGACTCAATCCAACCTCTATAGCAGACCCTACAGCAAGAAGAAGATGGATGGCCCAGACTGCACCACGTGGTGAATCCCAGGCTACCAGCACACGCACGCAGCACCGCACATGCGCACGCGTGTAGCAAGGTACGAGCACAGCTCCAGCTATACATGGGCTAGACCTACAGTGATGCTTGAGCTGGACTTACAACGATGCTTATAGCCATCGGTAATTCATCGCATGCTAGCAAAGCCAGCTATGGGTGCCAGCAGGCATGAGTTGCCTACAGCGACAATTCCAACGACGGACTGGATGGCACTAATGGTCCCAAACCTCTTTTTGCCTCTTATCCTCCACTATAAAAGAACCTACACCCCCTCCCTTCCAAGCGATCTCTACCTACTCTACTCCTACCTACTCCCAAGCTCTAGTAAGCCTACCAATGCTCCATTAGAGCTTATTCTCAAGCTCCCAAAGTTCCTATTAGTGCAGCGAACCACTGCCCCACCAAATACTCCTCCAACTTCCCATCTCCCTTCATAGGTCGACATGGAGCCGTCCTCCCACTTCCATTCCGATAGTAGTTCAACTTCGTCTTCTCACCTCCAATCTAGAGCTATGCCGAAGCTTTTCTCAACCCGATGTCCTCCTGCATCTCACCTCCATCATCCCGCTCCTCACCTCCTTCATTCAAGCTTCCACCAGGTGCCGTCTTCTCACCGAATAGCCGATTCGGGAGATTCCTCTCACCTCCCTCTCTTTTTATGCTTTTATAGTTCATTGTAATCAACATTGAATTGATATATATGTCATATTTGTTCCATTTCTATCTTGTGATTCATTCTGCTTGTCTTTTTTTTCAAAAACACAAAAAAAATATCAAAACCCTAAAATACCAAAAAGAAATGAATCGAAGCATGGTTTTCACTTAAAGTAAGCGTCGCCTCCCTGTGTTCGACCAGGGACTCCCTTCGAGTTTCGGTATAAATTTTCTGTGATCGACGTGTTTCGCAACTACAATGACAGGTTACTTGTAACCTCGATTTCTAACATGTGAAACACGCTCGACCATTTTGGCACCGTTGCCAGGGAAGCAACGGAATTTACTTTATTGTTTATTGCATTTCTTTGCATTTACATTGCACTAACCCTACTTGTCTTTGATCTACTGTCTTGCAGGAACCCTAGAATGGAGATCCAAGTGTGGCAAACTGGAGTAAAGTGCGATTAGAGTGTTTTGTAAGCGTCCCCCACACCAACCCCACCTTAGTTTTCATTCCATAACCTAATAACTCAAACCCAAATCAACTTAGGTGCTTTTTATAAACCCCAGGATAGATTTGGTTGTCTGTTTGCCACCTCCACTCTCCTCGCCATCCACATAAAAAAAATAAAAATAAAAAAAAAGTGTTATCTGATTGTAGGATATTTTAAAGCTACACACTTAATACCCACAACTTCTTATCCTAAGGTGCACAATCACTTTGATTCTACCACTTAACCGGGATCTGACCTGTGGACCCGGTATACTTCAACTAAATACACATAAGTGAGTAGAAATCTGAATGGGTTAAGCATTCTTGTGTGCCTTAACTAAGTGGTGCAATAGGCCAATTGATTGAGCTGTTTGGGCTGCACCACTCAATCTAAAACTGATCCATCAAGTACCTTACCACTTAGAGTTGATTCTTAGGGCTGAACTAGGCACTCCGCATTTTTTTTTATTTTTAAAAGAACATATCATCACCTGTGCTTTCAAACTTAGAGTGTTCTAATGAACATTGATTGAACCAACCTAAGAATTAAACCCTAAAAGCTACTAAACAATGTTAAATCCTAAAAGACACATCATCAAAAAACCTTGTTTGAGAACCCTTGTTGTGCATGCACACACATTTTAACTGATAATTAAGGGCACAACCCAACTAAAGGGCCCATCACATTTCTGAAGTACCATTGTCCCAACCTAACTAAAATTGATTAGACGTTGGCCCTATGGACTGGTTCGCTCGTCGGGATCCAGATTGAGATTGTTTACGATTAACCTGCTTATACTAGTCAATCTAATGTCTAGCTAGGGGAGTAACGTCAAATGACCATGGCTGGGGGGTACACTAGGAACTGGAGGCACAAGCAGAAGGAAGAATCTTCTCCCCAGTTCCTCCTCCGAACTGGTTTGATTGCCTGGACATAAGTGGACTAAATCATCTATAATCTTAAGACGGATTATGAGAGTCTGTAGAGCATTTGGCTACCCAAGCGAAGGACAGGCTTGCATTTTTGTATTGCAGGACTCCTTTCTCTTCTGATTTCCCTCCTTACTTCACCATGTACCCTTCCACATCCTACACACATTTCACATCCTATCCTCCTACCACCACTTACCCCCAAGATGATTACTATCCCAACTTAACTTGTAATTATCCATCCACCAGCTAGGATGACTTTGATTGGGCATATGAATCCGGACCTCAGTGTCCAAGGCCTAACCCTGGACAACAAGACTATGATTACTATCCTTCCCAGAGCTATAATGATTATAGATCTCCATCCTTTGATGATCAACAGAACGAGATCTACAACCGTGAAGGATGTGCTGATTATACCACTTAGCCTCCCTATAATTGTGCTGAATTTTGGTCGCCACCAACCTTTAAACAACCTGAAATGACCTACTATCGTGGAGGGACTCGAGAACCTCGACATCTTGACTCCCTTAGATTTAACCTGAACTCACCCAAACCTGAACCAAACGAGTCAGTTCAGGTGAACCAGATCTAGGATAGGGTATCGGCTAATTTGAGGAACACTATACAATCTTTAGAAGCTCAGTCAACACCATGCACTAAAGCACTAGTGCCTATGATCAAAATAATTGATGAACTTAATAGTTCTCTATTGGATTTGCACCAAAGTGTTAGGGATAGGGACTTGGGTTAGCTTCTTCTTGGGAAATTGTCGAGGTTGAGTATGAAATTTGTGATTGCACTAATCAAATCTTGGGATGATTCTCAAGATGAACCCCCTTCAGGAGAGCCAATGTCTGAACACGCTTGGGTGCCTGTTGGGGGGGATACATTTTCTGAGACTGGGGATGACCAGGTTTGGATATAGCAACCATTTGAGGATAAACCGATTGATTCACCCAAGATCCCTGAGCCATGGATCAAGGAAAAATATGTCTCCATGGACCATGAAATTAGATATGATTTTGAAACATATTTAAATGAGGATCATGGATTCTTTGACTCTAAGGGTGAAGAATCTTTTGGTGAAATCTCACTTGAACTTAAGGAAGAGGATTTTAGTGAGACAAATGGGCTTAAGGAATCTGACGAACCAGTTGATAGACCAATTATTGAAGATTTGGATGGGGTTGGGGCTAACTTGGAGGATTCGATTCCTCATTTACTAGAAGATTCAATCAATAGCGTCATTCCTCAACCACACCCCAGAGGGATTGATTTTGATTTGGAAATCATTATACCTAAGTGAATCTTGAGTCAACCATGAGTTTTGGACTTGGGACAATCGTATGGGGTGAATGATATGCTAGAGGTCCCAAAACCTAAGCACCTGATGTTGGAGGATAGGAATGTTGAAATGAAAATTTGGGTGGTTAATTTTGAGGGAAAAGTAAGTTTGGATATAAGAGTACCTATTGACCTGAAACCAATTATCCTCTATGTAGACACTAATGATATCTTTCACGTGCAACCCATGCTTGAAATAGCTAATTATTTTTCTGAGCTCGATGTTAAGTGGACAACCACACCTATTGAATGAACTTTACCTATTGTTTGACACTTTGGTCTTGGGTTGCACACCACTAAACCGTAGGCCCAGCCCCACAAACACAACCTTCGGTTTTGAGTGATTTTCATCCAGAACCAGAGAACCATTCGACCCTGGGGCATGGGTCTACACCATAATCTGGTCCACATCTGTGGACATCTTCTACTGGCGGGTTTCATAATCAATATTTTTATTTTGATTCTGACTTGCACTTGTGAATTGTCAATTTCTTCCTTGTATGCATTTTATGCCTAGTTGAAGGCATTAAATTTAGCACGTGTTTATATTTCGTGTTCTCTGCGGAGCTGACCAGATTCCTCATGATGTTCAGGTGATATTCTGTTTACTTCGCCCTTTTCATGTCTTTATTTTTACAATGAGGACATTGCATCATCTAGGCAAGGGGGTGTAGATAATCGATTCCTAAAATCATTATGTTAACTTCGTAGAATTTCTTTTATTTTCTTATAAAATAACAAAAAATTGAAAAATGATAAGAAAGAGAAAGAAATTAGGACAAGAGAACTTAGGCATTTAGAAGTTATTAACTTTAGGAAATGATACGAGAGGACCTAAACACTTAGACTCTTCAAGTCTTCGGGCTTAATTAGCTCAGATGTCCACTCGAATGTGGATTTAGTCTCGAGTCCTTGCCAATTAAAATTTATTTTAATTTGGTAAATAATTTGGGATGATAAGTATGCAACTTATCAACCCACCCTCTGATTTGGGGGACTTTAATCCCAAGCATATACACACATTTTCTGCACTGACTCACTTTCCACCAATTTTTATGGAAATTAGGTAGCTAATGGACCAAGTTGGATGGTATGGTTGGCAAGTTGTCGGTGGTAATAGCTCATCGGCCTGTTGTCCAGACCCCAGCCACAAGACTATTTTCATTATACTGCCTTTAAGTAAATCTTTGATTAGGAATGCCACCTACTTTAAAAAAAAAAGAGAA
Source organism: Thalassia testudinum (assembly GCA_037157565.1). Taxonomy (NCBI): domain Eukaryota; kingdom Viridiplantae; phylum Streptophyta; class Magnoliopsida; order Alismatales; family Hydrocharitaceae; genus Thalassia; species Thalassia testudinum. Next base: position 73,247,871 of record JAZHRO010000003.1, on the reverse strand, counting down.
GAAAAGAATGAAAAAAATGGAAAAGGGAGAAAATAAAAAAATAAATAAAACCACATTTCACCACATGAGTATGGCAGGCAAGTTGTCCATAATAACAGCTTATCGGCCGGTTGTCTAGAACCCAGCTCACAAAAAACAAAATATACAATAATTCCCAAAACACTTAGGGAAGAAGTGGGGAAGTAGAATAAACTAGGGTGATATATACTGGGTTCGCCATTGTGTTGACCACATATAAAAGAAAGTAGGGAGAAAGCTACCGATCGTAAAGATAAACCTTTAGGCAAGGTCACCTAGGGTCGTAGAAACCCGAAGTTCATTTTAACGACTGTCTAGTAAGTCTTTTACTATTTTCACAAGATGCTTAGTACTTATGATCCTTTTTGACTTTTGGGTAGGTCGGGTAGCCGTAAAAAGTTATCCCGGAACGCTCAAACTCCAAAAGTACAAAAAAATTAGAAAAGAAGAAAAATAATAAAAAAAATATGTCTTCCCTTTTCAAATAAGGTGAGGACTTGGGCAGTCTGCATTCTGGCAGGCACCAGGGTACTATTGAGTTCTCATAGTTTAGAACCTTATTTGAAATTTTCTATTATTAATAAACGACTTAGGCTTAAGCGATCTAATCCTAATTCAGCTTTTATACAAAGCATATAGTTTAATTTTGCTAGGGAATAGCAAATGATAGGCAAGGGGGTATGATGTAGACAATTTTATTGAGGCTAAAATGCCTATTCATGCATGTTCCTAGGCTTAGATTTACATTTAATGTTAGAAATATCGCATAGCATGCATCATTCTACATTTAGAGTAGCATATAATTTAGGTTAATTATGTCCTTTTTGTGGTTAGGAGAGAAGGATATTTATTTTGGAGCCTCAGATTGAAGATCCGACCATACGAATCAAATCAAGACGACGATCGGAGTCCAACTCCTCTGAAATTGCCTCAATCGGATTTCCATAGCACCATATGCAGTCCAAGGAAGATCAATGGCCAAGGGACTAGGAGACATAATTTGGAGCTCCAAATGATAAATCTAACCGTGTGGATGGATTTGGGCCGATGATGACAGCCTAACGATGCGAAAATCAACTCAATCCGACCTCTGTAGCAGCCCCTACAACAAGAAAATGGATGGCCCAAACTACGTCATGTGGTGCAGCCCAGGCTGCCAACACACGCACGTTGCACCACACGCGTAGGCACGCATGCGCACAGTGCAGCGCCAATGCGTGGGCGCGCGTGCCCGTACGGCAGGGTAGGAGAGTAGTGCCAGCTATGCATGGGCTGGACCTACAGCGACACATGAGCTGGACTTACAGCGACGCTTACAGCTGTCGGTAATTCATCGCATGCTAGCAAAGCCAACTATGGGCGCCAACGAGATGACTTTCCTACAGCAACGTTTCCATCGATGGACTGGATGTCACTAATGGTCCCATACCTATTTTTGCCTCTTCTCCTCCAATATAAAAGGACCTACACCCCCTCCCTTCCAAGCTCTAGCAAGCCTACCAATGCTCCATTAGAGCTTGTTCCGATGATCATTAGACACTCATCATGATCTCTAATTACCCCTAATTAACTAGTCTTCCTAGTTAACTAGTTAAGGTTATGAACATATAAAAGTTAATTATAGAATAAGGGATATTTAGTAAAGGACCTTAGAATAAGTTTAAAATGAAATTTTATCATTCAATTAACATTATTAATAATCTAGATAATAATCAGACTCGAAAATCCTATTAATCAATCCCTTAAGTAATAAAAAAAGTAACTTAAACTTAATGTATACCTAAGTATATAATAACTTAACTAATTTTCCGTAATCTCATAAATTAACCTAAAAAGGTAAAAAATGTAAATTCAAGTTTAAAACAAAATATTTACCTTTTTTACTAACATATAAAAAAAGTTGAAAATGATCTAAATTAAAATAAACCTTCAAAACCTGAGTTTACATTTTGGTCCTTAAAACTTATTACATTCAGGTCCTTATTTCTCACATAGGCCCTTAAGATTCATTACATTTATGTCCCTTTTCATCATCTTCTTCTTCTTTATCCGAATGAACTGCTAGTGGCAGAGAATCACGCCACTGCATGATCACCTCCATGCCGACATCAACCTTCTTTGTCTAAGCTCTTGCAACTTGCGCTCACCACCTCCACTTCATCCACCAGTCTGGATTAACTAGAAATCCTAGCTTCTAGTGGGAGATAACCTCACCATCATCGGAGACGATGCCGGAGGTTAAGCCCCTCAAGCTCCTTCTTCAGCTAGACCCTTCCATTCTTTTCGCCACCAACTACTATAAATACCCCCTCACCCCTTTGATTTTATTCAAGTTGGCTCCCTTCCCGCTTCTAACACTACAGCCGACCCAATAGGCTATTCATCCAAAACTCCGGTGACTTTCCATTTCACTTTCCGACTTCCTCCATTCGTCTTGATTAACTGAGGAGATCTGCCATGGTCTTCCACGTCTTTGACACAAGCGCCGACCAAAGGAATCCTCTGCTCCACCTCAAATCCGCCCGCAGGAGATCTTTCTTCCACCCTTTGATTTCATCATTCACCATGAGACTTCGGCGGAACCCTATTGACCCCTTCATCCAAGTAATAGTGGATTAGGAGTAGGAGTAGGTTAGCTTAGTAAGTTATTTTAGGTAGTTAGATTAGATTTTAGAATTTCAGTGTTCATCTTCTCCGACTCTGGCGAACTCCTTGAGCTCGCCAGAGTCTTAATCTTGTCTTTTAAAATCATTGTCCACCTTCCTTTATCTTCCCTGACCATTTCTAATACATTTAATACTTAATTGATTACCTAATCGCCTAATTCACATTCCACCTCCACCGACTGCTGTCACTATCCATGGTGATGGTAGTCCCCCTAATTCCACCTTCATAGGGTCTTTCATCATCTATCCACCACTTATGAACCCTAATCGACACTATAATACATAGAATTACCACATATAAATTAAACGCCCAATCTTAATTAAGATCCTGAGCTTGCTATCAATGGCGGCTCAAGAGCAATTCAAATCCTAAATTAAATATATATTTATTAATATAAACACTTGTTGTCTTGTTTTGACCACTCAATCTAGTGGTTAAATAAGTACTGAGCTTAATTCAAATCAGTTTCTTAAAGAAATGAATTCATTGTCAAATCTTAAAAATAAAGAGACAAATGAAGAATTAAATGTGATTTTGAGGTTCCTTGCAACCTCAGGATCATTTTTAGATAAAAAATGGCATAATTTCACAGTCTATGCACAAATTTCACATTTTCTGGACTCACCGAAGCTTCGACGAGCCATTCTTGTGCTTCAGCCTCTAGAATTTGTTGAGAAGCACTACAATGATGTAATATGGATCACTGATTTTTTTAAGGATTTTTATTGGAGGATTAAGTGTCTGGAGCTGTAGATATGACTTTATCTTCTCCAACTCCGCCGGAGTTGGAGAAGTCTGAAAGAGAGATTTAAGAAGCATTTAACGACCCTAGAAGCTTCAATGTAATGCACTGAAGTTATTTATCTCTTAGAATCACTGTAACAACATTCCAATTGCTCTGACGAACGAAGTCATTTTGAACCTCAAGCAGCGAGCCTGAAACCCTAGAAATTCTGCTCAAAGTGCCTATCTGAGAATCTAAATGAGTTTCTGAGGTTAAGAAGATCCTATTCGAGGCTTTGATTTCTTGAGAGAAGGCTTTGAACCTAAAGACAAAATTTTGTGCCTCCACAGTTTAACTGAGTTCGATTATGGAGTATGAGCTCAAATTGAGGAATTGATGCGATTAAGTTAACTCTGAGGTTCTGTTGGATGGTTTTAGAGTGATTAAAGTAAGCTCAGATGAGTTATTGTGTGAGAATTTGAACTTTATCAATTTTGGTTATTTTCGAAGCCAAACTTACAGTAGTGATATTTTGTTGAGATTTAAACTTGAATCCTGGCGAGATAAGTCAATTAAAACCCCTAGAAGTAGTTTAAATCAATCAGGGATGTTTCTCTGTGTCTGTTAATCCATTTCAGTTTGAAAATTCTGAACTCTGAAGCTTTCAGAGAAGTGTAGAGCATCTCTGCTATTCCTAAAGCCCTTGAGAGCTTAGAAACTACTACAGTAGATGAGGAATCATTTGTAGTAACTATTTAGACATTTAAATGAGAAAGAAAAGTCCATCAGAGGACTCTGTAGATGTTAAAACCATTTTCAGGCAATAATAACGTGTAGGAACCCCTTATTTCACTCTTCAAATTGAAGAGGAAAACATCCTCAAATCCTTAAATTGACCCTGCAATTGTGTAGATCTACCTTAGAGATTTCTAACAAATTTTAATTCACTCGATTTGGAGCTCTAGGTAGGGAGTTAGGATCGATTGAAGTTGGGTCTGGAAGGGGTTAATATAGTGCCACATCGTCAGTTTCTGAGCGCATGCGTGAGATAAAATGATTTTGTTCTATAGGACGATCAGTCATCAGCGCTCGGCACACTGGTTACCAATCTGAGCATTTTGAATATATTCTGAGCATGTGTACGTGTGTGTGTGGGCTTGTGTGCTTGCAAGTGTGCGCCCAACTGGGCGTGACCGAGTGTGCCCTAGGAGGGCGAGGCCTAGTAGGCCAGGTCGAGCTGGAATGGCTCGAATGTATGGACTAAAATGAAATAAACTGAAATTGAACCAAATTGAGATTAGGAGAGGATAGAGTAGGGTCTGGTCCTACCCTAGTCTCAAGGTGCTGTGTATCCTCGAATGGACCTCGCTACAAATAAAATAATTTTTGGTTAAAAAGTAAATAAAAACCTGCTTCAATTGAAGGATTAAGGAACAAAAGAAAAGAGAAGCAGAGAGGCTAATGGCTAAGTGCTAAAGGCTAAGATTAAGTGTTGAGCGGAAGGCGCTAAGGAAGCAAAGGAAAGAAAGGACAATAGGCACTACTAGGAGGACTAAGAAGAAGACTAAGGGAAGAGAAGAAGAAGGCAGGAACAGAACAAAAGGAAGAAAGAAAAGAAGCTCAAGAGTGAGAGAGTAAAAAGATAAAAGAGAGAAAGAAAGAAAGGAGACGAAGAAAAGAGAGGCTGAAGACTAAAAAGGAATTTGTTTTACTTGCCTTTCTTTTTATTCTTAAATGTTGTAATAAGGCATATTTTAATAGAACAACTTTTATTGCCTTAATTTCTTTGAAATAAAATTGGAAAACAAACATAATTTTGAGTAAATATGTTTTCCATATGGAATTTTGTATTTCTTTATAGTTTAAATATTTTGGAAAAATTCATATTTTAAAATCAACTTAGTTATACCTCCTAAACTTGAAAGGAAAATAAAAGAAAATTGGTGAACTTAGGAAAAAATTACGCCTCCCAGTGAACAACCAGGACTCAACCAGTAAAAATTTCTAAAATGTTAGGTTAATTCAATCCTATAATACTCAACCAACACAACCTCAAGTTAACTTAAGTGACTTTTTCTACTCTTAATTAAGTGAAATTAACTTAATTACTGAGTTGAGTGTAAAAGCACGCATCAGCTCCCAAGGTGCCTATTAGTGTAGCGAACCTCTACCCAACTAAATACTCCTCCAACTTCCCATCTCCATTCGTAGGTCACCTTAGAGCCATCCTCCCGCCTCCATTCTGGTAGAAGATCAACTCCGTCTTCTCACCTCGATTTCAGAGCTACGTCGAAGCTTTCCTCAACCCAATGTCCTCCTACATGTCATCTCCATCGTCCCGCTCCTCTCCATCATCCGAGCTTCTACCAGGCACTGTCGTCTTGCCGAACAACCGATTTGGGAGAGTTCCTTTCACCTCCCTCTCTTTTTATGGTTTTATAATTCATTGTAATTGACATTGAATTGATATATATATCATATTTGTTCCAATTCTATCTTGTGATTCATTCTGCTTGTCTTTTATTTCAAAAACACAAAAAAAATATCAAAACCATAAAATACCAAAAAGAAATGAATCGAAGCGTGGTTTTCACTTAAAGTAAATGTCGCCCCCTATGTTCGACCTGGGACTCCCTTGGAGTTTCGGTATAAATTTTACCTGATAGACGTGTTTTGTAGCAACGATGACATGTTACTTGTAACCTCGATTTCTAACACGTGAAACACGCTCGACCATACACCTAGGCAACTTATGCCTCAGAAGTAGATTCTGACCACACAGTGAGTTCGGTATTGCCCTTACTCCTAAAGGTGGCAGAGTAAGGAAGGCGAAGTAGGGGGAGTGTGCCCCAAAGGTCACTAATTATGCCAATCCTCGGTTTGCTTAATTCATTTGACAATCTAGCCTTGACGTAAACATGTTTATATTACATAAAATGTCTATTTATGCATGTTCTTAAGCATAGAATTGCATTACGTACTATAAATATTGCATAGCATGCATCATCTTGCATTTAGATTAGTCTGAATAAAATGGAGGTTAATTATCTCCTTTTATGTTCAAGGACAGGGCAACTTTTTATCGGGGCCTTGGATCGAAGATCGAACCATACAGATCTGATCAGGGTGAAGATTGGAGTTCAACGACTCCAAGATCGCCCTAATCAGACATCTGTAGCATCAGATAGAGATTGAGGAACCCTAGAAAATCAAGGGCCAAGATGGTGTGAATTCATACTTTAGACGACAAATTTGACCACACGGATAGATTCGGATTGACGATCGTAGCCTAACGGTGCAAAAATCGAGTCAATCAAACACCCGTGGCACCATCTACATCATCGAGAAGATGGACGGTCAAGATGGCACCACGTGGTGCCATCTCGGACACCAAACTACCCCCCCAGCTTCTGAAGCATCTAACACTGTTGGATCAAGATCCAACGGCAAAGAGTGGATCCCAACCGACGCTCTCAATCTCTGAAGCCCATTGGAAGAAGCAATCTCAACCATTGGATCTCAATCCAACGGTCCAGGATGTGTGCCACGAAGGTGCACTACCCGCCCATCCACGTGCGCAGCGTAGTGGATAGGGCACTCGCTCACGATTGGGCGAGGGTTCGAACAGTGAGGAGCAAGCAAGGGGGCATGGGCGAGCGGGCGTGAGGAGTGCAGGATTGCGATCGAGCGGTTGTGCGCACCCGATAGCACCCACACGCCATCTGACGCACAGTGGGAATGTGGGATCGCACGCATATGCGCACGCTGAGGAGGCATGGTGAGGAGCTCTCTTACCCGTTCAATCTCACAATCGAATGGCTGAGTTTTGAAGTGCACGAACATGCATTGCGGCTTGAGGAAATGAGTAGGAGCGTGTACGCCGGCCACTACGCCCACGTTCGAACCTTTAGTGAAGGATTTATCTATCACAAAAGGTCCTGAATTAATGATTTTCAACATAAAATGACCAAATTGCCCTCACAACTTGCAACTATAAAAGGAGACCCCCTCCATATGAAATTCTCATCCCTTCCTTCTCTTCTCTCCCTCTCCAAAGCTTAAAAGAAGCTTGTCCCACACCCGTGATGCTGCTCAAGAGATAAAGTCAAACTTTTGCCCCCATTTCGGATGTGGATCCCACGATGATGATGACGTGTTGCCCCGTTCTTGTTCCTCCTGCCTCAACCTCTTTCTTCCCGCTTCGTCCTTCGTCTTCCAGGCAATGTCTCATCTGGCTCGTCCTCCAAGTAATCGTCGAGGAGGATAACTTCTCTCTCCCATTCCTCTTTTCAGCTTTCGAGAGTAGAATTTTCCTACTTACTAGTGTAATAGATTTCCCACTTTCTAGTGTAATTTATCTCTGGTTTAATTGTATAAACATTTTCAAATATTATGTTCATGTTTTCTCTCTCTATCTTTCTCTCTCTCATTTATTCTGATGGTTTATATTGCTTCATTGTAATTATGTCGCTCCGCTTTTCAACAAAAAAAAATCCAAAAAAAATATAATTGCAAATATAAATCGACATAGCCTCCCTGAGTTCGACCTGAGATTTCTATTCTACTACAAATTTTATTTGTTGAACATGACTTCTTCGCTTTCAACCTACAACAACAGGTTTTCAAAAAATCAAATACGATAGCGTAGTAACCCGTAGCTTCAGCATTTTGGCACCATTCTTGGGGAGGCAACGATTTCCAATCTTTTCTCATTTCACGCACTTTAGTATCTGCTAACTTACTTCCTCTTGTGTCTATTGTTTTGCAGAGACCTCCATCAGGGAATCGTCAAGCGGTAGACCAGAGTAAAGTGCAGTTAAAGACAACTGTAAGTGCTCCCCATTCTTCCCACCTCCATAGATTTCATTTGTCACATTAAATCCAAATTCCAATTAACCTAGGTGTTTACATAAATCCTAGGATTAGTTTGGTTGTTTGGATTCTCACTCACACTCATTCCACCCTCTCTTATAAAAATAAAAATAAAAAGATAATTTTGCGAGGTAATTTTCAACAGACACACAACATACATCCACATTCAAGGCACTTAACCTAATTGATTTGTTTCTACTCAACCGAGTTCTGATATGTGGAACCGGTACACACAAAGCAACACATAAAAGAGTAGAAATCATTCTAGGATAACCATCTCTGTGTGCTTAATCTAGTGGTGCAATTGTGGCCAGTTGCTTAAGTTGTTTGGGCTGCACCACTCTACCTAAAATCAACTCATCAAGTAGCTTCTCCTTAAGCTTTTCAATGTAGGTCTATTCCAGGCACTCCACTTTATTTCTACTTTTAAACGAAAGCAATCTTCACCCGTGTTTGAAAACCTGGTTTGCCTCAAACTTATTTGAAATCAACCAAATTCTAAACCCTAAAAGCTACTTAGGCAAGATTTGAATATTAAAATCCGTACATCACAAATAATCTTGCTGGAAAACCCTGGTTGTGCACGCACTTACGCAATTCTCAATCAATCATTAAGGATACAACCCATTTTAAGGGCCCATCACATTCCACAAGCACTACAATCTCAGGCCTTAATAAAATTGAGTAGACGTTGGCCTTAAGGACTAATTCTCTCTTTGGGGCCTAGTCTAAGATTGTCTTTGATTAACCTACTTATACTGATTAATCTGATGTCTAGCTAGGGTAGTGGCATCAAACGATCGCGGCTTGGGAGTACACTAGGAACCGGAGGCGCAAGTCGAAGCAAGAACCTTCTCCCCAGTCCCTCCTTCTAACTGGTTGGATTGAGTAGACACAAGTAGAGTAAATCATTTACTATCTTAAGGCGGGTTTTGGGGGTCTGTAGATCCTTAAGCTACCCCACTTAATGACAGGCTTATTTTGTTATGCTGCGGGGTCTTTGTCCCCAGTCCTTCTGACCTTCCCCTAGTTTATGCTGGGAAGACGGTCATTGAATCCCCAAATGGAAGGACCACTAGAGTATTCTAGGAGGTGCAAATTGGATTTTGGTCAAATTGATCCCATGGCTGACCAACAGCCTCCTCTGCCTCGAGATCCATAGGAGGAATTCTGAAGGCAGCTGAACAAATGCAGAGAATGCAGGAATGGTTCCAGAGAGTGTATGGCGCTCATCCCTTGAAGGATTTTTATGATCCTTCAAATTACGGGGAATGTCCTAGTGTCCAGATTCCAGCCGGTGATGTAGAAATCAAGTCCTAGGTGTTAAGCCTGATCAAACATTACCATGGGCTTGGCTCAGAAGACCCGTTTCAGCACTTGGAGCACTTGACCACTTTGTTCCAGACCACTAAGGCACAAAATGTGAATGAGGAGCAAATGATCATGAGGCTCTTCCCCAACTCTCTTAGGGATAAGGCTGCTCATTGGTATAGGACAATAGGAAGACAAATTGCAACTTGGAATGAGTTGAAATCGACTTTTTTGAAGAAATTCTTCCTAGTCAAACGTACCAATGCCCTGAGATGGACAATCATTACCTTTACCCAGCGGTCGAGGGAGTAGTTTCATGTGCCTTGGGAGCGATTCCAAGAACTATTGCTGAGGTGTCCACACCACGAGGTGCCGAAATGGCAACTCCTGCAGATCTTCTATCAAGGGTTGATGGAATAACTCAGAAATCATGCGGATGCTTCTTGCGAAGGCAATTTCCTTAACAAAGATGTAGATAGTGCAGACGATTTGTTTCAGGAAATGAGCGAGAATTCAATCAGTCATGCCTCCATGGATACACTTAACCGGTCCTAGCAGCCCAGATCAAATGTAAATGAAGTCCATGACTCTCATTCATTTGATATGGAATTGATTTGTAAAAAACTTGATAAGGTGGACTTGGTTGCTAAGAGAATGGAAGAGTTGATAGCTGGAAATTCTATGAACAACTCTCGATCCACTCAATCTCAAAATTCAGGATTCCATTCTTCACGAGGTCCTCCTCGACGGGAGTTCGTGAATCAACTCGATGCGGCTTAACCTATAAGCCAGCATTATTCGAAACTCCACGGGTTTCAAACTGGGGCCTTTGAGGCTACTTTTTTTGATCCTTCCCTTTCTTTCTCTCCATCCTCACCATACGAGGATGTCTGTGTTGTACAGGAGAACGTTAGATCCAACCCCTACTCTAATGCTTATAATCTCCTAGAAAAACTCAGGGCAACAGACCCAATTCCGACCCAGCAACTATGCTCTGCAACGACCAATGGGTTAGGGTCAAGTGTATACTCAGTTGCCCCCAAATCAGGTTAATCAGCCAGTTTGGAATGACCGTCAACCCTTGGGGAATGTTGTTTTGAACCGGCAAATGGTAGAGATGCAAGGATCCATGCTCTAGCTTATGCAGCAAATGAAAACCTCGCTGGACAACTTGTAGACTGGGCTCATTGCTAACTCTCGTCAACCCGGATCTCTACCATCCCAACCCGTACCCAACCCGCGAAATGTTCTGAATCCGAGCAACCAAGCCCATGGGTACAGAAATCAAAGGGACCGACACGCACATGCTCAGGTGTTTGAGCAGGGTCCTTCCACTTCTTCTTCGTCTACACATCAACAATTCTTGGCTAATCAAGCCCCTCCAATCTTTCCTAACCCTCCCCAAGACCTAAACTCTTACGAATCTGCAAATTCTGTTACCTTGAGGAGTGGTAAGCGGACTTAGGATCCACAACCACACTATTCTGATCTACTAAATCTTGAAGAACCTAAGGAGAGAGAGGAGAATTCTGGAGAAGAAATCAAGGCTTAGGAACCTGATTCCAAATATCTGACTTATGTTCCTTTTCCTGATGCCTTGATCAAATCAAAGAAGTCTGTTGATAGCAATGAGGAGCTTCTAAATATCCTTAAGAATGTTGAGATCAATATCCCGCTCCTCAATGCTATCAAGCATATACTGGCTTACACAAGATTTTTAAAGGATTTATGTACACAAAAGCGTAAGTCAAGAGAATCTGTTCTGAGGAAGGTGGTACTCTCTGAGCAGGCTAGTTCTGTTATCCTGCACCACCTCCCTCAGAAAAAGAGAGATCTAGGTGCTCCGTTGATTTCTTGTGTCATTGGAGATTATACTTTTGATAGAGCACTTCTGGATTTGGGTGCATCCATAAACCTAATTTCGACTTCTCTTTACGAGAAGTTTGGATTAGGTGAACTTCGACCGACTTCAGTAAAGCAATAGTTAGCAGACCGTTCAGTCACAAATCCGTGAGGCGTTATTGAAGATGTTATAGTTAAGGTCAAGGATTTCTATTTTCCTATAGATTTCCTTGTCCTTGACATTGATGTACCAAAAAATCTAAGGAACGCGCCCATCATTCTAGGACATCGGTTCCTAGCTACCGCTAAGGCCAACATTAACTTTGAAAGCGGTAGCATGAAAATCACCTTTGGGGATCAACGAATGAAATTGGATATTTTTAAGGCGATAAATAAATTTAAGGATTATGGATTTATTGAGGAACTTGAAGAGGATAATGTAAACATTGAAACTTGTTTGATGGTTTCTTCAATTGAAAGGTCCTCCTTTGATGATGAATTGGACTCGCAACCCTCTATGGTAGACCTGCCATCTTCTGAAGAGGTTATTGATTTTGTTCACTCACAACCTCTTCCTCTTGATGAGTCTTCAGCATCTTCCTTACCATCAATCATCAACCCGCCCCAGCTTGAACTGAAACCATTGCCTGAGAATTTGAAATATCAATTTTTAGGACCTCAGAAGATGCTCCTTGTGATTATCAGGGCTAAATTAACAAAGGAGCAAGAGATTAAACTGATCAAGGTCCTGAAGAAACACAAGGAGGCAATTGGTTGGAGCATTCATGACCTTAGGTGGATCGATCCATCTTACTACAATCATAGAATATTCCTGGAAGATGGATCTCGCCTTTCTCGCCAAATGTAGAGGAGACTAAATCCAAAAATGCGAGAAGTGGTCAAAAAGGAAATCATTAAGTGGCTCGATGCAGGAATTATTTATCCAATCTCTGATAGTCCCTAGGTAAGTCCCATGCAGATTGTTCCAAAGAAAGTTGGGATTACCATTGTGACTAACGAGAGAGGAGAATCTGTCACAACTCGTTCAGCTTCCTCTTGGAGGGTTTGTATTGATTACGAGGAGTTGAACATGGCTACTAAAAAGGATCATTTTTCGCTGCCTCTCATTGATCAAATGTTGGAAAGACTAGTTGGGCAGAAGTACTTTTGTTTTCTTGATGGCTACTTGAGATACAACCAAGTTCCTATCCATCCTGAGGATCTGGGAAAGCTAGTTGCACTTGTCCCTACGAAACCTTTCCTTTCCGTAGGATGCCTTTCGATTTATGCAATGCACCTACGACTTTTCAAAGGTGTATGTTAGCCCTATTCTCTGACATGGTGGGAGGGTTTATGGAAGTCTTCATGGATGATTTCTCTATTTTTGGAGATTTGTTTGACTCTACTTTGGCTAATCTAGAAATGATTCTTAAGCGATGTATCAAAACATGATTGGTCCTTAGCTGGGAAAAGAGTCATTTCATGACACAAGAAGACATCCTCTTGGGTCATGTAATCTCTGAGCGGGGAATTGAAGTGGATAAAGCTAAGGTTCATGCTATCACTAAACTTCTCCCTCCGACATCTGTTAAACAAATTCAATCATTTCTTGGTCATTTGGGATTCTACAAAAGATTCATCAAGGATTTCTCGAAGGCTTCTTGTCCTCTGAGCAATCTTCTCACCAAAGAAACGCCATTTATTTTTGATGAATCATGTCGTAAGGCATTTGATTTCCTAAAAATGGAAGTCACTTGTGCTCCAGTGTTGCAGCCATCGATTTGGACAGCCCCTTTAGAGATCATGACCGATGCTTCCGATTACGTAGTCGGGGCTATTTTGGGTCAGAAAATAGATAGGAAGCCCTCTGCCATCTACTGTGCTAGTAAAACTTTGGATGAAGCCTAGAGGAATTACTCTATTACTGAAAAGGAATTACTAGCCCTAGTTTTTGCGAAAGAAAAATTTAGGGCTTATCTCTTATTGGAACCTTGTTCCACATCTTTTTTTGGTGTTAACAAAATTATTATGGATTAATGATTTCCATTAAGTGTTTTTCAGATTTAAGTGACGGAGCAAGGAAAACAACAAATGATGGAGGCATGATGGGGAGAAGAAAAGGATCATGTCATGGAGGATGACAAGGATGTGTTGAGGAGAAGATCATGTTCGACCTTTAGTTTCTCTAGTTTAGGTTATATATTTATAGATTGTATATGCCTCTAAACAATGAATCATAACTTAGACCGTAAAATCAATTAGAGATAAATTAGGATTTATATTGTGAACATTTTCAAAGTACGTTATGAATTAAAACACTTAAAATAGGTACTTGTAAGCAAGTACTGGTAATGTTCATCATTACTGGTATTTGCAAGGCACAGGTTTGAGAATTCATCTCAAACTATGAACAATAAGTATGGGTACCAACCATGAGTACCGGTACATGTTGGCTACAGGTTGAAGCCTTAATTCTGGCCTGAACCATAGAGGTATTAGTACCCAAGATGATTACCAGTATAGGTAGGTTACTGTGCCCAAGGAATTTCAAATTTGGGAGTCACAAGTACCAAAACCCATGATGAGTACCGATACTAGGACTCATGTACTGGTGGCAGTGAGCTACTAGTACCGGTATAGGTACTTTAGTAGCTGTACCAGGTAGCCGTTGACTCAAAAATGAACGGTTAGAAATTTTATTTCGGCTATGTGAACGTTGGGAATTAAATCCCAACGTCTAGTAGATGAGTATCCTACGTCCTAAACTCTACAAAATGACCCTAGGACTCTTTGTTTGCATACTAAAGACGAGAAAATAGAAGAAAATTCCTAGAGCTATAATTCATATTTTCCACCACATATTCAAGAGAAGAAACTATGCCACGGGTTTGCAAACACATTGACGTGTTTTGTTCATGCAATTCAACACGATTCGCATCCTTCCTAGGTTCTCAAACTAGTATTTTCTTATATATATTTGTTGAGAGGCTTAGGTCTTAGTTGTAAGATCTTTCTTTCTTACAACTATATTTTATTTGTTCTTGAGCATTTGCTCGTTGGGTTGTAACAAACCCTTGGCACACGAAGGACTATGGTAATTAGAAAAGAAGGGGTGTAAGTACACTAATGATAATGCAAAAGCAATTGCAATAAAGATACTACAAATGCTATTTAAGAAGAAGGCAATTTTTTATAGAAAAGGGGAATTATTTTACACGAGAAACCCTAGTAGAGGAATGCTTCTACTACTAGAAATAAAAATGCATAAAATAAAAACAATGACCCTTTGAAAATGTCAGTGAAGAAGACAAAGCTCTTTCTCCAACTACAGCTGCACCCGTAGTTAAAAAGGGCTCCTTTTCTTGACTTTCTTCATCAAAGGTGTGGATTTCCACGGCAAGCCCTGGAGGTGGGCATGCACTTGCTCTCCAAGGGTGGACGTCCACCCTAGATGCTCCTCCAAGGGTTGGCGTGAAGCACCCTTCTCCTCTTATGCCTTGTCATCCTCAAAGTTGAAGAATGCTCATCCTTGGCATCTCACAAGGATGAAGAGAGATGGGAAAGAAGGCACCAAGGGGGCTAGTAGGGTGCCCCCTTAATCTTCTTTTCTTCTTCTTCTTCCTTGGTCTTGAATTATGGTGGGTATATGGTAGACTAAACTAAAATGGTTGATGGGAAAAATTTTGGCTGTTAAGGGGGGTATAGGTGGCTTTTGGAATGGATGGCCCGGATAGGATTCTAGGGTTGTTAATGGATTAGAAGGCTAAAGATGATTGGTGCCAAACCAAGGGTCACATAGGTGGTAGTTATGGGTGGTTGTGTCCCTTGAAGTTGGCGCCAAAATGGTCTTCTAGAAGGGGGATTTGGTGGCACCAAGGTAGGGTTCTAGAAAAGGGGTATGTGGATGGTGGATGTGGCCTGGAGGGGGTAGGTGTAGGGCCATGATGTGAGGGCATTTTGGCACCAAAAGGGAGGGGTGGTTAGGGTAGCTTTTGGAGCCAAAATTGGTGCCTTTTGATGGTCGTGATGGGGTGAAAAGGTGGCTAGGTGGCGGCACCAAAAGGAGTAGGGTGGCGCTAGCTTTGGTGTGCTTAGGTAGTGTTTAGTTGGTGGAGCTAGTTAGGGAGGTCATTAGGGTGGTGGATGGCCAAGGGAGCTGGATTTTAGCTAGTAGTATAGTAGAGGTGAAGGCAATTGGAGCTAGGGTTTGAGTGGAGAAGCTGAACAAAAGAAGTTTGGTGCTGAATTTGAGCTGGCAGCTGCTGAAGAGGGTGGCATGAAGCTACTTTAGGTTGCTTAGCTTGGTAGTTCTTTGCTAGCTACTAAGCCAAGCTAAAGCAAGCTGGCTTCTGCTGAAAGGAGCTGAGGTGAGTTAGGTCTAATGCTCCCAGGGAGGACCTAGCTGGTTGAGGTAGCTAAGGTAGCTTAGCTCAACTAAGTTGAGTAAGCTGAGTCCCTAGGAGTTGGACTTGAGCATCCTGAGCTTTGATGAAGTCATCTTCAGCAGGCTTGAGCTGAGTGGAGATGGATGTAGCTGGTCCTGTGCTAATGTGAACTCCAGCCAACTTAGCTGAGCTAGCTAGAGCTCCCAATTAACTGATGGGAGCTGAGATAAGGTAGACACAGCTAAGTAGAGCTGGATTTGGGCTTACTTGAGCTAAGGTCAGCTAAGATGAGCTGTCTTGGGCTGCCATTCAACTGTGATGAGCTAAATGGAGCAAGGATGAGCTAACCTTAGTTCAAGTGAGCTGGATTCCAGCTCTAGTAAGTTGGATAAAGCTGAGTTCCAGTTGGTTTGTGCTTTTCCTTCACCAGTTTCCTTCTTGAGTGCTAGGGTTTTAGGGACCTGTCAATCTGTATATTCCTAACACTCACAAGAATACATCAAAAAGATAATAAAAAGTAAAATGCATGCCTAACCTAGTTTATGCCTAAATGCAACCCAAGAAACTCAATTGCGGAGCAAAACCCTAAGAGCTAGGTTTGTTTTAATGCATAACAATGATGATAAATTGGCATTTATTGCACCCCCATACTTATCTTTTGCAAGTCTCTTAGTAAAGCTTTCATTTTTACAAAATGAAAACTTGAGGAAATCTAATTTTTTCAACTTTTGAGGAGGAGGAGATTATGGGACATAGGTTGATCCAAACACAATATATATGGGATTTGTTAAGGATAAACATTGGGATTTGCTTTCAGATCCAAAATGTAGACAAAAATGGGATCAATATATCCTCCATAAAATTCAGAGATTAACCCCTTGTTAATTCAGATGACTTGAAATTTTTGTTTTTAGGATTTTTTTGCCTCTTGAATTTCATTCGCAACTTGCAATTACCTTTGAAATCTTGTGTCAGTGGATCCAACAGAGAGGAAAGAATGTCGATCCTGACAGCCGGTGGTTTAGGTGCGATGCCTGGTGGGATTAGGGAGGGTGAGGGGTGGCATACTTGGAGGTCAAAAGGATGGAGGAGGATGAAATGGGGGAACTCTGATGCATACAGCCAAAGGGGGATGGAGGCGAGGTGGTCTGAGAGAAGAGGAACAAAGCCAACTGGCAAAACTATTTGCTTCCGGTGCCGACGGCAGGGACACTTGGTGGCCACCTGTTGATCTCCTATGGTATGTCTGGGGTGTGGGGGATTTGGCCACAAAAGGGATTCGTGTAGGGGATTGGGGGGGTAGATGACTTATCACCGTTTCCCTCACTCTGGAAATTTGAATTCTACAGCTGGGCTGACGCTGCCTCCACCCCCACTTTTGCGCAACTCAGGAGGGCTTATGGCGGATGTGGAGGTTCCTATGATGGAGAGCATCAAGGCTGTCGAGATGGCCTTGTGTGAAGCTCTGGTTGGGGAGGTTATGACTGGAAGACCGACGGCGGAGAATGTTCGCGCCCTAGTAACCACTTTATCCCTCTCGACTAATTCCTGGCAGATCTCTTTTCTGTCAAGCACACGTTTTGTGCTCTTTGGTTTGGGTGCGGGGGATGTCGAGAAATTGTGATTCCATACATTGTGTAACGACGACGTCACGGTGATCTGGAGGCTGGTTTCTCCTTTTGATGGATCCCTATCAGAGAGACCACCACAGAGAATGGGAATTAGGTATGGAAATCTTGAGATTGAGGGACTTCCTCTGCAACTAAGGTCGAAGGAGTTTGTGTCGTCAATGATCTCAGGCTTTGCATCTGTGGCTAAAGACGAGGTCATCGGACTGCTTGAAGGGAATGGTCGTCTACTGAGTGTGAGGGTCATTGTCTTCATCGCTGGCTCTATACCTGATCGTCTAATTTTGAGATGTGGTGGAAGTTCCTGGATGCTGAGGCTGAAGTTCCTGGTGGGGGATGATGTAGCAAAGCAGCTTAAGTCGTCTAAACCTACAGCTGATGAGGAGGCGACTACTCAGGAGCTGCACATGGTTCATGGCGATAAATCCCTGGCTGTCGAGACGTGCAAGGACTTTTGTGATGGGGAGACGGGGATGCTTCAGAATGAATAAATGGAGGAATTGCGTGGCAGAGAATTGGCAGGACCGTCGACCACGATGGCAGGGGATGTGCTGTCATGTGGTAGGGAGAATCAGGAGCAGGGGAACCTTGATACACAGCCTGAATCTCTGAAGGGCAAATAGGTCTTGCAGGAGAAGGAAGGTCCTGAATGTGAAGGGGGGTCATGCACAAAGATCAATAACGGGAGATCACCATACAACCTTCGACAAAGAAAACCAAAGGCTATCATTCTGATGGATGAAGATGAAGTTGCCAAAGTTATGCAAGTGTGTAGTTGCCAGACCCTCAGGAGAGAGGGTTCTAATGTGGAGTGATGAGAATCCTCACTTGGAAAGTGCGTGAGTTGCACGACAAATGCTGGAGGGCATCTCTGATGAGATACTTGAGAGAATGGGGAATTGAATGTGCGCTCATTCAAGAGACACACATTGAAAGTAATTCTAATAGACTTTGGTCCAACTTCTTTGCTACAGGGATGAATGAATGTGTACAGATTGATGCGCATGGGAGGTCGGGGGGCAATGCTATCTGGTGGAGGAAGAGGTGGGCTCGGTGCTTGGAAGTTCACAAAGCCAGACATATGCTAACATGCAAGTTTCAGATTCAATAGGGGCAGGAGTGTATCTGGATTATTAGGGTTTATGGACCTTGTATCGCTTCTGCCAGGTAGTTGTTGCTGGAGGAGTGGTCCACAGTAGTAGAGTTGGTGCAAGGGGAAATGTGGCTGACAAGAGGAGAATTTAATTGTGGGTTAACAGGGGCAGATAGGCCTAGTGGTAGCACAGATAGCTCGGCTATTGGATTTCAGATGACGATTCAGTCTGTGCAGTTGAGTGAATATCCATCCTCTGGTGTGGAATTTACTTGGCGTAATGGAAACGGGCTAGCTTCCAAGCTTGATAGATTTTTTAGGAATGCGGACATCCTTGTCAGATTCCAATTGTCGACTGTGAATGGGTTGAGCCGACCTTTCTCTGATCATACCCCCTGGTATGGGATAGTGTGGAAGAAACTCTTGCTGGCACCTCTTTCAAACTTAAAAGGTCATGACTTACTGAACCGGGTTTTTACCAAATGATCTGTTCTTGGTGGAGAGCTAGAAAGGTACAGGGTTCTGCTACTGTCATATTATCAACTAAGCTGGCTGGATTGGGTGCGATCTTAAAAGAATATGGATCTATTGTTACCTTGTTGAGGGAACAAAGGAGAAGGGAAGCTCTGAGCAGAATCCAGGAGCTGGACTCCAAGGAAGCTGCTGGTCCTCTATCTGAAGATGAACAGGCTGACAGGAAAATGTGGCAAGGTATGGTACTGGATGAAGACCTTAAACAGGAAATCGATTGGAGGGAGAGATCCAGGCAGTTATGGCTTAAGGAGGGGGAGGCCAATATGAAATTTTTCCACCTTGCAGCTAGCTCTCGAAGGCGGTTTAGCTTCATTTCCTCTATTCTTTGTGATGGACATAGGGTCTCCTCTAATCAGGAGATTAAATATGAAGCCATCAAATATTTCAGGGAAGCTTCTCAGGCAACTAGGAGGGGGAAATGGAGAATGGCAGGAGGCAATGGTCCCAGGGTGACAAGTGAACAAGCCGAGCAACTTACTGCACTAATTACAGAATAGGAAACCTTACAAGCAATCAGAGAATTAAATGAGGAAGGCTCCCCAGGCCCAGATGGAATACAAGTTTTCTTTTACAAAGATATGTGGAGTATGGTGTGCATGGAGGTGATGGATGTTATTAGAGAATTTGAGGTGGGTAATGCTAGTTTCGAGAGGATTAACAAGTCATATCTTTTCCTCTTGCCTAAATCAATGGGAGTAGAACAATTTTCAGATTTCAAGCCGATTGCCCTTTCAAACTCCATCTATCTTATCATCAGCAAGATCTTGGCTAACAGGCTAAGAATTATTCTACAAGACCTGATTCATCCGATACAGGCTGCTTTCTTGCCCAATAGATCACTTCAGGAATCCTTTATTTTGGCTCAGGAAATGGTTAATGGTCGGCACCAGAGGAAATGCAAGGCCTTCTTGTGGAAAGTAGATTTCCAGAAAGCCTATGACTCTATTTCCTTGCCATATCTTTGGGAGGTGTTTAGAAGAAGAGGCTTCCCCCCCCTTTGGATTCAATGGATGAAACGCTATATCTCCACTGCTTCATTTTCTCCTTTGATCAATGGGAAGCCTTGTGGAGCTTGGATCCAACCTCAGTGTGGGGTTGGACAAGGGTGTCCCCTGGCCCCTCTGGTCCTTAACCTTGTGGTAGATGGGCTTGCAAGGTACTCTTGCAAATTGGCAGAGGTGGGTATAATTAAAGGGTGCTCACTATCAAACAGCAGACATTTGGCCCCCATTTTACAATATGCAGATGACATTGTGTTCTTCATGGAAGTGTCCAAGTCTGCGGCACATGCTTTGGGATTATTGGCGAAGATCTTCGGTGATATTTCAGGTTTATGTTTGAACAAAGACAAGTCTATTTTGATCTATTTTGGTATGAATGAACAGGAGCAGATGGAATTGGAGGGTGCACTTGGCTCACCACATACTAAATTGCCTCTGAGATACATTGGATTACCTTTGAGGGCTACAAAACTGAAAAAATTAGACTGGAATGTCCTGTTCGAGAAGGTGGCTGGAAAGCTAAAAGGGTGGAGTAGTAAATTCCTATCTAAGGGTGGGAGACTGATTTTGCTCAAGTCGGTTATTACTGCCGTACCAGTCTTTTACTTCAGCATATTTAAGGCCCCAAAATGCATCTGGAAGAGATTGGATATTATGAGGAAGAGATTCTTCTGGAAAGGAGCAGGACACGAGGGCAGGTTCATGCAGCCCATCGGATGGAACACTATCTGCAGACCAAAGGAGGTTGGGGGGTTGGGAATTAAAGCATTAAAAGAGTTCAATGAGGCCGTACTACTGAAATGGGCCATCAGAATTTTGGATTGCAAGGAGGGGCTGATGGATGATCTAATCAGGGACAGCTATGGGGGATCCAATAGCTATCTACAAAGGCTTCAGTTGAAGAGG
Organism: Thalassia testudinum; assembly: GCA_037157565.1. Classification (NCBI taxonomy): domain Eukaryota; kingdom Viridiplantae; phylum Streptophyta; class Magnoliopsida; order Alismatales; family Hydrocharitaceae; genus Thalassia; species Thalassia testudinum. Next base: position 73,226,890 of record JAZHRO010000003.1, on the reverse strand, counting down.
CCTTCCCCCTTTTGGCGATCAATGATTTCTGCAATCACCTGCTACTAGCATCTGCTTCAACCTAAGCTTGGAGATGGCAGATGTTTTAGCTTATGGAATGAGAGGTGATCTGAATTGGGCCTGCTGAAAGAGACCTTCCCGAGGGTGTATGGTGCTGCTATTGATAAAGATGCCACAGTTAGTAGTCTGTGGTACCAAGCTGAAGGTTGCTGGTAGTTGGAAGGGCTACAACAGTGCAGGCCGAGCACTTGACATTGGGAGGAGAGGCAGAAAATAATGGAGAATCTGCAGTAGCCGTATCTTATGACAGATGTCAAGGACACATACTACTGGCAGGATATTTTCTCAGTGAAGCAAGCATATGAAAAAATTATTAGGTCTAATAATGAGGTTGAATGGGATCTCATCGACAGAAAGATTTGGCTATTGAGAATTCCTCTGAAGGTCTAGATTTTCTTGTGGCTTTGCAGATGGGAAGGGTTGATCACTGGTGATCTTAGGCACAGAAGGATGGGGATTGATCTGAATGCCTACCCCTATGTGGATTACATTATGATAGTGCAACACACATCTTCTCGTCTTGCTTGGTCACGGATAAAATCTGGAGGTTGGTGTGCTTAGAACCCCTCCCTCCTTGGGATGCTATGTGGCAGAGGTTCATGAACGCTGTTTGACCATTGGGGTCTATGGTTGCCATTCTGTGGTGTGTGTGGAGGGCGCGGAATGATAAGCTGTTTCAGGGGAGACAGGTGAGATGTGAGAATGTTGTAAAGGAATGTTGGTCTCTCATACATAGTTGGGCAACTTTTTCGTGATACTCTTTTGATATGCAATACAATACCCTCCGGATCGCTATCGATTTATGACAGCAATCCTCACTAATTCAAAAAAAAAAATCTTCTGTCTGTGCTTATAAAAACACAACATTTATAAGGGCATGTTTTTGGCTTAAAACTTTTTTGTCTCTCCCCCATGCCTAGTTTTTGCTTAGTCTTACGACAGATGTGTCGTGATTATCATTCCTATTACAAATCCTCGAGGGGACTTTGGCACCAATAGTTCAAGATAACAGTATCCATGACACCACCCAGGAGCTCACAACCCCAAAACACAATGCGGTGGAAAGGGGCGCTCCAAGCAAACTCAAACTCTTGCTCTGACACAATAGGTAGAGCACCATTCAATGCACTTGACCTACAAAAGTGCATTTTAATACTCCATCTAAAGATATGTAATATAGATATAGAGTAGCACCGAAACAGTAACATGTTGGCATCATGTCCTCAAAAGAGGCATTTTCCTGCTCGGTGGTGAGAACTCAAACCAATGATCTGCTTCAGACTTTTACTAAGGCCAAACAAGGGGGTTTTTTTAATTTTTAGTTGTTTTTAGGTGTTGACTTGTGTATGAAATTTTACACAAGAAATTCTGCATGAGATGCAAGATTTCGAATCAGAAACTAAGCCATATACTTTCCATATTACAAAAGAGGATCAAGTCACCTGAACTATTTAGAATTCAGGTGGAATTTTTTAGAAGGATATTTGATCTAGTCTAAAAATAGGCCCTGAAATTCTAATGATTAGATCTGTATCCTTATCCCTAGTTTGTTAAGAATTAAATCCCATTGTACCAAAAGTGAGTTTTCAACCTTAGTCCCGATTTCAAAATTTTCCTAAAAAGGTTTTCAACATTTTTATTTTTTTAGGTATGCTAACAGAAAAATAAAATAAAAATGCCTAAAGAAAAATGTATGTTTTTAGGTTTTGAAAATCCTAAATCGATCGTTAAAATTTTAGAAACACCCCTCTATGCTTATGATATGCAATGTCCTCATGCATTAGGAGGGAGAAGGGATCACCTTAGTGAAAGGCACTTGGGTTTAAGATGGTCAAAACCTCGAAAAGGAAAGGAAAAAGAAAGTAGAAAAAATGATGGCTTACCTCCCATCCAGTGCTATCTTTATTGCCATTCAGTCAGGCATGAAGGTATGCACAGAAGACTGACAATTGTGTAAGTATTTGGACACTTGGATGCACACAAAAAGTGTGTCTTCTTTCGGATCCCTAGAATGTTGAATGGAAGAAAAATAGGGATCGAACTTTGATGGAAAATAATAAGTGTGGCCCGAGTCTAGCTAAGGTTTTAATTCAGGAAGAATGCTGTACAGAGGTTGGTCTGGTGGCAGGTCCATTAGAAAGGGTTTGGGGAAAGAATGATGAAGGGTGGGTGAAGTTAGTGAGGAAGGGTGGGCGGAGAGAATAGTGGGTAGGTTAGGGGAATGATTAGGGGGTTATCAGGAATAGATTGTGGAAGACAAATCTCTAAATCAAAGATTTCACCGACCACTGATTCGGAATCAGATTCCTCGAAAAATTTGCGGTCAGGAAGGGTATCTACTAACATAGTCTCCTCCACCAAATTTGAAATTTCTATATCTGAGTCCTCGAAAAAAGTTATCATCATAGAATCTCATGAAGGATTTAAAAATATCAAGAGTGATCATTTGTCCTGCATAGGTGATATCCATTTTGCCTGTGTGGCAATTGATATTTGCCTTCGCAGTGGCCAAAAAGGGTCGTCCAAGGATTATTGGTGCATTCATTAAAGATTTGGGAACCTCAATGTTAAGAACTAAAATTCTGTGGGGAAGACACAATTCTAGACCTTAACTAAAACATCCTCGACAATCCCATGAGCTTTGATTGTAGATTGGTTGGCTAATTGAAGGTTAACCTCAACAAATTTTAGTTGACCAAGCTGAAACTCTTCAAATAAAATCGTGGGAATGATATTAACTAGGGCACCAAGATCAAGGTTGGCGCGATTAAAAGTAGTATCATCAATAATAACTAAAATTAATGGCACCCCTAGATCTTTCATCCTAGGAGGAAGCTTGCTCTGTATAATAGAGCTTGCAGCCTCCGAAAGATGTACCTATCCTAGATTTTTGGCTTGCCTTTTTGAAGTATAGATCTCCTTCATAATTTGGCATAGGTAGGTATATACTTGATTGCATCTAGGAGAGGCATATTGATTTGAACTTACCCAAACAGATCCATGAGTTCTATTGTGGTGGACTCAAATTTCCTTTTTCAATTGGTGGTGGGGTGTAGAGCTTGTGGAGAAGGAATAAGAGTCCTGTCTGGAGATTTTTGTGTTTCCTTTCCTTCTTGATGTGGGAGTAGAGAGTCAATTCGCACAGGGATGGGGATTTCACTAGGTTTTTGTGAAGGCCCGAGATCAGTGGTGGTTTTCCCACTCCTCAACGTAACCACATGTGCAGTCGGATTATCTTTTGGGGGAGGTTGGGGGCCTGTTGTTGTGGAAACCTAGAAGGCTGCTGAGGTTGTGGATTAGTAGGAGGCCGATTTGAGTAGTTTGGATTTCTGCCCAAATATTGGTTCCTTTGGTAAATAGGGTTGGGCATGGGTTGGGAGGCCAAATGCCTTGCAGGTCTTTGAGTTTGAGTAACCCCAATCTGACTATTCAGATTTGTGATAGTGTGGGTTACTTTCAACATCTTAGTTTGCATTTTCTACAGGGCTTTCATCATATGGGCATTGATGTCTTGTTGGGATGGCACAAGATGAAAGGTCGATTTTGACCCATACCCACTAAATTGATTTGAAGGTTGGGGAGGAACCAGGTTGTTCCAAGAGTGGTTCGAGTAATTCTTCCAAATGAAAGAATTTCTATATTGCCCCTGGAGGGAAGAAATGTTTTCAGTGGGGTTAGAGTTTGGATAATTGTAATTCCCAAATGAATCACAAAATGCGTTGAGGTATCGATGATAACAAGCAAAAATAGTGTTTAAATTGCGCAAGTTCTCTCTCTAAGGAATGTTAAGGTGGGTTAGATGTGGAATATGTGGAGCTTGGGTTGGTGTGGAAAGTCTTTCCACAATTTTCTTTTGATTTATTTGCATTTGGTTGAGTTTCTGGGCGATCATTTGAAGATCATCTTGGGTGATCGAGAAAGATTGAGTGCCTATTTCTTAGACACTGAACTGTGGGTTTGGAGTTCTAGAAAATGTGTTCATGGAAGCTTGATTAAATGAGTTTTCACTCATTTCCTCAAAAAGGTCAAACACACTCTCAGCATCATTATTCAAGAAGTTGCCGCCACACGAGGCATCGATGAAATGTCGGATTTGGTCTTCTAATCCTTGATAGAAGATCTGCTTGAGTTACCATAAAGGAATCTCATGGTGTAGGCAACTTCTTAGGAGATCTTCAAATCTTTTCCAAGAAACATGAAAAGTCTCACCGGATTTTTGTTGAAATGTCGTAATAGATCTTCGCAGGGAATTAGTACAACTTATAGGAAGAATTTCTTGAGGAAGGCACTCTTGAGCTAAGGCCAAGTGGTGATGGGTCAGCCAATGGTTCTGAACCAATAAGTGGCCTTATCGTTAAGAGATAGTGGGAATAGCTACATTTGCCAAAGGTCTTGTTGCACATTTCACGATCAAGTTGTTTATACAAGAAGAGTGAGTTCTTCAGGCTGGTTGAATGGGTCTTCCCTAGGAAGGCCATGAAAATGCTTAATTAAATTCAGAACCATCTTCTTGATCTCAAAGTCCCCTTCAGGTATGACTACCGCTGGTCATTCCTTGTAGTAGGAAGAATCAAAAAAATATTTTAGAGGGACAATAGGCTGCTAATAGGGTGGTGGGTTTGGACTTTGGTTGGCTAGGTTTTAGATATTCCTAGTTAACACTTAATGATTGGCATTAAGTTGAGTAATCTGCTCAGCCATCAAGGTGTAGAGATCTGGCTGGGGGCCTTGATGTTGTGATTAAGGCAAATCATCATTAGGAAGCTCCAAATGTGGGAAGTCAAAGGTGGGGGGATTTTGGGTGGAAGGGTTACAATTGGGATTAGAGGTGGAAGTGGAAGGGTTAGTAAGCCTATTTTGTTGATTTTCCATTTTTTCAGAAGAAGATGGAAAAAGTGATCTTTTTGCGTGGGGTGCAAAATCAAATGGTCCCTCCAAGTGTGGATTTTGAGATCGTCGCCCGTGCATAAAAGGGAGGAATGGGAGTGGAGGAGTAGAGATGAGAGAAAGTGTGCAATCAATCAAATAAAATTCTAGACCTAACTTAAATGTGACTCCCTAAAAATTTAACGAAAGACTTGATCGATCAAAGAAATAAGAAATCAATAGTGAATACCTATTCTATCAATAAATCTGGCCAAGTTGCATAAGGGGAGGGTTGGGCCCAAGCATTTCCCAAGAAAATCCCCAGGGGCTTGTGTGAACCCACACCTAATCATTTGACACAACTCCTCAGCCTGACACCAAATATAGATTGTAGAGTTGATATTAACTGAAGAAAACTTAAGACCTAGACAACGAGCCTAAGTTGATGAAAACTTAGGGGTGAAATTGCTACAATGTTTAATTAGGCCTAGGCAACTATAGTGCACACAGAATGTGGAGGACATTGATTGGGGTATTTCTCTATTATTTCAATTTTTAGTGTATGCAAGATTGGATTGTAATTTCAATAGCAAACAAGTTGTCACACAATTTTGAATGAATTTCTGTATTTTAGGATTTGATTTAGGTTAATGTATTTTAGGGTTTTTTTTTTAATGCTTCAAACAAGTTTGAGATTCAATAAACAAAGGAAAAATAAGTTGTGTTCGTGAAGATCAATTTCATTTAAGTTGTTGGTCTTTAGAAATGAAAAGAAAACCCCAATCACTTGAAGCCTAATACAAAAATCTTACTACCAATGAGCTCATTTTTAGGCATTCTATTTAATGTAGTGATCCAAATAAATCAAACAACACCACTACTTTATGGAAAATCAAACAAGGACTCTACCATATATTTTTTTAGGATTTTAGGAATTTGTTTGATATAATTTTAAAAAGGTCTTTGTGCTCGTATTAAAGTGCAGAAATGATACTTGTAGATATTTTTGACTTTTTAGTACTAGCACTGGCCTCCAAAAATTTTGGAAAATTTATATGATATGCAGAGTTTCCCAAGGATTCCAGAAAGATAAATTTCACAAAAATTAGATGAGTACAAAAATTCTTAAAATTCATAGACAGTACCAAAATAGGTTGATTAAAGGGTGTGATGCCTCTGTAGTCCAAGAACTTTTAGAACTTAAATACAAATCCAATTAGTTTGAAATTTACAACAATTGTTTCCAACTTGATTTGGAATTACAGGGTGAAATTTCAATTTTTTTCAAAATCTTGTCGTGTTGGAAATTGATTTTTGAACTCTGAACAGAAGTCTGGACCCAAAAATTAGAACACCAACACTTGAAGTGAAGTGTTAATTAGTGCAAACAAGCATCAAACGCGTTTGAGTTTGCACCACTCCACTTAATTAGAATATTTAAAGTCCTAAAATCTTGATTTAGTATTTTTTTGGTAGTTTTTTTAGAAGAAGTGTGACCTGTTTTGGAATCACTAACCTGCAATTACGTAGGAAGATAAGGCAATTCAAGCTTCAAAATCTCATGTCCTTCTTGCATTTCCTACACAGATGAGAGAAAAAGAGAAAGGGGATGAGATCCACTTCAAGCAAGAGAAATAAATGAATGCAAAGGCTTGCCTCGACGACAACGGCACCAAAAAGTGATACAAAAATACGCGTGATTTGTAATTAGGGTTTTAAATCTTTGTAAGACGCGAAATCGTAAATGCTTTTAAGTTTTTAAACCAAGATAGTGGGGCATCTAGGGTCGTCCACGGAGGCAACCTTTTGCAAAATCAATTCTCTTGCTTCAAAATGCAAATTGACTTTCTTTTTATTATGTCTGAATATATGATTTTTATGTTTTGAAATAACGACAACATGAATTTGAAGGTGGAAAGTGAACTACACCTAATAGCTAAAACCTAAGTGACAGAAACTACTTTCTTTCTAAACTTACCCTAGGCACATGAAGGCCTAAGGTAATTAGAAAGAAAGGGGTGTAAGTGCACTAAAGATAAAGCAAAAACAATTGCAGTAAAGATACTACAAAAGCTATTGAGAAAGAAGGCAATATTTTATAGAAAAGAGGAATTGTATTACATGAGAAACCCTAGTAGAGGAATGCTTTTACTACTAGAAATAAAAATGCATAAAATAAAAATAATGATCCTCTGAAAATGTTAGTGAAGAAGATGAAGCTCTAGATAGTTCCTAGACTTAGCATTACATATCATGTTATAAATAATGCATAGCATCCATTCCATGGCATTTAGCGTAGTTGTGTATTATGTACATTAATTCTTCCATTTTATATGGCCAGGAGGTAGTGCAACATCTTTATGGGCTTCAGATGGAGAATCTAATTGTACGGATGAATCTGGTGTGATGATCGCAGTCCGTCAATGCGAAAATCACCCCGATCAAAGCTCCGCAGCACCCTCTACAAGAAGAAGATGGATGGTCTGGATGGCACCACATGGCACCATCCAGACCGCCCGACATGAACCACGGCTGCGCCAGCCTCACACATGGAGAGATTTTAACTGTTGGATCTCAATCCAATGCCTGAGGGGCGCTCTACAACGCCTCACCTTCACAAGAGAAGAGCTAAAGATTATATCCTAACCGTTGGATGAGAATCTAACGGCCACGATCACACGATCAGTGGATGCCACATCACCCTCCAGTTGACCATCCACTACCTTCACGCAACGGTGAGGCAACCACTCCTCAAAGGACGGGCGTGGGTTCGAAACCCACCAATCCCCCCTAATTGCTCAATTGAGGCAGTGCCAGTACACCAGCCAGCGCATGTGCACCGATGCGCACGCACCAGCCCATGCACCTGCACCGTAGCGCTAGTACAGCAGCGTAACTCCAACATGCACGCAGGCGACATGTCGTGTGATGGGCGCGCAAGCACAGTAGCAACAGGCGTGAGTTGCGCGGACCTTTAGGGATAGCTTGGGCAGACCATTAATGACGCTTACAGCCGTCACTAATTGCTTATAGGCTCAAGGCCAGCTACAGGCGTGAGCGGTGGGGGTGCGTTCTTCAACGACAGCTACGTGGGGTCTTTAGTGACGCTTGCAATTGTTACTACAGGCCTTTACACAAATTTCTTCTTCCCTCCACTATATAAACACCCCTACACCCCCCATTCCTCTTGATGTCTACCTACTCTACTCCCACCTACTCCTAACCTCTAATAGCCTTCCAAAGCTCCATTAGAGCTTACTCTCAAGCTCCAAAGGCCTCCTAGTAGTGTAGCATTCCCTTATCCCACCAAACATTCTTCCCTCATCCCATCACCTTCATAGGTTCCCTTGGAGCCGTCCTCATCCTACCTCCATTTCAGAACTAAATCGCCTCCACCTCCTCACCTCCATTCCAGAGCCTCGGTGAAGCATTCCTCTATCCGACGTGCTTCTACATCTCATCTTTGTCGTCCCAATCCTTAACTCCTTCACGAAGCTTCCGTCAAGTGTCATTGTCTCGTCGGACAGCCAATTCGAGAGATTCCTTCTCACCTCTCTCTCTTTTATGCTTTCATATATTATTATATTAGACATTTGTGCAATATATCATATTTGATTCCATTTATATTGTGATCCATGTTGTTTTCGTCGTTTATAATATATATATAACAAAACACTAAAAAGAAATAAAAAGAAGCACGGTTTTCAAACAAAGTAAACATTGCCTCCATGTGTTCAACCTGGGACTCCCTTGGAGTTTTGCTAAAATTGTATTTGATAACAAGTTTTGCGACTAGAACAACATATTTCTTCAAACACCAATTTCTACCATGCGAAACACATTAATCATTTCGACTCCGTTGCTGGGGAGGCAACAGAATTTGCTTTCTTATTTTCTACGCTTCTTTGAATTTACATATTATTAACCCCACTTATCTCTAATGTACTGTCTTGCAGGTACCCTAGCATGGAGATCCAAGTGTGGTAGACCAAAGTAAACTGTGGGTAGAGTAATCTATAAGTGTCCCCCACATCCCCCCCACTAGTTTCATTTCGGCACATTTATAACCAAGACCTAATCTACTTTGGTGTTTGCATAAACCCTAGGATAGAAATTGATTGTCTTGTTTGTCACCTCCACTCATCTCACCTTCGCATAAAAAAGAAAAAAGCAAATAGATACACACACTTTATACACCCACATTTGAGGCACGTACCTAACTTGATTTTTTATTTACTCAACTAGGATTCTGACCTGTAGAACCAGTGCACACAAATCATCACAAAGAGGAGTAGAAATCAGCCTAAGTTAATCATCTCTGCATGCGTAGTTGGTGGTGCATCTGGGTCACTTGATTGAATTGTTTGGACCACACCACCCAATTTAAATCTGATTCATTTTGAAGCTGCCCCATAGGATTCAGTAATTAGGTCAAGCCAAGCACCCCATATTTTTCTTGATTTGTAAAGGAAAATACTTGAATTAGTAATTTCAAACTTTGTTTGCCTCATATAAAATTGGTTGAATATACCTAATATTTGAATCCTAAAAGCTACTAAGAAAGATTCGAACCCTAAAATTCACCTCATCCTCAATAATCTTGCTTGAAAACATTTTGTTCTGCACATACACACATTCTCAAAGAAATCATTAAGGGCACAACCCATTAAGGGCCCAGCACATTCCGAAAGCACTAAATATCCCAAGCCTAACTAAAATTGATTAGACATTGGCCATAAGGACTAATTCACTCTGTAGGGCCCAAATTGAGATTGTTCACAATTAACTTGCTTATACTAGTCAATCTGATGTCTAGCTAGGGGAGTAGTGTCAAACGACCGCGGCTAGGGGGTACACTAGGAACCGGAGGCGCAACCCAAAGGAAGAACCTTCTCCCCATTCCCTCCTTCTAACTGGTTGGATTGAGTAGATACAAGTAGAGTAAATTGTCTATAATCTTAAGATAGATTCTAAGAGTCTATAGACTTTTAGGCTACCCAACCAAAGGACAAGCTTTTTTTTTTTTTTGCTGCAAGGTCCCTTCTCTTCCCCATCCTTCAGACTTCCTTCCAACGTATGCTTGGAAGGAGGTCATTGAATCCTCGTTTGGAAGGACCTATTGACCATTCTCGGAGGCAGAGGTTGAGTTATAGCCAAGTAGATCCCATGGCTGATCGATAACCACCTCCCCTGCCCCGAACCAGCAAGAGTTGATTCAGAGGCAGTTGGACGAATTGCAGTAGATTGAGCAATGGTTCCAATGAATGAATTGTCAGGGTGCTCAGCCCTTGAAGGATTTTTATGATCCTTATAATTATTGATCGTCCCAACATTGTGATCCCCACCAGTGATGTTGAGATCAAGCCCAAGGTTTTGAGTCTAATTACACACTTTCACCGGCTTGGCTGTGAGGACCCATTCCAACATTTGAAGGACCTGAACAGTCTGGTTCAGACCATCAAATCGCGGAATGTGGATGAAGAATAGATGCTCATGAGGATTTTTTCCCATTCACTCAAGGATAAGGCCGCACATTGGCATCGTACCATTGGAAGACCAAATTCTACCTAGACAGCTTTGAAATAGACCTTCCTGAAGAAATTCTTTGCAATTGGGTGAACCAATGAGTTGCGATGGGCAATTACCACTTTTGTCCAGTGGCGGGGGGAATCGTTTCATGGGGCTTGGGAGAGATTCCAGGATCTGTTGCAGAAGTGTCCACTCCACGGGGTGCCTAAATGACAACTTGTGCATATTTTTTATCACAGGTTGAATGATCAACTCTATAATCATGTGGACGCTTCTTGCGGAGGCAATTTCCTAAACAAAGATGCAGATAGCACGTATGATTTGTTTGAGGAAATGAGTGAAAGCTCTTTAAACCACTACTCCAAGGAAACCTTCAACCGATCCCAACAAACTAGATCAAATACCAATGAGGTCCAAGATTCTCGTACATTTGATGTGAAATTGATCTACAATAAATTAGATAAGATGGATCAGGTTGCTAAACGAATGGAAGAGTGGATGTCTGGAAAATCTAATTTTTTTAGATCCACTCAATCCCAGGGATTGGGATTCCATTCTTCGTAAGCTCTTAAGGGACGGAAGTTTGTGAACCAGCTAGAGCTGGCTCAACCTTCAGGCCAGCTCTTCTCGAATCTTTATGTGTTCCAAACTGGGGCCTTTGATCCCAGTTTTTCTGATCCTTCTTCACCGTCATCTTATAAGGATGTTCATGCTATGTGGGAGAATGTTAGGTCCAACCCTTACTCCAATTCCTACAATCCTGGTTGGAAAAATCACCCTAACTTCTCTTCGAAAGATCTGGGGTAGCAAACCCAATATCGACCCAACAACTATGTATCTCAAAAACCAATGGGTCAAGGTCATGTACATACTCACTTTCCTCCAAATCAAGTTAATTACTCCATGTGGAATGCTCAACAACTTGCTAGGTTGGCTGATTTAGACCTGAAGATGGTAGAAATGCAAGGTTTAATGCTCCAACTCATGCAACAAATGAAAACTTCGCTGGATGGCTTGCAATCTGGAGTTGGTGCAAACAACCAACAACTCGGATCTCTAGCATCACAACCTGTACCAAACCTAAGGAATGTACAGAACCAAGGCACTAGGCCTTAAGGGTTTGGTAATAATGGGGAGTCATATGCTTAAGCTCATTGTATATATCAGGCGACCCCAACCCTCCCACAGCAAACCAATTTCCTACCATAATCAACCGGGAGCTTCCTATTTTGCCCAGCCCTCCCCAAGGCACTAACCAACAGCATTTTTCCATGGCAAACACCATCACCTTGAGGAGTGGTAGTAGACACATGGGACCTACCCAACCCCATGTCAACACTATTAGGCCCCGTAGTAAAAATTTCAGACTCCCAACTAAGAATGTGATCAACAAATCATCAAAGTCTGATTTTGGAGTTTGTTGTTGCTGTATGGGCCAACAGAAAAAGTTAGAGGAGAAATTGGAGGAAAGGATGTCCTTACTTCAGGCTTTCAAATTGACAATCATTTTACTCCTTGCGGTTATCGGATCAATCCCCTCCTATGCCATAGGTTTACTGAATTCATATAAAGTAAAACGTAGAGCAAAATCTAAAAACATTAGGAGAGTAGTCTTGTCTAATAACACAAGCACACTAATCTTAAACAATCTACCTCCTATGAAGCAAATCTCGGGAGCTCCACTGATTTCCTACACGAAAGGAAACATCACTTCTAACCGGGCCCTTCTTGACTTGGGTGCTTCCATTAATGTGATACCCACCTCACTGCACATGGAATTGGTTCTAGGCTACCTGAAACACACTGACATAACCTTGTAGTTAGGCAATAGATCTATTACAAAACCAAGGGGTACTTTCGAGGATGTTTTTGTCATGGTTAATGATTTGCATTACCTTGCTGATTTCATGGTCCTGGACATGGAAGCACCAAAACAGCTTAGCCACACCCCGATTATTTTGGGAAGACCCTTCTTGTCTACTGCCAAGGTAAGTATTGATTGTGAATCGAGAAATATAGAAATGGCCTCTGGGAATAAAACAAATCGATTTAATATTTTTGAGGTCTCAAAGAAGGATAAAATTAAGTGTGGTTTGATGGAGGAGCTTGGCAGAATAAAGGATGTAATGGCCGTACATACCTTAGACAACCTTTTAAGGGCCAACTCAACCTAAACTCAAGAAGAAAATCACACAGTTGCTAGTATAATTGAGGACAACCAAAACTTGCAACCAACCGTAGTAATACAAGATGAAGAAGATATTCATGAAATCGAAAATCTTTTGGATGATTCACATGATCAAGTTACAACCGACCAATGTCCTCATCTTGAATTTTTAGAGTTTGAGGTTCAACTTTTGGGTGGGAATCATGAGGATCAAGATGGTTGGATTAAGCACCCTGATTGTGATGAGGAAATTGATCTTAGGGGAGAAACTCTTGAAATGTTAGAGTACCCACAAACCCCCAACATGTCACAAAACCCTCACCATCCTTGTTCTCACAACCATTTCACAATTTCTATATTTACCCACACCTCCTCTATAATGAATCAACAAAAATTCTATTAGATAGCATTTGGGCTCGCCCTGCACCACCAGCTTGCCACTTTCACTGATCACCTCTTTGGCAAGCCCATTTTTACTCTACGGGACCCATATCTTGGGGGCCAGAAACTGTGTTATTGCAGCATCAATGTTAGTTACTTTTTATTAAGGATCTCGCCTAGCTGAAGGCACTAAACTCAACACATGTAAAGACTGTTCCGAGCTGACTAGAATCTCGTGGAAACCAGGTGCTATTCTTCCACTTCTACTCATCTACTTGCTTTCATTTTTAATAATGAGGACATCGCATTAGCTAAGCATAGGAGGGTGGATATTTCTTAAGAATCCATTTTGTCAGCCGTAACAGTAATTTCCTACTTTCCATCTTAAAAGAAAAAGAATTAGGAGAAGAAAACTTAGGCATTAGGAGTTGCAAACTTAGGAATTGATACTTTGGGACCTGAATACTTAGAGTCTTCAGGTCTTCGAACTTAATTAGCCCGGGTGTCCACGCGAATGTGGACTTAGTCTTGAGTCCTTGCCAAGTAATTCTATTTTAATTTGGTCAATAAATTACGGTGATAAGTATACCACTTATCAACCCGCCCTCTGATTTGAGGGAACTTTAAGCCTAAGCTACTACACACTATTCACACTGACTCACTTTCCAGTGATTTTTACAAAAGTTGGGTAGCTAATGAACTATCTAGGGTGGTTTAGCTGGCAAGTTGTCGTGGGTAACAGTGCTTTGGTAGGTTATCCAAAGCCCAGCCATAAGACTAGTTTCTTCATACTGTCTTTAGGTAAATCATAGATCAGGGAATCCACCTACTTAAGCAAAAAAAAAAATAGAAAAAGAAAAAGTAAATCACACTTCACCACACGAGTATGGCAAGCAAGTTGTCGTGGGTAACAGCCCCTTGGCCGGTTGTCCAGAGCCCAACTCATAAAAATGCACAATATTTCCCAAAACATTTAGGGAAGAAGCGGGGAAGTAGAATAAACCAGGGAGATATAAACTGGGTTCGCCCTTTTGTTGACCCCATAAATAAAAGTAAGGAGGAAGCTACCATTTGAAAAGATAAATCACTAGGCAAGGTCACCTAGAGTCATAGAAACCCGAAGTGAGTTTTAATGGCTGCCTAGTGAGTCTTTCAGTCTTTTCACTAGATGTTTAGCACTTAGAGTCCTTTTCGAGTCTTGGGTAGGTCAGGTAGCCATAAAAAGTTCTCCTGCAACTCTCAAACTCCAAAAGTACAAAAAACTTAGAAAAGCAAAAAGTCTATGTATCTTCTCTTTTCAAATAAGCTGAGGGCTTGGGCGGTCTGCATCTTGGTAGACACCTGGGGACTGTTGAGTTTTTGTAATTAGGCCTTACTGTTGAGATTTTCTAAAGCAATTGACAAATTTTTCCTAAGTAAGCAAATCTTGATTCTACTTTTAAACATAGCATCTAGGTTTGTTAGGAACTAGCAAAAGGTAAGCATGGGGTTATGATAAACACACCTGAATTTATGATGAAAAGCTTATTTATGATAGTTCCTAGGCTTAGTATTGCATATCATGTTATAAATACTGCATAACATCTAATGCATGGCATTTAGGGTAGTTGTGTATTACGTACATTAATTCTTCCTTTTATTTGTCCAGGAGGTACTGTGACATCTTTACGGGCTTCAGATGGAGAATCTGACCACACGGATGAATCCGGAGCGACGATCACAATCCATCAACGCGAAAATCACCCCAATCAGAGCTCCATATCACCCTCTGCAATAAGAAGACGGACGGTCCAGATGGCACCATGTGGGGCCATCCAGAATGCCCGACATGAACCACAGCTGCCCCAGCCTCATGCATGGAGAGATTTCAGGTGCTGGATCTCAATCCAATGGTTGAGGGGCACTCTACATCACCTTATCTTCACAAGAGAAGAGCTCAAGATTATATCGTTACCAATGGATGAGAATCCAATGGCCACGATCGCATGATCAGCAGAGACCACATCACCCTCCACTCGACTATCCATCGCCTTGGCGCAACGGTGAGGGGCGCAGGTTCAAAACCCACCAAGCCCCCCAATTGCTCAATTATGGTAGCGTGAATGCATCGACCAGCACACACGCGGAGACACGTGTGCACCAGCTCGTGCACCTGCACAGCAGCGCAACGCCAGTGAGCATGCACGCGACACATCTCGTGATGGATATGCAAGCACAACAGCACTGGGAGTGAGTTGGCATGGACCTTTAGCGATAGCCTGAGTGGTCGTTTAGTGATGCTTACAGCTGTCACTAATTGCTTGTAGGTGCAAGGCTAGCTGTGGGCGTGAGCGGGTGGGGGTGAGATCCTCAGAGATAGCTGCATGGGGTCTTTAGTGACGCTTCCAATTGTCACTACAGGCCTCTACACGAATTTCTTCATCTTCCCTCCACTATATAAACACTCCTACACCCCCCATTCCTCTTAATCTCTACCTACTCTACTTCCACCTACTCTTAAGCTCTAGTAGCCTACCAAAGCTCCATTAGAGCTTACTCTCATGCTCCAAAGGTCTCCTATTAATGTAGCATTCCTTTATCCCACCAAATATTCATCCCTCATCCCATCACCTTCATAGGTTACTTTGAGCCATCCTCCCACCTCCATTCCAGTAGCAGATCACCTTCTCCTCCTCACTTCCATTCCATAGCCTCGACGAAGCATTCCTCTACCCAGCATCCTCTTTACATCTCACCTCCATCGTCCCGCTCCTCAACTCCTCCATCCAAGCTTCCACAAGCCATTGTCGTCTCACCGGACAACCGATTCGAGAGATTCCTTCTCACCTCTCTCTCTTTTATGCTTTCATAGATTATTGTAATAGACATTTGTGCGATATATCATATTTGATTCCATCTATATTGTGATCCATCTTTTTTGCATCTTTTATATAAATATACCAAAACAGTTAACATGATAAGGCAGCAAAGTAGGATGGAGGCTCTTAGTAACATTCAGGAGCTGGATTTTGAGAAAGCCGCTAGCCCTTTATCAGAGGAAGAACTGGCAGATAGGAAGGTGTGGCAGGGCGTGATACTGGATGAATATCTCAAGCAAGAAATTGATTGGAGGGAGAGATCAAGGCAATTATGGCTTAAGGAGGGAGATGCCAACACGAAATTCTTCTATCTTGCGGCTAGCTCTCAGAGGTGTGCTAATTTTATATCTTCTATTTTTAGAGATGGACACTCGATCTCCTCTATTCAGGAGATAAGATCAGAAGCCATCAAATACTATAGAGATGCTTCTCGGGCAGCTAAGAGGGGGAAATGGAGAATGGTAGGAAGTGATGCTCCTAGTTTGACAAGTGGATAGGCCTCTCAGCTGACAACAAACATCACTGAACATGAGACCCTACAGGCAATTAAAGAGCTCAATATGGAAGGTTCCTCAGGCCCTGATGGGATATAAGTCTTCTTCTATAGAGAGATATGGAATGTGTGGGCAAGGAAGTGATGGATGTCATTAGAGAGTTTGAGAACGGAAATGCTGGTTTTGAAAAGATCAACAAGTCATATCCCTTTTTACTTCCTAAGTCAATGGGAGCAGAGAAGTTCTCAGACCTTAGGCCGATCTCCCTTTCAAATTCCATCTACCATGTCATCCGCAAGAGTTTAGCTAACCGACTGAGAACTATTCTGCAGAGTTTGATCCATCCAGTGCAATCTGCATATCTGCCTGGTAGTTCACTCCTAGAATCCTTCATTTGGCTCAGGAAATGCTGAGTGGATGGCACAGAAGGAAGTGCAAGGCATTCATGTGGAAGTTGATTTTCAGAAGACGTATGATTCAATCTCTTAGCCGTATCTCTGGGAGGTTTTTAAAAGGAGAGGTTTTCCTCCTTTATGGAACCAATGGATGAAACATTGTATCACAACTGCCTCCTTTTCTCCACTCATCAAAGGGAAGCCTTCTGGAGTTTGGATTCAACCTCGGTGTGGGGTTAGACAAGGATGTCCTTCAGCCCCTCTGGTCTTTAGCCTTGCGGTGGATGGCCTTGCAAGGTATGCATGTAGATTGGTAGAGGTGGGTCTAATCAGAGGGTATTCACTATCCAACAGGAGAAATCTAGCCCCCATTTTGCAATATGCAGATGACATGGTATTCCTTTTGGAAGGGACCAAGCCTGCTGCACATGCTCTTTGGTTATTGGTAAAGATCTTTGGGGATATTTCAGGCCTAAAATTGAACAAGGAAAAGTCTATCTTGATATGTTTCGGCATGAATGAACAGGAGCAGATGGATTTAGAGAATACATTGGGATCACCTCGAGCTAAACTTCCATTGAGGTACCAGGACTGGCATTGAGGGCTACAAAGCTAAAGAAATCTGATTGGAATATCTTGTTTGACAAGGTCTCTGGTAAGCTAAAAGTATGGAGTGTTAAGTTTTTGTCTAAGGGTGGGAGAATAATCTTTCTTAACTCGGTCATAACATCCATCCTTGCCTTTTACTTTAGCATTTTCAAGGCCCAGAAGTCTATTTGGAAACGATTGGATATTATGAGGAAAAGATTATTTTGGAAAGGAGCTGGCCATAAGGGTGGCTTTATGCAACTCATCAGATGGAATAAGATCTGCAAGACAAAGGAGAAAGGTTTTATGGGGATTAAGGTGCTCAAGGAGTTCAATGAGGCCTTACTAATTAAATGGGCCATCAAGCTTCTAGACTACAAGGAGGATTTGGTGCCAGATTTGATCAGGGACAATTTTGCTGGATAAAATAGCGCTCTGCAGAGGCTACAACCGGTAAAACCTTCTACAATTTGGTGGTCAGTTATCAGTGCAATCAGCAATTATTGGCACCTGTTGCAATGTAGGCTTGGAGATGCCAAGGACTTTAGTCTGTGGAAAGGGAAGTGGTCTGGTCTGGGGGTTCTAAAAGAGGCATATCCAAGGGCTTATGCTGCTGCTGCAGATAAGGAGGCTAAAGTCAGCAGCCTGTGGTCTGCTGCAGAGGGCTATTGGCGGCTGGAAGTGCAAGAACATGGTAGATCAAGCACTTGATTATGGGAGGATAGGTAGAACATGATGGCTACTCTATAGCAGGTTTGTCTTAGGGTGAATGTGGCTGATACATATGCCTAGAATGGTGTATTTTTAGTGTAGTAGGCTTATGAGAAGGTCATCAGGTCAAACATTGAGGAGGAGAGTGATCCAATTGACAGGAAAATATGGTTATTGAAAATCCCCTTGAAGGTTCAAATATTCTTGTGGCTTTGGAAACGGGAAGGCCTGATCACTAGTGATCATAGACACAGAAGAATGGGGACTACTTTGAATGCTTGCCATATCTGTGGGTTACATACTGACAGTACGTCACATATATTCTCCTCCTACTTGGTCACCGACAAGATTTGGAAGATGATTTGCTTAGAACCTCTTCCCACCTAGGATTCCCTTTGGTAGAGGTTCATTGCTCCTGGACGGCCATATGGGAGTATGGCTGCCATTTTTTGGGGTGTGTAGAGGGCGGGTAATGATAAATTTCTTCAATAGAGACCGATTAGATGTGAGAACATTGTAAATGAATGTTGACCCTCATACAGATCTGGGGATCTTTTTTGAAATGTTTTGTTTGATAAGAAATATACTACCCTTAGGATTGCTATCGTCTCACGATAGCATTCCTCATTTGTTTCAAAAGAAAAAAAAGAAATAAAACGAAGCATAGTTTTCAAACAAAGTAATTGTTGCCTCCCTATGTTCAACCCAGGACTCCCTTGGAGTTTCGATAAAATTGTATTTGATAAAAAGTTTTATGACTACGACAATGGGTTCCTCCAAACCCCGATTTCTACCATGCAAAACACGTTAATCAGTGGACATCCACCCTAGATGCTCCTCCAAGGGTGGGAGTTAACCACCCCTCTACTCCTATGCCTAGCCATCCATAAAGTTGAAGAATGGTCCTCATTCTCATGGCACAAGAATGAAGAGGGAAGGGGAATAAGGTGCCAAGGGGGCTTGTAGGATGCCATCTTAATCTTCTTCTCTTCTTCTTCTTCCTTGGTCTTGAATTATGGTGGGTATATGGTAGACTAAACTAAAATGGAGGATGGGAAAAATGGTGGCTGTTAAAAGCCTTTTTATAGAGTAGGATGGGTGGTATAGGTGGCTTTTGGAATGGATGGCTAGGATAGGATTCTAAGGTAGTTAATAAATTACAAGGCTAAAGATGATTGGCGCCAACCCAAGGGTCACATAGGTGGTAGTTAATGGGTGGTTGTGTCCCATGAAGTTGGTGCCAAAATGTCCTTCTAGAAGGGGGATTAGGTGGCACCAAGGTAGGGTTCTAGAAGGGGGTATGTGGATGGTGGATGTGGCTTGGAGGGGTTACGTGTAGGGCCATGATGTGAGGGCATTTTAGCGCCAAAAGGGGTGGTTGTTAGGGTAGTTTTCGGCACCAAAATTGGTGCCTTTTGGTGGTGGTGATGGGGTGAAAAGGTGGCTAGGTGGTGGCGCCAAAAGGTGTAGGGTGGAGCTTGCTTAGGTGGGCTTAGTTAGGTTTTAGTTGGTGGAGCTAGTTAGGTAGGGTATTAGGGTGGCAGATGGCCAAGGGAGATAGAGCTTACGTAAGCTAAGCTACCTTAGCTTGTAGTATAGTATAGGAGGAGGCATTTGGAGGTAGGGTTTGAGGGGAGGAGATGGATGGAAGAAGTTTGTAGTTGAACGGGAGCTAGTAGCTATTGAAGAGGGTGGTATGGAGCTACTTTAGCAAGCTTAGCTTGCTAGTTCTTTGGTAGCTTCTAAGCCAAGCTAAAGCAAGCTGACTTCTACTGAAAGGAGCTGAGGTGAGCTGGGTCTGATGCTCCCGAGGAGGACCAAGCTAGTTGAGGTAGCTAAGGTAGCTTAGCTCAACTAAGTTTAACTAAGCTGAGTCCCTGAGAGCTGGACTTGAGCTTCCTATGCTAGGATGATGTCATCTTCAGCTGACAGGAGTTGAGTGGAGCTAGTTGTAGCTAGTCCTAAGATAAGGTGAACTCCAGTCAACTAAGTTGAGCTAGCTAGAGCTCCCAGTGAATTGATGGTAGCTGAGATGATTTAGACTCAGCTAAGTTGAGCTGGATCTGAACTGACTTGAGCTAAGGTGAGCTAAGATGAGCTCTCTTGAGTTGCCATTCAGCTGAGATGAGCTGAATGGAGCTAGGATGAGCTAACCCTAGTTCAAGTGAGCTAGATTACAACTATGGTGAGCTTGATAAAGCTGAGTTCTAGCTTGTTTGGGCTTCTCCTTCACCAATTGCCTTCTCGAGTGCTGGGGTTTTAGGGATTTGTCAATCTGTATATCCCTAACACTCACAAAAACACATCAAAAAGACAATAAAAGGTTAAATGCTTGCTTAACCTAATTTATACCAAAATGCAACTTAAAAAACCCATTTGCGGTGCAAAATCTTATGAGCTACGTTTGTTTTACTACATAAGAATGATGATAAACTGGAATTTATTAGAAGGTTGTCATGGAGTCTCTGTAGAGGAATAACTTGGAAGATGTATTGATTACGGAGTTCTATTTTATGAACATCGTGGGTCCAGAATCTAATTGAGGTGAATCTAATCAGCATATCCCACATGTATGGTTCCTCTCGTGCGATGTGGCCTAATGAATCGATATCCAATGAGTCATTTTGATTCTTTTCTACTGAATGTGAGATTGTCTCCTCAAGAAATGACTTAAAGATTGGGTCTTCTAATGAATCTTCACTAAAATTTTCGTCCCAATGAAATGTGAATGTTTGGAGATTGCCTTTTGGATCATCTATCTCGAATTCTGTAAAGGATTCATAATTTGGGTGGAGGTCACTCTCAATATTTGCTAAGCCCGATTCCTGGAGGACCTCAAGACCAAATGTCTCAATATTCATGGAATCTGAACCCAGTATGTCACCATCTTTCCCAAAATCCCTAGCTGCATCCTCAAAATCAAAGGCGAAAGCCTCCACTGTGCAAATGTCAATATGCTCAGTCAAATCAAGATCATCTAGCAAGTGAAAAGTTTCAAATTCTGGCACTAGGCTTTCCATTAATGATATAGTCATGAGGTCTTGGATAAAGCCTAGTTGTTCTACCAAGCATTTTCCTTTTGTTGCCTCGAAATTATTAATCTCAATACGTTGATCTAGTGAGGCAATTATCATATGCCCTGATTCAGAATTGATTATGGCCCCTATGTAGCCTAGAATGGTCTTCCCAAAACCATGGCCATATCCTGTATCTCTTGTGGCGTATCCATGTTGATAGTTAGGAAATCAGCTAGGTAGCTGAAATCCTTAACTCTAATTACCGCATCCTCTATCATCCTAATTGATGTGATCAGGGTTTGGTCAACTAGTTGCAAAGTAACATTAGCAGGTTTTAGCTATATGATTTGCAATTTTTCAAAAAGGGTGGTAGGGATAAGGTTGACTAATGCGCTAAGGTCCAATATGGCCTACTTAAAGTTGTTTCACCGATCATGCAGGGGATTAGCGAGGCACCAGGATCTGATTTCTTAGGAGGTAGATTGCAATGAATTAGGACGCTTACACTTTCAGACA
Organism: Thalassia testudinum; assembly: GCA_037157565.1. Classification (NCBI taxonomy): domain Eukaryota; kingdom Viridiplantae; phylum Streptophyta; class Magnoliopsida; order Alismatales; family Hydrocharitaceae; genus Thalassia; species Thalassia testudinum. The sequence continues at coordinate 73,205,308 of JAZHRO010000003.1, read as the reverse complement.
GTACTACCTTCCCTTGTGATGGTTCTTCTACCTCCTTTTTGGACAAGTCAGGTGAGGGAGGATTGAGAGTGAGGATATCAAGTAATGGAATAGTGACTTGTGCATTCCTCAAACGTCCCGTTACATCAGATTATGACAGTCCTCTATTGTGGAGGTGGGATAGGATCTGGGATAGGGGAATGGATTGGCTATCTTTTGGGATGGGTTTTTGTTCTTTGCCCATAACATTGATCATAGCATAATCATTATTTGGAGGTGGAGGGGAGAAAGTCGTTCCTTGACGCTTAAGTTGAGGTGGGTATGGGTAAGTCATGGTGTGTTTTGGCTCAGCTGAGGTGCACGGAGAAAATCCATAGGTATGAGTTGTCGGGCCAAGTTGGGTATAGCATGCTTGACCCCAGATTTGGTTCACAACATGTTTTTTGGTTGATACACTGTTTGGATTAGGCAGATGCTGAGAAGGAAGTGCACCAGGTTGGTGAGAATTGACCATCTGTGCAAGCTGATTACGAACCTCTGTGATCTCGTCTTTGTGATGTTTTTGAATTTCAGCCAGGGTTTGAAGGATTAGGGCCATCTGATCTTCCTTGTTAGGCCCTGATTTGTAGTTTGTGTTGGCCTTAGGCTGATTGGGCTGATATGGGTATGGGGCCTATGGTCGGGCTTGGATTTGAGGTCTCTGATGGGAACACCATCATGAGCCATAACTAGGTCAATTTGATCTGATAAAGTCAATAAAAGCTCTTACATATCAGTTAGAAGGTCTCCTAGGTAGGTTGACTTGTTTTGAGAAGAAAAGAAGAATAAAAGGTTATTTTTGCAATTTACCAATAATCCACAAATACAGAATAAACCACGGGGCTTTTCAGGGGTTACTAAAGGTCAAATATGCATTTAAGACTAATAAGGGGGGCCATGCAGACAAAAATGGGTTTTCACATATTTCAAGAATTAAATGACATTTGAAACCTTAAAAATAGACCCACTTAATCTACTGAGGATTTGGTTAGGATAAAATTCACATAAACCTTCTAAAATTCAGAGAAAAATATTCTCTAAGGTTCAGCTTCTTTGAATTGACCATTAGAATCCATTTTGACCTAAAGCAGGGTCATAGACTATTGCCCTAATTTGGGTTTTTTCATAAATTACCCAGCCAAACTGGACCAAAACCAAAATCCAACTTTGCCATAAGATTCCTTATGTCCAAATGAGGTTTGTATCAAATTTGGGCTCAATCAGAGATCATCTTGGCCTAGTTTGCAATTTGGTCCAGTCTAATTTTTTCTCTCTCACTCACCCCCTCAGTTTTTTAAATTCCTTGGAAATACCCCCTATCATTGTCATCACTCTTTACAAAAAGGTCCTTCTGACATTTTCGTCGAGAAGTCCCTCTCCGGCGAGCTTCATTTGGCATGAACTCTGTGTTTAATTGTCGAATCCCTCTCAAACTTGAAAGGCAGATTCATCAGGTAATCTCCTTCCTATTCAGCCATGTGTAAGTCTCCAAATCTCTCTAAAAAGCTGGTAAGAATCCTTCAAAGATTTGGGTCTTCTATTTCATGAAGCTTGGGAGCTTCAAATATTGGTTTTCAAGCATGAAAGCTCTCCCCCTGGCTTATAAAAGACCCCCCATGGCATTCCTTACCTCCTTAGTGTGAAATTGAGCCAAATCTAGCTCTATTTTCTCCCCTCCTCAGCTCGTTACGCCTCACTCCGATGACCTCTTCCTCCTAGCTTCTTCACCAACCATCACGGACTATAGTCGACCGGTCTCGACTCCCCAGCTTCTTCCTCACCTCAACATACCCTCTAGACGCTTCCTTCCCCTTAGTCATCGCCGTTCTCTCAAACCGGTGCTCCCATCGTCTCCAGCGTCGGCCATACCAGACCCGGCGTCACTCCTCGTCATCCACTACCTACTCAGATCAACTCCCTAGCTCCGTTACTTCATAACTTTATCCTTGCCACTCCGACTCGACCATCGTATCGCCTCCCACTAATTCATCTCGCTCCACTTTGGCAGCCATTTCGGTGGGGTCTTCCACATGCTCCACCGCTCCAAACACCTCGCCAACCACCCTACAAGCTCCACCACGACTCACCCATCAAAACCCCTCTCCCTATTCGCCACTCCGCTCACCGAAATCATCCACTGAGCAACCTACCTTCTCGCTTCCATCTCCGTCACCGTCCACCATCATCCATGCAAGAATCACCCCACAGATGCCGCCATCACATTCAACTCCCTATGACGATCCACTTGAACATTTTAATTGGGGCTAGTGCTCGTATTCTTCATTGCAGGTCTTCCACTAGAGCTCTGCCACCATAACGATTTCATCGACCAAGTTCATGGTGTTTTAACCATGAAGAACTCAAGTGCTCTCTCTAGGTCGTGCAGAAGGACCCCAGGTCCCGATCCAAGGCTTCAATTGGAAGCTTTCCCCTTAGTAGCTGCTCCAATTGGCGGGACATCATCTTCAGCAGCACACAAAGAAGAGCCCGTGGGATTAATCCCACATCGTGGGATTTGAAGAAGATTGAATCGAATATATTGTTTTTGTGTTTGGGGCTTAACACCACCAAAATTGGGGTAAGGTCCCCATTACCTACTCACATGCCTACCTACTCTCTCACACCTCAGCTGCGACCCATGGCAGTAGCCTTGACCCCAGATAGGTGAAAATCCGGATACCCGATTACCCAAATATATGTGTGGAAATTGAGAAAGAGGAGAATAGGAGAGAGAAAGCATGTGGGGTTAAGGGGGTTTTGCTTTAGAGAGATCCTAACACTTATCAAATTTTGTGAAGTCTCCCCCCTTTGTGCGTGAAGAGGAGGAAGAAGAGAAGCCAAAGCAGAAGAAGAGAAGAAGAAGCAAAAAGAGGAACAGTGCTTACGCACTATATCATCACAAGGAGTGGACTGTGCACTTAAATTATGTGGCACTTGGTTGACTAGTTTTATTGCATTATTTAAGTATAATTGTAATAGGGTAATTTGGTGATTCAAATCAACATTTTACCTTAATATTTTTGCCACATTGACTCCATTTTATATATACATCATTTGTGGTTGAAATTGCCATTACATTGTTATATTCTTGCTTAAAATTGCCATATTGCTCCTTGCATTCGACCACGGATTTCTTTCGAGCTATTAATTTTAAGTGTTCTTCATGGTTTATTGGTTATACTACAGTGCATTACTTCCTAAAACACCAATTTAGAGCGAGCAACAGTCTCAGATTTTGGTTATTTCCCAACCACGCAAAGTTGGGATGATTTCACCATCTACGGTTATAGGTGTTTGAGAAAGGATTCTTCTGAACGGCGTGGAGATACTCGCAAGTCTGAGGAACTCTAGAAAAATCAGAATACAAGGTTTCAGAGTTCCCCTAACTATGGTAGGTCGGTACAAAGTTTCCTCCAAGACCATAATCAGGCGGGGGTGGATAGGCATCCATCCCCTGAGAGTGGTAGATATTGTGTGCAGCCTCCCTTCCTGAGGGCGGGTGCACATGTGGATTTTGAGATGCAGTGATGGTTCTGTGTAGATGTCAAGTTATGCTATCCACCTTCTTATCAATAGTGCAGACCTTATCCAATTGACTGGCTAACAACTCCAGATTAACGGATATGGAAAGGCCTCGGGTCCTATGTATCTCCCGATTGTTTGTCAATATGCGGGTCGTCGTTCTGTTGTACACACCCAATGACCCATTATTTAGATAGTTCTCGTACATATTCTCGAGAATCCCCCAAATTGTGTCTTCATGCTAACCCATGATGTTGCCACCACAGGTTGCATTGACAAATAACTTGATGTCCTCACGAAGCCCAAGGTAGAAGGATTGGACTTGTTCCCACTTTAGGACTCCGTGATGGGGGCATTTGTGCATCTGATCCAGGAAACGATCCCATGCCTCGTGTCGAGATTCTCATGCTTCTTGTGAGAAGTACGCAATTTGATGTCGCATTGAATATGTCCGACCAATGGAATTGAATTTTTGCAAGAAAGCATCTGAAGTTCTTCCTATGTGTTGATCTAGTGAGGGTATGTCTAAAACCAATTGCCAGCTTTGTCAACTAGAGAGAAGGAGAAGATTTTTAAGAGTAGGCCATCTCTATTCTGCATGTCTGCATCGAATGTGTGGGCCAGATGCTTTAGATTCTTGATGTGCTGGAAAGGATCCTCAGAGTTCAAGCCATGAAATTTCGGGGTCATGTGAGGCATATTAGGCTTCAGCTCCACCTCAGGTCCACCAACAGGAACGTTGATTCAGGGTTCGATCTCCACCGCAGCGGGATTGTAGTGTTCTCACATTTGAGGATGCTGCGGTGGATTGATGTAGGCATTGATTTGATCTCTGAAGTCATAGAATTGTTATGGTTCAAAGTTAGGTTGTTCTTCTTGATGATCCATGGTTGTAGCTGGAGATTCAAGTTCAGTGGTGGAGGAGTTGGAAGAGATATCGATGTGATTGGGTAGTTGCACAAACAAAGAAGTCAAGGCTTGGCCTTAACGAGAGTGGAACACTAGTGGTGGCCTCACGGGTGGTCATAAGGACCTCATTCCAAGCTTACACTGATGGAGTAGATGAGGGACTGAAGGTGTGATGGACCCAATCAAGACACCTAAATATACTGGATGGCTATAGAGGTTCGAGGCAGATGATACCTCTAGATCACAAAGTCATCCACCTAAGAAATACTTGGGTAGCCAGGAAGGGAGAGTCCCACAAAGACCCCTACATAATAGATTGTCCCCACGGGTTTCCCCCACCCGACCTTCCATGTCACCGCGGATCCAAGTAGACCAGAATAGATAACTTGACCTCTTAAGTCTGCCAATTTTAAGTTAAGATCAGGTGCTTAGGATTCCACTTGAACTTTAAGATGTATTTGTGAGTGGTCAACTAATTTAAAGATTTGTTCACCCCAGAATATGGGTCAACTTTACCTGTTTTGTCATGAGATTATTAGATTCTGAGTTTTATGGTTCAAGTGGATGTTTAGAGCTTGTTTTTAGGGTTTTCTTGATTAAGTGAATTCAACCAAGGCTTAGGAAACACATAGTTTGGAAAAGTAGATTCTTCTTTGAGCAAGTGTGATCCTCAACCCTAGAATAGAAACCATAATTTGGCTCTATTTGGTCCAATCAATTTCATCCAAATTTGGCACCTAGGGCTCAATCAAGAAGGCGAGTAGCCCTAGGTGTCTTAAATCACTAATAGGTGCAAAAATCAGGTTTAGGATTTTTCTAAATCTAATTAAGCAACTTGATTATTAATTCCAAGTAGAAAATGCGAGTTGACCCTAACTGATTTCTTCTTTTTAGCACTTCTTGGAATCAAGGGCTGAAAAAAGGAGATGAAATTTACCTGCCCCTGGAGTGTTTGATGCGCGGCTGATTCCCCTTTAGTGTCTCTGCACAACCATAACCAAAGAGATAGATCAAGTCAATATTAAATCAGAATTGTAATAAAAGAGATTAAATTGCATGTTGCTTCGTGGGAATGGTGCCAAAATGTTAAAATGCTAAATTATGGTTTTAGAATCACTTCATTGCAATATAGCCGAAATAGCATGCAAACAAATACAATTTATAACTTGAATTCAAATGAGTATCTGATGTCGAACACAAGGAGCAACTATAGCAATTAATCTCAATGATCACAATATCACCACAAATATGAGCAATTATAATAAGAAGAATATTTAAGAATGATATATCAGAAAATTCAAGTTTGAAAGTGCAAAAAGATTAGAGTAAAATGGTGATTTGAATCACCAAATTACTCTGTAAGTTTTACAAGCACTTAATTTATGAAAGCTTAACCATAGTATCAAATCCTCAGAATATCAGACGTCAAAATAAGCGGTCAGATGCCTTAACTAGTAGAGGTAAAGGCCTCTCTTCTTCTCTTCAAGCCTCAGGGAGAGGCACAACAATCACTCACAACAGAGGCAAAGGCCTCTTATGAAATTCTGCTAAGTGTTAGAGTGTTTGAGAGCTAGGCCAAAACCCCCCTTCTCTCTCTTTCTTTTCGCTTCTTTCTCTCGAACATTACTAATTGGGTAATCAGACTAAGGATCAGACCTGCCTGCAAGGTGTAGTAGGTGATTGAGCGTAAGGAGACGCATGAGAAAGGACTTGAACCCTGGTGATCTTAGGTGAAAGGGTATGAACAGAAAATCCTCTTATATGCTGTGAGCATATCTTTGCAATTCGATGTGGGACTAAGTTGTCCCTCCATCCTTGCACGAGTAGCTGCTAAAGATGCCCATCCAATTTGATGGTAAAGGAGCACTTAGTGCTCCCAATTGAGAGACTAGAAGAACACCTAGAGGGGTTTCTCATTGCCTGGAGGTAGCTCCTGGTCCTGCTGATGCAAGATCATGGCTTCAAGGTTGCTTGAAGCAGGCCTATCAATGGCAGCCAGAGGATGATACCTGAAATAGAAAGGAAGGCCTTGTGGCCTTGTCAAATACATTCACCATGGAACTGTGAGTGCAACAATAGGTCTGGCGTGGTGTGAGAGTGCCTGTGTGAGCGTGGTGAAAGTTGAGAAGGTCAGAGTTCATCGAGGTGTTCGGTGGAGGGCTAGGGTAAGCAATCCACTCAGTTTCTTGAGGGGTTTTGCACGCGTAGATGTAGCGGAGCTTTTTGGAGTGGTGGTGGTCGATTTGATGGAATGTAGTAGCCGTGCGAACTCACTGGAGGTACGTTGGTGAGGAAGAAGATGAAGTCAGAGGAGGCACGTCGGTGGTTGAAGTGGGGTGTTGATGTTATGGTGGTGATGAGTGGATGCTAGGGAGTCTAATGATCTAGCTATTGGACAAAGATGGACACAGTTTACACCAGTTATGATATGGCTGACGATGGAGAAGGTGAAGTCTCCGGGAGAGGGAATGGCGATGAAGAGGGGGTCAAAGAGCTCCTTGCTAGTATTGCAAGGTGTGGTTGGAAATGAGGAAGAACCGGTCACCTATTGTACATGGCGACCAGCGAAGTGAACGGAGGAAGGTGGCCATTGAAGATGGGTCGGAGTAGGCTGGAGGTGGAGGAAAAGAAGATGTTTATGGCCTAAAAAATTGCCAAGGAGGTGAGGAAGGACTTGGGTAGCTTTTATAGGCAATAGGCGAGCCTTCTAGGTTGGAAACAAGCTTGAAGGTTTTGCAAAATTAGGGATTGGGATCTATGAATTCAAGGAGTTCGCATGAGCTTCATGAAGGGATTTGGAAGGTAGGAGTAGGTCCAAATTGAAGAGGATCTCCTCGCAAATCCTCCTTTCAATTTTTTTTTTGAAGCTGAAAGGAAAGCTATACTTCTGCGATAGCAATCCAGGAGGGCATTTTATTAGTCATATAAGGAAAAAAAGATACGGAGATTTATAATATAGATCCCCACCTATGTATGAGGGACCAGCACTCATTCAAAATTTGCTCAATGCCCTCTGGTCTCTCCTGAAACAAAATCAATTCCTTGCCCTCCACAGACACCATAAAGTCGCTGCCATGCACAAGTGCAGCGTGCCATGTAGTAGGAAGCTTTGCCACAGGGACTCCCATGGGGGAAGCGGTTCCTAGCAATTTCTTCTCCAGATCGTGTCCATAATAGAACATGACGAAAAGATATGGCTCAGGCTGTTAGTGTGCAACCCACAAGGATGGCACTCATGCAATGCAGTGCCCATCCTCTGTCTCAGGTCTCTTGTAATGTAGCCCTCCCTTCTACACAGCAAAGAAATATTTACAGTTTTAGTGGAGCCTTTAAGAGCCAAAGCTTTTTGCCAATTGAATCACTCTCCATATTCCTGCTGGTACCATCATTTTTCCATATGCTCACTCCCCTGTATAAATGCCATCCCACACATAACTTTCCTCCACTCCAGCCCTTGGTCTGAAGCTCTGCCGATCTAAAATCAATTTCAGCCTTTCCTCCCATAGCTAAGTTCCCTCCCTGCTTGTTTTAGACTCATTCATCTACCAACAACCTTCCTGTTCTGACCAATGGTTGTTCACCAAGTACTCCTTATCTGCAATAGCCATGTACACCCTTGGGTAGGCCTCCTTCAAAGAACCTAGCGGGGACCATTCCACCATCCAAAGGTTAAATGCATTGCCATCTCCTAACACTGGCTGCAGTAGCTACCAGTTGTTCTTAAGGGCTTGAACTATAGAGCACCGAAATGGGGATGGTTTGAATGGACATAGTCTCCTCAGCACACTATTGGAGTTGTCATAGCTTCCCTTAACGAGTTCTATCCACAACTTCTCTTCCCCATTAAGGATTTTTATTGCCCATTTGATTAGTAATGCCTCATTGAACTCCTTTAGTTCTTTTATCCCCAAACCGCCACATTTCTTAGGACAACATAGCTGCTCCCACTTCAGCGGCTGCATGAATTTGCCCTCATGACGTGCACCCTTCCAGGAGAACTGCTTCTGCATCAAGAACCTGCTATTCCAACCTTCTAGTTTGGTGGAGATCTTATCAATGTGAAAGTTTCAATCACTCTTTCTCAACTTTGAAAATCTCAGGGGCAACCCCAAGTATTTGATTGGAAATGTAGTATGTGGAGTACCCAAGATAGCTGAGAGTGTACCTTGTTCATGATCGCTAAGACCAAAGCATACCAAGGAAGATTTCTCTTCGTTCAATTTCAGACTTGAGATATCCCCACAAATCTTAACCGTGTGCCATAATGCTTGGGCTTCAGCCCCCATCCCCTCAACAAAAGAACTGTCATCTGCATATCGAAGTATAGGAGCCATAGCTCTCCTATTGGAAATTGAGTAGCCTCTAATGACACTAGCCTCGAATAGCTTGCAAGCATATCTAGCTAGACCATCCACCGCAAGATTAAAGACCAGGGGAGCTAGTGGGTAGCCTTGCCTGACTCCGCATTGTGGTTGAATCCATGCCCCAAAGGGTTTGACATTGATCAGAGGGGTGAAGGAGGCAGTGGTGATGCAGCATTTCATCCACTAGATCCAAAGGGGTGGGAAACCACTTCTTTTGAACTCCTCCCACAAGTAGGGCCAAGAAACAAAGTCATAGGCCTTTTGGAAATCCACTTTCGACATAAAGGCTTTGCACTTCCTCCTTTGCTATGCACTCACCATCTCCTGAGACATAATGAAATATTCATGTAAAGATATGTTAGGGAGGAACGCTGACTGAACCGGGTGAATTAGATCTTGTAGGACCGTCAATTTATTTGCCAATATTTTGCTCACCACCAAATAAATGGAATTCGGGAGAGCTATAGGTTTGAAATCAGAGAACCTCTCTACCCCACGCATCTTTGGTAATAGGAAAATATAGGATCTATTGATCTTATCAAACCCAAAGTTACCTCCCTCAAACTCCTTGATATCTTCCATCACTTCCTTATCAAGCAGGTCCCACATTTCTTTATTGAGAAAAAACTTGAATACCATCAGGTCCAGGGGATCCTTCATTATTTGGATCACTTATGGCATCCACAGCCTCTTTCTTAGAGATAGTTGCAATCAGCTTGGAAGCTTGTTCATCTAAAATTCAAGGAGAATCATTTGCAGCCATTCTCCACATTCCCCTGCCTACTGCCCGTGAGGTTTCCCTATAATATTTGATTGCTTCAGATCTAATCTCTTGCATGGAAGATATTCTCTGATCTTCCTTGACAATCGAGGATATTATATTCAACCTTCTGTGAGAGCTAGCTGTAAGGTGGAAAAATTCGGTGTTGGTGTCCCCCTCTTTAAGCTAGAGCTACCTTGAACATTCCCGTCAATCCATCTCTTGCTTCAGATCCTCTTCTACAACCACCTTTTGCCACATCCTCTGTGCATCTAATTCCTGATTAGATAGGTGACTGCTGCTTCCTTTGCATCCAGTCCATGAATTTCCATCAAGGCCTCATGGTGCCTTTGTTATCTTAAAGTAGAAACCACAGACCCATATTCCTTGAGCATGGTGCGCATGGCAGCTAGTTTAGAAGCTAGCTTGATAGTAGCCGATCCTTCCACCTAGTTGGCCCTCCACCACACCTCAAGCATCTCACGAAAACCTAGCTCTCTTAGCCACGATCTTCTAAACTTGAAGTTGGACCCTATGTGCATATGCTTGCCGCTGTCCCAGACCAATGGTGTGTTGTCTGAAAATGGGCACTCCAGCCTAGACACAAATGATAGTTGATACTTGTCCAATAGACATGCATTCCCAAAGAATCTATCTATCTTTGACATCAGGCCATTTCCATTTCTCCATGTGAATTCTACTCCAGAAGATGGGAACTCACTCAAGCCTAAGCATTGTACCATCAGCTGGAAGCCAAGAGAAGCACTATCCATCAAACCGTTCGATCTGTCCGTCCCTATCATAGCACAATTAAATTCCCTGCCTACAAGCCATGCAGCCCCTTATATGTACTCTACTATTGCAGCCTAATCTTCCCACAACTTGTGTCTCACAGAGGCAGCACAGGGACCATACACACCAGTATTGTAGCATTCACCCACCCCTTGTGTCCTCTTGCATTTACACATCATCATATTCCTAGCTCAATGTACCTCCATCACTTGGAAACATGCTTTTCTCCACCAAAAAGCAATGCCACCTAATCTGCTCTATGAATTGAGAGCCACACATTCAGCAGCACCTGCACCTTCCAAATCATTGCATGCCTTGCCATCCCCTCTCTCGATGTGTGTTTCTTGGATAATTACACAATCAATCTCTTACTCCCTCAGATATCTCGAGATGGAGGCCCTCCGGCTTTTATCGCGCAGCCCACACACATTCCAGGAGAGGATTCTCATCTCCCTCCTTGGACACCCCCCTTATTGGAAATCTAGATTTTTCAAACTTTCAAAATGGTAGCAATGGCATTTTCATCTAGCTTCACAGAGGTCGTAGGCCATCTCTATCTGAACTTATAAGGAGATCTTCCCAAGCCTACTTTGGTTGATGGGCCAGCTCCAAACTTTAGCCCTTCCACAGCTTGTATATTAGATTGAAGTCTCATGGAATTACTAGAAACTTCTTGTAGTACTCGATCGTCAGGCATAGCAATCATGGACTTAGCTGCTGCTATTTCCTCAGGCATAGCTTCTTCTACCGAGACCACTTCCATCACTTCCACCTCTCTCCCCAAGTGGTGGTGGTCCTTGCATTTCTTAGGCTCAGGTGCCTCATCAGGAGTCACATGACCCATCTGCTGCAAGACACCCTCTTCTTTCAGGACCTCTGCATATGTCATCTTATCTTGATATTTCTGCCCATCTGTATCCCCCATTGCAAAGCTTAAATGTAGCAGCCATGAACTACCCCCACATCGGAGGATAAGACTCTCAGGGATAGATCCTCCCTTGAAAACATCCACCAATGCATTCAATACATGACTGTCTCCCTCCCTTAATCCAACCTCCGCATCTTAGGCCAGTAATACAAAGCCTGCTATCATGGTCACCACCACCACCTTTGTTCTCAAACGTAATGGCAGGCCCCTAATTCCCAGCCTCCTTAACCCGGATCCTACCCTTTGAGGTGGCCGCTCAAGCAAGGACCTGTCAAAGGGGGAGACCAACCTCCATATCACGATTAGACCCTCAAAAGTGCTCGATCAGAATCGCAAGCATTCTACGTTGATCATTCCTGAACCAAAAAGCACAAATCACGCAAGGGAGAGAGATGCAACCTCTCCACCTTCGGTCAATAGGGCTAGCAAACTTACCAGTTGGTGGACCTTCTCCATGGATGGATTGCCAGTCATCACCTTTCCGACCATAGCCCCTCTCAGCACAAGCTCTGCAACCCTAATGTCTTCTATCATAGGGACCTCGACATCAATCGTGTGCCCTCCATATGTAGGTGGAGGCGATGGTGGTGGCGGCTGATCGCATTTTTGCGCAGTTTGCTAAATTAGAGTTTTAAGTCATTGCAATGCACAAAAATGGATTCTCTTTTAAATTTATATATCTAGATAGTGGGGTATCTAGGGTCATCCAAGGAGGCCAAATGTGTGCAAAGTTAAATCCCTTGCTTGGAAATCAAGCTCAACTTTATTTTTGGTGTTTTATATATATGATTTTTATAGGTTTTGAAATAACGACAATACAAATTTTGTTGACAGCGGAAAAACAACTACTACCTATTTCAATAAAGTAACCTTAAGGTGACACGTAGAGCCTCTCTCTAAGCTCACCCTAGGCACATAGAGTCCTAGAATAATTAGGGAGAGGGAGTGAAACAAATGCTAGGAAAAAATTGTAAGAAGCTATGTAACAAAAATTGAAAGAAGGCAACTTGAATTAAAAATGAACTTGTTCTACACAAAACATATAGAGGAAAGCTTCTAATCTACTTGAAATGCAAGAAGATAAAAACATAAATCCTCTGAATGAAATGGTGAAGAAGATGATGGCTTCTTACTCCAAGCTTGGTAGCTCCCGAGCTTGAAAAGAGTCCTCTAAATCCTTCCTTGCTATGCTCCTTCAAGATGGTGTCCTCCAAGGTGGAAGCTACCACCTTCAATTCTCTTCCTCCAAGGGTGGATGTCCACCCTAAGTCTTTCTCCTTTGCCTGGCCATCCTCCTTGAAGTAGAATAGCTCTCCTCCTTGGTGTGGCACAAGTTGAAGAGAGTGGGGAGAAGAAGGCACCAAAGGGGCGGGTGATGTGCCCCCTTAATCTTCTTCTCTACTCCCTCTTCTTGGCCATAGGTGTAGGTGGGTATAGGTAGAATAAAAAATAATGGAGGATGGGAATTATGTGGTGGAATGGTAGGGTATTTATAGGATGGGAAGGGGGGTGGTTATGGTGTTTTTTTGGAAGGAAATGAAGGGGTGCATGGATATTTTTGGAGGGAAAAATGGGAGGGAAATGAAGAGGTGCCTTGGTTTTCCGTGCGAAAATACCTTCTAGAAGGCATTGATTTTGGAGGGAAAAAATGGAGGGTGGAGATGGGTTTTGATGGTGGATGTAGGGCGGTGAGGGAGGGGATAGTTGGCACCAAAATAAAGTAGGAGTAGGTGGCCTTTTTGCTGGAGCTTAGGTTGTAGGGTAGTAGGGTGGTAGGTTTTGGTGCCATGGGGGAGGACTACCTAAGTTAAGCAGCTTAACTAGCTTTGCTAGTAGGGAGTAGATTTGGAGGCATTTGGAGCTAGGGTTTTCAGGGAGAAGAGCTAGAGGTAGTCATCTGCACTGGAGCTGGTGGCTGCTGAAGAAAGCTGCAAGGAGCTACCTTAGTTGGCTTAGCTTGATAGTTCTTTGCTAGCTACTAAGCCAACCTAAAGTAAGCTGGCTTCTGTTGAAAGGAGCAGAGGTAAGCTGGGTCTAAAGCTCCTAGAAAGGATCAAGCTAGGTAAGGCAACTAAGGTAGGTTAGCTCAACTAAGTTGAGCTAAGCTGAGTCCCCGGGAGTTGGACTTGAGCTTCTTATGTTGGAATGAAGTCATCTTCAGCTGGTCGGAGTTGAGTGGAGCTAGATGTAGTTGGACCTGAGCTAGGGTAAACTCTAGTCAACACACCTGAGCAAGCTAGAGCTCACTGTGGACCAATGAGAGCTGAATGGAGCTAGACTCAGCTAAATTGAGCTGGATCTGAGCTGACCTGAGCTACAGTGAGCTAAGATGAGCTCTCTTGAGCTGCCATTCAGCTAAGATGAGCTGAATGGAGCTAAGATGAGCTAACCCTAGTTCAAGTTAGCTGGAATCTAGCAATGGTGAGCTGCATCAAGCTAAGTTCCAATTAGTCTAAGCTTCTTCTTCACCATTTGCCTTCCTGAGCATTAGGGTTTTGGAGTTCTAACAATCTATACAGCCCTAACACTCACAAAACCACATTAAAAAGACAATAAAAAGTGCAATGCATGCCTAACCTGGTTGATGTGTAAATGCAACCCAAAAACCTATTTACGAAGCAAAATCCTAAGAGATACGTTTGTTTTAATGAATAAAAATGATGATAAACTGGTGTTTATCAATGGCAAACCCTTAGTATTTGCCTCTCCGGTGTGCATGAAGGCCCTTCCTCTCATCTGCCATCTACTTGCCATACAAGAGTCCCATTTATGGCCATGGCCACCACATGCCAGACAGACAAGAGGGAAACGACATACTACCGCCAAATGCCCTCATCTTCAACATCGAAAATATACGATCTCATTGTTGCCCCAAGGCTTGCCTTCCTTCACGTGTCCCATGCTCGCCTCCAATCCTCCAATGAAAGAGACCCCCCTTCTCTCTCTCTGCCTCCAAGCCCCAGACCTCCAGGTTGTCCAGCATTCAGCACCATGTTTCCTCCCTCCTATCGCCCTATACCCTCCACCGACCATGGTTTCTCCAGTGTCCTCCTCAAAGCTTAATATGAGAAAGAAAAACAAAATAAGATCTGAAATTCTGTGTTGGAAAACAAAACACCCTTAAATACAAATCAAATCATCAAAATATACATCCCTTAGCCTCCTACCAATTTTGGAAGGGTTCCACTTTGAAATCAGAGAGAAAATCATGATTGACGGTCGCCAGTAATGGGTTTAGGATTTCGAAGGTGGCAGGGACCTATTTATGAAGAAGATCATGAAGTTAAGGGGATTTTTGCAAAAAGTTGAGGGGCTTCACGTAGGGAAAAGAGTTAGAACATGATTAAAATGTAAACTAGATTGAGATGATCTCAGATTGGGCCCAAATTTTGATACAAAACTAATTTTGACCCAAGGAATCTAATGGTGAAGTCAAATTTTGGTTTTGACTAAGTTTTACTAGCTAATTTATGCAAAAACCTAAATTACGGTAATTATCTGTCTGAGACTCTTTTTTAAGTCAAATTGGGTTCAGATAGTCAAATCAATGATATCAAAATTTAGATAATATTTTTGTATGATTTTTAGAAGGTTTAGATAAATTTTATCCTAACCAGAACCTCAGTTAATTAAGCAGGTCTATTTTTAGGATTTTAGATGTCTATTAATTCTTGAAATGCATGAAAGCCCATTTTGTTTTGCATTAACCCACTTATTAGACATTATTGACCATTTGACCTTTAATAAACCACTTGAATACCTCGTGGTTATTCTATATTTATGAAATGCAATTAAAATTGTAGAAATAACTCTATCTTCTTATCTTCTTATCTTCTTCTCAAAACATGGTAATATGCCCTTAAGACCTTCTGATGGATATGTAGGAGCTTTTATCACTAACTACGATGATTCAACTTCAGCTAGTTATGGCTCATGATGGTGTCCCTATCACTAACTACGATGATTTTTTACTACAACAGGTGTGAGTGGGTGTGTTTGGCCACGAGTTTTAGAGATCAAAACCCCAAATTACCTTGGGGCTTTTGATATCTGAAAAAATTAGAAGGTGTGGGTGGTTGTGGTTTGGTGATTGGTGGAGTATAGCGCCAGTACGAGCTTGCCGAAGCTCATGCCGAAGGTGGGGAAGATGGAGTGGGAATAGGTAAAAGAACGGTTGATCCTAAGTGTTATTAGCCTAGAATTACTCTAGAGAGGAGGAAAAGATAAGAGGCTAGCTATTTGGATGAGTGGAGGCAAGATGCTTCCGACATTAGCTGTTTGGATGCGAAGAATGTGATGATGTTTGGTGAGTCAAACGGCGAGGAAGGGGTCGATGACGCCCATGCTTTGGCCGACAAGGTGCGTAAGGAGGAGAGGAAGATGATGGCGATGTCTGTTGATTGAGATCACGCATGGAGAAGGAGGGTGGAGGGGCTTGCTAGAGTGGAGGGTTAAGGTAGACAGAGTTGAGGAAAAGGGTGGAATTCCAGCCAATCCCGGCTAGGGAGCACATTGAGAGATGGAGGAACTTTTATAGTGCTCTAAATTGCCCTAAAATTAGAAGAATTCTACTATTGGAATATTGATTTTGGAAACTCAAAAGGATAACTTTCTCTTGCTCATCAGAGCTCTATTCTTCAAGTTAGGATCTCCTGAATGACAATCCCTCCAAATTTGGAGTGATTTGATTGGAAAATCAAGGAGAAATCCTCGAATGAATGTCGGTCATATTTGGGTTTAGGTCTGCTGTAGGTTGTGTTTAGGAAACTCTTTAGAATCAGGAAGTAGGGACCTTTTGGTGAAGATGACGAGAAATTTAGGGGCATATATGTAACGAATCATGGAACCTTGGGTTTAGATGTGAAAAATAGAGATTTCAAGGGCTAAAATGTAAACTAGGTCAAGATAGACTCTGATTGGGCATAACTTTTGGTGTTGACCTAATTTTGATCCAAGGAATCTAATGGTTAACTGAGATTTAGGTTTTGACCACGTTTAATTAGGTAAATTACATAGAAGCCCATATCAAGACAAATTCCCGTTTAAATTTTTGTTTCGGTCAAAATGGGTTTCGATGGTCAAGGTGAAGGTAACAAACCTCTTAAATTATTTTTCAATGATTTTTAAGAGGTTTATATTGCATATATCCCTATTAGAACAATTTCAATTTGAGTAAGGTTGATAATTTGGGCTTTTCTAGGATAATATGGTCTTCAAAATGCGTAAAACCCTAATTCAGTCATGCTGAGCCCACTTCTTGGTCTTTTAAGTTCATTTTACCCTTTGTTAACCCGTGATTATCCCCTCAGTTAATATGCATTAATGATGAGATGTTAAAATAGCAGAATTAACCCAATTTCTTATCTTCTCAAATTCAATTCAAATGGAGTTACGATCTTCTGATTAATATTTAGGAGCATTTACAATAGTAGTTAGGCTAATTTAAGCTAACTAAAACCAATGATGGTGTTACCATCATACCCCAATGCCTAACCTTTGTTAGTCTCTAGCAAAATCCTATGGATCAAACCAGATCTCTAAGTTGAATTTTAACCGTCAGGATGCATTATCGTGCAGCATCTCTAAAAATTTAACCAAAATACCAACAATAGGCCTAGAGGTACTCAAGTACCAGCCAAGATCCAAACCTGACCAACCTTTCCCTTGGGTCCACTACGAAGGTTTCTAAGTCCTAGAGAAACTGCCAGAGGTTTGTTGACCTGAGCTTTTAAAGCACACGTGCATATGTGCAACAAGGCTACATTTAGTTTGCCAGAGCATTTTTGACAAGAGAAAGGAGAGTTATTTATTTTTAGAGTTTCCTATCTTTTCCTTTTAACTTCCCTTAAATCCAACATTGGATTGGACCTAAACATGGTATATGTCAGGTTCCTTGTCCCCACCATCAATCCACGCAGGGTCCCTGGCAATTGATGCTTTAGGATATCACAACCCAGGGAAACCCCCAGAACACTGGCCTTCAACACTTCAAGATAGTACTGTCCATGGAATTCTATAACTAAATTTAGGCCCTGGAAATCCACTTTTTGAGATAATGTCGCCCATGGCACCTAAATGAGCACAAGGTGCTTACATGTCCCCAGTACGTTATTTAGATATCTAAGGAGACAAGCACTGAGAAGATGGTATGTTATAGTCATGTTTGAGGGGAGTATTTTTCATTCCTCCTCTCTAAGTCGGGAACTCATCCAATCAACTTGTGTCTTTGAGCCACTCCTAACTCAAATCTTCGAGAAAACATTTTTAGAATAGAACACTTTTTGTTATCATTTTTCATTAAGCGTACTAAAGCAAACCAATGTGACTTTTGAGTGCCTAGGTTACAAATCCCACAAATTAAAAGGTAGGCAACAGGATCGAATAATCCCTTAGCCTTAGACTTTATGCAATAGCCTCGCAACTCCCTCAACCTCTTGAGGAATAGTCCAAATTTTAACAAATACGTTAGTGTTTAAGACCTAGAACAGGCCAAAGAGGCCTGAGGTCAGTATCCTTCACTTATCTCCTAAGATTTAGCCCTTCATGTCTTAATAAATTATTTGATTCAGCCTAGAACTTAGGTAAGTTCCATACACAATTACTGGGGCTTACATAATTTTTCTTAGCTCCTTTTTTGTCTATTTATCTTTTCTCCTTGCTCTCCTCAACTTAGATTTCTCAATTTAGCTCTCATTTGTTTTTCCTCCTTTCATCCTCTCCTTTTTTTTCTTAGACAAAACCCTTCAAAGAATCGAATTTCATAGCATTTTGCACTTTAATACCTCCTATGCCTAAGATTTGCAATGTTCTCGTTATAAATTAGGTGGTGTTGGATGTACGAGTTGCTATGCTAACGTGTTTGGTTTTGAACACCTTGTCATTGTAGTTTGAAAGCGAAGAACTCGTGTTCAACAAATAAAATTTATACCGAAATTTAAATTTAGGGTCGAACACAGGGAGGCGGACGTTTGATTTAAAAACTACGCATTTGTTTTTATTTGTCACGAAGCAATTTAATTGATTAAAACCATCTAACTATTTATAATAAATAGAAGAGAGAGAGAGGGAATAAGAGAGAGAGAATATTACAAATAGAAATCAAAACCAGATGTAGGATGAATAGGGAATTCATCATTAAATAGATTGTTTGTTTCACTAAACATTACAACTAGAAAGCTAAAAACAATTACACTAGAATGCAATAAATTTACTCTATAAAAAATTAAAAGAATGGAGAGAGAAATATCCCCCTCGATGGTTGCTTGGAGGATGAGCTGAACTAGTCTAGAAAGCAGTAAATCTATTCTAGAAAGCAGTACAAAGAATGGAGAGAGAAATATCCTCCTCGATGGTCTCTTAGAGGATGAGCCAGACGGGACGATGCCTGGACGAAGGAGGATGAAGCAGGAGGAAGGAGGATGAAGCAGAAGAACAGGAACGGTCCAGCACGTCGTCGTCGTAACGAGATCCACTTCCGAAGGGGGATGAAAAATTGACTTTATCTCGCGAGAAGCATCCTGGCTGTGCGACAAGCTTCTCTTAAGCTTTGGAGAGGGAGAGAAGAGAAGGAAGAGATGAGAATTTCGTGTGGAGGGGGTCTCCTTTTATAGTTGCAAGGAGTGGGGGCAAGTTGGTCATTACATCTTTAAAAACATTAATTTAGGACGTTTAGTGATGGATAAAACCATCGCAAAAGGTCTGAACGTGGGCGTAGTGGGCGGCACGCACGCTCCCACTCGCCTACTTGTGCGCACAATGCTTGCGCACATTTGCTGAATCTCAACCATCCGATCATGAGATCGGACGACTTAAGATGCACCTTCCCCGCTCCTCAATGCACGCCCGCCCGTGTATGATCCTGCGTGAGGCGCAGGAGTGCGATAGCGCGTAGGAGCTATTGAGTGCTCGCAGCCGCCCGATCAAGATTTAATGCTCGCCCACGCCTGCTCTTCCACGCCTCTCACCCTTTCGTACGATTCGATCGCGTGTCACCTACTCGCGTTAACACCCTTGACCACTGCACTGCGGACCATGGATGGGAGCAAGGATGTTTTAAGGCGGGCGTCTCCACAGCCGTTGGATTGAGATCGAGTGGCCCAAATCGCACGCCAAAACCTCTTTGAAAAAGCAGCGGCTGTCTTGAGGGCCTATTGGACGGCTGAGATGGCGCCATCTTGGTCGTCCATCTTTTGGATGTTGTAGATGGTGCCACGAGTGTCGGATTGAGTTGATTTTCATGCTATTAGGCTGCGATCGTCGATCCGAATCCATCCATGTGGTTGGATTTGTCTTTTGAAGTGTGGATTTACACCTTCTTGGCTCTTGATCTTCTAGGCTTCTCCGGTCATTATCTGATGCTACAAATGCCTGATTAGGGCGATCTTGGAGTCGTTGAACTCCAATCGTCGCCCTGATCACATCTGTATGGTTGGATATTCGATCTGAGGCCCTGATAAAAAGTTTGCCTTGTCCAAGTACATAATTAACCTCCATTTTATTTAAACTACTCTAAATGCAAGATGATGCATGTTATGTAATATTTATAGCTTGCAATGCAATCCTATGCTTAAGACCATGCATAAATAGACATCTTAAGTAGTTTAAACGTGTTTACTTCAGGTGGGTTCGAGTTTAGCTTAGATCGTACATTAGAAAAAGTTTAGATGGGTGGGGGAATGGGTCGGGATGACTGTTATGGACGATTTCAAGCTTCCATATGAATATTGGAGGTGGAGTTGGTTGTTCTAAGGGACGAACCCTAAAGTGCAATCTAAATTCAGCTTAGAAATGGGTAAGAAGTGTCTTAGGTTTTCCAAATGATGAGTTTCCTCCCGTTTAGTGTCAACTTTAACGCCGTCAACTAGGCATAATGCATCTCAGGGAGAATGGAGATCAAATGATTCAGCAACCAGATTCGATTCGGTGAGCTCAAGGAATGGTTTCACTCTCAAACCATTCACAACAATTGGGTCTGAGTCATGGCTGAGTCCACTAATTTCAACAGCTCTATTTCCAAGGATCCTCTGGACTAGAAAAGGTCTAATACATTTTGATCTCATTTTTCCTAGGATTAGCTTAAGCTTGGCATCGAAGAGGAGCACTTCTTGACTAGGATGGAAATATTTTCGCGTAAGTGCTTGTCATGGAAGGCTTTAATCCACTCTTTGTAGATACGTTAGTTCTCGTACGCATCATTGCAAACTCCTCGATCACACTCATTTGCAACAGACAATAGACTCCAGCCTTCCTAAGATCTAGATTGCAATTCCATACTGCCAAGTAGGATTTAAGCTCCATCTTTACAAGAAGGTGACATGCCTTCCCGTACACAAGTTTCGATGAAGACATTCCTAGTTAGGTTTTATGGGTAGTCCTAGTGACCCATAAGGCCTCTGGAAGTTGGGTGGACCAATCCTTCTTGTTAGGTCAAATAGTAACCTGAACAATTTTCTTCATATCCCAATTGGTGAGCTCAACCAATCCATTAGTATGGGAGTGATAAGGAGTCAAAATATGATGTGACACCCCGTACTCTTTCATCAGGGACTAGAAGTGCACATTCGTGAAGTAGGACCTGCCATCACTGATGATGGAGTCAGTAACCCCAAATCTGGAAAAGATGTTCTCTTGAATGAATCAGAGAACAACTTTATGACCATTTGTTCTTGTGGGTATGACTTTGATCCATTTTGAGATAATCAATAGCAAGGAGGATGTATTCAAAGCCGTTAGATCCAGGAAATGTCCCATAAAATCATTCCCCTATATGTCAAAGATCTCTCATGCGTTGATTGGATTCAAGGGCATCATATCACACGAGCCCATGTTGCTAAGGGTCTGGCAATGGGCACATGCCCTACAGTAGGATTGTGCAACTTTGAATATAATATGCCAAAAGAACCTACACTGAAGGATCTTCACTACGATTTTATGCCCAAGGAAATGACCACCATAGGCCTAGTCATGATAGAAAGAGATGACATCATTTACCTCATTATTGGGAATGCATCTTCGAATTACTTGGACATTACCAATGTGAAACAGATAAGGATCCTCCTAGAAATAGTACTTGGTATCGAAAATCAGCTTACACCCTCGAGTGGTTGCCCAATCAAGCAAAACCTTCCCCATGATCAACTAATTCATGATATCAGTGAACCAGGGAAGTCCATTAACAACCAAGAGATGTTCCTCTAGAAAATGCTCAGTAATAGGTCCGAAAGGGTCAATGGGCGAAGAAGGAAGGCAAGATAAATGGTTAGATACCACATTTTGTTTTCCCACATTATTGGGAATTTTGTAATCGAATTCTTGCGACAACAAGATCCATCGGATTAATCTTGATTTCATGTCCTTCTTGAGTAAGTGCCTTACTGTAGTGTGATCTAAGTAAATAATGATGTGAGATCTTAGGAGGTATGATTTGAATTTCTCTAGAATGAATACTTCAACTAGCAACTTTTTCTTCATAATCATTTAGTTACTCTAGGCCTCATCCAATGTCTTGCTAGTGTAGTATATTACCATTAGTTTCCCCTCGATTTTCTTCCCTAGCATTGCTCCTACTGTGTAGTCAGATGCATCGCACCTGAACTTTAAGAGTTGAGAATAGTTAGGTGCCAGTAGGATTGGATTTTGGGTAACTCGATCGTGTCGGATTTCAAGAGCTTGAATGCATACCCGTGTCATCTTGAATGGAGTGTCCTTTAAGAGAAGATTTGTTAAAGGTAGCACAACTTTTGAGAAATCAGATATAAATCGTCTATAGAAATCGACGTGCCCCAAAAATAATAAGATATCTTTGACTAAGGAAGGAATTAGTAATTTGGAAATTAAATTCACCTTAGCTTGGTCAACTTGGATACCTTTCTTTGATACGTGGTGTCCAAGCACAATGCCCTCTGGAGCCATGAAATTACTCTTTTCCTAGGAAAGAACCAAGTTGATATCAATGCATCTTTCGAGGATTTGAACCAAGTGTAGAAGGTAATGGTAAGACCATCAATCGTCATTACTAACCTTAATTATTCAGAATCAATTCTTAAATGCTCCTAAAAGATCATCTGAGGATTCCAATTTCGCGCTGAACAAGTTTGAGAAGAAGGTAAGAAAATAGATTTAATTCTATTGTTTTACTATCTCATCACAAATGCAGATTAACCAGTAGGTTAATTAGGGGTTAATTCAAGGTTAAATGAACTTAAAAGACCAAGAGGTGGCCTCATATTGACTGAATCAAGGTCTTACGCATTTCAAGTATTAAAACTGTATTGGAAACACTAATTGTCATCCTCACTTAAATTGAAAGGGTTCTAGTGAAGATAAATTTAATCTAAACTTCCTAAAAATCATTGAAAAATATTATAATAGATTTAGTACCTTCACTTTGACCATGTAAACCCATTTTGACCAAAAAATAGAGATTTACACATGAATTTGCCTTGACTTAGGCTCTTGTGCAATTTACCTAGACAAATGTGTTCGAATCCTAAATTCAAGTTCACCACTAGATTCCTTGTGTCCAAATTAGGTTAACAGCATAATTTGGGCCCAATCAGAGTCCATCTTAACTTAGTTTGCATTTTAGGCCCTAAAATCTAAATCTTTCACATCTAGACCCCTAACTTCCATCTTTCTTACAGAGAAGCCCCTAACTTCTTCATCTTCCTCACAAAAAGGCTCCTGCTGCTTGCCACTTTTAAATAGAGTCAAACCCAACTTTGACCGACGAGATCTCTTTGATTTCTCAATCAAATCCCTCCAAATTTTGAGTGAATGATTACCAAGAAGTCCTCTTCGATTTGAAACAGATCCCGAGTCCTAACTCGAAGGGGAGCACCCAGGAAAACTCTGGAATCGTTGGGATTCTTTAGTTGCCAAATTTGCTAGGAATCTCACAAATTTGAGTAATTTAAGGTCGCAACATCCTCCATACAAACACCTCGTTGCTCCTGGGCCAAAATTAACAAAGAATCGATGAAAAACCACCTTCCTTCTCTTTCTTTGTCCATCTCCGACTTTCACTCTAGCGACCTCCTCAACCGCTATCCTCCTACTATCTTCGACTTACGCTATGGTGACCTCCTCGACCTCCATCCTCCAGACATCCAACAATCAAATTGGATGGCCTAAACTCTATCTCTTTTGCGCCTGGTGTGCCATAGCTAGGGTTCTCTCCCCTGTCATCATCTCCATTCTCCCCCACTGGAGACTTCATCTCCGTCGTCTCTAGTAAGCCACATTAGTAAGGATTCCTTCCCCCTTTCATCCCATATACGAGGCTTCTATCTTCCCCTTACTCCCAATATTAGAATTAGGACCTTAGGTTTTAGATTCCACTGCCCAACCACCCTCGTCCCCTTGTCTTCCTCACAGCCAATGAAGCTCCAGTGAGCTTTCTTCGGTCTCTATACACATCCAAACACAACACCAACACCACCACTACCTTCCTATCCAGCCCTAAAATGAAAGCCCTAGCCTAATTAGGCACTTCACCCACTTGATCACCTCCCCGAACAGACCCATCATCTGCAACCTATTCCAACACCATCTGACCACTGCATGCCACCATACACCTTAATACCACCACAACTATGTTCTTTAGAACATGGAAAACTTCTTGAATGCATTGGTTGGGGCTTTTAGCCCACATTTTATTTCAGTTCTTCTTGGCTGGACCGCCATAATCACAGCTCATCGCCACCGTCCATTGACCACTGTCCTTGCCTCCACCCCTAGCTAACATGGAACCTAGCAACGAAGCCAACCAGGGCTTCAATTTGTTAGAGAAACCCAGCAACTACACCAATTTGAGACGAACGTCCATGCTGCATATGCGAAGGAAGAAGGCTTCACTTTAGTCCCACATTATGGGTGGCTAAAGATTTTTTCAGTACTTATTGAATAACACACATTGGCTTATCAACCTAGCCACGAGGGGTTGAGTCCCTCACGAGCATATGCACACCAGTTTGCTCACCCACACCATGCGAGCCAGACCAGTCCTCTTGCGCTGAACTAGGTTTGGTCTGAAATTGAACTAGTCTGGTTTGAGGACAGAGAGGTTTTTGAAAAGGAGGTAGGGTGGTTTTGCTCTTGGGGTCTATGCCCAATGACATTGGAAAATTGAGAGGATTTGGGTTAATCGATTGAGCCTCTATGTGACTTTAATTGACCATTTAATCGAGGCTACTATTTGAGATTTCTGATGCCCTTTGAGATATTGATCTAATCTTGAGTTAGGAATTGAACCAAGTGTTAAAGGCATAATCGGTTGTCTCAACAAACATTTTTTTTGGCACTCTATTAACTTTTTCTTATTTGACTCTGGAGATAAAATTTGGAACCTTATTGAATATATTTTTGTGATTGGTTATTCATTGCATATCATTATTCATGTGACTTGTTTATTGTGCTCATTTATATACCTGATTAGTGATTGAATTCCAATTTTGCTCCCTACGAACAACCTCATTACTAACAGTTTTTCAAGCTTTATAAATTAAAATGTTGATTCAATTTTTGTCACTATACTATAACTCATTTTCCTAAACTATGATGATTTTCAGACAAACAGAAGGCAATTATTGAAAGATTGACTGAATACCAAGAAGTCGACCATGAAAACTTCAAGGTATTTACCTACCATATTAGAGAATATGGCTAGCATGCATCGTTGAAAGGTTGAGGTGCATTGCATAGCCTGAATGGCACCCTACGGAATGCGTATGTTCCATAAGGCAGGTAATGGTGGTCTTTTTCTGATCTTCAGGATGAATTGTCACTTGGTTATATCTAGAGTACCCATCTAGGAAACAGAAAAATTGACTTCCCACTAGTTTCTTGAGAATCTGGTCAATGAACGGAAGAGGGAAATGGTCTTTCTTCGTAGTGGTATTAAATTTCTGATATTCTATGTAGACTCTCCATGAGTTCTTAATTAAAGTAAAGATGGTTTCTCCAGATTCGGTCATACTCACATCGAGCCCTACCTTTTCCGGAACAACTTCGATGGGACTCACCCAACAACTATTAGATATGGGGTAGATAATTCCTATGTTGTCCCACTTCATAGTTTCCTTTTTTATGACCTCCTAGAGATTCAGGTTTAGTTTTGTCTGCATCTTGCAAGAAGGTCATAGGCCCTCTTTGGCATAGATATGATGAGTGAAATAAGAGGAACTTATTCCCGTCAAGTCATCTAGGGTCCATGCAATGGCCCTTCGATGTTGCTGGAGAATAGAAATCAGCTTTCTTTCCTGATCAGGGGTGAGTCGGAAGTTGATAATCATAGGAAACATTTGATTTGAACCCAAGAGCATGTTTTTCAGATGATTTGGAAAGGCCTTTAATTCAAACAATAGGATATCAGCAGTAGGTGGGGGTTCAGGATTGGCCTCAGAAGACAAGGTGGGTGCTAGGGATAAATCTAGATCAGCCTCAGTCTCCTTGATATATGGGTCAAGATCTTCTTGTAGTTGAGGTTCTTGGAAAATCGGGTTCACCTCAGGGATCAAGTCCTCAAACAAGGAACATATGTTGCAGACTGATGAAATCCATGCAGCTAGGAATTGATATTCACCCTAGATATAGCTAGGAATAGTCTACCTAAGATGATCAATGTATCTCTTAGATTTTCAGGAGTATCCATGTCTAGCACAATGAAATCCATCGGGAAGTAGAAACCACATATCGTAACTAGAACATCCTCGAGAATTCCTCTTGGTGATTTTGTTGATCTATCAGCCAGCTGTAGTGTCAGCTTAGTCGGTTTGAACTCGATGTCCTCAAAGTGATCTAGTATGGTGGTGGGGATCAGATTTATAGAGGCTCCTAAATCTAATAAAGCTTGATCGAACTCTAGGTTTTCTATTTTACTAGATGTCAGAAGAGTGGTAAGATCTTTCACTTTCTAAGGGAGGTTACTCAAAATTATAGAGCTAGATTGCTCAAACAACATAATTGAACTCCCATCTTTGTTTCACGCCTTACGCTTTGGTGTATATAAGTCCTTCAAAAATCGCGAGTAGGCCAATATGTGATGAATCTCATCCACCAAGGGAATGCCTATTTGGACATGCTGAAAGAACTTGGCCAAGTCTTCCTCAAGTGCCACGAGTTTGGATTTCATGTTTCCTTTGGTCAAGGCCTTGGGAAATGGATTCTCTTTTGGTTTCTTTAGGATTGGTTCAGGCCTTGGATTTGGAATAGATTTGTCTTGGGTATCCATCCTATGTGTAGGTTCTGAACTACTAGGACTGGAGTGATTAGGATAAGGTGGGTCCCGAGTAATTTTTCCACTATGCTTAGTGGCAACATTTAGGCCTACCGGGTTAGGATTTAGATTTGGCAAGAGTGGTGGTTGCTATTGATATCCCGAGTATGATGTGGAAGCTCCATCTCGTCAGGTGGAGGTACGGAAGGGGCTTGATAGGCATACTGAGCTTGGCCCTAATTTTTGTTCATAACGAGCCACTACTTTGTCACGTTATTCAGATTTGGTAGACATTGGGAAGGAAGTGCACTAGGCTGGCGAATCCCAACAATTTGTGTGAGTTGGTAGCAAACCTCTGTGATTTCTGCCTTATGCTATTTCTATATGTTCATGTTGGTCTTTTGCATATCAGCCAATGTTTGCAAAATCAAGCTCATTTGGTCGTCCATGATAGTCCCGATTTGAAAGTTTGGCTCGGGTTTAGGTTGAGTGGGTTGATATGGTTGACGAACTTGTTTCAGGGTTCGAATTGAGGTCTCGAGTTCTAATTATTTCTTCACCATGAATGATGTAGGCACATCTATTTAGATAAAATTCCTATTTAGGAATGTTCCTAGGTTTTGTATGCATTCCATGGTATAAATATCGCATATCATGCATCATTCTGCATTTAGAAAAGTTTGTATAAAGTTTAGGTTAATTCATGTCCTTTTATGGCGAGGAGAGGAGAATTTTTTCGGGGTCTCGAATTGATGATCCAACCATACGGATTTGATCATGATGACAATCGGAGTCTAACACCTCTAAAATCGTCTTAATCGAAATCCTGTAGCACCTTATGCAATTCAAGAAAGATCAATGACCAAGAGACTAGGTGACGCATTTCGGAGCTCCAAATGACAAATCCAACTGTACGGATGGATCTAGAATGATAATCGTAGCCCAATGGTGTGAAAATCGACCTAATTTGACATCCGTGGTGCAACCTACAAAGTAAATAGAATGGACGGCCATGATGGCACCATGTGGTGCCACCATGCCACCCAAGATTGGCCGTCTCCTTTGCCTCATCTCAAAAGAGAAAGTTTGGATGAGATCTTGATCATTGGATCTTCATCCAACGGTTGAGACCAAGCATCGTAATATCCATGAAGATGACAAGATCCAGCCCTTGCCCCAGTTGTAGCACGCTCGGCTTACAAACAAGGGATGTGAGTTCGAATCCTCTAACACCTCCAATTGACCACAAAGGTGCGAGCGGCTAATTAGAGTTGCGCAATCTTCATCGAACGATGCAGACTTCTCCACGTGGATGTGCAGATCAGCATGGATGAGCCCACGAATGCATGAGCGATTGCATGCGCAATCCAACACCCGATTTGATGCGCCCTTTAGCATGCGATTTGAGAGCAGATCTTGCACAATGTCAACCCTCCATTTGAGCATCCAATGGCTGGACGTGCATGGGAGTGAACGCATGATCGCACGTGCATCTAAGCACATGATCTGAGCATGCTATCTTAGCGTAATCTCAACCATTCATCAATGATCAAACGACGAGTGATCGAGGTAACTGGGGATCATGTGAGCACAGCTAAAAGCACTAGCGGTTGGTGCACGATCTTTAGCAACCTCTAAGGTGGGTTTACAGTGATGTCTTTAGAAGTCACTAATTGCCCATATGTGAATTGTCTTCTCTCCTCCACTATAAAGGACTCCTACACCTCCCATTCTTCATCATCCCATCCTCTACTTTCCTCACCTACTCTAGAGCTCAAAACACACTTTGAGCTTGCATCCCAAGCCATTGGGATACTCCACTAGAGAAAAGAAAACATATTTTCCACTCTCTCATCACCATTTGTGGAGCTCTGATCGGTCATCTTCTCAACCCTATTCTGGGAAGTAGATCATGCCATGATGTTGCCCATCCTCCCTTCATCTTCCGACGCCATTCTCCTTCCTTCAACTCCTTGACATCTTCGTCCGAGCCACGTCAACATAGCTTTGTCCTCCGAGCAGTCGACAAAGAGGATTTCTCTCACCCCCATTCCCTTTTTACTGCTTTCATAGTGTAGAAGCATTTGTAATAAACATTTTTCAAGCATTTATCAAGTAGTTTTTTATTCTCTCTCTTCTTTCATACTTAGTAAGTAGAATAGTTCTTTCCTGCTTTCTAGAACAGCTTCGTATAGATAAAATTCCTGCTTGCTTCCACACTGATGATAACATCATCATCATCCATAACTAGCTTTAATTAGTTAAAATCAATTAACAAATGCTCCAACGAAATCACCAGAGAGTCATAATTCATTGCATATCCTTTCTGAGAAGAATGCATTAAATCAGGGTTAACTCTGTAGTTTTAATAGCATATCATAAATGCAGAGTAACTACGAGTTTTTCAAGGGATCAAATGAAGGTCAAGTGAGCATTAATTACTAACAAGAGGGTTCAAGTAGACAAAAATGGGTTTTCACTCATTTTGAGAATTAACGGACACCCAAAACCCAAATTTTGGGCCCAATTAGATAACAGAGGTTATGGCTAGGACAAAATTCATCTAAACCTTCCAAAAATTATATAAAAATATTCTATAAGGTTTTGTATCCTTGATTTGATGATTGTAACCCGTTTGAACCTAAAATAGAGTATCAGATCGAAAGCTACCTTAATTTATGTTTTTGCCTAAATTACACAATAAAACTTGGTCAAAACTAAAATCTAACTTTACCATTAGATTCTTGGGGTCAAAATTAGGTTTGTACCAAAATTTGGGCAAAAACTGAGATCATCTTGGCCTCGTTTGCATTTCAGTCCACTCAGACTATTTGTCTCTCACATTTAGCCTTAACTTTCAAATTATTTGCAATCAGGTCCCTAAGTTTTTCTTTGAATTTACATTTAGGTCCCTACCAGCATTAGGACTGAGCTGTAGCTCACCATTGAGATTTGAGAGAGATTTTCTCGCTTAATTCTCAATCAATTTGTCCCAAAATTAAAAAGGAGATTCCTTGAGTAATTGTCTTCTAAATGAGACCAGCCACGAATCCTATTTCCTTCCCAATCTCTCATGCAAATGCATGGGAGATGTGAGTATCCCAGTTGTACAAAATCATTGAAGCTTAAGAGCTTCTTTCCTTGCTTGGAGGGCCTCCTAAAGGCCTATAAAAGGCTCTACATCACGTTCCTCACCTCCTTAGCTTGTTTTTCACTGGTTTTCCCCCTTCTTCCCTTCTCTCTGGTTGAATCCTCCCCAAGCTCCGGCGACCTTCTTCGTTTGACTTCTTCACTTACCACCATAGACACTAGTTGGTGGGAGCATCTTCCCCAAACTCCTCCACACGTCGTGATGTAAACACATTTACTATGGGTAAAATGCCTATTCATGCATGTTCCTAGGCTTAGATTTGCATTTCGTGTTATAAATATTGATAGCATGCATCATTCTGCATTTAGAGCAGTTGTATATAATTTAGGTTAATTGCATTCTTTTTGTGGTTAGGAGAGAAGGATATTTATTTTCGAGCCTCAGATTGACGATCCGACCATACGGATCTGATCTAGACAACAATCGGAGTCCAACACCTCTGAAATCGCCTCAATCGGTGTTCCGTAGCACCATATGCAGTCCGGGGAAGATCAACAACAAAGGGACTAGGAGCCATAATTCGGAGCTTTAAATGATAAATCCGACCACACTGATGGATTCGAGTCGACGATCGTAGCATAATGGCAAAAATCGACTCAATCCGAACTCTGTAGCAGCCCCTACAATAAGAAGAAGATCGACTGCCTAGACTATGCCACGTGGCGCAGCCTAGGCAGCAAGGACACGCATGCAGTAGTGTGGGTGCATGCCTAGGCACGCATGTGCGTGCGCGGTAAGGTAGAAGCAGCACTAGCGTAGCTGAGGTGGACTATAGCGACGCATGAGCTGGACTTGTAGCGACGCTTACAAACATCGGTAATTCATCGCATGCCAGGAAAGACAGCTATGGGCGCCAGCGGGCATGAGCTCCCTACAGCGACATTTCCAGTGATGACCTTGATGTCACTAATGGTCCCATACAAATTTTTGCCTCTTCTCCACCACTATAAATGGACCTTCACCCCCTCCCTTCCAAGCCATCTCTACCTACTCTACTCCCACCTACTCTTAAGCTCTAGCAAGCCTACCAACGCTCCATTAGAGCTTGTTCTCAAGCTCCCAAGGTGCCTATTAGTATAGCGAACCTCTGCCCCACCAAATACTCCTCCAACTTCCCATCTCCCTTCATAGGTCACAATGGAGCCATCCTCTCACCTCCATTCCGGTAGCAGATCAACTCCATCTTCTCACCTCCATTCCAGAGCTACGCTGAAGCTTTCCTCAACTCGACGTCCTCCAGCATCTCACCTCGATCATCCTGCTCCCCACCTCCTTCGTCCGAGCTTCCACCAGGTGCCATCGTCTCACTGAACAGCCAATTCAGGAGATTTCCTCTCACCTCCCTCTCTTTATATGCTTTCAAAGTTTCTTGTAATTAACATTAGAA
Organism: Thalassia testudinum; assembly: GCA_037157565.1. Taxonomy (NCBI): domain Eukaryota; kingdom Viridiplantae; phylum Streptophyta; class Magnoliopsida; order Alismatales; family Hydrocharitaceae; genus Thalassia; species Thalassia testudinum. The sequence continues at coordinate 73,174,263 of JAZHRO010000003.1, read as the reverse complement.
GTAATACATATCATATTTGTTCCAGATCTCTATCATGTGATGCGTTTGCTTGATTTCTTTTATTTCAAAAATACAAAAAAATATAAAAACCCTAAAATATCAAAAAGAAACGAATCGAAGCACGATTTTCAACTAAAGTAAACGTCGCCCCCTTGTGTTTGACCCAGGACACACTTGGAGTTTCAGTATAAATTTTATCTGATCGACGTGTTTTGCAACTACGACGACAGGTTACTTGGAACCTTGATTTCTAAACACACGTAACACACACGACCATTTTGGCGCCGTTGCCAGGGAGGTAACATAATTAACTTTATTACTTGTGTTTCTTTGCATTTACATAGCACTAACCCTACTTGTCATTTATCTACTGTGTTGCAGGTACCCTAGCATGGAGATCCAAGTGCGGTAGACTGGAGTAAAGTGTGGGTAGACTGTTTTGTAAGTGTTCCCCGTACTACCCCACCTTTGTTTTCATTCCATAACCGAATAACTCAAACCCAGATCATCTTAGTTGTTTTTTATGAACCCTAGGATAGATTTGGTTGTTTGTTTGCCACCACCACTCACCTTGCCATCCGCATAAATAAAAAAAAAAAAAAGTGTTATCTGATTGTGGGATTTTCTTTAAGCTACACACTTAACACCCACAACTTATCACCATAAGGTGCACAATCACATCGATTCTACCACTTAACCGGGATCTGACCTGTGGACCTGGTACACTTTATTCAACACACAAATAAGTGAGTAGAAATCTGAATAGGTCAAAAATTTCTATGTGCCTTAACTAAGTGGTGCAATAGGCAAATTTATTGAACTGTTTGGGCTGCACCAATTAAGAAAAAAGCGATTCGTCAAGTAGCTTGCCGCTTATGGTTGATTCTTAGGGCTAAACCAGGCACTCCACATTTTTTTCTTTGATTTCTAAAGGAATATATCATCACCAGTGCTTGAAAAAGTTGAAGTGTTTTCCTAAACTTGATTGAATATACCTAAGATTAAACACTAAAAGCTACTAAACAAGGTTGAACTCTAAAAGGCATATCATCAAATAAACTTGTTTGAAAACCTTGGTTGTGCACACACACACATTTTAACTGATCATTAAGGGCACAACCCATCTAAAGAGCCCATCACATTCCTGAAGCACCATTGTCCCAAGCCTAACTAAAATTGATTAGACGTTGGCCCTAAGGACTGGTTCGCTCATTGGGATTCATATTGAGATTGTTCACGATTAACCTGCTTATACTAGTCAATCTGATGTCTAGCTAGGGTAGTAGTGCCAAATGACCGCAGCTGGGGGGTACACTAGGAACCGGAGGTGGAAGCCAAAGGAAGGACCTTCTCCCCAATCCCTCATTCTAACTGGTTGGATTGCCTTGACATAAGTAGGGTAAATCGTCTATAATCTTAGGATGGATTCTGAGAGTCTGTAGACCTTTAGGTTACCCAAACTAAGGACAAGCTTGTATTTTTGTATTGCAGGGCTCCTTTCTCTTATGATTTCCCTCCATACTTCACCATGTACCCTTCCACATCCTACACAAATTTCACATCCTATCCTCCTACCACCACTTATCCCCAAGATGATTACTATCCCAACTTGACTTGTAAATTACTGATCCACTAGCGGAGATGACTTTGATTGGGGATATGAATCCAAACCTCAATGTCCTTGGCCTAACCCTAGATGACAAGACTATGATTATTGTCCTTCCCAGACCTATAATAATTGTGGATCTCCATCCTTTGATGACCAAACCAACCTGATCTACAATCAGGAAGGATATCATGATTATGACACGTACCCTCCCTAGTATTCCACTGAATAAAGGTCACCACCATCCTTTGAACAACCTAGAATGACCTACTTTCAGGGAAGGACTCAAGAACCTCGACATCTTGATTGCCTTAGGTTTAACCTGAACCCACCCAAACCTGAACCGAACCAGTCGGTTCAGGTGAACCAGATCCAGGATAGGGTGTTGGCTAATTCGAGGAACACTATACAATCTTTAGAACCTCAGCCAACACCATAAACTGAAGTACTAGAGCCTATGATCAAAATGATTGAAGAACCTAATAGTTCTCTATTGGATTTGCTCCAAAGTATTAGGGATAGGGACTTGGGTGAGTTTCTTCTTAGGAAATTATCGAGGTTGAGGATGAAATTTGTGGTTGCACTATTCAAATCTTGGGATGATTCTCAAGATGAACCCCCTTCAGGAGAGCCAATATCTGAACATGCTCAGCCGCCTATCAAGGGCGATACATTTTATGAGATCGAGGATGACCAAGTTAAGCTAGAGCAACCATTTGAGGATGAACTGATTGATTCACCTTAGATCCCCAAGTTAGGAAATGAAGAAAATTATCTCTCCTTGGATTAAGAAATGATATATGATTTTCAGACATAAATAAATGAGGATCATCAATTCTTTAACTCTAAGGGTGAAGAATCTTTATGTGAAGTCTCACTTGAACATAAGGAAAATGATTTTCGTGTGACAAACGGGCATGAGGAATCTGATGGACCATTTGATAGCCCATTCATTGAAGATTTGGATTCGGTTGGGGTTAACTTGGAGGATCCGAATCATGATGATTTAATCAGTGACCCCAGTCCTCATCTGCACCCCTAAGAGCTGACTTCTGAGATCTTTGTGCCTAAGTCAATCTTGATTCAGGCACAATTGCTGGACTTGGGTACTTTAGATTGGGTGTACAATGATCTGGGGGTTCCAGAAACCTTGATTTCAGTGGATAGGAAGTTGGAAATGAAAATTTGGCAGGTCAATTTTCAGGGAAAAATAAGTTTGGATATAAGGGTACCTATTGACCTGAACCCACCTATCTTATATACGAACCCTTATGATATCTTTCACGTGCGACCCAAGCCTGGAATAATTGATTATTTTTCTGAGCTAGATGTTAAGTGGACAACTGCATCTATTGACCCATCTTTACCCATTATCCGACACTTTGATCTTGGGTTGCACACCACTAAACCGTAGGCTCAGCCTCGCAAACACAACAACCTTTGGTTCTGGGTGATTTTCATCCAGAACCTGAAAACCACTTGACCTTGGGGCATGGGTCTGCATCATAATCACATCCACGTCTGTGGACATCTTCTGTAGACGGGTTTCAGGATCAACCTTTTGATTTTGATTCTGACCTGCACTTGTGAATTCTCAATTTCTTCTTTGTATGTATGTTATGCCTAGCTGAAGGCATTAAACTTAGAACGTGTGTATACACTCTTCTCTCTGCGGAGCTGACCAGAATTTCATGACACTTAGGTGATGTTCTGTTTACTCTGCCCTTTTCATGTCGTTATTTTTACAATGAGGACATTGCGTCATTTAGGCATGGGGGGGTGGATAATGAATTCCTGAAATCATTATGTTAACTCTGTAATTTCTTTTAGTTTCTTATAAAATTAAAAAAAAAAGTTGAAAAAAAAAAATTAAGAAAAAAGACAGAAATTTGGAAAATAAAACTTAGGCATTTGGAAGTTATTAACTTTAGGAAATGATACGAGAGGACCTAAACACTTAGACTCTTCTGGTCTTCGGGCTTAATTACCCCGAGTGTCCACTCGAATGTGGATTTAGTATCGAGTCCTCACCAATTAAATTTTATTTTAATTTGGTAAATAATTTAGGATGAAAAGTATGCAACTTATCAACCCGCCCTCTGATTTGGGGGAACTTTAAGCATAAGCATCTGCACGCATTTTTTTGCACTAACTAACTTTTCAATAATTTTTATGGAAACTGGGTAGCCAATGGACCGACTTGGGTGGAATGGCTGCCAAGTTGTTGGTGGTAATAGCTCATCAGCCGGTTGCGTAGAGCCCAGCCACAAGACCATGTCGTTACACTGCCTTTAGGTAAATCTTAGATCAAGGAAGCCACCTACTTAAAAAAAAAAATACTGAAAAAAAGATAAAAAAAGAATAAATAAATCCACACTTCACCACACGAGTATGGCTGGCAAGTTGTCGGTGGTAACGACTCATCAGCCGGTTGTCTAGAACCCAACTCACAAAAAAATAAATGCACAATAATTCCCAAAACACTTAGGGAAGAAGCGGGGAAATAGAATAAAGCAGGGATATAAACACTGGCTTCGCCCTTGTGTTGACCCCATAAATAAAAGAAGTAGGGAGAAAGCTACCGATCGTAAAGATAAACCGTTAGGCAAGGTCACCTAGGGTCATAGAAACCCGAAGTCCATCTTAATGGCCATTTTGTGAGTCTATCACTTTTTCACAAAGATGCTTACTACTTAGAGTCCTTTTCGAGTCTTGGGCAAGTCGAGTAGCCGTAAAAAGTTATCCTAGAACTCTCAAACACCAAAAGTACAAAAAAAAATTAGAAAAGAAGAAAAATATTTATATATATATTTATTCCCTTCTCAAATAAGGCGAGAACTTGGGCGGTCTGCATTCTAGCAGACAGCTAGGTACTTTTGAGTTTTCATAGTTTATGACCTTAGTTGAAATTTTCTATTATTAACAAATGACTTAGGCTTAAGCGATCTAATCCTAATTCTACTTTTATACATAGCATATAGTACAATTTTACTAGGGACTAGCAAAAGATAGGCATGAGGGTATGATGTAAACACAAATATTGCTGGTAAAATGCCTATTCGTGCATGTTCCTAGGCTTAGATTTGCAGTTCATGTTATAAATATTGCATGGCATGCATCATTTTGCATGTAGAGTAGTTCTATAAAATTTAGGCTAATTGTGTACTTTTTGTGGTTAGGAGAGAAGGATATTTATTTTTGAGGCACGTACGGATCTGATAAAGACGACGATCAGAGTCCAACGCCTCTGAAATTACCTCAATCGGAGTTCCATTGCACTATATGCAGTCTGAGGAATAAAAATGGGCAATGGGACTAGGAGACATAATTTGGAGCTTCAAATGATAAATCCAACCACGCGGATGGATTCGGGTCGAAGATCGCATTCTAATGGCGTGGAAATTGACTCAGTCAGACCTCTGTAGTGGCCCTTACAACAAGAAGAAGATGGACGGCCCAGATTGTGCCACGTGGTGCAGCCTAGGCCGCCAGCACACGCATGCAGCACCGTACGCGGGCAGCAGTGCGAGTGCGTGCACGGGCGCATTGGCGCGCAGGCACGCATGCATGCAGCGCTAGCACGTGGGCATGCGTGCGCGCACGGTAATGTAGGAGCAACACCAGCGTAGCTGAGGTGGACTACAGCGAATCATGAGCTGGACTTACAGCAACACTTACAGCCATGGGTAATTCATTCCGCACCAGCAAAGCCAGTTGTGGGCGCTAGCGTGCATGAGCTGCCTATAGCGACATTTCCAGTGATGGCCTGGATGTCACTAATGGTGCCATACCGATTTTTGCCTCTTCTCCACCACTATAAACGGAACTTCACCCCCTCCCTTCCAAGCCATCTCTTCGTACTCTACTCCAACCTACTCCCAAGCTCTAGCAAGCCTACCAACGCTCCATTAGAGCTTATTCTCAAGCTCCCAAGGTGCCTATTAGTGTAGCGAACCTCTGCCCCACCAAATACTCCTCCAACTTCCCATCTCCCTTCATAGGTCACCTTAGACCCATCCTCACACCTCCATTCAGGTAGTAGATCAACTCCATCTTCTCACCTCCATTATGGAGCTACGCCGAAGCTTTCCTCAACCTGACGTCCTCCAGCATCTCACCTCCGTCATCCTACTCCCCACCTCCTTCGTCCGAGCTTCTGCAGGGCACCATTGTCTCATTGAACAGCAGATTCGGGAGATTTCCTCTCTCCTCCCTCTCTTCATATGCTTTCATAGTTCCTTGTAATTGACATTAGAAGTAATATATATCAGATTTGTTCCAGATCTCTATCTTGTGATACGTTTCCTTGATTTCTTTTATTTCAAAAACACAAAACATATCAAAACCCTAAAATGCCAAAAAGAAATGAATCGAAGCGAGATTTTCAACTAAAGTAAACATCGCCGCCCTGTGTTCGACTTGGGACTCCCTTGGAGTTTCGGTATAAATTTTATCTGATCGGCATGTTTTGCAACTTTGACAATAGGTTACTTGTAACATCGATTTCTAAACACATGAAATGCGAGTGACGAGTCGATTCCTTGCTTTTAAAGTCATTTGTAGCTCTATGTGGTGGAAAAATCGACTAATTAATAATTAAAATAACCACTCACAGAAGAGCGGGTGATGGTCGGCCCAGATAGGTTGTTAATATGATATTTTTATCGTTGAAATGTGTATAGTGGTTAACCTAATTCAGACCTAACCATCTCTTTACAAAATTTTTAACCTGGCCTAATTGATTTTATCTTGTCACTTTTAGGCCCAGGGTCGAACTCAGGGAAGTGGGGTTCAAGTCGAGTTTCTACGTTTTCCTTAAAACGCGTCTCTTCCGTTCGTTTATTCTGTTTTTGGTATTTTTCTTATTTAGGTTTTTTTTTTTTTTGGTAATCCTTGTTCTTGAGGCACACCCTCAAAATTGTGTCCTTGGCTTTTAGCCAAAATAGAGTTTCAAAACACGTCTTGCTACTTGCAAGACGGGGGTACCTGCAAATCAAAGATTATCTTTTCACTTTTATACCTTTTTTTTATCTTTTTACTAAGAAGGAAGCTAACAGATAGAAAGTAAATATAGTAGCTATAGATATATATTTATATGTAGTATATATATAAAGGGGTGGGGGTGGAGGTGACGATGGAGTGTAGCACTATGTCGAGTCAGCCGACGTCTAGAGAGACGCAACCAACACGACTAGGTGCCGCGTGGAGTGTGGATGGAGGATGGATGATGTATGGGACCACGCTTTTTTTTGTACGCGTGTATCAGGGAATATCAGCAACTGGTGCAGATATCCCCGCGATACAGCGTATAATAAATAACATGAAAGTATCTGTACATATGTATGTATATAAATGTATAAGTATATATGTATAGATATATATAGATATATATATATATATAGGTGTATATATATATATATATATATATATATATGTATGTATATATGTATATAGCTATGTATATATGTATATAAGTATATATATATAATACTATATAGATATATATATATATATGTATATAAGTATATATGTATCTAGATACATATGTATATATATATGTGTATATGTATAAGTATATAGATATGTATATATATATATATGTATATGAGTATGTGTGTATATATATATATATATATATATATATATATATTATATATGTATATGTATATATATATTATATTATATGTATGTATACATAACTATATAGATATACTATGTATATATAAGTATATATATATAGATATATGTATATGTATATATATACATACATATATATATATATATATATATATATATATATATGTATGTATATAAGTTACTATTAGTGTGTGAATGTGTGTGTCGGTGAATGGGTGTGTGTGTGTTGCTGTAAGTGAAAAAAAAAAGGGAGAGATCGCGGAGAGAGAGAGAGAGCGCCGGAGAGAGAAAGAGCGGGCGGGAGAGATCGCGAGCGCGGCGGGGAGTCTGCAGTCGGTCGCGGAGGGTTGCAGCGGTTCGTGGGGGTCGACGCGAAGGCCTGGCCGGCCGCTGCAGTGCGCGCAGCGGCCTGCTGCGGCTGCAACTGCGGCGTGGATAGAACGGAGACGGAGGCGGGGAACGGGCCTGTAGGCGCGCGCGGAGGGTTGCGCGCCTGCGGGGAAGGTCGCGGAGGAGGCGGGGGTGCTGCTGCTGCTGTTGTCGCCGCTGGGCTGCTGCTGCTTCAAGCTTCGGACCTTGAAGCGGCAGCAATGGCGTGGAGATGCAAACAAAGAGAAAAGAATACACCACGCCCACCGGCTCGTTGAAGAGCTGGGCGGTGGTGTTCCCACTGTGGTGGTGAGCACCACAGTGGGTTCTCCTGCTCGTCGGGTGCCTCCTCGATGGAGGACCGGCGTATGGGAGGGGAGAACGGGCGAGGAAGGTGGTGGACTGCAGCGTGGCAATTTTTCAGCAGCTGCCGCAGCTGCGTATTGCAGCAACGTTCCTTCTCTCGTCGCGAGGAAGAGCTGTGGCTTTATAGAGGAGGAGAGCATGGCGGGGCATGCGGGGAATGGGGGAGAATGGCAGCTGCAGGGAGAGGTGCGGGAAGGACAGCAGGGAGAGGTGCGGGAAGGACAAGCCGGATGGCGTTGCATGCAGCTGCGGGAGGAAATTCAGCCGCGGGAAGAAGAACCGCGGGAAGAGAAGAAAGAAAGATGAAAATAAAAATAGAGAAGGGACTTTTGCAAAGAAACACTTGAGAAAAAAAAAATAATTATGCAAGCCATTTATTCATTTCTCCTCCTCTCATGATTAAATGCATGTATGCAACCGTTTTTACATATGCGACTATAGGATTATAATATACATAGTTAATGCTAGAAAATAGCATAAGAAGGCGTTATTATAGGCGTGTTTTGAGGTGCAAACATATACCCCCATGCCTATCTTTTGCTAGTCCCTAGCAAAATAGTATTTAGAAATAATCTTAAGCTGAAGATTTTCTTCTGAGATGATATCGGTGTGTTTATTATCGGATATTGTGAGAACCAATTGTAGAGAAGATTACCAGTACTTTAAGTCTTACATGACAAAGATTATCTCTCAACTAACCAGGACTCTTGATATTTAAACCTTAAGTACGATTTCCAGGACCCAGGAGGTTTTGCCGTACTCGAGAGCTCAAGAGGTTATGGTTTGTGCATAGTGAAGGATCAAGACTGACCAGATGAACCTTAAGACTCACTCCCAGGGTTTCACGAATTTTTAAGTACAGGTTGGTCCCAATTTCAGCTCGTGTTTTCGGATTGACCCTTAAGATGATTACGGAAAACTCAACTCCCATTTTCTGATTTTTTTTTTTTTTTTTTTGAAACACCTGTCAGTATATCTCTTACAACACATTTTGACAGAGCAGACTCTTTTTTTGTTTTTTTTTTTTTTTTTTGGTGGGAGAGTTTCTTTTTGGTGGAAAGAGTCGCTCCTAAACACAAGACTAAAGCCTGGGATAAAAAGTATACCTGCACGTACAGGTAAGGACTCCACCTTTCCTAATGAACACTAGGGTTGGATCTTATGTTCACCTGATCTTTCCTGATATGTGTAGTGTGAACCAAGTTTACTTAAGCTCTCAAGAAAAAGCAAACCAACGAATCCTGTACTGGTGTCTCAGGTACAAGAAACGTTCTTAGTTAGGAGAGATTTTGATCTATTTCGTCAATGCTTTAAGTGAATTAAGCCGAGCCTGAGCGAATCAAGCTTCTGTGGCCTGGAAATTCTTCAAAACAGAGGTTGAATATCCATAAACACTTATTGTATTTTTTTTTTTTTCAGCTTTTAGATCATTACTAAACACCATTTATTACTAATATATATATATATATTTTTTTTTTTTCTTTTTTTTCTTTTTCTTGCATATTTATAAATAGGTGGTAATTGTCTGATACCATAAAATACCCGGATCCTATGGATGCCTATCCACCCCCCCATGCCAAACAATGCTATGTCCTCATATGCATGCAAGGAAAGGCAGAGAACGGACGACAGATCGGGTAACAGGAGCTGAGGTTCAGGGTATAAATCAGGGTGGAAGGGTGGGTGGATGGTGGGTGGTGAAGAGAAAAGCGAAGTAATCGCGATAGAGGCGTGAAAAGTAATGGTGGATGGTGAGAGATTTGGCATTTTCTGGGACGAGAGTGTCCCAGGCGGATCAGAAAACAGATCAGGAAGAGGAAGTTGGCCCTTAGATTGGCCAAGAAGGGGGGCTTTTTGGATAGATGGATCCAAAAGGGAATAGCCCCGGTGAGTAAGCTGTGGGCTCAAGGTCCCAGTGTGGATTTGCAAATCCGCCTGATTTAGCGGGAAAGAAAGGGCAATCCGGTCTTCCATAGTGTGGACCGGCGGTGAGCAGCCCGGCAATGACTCAGACCACGAGGTATGGGAAGCGGAGAAAACCTCGTCAGAAGTCTGGCCAGGAGAAGGTACAGGAATAGGGAGGGATTGGGGAACGTCACAGTTTGTGTTGGTCAGGCAGTCGTCAGGTAATTTGCAGCAGTCTGAATCGGCTCCAATTAGTTCGATACACGTACTGACAGTCACGTCCTCGTCAGACGTGTCATCCTTGATGTGATCACTATCATTATAAGAGTGCGGTGCTGCAGCGGGATTAACCTGAAATCCCGAAGGAATACTCGGAGCTTGCAGAATTTGATGAACCTGTTCCTGAGAAGGTTGTACCTGTGGTTGCGGACCACAGGGTACAAAGTTTTGCGGGTTTGGAACAGGTTGGGCGGGAAAAGTGCCCTGAGATCGAGTCACCATGCTTAGTTGACTGATCTCAGCATTCTGCTGCGCCAAATGCTGAAGAGAGGTCATGTTTTCTTTATGGCGCTTTGACATTTCCGTCATCATTCGCATCAATTTATCAAGAGGTTTTGATGCGTGTTTGGTTTTCTGTGCACAAGGGCCTGATGGCAGAGTTGCCGTAGGATTAGACTGGGCCCTTGGGATGACGGGTGCGGACGATCGCATTGGTCCACCAGCGGGGTTTCGACGCTGCGGGTTGTTGGACCATGCAAAATTGGGATGATTGTGCCACCCTGGGTTATACGTGGCAGAAAACGGGTTATTCCCCAGGGTGCAGGCATCTTCTATGCCAGAAGACGTGTCCGCATATGTGTCCGAGTACACGGAGGCTTGGTCCTCCGTGTTGAAATACTGGCTCACAGAAGCCAGTTCCACATGACTTACCGAGTCGCTTGGCGCGACACTCGATAAGGAAGGTCTTGCAGGGTTTCCAGGGATAAGCCTGGTGTTGAAAGAATTGAAATTGTGACGAAGTGGTGAGGCGGGGGTGTGTGCCATGTTTGTGGAGGAGGAGGATGATTCGGCTCTTTTTCTAGATTTATCAGTCAATACAAGCAATTCAGGGTTTTGTGACCTCCTCCCAAACATGCACTACCGCAGGAAGAATTGGGGAGATGAGAAGGGAAAAGGGATGAGAGAAATGACGCCGCAAAGGTACACTTGATTACAAATCAATACAGTCAAGTTCCTAACCTCTACAGTGTGCCCTTAGACCTAAAGATCTAAGTTACCTACTATCACGAACTACGGAACCGAATGCGAGCACCGCGGAACCACCGGGCCAGATTGAAAGGCCGTTTGCCCCAGTCGTAGACACCCGATAGCACGCGGGAACTCTCACCAGCATGTAGTCGCTACACACAGGTAGTTAGACCTCCAATCCTTAGTAAGGGTCAAGTTACTACCAGTTTTAATTAGAGGCTTAGGGTCAAGTGCTTTTGGAATGTGAAGGGCGTTGTTTACGGGTAATGCCCAAGTGATTGATTTTAAGAGTGTGTAAGAACAAGCATGCAACGGGGAAATCTCCCCGAATTGAAGTTTTTATTGGCAAATGGTTTTTAGAGTTCAGCCTTAAGTAGTATGAATTTTAGGGTTTTGCTGAATTACCAATTCAACCAATCTCCGGGTTTTGCAAGAATACAGGTTTTCTTTCTAAAGCCCAAGAAACCCTTCTTCAATTATCAGTTAGTTAATGCATGCTAAAATGCAATGGACTACCCTAAATGGAGATTTCTATGTGTGGATGCGCGAATCAATTTTATATCAATGTGAAAGGGAGCCAAAACACTTCAATTCAAGTGCTCCCAATCACCAGAAAGATATCCACACACAAGGCTTCAACCAACAGATAAAGAAAGTAAAATTGTTGGGGTTGAAGTATTCAGGATCGAATCACAGGCAAGTTTGAAAAGTCGTGGTGGGGTTGGAATCAACTCAATTCCAAATCTCCCCACCAAAAATGTGATCCTGAATTAAAGATAAGTGAGGCAAAAGAGGGATACAAGCAATCTTTTTCTTTGCCTCAAAGAATACTTCCCACGGCGAAAAATCTAAGAATGAAGATTCTCGGATTTTCGCTATGCGAAGTAAGGTGGGAAATCCCGGGCAATGGGAGTGAAGACAACCAATCAATCAAGTGAATTTTAATCCACTTGCCCTCAAGAAATCCCAAGAAGTTTTTCTAGTTTTTAGTTTTAAATTTTTTTTTTTTTTTTTTGTGTGGTGGCAAGTTAACCCTAATTTGACGAGAAAAGAAAACCTACTTGTTCGACAACGTGTGCGAAGCTCCAATGCGATGTCGGCGTCTTCACGCTCTCGTTCCCGCCTTGGATCTGCTCACGTCCTCGACTTCGTTAGCCTTCTTCTCCATCCACCAGGTTCACCTGCACACCAAAAACAATAATACCCGTGAAGAGAGAAGAGACAAATTTAAAGGAATTGGATAGAAACTTACTCGAAAGCGCACCTCCCCGGCAGCGGCGCCAGAAAAGTTATGATGGTCGGCCCAGATAGGTTGTTAATATGATATTTTTATCGTTGAAATGTGTATAGTGGTTAACCTAATTCAGACCTAACCATCTCTTTACAAAATTTTTAACCTGGCCTAATTGATTTTATCTTGTCACTTTTAGGCCCAGGGTCGAACTCAGGGAAGTGGGGTTCAAGTCGAGTTTCTACGTTTTCCTTAAAACGTGTCTCTTCCGTTCGTTTATTCTATTTTTGGTATTTTTCTTATTTAGGTTTTTTTTTTTTTTGGTAATCCTTGTTCTTGAGGCACACCCTCAAAATTGTGTCCTTGGCTTTTAGCCAAAACAGAGTTTCAAAACACGTCTTGCTACTTGCAAGACGGGGGTACCTGCAAATCAAAGATTATCTTTTCACTTTTATACCTTTTTTTATCTTTTTACTAAGAAGGAAGCTAACAGATAGAAAGTAAATATAGTAGCTATAGATATATATTTATATGTAGTATATATATAAAGGGGTGGGGGTGGAGGTGACGATGGAGTGTAGCACTATGTCGAGTCAGCCGACATCTAGAGAGACGCAACCAACACGACTAGGTGCCGCGTGGAGTGTGGATGGAGGATGGATGATGTATGGGACCACGCTTTTTTTTGTACGCGTGTATCAGGGAATATCAGCAACTGGTGCAGATATCCCCGCGATACAGCGTATAATAAATAACATGAAAGTATCTGTACATATGTATGTATATAAATGTATAAGTATATATGTATAGATATATATAGATATATATATATATATATATATAGGTGTATATATATATATATATGTATGTATATATGTATATAGCTATGTATATATGTATATAAGTATATATATATAATACTAAATAGATATATATATATATATGTATATAAGTATATATGTATCTAGATATATATGTATATATATATGTGTATATGTATAAGTATATAGATATGTATATATATATATATGTATATGAGTATGTGTATATATATATATATATATATATATATTATATATGTATATGTATATATATATTATATTATATGTATGTATACATAACTATATAGATATACTATGTATATATAAGTATATATATATAGATATATGTATATGTATATATATATATATATATATATATATATATATGTATGTATATAAGTTACTATTAGTGTGTGAATGTGTGTGTCGGTGAATGGGTGTGTGTGTGTTGCTGTAAGTGAAAAAAAAAAGGGAGAGATCGCGGAGAGAGAGAGAGAGCGCCAGAGAGAGAAAGAGCGGGCGGGAGAGATCGCGAGCGCGGCGGGGAGTCTGCAGTCGGTCGCGGAGGGTTGCAGCGGTTCGCGGGGGTCGGCGCGAAGGCCTGGCCGGCCGCTGCAGTGCGTGCAGCGGCCTGCTGCGGCTGCAACTGCGGCGTGGACAAAACGGAGACGGAGGTGGGGAACGGGCCTGCAGGCGCGCGCGGAGGGTTGCGCGCCTGCGGGGAAGGTCGCGGAGGAGGCGGGGGTGCTGCTGCTGCTGTTGTCGCCGCTGGGCTGCTGCTGCTGCTGCTGCTGCTTCAAGCTTCGGACCTTGAAGCGGCAGCAATGGCGTGGAGATGCAAACGAAGAGAAAAGAATACACCACGCCCACCGGCTCGTTGAAGAGCTGGGCGGTGGTGTTCCCACTGTGGTGGTGAGCACCACAGTGGGTTCTCCTGCTCGTCGGGTGCCTCCTCGACGGAGGACCGGCGTATGGGAGGGGAGAACGGGCGAGGAAGGTGGTGGACTGCAGCGTGGCGATTTTTCAGCAGCTGCCGCAGCTGCGTATTGCAGCAACGTTCCTTCTCTCGTCGCGAGGAAGAGCTGTGGCTTTATAGAGGAGGAGAGCATGGCGGGGCATGCGGGGAATGGGGGAGAATGGCAGCTGCAGGGAGAGGTGCGGGAAGGACAGCAGGGAGAGGCGCGGGAAGGACAAGCCGCATGGCGTTGCATGCAGCTGCGGGAGGAAATTCAGCCGCGGGAAGAAGAACCGCGGGAAGAGAAGAAAGAAAGATGAAAATAAAAATAGAGAAGGGACTTTTGCAAAGAAACACTTGAGAAAAAAAAAATAATTATGCAAGCCATTTATTCATTTCTCCTCCTCTCATGATTAAATGCATGCATGCAACCGTTTTTACATATGCGACTATAGGATTATAATATACATAGTTAATGCTAGAAAATAGCATAAGAAGGCGTTATTATAGGCGTGTTTTGAGGTGCAAACAGCGGGTCATGTCTATAGGGAGGCAATGATGTATTTAAAGTCACATCAGTTAAAAATGTTTGTTCACAGTTAGTTTTGATGAGAATCGAGCCAGATCTGCCTTCAGATTAAGAAAACATCAAGAGAATATGCTGAAATGGCAATTTTTGTTGGTGCTAGAGCACCACGATCATTTGTTTTGATGATAACAAAACACGTGTTATTTAACGTTTGCAATTTGAGTCCTAGATTTCAGGTCAATTGCAAATGAAGACGTGTTTAGATGGAACTCGAGCTCGCATCCAGGACGGATTGGAGGAGCTTGACGGAAAACAGAGGAGGTTCACGTGGAGCGAAAGATTGAAGATGGAAGGAAATGAAGAATAGGATAGATTTCCTTCTTTTGTACTTGTTGTATTTTTCATTTCTTTTGTTGCTCTTTATTTCCTTAGATATTTCATGTTAAAGAGCCTCAAAGAACCCTAACAGTAGTCCTAGGAACACCGGCACAACCCTAGGATACTTAGGTTTTCTGTAGAATACTTAGAAAACCAATATAGGGTTCAAACAGCACTTCCAGACGTCTAATTCCAAATCAGACGTCTGATAAAGCATTTTAAGACGTCTGACTGTTGTTTCAGACGTCTGATAACTGTTAGGCTGGACATAGTTAGTTCTGTCTGATGAATTCAGACGTCCAGACCTTAGACCAGACGTCTTAGGAGACGTCTGATGACTTTGCCAGACGTCCAATTAGTGGACCGTTGGCTAGCTTAGCAGGCACTCAAGAATATGACCGTTAGAGCCTTATCAGACGTCCTTAGGCCTTTCCAGACGTCTGATAAATGACCGTTTTGCCTCGGCTGACCCAAAATCTCTTCTCAGAGATTTTCTAGCCGTTGCAACGTTTGGAAATCAATTCTCACAGTAAAAGTAGGTTTCCAGACGTCCAGATTTATTACCAGACATCCTATATGTCGTCTGATGGACTTGCACAAAAACCCTGTTTAGATCTGATTCAAGTCAGGGAGAAACCCGCATAGAATCAGATGTCTGACCTTGTAATCAGACGTCTTAAAGTGGCCTTCCAGACGTCTGATACCATATTTAGATGTCTGATAACCCTGTCAAGTGTAATCATTGTCCTGATTTCGGCCTGATTCTCTTGGGCTTTGTTCCCAACGGCTATGGAAGCTTTTCCAAGCCTTCCAAAGCCTTCCTAAGGCCTCTATAAATAGAGGGGAACCCTTGCAACACAAACACACACTAAGAAAGACACAAGACACACTTAGCTATACACTCTCACACTCTTGTGTCCAAGAAGCTCTTGCTCTCTAAGCTCAAGTTCTACATCTTGAGAGCATCCAGCCGTTGCGCACCCGCTCTCCCGCCGTTGTCTACGAGAGCGAAGTTGCGCCGTCGCGTGGCTCACGCACCCGCGTCATCGTCGACGCACTCCTTGCAAAGGGGAGTTTCCTAAATCCTATAGAAGCTTAGGTTTATTACTTTGTTGGCTCTATAGGTTTGTTGTTTTATTTTACCTTTGTAATTTGGTTGGGTATTCGCTTTGCGAATTCCCGTCTCCTTCGTGGGACAAAATCCTTCTCGTGGAGAGAAGGGGTTGAGGAACGCTACCCTCGTACTTGTAGCGTGGTTGTATTGAGGTTGAATCACCCTCGTTTTAAGTTATTCGGTTTAGTGGAATTGATCAACTAGGTTGATCGGTAAATCCTAACTCGAAAGGGTTAGGTGGTGGTTTTCACCCGGTTTGGGTTTCCACCTAAAAATTCTTTGTGTACATTGTGCGATTGATTTTTGTGATATTGCTTTATATATTTCAATTCCGCATTTTTTTTGTTACGCTAATCTCACCCCCTCCTAGTACAAGGGTAGAACCTTCAATTTTGAACAACTAAAGGATGTTTTTTGCAATGCAAATTAATAAAATATTATTAAAAGTTGACAATGGCATACAATGCAAATATTAATATAGCTTTTACTGTAGCAAAATAGGGAACTTCTTCCCCTTGTCCGTGCGCGAGGAGGTAGCCGCGGTTGGTTGTGCGGAGCGCGGAGGTAGTTGGCCACGACGAGGGCTACGCGTTGGCGGTGACGGCATGTCGAACGATTACCGGAGGTCTCACCGGTGATGAGGAAGGCCAGCAATGGTGGCGGTGGCTCACCGGCATGGGCGGGCTGCTGTCGACCTTCAGAGGGTGTGGCCGAGTTTCTGAGGACGAGGCGAGTTCATTGATGTTGGTGGCACGAAGCTCTGAGGTTAGATGAGGTGGCTGCATTGTTTGTTGTTTGGGTACCTTCGTCAACAGAGAAGAAGAAGAAGAAGAAGCCAGCTGGAGTGAAGCACGCTGTGCGTGCGTTGCTGGTGGCGAGGCGAAGCACAGCTGCTGGGTGCGTGGGTGCGTGAGTACAGGTAGGACGCTTGGGCACGCAGGTGCTTTACTGCAAGCAGCGTGCGCGCGCCACAGTAGCGGGCGCGGGAGGTGCTGGAGGTGCTGCTGCAAGAGGTGAGGCACGCAGGTGAGGAGCTGGTGGCCATGCATTAGGGGTTGGAGATGGCGCTGCTACAGAAGGTGCGTACGGGTGTGGGTGAGGGGTTGATGGCCGATGCTGCACGCTAGCGGGCACTGGCATGAAGGAGGTGAGGCACAGCAAGGGCATAAGAATTGGATGCTGCAGGGGGCTGGTGGGCTTGTGCAGCCGGAGGGGTGACAGTCGAATTTCCGCTACGCGTTGTAGTATTTAAGTGGCAGAAAAATCGACTAATCAACAATAACAATAACCTCTCACAGAAGAGAGGGTTGTGTCCACATGGAGGCAATTATGCAATAAACTCTCGATTATTTCATATTCTTTCGGTTAAGTGCGAAATCCCAAGTCAAATCTAACATCAAATGTGATGGAAAGTAGATTCATAATAACTTAAAAATATAAGGGTATATGTGCAATTTTTTCTCACTAAAATATTCAATAAATATATGATGATTTTATGTAATTTTCAATTAACATATACTAGAGAAAATTGGTGCACACGATAATCCTAAATCTAATCTTGAAATAGGTGAATAACAATAACGTACAATTATCAGAAAGTATGTGTGTGCATGCGCAATTTTAACACAATAAATTAATAATAAATAAAAAATTAATTTCTGGTGGCAATGTCATTAGATGTAATTTTTAATTGAATGTAAAATAGTGCATTTGTTCTCTCTCTTCCTTGCGAGAGAAAGAGAGCACCGGCAGGGCTGTTAACCGCAAGGGAGGTTGGCGAAGACGAGGCCGATCCGATGGAGGTTACGGCATCGACGGAGATGGCTGGAGGTGGCCGACAGACAAAGGAGAAGAACGCCGGAGGAGGCGCACCTGTGGTGCAGCGCTGTGCCTATGCGGGTGTGTGAGGGCGGGCGGTGCAGGAGCATGCAAAGTGGCAGCGAGCACCTGTGGGTGCTGGAGAAGGGCGCCCGCAGGGTGCTTGTGGCGAGGTGGGTGCCTGCGGGTGCGGGCCTGATGCACCTTCAGGTGCAGTTGGAGGGAGTGCTAGATAAGGAGCGGGCACCTGCAGGTGGCTAGGGCGGTCTGCAAAGAGGGGAAGAGCTGCGGTGAGAAGGTGGGCGCTGGTGCGGTGCCTGCAGGTGAGTGGTGTGGCTGGAGACGCTAGTTTGGCGAGGTGGGTCTGCAGAGGGGAGGGCATGCCTTGGTGTGCTGGTGGCAGGGGGAGTGCCTATGAGCACTGCAAAAGGGCATGCACCTGTGGGCGCGGTTGGGGTGGACGGAGCGGTGTGCGGCTCCAGGGCTGGCTGGAGATGAGCGCACGGGAGATCTGGTGATGGTGCTGGAAAGGAGGATGCGCCTGCAGACGCGGCTTGGCTGCGGCGATAGCGACTACAGGGCTGGTTGGGGATGAGCGCGTGGGTGCCTACAAGCTTCTTGGTGAGGGCGCAGGAGGGGTGGTGCTGAAGAGGTGAGGCTGGTCTGTAGTGGGGGGTCACGCTGCAGATGGGCACGTGCCTATGGGTGCGGAAGGTGGAGTGGGGTGAAGGTGATTTGGTGCATAGTGCACACGGGTTTCACGGTCCCTAGATGACGAAGCCCCTCCTCTCCTTTCTCCACATCCTCTTAACTCCTCTCCTCCACCCTTCCAGGTATTTTCAAAGATCCTATCTAAATATGGCCTCGTTTATTGAGGGAGGGCGACAGAAGATTTGATAAATGTGCGGGAGGAATTGCGCTTGGCGCCGGATATGTGTTGGGGAAATTTATTCCCCCCCTTGTTCTTTGCAAATATTATTCCTGCTATCTTAAAAATGTAACATCATTACATATTAAGTTATAGAATACTATAAAATAGATGTAAACTTAAATCATTACAAATGCAAATATTCTATAACTTAATCTAGTTATTAACAAACCTAAAATGTGCGATTAAAGTTACTTAGGCGTAATATTAGTCCATTAAAATGTACTCATCAAATACCCTCATGCCTAAGATTTGCTAGTCCCTAGCAAAAATGAAAAATAATAGAAGTAGTCAGAAGATTTCTTCATTTGTTATTTCAAAATTTTAGAGATCCGGACAAATGTGACTTGATAATAGCCTATGTAATAGATCCAAGTGAAAAGCCAATTTACATTGGAAGTTCATACTTCACCCTTGGTAAAATTACTGTCAGGATAGGCAACTACTTCCCTTGGAAATAAAGCAAAGGATAATCTGTAATTTGACCCCTGCGTTTGGCTTAGGTAGGAGATTTCGAGCTGAATGGATTTGTATTTGGTGGCACACACTCATCTGGTGCTACATAAAGTCTAGTACTACAAACTCTAGATCTCTAGACTATTAGACAAGTCAACTTTGAGAGAGGCTACACAACTGTGCTCTCTTGATGTTCCTGGGCACTCTCTCTTCTTCTTTCTTTCTGAGATCACAAATCTCGCCAGATTTAGAAATTGTACTCACTATTTGGTGGCCTCACATGACATCCACACTTCAATTAAAGTCTTAATAACTCTACAACTAAGTTAAAGTCCTCAACCAGTATTCGTTCAATCAGAAATACTAAAAGGTAGGAATGGGTCATATTTGGTGGAATGCGATAGGTGTTCTGTTGCCTCAGAAATAATTTTACATTATAACTTCTTTTATTTATGAGGCATTATTCGGGATGATGATGGTCAAGAGGATATTGTGTGGCTTATTTGGTGGAAGTGCCTATGCTCAGCACCGAGAAGGAATGGATAGGACAGGCGTATTTCTGACGTTTGCCACTATTACCCTCCTTCAGCCGAGGACTCTATGAAGGACGCTCATAACCATCCACCGTAGTCATAGCTTTATTAAGACTCCATCTTTGTGTATCTGCCTTAATTGGTGACTCTCAGGAATTCACACAAATTACGTGAAAAGAGATCTGGTGTAGACCCGGATAGGTTGTGTTAATAAGGTGATTTTATCGTTGAAATGCGTATAGTGGTTAACCTAAATCGAGCCTAACCATCTCTTTACAAAATTTTTAACCAGGCCTACTTGATTTTATCTTGGTCACTTTTAGGCCTAGGGTTGAACTCAAAGAAGTGGGATTAGAAGCGAACAAATTTCTATGCCTTTCCTACAACGAATCTCTTCCGTTCGCTTTATTATGTTTTTGGTGTTTTTCTATTTAATATTTTTTTCTGATAATTTTTATCCTTGAGGAACACCCTCAAAATCAAGTTCTTGGCTTTGAGCCAAATTAGGGTTCCCAAAACTGGTCATGCTATTCACAAGACTGAGTACCAGCAAGTCAAAGATTATCTTTTCTCTTTTGTGTATTCTTGTTTTATCTTTTTAATGGTAGGAAAGAGAAATAGAAATAAACTAAATATAGTATATATATATATGTATATATTATATATGCATAAAGGGGTGGGGGTGGAGATGGAGATGGAGATGGCGTAAAGCACAGTGTCGAGTCAGCCTTCGTCTAGGAAGATGCAACCAACAAGACGAAGTGCCACATGGAGTGTAGGATGGATGGGTGAAAGATGTGTGCGAACACTCTTTCTGTACGCGTGTATTGGGGAATATCAGCAACTGGTCCAGATATTCCAACGATATAACGTGTAGGATGAAAATATTTATATATGTATGTATATAAGTAAATATATCTATATGTATATAGATAGATATGGTTATAATGATATAAGTGTAAATGTAGCTATATATGTATATATATATATATGTATGTATATACAACTATATAGATCTATATATATAAATGTATATATATATATAGTAATATATGTATATAGATATATGTAGATACATATGTATATATATATATATGCATATATAGTTATAGATATATATGTATATATGCATGTATAGATATGTATATATATATATATGTATATAGATATATGTATATACTTATACTTAGTTATATAAGTACTAATATATGTATATATACATATATATGTATATAACTATATATAGATATAAATATATATGTATATATATATAAGTATATTATAGTGTATAAGTGAGAGTGTGTGTGTGCGAGAGTGTGAGTGTGTGTGTATGTGTCTGCAGGGAGAATAAGAGAGTGCTGAGAGAGAGAGAGAGAAAGAGAGAGCTTCGGCTAGAGTGAAGGAGGGCGGGCGGGTTAACTCGTCTAAAGCCTGCGAGCAATGTCTGATGGAGCACGCGCACGTGCAGTTGCGAAGGCGTGGGAAGAGGCACGCACGTAGGGGGAGCGGGTGTGGGAGGAAGGACCACAGCACACTTTGTTGCGCATTGAGGCAGGTGCAGACGTGAGGAAGAGGGCGCTGGGAGCAGGCAGGTTCAGACGTGAGGACGGGCGCGCGAAGAGAGACGCGGACACAGGCACTGGAGCAGGCGAGGGCTGGGGCTAGTAGCGGCACACCAGGTTACCGGATAAGTGAGAAACTTACCGGTCACCACACTGTAGCCACCGTGTTCTGCTGACTAGCGCAAATAGTGGCTATAGTGCGCGGTCGGCTCGCGCGATCGCCTGTGCCCGGTTCCGTGAGTGCGGGCACCGTTGCGCGAGTTGGCACACGCGCGGAAGGTCTGCGCCGGCTGGGCTGTGGGCCGAACTTCGTAATAGGGTGCACGGAGAGGGGTGCAAGCGGCCTGCTGGCATGCACGGTGCAGGGTAAGGGCGACCTGCTGGCATGCGCAGTGGTGTGAGTGCGTGGAAGAGGAGTCCGGTGCCGTGCTGCTGCTATCCAAAGGTTGAGCTTCAAAGCTTGAAGCACCTGTGGCAATGGTGGAAATGCTTTGAACGATGAAACAGAGAGAGAACCACCACGCCCACCAGAACTTTGATGAGCTAGGCGGTGGTGGGACTCACAGTGGTGGTTGTGCACCACTGTGAGCGGCTCCTGCCCGCAGAGTAGCTTTTTAGAAGGAGGAGCGGCTACGTATTGAGGGAGAGGAGTGGGGGTGGCCTGGAGAAGAAGCTGCTGTGGTGTTTTTGTGTGGACCAGGCTCTACTCAAATAGGAAAGCCGTGTCCTTTTTGAGGAGGAAGAAGGCATGCACAACCATGCCCTAGGTATGCATGGCTATGCGTGTAGCTGGCAGGGAGAGCTGTTACAAAGCATGGCGCGAGGAAGAAGTTGCCATGCATTGCAGCCGTGGAGGAGAAAGTCAAATAACATTAAAAATAAAGATGGTGAATTTGCGAAGCAGCACTTGAGGAAAATGATAAGTTCACAGCCATTTTATTCACTCTCCTCCTGTCTCAAATAAATGCATGCATACATGTATTTTTACAAATGCGACTATGGCTACCTAATATGCACTGGCAATACTAAGAAATAGCACAAGATGGCATAATTGCTGGTGTATTTTTACTATGCAATCATAACCCCATGCCTACCTTTTGCTAGTCCCTAGCAAAATAGTTTTTTTTGTATTGTATTTAGAAATGATCTTTATGCTGAAGATTTTCCTCTGAGGAAATGTAGGTGTGTTTGTTGTTGATATTGTGAGAACCAATTGCAGAGAAGACTACCAGTACTTTAAGTCTCACATGACAAAGATCATCTCTCGACTAACCAGGACTCTTGATATTTAAACCTTAAGTACGATTTCTAGGACCCAGGAGGTTTTTCCTGTACTCGAGAGCTCAAGAGATTATGGCTTGTGCTTAGTGAAGGATCAAGACTGACCGATGAACATTAAGACTCAAGCTTATGGTTTCACGAATTTTTAAGTAAAGGTTGGTCCCAGTTTCAGCTCATGTCTTCGGATTGACCCTTAAAAAGATGATGGAAAACTCAACTCCGATTTTCTGACATTTGTGACTCAAAGAAAATAGGGTAATTGCCCTGAAGAACTTTTTGTAAGGGGAAGACTTTGTAGACATTTGTGAGATATACTGACTTATTTGCATCTTTTTTTTTATTTTTGAAACACATGTCTGTATATCTCTTACAACATTATTTGGAGGATCACACTTTTCTTTTTGGTGGGAGAGTTCCTTTTTGTGGAAAAAGTCTCTCCTAAACACAAGACTAAAACCTGGGATAAAAAGTCTACTTGCACGCATAGGTAAGGACTCCACCTTCCCTAAAGAACACTATGGTTGGATCTTATGTTCACCTGGTCTTTCTTGATATGTGTAGTGTCAACCAAGATTACTTAGGCTCTCAAGTAGAAGTAAACCAACGAATCCTGTACTGGTGTCTCAGGTACAAGAATATGTCATAAGTTAGGAGAGATTCTGATCTATTTTGTTAATGCTCAAGTTAATTAAGCCGAGCTTGAGCGAATTAAGCTTCTGTGGACTGGAAATTCTTCAAAACAGTGGTTGAATATCCATAAACACTTATTGTATTTTTGTTTCAGCTTCTAGATCATTACTAAACACCATCTTTTTTTTTATATAGATAGATGGAAACTACATGATACCATAAAATACCTAGATCTTAAGGATGCCTATCCACCCCCCAATGCCAAATGATGCTATGTCCTCAAATGCATGAAGGGAAGGGCAGAGGAAGGACGAAAGATCGGGTCACGAGAGGTGAAGCGCAGGGTATACAGCAGGGTGGTAGGGTGGGTGGATGGTGGGTGGTGAGGTGAAAAAGGAACTTAGCGTGATAGTGAAGTGAAAAGTGAGTGTTGTTGGGGTGCCTTCCAACGAGCGCTGAATTTAATGTCCCCAGCTAGACTGAGAATGAGGCACAGAATTAGTTACCCTCCAGCAGGGCAATAGTTTCTCCAACGGGGGCAGGTTCATGAGTAAGATAGGGTTTCAAATGCTGCCCATTAACCGTAAATTTATGCCCAGATTTGGGATCTTCAATCACAATGGCCCCGTTGGGAAATGGTCATGAGACTAGGAAAGGACCAGTCCATTTGGACTTCAGTTTCCCAGGAAAGAAATTGAGCCGGGCATTGTAGAGCCAAACTTGCTGAGATGGCTCAAATTCTTTCCGCCGAATACGGTGTCCTGAAAAGCCTTAGTGCGTTGCTTGAAAGTTAAGGCAAAATCATAGGCTTCACGACGGAGCTCTTCCAGCTCTTGGAGTTGGAGTTTCCTTTCTCGACCACACAGGTCTAGGTCGAGGTTACATTGGCGAACCGCCCAATAAGCACACTGCTCCAACTCCACGGGCAAATGACAACGCTTCCCATAAATGATTATATAAGGAGACATACCAAGGGGAGCCTTGAAGGCAGTCTGATACACCCAAAGTGCGTCAATCAGCTTGTCAGACCAATCCTTACGGTCAGGCCGAACCATTTTCTGGAGAATTTCCTTGATTTGCCGGTTCGACACCTCTGCCTGGCCGTTCGTCTGAGGATGATACGGAGATGCGATACGATGGTGGACTCCGTATTTCCTCAGAAGTGCTCGAAAAGAAGCATGGGTATAGTGGCTTCCTCCATCCGAGATAATGGCTCGTGGGATCCCAAAGCGTGCAAAGATGTGGTCTTTGACAAATCAAGTGGATATAACATGGTAAGCAAGACATGTGGGAATAGCCTCGATCCATTTCGAAACAAAATCAACAGCCATGAGAATAAATTCGAAGCCGTTGGAAGGAGGAAAGGGACCCATGAAATTAATTCCCCAAATGTCAAAGATTTCTGCAGCTAGGATGGGTTGTAAGGGCATCATGTCAGGATGTGACATTGACCCTAACGATTGGCACCTAGTGCAATTCTTGGCGTAATTGTGTGCATCCTGGTGAAGGGAGGGGCAAAAGAAACCGCACTGCAACACCTTGGCTGCAGTTTTCCTCCTAGAGAAATGGCCTCCACAGGCCTGATCGTGGTAGAAGGATAGCACACTGGGGAATTCAATGTCAGGAACACGACAACGGATAATTTCATCAGCACCTATTCGAAAAAGAAGTGGATTGTCCCAGAAATAATACTTTGCTTCTGCCATGAGACGCTCGTGCTGGTTTTTAGGCTAGCAACGTGGAAGGGATCTAGGAGCAAGGTAATTTGCAATGTCGGCAAACCAAGGTCCACTTGCCGCATTAATTGCCAATAGGTGCTCATCAGGAAAAATCTCGTTGACCAGTAGAGTAAGTCCAACATGGCCAGGGACCAGTCTAGAAAGATGATCAGCCACAACATTCTGGGATCCGGCCTTATCGCAGATCTCAATGTCAAATTCTTGGAGCAGAAGGATCCAATGAATCAGTCTAGGCTTGGCATCCTTCTTGTTCATGAGATGGCGAATGGCCGCGTGATCAGTGAAAACAATAACATGTGAGCCAGAAGGTAAGAGCGGAATTTCTCCAGCCCATAGATGTCCGCCAGTAGTTCTTTCTCAGTGGTAGTATAATTACGCTGCACCTTGTCCAACGTCTTATTGCCGTAGTACACCACGAAGGGGTGTCCATCGCGTCTTTGTCCCAGTATGGCTACGACTGCAAGGTCGGAAGCATCACACATGAGTTCAAAGTCGAGGGACCAATCAGGTGGCTGGAGAACAGGGGCCTTGGTGACAGCATTACGCAGCTGCGTGAATGCTTGTATGCAGTCGAGGCCCATATCAAAGGGTACGTCGGTTGATAGGAGATGAGTTAAAGGTCGAGAAATCTTGGAGAAATCTTTAATGAATCTCCTATAGAAACTGACATGTCCCAGCAAGAAGCGGATTTGTTTGACAGAGCCAGGCACAGGTAAATCAGCAATTACATCAAGCTTAGCTCTATCAACCTTGATACCCCTATCGGAGATGATATGTTCGAGAACAATTCCCTCGTGTACCATAAAATGACTTTTTTCCCAAGAAAGCATGAGGTTTACACCAATACTTCTCCTAAGGTTACGGGTCTGGTTGGCAAGACATTCATTGAAAGATGGTCCAAAGACCGAAAAGTCATCCATGAAGACTTCAAGAAAGTCACCCACCATGTCATGAAATATCGCCAGCATACATCTCTGGAATGTTGCTGGCGCATTACAAAGTCCGAACGGCATCCTTCCAAATGTAAAGGTGCCAAACTGGCAAGTAAAAGTGGTTTTCTCTTGGTCCCGGGGGTCAATTCCCACCTGGTTATATCCTGAGAATCCATCTAGGAAATAGAAAAATTTATTTCCTGCTAACCGTTCCAGGATTTCGTCAATGAAAGGTAGTGGAAAGTGATCTTTCTTAGTTGCAGCATTGAGTTTCCTATAATCTACACACACTCTCCAAAATGTGGGAGTGCATGTAGGGATGGATTTGCCCCTGTCATTGACACGAATGGTGAGACCTGCCTTTTTGGGCACGACGTGAATCAGACTCACCCAGGGGCTATCGTTGATCAGGTAGATTATACCGGCATCCAGCCACTTAATAATTTCTTTCTTAATGACCTCCCACATGTTGGGGTTGAGACATCGCTGCATCTCGCGGGATGGTCGAGCCTCCTCCTCCATATATATACAGCGAGTGCAATAGGAGGGGCTAATGCCAGTTAAGTCTGATAAAGACCATCCAATGGCTGCCTTGTGTTCCATAAGGACCTTAGTTAGTTTGCACTCTTGCTCCCTGGTCAATTTTGAACTGATGATTACGGGGAGCATTTCATTTGGTCTTAGGAAAACATACTTAAGTGTACTAGGTAGTTCTTTCAGCTCGGGAGTGGATGGTGAAATATCTGGCATTTCCTGGGACAAGAGTGTACCAGGCGGATCAGAAAACAAGTCAGGAGGAAGAAGTTGGCCCTCAGATTGGCCAAGAAGAGGGGCTTCTTGGATAGATGGATCCAAAAAGGAATAAATCTAGTGAGTAGTATGTTGGCACAAGGTCCCAGTGTGGACTTGCAAATCTGCCTGATTTGGCGAGAAAGAAAGGGCAATCCGATCTCTAAGAGTGTGGACCAGCAGTGAGTAGCCCAGATATGACTTAGACCACGAGGTATGGGAAGCGGAGAAAACCTCGTCAGAAGTCTGGTCAGGAGAAGATAGGGTAATAGGGAGGGATGGGGGAATGTCAAAATATGTGTTAGTCAGGCAATCATCAGTGTTTACAAGTAATCCGTTGCTGTCAGAATAGGTCCCAATTAGTCCGATACACACACTGATGGCCATGTCTCTGTCAGACGTGTCATCCTTGATACAATCGCAATCAAAGTTCTTGGCTGCCTTGAAGATATTAAGCTTGAGCTTCTCAAATCCAATGGCAATCTCAATACAGCCCGACTCACAGTCGATATGGGTGCGGGTTGTGGCCAAGAAAGGTCTACCAAGGATGATCGGACAATCAGAAAGTGAGCTAGGAACTTCTATATCTAAAACAAGAAAGTCAATAGGAAAATAGAGACTGTTGATCCTAACCACCACATCTTCCACCACACCCTTCAGAATTTTGACAGAATGATCTTCCAACTGTAACATGACAGGGGTGGGTTTTAGATTTCCCATGGAAAATTTTCCAAGCGTGATGGTTGGTATAAGATGTATGGAAGATCCTAAATCAAGCACGGCACGATTGAAATTGCAGCCTTGGATGCTACAGGAAATAAGCGGTGTGCTCGGATCTTCCTGCTTTGGTGGTAGATTTGACAGTATAGCACAACTGCATGAGGCGAGAGAACCTTCAGATTCTTAGTTTTCTTTAACTATCGCCTGGGTGTTGTGTAGTCTTTGAAAAATCTGGCAACAGTAGGTATGTGGTTGATAGCCTCGAATAGGGGTAGCTTGATTTCAACATCCCTGAATAAATTACGCAGGTTATCAAAGGCCTGTGTATCTTTCTTCTTGCCTTTTTCCTCCCTCAGTAGAGCCTCAGGGAATGGAACTGATTCTGGCACCAATTTGGGTGTATTGTCATCTCGCGAATGCGGTGAGAATCCAAAATGAGAGGGCGATGAAGAAGATGGGCCAGGATCAGGTCGAGGTGGGTCGACAGTCTGCTTGCCACTCCTCGTAGTGATCGCATTGGACGATGTAGGTCCAGTGGGATCATAAGACAGAGGAGGGTTCACAATAGGGACATAAGAGTGAGGTGGTGCAACAGGATTAGGCTGAAATCCCGGTGGAATGCTCGAAGCTTGTAGAATTTGATGAACTTGCCCCTGAGAAGGTTGTACCTGTGGTTGACGACCATGGGGTACGAAATTTCGTGGGTTAGGAACAGGTTGGGTGGGAAGAGTGCCCGGAGATCGAGTCTCCATGCGTAGTTGACTGATCTCAGCATTCTACTACGCCAATTGGTGCTGAAGAGAGGTCATGTTCTCTTCATGGCGCTTTGACATTTCTGTCATCATTCGCATCAATTTATCAAGAGGACTTGACACATGTTCTGTTTGTGGTACGCAAGGACCCGATGGTGGATTCGGCATAGGATTAGACTGAGCCCTTGGGATGATGGGTGCGGACAGTCGCATTGGTCCACCAGCGGGATTTTGGTGCTATGGGTTGTTGGACCATGCGAAGTTCGGATGATTTCACCACCCTGGGTTATAAGTGGTAGAGAACGGGTTGTTCCCCAAGGCGCAAGCGTCTTCTATACCAGAAGATGCGTCCGCATGTAAATATGCGTCTAAGCTCACGGAGGCTTGGTCCTTCGTGTCAAAATACTAGCTCGCAGAAGCCAGATCCACATGACTTACCGAATCACTCGGCGCGACACTCGGTAAGGAAGGTCTTACGGGGTTTCTTGGAATAAGTTTGGTGTTGGAAGAATTAGGATTGTGACGAAGTGGTGAGGTGGGGGTGTTTGTCATAGAACAGGAGAGGTTGGCCAAAAGCTCATCCAACTTCTTGTGCACAACGGAGACTTCATCCAATTTTTGTGTGATAAGGCTGAGATTTGCGGATGAATGGGAGGGTCCCGTGTCAACTTCGTGGACATTATGGGGCAGGTTGGTATGATTAAAGGTGACAATGGAGGCATTGTTCATTGAGTTTTCGCTCATATTTTCAAATAATTCGAATGCTCCATTCCCGTCTTTATTCATGAAATTCCCTCCGCAGGAAGCGTCTGCAATCTGCTTCAAAGTCTTATTTAGCCCAGAGTAGAAAATCTAGGTTATATGCCACTTAGGCAAACTATGGTGCAGACACTTCCTGAGGAGGTCATTATACCTCTCCCATGCCTCATGAAATTGTTCGCCATTTTGTTGCTTAAATGAAGTGATAGCTTGGCGAAGTGCATTGGTTCGCCCGATTGGGAAGAACTTCTTGAGAAATGCTGTTCACATCTCTTCCCAAGAGTGGATGGTTCTCCCAAGGGTGCGTAACCACTATGATGCTCTTTCTCGCAATGGAAACGGGAACATTTTCATGAGGACTATAGGTAACCCGATATTTCTTGGTTTAACAGTTTCAGCTAATCAGGTTAAGTCTTCCAAGTGGAGAAAAGGATCTTCACTTGCAAGACCATGAAAGTGAAAAGTTATCAGGCCAATTATGTTAGGTTTCTGTTCAAAGTCGTCCCCACCCTTGGGGACCCGAATTTGTCCTATGGTCTTCATAGTAGCGGGATTCTGATAGGAGCTAAGAGACCTAGGCTCCTCCCGTTCGGGAGGGTTCTACATTTCCTCTAATGTTTCCCGAATGGCTTCAATTTGGTCATTATACATTTCCATTTGGGCTTGCAGGGGGTTATAGGATCCAAGGCTCCACCACCTGGTGGGCTTTGAGGTCAGTTTCCTCCCTCGGGATTTAGGGGTGGGCGTGCAGTCATGTTTGTGGAGGAGGATGATGCGGCTTCTTTTCTAAAATTATCAGGAAATTCACACAATTCAGGGTTCTGTGACCTCCTCCCAAACATGCACACAGCAGGAAGAATTGGGAAAATAAGAAGGGAAAAGGAGATGATAGAAATGACGCCACAAAGGTACACTTGATGACAAATCAATACAATCAAATTCCTAACCTCTACAGTGTGCCCTTAGACCTAAAGATCTAGGTTACCTACTATCATGAACTACGGAACCGAATGTGAGCACCACAGAACCATCGGGCCAGATTGAAAGGCCGTTTGCCCTAGTCTTAGACATCCGATAGCACGTGGGAACCCTCAGCAGCACGTAGGCGCTACACGTAGGTAGTTAGACCTCCAATCCTTAATAAGGGTCAAGTTGCTACCAGTTTTAGTTAGAGGCTTAGGATCAAGTGCTTCTGGAATGTGAAGGGCATTTTTTACGAGTAATGCCCAAGTGATTGATTTTACAAAGTATGTAAACCAAGCATGCAACGGAGAAATCTCCCTAAATTTAAGTTTTAATTGATGAATGATTTTTAAAATTCAGCCTTAAGTAGTATGAAATTGAAGATTTCGCTGAAATACCAATTCAACCAATCTTCGGGTTTTGAGAGAATACAAGTTTTCTTGTAAGCCCAACAAACCCTTCTTCAATGTCAATTGGTTAATGCATGCTAAAATGCAATGGGCTTCCCTAGATGGAGATTTCTATGTGTGGATGCACGAGTCAATTTTTAGATTAGTGTAAAAGGGAGCCAAAGCACTTCAATTCAAGTGCTCCCAATCACCAGAATGATTTCCACACATAAGGCTCAACCATAAGATAAAGAAAATCAAATTGTTGGGGTTGAAGTATTCGGGATTGAATCTTAGGCACGTCAAAGGTCATGGTGGGGTTGGAATCAACTCAATTCCAAGTCTCTCCACCAAAAACTGATGGCGATTTCACGCGGTTTGTTAAATACGTCGTTGTAACATGCAAAATCGATCAACTCTTAAATTTATATTCCGAGATAGGGGAGTATCTATGGTCATCCAAGGAGGTCAAACGTTTGCAAAATTGATTCTCTTGCTTCGAATAAAAATCTCAACTTTCTATTTTAGTATTTTTCAATATATCATTTTTTTTGTTTTTGAATTAGGACAACAAGCAAAATGATGGTGGGAAGGTGATTTACACTTCAAATTTAAAATGCTACTTCTAAGTGGCAAGTAGAACCTCTCCCTAAGCTCACTAGGCAAGTGGAGGCCTAGAATAATTAGCGAGAGGGAGTGAAGAATGCTAAAAGGAATGCAATTAGAAATGCAAATAAGGAAATTGCAAAGAAGGCAACTAGATTAATGAAAAGTGTTTTACAAAAAGGCCTAGTAGAGGAATGCTTCTACTATTAGAAAAATTAAAATAAGGAAAAACAAACACAAATCCTCTTGATAGATGGTGAAGAAGAGAGCTTCTTGCTCCAAGTTTGGTAGCTCCCAAGCTTGAAAAGAATCCTCCAACTTCTTCCTTGCTGTGCTCCGCCAAGGTGATGTCCTCCAAGGCAAGCCCTAAGGGGGCGTGCCCTAAGCTTCTCTCCAAGGGTGGACGTCCACCCTAGGTCCTTCTCCCTTGCCTGGCCATCCTCCTTGAAGTGGAAGAGTCCTCCTGCTTGGCATGGCCAAAGTTGAAGAGAGTGGGGAGAAGAAGGCACCAAAAGGGTTGGTGATGTGCCCCTTTAATCTCCTTCTCTACTCCTTCTTGTTGACCGTAGGTATAGGTGGTATAGGTAGCAAAATACCTATTGGAGGATGCCCCAAAATGGTGGTAGGTGGTGGGTTTTTATAGAATAGGAAGGGGGCTAAGGTGACTCTTGGAATGGAGGGCTAAGATGAAGAGATGGAGGTGGTTAAGGATCCAATGGCCAAGGTGAATTGGCGCCACCTTAAGGGACACCTAGGGGGTGGTTATGGGTGTTGACATCCATTGATATTGGCACCAAAATGGCTTCTAGAAGGGGATCTAAGTTGGCGCTAAGAAGGGATCTAGAAGGAGTGGTAGGTGGATGGCTAGGATGGAATATGTGGGTAGGTGTAGGGAGGATTAAGGGCTGAAAGTTGGTGCCAATATAGAGGTGGTTAGGGGTAGTTTTTGGTGCCAACTTTTGGTGTCTTTTGGTGGTGATAATGGGGTGAAGGGATGGCTAGAAGTTGGCGCCAACTTGAGTAGGGTAGCTAGCATAGGTAGGCTTAAGTTGGTGGAGCTAGCTAGGGTTGAATTTGAAGCTGGTGGATGGCCAAGGAGCTGGTTGCTAGATAAGCTAAGTTAAGCTAAGCTAACTTAGCTAAAGGGGGAGTAGAGGAGAAGGTGTTGGAGCTATGGTTTGCAAGGAGGAGCTGAGGAGGAGAAGTCTGGAGCTGAAATTGGAGCTGGCTACTGCTGAAGAGGCTGGCATGGAGCAACTCTAGCTGGCTTAGCTTGCTAGTTCTTTGCTAGCTGCTAAGCCAAGCTAAAGTAAGCTAGCTTCTACCGTAATGAGCAGAGGTGAGCTAGGTCTGGTGATCCCAGGGAGAATCAAGCTGGTTGAGGCAGCTAAGGTAGCTTAGCTCAATTGAGTTGAGCTAAGCTAAGTCCCCGGGAGCTGGACTTGAGCTTCCTGAGCTGGGATGAGTTCTTCTTCAGCTGGTTGGAGTTGAGTGGAGTTGGATGTAGCTGGATCTGGGCTAGGGTGAACTCCTGTCAACTCAGCTGAGCTAGCTAGAGCTCCCTGTGGACTAGTGGGAGCTGAGATGAGCTAGATCTGAGCTGACTTGAGCTAATGTGAGCTAAGATGAACTCTCTTGAGTTTCCATTCAGCTGAGATTAGCTGAATGGAGCTGGGATGAGCTAACCCTAGTTCAAGTGAGCTAGGTTCTAGCTGTGGTGAGCTAGATCAAGCTGAGTTCCAGCTAGTCTGGGCTTCTCCTTCTCCATTTTCCTTCTTGAGTGCTAGGGTTTTTGGGATCTGTATATCTGTACATCCCTAAGACTCACAAAAACATAATAAAAAGATAATAAAAATTCCAATGCATGCCTAACCTATTTTATGCCTAAATGCGGCCCAAAAACCCGTTTGCAGAGTAAAGTCCTAAGAGTTAGGATTGTATTAATGCGTAAGAATGTTGATAAACTGGCATTTATCACACCCCCATGCTTATCATTTGCTAGTCTCTTAGCAAAACTTTAATTTTTTTGGAAAATAAAATTTTTAGGAAATCTAATTTTTTTCTACTTTTGAGGAGAAAAAGAGATTAGGGGACCTTGGTAGATTAAAACACCGGAGGTACGGGATTTTTTAATGATAAGCATTGGGATTTGTTTTCGGATTCGACCATTAGACAGAATGGGATCAATATATCCTCCAGAAAATTCACAAATTAACCTCTTGTTAATTCAGATGACTTGAAATGTTTGTTTTAGGATTTTTCTGGCTCATGAATCTGATTCGTAACTTGCAAAATTCTTTAAAACCTTGTGTCTGTGCTTGTGAAAAGCCAACATTTACAAGGGCATGTTAATTTATTTATTATTACTTTTTTTTTCCCCATGCTTATTTTTAGCTTAGTCTTACAACAGATGTGTCGGGATCATCATTCCCGTTAGCATTCCTCGAGGGGCTCTGGTGGTAGTACTTCGGGATAACACTGTCCATGACACCACCCAGGAGCTCACAACCCCAAAACACAACGTGGTGAAAAGGGGCGCTCCAAGCAAACTCAAGCTCTTGCTCCGACACTATAGGTAGAGCACCGTCCAAGACACTTGAGCTGCTAAAATGCGCTTTGATGCTCCATCTAAAGATATGAAATATAGATATGGAGCAGCGTCGAGGCGGTAACATGTTGACATCGCGTCCTCAAAGGAGGCATTTTCCCCCTTCTCGGTGGTGGGAGCTCAAACCAATGATCTGCTTCAGACTTTTACTATGTCTAAACAAGGGAGTTTTTCAAATTTTTAGTTATTTTTAAGTGTTGGCTTGTGTGTGAAGAGTGACACAAGAAGTTTCTCAAAACATGCAAGTTTTTGAATCAGAAGCTAAGTCAAATACTTTCCGTATTACAAAATAGGATCAAGTCACCTAAACTATGATGAGTTCAGGTGGAATTTTAGAGAAGGATATCTGATCTAGTCAAAAATAGACCCTGTAATTCTAATGATCAGATCCATATCCTCATCCTTAGTTTGTTAAAGATTAAATCCCATTGTACCAAAAGTGAATTTTTTGACATTAGTCCCGATTGCAAAATTTTTCCTCAAAAAGTTTTCAACATTTTTAATTTTTTTAATTTTTTTTATTTTTTAAGAATGCAAGCAGGAAATAAATTAAAGAAAATTACATATTTGTAGGTTTTGAAAATCCTAAATCGATCATCAAATTTAAAAACACCCCCCCATGCTTAAGATATGCCATGTCCTCATGCATTAGGAGGGAAAAGGGATCACCTTAGTGAAGAACGATAGGGTTTAGGATGAACAAAACCTGGAAAAAGAATAAAAAGGGAAAGCAAGAAAAAATCATGGGTTACCTCCCATCCAGTGCTACCTTTTACACAATTCAGCCGTGCGTGAAGGTATGCACGGAAGACGTAAAATCATGTAAATAATTGGACACTTGGATGCCCACAAAAAAGGTGTCTTCTTCTAGATCCCTAGAAAATTGATTAGAAGCAGTATTGGGATCAATGTTGGATGGAAAATGATAAGTGTAGCCCAATTATGGCCATGGTTTTAAATCAGGTTGGATGCCAAATTCGGGTGTGGTTGGTGGCAGGTCCGTACGAAAGGAGTTGGGGAAGGAATGGTGAGGATTGGGTGAAGTTAGTGTGGAAAAATTATGTGAGTGAAAAGTGGGTAGGTTAAGGTGCTTAGGGGGGGTATCAGGAATAAATTTGGGGTCATGACAAGTTTCTAGATCACAGATTTCACCGACCACTGATTCTGATTCAGAGTCCTCAAAAAAATTATGGTCGGTAAGGGTATCTATTAACATTGTCTCCTCCACCATATTGGAAATTTCAGTATCTGAGTCCTCAAAGAAGTTATCATCATGGAATCTCCTGGAGGATTTAAAAATATCTAAAGTGATAGTTTGGTCGGCACGGTTGATATCCATTTTGCCTGTGTGGCAATTGATATTTGCCTTTGCAGTGGCCAAAAAAGGGCTTCCAAGGATTATTGGGGAGTCCAGTAATGATTCAGGTGCCTCAATGTCAAGAACCAGAAAGTCTGCAGGGAAGACACAATTCTGGGCCTTGACTAAAACATCCTCGACAATCCCACGTGGTTTGATTGCAGATCGGTCGGCTAATTGTAGGGTAACCACGACGGGTTTTAATTCACCGATATGAAATTCTTCGAATAAACTCGTGGGAATAATATTAACTGAGGCACGAAGATCAAGGAGGGAGCGATAAAATGTAGTGTCATCAATAATTATAGAAATTAAAGGTGCCCCCGAATCTTTCATCTTAGGAGGCAGCTTACTTTGTATGACAGAGCTTACTGTTTCCGAAAGATGCACCTGTCCTAGATTTTTGGCCTGCCTTTTAGGAGTACAAATCTCCTTCAAAAATTTAGCATAGGCAGGTATATATTTGATGGCATCTTGGAGAGGAATATTGATATGAACTTCCCCAAATAGATCCATGAGTTCTTCTGTAGTGGGCTCAGATTTCTTTTTTTTGGAGGTGGTGGGGTAGAGAGCTTGTGCGAAAGGGACAGGAATCTTGCCTTGAGATTTTTGTATTTCTTTTTCTTCCTGTTGGGGAGGTGGGGAGTCAATTTGCACAGGTATTTCACCAGGTTTGTGTGAAGGCTCGGGGTCAATGGTGGTTTTCCCACTCCTCAAAGTAACTACATGTGCAGTTGGATTATTATTTGTAGGAGGTAGGGGGGCCTGTGATTGCAGAAACCTGGGCGGCTGCTGAGGTGGTGGATTAGGAGGAGGTTGATTCGGATAGTGTGGAATTCTGCTCGTATAATGGTTTCCTTGGTGGTTAGGGTTAGGCATGGGTTGGGACGGAAGATGTCCTGCAGGTCTTTGCGTGGCAGTAACCCCAATCTGATTGTTCAGATTTGTGATGTTGCAGGTTACTTCCATCATTTTTGTTTGCATATCCTGCTGGGTTCGCAGCATCTGGGCATTGATGTCTTGTTGAGATGGCCCAGGATGGAAGTTTGGATTCGACCCACACCCATTAAAATGATATGGTTGGGAGGAAACTTGACTATTCCAGGAGTAGTTCGGGTAATTTTTCCAATTAGAAGAATTTTCAAAGGGCTCCTGGATGGCAGAAATATTTTGAGTGGGGTTAAGATCGGGATAGTTGTAATACCCCAGTGAATCATGGGCAACCTCAGAATAATCAGTAGGAGTAGTGTTGAGATTGTGCAAATTTTCTCTTTGTCGAAAGTTAGGTTGGGTTAGATATGGGTGTGAAGCTTGAGTTGATGTGGCCAGTCTTTCCTCAATTTTCTTTTGATTAATATGCATCTGGTCGAGTTTTTGAGCGATCAATTGAAGATCGTCTTGGGTGACAGGGATAGATTGAGTGCCTATTTCATGAACACCAAACTGTGGGTTTTGGGTTCTGCAAAATGTGTTCATGGAGGCTTGATTAAATGAGTTTTCACTCATTTCTTCAAACAGGTCGTAGGCACTTTCAACATCTTTATTTAAGAAGTTTCCACCACACGAGGTGTTGACAAAATGTCAGATTTGATCTTCTAATCCATGATAGAAGATTTGCACGAGCTACCATAAAGGAATCTCGTGGTGCAGGTAACTTCTTAAAAGATCTTGAAATCTTTCCGAAGAATCATGGAAAGTCTCACAAGATTATTGGTGAAAGGTCGTAATAGATCTTCACAAGGAATTGGTACGACCTATGGGAAAGAATTTCTTGACGAAGGCACTCTTGAGCTGAGGCCAAGTTGTGATGGGTAGGCCAATGGTCCTAAACCAATAAGCGGCCTTATCTTTAAGAGATAATGGAAAAGGCCGCATCAGCCATATGTCTTCTTGCACATTTTGGGAATGGGATGTCTGTGCAAGAAGAGTTAGCTCTTCAAGGTGGCTGAAAGGGTCTTCCCTAGGAAGTCCATGAAAGTGTTTAACTAGGTTCAGGACAGCAGGTTTGATCTCAAAGACCCCCTCTGGTATGACCACCCCTGGTCATTCCTCATAATAAGATGGATCATAGAAATCTTTTAGAGGAACAACAGGCTGCTGACGGGGTGGTGGGTTTGGCCTTGGGTTGGCTAGGTTTTGGATGTTCCTAGTCAATGTTTGTTGATTGGAATTTAATTTATTAATCTGCCCGGCCATCAATTTTAAAAGATCTGGTAGGGGTCTTGATGTTGTGTTTGGGGCAACTCAAGATTAGGGAGCTCCAAGTGTGGGAAGTTAATGGTTGGTGCGTTTTGGGTGGAAGGGTTAGAATTAGGGTTAGTGGTGGTGTTAGAGGCGGAAGTGGAAGGGTCAGTGGACCTATTTTGTTGTGTTTCCATTTTTTCAGGAGAAGAAGACAGAAAAAGTGGTCTCTTTGTGCGGGGGGCGAAATCAAATGGTCCTTCCAAGTGCGGATTTTGAGACCGTCGCCTGTGCATAAAATGGAAGAACGGAAGGGAAGGAGAAGAGAAAGAGATGAGAGAAAGTGTGCAATTGAAGCAAACAAAACTAGACCTAACTTAAATGTGACTCCCAAATAATAACTTAAGACTTGGTCAATATAGGAAATAAGAAGTCAATAGTGAATACCCGTTCTATCAATAAATCTAGCCAAGTTTCTTAAGGGGAGGTTTGGGCCCAAACGTTTCCCAAGGAAAACCCCAGGTGCTTGTACAAACTCGCGCCTGGTCGTTTGACACGGCCCCTCAGCCTGAACACCAGATATAGATGACAGAATTGGTACTAACTGAAGAAAACTTAAGACCGAAATAGCAAGCCTAAGTTTATAAAGCCTTAGGGGTCAAGTTGCTACAAATTTTAATTAGGTCTAGGATGCTATAGTGCACACGGAATGTGGAGGGCATTTATTGGGTTGTTGCCCTATTATTTTGAGTTTTTTATGTGTGTGCAGGAATTGGAGAGTGGCTCCAATGAAAATCAAGTTGTCACACAATTTTTTTGTATTTTTGTCTTTTACGATTTGTTTTAATTAAATGTGTTTTAGGGTTTTTCTCTTTAAATTTTCAAACATGTTTGAAACTTCACAATCAAAGGAAAGACAATTTGTATTGGTGATGGTTAATTTCCTTTAATGTGAGTCTCTAAAAAGAAAGAAAGAAACCCTAAGCCAATTATCCATAAGACAGAAAATTACTACCAATGAATTAATTTTAGACTTTCTGAATTAAGTAATGGTCTAAACAAATCAAACAACACCACTACTTTGAATAAAATCAAACAAGGATTCCAAAAAATATTTTTGTAAGATTTTAGGAATTTTTTGATAATTATTTTGAATTTTTAATTGTACTGGTGTTAAAGTCTAGAAATGATACCTGTGGGTATTTTGGACTTGTCAGTATTACCACCGACATTAGAAAATTCTTATGATTTTATATGATGTGTAAAATTTCACAAGAATTCCAGCAAACTAAATTTCACAAAAATTGGATTAGTATAAAAATTCTAAAAATTCATGGACAGTAGTAAAATTGGAAGATTAGAGGGTGTGACCCCTCTGCAGTCGAAGAATTTTTAAAAATTAAATACAAATCCAATTGATCTGAAATTTGGAACAGATCTTCCTAACATAATTGGAAATCACTATATGAAATTTTATGATTTTCGAAGGCTTGTGGTGTTAGGAATCGATTTTTCAAGTTCGGATAGAAATCTGAACCTGAAAAATAGAACACCAATACCTGCAATGGAGTGGTGCTAAAGAAGCATTCAAGCAAACAATGGATTTTAAAATGCACCACTCCACTTAAAAAGTTGTTTGGGATCTTGAAAGCCAAGTTTAATTTGTTTTTGGTAGTTTTAATTAATTATGTGACCAGAAGGAGGAACCAACCTGAATCTCACAGGAAAAAAGGAACTTTGAGCACTCGCTTCCAGATTCCCGCTTTCTTCCTGCAATAGTTCCTGCACACACGAAAAAGAAAATAAAGAGAAGGGGATGAGATCCACTTCAAGCAAGAGAAGAATGAATAAGCAAAGCCGTGCCTCCCCGGCAATGGTGCCAAAAAGTGATGGCGATTTCACACGATTTGTTAAATACGTCGCTATAACGCGTAAAATCGATCAACTCTTAAATTTATATTCCCAGATAGGGGAGTATCTAGGGTCGTCCAAGGAGGCCAAATGTTTGCAAAATTGATTCTCTTGCTTGAAATAAAAATCTCAACTTTATTTTTTAGTATTTTTCAATATATCATTTTTTTTGTTTTTGAATTAGGACAACATGCGAAATGGTGGCGGGAAGGTGATTTACGCTTCAAATTTAGAATACTACTTCTAAGTGGCAAGTAGAACCTCTCCCTAAGCTCACTCTAGGCAAGTGGAGGCCTATAATAATTAGCGAGAGGGAGTGAAGAATGCTAAAAACAAAGCAATTAGAAATGCAAATAAGGAAATTGCAAAGAAGGCAACTAGATTAATGAAAAGTGTTTTACAAAATGGCCTAGTAGAGGAATGCTTCTACTACTAGAAAAATTAAAATAAAGAAAAGAAAACACAAATCCTCTTGATAGATGGTGAAGAAGAGGGCTTCTTGCTCTAAGTTTGGTAGCTCCTAAGCTTGAAAAGAATCCTCCAACTCCTTCCTTGCTGTGCTCCGCCAAGGTGATGTCCTCCAAGGCAAGACCTAAGGGGGCGTACCCTAAGCTTCTCTCCAAGGGTGGACGCCACCCTAGGTCCTTCTCCCTTGCCTGGCCGTCCTCCTTGAAGTGGAAGAGTCCTCCTTGGCGTGGCCAAAGTTGAAGAGAGTAGGGAGAAGAAGGCACCAAAGGGGCTGGTGATGTGCCCCTTTAATCTCCTTCTCTACTCCTTCTTGTTGGCCGTAGGTATAGGTGGTATAGGTAGCAAAATACACTATTGGAGGATGCCCCAAAATGGTGGTAGGTGGTGGGTTTTTATCGAATAGGAAGGGGGCTAAGGTGACTCTTGGAATGGAGGGCTAAGATGAAGAGATGGAGGGGGTTAAGGATCCAATGGCCAAGGTGAATTGGTGCCACTTTAAGGGACACCTAGGGAGTGGTTATGGGTGTTGACATCCCTTGATGTTGGAGACAAAATGGCTTCTAGAAGGGGGTCTAAGTTTGCACCAAGAAGGGTTCCAGAAGGAGGGGTAGGTGGATGGCTAGGATGGATTATGTGGGTAGGTGTAGGGCGGATTAAGGGCCGAATGTTGGCGCCAATATAGAGGTGGTTAGGGGTAGTTTTTGGTGACAACCTTTGGTGTCTTTTGGTTGTGATAAAGGGGTGAAGGGATGGCTACAAGTTGGCGCCAACTTGAGTAGAGTAGCTAGCTTAGGTAGGCTTAAGTTGGTGGAGCTAGCTAGGGTTGAATTTGAAGCTGGTGGATGGCCAAGGAGCTGGTTGCTAGCTAAGCTAAGCTAAGCTAAGCTATCCTAGCTAAAGGGGGAGTAGAGAAGCTGTTGGAGCTAGGGTTTGCAGGGAGGAGCTGAGGAGGAGAAGTCTGGAGCTGAAATTGGAGCTGGCTGCTGCTGAAGAGGCTGGCATGCAGCTACTCTAGCTGGCTTAGCTTGCTAGTTCTTTGCTAGCTGCTAAGCAAAGCTAAAGTAGGCTAGCTTCTACCATAATGAGCTGAGGTGAGCTAGGCCTGGTGCTCCCGGGGAGAATCAAGCTGGTTGAGGCAGCTAAGGTAGCTTAGCTCAACTAAGTTGAGCTATGCTACGTCCCCGGGAGCTGGACTTGAGCTTCTTGAGCTGGAATGAGTTCTTCTTCAGCTGGCTGGAGTTGAGTGGAGCTAGATGTAGCTGGATCTGAGTTGGGGTGAAATCCTGTCAACTCAGCTGAGCTAGCTAGAGCTCCCTGTGGACTAGTGGGATCTGAGATGAGCTAGACTCAGCTAAGTTGAGCTGGATCTGAGCTGACTTGAGCTAGGGTGAGCTAAGATGAACTCCCTTGAGCTACCATTCAGCTGAGATTAGCTGAATGGAGCTGGGATGAGCTAACCCTAGTTCAAGTGAGCTAGGATCCAGCTGTGGTGAGCTAGATCAAGCTGAGTTCCAGCTAGACTAGGCTTCTCCTTCACCATTTGCCTTCTTGAGTGCTAGTGTTTTAGGGATCTATATATCTATACAACCCTAACACTCACAAAAACATATTAAAAAGACAATAAAATTCCAATGCATGCCTAACCTATTTTATGCCTAAATGCAGCCCAAAAATCCATTTGCAGAGTAAAATCCTAAGAGCTAGGTTTTTTTTAATGCTTAAGAATGATGATAAACTGGCGTTTATCAAAAAGGTGATCCCGAATTGTAGATAAATGAGGCAAAGAGGGAAGGCAGTCAGTCTATTTATTTTTACCTCAAAGAATACTTCACATGGCGAAAGATTAAAGAATCAAGATTCTAGGACCTTCGCTATGCGAAGTTTGGCGGAAAATCCCATGTTGGTGGGAGTGATGACAAACAATCAAACAAGTGATTTTTGATCCACTTGCCCCAAGAGATCCCAAGAAGTTTTTCTAGTTTTTAGTTTTCTTTTTCTTTAGTTTTTTTTTTCTTAAGGTGACAAGTTAACCTAAGTTGCTAAGAAAGAAGACCTACTTGTACAGCAACGTGTGCAAAGCTCCAGTGCGGTGCTGGTGTCTTCACCCTTTCGTTCTCGCCTTGGATCTGCCAACGTCTCTGACTTTGTCTACCAGTCTTCTCCTTGCAACAGGTTCACCTACATAGCTACAAACAAAAACACCCGTGAAGAGAAGAGTATGAGAATATAAAAATTAAAGGAATGGAATAGAAACTTACTTGAATGCGCACTTCCCCAGCAATGGCACGATGAAAAGAGGTCTGGTGTAGACCCGGATAGGCTATTCTAATATGGTCATTTTATCGTTGAAATGCGTATAGTGGTTAACGTAAATCGAGCCTAACCATCTCTTTACAAAATTTTTAACCTAGCCTACTTGATTTTATCTTGGTCACTTTTAGGCCCAGGGTCGAACTCAGGGAAGTGGGATTAGAAGTGAACAAGTTTCTATGCCTTTCCTACAATGAATCTCTTCCATTCGCTTTGTTATACTTTTGGTGTTTTTCTATTTGATAATTTTTTCTGATAATTTTTGTCCTTGAGGTACACCCTCAAAATCAGGTTCTTGGCTTTGAGCCAAATTAGGGTTCCCAAAACTGGTCTTGCCATTCGCAAGACTGAGTACCAGCAAGTCAAAGATTGTCTTTCTCTTTTGTGTATTTTTTTTTATCTTTTTAATGGCAGGAAAGTGAAATAGAAATAAAGTAAATATAGTACATATAGATATGCATATATTATATATGCATAAAGGGGTGGGGGTGGAGATGGACATGGCAAGTAGCACGGTGTCGAGTCGGTCATCGTCTAGGAAGACGCAACCAATAGGACAAAGTGCCGCGCGGAGTGTAGGATGGATGGGTGAAAGATGTGTGCGAGCATGCTTTTTGTACGCGTGTATCGGGGAATATCAGCAACAGATGCTGATATTCCCGTGATACAACGTGTAGGATGAAAATATATATATGTATGTATATATGTAAATATATATCAATTTGTATATAGGTAGATATGGTTATAATGATATAAGTGTAAATGTAGCTATATATTTATATATATATAGATATGAAAATATATGTATAGATAGATATATGTATATATAACTATATAGATGTATATATATGTATATATATATATAGTAATATATGTATATAGATATATGTAGATAGATATTTATATATATATGTGTGTGTGTGTATAAATGTATGCATATATATATGTATATATATATATGTATATATACTTATACTTAGTTAAATAAGTACTAATATATGTATAGATAAATGTATATATATACATATATGTATATAACTATATATAGATATAAATACATGTGTATATATTTATATAAGTATATAGTAGCGTATAAGTGGTAGTGTGTGTGTGCGAGAGTAAGAGTGTGTGCGTGTATGTGTCTGCAGAGAGAGTGAGAGAGTCCTGTGAGAGAGAGAGAGAGCGCTTCCGCTGGAGTGAAGGAGGGTGGGAGGGTTAAGTCGTCTGAAGCCAGCAGGCGACATTTGATGGCGCACGCGCATGCATAGGCGCATAGGCACGTCAAGAGGCGTGCACACAGGAGGGAGCAGGCGTGGGAGGAAGGACCACAGCGCACTTTTCTGCGAGCTGGGGCGGGTGCGGACGTGAGGAAGCGGGCACTGGGAGCGAGCGGGTTCATATGCGAGGACGGGCGCGCAGTGAGAGACACAGATGCAGGCACTGGTGCGAGCGTGGGGAGAGACACGAGCGCGAGCTAGGGATGGTAGCGGCGCGCCGGGTGATCGGATAAGTGAGAAACTTACCAGTCACTGCACTGTAGCCACAGTATTCTGCTGACTAGCATGAATAGTGGCTACAGTGCGCGGTCGGCTCGCGCGATTGCCTGTGCCCGGTTCCGTGAGTGTGGGCGCCACTGCGCGAGCTGCCGTGCGCGATGAATGTCCGCGCCGACTGGGCTGCTGGCGGAACTTCACAACAGGGCACGTGGAGAGGGGTGCGGCTGGCCTGCTGGCGTGCGCAATGGAGGGTGAGGGTGACCTGCTGGCATACGCCGTGGCCTGCACGCACGGAAGAAGAGTCCAGTGCCGTGCTGCTGCTGTGTGGAGCTTCAGCTTGAAAGCTTGAAGCTGCTGTAGCAATGGCGGAAATGCTTTGAACGATGAAACAGAGGGAGAACCACCACGCCCACCAGCTCTTTGATGAGCTGGGGGGTGGTGGGACTCATAGTGGTGGTTGTGCACCACTATGAGCGGCTCCTGCTTGCAGAGTAGCTCCTCAGAAGGAGGAGAGGCTATGTATGGAGGGAGAGGGGAGGGGATGGCTTGGAGAAGAAGCTGCTGTGGTGTGTTTGTGTGGACCAGGCTCTACTCAAATAAGAAAGTCGTGCCCTTTTTAAAGAGGAAGAAGGCATGCACAACCATGGCCAGGCTATGCATGGCTGTGCATGTGGCTGGTAAGGAGAGCTGTTGTAGAGCATGGCGCGAGGAAGAAGCTGCCATGCATTGCCGCTGCGGAGAAGAAAGTCAGATAAACTTAAAAATAAAGATGGCTAATTTGCGAAGCAGAACTTCAGGAAAATGTTAGTTTCACGGCCATTTTATTCACTCTCCTCCCATCTCAAGTAAATGCATGCATACGTGTATTTTTACAAATGCGACTATGGCTACCTAATATGCACTGGCAATGGTAGGAAATAGCACAAGATGGCACAATTGCTGGTGTATTTTTGC
This sequence comes from Thalassia testudinum, assembly GCA_037157565.1. Classification (NCBI taxonomy): domain Eukaryota; kingdom Viridiplantae; phylum Streptophyta; class Magnoliopsida; order Alismatales; family Hydrocharitaceae; genus Thalassia; species Thalassia testudinum. The sequence continues at coordinate 73,129,962 of JAZHRO010000003.1, read as the reverse complement.
TGTGCAATCAGTACGCACACAGGAACAGAGAGTGAAAAACTACGCCTAACTCTGAAGTATCGTCATCTAATTGTCCAAAACTTAAGAGTCCTTACACTATACTTATTGCACCAGTAATCTCTTTACTTTCTTCTCACAAATATGTGGTGGATCTACTAGAAGATAATATGCCTGACTCCCTATGAACTGTCAAAGGGTTTAGTAGACTACAAATGCTTGCAGGTTTTCTTCAAGGATCCATTACCAAGTCTACATGTACGTGAACTAAATGTACTGGATTCAAAACATAAGAAATAATTTAAGAAGAAAAACCTCCAATGACAAAGGTATTCTGCTAGGGACTAACCCATTCAGCTCAAGAAAAGAGATTTCTTTTCGTATATGTATAAATATGTATGCAAATATTTATAAATGCTATAAATATTCTCAGGTTATACCGCCCTATGCCTAAGACTGACAATGTCCTCATTAAAAAAATGCAGACATAGAAGAATATCACCTGAGGAGGAGAGTGGAAGGAGCTAAGGCTCCTCAAGCAGAAGTGCATCCAAAACCTGGCCATCAGAAAGACTAATATCCGGTTTAAGTCGTTGGCCATTTACCTTAAAGCTCGCACCTGAAATAAGGTTCTGAATCTCTACAGCTCCATGAGGGAAAGTATTGATAACAATGTATGGCCCATCCCAGCGGGACTTGAGCTTTCCAGGGAATAATTTGAGTCTAGAACTGAAAAGCCAGACCCATTGGTTGGGCTCAAAAGTCTTTCTAATGATGTGCTTGTCATGGAAGACTTTTGTATGTTTCTTGTAAGCTTCAGAAGTTTCATAAGCTTCATTACGAAGCTCCTCAAGCTCACTTAATTGTAACATACATGCCTTTCCCGCTTTATCCAGATTCAAGTTAACGTTTTTAATAGCCCAATAAGCTTTATGCTGGATTTCAATGGGAAGGTGGCACGCTTTTCTATATACAAGATGGAAAGGAGACATGCCAAAGGGAGTCTTATACATAGTTCTGTAGGCCCAAAGAGCATCATTTAGTCTTTTAGACCAATCCTTCCAATCAGGCCTGACAGTTTTTTCTAAAATTTGCTTAATCGCCCTATTAGACACCTCAACTTGTCCAGTCGTTTGGGGATGATATAGTGTGGCTATCATGTGGTTAACTCCAAAATTTTGGAGCAGTCTTGTGAAGTGTACGTTCTTAAAGTGAGGTCCTCCATCACTTATGATTGTCCTTGGGCACCCATACCAAGAAATGATATTAGCCTTAACAAAGCCCAAGACCATGGAATGGTCATTAATTCGTGTGGGTATGGCTTCTATCCATTTCGATACATAGTCAACCGCCACAAGGATGTATTAATATCCGAAGGACACTGGAAAGGGACCCATGAAGTCAATGCCCCAAATATCAAAGATTTCAACAGGAAGAATAGGTTGTTGGGGCATCTCATCCCTTTTTCAATGGTTCCCATCTGCTTGAAATGTAGACATGTGCCCACATACAAATGTGCATCTCGGAATAATGTGGGCCACCAAAAGCCAGACTGAAGAACCTTATGGGCAGTCTTCTTCCCACTAAAATGTCCCTCATGATGGAGGTCATGGCAGAAGCTCAGAACACTTCTTTGTTCTTCGTCAGGAACGCAACGGCGAAAAAGCTAGTCAGGGCCTATTCTAAAAACTCGGGTTCCTCCCAGTGATAAAATTTAGCATTAGCGAGAAACCTATCTCATTTTTGCTTGTCCCAACTATTGGGTGTAATGCCCGTGACCAGATAGTTCACTATGTCAGTAAACCAAGGAGTTTTAGCTTCCACGGCCATCAGAGACTCATCAGGGAAAGACTCTTGAATACTACCAGCATGGTTTGATGCCTCAATAGGGATCCTAGACAAATGGTCGGCTACCACATTCTTAACTCCTTTCTTGTCTTTAATTTCCAAGTCAAATTCTTGAAGTAGCAGAATCCAACGAATTAGGCGAGGTTTGGTGTCCTTTTTGGCCAGAAGATGCTTTAGGGCCGAATGATCAGTGAACACTACAACCTTGAATCCCAAAAGATAAGATCGAAACTTCTCCAAAGCAAATACTACAGCAAGTAATTCCTTTTCATTGACCGTGTAGTTTTGCTGAGGATCCATAAGGGTCTTGCTGGCATAATGCATCACATGTGGTTTGCCATCAACCCTTTGACCTAAGACCGCTCCCACTGCAAAATCAAAAGCATCGCACATAAGCTCAAACGGGAGGGTTCAATCTGGTGCTTGGAGAATTGGTGTGGTAATGAGGGCTTTCTTCAAAACTTGGAAAGCCTCACCACATCTATCATCAAAATCAAAGGAGACATCCTTCGCTAACAGGTCGCAGAGTGGCTTAGAGATTTTACGGAAATCTCTAATGAAGCGCCTATAAAATCTAGCATGGCCAAGGAAAGATGAAACCTGACGAACATTGGCAGGCAATGGAAGCTTAGAGATGGAATCGATTTTTGCAGTGTCCACCTCTAATCCTCTCTCGGAAACTACATGACCTAACACAATGCCATGCTGGAACATAAAGTGGCTTTTCTCCCTTAAGGCTATGGGCACCAATCTCTTTATCGGTGCAGACCCTCCTATTGTGCTTTCTGGTGGTGGTGATACTATCTTTTGACCAAGTGTTTTGATACTCTATGAAGGGGGACACCCCTTAAAGGAATAAAAGGGTAGTTAAGGGGCACCGCACCAATGCCTGCCTTCGCACTATGTTAAAACTTCATCAAGGTGCGAAAGGCATAGGTCAAACCATGAGCCATAAATGGAGAAGTCATCCTTGAAAATTTCAACAAACTCGTCGATCATATCGGAAAAGATAGCCATCATACAACATTGGAAAGTGGCAGGAGCATTACATAACCCGAATGGCATTCAGCGGAATGCAAAAGTGCCATGCAGACTCGTGAAGGTGGTATGCTCCTGATCATCAGGAAAAATGACTCTCTGATTGTACCCAGAGTACCCATTAAGAAAACAAAAGTACTTGTTCCCCACCAATCGTTCCAGAATTTGATCGATAAATGGTAAGGGGAAATGGTCTTTCTGGGTAGCCGTGTTTAAACGTCGGTAATCAATGTAGACCCTTCAACCAGTTGAGGGTCTAGTGGTCACCAATTCTCCTTGGCCATTCTCTTCCATAGTGATTCCTACCTTTTTCGGAACTACGTGGATAGGACTAACCCATTTACCATCTAAAATGGGATAGATAATCCCTGCATACAGCTATTTTAGAATTTCCTTTTTAGCAACCTCCCACATATTTGGATTGAGCCTTAGTGTGGTGCCTAATGTGCGTGCTTGGTGTCAGAAGGGTGCAACACATAGCAAATCTTTGTAATTTCTTTTGAAATCGCAGACAAGTCCCTCAGAATCAGATCAAATGTGAATTGCTTTTAGGGTTGAATCTGATTATCAGTCCCACTTTTTGTTATGTGACCACTGAATTAGTAAATTCAAACAACTTGGTGGTCTTCCATTTTAATTTGACTGCAAATGCGTGAATAGGAGCTGGATGCAAAAGTTAGAAAGATGTACCTGTCTCCAGCAATCTTCGTGCTAATATGCTTGCAATGCAATAATAAGATCTAATGTGCTGCTCAATCACCCCTAAATGTGTGCACCTAAGGGCATGCAACTTCTAAATAGGAAACTCGATATTTTCTTTGTTGGTTTTAAAAGCAAGCAGAAAATAGAATCACGCATACATAAAAAATAATGTAAGCCCAAGTAGGTAAAGAATGTGGGGCCAAACACCCAAAAATTCAGCCCCAATTACTACATGGGTGAAAAGACAGAAGTAAATTTTGCGACGACGGAGAATCCGTTGTGAAAGCAGGATCTTGGTCTCCTATGTCTTTTCCTTGTGTGGCTTAGCTCGTGCCTGCTGTCGTTGTGCTGTTGCACCTCATCGCCTCAACAGATTCCATGCACAATAAAAAAATTGTTTAGATAATTTCGCAACTCAAAATATTCAAAAACAATGAAGTAAATCTATTGCATCTCTTGCCTCCCTGGCAACGGTGCCAATTTGACGAGTCGAATTTCCGCTACGCGTTGTAGTCTTTAAGCGGTGGAAAAATGGACTAATCAACAATAAAAATAACCACTCATAGAAGAGCAGGTCATGCCCACAGGGAGGCAATTATGTAATAAAATCTCGATTATTTCTTATTCTTTTGGTTAAGTGCGAAATCCCTAGTCAAATTTGACATAAAATGCGATGGAAAGTAGATTCACAATAACTTAAAAATATAAGGGTATATGTGCAATTTTCCCTCACTAAAATCTTCAATAAATATATCATGATTTTATGTAATTTTCAATTGACATGTACTAGAGAAAATTGGTGCACACGTCAATCCCAAAACCAATCTTGAAACAGGTAAATAACAATAACGTGCAATTATCAGAAGGGATGAGTGTGCTTGTGCAATTTTGCCATAATAAAATAATAATAAATCAAAAATTAATTTCTGGTGGCAATGGCATTAGATGTCATTTTTAATTGAATGTAAAACAGAGCATTTGCTCTCTCTCCTCCTCGTGAGAGAGAGAGAGAGCACCGGCGGGGCTGTTAACCGCAAGGGAGGTTGGCGAAGACGAGGTCGATCCGTTGGAGGTTGCGGCATCGACGAAGATGGCCGAATGTGGCCGGATGATTGAGGAGAAGAACATCGGAGAAGAAACACCTGTGGGGCAGCGCTGTGCCTGTGCAGGTGCGTGAGGGCGGGCGATGCTGGAGCGTAGAAAGTGGCAGCGAGCGCCTGCGAGCATTGGAGATGGGTGCCTGTAGGGTGCTTGTGGCAAGGCGGGTGCCTACGGGTGCGGGCCTGGTAGTGGTGAAGGTATACAGCACCTTCAAACATGGTTGGAGGGAGTGATGGATAAGGAGCAGGCGCCTGCAAGTAGCTAGGGCAATCTGTAGAGAGGGGACACGTTGTGGTGCGAAGACAGGCACTGATGCGATGCTTGCCGGTGAGCGGTGCGGCTGGAGAAGCTGGTGAGGCGAGGCGGGTCTACGAAGGGGAGGGCGTGCCTACGTGCGCTGGTGCCAGGCAGAGCTCCTGCGGGCACTGCAGAAGGGCGCACGCCTGCATGCACGGGTGGGGTAGACGGAGCGGTGTGCGACTACAGGGCCAGCTGGAGATGAGTGCATGGGAGATTTGGTGATGGCGCTAGAAGGGAGGATGCACCTACGGGTGCGACCTGGTAGGGGCGATGGTGACTGCAGGGCTAGCTGGGGATGAGCGCACGGGCGCCTGCAAGCTGCTTGGTGAGGGCACGGGAGGGGTGGTGCTGGCACGGTGAGGCAGGTCTACAGAGGGGAGGGTGCACTGCAGATGGGCACGCGCCGGCGGGCATGGAGGGTGGAGCGGGCTGAAGGTGATTTGGTGCACAGTTCACAGGGGTTACACGGTCCCTGGATGACGAAGCCCCTCCTCTCATTTCTCTGCCTCCTCTTAACTCCTCTCCTCCGCCCTTCCAGGGATTTTTAAAAGTCCTTTATAAATATAGCCTCTTTTGTTGAGGGAGGGCGGCGAAAGATTTAGTAAATGTGCGAGAGGAGTTGCTGCTGGCAACGGATCATGTAGTTAAAAGAAGATAAATGTGCGAAGATGTAAACTTAAATCATGATGAATGCAAATATTCTATAACTTAATGTAGTTATTAACAAACATAAAAATTACGATTAAAGTTACTTAGGCGTAATATTAGTACATTAAAATGGACTCATCAAGGGGCGCGGGTGTGAAGGAGAGGCCGGTTTCTGTTGTGTGTTGGGATGAAGCTTCAGACGTCTGGGAAACTTCCCGGACGTCCTAACTGATGGGGACGTGAAGTTGCAGTGGCTACAGTGGTGGTTGTTGGTGATGACGACAAGGGTGGTGCATGCTGAGGTGCTCATGGTAATGCTCACGAGCTCCAGATGGCGGTGTGGCCTGTCACGCCACACGTCCACGGTGGTGGAGGCTCACCGGCACGGTTGAGGCTGGTGGTGGTGGAATGGATGAGAGATCAACTCTCCACATAGTGGTGGGTCGGGGATGGTGGCCTCCCGTATAAGGCAACCTTGCTCCACCTTTTGTAGCCACCTGCATGGTTTTGAATGGAGAGGCGGGAGCAGATCCACTTTCTTCACTAGTCCTTAAATGTAGATTTTAGTGTGGCAGCTGGTGGTGTTGCAGCTGTTGCTAAAAGAAGAAGAATAAAAAAATGATAAAATGTTATGGTTATTTATATACAAACCCTCAACTTTTATGTTAACTTAAATTATTGCATGCAGTGCACCTAATTGGTTAACTAATTAATTGAATGCGATTCTAAGTTTATTCTAAATGCATTCAAATATGAATGCAATGCATGAATTACGTAATTAAATTAGAAATACGAATTAATCTATTTACATCCTAATTTATGCCAAATAAATGTTAGAATTAACTTAATGTCTAGGTGCTTAAATATTTAAATAGCCCACAAATATGGGCTAATCAAATACCCCCATGGCTAGTTTTTGCTAGTCGCTAGCAAATCCAAGCAAAACCTAGCACTCCAAGTAGACTAGTCAGCCCAATTGTTCTTCCTTTAGAAACATATTAAGTTTAGATTCTAGACCTAAGGTTCCCAAGTAGTTGCTAAGTTACAGACTAGGTCAGCTAAAGACGAGTTGCGGGCACAAGTTTCCCTGATTTCTGACTCTACCCTAATGTTTATTGATCCTTGAGATTAAAGCATCCGTGCATGTGCGTTGGTCTAAGTTATTTGAGTTAAAGGAAAAAAGATTTTTTTTTTAAATAATATATAATTTCTTTTGTTTGATTCCTCTTAGTCTTACCTCGGATCAGATTTCAACACGGTCTGTGTTGGATTCATTGTCCCCATTACTGTACCTCGAAGGGTGCTTGGCTTTCGATGCTTCGAGATAGCACCGCCCATAGCGACCCCAAGAACTCTTGGCAATCGACACTTCAAGATAGTATCGCCCATGGATTTCTAAAGCGAATTCAGGCCTATGGCAATCGACACTTCGAGATAGGGCCGCCCATGGTACCTGAATTGCACAATGCGCTTGCATGCCCCCAGTAGGATGGACATCCTAAGAGACAAGTGCCGAGGCGGTAATATGTTATCATCGCAACCCTAAGGTGAGTATATACTCCACCTCTCCTGCGGCGGGAACTCTTCCAATCAAATTGTGTTTTCAAGCCTCTCCTAAGTCAAAACTAAGAGAACCAAATCTCTTTTAAGAAAGGAATTAACTTACTTACACCAGACCAAGTGTGTGAAATTTGGATGTTTGGGTTACAAGGACCCGTAAATCAAAAGGTAGAACAAGACTCCAAGTACTACCCCACCTTTTAACTCAAACCCCAGCTTTCCTTCCTCAACCTCTTGAGGAATGGTCCGCAACTTAACTCCTACTTAAGTTTTAAGTCCACAAAGGACCCTAAAGGTCAAAAGGTAGAAGCTCATTTAGCCTCTAAAGTTTGACCCTAGAATTAACTTAGTCTACCCTAGAGTTCTGATTTGCTTAAGAATGCAAGATTTAGCCAGTTAAGCTCAAAACTTTTTTTTAATTATTATTTTTTTATTTTAATTATTTATATTTTTTTTAATGCAAATTTATGCATGCTATAAACAAAATGCCTCAGGTCCTCTCCCCCATGCCTGGTTCAAACAATGTCCTCATTGAAAAGAAAAATAGTTAAAGGAAGATATTAACTGAGGCAGAGAATGGTAGGAGCTAAGGCTCCTCATTAGTGACCTCGTCAACAAGATGGCCATCCAAAGTTATGTAAGGTTTTAACCGTTGACGATAAAGGGAGTTGCTGAAGAGGAAGGGTTTTTAATCTCCACAGCTCCATGCAGAAATACTTTAGTGATTATGTAAGGCCCATCCCAATGAGATTTTAACTTCCCAAGAAAAAGCTTAAGTCTGGAATTGAAAAGCCAGACTTGTTGGTTGGGCTCAAAGGTCTTTCGAGGTATAAACTTATCATGCAAGACCTTAGTTCTTTCTTTATAAGCTTGAGAGGTGTCATAAGCATCATTCCTTAGCTCCTCAAGCTCACTTAATTCTAGAAGTCGTGCCTTACCCGCCTTCTATAAATCCATGTTAACACTTCGAATAGCCCAAAGTGCCTTATGTTCCAACTCAACAAGTAAATGGCATGCTTTGCCATACACAATTCGAAAGGGAGAAGTACCCAAAGGGGTCTTCTAGGCCGTTCGATATGCCCACAAAGCATCATCAAGCTTTTGGGACCAGTCTTTCGTATCCAGTCTAACGGTCTTTTCCAAAATATTTTTAATCTCCCTATTCGACACTTTAACTTGGCCACTTGTTTGAGGATGGTAAGGGGTAGCGACCTTGCGAGTCACTCCTAGACTCCTGATTAGTCGATTGAAATGGTGGTTTCGGAAATAAGGTCCCCCATCACTTATAATGGTCTTGGGGCAGCCGAAACGGGATATGATATTGGCCTTCACAAATTTCAAAACCACAGAGTGGTCATTTGTGCGCGTAGGAATGGCCTCTATCCATTTAATGACAATCAACTGCCACCATGATATATTCATAACCATGGGACGACGGGAAGGGACCCATAAAGTCAATTCCCCATACATCAAAAATTTCAACAGATTGAATAGGATGTTGAGGCATTTCATTCCTCTTCCCAATAGTTCCAGTCCGTTGACATTTAATACATGCCTTAACAAAATTATGACAATCCTTAAATAAGGAAGGCCACCAAAAATCGGATTGGAGAACCTTAAAAGCAGTTTTCTTAGCACCAAAGTGTCCTCCACAATGAAGTTCATGGCAAAAACTCAGGACACTTTGTTGCTCCTCTTTAGGTACATAACGTCTCAATACTTGGTCTTGTCCAATTCTAAATAATTCTGGCTCTTCCCAATGAAAATATCTTGCTTGGGAAATGAATCTCTTTCTTTTCTACTCATCCCAAGAGCCAGGAGTTTGTCCAGTGACCAAGTAGTTTATAGTGTCTGCATACCAAGGTAAAGTTGGTGTTACCGCCATCAGAGTTTCATCGGGAAATGTCTCGCGAATGTCTCCAGAAAGAGAGTCATTAAGAAGAAGGCGAGACAGGTGGTCAGCCACAACATTTTCTACTCCTTTCTTTTCACGTATTTCCAAGTCAAATTCTTGAAGGAGTAGGATCCATCTAATCAGACATGGCTTAGAATCTTTCTTAGCAATGAGATGTTTCACTGCCGCATGATCAATAAAAATAACCACATTAGACCCAAGCAGATAAGACCTAAATTTCTCCAGAGCAAAAACTACAGTAAGTAATTCTTTTTCACTGACGGTGTAGTTTTGCTGAGGTTTGGTTAAAGTCTTGCTTGCATAATGCAGCACATGAGGTCTTCCCTCAACCCTTTGTCCAAGGACTACTCCCACTGCATAATCCGAAGCATCACACATCAGCTCAAATGGGAGTGTCCAATCAGGAACTTGGAGAAGAGGCGCAGAGATCAAGGCATCCTTTAGAGTTTGAAAGGCCTCAGCACACTTTGAAACAAAAGTGAAGGAAGATTCCTTCGCCAACAAGTCACAAAGTGGCCTAGAAATTTTACTCAAATTTTTAATAAAGTGCCTATAAAAGCCAGTATGGCCCAAAAAGGATCTAATCTGTATGACGTTCGTAGGAAATGGGAGTTTGGAAATAGAATCAATCTTGGGTTTATCTACTTCAAAACCTTGCTTGGATGCAACATGCCCAAGTACAATTCCTTTATGTACCTTGAAGTGACTTTTCTCCCAGTTGAGGACTAAACTAGTCTCCTTACATCACTTCAACACATTCTCCAGGTGCAGGGGACACTGGTCGAAAGTTGAGAGATAAATGGAGAAGTCATCCATAAACACTTCAACACACTTGTCATTCATGTCGGAAAAGATAGACATCATACACCGCTGGAAAGTTGCAGGGGCATTACATAATCCAAACAGCATACACCTGAATACAAAAGTATCATAAGGACTCATGAATGTCATCTTCTCCTGGTCATCAGGAAAGACTGCCACCTGATTGTACCCAGAATATCCATCGAGAAAGAAATAGTACTTATTCCCTGCCAATTTCTTGAGAATTTGATCAATAAAAGGCAAAGGAAAGTGATCCTTCTGGGTAGCAATGTTCAGCTTACGGTAATCAATACAGACCCTCCATCCATTTGAGGGTCTAGTGATAACTTGTTCACCTTGGTCGTTGAATTCCACAGTAAAGCCTGCCTTCTTTGTCACCGCATGAATAGGACTTACCCATTTACTATCTACAATGGAATATATGATCCCAGCGTCCAACCACTTCAAGATTTCCTTTTTTATCACCTCCCTCATATTAGGGTTCTGATGTCTCTGCATGTCCCTAAATGGCTTGATGGAATCATCAGCATAAATGTGGTGCATGCAGAGTGTAGAGTCTATACCCTTAATGTTAGCAATGCTCCAAGCATTAGCTTCCTTATGCCTAGACAAGCATTCAATCAAGGCTCCCTCCTGTGCCTCAAATAGCAAGGCCGAAATGATAACGGGGAGCGAATCATTGGAACCTAGGAAAATGTACTTGAGAGTGTCAGGGAGGGGTTTCAACTCAAGGTCGGGGGCTTGTATGGTTGAGGGTATCATAATAGATGTCCCCATCGCAGGTAGCAGATCTACCTTCGGCAGAAATGATGGGGGAAGAGACTCAACAGAAACAACTAGAAATTCCTTAAGTTCTAGTATATCCCCTTCACATTCCTCCAAGAGATGGGAATGCTCATTTAGCATGACATGCTGAAGGGGGTCATCACAAAACATTGTAGGGGTTGCCTCTTCAATCAGGTCATCTATCGCCTCAACTTGAGAACAATCCTCAAGTCCTGCTTGTTTGCAAGCATCAAACAAATTAAGCCGAATTTTCCTATTCCCAAAACCCATTTTCAATGCCCCAGTATTGCAATTGATTTAAGCATGCGAAGTTGCAAGGAAGGGACGGCCCAAAATGATGGAGGGTTTGGTTGGCTTGTTGGTAGGGTTAGTGTCCAAAACTTAGAAGTCAACGGGAAAGAAGAAATCCTTCACTCTTATGAAGACATCTTCCAAAATTGCCCGTGGTGTCTTAAGTGATCGATCAGCAACTTGAAGGATTACAGGGCTAGGCTTTAGATTGCCTCCGCCAAGTTGTTCATACTCGTAGCTCAGAAGGATGTTCACCCCCACACCCAGATCAAGTAGAGCCTCATCAATTTGTAAGTCACCAATAACTACTGAAATGTATGGGGCTCCTGGGTCCTTGAGTTTCGAGGGTGTGCCATGTTGAATAACTGAGCCAAGAGAATTAGGCATGACAACTTTTGACTGGACCTATTTTCCAGATTGCTGCTTTTTCGTGCACAGGTCCTTTAAGAATCGGGCATAAGACTGAATCTGCCTAATAGCTTCAAGCAAAGGCAGCTTAATCTGCACTTGCTAGAAAGTTTCCATAATCTCATCCGTCTTATCTTTGGCTCCAGATGAGCCAGCAGAAGTATGCCCAAAGTTGGATAAGCTCTCTGGAAAAGGCACTCTCGATCTCTGGGTGGAAGGGTTGTCATGTCGAGTAAGGGGTGGAACGGGGGCAACTTCTTCCGGTGAGGTGATTTCAAGCGGAGAAGATTTGGGCAAGTCTTCTCCTGTTGGGGTGAAAGTCGGGGTGGATGATTTTTTAGGGGGTGAGACTATAGGAGCATTGGGTTTGGAAATTTCTTTCCCACTCCTCAGAATAGTCACCACCTGAGCATCATCCCTAAAGACAATCCTTTTCACTTTAGGATTTTCCTCAGCAACACAGGGAAGCTTCCCAGTTTCCCTCTATCTAACGGCCTCAACAAGGTGTCCTATTTGTGATTTCATCTCATGTATAGCCTTGTCATGAGATTGGATGATGGCACTTTGACTTTCTTGCATAGTTTTCAACATCGCCTTCAATTCATCCATCTCAGAGGTCTTAGGCTGGGCAAAGGTCTGAGGTTGGTTCATTTGATGGTTTTGAAAGGATTATGGTTTGTAATTCCTTGAATTTGAGACATTTCCTTGTCTCCATGAAAAGATTGGGTGGTTCCTCCATCCCTCATTATAAATGTTGGAGAAAGGGTCATTACAAGGTTTAGGACGAAACCCTTGAGAGGCATTCAAATCTTCTTGTACAACCTTAGGGAATTGGGAGGCCAAGTGGCAATCGACAGTGGAGTGTGTATTTCCTTGGCAAATTAAGCATTCGGAAGCTTGGGATGTGGAGGTGTTAGATACGAATGAACTCGGGTTCGACATAAGCCTTTCCATGTTTTGATTCAATAATTGAATCTGATAGGCTAAATTTTGGGTGTCCCTTGCCTCATTCGCCTCCAACATTCTTTGCATGAGAGTGGGCTTTCTATCCATGTAGGCAGAATTCAAGTGAATAGAATTCTCACTCAAAGTATCAAAAAGGTTCCAAGCTTCATCCTCAGTCTTAGATAGAAAGGTTCCTGCACAGGCACCACCCACAGTTTGCCTATGCGAATCATTAAGTTCAGTGTAGAACCTTTCAACCAGTTGCCATTTAGGCATCTGGTGATGTGGGCAACGTCTCAGCAAGTCGTTAAAGCTCTCCCACACATCATGGAATGCTTCCCCATCCTTTTGAACAAAACTCATAATTTCCCTCCTAAAGTGATTGGTTTTGCTCATGGGGAAGTACTTCAAAAACTCCTTCTTCAGGGCATTCCAAGTGTAGATATTATCAAGGGTGTGATACCAATACTTGGCTTTGTCCTTAAGGGAGAAGGGAAAGATGGTCCGCATTTGAGCATCATCAGTAATGCCCTACAGCTTCATCGTGGAAGAGACCTCGATGAATTCCTCTATATGCCTGTAAGGGTCCTCCCTAGCGGTACCAAAAAAGGAGGGCAGTAAGGATATGGTACTGCTTTTGATCTCATAAGGATTGTCCCCTCCAAGTCTACGTAGTGCAGGGCCAGCTTGATTTGTTGGAATGAAATATTCCTTAAGGCTCCTTTGACCGGCCATTTCTACCCTTGGAAGGTCTCTTCTTAAGATTCTTTCAGGTTCAGGATCAAGCACAGGTTGTCTCCTAAGAGAACGCCTACCAAGCTTGCACTAAAGACACAATTCAAAAGTACTTGTTCGGTCTTTACAAATTTAGGCTTTTGACTTTTGTTCAAATTGTAGGTGACAAAGCACATTGCCCAATCAATTACACGCCTATTGTCAACCTTCGTAATGCCTAAAAAGATCTAATTGGAGCTTAGGTATTCTTCCCTAAATCTCAAATGGTAAAGCAAATCCAAAGACGGAAAATCGAGGGATGCAAGTAGGCCTAAGCCTTCCTTTGAAGCTATGCTTTCGTGGTGCTTCTCAACTACCCCCAAAAATCCATGGTAAGGTATCCCCCTCTTTGGATTTACAAAACCTTTGATCTCAAGTTCCGAACACTTCAGAATCCAACAGTTGGAGGGCTTTTGTCCTAGTCGTTCCAAGACATAGGAGTGTCTAAATGAGTGCCGTGGTACAAAAGATATAAGTGTGCATACACTGCAAAAATATTTTTGAATTTTGAATCGCACACCACGTTTGGCAATCAAGTCCTTGATTTTTAGATGTCCCTCCTTTAATTAGTCCTTTTTCATGAATATATGTGACCACTTATTAGATCGCTTCAAGACAAATTATGTGGTCTTCGAATTCAGTCTAAATGCAATGCGTGATCAAGAATAGGATGCAAAGTAAGAGAATGCATACCTTGCTTCAAGCAATCAACAATGCGAGAATGCACGCAATGCAGAGCAGTAAATCTAGAAGTTGCTCATATAGACCTAAATGGTTTGTCCTAGTGGCAGGCAGCTTCTAGCAAGTAGCTCATTTTTATTATTATTATTTCTTTTTTTTAACTACTTATGCACAAGCAAATCAAGGTAAACAATCCACAAAATAAACTAAAAACCTAAATCTAAAGAAAAGGGAACAGGATCCCAAAAATTACTCAACACGGGCCTAAAACAAAATTGGGGAGCAAACCCCTCAAAATATATCCCAGAATATGGGTTTCAAACCAAATGTGCAATGAAAAATTAAATCTAAAGTCTTAATCCTACTCTAATCAAATCAACGACTAAATGTACAGAGATGATTGTTGCGTCCTCGTTCTTCCCCTCCTTTGCAATGTAGCTCGACCAATTTCTCCTCTGGCGACATCAAGGGTAACCTCTCACGATGGCTGATTCCTCGCACAAATTTCTCACACAGAAAAATAATAAATGGTTAGATCACTGTGCAATTAGAAATAATCAAAAATAAAATTAGGTGAAATTATTGCGTCTGTTACCTCCCCAGCAATGGTGCCATTTGATGAGTCGATTCTTCGCCTTTAAAGTCGTTTATAGTTCTATGTGGTGGAAAATTCAACTAATCAATAATTAAAATAACCACTCGCAGAAGAGCAAGTCGTGTCGACAGGGAGGCAATGATGTATTTAAACTCGCACCAGTTAAAAACATATGTTCACAGTTAGTTTTGACGAGAATCGAGCCAAATCTGCCTTCAGATTAAGAAAGCATCAAGAGAACATGTTGAAATGGCAATTTTGAACAACTAAAGGATATTTCTTGCAATGCAGCTTAATAAAATATTATTAAAAGTTGACAATGGCATAGAATGTAAATATTAACATAGCTTTTACTATAGCAAAATAGGGTAACTTCTTCTCGTTGTCCGTGCACGAGGAGGAGGCCATGGTCAGGTGTGCGAAGATCGGAGGCAGTTGGCCACGACGAGGACTACGCGTTGGCGGTGACGGCACGTCGAACGGCCGCCAGAGGTCTCACCGGTGACGAGGAAGGCTGGCAATGGTGGCGATGGCTCGCCAGCGTGGGCAGGCTGCTGTCGGCCTTTAGAGGGTGTGGTCGAGTTTCTAAGGTCAAGGCGAGTTCATTGATGTTGGTGGCGCAAAGCTCCGAGGCTAGATGAGGCAGCTGCGTTGTGGGTGCTTTGGGTACCTTCGCCAACAGAGAAGAAGAAGTAGAAGCCAGCTGAAGTGAAGCATGCTATGCATGCGCTGCTGGTGGCGAGGAGAAGCGTTGCTTCTAGGCGCGCGTGTGCGCGAGTGCTGGCAGGCTGCTTGGGCGCGTGGGTGCTTTACTGTGGCTGGCATGTGCGCACGACAGCAGTGGACGTGGGAGGTATTGGTGGTGCTACTGTAGGAGTTGAGGCGCGCGGGTGAGGAGCTGGTTAACTAATTAAATGAATGCAATTCTGAGTTAATTCTAAATGCATTTAAATATGAATGCAATGCATGAATTATGTAATTAAATTAGAAATACGAATTAATCTATTTACATCCTAATTTTTGCTAAATAAATGTTAGAATTAACTTAATGTCTAGGCACTTAAATATTTAAATAGCCCACAAATATGGGCTAATCAACGAGCGACCACATTGCAATACCGACAAGCACCACCCATACCCCTTCATCGCTGCCGCTTCACCCACCGGAGATTTAATCTTCCACACATTCGGCCGTCACACTGACATGTGAATCCTCCCCTTTCATCCAACTAGGTTAGAGTAGTTAGGTTTCCCTCGCCTCCTACTTTCTTTTCATCCCCTTAAACCTTCAATTCGACCCATGATCATCGGCCTCCCCCTCTTGGATTTCCGGCGAGGCTGCGAACACACTACACACCTCCGTTCGCTACTCCAACACCTCCATAACCTTCCCCTCATCCACCAAACCAAACCCCTCCACTTCTTCACCATTCCACCCATCCAAATGCTCCACCTGACACAATCGCCGCTAACCACCTTCTTCGCATTCACCCAACCTCCACAGACCTCTTCATGCCACGCTACCACCACCGTCACTTTTGGCAAGCCTAAGCAAAGCTCCGGAGGTATTCTAATGCTACCGTGAGGCCATTTTTGTGATTTTAGGTGTTCATTGTTGTCTACTGCTGTCGCCTCCATCTTCGCTTTTGTTTGTAGTTCTCCGACCACTACATGCCCTGCCAATGCTCCTAGGCACTGCGGAAGAGCTTGAAGAAGTCATTCAGGTCCTCAATCAAAGGACCCAATAGCTGTAGCTCCCCTAATTGAGCGAAGCATCCACTGTAGCTACGCGCAAAGAAGACAAGGGAAATATAGTCCTACATCATGGGATCTCAGACTCAACGCAATGGATAAATTGATTTTGTGTCTTGCAGTTATCGCCCAAGACACTAAGGGGTCGGGTCCCTCCTCACTTTTATCCACACACCTCAGCAACCTCCACACCAGATAGCCCTGGTCACCCGAATCCTCGAGTACCCGATTAGGTGCCCGTTTATCTGAGATAACGAAGAGGAGGGAAACTATGAGAGAGCAGGGGAGGGTTTTGCTCTCTCGTGTGTGCAGCTGACATTTAGTCACTGAGGCCTTGGTTCCTTTATGCTTGTGAAGGAGAAAAAGAAGAATAGAAGGGTTATGCCTCTAAAAAAGGGGAGGTCTAAAGAAGAAGAAGAGAGATGGAAAGAAAAGAAGCCAAGATAAGTAGAGCATAAGTAGAAGCGAAAGGCTTTGAAAGCCTTGTGCTTGATGATCATTTAAGTAATCTGATTGAGCATTACTTGAATTACTGTTGAATAATTTAAGTACTATATCTTACAATTTTAATTCCGATTGAGTAATTACATGCATGCTTAATTTTGAGGATTAGTGGTGAACTAAATCACCATTGTCTTTTATTCTCTTTTCTTTTTGTTTCATGCAATCTCTAGATATATTGGATTTCATTGAATAACTAATGCGACAGGTTATTATTCATTGAATATCTATTTGAATGCTCAATTGATTGTGCTCATTAGTTCTGAATTCGATTAATGTTGTGAATTCCACATTTGCTCCCTGTGTTCAACCTTCGACTCCATTGTAGATTCTGAGTTATAAATTTATCTATTTTCAAGTGATTTCAACTTGCTACTTCAATTACATACTTTAAAACATTGATTTCTCCTCGATAAACTTTTTACCGCCGTTGCTAGGGATATGCTAGACTCAGAGAAGATGATACCTCCATTGAGGGAGAACGGTGAGGAAGGTGGAAGGAGGCACTTTGGCATCGTTGCTAGGGAGAAACGCATAATTCACACGTTGATCTCATCTCTTTTGATTGTTTATCTGAGCACTAACTTGCCTTATTTGATTTGATTGTGATTTTGCGAGGTACATCATGAGATCTTCCATACAAAACAGCCTCTACCAGGGTAGGTAATCTCTCTTCTTCCACAGTCATTCCATTAATCCTTGTAAGTGAGAAAAGGGAAACAGATCAATTAGGAATCACCTGCCTTATTTTCATAGTAATTTACATTTAAAGGAAAGTTTCTTGACTTGCAAAAAATTTACATTTGATTGAAGTTAAGACAATTCTATTTAGAGAGCCCTACCCAAATTGCCTGTATCTACTAGGGATTTACGTTTAATTCTGATCATCTTAGACTACTCACCTTCTTGTTTGAGTTCAAGGTGTACATCTTGAGATCAAATTGGACTTGGAATAGAGCCAATTAGGGCTTCAACTCTAGGATTTTTGGAGTATTAGTTCACATTTTTCTTGCATAAAAGGAAACATAGCCTCCCACATTTGTGTGCTACCCAACCCCCTGATTGAAAAGATCTACTCAAGAAGAGCCCTAAAATCAGGCTCTAAATCTCACTTGAACCCTAAAATTGTGCACTTAATAACCTGAGAGTCAATTTAGGGTAATCTTTGGGTCTTGACTCAAATTTCATTTTGCATCTTTTAGGGCAGGTTAAGTGAAGTTGGACTATTTTGTAGGCCAATCAACCGCCAAATTAGGTCAACAATTGAATCAATTTCTAATGAAGTGAAATCCAAGGCACAAACTAGGCTAAAATTGGTAGACTTAAGGTCTCAATTCACACATACCGGTCTACTTGGAACCGCAGTGACAGGGAAGGGCGGCCAGGGGAATCCCAGTAACTCATAGTGATGATCTACCATGTAGGGGTCTTTGTGGGGCTCTCTCTTCCTTGATGCCTAGGCAATTCTCGGGTGTGCGGATTTCTGATTCAAAGGTATCATCCACCTCAAAACAGCCTCAGTCATCCAAAAATCTTTAGGTTCCTTGATTGGGTCCAATTCACATCTAGTCCCACATCCCTTCTATAGAGCACATACATAGGAAGGTCATTCAATTTTTAACCTATGAGACCTCATTAGATCTTCTATAGGATTTCTGGTCTGATCTGATTACTTCAATCTGAACCTGAATTTGATTCTACATCCTAATCAACTACATATTTTGAAAATGCAACCTGGCAATTTAGGAAGACCTATTAAGAAATCGTGAAGGTCCATGAAAGATAGAATGATTGAGGATGCCCTTAAATATTTTGAAGAGCATGAGATACCTCAAATTCAATTATCTGGATTTTGGTTAATGTACTAGAAATAACAACCCACATTACGGATCGTGCTGAAATGCCATTTACACAAATCTTACATGGTTCAACCCAGGATGATCTTTTATCAGAATATAGTGAGGAGATGGCACAATAATCAGTATATGTAATGTGTATCAAACCCACAACAAGGTCTCATTGAGAAACATGGGTACATGCTAAACACCTTACAGAAAACCATTGATCAAAGATACCCATACATTCCTCCAGAAGATGATGAGACATCTTGGAGTAAGACTAAGAATCAATCTGATCTCCCAAATCCAGGGTTCAAGAATCAAGGTTGTTATAGACCCCCAACCTAGATGGAATCTAATTCAAATTATGTGCCGATTGATATGCCTGATCTAAAGTTGGGTTGGGAGGATCTGATTGCAGGTGTTCTCAATTCTGAGCTAGCCTTAGAAAATCATGAAGTTGGTCCATCAAGCCTAGATTTCCCCAACACCTGTGATGATGAGATTAAGACAGAACTTCTCGAGAATGTAAATTGAACTCCTTATTTCGATAAGGTGATTCTCAACAATGATTCTAACATCCCAATAGAGCCCAGCCTAGATTCTAGTGATCCAATCTTTACGCTCAACCTAGAATCTTGATTTGAGCTTATTTTGCATAATCATGAGGCCCAATGTGCTGAGAATCAAATTTTGAATCTAGATTACGATTGTGGGCCTATATTTGATGATTACACTTCTCCAACCTCCTCAGAGACACAAATTGATTTTTCGAAAGCAACATCGATCTTTGATATAGAAACGAAGATGTTTAAGGAGTTGGGAATTGATTGGGTCTACCCTGGGAACCAAGAACTTCAGCCCATGCCTAATAATGACACCTCTTAAAGCTTAGAATTTGAAATTAGGATAGATCCAAGTCAGGTTGCTGATTCTACACATCTTGATTCACTCCGTGGTGGAACTTCCAGTCCAAAATCAGGTTCAGAATAGGATCTTTTCAAATTCTCCGATGATTTCGAATCTTACTATGATTTTGGAGAACCTTTGTTTCCTGACAACTATAGTCCTGGTTGGACTACACATCCAATTGCGCCTCAAATTATCTGGTGGGCTCAACATCTTCTGATTCACATCTATCAACCCACCAGATTGATTGGGTTTGGGTTGCATCATCAGCCTGTTGATCAGAACAAGCACCTGGTTGGACCAACCAAGCTATTGATCAAGGTGCTTGTTCTACAACACTCCTCCGATTTGACCACACCTTCTCCATGATCAACTTCTACTCGGTTGAAGGCATCGAATTTAGCTCTTAACTAGAGGGAACCCATCATTCAAAAATCTCAAGACCCTTCTGATCATCTTTTGAGCACACTCCTATTGCACTTTTTTAGTTCAACTTTAGAACAGTTGACTCTACCTTTGGTATAGGTATCAAAGCTTGAAATCATCCGCAATAGTCATACCGACCCATTCACCAACCCTTTAACCATGTTCTAATCCTTAAACCAAGCTGTTTCATACCCTCCGGTTTACAATGTTGACATTGCAAAACTTAGGCATGGGGGGGTGTTGAAACGTTTTGCGAATCGCTACACTTACATGTTCGATTTTGGAAAACCTATTGTTGTAGTTCAAAAGCGAAGAATTAGTGTTCAACAAATAAAATTTATACCAAAATGAAAATTCCGGGTCGAACACAGGGTGGCGGACGTTTGATTTAAAAAACTTCGCGTTTCTTTTTATTTGTCACGGAGTAATTCAATTTAAACTATCTAATTATTTACAATTAATAAAAGAGGGAGAGAGGGTAAGATAGAGAGAGTATTACACATGGAAATCAAAATGAGATGTAGAATAAACAAAGAATTTATCATAGACGAGACTGTTCATTACAATGAGAAGGCATAAAGCAATTACACTAGAAAGTGATAAATTTACTCTAGAAAACATTAGAAGAATGGAGGGAGAAATGTCCTCCTCGACGGTCGCTTGGAGGACGAGTAGATTAATCTAGAAAGCAGGAAAATTCTACATTCGAAAAGCTGTAAATAAGAATGGGAGAGAGAAATTATCCTCCTCGATGATTACTTGGAGGACGAGCTAGACGGGACGACGCCTGGACGAAGGAGAATGAAGCAGGATGAAGGAGGACGAAGTAGAAGAATGGGAACGGAGCAGCATGCCGTTGTCGTCGCGAGATCCACTTCTGAAGGGGAACGAAAATTGGACTTTATCTCGCGAGAAGCATCCCGGGTGTGGGACAAGCTTCTTTTGAGCTTTGGAGGGGTAAAGAGGAGAAAGAAGGGATGAAAATTTCGTATGGAGGGGGTCTCCTTTTATAGTTGCAAGGAATGGGGGCAAAATGGACATTACAACTCCAAAATAATAAAGGAGGGGTCTTTAGTGACAGATAAATCCGTCACTAAAGCCCCCAACGTGGGCGTCGTGGGCGGCTCGCGTGCGGGTCCTCGCCTGCTCACGCTCTCAACGGCTTGCGCACGTTCGTCAATTTTCCGCCGTCCGATCGCAAGATCGGACGGCTTAACATGCATCTCCGCCCGCTGCATTACGTGCCCGCCCGCATGCGATCGCGCGTCTACGCCGCGCGTTCAATTGCGCGTGGATGCTATCGGGTGCGCACGGCCGTCCGATCTCCATCTGACGCTCCACCCCCACCCAATCGCCCGCACCTTCCAGCCCCTCGCCGCAGCTCGAACCCGCGCCCGGTGCTCACGAAAGCGCGCTCGACCACTACGTTGTGGGGCGCGGATGGTCGAGTGGACGCTTTTAAGTGCGAGCGACCACAGCCGTTGGATTAAGATCCAATGGCAGAGAGCGATCGGGCGCGGGGCCTTCAAAAAATGCAAGAGGCCGTTTGGGCGGCTGAGATGGCGCCATGTGGTGCCATCTTGGCCGTCCATCTTATGGAAGTTGTAGATGGGGCCACGGATGTCGGATTGACTCGATTTTTATGTCGTTGGGCTGCGAACGTCGATCCGAATTCATCCGTGCGGTCGGATTTATCATCTGAAGTGTAGATTTACACCATCCTGGCCCTTAATCTTCTAGGGTTCTCGGGTCACTATCTGATGCTACGGATGCCTGATTAGGGCGATCTTGGAGTCGTTGAACTCTAATCGTCGCCCTGATCACATCCATACGGTTGGATCTTTGATCTGAGGCCCCGATAAAATGTTTTCCCTGTCCAAGCACGTAAAAGGAGATAATTAACCTCCATTTTATTCAAACTACTCTAAATGCAAGATGATGCATGTTGATATCATGAAATGCAATCCTATGCTTAAGAACATGCATAAATGGACATTTTAAGTAGTGTAAATGTGTTTACATCATACCCCCATGCCTATCTTTTGCTAGTCCCTAGTAAAAACTATATGCTATTTATAAAAGAACTAGGTTGGATTATTTGGACCTAAGTTTTTTTCAATCATTAACAAATTGTTTACTTAGGAACTGAACTTTCAAAGACACAACAGCGCCCGGGTATCAGCCAAAATACAGACCGCCTCAAGCCTTGCCTTATTCAAAGAAAAATTTCTTTTTCCCTTTTTACTCTTTTCAATTTTTTTTTAGATTTTCAAAATTTTGGGTTTAAGAGTGTCTTTCTACGGCCATTCAACTCCCCCAAGATTTGATGAGAACCCTAAGCTTTAAGCATTTTATTGTGATTGTGATAGACTCGTTGACTGGCAATTAAAACGGACTTCGGATTTCTACGCCTTTAGGTGTCCTCAAAAAGACTTCTGCCTAAAGGTGTATCTTTACAACCGGTAGCTTTCTCCCTACTTTTATTTTTTACGGGGTCAAAACAAGGGTGAATCCAGTGTATATCACCCGGTTTATTCTACTTCTCCGCTTCTTCCTAAGTGTTTTGGGAATTTTTAGTGCATTTTCTAAGCTGGGTTCTGGACAACCGGTCGATGAGCTGTTACCACCGACAACTTGCCAGCAATACTCGTGCGGCGAAGTGTGGCTTATTTCCTTTTGTTCTTTTCTCTTTTTTTTTTTTTAAGTAGGTGGCTTCCCTAGTCTAAGATTTACCTAAAGGCAGGAAAAAGAGAAAGGTCCAGTGACTAGGCTCTAGACAACCTACCTATGGGCTGTTACCCACGATAACTTGCCAGCCATATCACCCTAGAAGGTTCATTAGCTACCCAATTTCCGTTAAAATCGTCGAACAATGAGTCAGTGCAAAGAAAGTGTGTAGATGCTTAAGACTCAAAATTCCCTCAAATCAGAGGGCGGGTTGATAAGTCATGTACTTATCACCCAAACTTTATTTACTATAATTATAATAAAATTCAAGTTGGCGAGAACTCGAAAAATAAATCCACATTTTAGTAGATACACGGGCTGATTAAGTTCAAGGACTTGAAGGGTCTTTATGTTTAGATCTTAATGTAGTTTTTCCTAAGATTGAAAATTTTCTTAAATTCAAATTCTCTTTCCTAATTTTAATTTTTTTTTAATCAAAATAAAACAAATCTACTTAGCTGACGAATGAATTCAGAGATAAATATCCACCCCCCCATGCCTATCTAATGCAATGTCCTTATTGTATTAAAAAGACATAAAACAGAGTGGAAAAGCGAGGAAAGCACCTGAATTACGTGAATGTCAGGTCCGCTCCGAGATGAAAAATTAAAAACAACTATATATGTGCTGAGTTTAGTGCTTTCAGCTAGGCACACTACACAAGGAAAAGAAATGAAGAATTCACAAGTGCAGGTCACAATTAGAATAAAGAGAAGAATCCTCCGACCTATCAATAGAGGTCCACAGATGTGGACCAGATTGTGCTGCAGACCCACACCCCATAATCGAGAATTTCTTAGGTTCTGGATAAAAATTACCCAAAACCCAAAATCACAATGCAAGCGGGGTCGGGCCTGTCATTTATGAGGATGCAACCTAAGACCAAAAAGTTGGGTTACAGAGAATTGAAGCTCAAAATGATAATCGTTGAATGTGTGCTTGAGTTGAACATCCTCGAAACAAATGTCGTAAGGGTTCTGATTTGATGGTTTAAGCTTAAAAGGAACCCTTCGACTCAATCTTCTATTTCCTCCAAAATTAACTTCCCAGCTCCTATCCTCCCAATTCAGCATATCAAATTCTAGGACCTCTTGTATATTCATCACCCCGTCTGAAATCTCCAAGTCTAAATGATGTGGCAGAATCAAAATTGACTTGGGTCTAATTATCTCAGAATTAGAATCATCAATAAGCTCAACAGGGTGTAATTGATAATCAGGGCATTGAATTGATTCCTCCAGAAAATGCGATTCCAGATCCGTAATGTGTCCCTAATAAGATCAGTGTCCTCAGTTATTGGGCTATCAAATGATCTATCAGATTCCTCAGGCCCAATCGTCTCATAGAAATCGTGTTCAGAAAACTCTCGTGAGACTTCGCAACTTGAATCTTCACCATCAGGATCCGTATCAAAGTATGTCCCAAAATCATTTGTCACTTTCTGTTCCAAGGAGACATACGTTTCCTCGTAACCTAGCTTAGGGATCTCAGGTGAAGAAAATAGATCATCCTTAATTGGTTGTTTTAATTCAATCTGGTCAGCCTCGTAACATGTGTCCCCCCCAACAGGTGCCTGAGTGGGTTCTGTCATTGGCTTTCCTGAAGAGGGTTCATCCTGGGAATTATTATAAGATTGAATCAAAGCAACCACGAATCTCGTCCTCAATTTTGCTAATTTCCCAAGTAGAAACTCACTCGGGTTCTTATCCTTAACATCCTGGAGCCAATCCAACAAAGACTTGCTTAAATCATTAATCATTTCAATCAGGGCCTCCAATCTCTCAATGCAAGGTATTGGCTGAACTTTTAAAGATTGAATGATATTCCTCAAGTTAGCCAGAACCTTATCTTGAACCTGGTTAACCTAAACCAAATGAGTTGGTTCAAGGTTGGGCGAGTTTGACATCAATGCAGAGGAATTAACGAATTGAGATTCGTTATACCCTTCTTGATAATAGGTCATTTCAGATTATTGAAAAGATGGTGATGACCTAAAGGTAGTGAAATCAGAGGATGGGTAAGGATCGGTGTATCCTACTTGATTGTAGATCGTATTAGGTTATGCATGAAAGGAAGACGATCTATAATCGATGTAGCTCTGAGAAGGATAGAAATCAGAATCAAAGTGTTCAGGGTTAGACCCTAAAAATGGGGGTCCGAAATTGTATCCCCAATCCGAATTATCCCAACTAACTGATGGCTGAATACAATACGAGTTGGGATAATCGTCATGTTGAGGATAATTCACAACAGGAGAGAAAGAGTGGGAATGTGTGAAATATGTGGAAGGATTCATGAGACACAGGAGGAAGAAAGGTACCCTGCAATACAAACAATCAAACCTATCCTTAAATGGGTTAGCCTACAGACCTACAGACTCCCAAAACCCGTCTTGAGATAAAGGAATGATTTCATCTACTTCTGTCTGTTCAATCCAACCAGCTAGAAGGAGGGCCCGAGGGGAAGGTTCTTCCTTCGTCTTGCGCCTCCGGTTCCTAGTGTACCCCCCAGCCGCGATCGTTTGACTCTGCTCCCCTAGCTAGACATCAGATTGAACAGTAGAAACAGACTAATCGAAAATAATCTCGTTCTGAGTTCTGAAGAGCGAGTCCAATCCTTAAGGCCAACATCTACTCTATTTTATTTAGGGTTAGGTTTGAATGTGCTTTGGAATGTGATGGGCCCTTTAAATGGGTTGTGCCCTTAATGATTTATTGATTTGTGTGTGCGTGCACAACCAGTGGTTTTCAAGCAAGATTATTTTTTTGATGTGGTGAATTTTAAGGTTCAAATCTTGCTTAGTAGCTTTTAGGACTCAACTTTACGTGTTTTCAAACAGGTTTCGTTGGCACACCAGGTTTTGCAAACACAGGTGAAGATGTTTTCCTTCAAAGTTTAAAAAGAATGTGGAGTGTCTGGTAAATCCCTAAGTGTTGAACCTAATTGGCAGCCACTTGATGAGTTTATTTTATTTGAAGTGGTGCTGCCCAAAAAACTCAAACAATTGGCCTGATGCACCACTTAATTAGGCACACAAATGATTACCTAATCTGATTTGTACTCAATTATGTGTTTGAATGTGTGTACTGGTTGAGTTTGAAAATCAGATGAGGTTGTGTACCTCTTTGAGATTTCTTTTAATTTTTTTCTTTTTTCTAAATATGGGGGTTGGGGTGAGTATGGGTGTCAAACAATAAACAATCTAACCTTAGAGTTTATAAAAACACCTAGGTTGATTGATGTTTGAATTATTATGTTGTGGAATGAAATCTAATGGGTGGGGGGCGGGGGATAACTCACAAAACCATCTACAGTATTTTACTCTAATCTACCGCTTTTGCCTGTCTCGAAAGAGTATCGGCAATCACAATAAAAAAGGAGAAAAGTGAGGTAAATGATTTGTAAGTTAGAAAACGCGAAGAGAAACCAAAGAGCATCGCCTCCCCGGCAACGGCGCCAAAATGTTGAAATGTTTTGCGAATAACTACGCTTACGTGTTCGATTTTGGAAAACCTGTCGTTGTAGTTCGAAAGCGAAGAATTCGTGCTCAACAAATAAAATTTATACCGAAATGAAAATTCTGGGTCGAACACAGGGAGGCGGACGTTTGATTTAAAAAGCTTCGCGTTTCCTTTTATTTGTCACGAAGTAATTCAATTTCAACTATCTAATTATTTACAATTAATAAAAGAGAGATAGAGAGGGTAAGAGAGAGAGAGAGAGTATTACACATGGAAATCAAAATGAGATGTAGAATAAAAAAAGAATTTATCATAGAAGAGACTGTTCATTACAATTAGAAGGCATAAAGCAATTACACTAGAAAGTGATAAATTTACTCTAGAAAACATTAAAAGAATGGAGGGAGAAATGTCCTCCTCGACGGTCGCTTGGAGGACGAGTAGATTAATCTAGAAAGCAGGAAAATTCTACACTAGAAAAGCTGTAAATAAGAATGGGAGAGAGAAATTATCCTCCTTGACGATTGCTTGGAGGACGAGCCGGATGGGACAATGCCTGGACGAAGGAGAACGAAGCAAGACGAAGGAGGACGAAGCAGAAGAACGGGAACGGAGCAGCATGCCGTTGTCGTCACAGGATCCACTTCCGAAGGGGAACGAAAATTGGACTTTATCTCGCGAGAAGCATCCCAGGTGTGGGACAAGCTTCTTTTGAGCTTTGGAGGGGTAGAAAGGAGAAAGAAGGGATGAAAATTTCGTATGGAGGGGGTCTCCTTTTATAGTTGCAAGGAGTGGGGGCAAAATGGACATTACAACTTCAAAATAATAAAAGAGGGGCCTTTAGTGATGGATAAATCCGTCACTAAAGCCCCCAACGTGGGTGCCACCTCGCCTGCTCGCACGCTCAACGGCTTACGCACGTTCGTCAATTTTCAGCCATCCGATCGCGAGATCGGACGGCTTAAGATGCATCTCCGCCCGTTGCATTGCGCGCCCGCCCAGGTGCGATCATGCATCCGCGACGCGCGTTTAATTGCGCGTGGATGCAATCGGGCGTGCACGGCCATCCGATCACCATCTGACGCTCCACCTACGCCCAATCGCACACACCTTCCCACCCCTCGCCGCGGCTCGAACCCGCGACCGATGCTCACGAAAGCGTGCTCGACCACTACGCTATGGGGCGTGGATGCTCGAGCAGACGCTTTTAAGCGCGAGCGACCACAGCCATTGGATTAAGATCCAACGGCGGAGTGAGATCGGGTGCGGGGCCTTCAAAAAATGCAAGTGGCCGTTTGGGTGGATAAGATGGCACCACGTGGTGCTATCTTGGCCGTCCATCTTCTGGAAGTTGTAAATGGTGCCATGGATGTCGGATTGACTCGATTTTTGTGTCGTTGGGCTACGATCATCGATCCGAATTCATCCATGTGGTCGGATTTATCATCTGAAGTGTGGATTTACACCATCCTAGCACTTGATCTTCTAGGGTTCTCGGGTCACTATCTGATGCTACGGATCCCTGATTTGGGCGATCTTGGAGTCGTTGAACTACAATTGTCGCCCTAATCATATCCATATGGTTGGATCTTTGATCTGAGGCCCTGATAAAATGTTTGCCTTGTCCAAGCACATAAAAGGAGACAATTTACCTCCATTTTATTCAAACTACTCTAAATGCAAGATGATACATGTTATGCAATATTTATATCATGAAATGCAATCCTATGCTTAAGAACATGCATAAATAGATATTTTAAGTAGTGTAAATGTGTTTACATCAGGGGGAGTTAAAATGCAGACCTATGAAAATTCAATTCTCTGAGGGGTTCTCACAAAAAATATATATATTCGAAAATTGCAAAAAAGAAACTAAAAAAAAATTATGAAAAAGCAAAAACTGGAGAAAGGGGAGGAAAATTTTGAGAATTCATTGCATGTGGAAAAGAGGAAATGATTCAAAATGTCTAAATGGAGTAACAATCAAGAACAAAAATGCTAGTCATTAGCACTTTTTTATGAAAGTTACCTAAGTTATAGACCTAATTAAAGAAAAATTAAAGTCCTAAGAAAACAAATAGATGAAGAGATTAGTATGAGTGCTGATCTTAGGCCTCCTGGACTTGTTTTAGGGCTTAAACATTCACATATCCATTAAGATCCAGATTAGTCATCAAGAGGTTGAGGAAAGTGAGAGGCTGATGTATTAGGTTTAAGGCTTGGGGATCTTTTGGTCCCGTTGCCTACCATTTGGTTTGCGGGACATGGTAACCTAAGCACCTAAAATCACACACTTAGTCTGGTTTAGTGCACTTAACAAAGAAAAAAAAAACTCCCAAAAGTATTATATTATGAAAAATCACGTCAAAGATCTAGCTTAGGAGTGGTTCGACAAGACAAGTTGATTGGATGAGTTCCCGATGCAGAGAGGTGGGAAATTCCCCTTCAAGATGCATAATATCATATCATCTCCTCCGTACTTATCTATTAGGATATCTACATATCCTATAGGGGGCATATAAGCACCTTATGCTGGATCAGGTACTTTGGGTAGGATTATACCATGGGTGGTGCTATCTCAAAGTGTCGAAAGCTAGGGTTCTAGGGGTTTCCATGGGCAGTGCTATCCCGAAGCATCGAAAGCTAGGGACTCTTCGAGGATTGATGGTGGGGACAAGGAATCTGATACAGATCGTGTTTAAGGCCAATTCGAGGCTGGATCTAGGGAAATCTAAAAGGAAAAGAGAGAGAAAACTCTCAAAATGAAAAATATACTTCTATTCCTCTCTATTAAAAAAAATTCACTGGCGAACTGAAACTAGACATGCTACATTCTATGCACGGGTGCTTTAATCGCTGGGTTCAATGAACCTCTAGGTAGTTTTTGCGGGTCGTAGAAACCTTCGTGGCTGACTGAGGCTGAAGCTAGTTAGGTCTAGAACTTGATTGATACTTGAGTACCTCTAGGCCTACCAATAGCATTCTGACCTATTTTCTAAAAGAATGAAACAAATCAGGTAGCTAAACATCAATGCATGGTCTAGAACTCTGGTTCTTTTCATAAGATTTTGCTAAGGGACTAGCAAAAGTTAAGTATAGGGGTATGATGATAACATCATCACTAGCCATAACTAGCCTTAATTAGTCAGAATTAACTGATAAATACTCCTATATAATCACCAGAGAGTCATAATTCATTGTATATCCTTTCTGAGAAGAATGCATTAAATTAGGGTTAAATCTGCAATTTTAATAGCATATCATAATTGTAGAGAAACTATGGGATTTTCCACGGGTTAAATGATGGTTAAATGAGCATTAATGATTAACAAGAGGGTTCATGCAGACAAAAATAAGTTTTCATGCATTTCAAGAATTAATGGACACCCGAAACCCTAATTTCAAACCCACTTAAGTAATAGAGGTTTTGGTCGGGATAAAATTCATCTAAATCTTCCAAAAATCATAGAAAAATATTGCATAAGGTTTGGTATCCTTGAGTTAACCATTGGAACCCATTTTGACCTAAAATAGAGTCATAGATAGGAAGCTTCCTTAATTGGGTTTCTACATAGATTACCTAGTCAAACTTGGTCAAAACCAAAATTCAACCTCACCATCAGATTCCTTGGTTCCAAATTAGGTTTGTACCAAAATTTGCGCCCAAATTGAGATCATCTTGACCTAGTTTGCTTTTTAGTCCAGTCAAACTCTTTCTCTCAGATTCACCCTAACCTTTCGAATTAGTTGCAATCATGTCCCTGAGTTTTTAGTCATCTTCACATTTACATCCCTTTCGCCATTTGGAGTGAGCTACAGCTCACCATTAAGATTTGAGTGGGATTTTCTCACTCACTTTTCCGTTAATCAGTCCCAAAATTAAAAGAGAGATTCCTTAACGAATTCTCTTCCAAATGAGACTGGCCATGAATCATATTTCCTTTGAAATCTCCCTTGCAAATGAATGAGAGATGTGGGTATCCCACATGCATGAAGTCCCAAAAGCTTGAGAGCTTCTTTCCTTGCTTGGAGGGCATTTTAATGGCCTATAAAAGGCTCAACATCAAGTTCCTCACGTCCTTAGCTTATTTTTAGCCAGTTTCCCTCCTTCCCTTCTCTCTAGCCAAATCCTCCATGAGCTCCGGTGACCTTCTCCATCTGACTTCTTTGCCTGCCGCCACAGACAATAGTCGGTGGTGCGTCACAATGCCTGCAAGTGCCACCCATATCCGTTCGTCGTTGCCGATTCACCCATCGGAGGTTTCGTCCACCCCACGTCTAGCCATCACATTGACATGGGAATCCTCCCATTTCTTCCAACTAGGTTAGCATAGTTAGGATTCCCTCTCCCCGTACTTTCTTTTCATCCCCTTAAACCTTCAATTTGACTCACGATCACTAGCCTCCCCCTTCGTCTTCCATCCCCCCGGTCGAGCTCCGGTGAGGCCACGAGCATGCTACACACCTCTGTTTGCTTTGCCAACACCTCCATAACCTTCACCTCATCGACACAAACCAAACCCCTCTACTTATACACCATTCGACCCATCCAAACTATCCACCCGACATAATCACTGTCGACCACCTTCTTCGCATTCCGCCAACCTCCACAAACATCTTCACGCCACGCTACCACCACCATCACTTTCACCAAGCCCAAGCGAAGCTCCCGAGGTACTCTAATGTTGCCATGAAGCCATTTTTGTGATTTCAGGTGTTTGTCGTTGTCCACCGCCGTCACCTTCATTCGAAGTTCTCCATCCACTAGATGTCTTGCCAACGCTCCTCGGCACTGCAGAAGAGCTCTAGGAAGTCATCCCGGTCCTCAATTAAAAGGCCCAGCAGCTGCAGCTCACCCAATTGAACGAAGGATCCATTGTAGCACGTGATTGCACAGCAAAAATACACCAACAATTGTGCCATCTTGTGTTATTTCCTAGCATTGCCAGTGCATATTAGGTAGCCATAGTCGCATTTGTGAAAATACATGCATGCATGCATTTATTTGAGAGGTGAGGAGAGTGAATAATATGGCCTTGAAATTTACATTTTCCTCAAGTGCTACCTTGCAAAATCTCCATCTTTATTTCTTGTGTCTATTTGGCTTTGAATTTCTCCGAGCGGCTGCAAGGCACGGCCTGTTCTTCCTCACAGCATTCTCTGCAGCAAGCCACTCCCTACCAGCCATGCATAGCTAGGGCATGGCTGAGCTTGCCTTCTTCCTCTTTAAAAAGAGCCCAGCCATCTTCTTTGTGGCTGAGCCTGGTCCACAGAAAAGAAAAACACCAACGCACAGCAGCTTTCTTATCCAGGCCATCTCCACCCCTCTCCCCTCCATACGCAGCCTCTCCTCCTTCTGAGGAGCTACTCTGTGGGCTGGAGCACCTCACAGTGGTGCACAACTACCACCGTGAGTCCCACCACCGCCCAGCTCAACAAAGAGTCGGTGGGCATGCTGGTTCTCTTCTATGTTCGTCGTTTCAAGCCAACTCCACCATTGCCACAAAGTCGAGGTCTGAAGGTTCGCACAGCAGCAGCAGCAGTAGCCCGCGCGCACGCATGCACAGACCGCGCCCTCCTTCCGCACGCACAGGCGCCTTCTAGGGCGCCTGCGCACGCTGCACCGGCCGCAATCGACTATTCAGAGCACGCGGCATTGCAGCTACTGCTCACGCTAGAGAGCGCAACACTATAGCTACAGTGTGGTGATCAGAAAGCTTCTCACTTATCCGGTCACCGCGTGCTCTCTCTCCAGCCCACGATCGCTTCCAGGCCATTCCCGGTCCACACATGCGCCCACTCCCATGTAAGCCAGAGCCCGCACCCCTCTGCTCTCGCATCTTCTCCCACTTCAGTGCTCGCCTCTTCGCGCAGCGCGGTGCATTGCGGTTCCTCCCACTCCCACTCCCTCCTGCGTGCGTGCACGTCTTCACGCGCATATGTGCCTGTGCGTGCGCGCGGACATCAGACGACGGCTGGGGCTCCAGACGACTTAACTCTCGCACCTCTTCACTCCAGCAGACGATCTCTCTCTCTCTCTCTCACAGACACTAACCTCACACATACACACACACACACTCTCATACACACACACTCTCACTTGTACAGGCTCGTATGCACACTTATATATATATACCTATATATATTTATATATATATATATATACATAAATATATATACATATTAGTACCTATAAAATTACATATAAGTATATATACATACATATATACACATATATATATCTATATACTTATACATATATATATATACACACATATAGTTACATATGTACATATATTTTTATACGTATAAATATATATATAGATACATATATCTATACATAGATTATTACCTATATAACTAAGATAAGTATATATACATATATATACACATATGTTTATATATATATACAAATATACAAATTTACATACAAATATGCATATATATCTATAACTATATATACATATATATACATATCTATCTACATATATCTATATATATATAGATATATATATATACATATATAACTACATATACACCTATATAATTATAACCATATATATATACATATAGATATATATTTACACATATACATATATATATATTTTTTCATATCACCTACCATACGTTGTATCGTGGGAATATCTGCACCAGTTGCTGATATTCCCCGATACATGCGTATGGAAAGCTTTTTCGCGCACATCTTTCACCAATAAATCCTACACTCCATGTGGCACTTTGTCCTGTTGGTTGCGTCTTCGTAGATGATCGTCAACTCGACACCGTGCTACACGCCATTTCAACCTCCGCCCCCACCCCTATATACATATATATATACTATGTTTACTCTATTTCTATTTCTCTTTCCTGCCAATAAAAAGATTAAAAAAATATACAAAAGAGAAAAGATAATCCTTGACTTGCTCGTACTCAGTCTTGCGAATAGTAAGACCAATTTTGGAACAGTAATTTGGCACAAAGCCAAGAACCTGATTTTGAGGGTGTACCTCAAGGACAAAAATTATCAGAAAAAAATCTTAAATAGAGAAACACCAAAAACATAATAAACGAATGGAAGAGATTCATTGTAGGAAAGGCGTAGAAACATCACTTCTGACCAAGGTCACAGTTCTCCATCAACCTGATTGGTCCCTCGACTTTGCACTCATGTGTGACACTTCCGACCTTGCTGACGGAGCCATCCTGGGACAAAGACGCGATAGACACCCCTTCGTGGTGTACTACGCCAGTAAGACATTGGACGAGGCCTAGTGTAATTACCTTACCACTGAGAAAGAACTACTGGCAGTAGTCTTTAGGCTGGAGAATTCCGCTCTTACCTTCTGGGCTCACATGTTATTATTTTCACTAATCACACGGCCATTCCCCATCTCATGCACAAGAAGGATGCCAAGCCAAGATTGATTCATTGGATCCTTCTGCTTCAAGAATTTGACATTGAGATCCTGAAAGGGGATGTATGGTCGGACTCGGATGGGTTGTGTTAATATGGTGATTTTATCGTTGAAATGTGTATAGTGGTTAACCTAAATCAAGCCTAACCATCTCTTTACAAAATTTTTTTACCTGGCATACTTGATTTTATCTTGGTCACTTTTAGGCCCAGGGTCGAACTCAGGGAAGTGGGGTTAGAAGTGAAGTTTCTACGCCTTTCCTACAGCGAATCTCTTTCGTTCGTTTATTATGTTTTTTTGGTTTTTACCTATTTAGATTTTTTTCTGATAATTCCTATCCTTGAGGCACACCCTCAAAATGAGGTTCTTGGCTTCGAGGCAAATTAGGCTCAAAAATTGGTCTTGCTACTCGCAAGACTGAGTACCTGCAAGTTAAGGAATATCTTTTCTCTTTTATATATTTTTTTTATCTTTTTACTAGTAGGAGAGAGAAATAGAAATAAAGTACATATAGTATATACACATAGGTATATATTATATATGTATAAAGGGGTGGGGGTAGAGGTGGAGATGGCATGTAGCACGGTGTTGAGTCGGTCGTCGTCTAGAAAGACGCAACCAATAGGACGAGCTGCTGCGTGGAGTGTAGGATGGATG
Source organism: Thalassia testudinum (assembly GCA_037157565.1). NCBI lineage: Eukaryota > Viridiplantae > Streptophyta > Magnoliopsida > Alismatales > Hydrocharitaceae > Thalassia > Thalassia testudinum. Next base: position 73,095,865 of record JAZHRO010000003.1, on the reverse strand, counting down.
GTGGAAAATGTGTGTGAAACACACTTTCTGTAAGCATGTATCGGGGAATTTCAGCAACTGGTGCAGATATTCCCGCGATACAACGTTTGGTAAGTAATATGAAAATATATATATATATGTATATTTGTAAATATATCTATATGTATATATGTTTATAAATATATAGGCATATATGGACTTTTATATGTATATATATATATAGGTATGTAAATATATGTATAGAAAGATATATGTATTGATATATATATATGTATATGTATGTATATAATACTATATGGATGTATATATATATATGTGTATGTATATAGTAACATATGTATATACAGATATATGTAGATAGATATATTTATATATATGTATATATGTATGTATATTTGTGTATATATATATATATATATGAGTATATGTGTATATATATTTATATATATATGTATACGTATATAAGTATATGTATATATGTAAATATATGTGTATAAATATATATATATATAAGTATATAGATGTATATATGTATAATAATATTTAGTTATATAGCTACTACTATATAAATAGATATATGTATATAAATATATATATGTACGTATATATATATATATAAAGTAGAGTATAGGTGTGTGTGCATGAGAGTGTGAGTGTGTGCGTGTAAGAGTCGGTAGAGAGAGTGAGGGAGTGCTGGGTGTGAGAGAGAGAGAGAGAGAGCGAGAGAGAGACTGCTGGAGTGAAGAGGCTTGAGAGTTAAGTCAGTCGGGTCCTCTAAGAATCGTTTGTTGGCGCATGCACACGCGCAGGCGAGTAGGTGTGCGAGGACGTGCACGCTTGGAGGGAGTGAGCATGGGGAGAGGAACCGCAACACACCACGCTGCATGAAGGGGCTGGAGTGGGCTGATGCAGGCGTACGCGGTGAAGGAAGCAGGTGAAGGCAGGCGCTGGGAGGGGCGAGCGCACGCAGACGTGCTGGTGGGCACTGGAGCAGGCGCGGAGCTGGACGCAGGTGTGGGCAAACAGCGATAGCGGTGCGCTAGGTGACCGGATAAGTGAGAAACTTACCGGTCACCCCACCGTAGCCACAGTTTTCCGCTGAAATGCATGAATAGCGGCTACAGTGCCGGGGCGAGCAGCGCAACCGCCTGCGTCTGGTGCTGTGAGTGTGGAGGGCGTGGATGGCTTGGCATGCGCGTGGAAGAGTGGCATCGGCTGCTAGCTTGCGAAGAGGTGGTTCTTGATAGGGTGCACGGAGTGGGCTGGGTCACGGCTGAAGGAGCGCAATAGGGCACGCGGTGGCCTGCGGGTGTTGGGTGGCATGCGCGGTGAAGCTTGGCCGGCCGCTACAGGGGCGCGCGGTGGCCGGTTGTGGTGGAAAGGTGAGTGCAGCATGAAGAAGAGGGAGGCGAGGGGGCCTACAGGCGCCTGCTGGAGGCGAGGGCGGCCTGCAGATGAGCGCTGCTGCTGCCTTGCTGCTACTGCTGCGTGCGGAGCTTTGAGCTTCAAATCTTAAAGCTCCTTCTCCAATGGCTGAAGAGGCTTGGACGTTGAAACAGGGAAAGAACCACCACGCCCACTGGCTCTTTGATGAGCTAGGCAGTGGACTCACGGTGGTGGTTGTGCACCACCGTGATGTACTCTCGCCCGCAGAGTGTCTCCTCGGAGGTGGAGGGCCTACGTATAGAGGGAGACGGGATGAGGACGGCCTGGAAGGAGAAGTGCTGTTGTGTTGGATTTTTTTGTGAGGACTAGGTTCCCTTTGCAAAGAAGGCAGTTGTGCCCTTATAAAGAAGGAGGCATGCACAGCCATACGCTGGCTGTGCATGGCTCAGCATGGCCGGCAGAGAGATCTTGTGCATGCAGCTGCAGGGCTGGCAAGGAGAGCCTGAGCAGGACTTGGCGTGAGGAGGAACCTGCCATGCTTTGCAGCCGCGGGGAAGAATTCAAAATAAAATAGGAATAAAAGTAAAGATGAAAATTTTACGCAGTACTTGGAGAAAATGTAAATTGCAAGGCCATTTTATTCACTCTCCCCCCTCTCAATTAAATGCATGCATGTTTCTATATTCACAAATGCGACTATGTCTACCTAATATGCACTGGTAATGTTAGGAAGTAGCACAAGATGGCACAATTGCCGGTGTATTTTTACGGTGCAATCATACCCCCATGCCTATCTTTTGCTAGTCCCTAGCAAAACATTTTTTGTATTGTATTTAGCAATGATCTTAAGCTGAAGATTTTATTCTGAGGTGATATAGGTGTGTTTATTGTTGGATATTGTGAGAACTAATTGTAGAGAAGACTACCAGTACTTTAAGTCTCACATGACATAGATCATTTCTCAACTAACCAGGACTCTTGATATTTATACCTTAAGTACGATTTCCAGGACCCAGGAGGTTTTTGCCGTACTCGAGAGCTCAAGAGATTATGGCTTGTGCTTAGTGAAGGATCAAGACTGGCCAGATGAACATTAAGACTCAAGCCCAGGGTTTCATGAATTTTTAAGTATAGGTTGGTCCCAGTTTCAGCTCGTGTTTTCGGATTGACCCTTAAAAAGATGACGAAAAACTCAACTCCCATTTTCTGACACTTGTGGCTCACAGGAAAATAGGGTATTTGCAACTTGCCCTGAAGAGCTTTCTTAGGGTGGAGACTTTACAGACATTTGTGAGATATATTAACTTATTTGCATCTTTTTTTTTTTCCTAAACACGTGTCAGTATATCTCATACAACATTATTTGAAGGAGCACACTTTTCTTTTTGGTGGGAGAGTTCTTTCTTGGTGGAAAGAGTCGCTCCTAAATACAAGACTAAAGCCTGATATAAAAAGTCTACCTGCGCACACAGGTAAGGACTGTACCTTCCTGAATGAACACTAGAGTTGGATCTTATGTTCACCTGGTCTTTCTTGATATGTGTAGTGTGAACCAAGATTACTTAGGCTCTCAAGTAGAAGCAAACTAACGGATCCTATACTGGTGTCTTAGGTACAAGAATACATCCTTAGTTAGGAGAGATTCCGATCTACCTTGTCAATGCTCAAGTGAATTAAGCCGAGACTGAGTGAATCAAGCTTCTGTGGCCTGGAAAGTCTTTAGAATAGGGGTTGAATATCCATAAACACTTATTATATTTTTGTTTCAGCCTTTAGATCATTACTAAACACCATTTTCGTTTTTCATTTTTTTTTTCTTTATATATATATATCTATATAGAAACTGCATGATACCATAAGATTCCCAGATCCTATGGATGCCTAAGCACCCCCCCATGCCAAACAATGCTATGTCCTCATATGCATGCAGGGTAAGGTAGAGGAAGGACGAAAGATCGGGTAACGAGAGTTGAGGTGCAGGCTATACAGCAGGGTGGTAGGGTGGGTGGATGGTGGGTGGTGAAGTGAAAAGTTAAGTGATCATGGCAGTGGCGTGAAAAGTGATGGTGGATGGTGAAAGATCTGGCATTTCATGGGACGAGAGTGTCCCGGGCGGATCGGAGAACAAGTTAGGAGGAAGAAGTTGGCCCTCAAATTGGCCAAGAATAGGGGCTTCTTGGAAAGATAGATCCAAAAGGAATAGCCCATTGAGAAGGATGTGGGCTCAAGGTCCCAGTGTGGCGTAGCAAATCCACCTCATTTGGCGGGAAAGAAAGGGCAATCCGATCTTCAAGACTGTGGATCGGCGGTGAGTAGCCCGGAAATGACTCAGACCATGAGGTATGGGAAGTAGAGAAAACCTCGTCAGAAGTCTGGTCAGGAGAAGGAACGGGAATAGGGAGGGATGGGGGAATGTCACAATATGTGTCGGTCAGGCAATCGTCAATGATTTCAAGTAATTCGCAGCAGTCAGAATACGTCCCAATTGGTCCGATACACGTGCTGACGGCCATGTCCTCGGAAGACGTGTCATCCTCGATGCAATCACAATCAAAGTTCTTGGCTGCCTTGAAGATGTTAAGCCTGAGCTTCTCTGAACCAACGGCAATCTCAATACAACCCGACTCGCAGTCAATATGGGCGCGGGCTGTGGCCAAGAAAGGTCGACCAAGGATGATCGGACAATCAGAAAGTGAGCTAGGAACTTCCACATTAAAAACAACAAAGTCAACAGGAAAATAGAGACAGTTGACCCTAACCACCATGTCTTCCACCACACCCTTCGAGATTTTGACAGAACGATCTGCCAATTGTAATGTGACAGGGGTGGGTTTCAGATTTCCCAAGGAAAAATTTTCGAGCATGATGGCTGGTATAAGATTTGTGGAAGATCCTAGATCAAGCAGGGCACGGTTAAAATTGCAGCCTTGGATGCTGCAGGAAATAAGCGGTGTGCCCGAATCTTTCTGCTTTGGTGGTGGATTTGACAGTATAGCACTAACTCGCATGAGGAGAGAGAACCACCGAATTCTTAGTTTTCTTTGACTGTCGCGCGGGGTGTTGTTTAGTCATTGGAAAATCGGCCGACAGTAGGTATGTGATCGATAGCCTCGAGCAGGGGTACCTTGATTTCAACATCCCTGAACAAATTACGCAGGTTGTCAAAGGCCTGCGTGTCTTTCTTCTTGCCTTTTGGCTCCCTCAGTAAAGCCTCAGGGAATGGGACTGATTCTGGTGCCAACTTGGGTGTATCATCCTCTCGCGAATGTAGTGCGCATCCCGAATGAGAGGGCGATGAAGAAGATGGGCCAGGATCAGGTCGAGGCGGATGACGGTCTCCTTACCACTCCTCGTAGTAATAGCATTAGATGATGCGGGTCCAGTGGGATCATAAGGTAGAGGAGGGCTCGCAATGGGGACGTAAGAGTGAGGTGCAGCAGCGGGATTAGCCTGAAATCCCGGTGGAATGCTTGGAGCTTGCAGAATCTGGTGAACCTGTCCTTGAGAAGGTTATACCTGTGGTTGTGGACCACGGGGTATGAAATTTTGCAAGTTTGGAACAGGTTGGGCAGGAGGAGTGCCCTGAGATCGAGTCACCATGCGTAGTTGACTGATCTCAGCATTCTGCTGCGCCAATTGGTGTTGAAAAGAGGTCATGTTCTCTTCATGGCACTTTGACATTTCCGTCATCATTTGCATCAATTTGTCAAGCGAACTTGATGCGTGTTCGATTTGCGGCACGCAAGGGCCTGATGGCGGATTCGCCAAAGGATTAGACTGAGCCCTTGGGATGATGGGTGCGGACGGTCGCATTGGTCCACCCGCGGGGTTTTGGCACTGCGGGTTGCTGGACCATGCAAAGTTTGGATGATTTCGCCACCCTAGGTGATAAGTGGCAGAGAACGGGTTGTTCCCCAAGGTGCAAGCATCTTCTAAGCCAGAAGACGCGTCCGCATGTAAATATGCGTCCGAGCACATGGAGGCTTGGTCCTCCGTGTCGTAATACTTGCTCGCACAAGCCAGTTCCACATGACTTACCGAGTCGCTCAGCACGACATTCGGTAAAGAAGGTCTTACGGGGTTTCTTAGGATAAGCCTGGTGTTAGAAGAATTGGAATTGTGACGAACTAGTGAGGTGGGGGTGTTTGCCAAAGATCGGGCGGGGTTGGCCAGAAGCTCATCCAGCTTCTTGTGCACGACGGAGACTTCATCAAATTTCTGTGCAATAAGGCTGAGATCTGTGGATGAATGGGAGGGTCCCGTGTGAACTTCGTGGACATTTTGGGGAAGGCTGGTACGATTAAAGGTGACAATGGAGGCATTGTTCATTGAGTTTTCACTCATATTTTTGAATAATTCGAATGCTCCATTCTCTTCTTTATTCATAAAATTCCCTCCGCAGGAAGTGTCTACAATCTGCTTCAAAGTCTCATTTAGCCCATAGTAGAAAATCTATGCTATATGCCACTTAGGCAGACCGTGGTGCGGACACTTCCTGAGGAGGTCATTATACCTCTTCCATGCCTCATGAAATTTTTTGCCATTTTATTGCGTAAATGAAGTTATTGCACGGCAAAGTGCATTGGTTCGCCTGATTGGGAAGAACTTCTTGAGAAACGCTGTTCGTATCTCTTCACAAGAGTGGATGGTTCTCCCAAGGGTGCATAACCACTGCGACGCTTTATCCTTCAATGAAAATGGGAACATTTTCATGAGGACTATAGGTAACCCGATATTTCTAGGTTTAACAATTTCAGCCAATAGGGTTTGGTCTTCCTAGTGGAGAAAAGGATCTTCACTTGCACAACCAAGGAAGTGAAAATTTATCAGGCCAATTATGTTAGGTTTTAGTTCAAAGTCGTCCCCACCCAAGGGGACTCGAATTTGTCCTATGGTCTCTGTAGCAGTAGGATATTGATAGGAGCTAAGAGACCTAGGCTCCTCCCATTCGGAAGGGTTTTGCATTTCCTCCAATGTTTCCCGAATGGCTTCCATTTTCTCATTATAAATTTCCATTTGGGCTTGGTGGAGGGTTATGGGATCTAAGGCTCCACAACCTGGTGGGTTTTGAGGGTGATTTCCTCCCTCTGGATTTGGGGGTGGGCATGCAGCCATGTTTGTGGAGGAGGACGATTCGGCTTCTTTTCTAAATTTATCAGGCAATTCACACAGTTCAGGGTTTTGTGACCTCCTCCCAAACATGCATTACCGCAGGAAGAATTAGGGGGATAAGAAGGGGAAAGAGATGAGAGAAATGATGCCGCAAAGGTACACTTGATGACAAATCAATACATTCAAATTCCTAACCTCCATAGTGTGCCCTTAGACCTAAAGATCTAAGTTACCTACTATCACAAACTACGGAACCGAATGCGAGCACCGCAGAACCACCGAGCCAGATTGAAAGGCCGTTTTCCCTAGTCTTAGACACCCGATAGGTGCTACACGCAGGTAGTTAGACCTCCAATCCTTAATAACGGTCAAGTTGCCACCAAAGTTTAGTTAGAGGCTTAGGATCAAGTGCTTTTGGAAGGTGAAGGGCATTATTTACGGGTAATGCCCAAGTGATTGATTTTTCAAGTGTGTAAAACAAGCATGCAACGGGGAAATCTCCACGAATTGAAGTTTTAATTGGTGAATGGTTTGTAGAAGTCAGCCTTAAGTAGTATGGATTTTAGGATTTCTCTAGATTACCAATTCAACCAATCTCTGGGTTTTTGAGAGAATACAGGTTTTCTTCTAAGCCCAACAAACCCTTCTTCAATATCAATTGGTTAATGCATGCTAAAATGCAATGGGCTTCCATAGATGGAGATTTCTATGTGTGGATGCACGAATCAGTTTTAAATTAGTGTGAAAGGGAGCCAAAGCACTTCAATTCAGGTGCTCCCAATCACAAAAAAATGTCCACACATAAGGCTCAACCAAAAGGTAAAGAAAATGAAATTGTTGGGGTTGAGGTATTTGGGATCGAATCTTAGGCATGTGAAAGGTCGCGGTGGGGTTGGAATCAACTCAATTCCAAGTCTCCCCACCAAAAATGTAATCCCAAATTTACAGATAAGTGATGCAAAGAGGGATGCAATCAATCTTTTTATGTTTGCCTCAAAGAATACTTCACACGGTGAAAAATTCAAGAATCAAGATTCTTGGATTTTCGCTATGCGAAGTAAGGTGGGAAATTCCGGGGCAGTGGGAGTAAAGGCAATCAATCAAATAAGTGAATTTTAATCCACTTTCCCTAAGATATCCCAAGAAGTTTTTTCTAGTATTTTTCTTTTCTTTTAGTTGTTTTTTTATTAAGGTGCCAAGTTAACTTAGGTTGCTAAGAAAGAATGACCTATTTGTTCAGCAACGTGTGCGGGGCTCCAGTGCGATGTCGATGTCTTCACGCTCTCGTTCCCGCCTTGGATCTGCCCACGTCTTCGACTTCATCTGCCTGTCTTCTCCTTGTAACAGGTTTACCTACACACAAAAAACAGATACACCCGTGAAGAGAAGGCTGTGAGAAGAGAAAAGTTACAGGAATGGAGTAAAAACTTACTTAAAGGCGCACTTCCCCGGCAACGGTGCCATGAAAGGGGATGTATGGTCGGACACGGATAGGTTGTGTTAATATGGTGATTTTATCATTGAAATGCATATAGTGGTTAACCTAAATCGATCCTAACCATCTCTTTACAAAACATTTTTACCTGGCCCACTTGATTTTATCTTGGTCACTTTTAGGCCTAGGGTCAAACTCAGGGAAGTGGGGTTAGAAGTGGAGTTTCTAACCCTTTCCTAGAACGAATCTCTTCCTTTCGTTTTTATGTTTTTTTGGTGTTTTTCTATCTAGATTTTTTTCTGATAATTCTTGTCCTCGAGGCACACCCTCAAAATTAGGTTCTTGGCTTTGAGCCAAATTAGGATTCAAAAATTGGTCTTGCTACTCGCAAGACTGAGTACTTGCAAGTCAAGGATTATCTTTTCTCTTTTATATATTTTTTTTATCTTTTTACTAGTAGGAAAGAGAAACAGAAATAAAGTAAATATTGTATATATATAGGTATATATTATATATGTATAAAGGGGTGGGGGTGGAGGGGGAGATGGCGTGTAGCACGTTGTCGAGTCGGTCATCGTCTAGAAAGATGCAACCAACAGGACAAGGAGCCACGTGTAGTGTAGGATGGATAGTGGAAGATGTGTGCGAAACATGCATTCTGTACACACGTATCGGGGAATATTAGCAACTGGTGTGGATATTCCCGCGATAAAACGTATGGTAAGGATTGTGAATATATATATATATATGTACATATGTAAATATATCTATATGTATATATGTTTGTAAATATATAGGTATATATGTACTTATATATGTATATATATATATGTATATATATATATAGGTATGTAAATATATGTATAGATAGATATATGTATAGATATATATATATATATGTTTGTATATGTATGTATATAATACTATATAGATGTATATATATATGTGTATGTATATATAGATATATGTAGATATATATATATATATATGTATATATAGTTATAGTAATATATATGTATGTATATTTGTATAAATATATATATATAAGTATATGTGTATATATATGTATATATATATGTATACGTATATAAGTATATGTATATATGTGAATATATATGTGTATATATATATACATATATATCTATGTATATATGTATAATAATACTTAGTTATATATCAACTACTATACGTGTAGATATATATATATGTATATAAATATATATTTGTACGTATATACATATATATATATATAAAGTAGAGTATAGGTGTGTGTGTGTATGAGAGTGTGACCGTGTGTGTCAAAGTGTCGATAGAGAGAGTGAGAGAGTGCTTTGTGTGTGTGTGTGAGAGAGAGAGAGAGAGAGCGAGAGAGAGACTGGTAGAGTGAAGAGGCTGGAGAGTTAAGTCGGCCAGGTCCTCCAAGCGTCATCTGATGGTGCATGCACAAGCGTAGGCGTGTAGGTACGTGAGGACGTGCACGCTGGGAGGGAGTGAGCGCGGGGAGAGGAACCGCAGCGCACCGTGCTGTGCAAAAAGGCTGGAGCGAGCAAACGTTGCTGGGAGAGGCGGGTGCATGCAGACACGTGGGCAGGTGTGGGCAAACAGTGGTAGTGGCATGTCGGGTGACCGGATAAGTGAGAAACCTACCGGTTACCCAACTGTAGCCACAGTGTTCCGCTGAAACGTGTGAACAGTGGCAACAGCACCGAGCTGAGCCGCACAACCGCTTGTGTCCGGTGCTGTGAATGCGGAGGGCAGGGACTGCTAGGCACACGCGCGGAAGAGTGGCGTCGGCTGCTGGCTTGCAAAGAGGCAGTTCGCGACAGGGTGTGTGCAGAGGGATGGGTCGCGGGCGAAGGAGTGCGACAGGGTGAGCGGTGGCCTGCGGTTGTTGGCTGGCGTGCGCGGTGAAGCTTGGCCTGCCGCTGCAGGGGCACGTGTTGGTCGGTTGCGGGCGGAAAGGCGATTGCAGTGCGAAGAAGCGGGAGACGAGGGTGCGTACAGGCGTACGCTGGAGGCGTGGGCGGCCTGCAGGCGTGCGATGGAGGGCCTTGCTGCTGCTGCTGCGTGTGGAGCTTTGAGCTTCAAAGCTTGAAGCTCCTGCTCCAATGGCTGAAGTGGCTTGGACGTTGAAATAGGGAAAGAACCACCGCACTCACCGGCTCTTTGATGAGTTAGGCGGTGGTGGACTTACGGTGGTGGTTGTGCACCACCGTGAAGTACTCCTGCCTGCAGAGTGTCTCCTCAGATGAGGAGGGCTTGCGTATGGACGGAGAGGGGAGGAGGACGGCCTGGAAGGAGAAGAGCTGCTGTGTTGGATTTTTTTGTGAGGATGAGGCTCCCTTTGCAAAGAAGGCAGCTGTGCCCTTATAAAGAAGAAAGAGGCATGCACAGCCATGCCCTAGTTGTGCATGGCTTAGCATGGCTGGCAGAGAGATCTTGTGCATGCGGCTGCAGGGCTGGCAGGGAGAGGCTGTGCAGGACATGGGACGAGGAGGAAGCTGCCATGCTTTCCAGCCGTGGGGAAGAATTCAAAATCAAATAGAAATAAAAATAAAGATCAAAATTTTGCGAAGCAGCACTTGAAGAAAATGTAAATTGCGAGGCCATTTTATACACTCTCCTCCCCTCTCAATTAAATGCATGCATGCATCTATATTCACAAATGCAACTGTCTACCTAATATGAACTAGTAATGCTAGGAAATAGAACAAGACGGCACAATTGCAGGTGTATTTTTGCGGTGCAATCAGATCCGCGATAAGGTCGGAGCCTGGAATGTTGTTGCTGATCATCTTTCCGGACTGTACCTTGACCATATTGGACTTACTCTACCGATCAATGAGATTTTCCTGATGAGCACCTATTGGCAATTAATATGGCAAGTGGACCATGGTATGCCGACATTCCCAATTACCTTGCTTTTGGATCCCTTCGACGTGGCTGGCCTAAAAACGAGCGCGAGCGTCTCATGGCAGAAGCAAAGTATTATTTCTGGGATAATCCACTTCTTTTTCGAATAGGTGCTGATCAAATCATCCATCGCTATATTCCTGACAACGAGTTCCCCAGTGTGCTATCCTTCTGCCACGATCAGTTCTACGGAGACCATTTCCCTGGGAGGAAAACTACAGCCAAGGTGTTGCAGTGTGGTTTCTTTTGGCCCTCCCTTCACCAGGGTGCACACAATTATGCCAAACATTGCACTAGGTGCCAGTCGTTAGGGTCAGTGTCACGTTGTGACATGATGCCCTTAGAACCCATCCTAGCTGCGGAAATCTTCAACATTTGGGGAATTGATTTCATGGGTCACTTTCCTCCTTCCAATAGCTTCGAATTTATTCTCGTGGCTATTGACTATGTTTCGAAATGGATTGAGGCTATTCCCGCACGTCGTGCTGACCATGTTATATGCACTCGATTTGTCAATGACCACATTTTTGCGTGCTTTGGGATCCCTCGAGCCATTATCTCGGATGGAGGAAGCCACTTTACTCATGCTTCTTTTCGGGAACTTCTAAGGAAATACGGAGTCCACAATTGCATCGCATCCCCATATCATCCTCAGACGAACGGCCAGGCAGAGGTGTCGAACTGGAAAATCATGCAAATTCTTCAGAAAACGATTCGGCCTGACCGTAAGGATTGGTCCGACAAGCTGATTGATGCACTTTGGGCGTATCAGACCGCCTTCAAGGCTCCCCTTAGCATGTCTCCTTATAGAATCGTTTATAGGAACCCTTGTCATTTGCCCGTGGAGTTGGAACACTACTCTTATTTGGCGATTCGCCAATGTAACCTCGACCTAGACCTATGTGGTCAAGAAAGGAAACTCCAACTCCAGGAGCTGGAAGAGCTCCATCGTGAAGCCTATGATGTTGCCTTAACTTTCAAGTAACGCACTAAGGCTTTTCACAACAGCCGTATTCGGTGGAAAGGATTTGAGCCATCTCAGCAAGTTTGGCTCTACAATGCCCGGCTCAAATTCTTTCCTGGGAAACTGAAGTCCAAATGGACTGTCCTTTTCTGGTATCGAGACCATTTCCCAACGGGGCCGTTGAGATTGAAGATCCCAAATCTAGGCATAAATTTACGGTCAATGGGCAACGTTTGAAACCCTATCTTACTCATGAGCCAGCCCCTGTTGGAGAAACTGTTGCCCTGCTGGAGAGTAACTAATTTTGTGCCTCATTCTGAGTCCAACTGGGGATGTTAAATTTAGCGCTCCTTGGGAGGCACCCCAGCAACACTTCGCCACTGTCACACTCCACTTTTCACTTCACCACCCACCATCTGCACACCCTACCACCCTGCTGTATACCCTGCACCTCAGCTCTTGTTACCAGATCTTTCGTCCTTCTTCTTCCCTGCTCTGCATGCATATGAGGACATAGCATCGTTTGGCATGAGGGGTGGATAGGCATCCATAGGATCTGGGTATTTTATTGTATCATGAGATGTCCATCTATCTATACATATATATAAAAAAGAAAAAGAAAAATGGTGTTTAGTAATGATCTGAAGGCTGAAACGAAAATACAATAAGTGTTTATGGATATTCAACCACTGTTTTGAAGACTTTCCAGGCCATAAAAACTTGATTCGCTCAGGCTCAGGCTTAATTCACTTGAGCATTGACAAGAAAGATCGGAATCTCTCCTAACTAAGGACGTATTATTGTACTTGAGACACCAGTATAGGATTCGTTGGTTTGCTTCTACTTAAGCGTCTAATTAATCATGGTTCACACTACACATATAAAGAAAGACCAGGTGAACATAAGATCCAATCCTAGTGTTCATTAGAGAAGGTGGAGTCCTTACCTGTGCGCGCAGGTAGACCTTTTATCATCAAATACCTGTCATGCTTCTTCAATAGACTTAAATTCAAGACCACTAAAGTGTTTGAATCTAATTAATTTAGTGGTCACTTTAAAAAAAAGTGGGACTACTAAGAGGTTAGATCTTAAAATCCGTGACCTGAAATTGTGTGCAAAAGGATCTTATTTGTGAGATTTCAAAATTCAAAATGTGTACCTATGTTGCATGCCTGATACATTATGCACATCAAACATAAGGTCACTAGATAAATTTCTACCTCGCCTCTTTGCACCACAAGGGAAGTTAGTCGAAAATCAACAACCCTATCCACCAAGTTACTTCGGTTCCTCATGCGTAGGCTCAATTCGAGACTTCCATCCCTTGTGAGTAGGTTGTAGGCACCAACGAAAGTCAGCCTAGGAAGCGTAATTTTTGCAAAACTTGTTTGGCCACCAACTGAATACTTAATTACAAGACCAAGAATCTACTAAAAATAGATCCCACTGTATTTGCGTTTGTTTTGACAGTGGTAGAACTCTCTAGGATGTTTCTACTTTTATTCTGATTTCTTCTAAGTCCTAACGGAGTTAAACCTATTGGCATAAAAAGAAATTGATTACCCTTACTCCTATTAGGTAGATTATCAGAACCCCAACTGCCCATCTTTTAAACATGATCCCATGCCCCGAGCATATCCATCCTTTGATGGGTACAATGACAATTCATGGGATCAATCCTATTCCTATCCTAGGTGTACTGGCCTAATAACTCTCACTTTTGAGCAGAGCCTAGGAGTGGAATTTTCTAGTTTGCAAACACGTAACCTTCCTACCCTTCATGAATTTCCTTATCGAGGTTGGACCGATACCCCTATGCAACCAAAGACTAAGATTGACTATCCTCCCCAATCTGATAGTAGTAGCCTCTCCACTTTTATGATAGAAATGCAAAACCAACAAAAAGAAATAATGGAGTCCATGGGAGAGATGTTGAGGAATAGTCAACAATTGAGAAAGGAAATTAGACAGCTTAGCTACTCTCTTACTATTGATTCTGATCGCTACCCGTACAACCGTGATCATCAAAATAATTCTGAGGAAACCAATGACAATAGGGACCCCATTTTGAGTAGCCATCACTTAGACTCTCCCCATGAGACACGGCCACTAGAGGAGAACGACCCTAGAGATTATCCACCCAAGCTATATTGGAGTCAAAAGAAAGGGAAGATGGTACCTCTTAAGGACCTTGACCCTAATGATAGCATTTTTCTTACCCCTGATAACCTGAGTCAAGGTCGTATTGTTCATGTCACTTCCCCTATTAATCATGTGGTGGAATCCCATTCTACCCTTAGTTAGCCTAATCCCAACCCTCCACTTACGGAAACAACACCTACAATTCAGCATTCTGATAATTTAAATGCACCCAATGAAGGTGACCCTAAGGGAATGGAGGATGAATTGGATCAATTTTGGTCTCAGGGATACAAAGACTCTATTTTAGAGGAGGATGATGACCCAATGGAGGAACTCAAACTGAGAGCTTGGAGTGAATCTCTAGGGGATTATGTGTTATTTGAGAACTTACCCCCCGGAGATATTAATGATTTGGTAAAATCCAGATTCCTTCCTACTTTTGATTTTGAAAATCATTGTTTGCAAAATCAGGAGTTGATATTGGAGGAGGACAAACACAATAGTGAGAAGCCTAGAAGAGAATCTCGACGACATTACATATCAGTTGAGGATTTATGCTCTAAAGAGAACAACAAATTGAGTGATATAGGCTTTCTCCATTCATATAACATTGAGAATGATTACCCTCCTAAAGATATTAAAATAATGAAGTAGAACAAAAAGGTCCCCGGAATGGATGTAATTGACAAAAAAGAACCTGGGGATGGACTTGATGATAATTCTGATATCACTACTTCCCAGGAAACCCAACTATTGTCAAAGCTTGTTGATCATTGTTGAACGATTACGAACCTACGCTAACGTGTTCGATTTTGGAAAACCTGTCGTTGTAGTTCGAAAGCGAAGAATTCGTGTTCAACAAATAAAATTTATACCGAAATTAAAATTCCGGGTCGAACACAGGGAGGCAGACGTTTGATTTAAAAACTACGCGTTTCTTTTTATTTGTTACAGAATAATTCAATTTAGAACCATCTAATTATTTACAATAAATAGAAGAGAGAGAGAGTAAGAGAGAAAGAGAATATTACACAGAGAAATCAAAATGAGATGTAGAATAAACAAGGAATTTTTGTATTGAAGAGATTGTTCATTACAACTAGAAAGCATAAAACAATTACTCTAGAAAGCAATAAATTTACTCTAGAAAGCATTAAAAGAATGGAGAGAGAAATGTCCTCCTCGACGATTGCATGGAGGACGAGTAGATTAATCTAGAAAGTAGTAAATCTATACTAGAAAGCGGTAAAAAGAATAGGGAGAGAGAAATCCTTCACGACGGTTGCTTGGAGGACGAGCCGGACGGGACGACGCCTGGACGAAGGAGAACGAAGCGGGACGAAGGAGGACGAAGCAGAAGAACGGGAACGAAGCAGCACGCCGTCGTCGTTGTGGGATCCACTTCCGAAGGGGAACGAAAATTGGACTTTATCTCGCGAGAAGCATCCCGGGGATGGGACAAGCTTCTCTTGAGCTTTGGAGGGGTAGAGAGGAGAAAGAAGGGATGAAAATTTCGTATGGAGGGGCTCTCCTTTTATAGTTGCAAGGAGTGGGGGCAAAATAGACATTACATCTTCAAAATAATAAATAAGGGGTCTTTAGTGATGGATAAATCCGTCACTAAAGCCCCGACGTGGCCATCGCCGCCGCGCCCACGCGCGTCCGCTCGGCTGCCCACGTGCGTAACGCCTATGCACATCCGCGAAGTTTCAGCCGTCCGATCGCGAGATCGGACGGCTTAAAATCGCGCCTTCACCGCTGCTGCCCGCCAGCCTGTGCGTGCGATCGCGCGTTACGCGGGGCGTCCAATCGCGCGTCGGCGCTATCGGGCGCCCGCGACCGCACGATCTCCATCCGACGCTCCACGCGCCTCAATAATCCGTGCCTCCAATCCACTCGCCGCGGCTCGAACCCGCGCCCCGCGCTCGCGTAACCGCGCTCGACCGCTGCGCTGCGGGGCGCGGATGGTCGAGCACACGTTTTAAGCGCCGGGCAGCCACAGCCGTTGGATCTCCATCTGACGGTGGAGAGCGATCGAGCGGGGGCCTTCACAAAATTCCAGCGGCTGTTTGGGCGGCTGAGATGGCGCCACAGGCCTTCACAAAATTCCAGCGGCCGTTTGGGCGGCCGAGATGGAGTCACGTGGCGCCATCTTGGCCATCCATCTTCTGGAAGTTGTAGATGGTGCCACGGATGTCGTATTGACTCAATTTTTGTGTCGTTTGGCTGCGATCGTCGATCCGAATTCATCCGTGTGGTCGGATTTGTCATCTGAAGTGCGGATTTACACCATCCTGGCCCTTGATCTTCTAGGGTTCCCCGGTCTCTATCTGATGCTACGTATGCTTGATTAGGGCGATCTTGGAGTCGTTGAACTCCAATCGTCGCCCTGATCATATCCATACGGTTGGATCTTTGATCCGAGGCCCCGATAAAATGTTTACCCTGTCCAAGCACACAAAAGGAGACAATTAACCTCCATTTTATTCAAACTACTCTAAATGCAAGATGATGCATGTAATGCAATATTTATATCATGAAATGCAATCCTATGCTTAAGAACATGCATAAATAGACATTTTAAGTAGTGTAAATGTGTTTACATCATACCCCCATGCCTATCTTTTGCTAGTCCCTAGCAAAAACTATATGCTATTTATAAAAGAATTAGGTTAGATTATTTGGACCTGAGCTATTTTCAATAATTAAGAAATTGTCTACTTAGGAACTGAACTTTCAAAGACACAACAGTGCCCAGGTATCAGCCAAAATGTAGACCGCCTCAAGCCCTCACCTTATTCAAAGAAAAATTTCTTTTTCTCTTTTTACTCTTTTCTAATTTTTTTTGGATTTTCAAATTTTAGGGTTCAAGAGTGGCTTTCTACGGCCATTCAACTCAACCAAGATTTGATGAGAACCCTAAGTTTTAAGCATCTTATTGTGATTGTGATAGACTCATTGACCGGCAATTAGAACGGACTTCGGATTTCTGCACCTCTGGGTGACCTCAAAAAGAATTCTGCCTAAAGGTGTATCTTTACAATCGGTAGCTTTCTCCCTACTTTTATTTTTTAACGGGGTCAACACAAGGGTGAATCCAGTGTATATCTCCCCTGTTTATTGTACTTCTCCACTTCTTCCTAAGTGTTTTGGGAATTTTTAGTGCATTTTCTGAGCTGGGTTCTGGACAACCGGTCGATGACCTGTTACCACCGACAACTTGCCAGCCATACTCATGCGGCGAAGTGTGGCTTATTTCTTTTTGTTCTTTTCTCTTTTTCATTTTTTTTTTTTTAAGTAGGTGGCTTCCCTGGTCTAAGATTTACCTAAAGGCAGCAAAAAAAGAAAGGTCTAGTGACTGGGCTCTGGACAACCTACCTATGGGCTGTTACCCACGATAACTTGCTAGCCATATCACCCTAGAAGGTTCATTAGCTATCCAATTTCCGTAAAAATCGTCAAACAACGAGTCAGTGCAAAGAAAGTGTGTAGATGCTTAAGACTCAAAATTCCCTCAAATCAGAGGGCGGGTTGATAAGTCGCGTACTTATCACCCAAACTTATTTATTCCAATTATAATAGAATTAAGATGGCGAGGACTTAAAGATAAATCCACATTTTAGTGGATACACAGGCTAATTAAGTCCAAAGACCTGAGGGGTCTTTGTGTTCGGATCCTAATGTAGTATTTCCTAAGATTAAAAATTTTCTTAAACCCAAATTCTCTTTCCTAATTCCAAAATTTTTATTTATTTTTTTTTTTATAAAAGAAAATAAACAAATCTACGGAGCTGACGAATGAATTCAGAGATGAATATCCACCCCCCCATGCCTATCTAATGCAATGTCCTCATTGTATTAAAAAGACATAAAACAGAGTGGAAAAGTGTAGAAAGCACCTGAATTGCGTGAATATCAGGTCCGCTCCAAGATGAAAACGAAAAAGAACTGTATAAGTGTTGAGTTTAGTGCCTTCAGCTAGGCACACTATACAAAGAAAGAAATGAAGAATTCACATGTGCAGGTCAGAATTAGAATTAACAGAAGAATCCTCTGACCTGTCAGTAGAGGTCCACAGATGTGGACCAGATTGTGGTGCAGACCCACACCCCATAATCGAGAATATCTTAGGTTCTGGATAAAAATTACCCAAAACCTAAAATCAGAATGTAAGCGGGGTCGGGCCTGCGATTTATGAGGATGCAACCCAAGACCAAAAAGTCAGGTTACAGAGAATTGAAGCTCAAAAGGATAATCGTTGAATGTGTGCTTGGGTTTGACATCCTCGAAACAAATGTCGTAAGGGTTCTGATTTGATTGTTTCAGCTTAAAAGGAACCCTTCGACTCAATCTTCCATTTCCTCCAAAATTAACTTCCCAAATCAGAACTTCCCCGCTCCTATCCTCCTCATTAAGTGTATCAAATTCCAAGACCTCTTGTATATTCATCACCCCGTCTGGAATCTCCAAGTCTAAATGATGTGGCAGAATCAAAATTGACTTGGGCCTAATAATCTCAGAATTAGAATCATCAATATGCTCAACAGGGTGTAACTGATAATCAGGGCATTGAATTGATTCTTCTAGAAAATGCGATTCTGGATCCGTAATGTGTGCCCTAATAAGTTCAGTGTTCTCAGTTATTGGGCTATCAATTGATCTATCAGATTCCTCAGGCCCAATCGTCTCACAGAAATCATGTTCAGAAAACTTGCGTGAGACTTCGCAACTTGAATCTTCACCATCAGGATCCGTATCAGTGTATGTCCCAAAATCATTTGTTACTTTGTGTTCCAAGGAGGCATACGTTTCCTCGTAACCCGGCTCAGGGATCTCAGGTGAAGAAATCAGATCATCCTTAATTGGTTGTTTTAATTCAATCTGGTCAGCCTCGTAACACGTGTCCCCCCAACAGGTGCCTGAGCGGGTTTTGTCATTGGCTTTCCTGAAGAGAGTTCATCCTGGGAATTTTTCCAAGATTGAATCAAAGCAACCACGAATCTCATCCTCAATTTCGCTAATTTCCCAAGTAGAAACTCACCCGGGTTCTTATCCTTAACATCCTGGAGCCAATCCAACAAAGACTTGTTTAAATCATCAATCATTTCAATCAGGGGCTCTAATCTCTCAATGCAAGGTATTGGTTGAACTTCTAAAGATTGAATGATATTCCTCAAGTTAGCCAGAACCTTATCTTGAACCTGATTAACCTGAACCAAATGAGTTGGTTCAGGGTTGGGCGGGTTTGACATCAATGTAGAGGAATTAACGAATTGAGATTCGTTATACCCATCCTAATAATAGGTCATTTCAGATTGTTCAAAAGATGGTGATGACCTAAAGGCAGTGAAATCAGAGGATGGGTAAAGATCAGTATATCCTTCTTGATTGTAGATCGTATTAGGTTGTTCATGAAAGGAGGACGATCTATAATCGATGTAGCTCTGAGAAGGATAGAAATCAGAATCAAAGTGTTCAGGGTTAGACCCTAAACACGGGTTGTATCCCCAATCTGAATTATCCCAACTAACTGATGGTCGATTACAATACGAGTTGGGATAATCGTCATGTTGAGGATAATTTACAACAGGAGGGAAAGAGCCAGAATGCGTGAAATATGTGGAAGGATTCATGATACACGAGAGGAAGAAAGGTGCCCTGCAATACAAACAATCAAACCTGTCCTTAAATAGGTTAGCCTAAAGACCTACAGACTCTCAAAACCCATCTTGAGGTAAAGGAACGATTTGATCTACTTCCGTCTGTTCAATCCAACCAGTTAGAAGGAGGGACTGGGGAGAAGGTTCTTCCTTCGGCTTGTGCCTCCGGTTCCTAGTGTACCCCCCAGCCACGATCGTTTGACTCTGCTCCCCTAGCTAGATATCAGATTGAACAGTAGAAACAGACTAATCAAAAATAATCTCGTTCTGGGTTCTGAAGAGCTTGTCCAATCCTTAAGGCCAACGTCTACTCTGTTTTATTTAGTGCTAGGTTTGAATGTGCTTTGGAATGTGATGGGCCCTTTTAATAGGTTGTGCCCTTAATGATTGATTGATTCGTGTGTGAGTGCACAATCAGTGGTTTTCAAGCAAGATTGTTTTTGATGTGGTGAATTTTAAGATTCAAATCTTGCTTAGTAGCTTTTAGGATTCAACTTTAAGTGTTTTCAATCAAGTTTCGTTGGCACACCAAGTTTTACAAGCACAGGTGAAGATGTTTTCCTTTAAAGTTTAAAAAGAATGTGGAGTGCCTGGTAAATCCCTAAGAGTTGAACCTAATTGGCAGCTACTTGATGAGTTGATTTTATTTGAAGTGGTGCGGCCCAATCAACTCAAACAATTGGCCTGTTGCACCACTTAATTAGGCACACAAATGATTACCTAATCTGATTTCTACTCAATTATGTGTTTGGATGTGTGTACCGGCTCCTAAGATTGGATTACCGGTTGAGTTTGAAAATCAGATGAGGTTGTGTACCTCTGTGAGATTTTTTTTCTTTTTTGTTTTTTTTCTTTCTAATGTGGGGGTTGGGGTGAGTATGGGTGTCAAAAAACAAACAATCTAACCTTAGAGTTTATAAAAACACCTAGGTTGATTGATGTTTGAGTTATTATGTGATGAAATGAAATCTAATGGGTGGGAGGTGGGGGGGGTAACTCACAAAACCTACTACAGCACTTTACTCCAATCTACCGCTTTTGCCTGCCTCGAAAGAGTACCTGCAATTACAATAAGAACGGAGAAAAGTGAGGTAAATGATTTGTAAGTTACAAAACGCGAAGAGAAATCAAAGATCGTTGCCTCCCCGGCAACGGCGCCAAAATGTTGAACTTGTACGAACCTACGCTAACGTGTTCGATTTTGGAAAACCTGTCATTGTAGTTAGAAAGCGAAGAATTCGTGTTCAACAAATAAAATTTATACCGAAATTAAAATTCCAGGTCGAACACAGGGAGGCAGACGTTTGATTTAAAACTACGCGTTTCTTTTTATTTGTTACAGAATAATTCAATTTAGAACCATCTAATTATTTACAATAAATAGAAGAGAGGGAGAGAGTAAGAGAGAAAGAGAATATTACACAGAGAAATCAAAATGAGATGTAGAATAAATAAGGAATTTTTGTATTGAAGAGATTGTTCATTACAACTAGAAAACATAAAACAATTACTTTAGAAAGCAATAAATTTACTCTAGAAAGCATTAAAAGAATGGAGAGAGAAATGTCCTCCTCGACGATTGCTTGGAGGACGAGTAGATTAATCTAGAAAGCAGTAAATCTATACTAGAAAGCGGTAAAAAGAATAGGGAGAGAGAAATCCTCCACGACGGTTGCTTGGAGGACGAGCTAGATGGGACGACGTCTGGACGAAAGAGAACGAAGCGGGACGAAGGAGGACGAAGCAGAAGAACGGGAACAAAGCAGCATGCCGTCGTCGTCGCGGGATCCACTTCCGAAGGGGAACGAAAATTGGACTTTATCTCGCGAGAAGCATCCCGGGTGTGGGACAAGCTTCTCTTGAGCTTTGGAGGGGTAGAGAGGAGAAAGAAGGGATGAAAATTTCGCATGGAGGGGGTCTCCTTTTATAGTTGCAAGGAGTGGGGGCAAAATAGACATTACATCTTCAAAATAATAAATAAGGGGTCTTTAGTGACGGATAAATCTGTCACTAAAGCCCCGACGTGGCCGTCGTCGCCGGGCCCACCCACTCCCGCTTGGCTGCCCGCATGCGTAACGCCTATGCACGTCCGCGAAGTTTCAGCCGTCCGATCGCGAGATCGGACAGCTTAAAATCGCACCTTCACTGCTGCCGCCCGCTTGCCTATGAGTGCGATCGCGCGTTACGCGGGGGGTCCAATCACGCGTCGGCGCTATCGGGCGCCCGCGACCGCACGGTCTCCATCCGACGCTCCACGCGCCTCAATAACCCGCACCTCCAATCCACTTGCCGCAGCTCGAACCTGCGCCCCGCGCTAGCGTAAGCGCGCTCGACCGCTGCGCTGCAGGGCACGGATGGTCGAGCGCACGTTTTAAGCACTGGGCGACCACAGCCGTTGGATCTCCATTTGACGGTGGAGAGCGATCGGGTGGGGGCCTTCACAAAATTCCAGCGGCCGTTTGGGCGGCTGAGATGGCACCACGTGGCTCCATCTTGGCCGTCCATCTTCTGGAAGTTGTAGATGGTGCCACGGATGTCGGATTGATTCGATTTTTATGTCGTTTGGCTGCGATCGTCGATCCGAATTCATCTGTATGGTCGGATTTGTCATCTGAAGTGCGAATTTACACCATCCTGGCCCTTGATCTTCTAGGGTTCCTCGATCTCTATCTGATGCTACGGATGCCTGATTAGGGTGATCTTGGAGTCGTTGAACTCCAATCGTCACCCTGATCATATCCATACGGTTGGATCTTTGATCCGAGGCCCTGATAAAATGTTTGCCCTGTCCAAGCACATAAAAGGAGACAATTAACCTCCATTTTATTCAAACTACTCTAAATGCAAGATGATGCATGTAATGCAATATTTATATCATGAAATGCAATCCTATGCTTAAGAACATGCATAAATAGACATTTTAAGTAGTGTAAATGTGTTTACATCAATTATGAGTCTACTAATGAGATATTGAATTCTGTGCATGACTCATCTATTATAGAGAAGCAGTTGGAGATTCATCAAACAATTAAGTTATGTAAGGATGTGGAAGACAAATTCTTATTTGGAATGGAACCTAAACAGACTAAGCCCTCTTTGGGCTTAATAATTACCACCCAATCACTTAGGCAACCTACAGATTCCTTACCTAATCCTCAGCTAAATTCTCTGCTCATATATATTCTTTCTAGGGAGAATATCAGGCCAGTACATCCTCAGGTAGAATAGCGAGTGTGGATTGATGCTTGTACTTTTAGTCTCGCCATTCAAGGCTATGAAAAAATTATGTTTTTATCTTTTAAAACCATTCCTACTTTGGAGGACCCTTGTTACCCTCCACTTATTTCATTTCGGGAGGTCCCATTTCATGTTCCTTTTGTTATTCCTAGACCTCCCCAGGTATCCTATGAGGTTCTCTGTGATGAGTCAATTTTTGCTTTTGAAAATGATGATTAAGATGATTTGTCGATGTATTTCTAAGTAGTGGAAAATCGACTAATTAAAATAATTAAAATAACCACTCAATATGGAGCGGGTTGTACCTACAGGGAGGGAATGGCCTATTTAAAGTCCCACCAGTCAAAAACCGATGTTCAATATTAATTTCATCAAGAAATCAAGCCAAAATCACTTTCAGATTAAGTAAACAGTAAGAACTAATGCTAAAATAGCAATTATGCACATCTGAAGGATTTATTTTGCAATGTGGCATAATAAAATATTAATAAAATCTCACAATGGAAAAAGATGTAAATACTTATACCCCCTTCACTGTAGCAAAATAGAGCACTTTGTACAAGTGCTCCCTATGCACAAGCGGAAGGCAAGCAGGAGATGAGGAACTTGCAGAAGGGAGAGTAAGCTGATGCGCATTTGATGGTGGTGGTCTCATTGAAAATGGTAGCTGGAGTGAGTCACAGTGAGGAGAGGGGATGGTGGGTGTGGTGGAGCTCTCTCCTGTTGCTGTGTGGAGATGAGGGGATGCGACACTACTGCTGTGCGGTGGAGGAAGAGGTGCTGGCTGCACGTGGAGCACAAGAAGGCACAGTCTGTCGGAAGTGGGGTTGTTGGAGGTTGCGCGCTGTTGTGGGGGTGACACACCTACTGCAGGTAGGTGCTTTCTCAGCAAGTGTGAGAGGTATGTTGGTCGTGCGGGCTAGAGGTGCAGCGAGGGGGCACAGGTGATGCTGGTGGTGCGTGCGGCTGCGCGCATAGCTGCATTGCTAGCCATGCATGGAAGGGGAGACACAAGCGTGTTACTGGCTGTGGTAGAGGTGCAGCGAGCGGGGGTGCGTGCAATGGAGGTGAGGGGGACCATAGGCCACACGTGTTATTTAGCTGCAGTTGTCGCATGAGGCGAATGTGTGCGTGGGCATTGCCCTTGGCTGCACGTGTAGGTGGACGGCCACACATGGCACGCATGGAGATGGCTTGGTGTTGGAAGTGGCTGCTGATGGTCATTGGTGTTGGGTTTGCTTTTGGTGGTGAAAAATATAGGAAGAAGAGAAGATGAGGGGAAGAAGATGAAAAATGGCGTTGAGTCGGGACCATAGAGACCTGGGAAACTTCCCTAATGTCTCAACTTGCGTGAATGGTTGCTAACACATGAGTGCGGTGGTGGTTGCCGGTGATGGCGGTGAGGGTGGTGCATGCAGAGGCGCTCATGGTAACGCAATCGAGCTCCAGATGGCGGTGTGGCCTGTCATGCCACATGCCCACAGTGGTGGAGGCTTGTCGCCACGGTTGAGACCGGTGGTGGTGGAGAGAACGAGAGGTCAACTCTCTACACAACGATGAATCGGGGGGGAGGCCTACCGAAAAAAGTCGTCTCCTCCCCCCTCTTGCAGCTGCAGCCAATACATTTCAAATCATAAAAGGCGGGAACAGATCCTCGTGAATGCTAGCAGCTACGTGGAATGAATGGGCGTAGGAGGAGGAGGTGGAGCGGTTACTTGCAAAAGAAGAATAATAGTAACAATAAAATAATTAGGATTATTTATACATAACTCCATAACTTCTATGTTAATTGAAACAATGTATGTAATGCACCTAATTGGATAACTAATCAAGTGCATACAATTCTAAGCTAATTCTAAATGCATTTAGATATGAATGCCACACATGAATTTGCAATTAAGCTAAAAATATGAATTAATTTATTTGCATCTAATGTATGCTATCTAAATGTTAAAATTAATATAATGTCTAGGCACTTAAATACTTAAATAGCCCACAAATATGGGCTAATCAAATACTCTCATGCCTAGTTTTCGCAAGTCCCTAGCAAATTCAAGCTTGACTTAACACTCCAAGTTATCCAAACTTACTCAACTGACCTTTCCATAGAAGTTAGGTTGAACCATCAAACCCTAGATCATAAGGTGCCCAAGTAGTTGTTGAGTTATAGATTTGGTTAGCTAAGGATGAGTTGTAGGCACAGGTTTTCTTGATTTCTAACTCTACCCTAGGGTTTATTGATCCCAAAGATTAAGGCATCCGTGCATATGCAATGGTCTGATTTATTTGAGGTTGGTAAGATTGGAAACCTAGAAAGAGAGTAAGGGGATTATATATATATATGTATATATATATTTTTTATTCCTCTAAGTCTAACCTTGGATCAACTATCAACATAGTATGTGTCGGATTCATTGTCCCCATCACCAAACCTCGAAGCGTTCTTGGCTTTCGATGCCTCGAGATAGCACCGCCCAATGTAACCCTAAGAGCTCCAAGTAGTTGACACTTCGAGATAGTATCACCCATGGATTTCTTAAGCGAATTCAGGCCTGTGGCAATCGGCACCTCAAGATTGGGCTGCCTATGGTACTTGAACCGCATAATTCGCTTACATGCTCCCAGTAGGATGGACATACTAAGAGACAAGTGCCAAGGAGGTGACATGTTATCATCGCATCCTCAAGTTGAGTATATACTCCACCTCTCCTACGACAGGAACTCTTCCAATCAAATTTTGTTTTCAAGCTTCTCCTATGTCAGAACTAAGAGAACCAAATTTTCTTCAAGAAAGAAGTTAAGGTGATCATTATTTACATAAGACCAAGTGTGTGAAATGTGGATGCTTAGGTTATGAGGACCTGTAAACCAAAAGGTAGAAAAAGACACCTGGTACTACCTAGCCTTTAACTCAATCCCTAGCTTTCCTTCCTCAACCTCTTGAGGAATGGTCTGCAACTTAACCTCTTCTTAAGTTTTTAAGTCCAAAAAGAACCCTAAGAGTCTAAAGATAGTAGTTCAACCCTAACTGCCATAATTAGATACCTCGAGTCAGCTTAGGCAAACCTAAAGTCTTGGTCCTATGCTTAAAGAGGAGGAACCCAGCTGGTTAAGCATAACAACTTTTTCTTTTTCTTCTTTTTTTTTTAATTTTATATATATATGTACTTTTAAACAAGTATGCATGCATGAATGTAAAATGTATACATGGTATAAATAAATGCCTCAGGTCTTATCCCCACATGCCTGGTTTAAACAATATCCTCATTGGAAATAAAAAAATTAGTGGAAGATATTACCTGAGGCAAAGAATGATAGGAGCTAAGGCTCCTCAAGAGTGACTTCGTTAACTAGATGTCCATCCAAAGTAATGTATGGTTTTAATCATTGGTCGATGACAGTAAAGGGCATTGTTGAAGAGGAAGGACTCTTGATCTCCATAGACCCATGTGGAAACACCTTAGTGATTATGTATGGTCCATCCCAACGTGATTTCAATTTTCATGGGAAAAGCTTAAGTTTGGAATTGAAAAACCAGACTTGTTGGTTGGGCTCAAAGGTCTTTCTAAGGATATACTGATCATGCAAGACCTTAGTTCTCTCTTTATAAGCTTGAGAGGTGTCATAAACATCATTCCTCAATTCCTCAAGCTCACTTAATTCCAGAAGTCATGCCTTAGCCGCCTTTTCTAAATCCATGTTGACACTTCGGATAGCTCAAAGTGCCCTATGTTCCAACTCAACAGGTAAATGCCATGCTTTCCCATACACAATCCACAAACGAGATGTACCCAAAGGGGTCTTACATGTCATTTGATATGCCCACAATGCATCATCAAGCTTTTGGGACCAATCCTTCCAATCAGGTCTAACAGTCTATTCTAAAATGTTCACTATCTCCCTATTCGACACTTCAACCTGGCCACTCATCTCGGGGTGGTTTGGGTTAGCAATCTTGTGAGTGACCCCTAAACTTTTGAGTAACCGATTGAAGTGATGATTCCGGAACTGAGGTCACCAATCACTAATAATAATCTTAGGGCAGCCGAATTGGGATAAGATATTGGCCTTCATAAATTTCAATACCACTGAGTGGTCATTTGTGCATGTAGGAATGGCCTCTATCCATTTAGAGACGAAATCTACTGCCACCAAGATATATTCATAACCTTGGGATGAAGGGAAGGGGCCCATAAAGTCAATTCCCCAAACATCAAAAATTTCAACAGGTTGAATGGGGCATCTGATTCCTCTTCCCAATCGTTCCAGTCCGTTGACATCTAATATAGTCCGTAACAAAATTATGAGAATCCTTAAATAACGAAGGCCACCAAAAATTGGACTGGAGAACCTTAAAAGAACTTTTCTTACCACCAAAGTGTCCTCCACAATGAAGTTCATAGGAAAAACTCAACACACTTTGTTGCTCCTCTTTAAGCACTCATCGTCTCAGTACTTGGTCTTGTCCAATTCTAAATAATTCAAGCTCTTCCCAATGAAAGTATCTAGCTTGAGAAATGAATCTCTTTCTTTTCTGCTCATCCCAAGAGCTAGGAGTCTCTCCAGTGACCAAGTAATTGACGATATTAGCATACCAAGGTGAAGTTGGTGTTATCGTCAAAAGGGTTTCATTGGGAATTGTCTCATGGATGCCTCCAGATGGACATCAAGTGGAAGGCAAGATAGGTGGTTAGCCACTACATTTTCTACTCCTTTCTTTTCTCGTATCTCCAAGTCAAATTCATGAAGGAGTAGGATTCACCTAATCAGATGTCGCTTGGAAACCTTCTTAGCAATGAGATGTTTCACTACCGCATGATCAGTGAAAATAACCACCTTAAATCAAAGAAGATAGACCTAAACTTCTCCAGAGCAAAAACTACAGCAAGTAATTCCTTTGCAGTGATGGTGTAGTTTTGCTGTGGTTCAGTTAAAGTTTTGCTAGCATAGTGCAACACATGTGGTCTTCCCTCAACCCGTTGTCCAAGGATGGCTCCCACTGCATAATCTAAAGCATCGCACATCAACTCAAATGGGAGTGTCCAATTAGGAGATCGGAGAATAGGCACAGAGATCAAGGCCTCCTTCAGAGTTTGAAAAGCCTCGGCACACTTTGAATCAAAATTGAAGGAAGATTCCTTCACCAACAGGTTGAAAGTGGCCTAGAAATTTTACTAAAATTCTTAATAAATCTCCTATAAAAGTCGACATGGCCTAGAAAGGATCTAATCTATTTGACATTCGTGGGCAATGGAAGCTTGGAAATAGAATCAACCTTGGCTTTATCTACTTCCAAGCCTCACTCAGACACAACATACCTAAGTATAATTTCTTTCTGTACCATGAAGTGGCTTTTCTCCTAGCTAAGGACTAAACTAGTCTCCTTACATCGCTTCAGCCCATTCTCGAGGTGCAGGAGATACTGGTCGAAGGACGAGCTGTATATGGAGAATTCATCCATAAACATTTCAACACACTTGTCAATTACGTTCGAGAAATGATCATACATTGGTGGAAGGTTGATGCTGCATTACATAGTCCGAACAACATCTTCTTGGATGCAAAGGTACCATAAGGACTCGTGAAAGTCGTCTTCTCCTGGACATCAAGGAAGACTGCAACTTGGTTGTACGTAAAATGTCCATCGAGAAAGCAATAGTACTTATTCCCCACCAATTTTTTGAGAATTTGGTCAATTAAAGGCAAGGGAAAGTGATCCTTCTGGGTAGCGGTGTTCAGTTTGCGGTAATCAATATTGACCCTCCATCCAGTTGAGGGTCTAGTCACAACTTGTTCACCTTGGTCATTAAATTCCACAGTAAAGCCTGCCTTCTTTGGCACCACATGAATAGGACTTACCCATTTACTATCTACAATTGGATATATGATCCTATCATCCAACCACTTCAAAATTCCTATTTAACCACCTCTTTCATATTAGGGTTAAGAATTCTCTGCATGTCTCTAAATGGCTTGATGGAATCATCAATATAAATGTGGTGCATGCAGAGTGTAGGTCTTTACACTTAATGTCAGCAATGCTCCAAGCAATATCTTCCTTATGACTAGACAAGCATTCAATTAGGGCTCCTTGCTGTGCTTCAGATAGCACACCTGAAATGATAACAGGGAGTGCATCATTGATACTCAGGAAGACATACTTGAGAGTGTCCGGGAGGGGTTTCAACTCAAGGTTGGGGGCTTGTATGGTTGAGTGCTTCATAATAGATGCCCCCATCTCAGGTAGCAGATCTACTTTAGGCAGAGAAGAAGGGGAGAGAGACTTAGTAGAAACACCCAACAACTCCTCAAGTTCTAATATATCCCATTCACATTCTTCCAAGAGATGGGAATGCTCATTTAGCATGACATGCAGAAAGGGGGTCATCACATAACATTGCAGGGGTTGTCTCTTTAATCAGGTTACCTATCACCTCAACTTGGGAACAATCCTCAAGCTCAGCTTGTTTATAAGCATCAAACACATAAAGCTAGATTTTTCTCTTCCCAAAGCCCATCTTTAATGCCCCAGTATTGAAATTGATTGAAGCATGCAATGTTGCAAGGAAGGGGCAGCCCAAAAAGATGGAGGGCATGGTTGGCTTGTTGGTAGGGTCAGTGTCCAAAACTAAGAACTCAATGGGGAAGAAGTCCTCCACTCTCACGAGGACATCTTCCAGAATTCCTTGAGGTGTCTTGAGTGATCGATCAGCAACTTGGAGGATTATGGGGCTAGGCTTCAGATTGCCTCCCCCAAGTTGTCTATACACATAGCTCGGAAGGATGTTCACCCCCACACCCAGATCAAGTAGAGCCTCGTCTTTCTATAAGTCACCAAGGACCACCAAGATGCATGGGGCTCCTGGGTCCTTAAGTTTTGAGGGTGTGCCATGTTGAAGAATTGAGCTAATAGAATCAAGCAGGATAACTTTTGATTGGAGCTGTTTCCTAGATTGCTTCTTTTCTGTGCACAGGTCCTTTAAGAAGTGGGCATAAGATGGAATCTGCGTGATAGCCTCAAGCAAAGACAAGTTAATCTACACTTTCTTAAAAGTTTCCATGATCTCACTTGTCTTATCTTTCACTCCAAATGAGCCAACAGAAGTCTACCTAGAGGTGGACAAGCGCTCTTGAAAGGGCACTCTCGATCTCTGGGTTGAAGGGTTGTCATGTAGGGTAAGGGGTTGAATGGGGGCAACCTCTTCGGTTGAGGTGATTTCAAGCGGAGGAGAGTTGGGTAATTCTTCTCCGGTGGGGGGGAATGTCAAGGTGGATGGGTTTTCAGAAGGTGAGGCTATAGGAGCATCAAGTTTGGCAATTTCTTTCCCACTCCTCAGAATAGTCACCGCCTGGGCGTGCTCCCTGAAGACAATCCCTTTTCCTTTAGGATTCTCCTCAGCAGCACTAGGAAGCTTCCTAGTTTCCCTCTATCTAACGGCCTCAACAAGGTCTCCGATCTGCAATTTCATTTCATGTATAGCCTTCTAATGAGT
This sequence comes from Thalassia testudinum, assembly GCA_037157565.1. Taxonomy (NCBI): domain Eukaryota; kingdom Viridiplantae; phylum Streptophyta; class Magnoliopsida; order Alismatales; family Hydrocharitaceae; genus Thalassia; species Thalassia testudinum. The sequence goes on along the minus strand of JAZHRO010000003.1, from coordinate 73,065,544 downwards.
TGGATGATGGCACTTTGACTTTCTTGCATAGTTGTCAACATTGCCTTCAATTCATCTATCTCAGAGGTCTTAGGTTGGGCAAGGTATAAGGTTGTTTCATTTGTTCATTTTGAAAGGGTTGTGGTTTATAATTCCCTGAATGTTAGACATTCCCTTGTCTCCATGAAAGGTTTGGGTGATTCCTCCATCCCACATTATAAGTGTCGGAAAAAGGGTCGTTAGGAGGTCTAGAATAGAACACTTGATCGGCATTCAGGTATGCATGTACAAGCTCAAGGAATTGGGAGGCCAAGTGGCAATCCACAGTGGCATGTGTATTTCCTTGGCAAATGGAGCATTCTGAAGCTTGGGATGTGAGGTGTTAGATGTGAATTGGCCTGGGCTCGACATAAGCCTTTCCATATTTTAATTTAATAATTTCATCTGATGGGCTAAATTCTGGGTGTCCCTTGCCTCATTTGCCTCCAACTTTCCTTGTATAAGAGTGGGTTTTCTATCCAAGTAGGTAGAATTCAAGTGAATATAATTCTCACTCAAAGTATCAAAAAGGTTCCAACTTTCATCCTCAGTCTTAGATTGAAAGGTTCCCGCACAGGCACCATCCATAGTCTACCTTTGCGAATAATTAAGTTCGGTGTAGAACCTTTCAACTAGTTGCCACTTGGGCACCTGGTGATGTGGGAAAAGTCTCAATAAGTCATTAAAGCGCTCCCATGCATCATGGAAAGCTTCCCTATCCTTTTGAACAAAACTCATAATTTCCCTCCTAAAGTAACTAGTTTTGCTTATGGTGAAGTACTTTTTCAGAAACTCCTTCCTCAAGCCATCCCAAGTGTTAATTTCATCTAGGGTATGATACCAATACTTGGCCTTGTCCTTGAGGGAGAAAGGAAAGAGGGTCTGCATTTGAGCATCATCAGTAATGCCCTACAGCTTCATGATCGATTAGATCTTGGTGAATTCCTCTATATGCCTGTAAGGGTCTACCCTAGCATTACCATAAAAGGAGGGCAGCAAGGATATGGTACTGCTTTTGATCTCATAAGGATTGTCCCCTCCAGGTCTACGTAGTGCAAGGCCAGTTTGATTAGTCAAAATGAAATATTCCATAAGGCTCCTTTGACCAGCCATTTCTTCCCTTGGGTTGTCCCTTCTTAGGATTCTTTTAGGTTTAGGATCAAACACAAGTTGTCTCCTAAGAGATTGTCTACCAAGCATGCACATCAAACACAATTCAAAAGGACTTGTTAGGTCTTTACAAATTTAATCTTTTGACTTTAACTCAAATTGTAGGTGACAAAGCAAGTTGCCCAATCAATTACGGGTCTATTGTCGACCTATGAAATGCTTAAAAGGACATAGTTGGTGCTTAAGTGCTCTTCCCTAAATTTCAAATGGTAGAGCAACTCCTAAGACTGAAGATCAAGGGAAGCAAGTAGGCCTAAGCCTTCCTTTAAAGCTGTGCTTTCGCGGTGCTTCTTAACTACCCCCAAAAATCCAAAATCTGTGATAGGGTATCCCCCTCTTTGGAGTTACAAAATCTTTGATCTCAATTTCTGAACACTTCAGAATCCAACGGTAGGAGGGCTCTTGTCCTAGTAGTTCCAAGACCTAGGAGTGTTCGGTGCAAAGAGAAAACAAGTGTGCATACACCGTAAAAGATTTGAGTTTGAATTTTGAAACGCACGACAAGTTTTCAGCTCAAGTTCTTGGTTTTTAGTGTTCTTCCTTAACTTAAAGTCCTTTTTTTAAGAAAATGTGTGACCACTTGTTAGATCTTTTCAAGTCAATTAGGTGGTCTTGCAGTTAAATTCAGATGCAAATGCATAAACAATATAGAATGCATGGAAAAGGAAACATACTGATGAGAACCTCATCATGAGCCATAACTAGCTCATTTTGACCTAATACAAAGGATAAAAGCTCCTACATATCTCAAGGAAAGGCTTAACTCAGAGAATCCTGAGTTTGAGAAGAAAATAAGTCATAAGGGGTAAAAATGCAATTTTACCAGTATAATCTGCATACAGGGTAATTCAGGGCCCAAACATAGGTCAAAGCAGCTTAATAAGAATAAGAGTGGGATGAAATGATCTAGCAAGGGCTACAGCAATTCCAAGAAACTAAATGATAATCTGTAACCCTAAAACAACCCACTTCAATTCACAAGGTTCGAGGCAAAGTAAAAATAGAATAAACCCTCTAAAATTCATAGAAAAATAATCTCTAGGGTTTAGAACCTTCAATTTGGCCTTCAGAACCCATTTTGACCTACATTGAGAACCATGCCCAATTAATAACTTAATTTGGGTTTTTGCGTAAATTGACCGGTCAAACAAGGTTTAATATAGAAATGAAATTCACCATCAGATTCCTTAGGTCCTAATTAGTCATGTATAAAAACTTGAGCCTAAGAAGAAACCTCCTTGACCGACTTTACACTTTGGTCCTCATATATTTACTCTTTGGCCCTCAACTTTTGAACCCTCGCATTTTGGCCCCTAACTCTCCTTCGTTCTTTGCGATCAGGTCCCCCCTGCAAAACCTGCCAGCACCATGCTCCGGCGACCTTGCGCGGAGCATGGCGCCGCGCAGGGTGAGGTGGGGGACCTAGCAAGTAAACCGGGGGTGCCCTGCGTCGTCAGCCGTCGCAGGGACACCCCCCTGGTCGTTGTAACCCACCATACCGGCCGTGCGAACGCACGGACGGTATGGGTTCTTGTTTCCAGCCATCCTCCGGCGAGGGAGACACATCATCTCCCTCCGCCTTCCTCCCTGTTTGATCCCTATAAATACCCCCGTTTCTCCACCGACCGGGGTAGCCTGGATCTGACGGAGAAAATCCCCAACTTTCCTCTCTTCTTCCTCCGGCAGACGCTCACCAGCTCCGGCGGTTTCCTCCCCCTCCACCTCTTCGCTCTGCCGCAATACCAGCAGCAGAGACTTCCTCCCCTGCTCTTCCCGCGCCACGCCGCACCCAGCTGGCGCCTCTCCGGCTCTCTGCTCGCCGCCGCCCCTTTCCCTGAGCATCGTCTTCTCCGGCGACAGTCGATACGACTGTCGCCCTGTTCCTCCCCCTTCGTCCCTGCAAGTAAGCTAGAGCTACTCCCCTTCTTCTCCTCTTTCTTTCCCCGCTTTCAATTTATTCAATTAAGCCCTCGACCGACCCTGACCATCGTCACCCCCTTCGTCTCCGACCACCCTCCGGCGAGCCGCTCCCATCACCTCAGCGACCCACACGGCTCGCCGACCACCGCAGGACCTCCGCCTCCTCACCCTGATCAACCCCCGCCCTGCCACTTCCCCCACATCACCCTCTGCAACCCCACCGAACAGACCCATCCTCCGACCCACAGTCCGACCTAGGGCAGCCCTCGCACGCCGCCCCGCGCCTCGCCACCACCCACACGAGCTTCGCCGCACCCTGGCGAAGCTCCTGGCACTTTCTGATTAGGCCGAGAGGCCGTTTTCTTGTGAACAGACCACCCGACCTCCGCCGCCATTGCCGCGCAGGAGGAACTGCTTCCGCCTGCAGCTACAGGCGTGCCACGCTCAGTGCCACGCCCAGATTCAACTCCCAGGCCTTGCGAGGCGTTTTGGCAAAACACCAGGCTCACAGCTAAGGCAGAAAGCTTCGCGTGACGCCGCAATCTCCCGCTGATTTCCCCGCTGCGGGCGCGCAATTGAGGTGGGACATTTAGTCCCACCTCGGAAAAGCCTGAAGAGTCACAGCGACATAAGATGCAAAAGTGCTGGAGGCTTACTGCCTCAGCACACGGGGTGAGGTGCCCTTCACCCGCCCGGTTACCCGGTCTCGTCCGCGCTCACGCCCCGCGGACCTGACCTGACCCGACCCGACTTAAGACTGACCTGCACTCCTCGCCCACCACGCACGCCGGTGGGCCTGGACCCGGGCTTGACCCGAACCTGGTTACCCGGCAGCTCTGGGAGAGCTTTCCCAAGAGTGGTTTCAGAGAGAGAGAGAGACGCGGGGGGGGGAGGGTAGAGTAGGTTTTGCCTCTGACGAAAAACTCTGAAGTGTGCAGGTACAGGCGAAGAAGAAGACCCGCGGAAGAAGAAGGAAGCTGACTGTAGCAACAGGTAGTTAAGTCGTCTGATTTGGAAATCAGACGACGGCCTGAAGGGAAAAGAAGAAAGGAGGGGTGACGTCCCTGGCTGAAAAAGAAAAGAAGAAGCTGACACTTAGCCGCAGGGAGGAGAAACAAGAAGAAACCTTCACAGAAGAGACTGCAGAAAAAGAAGAAGAGAGACCAAGACAGAAACCAAGGAAGAAGAAGAAGGAGATCTGAAGAAAGAAAGAAAGAAGAACATCACGAGGAGAAAACAAAGAGAACAACAAATTCTTTCCCTCTCTCTTTCTTTATTTTGTAAAAGAAACATGTATATCTCTAGAATACAACTTGCTCCCTGAGTTCGACCTCGGGAACTCTTTTATTTTCCGAGTAAAAAATTTATATATTTGAAATGTTGGTAATAACTGGCTATACTACAACGTTATAACAATAAAACCCGATTGTCCCGAACCAAGCATTTCACATACCTTGCCTCCAGCAATCTTCAATGAAATGCATGCAAATGCAAAATAAAATCTAGAGGTTGCCCATTCACACCTAAGTGGTCATCCTAAGGTAGGCAGCTCCTGTTTTTGTTTTTGTTTTTTTTTATTTTTAGCTAGTTATGCACAGTCAAGAAAAGTAAAGTCAATCCACAAGAAAAAACAAAAACCTAAGTCGAAATAAATGGGAATAGACTCCCGCAAAAATTACCCAACATAGGCCTAAAAGAAAGTCGGGGAACAAACCCCTAAAATGTACTGTAGAATAAGGGTCCCAAATAATGAATGAAAGAAATCCTAAAGTCTAAGTTTATCCAAATGCACAAGTATAGATTAGAGATGATCTCCTTTTTCTTCTTTTTCAAAATTCTTCTCCATAGGTGGGTGGCGTCAAGGTCCACTAAGATGCAAAGTTCAGTCTACCCTCCAAGCAACTGAAACAAGGTCCACCATGGCTTTGCTGAGGCTGGTGCAACGTACCACACACCAGATCAAATAAAACAGGTCAAATATGCCTAATTTAAAATCGACATGAACAAACGAATGAATCTGATTTTGTTAATCCTGTTGCCTCCCCAGCAACAATGCCATTTGACGAGTTGATTTTTACTCTCTAAAATGATGATTGAGATGATTTTTCGTTATATTTCTAAGTACTAGAAAATCAACTAATCAAAATAATTAAAATAACCAACAATGATGAATGGATCGTATCTACAGGGAGGTGCCTATTTAAACTCACATCGGTCAAAAACCAATGTTCAATATTAATTTCATCAAGGAATCTAGCCAAAATTGCTTTTAGATTAAGTAAACAATAACAACTAATGCTGAAATAGCAATTATGCAAATTTGAAGGATTTATTTTGCAATGTGACACAATAAAATATTATTAAAATCCCACAATGGCAAAAGATGTAAATACTAATACCCTCTTTACTATAGAAAAATAGAGCACTTTGTGCAAGTGCTCTCCACACACAAGGGGAAAGGAAGCCAGAGATGAGGAACTTGCTGGAGGGAGAGTAAGCCGACACACATCTGATGGTGGAGATCTCGTGGAAAATGGTGGCTGGAGTGAGTCATAGCGATGAAAGGGGATGGTAGGTGCGATGGAGCTCTCTCTTGATGCTGTGCAGAGATGAGGGGACGCAGCGCTGTTGCTGTGCGATGGAGGGAGAGGAGCTGGTCGCTCGTGGAGTGCGGAAAGGCACAGTGTCCAGGAGGTGGCATTGTTGGACATGCACGCTACTGCGAGTGTGACCGACCTACTGCAGCTGGGTTCTCTCTCAGTGCGTGTGGGAGGCACGTTGGTCGTGTGAGCTGGAGGTGCAACAAGGAGGACTCGGCGATGCTGGTGGTGCGTGCGGCTACGCGTGCGGGTGCACTGCTGGCCGTGCGTGGAAGGGGAGACATGAGCGTGCTGCTGGTTGTGATGGAGATGCAGCGAGGGAGGGTGCGCATGCTAGAGGTGAGGGGGACTATAGGCTGTGCGTGTTGCATAGCTGTAGTTGCTGTGTGAGCTGGAGGTGTACTTAGGCGATGCTCGGCGGCGCGGGCGGCGCTCAGCTACTCTCTCAATTGCTCCAGATGGCGGTGTGGCCTTTCACGCCACACGCCAGCACTATTGAGGTCAGTGGGAGTGGAGAGGACGAGAGGTCAACTCTCTACATAGTGATGAATCGAGGTGGAGGCCTGCCGAGAAAAGTTGTCTCCTCCCCCCTCTTGTAGCTGCAGCAAATACATTTGACATCATAAGAGGTGAGAGTAAATCCTTGTGAATGCTGGCAACTGTGAGGAATCAATGGGCGCAGGAGGAGGAGGTGGAGCGGTTACCTGCAGAAGAAGAAGAAGAATAATAATAGTAAAATACTTAGGATTATTTATACATAACACCTTAACTTCTACGTTAATTAAAACAATGTATGTAATGCACCTAATTGGTTAACTAATCAAATGCATGCAATTCTAAGTTAATTGTAAATGCATTTAGATATGAATGCCACACATGAATTATATAATTAAGCTAGAAATATGAATTAATTTATTTACATCCAAATGTATGGTATCTAACTGTTAAAATTAACTTAATGTCTAGGCACTTAAATACTTTAATAGCCCACAAATATGGGCTAATCACTCTGTTTGCATATCTTCTGGCGAGCATTTGGAATCATGCTGCATCATCAGCTTGCCAACATCCATGGCTACCAATTTTCTAGCCCCGCACTATTACGCATATTCTTAGGGCCGACCTCTTTCTGTCTAGAGCCAGACTACCAGGTTTCCCATAAGTGCAGTTGTGGACAGAAAATGCAGTGTTGGTTGGGAGGCATCCCAACATCCAGAACAACGACTTCATCAGGTGATTTGCTTTTTTTCTCCCCCTGTTTCAACTTTATAATGACGACATTGTAGGGTTTAGGGATGGGGGAGCGTATTTTGCATTTCTAGGTAGTATTCACGCATTTAGGTTAGGTGCATTAGCATAAAAAAATCCCTCTTTTCCTGAGCTGAATTGGTTAGCCCTAGCAAAACATCTTTGTCAACGAGGTGTCATTGAAGATTTTCTTCTTAAATTATTTCTTATGTTTAGAATCTAATACATTTACCTCACTTGCACGTAAACTTGGTAATGAATCCTTGAAGAAAACCAATAACCATTTTTAGTCTGTTGAACCCTTGGACAGTCAATAGGGAGACATGCAAACTATCTTCTATTAGATCCACCTAATATTTGTGAGAAGTAGAGAGGCTACTTTTGTGCTACGTCTAGTGCAAGGACTCTTAAGTTTTGGATAATTAGATGATGATACTTCAGAGTTAGGCATAGTTTTCGCTCTCTGTTCCTGTGTATAAATAGTGTGTGAATTTTTAAGAGCCACCAAATAAGGCAGAAACAGGAGAGTGAATCCTAATAAAACAATGACTATGGTGGATGGTTACGACCGTCCTTCATAGAGTCCTCAATTGAAAGAGGGTATTAGTGTCAAAGGGCAGAAATACATTGTCTTATCCATTCTTTCTGGGTGTCGAGAGTAGGCATTTCCATCAAATAAGAAACACAATATCCTCTTGACCATCATCATCCCTAATAATGCCTCTGAATAAAAGTCTACATCATGTAGTGTTGAGTTACGGAAAAAAAAGGGGGGAGAGAAAAAAAAAAGAAATATCTAGATATAAATAGAAAAAAAAGGGAAAAAAGGAAATAATATATAGATGTAGAAAAAAAAAGTAAAAAAAAGAGAAGAGAAAAAAAATGTTCAAGTTATAGCTGTCTAAGGTGTCAATCTTATCAGGTGTCCATATTATTGAGGCAACAAAAACAACCGTTGCGATCTAGCAAATATGACCCATACCTACTTTTTAGTATTTCTAATCATTCGAATACTAGCTGAGGAATTCTGACTTACTTGTAGAGTTATTAGGATTTTACTTGAAGTGTGAATGCCACGTAAGGCCACCAAAGAGTGGGTACACTTACAAAATCGGGTAAGATATGTGACTTCAAAAAAGGAATAAGAAAATGAAAAAGAAAAGAGAGAGTGAGTAACATAAAGGAATGCAAAGAGAGCACAGCTTTTAGACTCTCTTTGGGTTGACTTGTTTAATAGTCTAGAGATCTAAAGTCTGCAGTACTAGACTACATGTAGCACCCGATGAGTGTAAGCCACCAAATATAAATCCATTGAACTGAGTGTCTCCTACCTAAGCTAAAAAGCAAGGGTCAAATTATAGATCATTTGCAGTTTTATACTTGAGGAAAGTAGTTGCCTATCCAGATAGAATTTTATAAAGGGTTAAGCACGAACTTCAAATGTAAGTTGGCTTTTTAATCGGATTCGTTACCTTGGCTACTATCACTTCACATCTGTCTGGATCTCTAAATTTTTGGAATAAGGAAAGAAGAAATCTTTTGATTACTTTCATTATTTTTCATTTTTGCTCAGGACTAGCAAAAACTAGGTATGGGAGCATTTGATGAGACCACAATTGTGGGCTAAGTAAATACTTAAAAGCCTAGTTACTAGATTAATATTTGCATGTACATAGCATATTTTAACATAAAAAAAGCTTAGTTCTGAAATTGCTTGCATGGATATTTCATGCGTATGTAAATATTGGATAGTATGCATTAGAATAGAAGTAGATTAGATTATAATTTAGTTAACATTGGCATGTATACATTAGGTACATTCTATTGGGTTTTTATAGAAATAACTCTTTTTTTTCATTCTATTCCTACAAAGCACACGTTTCGACGCATACATTGTCGCCAACAAAGCGACTCTGCTATCGTGCCGAGCTTCTCGCAACCTCCTTGAGATCATCATCAAGCTATTTCCAAAACTTCAGGTGGAAGAAATCATTGGTGAGTGTGTTTAAAAGATGAAGTACAGGGGTTGTAGGAGGATCATCTTCTTCTTCCTTGCTCCTACCGTAGACCTCTTGCCTACACCATGGAAATAGAGCATGCACGGTGCATCCTAGAGAACACCTCCATCGACCACACATCGACAGTGTGTGGCTCGACGATGACGAACCCTCACCCATCTTCTCCTCTTTTGTTTCCTTCTTCTTCTTCCTCTTATTCTTCTTTATGAACGACCACTACCACCACCTAAGCTCACTCCACGCCGACCACGTTGATGGGAACACTGTCATTAGCCCTAACTAGCTCATTTCGACCCATAAAAGGGAACAAGAGCTCCTACATAACCAACTGTAGGTCCTAATTCACTAAACAACCATTCTGAGGGAAAAGCAAGAAATAAGCGATAAAACTGCAATTTTACCATTACAGTGCAACAACAGGTTTCTCAAGGGCTAAACAAAGGTCAAAAGGTCATAACAAGATAAAAAGTGAGTTGGTTCAAGCAGAAAAGGATTCGTGTGAATTCTGAGAATTAAATGACTTTTTGTAACCCTAAAACAAACCCACTTGATTAAATAAGGTCTTGGTTAGGATAAAATTCACCTAAACCCTTTAAAAATCATAGAAAAATATTCTTTAGGGTTTGGAACCTTCAATTTGGCCATTGGAACCTATTTTGACCTAAAATGGGGTCTTAGACAAATACTTGCCCTAAATAGGGTTTTTACATAAATTACTCAGTCAAACATGGTCAAACCCAAAATCTAACCTCTCCATTAGATTCCTTACATCCAAATTAGGTTTTAAGAAGAATTTGGACCTAAGGGGAATTCATCCTGACCCACGTTACAAATAGGTCCGGCCCAATTACATTTCTACCCTTATCTTTCAGAAACCCTTACATTTGACCCCTATCTTCTTTTCATTCTTTGCAATTAGGTTCCTCCGCCATTATAGCGGAGGAAATCCTACTCCGACGAGCTTGAAAGGGCGATTTCTCCCTGATCTCTCAGAGAATCCCCTCGAAAATAGAAAGAGAGATTCTCTGAGAAATCTCGTCCAATGTGAACCCAATTAGAAGCCCTATTTTGTACCCAATCTCTCATGCAAACGCATGAGAGATTTGGGTCACCTTCGATTTTCCATTACTAGTGAAATTCCCTTTCTTGGAAGCTTGGCTTATAAGCACAAACCCGACCACCAGGGCCTATTTATGAGACCCCAATTCACCCTGCATCTCCTAAGCTTGAAATCAGCCAGAGAACCCCCTCAATTTCGTCTCACCTCCTCTGGCCGACCTGCTCTGCTGACCTCTCCTACTCTTCCTTGTCGCCTAGCCACAATACCGGTGGCAGGTTCCTCTTCCTCTCACTCATCTGCGTCGCGCAGCACCTGTCGACTGTCCTACCTCCCCTTCATCCTCGCTGACCTCCCTCACTGAGACCTTCGTCTCTGGCATCGGTGATACAAGCTAGACGGCATCCCTGGCTCCCCCTTCGTCTCTTCACTCCCACATAAGTCTCTCTCACTCTCTACAATCTTTTTGTCTCTTTATTTCCTTCAAACGACCACTACTGCACTCCACCACCATCATCCCCTTCAACTCCAGCTACCACTCCGGCGAGTTCGCTCCACCCACACAGACCACCTCCCACCTCGCCGACAGATTTCTAAGCATCGCCCCAACTCACTGATCATAACCCATCACTCACAACACTCCACCACTCTCTAATCGTGCTACTCCTCAACACAGTTAATTAAGTCAATTGAGCTTAATTATGTGTAAAAGAAAGTAACTTAGGTTAACTCGAATTTGTGTCGATTGAGTAGTATAGGGTCAAGTAAACCTAACATTTTAGATTTTATTACTTTTAATTGGTTGAGTCCAGGTCATAAGCTGGGAGGTATATATTATTTTGAATTCACCAATCAATTCAAAACATCTCATAGGAGGTATAATTAAGTTAATTTTAATAAGATGAATTTTGCCAAATGATTTAAATTTAAGAAATATGCAAAATTTCATAAGAAAACATATTTACACAAATGATCTTTTTCTAATAGCAAGTAAACATGTTAATTTTCAATTTATTTCAAAGGAATTAAGGCAATAGAGAGTTCTAATTAAAACATGCCTTATTACATCATTAAAAGCAAAAAGAAATTCAAAATAATGCAAGAAATTAAGCTAATTCTTTACTTTGTTTCTTCAGCCTCTCTCTCTCTTTCTTCTTATTTCTTTCTCTTTCTTTCTTTCTCTCATTTTTATTCTTTCTCTTATTTTTCTTCTTATATTTCTTGAGCTCTTCTCTTTTTCCTTTCTTCTTTTCTTTTCTGCCTTCCTTCTTAGTGCCTATTCAGTCTCGCCTTTGGAAATTTTCCTATCTTCCTTTCCTTCTCTTCCTTTACTCTTCCTTCTTCTTATTCCTTAGCTTTCTTTCTTCAGCACTTAACATTAGCTTCCATAGCTTTTGAACCATAACACTGAGCCTTCAGCACTTCTTCTTTCTGAGCTGAACTGGGTTTTTCTTCTTTTCAACCAAAAATTAGTTTTTTATTTGCAGCTTAGACTTTTCGGGGATACGCAGCACCCTTATCAGGGTGGGACTAGACCCTACTAGGTCCTCACCTGGTTCGATTAGTTCGGTTTATTTCCGGTTCAGAGTTTCGAGCCAAACCGGCTCACGCCTCCCAGACCTCGCAAACGCCCTCCCAGGGCCACACATCCACACGCCACACAAGCGCACACTTGCAGGCACATACGTGCCCACACACACATGCACATGCTCAGATCATTCAGTAACCGTTAGCTAAGCGCTGATGACTGATATGCCCTCTTAACAAATACGTTTTATACTGAGGCACCCACTTGTGAATTCTCAATGTGGGACTATCATTTCCCCTCCCAAGGCAAACCTCAGTTAATGATTTCTCCTACCTAAGAGCTCCATTTCAAGTGGACAAAAGCTTGTTGGAATGCTCTTGAGTTGCTCCACAAGATTGTAGTGTCAATTTAATGTGAAGGGGAAGTTTTCCTCTTCGATTTGAAGGGCAAATCTACAGGTCTGTTTACGGTGAATAATGGCCTAGACAGTGGTTCTCCTTTTTCTAAGTCCTTAGACAAGACTTTCTCTCTCAGTTAATGTTCTAAATAGGTTATACAGGGAATTTCGCAGGTTCAGGTGTGGATTTCAAGCTCTCAAGAGCTTCAGGTGTTGCACAGAAGCTCAAGCTTCACTGAAAGCTTCATGAAGTTGGAAATAGACTTGAAAAAGACCTAATAGACATCTGAAGTCATGTTTAATCGATTGAAACAGATTCTAAAGGTTATTATCAACTCATCTGTGCAGAATTCGCAATTAAAACTCAACCAAAATCCACTGTTAACAGTTTGGGTTCAAAAACAACCCAAACTGGTAGTAATTGACATCCAATCAAATTAAATATCAAAGCTCATCCAATTCACTTTACAATCATTCAAATAAATCTCAGAGTAAATTTAAATTGATTAGATTGAACTCAGAATCAGAGCATCAAACTCGGGTTTGACTGTTAAGCCTCTAGATTTGACTTTCCGATCTAAATCTTTTCAAATGGAATAAAAGCCTTAAATATCTTCTTTCCAACCCCAGGAACATTCTCAGACAGTTGAATAGATGTTTTAACTGAAGATTCTAGGGTTTCAGGCTCGTCGCCTGAACTCCAAAAGGGGTTTGTTCGTTAGAACAACCAAGAGGTTGTTACATTGATCTAAGGGTAGAAATGACTTCAGTGCATTACACTGAAGCTTCTAGATCCTTTAAATGTGACTTAAGGCTTTCTGTCAGACTTCTCCAACTCCACCGGAGTTGAAGAAGATGAACTCCTATCTACAACTCCAGTCATTCAAATTTCAAATAATTGACCTCAAATTGATCAGTGAACCTCAATTCGTCATTCTGGAACTTCTTGTCAAGTTCTACAGGCTTAAGAACACTTTTGACTCACCGGAGCTCGCCGGAGCTCCAGTAAGTCCGCAAAAGGTAAATTTTGTGCACAGAATGAAAAATTGTGCCATTAGCGACTTGAAAAGATTCGTGAGGTCACAAGAAACCTCAGGATCAAGTTAATTTCTTCATTTTCTCATTAGAATTCAGATTTGTCAGTGAATTCAACTTATATGAAGTCTGAGTTGGTTGAAGCTTAGGAGCTATTTTCCCACTCAATTGAGTGGTCAAAAGAAGTCAACAAGTGATTGTGATCATAAATATATAATTAATTAAAGATTTTAACTACTCCTGAGCTACCATTGACAGTGAGCTCAGGAGCTTAATTAGATTTAGGCGTTTAAGTTATATGTGATATTTACTCTGATTATAGTGATGAATAGGTGATGGAGGATCCAATGGAGGTGGAGATTAGGTCAACTACTACTGCCATGGGCAACAAAAGTAGTCGATGGGGGTGGAAATGACTTAGGTGAATTAGTGATCAAATAAGTAAATAAATGTGATAGAAGTGATCATGCAAGATAGAGGAATATGAACAATGGTTTAAAAAGACAAAATTAATGCTCTGACAAGATGAAAGAGCTCGACAGAGTCAAGGAAGATGAAATTTAAAATCCAACATTATGGCTAGCTAACTATCTAAACTATCCTACTCCTAGGCTACTGTTACCTGGACGAAGGGGTTAGAGGATCTCCGTCAAAGGCTCATGACGGAGGAATGAAATTAGAGGGCAGTTGAAAGATCTTCAGCGATGGTTGTGAGGTGAAGCAGAGGAGGCTCCTTAGTCAGTGCTTGTGTCCAAAACGTGGCTGACCTCGGCGAAGTTACAGAGCTAATAAAGGTGGATGGAGGAAGTCGAATGGTGTCGTGGAGGATTGCCAGAGTTGTGGTGTGAATAGCCTATCAAAGTCAGCTGCAGTGAAGAAGAGGGAAGGGAGCCAACTTGGTGGAAATCAGGGGGGTCAGGGGGTATTTGTAGTCGACGGCGACTAAGAAAGAGGTGGAATCTGGATGCGATTGTTGCTAGGAGGAGGATAACCACCGATGCGTTCTCTGATGCTGGTGAAGTTATCTCCAACCCTAAATTAGGATATCAGAGTCATCCAGACCGGTGGATGAAAATGAGATGGTGAGTGCAAGCTCTAGGAGCTTAGAGAAGAAGAGATGACGTAGGATTGGCGATGATCGTACGGTGGCTGCACCTTCAATCGTCAACCGTCTAGTCGGGTGGAGAGAAGAAGTAGTCCAGGGACTTGTTCATGATGAAACTTAAGGACCTAAATGTAAAATAGGGACCAGATTGGAATAAAATGTAAGGACCAAAATGTAAACTAAGGTTTTCAAGGTTTATTTTAATTTAGATCTTTTTCAACTTTTCATATATGATTATAAATAATTCAATTATTATATTCAGTCCTTGAATTTTCATTTTTGACCTTTTTAGATTAATTTTTTTAATTATGTAATGTTACTTAAGTTAATACATGCTTAGGTACATATTATGCTTAAGTTAGTTAACTCATTAATTAGATGAATGATTAGTAATATTTTGAGTCCAATTATTAATTAAATTATTAATAATATTAACTGGATGATAAAATAGCATTTTTAGCTTATTTTAAGGTCCTTAAGTATTTATCCCTTATTTAATAATTAACCCATATATTTACATAATCCTAGCCAAGTAACTAGGAAGACTAGTTAATTAGGGGTAATTAGAGATCATGATGAGCTTCTCATCATACCCCCAAGCCAAAGTTTTTCTAGTCCCAAGCAAAATTAATTATGAATATGATGATTTAAAGCACTTGGGTTTAAATTAATATAAATAAGAACCATTTAGAGGAAAGCTTAGGTTAGAGAATTTTTTTGATTTAATATAAATAATTAATATACAGGGCATTTTGTGAAAATTTTCCTACTTAAACTTATACTCAAAACATTTTCAAAAGACACTTAAAAGCAGTGTTGTTAACAAGAATTTTATTAGAAATTAGACTGCTCAAAAATCTCTTATCCTTTGTAACTATTCTTAACCCAAACTTAGAATACAAACTGTTTTAAGAAAATAAAACCTAAAAGGTGGGAATTAAATTTTAACTCAAAAACTCAATAGACTTATGTTAATCCTTTGTTTATGATATTTGACTTTTATCAATATAAGTTTAAGAAAATTAACCAGATGCTCATTATTAATCAAACTTAGAGTAGTGAAACTCTAATCTACTAGCCTACAACACTAAGAACAACTTCTAGACCTAGGATTTTGTCAATTCTTCTCCTTTAGGTCTCAACTGCAAATCCTGAAACCCTGATTTCTGAGGCTTCATTGCCCAATACCAAGGTTCAGTAGCTATGATTTTAAAACATCTATGCTTTGTGAAGAGAGTTGTCCTAAAGGCATCCAAAGTTGCAAAAATCCAAATCTTAAGACATCAATTCCAATCCAGATTATTCCAATTCAAGCCTTTGGCTTGGCCTTACTTAGGTTTGCTTACTTTCTCCTCACCAGTTTTCTATCCCGAGGTCAACACTTTTTGTGTATATCTCCCCGGTGGACCACTGGGTCTCTTATTCCTAATTTTTTTATCTCCATATTTTTCTCAACTTTTTTTATAGGTTAGAACACCGATATGTAGAGAGGAGTTCTTTTATTTAATGGAAGGAAGGGTAGCATCCATTTGTACTGAGATGTTTTATTTTTATGTAGAAAAACTGCATAAGTACCCATTTGTAAAAAGGCACTTAACTGCAGGGTGTTTTATTTTATTTTTTTCTTTTTACTCCCCCTTCTCATTTTTCTTACTAACATTATTCTCCAAAACCTTTTTCTAGGTGAGTGGCACATCCTTCACCCTTTCAAAAATTGCCCCGCGGAAATCCTTGGACTAAAGAGAATTCAGAATCAATCTCTTAACCTCTATGTTTTTGAGGTCTCAGATTCCAACAAGATAATTCTATGTGTGTGAATTTAGATGTTTAGGTTACTTAGCTCTCAAACCACAGCATGGACAACAAAGCCTTCACTCTCAGGTTCTTTAAATTCTTAGTTTCCTCCTATAGGATCTATCAAGAAAAAAATTACTAAGTCTAGCTATTTGACTTTAGCCTGAAACACTTGTTAACTAAAATTCTACTGACTCTCTATTTAATTAACTGTGAATATGTGGCCTTTTACTTAACTTTAAGATAAAATCAAATTTTCAAAAAGCAAAAGGATTACTTAATCTAATTGATTAAAAAGTTACAATTTAATCCTAAAGCTTTAAGTTTCAAACTTAATACACCTTAGTTTCTTAATTTCAAGGTAAGAACAAAAAAATAAAGCTTAAAGATTTAAAGATTCTAATTCAAATAAAATCTTGTTAAAAATTTTTTTAAAGAAACAAAAGCGTATTTTTACAAAATGTTATAAGTAAGAATCTAAATAAGACTTTAATGCTCTTAACATATACTCTATATGTATTTTATATATTTTTTTAGTTTCTGACCTAAAAGAAAAATTAAACTCTTAATATTAATATAAATATATATATTTTTTTCTTCTTTTCTTCTTTATTCTACATGAATATACGAATTTTATTATTTTTATAAATTTTCAATTTTGAATTTTTTTGTATTTATATATTTTTATTTTTATGGAATTTTCCAATTTTTATGAATTTTTCAAAATTTTTCAAATTTTAATGAATTTTTTATTTTGTAATTTTTATAATTTTTGGTATTTATATATTTTTTAAATAATTTTTTAAATTTTAATATTTTTTATTTTGGAATTTTTATAATTTTTAGTATTTATATATTTTTTTAAATTTCGTGGATTTGTAATTTTTATGTGTTTTTTTAGTATCTCTTATTTACACATACACTTTAAGTGAAAATTTCAGTTCACACCCCCCCAAGCCAAGATTTTACAATGTCCTCATTGTAAGAAGGGTGAAAAGATATTACACTTCATTTAGTATAGGGTGATGGAAGGAGTCGGATAGCGGAGATCAAAGATCTCTGTGCGGACAATTTCAAGTCTGACCAAAAGTCAGAGTGGTCAGTCAGGCTAAATGAAGGTAATCAGTGTAATATGAAATGAAAAATCAAAGAAAGTGTATAAGAAACAAAAAGTATAGAAAGTAGGAAACAACTATGTACAAGATGCTAAGTTTCACGCCTTCAGCTAGGCATAAAGCCTAGTGAAGAACTCCTAAAGAAGAATATACATGGTGAAAACAAAGGAGTTATGGAAGAATTGGTTCAAAAATAGAAAAACAGATAAGATCGCCGGGTAAAAACTCATCCTGAGATTGCCTAAAATAGATCTCGCAGAACCAAACTCAAATTAGTATAAAAATCTCAAAATGATAATTGTGAAAATCAGATCTGATTTAGGTTGTGATGTAGAATATTAAATATTGAGGCAATTCAAAGAAATGATTCCAACCAAATTCAGAAGATCAGTAGAGTTAATTTTGACTCTCAATAATAGGTGGGTCATTTTGTTACAATAAAGGCTGCTGATTTGGGTTTGGTGGATTGTTTTCAAGGAGTATAGAGGATGGGTTGTGATTAGAATCAAATGCTTGATTAAGGAAATGGACTTGGCCTTGATTTTGCCTATGGTTTTGGAAATTCCTAGGATTCGGAATTGGCTGAGATGGAAGAGTACCTGGCTTACGAGACTCAGCCAAAAGAAAGATCTGATTTCGTAAATCAGCCAACTCTATCTTACATTGCCTTTGGATCTCAGCGAGAGCTTCAGCATTTTGTCGTTGACTCTCTACACAGCTCTCAAAATTTAGTATAGCTACGTATCTCTAAAAGGCCTAGAGTAATTCTACATACCCATAGGATTAGGCCTTACATTTGATTGCTGAGGAGGCAATGAAGGTGGGTTTAAATGGGTCTGATTTGGATAATGTGGTCTTTGATTTTTACTTTGATCAACCCAAGAAAAATTTGGGCGGCTTCTCCATCCTGGATTATAGGTATTTGAATATGGGTTTGATCTTGGAATACTTTCCTGGATGGTGTGTAAACCTAAAAGATATGGCATGTTTTCTGCAACAGGAAAGGGTAGGAAAAAGGGTAAGAATATGGGACAAAGGTCCCTCCTTGGGTTGGTGCAGGAGTACATAGAAAACCCAAGGATGATAGATCTCTAGAATCTAGATTATTCACAAATTCCCTCCGCGTGGGAATTTGCAAAAATGGTCAATACGTGGGATTTTACGTACCAAGTAGAGGGATAAGAGTTTTCATCGTATTTTTGACCTCGTTGAGATGCTTTACTATGATATCAACTTTGTCCAGTTTCTCTGCAATAATTTCCAAATCCTTTGCACTGGATGGATTATCGATCTCGTGAATGCCCTTGTGTGGATTTTGATGAGTCGTATTTGTGCCCCATGTGAATTGCGACATAGATGCGTTGTTGACTGAGTTTTCCACCATCCCTTCAAATAATTCTGAAGCGGATTTTGCATTGCAATTTAGAAAATTCCCTCCACAAGAGGCATCAACTAGATTGCGAATGCCCTCTTGCAAGCCATAGCAGAAGATATCATTAGTTGCCAATGAGGGATGTCATGATGTTGGCATTTGCATTGTAATTCATGAAAGCATTCCCATGCCTCATGAATTGGTTCTCCTTGATTTTGATTGAAAGTAGTGATTGCTCGCCTTAAAGCATTTGTTCGACCAGTAGGAAAGAATTTCTTCAAAAATGCAGATTCGAGTTCAGCCCAAGTTGAGATTGGTCTTGCTATAGTTCTATACCAATAAGCTACTTTATCTTTAAGGCTAAAAGAGAATATTTTCATAAGTAGGATTTCCCTTTTTTGATTTCGAGGTACAAGAGTTTGAGATAGATTCTTTAGATCTTCATTATGTTGAAATGGAGCCTCGGATGCAAATCCGTGAAAATGAGGGATTAGACCTATAACATTTGGCTTTAATTCACGATCATTCTCCCCAATAGGAATCCTAACATTAAGCTCTACTTGTACATTAGATGGATTGTAGTAGTCTCTGAGTAGAGGCCTTGGACGATGGATCGGTAAATCAGGAAGATCAAAACCCACCTCAGGCTAAGGTGGAGGATGGGTTTGAAGATTCTGTAGATTATTCAGGGCTACTATTAAAATATTAATTTATCTATTCTACTCAAGCATCCTAAGGTTTTGGTTCAGGAGCGCCTCGTGAACATCAAAGGGCAGCTTCTCCCCCTGACCAGAAGAAGAAGTGATCTCGAGATTCTTATTTTGCATTTGTTCCATAGGATTAGATAAATCATACGGGAAAATAAGTGGTTGCTTATCTGCAATCAGTCTAGGATCACCTATCAAAGAAGTTACAAGAGGCAGATGCAAGGATTGCCTCCCTTCCATAAATTGAAAAGAATGAGCAAAGGCACACTCACACCATGGGAAAAGAGCGGCACAAAAACCCACAAAATAGTGCGAAAAATGTAGGTTTTACTCTTCTTTCAAAGGAAAGAAGAGATTCCTAGAATATGCAAAAATACTTTGGATGCAAACAAGTATAGTAATAGTATCAAAATATGCATCCTAAACCTGTGTCTACGCAAGTGCACATCCTTAAGGCTAAAAGGTCTAAGGTCTAGGATCGAGACCACTCACTACTGGCTCCCCGAGGCTCTAGTAGTGAGATAGACTTATTGATCTTCGACCAAAGCCCAAAGATGTGCAAAGAGGAGAGACAGAAAATTCAAACTCATGTGACTGTAGTGATCGCGCTGTGTGCTCAATAGCATGCAACAAACGATAGTAATAAAACCCGCATGCATTCTGCAATCAAATTAAGTCACAATTTTTATTTTCCTCTTTTTTTATTTAATCCTTTCAAAAATATATCAAAAGAATCAAAGTGACCGCTTTTCAAGTATTTTCAAAAAAAATATATGTGGTCTTATTTATTATTTCCAAGATAGGGATCAACATGGTTTATTTCACATGTTTTCCTACCGATGTGAGAAAAATAGCAAAAATTTCCCGAGTCAGATTGAAAGATATACTAGCAGATAAAATGCACTTCTAAGAGTGTATGCCTATAATATGCTGCTGCTAGTCAAAAAAGTTGTATTTTTGCATTTTTTATTTTTATCTAACTAAATGCAAAATTCAAACTAAACTAAAGACTAAGAAAAGAAATACTTACAATGGTATTTATAAGGAAAAATAGAACTACAAAAACCTACCTTCTTGAGATTACCCGAAAAGGTAAACTTAAAAAGAAGTTAGAAAATAAAAACAAAACAAAACTAATTAAAACACTAAAAATAGTAAAAGTTGAGTGTAATTACAACTACCTCCTATGACACCAAAATGATTATTACAATAATTAAACCAGGTAATGTTTTAGTGAATTAAAAGATAGCCTCCTCGGCAATGGCACCATTAAAATGATCGTCCTACTCCTCAACACAGTTAATTAAGTTAATTGATCTTAGTTATGTGTAGAAGAAAGTAACTTAGGTTAACTCAAATTTATGTTAGTTGAGTAGTATAGGGTTAAGTTAACCTAACATTTTAGATTTTATTGCTTTGAACTGGTTGAGTACAGGTCATTGGCTGGGAGTTATATATTATTTAGAATTCACCAATCAATTCAAAACATCTCCTAGGAGGTATAATTAAGTTAATTTTTATAAGATGAATTTTGCCTAATGATTTAAATTTAAGAAATATGCAAAATTTCATAAGAAAACATATTTACACAAGTGATCCTTTTTTAATAGCAAGTAAACATGTTAATTTTCAATTTATTTCAAAGGAATTAAGGCAATAGAGAGCTCTTCTAATTAAAACATGCCTTATTACATCATTAAAAGCAAGAAGAAATTCAAAATAATGCAAGAAATTAAGCCAATTATTTACTTTTTTTCTTCATCCTCCCTCTCTCTTTCTTCTTCTTTCTTCCTTTTTCTTTCTTTCTCTCATTCTTTTTATTTGTTCTCTTATTTTTCCTCTTATATTTCTTGAGCTCTTCTCTTTTTCCTTTCTTCTTTTCGTTTCTACCTTCCCTCTTAGTGCCTGTTCAGTCTCGCCTTTGTGAATTTTCCTATCTTCCTTTCCTTCTCTTCCTTTACTCTTTCTTCTTCCTCTTCCTTAGCTTTCTTTCTTCATCACTTAACCTTAGCTTCCTTAGCTCTTGAAGCTTAATACCTAGCCTTCAGCACTTCTTCCTTCTGAGTTAAACTGGGTTTTTCTTATTTTCAACCAAAAATTAGTTTTTTATTTGCGACTCAGACTTTTCGGGGATACGTAGCACCCTTTGTAGGGTGGGGCCAAACCCAACTAGGTCCTCACCTGGTTCAATTAGTTCGGTTTATTTCCAGTTCATAGTTTCGAGCTAAACCGGCTCACGCCTTCTAGGCCTCACACATGCCCTCCCAGGGCCACACATCTGCACGCCACACAGGCACACACTCGCAGGCACATACGTGCACAAACACACATGCACATGCTCAGATCATTCGGTAACCGTGTGCCGAGCACTGATGGCTGATATGCCTTCTTAACAAATATGTTTTATACTGAGGCACCTGCTCATGAATTCTCAATGTGGGACTATCATTCCCCCTCCAAGGGCAAATTTCAGTTGACGATTTCCCTTATTTCAGAGCTCCATTTCAAGCGAACAAAAGCTTGTTCAAAGCTCTTGAGTTGCTCTATAGGATTGTACTGTCAATTTAATGTGAAAGGGAAGTTTTCCTCTTCGATTTGAAGGGCGAATCTATAGATCTGTCTACAGTGAATAATGGCTTGGATAGTGGTTCTCCTTTTTCTAAGTCCTTAGACTGGACTTTCTCGATCAGTTAATGTTTTAAATAGGTTATACACGGAATTTCGTAGCTTCAGGTGTGAATTTTAAGCTCTCAAGAGCTTCAGGTGGCGCACAGAAGCTCAAACTTCTCCGAAAGCTTCATGAAGTTGGAAATAGACTTGAAAAAGGCCTAATAGACATCTGAAGTCATGTTTAATCGATTGAAACAGATTCTAAACGTTATTATCAACTCATTTGGGTAGAATTCGCAATTGAAACTCAACCAAAATCCACTGCTAACCGTTTGGGTTCAGAAACAACCCAAACTAGCAGTAATTGAAATCCAATCAAATTAACTATCAAAGCTCATCCAATTCACGTTAAAATCTTTCAAATAAATCTTAGCATCAATTTAAATTCATTAATTCATCATATTGAACTCAGAATCAAAGCATCAAACTTGGGTTTGACTATTAAGCCTCCAGATTTAACTTTCTAATCTAAACCTTTTCAAAAGGAGTTAAAGCCTTAAATATCTTCATTCCAACCCCAGGAACATTCTCAAACCCTTGAATAGATGTTTTAACTGAAGATTCCAGGGTTTCAAGCTTGTCACCTGAACTCCAGAAGGGGTTTGTTCGTCAAAACAACCAAGAGGTTGTTTCATTGTTCAAAGGGCAGAAATGACTTCAGTGCTTTGCACTGAAGCTTCTAGATCCTCTAAATGTGACTTAAGGCTTTCTGTTAGACTTCTCGAACTCCGCCAGAGTTGAAGAAGATCAACTCGTACCTACAACTCCAGTCATTCAAATTTCAAATAAATGATCTCAAAATGATCAATGAACCTTAGTTCATCAATCTCGAGCTTCTTGTTAAGTTCTATAGGCTAAAGAACACTTTTGACTCGTCGGAGCTTGCCGGAGCTTCGGTGAGTTTAGAAAAAGTAAATTTTGTGCACAAAATGAAAAATTGTGCCATTAGCGACTTGAAAAGATTCTTGAGGTCACAAGGAACCTCATGATCGAGTTAATCTATTCATTTGCTCATTAGAATTAAGATTTATCAGTGAATTCGATTTATATGATGTCTGAGTTGGTTGAAGCTCAGGACCTATTTTCCCACTCAATTGAGTGGTCAAAACAAGTCAACAAGTGATTGCGATCATATATATATAATTAATTAAAGATTTTAACAACTCCTGAGCCACCATTGATAGTGAGCTCAAGAGCTTAATTAGATTTAGGTGTTTAAGTTATATGTGATATTTACTCTAATTATTAGTGATGATTAGGATCCTTTTGTGATGAACAGTTGATGGAGGATCCAATGGAGGTGGAGATTAGGTTAACTGCTACTGCCATGGATAGTAGTAGTCGATGGAGGTGGAAATGATTTAGGCGAATTAGTGATCAAATAAGTAAACAATTGTGATAGAAGTGATCGTGGAAGATAGAGGAAGATGAATAGTGGTTTAGAAAGATAAAATTTAGAAAGATAAAATTAATGCTCTGACAAGCTCAAAGAGCATGCTGGAGTCAAGGAAGATGAAATTTAAAATCCAACATTACAGCTAACTAACCTACCTAACTAACTATCTAAATTGTCCTACTCGTACTCTTACTCTTAGCTTACTGTTACCTGGATGAAGGGGTCAGAGGATCTCCGTTGAAGGCTCATGACGGAGGAATGAAATCATAGGTCAGTCGAAAGATCTCCGACAACAGTTGTGAGGTGAAGCAGAGGAGGCTCCTTAGTCAGTGCTTATGTCCAAAGACGTAGCTGACCTCGACGAAGTTCCAGCTCTAATAAAGGTTGATGGAGCAAGTCAGATGGTGTGGTGGAAGATTGTCAGAGTTGCAGAGTGAATAGCCTATCGAAGTCGGTTGTAGTGAAGAAGAGGGAAGGGAGCCAACTTGGTTGAAATCAGGGGGTCGGGGGGTATTTATAGTCGACGACGACTAAGAAGGAGGTGGAATCTAGATGCGATTGTGGCTAGGAGGAGGATAACCACTGGCATGTTCTCCGACGCTGGTGAAGTTATCTCCAACCCTAAATTAGGATATCAGAGTCATCCAGACCGGTGGATGAAAATGAGATGGTGAGCGCAAGCTCCAGGAGCTTGAAGAAGAAGAGATGACATCAAATTGGTGGTGATCGTGCGGTGGTTGCACCTTCAGTCATCAGCCATCTAGTCGGGTGAAGAGAAGAAGTCCAGGGACTTGTTAGCGATGAAACTTAAGGACCTAAACTGAAAATAGGGACCTGATTGGAATAAAATGTAAGGACCAAAATGTGAACTCAGGTTTTGAAGGTTTATTTTAATTTAGATCATTTTCAACTTTCTATATATGATTATAAATAAGACAATTATTATATTTAGACCATGAATTTACATTTTTGACCTTTTTAGGTCTATTTATTTAATTAAGTAATGTTACTTAAGTTATTACATGCTTAGGTATATATTATGCTTAAGTTAGTTAACTCATTAATTAGATGAATGATTAGTAATATTTGGAGTCCAATTATTAATAATATTTATTGGATGATAAATAGCATTTTTAACTTATTTTAAGGTCCTTTACTATTTATCCCTTATTTAATAATTAACCCATATATTCACATAATCCTAAATTATTAACTAGGAAGACTAATTAATTAGGGGTAATTAGAGATCATGATGAGCTTCTCATCACTCACCCAAATGCACCCATGAACACACCCACACACATGGCTGCAGTGTGCCCTAGGCACGTGCCCATAGGCGTTCCCATGCCACGCCAACCACCTCTGCACATGTGCCGCATCTTGGCGAGGTCCCTGAGCTTTTTAACATAGCCACGAGGTTGTTTATGTGATTTCAGGTGGAAGGGCTCACCGCCATTTACTCACTACCTGAAGCTTCCTTGCAAGCTTTTCTAGGTCGTGTCCGCTTCAAGTCATAGTCCCAGGCTACGCAGGGCACTCTTGCAAACATCTCCAGGTGACCAATTAAAGGCAGGAGCCATCACAACAGCTGCAATCGAATGAACCCACTTTGCTACAAACGTACGTGAAAGAGGGTGGGAAGATAGTCCCACCTCGGAAACATCTGGTGTGCTGCACCTGCATAAAAGGAATTTCTGCATAAGGTAATTCGCTTCCAACTCACAGGAGAGGTCTCCACTCACCTGACCCGACGCCTCATCCACGATCACACCCTGCGGACCTGGTGACTTGACCCAACCACACACCTCTCCCACCACCGCACGTCAGTGGGCCTGGTCCTAGGCACGTATATGACCCGATTACCCGATAAGTGGCTCTGGGAGAGTGAATGCAAGAGAGAAAAGAGAGAAGAGAGCTCACGTGTGTAGGGGTAGGTTTTGCTCTACAGCAGAGAGAAGGAGAGGCTAAGGCAGACAAAGAAGGAGCTAAAAGAGAAGAGCAAGGAAGGTAGAGAAAGAAAGGAACTAAAGGAAGAAGAAGCTGAAGGTAGCTGAGAGAGAGAAGAAGGTAGAGGAAGAGAAGCTAAGGCAAGGAAGCCAATGTAGAAGAATAAGGAAGGAGCTGCAAGAGAATAGAAAAGAAGGAAGATAAAGAAGAAGATTGAAGACAAAGGAATAAATAGAGAAAGAAGAACAGGAGAAGAAAGAAGAAAGAAGAAAGATCAAGCACTGTAGCGTCATCATTTTAAGGCATTTGATTCACAAATCAGACGTCCAATTTCAAGTTTGAGCTTTATTCACATGGGTTGGTTCCTTTAGTGCCTTACATTTATTCCTATCCTTTTGCACTATAACATTGATCTTATTGCATATTCTTTTAAATTCTAAAGTTGTGATCTTGATTCCAAAACCCTAATTTGCTCCCTGCTTTTGACTTCGAACTTTAAAATTTGAGTAATAAATTGTATTTATTTTGAATGCTTTTTCGACTGTACTGCAACGTGACCTTTTTAAAACTCGATCAAGCACTACGAACATTTTGGCGCCGTTGCCGGGGAACAACAGGCGATTTAGAAATCTTGATTACAATTGCTGATTGGTACTAACTTGATAATCTCTATTTTGTTGTGGTTGTTTTAGGGAGAAGATTCAAAGGAAGACGGTCATACTTCAAACATGCCCGGGGCAGGTAATTTCTTATTAATCTCTTACTCTTAAGCCCCTCACTCTAAAAAGGAAAAAAAGGATAAAATCAATTAGGGCTACTTGCTTTCCATTTCTAGCTAATTTCACCAAGTTGCCTGATTTGATTTCAACAACAAATACTGATTTGTGCACCCACTTAAGGTAAATAGGGCTACCACCTTCTTGATTGAGCCCTAGATACCATATTCTGATAAACTAAATTGGACCAATATTAGAGCCAAACTAAGGATTTCACTTTAAGGTTTTAGAGACACACCTTCATAAGTAAGAATCAACACTAACCCTCCAAAAAGAGGTGTGCCTAACCCTTGGTTGAAGAGATCTATTCAAGAAAACCCTAAAATTTAGGCTCTTAATCTCACTTGAATCTAGAAGAAAGGGCCTAATACTTATCAAAGGGAAATTAGGTGAAGTTGACCCCCTTGTTGGGTCAACCAACCTTGAAATTTGGTCACTTTTGCGCTCAATACATCTAAAGTTCAAGTGGAATCTTAAGCACCCTTGCTCTTAAATAAAATTGGTGGACTTAAGAGGTCAAAGTCCCCATTCTGGTCAACCTAAAACATCAGTGACAAGAGAGGTCGGTTGGGGGAAACCCTGTAACTCGTGGGGATGCTCTACCGTGTAGGGGTCTTTGCGGGACTCTCCCTCTCTAGCTACCTAAGTATTTCTCTGGTGAACAGCTTTTTTGACTAAGGGGTATCATCCGCCTCGAACCTCTATAGTCATCCAAATTTTTGGGTGTCTTGATTGGGTCCAGCACATCCTACTCTCGTCCAAACCATCGATGCATGTTCAGTAAGAGGTCCTTAAGAACATCCTTAAGGCCTCCTTTAGTGATTCACTCCCGCCGAGGCTAGGCCTTGACATCCGTGTTTGTGCGGCAACCCCACCACATAGACATCTCCTCTAATTCATCTGAACCAAATTCTCCTTCTTCCATCATCATGGCACAACCAGTAGAAGAGGAGAACAACCGTGAGAACCAACTTCAGTGCCTTAATGATTTATTTCAAGCTTTTGTGAACTCACAGAAGCATCCTATGATGTGAGATCACTACAATCCCACTGCGGTGGTGATCGAACCCCGAGTCAAAATCCTAGTTGGAGATCCTGATTCTTAACTCAAGCCCAACTTGATTCATGCTATTCCTAAGTTTCATGGGCTTAATTCCGAGGATCCCTTCCAGCACATCAAACAACTCAAACATCTGGCCCAGACCTTTTGGGTCAAATGTCCAAAATCGAGATATTCTTCTCATGAAGATGTTCTTCTCTCTCATGGGCAAAGCAGCTCACTGGTATCAGACTCAAACGCGTGCAATCAACACATGGGTTGAACTACAATCTAAGTTTCTGAAAATGTTCTTCCCAGTTTATCGGATGAATGCCTTACCACACCAGATCACACACTTCACCCAGCCATCTGGAGAACCCCTTCATGAAGCATGGGACCGTTTCCTGGAGCTCATGTGAAATTGCCCCCATCATGGAGTTCCTAAATGGGAATAAGTCCAGTCTTTTTACCAGGGACTCCGTGAACATATCCGCTTATTCGTCAATTCAACCTGTGGAGGAAATATCATGGGTCAACACAAAGATACTATGTGGGAGATTCTCGAGAATATGTGTGAGAACTCCATCAATAATGACTCCATGGGCTTATTCGACCGGACGAATGCCCGTGCATTGATGAGAGACTCATCATGATCTCTAATTGCCCCTAATTAACTAGTCTTCCTAGTTAATTAGCTAAGGTTATGAACACATAAGGGTTAATTATGAAATAAGGGATATCTAGTAAAGGACCTTAAAATAAGTTTAAATTGACATTTTATCATTCAATTAACATTATTAATAATCTAGATAATAATTGGACTCGAAATTCTATT
Source organism: Thalassia testudinum (assembly GCA_037157565.1). Lineage (NCBI taxonomy): Eukaryota > Viridiplantae > Streptophyta > Magnoliopsida > Alismatales > Hydrocharitaceae > Thalassia > Thalassia testudinum. The sequence goes on along the minus strand of JAZHRO010000003.1, from coordinate 73,037,797 downwards.
AATCATTCCCTTAATTAATAAGTTAAGTAGCTTAAACTTAATATATACCAAAGTATATAATAAATTAAGTAATTTTACTTAATCTAATAAATTAATCTAAAAAGGTCAAAAATGTAAATTCAAGGTGAAAACATAATATTTACCTTATTTAGTAACATATATAAAAAGTTGAAAATGATCTAAATTAAAATAAACTTATTACAGTCGGGTCCTTATTTTTCACATAGGTCCTTAAGTTTTATTACATTTAAGTCCCTTTCCCTCTTCTTCTTCTTCACCGAATGAATGGCTGGCGATAGAGAGTCACGCCACCGCATGATCACCTCCCTACCGACATCAACCTTCCTTTTCTAAGCTCTTGCAGCTTGTGCTCACCACCTCCTCTTCATCCACCGGTCTGGATTAACTGGAAATCCTATTTTTCAGTGGGAGATAACCTCACTGTCATCGGAGACGATGCTGGAGGTTAAGCTCCTCAAGCTCCTTCTTCAGACCCCGCCATTCTCTTCATCGCCAACTACTATACATACCCCCTCACCCCTCAGATTTCACTCAAGTTGTCTCCCTTCCCTCTTCTAACACTGTAGCCAACTTCGATAGGCTATTCGTCCAAAACTCCGACGACTTTCCATTCCACATTTTGACTTCCTCCGTCCATCTTAATCAGCCGAGGAGATCTGCCATGGTCTGCCACGTCTCTGACACAGGCATCGACCAACGGAATCCTCTGCTCCACCTTAAATCCGCTCGTCGGAGATCTTTCTCCACCCTCTAATTTCGTCGACCACTATGAACCTTCGGCGGAACCCTATTGACCCCTTCATCCAAGTAACAGTAGATTAGGAGTAGGAATAGGAGTAGGAGTAGGAGTAGGTTAGCTTAGTTAGGAAGGTAGTTAGATTAGAATAATTTTTGAATTTCAGTGTTCATCTTCTTCGACTCCGGCGAGCTCCTTGAGCTTGCCAGAGCTTTAATCTTACCTTTTTAACTCACTATCCACCTTCCCTTAACCCTCACAATCACTTCTAGCACATTTAATCATTTAATTGATCATCTAATCGCCTAATTCACATTCCACCTCCACCGACTATTGTTACTGTCCATGGCGACAGTAGTCGACCTAATTCCACCTTCACTGAGTCTTCCATCATTTATCCATCATTTATGGACACTAATCGACACTATAATACATATAATTATCACATATAAATTAAACACCCAAATATAATTGAGTTCTTGAGCTCGCTGTCAATGGCGGCTCAGAAGCAGTTCAAACTGTTAATTAACTATATAATTATGACTGCTATTATCTATTCACTTGTCTTAACCACTCAATCGAGTGGTAAAACAAGTCCTAAGCTTAATTGAAATTAGATTTTTAAAGAAATGAATTCACTGTCAAATCCTACAAAAAAAGAGACAAATGAAGAATTAAATGTGATTTTGAGGTTCCTTGCAACCTCAGGATCCTTTTTAGATTAAAAATGGTAAGTTTAAACAATCTGTGCACAATTTACATATTTTCTGGACTCACCAGAGCTCTGGTGAGCTCCAGCAAGCCAAATCTGTACTTCAGCCACTAGAATTTGTTGAGAAGCTCCAGAATGATATAAAATGGATCACTGATTGCTCTGAGGATGATTCTTTGAGGATTAAGTGTCTGGAGTTTGAGATATGACTTCATCTTCTCCAACTCCGACGGAGTTGGAGAAGTCTGACAGAGAGATTTAAGAAGCATTTAAGGATCCTAGAAGCTTCAGTGCAATGTACTAAAGTTGTTTATGCCCTTAGATCACTGTAACAGCCTTCCAATGGCTCTAACGAACGCACACCTTTTCAAGCACAGGCGACGAGCTTGAAACCCAAGAAATCTTGGTTAGAACACCTATCTGAAGATCTGAGCAAATTCCTGAGGTTGATAAGACTCTATTTGAGGTTTTGATTTCCTATGGAGAAGCTTTTAATAGAAAGTCAAATTTTTGTGCCTTCACAGTCAAACTGAGTTTGATTATGGAGTTCTAAGCTCAATTTGAGGAATGGATGAGTTAAAGTTGTTTCTAGGATCTTGTTGGTTGGTTTTAGTGTGATTAAATTGAGATCAAATGAATTATTTAGTGAGAATTCAAATTCTACCAGTTTGGGTTATTTTTGAACCCAAACGAACAACAGCGATATTTTGTTGGAATATGAACTTGAATCCTGCCTAGATAAGTCAATTACAACCCTTAAAACTAGTTTAAACCAATTAGAGATGTTTCTCTGTGTCTGTTAATCCATTTCAATCTGAAAATTTTGAACTCTGAAGCTTTCGGAGAAGTGTAGAGCTTCTCTACTGTTCCTGAAGGTCTTGAGAGCTTAGAAACTACTCCAGTAGATGCAAAATTAATTTTAGAACCTATACAGACCTCTAAATGAGAGAGATAAGTCCATCTGAGGACTCTATGAAGATAATTTCCACTTCGAGGCAATAAATAACCTGTAGGAACCCCTTATTTCACTCTTCAAATTGAAGAGGAAAACATCCTCTAAACCTTAAATTGACCCTGCAATTCTGGAGATCTATCTCAGAGCTTCCTAACAAACTTTAAATCACTTGATTTGGAGCTCTGAGCTGGGAGATATGATCAATTGAAGTTGGGTCTAGAAGGGGTTAATGTAGTCCCACATCGTCAGTTTCTAAGCGTGCACATGGGAACAAAAGCAATTTGTTACACGGGCTTCCCAGCACACCGGTTACCAATTTGAACATTCTGGCATTCTGAAAATGTGTGTGTGTGCGTGCTTGTGTGCTTGTGGGTGTGCGCCCGAGTGGGCGTGAGTGTGCCCTGGGAGGGCAAGGCCTGGGAGGCTGGTTGAGCCAGATTGGCTCGAGACTATAAACCGATATGATATAAATTATCGAACCTAATTGAGATTAGGCGAGGACCGAGTAGGGTCTGGTCCCACCCTGGTCTTAGGGTGCTGTGTATCTTTGAAAGGACCCCACCGCAAATAAAATAATTTTTGGTTAAAAAGTAAGAAAAGTCGGTTCAACTTAAAATTCAAAAGGGAAAAATAAGAAAAGAGAAGTAGAGAAGCTGATGGCTAAGTACTGAAAGGTAAAGTTAAGTGTTGAGAAGGCAGCAGCTAAACAAAAGAGCACATGCACTACTAAGGAAGCTAATGTTAAAGGAACTACTGATGGTTAAGGTTAAACAAGGTGCAGGAAGCTAAGGAAAGAAAGGAAAACAGGCACTACTAAGACACTAAGAGGAAAGACTAAGGGAAGAGAAGGCAGGAACAGAACAAGAGAGGAACAAAATAGAAGAAGAGAGGTAAGAAAGAGAGCTGGAGATAGAGAATAAAAGTAGAAGAAGAGAAGAGAGTGGCTGAAGACTAAAAAGGTATTTGTTTTACTTGCATTACTTTTTGTTCTTAATAATTGTAAAAAGGCATGTTTTAATATAACAACTTTTATTGGCTTAATTTCTTTTGAAATAAAATTGGAAAACTAATATGTTTACTTGTTAATAAAGTACATCATTTGAGCAAATATGTTTTTCATATGGAATTTTGTCTATTCTTTATATTTTAAATATTTTGGCAAACTTAATGTTTTAAAATCAACTTAGTTATACCTCCTAAAATTATAAAGGAAATAAAAGATAATTGGTGAATTTACAAAAAAATTATACCTCTCAGTGAACGACCTAGACTCAACCAGTAAAAATTTCTAAAATGTTAGGTTAATTTGACCTTATACTACACAACCGACACAATTTCGAGTTAACCTAAGTGGCTTTTTCTACTGTTAATTAAGTGAAATTAACTTAATTTCTGATTTGAGTAAGCCGCACGATCATGCATCTACGAATCCAAGGGGAGCACATGAGATGCAGGGCCTGTCCACATCCATCGACTTGGAGTTGATGGCTAGTCGGTTGGACAAGGTCTCTATCATTGAGAAGAAGGTAGATGAACTAACTCGACATCAGCAGCGAGCCACCTCTACTCAAAACCCATTTGCACAGCCACCCTCAGGGAGGGAAGCTGTCCATAACATCTATCACTGATCTTCTCGAGGGATGGACCCGTATCAACCCCCGTCTGACTCTAGGATCAGAGGAAACTCTGATCCTGCCTACCCTTGCTGGGGGAACTCTGAACCCTCGTACACTGACTTTCCTGAAGTTCCTCAGACCTGTGAGGACCTTAACGCCATCCAGAATGACACATTCTCTAACACCTATAACCCTGGATAGTGGAATCATCCTAATTTCCTGTGGGCAGGAAATAATCAGAATCAAAGGCCACCATATCATCCCCATCCAAAAGCTCCTATCCATATCAGCTGCCTCAGCCCCAGCCCAACCCCACCTATCAATCTGGGCAAACTCAAACAGATCAAATGACTCTTATCATTCAGGCTCTGGCTGACATTCAAAAGATGAATGCTGCTATGCAAAAATAGCACAAGGATGAGATCACAGAGGTTCGTAATCAACTCACCCAGATGGCGAAGTCCTGCCAACCTGGCACACTCCCTTCACAACCTCTACTGAATCCAAATAACATGTCGAACCAGAGGTACGTTACGAACCCAAATCCAGGCCAAGCCCACATGATTTATCAGGCCCCTTCTGTTCCATCACCTGACGAGATGGAAGCTTCAACATCATATGCAAGATTCCAGCAGCAGCCACCTATTTTACCTACTCCAAACCAAAACCAGGTAGGACTAAATTATGTTACAACCCATAGTACCAATGCAACACAAGACCCACCCTACCCAGGCCACTTCTAGCCTGGTAGTACTAACCAAAGCCCTACGATAGTTATCCAGGATACCCCTGTCCCTGATAAGAACATGGACCTGTTCTGGAGGAACCATCCAAGGTTCCATTTCCCAAGGCCTTGACCAAGGGAAAAAGGACAACCAAACCCGTGGCACCTGCGGAGGATCTGGTTAAGCTCTTTGAACAGGTCCATATAAACATCCCATTGATGGATGTGATCTGTCACGTACCGACTTACGCACGATTTCTAAAAGATGTGTGTACACCTATGTGTAAGCCGTGAACCAAAAGTGGGAGTCTAATCATACTGTCAGAGCAACCCAGCTCTGTAATTTTAATCAAAGTACCACGTAAGGCAAAAGACCCAAGTACTCCCCTGGTTTCCTACACCATTGGTGATACTCAATTTGACAGAGCCTTATTAGATCTAGAAGCCTCCATAATCCTAATAACTACATTCCTACTTGACCACCTTGAGGAATCTGAGCTTAAACCGACAGAGGTGACATTACAGTTGGCTGATCGATCTATTAAGTCACCGAAAGGAGTTCTTCAAGATGCCATTATTAGGGTATGGGATTTCTATTTCTCGATGGACTTTGTCATCATGGATATGGATGCTCCAGAAAACCCGAGGGATACACCAATTATACTAGGGAGACCCTTTCTAGCCACTACCACGGCCAACATAAATTGTAAGGAGGGCCAAATTGAACTGAAATTTGGAAATCAAACATTAAAGATCGACATCATTAAGGCCCAACAAGGGATTAATTGATGTGTTATAGAACAAATATGTGACATCACGGCTATGGTTGATGATCCATATATTTAGGAAAACCTGACAACTTCTAATCAACCACAAGAGGACCAAAACCCGCAATCAGAAGAGTCTGAACCTGACCTAGATACACCCATAACTCCCTCCTTTACTACTGATACACACCGTGAACCACCTGCTGCTGCTGATAACCCTGTTCTAGAACTCAAGCCTCTTCCGGACCATCTGAAGTACATCTTTTTGGGTTCCAATCGGTCGTTTCCTATGATTAACTTTAGACTCACACCTGATCAGGAATCCTGTCTGATTACTATTCTCCAGCAACATTGAAGAGCCATTGGATGGACTCTTGATGATTTGATTGGTATCAGCCCTTCCAACTGCACACACCATATCTACGTTGAAAAGGGCACAAGACCTTCTCGTGAAATGTAGAGATGTCTAAATCCTAATCTGCAAGAGGTCGTGAAAAGGGAGATCATCAAGTGGTTAGATGCAGGGATCATCTACCAGATCTTTGATAGTTGGTGGGTGAGTCCAATCCAGGTTGTGCCTAAAAAGGCAGGACTCACCGTGATCACGATTGAAATCGAAGAAATCATACCGACCCGTGTGGTGAATTCATGGGTAGTCTTCATTGATTACAGAAGACTCAATACCACCACAAAGAAGGATCATTTCCCACTACCATTTATTGATCAGATCCCCGAGAAACTAGCGGGAAATAGGTTCTTCTACTTTTTGGACGGGTACTCCGGTTATAACCAGGTGGCAATTCATCCTGAGGACCAAGAAAAGATGACTTTCACCTACCCCTTCGGGATGTACATGTTCCAAATGATGTCGTTTGGTCTCTGCAATGCACCTGCTACTTTTCAGCGGTGCATGCTTGCCATATTCTTAGATATGGTTGGTGATTATCTGCAAGACTTCATGGATGACTTTTCAGTATTCAGAGAATCATTTGACGATTGCTTCGTGCACTTGGCCCAAATCCTCAGGCGGTGCATTGATGTGAATCTGGTTCTTTCCTAGGAAGATAGCCATTTCATGGTGCCTGAAGGAATTGTTTTGGGACATCTAATATCAGAAAAGGGCATCCAGGTTGATCGAGCCAAGGTGAACCTGATTTCCAAGATCCCTATGCCTAGCTCAATCAAGGACATCCGATCTTTTCTGGGGCACATTAATTTTTACCGTCAATTCATTCCTAATTCCTCAAAGATCGCACACCCCCTGACCACTCAGTTATCTAAGGATGTACCTTTCGTAATCTCCAAGGAATGCACTCAAGCATTTCAAATCCTCTGTGATCGAGTGACCTAAGATCCGATCCTACAGTCCCCTAATTGGTCCCAATCCTTTAAGATCATGTGCGATGCATTTGATTTTGCTATAGGAGTGGTACTTGGGGAAAAAGATGATGGGAAACCCGTGGTCATCTATTACTCTAGCAAGACACTTGATGAGGCTTAACGTAACTACATGGTTATGGAGAAAGAGCTGCTAGCCGTAGTATTTTCCCTAGAAAAATTCAGATCATATCTCTTGGGTTCCCATGTTATCATTTACTCGAATCACATAGCTATGCGGCATCTCCTTATGAAGAAGGATGCGAAACCTCGATTAATCCATTGGATCTTGCTATTGCAAGAGTTTGACCTCGAGATTCGCGAAAAAGCGAGAAAATAGAATGTTGTACCTAATCGCTTGTCCTACCTTCCTTCTAAGATTATCGACCCTTTCGAACCCACCACGGAACAATTTCCTGATGAGCACCTCCTAACTATCAATATAGGGCTTCCATGTTTTGCTGATATAGTAAACTACCTGGCATCACATCAGATCCCGTCCGATTAGTTGAAGGCCAAGAAGGATGAATTGCTTTTCGATGCCAAGTATTACTTCTGGGAAGACCCGTATCTGTTCTGCATCGGTGCTGATCAAATCATTCGACGATGTGTCATTGAAGTGAAAATTCAGGACATATTGTGCTTTCGCCATGACCAGGAGCATGCGGTGGACATTTCTCAGGTCATAAAACCACAGCGAAAGTCCTCCAGCACGACTTATATTGGCCCATAATTTTCAAAGATGCATACAATCACTGTAGGGCATGCACTCATTGCCAAACCTTAGGCAACATGAGCCATCGAGATATGATGCCCTTGCAGTCGATTCTCGTATGCAAAATCTTCGACGTGAGGAGGATTGATTTTATGGGACCCTTTCCTATTTCAAATGGCTTCGAGTACATTCTACTCATTGTTGACTACGTGTCCAAATGGATCAAAGCCATTCCGACCCAAACCAATGATCATAAGGTGGTTATCAAATTCATTCCTCAGAACATCTTTTCGCAGTTTGGGATTCCACGTGCTATAATGTCTGATGGAGAAACCCATTTCACTAATGCTCAGCTCAGGTCACTGATGACCAAATACAAGGTGTTGCACCGAATCTCTACTCTTTTTCAGCCCCAAACTAATGGTCTAGCTGAGCTATCAAATTGAGAGATCAAGAGAATCCTCTAGGTCACTGTTAGACCTAACAGGAAAGACTAGTCATCCCAACTTCCGGAAGCTTTGTGGGCTTATAGGATCACCCGCAAAACCCAATTAGGTATGTCTCCCTTAATATTGGTGTACGGGAAGGCATGTCACCTCCCTGTCAAATTGTAGCGCAAAGCCTATTGGGTAGTATGGAACTGCAACCTAGATCATTCTAAGGCAGGAACGCACAGAAAGCTTCAAATGAGCAAGATCGATGAATTACGCCACGACGCATATGAGAACTCGCGAATTCTCAAAGAGCAAGTTAAGGCCTTTCACGACAAGCACATATTCAGAAAGATCTTACAACCTAGTCAAAAAGTCCTACTCTTTGATGCCAAGCCTAAACTGTTCCAAGAAAAACTAAGATCGAAATGGATCAGACCTTACCTCGTTCAACAAATCTTCGAAAATGGAGCCATCGAGATCAGTCTACTCAGCCATGATTCAGAACCTTTCATCGTGAACGGTTAGTGACTCAAACCGTTCATTGACTTGACCAATACAAATTTGGCTAAGACATCCTTTACCCTCCATTCTCCCTGAGCTCATTATGCCCAGCTGATGGCGTAAAACTCAGTGCATAACGGGAGGCAACCCGTCATGTTTGAAAAACCCAAAACCTTTCTGGACATTCCTATGTTGAATTCATATTGCACTTTAGGGTTCATACATTAGAACAACCGACCCCACCTCAAGTACCCATACCCGAGTTTTGAAATCGTTCGCAGTAGTCACCTCGACCCGTTCACCCACCTAGAACCTAATCTAATGAATGATCTAAGTAGAACTCAAACCCACCTAATTTACAATGGGGACATTGTAATTGTTAGGAATGGGGGGGTATGAAAGTGCAAAATGTCGTGAGAACTCATCTTACAAGAAAATGTTTCAACAAAAAAATCACATATCACAAAAATAACAAAGAAAAAGAAAAAATTCTTGAAAAAGAAAAAAAAATTATGAGTGAAGAGAAAATTTTGAGGCCATACAAATCATGAGGTGAAAAAGGGGAAAAGAAAAAAATGTCAACAAAGGAGCACAAAATGAAAAGAAAAGCAACGATAGTCATTAGTAAGAAATTAAGGGATTAACTGAGTTCTAGACCATATCAAGAAAAAAAAAGTGCTAATAAGACACAATAGAGATTAGAAGGAACGCTGATCTTGGACCTCTTGGGCTAGACTCTTAGGCTTAAAAATTCAAGTATCCGCTAAGATCTGGATTGTCCTATCCAGGTTGGGGAAAATGCGAAGCTTAAGTATTAGGTCTAAGGCTTAGGTAGTATTCGGCCTCGTTAACTAACCTCTGGCTTGTGGGACTCGGTAACCTAAGCACCCCAATCCACACACAATCTGGTTCAGTGTGCATAAGTATCAAAATCACGCAAATGCATTTAAGTTGTTCAGAAAAAGTCGCCTAGATTAGGAGTGGCCAATCAACACAAGTTGATTTGGACGAGTTCCAGACACCGAGAGGTAGGAAATTCCCTTCAAAGATGCGCAATAACATATCGTCTCCTCGGTGCTTGTCTCCTAGGATATTTACATATCCTACTGGGGGCATGTAAGCAACCTATGCTGGTTCAGATGCCATAGGCGGCATTATCATGAAATGTTGATTACTAGGGTCTGAATTTAGTTACAGAACGGCATGGGTGGGATTATCTCGAAATCTCGAAAGCCCTGGTTCTGCGGGTTGCCATGGGCGGTGCCATCATGAAGCATCGATTGCTAGGGGCCCTTTGAGGATTGATGATGGGGACTAGGAATCTGATACAAATCATGTTGAGAAGCCAATCAAAGGCTAGAAATAAAAAGAAAAGAGGGCGAAAACACTCCAAACAAAGAAAATCCTCTATCTCTCTCTCTCTTACAAAAATGTGTTACAAACTGAACCGAGGCTAAAATATGTTTCAAGCATGGGTGCTTCAACCGTGGAGTGCAACAAACCTTGGGATAGTTCCTGTGGGCCTTAAAAACCTTCACGGCGGACTGAGGCTAGAGCTGGTCAGGTCCGGATCTTGGTTGGTACTTGAGTACGTCTAGGCCTATCATTGGCATTCTAACCTAATCAAAAGAAAAAAAACACTCATCATAGTTTTTTAGCATCAAGGAACTCGTGGTCTAGAATCAATGTCAAAAGCTTAAAATTTTGCTAAGAGACTAGCAAAAGCTAGGCATGGGGGTATGATGAGAACACCATCATGAGGCCTAACTAGCTCATTTTGACCCATAAAAGGGAACAAGAGCTCTTACATAACCAACTGGAGGTCCTAATTCACTTAATAACCATTCTGAGAGAAGCAAGAAATAAGGGGTAAAACTGCAATTTTTCCATTGTAGTGAAACAACGTGTTTCTCAAAGGCTAAATAAAGGTCAAAAGGTCTTAACAAGATAAAAATGGGTTGGTTCAAATAGAAAAGGGTTCGTGTGAAATTTAGGAATTAAATGACTTTTTGTAACCCTAAAATAGACTCACTTGATTAAACAAGGTTATGGTCTGGGTGAAATTCACCTAAACCCTCTAAAAATCATAGAAAAATATTCTTCAGGGTTTAGAACCTTCAATTTGGCCATTGGAACCTATTTTGACCTAAAATGGTGTCTCACACAAACATTTGCCGTAAATTCGATTTTTTCATAAATTGCATAGTCAAACGAGGTCAACCCAAAATCCAACCTCACCATTAGATTCCTTAGGTCCAAATTAGGTTTGTACCAAAATTTAGACCTAAGGGGAATTCATCTTGATTTCTATAGGCCAATTTCCAAAAATATGTTTGATGAGGAATGGTGCAATCCATTTTAACCTGAGTTTGCCTGGGAATAGTTTGAGTTTGACATCAAAGAGTCAGACCTTCTAACAAGGATAAAAAGTTTTTCTTGAGATGTGTTTGTCACGAAAGGCTTTAACCCGTACTTTGTAAATTCGTGAGTTCTCGTACGCATCATTGCATAGTTCCTTGTTCTCACTCATTTGTAATTGTCAGTGGGTTCCAGCCTTATAAAGATCTAGATTGCACTTCTGTACTATCCAATAGGCCTTGTGCTCCATTTCGATGGGTAGGTGACATGCCTTCTTGTACATGAGTCTGAATGGAGACATACCTAATTGGGTTTTGTGGGTGGTCTGATAGGCCCACAAAGCTTGCAGAAGGCGAGTCAACCATTCCTTCCTATCAGGCTAAGCAGTGACCTGAAGGATTTTCTTGATCTCCTGATTAGACAGTTCAGCCAATCTGTTTGTTTGGGGGAGATAAGGAGTCGAGATTCAATGCGACACCCCATACTTTATCGTTAGGGATCTGAACTACGTATTTGTGAAATGGGTCCCTCCATTAGAGATAATATCACGTGGGACACCGAATCGTGAGAAGTTGTGCTGATGAATGAACTTAATTACAACTTTATGATCACTGGTTTGGGTCAGGACAGCTTCAATCCATTTGGACATGTAGTCCATAGCATGGAGAATGTATCAGAAGTTGTTCAATTTAGGAAAGGGGCTCATAAAATCAATCCCCCATATATCGAAGATTTCGGACAAGAGAATCAACTGTATGGGCATCATATAGCAGTGGCTCTTGTTGCCCAAGGTCTGGCAATGAGTGCATGCCTTACAGTAATCGTGTGCATCCTTGAAGATCATGGGCCAATAAAAGCCACATTGGAGGACCTTAGTTGTGATTTTATGTCCGGAAAAGTGTCTGCCGCAAGCCTAGCCATGGTAGAAGGATAAGATGTCCTGAATTTTCACTTTCGGGACACATCATCTAATGATTTGATCAGCACCAATGTGGAAGAGGTATAGGCCTTCCCATATGTAATACTTGGCATCAGAAAGCAATTTATCTTTCTTGGCCTTCGGCTAATCAGATGGGATCTGATGAGATGCTAAGTAATTAACCAAATTAGCATACCAGGGAAGTTCCACACCAACAGTTAGGAGGTGCTCATCAGGAAAATGCTCCATGATAGAGTTGGGAGGGTCAATGGTAGCAGAAGGAAGGCGAGACAAGTGATCAGCTACCATGTTATGCTTTCCTGCCTTGTCTCGAATCTTGAGGTCAAATTCTTCAACAGCAAGATCCAGCGGATTAGTCGAGGTTTCACATCCTTGTTTGCGAGAAGGTGCCTTACTGCGGTGTGATCCGAGTATATGATAACATGGGAACCCAAGAGATAGGATCAAAATTTTTCTAGGCCAAATACTATGGCTAGCATCTCTTTCTCAGTAACTGTGTAATTACGCTAAGCCTCGTCAAGTATTTTCCTAGTGTAGTAGATGAGCATAGGTTTCCCGTCAATTTTTTACCCAAGCATGGCACCTACTGCATAGTCAGATGCATTACACATGATCTCAAAGGGTTGAGACCAATCAGGGGATTATAGAGTAGGTGCTTGGGTGACTCGGTCACGTAGACTTTCAAATGGACGAGTGCACTCAATGATTTCGAAGAGGACATCTTTTGATTGGAGATTAGTCAAGGGGTGCACGATTTTCAATAAATCAGGAATGAATTGATGGTAAAAACCGATGTGCCTAAGAAAAGATCTGATGTCCTTGATTGAGCTAGGCATAGGTTGTTTGGAAATCAAATTTACATTAGCCCGATCATCCTGGATGCCATTCTTGGTGGTAAGATGTCTCAGGACAGTTCCCTCCGGAACCATGAAATGGCTCTTTTCCCAAGAAAGAACCAAATTCACGTCAAAGCATCATCTGAGGATTTGGACCAAGTGTAGGAGGCAATCATCGAAAGATTCCCCAAATACTTAGAAGTCGTCCATGAGGACTTCAAGGTAATCACCTACCATACCAGAGAATATGGCAAGCATGGAACACTAAAAGGTGGCGGGTGCATTACCGAGCCCGAAAGGCATCCAGCGGAACGCGTACATCCCATATGGGCAGGTGAAGGTAGTCTTCTCTTGGTCCTTAGTATGGATTGCCACATGATTATAACTGGAGTACCATCCAAGAAGCAGAAGAATCAATTTCTCACCAATTTCTCAAGTATCTGATCAATAAATGGCAGTGGGAAATGATCTTTTTTCATGGAGGCATTTAGTTTTTGGTAGTCAATGCAGACTCTCCATAAGTTTGCAATACAGGTTAGAATGGTTTCTCTGGTTTCAGTTGTAATCACGGTGAGCCCTACCTTCTTAGGCACAACTTGGATCGAGCTCACCTAATGATTGTCGAAGATCAGGTAGATGATCCCAGCATCTAACCACTTAATGATCTCCTTTTTCACGACATCCTGTAGGTTCGGATTCAAATGTCTCTACATTTCACGAGATGGTCATGAGCCCTCTACAATGTAGATGGGGTGCATGCAAAATGAAGGGTTGATACTAGTCAACTCATTGAGAGTCCAACAAATGGCTCTCTAATGCTGCTGGAAGACTGAAATCAATCGTATTTCCTAATCAGAAGTTAGTCAGGAATTGATGATCACAGGAAATGAATGATTAGAACCAAAAAGCCATATTTTAGATGATCATGGAGGGGCTTCAATTCCATGACCAGATTATCAGCAGTAGCAGGAGGTTCAAGGTGGGGTTCGGGAGCAAAGGCACGGGTTGTAGGTGTGTCTATGTCAGGTCTAGGTTGTTCTAACAGTGGTGCTTGATCCTCTTATGGTTGAATATCAGGGATAAGCAGGTTTTCCTCAACAAATTGATCTTCAACCATGAATTCGACATCGCAAATCTTCTCGATAACCCCATAGTTTTTCCGTTTTGGGCCTTAAAGATATCAATTTTCAAAGTTTTGTCCCAAATTTTCAAGTCAATCCGACCCTCTTCACAATTGATGTTGGCCCTAGCCATGGCCAAAAATGTTCTCTCTAATATGATCGGTGTATCTTTCAATTTCTCAGGAGCATTCATGTCTAGCATAATGAAGTCTATAGGAAAATAAAAGTCACTTATCCAAACTATAACATCCTCGAGAATTCCATTAGGTGACTTGATGGATCGATCTGCCAATTGCAAAGTCATCTCTATCGATTTGAGCTGAGATTCTTCAAAATGGTCTAGTAGGGATGTGGGTATGAAGTTTATGGAGGCTCTGAGGTGTAATAAAGCTCTATCAAACTATATATCACCGATTGCAGAGGGGATCAGAGGGTACCTAAGTCTTTTGCCTTAGGCAGGAGTTTGCTCAAATAATGGAGCCGGCTTGCTGATCGCACGAGTTTCACGTGTTTGAAATTTGGGTTATGAGTAACTCGTTGTAGTAGTTGCAAAACTCATGATCAAATATAATTTACACCAAAACTCCAAGGGAGTCCTGGGTTGAACACAAGGAGGCAACGTTTTCTTTGTTTGAAAACTGCGCTTCAATTTGTTTTATTTTGGTGTTTTAGGGTTTGTTATTTTTTTTATTTTTGAAATAAAATGACAATCAATCACAAGAGAGACATAGAATCGAATCTATTGCATGAATGTCAATTACAATAATATAGAAAACATAAAATGATAGGGAGGTGAGAAGAAATCTCCTGAAGTGGCTATTCGGTGAGACGACGGCAACTGGCGAAAGCTCGGATGAAGGACGATGAAGGTGAGAAGCGAGAGGACATCAGGTAGAGGAAAGCTTCAGCGCAGCTCCAGAATGGAGGTGAGAAGGTGGAGATGATCTGCTGCCGGAATGGAGGTGGGAGGATGGCTCCAAGGCAACCTATGAATTGTGATGGGAAGTTGGAGGAGTATTTGGTGGGGTAGAGTTTCGTTACACTAATAAGCGCCTTGGGAACTTGAGAGTAAGCTCTAACAGAGCGTTGGTAGGCTTGCTAGAGCTTGGGAGTAGGTGGGAGTGGAGTAGGTAGAGATGGCTTGGAAGGGAGGGGGTGTTGGTCCTTTTATAGTGGATGAAAAGAGGCTGGAATTGGCATAGGGCCATTAGTGACCTCCAAGTTATCCTTGTAAATGTTGCTGTAGGTAGCTCACACCCACAGCTTACCTTACTGGCATGGGAATAATTAGCGACGGCTGTAAGCAACATCGAATGCCTTCCAGGCTATTGCTAAAGGCTGGTGCCAACCGAGCACGTGCTCGCCAATGCGGGCTGCGCTGTCCCACCTCATGTTCGTAGAGGCCCAGCTGCCATGTGCACTGGCATGCATTACCGTGCGCACCCGCGCACTGCTTGTGCATGCTGGCGCCATGCTATTGCTGCTGCTATATGCGCACGCGTCCAATTAATGAAGGGGGGCGCTGCGGGTCTCAAACCTGCATCATGCGTTTTCGGAGAGCGCAGTTCACATTTTGGCAAGGTACCCTCTTGGTCAAGTGTAGAGTGTTGCTGAGGCATGGTTCAGGCCACCCTCAGCCGTTGGATTGAGATCCAACGGCTAAGATCCCTCCATGCGGTGGGTTTAAGGACATGCCAGCTCTGGTGGGGTAGCCTAGATGGCACCACGTGGCACCATCTAGGTCATCCATCTTCTTCTTGTGGAGGGTACTGACTCGTCGATCTTTCACTTTAAAGTCGTTTGCAGTTTAATGTGGTGGAAAAATCGACTAATCAATATTTAAGAAAAAATAACCACTCGCTGAGGAGCAGGTCAAATGCACAGGGAGACAATGACGTATTAAAATTTGCACCAGTTAAAAATGTTTGTTCCAAGTTAGTTTGGACAAGAATCAAGCCAAAATTGCCTTCAGATTAAGGCTTAAGCAAGAAACAATGCTGAAATAGTAATTCTGAGAAACTAGAGGCTATTTTCTAGAATGTAGAATAAATAAAATATGATTAAAAAGTGACAATGGCAGAAAATCTAATTTCTAATTGACGGCTTACTGTAGCAAAACAGGGGAATTTTTCCCCTTTGTCATACGCGACGAGGAGCGGATGGCCGAGCCCGGGAAGCTCGGAGGAGGTCCCTTGGACCAAGGGCTTCGAATCGGTGGTGGCGGCGAGTCGCGCGGCAGCCGGAGGTGGCAGGACGAGCTCCGGCGGAGGTGCTGCAGCCGGTTAGAGTGCGCGGCCTGTTGGCGTGAGAACTACCGCATGCTGCTGCTGGTGGCTCTGCAGGCGCGGGAGGAGGGTGCTGCAGGTGCGGGCGGAGGCGTGCACGGTTGTGAGGGTCTGCAGGCACGGGAGGAGGCATGTGCGGTTGTGCGGGTCTGCAGCGCGGGCGGAGGGCACTGAAGGCGGTTTTGCAAGCGCGGGCGGAGGGTGCTGCAGGCGCGGGAGAGGGTGCAGGTGAAGCTCTGCAGGCGTGGTTGGACGGGTCTGCAAGTGCGGGGAAGAGGTTTTGTACTGGTCTGCAGGCACGGGGAAGGACGGTTGGAGTTCTGCAGCTGTGCGCGGGTGGCTGCTGCTGGTGACGGGCGAACGGGCGAACTTGTGCGCTGGTCTGCAGGCGAGGGAGGATGGCATGGGCTACAGGCATGTGGAGAGCGGGTGCAGTTGGAGAGTGCTGCAGGCTAAGGAGGGCGTGGGCTGTTGGAGGTGAGCGGGTGGCTCTGTAGGCGCAGGAAGAGGGCGCTGCGTGGAGAGATGTTACGGGTGGACTTCAGATGGGTATGCAGGCGAGTGGGTGGAGGTAAGTGGGTAGCTTCAGACGTCCGGTAGATTTGTCGGACGTCTTAAGTTACTAAACGGTGGTTGAATCAGTAGCTGCGGTGGTGGTGGTTGGCGACGACGGCGAGGGAGATGCATGCTAGGGTGCTCACGGTGATGCGGACGAGCTCCAGATGGCGGTGTGGCCTGTCACACCACACGCCCAAGGTGGTGGAGACTCACTACCACAGTAGAGGTTGGCAGTATGGAGTGGAAGAGAGAAGGTCTCTCTGCACAGTGGTGGGTCGGTGGTGGAGGCCTCCCAAGCTCGGCTGCCTCCCTCCTCCTTTTGTAGTGGCCTGCACAAATTTGAAATCAGCCGCCCGACAAGATCCACCACATCCACTCCCCCTTGAATGGGTTCTTCACTGCGGTAGCTGGGCGTTGGAGCGG
The DNA here is from genome assembly GCA_037157565.1 of Thalassia testudinum. Classification (NCBI taxonomy): domain Eukaryota; kingdom Viridiplantae; phylum Streptophyta; class Magnoliopsida; order Alismatales; family Hydrocharitaceae; genus Thalassia; species Thalassia testudinum. The sequence goes on along the minus strand of JAZHRO010000003.1, from coordinate 73,020,718 downwards.
CAGCCAGCCGTTCCTGCAAGAAGAAGAACAAAGAGAATAATGTTAAAATATTAGGTCCATTTATATACAGACCCTCAACTTTTATGTTAATGAAAACAATATACCTAATTGGTTATCTAATTAGATGAATGCCATTCTAAGCTAATTCTAAATGCACTTAAAATATGAATGCAATGCATGGATTATGTAATTAAATTAAAACGATGAATTAATCTATTTACATCCTAATTTGTACTAAATAAATGTTAGAATTAACCTAATGTGTAGGCACTTAAATACTTAAATAACCCACAACTATGGGCTAATCAGGTACTATAAAGCTCTAATAAGGGTGATTCTCATGATGATGGACAGTAATTGTCACTTTGAATCCATTCATACGGTCAGATTCTTCATCTAAAGCCCGTAAAGATGTTGCCTTGCCTACTGGCCACATAAATGACGGAATTAATGTACATAATATACAACTATACTAAATGCCATGCGATGGATGTTATGCAGTATTTATAATATGGTATGCAATGCTAAGCCTAGGAACTATCATAAATAAGCATTTTATCATGAATTCATGTGCGTTTATCATAACCCCATGCTTACTTTTTGCTAGTCCCTAGCAAAATTAGCCTAAATGCTATTTATAAAAGTAAAATTAGGATTCGATCTCTTTGGTATAATTAGTTGATTATTTTAGGAACTTTCAACTGAAGACCTGGTTACAAAGACTCGATAGTGCCCAGGTGTCTGCCAGAAAGCAAGTCCTCCAAGCCCTCGCCTTATTTGAGAAGAAGATACAAAATTTTTCTTGTTTTTCTTCTTTTCTAATTTTTTTTTTTACTTTTGGAGTTTGAGAGTTCCAAGATAACTTTTTATTGCTACCCGACCAGCCCAAGACTCGCAAAGGACTTCAAGTGCTAAGCTTTAGTGAAAAGAGTGAAAGACTCACTAAGCAGCCATTAAAACAAATTTCAGGTTTCTACAACCCTAGGTGACCTTGCCTGAAGGTTTGTCTTTTCAAACAGTAGCTTTCTCCCTACTTTTATTTATGGGGTCAACACAAGGGCAAACTAAGTGTATATCTCCCTGGTTTATTCTACTACCCTACTTATTCCCTTAGTGTTTTGGGAATTATTGTGCATTTTTTGTGAGTTGGGTTTTGGACAACTAGCCAATCTGCTGTTACGCACTGCAACTTGCTAGCCATACTCATGTGGTGAAGTGTGATTTTTTTTTTCTCCTTTTTCTATTTTTTCCTTTTTTTCTTTTTTTCTAAGTAGGCGGCTTCCTTGATATAAGATTTACCTATAGGCAGTACAATGAAAATGGTCTTGTGACTAGGCTCTGGACAATCGGTCGATGAGATGTTACCACCAGCAACTTGCTAGCCATACCACCCTAGATACTTCATTAGCTACCCAATATCCAAAGAAACAGCCGAAAAGTGAGTTAGTTCAAAAAAGCATGTAGATGCTTAGGCCTAAAGTCTCCCCAAATCAGTGGGTGAGTTGATAAGTCTCACACTTATCATCCCAACTTATTTACTAAATTAAAATGAATTTTAATTGGCGAGGACTTGAGACTAAGTCCACACTCGAGTGGACACCTGGGCTAATTAAGCCCGAAGACATGAAAAGTCTAAGTATTCTGGCCTCAAAGTATCAATTCCTAAAGTTTGCAACACCTAATGCTTAAGTTCTCATCTCCTAATTCTTTCTTTTTTTTAATCAAATAATAGGAAATTACTGTTATAGCTGACAAAAAGATTATAATATATATCCACCTCCCCATGCTTATCTATTGCAATGTCCTCATTGTTAAAAATGCTGGCATGCAGGAGAGTAAAGGTGGAAGAATAGCACCTGGTTTCCATGGGATTTTGGTCAGCTTGGAACAGTCATTACATGTGCTGAGTTTAGTGCCTTCAGCTAGGCGGTGATCGGCCCGTGATGGTTAAGGAAAGGTAAGACCAACCTTGCCCGAGAAGGGTTCAGGGATCATTTGATCAACAAAGGGTTTGAGATGCTGTCCGTTGACATTGAAGATATTACCCATCTTTGGGTCAGAGATTTCGACAGCCCTGTTAGGGAAAATCCGCTCAATAACGAACGAACCATCCCACTTAGACCTGAGTTTTCTGGGGAAAACCTTCACTCAAGAATCAAAAAGCTAAACCTTCTAGTTTGGCTCAAAGCTCCTTTATGAAATCATCTGGTTAAGGAGAGCTTTGGTCCTTGCCTTATAGATTCTAGCATTTTCATAAGCATCATTTCGAAGCTCCTCCAACTCAGATTGTTGGAGTTTCCTGGTTTTCCTGGCCAACTGTAGGTCAAAATTACATTTCCTGATGGCCCAAAATGGCCAATGTTCAAGTTCTACGGGTAAGTGACATGCCTTACCAAACACAAGATCGAACAGAGACATACCAATAGGCATTTTGCACACTGTACAGTAGGACCAAAGAGCATCATCTAGCTTTTGGGTCCAATCCTACCTATCAGGCCTAACGATTTTTTGCAAAATTTTTTTGATCTCTCGATTGGAGACCTCAGCCTGTCTATTTGTCTGAGGGTGGTAAGGTGTGGAAATCCGATTATTCACCCCATATATCCCTAGTAAATTCCGAAAGTGGGCATGAGTGAAATGTGTGCCACCATCACTGATAATTGCCCAAGGAACCTCGAACCGACTGAAGATATTTTTCTTCACAAAATCGACAACAACCTTGTGGTCATTGGTCCAAGTGTGAATTGCCTCAATCCATTTGGACACATAATCAATAGTGACCAAAATATACTGGTGTCGAAATGAAAGAGGGAAGGGTCCCATAATGTCGACGCCCCAAATGTCAAAAATTTCAAATGAAAGAATTGGGTTCAGTGGCATCATATCTCTCTTAGCCATGTTCTCAAGTGTCTGGCATCATGTGTATGACTTTTAGAATTTCTAGGCATCGTTAGATAATGACAGCCAATAGAATCTATATTGCAAGATTTTTGCTGCCGTCTTTTTCCCGAAAATGTGTCCACCATAAGCAGATGTGTGGCAGAACTCAAGTATGCTATGGAACTCAATTTTCGGGATGCATCGACGAATAATGTGGTCTTTGTCGATGCGGTACAGCTAGGGATCATCCCAAAAATATTACTTAGCCTCAGATACAAGTCTATCCTGTTGTTGTTTGGTCCAATCATAGGGGATTTGACCAGCGGCCAAATAATTGACGATATCCGTAAACCAAGGGGTTTGGATAACCGAGACTGTAAGGATAGTCTCATCCAGAAAAGTATTATAGATCGGGACATCCAAATGAGGAAAATCAATTAGGATTCTCGAGAGGTGATCCACACTACATTTTGTGCCCTGGCTTTATCCCTGATTTGAAGAATGAATTCTTGAAGCAGCATAATCCAGCGAATAAGCCAGGGTTTGGCATCCTTTTTGGCCAAGAGATGTTTCAAGGTCTAATGGTCGATATAGATGATGACATGAGAGCCTAAAAGATAAGCCCTGAATTTTTCTAAAGTGAAAACTATAGCTAGAAAATCATTTTCAGCAATAGTGTAGTTCCTCTGGGCTTCGTCCAGAGTCATGCTAGCGTAGTAAATCAAAGGGGGTTTTTCTCAATCTTTTGACCCAAGACAGGCCCGACGACATAATCAGATGTGTCAGCCATAATCTCAAATGGGGCTATCCAGACCAATGGTTGCAACACTGGGGCACAGGTGACTGTCATTTTTAATAAATCAAATGCCTCGAGGCATGCTTCATCAAACTCAAATGGCGTGTCTTTAGCCAGAAGGTTACTCAAGGGCCAAACAACCTTCGAGAAGTCCTTAATGAATCTTCTGTAAAAACCCACATTCTCAAGGAAAGAGTGGATCTATTTTACTGATGTGGGTGGAGGAAGTCTAGAGATAGCATCCACCTTAGCTTTATCAACCTCAATACCCTGACTAGAAACCACATGACCCATGACAATGCCTTCCTGAGTCATAAAGTGGCTCTTTTCCCAGCTAAGGACCAGCTGTGTTTTGATGCATCTTTGGAGGATCAATTCCAGTTAAATAGGGAAGACTCGAAAGAATCTCTGAAAATGGAGAAATCATCCATGAACACCTCAATACAATCTCCCACCATGTCAGAAAAGGTAGCCAGCATGCACCTTTGAAAAGTTGTAGGTGCATTGCAAAGCCTGAAAGGAATTCTATGGAATGCAAAGGTTCCATAGTGACATGCAAAGGTTGCCTTTTTCTAGTTCAGTTTGGAACCCATAAGGTTCCGAGAAATCCTGGCTCACAGGTTGAGCCGAATCAAGTTGGTTCATGAATTCTCACCCCATGGGAACTCATGAGGAATGGAATCCTGAATTCTGGGATTGAGTAGGTATAGTAGTGTTTCCTGAATTGTCAGACATCCATTCTTCCATTCTCTTAGCAACCAAGTCCATTTTATCCAGTTTATTACAAATCAATTATGTCAAATGAATGAGAATCCTGGATCTCATTAGCACTTGACCTGGGTTGTTGGGACCAGCTGAAAGCATTCATGGAGGTATGATTAATTAAGCTCTTGATCATTTCCTCAAATAGGTCTTATGCGCTATCTACATCCCTGTTGAGGAAATTGCCTCCACAAGAAGTGTCCACGTGATTACGCAATTGCTCCACCAACCCGTGATAGGAAATCTACATGACTTGTCATTTTGGCACCTCGTGGTGTGGACATTTCCTCAAAAGTTCCTCGAATCACTCCCAGGCACCATGAAATAGTTCCCCCAGCCAATAGGCGAAAGTGGTAATCGTCCGTCACAAGGCATTGGTCCTTTCGATAGGGAAGAATTTCCTCAAGAAAGTTGAGTTAAGAGCAGCCCAAGTTTCTATCGACCTTCCTACGGTCTAATACCAATGTGCGGCTTTATCCCTGAGAGAGTGGGGGAAGAGTCTCATGATCATTTGCTCTTCATTCACATTCCTTGCTTTGGTGGTCTGAACCAAAGTGGTTAGATTCTCCAAGTGCTAGAATGGGTCCTCCGAGACAAGCCTATGAAAATGCTTAATCAAGCTTAAGACTTAGGGCTTGATTTCTATGTCCCTGATAGGAATCATGATGCTGGGACATTCCCCATAGTTTGAAGGATCACAAAAATCCTTCAAGGGCCGAGCGCCTGGACCATTCATACATTGGAACCATTGCGGCATCTGCTGCATTTCTTCCAACACCTTTGAATCAGCTCCTGCTGGTTCGGGGGCGGGGGAGGTGGTTGTTGATCATCCATGGGATCTGCTTGGCTAAAGCTCAACCTTCACCTCCGGGAATGGTCTAAAGGTCCTTTCAATCTAGGATTCAATGACCTCCTTTTAGGCATACAATAGAAGGAAGTCGGAAGGACGGGGAAGAGAAGGAGCCCTGTGATGCGTTCTCTCTTCAACACAGTTAATTAGGTTAGTTGTGATTAATTATGTGCAGAAGAAGGTAACTTAGGTTAATCTGAATTTGTGTCAATTGAGTAGTATAGGGTCAAGTTAACCTAACATTTTAGACTTTATTTCTTATAACTGGTTGAGTCCAGGTCGTTCGCTAAGAGGTATAGCTTATTTAGAATTCACCAATTAATCTATACTACTTATAGAAGAGTATAATTAAGTTTATTTTAAGAACATGAACTTTGCCTAATGATTTCAAATTAAAGAGTATGCAAAATTCCATAAGAAAACATATTTACAAAAATGATCTTCTTTAACAAGTAAACACGTTTATTTTCTTTTTATTTCAAAGAGATTAAGGCAATAGAAAGCTTTACTAACAAAAGTATGCCTTATTACAACATTAAGATAAAAAAGGAATTAAAAATAATGCAAGAAATTAAACCATTTCTTCTCTTCTCTTTGTATCTTCAGCCTATCTCTTTTTCTTCTTTTACCTTTCTTTCTTTCTGCTCTCTTTCCCTTTTTACTTATTTCGTAATCTTCTCTTAAGCATTTTTCTTATCTTTTTCTTTATTATTTCTCAAGCTCTCTTTCTTTTCTTTCTTTCTTCTTTCTTTCTGCCTTGTCTCTTTAGTGTCTACTCATCTTTCCTTTTCCTTCTATGAATTCTCTCTTCCTTCTCTTTCTCTTCCTTTCCTTTGCTCCTTCTCCTCCTTAGCATTTCATCCTTCATTCCTTCTCTTTGTCTTCTTCTTAGCCTTAGCTTCTGATCCTTAGCCTTTCTTCCTTCTTTCCTTTCTAAATAGAACTTGGTTTTTTCTCTTTTAATCAAAAATTAGGTTTATTTATTGGCGGCTTGGACCGGTCGGGGATACATAGCACCACTCTCAGGGTGGGACTAGACCCTACTACCTCCAAGCCTTGTTCATTAAGCTTTGATTTATTTCTAGTTCATAGTTTCAAGCCAAACTGGCTCACGGCCTCCCAAGCCCTCGCTCACACTCTCCTAGGGCCCACACTCGCATGCCCACAGGTGCACACACACTCGGGCAAACATGCGTCGACACACACACCCATATTCTCATTCGATTTCCTTGCACCGTGAGCTGTCGACTAAGGAGTCTATAACATAAAATCCTTTTATTCCCAAGTGACCGCTCGGATAATTCCGAGGTGGGACTAAGTTACCCGCTTCCAGACCAAACATCGAACGATGATTTCTCCTAGATCAAAGCTACGTTCCAAGCGAATAAATGCTTGTTGGAAAGCTCTTGAGTTGCTCTACAGAATTGAACTGCCAATTTGATTCAAAGGGGAAGTTAAGCTCTTCGATTTGAATGGCAAAGGTCCTGGTTTATCTACGGTTAAAATATCCTGGAAAGTGAAGTTTCAGCTTTAAGTCCACATACTGGACTATAACTTCTGAATGAAGTGCTAAATAGGTTAGGAGATTAATTCTGCAGCTGCTAGTGGAGCTTTTAAACTTTCAACAGCTTCAGAAGTTGTACAGAAACTCAAAGCTTCTCAGGAAGCTTTAGGATTGTGTTTCACACTGTAAAAAGTCCTAATAGACAACTAAAGGCCTGTTGAATCAATTAAAACAACTTCTAGGAGTTGTTACTAATCCATCTGGGCAGAGTATAAAATCAAATCTCATCAAACAACTATTATCATCAGTTTGTGTTCAAAGACAACCCAAACTGGCATAAATCAAATCCTATCAAATAACCCATCAGAGCTCACTCAAATCTCTTTAAAAACATTCACAATCTTCTTAGAAATAATTTTAACTCCTTAATTTGACTAATTGAATCCAAAATCAAGGAATTAGACTCAGGTTTGACTAATAAGCCCCGAATTTTCACTTTTTGATTTTGGCTATTTCAAATGAAATTAACACCTTAAACAACATCTCTTCAATCTCAGGAACGGGTTCAGACCCTTAGATAGGTGTCTCAGCTAGAGTTCCTTGGGTTTCAGGCTTATCGCCTAGGATTGAAAAGGTTTGTCTTCGTCAGGATAAACTAAAGGTTATTACAATGGTTTAAACATGGAAATGAATTCAGGGTGTAACACCAAAGCTTCCAAACCTATTAATTGCCACTTAAACCTAGCTGTCAGACTTCTGCAATTCTGTCAGACTTCGAGAAGATGAAGACCTATCACAACCTCCAGGCACTAAAATCTCAAAGAGACATCCTGAGCTTAATCAGTAATCCTCATTTCATTGATTTGGAGCTTGTCACTCTATTCTATAGGCTAAAGAACTTATTTTGATTCGTCGGAGCTCACCGGAGCTCCAGTGAGTCCATAAAAAGGTAAAATTGTGTACAGAATGAGAAATTATGCCATTAAAGATTTCAAGAAGGTTCTTGAGGTCACAAGGAACCTCAGGAACAAATTAATTCCTTCAATTATTCGTTAGAGTAAAGATTAACAGTGAAATCATTTTTCATAAAATCTGAGTTGGACTAGGCTTAGGACTTGTTTTCCCACTCAATTGAATGGAGAAAACAAGTCAACAGATAATTGCTATGATAAATATATATATAATTAATGACTTGTACTACTCCTATGCTGCCATTGATAGCGAGCTCAGGAGCTTAATTAAAATTGGGCGTTTAGATTTTAGATGGTAACTACTCTAATTAAAGTGAGGTTTAGGGTCCTTAGGTGATTAGTAGATGATGGAGGGCCCAGTGAAGGTGTAATTAACTCAATTACTGCTGCCATGGACAGTAGAAGTAGTTGGTGGAGGTGGGGGTGGTTTAGGCGATTAAGTGATCAAATTAGTAATTAATGACTATAGAAATGGTCATGGAAGATGGAGAAAGGTGCGCAGTGACATAAAAAGAAAAAATGATCACTCCTGACAAGCTCAAGGAGCTCATCGAAGTTCTGGAAGATGAATTCTAAATCTAACATTACACTACCTAATCTACCAAACTAACTAAACTAACCTACCTACCTAGTCTACTGTTACCCCGACGAAGGGGATAGAGGATATCCATCGATAGCTCATGATGGAGGAGGAAATTAGAGGGTTGTCGAAGGATATCTGGCAGTGGTGTGAGGTGAAGCAGAGGACAGCTTTTGGTCAGCACTTGTCAAAAGATGCAACTAACTTCGGTGGAGATCCAGAGCTAATGAAGATGGATGGAGGAAGTTAGATGAGGCAGAGGAAGTTCGTCGGAGTTTTGGAGAGAATAGTCTATTGGGTCAGCTCAGTGAAGAAGATGGAAGGGAGCCAACTTGGTAGAAATCGAGGGTGTCAAGGGGTATTTATAGTTAACGACGACTGAGAAGGAGGTGGAATCTAGACGGATTAGTGGCTAGGAGGGGAATAACTGCCGGTGAGGTTACCTCCATTCCTAAAATAGGATTTTGGCATCATCCAGACCTGTGGATGAAAAGGGGATGGTGAGCGCAAGCTCCAGGAGCTTGAAGAATAAGGGATGACGTCGGTTTGGCGATGATCAGGCAATGGACACACCTTCAGTCGTCGGCCGTCAAGACGGTTGAAGAAGAAAAGAAGAGGAAGAATTCCAGGGACTTATTCGTAGTGAACCTAAGGACCTAAATGTAAAATAGGGACCCGATTGAAATAAAATTCAAGGACTAAAATGTAAACTCAGGTTTTCAAGGTTTATTTTAATTTAGAGCCTTTCCAACTTTTTATATATGATTATAAATAAGACAATTATTATATTTAGTCTTTGAATTTACATTTTTGACCTTTTTAGATTAATTTATTAATGTTACTCAAGTTATTACATACTTAGATATATATTATACTAAAGTTAGTTAACACAATAATTAGATGAATTATTGATAATATTTCGAGTCAAATTATTAATTAGATTAAAATAGTATTAATTGGATGATAATATAGCAGTTTTAACTTATTTTAAGGTCCTTTAGTATTTATCCCTTATTTAATAATTAACCCGTATATCCACATATTTCTCGCTAATTAACTAGGAAGACTAGTTAATAAGGGGTAATTAGAGACCATTATGAGATTCACATCATACCCCCAAGCCAAAGTTTTGCTGGTCTGTAGAGAAATTAACTAAGAATATGATGATTTAAAGCACTTGGGTTTAAATTAATATAAATAAGAACCAAGTAGAGGAAAGCTTATGTTAGAATTAATTTTTTAGATTTAATATAAATAACTAATATACAGAGCATTTTGTGAAAATTTTCTTAGACTTAAAACTCAAAACATCTTCAAACCACACTTTATTAAAAGTAGTGATGTTAACAAGAATTTTATCAAAAATTAGAATCTCAAAAATCTCTTATTCTTTGTGACCATTCTTAACCCTTAAAACCTAGAATTCAAAGTGTTTTAAGAAAAAAAACCTAAGAATTGGAAATTAAATTTTAACTCAAAAACTCAACAGACTTAACTTAATCCTTTGTTTACGATATTTAATTTCTATCAATCTAAGTTTAAGCAAATTAACCAGATATTCATTATTATCAAACTTAGAGTAGTAAAACTTTAATCTACTAGCCTATAGTACTAAGGACAAACTTCTAGACCTAGGATTTTGTCAGTCCTTCTCCTTTAGGTCTCAACTGCAAATCCTCAAAACTTGATTTCTTAAGCTTCATTGCCCAATACCAAGGTTTAGTAGCTATGATTTTAAAACATCTATGCTTTGTGCAGAGAGTTGTCCTAAAGGCATCCAAATTTGCAAAAATTCAGATCTTAAGACATCAATTTCCAATCCAGATTATTCCAATTAAAGCCTTTGGCTTGGCCTTACGCAGGTTTGGTTACTTTCTCCTCACCAGTTCTCTATCCCGAGGTCAACGCTTTTTGTGTATATCTCCCCGGTGGACCACTGGGTCTCTTATTCTTAATTTTTATCTTCATATTTTTTTAACTTTTTTTATAGGTTAGAACACCCATATGTAACGAGATGTTCTTTTATTTAATGGAAGAAAGGGTAGCATCTATTTATACCAAGATGCTTTATTTTTACTGAAAAACTGCATAAGTACCCATTTTTCTTACTAACTTTATTCTCCAAATCCTTTTTCTAGGTGAGTGGCACATCCTTCACCCTTTCAAGAATCACCCCACGGAAATCCTTAGACAAAAGAGGATTTAGAATTGATCTCTTAACATCTGTGTTTTCGCAGTCTCAGATGCCAACAAGATAATCTATGTGTGTGAATTTTAGATGTTTAGGTTACTTAGCTCTCAAACCAGAGATTGGACAACAAAGCCATTCACTCTTAGATTCTTTAAATTTTTAGTTTCCTCCTATAGGATCTGTCAAGAAAAAAATTCTCCAAGTCTAGCCAAATGTCCTTTAGTTGATTAAGCTAACTATAGCCTAATAGACTTGTAGACTAAAATTCTACTAACTCTCTACTTAATTAACTCTGAATATCTAACTTTTTACTTAACTTTATGATAAAATCAAATATTCAAAGAGTAAAAGGTTACTTATTCTAATTGATTAAAAAGTTACAATTTAATTCCAAAACTTAAGTTTTAAACTTAATACAACTTAGTTTCTTAATTTCAGGGTAAGAATAGAAAAAACAAAGGTTTAGGTTTTAAAGATTCTAATTCAAATAAAATCTTCTTTAAAAATTTTGAAAATAAAAATGTGTTTTTACAAAATGCTATCAGTAAAAATCTAAATAAGAATTTAATGCTCTTATACACTATATATATTCTTAATATATATATATATATTATTTCGGACCTAAAAGAAAAATTAAACTCTTAATTATAGATATATATATTTTTTCTTCTTCTTTCCTTTATTCTAGATGAAAATACCCTTTTATTATTATTTTTTTAATTTCCAAATTTTTGTATTTATATATATATATTTTATGTTTTATAAAATTTTCCAATTTTTATGAATTTTTTTTTCAAAATTTAAAATTTTTATGTAATTTTTTATTTTTAAATTTTATAATATTTTTGAATTTCTATATTTTTTTAATTTTGTGGGTATTTAATTTTTATGTGTTTTTTTATTTATTTTCTCTACACATACACCTGAAGTGAAAATTTCACTTCATACCCACCCAAGCCAAAATTTTACAATGTCCTCATTATAAGAAGGGTGAAAAAATATTACACTTCATTTAGTATAGGGTGACGTATGAAGTCGGATAGAGGAGATCACAGATCTCTGTGCAGATGATTTCAAGTCTGACCAAAGGTCAGAGTAGTTAGTTGAACTAAATGAAGGTAATCAGTGTAAAATGAAGTGAAAAATTGGAAAACTGTGGGAAAATAAAAGTGTAGAAAGTAGGAAACAACTATGTACAAAATGCTAAGTTTTACGCCTTCAGCTAGGCGTGAAACCTAGAGAAGAACTCCTAAAAAGAATATTCATGGTAAAAACAAGGAGTTACGGAAGAATTGATTCAAAAATAAAAAAAAATAGATAGGACAACCCAGTAAAAACTTGTCAAGTGATTGCCTAAAATAGATCTCGCAGAACCAAAATCAGATTCTTATAAAAATCTTAGAAAGATTAGAGTCAATCTCGTGAAGATCAGATCTGATTGAGATGTAAAATATTAAAAGATTGAGGGAATATAAAAAGTGATTCCAACCAAGTTCAGAAGATCAGCAAAGTCAATTTTGATTCTCAATAATAGGTGGGTCATTTTGATACAATAAAGGGTGCTGATGAGGGTTTGGTGGGTTATTTTCAGGAAGTACAGAGGATAGGTTTTGATTAGAATCAAAGGCCTGATTAAGGAAATGTACTTGGCCTTGATGTTGCCCAAGGTTTTGGAAATTCCTAGGATTCAGAATTGGCTGAGATGGAAGGGCACCTGGCTAACGAGACTCAGCGAAAAGCGTGATTTGATTTCGTAAATCCACCAATTCTACATTACATTGCCTTTGAATCTCAGCGAGAGCTTTAGCATTTTGTCGCTGACTCTCTCTAACAGCTCGCAAAATCTGGTCAAGCTGCGTATCTCTAATTAGCCTAGAGTAATTCTGCATACTCATGGAATTAGGCCTCACATTTGGTTGTTGAGAAGGCAATGGAGAAGGGTTTAGATGGGTCTAATTTGGATAACGTGGTCTTTGATTTTGATTTTGATCATCCGAAGAGAAATTTGGGTGGCTTCTCCATCCAGGATTATAGGAATTAGAATAAGAATTTGATCTTGGAATGTTTTCCTAGATGGCGTGTAAACCTAAAGGATATTGTATGTTTTCTGCAACAGGAAAGGGTAGGAAAGATTGTGGGACAAAGGTCCCTCCTTGGATTGGTGTAGGAGTAGATAGAAAACCTAGGAAGATGGATCTCTAGAATCAAGATTATTGACAAATTCCCTCCCCATGGCAATTTGTGAAATAGGTCAATGCGTAAGATTTTGCATAGCAAGTAGAGGTGTAAGAGTTTTCACTATATTTTGAACCTCACTGAGATGCTTTACTACGATGTTGACTTTGTCTAATTTTTCTGCAATGATTTCCAAATCCTTTGAACTGGACGGATTACCGATCTCGTGAATGCCCTTATGCAGATTTTGATGTGTTGTATTCATACCCTGCGTAAATTGCGACACAGATACATTGTTGATCGAGTTCTCCGCCATCCCTTCAAATAATTCTGACGTGGATTTTACATCGTCATTGAGAAAGTTCCCTCCACAAGAGGCATTTACTAGATTGTGAATGCCCTCTTGCAATCCATAACAGAAAATATGCATTAGTTGCCAACGAGGGATGTCATGATGTGGGCATTTCCTTTGTAATTCATGAAAGCATTCCCACGCTTCATGAATTGGTTCTCCTTGATTTTGATTAAAAGTTGTGATTGATCGCCTTAAAGCATTTGTTTGACCAATAGGAAAGAATTTCTTCAAAAATACATATTCGAGTTCAGCCCAAGTTGAGATTGGCCTTGCTATAGTTCGATACTAATAAGCTATTTTATCTTTAAGGCTAAAAGAGAACACTTTCATAAGTAGTATTTCCCTATTTTGATTTCGAGGTCCAAGAGTTTGAGATAGATTCTTAAGATCTTCAATATGTTGGAATGGATCCTTAGATGCAAATCCGTGAAAATGTGGGATTAGACCAATAATGTTTGGCTTTAATTCTGGATCATTTTCCCCAATAGGAATCCTAACATTAGGCTCTACCTGTGCATTAGATGGATTATAGTAGTCTCTGAGTAGAGGCCTTGGACGAGGGATCGGTAAATCAGGAAGATCAAAACCCGCCTCAAGTTGAGGTGGAGGACAGGTTTGAAGATTTTGCAAATTATCTAAGGCTGCTGTTAAAAGATTAATTTCTTTATTTTGTTCAAGCATCCTAAGATTCTAGTTTAGGAGCACCTCATGAATGCCAAAAGGCGGCATCTCCAACTGACCAGAAGAAGAAGGGATCTCGGGATTCTCATTTTGCAATTGATCGATAGAAATAGATGAATCAGATGGGAAATTAAATGGTTGCTTAGATACAACCGGCTTAGGATCACTTGTCAAAGGAGTTACAAGAGGCGGATGCAAGGATTACCTCACGTGCATAAAATGAAAAGAATGTGCAAAGGCACACTCACAGCACTAGAAAAAAAGTGGCAACAAAAACCCGCAAAACACCACGGAAAACATGGGTTTTTCTCTTCTTTCAAAGGAAAGAAGAGATTAATAGAATACGCAAAAATACTTTCAACACAATAAAGTATAGTAACAATATCAAAATACACATCGTAGTCCCGTGTCTACGCAAGCGCGTATCCTTAAAGCTCAAAGGTCTAAGGTCTAGGATCGAGACCACTCACTACTGGCTCCCTAAGGATTTAGTAGTGAGATAGACTTGTTGATCTTCGGCCAAAGCCCTAAGAGGTGCAAAGAGGAGAGATAGAAAATTCAGACCTGTGTGACTCTAGTGATTGTGCTATGTGCGCGATAGCATGCAACAGATGACTTCGATATAACCCGCATGCATTTTGCAAACAGATATAAGTCACAATTTTTATTATCCTCTTTTTTACTTAATCTTTTCAAAAATATGATAGAAAGAATTAAAGTGATCGCTTTTTTTAAGTATTTTCAAAGAAATATGTGGTCTTGACATTATTTCCAAGACAGGGATCTATGTGGTTTCTTTCGTGTGTTTTCCTGCTGATGTGAGAAAAATAGTAGAAATCTTCCCAAGTCAATTCATAAAGAAACTAGCAGGTAAATGTACTCCTAGGAGTGTATGCCTATAGCATGCTGCTACAGGTCAGAAAGTATGTATTTCTGTATTTTTTTTAATTTTTAACTAAGTAACTAAATGCAACAATTCAAACAAACTAAAGACTAAGGAAAGAGTACTTAAAATGGTATGTATAGTGAAAAACAAAATAAAGGAAACCTGCCTTCTACTTGAGATTACCCGCAGAGGTAAGCCTGAAAAGGAGATAGAAAACAAACACAAAAAAAACAAAACTAATTAACACAAAACACTAAAAATAGTAATAATGGTGAATATAATTACAGTTACCTCTTATGGCACCAAAATGATTATTAAACAAAATTTGTGCAGGGGAAAGTTTTGGTGAATTAAAATATAACCTCCCCGACAACAGCATTATTAAAATGATGTGTTCTCCCCTCAACACAGTTAATTAAGTTAATTGTGATTAATTATGTGCAGAAGAAAGTAACTTAGGTTAACTTGAATTTGTGTCGATTGAGTAGTATACCTAACAATTTAGATTTTATTTCTTTTAACTGGCTGAGTCCAGGTCATTCAATGGGAGGTATAGCTTATTTAGAATTCACCAATTAATCTATGCTGCTTATAGAAGAGCGTAATTAAGTTTATTTTAAGAACATGAACTTTGCCAAATGATTTCAAATTAAAGAGTATGCAAAATTCCATAATGATTGCACAGCAAAATACAGCAACAATTGTGTCATCTTGTGCTATTTCCAAGCATTGCCTGTGTAGATTAGGTAGACATAGTCGCATTTGCAAAAATACATGCATGCATGCATTTATTTTAGAGGGGAGGAGAGTGAATAAAATGGCCGTGAAATTAACGTTTTCCTTAAGTGCTGCTTCGCAAATTCACCATCTTTATTTTTAATTTTATTTGACTTTGAATTTCTTCTCTGCGGCAGCAATGCATGGCAGCCTCTTCCTCACGCCATGTCCTGCTCAGCTTGCCCTGCACAGCCACTCCCTACCAGCCATGCATAGCCGCATGCACAGCCATGCACAGCCAGGGCCTGACTGTGCATGCCTTCTTCCTCTTTAAAAAGGCATGGCTACCTTCTTTGCAAAAGGAGCCTGGTCCACCCACACGAACAAGACCTTCTTCTTCAGGTCGTCTCTTCCCCTCTCCCCTCCATACGTAGCCTCTCCTCGTTCAGACGAGCTACTCTATGGGCAGGAGCACCTCACTATGGTGCACAACCACCACCGTGAGTCCCACCACCGTCCAACTCATCAAAGAGCCTGTGGGCGTGGTGGTTCTCATCCCTGTTTCATCGTTCCAAGTCAACCCTGCCATTGCCACAGGAGCTTCAATCTTTAGAGCTCAACCGGCCACAGCTCGCCTGCACGCAGGCCACAGCTCGACCGCACGCAGGTCACAGTGCACGCTAGCAGGCTGCCCGTGCCCCTCTCCACGTGCCCTGTCACGAAGTTCTGCCCGCATCCCAGCCGGCGCAGTCCTTGGGAACGCGTGCCAGCTAGCCTAGCGACGCCCGCACTCACGGAACCGGGCACAGGCTGTTGCGTGAGTCGACCGCGCACTGTAGCCACTATTCACGCTAATTAGCGGAACACTGTGGCTACAGTGCGGTGACCGGTAAGTTTCTCACTTACCTGGTCACCCGGCGCACCGCGATCGTTTGCTGCCCGTCCATGCATGCCCGCGCCCGCGTCTCTCCCTGCACCCGCTCCAGCGCTCGCTCTCGCGTATGCCTGCTCGCTTCAACGCTTGCATCTTCGCCCACTTCTTCATGCCTGCACCTGCCTGATCGCGCAGCGCAGTGCACTGCGGTTCCTCCCACGCCCGCTCCCTCCTATGTGCACGCACCTCTTTGTGCGCCTACGTGCCTGCGTGTGAGAGTGGAGCACCAGACGTCAGCCACTGCGTCAGACGACTTAACTCCCGCACCTCTTCACTCCAGCAGCGCTCTCTCTCTCTTTCTCTCTCTCTCTCTCACTCCCTCAGCAAACACCTGCACACACACACACACTCTCGCACACACACCCACTCACTTATACACTATTATATACTTATATATATATACATATACATATATATATTGATATATATACATATATTTATATACATATACACATATATATATATATCTGTACATATATTAGTACCTATATAACTATGTATAAGTATATATACATATATAGATATATATACATATATATACACATATACTTATATATATATATACAAATATACATACATATATACATATATCTATAATTATAAATACATATATATATATATATCGACATAATATATATAGATACTTCTATGTCGCCTCACAAGAAAATCTTCAGCTTAAGATCTTTTCTAAATACAATACAAAAAAATGTTTTGCTAGGGACTAGCAAAAGATAGGCATGGGGGTATGATTGCACAACAAAAATACACCAATAATTGTGCCATCTTGTGCTATTTCTAGGCATTGCCTATGTAGATTAGGTAGACATAGTCGCATTTGTAAGAATACACGCATGCATGAATTTATTTGAGAGGGGAGGAGAGTGAATAAAATGGCCATGAAATTAATGTTTTCCTCAAGTGCTGCTTCTCAAATTCACCATCTTTATTTTAATGTTATCTGACCTTGAATTTCTTCTCCGTGGCTGCAATGCATGGTAGCCTCTTCCTCGCGTCATGTCCTGCTCAGCTTGCCCTACACAGCCACTCCCTGCCAACCAAGCACTGCTGCATGCACAGCAAGGGCATGGCTGTGCATCCCTTCTTCCTCTTTAAAAAGGCTTGGCTACCTTCTTTGCAAAAGGAGCCTGGTCCACCCACACGAACAACACCTTCTTCTCCAGGCCGTCCCCTCCCCTCTCCCCTCCATACGCAGCCTCTCCTCCTTCTGAGGAACTACTCTACAGGTAGGAGCACCTCACTGTGGTGCACAACCACCACCGTGAGTCCCACCACAGCCCAGCTCATCAAAGAGCCGGTGGGCATGGTGGTTCTCTTCCCTATTTCATCGTTCCAAGCCAACCCTGCCATTGCCATAGGAGCTTCAAGCTTTGATGCTCAACCGGCCACCGCTCGCCCGCACGCAGGTCACTGCGCACGCCAACAGGTCGCCCGCGCCCCTCCCCTCACGCCCTGTAGTGAAGTTCCGCCTGCAGCTTAGCCGGCGAAGTCCTTGCATGCACGCGCTAGCTCGCTCAGCGGCGCCTGCACTCACGGAATCGGGCACAAGTGGTCGCACGAGCCTACCGCGCACTGTAGACAATGTTCACGCTAGTCAGTGGAACACTGTGGCTACAGTGCGGTTATCGGTAAGTTTCTCACTTATCCGGTAACCCGGCGAGCCGGGACCGTCTGCTGCCCATCCATGCATGCCTGCGCCCAAGTCTCTCCCCATGCCTGCTCCATCACCTGCTCTCGCTTCAGTGACCACGTCTTCACCCGCTTCTTCGCACCCTCACCTGCCTCATCGCGCAGTGCAGTGCACTACGGTTCTTCCCAGGCCCGCTCCCTCCTACGTGCGCGCGCCTGTTTGCGCACCTATGCGCTTGTGCATGCTCATGGAGCACCAGATGTCGGCTGCTGCGTCAAACGACTTAACTCCCACACCTCTTCACTCCAGCAGCGCTCTCTCTCTCTCTCACTCCCTTAGCAGACACATACACAAACACACACTCTCGCACACACACCCACTCACTTATACACTATTATATACTTATATATATATATACATATACATATATATATATTAATATATATACATATATTTATATACATATACACATATATATATATATATACATATATCTATACATATATTGGTACCTATATAACTAAGTATAAGTATATATACATATATAGATATATATACATATATATACACATATACTTATATATATATACAAATATACATACATATATACCTATATCTATAATTATAAATACATAGATATATATATATATAGATCTACATAATATACATAGATACTTATATTAATATATATATATATACATATACACATATATATGGCCATATACATATATTACTATATATATATACATATACACATCGATATAAATACATATACAAAAATATATATCTATAAATATATCTATCTACACATATATTTACATATCTATATATATATATACAAATATATATATATTTATATATACATATATTTCTACATTTAAACTTATATAATTATAACCATATACATATAGATATATATTTACATATATACAAACATATAGATATATTTTCATCCTACATGTTGTATCGTAGGAATACTGCACCAGTTGCTGATATTCCCTGATACACGCATACAGAATGCGTGTTCGCACTCATCTTCCACCCATCCATCCTACACTCCACGCAGCACTTCATCCTGTTGGTTGCATCTTCCTAGACGACGACCAACTCGACACTGTGCTACACACCATCTCCACCTCCACCCCCACTCCTTTATACATATATAATATATACATATATATATACTATATTTACTTTATTTCTGTTTCACTTTCCTGCCATTAAAAAGATAAAAAAATATACAAAAGAGAAAATATAATCCTTGACTTGCAGGTACTTAGTCTTGCAAATAGCAAGATCAGTTTTGAACCCTAATTTGGCTCAAAGCAAAGAACCTAATTTTGAGGGTGTACCTCAAGGACAAATTATCAGAAAAAAATATTAAATAGAAAAACACCAAAAACACAATAAATGAATGGAAGAGATTCGTTGTAGGAAACGCGTAAAAAATTATTCACTTCAAATCCCACTTCCCTGAGTTCGACCCTAGGCCTAAATGTGACCAAGATAAAATCAAGTAGGCCAGGTAAAAAATTTTTGTAAAGAGATGGTTAGGCTCGATTTAGGTTAACTACTATACTCATTTCAACGATAAATTCACCACATTAACACAACCTATCCGGGCTCATCCAATACATCTCCTTTCATGGCACCGTTGCCGGGGAAGTGCACATTCAAGTGAACCAGTTGCAAGGAGAAGGCAGGCAGATGAAGTTGGAGATGTGGGTAGATCCAAGGCAAGAACGAGAGCGTGAAGACGCCGGTACTGCACTGGAGCTTCGCACACATTGCCTAACAAGTAGGTCTTTCTTTCTTAGCAACCTAGTTTAACTTGTAACCTTAATAAAAATTAAAAAATAAAACTAAAAAGCTAAAAAAACTTCTTGGGATTTCTTGGGGCAAGTGGATTAAAAATCACTTGTTTGCTTATTTATCATCCCTCCCACCGCCTCGGGATTTCCCCGCCAAACTTCGCCTAGCGAAAATCCAAGAATCTTGATTCTTGAATCTTTCACCGTGTAAAGTACTCTTTGAGGCAAAAAAAAAAAAAAAGATTGATTGCTATCCCTCTTTGCCTCATTTATCTACAACTTCAGGATCACCTTTTTGGTGGGGAGACTTGGAATTGAGTTGATTCCAACCTCACCACGACCTTTCACGTGCCTAATATTCCTTCTCGAATACTTCAACCCCAACAATTTGATTATCTTTATCTTATGGTTGAGCCTTGTGTGTGGAAATCATTCTAGTGATTGGGAGCACTTGAATTGAAGTGCTTTGGCTCCCTTTCACACAAATCTAAAATTGATTCGTGCATCCACACATAGAAATCTCCATCTAGGGAAGCCCATTGCATTTTAGCATGCATTAACCAACTAACATTGAAGAAGGGTTTGTTGGGCTTAGAAGAAAACTTGTATTCTCTCAAAACCCGGAGATTGGTTGAATTGGTAATTAAGAGAAATCCTAAAATCCAAACTTTTTAAGGCTGAATTCTAAAAGCCATTCACCAATTAAAACTTCAATTCAAGGAGATTTCCCCATCACATGCTTGTATTACACACTCTAAAAATCAATCACTTGGGCATTACCCGTAAATAACGCTCTTCACATTCCAGAACCACTTGTTCCTACGCCTCTAACTAAAATTGGTTGCAACTTGACCCTTACTAAGGATTGGAGGTCTAACTACCTACATGTAGCACCTACGTGCTGATGAGGGTCCCCACATGCTATCGGGTGTCTAAGACTGGGGCAAACGACCTATCAATCTGGCCCGGTGGTTCCGCGGTGCTCGCATTCGGTTCCATAGTTCGTGATAGTAGGTAACTTAGATCTTTAGGTCTAAGGGCACACTATAGA
This sequence comes from Thalassia testudinum, assembly GCA_037157565.1. NCBI lineage: Eukaryota > Viridiplantae > Streptophyta > Magnoliopsida > Alismatales > Hydrocharitaceae > Thalassia > Thalassia testudinum. The sequence continues at coordinate 72,999,926 of JAZHRO010000003.1, read as the reverse complement.
GGTTAGAAATTTGATTGTATTGATTTGTCATCAAGTGTACTGATAACACTGCATAAGGGGGTGATAATTATGTTGAATAGGGCCCATCTTAAGAATAAAAGGCACAACATAAGTAGAACGGGAGCATTGCATACATTATGTACCAAGATTGCTTATAAAACTGTATTAATGGCCATTTGTGTAAGCACTTGCCAAAGCAGGCCTCAAATGAGCAATCGGACCACACGGATGCACTCAGAACGACGAATTGAGTCCAACGGACTCAAGATCGGCCAAATCCGACATCCGGAGCTCCGACAATGGGTCCAAGAAGTTTTGATCGTTGATCTGGAGATCAACGGCCCTCATTGCGCCACGTCACTCCCGCTCCGCCGCACGCCGCTCTCCCTTTAGCTGAGATCAAATCTCGGTCGTCGATCTTCAATCTGACGGTCAAGACTAGCGCGCCCGCCCGCAGTCGTCGCGACAAAGAGTCGACGTGGCGCAATGGTTAGCGCGCACGCCCACACGCACGCGATGTGGGTTCGAGCCGCGCAGTGCGTGAAATCGAAGATGAAGTAGGCGCACGGCAAAATTGGGCTGCTTGATCAGCAGTGGGTGGTCGAGATTGTGCCACGCGGTCCACCCACAAATCGCGAGCGCCCACGAGCGTGCGCACGCCAGGCGAGGACGCGTGCGCACACGCTTACCTGAGGTGCGATCCAAGTGCATCCACGGAGAGATCTCAGTCGTCCAATCTTCGATTGGACGGCTCTCAAGCAGCAGCCACAGATCGGGCACGAAGAAGAACGGCGTGGGTGGTTGACCGACGGGCTGGAGGGCTTCAACAACGCTTTTGGAGTGGTTTTAGCGACATCCCGAACGTCGCTAAAGGCCCTTCTTTTAGAAAGCCCTTAACCCTATTTAAATCCCCTCCAACCACTCATTCAATGCATTCACTTCCCTTGTAACTGCTCCACCCCTCTCTTGCTAGCTTTAGGCCCTCTTGTAATCACCGAAGACGATGAGCCGCCGATGGAGCCTCCTCCACCGCCATGGCTGCCTCGTCGCTCTCCCTCCTCTCTCTCTCTCTCTTTTAAGCTTTCCATTACTTTTGTTTGAGCATGTATTCAATGTTGTAAGCTATGAACTAAAAGTGCAAGGTTAATGAAGTTATTTTCTATTCAGTTGTTACTTTAATTTCTGTTTAAGTTGCATGATCAAACAAGAAACACTCTAACCCTAATCTCTCTCCTTCTCTCTATCTCTCTCTCACTTTTCAAATCGCACCTCCGTAAGTAAAACTCTGCATTTTTTGTGACAACAAGTGATAAGAAAAATTTGATTTTCACGCCTCCCTGAGACCGACACTCGGACTCACCTCGTTTATTTACTTTAAAAATAGCATTGCAAGTGTGACTATAACGACACTTCTTAACACACACGCACAACCGCACGTCAATTTTTGGCACTGTTTCCGGGGAGGCAATGGATTTGTTTTGTCACCTCCATTCCACATTCAGTCTCACATCGTCTAATGCCCTATTTTTCCTTTTTACTTGATGGTTGCAGAAATTCGGTGCGTCGACAGCAAAGCGACGCATCCCACGATGGTAGCAAGGAAGTAGGCACTACGAGCACCGATAGTGAGTAATTCTTCTCTCATGATTGTTTGCTTGCGTGAAAAAACTAAAAAAAAAATTGTAAAAATTGAAAAAAATTAGCGTGGTGTATGATTTCTTGACCCACATCCTTAACACATCACCCCACAAAAAAAAATGTACACTCTAACATTTTGAATAAATTCTTGGAGTGTTCTTTTCTTTTCCTTGAGTGGTGTTTACGATGCCACCGTGAGTTGACCTGGGCCGCACCACTCAACCCTAAAATCGACTCATCTAATAGAAGCTGCATGATCATTAGGATGAGTACATTAGGGTTTTAGAGCCTCTACATAATAAAAGGAAATCTACTTTCACTGAATTGTGTGCAGAACTTCACGTGCCCATTGAAACTTGTTTGAAAACATTAAGACACGTCAACCCTAAAAAGCACTAAAAGTAAGGATGAAACACTAAAAGACACCGCATCTTAAAAATCCTTGCTTGAAAACTATGTTTTGATAGAAGCACACACCTTGAAAGTGGAAAATTAAGAGGCACCACCCCAATCAACGCCTCATCACATAACCCTAGCACAAACACTATCCTAGCCCTTTAAAACTGAGTATACGTGCCCAAGGCAGGACTGAGTTAACTCTCGAATGGCGAGGTTTTGTTCGCTGGGCACTTGGCTTTCATTCCCTTGGTAGAATCTGGTGACTAGGCAGCGAGACAGTGTCAAACGACCACAGTTGTGGGGTCTACGGAATCAGAGGCACAAGCCAAAGGAAGAACCTTCCCTACAATCCCCTCCTAATCAACCTGGCCAGATTAGCCTTGGGAAGGGGAGTCCAGTGCTTATGGACTTAATCACCCTTTGTGAGATTTCTAGGTCTCCTAAGGAATACACCATAAGGACTAGGCTTGTGTGCTTGATTGAAACACATTTCTCGCATCTATCGCCCTTAGCATCCCCTCCTGTTCTTCTCTAGTGTATGCACGAGAGACGCTAACAGAATCACGAGTTGTGTGTTTTGGGGCAGGAATCTTGGCGACGTAATTCTGTTGGAAACATGGCTGAACCTAGGGTAGATGAGGCTGAGGATCAGCCCCCACCAGATGCTATGGCCATCATCCAAGTCCAAATTAATGCTAACCACTAGCTTCAGCAATAACAAATCCACACCATCATGCAAGCCATACAACGGTTACAGAACCAACAAGAACAGCCACCACCACCTTTCCAAGAGATAGCAAGGCAACCACCACTTGATATACCACCATTTCAGGATCAGCCGAGGCCCCTCCGCAATTCCTATAATCCCTCTACTATTAGAGTCGAGCCACACCTTAGGATCCCTGAGGGGGGAGATGATTTTGAGCTGAAATCGAATGTCTTAAGTCTGATCCAGAGCCACTTTCATGGAAGCTCAAATGAGGACCCCTTTCAGCACCTAGAGGATCTCGACCACATAGCGCGAACTGTGGAACTTAGCAACATTAGCCTTAACATTGTTCTAATCAAGATGTTTCCCTTCTCATTAAGAGACAAGGCTTCTCATTGGCTTTGAACCCTAGGTAGACCCATCACCACCTAGGAAGAAATGAGGCATGCATTTTTAATGAAATTCTTTCCCATAGGAAAGACCAATGCCCTCAGAAGAAGTATTACTACCTTTACACTTCAGGGTGGGGAACAATTTCATGAGGCATGGGAAAGATTTAATCAACTCTTGAGGAAATGCCCACACCACGAAGTACCAAGGTGGCAATTGGCCCAGATTTTCTACCATGGTCTGGATAGCAACCTGCGGAACTTCGTCAATGCCTCATGCAGGGGGAACTTCCTGAACAAAGATGAGGAGAGTGTGTTTGAGCTCTTTGAGTATATGAGCGAGAATTCGCTCAACAATGCCTCTATGGCCTAGTTCAACAAGTCCAGTCAACGCCATGGTGGGATTTATGAGGTACAAGCAAATTCTGGAATGGTTGACATGGACGTCATTGCCAAGAAATTGGATCAAGTGGAATTGGTGGACTAAAAGATTGATGAGCTATTGAACCAGACCAGGATCCCCTTACAGACTTTCTCCCTAGCAAAGGGAGTGCATAATATTGACCTGGTCCAGCCCTTAACCCAACTGAACCTGGAAAAACCCATGACCACGTTCCAGGGAGGGACCTTTACTCCCTCAATCGTTGAGTACTCCCTTCCCTCTTCATCAGCATTGGCTAACCTAGAAGATGTGCAAGCTGTCGAAGGTTATGCGAAACCTGACCCTTTCTCCAACACTTACAACACTGGCTGGCGTAACCACCCCAACTTTGGTTGGAGAAACCAGAAACCACCACAATTCTAGAACCAGTCCAGGCCAAACCAGCAGCAACACTTGACCCCCTATCAACAAGGACCACCAGTTAGACCCCAATATAATCAGAATAGGGTGGCCCCTCTCCCACAAAACCAAAGGGATGATGACTGACATGAACCAAAAACATCAGGAGGAAATGGCCTTGGTAAAGGGACAGTTAAGCCAACTTTTGGACTATAAACAACAAGAATACCTTCCCAACCACAACCAAACCCGCGAAACATAATTAATAGAGGCCCTAGTTCTCAAGGGTTCCAAAGCAACCCCGGGCAGGCTCACATGGTCCAGCTAGCCCGCAGACACCCCCTGGGTTTGGTGCTTCTTCATCCTCGTCTTCTCAAGGATCAACCCATGGCCCCAATGCCTCTGCGAATGCAGTGACCTTGAGAAGCGGCTCCAAAACCCAGGATCCCAAATGGCCGACTCTCCCTGAGACTTCACACGCTGAAATGCCCAACTCAGAAGAGGCACCAACCAAGGACCCAGAAATAGAACCAATCCACATTCAGACACCCTACCCTGAGGCTTTGGAAACAATCAAGAAAAAGAAGAATGTTGTGGAAACTGAGGAGCTGTTGGAAATCTTTAAGCAAGTACAGATTAATATTTCGCACCTTGAATCCATCAAACACATCCCTGCTTATGCCAAGTCTTTCAAGGATGCCCGTACACCCAAGCGTAAGCCGAGACCTCAAGTACCTAGGAAGGTTGTGCTCTCTAAACAAGCAAGTTCCGTAATATCAGGCAACCTTCCACTCAAGCGAACTGACCCAGGAGCGCCCCTAATTTCATGCAATATCGGGGACATGACGTTTGATAGAGCGCTCCTGGACCTAGGTGCTTCTATCAACTTGATTCCAACAACCTTGTACCACCAATTTGGTTTTGGAGAGCTGACACCAACCCCTGTCACCATCCAGCTGGCTGATAGATCAGTGAAAACCCCGAAGGGGGTTGTCAAGGACATGATTGTATGGGTCAAGGACTTCTATTTCCCAGTCGACTTTTTGGTGCTCGACATGGAAGTCCCTAAAAAATTATAGAACGCACCCATAATCTTAAGCAGACCTTTCTTAGCTACGGCTGAGGCAAACATTGATTGCTACACGGGATGTATGGAAATCGCCTTCAGGGATAGGAAACTGCAATTGGATATCTTCCGGGCGACAAAGTCTTCTGATTGCGATTGCATTCAAGAACATGATCCCGTGGAAACTCTGATAAAGGAATGCCTCACCCTCAGTTCTGTATCAGACCACCAAACCCGTAGTGACTGTGCTGACCCGTCACCATCATTACCCATGGACCTCTGTAAGGCTGAGTACCATCACACGACACCATTTGAGGAGATCGATGTTGATCAACTCCCGCCCTTTCCCTTCCCATCGACTGTGGTTCCACTTGCACCTGAACTTAAACCACTGCCCGAGAATCTCAAGTATGTCTTCCTGGGACTTGACCAGACCTTCCCAGTGATTATTAATTCTCATTTAACCAAGGATCAGGAACTCAGGTTGACTGCGACACTTTCAGAACATCGGGCTGCCATTAGTTGGACCATTTCGGACTTAAGTGGAATTAGCCCCACCTATTGCACCCATAAGATTTACCTGGAAGACGGGGCACGACCTTCCCGCCAGATGCAAAGATGTTTAAGCCTAAACATGCAGGAGGTCGTTAAAAAAGAAATTATCAAGTGGCTTGATATCGACATCATATATCTTATCTTCGATAGCCCCTAGGTGAGTCCCACTCTAGTGGTTCCAAAGAAAGCTAGGCTCACCGTTGTCACCAATGATCATGGAGAATCCATCCGCACCCGCACCACCACCGCATGGTGGGTGTGTATCGATTATAAGAAGCTCAATGAAGCCACTAAGAAGGATCATTTCCCCTTGCCATTCATTGGCCAAATCCTTGAAAGATTGGCAGGGCAGAGGTATTTTTGCTTCCTGGATGGATATTCAGGATATAACCAAGTCACAATTGCTCCAGAAGATCAGGAAAAGACCACATTCACTTGCCCGTATGGCATGTTTGCATTCCGTTGAATGCCGTTCGGGTTATGCAATGCACCTGCGACATTCCAACGTTGCATGCTAGCCATTTTTTCAGAAATGGTGGGTGAATACTTAGAGGTCCTTATGCATGATTTCTCTGTATTCGGGAATTCATTCAACCATTGTCTGAGCAACTTCGAGAAAATCCAGAAATGATGTATCGAGGTTAACCTGGTGTTAAGTTGGGAAAAGAGCCATTTTATGGTTCAAGAAGGAATTGTCCTCGATCACATCATTTCACATAGGGGCTCGAGGTAGATCGGGCTAAGGTTGATTTAATTTCCAAACTTCCTCCCCTTAACTCGGTTCGACAGATTCGCTCCTTCCTAGGACATGTTGGCTTCTACCGAATGTTCACTAAAGACTTTTCCAAGCTTTCCAAACCCTTAACCGACCTTCTAGCCAATGGTGCCCTATTCCACATGTCTTCTCATTGCATCCAGGCTTACCAAACCCTCCAGGACTTAGTGTCCACCGCACCTGTACTTCAACCCCTAGACTGGTCCCAGAACTTTGAGATTATGTGTGATGCATCAGATTTTTCCATAGGCACTGTCCTGGGAAAAAGGCAAGACAAGAAGCCCGTGGTGATCTACTACGCGAGCAAAACGTTAGACGAGGCCAAACGAAATTATACGATCACAGAGAAAGAGTTGCGCGCTGTAGTCGTTGGACTTGAAAAGTTCTGATCGTACTTGCTGGGATCCCACGGGACTGTTTACACTGATCATTCAGCCATCCGGCACCTGTTGGACAAGAAGGACGCAAAGCCTAGGCACATCTGATGAATCCTGCTTTTGCAAGAATTTGACCTAGAAATCTGAGACAAGGCCAGATCGAAGAATGTGGTGGCTGACCACTTGTCTAGACTTCATCCAGACCACATTGGACCCTCCCTACCTCTATCTGACGCCTTCCCTGATGAACACATCCTGGCTGTGCAAGACATGAAAATGCCATGGTATGCTGACTACGTCAACTACCTGGTTTTAGGACAAACCCTGCACAGCTGGTCCAGACAGCAACAGGATAGGTTCTTGGCTGAGGCCAAGCACTATTTCTGGGTTGATCCCATGCTGTTTCACCTCTGTGCTGACCAGATCATCAGGAGGTGTATCCCCAAAGACGAAGTTCAGAGCATGCTTTCCTTCTGTCATGACCAGGCTTGTGGTGGCCACTTCTTTCGAAAGAAAACAGCGGCAAAAGTTTTACAGTCTGGATTTTGCTGGCCGTCCCTATTTAAGGATGCACACAACTTTGCCAAGACTTGCTCACACTGCCAAATGCTGGGGACCATGACCAAGAGAGATATGATGCACCTCCAGCTTATTTTGATTGTTGAAATCTTCAACGTTTGGGATATCGATTTTATGGGCCCCTTTCCACCATCCAATGGCTTCGAGTACATCCTGGTCTCGGTAGACTATGTTTCCAAATGGATTGAAGCCGTCGCCACCCGCCGATGCGATCACAGGACTGTCATGGACTTTGTTAAGAAGAACATCTTTTCCCCGTTTGGAATACCCAATGCCATGATCAGTGATGGTGGAAGCCATTTTATCCATTCCCACATTTGTCCCCTACTTAGAAAATACGGGGTGAACCACCGCATTGCTACCCCGTATCATCCGCAAACAAATGGGCAAACTGAGGTCTCAAATAGAAAAATCAAGAACATTTTACATAAGACTGTGAGACCAGACAGGAAAGACTGGTCCACACGACTTGATGATGCCCTGTGGGCATACAGGATCTCTTTCAAGACCCCGATAGGCATGTCACCTTATCTCCTGGTCTTCGGCAAACCCTGCCATCTTCCTGTCGATTTGGAACACCGAGCTTATTGGGCTGTCAAGTAATATAACATGGATTCCCAGTTAGCCGGTGCATAGAGGACTCTCCAATTATCTGAGCTCGAAGAAGATGCCTTTGACAATAGTCAACTGTATAAGGAGAAAATGAAAGTCGTCCATGACCGACTCATTCATAGAAAAACCTTTGAGCCTAACCAGCAAGTCTGGCTATTTGACGCCTGCCTAAAACTCTTCCCGGGGAAACTCAGGTCCAAATGGATAGGACCATTTTAGGTGGTTAAGCCCTACTCTAATGGGGCGATTGAAATCGCTGATCCTAACACTGGGCACACTTTTATAGTTAATGGTCAAAGATTGAAGCATTTCCTGGCCCAAGTTCCCCCAAAGGAGAGTGTCACCCTCGTTGAGGGATGGCACGGAGCACCGTCTAGCTGGAGGTCTTAAACTCAGCGCTTCCAGGGAGGCAACCCAGAGGATTCAGACTGATTCGGTATTTTACGTCACTCAGGTACTATCTTTTTGAACCCTTATGCATCCATGTACTTGCCAATGAGGACATTGTCCAACTTAAGCATGGGGGGGTGATAAATTACATAATCCTGAGCTCATTTAATCAATCTGAATCAAAAAAAAAAAATTGAATTTATGAAGAAAACTTAGGCATTAGAAACTTGTCAATAGTGGAAAATAATACAAAAAGAACTTAAACACTTAGACTTTTCAGGCCTTTAGGCTTAATCAGCCCTAGTGTCCGTTAAAATATGGATTTAGCTTAGAATCCTTGCAACCTTAAGACATTCTAATCCACCTACTAAATAAGGTGATAAGTATACGACTTATCAACTCACCCTCTAACACAGAAAAACTTTGAGTCTAAGCATCTACATACATTTTTGCACCGACTCACTCCTCAAAGATTTTGACAGAAATTGGTTAGCTAATAAACTCTCTAGGGTGGTATGGCTAGCAAGTTGTCGTGGGTAACAGCCCATTGGCAGGTTGTCCAGAACCCAACCAGAAACCATTTCTTCCTCATTGCCTCTAGGTACATTTGAGAATAGGGAAGCCAACTATGAAAAAAAAAAAGGAGGAGAAGAAAAGAAAATAAACCACACTTCATCGAATAAGTATGGCTGGCAAGTAATCATGGCTAACAGCCCATTGGTCGGTTATCTAGAGCCCAGCTCAATAACTGCACAAAAAGAACCAAAACACTTAAGGAAGAAGCAGGGAAGTAGTGCAAGCTAGGGAGATATGCATTGGAAAAATCCTTGTGTTGACCCCAATTAAAACAAATGTAGGGAGAAAGCTACCAATCGAACAAATACACCTTCAGGCAAATTTATTTCCTCTTTCGTTCACCTAGGGGCATAGAAACTCGAAGTCTATCTAAATTACTGATAGGTGAGTCTATTACAACCTTCACACCAAGATGATTAGCACTTAGGGTTTTGACTGAGTTTTAGGTGGGTTGGGTAGATGTAAAAAGTTACCAACCCCCCCTAAATTCAGAAAAAAATTCTAAAAAAAAAAAAAAAATATACATATATATATATATATATGTACTTATACATATGTATAGTTATATACATTAAAGCAAGGATTCGAGCGATTCGTATTTTAGCAGACACCCGGGCACTGCTTAGTCTTTGTGGATTAAGATCATGGTATATTTCCTCCTATTGACAAGTGACGAAGTGTCTAAGCAATTACTTCTTAAATTCTGAAAGAAAATAAAGGCTAGAATAAGCCTTGCTAGGGACTAGCAAGGAGTAAGCATGGGGGTTATGATAACACTGCACAAGGGGGTGATAATTATGTTGAATAGGGCCCATCTTAAGAATAAAAGCACAACATAAGTAGAATGGGAGCATTGCATGCATCATGTACCAAGATTGCTTATAAAACTGTATTAATGGCCATTTGTGTAAGCACTTGCCAAAGCAGGCCTCAGATGAGCAATCGGACCGCATTGATGGATTCAGAACGACGAACGGAGTCCAACAAACTCATGATTGGCTAAATCCGACATCCGGAACTCCTACAATGGGTCCAAGAACTTCTGACCTTTGATCTGGAGATCAACGGCCCTCATTACGCCATGTCACCCCCGCTCCACCGCACGCCACTCTCCCTTCAGCTGAGATCAAATCTGAACTGTCAATCTTCGATCGGAGGGCCGAGACTCGCGTGCCCGCTCGCAGTTGCTGCGACAAAGCGCAGGCGTGGCGCAACGGTTAGCGTGCATGCCCGCACGCACGCGACGTGGGTTCAAGCCACGCGGTGAATGAAATTGAAGACGAAGGAGGCGCACGCTGAAATTGGGCCGCCCGATCAGCAGCAGGCGGCCAAGATTGTGCCACGCGACATGCCTACAGATCACGAGAGCCCACGCGCGCGTGCACGCCGTGCGACAACGCACATGCACACGTGTGCCCGAGGAGTGATCCAAGCGCATCCAAAGAGAGATCTTAGCCGTCTGATCTTCGATCGAATGGCTCTCACGTAGCGGCCGCAGATCGAGCACGGAGAAGAACGGCGCGAGCGGTTGACCAGCAGGCTGGAGGGCTTCACCGATGCTTTTGGAGTGGTTTTAGCGACGTCCTTGATGTCGCTAATGCCCCTTTCTCTTTTAGAAAGCCCTTAACCCTATTTAAAACCCCTCCAACCACTCATTCAAGGCATTCACTTCCCTTGCAACTACTCCACCCCTCTCTTAGCTAGCTTTAGGCCCTCTTGTAATCGCCTGAGATGACGAGCTACCGACGGAGCCTCATCCACCGCCATGGCTGCCTCGTCGCTCTCCCTCCTCTCTCTCACTCTTTTAAGCTTTCTATTACTTTTGTTTGAGCATGTATTTAAAGTTGTAAGCTATGAACTAAAAGTACAAGATTAATGAAGTTATTTTCTATTCAGTTGTTAGTTTAATTTCTGTTTAAGTTTCATGATCAAACAAGAAACACTCTAACCCTAATCTCTCTCTATCTATCTCTCTCTCGCTTTTCAAACCGCACCTCCGCAAGCAAAACTCTGCCCTTTCCATGACAACAAGATAACTCTCGAATTATTTGAAAATATGAGTGAGAACTTGATGAGAGCCTCATCATGAGCCATAACTAGCTCATTTTGACCGAATAAAGAAGATAAAAGCTCCTACATAACCTAATAGAAGGCCTAAATGAAGGAATAAGTGCTCTGAGAAGAAAACATGAAATAAAGGTTAAAACTGTAATTTTACCATTACAGTACATAAACGGGATTTCTCAGAGGCAAAACATAGGTCAAATGGTGTAAATGAGATAAAAAGTGGGTTGAGTCAATCAGAAATGAGTTCATGTGCAATCTAGGAATTAAACTACATTTGGTAACCCTAAAACAGACCCGCTTAATTCAACAAGGTTTTGGTCAGGATAAAAATCAAGTAAACCATCTAAAATTCATGTAAAAATATCCTCTAGGGTTTAGTACACTCAAATTGGCCTTTGGAACCTAGTTTGACCTAGAATAGGGTCCTAGCTCATTAATTGACCTAATTTGTGTTTTTATGCAAAATATCCAGTCAAACGTGGTCAAAACCAAAATCCAACTTCCCATTGGATTCCTTAGGTCAAAATTATGTTTGTACCAAAATTTGGACCTAAGGGGAGCTCATCTTGATCTACTTTGCAATTTAGTACACCCAAATCACAATTTGGTCCGTATCTTTTGAAAATCATCGCAGCGAGCCCCCTAACCTCCTCGCCACCTTTGCAATCAAGTCCTTCCACCATTATTGGGGCAGAATCCTTCTCCGGCGAGGATTAGAGAGGGAATACTCTCTGATTCCTCAGAGATCCCCTCCTAGAAATGAAAGGGAGATTCTCTGAGGAATTCCCTTCCATCTAAGGCCAATCTTGATCCCTGGTGTAAACCCAATCTCTCATGCGAACGCACGAGGGATTTGGGTATCCACCTTCTTTCCTTCTTCGGTGAGCCGTTGGAGACAAAGGCGTGCCCTCCACGCTCTGAAAGCACGGCCCAGTGCCTATAAAAGAACCTCCAAACCCGGTCGCCCAATTTCAGCTTGACTTGGTCGGACTTCCACCTCAAATTCTTCTCTTTCTTCTCCAGCCAAGGGTCCAGCAAGCTCCGGCGAGCCCCCCTCCCCTCCCTCTTCGCTCTGCCACAAAACCAGTGGCAAAGTCGTCTTCCAGATTCTCCTCCGCGTCGCGCAATACTCGCGCACGCCGCCTCAACCCCGTCGTCGCCGTCGTCTTCCTCCAGTGGGCAGCTTCTTCTCCAGCGACAGCAGGTACAGCTGTCCGCCTCTCTGTCCCCCTTTGTCCCTGTAAGTAGGTTAGAATTGTTCCACAACTTCCCCTCTTTCTTTTCCCGATTTTATTTCAATTGATTGCCCCTCGACCGTCGCTGACCACCGCCATCTTCCTTGCCTCCGACCAACCTCCGGCGAGTCGCCCCCATCATTCCACCCCTCCACACGCCTCGGCAACCGTCTCATAAGCTCCGCCTCACCATAAGGAACACTCTCCGCCCATCCACCATCCCTCTACGACTCCACCACAGCCCCCCGAACACCCCCACACTTTCGGTCACAGGATGACCTAGGCACGCACGCCTGCGGCACCGTACACGACCTTCGCCGTGTCACTGCAAAGGTCCTCTGGTGATCTGATTAAGTCGAGAGGCTCGTTTTGTGTCTGACAGTATTCAAGCTTCTGCCGCCATTGACGGTGACGCGGAGTAGCTCCAGGCTTCAGGACATCCAAGCTTCAGGTGTAGTGGACTCGGGCAAGCACTGCGAAGCCATCTAATCTAGTAATCAACACCAACTGAGGCCGCAACTGTGGCGGTTGCACGAAGGTCTTCTGCGGGCACGCGCGAGAGCAAGGCGGGACTAATAGTCCCACATGGTGAAGTTACAAGCGGCTGAAGAGGTATAAATTGATTTTGTGTTATTAGCTCTTCGCCTTCGAACGCATGCTTGCCTCGTCCGTGGCTTCATCTCGCGGATCTAGCAGGCTCCGACCCTGACCCTATCTGAGCACACCTCGCGCATCACCCTCACGCCGGTGTGCCTGGTCCCGGGTGCGAAATCCGACCCGATTACCCATGGCTCTGGGAGAGCATCCTTTGAGTGAATTGCAGAGAGGGAGATGTGCGGGTAGAGGGAAAAGGGTAGGTTTTGCTCTCTGGGCTAGCAGGCCAGGCGTTGAATAGAAGAAACTTAGCCAAAGAAGCAAAGGCAGAGAAGAAGCCTTCTCAGAGGAGAGAAGACAAGGAAGAAGGAGAGACTGCTGAGAAGAAGAAGACAGAAGAGAAAAGAAGCAAAGGCAGGAAGAAGAGAGATTGCAGAGAAGAGAAGAAAGAAGAGAGGCTAAGACAGAAACCAAAGAAGAAGACCAAGGAAGAAGAAGCCTTCGCAGAGAGAGAAGAGAAAGAAGAAGAAAGTCCAAGATAGAAGGAAGACAGAAGAGAAAGAAGCAAAGTGAAGACTACAGAAGAAAGAAAGCAAAAGAAAAAGGGAAAACACTTTTAAGACGTCTGATCTTGTGATCAGACGTCCATTTTCACTCTTTTGTCATAATTACATTTTAACCGCATACATTCATATTTGAATTCAAGTTTTGAGTAAATTAGAGTGTTCAATCACATTTGAGATTAGTAGTAAATTTCGATTGCTCCCTGTGTTCGACCTAGGATACTCCAATTTTCGAGTAATAAAATCTTTATTTGTTGACGACGCTTGATCACCTATACTACGACGAGCCAGTGTCGCTTCAACATTTTAGCGCCATTGCCGGGGAGCAACGCGCAATTTATCACTAGTCTCTACATTCTTTTTACCATATTGAACACTAACTTGCCCTACTTTGCTTTGTTTCGATCTTGCAGGTATTTCTCGAGAAAATCCCTCCCGCAAGTCAACCACTCCAGGGCAGGTAATTTCTTTTCTTCCTTAAACCATTCCCTAAATCCTGAAAAGTCAGAAGGAATAAAATCAATTTAGGAATCGATTACCTTCTTTATATAGTAATCACCATCTTTAAGGCAAACATTTCCTAATTTTGCAACAATTTTTTAATTCTTCTTGAAGTTGGAGCGATTTTTTTAGATTCTATCCCACAAATTCATGTGCCTAATAGAAATAACGCTTAATATCTATGGACAACACGCTTCTTGCTTTCAAGTCCAAAGAGAATTTTTGTGAAAAAGAAAAAAGGATTGGAAATAGAACCAAATTAAGGTTTCTATAGTAGGATCTTGGAGTGTTAGTCACACATGCCTGCATAAAAGGAAATAAACATTCCCGCATCAATGTATCACCCAAGACCTTGATTGAAGACATCTAAACAACACAAACCCTAAAGAAAAAGAAGCTCCAAAATCACTTGAATCTTAAAATTTTGGACCTAATAACCTAGTAGTCAAATTAGGGTGACCTCTAGGCTCCAAACCTAGAATCATTCTGCCATCTATAGGATAGGTCAGGTGAAGTTGACCCCTTGGGTCGACCAACCTCTAAATTAGCTCACAATATCAAAACATCTAAAGTTCAAGTGAGAACCCTAAAGCACCTTTGAAATAAAAGTGGTAGACTTAAGAGGTCAAGGTCCCCATTCTGGTCTACCTGGAATCTTAGTGACAAGAGAGGTCTGGTGGGGGAAACCCTGTAACCCATGGGGACGCTCTACCGTGTAGGGGTCTTTGCGGGACTCTCCCTCTCTGGCTGCCCAGGTAATTCTCAGGTGGACAATCTTCTGATCCAGGGGTCCATCCGCCCCAAACCTCCATAGTCATCCAAACATCTTTGGGTGTCTTGATTGGGTCAAAAACATCTCCAGCCCCTCATCTTTTCTCTTTAGAGCACACACACACATTTTCAGTGGGACTCGTTATTCAGATCTGATCGCTTCATAACTTGATTCTACATCTTGATTCTACCACCTGATCCAAAAATGCAGCCAAAACACCTAGGACTACCACTAAAGAAACCTGAATATCGGAGATCCATGAGAGACAAAATGATTGAGGATGTCATGAAATTCTATGAAAATGAAGAAACCTCAACATCAGTCGAAAACATTCAGGTTGATGTCCGGACAACCACAACCTTTATCATAACTTGTGCCCAAGTACTATTAACAGAAGCTACAAAAGGATCAACCTGTGACTTGCTCATTACTGCATGCATTGAGATAGAAAAATTGCACAATATTGAATACCTTCAATGTATGACAAATCCTCGACTTTGGAAGCAACACCAAGATAGTCTTGAAAAATGGGAAGAGATAATGAGATTAGTAAAACATGCTATTGACTAGAAATACCCGTATATACCACAAACAGAGGATGAACCATCTTGGGACAACATCGAGGATAAATCTGATCTCGGGTTTGAGGCACAAAATGGTTGTGGATTCCCAACTCAGATAGAATACAATGTGTCTGATATTGAAGAAGGTTGGGAAGCTCCAAATGCAGTAAAATACCATGACGAGCTCATTCTAGAATCCCAAAACTCCTGCAAGAATGAGAGTAGAACTGAACCTCTTGAGGGTATAAATTCCGTCCCTTATTCTGGTAAGGTGACCCTCGAAGGTTATTCAGACCTAGATTCTAGTAATTCAACCCACATCCTAAGCCTAGAACCTAGATCGGAAACATATTTTGAAGATTTCAAGGCCCCAGATGAAGAAGATCAATCTTTCAATGAAGTATATGATTTTGGGCCTCGATTTGATGAATATCCCTCGCCAACATCCTCAGAGGAACTAATCGATTTTTCGGAAGTCATGCCAATCTATGACACACAATCCGAGCAGTTGGACAAGCAGGGTTTCAATTGGGTCTGCCTTTACTAACTTTGAACCTAAGCATCTACCAGATAAGGATACCTTTTTAAGCTCAGAATTCACATTTAAGCTAGACCCCAGTCAGGTTGCTAAATCTACAACATATGATTTATTCTTGGGTGGAACTCATGATCTGGAATCTCATTCAAATTTTGATTTTCGCAAACTCTCCAATGATTTCAAATCTAACCATAACATCGGAGAAAATCTGCTTCCTGATTATAATAAGCCAATTTTCTTTGAAGCCACCTGCCCCACATATACTGAACCAATCAAAACCTGTTCCCTACCCCGACCAGCAACCGGACTCAATTTCTATTCCGATTCACCTCTCACTAAGCCGATTGCAGATGATTCAACTTCATATCTATACCGGGTATCGAGCACTGATCAGACCGAAAATCAGGAGCCATCATTCTTTGATCACCCCTGTAGGGTTTCCACACTTTACATTGATTATTTTTCGGAACCCTACTCTGACCAGGCTGAGTCGACTCAGCGTAAACCCGAGTTTTCACTTCCATATCCATCAGAACTTCACTGCATATGGTGGGTGCCGCATCTACTGATCTACATCTATCAACACACCAGACTTATTGGGTTTGGGCTGCATCATCAGCTCACTGATCTGAACAAGCACCTGGTTGGACCAACCAGGCTCCTAATCAAGGTGCTTGTTTTACAATATTCCGTTGATTTGACCACTCCCTCTCCACCCTATTTTCTGCTCGGCTGAAGGCATCAAATTTAGCGCTTAACGGGAGGCAACCCATCATCCCAAAAATAGAGACCCTTCTGATGATCCGTCTGTACTCCACTTCCATTGCACCTTGAGTTCAGCCTTAGACAGTTGATCCCACCACTGGTTCACGTATCAGAGCTTAAAATCATCTGCATCAGTCATTCCCGACCCATTCACCCACCCGATGTATCCTGTTCCAAGTCCCTGACCTCAACACTATTTCACACCCTCCGTTTACAATGAGGACATTGCAAAACATAGTAATGGGGGGGTGATAAAGTGCATACATACAGAACCAAGAAAAAGTCGGAAGGATTCTCACACACAAAAATTTTTGCATATGTCAAAAACACAAAAAAATTGAAAAATTATGAAAAAGAACAAAAAAATGGGGGAGGGAGGAAATTTGTGAGCCACATATTCATAAGGAGGAGAAAAAGAGTAAAATGACAAAAAGGAGCACAAAAAGAAAAAGAAAAAGAAATAGTTATTAGTAAAAGATTAAGGAATTAACTGAAGTTCTAGACCAGATCAAGAAAAGAAATAAAAGAAAAGTGCCAAGGAGACATAATAAGAGATTAGTGGGAACGCTGGTCTTAGGCCTCTTGGACTAGACTCTTTAGCTTAAAAATTCACGTATCCACTAAAATCTGGATAATCCTCAAGAGGTTAGGGAAAATCGAAGCTTAAGTATTAGGTCTAAGGCTTAGGAAGTATTCGGCCTCGTTAACTGACCTCTGGTTTGTGGGATTCAGTAACCTAAGCACCCCAAATCCACACATAGTCTGGTTCAGTGCGCATAATATCCAAACCACGCAAAAGCGTTTAATGTTCTACAAAAGTCAACTAGATTAGGAGTGGCCAATCAACACAAGTTGATTTACATGAGTTCCCAGCGCGGAGAGGCGGGAAATTCCCCTCGAAGATGCGTAACAACATATCATCTCCTCGGTGCTTGTCTCTTAGGATATTTGAACATCCTACTGGGGGCATGTAAGCACTCTGCTGGTTCAGATACCATGGGCGGCATTATCACGAAATGTCTATCGCCAGGGTCTGAATTCGGCCACGTAACGCCATGGGCAGGATTATCTCGAAAGCCAGGGTTCTGGGGGTTGCCATGGGAGGGATTATCTCGAAATCTCGAAAGCTAGGGACCCTTGAGGATTGATGATGGGGACGAGGAATCAGATACAGACCATGTTGAGAAGCTAATCCAAAGCTAGAAATAAAAGGAAAAGAGAGAGAAAAGTTCTCCAAACAAATAAATCCTCTATCTCTCTTACAAAAATGCACTACAAACTGAACTTAGGCTAAAAATATCTCAAGCACGGGTGTTTTAACCGCGGAATCCAACAAACCTTAGGTTAGTTTCTGTGGGCTTTAGAAACCTTTGCGGAGGAATGAGGCTAAAGCGGAATAGGTCCGGATTTTGGTTGGTACTTGAATACCTCTAGGCCTATTGTCGGCATTCCTACCCTATCACAAAAGAAAAAGAAAAGCACTTACACTCAGGGTCTAGAATAGAAGTTAAAACCTGGAAATTTTGCTAAGGGACTAGCAAAAGCTAGGCATGGGGGTATGATGAGAGCCTCATCACGAGCCATAACTAGCTCATTTTGACCCAATAAAGAAGATAAAAGCTCCTACATAACCTAGTAGAAGGCCTAAATGAAGGAATAAGTGCTCTGAGAAGAAAATATGAAATAAAGGTTAAAATTGCAATTTTACCATTATAGTACATAAACGGGATTTCTCAGAGGCAAAATATAGGTCAAATGGTCTAAATGAGATAAAAAGTGGGTTGAGTCAATCAGAAATGGGTTCATGTGCAATCTAGGAATTAAATGACATTTGGTAACCCTAAAAGAAACCTGCTTAAATCAACAAGGTTTCGGTCAGGATAAAAATCAAGTAAACCCTCTAAAATTCATGTAAAAATATCCTCTATGGTTTAGAACACTCAAATTGGCCTTTTCAACCTAGTTTGACCTAGAATAGGGTGCTAGCTCATTAATTGACCTAATTTGGGTTTTTACGCAAAATACCTAGTCAAAAGGAATCAAACCTAAAATCCAACTTCACCATTGGATTCCTTAGGTCTAAATTAGGTTTGTACCAAAATTTGGACCTAAGGAGAGGTCATCTTGACCTACTTTGCAATTTAGTACACCCAAATCACAATTTGGTCCCTATCTTTTGAAAATCATCGCAGAGAGCCCCTAACTTCCTCGCCACCTTTACAATGAAGTCCTTCCACCATTATTGGGGTGGAATCCTTCTCCGGCGAGGATTAAAGAGCGAATACTCTCTGATTCCTCAGAGATCCCCTCCCAGAAATGGAAGGGAGATTCTCTGAGGAATTCGCTTCCATCTAAGGCCAATCTTGATCCCTGCTGTGAACCCAATCACTCGTGCGAACGCACGAGGGATTTTGGTATCCACCCTCTTTCCTTCTCCGTCAAGCCATCGGAGACAAAGGCATGCCCTCCATGCTCTGAAAGCACGGCCCAGTGCCTATAAAAGAACCTCCAAACCCGGCCGCCCAATTTCAGCTTGACTTGGCCGAACATACACCTCAAATTCTTCTCGTTCTTCTCCGGCCAAGGGTCCAGCGAGCTCCAGCGAGCCCCCCTCCCCTCCCTCTTCGCTCTACCACAAAACCAGTGGCAGAGTCATCTTCTTGGTTCTCCTCCGCATCGCGCAATACCCGCGCACGCCGCCTCAGCCCCGTCGTCGCCACCGTCTTCCGCCACTGGGCAGCTTCTTCTCCGATGACAATAAGTACAGCTCCCGCCTCTCCGTCCCCCTTCGTCCCTGTAAGTAGGATAGAATTGTTCCACAACCTCCCTCTTTCTTTTTCGGATTTTATTTCAATTGATTGCCCCTCGACTGTCGCTTACCACCGCAATCTTCCTCGCCTCCAACCAACCTCCGGCGAGTCGCCCCCATCATTCCCCCTCTCCACACGCCTCGCCAACCTTCTCATAAGATCCGCCTCACCACAAGGAACACTCTACGCCCATCCACCATCCCTCTACGCCTCCACCACAGCCCCCCGAACACCCCCACACTTTCGGTCACAGGATGACCTAGGCACGCACGCCTAGGCCGTCCCACGACATGCGGCACCGTGCACGACCGTCGTCGTGCCACGGCGAAGGTCCTCCGGTGATCTGATTAATCCGAGAGGCTCATTTTGTGTCTGACAGTATTCAAGGTTCTACCGCCATTGACGGTGACGCGGAGCAGCTCCAGGCTTCAGGATGTCCAAGCTTCAGGTGTAGTGGACTCGGGCAAGCACTGCGAAGCCATCTGATCCAGTAATCAACACCAACTGAGGCTGCAGCTGTGGCGGTTGCACGAAGGTCTTCTGCAGGCGCGCGCGAGAGCAAGGCGGGACTAATGGTCCCACGTCGTGAATTTACAAGCGGCTGAAGAGGTATAAATTGATTTTGTGTTATCAGCACTTTGCCTCCGAACGCACAGGGGTGAGGTCCCTCACCCAACGCACGCTCTCTTCGTCCGCGGCTTCATCTCGTGGATCTGGCGGGCTCATACCCCAACCCTATCTGAGCACACCTCGCGCATCACCCTCACGCCGATGCGCCTGGTCTCGGGTGCGAAATCCGACCCAATTACCCGCGGCTTTGGGAGAGCGTCCTTTGAGTGAATTGCAGAGAGAGAGAGAGACGTGCGGGTAGAGGGAAAAGGGTAGGTTTTTCTCTCTGTGCAGGTAGGCCTGGCGTTGCAGAAAAGAGACTTAGCCAAAGAAGCAAAGGCAGAGAAGAAGCCTTCACAAAAGAGAGAAGACAAGGAAGAAGGAGAGACTGCTAAGAAGATAGAAGAGAAAAGAAGCAAAGGCAGGAAGAAGAGAGATTGCAGAGAAGAGAAGAAAGAAGAGAGGCCAAGACAGAAACCAAAGAAGAAGCCTTCGTAGAGAGAGAAGAGAAAGAAGAAGAAAAATCAAGACAGAAGGAAGACAGAAGAGAAAGAAGCAAAGTGAAGACTGTAGAAGAAAGAAAGCAAAAGAAAAAGGGAAAACACTTTTAAGACGTCTGATCTTGTGATCAGACGTCCAATTTCACTCTTTTGTCATAATTACTTTTTAACCGCATACATTCATATTTGAATTCAAGTTTTGAGTAAATTAGAGTGTTCAATCACATTTGAGATTAGTAGTAAATTCCGATTGCTCCTTGTGTTCGACCTCGGATACTTCGATTTTCGAGTAATAAAATCTTTATTTGTTGACGACGCTTGCTCACCTATACTACGACGCAATAATTGTTAAAACACGATCGAGCCAGTGTCTCTTCAACAGAACTCAATGAAGAATTCCTCCATTGTCATCTTTAATCATACCAGCCTGCCCCGTAATGTTAACGAAGTTGACACGGGACCCTCCCATTCATCCATAGATCTTAGCCTTATCGCATAGAAATTGGATGAAGTCTCTGTCAAGCACAAGAAGTTTGACGAGCTTCTGGCCAACCCCGCCCGTTCTATGGCAAACACCCCCACCTCACTAATTCGTCACAATCCCAATTCTTCCAACACCAGGCTTTTCCCAAGAAACCCCGCAAGACCTTCTTTATTGAGTGTCACGCCGAGCGATTCAGTAAGTCATGTGGATCTGGCTTCTGCAAGCCAGTATTTTGACACGAAGGACCAAGCCTCGGTGTGGTCGGAAGCGTATTTACATGCGGACACGTCTTCTGGCATAGAAGACACTTGCACCCTAGGGAACAACCTGTTCTCTTCCACTTATAACCCAAGGTGGCGAGATCATCCGAACTTCGCATGGTCCAACAACCTGCAGCGCCAAAACCCTATGGGTGGACCAATGCAACCGTCCGCACCCGTCATCACATGGGCCCAGTCTAATCCTAGGGCGAATCAGCCATCGGGTCCTTGCATATCGCAAATAGAACACGCATCAAGTCCTCGTGATAAATTGATGCGAATGATGACGGAAATGTCAAAGCGCCATGAAGAGAACATGACCTCTCTTCAACACCAATTGGCGCAGCAGAATGCTGAGATCAGTCAACTACGCATGCCGACTCAATCTCAGGGGACTCTTCCAACCCGTGAAATTTCATACCCCGTGGTCCTCAACCATAGGTACGGCCTTCTCAGGGGTAGGTTCATCAGATTCTGCAAGCTCCGAGCATTCCACCAGGATTTTAGGCTAATCCCATTGTAGCACCTCACTCTTATGTCCCTATTGTGAACCCTCCTCCTCCTTATGATCCCACTGGATCCGCATCGTCTAATGCAATCACTACGAGGAGCAGTAAGTAGACCGTCGATCTGCCTCGACCTGATCTAGGCCCATCTTCTTCATTGCCCACTCATTCGGGATGCGCACCACATTCGCGAGAGGACGATACACCCAAATTGGTGCCATAACTATTCCAATTCCCTAAGGCTCTACTGAGGGAGCCAAAAGGCAAAAAGAAAGATACGTAGGCCTTTGGTAACCTGCGTAATTTGTTCAGGGATGTTGAAATCATGGTACCCCTGCTAGAGGCTATCGACCACATACCTACTGTCGCTCGATTTTTCAAAGACTACACAACACCCAGGCGACAGTCAAAGAAAACTAAGAATTTGGTGGTTCTCTCACCTCATGCGAGTTGTGCTATACTGTCAAATCTACCACTGAAGCAGAAAGATCCAGGTACACCACTTATTTCCTATAGCATCCAAGGCTGCAATTTTAACCATGCCCTGCTTGACCTAGGATTTTCCATCAATCTTATACCAACCATCATACTCAAAAAATTTTCCTTGGGAAATCTAAAACCCACCCCTGTCACGTTACAGTTGGCAGATCGTTCTGTCAAAATTCTAAAGGGTGTGGTGGAACACGTGGTGGTTAGGGTCAACAGTCTCTGTTTTCCTGTTGACTTTCTTGTTTTAGATATGGAAGTTCCTAGCTTACTTTCTGATTGTCTGATCATCTTTGGTCAACCTTTCTTGGCCATAGCCCATGCCAATATCGACTGCGAGTCAGGCTGTATTGAGATTGCCGTTGGATCTGAAAAGCTCAAGCTTAACATCTTCAAGGCAGCCAAGAACTTTGATTATGATTGTATCGAGGATGACACATCTGACGAGGACATGGCCATCAGTGCATGTATTACACTAATTGGGACTTATTCTGACTGCTGCGGACTGCCTTTAAGCGCTGACAATTGCCTGAGAAACACATATTGTAACATTCCCCCATCCCTCCCTATCCCCGTACCTTCCCCTGACCAGACTTCTGACGAGGTTTTCTCCGCTTCCCATACCTCGTGGTCTGAGTCATATCCGGGCTACTCACTACTGGTCAACACCCTTGAAGATCGGATTGCCCTTTCTTTCGTGCCAAATCAGGCGGATTTGCAAATCCACACTGGGACCTTGAGCCCACATACTTCTCACTGGGGCTACTCCTTCTTGGATCCATCTATCCAAGAAGCCCCTCTTCATGGCCAATCTGAGGGCCAACTTCTTCCTCCTAACCTGTTCTCCGATTCGCCTGGGACACTCTTGTCCCATGAAATGCTAGATCTTTCACCATCCACTCTCGAGTTGAAACAACTACCTAGTATAGTTAAGTATGTTTTCTTCGGACCAAATGAAATGCTCCCCATAATCATCAGTTCAAAATTGACCCAGGAGCAAGAGTGCAAACTAACAAAGGTCCTTATAGAAAATAAGGCAGCCATTGGATGGACTTTATCAGACTTATCTGGCATTAGCCCCTCCTACTGCACTCACCGTATATATACGGAGGAGGAGGCTTGACCTTCCCGCAAGATGCAGCGACGTCTCAACCCTAACATGTGGGAGGTCCTTAAGAAGGAAATTATTAAGTGGCTGGATGCGGGTATAATCTACCCGATCAGCGATAGCCCCTGGGTGAGTCCGATTCGCGTCGTGCCCAAATAGGTGGGACTCACCATTCGTGTCAATGACAAAGGCGAATCCATCCCTACATGCACTCCTACATCTTGGAGTGTGTGTGTAGAATATAGGAAACTCAATGCTGCAATTAAGAAAGATCACTTTCCACTATTTTTCATTGACCAAATCTTGGAACTGTTAGCGGGAAATAAATTTTTCTGTTTCTTGGATGGATTCTCAGGATATAACCAGGAGGCAATTGAACCCTGAGACCAAGAGAAAACCACCTTTACCTACCCCTTCAGCACCTTTGCATTTAGAAGGATGTCGTTCGGACTTTGCAACGCGCTAGCAACTTTCCAGAGATGTATGCTGGCAATATTCCATGACATTGTTGGTGACTTTCTCGAGGTCTTCAAGGATGACTTCTCGATCTTTGGACCATCTTTTGATGATTGTCTTGCCAACCTGACCCGTATCCTTAAGAGATATATTGATGTAAACCTCAAGCTTTCCTGCGAAAAAAGTCATTTTATGGTACACGAGGGAATTGTTCTTGGACATATCATCTCCGATAGGGGTATCGAGGTTGATATAGCTAAGCTTGATGTAATTGATGATTTACCTCTGCCTGGCTTTGTCAAACAAATCCGCTCCTTCTTGGGACACGTCGGTTTCTATAGGAGATTCATTAAAGATTTCTCCAAGATTTCTCGACCTTTAACTCATCTCCTATCGACCGACGTACCCTTCGATATGGGCCCCGACTGCATACGAGCATTCACGCAGCTGCGTAATGCTATCACTAAGGCCCCTGTTCTCCAGCCACCTAATTGGTCCCTCGACTTTGAACTCATGTGTGACGCTTACGACCTTGCAGTCGGAGCCATCCTGGGACAAAGACGCGATGGATACCTATTTGTGGTCTACTACATTAGTAAGACGTTGGACGAGGCCCAACATAATTATACTACCACTGAAAAAGAACAACTGGCAGTCATCTTTGGGCTGGAGAAATTCCACTCTTACCTTCTGGGCTCACATGTTATTATTTTCACTGATCACTTGGCCATTCGCCATCTCTTGCACAAGAAGGATACTAAGCCTAGACTGATTCATTGGATCCTTCTGCTCCAAGAATTTGACATTGAGATCCGTGAGAAGGCTGGAGCGCAGAATGTTGTGGCTGATCATCTTTCCAGACTGGACCGAGACTATATTGGACTTACTCTGTCTATCAATGAGATTTTTCCTGATGAGCACCTATTGGCAATTAATGTGGCAAGTGGACCGTGGTATGCAAACATTGCTAATTACCTTGCTTCTGGATCCCTTCCACATGGTTGGCCCAAAAACCAGTGCGAGCATCTCATGGCAGAAGCAAAGTACTATTTATGGGATAATCTACTTCTCTTTCGAATAGGTGCTGATCAAATCATCCGTCGCTGTATTCCTGACAGCGAATTCCCTAATATGCTATCCTTCTACCACGATCAGGCTTGCAGAGGCCATTTCTCTAGGAGGAAAACTGCAGCCAAGGTGTTGCAATGCGGTTTCTTTTGGCCCTCCCTCCACCAGGATGCACACAAGTATGCCAAACATTGCACTAGGTGCCAGTCGTTAGGGTCAATGTCATGTCGTGACATGATGCCCTTACAACCCATCGTAGCTGCGGAAATCTTCGACATTTGGGGAATTGATTTCACGGGTCCCTTTCCCCCTTCCAACGGTTTCGAATTTATCCTCGTGGCTGTTGATTATGTTTCGAAATGGATGGAGGCTATTCCTATGCGCCGTGTTGACCATGTTATATCCACCCGATTTGTCAAAGACCACATTTTTGCACGCTTTGGGATCCCTCAAGCCATTATCTCAGATAAAGGAAGCCACTTTACCCATGCTTCTTTTCAAGCACTTCTAAGGAAATACGGAGTTCACTATCAAATCGCATCTCCGTATCATCCTCAGACGAACGGCCAGGTAGAGGTGTCGAACTGGCAAATCAAGCAAATTCTCCAGAAAAAGGTTCGGTCTGACCGTAAGGATTGGTCCGACAAGCTGATAGACGCACTTTGGGCATATCGGACCGCCTTCAAGGCTCCCGTTGGTATGTCTCCTTAGAGAATCATTTACGAGAGGCCTTGTCATTTTCCCGGGGAGTTGGAACACCGTGCTTTTTATGCAGTTCGCCAGTGTAACCTCGACCCAGACCTGTGTGGTCGAGAAATGAAACTCCAACTCCAGGAGCTGGAAGAGCTCCTCGTGAAGCCTATGATTCTGCATTAACTTTCAAGCAACGCACTATGGCTTTTCACGATAGGCATATTCGGCGGAAAGAATTTGAGCCATCTCAGCAAGTTTGGCTCTACAATGCCCGGCTCAAATTCTTTCCTGGGAAATTGAAGCCCAAATGGACTGGTCCTTTCCTGGTCTTGAGACCATTTCCCAACGGGGCTGTTGAGATTGAAGATCCTAAATATGGGCATAAATTTATGTTCAATGGGCAGCGTTTGAAACCCTACCTTACTCATGAACCTGCCCACGTTGGAGAAACTGTTGCCCTGCTGGAGGGTAACTAATTTTGTGCCTCATTTTGAGTACAGCTAGGGACGTTAAATTCAGCGCTCATTGGGTGGCACCCCAACAACACTCCACCACTATCACGCTCACTTCACTTTTCACTTCACCACCCACCATCCACCCACCCTACCACCATACTGTGTACCCTGCACCTCAGCTCTCGTTAGCTGATCTTTCATCCTTCCTCTACCCGTCCCTGCATGCATATGAGGAGATAGCATCATTTGGCATGGGGGGATGGATAGGCATCCATAGATCTGGGTATTTTAGGGTATCATGCAGTTTCCATCTATATATATATATATAAATATGGTGTTTAGTAATGATTTGAAGGCTGAAACAAAAATACAATAAGTGTTTATGGATATTCAACCACTGTTTTGAAGACTTTCTAGGCCACAGAAGCTTGATTCACTCAGGCTCAGCTTAATTCCCTTGAGCATTGACAAGATAGATCGGAATCTCTCCTAACTAACGACGTATTCTTGCACCTGAGACACTAGTACAGGATTCGTTGGTTTGCTTCTACTTGAGAGCCTGAGTAATCTTGGTTCACACTACACATATGAAGAAAGACCAGGTGAACATAAGATTCAACCCTAGTGTTCATTAGGGAAGGTGGAATCCTTACCTGTGCGGGTAGGTAGACGTTTTATCCCAGACTTTAGTCGTGTGTATAGGAGAGACTCGTTCCACCAAAAAGGAACTCTCCCACCAAAAAGAAAAAGTGTGCTCCTCCAGGTAATGTTGTAAGAGATATACTGACACGTGTTTAAAAAAAAAATGCAAACAAGTCAGTATATCTCGCAAATATCTATAAAGTCTTCCTCCTACAAAAGTTCTTTAGGGTAAAATACAAATACCCTATTTTCTTTTAGCCACAAATGTCATAAAATGGGAGTTAAGTTTCCATCATCTTTTTAAGGGTCAATCCGAAGGCACAAGCTGAAACTGGGACCAACCTGTACTTAAAAATTCGTGAAACCCTGGGCTTGAGTCTTAATGTTCATCTGGTCAGTCTTGATCCTTCACTAAGCACAAGCCATAATATCTTGAGCTCTCGAGTATGGAAAAAACCTCCTGGGTCCTAGAAATCGTACTTAAGGTTAAAATATCAAGAGTTTTGGTTAGTCGAGAGATGGTCTATGTCATGTGAGACTTAAAGTACTGGTAGTCTTCTATACAATTGGTTCTCACAATATCCAAAAATAAATACACCTATGTCACCTCAGGAGAAAATCTTCAGCTTAAGATCATTTCTAAATACAATACAAAAAAACGTTTTGTTAGGGACTAGCAAAAGATAGGCATGGGGTTATGATAGCACAGCAAAAATACACCAACAATTGTGCCATCTTGTGCTATTTTCAAGCATTTCCCCTGTAGATTAGGTAGACATAATCGCATTTGTAAAAATACACGCATGCATGCATTTATTTGAGAGGGGAAGAGAGTGAATAAAATGGCCGTGAAATTAATGTTTTCCTCAAGTTCTGCTTCGCAAATTTGCCATCTTTATTTTTAATTTTATTTGACTTTGAATTTCTTCTCCGCAGCTACAATGCATGGCAGCCTCTTCCTCGTGCCATGTCCTACTCAGCTTGCCCTGCACAGCCACTCCCTTCCAGGCATGCACAGCCGCATGCACAGCCATGCACAGCCAGTGCATGGCTGTGCATGCCTTCTTCCTCTTTAAAAAGGCACGGCTACCTTCCTTGCAAAAGGAGCCTGGTCCACCCACACGAACAGCACCTTCTTCTCCAGGTCGTCTCCTCCCCTCTCCCCTCCATACACAGCCTCTCCTCCTTCTGAGGAACTACTCTGTGGGCAGGAGCACCTCACTGTGGAGCACAACCACCACCGTGAGTCCCACCACCACCCACCTCATCAAAGAGCTAGTGGGTGTGGTGGTTCTCTTCCCTGTTTCATTGTTCCAAGCCAACCCCGCCATTGCCATAGGAGATTCAACCTTTGAAGCTCAACCAGCCACCCCTCGCCCGCATGCAGGTCACCGTGCATGCTAGTAGGCTGTTTACGCCCCTCTCCGCGCGCTTTGTCGCGATGTTCTGCCTGTAGCCCAGCCGGCGTAGTCCTTGCGCATGCATGCCAGCTCGCTCAGTGGCGCCCGCACTCACGGAACCGGGCACAGGTGGTCGCAGAAGCTGACCGCGCACTGTAGCCACTGTTCACTCTAGTCAGCAAAACACTGTCGCTACAGTGCAGTGATCGGTAAGTTTCTCACTTATCCGGTCACCCGGTGCACCGCAACCGTCTGCTGCCTGTCCACGCACGCCCGCGCCCGCGTCTCTCCCCGCGTCTGCTCCAACGCCTACTCTCGCGTACGCCTACCCGCTTCAGCACCCGCGTCTTCGCCCGCTTCTTCGTGCTTGTACCCGCCTCATCGCGTAGCGTAGTGTGCTACGGTTCCTCCCACGCCAGCTCTCTCCTGCGTGCGTGTGCTTGTTTGCATGCCTATGCGCTTGCACATGCGCATGGAGCACCAGACGTCGGCCACTGCGTCAGACGACTTAACTACCACACCTCTTCACTCCAGCAGCGCACTCTCTCTCTCTCACTCCCTCAGCAGATACATACACACACATCCATTCACTTATACACTATTATATACTTATATATATATACATACATATATATATTGATATATATACATATATTTATATACATATACACACACATAGATATATATATATACATACATACATATATCTATACATATATTAGTACCTATATAGCTAAGTATAAGTATATATACATATATAGATATATATACATATGTATACACATATACTTATATATATATATACAAATATACATACAGATATACATATATGTATAATTATAAATACACACATATATATATATATAGATCTACATAATATACATAGATACTTATGCTAATATATATATATACATATACACATATATATAGCTATATACATATATACATCTATATAAATACATATACATATATATATATATTAATATTTATATATACATATATAGCAACATTTACACTTATATAATTATAACCATATACATATAGATATATATTTACATATATACATACATATATCTATTTTCTCATTCTACACGTTGTATCGCAGGAATATCTGCACCAGTTGCTGATATTCCCTGAAACACGCGTACAGAATGCGTGTTCGCACACATCTTCCACCCATCCATCCTATACTCCACGCGGCACTTCATCCTATTGGTTCCGTCTTCCTAGACGATGACCAATTTGACACCGTGCTACATGCCATCTCCACCTCCACCCCCACCCCTTTATACATATATAATATATACATATATATATACTATATTTACTTTATTTCTGTTTCTCTTTCCTGCCATTAAAAAGATAAAAAGAATATAGAAAAGAGAAAAGATAATCCTTGACTTACAGGTACTCAGTCTTGCGAATAGCAAGATCGGTTTTAAACCCTAATTTGGCTCAAAACCAGGAACCTGATTTTGAGGGTGTACCTCAAGGACAAAAATTATCAGAAAAAAATCTTAAATAGAAAAACACCAAAAACAGAATAAACGAACGAAAGAGATTCGTTGTAGGAAAGGCGTAGAAACTTATTCACTTCTAATCCCACTTCCCTGAGTTCAACCCTAGGCCTAAAAGTGACCAAGATAAAATCAAGTAGGCCTGGTAAGAAAATTTTGTAAAGAGATGGTTAGGCTCGATTTAGATTAACCACTATAATCATTTCAACGATAAAATCACCATATTAACACAACCTATCCGAGCTCGACCAATACATCTCTTTTCACATAAGAGAACATATTTACACAAATAATCTTCTTTAACAACAAGTAAACATGTTTATTTTCTTTTTATTTCAAAGAGATTAAGGCAATAGAAAGTTTTACTAATAAAAGTATGCCTTATTACAACATTAAGATAAAAAGGAATTAAAAATAATGCAAGAAATTAATCCATTTCTTCTCTTCTCTTTGTATCTTCAGCCTATCTCTTTTTCTTCTTTTACGTTTCTTTCTTTCTGCTCTCTTTCTCTTTTTACTTATTTCTTAATCTTCTCTTAACCTTTTTCTTATCTTTTTCTTTATTCTTTCTTAAGCTCTCTTTCTTTCTTATTTCTTTCTGCCTTGTCTCTTTAGTGTACGTTCATCTTTCGTTTTCCTTCTATGAATTCTCTCTTCCTTTCCTTTGCTCCTTCTCATTGTCCTTATCATTTCTTCCTTAATTCCTTCTCTTTGTCTTCTTCTTAGCCCTAGCTTCTGAGCCTTGGCCTTTCTTCCTTCTTTCATTCTTGAACTGAACCAGGTTTTTTCTCTTTTAACAAAAAATTAGGTTTATTTATTGGCAGCTTGGACCGGTCGGGGATACACAGCACCCCTCTCAGGGTGGGACCAGACACTACTAGGTCCAAGCATGGTTCATTAGGCTTTGATTTATTTGCGATTCATAGTTTTGAGCCAAACCGACTCACGGCCTCCCAGGCCCTTGCTCACGCCCTCCCAGGGCCCACACTCACACGCCCACAGGCACGCACACACCTGGGCACATACACACCCACACACACACCCATATGCTCATTCGATTTCCTTGCACCGTGCGTTGTCGACTAAGGAGCCTGTAACACAAAAATTGTTTATTACCAAGAAACCACTCAGATATTTTCGAGGTGGGACTAAGTTACCCTCACCCAGACCAAACTTCAAATGATGATTTCTCCAAGCTCAGAGCTCCATTCCAAGTGAATAAAAGCTTGTTGGAAAGCTCTTGAGTTGCTCTACAGAATTGAAGTGTCAATTTGATTCAAAGGGGAAGTTAAGCTCTTCAATTTGAAGGGCGAAGGTTCTAGTTTATATACAGTTAAAATGGCCTGGAAAGTGAAGTTTTAGCTCTAAGTCCACGTACCAAAGTTTAACTTACAAATGAAGTGCTAAATAGGATAGGAGATTAATTGCATAGTTGCTAGTGGAGGTTTTGAACTTTCAAGAGCTTCAGAAGCGGTACAGTAACTCAAAGCTTCCTAGGAAGCTTCAGGACTGTGTTTCACACTATGAAAAGTCCTAATAGACAACTAAAGACCTATTGAATCAATTAAAATAACTTCTAGAAGTTGTTACAAATCCATCTGGGTATAGCATACAATCAAATCTCATCAAACAACTACTATCATTAGTTCAAGTTCAAAAACAACCCAAACTGGCAGAAATGAAATCCTATCAAATTACCCATCAGAGCTCACTCAAATCTCTTTAAAAACATTGACAATCTTCTCAGAAACAATTTGGACTCCTCAATTTGACTAAATGAATCCGAAATCAAGGAATCAGACTCAGGTTTCACTAATAAGCCTCGAATTTTCACTTCCTGAGTTTGCCTATTTCAAATGAAATTAATACCTTGAACATCTCTTCAATCTCAGGAACAGGTTCAGACCCATAGATCGGTGTTTCAACTAGAGTTCCTAGGGTTTCAGGCTTATCACCTGAGATTGAAAAGGTGTCTGTTTGTTAGGATAAACTAAAGGTTATTACATGTCTTAAACATGGAAATGAATTCAGGGTATAACAGCAAAGTTTCCAGACCTATTAATTGTGACTTAAACCTAACTGTCCGACTTCTCCAACTCTGCCGGAGTTGGAGAAGATGAAGACCTATCATAGGCTTTAGACACTAAAATCTCAAAGAAACAACCTTAGCTTAATCAGTAATCCTCATTTCATTGATCTGGAGCTTGTCACTCTGTTCTACAGGCTAAAGAACTTGTTTTGACTCATCGAAGCTCACCGGAGCTCCAGTGAGTCCAGAAAAAGGTGAAATTGTGTACAGAATGAGAAATTATGCCATTAAAGATTTCAAAAAGGTTCCTGATGTCACAAGGAACCTCAGGAATAAATTAATTCCTTCAATTGTTCATTAGAATAAAGATTAACAGTGAAATCATCTTTTGTAAAATCTGAGTTGGATTAGGCTTTGGACTTATTTTCCCACTCAATTGAGTGGAGAAAACAAGTCAACAGATAATTGCGATGATAAATATATATATAATTAATGACTTGAACTACTCGTGTGCCGCCATTGACAGCAAGCTCAGAGATTAATTAAAATTGGGCGTTTAGATTATAAATGGTAATTACTTGAATTAAAGTGAGGTTTAGGGTCCTTAGGCAATGAGTAGATGATGGAGGACCCAGTGAAGGTGTAATTAACTCAACTACTACTGTCATGGATAGTAGAAGTAGTTGGTGGAGGTGGAGGTGGTTTAGGCGATTAAGTGATCAAATTAGTAATTAATGACTATAGAAATGATCATGGAAGATGGAAGAAGGTGGATAGTGGCATAACAAGAAAAAGTGATCACTCTTGACATGCTCAAGGAGCTCGTTGAAGTTGAGGAAGATGAATTCTAAATCTAACATTACACTACCTAATCTACCTAACTAACTAATTAAACTAACCTAACTACCTAGTCTACTGTTACCTGGATGAAGGGGATGGAGGATCTCCATTGACGGCTCATGACGGAGGAGGAAATCAGAGGGTTGTCAAAAGAGCTCCGGCAGCGGTTGTGAGGTGAAGCAGAGAATAGCTCCTGGTCAGCACTTGTCAGAAGATGCAGCAAACTTCGGTGGAGATCCAGAGCTAATGAAGATGGATGCAGGAAGTTAGATGCGACAGACGAAGTCAGATGAGGCGGAGGAAGTTTGCCATAGTTTTGGAGAGAATAGCCTATTGGCTCAGCTTAGAGAAGAAGAGGGAAGGGAGCCAACTTGGTGGAAATCGAGGGTGTCAAGGGGTATTTATAGTTGACGGCGATTGAGATGGAGGTGGAATCTGGACGGATTAGTGGCCAGGAGGGGAACAACCACTGGCGTCTTCTCTGACGCCGGTGAGGTTATCTCCAGCCCTAAAATAGGATTTTGGCATCATCCAAATCGGTGGATGAAAAGGGGATGGTGAACGCAAGCTCCAGGAGCTTAAAGAATAAGGGATGACGTCGGTTTGGCGGTGATCAGGCGGTGGATGCACCTTCAGTCGTCAACCATCTAGATGGTTGAAGAAGGAAAGAAGAAGAATTCCAGGGACTTATTCATATTGAAACCTAAGTTCCTAAATGGAAAGTAAGGACTCGAATGAAATAAAATTCAAGGACTAAAATGTAAACTCAGGTTTTCAAGGTTTTTTTTAATTTAGATCTTTTCCAACTTTTTATATATGATTATAAATAAGACAATTATTATATTTTCACCATGAATTTACATTTTTGACCTTTTTAGATTAATTTATTATTTTTTCTTAAGTTATTACATACTTAGGTATATATTATACTCAAGTTAGTTAACACATTAATTAGATGAATTATTGATAATATTTCAAGTCCAATTATTAATTAGATTATTAACAATTTTAATTGGATGATAATATAGTAGTTTTAACTTATTTTAAGGTCCTTTACTATTTATCCCTTATTTAATAACTAACCCATATATTCACAAATTTCTTGCTATTTAACTAGGAAGGCTAGTTAATTAAGGGTAATTAGAGACCATGATGAGCTTCTCATCATACCCCCTGCAGCACAAAAAAGCAAGCTTCTCATTAGGTTGGGTAGCCTAAGGCTCTACAGACTCTTAGAATCCGTCCTAAGATTATGGATGATTTACTCTACTTTTGTCCATGCAATCCAACCAGTTGAAAGGAGGGATTGGGGAGAAGGTTCTTCCTTTGGCTTGCACCTCCAGTTCCTAGTTTACCTCCCAACTGTAGTCGTTTGACACTACTCCCCTAGCTGGACATCTGATTGACTAGTATAAGTAGGTTAATCGTGAATAATCTCAATATGGATCCCATAGAGCGAACTAGTCTTTAGGGCCATCATCTACACAATTTTAGTTAGGCTTGGGACAACGGTGCTTCTGGAATGTGATGGGCCCTTACTGGGTTGTGCCCTTAATAATTTGTTTGAGAATGTGTGAATGTGAACAACCAAGAGGTTTTCAAGCAAGATTATTAATGATGTGGTGAGTTTTAGAGTTTGAATCTTGCTTAATAGCTTTTAGGATTCAAATATTACTTATTTTCAACCAAGTTTTGTGAGGCAATCCAAGTTTGTTTTTTAAAAGCACGTGTTCAAGTATTTTCCTTTAGAAATCAAGAAAAATATGGAGTGCCTAGGTTGACCTAGTTATTGAATCCTACAGGGTAGCTACAAAATGAACCTCTTTTAGATTAGTTGGTGCGGCCCAAACAATTCAATCAATCTGCTCAAATGCACCACCAACTAAGGCACACAAAAAGGTGGTTAACCTAATATGATTTCTACTCTTTTATGTGTTGAATTTGTGTATAGGGTCCACTGGTCGGAATCCCGATTGAGTAGATGAAAATCAAGTAAGGTTATGTGCCTCTGATGTGGGTGTATAAAGTGTATAAATTGATTCGTCCCACAGAAAGTATCTTTTTGTTCTTTTTTTTTATAAAATGTGTGTGAGATGGGTGAAGGTGGAAAACAAGACAAGCAAAGTCTATCCTAGGGTTTATGCAAACACCTAAGTAGATTAGGTCTTGGTTATGATTGTAGCATAATGAACTAGTGGGGGGGAATGTGGGGGACACTTACAAAGCACTCTACCTGCACTTTACTCTGATCTGATGCACTTGGATCTCCATGCTAGGGTACCTGCGAGGTAGTAGATCAAAGACAAGCAGGGTTAGTGCTATGTAAATGCAAAGAACCATAGAAGACAATAAAGTAAATTCTGTTGCCTCCTCGACAATGGCAACAAAATGATCAAATGGGTTTCACGTGTCTGAAATCAGGGTTACAAGTAACCTATCATCATAGTTGCAAAACTCGTGATCAAATATAATTTATACCGAAACTCTAAGGGAGTCTCAGATCGAACACAGGATGGCGATGTTTACTTTGTATGAAAACTACACTTCGATTTGTTTCTTTTTGGTGTTTTAGGGTTTTGCTATTTTTTTTGTTTTTGAAGTAAAATGATAATCAATCACAAGAGAGATATAGAATCCAATATGATATATTGCATGAATGTCAATTACAATAATCTAGAAAACATGAAAGGATAGGGAAGTGAGAGGAAATCTCCCGAAGGGGCTATTCGGTGAGACGACGCCGGCTGGAGAATGCTTAGAGGAAGGAGTTGGGAAGTAGGGCGATGGAGGTAAGTAGCAAGAGGACGTAGAGTAGAGAAAATCTTCAGCGTAGCTCTAGAATGGAGGTAAGAAGGCGAAGATTATCTGCTACCGGAATAGAGGTGGGAGGATGGCTCCAAGGCGACCTGTGAATGGGGATGGGAAGCTAGAGGAGTATTTGCTGGGGCAGAGTTCCGTTACACTAATAGGCACCTTGGGAACTTGAGAGTAAGCTCTAATAGAGCATTGGTAGGCTTGGTAGAGCTTGGGAGTAGGAGGGAGTAGGGTAGGTAGAGATGGCTTGGAAGGGAGGGGGTGTTGGTTCTTTTATAGTGGACGAAAAGAGGCTAAAATAGGCATAGGACCATTAGTGA
The DNA here is from genome assembly GCA_037157565.1 of Thalassia testudinum. Taxonomy (NCBI): domain Eukaryota; kingdom Viridiplantae; phylum Streptophyta; class Magnoliopsida; order Alismatales; family Hydrocharitaceae; genus Thalassia; species Thalassia testudinum. Next base: position 72,964,485 of record JAZHRO010000003.1, on the reverse strand, counting down.
TCTCCAAGTCGTCGTTGTAAGTGTCACTGTAGGCAGCTCACGCCCGTTCATGCCCATATCTAGCCTTGCTAGCGTGCGAATAATTAGTAACGGCTGTAAGCATCGCTGAATGTCTCCCAAGCTGTTGTTGAAGACTGACACCAACTGAGCACGTGCCTGCCCATGAGAGCTGCGCTATCCAGCCTCATGTGCTTAGAGGCCCTATTGGTGTGCACGTTGGCAAGCGTGAATGTGCTGTTGGTGCGTGCTGGCATTGCTCTACTGCTACTGCTGTATGGACGTGTGTCCAATCAACGAAGGGCAGCACTGCAGGTCTCGGACCAGCGTCATGTGTCTACAGAGAGGGCATCTCACCATTTGGCCAAGGTGCGCTCTTGGACAAGTGTAGAGCATTGCAAACGCTCGATCCAAGCCACCCTCAGTCATTCGATTGAGATCCAATGGCTGAGATCCCTCCATGTGGTGGGCTTGAGGATGTGTCGGCTTAGGTAGGTCGGCCTGGATGGCACCACGTGGTGCCATCTGGGCTGTCCATCTTCTTCTTCTTATTTAGGGTACTACGAAACTCTGATCGGGGTGATTCTTATGATGACGGACTGTGATCGTCACTCTGAATCCATCTGTATGGTCGGATTCTTCGTTCGAAGCCCATCAAGATGTCACCCTACCTCTCGACCACGTAAAATGATGGAATTAATGTACATAATATACAACTATCCTAAATGCCATGCGATGGATGTTATGCAACATTTATAACATGGTATACAATGCTAAACTTGGGAAATATCATAAATAAGCATTTTATTATGAACTCATGTGTGTTTATCACTTGCTACGAGGCTTACATATAGGTATACATACATCTTTCAGGAATCGTGCATAGGCCGATACATGACATATTGCATCAATTAAGGGGATCTTTATTTGGACCTGCTCAAGGAGCTTGACCAGGTCCTCCTCAAGTGCCACAATTTTGGGCTTCCTCATTCCCTTAGTCAAAGCCTCGGGAAATGGAACCTCAGTCGGTTCCTCTAGAATTGGCTCAGGATCATTATCAGGGATACAGATGTCCTGGATGACCAATCTAGGGTTAGGGCTTATAGTATGAAGCTTGTTGTGGCTAGGAAATGGTAGGTCTTGCTTTTTTTAGCCACTACGGGTGATGACGGAGTTTAATCCTTCCTAATTCTGGTTTGGGTTAGCCAAAATAGGTGTCTGCTACTGAAATCCAAAGAATGAAGTTGAAGTGTGCATCCCATTAGGTGATGGAGCAGAAGGGGCCTAATAAACAAAGTGTGCTTGGCCCTGATTTGGGTTTATAATGCACCTTCGGTTTGACACGCTATTTGGGTTTGGAAGAGGCTGAGAGGGAAGTGCACCAGGCTGGAGAGCAGTTGCCTGCTGGGCTAATTGATTTTGTAGTTCAAAGATCTCTTCTTTGTGTTGTTTCTATATATCTACCATGGTCTGAAGAATCAGGGATTTCTAGTCCTCCTTGGGTAGGCCAGATAGGAAACTTTGATTGGGCCTTGGTTGAGTGGGCTGATATGATCGTGGGTTTTGCAGTCGGGGTTGGAATTGGGATCTCGGATTTGGGTTATTTCCCGACCATGCAAAGTTGGGATGATTACGCCATCCAGGGTTGTAGGTATTAGAGAAAGGATTGTTTTGGATGGTGTGGAGATCGTCAAAGGTTTGAGGAACTCCAGGAAAATCAGAATACAAGGGTTCAAAGTTCCCCCAACTGTGCTAGGCTAGCTCAGAGTTTCCTCCAAGATCGAAATCAGATGGAGGTGGATAGGCATCGATCCCTTCAGAGTGGTAGATGTTGTGTGCAACCTATTGACCTGAGGCAGGTGTATGTATGGGTTTTGCAGTGTAGTGGTGGTCTTGTGTAGATGTCAAGTGATGTCGTCCACCTTTTTCTCAATGATAGAGATCTTATCCAATTTACTAGCTACCAACTCCATGTCAATGGATGCAGAAAGTCCTCGGGTCTCATGTACCCCTCGATTATTTGTCAGTGCGTAGGTGGATGTCTGTCGTATGCACCCAATGACTCATTGTTTATGGAGTTCTCGGACATATTTTTGAGAATTCCCTAAATCTTATCTTCATGATAACCCATGATGCTGCAACCACAGGTTGCATTGACAAAAAGCTTGATGTCGTCACGAAGCCCGTGGTAAAAGGATTGGACTTGTTCCCACTTTGGGACTTCATGATTGGGGCATTTGCTCATTAGATCCAGAAAATGATCCCATGCCTCATGTAAAGATTCTCCTGCTCCTTGTGAGAAGTTCGTGATTTGGTGCCACATTGCATTAGTTCAGCCAATGGGATAGAATTTTTGTAAGAAAGCTGTCTGAAGTTCTTCCAATGTGTTGATTTGGTGAGGGCATGTCTGAAACCAATTGGTTGATTTGCCTGCTTGAGAGAAGGAGAAGATTTTCAAGAGTAGATCATCTTGATTTTGCAAGTCAGCCTCGAATGTGTGGGCCAAATTTTCCAGATTTTTGATGTGTTGGAAACAATCCTCGGAGTTCAAGCCATGAAATTTTGAGCTCATGTGAAGCATACTAGGCTTGAGCTCCACCTCGTCTCCTCCTGCAAGAATGTTGATTCGAGGTTCGATCTCCACTGCAGTGGGATTGTAGTGATATCGCATTTGAGGACATGGTGGTAGGTTAATGTTGGCATTGATCCGATCTCTAAAATCAAAGAATTGTTGTGGTTCAAAGTTAGGTTGTTCTAGATGATCCATGGTGTGGCTAGAGATTCGGGCTTAGAAGTGGAGGAGTTGGAAGAGATGTCGATGTGATCGGTTAGTTGCACAAACAAACAAGGAAGTCGAGGCTTGGGCTCGACGAGAGTGGAAAAATAGTGGAGGCCTCAAGGGTTGTCATAAGCACCTCCTCCCGTACATACACCGATGGAATAGATGAGGGACAGAAGGTGTGATGGACCCAATCAAGACACCCAAAGATTTTTGGATGAGAATAGAGGTTCGAGGAGGATGATATCTCTAGATCATGAAGTCGTCCACCTAAGAATTACTTGGGTAGCCAGGGAGAGTCCCGCAAAGACCCCTACATGGTAGAGCATTCCCACAAGTTATAGGGTTTCCCCCACCCGACCTTCCTTCTCACCGTGGATCCAGGTAGACCAGAATGGATAACTTGACCTCTTAAGTCTATCAATTTTAATTTTAGATGAGGTGCTTAGGATTCCACTTGAACTTTAGAGTGAAGTTGTGAATGGTGACCTAATTTGATGTTTGGTTGTCCCTAAAATGTGGGTCAACTTCACCTTATTTGTCCTTGCAATTATTAGGTCCCTATTTTTGACATCAAGTAGATGTTTAGAGCTTTCTTTTAGGGTTTGCTGGATTAGGTAAATTCAATCAAGGCTTTAGGAAACACACAGTTTGGGGAAGTAGATTCCTTTTTTCAGGTAAGTGTGATCCTCAACCTTAAAGTGGAAACCCTAATTTTTTCTCTAATTGGTCCAATCAATTTTTGTCTAAATTTGGTACCTAGGGCTCTATCAAGAAGGTGAGTAGCCCTAGATACGTTAAACCCTAAATAGGTACAGAAATCAAGATTAGGGTTTTTTCTAGAAATAAATCAAATCAGGTAACTTGTGATGATAGATTCTAAGTCAAAAATGCAAGTTGATCCTAATTGATTTCTCCCTTTTTTGGCTTTTCTCATAATCAAGGGCTTTAATGGAAAAGAAGATTAGATTACCTACCCCTGGAGTGCTTGATGTGCGGCTGGTCTTCCTCCAATGAATCCCTACACAGATCACAACCAAAGAGATAAGGCAAGTTACTACTAGATTGGAAATTGTAATCAGAGAGATCAAATTGCGCATTGCTCCTTGGCAATGGTGCCAAAATGTTTACCGCGTGAAATCAATGTTTAAAAACGTTACGTTGCAGTATAGTCAAAATCGCTCGACAACAAATAAAATTTATAACTCAAATGAAATCCAAGATCGAACATAGGGAGCAAGTGTTGCAATTAATCTCAAAGATCACAATATCACCACAAATATGAACTGGTAAGAATGATATATATATAGAAATCAATGTCAAGGTGCAAAAAGAATGGGGTAAAATGGTGATTTAAATCACCAATTACCCTTTACAATTATTTCAAATAAATGCATTGTGTTTATCAATCAAATATTCCATGTAATCTAAGTAAACACTATAGCCACAGTGCACAATATCAGAGATACCAGATGATTGATCAGAATATCAGATGACATAAGTTAAGCCTTGCTATGGTGCCCTTCTCTTCATTTTCAATCCCTCTTCTCTTTTTTCTCTTCTTCATGAACAAGGGGCTTCCCAATATTCACAGTGGCTAAGTGTTGGGTTTCCTCTCTAAAGAGCAAAACCCCCCCTCCCCCACTGATAATTTCCTCCTCTTCTCTCTCAGATAATTGAGTATCCAATCGGGTACTCAGGTATGAGAAATATCGATTCTAGGGCTATCGGTAGTGGGCAGTAGTCGAGGAGTGAGCAGGCATAGGTCAGGTTAGGTTAGGTGAGCAGTGTCCGGGGACCTTACTGTCAGTATGCTTGAGGCGGTAATCCCTCAGCACAAAAGGCTATATGCACTGCCAATCGCTCCAAATCCTATGATGTGGGACTAAAGTCCTAGTCTTGCTCTTGTGCGACAGCAGTAGCAGCTCCCGTTCAATTGGCATCCTTGTAGCGGTTAACGGCCCCAATTGACCAGCTGGGAACATTCCTTAGGTGAATTTGCTTCACCAGGGATGAAGACCTGGAGCACATGTCAGAAGAACATGCCTCGAGCTTGCTTGAAGCAACTTTAGTAATGGCGGGATCAGCATCATACCTGAAATGGAAAACACAGCCTTGTGGCCTTGTCAGAAACATTTAGGAGAAGCGCATGAATGCAGTAAAGGTGGTGATGGCATTGGCGTGCCATGGAAGGGGTCGGAGATGGCAGTTGAGAGGGAAAAATGATGGTGGAGGTGGTTGTGTTCGGTGGAAGGATAGGGTGAGAAATCTCCAAAAATTCTTGAGGGGCTTTATTTTCATGGATGAGGCGAAGCTTTTGGCAGTGGCAGTGGTCGATTTGGTGGAGTGTCGTAGCCGTGTGATCTTGTCGAAGGTACACCGACGAGGTGGAAGACGAAGGACGTGCCGGCGAGTCTATGGTCGAAGCGGAGTTGTAGTAGCATGGTGATGATACGTAGATGGGGTAGAGTTGATTAGGCTTGCTAATGGACAACAAGGGGCAGAGGAGGCATCGGCCATGATGAGCCGACGTCGAAGAAGGTGAAGACTCCGATGAGGTAGATGATAATGAAGACAGGGTTAGGAGACGTCTCACAGGTATGGTGAGACGTGGAAGATGACAATGAAGTAGAACCAGCTGCCTATGGTATTTGGTGACTGGCGAAGAGGGCTAAGGAGGTAGGTCACCGGAGTCAAGATTGCAGCGAGCCAGAGGTAGGAAAAGAAGAGGGATTTTGGCTCAAAAGCTTACTAAGGAGGTGAGGATGTCTTGGGGGTCTTTTATAGGGCTTAGGAGAGCTTGGAGAATAGGAAATAAGCTTCATAGCTTGCTTAGGATCCAAGAAGAACCCTACCAATTTCGTGGGTTCGCACACACGAATCAGAGGGAGTTAGGTGTCGAGATTGATCCCAATAGGTTTCCCTAGGTGTGAACATAAATCTGGCCAAGTTTGGTGCGATTTGATTGAAGTTTAAGTAGGATTCTGCTTTGTCAAAGCTCCCCTGGAGGTCAATTGACCTCCAATGGTAGCAAGGACTTTTTCGCAAAGAAGATGAAGAAGTTAGGGGGCATTTTTGTTAAGGTTTTGAAAGTTGAGGGGCTATTTGAGAGAATAAGAGTTAGACTTTGACCAAAATTCAAACTAGGTCGAAATAATTTCAGATTGGACTCAAGTTTTGGTACAAACCTAATTTGGACCCAAAGAATTTAATGGTGAAATCGGATTTAGGTTTTGACCATGTTTGACTAGGTACTTTGCTTAGAAGCCCAAATTAGGGCAACTTTTTGTCCATGATTCTGTTTCAGGTCAAAATAGGTTCTGATAGTCAAATCAAAGATACCAAATCCTATAAAATATTTTTACATGAATTTTAGAGGATTTAGGTGAATTTCATCCTAACAAAACCTCAGTTAATTAAATGAGTTTATTTTTATGGTTTCAGATGTCTATTAATTCTTGAAATGCGTGAAAACCTGTTTCGTTCTACATGGACCCACTTACTAGATATTAATGACCATATGACATTTAATAAACCCCTAAAATATTTTGTGGTTATTCTCTAGTTGGGAAATGTTGTAAAATTGCATAAATAACTCTAGTTTCTTATCTTCTCAAAATAGAACATTATTCTTATATGACCCTCTGATGGTTATGTAGGAGCTTCTATCAACATTATTAGGCAGAATTGAGCTAGTTATGACTCATGATGGTGTTCCCATCAGCTGACAAGATTGCTCAGTGCCTTCCAATTGTCACAGGGAGAGTTCCTACAATCTCAGGTGCAAATATAGTTAAACTAGCCCAATATTTTAGGAGGAGACAAAATCATTGAATTTTTTAGAAATGTCATTGGTAACCTCAATGCCTTCATGAGCAGGCTAGAGATCGTTCTTAAGTAGTTTTTCAACCATTCATCCATTATAGTATTTTATTATTCGCATTTCTCTACAAACATCACCAAACTAATTGTACTGAACATTTCCTTCCTTTCTGTATTGTACTTGTTCATTGGTTTTCAAAGAAGTGTAGCAGTTTTAAACTCTCCCATATAATTGCAATCAGGTAACTTCTTAACTTCCCCCCACTACCCGTCCATATCACTTATGCTCAAAGTCCCCTTTTTCAGGTATGTCTAACTCTGATATTTCAGAATCAGAAATTACCACCTCTGATAGCTCAATTAGCTCTAGCTCATGCTCAGATTCTGATTACCACTGAAGTGAAGAAGATATGGCTCTTGTGGATATGGTGGTGCCCATCTTAGTAATGACCCAACTTACAGTTCGACAACAAGTTCCACGTAATACTGCACCCATGTCAAGACACACATGGGTGCACCACATGTTGGGTGGTCACTACAATAGAACCAAAAAAGAGTTTTGAATCAGAAAAAGGCCATTAGTGGATTTTTTTAATCATCTAAAGAGTAGAATGAACCTGAGGGACATGAGGAAGACAATGGTTGGAGAGAAACTAGCCATTTTCCTGTCAATTATGTCTTATGGAGGATTAAATCGCCGTTTGATGGAGTGATTTTAGCATTCTAGAGAGACGGTAAGTTGATACGTTAATCATGTGTTGAGAGGAATCTTGAAATTGAGGAAGCTTTTCCTAGGAACCCCTGGAGCTGATGCACATACACATGAGGACATAAGGGATAATTCGAAATATTACCCCTATTTTAAGGTAACTATTTTCAGTGTAATTTCTCTTCATAACTCATTCACTTCATGGATAGCAATGTAACGAAATGACATCCTTATTTCTAGAATGATTGTGTTAGAGCAATTGATTGTTGTCATGTGCGTGCAACTGTACCAACCGACCGGGCTGGTAGATATCGATGCAGGAAAGGTTGGACAAGCCAGAATGCACTAGCAGCTGTGAACTTCAACATGGAGTTCGTCAATGTTGTAGCTGGTTTTGAGGGTTCAGCGGTAGATATGCATATATTCAATTGGGCCTTACAATTTGGCATATTTTGTGTACCACAGGGTAAGAGGTACTTGGTTGATATAGGTTTTGCTAACACCAATAGATTCCAAGCTCCATACCTGATTGCATAGCAATCATAGCTCTTAATTGACCTAAATTAGGCTAGGACTTGGCATAAGTTAGGGTAGTTCATGCATGCATAAGCATTATTTGCATCTTTGCTATTCTTCCTATAGCTATGCATAGAATAAATCTATAATATACTAATTAGGTGCATTATATAAATTGTAGGAAATAAGAAGCTCAGGAGTTGGATTTGAGACTGGATCTGAAGCTAGACCATAAGGTAGAGTTGCAGTAGAGCTAGAGTAGAAGACATAGAAAAAGATGTAGTAGACAATAATGTAAGAGGTTGAGGCTTACTATTCTGTTAAGTACAAATAAAGTAGTAAATTACGAAGAGCTTAAATCCATCCTAGCCCTAAGACAACGTAGAAGCTTCCCCAAGCCTTAGCCACCCTTAGATTAGGTCACTGTACCCTAGGAAGCCCTAAAACCCTATTTCTAGCCTCTATCTGGATGTCTAGATGAGTTACAGGATGTCCTGAACCCTAAGCAACAACCCACACACCTAAAACCCACTTGTACAGCATTATTGGACATCTAGACACTTGGTCAGACGTCCAATTTCTGTAGAATACCCAAGACAGAACCCAGAATCCCTCCTGACTTTGATTGGACGTCCAGACAATAAGTCTGGACTTTTGATTTTCCATTATAAGACGTCTGATAACTTTCTAGGAAGTCCAGAACTATTCTCCAATTCCAGTTTTGGAATTCAAGCCTTAGTCTTGAGTTCCTAGGTCCCTAAACCCAATTCTAACCCCCTAGGAACCTAAATTAAGGTGCCCTAACCCTAGTACATTACCTCTATACCTCCCTAAAGACCTAATTAGGTCCTTAATAAACCAAATTGACTTGGATCTTAGTCAATTCCATCATCCTATTCAATTGGACTCATTGAGTCCAATTGAGCCTTGATCTCAGCACACACTGTCCAATTGGACTCAGTGAGAGTCCAATTGACCTAGACCTAACTTAATTGAGTTTTTTTACTCTCAATTAGGTTTTCACACACCCAATTAAACTTGTATCAAGTTTAATTGCATTTTACCCTAATGAATTAGGGTTTACAACCCTAATTTGAGACCTATCTTGACCTAAACCCACTAGAACGTAACCTGATCAACGTAGCCACCTAGGTTTTTACCCATGCACACCATCTACATGAAAATACCTAACCTAGAGTTCTCTAGAACTCTCTACCATGTGTTGTTGCCTTGGTTGCTAAAAATAGAAACCAAGATGCATTCAATTTTTAGATCCACAAAATGTGGATCTAAAAACCACCCATCAATCCTCTCTCTCACTCTCCCATGAGCTCCCACCACAGGCCTCTCTACAGAGTTCCACACTTCTCTGGAGAGGCTCCCTTGGGTCTACTTAAAGGACATTTAGGTGGCCATTTGCACCCATCTAGCCTTCCATCTAGTTTTAGCCTCATTCCACCTCCATTACTCTACCTCCATCTACACGAGCACACCATGGCATCTCCATCACCTCCACACCAGGCCTAGATCATCTCCGACCTCTCTCCAAGGGCCAGCATAAGCACCATTACCCTCCTCTCCTCCTCTCAACTAAGTCAAAAGCCATCAGAGCCACCTTCGAATGCCCTTATTTCTATTAGCTAAGTAGAATAGTTCTTCGTAGATTTCCCACTTTATTATTGCTTAGTAGTGTAGTTCCATATTCTCCCCCAATGATGCATGCATAATCCCTCCCATAGATTCATGAATGTAGTCATTTTCTATTAGCTAAGTTATTGCTTTTAAGCTTTCCTGTACAAGCTTTCCGCGAGCTTCACTCAGTAGCCACCATGATTCAATCAATGAAATCATCTTTTATATATCTCTATGTCTACGTGTGAAATTCACCATGAGCTGATTGCCATATTTCCTTGTGATTAAAGTTGCATGCGCAAAATTTGTATTCTTTTGCAAGTAAGCATGTCGTGAATCAATACGAGTTATTGTAAACTGGCATGCATTTCCGAATAAGTAGAGCGAGCTAGAACAAATTCAAATCTACATTTTCTAAATGCCTCCCAGAGATGAACGACCGAGACTCAAGTCTCATTATTTTATCAATTATTTTTGACAAGCATTTTTGCGCACTATATTATGTTGAGATCTCTACTTTCAAAACTTGCTTGAGAACCACCATTTGTAAATACCGCAGTTTATCTTACCACTTGAACGAATACAGGGGAAGGGTATATCAAAACGTGAAGGAAATTTACAACCATGATCATGCATAGCTAAGAATCGTTGTGGAGCACATGTTTGGTGCTTTAAAGTTACACTTTCACTTGCTAGATCAAAGGCCATTCTATAGCATCAAGGTGCAAAGTCGAATGGTCACAGCTGCTTGTATCATTAATAACTTCTTAAGACGTTATGAACAAGACGATCTAGAGTTTCATATGACATTTTAGGAGGGGCACGATGACATTGGTGACGATGATCTAGACGGTGAGGTTGACGAGACTGATGCCAGGGCAAGTGAGGTTGTGTGTGACCAAATTACAAGTAGTTTGTGGGTAGATTGTATGAGTAGCCGATGAAGAGGACGTTAACTGAAGTGGATCATTACAATTATTTCCAACTTATTGTCGATCTCCTTTAATCATTTTACAAAAACACTATTTGTTTGAGTTTTTCCTAAGGAAGTCTTGTTTGCTTGACCATTTTCAATAAATGCATGACCTCGAATTGCACAAACAAAACATGTCACAAATGGGAAATCATTGCATAGATTTTTTAGGCATAACTATGCAGGAATGGAGGTTGCACCATGATGTGGACCACTCTGGTCTCATGGGCAAAAATGTGTGTGTCCTAATCTATGCGATCTTATATTTCTACAAGACAATGGACATGGGGAGACAGTATTGCAGAGGTTATTCTACGTATGTCCTTCGGGTGACGAAGTGAGTATCATGTATTATACATTGCATACAATCTTTTGCTATTTAATTCATGAGTGTAATGAGACTACCATAAGGGATTTGGGTACAAGATAGCTGCAGAGCTACACGTTGATTAGCCCATATTTGTGTGCTATTTAAGTATATGAATGCCTAGACATTAAGATATCTTTAACATTTCGATGGCATACATTAGGATGTAAATAAATTACTTCATAGTTTAGCTTAATTGCATAGTTCATTCATTGCATTAATATCTAAATGCATTTAGAATTAACTTAGAATTGCATGTTTGTGCTAAAAGCTATTAAAGAATTAAATAATGAAGGTGCTCCTGGTCCGGATGGATTTCAGATGTTCTTCTACAGAGAGCTATGGAATGTTGTTAAGGAGGATGTGTTAAAGGTTATTCACGAGTTTGAATTGGGCAACTCAGGATTTGAGAGGCTGAACAAATCTTATATGTTTCTGCTACCTAAGAAATCTTGTGCGGAAAGTTTTTCTGATTACAGACCCATTGCGCTATCTAATTCCATCTATCTTATTATTAGTAAGATTATTGCTAATAGATTGTGGGAGGTTTTAAAGGACTTGATAATGCCTGCTCAGTCAGCTTTTCTTCCTGGGAGATTGACTGGTCGATCCTTCGCTTTTAAGTCATTTGTAGTTTAATGTGGTGGAAAAATCGACTAATCAATTTTTAACAAGAAATAACCACTCGGAGAGGAGCGGGTCATATCCACAGGGAGGCAATAACATATTAAAATTCGCGCCACTTAAAAATGTTTGTTCGTAGTCAATTTGGACAAGAACCAAGCCAAGATTGCCTTTAGATTAATGTTTAAGCAAGAAACAATGCTGAAATGGCAATTATGAGAAACTATAGGATATTTTCCGCAATGCAAAGTCAATAAAATATGATTAAAATTTGGCAATGGCAGAAAATGTAAATTTTAATTAAAGGTTTCCTATAGCAAAACAGGGGAATTTTTCCCCGTTGTCTTGCGCGACGAGGAGCCGATGAGCGGGCACGGCAAGCTCGGAGGAGGTCCCTTGGACCAAGAGCTTCGAATCGGTGGTGGCGGTGAGTCGCGCGGCGGCCGGAGGTGGTCGGATGAGCTCCGGCGGAGGTACTGCAGCCGGTGACCTTGTGCGGCTGTTGGCGTGAGATCTGCTCTTGCGTTGCTGCTGTGGGGGTGGCTGTTGCTGCTGGCGTAGGCGCTACTGCGGCTGGCGTGGGCACGGGAGCATAGGCGTGGTGAGCGCTGGACTGCAGGCATGGGGAAGAGGGTGCTGCAGGTGGTTCCGCAAGCGCGGGCGGAGGGTGCTGCAAGCGCGGGCGTGGCTGCTGCTGGTGGCGAGCGCGTGGGAAGAGTGGTTGGCGTTCTGCAGCTGCGTGTGGTTCTGCAAGCGTGGGAGGAGAGCGTGGCGGGCTGAGGAGGGCGTGCGTGGTTGGGAAAGGCTGATGGTGGGTGCGGGTGTGCTGCAGGCTGGTGGGCGCGGGGAAGGTGGCGTGGGCTGATCTGCAGGCGTTGTTGGAGGATGCTGCGGGCGACTCTGTAGGTACGGGAAGAGAGCGCTGCGTGGAGAGTTGAGGTGCGTTTGAGCTGAAGGTTGACGGACATGGGTGCGCTGAAGGTTCTGCAGGTGCGGGAAGGGGTCTGCAGGCGACTTCAGGCGTGTGAGGTGAAGTGAACGGGTAACTTCAGATGTCCGGGAAATTTCCCAGACGTTTTAAGTTACTGAGAGGGTGGCTGATCGGTAGCTCAGTGATGTTGGTTGGCGATGACGGCTAGGGGGATGCACGCTAGGGTGAGCTCCGGATGACGGTGTGGCCTGTCACACCACACGGCCACGGTGATGGAGGCTCGTCGCCACAGTAGAGGCCGGCAGTATGGAGTGGAAGAGAGAGGTTCTCTCTGCACAGTGGTGGGTTGGTGGCGGAGGCCTCCTGAGCTCGGCTGCCTCCCTCCTCCTTTTGTAGTGGCCTGCACAAGTTTGAAATCAGCAGCCCGACCAGATCCACCACATCCGCTCCCCCTTGAATGGCTTCTTCACTGCAGCAGCCGGGCGTTGGAGCGGCAGCCAGCCGTTCTGAAAGAAGAAGAATAAAGAAAATAATGTTAAAATATTAGGGTTATTTATGTACAGACCCTCAACTTCTATGTTAATGAAAACAATGTACCTAATTGGTTATCTAATTAGATGAATGCTATTCTAAGCTAATTCTAAATGCACTTAAGATATGAATGCAATGTATGGATTATGTAATTAGATTAAAACTATGAATTAATCTATTTACATCCTAATTTATACTAAATAAATGTTAGAATTAACCTAATGTGTAGGCACTTAAATACTTAAATAGCCCACAACTATTGGCTAATCAAATACCCCCATGCCTAGTTTTTGCTAGTCCCTAGCAAAATTAAGCGAAACCTAGCACTCTAAGTAGACTAGTCAACTCACTTAGTCTTCCTTCAGAAGCATATTAAGTTCAGGATCTAAACCCAAGGTTCCTAAGTAGTTGCTAAGTTACAGACTAGGTCGGCTAAAGATGAGTTGCAGGCACAAGTTTCCCTGATTTCTGACTCTACCCTAAAGTTTATTGATCCCTGAGATTAAAGCATCCATGCTTGTGCATTGGTCCGAGTTATTTGAGTTAAAGGGAAAATTTTTTTTATATATATACCCTTTTTTTTTTTTTGATTCTTCTAAGTCTAACCTCAGATCAGCTATAAACACGGTCTATTTCGGATTCATTGTCCCCATTACCATACCTCGAAGGGTGCCTGGCTTTCGATGCTTCGAGATAGCACCGCCCATAACGACCCCAAGAACTCCTGGCAATCGACACTTCGAGATAGTATCGCCCATGGATTTCTTAAGCGAATTCAGGCCTGTGGCAATCGGCACTTTGAGGTAGGGTCGCCCATGGTACCTGAACCGCGCAATGCGCTTACATGCACCAAGTAGGATGGATATCCTAAGAGACAAGCGCCAAGGAGGTAATATGTTATCATCGCATCCTCAAGGTGAGTATATGCTCGACCTCTCCTGCAGCGGGAACTCTTCCAATCAAAATGTGTTTTCAAGCCTCTCTTAAGTCAAAATTAAGAGAACCAAATCTCTTTTCTGAAAGATGAAAATTAAGTTGATTACCAGACCAAGTGTGTGAAATTTGGATGCTTGGGTTACAAGGACCCGTAAACCAAAAGGAAGAACAAGACTCCAGGTACTACCCCACCTTTTAACTCAAACCCTAGCTTCCCTTCCTCAACCTCTTGAGGAATGGTCCTCAACTTAACTCCTACTTAAGTTTTTAAGTCGACAAAGGACCCTAAAGGTCTAAAGCTAGTAGCTCATTTAGCTTCTAAAGTTTGACCCTAGAATTAACTTAGTCTACCCTAGAGTTCTGATTTGCTTAAGACTGCAAGATCTAGCCAGTTAAGCTCAAAACCTTTTTTTTTTTTATGTGTACAAATGTATGCAATTATGCTATGTATATCCCCAAGTACACCCCCCCATGCCTAAAATCTGCAATGTCCTCATTGCATAGAAAGATATTACCTGGGTCAGAGCTGGACTGAATAGCCGAGAAACCTGCAAATCAGGTTCAAAAATTGCAGAAATAGGCCCTAAAAATGAGCAAAGCAAAGTTGGCCTAGAAAATAGGTAACCTAGGATGTTGGTGAGCTGATGATGAATCCTGATAGCAAATGCTCGCCCAACTAAAATGGGAATGAAATCTTCCCAGGTCACCAGAAGAGGTTCTAAAGGATAAACAGGTAAAATAACCTCCAAAGGGGTAGGGGGAGGATGACAAGGATCCTCCAAAAAGAATGGGGAAGGAATGGTATAGAGATAAACCTCAAGGGTAATGGACTGACTAAAGAAATCATCAATCCATACCCGATACTCCATTACAGAAAATATTGGTCTGTTAAGCCCCCAAGTCAGAACAAAAATGAGCAATTCTCTAAGGCAAGGATCGTCTAGGGTGTCCAAGTTACGAGGTTGTGGGATGGCCATAAGATCTAGGTTGGGTTTAATCAGCTTGGTGTCCATCCCAAACACTTTCTAAATCCTCAATTTCATCCCTAGCATTCCTTGCACCATCACGTGGATCTTCCTGCTCTTCATCAAGAGTCACAATTTCGCTTTCAGATATAAGCGAATCAGAGGGCGACTTCGAAGTGAATGAAGGCAAGTTGGAAGCAACAGATCTAGGATTATCCTATCAATGTCATCCCCAGGTTTTTGTTCTTTACTCAAATCTTCCCCGGAGTCTTTATGTGAATCCACATAAATCTTAGAAATTGCTTCCAAATTTTCCATCATTTTATCATAAATGGGTGTGCTAAGGAAAGCTAATTTGGTCAAATTTGTGACATCCTCAGGGGCTAACTCTTCAAATAAGACATAATCACCCTTAGTGTCACTCCAAATCTTGAATGTAGGTTCCTCATATAATTCGTTCTCCTCCTCATCACACAATTCATCATGTACCCGAGGTCTAGAATCATTTAATATCTCAGCAGATCCCCTAGGGTGCTCTATCTGAGGTAAATGGTTTACACTAGTAACATCAGACTCCTCAGATAGGTCAATTTCTTTAGGGTTAGGTTCCCTAAGGGTGGGTTTGAGTTCCATATCGTGATCAGAAGGGAGGGTAGGATTAACAACTTGACTTTGACCCACTTCATCAAATGTCACGAAAATACTATCATCTGGGTCAAGGTCTTCCAATGGTACCATCATTCCCTTCTTTTGACTTCAATATAATTCAGGTGGATACTCAACCTTATCATCATCTTCCTCAGGTTGCCACCTTTCTTCATCCAATGCATAGCTACTGTCATGTGTATTTTCCCCCACCTAAAGTGTAGATCTCTCAAAGAAGTGTCATCTAATGGGGAGGTTTCAAAATCAATCCTCGAAAAGTAGCTATTCACCCCAGAATTTCCCTCCAACTTAAAGTGTAGCTTTCCCACGGGAGATGCATCTATTGTAGAGGGGTGTACGTCATCGTCAATGGGGTAAATTGGGTGGCTAATTTCATCTCTTTCTTGTTGGCCTACTCTCAAAGATTCTCCTAACAATTCACTCATTTCATTTTGCATTTTCTGTATTTCCATCTTCAAAGAGGAGAGGTCATTTCTATCATAAGAGAAGTCAGGCTCAGGCTTATAGTACTTAGGAGTGTTTTTCCAACCATTATAAGCTTTTAGGGAGGGTGGGTTGGGTATTTCTTTGGTATGTGGGATATTGGGCAAAGCAAATCCCGCTCCTGAGTTCTGCTCACTAATTTGGGGCTTAACTAGGCCAATACTCCTATAATAGGAGTAAAACGGATCCCAATGATTGTCATTATGTCCATCAAGGAATGGACCATCTCGGCGTCGGGGATCGAAGGATGCAGAGTGGGGGTGAGGGTGTGGGCAAGATGTGAAAGGATGAAAATCAATGTGGTCCATTCTAACTCACACTTCAATCAGAATTCCCCAAGCAAGACACAATTCAAAAAGGACCTTTTAGGTCTTTCCCAATTTAGGCTTTTGATTTTAAGTCAGATTGCAAGTGACAATACAATTTGTTCGGTCAATTTACGTGCCTATTGCCAACCTACGGTTCGCCTAAGAACACCTAGTTGGAGCTTAGGTGTTCTTCCCTAAATTTCAAATGGTCAAGTAAATCCAAAGATGCAAGATCGAGGGATGCAAGTAGGCCTAAGCCTTCCTTTGAAGCTGTGCTTTCGCGGTGCTCCTCAACTACCCCCAAAAATCCGTGACAGGGTATCCCCCTCTTTGGATTTACAAAACCTTTGATCTCAAGTTCCGAACACTTCAGAATCCAACGAAAGGAGGGCTCTTGTCCTAGTATTTCCAAACCTAAAGAGTGTCTAGAAGCGTGCCGTGGTGCAAGTGAAATAAGTGTGCATAAACCATCAAAGATTTTGAACTTTAAATCGCACGCCAAGTTTGAAAATCAAATCCTTGGTTTTTAAAATGTCCTTCCTTTGATTAGTCCTTTTTCTAAGAAAATGTGACCACTTATTAGATTTATTCAGTACATATTAGGTGGTCTTCGCATTAAATCCCAAATGCAATGCATGATCAAAAATAGGATGCAAAGTAAGATAATGCGTACCTTGCCTCCAGCGATCTTCGATGCAAAAATGCACGCAATGCAGAAAAGCAAATCTAGAGGCTGTTCATACAGACCTAAATGGTTCGTCCTAGGGCAGGCAGCTTCTAGCAAGTAGCTCATTTTTTTCTTTTTCTATTTTTTTTTAGAACTACTTATGCACAAGAAAATAAAAGAAATAATAAAAAAAAATAAACCTAAATCTAAAGAAAAGGGAACAGGCTCCCAAAAATTACCCAACACGGGTCCAAAACAAAATCGGGGAACAAACCCCTCAAAATATGGCCCAGAACAAGGGTTTCAAACTAACTGTAATGAAAAATTAAGTCTACAATCTTAATTCTATTCTAATTAAACTAATGACCAAATGGTGTCCATCGTGTCCTCGTCCTTCTCCTCCATTTAAAAATGGCTCGCCCAATTCTCGTCTGGCGACGTCAAAGGTCGCCTCTTACACTGGCTGATTCTTGCACAAAAAAGAAAATAATGAATGGTCAAATCTCTATGCAATTGACAAATAATCAAAATAAAATTAGGTGAAATTATTGCGTCTGTTGCCTCCCCAGCAATGGCGCCATTTGACTGGTCGATCTTTCGCTTTTAAGTCGTTTGTAGTTTAATGTGGTGGAAAAATCGACTAATCAATTTTTAAAAAGAAATAACCACTCGCAGAGGAGCGGGTCGTATCCACAGGGAGGCAATAACGTATTAAAATTCATGCCACTTAAAAATGTTTGTTTGTAGTCAATTTGGACAAGAACCAAGCCAAGATTGCCTTTAGATTAAGGTTTAAGCAAGAAACAATGCTGAAATGGCAATTATGAGAAACTATAGGATATTTTCCGCAATGCAGAGTCAATAAAATATGATTAAAATTTGGCAATGGCAGAAAATGTAAATTTTAATTAAAGGTTTCCTGTAGCAAAATAGGGAAATTTTTCCCCGTTGTCTTGCGCGACGAGCAGCCGATGACCGGGCGCGGGAAGCTCGGAGGAGCTCCCTTGGACCAAGAGCTTCGAATCGGTGGTGGCGGCGAGTCGCGCGACGGCCGGAGGTGGCTGGACGAGCTCCGGCGGAGGTGCTGCAGTCGGTGACCTTGCGCCGCTATTGGTGTGAGATCTGCTCGTGCGTTGCTGCTGTGGGAGTGGTTGCTGCTGCTGGCGTGGGCGCTGCTGCGGCTGGCGTGGGCACGGGAGCTCAGGCGTGGTGAGTGCTGGACTGCTGGCGCGGCGAAGAGGGCGCTGCAGGCGATTCTGCAAGCGTGGGCGGAGGGTGCTGCAGGTGTGGGAGCGGGTGTGGCTGCTGCTGGTGGCAGGCGCGCGGGAAGAGTGGTTGGCGTTCTGTAGCTGCGTGCGGTTCTGCAAGCGCGGGAGGAGAGCGTGGCGGGCTGAGGAGGGCGTGCGTGGTTGGTGAAGGCTGATGGTGGGCACGGGTGTGCTGCAGGCTGATGGGCGCGGGGAAGGTGGCGTGGGCTAATCTGCAGGCATTGTTGGAGGATGCTGCAGGCGACTCTGTAGGTGCGGGAAGAGAGCGTTGCGTGGAGAGTTGAGGCACGTTTGAGCTGAAGGTTGACGGACGTGGGTGCGCTGAAGGTTCTGCAGGTGCAGGAAGGGGTCTGCAAGCGACTTCAGGCGTGTGCGGTGAAGTGAGCGGGTAACTTCAGACGTCTGGGAAATTTCCTAGACGTCTTAAGTTACTGAGAGGGTGGTTGATCGGTAGCTCAGTGATGGTGGTCGGCGATGACGGCTAGGGGGATGCACGCTAAGGTGCTCACGGTGTTGCAGCGAGCTCCGGATGGCAGTGTGTCCTGTCACACTACACGCCCACGGGGATGGAGGCTCGTCGCCACAATAGAGGCAGGCAGTATGGAGTGGAAGAGAGAGGTTCTCTCTACACAGTGGTGGGTCGATGGCGGAGGCCTCCTGAGCTCGGCTGCCTCCCTCCTCCTTTTGTAGTGGCCTGCACAAGTTTGAAATCAGCAGCCCGACCAGATCCACCACATCCGCTCCCCCTTGAATGGCTTCTTCACTGCAGCAGCCAGGCGTTGGAGCTGCAGCCAGCCGTTCTGAAAGAATAAGAATAAATAAAATAATGTTAAAATATTAGGGTTATTTATGTACAGACCCTCAACTTCTATGTTAATGAAAACAATGTACCTAATTGGTTATCTAATTAGATGAATGCTATTCTAAGCTAATTCAAAATGCACTTAAGATATGAATGCAATGTATGGATTATGTAATTAGATTAAAACTATGAATTAATCTATTTACATCCTAATTTATACTAAATAAATGTTAGAATTAACCTAACTTGTAGGCACTTAAATACTTAAATAGCCCACAACTATGGGCTAATCAGAGATCTTTACAGTAGTCATTCAATGTTGCGCAGGAGATTGTTATGGGTTGGCATAGGAGAAAATCTAAGGATTTCTTGTGGAAAGTTGATTTTTCCAAAGCCTACGACTCAATCTCCTGGTCATACTTGTGGGAGATTCTTAGAAGGAGAAAATTTCCACCTTTACTGATTCAATGGGTGAAGAGGTGCATTACAACAGCCTCTTTTTCCCCATTGATAAATGGTAAACTGTGTCGCTGTTGGATTCAGCCCCAATGTGGAGTAAGGCAAGGCTGCCCTATTGCCCCTCTGATTTTTAACCTTGCGGTGGACACTTTGGCTAGATTTGCTTGTAAACTAGCAGCGGATGGTTTTATAAGGGGGTATTCACTGTCTAATCATAGGGCTCTAGCCCTTGTACTTTAATATGCTGATGATACTATTTTTCTTAGGGAAGGGGGGAAGAGAGAAGTGCAGGCTCTGTTACATATGGTAAAAATTTTTGGAGAGGTTTCTGGTCTCAGATTGAATTGTAGTAAATCTTTCCTGGTCTGTTTTGGGATGAATAGTGGGTTACAGAATGAGATCTCCACCATTCTTGGTACACCTGTGGTTCCACTGCCAATTAAATATCTGGGTCTGCCTCTGAAATGTTCTAAGATGAAGAAAGCAGATTGGTCTTTCCTCTTTGAAAAGGTAGCTACTAAATTGGAGGGCTAGAGCAGTAGATACTTATCAAAAGGGGGGAGGTATATATTACTGAATTCTGTTATCACTTCAATTCCCATATTCTTTTTCTCTGTCCTTAGAGCTCCGAATTCTATTTGGAAAAAGCTGGAGGTGATGCGGAAATGATTTTTTTTGAAAGGGGCCTCTCATCAGGGGGCCTTTTTTCAACACTTAAAGTGGGAATCAGTTTGCAAACCTAAGCAGATGGGAGGTCTGGGTGTTAGATCCCTCAAAGAATTTAATGAAGCGCTACTATTGTAGTGGGCTGTTCGATTGCTACAGGGGGAAAAAAAATTTGGACAGAAATTATCCAGGACAGTTATGGGAGTACCAATGATGAGATAAATCATCTTAACCCACGTAAACCGTCCCCCTTTTGGTCTTCTGTGGTGCGGGCCCTGAAAGATAATTGGAATTTTTTCAAATCAGTTTTAGGTGATGGAAAAAGCTTCAAGTTTTGGTTGGAAAATTGGGTACATGGAGGAACGTTTAAAGACAGGTTCCCCCTTGCTTATGCTCTGGCTGCAAATAAAAATGCAGTGGTAGCCGATTATTGGGATGTGGATTCGGAGCAGTGGTTGTTAAATAATGATGTGTGGCATATCCATGAAACAAGATCTCGTGTAGAGACTGAACGTCTCAAGCAAGAGCTTGCGGCTTTCAAACCCATGCCTCAGGAATATGATACATACAAATGGGAAGGTAATTTTTCTACTGCGGCTGCCTATGACAAGCTGATAATTTCCTCTAGGATGGCGGAAGATGAAGAAATGGGGAAAAAGCTATGGAAATTAAAAATACCACTAAAGTTACAAATTTTCTTATGGCTCTGCAGGAGGGATGGATTGATTACTGGAGATCTGAGGCATAGAAGGATGGGGACCCCCGCCCAATTTTGTTTTTTATGTGGGCTGCATAATGATTCTAGCGTTCATATCTTTTCTTCATGTGCGATCACTGATTATGTATGGAGGAAAGTATGCAACAAGTCCTTACCCACTTGGGGGAATTTGTGGCGCTACCTTGTGGATGGGAATAAGCCTTATATACACATGGTGGCTATGTTATGGGCTGTATGGAGGGCTAGAAATGAGCATGATTTTCAGGAGACCCCAGTGTATGTGGAAAATATTGTAAATTTTTGCTGGTGTCTCATACAGCATTGGGAGTTGAACTTGTAAATATTTTTTATTATCAATAATAGCTCTCCTGGTTTGCTATTGGTGATTCGATAGCATTCCTTTCTTTTTCAAAAAAAAGAAACTTAGAATTACATGCATTTGATTAGTTAATCAATTAGGTGAATTACATGCATTATTTTAATTTAACATAAAAGTTAAGGGCTTATGCATAAATAACCATAATATTTTATTAGTTTCTTATTCTCTTCAACATATAACGGTTGTGCTTCCTCCTCATGCACCCATTCATGCGTAGCTGCCAGCATTTATCTGCCATGAAGAGGATCTGATCCTACCTCTTTGATTTCAAATTCACCACCTACAGCTCCAACGGAGGAGGAGATGACCGTGCTAGGCTGGCCTTCACCCCCTTCCCTATAATGCAAACAACCCAGATTCTCCTACACTCCAACACCACTGGCCTTGAATGTGGCAGCGAGCCTCCACCATCATGGGTTTGTGGCATGACAGGCCACACCACCATCTGGGAGCTCGCTTGCATTATGGTGAGAACCTCAGCGTTCACCACCATCAACACCACTACTACATCCACGTACCACTTCAGCTTCATCTTGCCCTCTATTTAAGACATCTGGGAAGTTTCTCAGACATCTGATGCCCCCCCCCCATTTCCACACCTCATCACTTTCCCCTTCCTTTCTCCTTCTTCCCTTGTTGTTCCTCCACCAAAAACAACCCAAATCATCATACCCACCTCTACCACCTCACTGCATGCATCACCTCGAGTAGCCCTCCAATGCGCATCACCTTTATACACTACCAGCAGCTTGTGTGTGCAAGTCCCACTGTGCACATAACCCACACGAGGCCAGCAACTGCACCACCACACACTCCTGCCACCTTCCTCTTGCCGTGCTCCACCTGCGCACAACAGCTCTCCACCCCTTCCTGTGCTCCGCGCATGGCCAGTGGCTCTCCACACCTTCAACAATAGTAGTGCACATGTCCCCCTCATCTCCGTGCCCCCAATAGAGAGCTCCCTCAGCTCCAACACCTTTGTGCAGGCCGTTGAAACCCACCTCCACCACCAATCCACCTAGCCACCAATGGCCACCATTCGACAATCCGAGAACTCCGGCATGAAGCGCTCGATCCACTCCACCTCCAATGAGCTTCTCTCGGCTGGCCACTAACAGTTGCTGGATGCACTTCTCGTAAAATTGTTCACTGTAGTGCATTTACGATGTCAGTTTTAAACAAAAAATCAGAGGTGAGTCCAAGTGTCGAACACAGGGAGGCAATAATTAGATGAAATACTCGCTTTCGTGTCTCATAAATATGTCACTTGTTTGCTTGAAAATCGATTAGAGAATGAGAAAGAGATAGAGGGAGAGATAGATAATGGGGGAGAGAGAGAGGGGGTTAGAAACCATTCTCAAGATATCATAAGATTAACATATCAATAATCTCTTATCAAATGTGTAATCAACATAGTGTAGATGAATGCTTTAACAAAATCAATACATCAACTACACTACAAAATAAAATAACACTAAGACAAGGAAGAAGAACACGTCGAGATAGCCACGGTGATGGAGGGGCTTCCGTCGGCAACTCGGCAGCTTCGGGACCTCGCTTGGAACTCTAGAAGGTGGTGGTATCTCGAGGGTGGAGGCTTAGGTAGATGATGAGCAAAAATGGAGGGGGGTAGGCCCTTTTGTAATGGAGGGAGAAGGCCAAAAATCAACATTGTATCAATAGTGACAGCTGCAAGCGTAACTGATGACCCACCGCATGCATATCCCTTGCCCCCGCCCTCGCGCCTTTAATGCTCCAGCTGCCTCCACTTGCCCTGCCACGTGCGCATGCACTGGCATGCATTGTGCCGTGCTACCACTGCTGCGCTGTGTCGTGCTTACGCTTGTGCGCTACTGCTGATCCTCACCCGCATGTGCCTTCTTGTGTTGCCACTGCTCCAATTGCTACGTTGTTCCTCCAGCACCCAATTGAGGGGTAGTGGGTTTCGAACCCGCACCCCTTCCTTGAGAGATGCCTTCACAGCTGATGAGCCAAGGTCGTTCTTTGTCGTAAAGAAGAATTATGGGCGCGTGGTGGAGATGATCTCTCAACCATTGGATCAACATCCAATGGCTAAGTGTGGATGATGCCTTAATGAAGAGTGGTTGCTGGCCAGTGTTGGGCAG
Organism: Thalassia testudinum; assembly: GCA_037157565.1. Lineage (NCBI taxonomy): Eukaryota > Viridiplantae > Streptophyta > Magnoliopsida > Alismatales > Hydrocharitaceae > Thalassia > Thalassia testudinum. The sequence continues at coordinate 72,941,161 of JAZHRO010000003.1, read as the reverse complement.
CCTAGATGGCAGCACATGGAACCATCTAGGCCATCCATCTTCTTTTTGTTGTAGGTGATGCCATAGTGCTCAGATCATGATGCTTCCCGTGCTGCCGGACTGTGACCGTCACTCCAGATCCATTCGTACGGTCAGATTTTTCATCCGAGGTTCATAAGGATGTAGCATTGCCCCCAGGCCATTTATCTTTCTCAAGCTTGTTTTGGGAGCTACGGAGGTTGAATCGAAAGTTGGTGCTTTGATCCGGAGGCTGGAGCTACGGAGGCCAGATCTACGAATGGATTCCAATGGAGTGCAATTGATCCTAATAAAAAGTTGGTGGTTTGATCAACTCAGGACCCCTACAGTCAATATTTTCGTCTCTGATTTTGTTGTCCTCAAGGGGGTCATTTCAGTGTCCCTCCATAAACTTGATTTCAACGAAATGTTCTCTTCTTCTTCTCAAAGTTTGGACTCCAAATGTTTAGCCAACTCCACATTGGTTACATCAATACTTTTGAGATTTGGGTTAGCTACAAAAGAATGTGTTTGATTAATCATGATTGATTCGGTTGATTAAAGTGAAAATCCTCCCCTTCCTCAATCATGATTTCTTTCTCAAATTCCTCATCAGCATTGGAGCCTAATATCTTGTTCATCTCTTCCAAATCATATTCAATCATTAGGGATGGACTCGTGATGGAGCTAATTTCATCATTCATTTCATACCACAATTCTTCCTGTTGCCTTTCCTTTAAATCCATGATGGGGTCTTTAAGTATTTCATAATCAAGGTGAAGAGAGTCAAATTCCCCATCCCCAAATCTTGATGTCCCTATTACTAAATCATTAAATTCTGGGACACAGACCCCAATCTTATCATTCAAATTTTTAGATTCATCCTTATTTTCTACCTACTTATATTCCAAAGGGCCCTCAATGCTTTCCAACATTAGGGAAGTGTTGATAGTGGACTGCACCGATTTAGGGTAACTAGATGTGGTCCAATCAATTATCATGGGGCCTTGTTCCATTGTTTCTGAGAAAGAAGTTTCTTTCATCACTTTCTATTGACCGTCTTCATCCAATTGTTGGAACATATCCATCATGGCTTGTCGCCTTTTAATCAATTCTTGTTTCTATCTTTGTAACTGCAACTAAAGGCTATCAAGAACTGATTGGGTATCATTAGGTTTCCCTTGGATTTTCTCCTTGGTATTTAAATCAAAGTTGGGAGGGTGTGGTTGATGATGTGTGCTAGAGTCCGAACTGGGGTTTAAGTTCATGGGTGGGACCTATTGATGAGAACCTCATCATGAGCCATAACTAGCTCATTTTGACCCAATATAGAGGATAAAAGCTCATACATAACTCAAGGAAAGGCTTAACTCAGAGAATTCTGAGTTTAAGGAGAAAACAAGTCATAAGGGGTAAAAATGCAATTTTACCAGTATAATCTGCATACAGGGTAATTCAGGGTCCAAACAAAGGTCAAAGCAACCTAATAAGAATAAAAGTGGGATGAGATGATCTGGCAAGGGCTACAGCAATTCCAAGGAACTAAATAATAATCTGTAACCCTAAAACAAACCCACTTCAATTCACGAGGTTCAAGGCAAAGAAAAAATGGAATAAACCCTCTAAAATTCATAGAAAAATAATCTCTAGGGTTTAGAACCTTCAATTTGACCTTAGGAACCCATCTTGACCTACATTGAGAACCATACCCAATTAATAACTTAATTTGGGTTTTTGCATAAATTGACCAGTCAAACAAGGTTTAATCTAGAAATAAAATTCACCATCAGATTCCTTAGGTCCTAATTAGTCATGTATAAAAACTTGAGCCTAAGAAGAAACCTTCTTTACCAACTTTACACTTTGGTCCTCATATATTAACTTTTTGGCCCTCAATTTTGAACACTCGCATTTTGGCCCCTAACTCTCCTTCGTTCTTTGCGTTCAGGTCCTCCCTGCAAAACCTGCCAGCACCATGCCCCGGCGACCTTGCACGGAGCATGGCGCCACGCAGGGTGAGGGGGAGAGTCTGGCAAGTAAACCGGGGGTGCCCTGCGTCGTCAGCCGTCGCAGGGACACCCCCCTGGTCGTTGTAACCCACCATACCGGCCGTGTGAACGCACGGACGGTATGGGTTTCCATCTCCGGCGTCCTCCGACGAGGGAGACACGTCATCTCCCTCCGCCTTCCTCCCTGATTTGGTCACTATAAATACCCCCGTTGCTCCACCGTTCTTCCCAACTTGGATCTGACGGAGAAAACCCCCAACTTTCCTCTCTTCTCACTCCGGCAGACGTCCACCAGCTCCGGCGGTTCTTCCTCCTCCTCCTCTTCGCTCTGCCGCAATACCAGCAGCAGAGACTTTTTCCCCTGCTCTTCCCATGCCACGCCGCACCCAGCTGGCGCCTCTCCGGCCCTCTGCTCGCCGCTGCCCCTTCCCCCGAGCATCTTCTTCTCCGGCGACAGTCGATACGACTGTCGCCCGCTCCGGCCCCTCCTCGTCCAGCTAAGTAGGTAGAACTCCTCCTCTTCCTCCCCTCTTCCTTTTCCTCACTTTAAACATCTACTGTCGCCCTCGATTCCGACCTATCACCCTCACCTTCTCCGCCTCCGGCCATCCTCCGGCGAGCCGCTCCCATCACTCCAGCATCCCACACGGCTCGCCGACCTGCACATAATCTCTGCCCCTCCACTTCCCCCAAATCACCCCCTGCAACTCCACCGAACAAACCCATCTCCCGACCCACAGTCCGACCTAGGGCAGCCCTTAGGCCCCGCCCCGCCGCCTGCACACCCCCCGACCACCTTCACCGTGCCACGGCGAAGGTCCTCCGCATTTCTGATTGGGCTGAGAGGCCATTTTTCTGTGGGTAGGTACCTGCGCTCGTTGCCGCCATTGTTGAAGCAAAGCAGCTTCTTCACCTGCTGCCCCAGGTGAGTCACGCCCAGGTTACGCTCCCAGACATCGCAAGACGCCTTCGCGAAGCACCAGGCTGCAGTCGAGTAGAAGCCCTCGTGCGAAGGTCTCGCGTAACGCTGCGATTACCGGCTGCTTCCTCCGCGCAGGCGCGAAATTGGGGTGGGACATTTAGTCCCACCTTGGAAGGCTCTGAAGGAACGCAGCGGTATAAAGCGAAAAAGTGCTGGAGGCTTATTGCCTCAGCACACGGGGTGAGGTCCCCTTCACCCGCTCGGTTACCCGGTCTCATCCGCGCTCACGCCCCGCGGACCTGGCCCGACCCGACTTAGACTGACCTGCACTCCTCGCGCACCACGCACGCCGGTGGGCCTGGACCCGGGCGCGACCCGTACCCAGCTACCCGGCAACTCTGGGAGAGCTATCCCATGAGCGGATTCTGTGAGAGAGAGACGCGGGGGAGGGTAGAGATAGGTTTTGCCCCTCTCTGATCAAGCTGTGTAAGTGTGCAGGCACAGGTGAAGAAGAACCATGGAAGAAGACGAAAGCTGAAGGAAGGAGGATCACCGAGCGGCACTGTAGCAGCTGCGGTTTAAGTCATCTGATTGGAAAATCAGACGACATCCTGAAGGCAAAGAAGGAGAAGAAAGGCGAGGCAGAGGAGAACGCAGGGAGGCCAAGACAAGAACTGAAAGAAGAAGAAGAGCACGAGAAGAAGAAAGTCTGAAGAAAGGAAAAGAAGAAAGAAAGAAGAAGAAGAAGAACAGGACCGCAAGGGAGCAGAAAAAGAAAGAGACGAGCAGAAACAAGAACTGACAAAGAAGAACATCACCCACTGCTGCAGATAAAGAAGACAGAAAGAAGAAGAAGACCACAAGGAGATAAAGGAACCAAAAGCCCAAGAGAAGAGAATAGAAAGAAGAAGACAGACGAGAAAGAAGAAGCCAACAATTTTTCATCTCTCTCTCTATCTATCTATATTTTTGTAAAAGAAACTTTGTACCCCTAGAATACAACTTGCTCCCTGAGTTCGACCTCGGGAACTCTTTTATTTTCCGAGTAAAAAATTATATATTTGAAATGATGGCAATAACTGGCTATACTACAATGACATAACAATAAAACCCGGTTATCTCTTCACGCCATCGCTATCACCTATCATTTTCAAGGTCCAATTCTTCAAGAAGAACCATTTTCTATTTTTTCCTACTCTAGAATAATTGAGGTTCTAAGTCCTTTCAGTCGGATTCTTCATCAGGGTTCCAAACCAAAGTTTGATCATTCTTGATTTGCCTAGGTTTATGATCATCCTTTGATTTCAACTTTTCTAGAATCCCTTCCAATCCATAGGTCATGTAGGAAAGATCCTTGAATTCAGATGACCTATCTTGGTTATGGTCCTGGGAAGGGTAGGGGTCTTGGTGTTCTCCTAGAGTGTAGGTCCTATCAAATTGATTAGTGGATGGGTGGGACCTAAAAGAAGAGCCATCAAAAGGAGAATCAAGGTAAGGATCCTCAAGGTTTGGGTCATACCCCTGAGTGGGTTGGTTGGAAGTATCCTAATAGGAAGTTGATGCACATTGAGGAAAATTGGGATAGTTGGGATAAGGGAGATATGTTGGGTACTCAGGTCCTAGATTAAGTCCCCAACTAGGTAGTTGGTTATCCCAAGTAAACTGTGGATACAGCCCACTTGGGTTAGGATATAAATCATGTTTGGGATAGTTTGGAAATAAAGGATAGGCATTGAAATCCATGGTTTGGAAGAAGTAGAGGGATAAGAAAATTAAGTGTGCACAATTAGGTGCAAGGACCCAATGCCAAAACAAGTGTTCTTTAGTAAGCAAGATTGAGATGTGTGATTTTTAGGGTTTGAATCTTGTTTTAATGGATTTTAAAATTTCACTTGTTTACGCATTCAAACAAGGCACAAATGTATGGTCACCGATTGGTGAAAATTGATTTTCTTTAAGGCCTTTTGTGTTGCTATGAAGTTAAAAACTCTAGTGTGGAAGATCCTAGGGTGTGTACCTTCTACTTAATGAAGATTTTTCTTTTTTGAGATTTTGTCATGAAGGGTCCAATCAAAATAATCAACAACCCTATCCTGACCGAAATCAGATGATATTTTCAGAAAATTTAATTTCATAATTTTTTTGAGGATGATAGACCACCCAAATTCAAGTATTTTGAAGAGGGGGTCAATCTATCCAAAACTTCTAGATCAGTGTGCAAGTTTAAGATTTTGATCAGAAAAAGCACTAATCAATTTCAAATTAAAAAATGATCTCGAGATGAAGTGTAGAGAATTTTGAGACATTTCCAAAAAAAGAAATTTCTCACAAATCTGATCTGTGTGGAGTTCGCAGCAGTAAGAACAATCTTTAGATCTCCAGAACTTAGGACAACCTTGCGCGCTTTTAGTAGAGAATTTCTCACGGCCAAACCACAAAGAGTTTGTCTTCGAAAATTGAAGGGGAGTTCACAAACTGGATGGGGCACCGCTAAGATTTTTTTCAAAATTTTTACATGTGTAGAGAGTCCTTCAATCGTGTCCTCAACCTAAGTCCAGAAAATGATCTTGCGAAATTAATGTGTTGTTGACTTAATGGTGGCATTTTTCTTCGACAAACAAATGAGAGGGGTTTTTTCTAACACACCACCATTTTTCTTGGTCCAAAGATGAGAAGTTACCTTTGGATCATGGGAAGACAAGATCAAGCCTTCAGGTCGATGGCATTCTTCTTCAGGTCGAAGACAAGATCCAACCCGGCTCATTCTCCTCCCATTGCCGATGCATGAGGTTCTTGCAACCACAAGAAGAGAGAGAGGAGCAATTTAGATAACACGAGTATAAATAATGACCAAGAAAATGAAAGTGAATAAGAGATCCATTGCCTCCCGTCAATGGTGCAAAAAATTGACGTTCGCTGGACGTGTTTGCGTAAAACGGTTCGTTATAGCATGTTTACGACGTCAATTATAAATAAAGAATCGAAGGTGAGTCTGAGTGTCGAACACAATGAGGCAATAATTAGATCATATGCTCACTTTCGTGTCACATAAATATGTTGTTTGTTCACTTGAAAATCAATTAGAGAACGAGAAAGAGATAAAGGGACAGAGAGATAAAGGGAGAGAGAGAGAGAGGGTTAGAAAACCATGCTCAAGATATCATAAGATTCATATATCAACAATCACTTATCAAATGTGTAATCAACATAATGTAGATGAATGCTTTAACAAAATCAATATATGAACTACACTACAAAATAAAATAACATTATGACAAGGAAGAAGAATGCATTGAGACAGCCACGGCGGTGGAAGGGCTTCCGTCGGTGGCTCGACAACTTCGAGACCTTGCTTGGAACTGTAGAAGGTGGTGGTATCTCGAGGGTGCAAGCTTAGGTAGATGATCAGCAAAAGTTGAGGGCAGTAGGCCCTTTTATAATGGGGGAGAAGGCCAGAAATCTCTCGGGTCAACAGTGACAGCCGCAAGCATCACTGAAGACCCACCGCATGCGTCACCTTTGCCCTCTACCTCACACCTTCAATGCTTCAGCTGCCTTCGCGTTCCCCACTGCATGCGCATGCATTGGCATGCTTTGTGCTGTGCTGCGCTGCGCCGCGCTTGCGCTTGTGCACTGTTGCTGCTCTACGCTGCCAGTACACCAATTGCTATGTCGTGCCTCAAGCACCCAATTGAGGGGGTAGCTAGTTTCGAACCCGCACCCCTCCCTTGAGAGATGCCTTCATGCCTAATGAGCCAAGGCCGTTCTTTGTCATAAAGAAGAATTATGGGAGCACGGTGGCGACGATCTCTTAATGGTTGGATCAAGATCCAATGGCTGAGAGTGGATGATGCCTTGATGAAGAGTGAATATCGGTCGGTGTTGGGTGGCCAAGATGGCACTACCTAGCACCATCTAGGTCGTCCATCTTCTTTCTGTTGTAGGTGATGCCACGGTGCTCAGATCATGATGATTCCCATGCTGCTGGACTACGATATCGCTCCTAATCCATCTGTACAGTAGGATTTTTCATTCGACGTTTGTAAGGATGTCACATTGCCCCCTGGCTGTTGGTCTTTCTCAAGCTTGTTGTGGGAGCTATAGAGGCTAGATTGAAGTGATTTCAAGTTTGTTGGACTCCATTCGTCGATCTGAATCCATCTATATGATCCAATCACTCATCTGAGACCTGTTTCAAAATGGACTTGTGCACATGGTCATTAAACATTGATTATAAGAAATTAAAATGTAAATATCATGTAATATGCATTCAATTCTCCCAAGCCATTATAATCCGACATTATCGCACAAGTACCCTCGAAATTGACTCTAATTGATGTTATTAACACTTATAATTGTAGAGTCATCAACCGTTCCTCTACGTGCATGCAGTACCTCCCTAAGTAGATGCTTTGTTTCTTGTAAGATTAATATTTACATTTCTTTCCCATGGCAAACGATGAGTTTTTTAGGTTAACAATATTATATTCTAGTGATCTTATGAGAAGCCCCTCATCTTGCTTAGAATACAAGTTCAGCGGTTCCGTACATTATTGTACAAATTAAAAAGGGCTTTTAGCTTTCTTTCTTTAGAAAATTACTTGTGAACAATATGAGTTTCAAAATTTGAGTGTTTTAATAGGCCACTGCCTCCCTATGGACATGACCCGCTAACTCGCTCCTTCGTGAGTGGTTTATTTAATTTGTTTTGATTTGCGTTATTCGCCACTCGATTTCTATACTCCAATGATCTTGATTTTCATTTTTGAAAACTAAAATAACGCAGTCAAAAATGGCATCGTTGCTGGGGAGGCAACAGGCTTGCTAAACTCACATTTTTTTATTTATTTGTTCACACATCATTTTTGGGGCATATTTAACTTCGATCTTTTTGGTGCTCGGTACACATATCTTCTACATCTTGCCGCATCAGCCTCAGAGATCAGGCAACCCTCGACGTCATCCATTGGCCACACATTAGGAGCATTATCGCTGTCATGCACACAATTGAGGTGGACCTTGAGCCACAATTCGAAGGAGAACATTTCGAGGGAGCTGCAAGCATCAACTCCCCCATTCTAAATAGATAGAATAGATAGTATATTACATCAACCTAGATTTTGTTTAGACTTTACATTTGGTTTGAGACCCTTATTCTGGGGTATATTCGAGGGGTTTATTCAATGATTTTGTTTTAGTCCCGTGTTGGGTAATCTTTTCAGGAGCATGTTCCCTTTTCTTTAGATTTAGGTTTTCTTTTATTTTGTGGGTTGTTTATCCTTTATTTATTTGTGCATAAATAAATAGAAAAAAAAAATTATGAATTGCCGTCTAGAAGCTGCATGCCCTAGGACGGCCATTTACGTGTGAATGAGCAGCATCTAAATTTTATTTTCTACATTGCATTCATTCTTGCATCGTTGATTGCTGGAAGCAAGGTACATAACTTCTTACTTTGCATCCATGCCTTGATCATGCATTTGCAGTTGGACCTAATTCCAAGACCACCAAGTTTGATTTGAATTGATTTAACAACTGGTCACATTAAATTTTTTGAAAAGTACAAAGTAAATGAGGAACACAGTAAAACTCAAGGAGTTGATTTGAGACATTGTGTTGTGGTTCAAAATTCAAACTCAAATCTTTTACAGTGTATGCACACTCATTTGCTCTTTGCACCAACGCTTGTATTTAGACACTCCTAGCTTTTCAAGCTGCTAGGAAAGAATGCTCCTACCATTGGATTCTGAAGTGTTCAAAACTCAACATCAAAGGTTTTGTAAATCCAAAGAAGGGGATACCCTGTCATAGATTTTTGGGGGTAGTTATGAAGCACTACGAAAGCATAGCTTCAAAGGAAGGCCTAGGCCTACTTGCTTCCCTCGATCTTCCATCTCTGGAGTTGCTTTACCATTTGAGCTTTAGTGAAGAGTACTTAAGCTCCAACTAGTTCTTTTTTGGCATTTCGTAGGTTGACAATAGGCGTGTAATTGATTGGGAAACTTGTTTTGTCACCTACAATATGAATTAAAGTCAAAAGCCCGAACCTATAAAGACCTAACAGGTCCTTTTGAATTGTGTTTGTAGTGCATGCTTAGTAGGCAATATCTTAGGAGACAACTTGTGTTTGATCCAGAACCTGAAAGAATCCTAAGAAGACACCATGCTAAGGAAGAAATGGCTGGTCAAAGGAGCCTTAAGGAATACTTCATTTCGACAAATCACCCTGGCTCTACACTACATAGACCTGGAGGGGACAATCCCTGTGAGATCAAAAGCAGTACCATATCCTTACTTCCCTCCTTTTATGGTACTACTAGGGAAGGCCCCTACAGGCATATAGAGGAATTCACCGTGGTCTGTTCCACGGTGAAGCTGTAGGGCATTACTGATGACTCCCAAATGTGGACCCCCTTTCCTTGCTCACTCAAGGACAAAGCCAAGTATTGGTATCATACCCAAGATGGTACTAATACTTGGGATGCCTTGAAGAAGGAGTTTCTAAAGAAGTACTTCCCCATGAGCAAAACTAATCACTTTCGTACGAAAATTATGAGTTTTGCTCAAAAGGATGGGGAAGTTTTCCATGATGTGTGGGAACTCTTTAATGACCTTTCGAGACTTTGCCTACATTACCAAGTGGCCAAGTGGCAACTGGTTGAAAGGTTCTACATTAGACTTAGTGATTCACATTGGCAGACTGTGGATGGTGCTTCTGCAAGAACCTTTCTATCTGTGACTGAGGAAGAAGGTTGAAACCTGTTTGATACTTTGAGTGAGAATTCTATCCACCTAAATTCTACATAGTTAGATAGAAAATCCACTCTCATGCAAAGAAAGTTTGTGGAAAATGAGGCTAGGGACACCTAGAATTTAGCCTACCAAATCCAATTGGTTTATCAAAATATGGAAAGGCTTATGTCGAGCCCAGGCCAATTCACGTCTAGTACCTCCACATCCCATGCTTCAGAATGCTTCATTTGCCAAGGCAATGAGCACACCACTATGGATTGCCATTTGGCTTTCTAATTCCCTGAACTTGTACAGGCAGACCTGAATGTTGCTCAAGGGTTTCGTCCCAAACATCGTAATGACCCTTTCCCCAACACTATAATGAGGGACGGAGGAATCATCCAAACTTTTCTTGGAGACAAGGGAATGTCTCAAAACCAACAAATGAACCAACCTCAGATGTTTGCCCAACCAAAGAACTCTGAGATGAATGAATTGAAGGCAATGTTGAGAACTATGCAGGAAAGTCAAAGTGCCATCATCCAATCTCATCACAAGGCTATACATGAAATGAAAATGCAGATAGGACACCTTGTTGAGGCTGTTAGACAGAGGGAAACTAGGAAGCTTCCTAGTGTTGCTGAGGAGAATCCTAAAGGAAAAGGGATTGACTTTTGGGAGCATGCCCAGGCAGTGACTATTTTGAGGAGTGGGAAATAAATTTTCAAACCTGGTTGTCCTATAGTCCCACCTTTTGAAAACCCACCCACCCCGACATTCGCCCCCACCAAAGAAGAATTGCCCAAGTCTCCTCCACTTGAAATCACCACACCGGAAGAGGTTGCCCCCTTTCCACCCCTTACTCGACATAACAACCCTTCCACCCAGAGACCGAGAGTGCCTTTTCCAGAGTGCTTATCCACCTCTAGGCAGACTTCTACTGGCTCATCTGGTGCCAAAGATAAGATGGATGAAATGATGGAGACTTTCAAGCAAGTGCAGATTAGCCAACCTTTGCTTGAGGCTATCAGGCAGATTCCATCTTATGCTCGCTTTCTAAAGGACTTGTGCACGAAAAAAGCAGCAACCTAGGAAACAAATCCAATCAAAAGTTGTCGTGTCTGATTCTATTATCTCAATAATTCAACATGGCACACCCCTGAAACTTAAGGACCCAGGAGCCCTATACATCTCGGTGGTCATTGGTGACTTACAGATAAATGAGGCTCTACTTGATTTGGGTGTGGGGGTGAAAATCCCTCCGAGCTACATGTATGAACAACTTACAGAAGGCAATTTGAAACATAGCTTGGTAATCCTCCAAGTTGCAGATCGATCACTGAAGACACCTCGAGGAATTCTAGAAGATGTCCTCATGAGAGTGGACTTCTTTTTCGTCGTTGACTTTTTAGTTTTGGACACATACCCTACCAACAAACCAACCAATCCTTCCATCATTTTTGGCCGACCCTTCCTTGCAACTTCACATGCTTCGATCAATTGCAATACTGGGGCATTAAAAATGAGCTTTCGGAACAGGAAAATTCAGCTTAATGTGTTTGATGCTTATAAACAAGCTAGGCTTGAGGATTGTTCCCAAGTTGAGGTGATAGATGACCTAATTGAAGAGACAACCCCTACAATGCTATGTGTTGACCCGCTTTAGCATGTCATGCTAAATGAGCATTCCAATCTCTTGGAGGAATGTGAAGGGGATATACTAGAATTTGAGGAGTTGCTTAGCAGTTCTGCTAAGTCTCTTTTCCCATCATCTCTGCCTAAGGTAGATCTGATACCTGAGATGGGGACATCTATTATGAAACCCTCAACCATACAATCCCTCGACCTTAACTTGAAACCATTCCCAGATGCTCTCAAGTACATCTTCCTGGGTGCCAATGATATGCTTCCCGTTATCATTTCAGTTGTGCTATCTGAGGCACAGGAGGGAGCCCTGATTGAATGTTCGTCTAGGCACAAGGAAGCTATTGCTTGGAGCATCACTGATATTAAGCGTATGGACTCTACACTCTGCATGCACCACATTTATATTGATGATGCCATCAAGCCATTTAGGGACATGCAGAGACGTCTTAACGCCAGAATGAGGGAGGTGGTTAAAAAGGAAATTCTAAAGTGGTTGGATGCTGGAGTCATATATCCCATTGCTAATAGTAAATAGGTAAGTCCTATCCATGTGGTGCCAAAGAAGGCAAGCTTTACTGTGGAGTTTAATGACCGAGGTGAACAAGTTGTGAGTGGACCCTCAACTGGATGGAGGGTTTGCATTGATTACCACAAGTTGAACACCACTACCCAGAATGATCAATTTCCCTTGCCTTTTATTGACCAAATTCTCGAAAAATTAAAGAAGACTAAGTACTATTGCTTTCTCGATGGATATTCTAGGTACAACCAGGTTGCAGTCTTCCCTGATGACCAGGAGAAGATGACTTTCACGAGTCCTTATGGTACCTTTACATTTAGGCATATGCCATTTGGACTATGTAATGCACAGACAACCTTCCATCAATGTATGATGTCCATTTTCTCAGACATGATTGACGAGTGTGTTGAAGTGTTTATGGATGACTTCTCCATTTAAGACTCATCTTTCGACTAGTGTCTCCTGCACTTAAAGAGTTTGCTGAAGCGATGTAAGGGGACTAGTTTAGTCCTCAGCTGGGAGAAAAGGCACTCCATGGTACAGAAAGGCATTGTACTTGGGCATGTTGTGTCTAGGTGGGGTTTGGAAGTAGATAAAGCCAAGGTTGATTCTATTTCCATACATTCATTGCCCATGAATGACAAACAGATTAGATCCTTTTTGGGCCATACTAGCTTTTATAGGCACTTTATTAAGAATTTTAGTAAAATCTCTAGGCCACTTTGTGACCTATTGGCCAAGGAATCCTCCTACAATTTTGATTCAAAGTGTGCCAAGGCCTTTCACACTCTGAAGGAGGCCTTGATTTCTACGCCTATTCTTTGAGATCTAGATTAGACAGTCCCATTTGAGCTGATGTGTAATGCTTCGGATTATGCAGTAGGAGCAGTCCTTGGACAAAGGGTTAAGGCAAGACCACATCTGTTGCACTATGCCAACAAGACTTTAACCAAACGACATTAAAACTACATCGTCACTGAAAAGGAATTACTTGTTGTAGTTTTTGCTCTAGAGAAGTTCAGGTCTTATCTTCTTGGGTCTAAGGTGGTTATTTTCACTGATCATGTGGTAGTGAAACATGTCATTGCCAAGAAGGATTCTAAATCATGTCTGATTAGGTGGATCCTACTCCTTCTAGAATTTGACTTGGAGATACGTGAAAAGAAAGGAGTAGAAAATGTAGTGGCTGACCACCTGTCTCACCTTCCACTTAATGACTCGATCTGGACACATCCGCAAGACATTTCCTATTGAAACCCTTTTGGCGGTAACACCAACTTCACCATGGTATGCTGATACCATCAATTACTTGGTCACTAGAGAGACTCCTGGCTCTTGGGATGAGCAGAAAAGGAAGAGATTCATTTCCCAAGCTACATACTTTCATTGGGAAGTGCTTGAATTTTTTCGAATTGGACAAGACAAGTACAGAGACGATATGTGCCTGAAGAGGAGCAACAAAGTGTGCTAAGTTTTTGCCATGAATTTTATTGTGGAGGACACTTTGGTGCCAAGAAAACATCTTTTAAGGTTTATCAGTCTGATTTTTGGTAGCCTACGTTATTTAAGGATTCTCATAACTTTGTTAAGGCTTGTATTAGTTGTCAACGGACTAGAATGATTGGCAAGAGGAATCAGATGCCTCAACACCCAATTCAACCTATTTTAATTTTTGATGTTTGGGGAATAGACTTTATGGGATCCATCCCTTCATCCCAAGGTTATGAGCATATCTTAGTGGAAGTTGACTATTCTCTAAATGGATAGAGGCCATTCCTACGCAAATTAATGACCACTCAATGGTATTGAAATTTGTGAAGGACAATATCATATCCTGATTTGGCTACCCTAAGACTATTATTAGTGATGGGGGACCTCACTTCCGATATCACCACTTCAACCAGTTACTCAAGAGTCTAGGGGTCACTCACAAGATCACTATCCCATACCACCACCAGACGAGTGGCTAGGTTGAAGTGTCAAATAGGGAGATAAAGAACATTTTATGAAAGATCATTAGGCCTAATCGGAAGGACTGGTCCCAAAAGCTCAATATGCTTTTTGGGCATATCGAATGACCTATTAGACCTCTTTGTGTACATATCCCTTCCGGATAGTGTACGAGATAGTGTGCCATTTACCTATCAAGATGGAACATAGGGCACTGTGAGTTACTTAAAGTGTCAACATGGATCTAGAGAAGGTAGGTAATGCACCACTTCTAGAATTAAGTGAGCTTGAGGAGCTGAGGAATGATGCTTATGACACCGCTCAAGCTTTTAAATAGAGAACAAAGGTGTTGCACGATAAGTATATCCTTAGAAAGTCCTTTGAGACCAACCAACAAGTCTGGCTTTTCAATTCTAGACTTAAGCTTTTCCCAGGAAAATTGAAATCACGTTGGGATGGGCCATACATAATCACCATAGTGTTTTGGCATGGGGCTTTGGAGATCAAGAGCCCTTCCACTTCAGCAACACCCTTTACCATCAACGGCCAACAATTAAAACCATACAATACTTGGGATGGCCATCTGGTTGATGAGGCATGGGGGGATATGACCTGAGGCATCTATTTATTGCATGTCTACATTTTGCATTTATGCATGCATATTGCATTCAAAAAAAAGAAAAAACCATGTTGTTATGCTTAATTAGCTGGGCTCTGCTTCTTTAGGCATGAAACCAAGACCTTAGGTTTGCTTAAGCTGACTCTAGGTGTCTAATTACAGGAGCTAAGATTGAACTACTAACTTTAGAACTTTAGAGTTCATTTGGACTTAAAAACTTAAGTAGGAGTTAAGTTGCGGACCATTCCTCAAGAGGTTGAGGAAGGAAAGCTAGGGATTGAGTTAAAGGCTGGGTAGTACCTGGTGTCTTTTTCTACCTTTTGGTTTACAGGTCCTCGTAACCTAAGCATCCACATTTCACATACACTTGCTCTTGTGTAAGTAATAATCACCTTAATTTATTGAAATTTGCTTCTCTTAGTTCAGACTTAGGAGGAGCAAGAAAAGACAATTTGATTGGAAGAGTCCTACCGCAGGAGGGGTGGAGTATATACTCACCTTGAGGATGAGATGATAACATCTCACCTCCTCAGTGCTTGTCTCTCAGGATGTCCATCCTATTGGGGGCATGCAAGCACATTGTGCGGTTCAGGTACCATAGGCGGCCCTATCTAAAAATGTTGATTGCTACAGGGCTGAATTCTCCTAAGGAATCCATGGGCGATATTATCTTGAATTGTCGATTGCCAGGAGTTCTTAGGGTCGGTATGGGCGGTGCTATCTCAAAGAATCAAAAGCCAGGCACCATTCGAGGTTTGATGATGGGGAGAATGAATCCGACACAGACCGTGTTAATAGCTGATTCAAGGATAGACTTTATAGGAATCAAACAAAAAAATATATATTAAAAAAAAATCTTCTTACTCCCTTTCTAGGTTGGCAATCATACCAACCTCAAATAAGTTAGACCAATGCGCATGCGTAGATGCTTTAATCTCTGGGACCAATAAACCCTAGGGTAGAGTTAGAAATCAGGGAAGCATGTGCCTGCAACTCGTCCTTAGCTGACGTAGTCTGTTACTCAACAACAACTTAGGTAATTTATCATCTAGGGTTAGATGGTTCAACGTAATTTCTATGAAAAGGTCAATTGAGTTAGCTTGGATAACTTGGAGTGTTAATTCATGCTTGAATTTGCCAGGGACAAGCAAAAACTAAGTGTGGGGGTATTTGATTAGCCCATATTTGTGGGCTATTTAAGTATATGAATGCCTAGACATTAGGACATCCTTAACATTTGGATGGCATACATTAGGATGTAAATAAATTACTTCATATTTTTAGCTTAATTGCATAATTCATTCATTGCATTCATATCTAAATGCATTTAGAATTAACTTAGAATTGCATGCATTTGATTAGTTAATCAATTAGGTGAATTAAAAGAATTATTTTAATTTAACATAAAAGTTAATGGCGTATGTACAAATAACCATAATATTTTATTATCTTCTTATTCTCTTCTTCCACATGTAACGGCTATGATTCCTTATGCACCCATTCACGCACAACTGCCACCATTTATCTGCCATGAAGAGGATCTAATCCTGCCTCTTTAATTTCAAATTCACCACCTACAGCTACAAAGGGAGGAAGAGATGACCATGCTAAGCAGGCCTTCATCCCCTTCCCTACTGTGCAGAGAACCAAGATTTCCTATGCTTCACCACCACTGGCCTCAACTGCGGCAGCGAACCTCCACCACCGTGGGTGTGTGGCGTGACAGGCCACACCAGTGTATGGAGCTCACTTGCATTACTATGAGCACCACAACGTGCACCACCATCAACACCACCACTACCTCCATGCACCACTTTCACCTTCATCTTCCCCTACGGTTAAGACATCTGGGAAGTTTCTCAGACGTCTAAAGCCCCCCCCCCATTTCCATGCCCCATCACCATTCCCTTCGTTTCTTCTTCTTCTTCCCCTGTTGTTCCTCCACCAAAAACAACCTAAGCCATCATCACCACCTCGCCACAAGCAACACCCCCAGTATCCCTCCCATGTGCATAACCTTCGAGCACTATTAGATCCTGTGTGTGCAAGCCCCATCGCACACATCACCCACGCTCGACCATCAACCACACCACCTCATGCCCCTACCTCTCTCTTGTCACACTCCACATGCCCACAGTGACTCTCCGTGCCTTCCCACGCTCCATGAGTGGATAGCGGCTCTCCGCACCTTCAACAGCGGTAGCGCACATAGCCCCCTCATTTTCACACCTCCAGCAGAGAGCTCCCATAGCCGCAACACCCCCGTGCAAGATGCTGGAAGCCACCTCCACCAGCGATCTGTCCGGCCACCGATGGTTGCCATTCATCATGCTGATGACACCGCTATGAAGTGCTCGATCCAAGTGCGATGTAGCCCAGTCAGTCCACGTGCTTAACGAATGCACGCGGCAGGTGTTCAAACCCTAATAAGTTTAACTACCAGGCGCACGCATTATTGGTCGTTCGATTTTCATCGACCAATGATAGAGGCTACCTCGTGGCGCATGCTGATGTGAGGGAGACCTGGAAGAGCATGATGATGTGCGCTTTAGGAAATGAAGGTGCGTTGAATCCTAATAGATTTGATAGTGAAGCGTTCTTAGCTGTCAAATCGTAAGATCGAACGACAAAGAAGATTGGGCACATTTGGAGGCTGAGCAATGAGAGCGCGAAGGCAGAAGCGTGTGCAGGAAAGTGGGGGCTGTATGATCGAGATTCAAGGGCTCATGTTGAGCCATGTGTCAGCACCAGGGAGCATCCACGAATGGAGAAGGATTTGGAGGGTATTTTTAGGCCTAATCAGATTCGTTGATCTCCCGATCAACGGACCTGATCAACCTAAGGCTATTGCATGAAATTAAGGGCTCTAATGCCCTAAATACCCTTCACAACAACTATATAAAGAGGCCTAAGGATCCCCTTTGAAGGCATCAAAGAGAATTTCTTTCTTCTTCCTCCTTCTACAGCTCCTCTACCCTCTTCTTCTTTCCACCTTCTGTACCTCCATCTGTGCATCTTCGTCCAAAGCATCCATTGAGCCACCTTGGTGGATCGTTGCTCCTATCCTCAACCTTTCCCGAAGGCCACCACGGACCACCCGTGGTGCCCTTGCTCTGCTACATAGATAGTTTATGTTCATGCTTAGAATTTGTTTAGATATAATTACATGTACGCAATTCATGTTCAAACTCTCTGCTTCATATATTTATTTCAATTTATTGTCTATGCTATTTAGTAATTAGATTTAGAATAAGTGCATGAAATAAAAAGAGTTTTATACCTCCCTAAGATCAACCGGGACTCACAAATTCCATTAATTTATTTATCAAGACGTATTTCTCGCTATACCACAATGAATTTATCTTTTTGGCAGTCAACGTTCCAAACAAATTGGCGTTGTTGCCAGGGAGGCACAGTGATCGCACGTGTTTCACATGTTTGAAATCAGGGTTATGAGTAACCCATCGTCGTTGTTCCAAAACTCATAATCGAATAAAATTTAAATTGAAACTCCGAGTCCCAGGTCGAACACAGAGAAGTGATGTTTACTTTAATTGAAAACTGCACCTCATTTTGTTTGTATCTGGTATTTTAGGGTTTTGTTATTCTTTTTGTATTTTTGAAAGAAGAAGACAATCAGAATAAAGCACAAGAGATATGGAACAAATATGATATATATCATTCCAATGTCAATTACAAAAAATTATGAAAGCATTAAAGGGAGGGAGGTAAGAAGGATTCTCCCGAAGCAGCTGTTCGATGAGACAACGGTGCCTGGAGGAAGCTTGGACAAATGAGGTGAGGAGCGGGATTGATGAGAGACTCATCATGATCTCTAATTACCCCTAATTTACTAGTCTTCCTAGTTAATTAGCTAAGATTATGAACATATAAGGGTTAATTATAGAATAAGGGATATTTAGTCAAGGACATTAAAATAAGTTAAAAATTGCATTTTATCATTCAATTAACGTTATTAATAATTTAGATAATAATTGGACTCAAAATCCTGTTAATCATTCCGTTAATTAATAAGTTAAGTAACTTAAACATAATGAAAACCTAAGTATATAATAACTTAAGTAATTTTACTTAATCTAATAAATTAACGTAAAAAGGTCAAAAATGTAAATTTAAGGTGAAAACATAATATTTACCTTATTTACTAACACATATAAAAAGTTGAAAAGGATCTAAGTTTAAAAAAACCTTCAAAACCTATGTTTACATTTTGGTCCTTAAAACTTATTACAATTGGGTCCTTATTTCTCCATAGGTCCTTAAGTTTTATTACATTTAATTCCCTTTCCTTCTTCTTCTTCTTCAGCCGAATGAATGGCTGGCAATGTAGAGTCACGCCACCGTGTGATTATCGCCCTGCTGACATCATCCTTCTTTGTCTAAGCCCTAGCAGCTTGCACTCACCAACTCCTCTTCATCCACTGGTCTAGATTAACCGAAAATCCTAATTTCTAATGGGAGATAACCTTACTGTCATCGGAGACGACGCCGGAGGTTAAGCTCCTCAAGCTCCTTCTTCAGCCAGACCCCGCCATTCTCTTCGCCGCCAACTATTGTAAATACCCCCTCACCCTCAGATTTTACTCAAGTTGGCTCCCTTCCCTCTTTTAACACTGTAGCTGACTTCGATAGGCTATTCGTCTAAAACTCCAGTGACTTTCCGTTTCACTTTCCAACTTCCTCCATTCATCTTGATCAGCCGAGGAGATCCACCATGGTCTACCGCATCTCTGACACAGGTGTCGACCCAAGGAATCCTCTCCTTCACCTCAAATGTACCCATCGGAGACCTTTCTTTCACCCTCTAATTTCATTGTCCACTATGAACCTTCGGCGGAACCCTATTGACCCTTTCATCCAGGTCACAGTAGATTTGGTGAAGGAGTAGGTTAACTTAGTTAGTTTAGGTAGTTAGATTAAAGTAATTTTAGAATTTCAGTGTTCATCTTCTCCAACTCCGGCGAGCTCATTGACCTCGCTAGAGCTTTAATCATGTCTTTTTAACTCACTGTCCACCTTCCTTTAGCCCTCACAATCACTTCTAGCACATTTAATCATTTAATTGATCATCTAATCACCTCATTAACATTTCACCTCCATCGACTACTATCACTGTCCATGGTGACAGTAGTGGGCTTAGATCCACCTCCACTGGGTTTATCATCATCTATCCATCATTTATGGATCCTAATTGACAATGTAATAAGTATAATTACCACATATAAATTAAACACCCAATTTTAATTAAGCTCTTGAGCTCGTTGTCCTTGGCAGCACAGGAGCAGTTCAAATCCTAAATTAAATATATATTTATAATCATAAACACTTGTTGACTTGTTTTAACCACTCAATTGAGTGGTAAAACAGGTCATGAGCTTTAACCACTCAGATCCTTTAAGAAATGAATTCACTGTCAAATCTTAATTCTAATGAGATAATGAGGAATTAAATGTAATTATGAGGTTCCTTGCAACCTCAGGATCCTTTTTAGATTAAAAATGGCAAGTTTAAACAATCTGTACATAGTTTTCATATTTTTTGGACTCACCGGAGCTCCAGCGAGCTCCGGCAAGCCAAATCTATGCTTCAGCCTCTAGAATTTGTTGAAAAGCTCTAGATTAATGATTTAATTGTCACTGATTAATTTGCAGATGTTTAATTGAGGATTTAGCCACTGGAGCTATAGATAGATTTTCATCTTCTCCAACTCTGGCAGAGTTGGAGAAGTCTAACAGAGAGATTTAAAGGAGCATTTAAGGTACCTAGAAGCTTAAATGCATTACACTGAAGCTGTTTAAACCCTTAGAATACTGTAACAACCTCTGAATGGCTCTGACGAACAAACACCTTTTGAAGTTCAGGCGGCAAGCCTGAAACCCTAGAAATCTTTGCCAGAGCACCTATCAGAAGATATGAATAAGTTCCTGAGGTTGAGAAGACTCTATTTGAGGCTTTGATTTCATGAGAGAAGGCTTTGAACGGAAAGTCAAATTTTTGTGCCTTCACAGTCAAACTAAGTCTGATGATGGATTTCTGAGGTCAATCTGAGAAATTAATGAGATTAAGTTGTCTCTGAGATCTAGTTGGATGGTTTTAGAGTGATTAAACTGAGCTCAGGTGAATAATTTAGTGAGAATTCAAATTCTATCAATTTGGGTTACTTTTGAACCCAAACTAACAACAGTGATATTTTATTGAGATTTGAACTTGAATCCTGCCCAGTTAAGTCAATTACAACCCTAAAAACTAGTTTAAATCGATCAGTAATGTTCTTTATTGTCTGTTTATCTATTTCTAGTCTGAAATTTTGAACTCTGAAGTTTTCGGAGAAGCTTTAAGCTTCTCTGCTATTCCTGAAGGTTGTGTGAGCTTAGAACTTACTCTTGTAGAAGCGGAATATTTTGTAGAACCTGTACAAACCTTTAAATGGGAGAGATAAGTCCATTTGAGGACTCTGCGACATTAATCTCACTTCCTAGGCATAATAACACGTAGGAACCCCTTTATTTCACTCTTCAAATTGAAGAGGAAAACATCTTATAAACCTTAAATTGACCCTGCAATCATAAAGAGTAATCTTAGAGCTTTCCAGCAAGCTTTAAATCACTTGAAACAGAGCTCTGAGCTGGGAATTATGATCGGTTGAAGTTGGGTCTGAAAGGGGTTAAGATAGTCCCACATCATCAGTTTCTGAGCGCGTGCCTGGGAACAAAAGCAATTTGTTACATGGGCTTCCCAATCGTCAGTGCTCGGAGCATCGATTACTGATCTGAGCACTTTTAATCTATCTGAGCATGTGTATGTGTGTGTGCGGGCATGTGTGCCTGTGGGTGTGCGCCCGAGTGGGCTTGATCGAGTGTGCCCTGGGAGGGCGCGACCTGGGAGGCTGGTTGACTCAGATTGGCTCGAAAGTATGAACTAAATGAAATAAATCGAAATTGAACCTAATTGAGATTAGGCGAGGACCGAGTAGGGTCAGGTCCCACCCTAGTCTCAGGGTGCTGTGTGTTCATCATGGTTTTGCGGGTTTTAAAAGAATGTCACGTTGTAGTATAGACAATAAAGCGTTCAAACAAATAAAGAGTTTTTATTACTCGAAAACTGGAGTATCCGAGGTCGAACACAGGGAGCAATTGGAATTTACTACTAATCAAAATGTAATTTAACACTCTAATTTACTCAAAACTTAAATTCAAATGTATTTAAAAAGTAATTCGGGCAAAACAGTAAAATTGGACGTCTGATCTTGTGATTAGATGTCTTAAAAGTGTTATTCTTCTCTTCTGATATTTCTTTCTCCTCTTCTCAACAGTCTCTCCTTCTTCCTTCTGATCTTGGCTTCTGCGAAGGCTTCTTCTTCCTCTTCTCTTCTCTTCTCTTTGCAGTCTTCACTTGGCCTCTCTTCTTTCTCTGTAGTCTCTCTTCTGCCTTCTTCTTCTTCTTCTTTCTGCAAAGGCTTCTCTTTCTTCCTTGGTCTCTGTTCTTCCTTCTCTTCTCTGCCTTGCCTTCTTTCTTCCTTCTCTTCTTCTTCCTCACGGCTAAGTCTTTCTTTGTCAACATTCAGCCTACCAGCACAGAGCAAAACCTATCCCTTTCCCTCTACCCGCGCATCTCTCTCTCTCAGCAATTCACTCAAGGATGCTCTCCCAGAGCCACAGGGGTAGTCGGGTCGGATTTCGCACCCGGGACCAAGCGCACATGCAGGTGGGTGATGTGCGAGGAGTGCTCAGGTCAGGTCGAGTCGGATTCTGCTAGATCCGCAAGGCAAAACCACGGACGAGGTGAGTGGGTCAGGTGAGGGACCTCACCCCTGTGCTTTCAGACGTGGTAAGACAATATCACAAAAACA
Source organism: Thalassia testudinum (assembly GCA_037157565.1). NCBI lineage: Eukaryota > Viridiplantae > Streptophyta > Magnoliopsida > Alismatales > Hydrocharitaceae > Thalassia > Thalassia testudinum. The sequence goes on along the minus strand of JAZHRO010000003.1, from coordinate 72,918,895 downwards.
ATATATGGCGCACCTGTGTTTTGTGTTTCCACGATGTGGGACTATCAAGCCTGCCCCAATTTCGCGTGCACCTGCAGAGCGTTCTTCGTGCAATTGCCAAGGCTGGGAGCTTCGCAGTGCTGCTTGCTGGACCTGAGGGCTTTGCAACGCTCTCGCGAATCTGCTGCGCTTGGAGCCTAGGAGACCTGACGCCTGGAGCTTCTTCAACTGTCGTCAATGGCGGCAAGAGCGTCGATACCGTCAAACACCAATACGGCCTATTGGCCTAATCAGACCAGATGGGGACCTTCGCCGTAGCACAGCGAAGGTGGTGAGCGGTGCTGCAGGCCACAGGATGGCCTAGGCGTGCGTGCCTAGGTCAACCTATGGCTGGAGGTGTGGGGTTGTTCGGGGGCCTATTGTGGAGGTGTCGAGGGATGGCTGATGGGCGGAAGCTGTTCCTTGTGGTGAGGCGGAGCTTATGAGTCGGTTGGCGAGCCGTGTGGAGGGGAGGAATGGTGGATGCGGCTCGCCAGAGGTCGATCGGAGGCGAGGAAGATGGAGGTGGTCAGCGTCGGTTGAGGGCAAATTAAATGAAATAAAAGGGGGAAAAGAGAGAGGGGAAGATGGAGAGTAGTTCTAACCTAATTTTAGGGATGAAGGGAGATGGAGGGCGGACAGCTGTACCTGCTGTCGTCGGAGAAGACGCTGCCCAGTGGGGGAGGACGGCGGCAACGACGGGGCTGAGGCAGCGTGCGCGGGTATTACACGGCACGGAGGAGAATCAGGAAGGTGTCTCTGCCACTGGTTTTGTGGCAGAGCGAAGAAGATAGGAGAGGGAGCTCGCCGGAGCTTACTAGACACTTGGCTGGAGAAGAAAGAGACGAATTGGGGGTGAAAGTCCGGCCAAGTCAAGCTCAAGATGAGCGGCCGGAGGTGTGGGTTCTTTTATAGGCACTGGGCCGTGCTTTCAGAGCGTGGAGGGCATGCCTATTGCCTCTGATGGCTGGCCGGAGTAGGAAATAGGTTAAGATACCCAAATCCCTCGTGCGTTCGCACGAGAGATTTGGTTCACACTAGAGATTGTGATTGGCCGTAGATGGAAGGGAATTCCTCAGAGAATCTCCCTTCCATTTTTGGGAGGGGATCTCCGAGGAATCAGAGAGTAATCCCTCTCTAAACCTCTCCAGAGGTTGCTTCTGCCCTAAAAGTGGCGGCAAGACCTGATTGCAAAGGTGGCGAGGAAATTAGGGGGCTCTCTGCAATGATTTCAAAAGATAGGGACCAAATTATGATTTGGGTGTACTAAATTGTAAAGTAGGTCAAGATGACCTCCCCTTAGGCCCAAATTTTGGTGAAAACCTAATTTAGACCTAGGGAATCCAATGGTGAAGTTGGATTTTAGGTTTGACCTTGTTTGACTGGACATTTTGTGTAAAAACCCAAATTAAGTTAATTGAATGGCTAGGACCCTAATCTAGGTCAAACTAGGTTCCAAAGGTCACATTAAGTGTTCTAAACCCTAAGGGGTAATTTTCCATGATTTTTGGAGGGTTTCTTGATTTTTATCCTGATCGAAACCTTGTTAATTTAAGCGGGTCTGTTTTAGGGTTACCAAATGTCATTTAATTCCTAAATTGCATATGAACCCATTTCTGATTGACTTAACCCACTTTTTATCTCATTTAGATCATTTGAACTATGTTTTGCCTCTGAGGAATCCCGTTTATGTACTGCAATGGTAAAATTGCAGTTTCAACCTTTAATTCATGTTTTCTTCTCAGAGCACTTATTCTTTCATTTAGGCCATCTTCTTGGTTATGTAGGAGCTTTTATCTTCTTTATTGGGTCAAAATGAGCTAGTTATGGCTCATGATGAGGCTCTCATCATACCCTCATGCCTAGCTTTTGCTAGTCCCTTAGCAAAATTTGAAGGTTTTAACTTCTTTTCTAGACCTAGAGTGTCTGTCAACGATTATGATAAGTGCTTCTCCCTTTCTTTTGTGATTAGGTAGGAATGCCGACAATTGTCCTAGAGGTATTCAAGTACCAACCAAAATCTGGACCTGTTCCGCTTCAGCCTCAGTCCTCTGCAAAGGTTTCTACGGCCCATAAAAACTAACCTAGGGTTTGTTGGACTCCGCAGTAAAAACATCCGTGCTTGAGACATTTTTTTAGCCTAAGTTCAGTTTGCAGTGCGTTTTTTGCAAGAGAGAGAGATAGAAGATTTATTTGTTTGGAGAGCTTTTCTCCCTCTTTTCCTTTTATTTCTAGCTTTGGATTAGCTTCTCAACATGGTCTGTATCGGATTCCTCATCCCCATCATCAATCCTCAAGGGTTCCTAGCTATCGATGCTTCGAGATAGCACAGCCCATGGCAATCCCCAGAACCCTGGCTCTCGAGATTTCAAGATAATCCTGCCCATGGCGTTCTGTGGCCGAATTCACACCCTGGCGATATACATTTCGTGATAATACCGCCCATGATATCAGAACCAGCAAAGTGCTTACATGCCCCCAGTAGGATATTTAAATATCCTAAGAGACAAGCACCGAGGAGACGATATGTTGTTACACATCTTCAAGGGGAATTTCCCGCCTCTCCGCGCCGGGAACTCGTCCAAATCAACTTGTGTTGATTGGCCGCTCCTAATCTAGGTGACTTTTTCAGAACATTAAACACTTTTTGCGTGATTTGGATCTTTACGCGCACTAAACCAGACTGTGTGTGAATTTGGGGTGCTTAGGTTACCGAATCCCTCAAATCGGAGGTCAATTAACGAGGTCGAATACTTCCTAAGCCTTAGACCTAATACTTAAGCTTCACATTTTCCTCAACCTCTTGAGGATTATCCAAATTTTAGCAGATATGTAAATTTTTAAGCTAACGAATCTAGCCCAAGAGGCTTAAGACCAGCATTCCTGCTAATCTCTTGTTATGTCTCCTTAGCACTTTTTTTCTTTTTTTTCTTTTCTTGATCTAGTCTAGAACTTCAGTTAACTCCTTAATCCTTTACTAATGACTACTTCTTTTTCTTTTTCATTTTGTGCTCCTTTTTGTCCTTTTTGCTCTTTTTCTCCTTGTGAATATGTGGCTCACAAAATTTCCTCCCTCCCCCATTTTTTGTTGTTTTTCATAATTTTTCAATTTTTTTGTGTTTTTGACATATGCAAATTTTTTGTGTGTGAGACTCCTGATTTTTTTCTTGGTTTTGTACGTATGCACTTTATCACCCCCCCATGCCTATGTTTTGCAATGTCCTCATTGTAAACAGAGGGTGTGAATTAGTGTTGAGGTCAGGGACTTACAACAGGATACATCGGGTGGGTGAATGGGTCGGGAATGAATGATGCAGATGATTTTAAGCTCTGATACGTGTACCAGAGGTGGGATCAATAGTCTAAGGCTGAACTCAAGGTGCAATAAATGTGGAGTTTGGACGGATAATCAGATGGGTCTCTATTTTTGGGATGACGGGTTGCCTCCCGTTAAGCGCTAAATTTAATGCCCTCAGCCGAGCGGAAAATGGGATGGAGAGGGAGTGGTCAAATCAATGGAGTTTTGGAAAACAAGCACCTTAATTAAGAGCCTGGTTGGTCCAACCAGGTACTTGTACAGATCAGTGGGCTGATGATGCAGCCCAAACCCAATTAGTTTGGTGGGTTGATAGATGTAGATCAACAAATGCAGAACCCACCATATGCAGTGAAGTTCTGATGAATATGGAAGTGAAAACTCGGATTTAGGCTGAGTCGAATCAGCCTGGTCAAAGTAGGGTTCCGAAAAATAATCAATGTAAGGTGTGGAATCCCTGTAGGGGTGATCAAAGAATGATGGCTCTTGATTTTCGGTCTGATCAATGCCCGATACTCGGTATAGATATGGAGTTGAATCATCTGCAAACGGCTCAGTGAAAGGTGAATCGGAATAGAAATTGAGTCTGGTTGCGGGTCGGGGTGGGGAATGGGTTTTGATTGGTTCCGTATATGTGGAGCAGGTGGCTTCAAAGAAAATTGGCATGTTATAATCAGGAGGCCGATTTTCTCCAATGTTATGGTCAGATTCGAAATCGTCGGAGAGTTTGCAAAAATCAAAATTTGAATGAGATTCTAGATCATGAGTTCTACCATAGAATAAATCATATGTTGTATACTCAGTAGCCTGACTGGGGTCTAGCCTAAATGTTAATTCTGAGCTTAAAAGGGTATCCTTATCTGGTAGAGGCTCCGATTCTAAGCTAGTAGGGCAGACCCAATTGAAACCCCACTCGTCCAACTCCTCGATTTCTGAGTCGTAGATTGGCATGAGTTCCGAAAAATCGATTCGCTCCTCTGAGGATGTTGGCAAGGGATATTCATCAAATCGAGGCCCAAAATCATATTCTTCATTAAAAGATTGATCTTCTTCATCTGGGGCCTTGAAATCCTCAAAATAGGTTTCAGATCAAGGTTCTAGGCTTAGGATGTGGGTTGAATTACTAGAATCTAGGTCTGAATAACCTTCAAGGGTCACCTTATCAGAATAAGGGATGGAATTTATACCCTCGAGAGGTTCAGTTCTGCTCTCATACTTGCAGGAGTCTTGGGATTCTAGAATGGGTTCAACACTGTATTTTCCTACATTTGATGCTTCCCAACCTTCTTCAATATCAGGCACATTGTATTCTATCTGGGTTGGGAATCCACAACCATTTTGTGCCTCAAATCCGAGATCAGATTTATCCTCGATGTTGTCCCAAGATAGATCATCCTCTGCTGGTATACACGGGTATTTTTGATCAATAATTTGTTTTACTAATCTCATTATCTCTTCCCATTTTTCAAGACTATCTTGGTGTTGCTTCCAAAGTCGAGGATTTGTCATACATTGGAGGTATTCAATATTGTGCAATTTTTCTATCTTAATGTATGCAGTAATGAGCAAATCACGGGTTGATCCTTTATTGGCTTCTGCTAATATTACTTGGGCACAAGTTATGACAAAGGTTGTGGTTGTTGGGACATCAACCTGAATGTTTCCTACTGTTGCTGAGGTTTCGTCATTTTCATAGAATTTCATGGCATCCTCAATCATTTTATCTCTCATGGATCTCTGACATTCAGGTTTCTTGACTGGTAGTCCTATGTGGTTTGGCTGCATTTTTGGATCAGGTGGTGGACTCAAGATGTAGAATCAGAGTTTGAATCAAGATGTGTTATGAAGCGATCAGATCTGAATAACGAGTCCCACTGAAAATGTGTATGTGTGCTCTAAAGAGAAAAGATGAGGGATTGGAGATGTTTTTGACCCAATCAAGACACCCAAAGATGTTTGGATGACTATGGAGGTTCGGGGCGGATGGACCCCTGGATTAGAAGATCGTCCACCTGAGAATTACCTGGGCAGCCAGAGAGGGCGAGTCCCGCAAAGACCCCTACACGGTAGAGCGTCCCTACAGGTTACAGGGTTTCCCCCACCAGACCTCTCTTATCACTGAGATTCCAGGTAGACCAGAATGGGGACCTTGACCTCTTAAGTCTACCACTTTTATTTCACAGGTGCTTTAGGGTTCTCACTTGAACTTTAGATGTTTTGATATTGTGACCTAATTTGGAGGTTGGTTGACCCAAGGGGTCAACTTCACCTGACCTGTCCTATAGATGGCAGAATAATTCTAGGTTTGGAGCCTAGAGATCACCCTGATTTGACTCCCAGATTATTAGGTCCAAAAATTTTAAGATTCAAGTGATTTTAGAGCTCAATTTTTAGGGTTTGTCTTGTTAATATCTCTTCAATCAAGGTCTTCGGTAGCACACTGATGCGGGAGGATTTATTTCCTTTTATGCAGGCATGTGTGACTAGCACTTCAAGGCCCTACTGTAGAAACCCTAATTTGGTTCTATTTCCAATCCTCTTTCTTTTTGAAAAGGTTCTCTTTGGACTTAAAAGCAAGAAATGTGTTGTCCGTAGAGATTAAGCGTTGTTTCTATTAGGCACATGAATTTGTGGGATGGAATCTAAAAAAAATTGCTCTAACTTCAAGAAAAATTTTCGCAAGATTAGGAAATGTTTGCCTTAAAGATGGTTATTACTATATGAAGAAGGCAATTGATTCCTAAATTGACTTTCTTCCATTTGTCTTTTCAGGATTAGGGGATGGTTTAAGGAAGAAAAGAAATTACCTGCCCTGGAGTGGTTGACTTGCAGGAGGGATTTTCTTGTGAAATACCTGCAAGATCACATCAAAGCATAGTAGGGCAAGTTAGTGTTCAATATAATAAAAAGAATGTAGAGACTAGTGATAAATTGCGCGTTGCTCCTCGACAACGGCGCCAAAATGTTCGTCACGCTTTTGCAGGTTTTAAAAGAATGTCACGTTGTAGTATAGCCAACAAAGCGTTCAAACAAATAAAGAGTTTTTATTACTCGAAAACCTGAGTATCCGAGGTCAAACACAGGGAGCAATTGGAATTTACTACTAATCAAAATGTAATTGAACACTCTAATTTACTCAAAACTTAAATTCAAATGTATTTAAAAAGTAATTTGCGAAAAAGAGTAAAATTGGATGTCTGATCTTGTGATCAGACGTCTTAAAAGTGTTATTCTTCTCTTCTGATATTTCTTTCTCCTCTTCTCAGCAGTCTCTCCTTCTTCCTTCTGATCTTGGCTTCTGCGAAGGCTTCTTCTTCCTCTTCTCTTCTCTTCTCTTTGCAGTCTTCACTTGGCCTCTCTTCTTTCTCTGCAGTCTCTCTTCTGCCTTCTTCTTCTTCTTCTTCTTCTTTCTGCGAAGGCTTCTCTTTCTTCCTTGGTCTCTATTCTTCATTCTCTTCTCTGCCTTGCCTTCTTTCTTCCTTCTCTTCTTCTTCCTCGTGGCTAAGTCTTTCTTCCTCAACGTTCAGCCTACCTGCACAGAGCAAAACCTATCCCTTTCCCTCTACCCGCACATCTCTCTCTCTCAGTAATTCACTCAAGGACGCTCTCCCAGAGCCACACGGGTAGTTGGGTCGGATTTCGCACCTGGGACCAGGCGCACCTGCAGGTGGGTAATGCGCGAGGAGTGCTCAGGTCAGGGTTGGGTCGGATTCCACCAGATCCGCGAGGCGAAACCACGAATGAGGCGAGTGGGTCAGGTGAGGGACCTCACCCCTGTGCTTTCGGAGGCGGTAAGACAATATCACAAAAACAATTTATGGCGCACCTGTGTTTCGCGTTTCCACAATGTGGGACTATCAAGCCTGCCCCAATTTCGCGTGCACCTGCAGAGCGTTCTTCGTGCAATTGCCAAGGCTGCGAGCTTCGCAGTGCTTGATGAGTGGCTACTCATCATAGCTAAAAGGCCAAAATTAAGCTAGACACTAAGCAAAACAATATCAAATTAACACATAAAAAGGGTTAAGTGTGGGAATTAAAGAAAAGACCTAAAACTTTTAATGTGTGTTAAAACCTCCTAATTAGGTCACAAAAATGAGATATTCTGAAAACTAAAGAACAAATGATGATCCATGCATCAATTGAACACATAAACAAGTTTGAAAAGATAAATCAGAAGTAAAATCAATGTCTTAGATGTTCAATTAAGCACATGTAAAAATTTGAAAGCAATTGGACATCATTTAGGCTTAGAAATAAATAGATTACAATTAGGTCCTTCATGCATTACATTTCTACCCTTCAAAACTCCTTCTTGGACCTTTTTGCAAGCCGTAGGGACCCTTCTGTATGACTGCAAGGCCCTTCCAGTTATAGTTCTTCTCACTTTTGGACCTGCACGCTATTCTTCTACTCCTTCATTCAAGGGTCTTCCTGCAAGTTTTCCCTCATTTCAGAGAGAAGCCTGTGTTCTTCACGCGCAGTGTAGCACGCGAAGAACACAACCATTCTCGACCGTCCATTGCACTTTTGATCTCGATCTACGGCTGGAATCAAATGGAACCTTCGCGCGATTCGGTGCGTGTGTTCACCACTCTTCCCAATCACATCTGACGGTCAGATTTCCCTCTCGACTCGCCGCACGCTCTACCCATCTCATCCTCACCGCCGGCCTAATTTTGATTAACCTCACCCTTACGGTGATCTCAATCACTGAGCTGCTACTTAAGCACCTCAGTGGTGTCGCGCGCAAGGGATCGCTCCCTCCTACATCTCTTAGAGATCAGTTCGTCCACTCCAGTCTCTCCTCATCTAGACCCTGATTTCACAGCCACCGGCTATGGAATTATCACCTGCTCTCGACCCTCCTCGTCGCTAAGGACCTCGTAGCACCTGAGGACGACCCTGGAGTCTCACTAGCAGACTCTTCCCTCCGCTGGAGTCACCCTCCTCCTTTCTTCCTCCTTAGCCGCCGGCTAAGGACCCATAGGTCCCATTCTTCCTTTTAGTTTAGATTTTTAATTCTGCACAAGTAGTGTTAGATTTAGTTTGCGGTAGTTTAGAATAGATTTAGTTTTAATTGTTAGTGTTTAATGTTAGCTGTAGTTAGATTAGTCTTAGGAGTAGAATTAGTATTAGATCCCCTCCCTCACCTCCTCTGATCAGTCCAAATCAGAGGGGAAGAATCATCTATTCATTGTTCAATTTATCTCCCTCTTCATGTTTTGTTTTTCCATCATCCAAATTCTGATTCTTGTTTTTCCTTTTAACGATGAATTTTTCATCAATCACCCACACATCCTGACCCAATTTCAGATTTGATGGTGCACTGCCTCAGATCTGAAAGTGCCGTCACAAGCACCATTTGGGGCTTCTCACTCACTCCATTTGTTTCACAAAAGCCCCTCTGTTTTAAATGGATTGCCTCAGTTTGTCAGAGCACTTTTGATTTGGATTTTAAAGGATTTTTACTCTCTGAAATGTTTTGACAGATCTGACAAATTGAAGGGATTTTTGGTTTTCATTGTGGGCAAGGACTCTGAGAAGTTCTCTGGTGACAGAGAACCAATCAGAAGAGCCTTTCATGATTCTATTTATACTTTGTTTTGAATGCATTCGCCAGCTCCCATTAAATTTCCTTAATGCATTCGTAGTCTCTTTTTGCTATTTCAGAACTGCCATACACTATTTGTGTTGATGATCATTTCTGTATGGTGATTCTCTAACCTAAGGAGTTTTCCATACTCCTTAAGGTTGCAAGAAACTGGGATTGTATGTTGTTGGTTTTAATTGATTGAGCTAAGTCTTCCTTCATGCTGTCTATGGCATTAGGAAGACTAACTCAATGCCATTTGAGTTTTGATCTGAAAGGATGCTTCTGATAGGGTTTTTCCTAATGAGTGTTTGAGCTGAATTTACCTGAGATTTTCATGAGATTTAAACCCTTATCAGATTTGGATTTCAACTCTCAAAATTTTTAGTTTGTTTTGAATTTTCTCTTATTCCCAGTTATACAGTAACATGCTGCATCTAGTAGCTACATTCCCCTCCTCTCTAAACTCCTTCTCTAAATTTCCCTCTTCTCTGTAGAATACTTCCCCCCTCTTCAAGTGGACTAACTGCAGCAGCAGTTATCCACTTGACAGTGGCTTAAGCCACTGCCACTGTAAACAACACATACTAAATACATTCTTCTTCTCTCCATCTCTTCTGACAGTAGCTATGGCTGCTGTCTTAATTGAACACTAACACTCAATCAACTCTAATTCCCTAACTTTATACAAAAGCCTATTGACATAGACTTATTTTGAAACTCTAAATATACCTATTCATAGTATTATAACTATAGCATATTAGTTAGATACATAGTTATACTGTAAATATGTATAAAACCTGTACAGAAATTCATATACATATGTAATCTATGTAAAAATATGTATATATACTAATCTATTATGTATGTATTTACTGATTTATGTATATATGTATGTACAGAATTATATTTACTTATTTAGTAGCTAAGTTAATAAGTTAGAGCAATAATCAAGTAAATAAATCTATAAACTTGGGAATATATATATATATATTAAGTAATTTAAGTTAGTCAAAGTATAATAATACCTAGTATAACTTACTGTAACTTAGTTTTAATTTTAAACACCCAGAACTGCTATTTTAGCCTAAATAAAACATAAATAAATTCGTAAAAATACAATAAAAATATGTATTAAATACTTAAGTATGTAAGTTAAAACTGTTTAAGGTCAATTAGACCATTTACTAATTATTTTATAAGTAATTAACTATTTAATCACCTAAATCAACCTGTATAATCAGCCTAGTTTAGCAAATTTATTTGTATATTAAAAATATTTAAAATTCAAAATTAATTAATCAATTATGTAGTATTACGTAAATATTTTATTTACCATATTTTATTTTATTTTTTTTAATAATTTATGGCCCCCAAATCGAGGGCCAAAAACACGCACAGACGCAGCTGCGTCTGATTTCCAGCGCACGATGTGGCGCTGGAATAGCGCCACATCGTGTGCTGCAAACTAAACGTAGCCATATAAATATAATTTATGCTATACTGTAAGTAGTCGTCAAGGCGCAGGGCGCCCGAAACACTGCCTGTTATGTCTGGTCCGATTACACGATGTGTGCTGAACTTTGATATGTGTGCGGGGCCGGGGGCCCGAGCTTGTGCGAGCTTTAAGGCGTTTGGCTGAGGCCTGACGCTGAGGTTGAAAACATAACTAAGCCACCTAATCTGAGATTAGGGCGCGCTTAGTAAAGGTATGGTCCCACCCGTAGGGTGCTGTGTATCCTTGAAAAGCGTGCCCGCTAATTAAACACATTTTACACTAAGGACGTTAGCCCAACCCCGTCTCCACCGCAGCCTCTGAAATACCTCTAGAGACAAGAGTTAAACACAAAAGAAAATGAAAGGACAGACGACTTAAGAGAAGGAACACAAGAGATAACAAGAACAGAAAGACTTACTGTACATACAACAGTAGAATAAGTAATATACATACGTATAAGTAAACCCACATAATTACTAACAGAATAAAACGACACTATAAACGTCGCTAAAGACCTCAGTTTGCTTCTTTATGTTGTATATAGTGTTTTCTGAGATTTAGCGACGTTTATATCTGTCACTAAAACTGATATATATGTCACTATAAATAAAAGACTAGTAAGTTAAGTTTTTACACTATGGTATCCTAATGTAGTATGAACTAACATATTAGTGTTAATAGTATAACTTTTAAATACATAGTTTAGAGTATAATAATAGATTGTTTGATGCTTGTTCATAGTTAGTATTTTTTTGCAGGCACTTCTTAGTAACTAGGTAAATAAAACATTCATTCATTCTTTAAATGTAAAGTTTCTTTTTGAATAAGAAGACAATTTCGGAGATAATCAAAGAGTGACCGAATTAAATTCAATAAATTGCCTCCCAGAGAACGACCTGGAACAAAACCAGTAAAAATTAGATAAATAAGCAAATGATAATAATGGTTGTAATGACTGGTACTCACCCATACTCACCACTATACGACATCCTTAAGGTTATATTATACACCCTATACTACAACGACATGATCATAACAATAATCATTCATCATCATACAACCATTGTGTTATATACACATTGTAGATCATCGGTGTCATTGTTATCATTATCATTCACATTACACATATTACACAATCATCAACCAACATCATCAGTGCTGCTTGCTGGACCCGAGGGCTTCGCAACGCTCTCGCGAATCTGCTGGGCCTGGAGCCTGGGAGATCTGATGCCTGGAGCTCCTTTGGAGCTTCTTCAACTGTCGTCAATGGCGGCAAGAGCGTTGATACTGTCAAACACCAATACGGCCTATTGGCCTAATTAGACCAGATGGGGACCTTCGCCGTAGCACGGCGAAGGTGGTGAGCGGTGTTGCAGGCCATAGGACGGCCTAGCTGTGCGTGCCTAGGTCAACCTGTGGCCAGAGGTGTGGGGTTGTTCGGGGGCTATTGTGGAGGTGTAGAGGGATGGCTGATGGGCGGAAGCTATTCCTTGTGGTGAGGCGGAGCTTATGAGTCCGTTGGTGAGCCATGTGGAGGGGCGGAATGGTCGATGCGTCTCTCCAGAGGTCGGTCGGAGGCGAGGAAGATGGAGGTGGTCAGTGTCGGTCGAGGGCCAATTAAATGAAATAAAAGGGGGAAAAGAGAGAGGGGAAGATGGAGAGTAGTTCTAGCCTAATTATAGGGATGAAGGGAGACAGAGGGCAGACAGCTGTACCTACTATCGCCGGAGAAGATGCTGCCCAGTGGGGGAGGACGGCGGCGACGACGGGGCTGAGGCAGCGTGCGCGGGTATTGCACGGCGCAGAGGAGAATCAGGAAGGTGTCTTTGCCACTTGTTTTGTGGCAAAGCGAAGAAGATGGGAGAGGGAGCTCGCTGGAGCTTGCTGGACACTTGGCCGGAGAAGAAAGAGACGAATTGGTGGTGGAAGTCCGGCCAAGTCAAGCTCAAGATGAGCAGCCGGAGGTGTGGGTTCTTTTATAGCCACTAGGCTGTGCTTTCAGAGCATGGAGGGCACGCCTATTGCCTCTGATGGCTCACCGGAGTAGGAAATAGGTTAAGATACCCAAATCCCTTGTGCGTTCGCACGAGTGATTGGGTTCACACCAAAGATTGTGATTAGCCGTAGATGGAAGGGAATTCCTCGGAGAATCTCCTTTCCATTTCTGGGAGGGGATCTCTGAGGAATCAGAGAGTAATCCCTCTCTAAACCTCGCCGGAGGTTGCTTTTGACCTAACAATGGCGGTAGGACCTTATTGCAAAGGTAGCGAGGAAATTAGGGGGCTCTCTGCAATGATTTCAAAAGATAGGGACCAAATTGTGATTTGGGTGTACTAAATTGTAAAGTAGGTCAAGATGACCTCCCCTTAGGTCCAAGTTTTGGTAAAAACCTAATTTAGACCTAAGGAATCCAATGGTGAAGTTGTATTTTATGTTTGACCTCGTTTGACTGGACATTTTGCATAAAAATCCAAATTAGGTTAATTGAATGGCTAGGACCCTAATCTTGGTCAAACTAGGTTCCAAAGGCCACATTAAGTGTTATAAACCCTAAGGGGTATTTTTACATGATTTTTAGAGGGTTTACTTGATTTTTATCCTGACCAGAACATTGTTAATTTAAGCGGGTCTGTTTTCGGGTTACCAAATGTCATTTAATTCCTAAATTGCACATGAACCTATTTCTGATTGACTTAACCCACTTTTTATCTCATTTAGACCATTTGACCTATTTTTTGCCTCTGAGGAATCCCGTTTATGTACTGCAATGGTAAAATTGCAGTTTTAACCATAATTCATGTTTTCTTCTCAGAGCACTTATTCCTTCATTTAGGCCTTCTTCTAGGTTATGTAGGAGCTTTTATCTTCTTTATTGGGTCAAAATGAGCTAGTTATGGCTCATGATGAGGCTCTCATCATTGTGTATCCTCGAAAGGACCTCGCTACGAATAAAATAATTTTTGGTTAAAAAGTAAAAAAAACTTATTCAACTGAAGGATTAAAGGAAAAGAAAAGAGAAGCAGAGAAGCTGATGGCTAAGTACTGAAAGCTAAGGTTAAGTGTCAAGAAGGCAGCAGCTAAAGTAGCAAAAGAAAGGAGCACAAGCGCTACTAAGGCACTAAGAAGAAAGACTAATGGAAGAGAAGGCAGGAACAGAACAGGAGAAGAAAAAGAAAAGAATTCGAGAAAGTAAGTGATAAAGGGTAAATAAATAGAAGAGAAAGGAAGAGGAGAGAGGCTGAGGAAATGAAGTTTTATTTCTTTAATTTCTTTGAATTTGTCTTAATTGTAATAAGGCATGTTTTAATAAAAGAACTCTTATTGCCTTAATTTCTTTTGGAATTTAATTGGAAAACCAACATGTTTACTTGTTAATAAAGTACATCATTTGAGTAAATATGTTTTTCATATGGAATTTTGTATATTCTTTATAGTTTAAATATTTTGGCAAAATTCATGTTCTTAAAATCAATTTAGTTATACCTCCTAAACTTATAAAGAAATAAAAGATAATTGGTGAATATACAAAAAAATTATACCTCCCAGTGAACGACTTGGACTCAACCAGAAAAAATTTCTAAAATGTTAGGTTAATTCGACCCTATAATACACAACTGACATAATTTCGAGTTAACATAAGTGACTTTTTCTACTCTTAATTAAGTGAAATTAACTTAAATACTGAGTTGAGTGGAAGTCACGCATCATTTTAATGGCGCCGTTGCCGGGGAGGTAATATTTTGCCTCATTTCACTCATCAAAATATTCCCCAGCATTGTTTTGTCTACCGATCATTTTAATGGCGCCATTGCCCGGGAGGTAATCCCTTAATTCACTAAAATTTAGTTTGATTAATTGTTTAATTAGGAGGCATTATGTAATTATATTTCCATTTTTAATGTTTTTGTTCTAATTAGTGTGTTTTCTTCTGTTTTTGTTTTATTTTTGTTTTTATTTTTTGTCTTCTTTTCAAGTTTACCTTTGCGGGTAATCTAAGGAGAAGGTGGGAAATTGATTTGCTGTTTTGTGAGTATTTCTTAGTCTTTTGTTTTGTTGCATTTAAAAAGAAAAAAAACAAAAAATACATCTTTATCTGGCTAGGAAGGCGATTTTGGAGGTAATTTCGGAGGCGTTGGACTCTGATCGTCGTCTTGATCAGATCCATATGGTTGCATCATCTATCGAGGCTCTGAAATAAATATCCTTCTCTCCTTATCACAAAAAGGACGTAATTAACCTAATTATGTACGGCTATTATAATTGCAAAATGATGCATGCCTTGCAATATTTATAACATGAAATGCAAATCTAAGCCTCGGAACATGCATGAATAGGCATTTTAACTCAAATAGTTGTGTTTACATAATACCCTTATGCCTATCTTTTGCTAGTCCCTAGCAAAATTAAGCTACATGCTATGTCTAAAAGTAGAATTAGGATTAGACCGCTTAGGCATAAGTCATTTATAATCAATATAAAATTTCAACTAAGGTCCTAAACAAAGAAAAATCATCAGTAAGTAGGTGTCTGCCAGAATGCCCAAGTTGTCGCCTTGTTTGGAAAGGGAAGATACATTTTTTATTTTTCTTCTTTTCTAATTTTTTTGAACTTCTGGAGTTTGAGTGTTCCGGGATAACTTTTTACAGCTACCCAACCCACCCTAGACTTGAAAAGGACTCTAAGTGCTAAGCATCTTGTGAAAATAGTGAAAGACTCACTAGGTGGCCATTGAAATGGAGTTTAGCTTTCTACGACCCTAGTTGACCTTGCCTAAAGGTTTATCTTTTCAATTGGTATCTTTCTCCCTATTTCTTTTACTTATGAGGTCGACACAGGGGTGAACCCAGTGTATATCTCCCCAGTTTATTCTACTTTCCCGCTTCATCCCTAAGTGTTTTGGGAATTATTGTGCATTTTTTTGTGAGCTGGGTTCTGGACAATCGGCCAATGGGCTGTTACCCACAGCAACTTGCCAGCCATACTTGTGCGGTGAAGTGTGATTTTTTTATTATTTTCTTATATTTTTCTCCTTTTTCTATATATATTTCTTTTCTAGTCTGGGGGGCAAAATCAGATGATCCATCAAGATGTGGTTTTTGGGACCTTCGCTCGTGCATGCACTATTTTGGAAGAATTGGAGGGGAGGAGAAAAGAAAGAGATGAGTGAAAGTGTGCAATTCAAACAACAAATTGGTCTAGCTTAAGTGTGACTCCCTAAAAAAAATTAGCCTAAGGCTTGGTCTACTTATAAAATAAGTAATCAACAGTGAATACCTATTCTGTCAACAAATCTAGCCAAGTTGCTTAAGGGGAGGTTTGGGCCCAAGCGTTTCCCAGGAAAATCCCCAGGTGCTTGTACAAACCTATGCCTGGTCATTTGACACAACCCATCAGCCTGAACACCAGATATAGATGAAAGAATTGGTATTAACTATAGAAAACTTAAGACCTATATAGCGAGCCTAAGTTGATGAAAACCTTAGGGGTCAAATTGCTACAAATTTAATTTGTTCTAGGATATTAGTGTGCACATGGAATGTGGAGGGCATTCATTGGGTCTTTGCCCTGTTATTTCAATTTTTTTGTGTGTGCACAGGAATTGGAAAGTGGTTCCAATTTCAAATAAGTTGTCACACAATTTTTGTATTTCTATCTTTTACGATTCAATTTAATTTAATGTGTTTTTTGGCTTCTCTTTTTAAAAGTTCAAACAACTTTGAAACTTCCATAATCAAAGGAAAACAAGTTATATTGGTGATGATGTGTGATGAGACACTCATCATGATCTCTAATTACCCCTAATTTACTAGTCTTCCTAGTTAATTAGCTAAAGTTATGAATATATAAGGGTTAAATATAGAATAAGGGACATTTAGTTAAGGACTTTAAAATAAGTTTAAAATGACATTTCATCATTCAATTAGTAATTTAGATAGTAATTGGACTCGAAATCCTATTAATCATTTCCTTAATTAGGAAGATAAGTAACTTAAATATAATGTATAACTAAGTATGTAATAAAGTAAGTGATTTTAATTAATCTAATAAATTAACCTAAAAAGGTCAAAAATGTAAATTCAAGTTGTAAACATAATATTTACCTTATTTAATAACATATATAAAAAGTTGAAAAAGATCTAAATTAAAATAAACCTTCAAAACCTGGGTTTACATTTTAGTCCTTAATATTAATTACAGTCGGGTCCTTATTTCTCACACAAGTCCTTAAGTTTTAATACTTCTAAGTCCCTCTTTGTCTTCTTCTTCTTCTTCTCTAGCCGAATGAACGGCTGGCGGTAGAGAGTCACCCTACCGTGCAATCACCACCCTGCCGACATCATTCCTCTTTGCCCAAGCTCTTGCAGCTTGCGCTCACCACCTCCACTTCACCCATCGGTCTGGATTAACTGAGAATCCTATTTTTCAGTGGGAGATAACCTCACCGTCGTCGGAGATGATGACAGAGGCTAAGCTCCTCGAGCTCCTTCTTCGGCCAGACCCTGCCTCTCTCTTCAAAGCAAACTACTATAAATACCCCCTCACACCTCTGATTTTAGGCAAGTTGCCTCCCTTCCCTCTTCTAACGCTGCATCCGACCAAATAGGCTATTCTTCCAAACCTCCAGCTATTCCCCATTCTATCTTCTGACTTCCTCCGTCCATCTTAAGTAGCCGAGGAGATTTGTCGTGGTCTTCCGCATCTCCGACAAAGGCACCGACCTAAGGATTCCTCTGCTCCACCACAAATCTGCCTATCGGAGATCTTTCACCCACCCTCTGATTTCGTCGTCCGCCATGAGACTTCGGCGGAACCCTATTGAACGCTTCATCCAGGTAATGTAGACTAGGAGTAGTAGTCTAACTTAGTTCGTTTAGTTAGTTTGGTTAGAATAATTTCGGAATTTAGTTTCATCTCCTCTAACTCTGGCAAGTTCCTTGTGCTCGCCAGAGCTTTAATTTTGTCTTTTAATTCACTGTACACCTTCCTGTATCTTCCATGTTCACTTCTAATTCACTTAATCATTAATTAAATCACCTAAACACCTAATTCAAATCTCACCTTCACCAACTACTGACACTGTCTATGGTGACAATAATCGTCCTATTTCCACCTTCACTGGGTTCTTTCATCACCTATCACCACCAATGAACCCTAATCGACATTATATTACCTATTATTATCATCTACAATTAAATGCCTAAATCTTAATTTAGTTCCTGAGCTCGCTGTCCATGGCTGCTCAGGAACAGTTCAAACTATAAATTAAATACATATTTATGAATAATAACATCTGTTGACTTGATTTAACCTCTCAATTGAGTAGTTAAATCAAGTCATGAGCTTTAACCACTCAAATCTTTTAAGAAATAAACTTACTGTCAAATCTTACATTTTAATGAACAAATGAGGAATTTAATGTGATAAAGAGGTTCCTTGTAACCTTAAAATCATTTTTGGATTAAAAATGGTTAGTTTTGTCAATCTGTGCATGCAATTTACATTTTCTAGACTCACCGGAGATCCGGCGAGCTCCGACGAGCCATTTTTGTGTTACAGCCTCTTAAACATGCTAAGTGGCTCTAGAATAGTATAATAAGGATTAATGATTATTTTAAAGAAATTTGTTTCAGGTTTTAACCACTGGAGCTATAGATGTAACTTCTTCCCCAACTCCGACGAGTTGGAGAAGTCCGTTATGAAGGATTTGAGAAACATTTAAGGAGCTCAGAAGCTTCAGTGCAATGCAATGAAGCTATTTTAACCTTCAAATCATTGTAGCAATCATTCCTTTATTCTATCGAACGCACACCTATTTTAGTTCAGGCGGCGAGCCTGAAACCCTAGAAATTAAGGATAGAACACAAATCTAAAGATTTGAAGAAGTTTCTGATGATGAGACTCTGATTGAGGCATTAATTTCTTAGGAGGAAGCTTAGAGCAGAAAGTCAATTTTCGAGCTTCCACAGTCAAACATGAGTCTGGTAATGGAGTTATGAGGTTGAATTGAGATTTTAAGGAGTGAAAATTATTTTTGGGATCTTAATTGATGATTTGAAAGTAAATAAAGTAAGCTTAGATGATGTAATTAGTGAAGATTTAGTTTCTACTAATTTAGGTTACTTTCGAACCCAAACCAATAGAAGTACTATTTTGATGAAATTTAAACTTAAAACCTACCCAGATTGATCTGTTATAACCCTTAGAATTAACCTAAATAGATTAGGAACACTTTAAAGTGTCTGTTGCACTTACTGAAATCTAAAAATCAATCTCTGAAGCTTTCAGAGAAGAGATAAGCTTCTCTGCAGGTTCTGAAGGTCTTGAGAGTCTAAAATCTATCCTAACAAAAGCGGAATTGCTTATATAACATATACAAACTTTTTAATAGATGAGAGAAGTCCATCTGAGGACTCTCCCGATTTAAAACACTTTCCAGGCTTTTAGAAAACCCATAGGAACCCCTAATTTCATGTTTTAAATTGAAGATCCAAACATCATTAAAAACTTAAATTGACCCTGAAATTGTGTAGATTACCCTTAGAGCTTTCCAACAAACTTGAAATCATTCAATTTGGAGCTCTGGGTAGAAAGTTACGATTGTTTGAATTCGGGTATGGAAGGGGTAGATTAGTCCCGCCTCGGATATTCACGAGCATGTGCCCGAGGATAAAACTAATTTGTTCCCTTGGCTATGCAGTCGTCAGCGCTCGTCACACCGGTTCCGATTCCTTCTGATCTGATCTGAGCATTTTATTTCTATGTGTGCGGGCTTATGCCTGCGGGTGTGCGCCCTTGGGGGCATGCGAAAGTGATTATGCCCTAGGAGGGCGAGTGTGACCTGGGAGGCCGGGTTGAGCGATGCAGCTCGAGACTATGAACAGATTAACAAATGAACCGAAACGAACCTAACTGAGATTAGGCGAGGACTGAGTAGGGTCTGGTCCCACCCTAGTCTCAGGGTGCTCTGTATCCTCGAAAGGACCTCGCCGCAAATAAAAAAAACTTTTGGGTAAAAAAGTAAGAAAACCCAGTTCAGCAGGAAGCTTAAGGAAAAGAGAAGCCGCTGAAGGATGCTAGGTGCTAAAGAAGAAGGTGTAGGTGGTAAGAAGTGTTAAGAAAAAGAGACTAAGGAACAAAGGAGAAAAACTAAGGGAAGAAGAGAAGGAGGATAAGAAGGCAGGAACAACACAAGAAAGGTAAGAAGAAAGAGAGTTTGAGAGAAGGAAATAAAAGAAAGAAAGAAGAAGATTGGAGGCTGAAGAGAGATGAAAATAAAAGAAATTTTCTTGCATCAGTACCTTTTTGTTCTTAATTGTAAAATGGTATGTTTTAATAGAATACTTTTAATTGCCTTAATTTCTTAGAATGAAATAAAATTGAAAAACTAGCATGTTTACTTGTTAATAAAGTACAACATTTTGAGTAAATATGTTTTACATATGGAATTTTGTATATCCTTTGTAGTTAAATATTTTGACAAAATTCATGTTTTGAAAATTAGACTAGTTTTACCTCCTAAACTTAAAGAGATAAAAGAAAATTGGTGAATTTGGAGAAAATTATTATGCCTCCCAGTGATTGACCTGGACTCAACTAGTAAAAATTTCTAAAATGTTAGGTTAATTCTACCCTATACTACACAACCGACACAACGTCGAGTTAACCAAAGTGATTTCTTCTACTCTTAATTAAGTGAAATTAACTTAATTACTGAGTTGAGTGGAATCCACACATCAACGTGTTTCCTTTATGTTATGGGACTAAAAAGAAAGAAAGAAACCTAAATTTGATTTGAACCCTAAAACAGAAAATTAATTGCCGATGAAGATTTTTTTGGGCTTCTTGATTAAGTAGTAGTCCAAACAATGCAAACAACAGCACTAGTTTATGAAAAATCAAACAAGGATTCCAGAAAATATTTTTTTAAGATTTTAGGAGTTTGTTTAATATTTGTTTTGAATTTTTATTTGTGCTATTGTCAAAGTCTATAAATGATACCCGTAGGTATTTTGGACTTTCCTATACCACCACTGGCCTCTTAAAATTTTGGTGATTTTATGTGAGATGTAGAATTTTGTAAGGATTCTAGAAAGCTAAATTTCACAAAAATTATATGAGTATTAAAAATTCTAAAAATTCACGGACAGTAGCAAAATAGGAACATCAGAGGGTGTGACCTTTAGCAATCCACAAATTTTTAGAAATTAAATACAAATTCAATTGATCTGAAATTTAGAACAAACGTTCCTATCTTTATTTGGAATCACTATGTGAAATTTCAAGATTTTAAGGGACCTATGGTGTTTGGAATTGAATTTTGAAGTTTGGATAGAAATTTAGACCCGAAAAATAGAACACCAACACTTGGATTGGAGTGATGTTTAATGAAGCATACAAGCAAACAATGGATTTTTATGGGCACCACTCCACTTAATTAAGATGTTTAGGATCCTAAAAGCCAAGTTTAATATTTTTTTTGTAGTCTTTTAGCCTAAATGTGACACGAAATGGGGGACCAACTTGAATCATGGGAAGAAAAGGAACTTTGAGCTCTCACTTCCAAATTCCCACTTTGTTCTTGTAGTTCCTGCACCCATGAGAGAAAAGAGAGACAAGGGGATAAGATCCACTTCAAGCAAGAGAATCAATTAAAATGCAAAGACGTGCCTCCCTGACAACGATGCTAAAAAGTAATGCGAAATTTGGCGTGATTTATAAAGATGGGATTTTAAGTTGTAACACACGAAATTGCTTACGCTTTTAAAATTTATAACCTAGATAGGGGAGTATCTAGGGTTGTCCAAGGAGGCAAAATGCTTGCAAATCAAATCTCTTGCTTAGAAAATAAATCTCAACTTTCTTTTTGGTTTTTTAATATATCATTTTTTTCTTGTTTTGTAATTGAAATAACAAGAATTTTTGAATTAATGAAAGCTACTCCTAATAGTAACCCTAGGTGAGAAGAGCTACCTTCCTTCTAAGCTCACCCTAGCCATGTGAAAACCTAGGGTAATTAAAGAGGGAGGGAAGTGAGTGCACAAAAGGGAAATTTAAATTGCAATCAAGACAATCAAATCTAATGAAGGCAACTTGTATAAAATTGAGGAATTGTTTAACAAGAATCTAGTAGAAGAATGCTTAAACTACTAGAATTGAAAATGCATGTAATGAAAACACAAAAATCCTCTGAAATGATGGTGAAGATGGCAAAGCTCTTTCTCCAATTGCGGCTGCTTCCGCAATCAAAAAGAGCACCTCCTTCTCCTTGCGAAATTCTTCAAGGTGTAGTTTCCTTGGCAAACCCTGAGTTGGGGGGCGTGCCAAGGCTTTCCTCCAAGGTGGCATGGACCACCTCTAAGCTCTCCTCCAAGGTGGTGTGGACCACCTTCAAGACCTTCTCCAAAGGTCTCCCTTGCCTAGCTTCTCCTTTGGCAGGCGTGGGCACAAGAGAGAAGGGAAGAGACGAAGGCACCAAGGGGACAGAGTATCCCCTTAATCTTCATCTTCTTCTTCTCTCTTAGGTGCGAGCTATAGGTAGAATATGAGAGGTATTTTACTATCCAAGAATGGGTTGTAAGGTGGTGGGTGTTGGTCTTTTTATAGGATAGGATGAGAGGGTTAAGGTGACTCTTGAAATGGATGGCTAAGATGGGAAGATGGGGGTGGTTAGGTGATCTTTTGGTGGAGAATAGTTAGTGCCAAGTAGGGGGGTGTGAAGGTGGTGGTCATGGTGGTGAAGAGCCACCTAAAGATGGCGCCAAGCATGAAGGGATACCACCATGAGGGCTTCTAAAAGGGGGGTTAGGTGGATGGTCGAGATGGGTTTAAGGGAAGATATATGGTGGAGATGAAGGGGGTTTTGGAAAGAAAAAGTGGTGCCAATTGGTGGGTGGTTATGAGGGTTTTTCGTGCCACTTTGTAGTGTATTTTGGAGGTAGTGGGTAGGCTAGGTTGGTGCCAAGATGAGGTCAAAGTAGGGTTAGCTTATGTGGAGCTAGTTGGGGGAGTTGTTAGGTAGGGTTTTTTGGTGGTAAAAGCCAAGGGAGCTGGAGCATAGCTAAGATAAGCTAAGCTAAGCTAGCTTAGCTAGTAGTGGAGTAGAGGAGGAGATATTGGTGCTAGGGTTTGAAGAGAGGAGCTGAGGAGGAGAAGTCTAGATCTTTAACTGGAGTTGGCAGCTGCTGAAGTGGGTGGCATGGAGCCACTTTAGATGGTTTAGCTTTCTAGTTCTTTGCTAGTTGCTAAGCCAAGCTAAAGTGAGCTGGCTTCTACCAAAATGAGCTGAGGTGAGCTGGGTCAGGTGCTCCCGGGGAGGATCAAGCTGGTTAAGGAAGCTAAGGTAGCTTAGCTCAACTGAGTTGAGCTAAGCTGAGTCCCCGAGAGTTGGACTTGAGCTTCCTTAGTTGTAATGAAGTCTTCTTCAGCTTGCTGGTGTTGAGTGGAGCTGGATGTAGCTTAACCTGAGCTGGGGTAGACTCCAATCAACTCAGTTGAGCTAGCTAGAGCTCCCTATGGACTAATGGGAGCTGAGATGAGCTAGACTCATCTAAGTTAAGCTGGATCTGAGCTTACCTGAGCTAGGGTGAGCTGAGATGAGCTCTCTTAAGCTACCATGCAGTTGAGATGACCTAACCCTAGTCCAGGTGAGCTGGATTCCAGCAATAGTGAGCTGGATCAAGCTGAGTTCCAACTAGTTTGAGCTTCTACTTCACCTGTTAACTTCCTGAGTGCTAGGGTTCTAAGGGTATATTAATCTATTCATCCCTAACACTCGCAAAGACACATTGAAAAGAAAAGAAAAAATGCAATGCATGCCTAACCTAATTTATGACTAAATGCAACCCAAAAAACCCATTTGTAAAGCAAAACCATAAGAGCTATGATTGTTTTAATGCAAAAGAATGATGATAAACTAGCGTTTATCAGGAGTAGAGTAGGTAGAGATGGCTTGAAAGGGAGGTGGTGTAGGTTCTTTTATAGTTGAGGTGAAGAGGCAAAAATAGGTATGGAACCATTAGTGACCTCCAGGTCATCGCTGGAAGCATCGCTGTAGGCAGCTCATGCTCGCTCACACCCATAGTTGGCTTTGCTGGAGCGCGAAGAATTAGCGACGATTGTAGGCATAGCTATAGGCTAGCACCAACCGAGCAAGCGTCTGCCCCATGCTCCGCTGGTGCTGCGCTGTGCGCATGTGTGCCTCCATGCGTGCACGTGCACCTGTGCTGCTGTGCACGTCCGGTGGAACGTGCGTGCGCATGGGCGGCCTGGGCTGCATTACATGGCGCAATCTGGGCTGTCCATCTTCATTTCGTTGTAGGGGCTGCTACAGAGGTCGGATTGAATTGATTTTCACGTCGTCGGGCTATGATCGTCGACCAAAATCCGTCTGCATGGTCGGATTTGTCATTTGTGGCTTCAAATTATGTCCCCTAGTTCCTTGGCTGTTGATCTTCCTCGTACTACATATGGTGCTACGGGACTCTGATAGATGCGATTTCGGAGGCATTGGACTCCAATCGTCGTCTTGATCGGATCCGTATGGTTGGATCGTCAATCCGAGGCTCCAAAATAAATATCTTTCTCTCCTGACCACGAAGGGGATGCAATTAACCTAAATTATATACCACTACTCTAATGTAGAATGATGCATGCTTTGCAATATTTATAACATGAAATGTAAATCTAAGATTAGGAACATGCATGAATAGGCATTTTAAATGAAATAGATTTGTTTACATCACACGGTGACTTTTGATTTCACCACTAAAATAGTATTTTTGCGTACATGTTGAACCACACAAAGCATCGAACGAATAAAGCTAGCGCTGCGAGAATCAAGTGCACACAATCCTATTTGAAACTCGGCTAGAAATTGATTGCCATCTTTAAAATCAATAGTCGTGTTTCTGATGCTCCAAAAATTCTAAAATTTGGAATGGAACTAGATTTTCAAATTATTTTTACAACGCCACCTTTCCCAAAAGAAATTCTATCTGTGGAATTTTGAAAAATTCATGGAGTACATACGGGTCAGATTGCTTGGAAATAGAACTTTTATGAATTTTAGGAATCAATTTTGACCAACATGCAAATCAGATTTACTCATGATTGGTCGGGTTTAAAAGAAAATCAAATTAGCATTCATTATCTTACTTTTAAGAATTTTATGGAGCATATTTGGTATTGTTTCCAACATAAAAACCAACATAGGGTCTAAATCGTAAATTTAACCTCTGGTTTGTTAAAAATTCATAACTAGTTGGAAATAGTTAAAATTTTGGAAAAATTCTCTTTGAAAAGCTTATTGAGAAAGGAATCTTCTTACGAAATTTTAAATCATTTGTATTCCATCTTACTTGAGAGTATAGATTTGAATTATGGTCTTCAATTTGAAAAAACAAAGAAGTGGATGAGCCAATAGGACCACGGTGGACTAACTTGGACTCAGTTGAGCCCAAGAGTTAGTTAGTGAGGTGAGTCACCTTGTGGACCAGCCATCATTTACTGAATTGAAGAAACAAGTTAAAAAAAAAATCACCAAAATATATCAAATAACCTGCATTTGGCTTGAAACTACTTGGTGGTTTCAACCTCTCCTGCAAAACCTAGTGTCTAAGCTTGCGAGGTAGCATCAAACGACCACGGCTCCGGTGTAATGGAACTGGAGGTGAAAGCCGAAGGATGAACCTTCCTCGTAGTCCCCTCATAACCAACCTGTCCAGGTTAGCCTGAGAGGCGAGAATTCCTTGCAATCAATCTCTCGCCGAATTCTTTTCAATAGCACGAACTTAAACAAAAAATCCTGTCATCTGATCTAAAGGACCACTCTGATTAACAAGGCCTTAGCCTTGTTCTGCTTGACTACACCAACCCTTTGAGTTGGTGTATGCAAGGAAGAAGGTTGTTAGGACCAGAACTTGGGGACCTTGGGAGCCAAACCAAAGGTGATAAAGGCAATTCTCACCCGGCCTTTCTTCCCAACCTTCTTCCACTCAATTAGTTGAGATGGCTAATCCTGGTCATCGAGTTGGCCAAGGCCCTAAGAATCAGGACCCAATGGCTCGTCTAGAAGGTAGGGTCGAGGAAACTAAATAGAAATATGAACAGAGCATCGACAAGATTCTCACAACACTTGACAGGATGCAGTATCCATCACGTGGAGAACAACTACGGGACTTCTACAATCTGACGACAACAATTATAGCACCTCAGGTCAAGATTCCCGTAGGCGGAGATGCATTCGACTTGAAGCCGAATATCGTAAGTCTGATTCAGACTCATTTCCATCAAAACTCGAATGAAGATCCCTTCTGGCACATCGAAGATCTGAGTTAGATTGCAGAGTCAGTTCGACCCAGGAATGTAGATATCAAAATTGTTCTCCTGAAGCTTTTTCCTTTTTCTCTCAAGAATAAAGCTTCTTGTTTGTTCAAGACTATCGGGATGCCAATTGGAGCCTGGGAGGAATTACGTCGCAAATTCCTCCAAAAGTTCTTCTTGATTGGTCAAATAAATACTATGAGGCACGGGATCACGTCCTTTACCCAAGGCTCTGGAGAGAAGTTGCATGACACCTGGGATAGATTCCATGATCTTCTCAGGAAGTGCCCACACCATGGTGTACCCAAATGGCACCTCGCTCAAGTCTTTTACCATGGGCTGGATGACACACATCGGTACTTGGTTGATGCATCTAGCGATGGGAGTTTCCTTGCAAAGGACGAGAACAATGCATTTGAACTATTCGGGTCCTTAGTAGAGAACCCAATAAAGGCCAGATCAATTAACCGGTTCTAGCGACCTGGACATCAACAAGTTAGTGTCCACGAAGCTTACGCTGAGTCTACCCAAGTTGACATGGACAGTATAATCAAGAAGCTGGATAAGGTTTAACTGCTCGACAAGAAGCTCGATGAATTAATTTGAGCAAGATCTGGGTTTCCTAGCAACACTACTGCATCCCAATCATCTCTTGCATCCTGAGCTCCTGCTGCACAAGTACATCTACTCGGTTAGGATGTTCCTTCTCCATCTCCATCGGATCCTACGTATGAGGAACCCATGAATAATCTGTATCTGGCATCATACAATCAAGGTTACACACCAACCGATGATAACAATGCATATTCCCTTGATGAATATATGTCTCAAACGTTGTTAGCTTACGAAGACGTCAGTGCTATTCAAGGATAAGAGTGTAATAACTCGTACTCAGAGACCTATAACCCTGGTTGCATCAGCATTCGAATTTCTCCTAGTCTGGTAACTCTCAAAGACCACCTCAAGACCCACACTACCAGACCAGACAATACAGGAATGTGCATAACATGTATCCTAGGCAACGACCATTTCTGTCTCAACAACAATAGACACATTTTATTTATCAGCTGCTGTACCAAGCTGCCAACTATCCTCCAAAGCAGGTTGACCCTTTGTAGTGTTTGAAGGAGGAATTGCAGGAGTCAATTCAGAAATCTACTCATGACAACCTGCAAATTATGAAGGTTATGGCTGACCAAATACAGAACATCCAAAATACACAAAATCATATAATATAGGAACATAGTCACAGGGAGACTTGCCCTCCCAACCTGTCCCGTACACAAGGTATGTGTAGAATCAAGGTGCCCCACCTAGATTCCATGCACAACAAGGATAGGCACATGCTATTCTACAAGCACCTCCTATACCACCTGGTTATGTGCAAGGTCAAGCACCTTTACTCTCAAACCCCGTGTATTATAGCCCAGCTGCTCCTCTGCCCCTTCATGGACAGCACACCGATGCAAAAGCTATCACTTTGAGGAGTGGAAAGACTACATAGGACCCGCTACCTAGGCAAGCGGGTAATGATTTTTCCTACTCTCTAGCACAAGATGGCTCGCAACCCTCTTCCTCCGACAAGCCATCTTCATTAGATAATGGAAAGAAGCCCCTAGACCCTGAGATTCTCGTCCCTTTTCCCTCGACTCTAATGCAAGATTTAGTACAAAAGAAGGATACGCGAAAATTCAAGGACCTAAAAAATCTATGTTCAAGGAAGTTCACATTCAGGTCCCTCTCATTGAAGCAATAGATCACATCCTTACAGTTTCTACCTTCTTCAAGGACTACAGTACTCTGAAGCAATAGCAGAAAATCAAATGACAGGCGATATTATCTAAGGAAGCCAGCGCTGTTATCTTAGCCAACTTACCGCCCAAAAGGAAGTACCCAGGCACACCACTGATTTCCTACTTTTTGCAGGATTCCACTTTCAATAGGGCCCTTCTTGATTTGGAGTTGTCCATCAACCAACTCCGACTGCAGTATTTGAAAGATTCCAATTCGTGGAGTTAAAGCCCACCTTAGTTACCATACAGTTGGCTGATCGATCGGTGAAAATGCTAAGAGGGGTGGTTGAAAATGTGATCCTGAAAGTCCAAGGATTCTACTTTCCAACAGACATTTCTGTTCTTGATATGGAGGTTCCTCCTAATCTTTGTGATGCACCGATTATTCTAGGTTGCCCGTTCTTGGCAAATGCCCACGCAAACATCGATTGTGCATCGGGGTGCATGGAGATTGTCCTAGGGAATGAAAAGCTTAGACTAGACATTTTCAAGGCATCAATGAACTTCAATTGCGATCTAATCGAGAAGGATGGTGAAGATGAAGATTCAGCTTTGGTCGGGAAAGTTTTGTTAGTTTGAAATCAAGGTTACAAGTAACCTGTCATCGTAGTTGCAAAACACGTCGATCAGATAAAATTTATACCGAAACTCTAAGGTAGTCCTGAGTCGAACACAAGGAGGCAACATTTACTTTAACTAAAAATCATGCTTTGTTTTGTTTCTTTTTGGTATATAAGGATTTTGTTATTTTTTGTATTTTTGTAAGAAGAAAACAAGCAAACAAATCACAAGATAGAGATGGAATGAAAATGGCATAGATATCACTTCAATGTCTATTACAATCTACTATGAAAGCATAAAAGGATAGGGGGTGAGAATAAATCTCCCAAATTGACTGTTCGGCGAGATGACGGTGCCTACTAGAAGCTCAGATGAAGGAGGTGAGGAGCGGGATGACGGAGGTGAGATGCAGGAGGACATCGGGTAGAGGAAAGATTTGATGTAGCTCCCAAATGGAGGTGAGAAGACGGAGGTGATCTACTACCAGAATGAAGGTAGGAGGACAACTCCATGGCGACCTATGAAGGGGATGGGAAGATGGACGGATATTTGGTGAGGCAGAGGTTTGCTACACTAATAGGCGCCTTAGGAGCTTGAGAACAAGCTCTAATGGAGTGTTGGTAGGCCTGCTAGAGCTTGGGAGTAGGTGGGATTAGAGTAGGCAGAGATGGCTTGGAACGGAGGGGGTGTAAGTCCTTTTATAGTGTAGGAGAAGAGGCGAAAAATAGGTATGAGAGCATTAGTGACATCCAGGCTATCACTGGAAACATCGCCATAGGAAGCTCATGCTCGCTGGCACCCACAGCTGGCTTTGCTGGCATGCGATGAATTAGCAACGGCTGTAAGCATCGCTACAAGTCAGTGTTAACATGGCCAAAATCCTGTTTTAACAAATATTACGTTGTAATATAGACGAACTTTCCGCGAAAACAAATAAAAATTTATAACTCGAAAATCATAGTATCCGAGGTCAAACACAGGGAGCAATCTGAGCATTCCAAAACTTGAGAACACAACTTTTAAATAAAAAGAAATGACTAGTTCAATAAAAGTGACATGAGAATGTTATAAAAAGAAATTGCTCAAAAAAGAATGGATGTCTGATATTGCATCAGACGTCTTAAAGGATTTCTCAAATTCTTCTTTTCTGCTGGTGATTTGCTCTGCTGTAGCTCTGGTTGCTCCTCTTCTTTTTTTTCCTTAGCTACTTCTGCTCCTCTTCTTTTTCCTTCTCTTCTTGATTCTCTTCTTGCAGCCAATTCCTGGCTTGCCTCTTCTTAGGTTGTTGCCTTCTTTTTCTTCCACTTCTTCCTTTGTTTTCTTGCTTCTTTATCTGCCCCTTGATCTCTTTCTTCTTCCTTCTTCAGCTCCTTTTCTCCTTGGCTTCGCTTCTTCTTCTCTGCCTTGCCTTTCTTTTTCCTCTATAAAGCTTCCTTCTTCTTTTCCTTCGCTTGCAGCAGCTAAGTCCCTGCTTCCTTCTTAGCATCCTCTTCCTGCACACAAGCACCACGCAACAAAACCTACTCCCCTACCCTTCCCATGCGTCTCTCTCTCTCTCAGAATCTCTCTTTGGTACACTCTCCCAGAGCTGGGTTATTGAGTCAGGTCGCGCACCTGGGTCTAGGCACACCAGCGTGGGTATGGTGCGTGAGGAGTGCTCAGGAGTGGGGGTCGTTGGGTTTGGGCACCAGATTTGTGTGATGAGCTCACGGACGAGGCGTAGTGGTTAGGTGAGGAGGGACCTCACCCCAGTGTATTCGAGGCAACACAGCAATAACACAAAATCAATATAAAGGACTTACGTGCTTTGTAACTTACCGAGGTGGGACTAATGCTCGCCGCTCTTTCTCGCATGCCCGCAGTAGACTGTGCCTCCAATTTCCAGAACTACTGGTCTCGCGACGACACTTGCTGGGACAACTGGATGCGCAAGACCTCCCCAAGTTTGCTGCACCTGGAATCCTGAAGTCTTGCAACCTAGAGCAAGAGTGAAACCTCCTCGAGTCATCGCTAATGGCGGCTGGAGCTCAAAACCTGCCTGACACAAAAAGGGCCTTGTGGCTCAATTAGACCACAAGGGGACCTTCACTGTGTCACGGCGAAGGTGAGGCAATAGGTGGCAGGCTGCGGGGTGGCCTAGACATGCGTGCCTAGGTCGCTCTGTGGCCGGACCGATGGGTTTGGTCGGCGGGCGGGTGTGGCAGTGTAGGCGGCCTATGGATGAGTGGAGGATATTCAGTGAAGTATGGTGGAGGTTATACGGAGGTTGGCGAGACGTGTGGGGCTGAAAAGTGACGGAAGCATCTTGCCGGAGGGTGGCTAGAGATGAGGAAGGTGGCAGTGGACAGTGACGGTCGAGGGGTGGTTATGTGAAATAAAGTGAGGGAAATGAAAGAGTGGAAGATGGGGAACTTATCTGGATTGTTGGGAGTGAAAGGGGGGCAGCGGAGTCAGACGGCTCGTTTGTGCCGTCGACGGAGCAGACAACCCTGAGGGAGATAACGGCGACGAGGAGGAGGTCAGGGAGGTGTGTGCTTGGTGCGGCGTGATGGGGGAGGATGAGGCGAAGTGAACTCTACTGCTTGTATGGCAGCAGAGCAATGTGAAGGAGGAGGAAGAATCGTCGGAGCTTGCGGGCTTCTTGGCCGGATAGAGGAGAGATGAAGTTTGGAGGCTTCTACAGCCAAAACAAGTCTGAGCCATTCGCAGAGGGTTAGCGGTCCTTTTATAAGTGCTAGCCGAGCTTCTGGTGCGTGGAGGGCAAGCTTTCAGCCACCGCTGTCTCACTAGAGAAGGAAGGCAGTTGGGACTCAAATCTTTCATGCGTTCGCACGAGAGATTGGACAGAAATCAAAGGTTGTGATTGAGCTCAGATGGAAGGGGATTCCTCAGAGAATCTCCCTTCCAATTCTAGGAGAAGATCTCTGAGGGATCAGGGAGTATCCCCCCTCCCTTCCTTGTCGGAGAAGGATTCCTCCCCATTAATGGCGGAGGGACCAGTTTGTAAGAGTGGCGTGGAAGCTAGTGGTGTTTATGTAATGATTTTCAAAAGATAAGGGTTAAAATGTAATTGGGTGCACTAATTTGCAAAGTAGGTCAAGATGACCTCCCCTTAGGTCTAAATTTTGGTAAAAACCTAATTTGGACCTTAGAAATCCAATGGTGAAGTTGGATTTTAGGTTTAACTGGACATTTTGTGTAGAAAATCCAAATTAGGTCAATTGATAAGCTAGGACCCCAATCTAGGTCAAACTAGGTTCCAAAGGCCAAATTGAATGTTCTAAACCCTAAGGGATATTTTTTCATGAATTTTAGAGGGTTTAGTTGACTTTTTATCCTGACCAGAACCTTGTTGAATTAAGTGGGTCTATTTTAGGGTTATTAGATGTCATTTAATTCCGAGATTAGACATGAACCCAATTCTGATTGAATCAACCCACTTTTTATCTTATTTAGACCATTTGTCCTGTGTTTTGTCTCTGAGAAATCTCATTTATTTCATTATTTCTTCTCAGAACACTTATTCCTCCAATTAAGCCTTTGTCTAAGTTATGCAGGAGCTTTTATTCTCTTTCTTGGATCAAAATGAGCTAGTTAGGGCTCATGATGAGGCTCTCATCATACCCCCATGCCAAGCTTTTGCTAGTCCCTTATCAAAATTTCAAGGTTTTAACTTCTGTTCTAGACCCTGAGTGTCTGTCATCAGTTATGATAAGTGCTTTTCTTTTTTCTTTTGTTATTAGGTTGAAATGCCGACAATAAGCCTAGAGGTACTCAAGTATCAACCAAAATTCGGACCTGACCCACTTTAGCCTCAGTCCTCCGTAAAGGTTTTTAAGGCCTGTAGAAACTAACCTAGGGTTTGTTGGATTTCGCGGTTAAAGCACCTATGCTTGAGACATTTTTAGCCTAGGTTCAGTTTGCAGTGCATTTTTGTAAGAGAAAGACAGAAGATTTATTTGTTTAGAGAGTTTTCTCTCTCTTTTCTTTTTATTTTTAGCTTCGGATTGGCTTCTCAACACTGTTTGTATCGGATTCCTCATCCCCATCTTCAATCCTCAAGGGTGCCTAGCAATCGATGCTTTGTGATAGCACCACCCATGGCAACCCCCAGAACCTTGGCTTTCGAGATTTTGAGATAATCCTACCCATGGCGTTCCGTGGTCGAATTCAGACCCTGGCGATCGACATTTCGTTATAATGCCGCCTATGATATCTGAACCAATAGAGTGCTTACATGCCCTTGGTAGGATATTTAAATATCCTAAGAGACAAGCACCGAGGAGATGATATGTTGTTACGCATCTTTGAGGGGAATTTCCCACCTCTCCGTGCTGGGAACTCATCCAAATCAACTTGTGCTATTCGGCCGCTCCTAATCTTGGTGACTTTTCCAGAACATTGAAATGCTTTTTGCATGATTTTGATATTTAAGCGCACTGAACCAGACTGTGTGTGAATTGGGGTGCTTAGGTTAACGAATCCCGCAAATTGAAGGTGAGTTAACGAGGCTGAATACCTCCTAAGCCTTAGACCTAATACTTAAGCTTCTCATTTTCTCCAACCTCTTGAGGATTATCCAGATTTAAGCGGATACATGAATTTTTAAGCTAAAGAATCTGGCCCAAGAGGCCTAAGACCAGCGTTCCTGCTAATCTCTTGTTATGTTTCCTTAGCACTTTTCTTTTATTTTTCTCTTTTCTTGATCGAGTCTAGAACTTCAGTTAATCCCTTAATCTTTTACTGATGACTATTTATTTTTCTTTTTTCTTTTTGTGCTCCTTTTTTGGCATTTTGCTCTTTTCCTCCTCTCATTTTGTATGGCCCAAATTGTTTCTCCCCCCTCCTTATTTCTTTTTTCTTTTCCAAGTTTTTTTTTTCTGATTTGAAACCTTTTCTTGATATGAATTTTCTTGACATTTTGCACTTTCATAACCCCCCATGTCTAAGATTTGCAATGTCCCCATTGTAAATTAGGTGGGTTCGATTTCAGCTTAGTTCATGCATTAGGATAGGTGTTGGGTGAGTGAACGGGTCGAAGTGACTTGTAGCGAACGATTTCTAATCTCAGGTAGCGGTACCTGAGGTGAAGTCAGCTGTTCTAATGGATGAAACCTAAAGTGCAATATGAATTCCACGTAGAAATGTCAGAAAAGGTTTCGGGTTTTCTAAAGAATGACGGGTTGCCTCGTGTTAAGCACTGAGTTTTACGCCATCGGCTGGGCGCAATGAGCTCAAGGGGAATGAAGGGTAAGGGATGACTCAGCCAAATTTGTATTAGTCATGTCAGTTAATGGTTTGAGTCTCTGACCGTTCACAACAAAGGGTTTGGAATCGTGGCTGAGTGGGCTGATTTCAATGGCTCCATTTCCAAAGATTTGTTGGACTAGGTAGGGTCCGACCCACTTAGATCATAGCTTTCCTGGGAATAATTTGAGTCGGGCATCAAAGAGTAAAACCTTTTGACCAGGATGAAAGATCTTTCTAGAAATGTGTTTGTCGTGAAAAGCTTTAACCAGTTCTTTGTAAATTCGTGAGTTCTCATACGTGTCGTGGCGTAATTCATCGATCTCGCTTATTTGAAGCCTTTTATGGGTTCCAGCCATAGAAAGATCTAAATTACAATTCCGTACTACCCAATAAGCTTTCTGCTCCAATTCGACAAGGAGGTGACCGCCTTCCCGTACACCAGTTTGAAGGGAGACATTCCTAATTGGGTCTTGTGAGCGGTCCTATAGGCCCACAATGCTTCCGAAAGCCGAGAAGACCAATCTTTTTTGTCAGGTCGAACAATAACCTGAAGGATTAAACGCCAGTTTATCATCATTTTTATGCTCTAAAACTAACCTAGCTCTTAGGATTTTACTCTGCAAACGGGTTTTTGGGCTGCATTTAGGCATAAATTAGGATAGGCATGCATTGCATTTTTTATTGTCATTTTAATGAGTTTTTGTGAGTGTTAGGGATGTACAGATGCACAGATCCCTAAAACCCTAGCACTCAAGAAGGCAAATGGTGAAGGAGAAGCCCAGACTAGCTGGAACTCAGCCTAATCCAGCTCACCTCAGCTTGATCCAGCTCACCTCAGCTTAATCCAGCTCACCGCAGCTGGAACCTAGCTTACCTGAACTAGGGTTAGCTCATCCCAGCTCCATTCAGCTAATCTCAGCTGGATGGCAGCTCAAGAGAGTTCACCTTAGCTCACCCTAGCTCAAGTCAGCTCAGATCCAGCTCAACTTAGCTAAGTCTAGCTCATCTCAGCTCCCACTAGTTCACAGGGAGCTCTAGTTAGCTCGGCTAAGTTGACAGGAGTTCACCCCAACTCAGATCCAGCTACATCCAGCTCCACTCAGCTCCAACCAGCTGAAGAAGAATTCATCCCAGCTCAGGAAGCTCAAGTCCAGCTCACAGGGACTCAGCTTAGCTCAACTCAGTTGAGCTAAGCTACCTTAGCTGCCTCAACCAGCTTGATTCTCCCCGGGAGCACCAGACCCAGCTCACCTTAGCTCATTTTGGTAGAAGCTAGCTCACTTTAGCTTGGCTTAGCAACTAGCAAAGAACTAGCAAGCTAAGCCAGCTAGAGTAGCCCCATGCCAGCCTCTTCAGCAGCAGCCAGCTCCAGCTCCAGCTCAAGACTTCTCCTCAGCTCCTCCCTCCAAACCCTAGCTCCAACACCTTCTCCTCTACTCCTCCATTAGCTAAGCTAGCTTATCTTAGCTTAGCTTAGCTTAACTATGCTCCAACTTCGTTGGCTTGTACCACCCCAAAAACCCACCTACCAACTCCACCCAACTAGCTCCACCTAAGCTCCACATAAGCTAACCTACTTGGCACCAACCTAACCTAACCACCACCTACAAAAGACACCTAAAAGTGGCGCCAAAAACTACCCATAACCACCCCTTAGTGGCGCCACTTTTCCTTCCAAAATCCCCCCTCATCTCCACCACACAATCCCCCTTGAATCCATCTCCACCATCCACCTAACTCCCCTTCTAGAAGACCCCATGTTGGCGCCAACATGGGGGTGTCTCTCCACCACCAAAAGACACCAACACCACCATAACCACCCCCTTTGACACCCCTTGGGTTGGCGCCAACTCACCCTAGCCATAGGATCACCAACCACCCTCATCCTTCCATCCTAGCCCTCCATTTCAAGGGGCACCTTAACCCCCCATCCTATTCTATAAAAAGCCACCACCTACCACCATTTTGGAGCATCCTCCCTTGGTGTATTTTCTACCTACATCCACCTATACCTACGCCCAAGGAGAAGGAGTAGAGAAGGAGATTAAAGGGGCACACCACCAGCCCTTTTGGTGCCTTCTTCTCCCCACTCTCTTCAACTTGGGCCACGCCAAGGAGGAGGACTCTCCCACTTCAAGGAGGACGGCCAGGCAAAGGAGAAAAGCTTAGGGTGGACGTCCACCCTTGGAGAGAAACTTAGGGCACGCCCCCTTAGGGCTTGCCTTGGAGGTCATCACCTTGGCGGAGTTCTGCAAGGAAGGAGTTGAAGGATTCTTTTCAAGCTTGGGAGCCACCAACCTTGGAGCAAGAAGCCCTCTTCTTCACCATCTATCTAGAGGATTTGTGTTTTATTTTCTTATTTGCAATTTTCTAGTAGTACAAGCTTTCCTCTACTAGGCCTTTTGTAAAACACTTTATCAATTATCTAGTTGCCTTCTTTGCAATTTTTTTGTTTGCATTTCTATTAGCTTATTTTCAGCATTCTTCACTCCCTCTCCCTAATTATTCTAGGCCTCCACTTGCCTAGAGTGAGCTTAGGGGGAGGTTCTGCTTGTCACATAAAAGTAGTATTTTAATTCGAAGTGTAAACACTTTTCCCGCCATCAGTTCGCATGTTGCCTTAGTTTAAAAATAAAAAATGATATATTGAAAAATAAGAAAAAGAAAGTTGAGATTTATATTCCTTGCAAGAGAATCAATTTTGCAACCATATTGCCTCCTTGGACGACCCTAGATACTTCCCTATCTAGGATTATAAATTTAAGAGCGAAAGCGGATTTACACGTTACAACGACGTATTTTAACAAACCGCGTATTTTCGCTACCACTTTTTGGAGCCGTTGCCGGGGAGGCACGGCTTTGCATTAACTCATTTTCTCTTGCTTGAAGTGGATCTCATCCCCTTCTCTTTCTTTCTTTTGTGTGTGCAGGAACTACAGCGGGAAGGCGGGAATCTGGAAGATAGAGCTCAAAGGTCCTTTTCTTCCCGCGAAAATTCAGGTTGGTTCCTCTTTCTGGTCACATAAATAATTAAAACTACCAAAAATATATTAGACTTGGCTTTCAGGACCCTAAACACTTAAATTAAGTGGAGTGGTGCATTTTAAAATCCATTGTTTGCTTGTATGCTTCTTTAGCACCATTCCATTGCAAGTATTGGTGTTCTATTTTTCGGGTCTAGATTTCTGTCCAGACTTAAAAAATAGATTCCTAACACCACAGGCCTCATAAAATCATAAAATTTCATAGAGTGATTCCCAATTAAGTTTGGAACATCTGTTCCAAATTTCAGATCAATTGGATTTGTATTTAATTTTTAAAAATTCATGGATTACAGAGGGGTCACACCCTCTAATCTTCCTGTTTTGCTACTGTCCACGAATTTTCAGAATTTTTATACTCATCCAATTTTTGTGAAATTTATCTTGTTGGAATCCCTGTGAAATTTTACATATCATATAAAATCATAAAAATTTTCTGAGGTCGGTGGTAATACTGAAAAGTCTATAATACCCACGGGTATTATTTCTGGACTTTGACACCAGTACAATTAAAACTTCAAAACAATTATCAAACGAATTCCTAAAATCTTAAAAAAATCTTTTCTGGAATCCTTGTTTGATTTTATTCAAAGTAGTGGTGTTTTTTGACTTGTTTGGACCACTACTTAATTCTGAAAGCCTAAAAAATAACTCATTGGTAGTTAAATTTCTGTCTTAGGGATAATTGGCTTAGGGTTTCTTTCTTTCTCTTTTGAGGATTAATTCAAAGGAAATATACAATCACCCATACAACTTGTTTTCCTTTGATTGTGGGTTTTCAAATTTGTTTGAAAATTTAACTAAAGAAACCCTAAAATACATTCAATTAAATCAAATCCTAAAAGAAAAAAAAAAATACGGAAAAAATTGTGTGACAACTTGATTTTCATTGGAGCCACTCTCCAATTCCTGCACACACACAAAAAAATCAAATAACAGGGCAACAACCCAATAAACGCCCTCCACATTCCGTGTGCACTATAGAATCCTAGACCTAATTAAAATTTGTAGCAACTTGACCCCTAAGGCTTTATCAACTTAGGCTTGCTATTTAGGTCTTAAGATTTCTTTAGTTAGTACCAATTCTGTCATCTGTATCTGGTGTTCAGGCTGAGGGGCCGTGTCAAACGACCAGGCGCGGGTTTGTACAAGCACCTGGGGTTTTCCCTGGGAAACGTTTGGGCCCAAACCTCCCCTTAAGCAACCTGGCTAGATTTTTTGATAGAACGGGTATTCACTATTGACTACTTATTTCCTATATAGACCAAGTCTTAGGTTATTATTAGGGAGTCACAATTAAGTTAGGTCTAGTTTTTGTTTGTTTGAATTGCACACTTTCTCTCATCTCCATCTCTTCTCCTCCCCTCCCGTTTCTTCCATTTTGCACGGGCGACGGTCCAAAACTCCACACTTGGAGGGACCACTTGATTTTGCCTCCCCAAGAAAAGACTTTTCTGCATTCTTCCTCTTCTTTTAAAATGGAAAATAAAAATTGGTCCTCTAACCCACTTGCTAATTTTTCTTTCCCCTATTCTTCCACCCAGGAGCTTCTTAATCAGGCCCCTCCACCTAATTTCTACTCTATCATGGCTCAGCTACAAGTTAAGCAACAACAGTTGCATAAGGATTTAACAAACCTGGCCAACCAAGGGAATCCTGCCACACCCGCCCAAGCTCCACACATTCCACATCTCACCCCTTTTAACACCCGCAAGAGAGAAAATCTGCATAAATCCCATGCTGAGTATAATTGTTATTCTGAGGCTTTCTATGGTTCAACAGGGAATTATGTTTATCCCAATCATCACCCCACCCAAAATGTCCCTACCATCCAGGAGAAATTGAAAAATTCCTCTAATGGGGGGGATTATCCGACCCACTCCTGGACCAATTCGGTTCCACACCAACAACAGAACCCGTTTGGAGGGTATGGTTCAAATCAGACTTATCAATCTGGGCAATCTCAAGAAGACATTAATGCCCAGATGATGAAAACCTTGCAGGAGTTACAAAGAAAAACAAAGGAAACAACCCATCTTATTAACAATCTCAATGATCAAATTGGGGATATTCCGTCTCAAAGACCTGCAGGACACTCACCATCCCAACCCACACCAAACTTTATTAATCACAGGAACCAACACCCGGGTGTCTACCAACATCAGAACCACATGATTCGGCCTCCTATTAACCCAATATCACAGCACCTACCCAGTTTCTTTCAACATCAGGCCCCCCTACCTCCTCTCAGTGAACACCAAGCTGCATATGCAGAGACTATGAGGAGTGAGGAAACCACCGTGGATTTAAGGCCTTCTCAATCAAATGATGAAACTGATTCTCAACCAATGCAGATTGACCCCCCTAACCTTAATAAGGAAGAAGAAAAAGAAACCCCAAAAACACTTGATTCAAACCCTATTTCCCACTCTCAAAAACTGCAATCCAGCAATCCAAAATCAGAGCCCTCTGACCACAATTCTTTGGATTTATTTGAGCAAGTCGAGAGGAATATTCCCTTCCTAGATTCCCCCCATGCCTCTAAAGAATTTACTGCAAAAGGGCATGATCAGAATCTAGAAAGGTTGGTCCTTTCAAAGACAGCCAACTCAGTTTTTCAGAGCAAGTTGCCTTTCACAAAAAAGGACCAGGGCACATCACTTATCTCAATTGTCATAAGTGACACCATTTTTCGTGCCCCTCTCGACTTAGGTACCTCTAGTAATCTCATCCCCCCTGTCTTATTTAAGGAATTTCGATTCAGCGATTTAAAACCTACCAAGGTTCAATTTCAATTAGAAGATCAATCTACCATTCAACCGCAGGGAGTTGTTGAGGATAGTATTATCAAGGTCCGGAATTGTCTATTTCCGGTAAATTTTCTAGTCCTTGACATAGAGGTACCCAAGGCTCTCATTAATGCCATCCTTGGAAGACCTTTTCTGATTATGGCAGCAGCTAATATCAATTCTCATTCTGAGAAAATGAATATAAGTTGCAGTAACCAGACATTCTCATTAGATTTATTTCAAGCTTCCAAGTGGTCCATTAATCACAAAATTTTTTAGGACACTGATAATAAAATGGAAGCAGTATTTGAAATGTCTATGTTGATCCAATCTCATTCATCTTTGACCACTATTGATCTAGATTTTTTTGATTCTTATTCTAAGGATAGTTATGTAGTCCAAGACTTTCCAGATCAACTAGGGTTTGACTTTCCCCCTTTTCATCTTCCTGAAACATCCACACTAACTTCACACACCCTACATCTCATTGACTCCATTCCCCATCCCTTTCCATTGGACCTATCACTCGACCCACCAGAATCTGGCAATTTACAAGCACTTAAACCATGTCCAGATTCGGGTCACTTTTCCATTTCTCTATTTTATTTTGATCCCTTTATCTTTACCACTCATCTTTTTAGGGATCTTGAGGAAGACACTTTTATTGTGGACATTCAAGTGTCCAATTATTTACATGATTTTCCGTCTTCTGTGCATACCTTCATGCCCGGCTGAATGGCGTAAAAGATAGCACTAGATGGGAGGTAACCCATCATTTTTTTTTTTGTTGCTTTTCCTTTTTCTTCTTTTTCCAGGTTTTATTCATCCTAAACCCAACCGTTCTTCACTAAGGTAATTCCTTTTCCCTCCTAATGCATGAGGACATGGCATATCTTGAGCATGGGGGGGTGTTTTTATATTTTTACGATCGATTTAGGATGTTTAAAACCTAAAAACATGCAATTTTCTTTAATTTATTTCCTACTTGCATACCCAAAAAAAAAAAAATGTTGAAAACTTTTTGAGGAAAAATTTTGAAATCAGGACTAAGGTCGAAAAATTCACTTCTGGTACAATGGGATTTAATCTTTAACAAACTAAGGATGAGGATATGGATCTGATCATTAGAATTTCAGGGTCTATTTTAGACTAGATCAGATATCCTTCTCTAAAATTCCACCTGAACTCATGATAGTTCAGGTGACTTGATCCTATTTTGTAATATGGAAAGTATTTGACTTAGTTTTTGATTCAAAAACCTGTGGTTCTTGAGAAACTTCTTGTGTCAATTTTCACACACAAGCCAACACTTAAAAATAACTAAAAATTTGAGAAAACTCCCTTGTTTGGATTTAGTAAAAGTCTGAAGCAGATCATTGGTTTGAGTTCCCACCGTCGAGAAGAAGGAAAAAACCTTCTTTGAGGACGTGATGTCAACATGTTACCGCCTCGGCGCTGCTCTATATCTATATTTCATATCTTTAGACGGAGCATTAAAGCGCATTTCAGCAGCTCAAGTGTCTTGGACGGTGCTCTACCTATAGCATCGGAGCAAGAGCTTGAGTTTGTTTGGAGCGCCCCTTGTCACCGCATCGTGTTTTGGGGTTGTGAGCTCCTGGGTGGTGTCATGGACAGTGCTATCCTGAAGTACTGGCGCCAGAGCCCCCTCGAGGAATGGTAATGGGAATGATGATACCGACACATCTGTTGTAAGACTAAGCTAAAAATAAGCATGGGGGAGAGAAAAAAAAAAAATAATAATAATAATAACACGTCCTTATAAAGGTTGGCTTTTCACAAGCACAGACACAAGGTTTTAAAGGAATTTGCAAGTTGCGAATCAGATTCACGAGCCAGAAAAATCCTAAAAACAAACATTTCAAGTCATCTGAATTAACAAGGGGTTAATTTGTGAATTTTCTGAGGATATATTGATCCCGTTCTATCTAATGGTTGGATCCAAAAACAAATCCTGATGTTTATCTTCAACAAATCCCGTATCTCCTGTGTTTTAATCTACCAAGGTCCCTTAATCTCTTTTTCTCCTCAAAAGTAAAAAAAAAATTAGATTTCCCAAAAATTCCGTATTCCAAAAAAATTAATGTTTTGCTAAGAGACTAGCAAAAGATAACCATGGGGGTGTGATAAACGCCAGTTTATCATCATTTTTATGCTTTAAAACTAACCTAGCTCTTAGGATTTTACTCTGCAAACGGGTTTTTGGGCTGCATTTAGGCGTAAATTAGGATAGGCATGCATTGCATTTTTTATTGTCATTTTAATGAGTTTTTGTGAGTGTTAGGGATGTACAGATGCACAGATCCCTAAAACCTTAGCACTCAAGAAGGCAAATGGTGAAGGAGAAGCCCAGACTAGCTGGAACTCAGCCTAATCCAGCTCACCTCAGCTTGATCCAGCTCACCTCAGCTTGATATAGCTCACCGCAGCTGGAACCTAGCTTACTTGAACTAGGGTTAGCTCATCCCAGCTCCATTCAGCTAATCCCAGCTGGATGGCAGCTCAAGAGAGTTCACCTTAGCTCACCCTAGCTCAAGTCAGCTCAGATCCAGCTCAACTTAGATGAGTCTAGCTCATCTCAACTCCCACTAGTTCACAGGGAGCTCTAGTTAGCTCGGCTAAGTTGACAGGAGTTCACCCCAGCTCAGATCCAGCTACATCCAGCTCCACTCAGCTCCAACCAGCTGAAGAAGAATTCATCCCAGCTCAGGAAGCTCAAGTCCAGCACACAGGGACTCAGCTTAGCTCAACTCAGTTGAGCTAAGCTACCTTAGCTGCCTCAACCAGCTTGATTCTCCCCGGGAGCACCAGACCCAGCTCACCTTAGCTCATTTTGGTAGAAGCTAGCTCACTTTAGCTTGGCTTAGCAACTAGCAAAGAACTAGCAAGCTAAGCCAGCTAGAGTAACCCGATGCCAGCCTCTTCAGTAGCAGCCAGCTCCAGCTCTAGCTCCAGACTTCTCCTCAGCTCCTCCCTCCAAACCCTAGCTCCAACACCTTCTCCTCTACTCCTCCATTAGCTAAGCTAGCTTAGCTTAGCTTAGCTTAGCTTAACTATGCTCCAACTTCCTTGACTTGTACCACCCTAAAAACCCACCTACCAACTCCACCCAACTAGCTCCACCTAAGCTCCACATAAGCTAACCTACTTGGCACCAACCTAACCTACCCACCACCTCCAAAAGACACCTAAATGTGGCGCCAAAAACTACCCATAACCACCCCTTAGTGGCGCCACTTTTCCCTCCAAAATCCCCCATCATCTCCACCACACAATCCCCCTTGAATCCATCTCCACCATCCACCTAACTCCCCTTCTAGAAGACCCCATGTTGGCGCCAACATGGGGGTGTCTCTCCACCACCAAAAGACACCAACACCACCATAACCACCCCCTTTGACACCCCTTGGGTTGGCGCCAACTCACCCTAGCCATAGGATCACCAACCACCCTCATCCTTCCATCCTAGCCCTCCATTTCAAGGGGCACCTTAACCCCCCATCCTATTCTATAAAAAGCCACCACCTACCACCATTTTGGAGCATCCTCCCTTAGTGTATTTTCTACCTACATCCACCTATACCTACGCCCAAGGAGAAGGAGTAGAGAAGGAGATTAAAGGGGCACACCACCAGCCCTTTTGGTGCCTTCTTCTCCCCACTCTCTTCAACTTGGGCCACGCCAAGGAGGAGGACTCTCCCACTTCAAGGAGGACGGCCAGGCAAAGGAGAAAAGCTTAGGGTGGACGTCCACCCTTGGAGAGAAACTTAGGGCACGCCCCCTTAGGGCTTGCCTTGGAGGTCATCACCTTGGCGGAGTTCTACAAGGAAGGAATTGAAGGATTCTTTTCAAGCTTGGGAGCCACCAACCTTTGAGCAAGAAGCCCTCTTCTTCACCATCTATCTAGAGGATTTGTGTTTTATTTTCTTATTTGCAATTTTCTTGTAGTACAAGCTTTCCTCTACTAGGCCTTTTGTAAAACACTTTATCAATTATCTAGTTGCCTTCTTTGCAATTTTTTTGTTTGCATTTCTATTAGCTTATTTTCAGCATTCTTCACTCCCTCTCCCTAATTATTCTAGGCCTCCACTTGCCTAGAGTGACCTTTGGGAGAGGTTCTGCTTGTCACATAAAAGTAGTATTTTAATTCGAAGTGTAAACACTTTTCCCGCCATCAGTTCGCATGTTGCCTTAGTTTAAAAATAAAAAATGATATATTGAAAAATACCAAAAAGAAAGTTGAGATTTATATTCCTAGCAAG
The DNA here is from genome assembly GCA_037157565.1 of Thalassia testudinum. NCBI lineage: Eukaryota > Viridiplantae > Streptophyta > Magnoliopsida > Alismatales > Hydrocharitaceae > Thalassia > Thalassia testudinum. Next base: position 72,875,438 of record JAZHRO010000003.1, on the reverse strand, counting down.
AGAATCAATTTTGCAACCATATTGCCTCCTTGGACAACCCTAGATACTTCCCTATCTAGGATTATAAATTTAAGAGCGAAAGCGGATTTATGCGTTACAACGACGTATTTTAACAAACCGCGTATTTTCGCTACCAGCGGTCCTATAGGCCCACAATGCTTCCGAAAGCCGAGAAGACCAATCTTTTTTGTCAGGTCGAACAATAACCTGAAGGATTTTCTTGATCTCTCGATCCACCAGATCACACATTTCACCCAACAACCGGGAGAACCTCTTCACAAAGCCTGAGACCAATTCTTAGATCTCATGCGAAAGTGCCCCCATCACGGAGTTCCTAAATGGGAACAAGTCCAGTCTTTTTACCAAGGACTCCGTGAAGACATTCGATTGTTTGTCAACGCAACATGCGGAGGAAACATCATGGGTCAACATGAGGACACGGTGTGGGAGATTCTCAAATACATGTGCGAGAACTCCATTAATAATGACTCTATGTTCTTATTCGACAGGACGAATGCCCGTGCAACGACGAATCTGAGAGGGGCACATGAGATGCAGGACCTGTCCACATCCGTCGACTTGGAACTGATGGCCAGTCGGTTGAACAAGGTTTCTATCATAGAAAAGAAGGTGGATGAGCTAACTCGGCATCTACAGTGAGCCACCTCTACGCAAAACTCTTTTACACGACCACCTCTGGCAAGGGAAACTATGCAAAACATCTACCACCAATCTGCTACGGGGATGGACCCATATCCACCCCCATCTGACTCTTGGACCAAAGTGACCTTTGATCCATTCTACTCGATTTGGGGGAACTCTGAACCCTCGTATTCTGACTTTCCTGAGGTTCCTCAGACTTGCGAGGACCTCAACGCCATCCAGAATGTCCCATTCTTCGATACCTACAACCCTGGATGGTGAAATCATCCCAACTTTCAGTGGACGAGAAATTCTCAGACTCAAAGACCACCATATCAGCCCCGTCCACAAGCCGCTCATCCATATCAGCCGCCTCAGCCTCGGCCCAATCCCACCTACCAATCCGGGCCAAACTTGGATCAAATGACTCTTATCCTTCAAGCACTGGCTAACATTCAAAAGATGAATGTGGCAATGCAAAAATAGCACAAGGAAGTGATCATAGAGGTTCGCAACAAACTGGCCCAGATGGAAAATTCCCGCCAACCTGGCACCCTTCCTTCGCAACCTCTACCAAACCCAAATTATGTGCCAACCCCGAGGCGCATTATGAACACAAATTCAGGCCACACACATTTGATTTATCAGGCCCCTACTTCTCCATCACCAGACGGGATGGAAGCTTTGACATCTTATGCAGGATTTCAGCAGAGCCACCCCTCTTACCAAACCCAAACCAAAACCAGGTTGGATTAAACTCTGTAACAGCACATAGTGGTAAAATAACCCAAGATCAACATTATCCGAACCACACCAAACTTGGTAGTAGCCAAGACCCTAGGATAGTTATCTAGGATACCACTGTCCCAAATCAAGAACCTGGACCTATTCTAGAGGAACCAACTAGGATTCCATTTCCTGAGGCCTTAACCAAAGGAAAAAGGATAACCAAACCTGTGGCCCCCGAGGAGGATCTAGTCAAGCTCTTTGAACAAGTCCAGATAAACATCCCCTTGATGGATGCAATTAGCCACATACCAGCTTAGGAAAGATTCTTGAAAGACGTATGTACACCTAAACGTAAGCCGCAAACTAAGGATGGGAATCCAATCGTACAGTCAGAGCAAGCCAGCTCTGTCATCTTGAGTAAACTCCCACCCAAGGCTAAAGACCCAAGAACCCCCTTGATTTCTTGTAAAATTTGTGAAACCCAATTTAACAGAGCCTTACTAGATCTAGGTGCCTCCATAAATCTAATACCTACATCCCTCCTTGACCACCTTTAAGAGTCCAAACTAAAATCGATTGAGGTGACGTTGCAGTTAGCCGATCGATCCATCAAGTCGCCTAAAGGAATACTCGAGGATGTCATTGTTATGGTACGGGATTTCTATTTCCTGGTGGACTTCATAGTCCAGGACATGGACGCACCTGAGAACCCAAAGGACACACCAATCATATTAGGGAGACCCTTTTTGGCCACTGCTAGGGCCAACAGAAACTGCGAAGAGGGCCAGATGGAATTAAAATTTGGGAATCAAACTCTGAAGATTGACATTTTTAAGGCCCAACAAGGGATTAATTGTGGGGTTATAGAGCAAATATGTGATATCAGAGCCGTGGTTGATGAATCGCATACGGAGGACTACCTGATTATCCCTGATCAACCACTAGAAGATCAAAACCCGCCAACAAAGGAGTGCGAACATGATCTAGACACACCTATGACTCCAACCCTTGTTCCTGATACAAACCCCGAACCACTCGCTGCTGCTGGCAATCCTGTCATGGAACTCAAGCCCCTCCCTGAGCATCTAAAGTACATCTTTTTGGGTTCCAATCAGATGTTTCTTGTGATTATCAACTCTTGACTCACACCTGACCAGGAACTCCGTTTGATTACTATTCTCCAGCAACATCGTAGAGCCATTGGATGGACTCTCGACGATTTGACTAGCATAAGCCCTTCATACTGCACACATCGAATCTACGCAGAAGAAGGCACACGACCTTCAAGAGAAATGTAGAGATGCTTAAACCCTAACCTACAGGAGGTCGTGAAAAAGGAGATCATAAAGTGGTTAGATGTAGGGATCATCTACCCGATCTCCGACAGTCATTGGGTGAGTCCAATACAGGTGGTGCCTAAAAAGGCTGGACTTACCATCATCACGACTGAAACTGGAGAAGTCATTCCTACCCAAATAGCTAACTCATGGAGAGTCAGCATTGATTACAAAAGACTCAATTCCTCCACGAAGAAGGACCATTTCTCACTACTGTTTATTGATTAGATCCTCAAGAAACTAGTGGGAAATAGGTTTTTCTACTTTCTTGACGGGTACTCCGGTTACAACCAGGTGGCAATCCATCCAGAAGACCAAGAAAAGGCTGCATTCACGAACCCCTTCGAGACGTACGTGTTTCGAAGGATGCCTCTCGGTCTCTGCAATGTACCCACAACCTTTCAGCGGTGCATGTTTGCCATATTCTCAGATATGGTAGGTGATTATCTGGAAGTCTTCATAGATGACTTTTCAGTTTGTGGAGCATCATTTGATGATTGCCTCCAACACTTGGTCCAAATACTCAGGCGGTGCATCGATGTGAATTTGGTTCTTTCCTGGGAAAAGAGCCATTTCATGGTGCGTGAGGGAATTGTCCTGGGACATCTAATCTCGAAGAAAGGCATCAAAGTCAATCGAGCTAAGGTTAACCTAATTTGCAAGCTCCCTATGCCTATCTCGATTAAGGATATCTGATCTTTTTTGGGGCACGTCGATTTTTACCATCGATTTATCCCACATTTTTCAAAAATCACGTGCCCCCTGACTACTCTTCTCTCTAAGGATGTGCCTTTCAAAATTTCCAAAGAATGCACTAAAGCAATTGAGATCCTTCGTGACTAAGTCACCCAAGCCTCGATCCTACAATCCCCTGATTAGTCTCAACCCTTTCAGATCATGTGTGATGCATCTGACTTTGCTGTAATAGCTGTTTCGGGGTAGAAAATTGACGGGAAACCCGTGGTTATTTACTATGCTAGCAAAACATTGGACGAGGCTCAGTGTAACTATACGGTTACTGAGAAAGAGCTGCTAGCTGTAGAATTTACCTTAGAAAAATTCAAATCATGCCTGCTGGGTTCCCGTGTTATCATATACTCGGATCACACAGCTGTGAGGCCTCCTTGCAAAGAAGGACGCAAAACCTCGATTTATCCGATGGATCCTGCTGTTACAAGAATTTGACCTCGAGATTCGTGACAAAGCGGGAAAGCAAAATGTGGTAGCTGATCACTTGTCCCATTTTCCTTCTGAAAGAATTGACCCTTCCAGACGCATCATAGAACACTTTCCTAATGAGCACCTCCTGACTATCAATACAGGCCTTCCATGGTTTGTAGATACAGTGAATTACCTGGCATCACATCAGATTCTGTCCAATTAGCCGAAGGCCAAGAAGGACAAATTACGTTCCGATGCCAAGTATTACCTATGGGAAGACCCGTATCTATTCCGCATTGGTGCTGATCAGATAATTCAACGATGTGTTGTGGAAGTAGAAATCAAAGACATACTCTCCTTTTGCATGACCAGGCATGCAGTGGACATTTCTCAGGACACAAAACCGCATCAAAAGTTCTCCAGTGTAGCTTTTACTGGCCCACAATTTTCAAGGATCCATATGATCACTGTAAGGCATGTACCCATTGCCAGACCTTGGGCAACATGAGCTAGAGAGACATGATGCCTCCACAACAGATCCTGGTATGCGAAATTTTTGACATCTGGGGGATCGATTTCATGGGACCCTTCCTGATTTCGGATGGCTTCGAATACATCCTACTTGCCATTGACTACGTGTCCAAGTGAATGAAGCCATTCTGACCTGAACCAATAATCAAAAGGTTGTTATCAAATTCATTCATCAAAACATCTTCTCAATGTTCGGGATTCCATGAGCAATAATTTTCGATGGAGGGACCCATTTCACAAACGCTCAGTTCAGGTCATTGATGACCAAATATGTGGTGTCACATCGAATCTCTACTCCTTACCACACCCAAACTAATGGTCTAGCTGAGCTATCAAACCGAAAGATCAAGAAAATCCTTCAGGTTACTTTCGACCTGACAGAAAAGATTAGTCTTCTCGGCTTTCGGAAGAATTGTGGGCCTATAGGACCACCCACAAGACCTAATTAGGAATGTCTCCCTTTAGGCTGGTGTACGGGAAGGAGTGTCACCACCCCGTCAAATTGGAGCATAAAGCCTATTGGGCAGTACGGAATTGTAATTTAGATCTTTCTAAGGCTGGAACCCACAGAAGGCTTCAAATAAGCGAGATAGATGAATTACACCACGATGGGTATGAGAACTCACGAATTTACCAAGAACGGGTAAAAGCTTTGCACGATAAACACATTTCTAGAAAGATCTTTCATCCTGGTCAAAAGGTTTTACTCTTTGATGCCCGACTCAAATTATTCCCAGGAAAGATACAATCTAAGCGGGTCAGACCCTACCTAGTCCGACAAATCATTGGAAATGGAGCCATTAAAATCATCCCACTCAGCCACGATTCCGAACCCTTTGTTGTGAACGGTCAGAGACTCAAACTGTTCATTGGCATGACCGATACAAATTTAGCTGAGTCATCCTTTACCTTCCATTCCCCTTGAGCTCATTGCGCCCAGCCGATGGCGTAAAACTCAGTGCTTAACAGGAGGCAACCCATCATTCCTTGAAAAACCCAAAACCTTTTCTAACATTTCTATGTAGAATTCATATTGCACTTTAGGGTTCATCCATTAGAACAGCCGACTTCACCTTAGGTACCCTTACCCGAGATTAGAAATCGTTCGCAGTAAGCCACTTCGACCCGTTCACTCACCCAACACCTGTCCTAATGCATAAACTAAGCTGAAATCGAACCCACCTAATTTACAATGGGAACATTGCAAATCATAGGCATTGGAAGGTATGAAAGTGCAAAATGTCAGGAAAATTCATATCAATAAAAGGTTTCAAATCAAAAAAAAAACTTGGAAAAGAAAATAGAAATAAGGAGGGGGAGAAACAATTCGAGCCATACAAAATGAGAGGAGGAAAAGAGCAAAATGCAAAAAAGAAGCACAAAATTAAAAAAAAAAAGAAAAAGAAATAGTCATTAGTAAAAGATTAAGGGATTAACTGAAGTTCTAGACCAAATCAAGAAAAGAGAAAAATAATAGAAAAGTGCTAAGGAAACAAAACAAGAGATTAGTAGGAACGTCGGGCGACCCGGGTTCGATCCCCGACAATGGTGCCAAAATGTTAACGTGGCTAGATCGTGTTTTAACAAATATTGCGTTGTAATATAGACGAACTTTCCACGAAAACAAATACAAATTTATAACTCGAAAATCAGAGTATCCGAGGTCGGACATAGGGACCAATCTGTGTATTCCAAAACTTCGGAACACAACTTTTAAATAAGAAGAAATGACTGGTTCAATAAAAGTGACATGAGAATGTTATAGGAAGAAATTACTTAAAAAAGAATGGACATCTGATATTGCATCAGACATCTTAGAATATTTCTCAAATTCTTCTTTTCTGTTGGTGATTTACTCTACTGTTGCTCTGGTTGCTCCCCTTCTTTTTCTTCCTTAGCTGCTTCTGCTCCTCTTCTTTTTCCTTCTCTTCTTGATTCTCTTCTTGCGGCCAAGTCCTGGCTTGCCTCTTCTTAGGTTGTTGCCTTCTTTTTCTTCCTCTTCTTCCTTTGTTTTCTTGCTTCTTTGTCTGCCCGTTGATCTCTTTCTTCTTCCTTCTTCAATTCCTTTTCTCTTTGGCTTCGCTTCTTCTGCTCTACCTTACCTTTCTTTTTCCTCTGCCGAACTTCCTTCCTTCTTCTTTTCCTTCTCTTGCAGCGACTAAGTCCCTACTTCCTTCTTAGCATCCTCTTCCTGCACACAAGCACCATGCAACAAAACCTACTCCCCTACCCTTCCCACGCGTCTCTCTCTCTCTCAGAATCTCTCTTTAGTATGCTCTCCTAAAGCCAGGTTATCAGGTCGGGTCACGCGGCCGGGTCCAGGTGCATCGGCATGAGTGTGGTGCGTGAGGAGTGCTCAAGAGTGAGAGTATTCGGGTCAAGGCACCAGATCCGCGTGATGAGCTCACGGATGAGGCGCTGTGGATAGGTGATGTGACACTCATCACGATCTCTAGTTACCCCTAATTAATTAGTCTTCCTAGTTAATTAGCTAGGGTTATGAATATATAAGGGTTAATTATAGAATAAGGGATATTTTGTTAAGGACCATAAAATAAGTTAGAAATGACATTTTATCATTCAATTAACATTATTAATAATTTAGATAACAATTGGACTCAAAATCATATTAATCATTCTCTTAATTAATAAGATAAGTAACTTAAATATAATGTATAACTAAGTATATAATAACTTAAGTGATTTTACTTAATCTAATAAATTAATCTAAAAAGGTCAAAAATGTAAATTCAAGGTGTAAACATAATATTTACCTTATTTACTAACATATATAAAATGTTGAAAAAGATCTAAATTAAAATAAACCTTCAAAACCTAGGTTTAAATTTTAGTCCTTAATATTCATTACAATCGGGTCCTTATTTATCACATAGGTCCTGAAGTTTTATTACTTCTAAGTCCCTCTTCGTCGTCTTCTTCATCTTCCTCTTCTCCAGCCAAATGAACGGCTGGTGGTAGAGAGTCATCCCACCGCGCAATCACCACCCTGCCGACATCATTGCTCTTTGCCCAAGCTCTTTCAGCTTGCGCTCACCACATCCACTTGATCCATCTGTCTAGATTAAGCGAAAATCCTATTTTTCAGTGGGAGATAACCTCACCATCGTCGAAGACGATGACGGAGGTTAAGCTCCTTGAGCTTCTTCTTCGGCTAGACCCCACCCCTCTCTTCACCGTAGACTGCTATAAATACCACCTCTCACATCTAATTTTAGCAAGTTGGCTCCCTTCCCTCTTCTAACACTGTAGCCGACTTCGATAGGCTATTCTTCCAAACCTCTGATGATTCCCCATTCCATCTTTTGACTTCCTCCGCTCCACCTCAAATACGCCCGTCAAATATCTTTCTTCAACCCTCAAATTTTGTCGTCCGCCATGAGACTTCGGCGGAACACTATTGACCCCTTCGTCCAGGTAACAGTAGACTAGGAGTAGGAGTAAGAGTAAGCTAGCATAGTTAGTTAGGTTAGTTAGTTAGGTTAGAGTAATTTTAGAATTTAGCTTCATCTCTTCCAACTACGATGAGTTCCTTGAGCTCTCCAGAGATCTTAATTTTTCTTTTAACTCACTGTTCACCTTTTTTTATCTTCCATGTTCACTTCTAAATCACTAAATAGTCTAATTGAATCACCTAAATGGCTAATTCAAATCTCACCTTCACCGACTACTTCACTGTCCATGGTGACAGTAATTGGCCTAATTCCACCTTCGCTGTGCTCTTTCATCACCTATCATCACTAATGAACCCTAATCGACATTATATTACCTATTAACAACATCTATAATTAAACACCCAAATTTAATTTAAGTTTCTGAGTTTGCTGTCCGTGGCGGCTCAGGAACATTTCAAACTATAAATTAAATTTATATGTATGATTAATAACATCTGTTGACTTGATTTAACTTCTCATTCGAGTAGTTAAATCAAGTCCTGAGCATAAACCAATCAAATTTTTAAGAAACAAAGTTACTGTCAAATCTTATATTTCAAAGAACAAATGAAGAATTTAAAGTGATACTGAGGTTCCTTGTAACCTCAGGATCAGTTTTTGGATAAAGAATAGTTAATTTTGTTCATCTGTACAAACAATTTATATTTTCTGGACTGACCGGAGCTCCGACGAGCTCCGGTGAGTCAAAGATGTGTTACAGCCTCTAGAACTTGCTGTGAAGCTCCAGAATGTTATTATAAGGATTACTGATCATTTTAAAGATATTTGTTTGAGGTTTCAATCACTAGAGCTAAAGGTGTAACTTCATCTTCCCCAACTCTGGTGAGTTGGAGAAATCTGTCATGAAAGAATTAAGAAACACTTAAGGAGCTCAGAAGCTTCAATGCGATGCACTGAAGCTATTTAAGTCTTTAAAACATTGTAACTACCACTGAACAACTCTGTCGATCAAACACTTATTTTAGTCCAGGCGGCGAGCCTGAAACCCTAGAGATTATGGTTGAAACATAAATTTAAAGATCTGAGTGAGTTCCAGATGATGAAGAGACTCTGATTGATGTATTAATTTCTTAGGAGGAAGCTTTAAACAAAAAGTCAATTTTCGAGCTTCCATAGTCAAACCTAAGTCTGATAATGGTGTTCTGAGCTTGGATTGAGGAATTAAGATGTGCAAGTTATTTCTGGAATCTTATTTGATGATCTAAACTCAATTAAAGTAAGCTCAGATGATGAAATGTGTAAAGATTTCGTTCATGCCAATTTGGGTTACACTCGAACCCAAACCAATAGAAGCACTGTTTTGATGAAATTCAAATCTAAAACCTACCCATATTGAATAGTTAAAACCCTTAGAATTAATCTAAATTGATTAGGAACAATTTAAAGTGTCTGTTGCACAAATTGATATTTGAAAATCAATCTCTGAAGTTTTCAGAGAAGAGAAAAGCTTCTCTGCAGGTCCTGTAGGTGTCAAGAGCTTAAATTCTATCCAAACTGAAGCTAAATTGTTTATATAATATGTACAGACCTCGTAATAGATGAGAGAAGTCCTTCTGAGGACTTCCTTGAGTTAAAACACTTTCCAGGATTTTATAAAACCTGTAGAAACCCATGATTTCATCTCTTAAATTGAAGAACAAAACATCAATAAAACATTATATTGACCTTAAAATTGAATAGATTACACTTAGAGCTTTCCAACGAACTTTAAATCATCCAATTTGGAGCTCTAGGTAGGAAGTTATGATCGATTGAATTCGGGTTTGGAAGGGGAATGTTTGTCCCACCACAGATATCCACGAGCACGCGCCTGGGTATAAAACTATTTTGTTCCTATGGCTATGCAGTCGTCAATGCTCGGCGCACCGGTTCCGATTCTGATCTGATCTGAGCATTGTTCTGAGTGTGTGAGCATTAGCCTACGGGTGTGTGCGCCCTTGGGGGTGTGCGGATGTGAATGTCCCCTGGGAGGGCGAGTGTGTGGCCTGGGAGGCTACGTTGAGCCGGTGCAGCTCGAGATTGTGAACCGATTAATGAATGAACCAAAACCAACCTAATTGAGATTAGGCGAGGACCGAGTAGGGTCTGGTCCCACCCTGGTCTCAAGGTGGTGTGTATCCTCGAAAGGACCTCGCCGCAAATACAAAATCTTTTGGTTTAAAAAGTAAAAAAACTCGATTCAGCTGAAAGCTTATGGAAAGAGAAGCTGCTGAAGAAAGCTAAGTGCTGAAGGATGCAAAAACTAAGGAACAAAGGAGAAAAACTAAGGGAAAAAGAGAAGGCAGGAGAAGATTTAAGAAAAGAAAGAAGAGAAGGAAGATAAGAAGGCAGGAACAACACAAGAAACATAAGAAGAAAGAGAGCTCGATAGAGAAGAAAATAAAAGAGAGAAGAAAAGAAAGAAAGAAGAAGATTAGAGGGTGTAGAGAGATGAAGAGATAAAGGAATTTTCTGTTTCATAATTACTTCTTGATTGTAAAAGGCATGCTTTAATTGATAATTTTCTAATAGCCTTAATGAAATAAAATTGAAAAAAAAAAAGCATGTTTACTTGTTAATAAAGTACAACATTTTGAGTAAATATGTTTACATATGGAATTTTGTATGTTCTTCATAGTTTAACTATTTGACGAAATTCATGTTTGAAAAGTAAAACTAGTTTTACATCCTAAACTTAAAGAGATAAAAGGAAATTGGTGAATTTGGAGAAAAATTATTTTGCCTCCCAGTAAATGGCCTGGACTCAACTAGTAAAAATTTTTAAAATGTTAGGTTAATTCGACCCTATATTACATAATCTACATAACTTCGAGTTAACCTAAGTGATTTCTTTTACTCTTAATTAAGTGAAATTAACTTAATTACTGAGTTGAGTGAAAAGCATGCACCATTTCAATGGTGCCGTTGCCGGGGAGGAAAAATTTTGTTTCACTAAAATTTCAAAAAGGATTAATTCTTTAATTATGAGGTATTTTGTAAATAGTTTTGTTTTTACTAACTTTTGTTCTAATTAGTGTGTTTTGTTTTGCTTTATTTTATTTTCTATTCTTTTTAGGTTTACCTTTGCAGGTAATCTCAGGAGAAGGCAAGATTTAGTTTTGTTGTTTTCATCCTTTGTCGGTATTTTTAATCTTTTGTTTGTTGCATTTAAAAAAAAAAATTAAAAATACATCTTTTCTAACTAGCAGCAGCACAACTTAGGCATAACTCTTAGGAGTGCATTTCCTGCTAGCATTAAATATGATCCGACTTGGGAAATTTTTAAACTATTTTTCTCGCAACAACGGGAAAACACAAGAAAACTTGCGTAGATCCCTATCTTTGAGAATTAAAAAGACCACATATTTTTGTTTGAAAAGATATAAAAAGCGGCCATTGTAGTTTAATTGATATATTTTTGAAAAAAAAAGATTAACTAAAAAGATGAAGTAAAATTGGTGACTTAAATCTGTTTCCAGAATGCATGCGGGTTTTTATATCAATATCGTCTGTTGCATGCTATCGCGCACACAGCACGATCACTAGTCACACAAGTCTATTTTTCTATATCTCCTCTTTGCACCTCCTAGGGCTTTGGTTGAGGATCAACAAGTCTGTCTCACTACTAGTGCCCTGGGGAGCCAGCAGTGAGTGGTCTCGATCCTAGACCTTAGACCTTTGAGCTTTAAGGTACACACCTACGTAGTCACGAACTTGGACGCGTATTTTGATACTATTACTCTATTTGTTTGCATCAAATTACTTTGCGTACTTTAGGAATTTCTTCTTTCCTTTGAGAGAAGAGCAAAACCCGCTTCTTTTGCGCTGTTTTGTAGGTTTTTTGTGCCATTTTTTTTTTGTATCGGTGGTGTGCGTGTGCCTTTGCACATTTATTTTCCATTTATGGATGGGAGGCGATCCTTGCATCCGCCTCTTGCACCACCATTGACGGGTGATCCTAGGCCGGTTACAAATATGCAACCGATGGTTTTCCCGTCTGATCCATCAACTTCTATGGATCCAATGCAGAATCTTAATCCCGAGATCCCTTCTTCTTCTGGTCAGGGGGAGATGCTGCCTTTTGATGTTCATGAGGCGCTCCTGAACCAGAACCTTAGGTTGCTAGAGCAAACAAGACAAATCAATTTATTAACAGTAGCCTTAAATAATTTACAAACTTTGCAAACCCATTCTTCACCTTTACCTGAGGCTGGTTTTGAAAATCATGATTTACCAATCAATCATCCAAGGCCTCTACTTAAAGATTATTATAACCCATCTAATGCATAAGTAGAGCCTAATGTTAGGATTCCTATTGGGGAAAATGATCCAAAATTAAAGCCAAACATTATAAGTTTAATCCCCCACTTTCACGGGTTTGCATCCGAGGATCCATTTCAACACAATGAAGATCTTAAAAATCTATCTCAAACTCTTGGTCCTCGAAATCAAAATAGGGAAATCCTACTAATGAAAATGTTCTCTTTTAGCCTCAAAGATAAAGTAGCTTATTGGTATAGAACTATAGCAAGACCAATCTCAACTTGGGTTGAACTCGAATCTGCATTTTTGAAGAAATTCTTTCCAATTAGTCGAACCAATGCTTTAAGGCGAGCTATTACTACTTTCAATCAAAATCAAGGAGAACCAATTCATGAAGCGTGGGAATGTTTTCATGAATTGCAAAGGAAATGCCCACATCATGACATCCCTCGTTGGCAACTCATGCACATCATCTATTTTGGTTTACAAGAGGGCATTCGCAATCTAGTCAATGCCTCTTGTGGAGGGAATTTTCTAAATCGCGACGCAAAATCCGCTTCAGAATTATTTAAAGGGATGGCGGAAAACTCGATCAACAACGCATCAATGTCAGAATTTTTGCGGGGTGCGAATACGAATCACCAAAATCCGCATAAGGGCATTCACGAGATCGGTAATCCGTCCAATTCAAATGATTTAGAGACTATTGCAGAAAAACTGGACAAAGTAGACATCCTAGCAAAGCATCTTAGCGAGGTTAGAAACCTAATGAAGAATCTTACGCCTCTACTTGCTACGAATCCTGCGTATTTACCTGTTTCACAAATTCCTACGGGGAGGAAATTTGTGAATAATCTGGATTCTAGAGATCCATCTTCCTTGGGTTTTCTATCTACTCCTTCACCAACACAAGGAGGGACCTTTGTCCCACAATCTTACCCACCCTTTTTCCCACCCTTTACTATTGCAGAAAACATGCCATATCCTCTTGATTTAAATGCCATTCAGGGATACAAACTAAGATCCAACCCATATTCAAATTCCAATAATCCTGGATGGCGTAATCAACCAATTTTCTCTTGGTTTGACCATACACAAAGACCATCACATCCGACTCAGACCAGACAAAACCCGCCTAAATTGTCGTTTCAGCAACACAATGCGAGGCCATTTTACATGGGTTCGCAAAACCCCGTAGGGCCAAATAGAGATTCACAGCTAGACTAGATTTTAAGAGCTATGACAGAGAGCCAATGACAAAATGCTGAGGCTCTTGCTGAAGTCCAACGACAATGTTCGGCAGAATTGGCTGATCTTTCGGGTCAAATCACGCAGTTAGCTGAATCTCGTCAACTAAGGACCCTTCCATCCCAACTAATTCCAAACCCTAGGAATTTCCAGCAAAGACAACACCCGGGAATTCAAAATCCGTATCAGGGACATGTCGATCTCCTTAATCAATTACCCCTGAATTCAAATAAAAATCAAAATCTGAATCCACCTATTTCTAATCTTGATTTTGAATATCTAAATGAATAGCGATTAGTTGCGAATCAACCAAAAATTAATGATCTATCTTTCCAAAATTCACAAGCATCTTCTTTAGCTGCTTCTTCTCATGCGGGTATTAACTCTATTACAACCTGCCGTGGAACTTCCACTAGGGATCCAGTTTTTTCAAGGAACCTATCCCAAGACCCTAGTACATCTTGATTAACCCCTGTTTCTACATCTGCAAGAGGTGCAGAAATCGATCCTGCAATTCCCGCTAATTTGCAAGATCATGAAAATACCTCAGTAGAATAAGAAACCCACGTCCCATTCCCAGAAGCTTTGAAGAAGACTAGGAAACAAAAACAACCTGTTACATTAAGTGAAGATTTGACTAAGATTTTTGAACAGGTACATATTAATATCCCACTCCTAGATGCTATCAAACACATTCCGACTTACGCAAGATTTCTTATGGAATTGTGTACTCCTAAGCGTAAGTCGAAGAAAGGAAGCACTGTTGTACTTTCAGAGCATGTGAGCTCTATTATTTCAAGTACGCTTCCTTTAAAAAAGAAAGACCCAAGATCTCCATTTTTTTCCTGTATAATTGGGGGTCAGTGTTTTAATAGAGTCCTCCTAGACTTAGGAGCTACTATTAACCTCATTCCTTTCTCTTTGGTAAAACATTTTCAAATAGAAAACCTTAAGTCTACCAATGTGACTTTACAATTAGCTGATAGATCCATTAAGTCACCAAAAGGAATGTTGGAGGATGTTATTGTAAGAGTTCAGGATTTTTATTTCCATGTAGATTTTATTGTTCTTGATATGGAAGTACCCGAACACATTAATGACACCCCAATTATCTTAGGGTGACCCTTTTTGGCTACTGCAAAAGCCAACATTGATTGTGAATCAGGAAAGATTGAATTGAAATTTGGGGAGAAGACAATTAAGTTAGATATATTTAGAGCTTCTAGTGGATTTGATTGTGAATGGATTGAGGAAATAAAATCAATAGAAGTTTTTGAGGATGACATTAGTTCTCTAGATTTAGAAGACACATCTTTTGATATCCTATTCCCTCAAAGCAATGAAACATTATTGGAATCTCTACTCAATCCTGAATTTGACTCTAAATCTGAATCACTCTTCACAATTGAGAATCCCGCCCCAAATCCTGCTGTTGATTCAACTCATATGCTTGAATTGAAACCATTGCCTAAGAATCTTAAATATGTATATCTTGAATCTGATCAAACATATCCTGTAATAATCAATTCTCATCTCTCTGAATCACAAGAATCTAAATTGATCAAAGTACTTTGAGATCACAAGAAGGCAATTTGGTGGACTTTACATGATCTCACCGAGATTAGCCCCAATTTTTGTACTCATCGCATCTAAATTGAAGATGGGCACGACCTTCAAGAGAAGCTCAAAGATGCCTAAATCCTAATCTAAAGGAGTTCGTTAAGAAAGAAATAATTATGTGGCTTGATGCTGATATCATTTATCCTATATCTGATAGCCCTTAGGTGAGTCCAATTAAAGTGGTACCCAAAAAGGCAGGACTCACCATAATCAAAACTGAATCTATTGAAACCATTCCCACACGAATTGCGAATTCATGGCGGGTTTGTATAGATTATTGGAAATTGAATTCTGTTACAAAGAAGGACCATTTTCCGTTACCATTCATTGATCAAATCCTTCAGAGATTAGCTGGTAATAGGTTCTGCTTTTTAGATTGTTACTCTGGATATAATCAAGTTGCAATTTATCTCGAAGATCAAGAGAAAATGACTTTCACCTACCCCTTCGAAACCTTTGCTTTCCGAAGAATGCCATTTGGGCTTTGCAATGCACCCGTGACTTTTCAGCGTTGCATGTTAGCCATTTTTACCGAAATGGTGGGTGAATATATGGAGGTTTTTATGGATGATTTTTCAGTCTTCGGGGAGACATTTGATATTTGCTTGGATAATTTGTCGAAGGTTCTAAAAAGATGTTTTGAGGTTAACTTTGTCCTTAGTTGGGAGAAGAGCCATTTTATGATTCCTAAGGGCATCGTACTTGGTCATCTCGTATCTGAGCGGGGTATCCAAGTAGATCAAGCCAAGATCAATCAAATTGCAAATCTTCCAATTCCTGACTCGATCAAAGGCATTAGATCATTTCTCGGGCATGTGGGATTTTATAGAAGATTCATCCTTGATTTTTCAAAAATTGCCCGACCACTCATAAACCTCCTCACAAAGGATGCGATCTTTGAGATGAATGAGGAGTGTATTCAAGCATTTAAAACTTTGAGTGACAGAGTTACATAGGCTCCATTTTTGCAACCACCTAATTGGGATTTACCATTTGAAATCATCTGTAATGCGTCAGATTATGCAATAGGAGCTATTTTTGGATAGAAAATTAAGAAGAATCCAGTGGTAATTTACTATGCTAGTAAAACATTGAATGAGACACAAAGGAATTACACAGTTACAGAGAAGGAGTTACTAGTATTAGTATTTGGATTAGAAAAATTTAGATCTTACATACTCGGATCTCAAATCGTAGTGTACTGTGATCACTCAGCTATTCGACACCTTCTATCTAAGAAGGACACGAAACCTAGGTTAATCAGATGGATCTTGCTTTTGCAAGAATTTGACCTAGAAATTCATGATAAAGCAGGTAGACAAAATGTTGTTCCAGATCATCTATCCCATCTTCCTTCTGATAAAATCGAATCATCTCCACCAATTATTGAACATTTCCCTGATGAACATCTTTTGACTATATCCACAGATCTTCCTTGGTATGCTGATATTGTTAATTATTTGGTTACACATTAATTCCCGCTAGATTGGGATGGGAATCGCAAATCACGACTCAAAGTAGAAGCCAAATAATATTTTTGGGAAGACCATATCTTTTTAGACTCTGTAATGATCAAATCTTCAGGTGTTGTGTCACCTCTTCTGAGATTGATTCTATCCTATCTTTTTGTCACGACCAGGCCTGTGGTGGTCACTTTTCTAGTAGAAAGACCGCTACAAAAGTTTTGCAATGCGAGTTTTATTGGCCCACGTTATTTGCAGATTCTCAGACTTATTGTACGGCATGTAGTCGCTGCCAAACACTTGGTGGCATGTCTCGGAAAGACATGATGCCTTTGAACCCGATTCTAGTCTGTGAAATCTTTGACATTTGGGGCATAGATTTTATGGGTCCGTTTCCATCCTCTTTTTGCTTCCATTATATTTTACTTGCTGTGGACTATGTTTCTCATTGGATTGAAGCCATACCCATACGCACAAATGACCATCGAGTTGCCATTCCTTTTATATAGTCACATTTTCGCTTGTTTTTGTTGGTGCTAGAGCACCACGATCATTTGTTTTGATGATAACAAAACATGTGTTATTTAATGATGAGAACCTCATCGTGAGTCATAACTAGCTCATTTTGACCTAATACAAAGGATAAAAGCTCCTACATAACTCAAGGAAAGGCTTAACTTAGAGAATTCTGAGTTTAAGAAGAAAACAAGTCATAAGGGGTAAAAATGCAATTTTACCAGCATAATCTGCAAGCAGGGTAATTCAGGGTCCAAACACAGGTCAAATAAACCTAACAAGAAGGGAAGTGGGATGATCTGATCTGATAAGGGCTACAGCAACTCCAAGGAATTAAATGACAATCTATAACCCTAAAACAAACCCACTTCAATTTACGAGGTTTAAGGCAAAGAAAAAAATCGACTAAACCCTCTACAATTTGTAGAAAAGTAATCTCTAGGGTTTAGAACCTTCAATTTGGCCTTAGGAACCCATTTTGACCTACATTGAGAACCATGCCCAATTAATGACTTAATTTGGGTTTTTATGTAAATTGACCTGTCAAACAAGGTCTGATCTAGAAATAAAATTCACCATTAGAATCCTTAGGCCCCATTTAGTCATGCATAAAAACTTGAGCCTAAGAAGAGACCTTCTCGACCGACTTTGCATTTTGGTCCTCATTCATTACTTTGTGACCCTCAACTTTTGAAACCTCTCACATTTTGGCCCCTAACTCTTCTTCATTCTTTACATTTGGGTCCTCCCTACAAAACCCTGAGCAGCGCCATGCTCCGGCGACTTTGCGCGGAGCATGGCGCCGTGCAGGGTAAGGGGGACCCTCTGCCAAGTCAATCGGGGGTTCCCTGCGACCTCTGCCGTCGTAGGGACACCTCCATGGTCTCTGCAACCACCCATACCTTCCGTGCGAACGCGCGGAAGGAATGGGTCTCCATCTCCGGCATCCTCCGGCGAGGGAGGCACGTCGTCTCCCTCTGCCCTCCTCTCTGATTTCGACTTTATAAAAGCCCTCGACGCTCTGCCGCACTCTCCAGCTCGGATCTGACGGAGAAACCCCCCCTTTTCCTCTCTTCCCACTCCGACAGAAGCCCCTTGCTGTGGCGGTTCTTCCTCCTCCTCAACGCTCTGTCGCACTACCAACAGCAGAGCTACCTTCACCTGCTCTTCCCGCATCGCGCCGTACCCAGCGCGTGCTCTCTCGCTCTCTCCTCGCCGCCGCCCTCTCTCTCTGGGCACCTTCTTCTCCAGCGACAGTCAATACGACTGTCGCCCTGCTCTGGCCCCCCTCGTCCCTCCAAGTAGGTATAGTTCTTCCCTTTCCTCCTCTATTTCTTTTCCCTACTTTAATTTGCTCAACCGCCATTCGACCGCGCTTAATCACCCTCACCTTCTCCATCTCCGGCCACCCTCCGGCCAGACGGTCCCATTGCTCCGCAGCCCCATACGCCTCGTCGACCCTCACAGAACCTCCACCTCCTCACCCTGATCAACCTCCGCTCACCCATTACCACTCCACACCCCCACCATACTCCACCGAACAAACCCATTCTCGCGGCCACAGTCCGACCTAGCCCCGCCACCAGATGCCATCCCACGACCTGCCACACCCCGAGCCACCTTTGCCTTGCCACGGCGAAGGTCCCCCGCGTGTTTGATTAGGCCGAAGGGCCGTATTCCTATCTAACAGGTTCGCTGCTCCAGCTGCCATTAGCGACGACTGAAGCATCTTCGAGGCGAGCTCCAGGCCCTGCAGCCCCAGATTCCCAGGTGCTGCAGGTTGGGGCGAAGTCCACGAAGGCTTCTGCCTCTTCAGTTGGCCCAGACATCGACTGCAGCTGATCAGAGGGCGAGCTGGAGTCATCCTATGGGTGCACGCGAAGGCAGCAGAAGTTAGTCCCACATCGTGGGATTTCGAAGCCGCGCACCCGCATAAAGGCAAAAAGTGCCTTAGCCTCATTGCCTCCTGACCACAGGGTGAGGTCCCTCTCACCCACTGGACTCGGCCTCGTCCGCGACCACCCCATGCAGACTTGGCCCGACCCGTTTACCCGACCTGCACTCCTCGCCCATCACCGCACACCGATGGGCCTCGACCTGGGCATGACCTGTACCCGACTACCCGGCAGCTCTGTGAGAGCTATCCTACGAGTGAATTCTGAGAGAGAGAGAGACGCGGGGGAGGGTAGAGTAGGTTTTTGCCTTCTGACCAAACTGTGAGTGTGCAGGCACAGAAGAGAATAGAAGAAGAAGAGAAGGCAGACCGCAGAGGAAGGAGAAGAAAGAAGGAAGGAGGACACACTGTAAAAGCAGGTTACTTAAGTCGTCTGATTGAAAAATCAGACGACGCTCCGAGGACGAAGAAGAAGGAGAAGAAAAGAAGAACAGGACTGTAAGGAAGAAGAAAAAGAAGAAGAAGCTCTAAAGAACCCAAGAGAAGAACAGAAGGAAGAAGACAAAAGAAGAGAAGCAGAACACGAGAAGAAAAAAAGAAGAAGCTCTGAAGAAAAAGAAAGAAGAAAGCAAGAAAAAGAAGAACAGACGAAGAACAAGAAGGAAGAAAACTGAAGAACCAAAGAGAAGAGAAAACAAGAAGAAGCCAACAAGTGAAATTTTTCTCTCTCTCTCTTTATTTTTGTAATAGAAACTTTGCATCTCTAGAATACAGTTTGCTCCCAGAGTTGGACCTCGGGAGATCTTTTATTTCCGAGTAAAAATTGTAATAGTGGCAATGACTATCTGTACTACAACGCCATTTCTATAACAAAACAACAAAACCTAGTCATACCGCCACTATTCTTGGCGCCATTGCTAGGGAGCAACGGCTATTCTAGAAGTAATAAAATTTCTATTTGTAAGTTTCTAATAATCTCTCCTCTCTTTTGTGCAGGTACAGAAAGAAACAAAAAGACGCAGCCGCACCACAGCCACTCCAAGGACAGGTAACTTCCTATTAAACCCTAAAATTTTAAAGAAAAAGAAAAGAAATAGGCATAACCTGTCTTTACACATAGTAATAGCTGCATATTCTCAGAAACTATTATTCCTGCACATAGTTTTAAAGGTGATTAGGGGCTAACACATCCTTACCTGAGCCCTAATTACCCAAACAAAGAGTTGAATGGACCAAGTAGAGCCAACATAAGGTCAAAAGCTAGGGTTTTTAGAGACACTTTCTATTAACAAAGAAAAGATCTTCCCAAAAAGAGGTGTACCTAAACCTTGTTTGAAAAAATCTACACAAGAGAAACCCTAAGCAAATGGCTCTCTAAACATTTGAACCCTAAAAAGAAAGGACCCAAAAGCTCTCAAAAGAACAAGAGGTGAAGTTGACCCTTGGGTCAACCAACCTTAAAATTAGGCCACTTTGTTCACAAAAACACGTAAGAGTTCAAGTGAAACCTTAAGCACCCTGATCTTAAACTAAAATTGGTAGACTTAAGAGGTCAAGATCCCCATTCTGGTCTACCTGGAACTGCAATGACAAGAGAGGTCGGGTGGGGGAAACCCTGCAACTCGTGGGGATGCTCTACCGTGTAGGGGTCTTTGCAGGACTCACCCTCTCTGGCTGCCCAGGTAATTCTCAGGTGGATGATCTTTCTGATCAAGGGGTCCATCTGCCCCGCACCTCTATAGTCACCCACCACATTTTTGGGTGTCTTGATTGGGTCCAGCACCTTCTAAACTCTTCCACTCCAACAGTGCATGTGCGGTACGAGGTCCTTAAGACCATCCTTAAGACCTCCTTTAGAAATTCACTCTCGTCAAGGCCAAGCCTCGACGCCCGTGTTTGTGCAGCAACCCCCTCACATTATTCTCTCTTCTGATTCAGAACCAAGTTCTTCTTCTTCCCCCATCATGGCTCAGCCAGTTGAGGAAGAAAACAATCTGGAGCATCAGCTCCAGCGACTCAATGACCTCTTCCAAAACTTCGTGCACCCACCGCAGCATCCTATGATGTGGGACCACTACAATCCTGCTGCGGTGGCCATTGAGCCTCGAGTCAGAATCCGGACTGGAGGACCTAATTTCGAATTGAAGCCCAACATGATTCATGCTATACCTAAATTCCATGGGCTTAATTCCGAAGATCCCTTCCAGCATATCAAACAACTAAAGCATCTGGCCCAAACTTTTGGGTCAGATGTGCAAAATTGGGATATTCTTCTCATGAAGATGTTCTCCTCTTCTCTTATGGACAAGGCCGCCCATTGGTATCAGACTCAGACCCGGCTGACCAACACTTGGGAAGAACTTCAATCCGAGTTTTTGAAAAAGTTCTTTCCCGTTGGTCAGACCAACGCCTTGCGCCATCAGATTACTCACTTCACTCAGCAATCAGGGGAACCTCTCCATGAGGCATGGGATCATTTTTAGGATCTCATGAGAAAGTGCCCCCATCACGGAGTTCCTAAATGGGAACAGGTCCAATCTTTTTACCAGGGACTCTGTGAGGACATCCGTCTTTTCATCAATGCAACTTGCGGAGGAAATATCATGGGTCAACATGAAGACATCGTGTGGGAGATTCTTGAAAACATGCGTGAGAACTCCATCAACAATGACTCCATGGGATTATTCGACAGGTCGAATACCCACGCATCGACGAATCTTAGGGGAGCACATGAGATGCAGGGCCTGTCCGCATTAGTCGACCTAGAATTAATGGCCAGTCGATTGGACAAGGTCTCGATTATTGAAAAGAAGGTGGATGAACTGACTCAGCACCTACAGCGAGCCACCTCTGCGCATAACCCCTTTGCACAACCTCCTTCCACAAGGGAAACTGTGCAAAATATTCTCCATCAATCTTCTCCTAGGATGGATCCATATCCACCATCTGATTCTCTAACCAGAGGTCCATCCGATCCTCTCTATACCAACCTGGGGAATTCCATTCCCTCTTTCTCTGACTCTCTGGAGGTTCCTCAGACCTGCGAGGACCTCAACGCCATCCAGAACGACCCATTCTCCAACAGCTATAACCCTGGATGGCGAAACCATCCCAACTTTCAGTGGGCGGGAAATTCCCAAACCCAAAGACCACTCTTTCAACCCCGCCCACAACCCCCTCGTCCTTACCAGCTGCCTCAGCCTCGGCCCAACCCTACGTATCCACCAGGGCCAAATCGGGATCAAATGTCCCTTATCCTTCAGACTCCGGCTGACATTCAAAGAATGAATGCGGCTATTCAAAAGCAACACAAGGACGAGATTACAGAGGTCCGAAACCAATTGGCCCAGTTGGTAAATTCTCACCGGCAAGGCACACTTCCTTCCCAACCTCTTCCTAATCCAAATAACGTGCCAACCCAACGGCATGTTATGAACCCAAACCCGGGCCAAGCCCATATGATTTTTCAGGCCCCCTCTGTTCCTTCACCAGATGGGATAGAGGCCTCCACTTCTTTTGCGGGTTACCAGCAGCAACCCATCTTACCCAATCCCATCCAAAACCAGGCAGGGCTTAATTCCGTAACAACCCGTAGTGGTAAGGAAACCCAAGACCCACCTCATCCAAACCACTCCAAGCCTAGTAGTGATCCCAAGCCTAGGACAGTAATCTAGGACATTCCCACCCCTATCCCAGATCCAAAACATGGACCTATCCTAGAAGAACCAACCAAGATCCCGTTTCCCAAGGCCTTGACCAAGGGAAAGAAGACCACCAAGCCCGTGGCACCTGAGGAGGACCTGGTCACGCTCTTTGAGCAGGTCCACATAAACATCCCCTTGATGGATGCAATCCGCCATGTACAGGCTTATGCACGATTCTTAAAGAATGTGTGTACACCCCAGCGTAAGCCGCGAACCAAAAGTGGGAGTCCAATTATTCTGTCAGAGCAAGCCAGCTCTGTAATCCTAAGCAGACTCCCACCCAAGACTAAAGACCCTGGTACTCCCCTGATTTCCTGCAAGATAGGTGATACCCAATTTGATAGAGCTTTGCTAGACTTGGGCGCATCCATAAATCTGATACCCACATCCTTACTTGACCATCTAGAAGAACCTAAGTTAAAACCAACCGAGGTAACATTACAATTAGCAGATCGATCTATAAAGTCACCAAAAGGGATTCTCGAGGATTTTATTGTGACAGTGCGGGATTTCTATTTTCCTGTAGACTTTATAGTCTTTGACATGGATGCACCTGAGCACCCTAGGGATACACCAATCATTTTAGGGAGACCTTTCTTGGCTACTGCTAGAGCCAACATTTGCTGTGAGGAGGGCCAAATAGAGCTCAAATTTGGGAATTAAACTCTGAAAATTGATATATTTAAGGCCCAACAAGGAATCAATTGCGATGTCATTGAACAAGTTTGTGACGTTAGGGCTTTGGTTGATGAAACACACTTCCAGAATGTCCTGATTATACCTCATCAACTGCAGAAAGATCTTGACCCGCAAACTAAGGATCGAATCCAGATATAAACAACCCAGTAACTCCCACCGTTGAACCTCACATCTATACTGAACCACCCGCTGCTGCTGATAACCCCATCCTCGAGCAAAAGCCACTTCCTGCTCACTTGAAATACATCTTTTTGGGTTCTAATCAGACCCTTCCTGTGATTATCGATTCCACCCTCAATCCCAAAAAGGAATCCCATCTGATTGCTGTCCTCCAGCAACATCGCAGAGCCATCGGGTGGACTCTCGATGATTTGACTGGAATAAGTCCCTCTTATTGTACTCATCATATCTACTCAGAAGAAGGCGCACGACCTTCACATGAAATGCAGAGACGCTTGAACCCCAATCTGCAGGAGGTCGTGAAAAAGGAGATCATCAAGTGGTTAGATGCCGGGATCATCTACCCGATCTCCGATAGTCGTTGGGTGAGCTCAATTCAGGTCGTGCCCAAGAAGGCAGGACTCACTACTATAACGACTGGGACCGGAGAAATCATTCCTACCCAATTAGCCAACTCATGGAGAGTCTGTATAGATTACCGCCGACTCAATTCCTCCACGAAGAAGGATCATTTCCCACTGCCTTTCATTGATCAGATTCTCAAGAAACTAGTTGGAAATAAGTTCTTCTGCTTTCCTGACGGGTACTCCGGTTATAACCAGGTGGCAATCCATTCTGAAGACCAAGAAAAGGCCACGTTCACCTACCCCTTAGGAACATACGCTTTCCGAAGGATGCCTTTCGGTCTTTGCAATGCACCCGCTACCTTTCAGCGGTGCATGCTTGCCATATTCTCAGATATGGTAGGCGATTTTCTAGAAGTCTTCATGGATGACTTTTCAATTTTTGGAGAATCTTTTGATGATTGCCTCCAACACTTGGTCCAAATACTCAGTCGATGCATCGAGCTAAATTTGGTTCTTTCCTGGGAAAAGAGCCATTTCATGGTGCCTGAGGGAATTGTCCTGAGACACTCAATCTCGGAAAAAGGCAACCAAGTGGACTGAGCAAAGGTTGATCTGATCTCTCGCCTTTCTATGCCTAGCTCGATCAAGGACATCCGATCTTTTTTGGGGCACGTCAGTTTTTACCATCGATTTATCCCTGATTTCTCAAAAATCGCATGCCGCCTGACCACTCTTCTCTCCAAGGATGTACCTTTCGAAATTTCCAAGCAATGCACTCAAGCATTTGAGGCCCTACGTGATCGAGTCACCCAGGACCCAATCCTACAGTCCCCTGATTGGTCTCAACCCTTTGAGATCATGTGCGATGCATTCAACTTCGCTGTAGGAGCGGTTTTGGGGCAGAAAATTGATGGGAAACCTGTGGTCATTTACTACGCTAGCAAAACACTGGATGAGGCTCAGCGTAACTACACTGTTACTGAGAAAGAGCTGCTAGCTATAGTATTTGCCCTAGAAAAATTTAGATCATACCTTCTGGGTTCCCGTATCATCATATACTCAGATCACACAGCTGTGAGGCATCTCCTTGCAAAGAAGGACGTGAAACCTCGATTAATCCGATGGATCTTGCTGTTGCAAGAATTTGACCTTGAGATTCGCGACAAAGCGGGAAAGCAAAATGTGGTAGCTAATCACTTGTCCCGCCTTCCTTCTGAAATGATTGACCCTTCCGGACCCATCACAAAGCATTTTCTCGATGAGCACCTGCTGACTATTGGTACTAGCCTTCCATGGTTTGCTAATATAGTAAATTATTTGGCATCTCATCAAATCCCGTCTGATTGGCCGAAGGCCAAGAAAGACAAATTGCGCTCTGATGCTAAATATTACATTTAGGAAGACCCGTACCTCTTCCACATAGGTGCTAATCAGATCATCCGAAGATGTGTCCTGGAAGAGGAATTCAACAATATCCTCTCTTTCTACCATGACCAGGCATGCGGTGGCCATTTCTCTGGGCATAAAACCGCATCAAAAGTCCTCCAGTGCGGCTTTTACCAGCCCACACTGTTTAAAGACGCGTACAATCACTGCAAGGCATGCAGTCGTTGCCAGACTTTGGGCAACATGAGCCATCGCGACATGATGACTATGCAGCCGATTCTCATATGCGAAATCTTTGATGTTTGGGGCTTTGATTTTATGGGCCCCTTTCCTGTTTTGGATGGTTTTGAATACATTCTACTGGCTGTGGACTACGTGTCCAAATGGATTGAAGCCATACTGACCCGAACCTGTGATCACAAAATCGTTCTCAAATTCATTCATCAAAACATTTTCTCAAGGTTCGGGATTCCTCATGCTATAATCTCTGATGGGGTGACCCATTTCACAAACGCTCAGTTTAGGTCACTGATGACCAAATATGGGGTGTCTCACCGAATCTCTACTCCTTACCACCCCCAAACCAATGGTCTAGCTGAGCTGTCTAATTGGGAGATCAAGAAAATCCTGCAAGTTACTGTTCGGCCTGACAGGAAGGACTGGTCATCCCAACTTCCAAAAGCATTGTGGGCCTATAGGACCGCCCACAAAACCCAGTTAGGCATGTCTCCCTTTAGATTGGTGTATCGGAAGGCGTGTCACCTTCCTGTAGAACTGGAGCATAAAGCCTATTGGGCAGTACGGAACTGTAATCTAGATTTTTCAAAGGCTGGAACCCACAGAAAACTTCAAATCAGCGAGATCAATGAATTACGCCTAGACGCGTATGAGAGCTCGCGAATCTACAAGGAGCGGGTTAAAGCCTTCCACGACAAGCATATCTAGAGAAAAATCTTTCATCCTGGTCAGAAGGTCCTACTCTTTGATGCCCGACTCAAACTTTTCCCAAGAAAGCTACGATCCAACTGTGTCGGACCATATTTAGTCCGACAAGTTTTTAGAAATGGAGCTATCGAAATCAGTCCGCTCAGCCACGATTCCGGACCTTTCATCGTGAACGGTCAAAGACTCAAGCCGTTCATTGATATGACTTCTATTGATTTGGCTGAAGCATCTTATATCTGCCATTCCCCTTGAGCTTATTGCGCCCAGCCGATGGCGTAAAACTCAGCGCTTATTGGGAGGCAACCTGTCGTTTTCCTGAAAATCCAAAACCTTTTTATGACACATTTTTGCACTTAAGGTTCACCCTTGTAGATAGCCGACCCCACCTCAGATGCTTGCATCTGGGATTAGAAATCGTCCGCATTCTGTCTTAAGGAATGAACTAAGTAAATATAAAATCCCCTAAGTCACAATGAGGACATTGCAAACCTTAGGCACGGGGGGAGTATAAAAGTGCAAAAGTTGTAAGAAAAGGTTTTAAAAAAAAAAAAGAGAATAAAAAAAATATATTGAAAAAGAATAAAAGGAGAAGGAAATTTTGTGGAGGAAGGGAAGAAAAAAGATGAAAAAGGAGCACAAAAATATGAGAAAAAGGTAGTCATTAGTAAGAAACTAAGGAATTAACCTAAGTTCTAGACCTCATTCAAGAAAACAACTGAAAAGTGCACAAAAGGATTAGTAAGAGCGCAAACCTTAGCATTCTTGGATAGACTCTTAGTCCCCATTAAGATCTGGACACTCCTCAAGAGGTTGAGGAAAATGAAAAGCTGAAATATTAGGTCTAAGGCTTAGGAAGTATTTGGCCTCGTTAGCTAACTTTTGGTTTACGGGACTCAGTAACCTAAGCACCCTAACCTCACACACAGCCTGGTTCAGTAAGCGTAAAAATCAAAATCACGCAGAAGCATCGCAAAAAAAAATTCTGAAAAGTACACCTAGAGTAGGAGTGGCCGATCAACACAAGTTGATTTAGATGAGTTTCCAGTGCAGAGAGGAGAGAAATCCCCTCGAAGATGCGTAACAAAATATCATCTCCTCGGTGCTTGTCTCTTAGGATATTTACATATCCTACTGGGGGCATGTAAGCACTCTGCTGGTTAAGATTCCATGGATGGCATTATAACGAAGTGTCAATTGCCAGGGTCTGGATTCGGCCACGGAACACCATGGATGGGATTATCTCGAAATCTCAATAGCCAGGGTTTCGGGGGTTGCCATGGGTGGTGCTATCTCGAAGCATCGATTGCCAGGAACCCTTGAGGATTAACGATGGGGGCAAGGAATCTGATACAGACCGTGTTGAAAAGCCAATCCTAAGGTAGAATTAAAAAGAAAAAGAGAGAGAAAACTCTCCAAAATAGTAAAATTTTCTATCTCTCTCTCTTACAAAACGCACTGCGAACTGAGCTAGGGCTAAAATCATTCCAAGCACGGGTGCTTTAACCACAAAGTCCAATAGGCCTTAAGTTAGTTCTTGTAGGCCTTAAAAACCTTTGCTAAGGACTGAGGCTGAAGCTAGACAGATCTGGAACTTGATTGGTACTAGAGTACCTTTTGGGCCTATGGTCAGCATTCTAACCTAATCTGAGTTCAAATGAAAAAACACTTATCTAAAGCTATTAAGAACTCCATGGTCTCGAACAAAGGTTGAAACCTTAAGTCTTTTGCTGAGGGACTAGCAAAAGCTAGGCTTGGGGGTATGATGAGAACCTCATCATGAGCCATAACTAGCTCATTTTGACCTAATACAAAGGATAAAAGCTCCTACATAACTCAAGGAAAGGCTTAACTCAGAGAATTCTGAGTTTAAGAAGAAAATAAGTCATAAGGGGTAAAAATGCAATTTTACCAGCACAATCTGCAAGCAGGGTAATTCAGGGTCCAAACACAGGTCAAACAAACCTAATACGAAGGGAAGTGGGATGATCTAATCTGATAAGGGCGATAGCAACTCCAAGGAATTAAATGACAATCTGTAACCCTAAAACAAACCCACCTCAATTCACGAGGTTCGAGGCAAATAAAAAAATTGAATAAACCCCCTACAATTCGTAGAAAAATAATCTCTAGGGTTTAGAACCTTCAATTTGGCCTTAGGAACCCATTTTGACCTACATTGAGAACCATGCCCAATTAATGACTTAATTTGGGTTTTTACGTAAATTGACTAGTCAAACAAGGTCTGATCTAGAAATAAAATTCACCACTAGAATCCTTAGGCCCCATTTAGTCATGCATAAAAACTTGAGCCTAGGAAGAGACCTTCTTGACCGACTTTGCATTTTGGTCCTCATTCATTACTTTTTGACCCTCAACTTTTGAAACCCTCGCATTGTGGCACCTAACTCTTCTTCGTTCCTTGCATTTGGGTCCTCCCTGCAAAACCCTGAGCAGCGCCATGCTCCAGTGACTTTGCGCGGAGCATGGCGCCTCGCAAGGTAAGGGGGACCCTCTGCCAAGTCAACCAGGGGTTCCCTGCGACCTCTGCCATCGCAAGGACACCTCCATGGTCTCTGCAACCACCCATACCTTCCATGCGAACGCGCGGAAGGTATGGGTCTTGATCTCCGGCATCCTCCGACGAGGGAGGCACGTCATCTCCCTCTGCCCTCCTCTCTGATTTCGACTCTATAAAAGCCCTCGACGCTCTGCCGCACTCTCCAGCTCGGATCTGAAGGAGAAACCCCCCCTTTTCCTCTCTTCCCACTCCGACAGAAGCCCCCCTACTCCGGCGGTTCTTCCTCCTCCTCGTCGTCGCTCTGCCGCACTACCAGCAGCAGAGTTGCCTTCACCTGCTCTTCCCGCGTTGTGCCGTACCCAGCGCGCGCTCTCCCGCTCTCTCCTCGCCGCCGCCCTCTCTCTCTGGGCACCTTCTTCTCCGGCGACAGTCAATATGACTGTCGCCCTGCTCCGGCCCCCCTCGCCCCTCCAAGTAGGTACAGTTCTTCCCTTTCCTCCTCTCTTTCTTTTCCCTACTTTAATTTGCTCAACCGCCCTTCGACCATGCTTAATCACCCTCACCTTCTCCATCTCCGGCCACCCCCCTACGAGACGTTCCCGTCACTCCGCAGCCCCATACGCCTCACCGGCCCTAACACAACCTCCGCCTCCTCACCCTGATCAACCTCCACTCACCCATTACCACTCCACACCCCCACCATACTCCACCGAACAAACCCATTCTCGCGGCCACAGTCCGACCTAGCCCTGCCACCAGACGCCATCCCATGACCTGCCACACCCCGCACCACCTTCGCCTTGCCACGGCGAAGGTCCCCCATGTGTTTGATTAGGCCGAAGGGCCGTATTCCTGTCTAACAGGTTCGCTGCTCCAACCGCCATTAGCGACGACTGAAGCAGCTTCGAGGCGAGCTCCAGGCCCTGCAGCCCCAGATTCCCAGGTGCTGCAGGTTGGGGTGAAGTCCGCGAAGGCTTCTCCCTCTTCAGTTGGCCCAGACATCGACTGCAGCTGATCAGAGGGCGAGGTGGAGCCGTCCTGCGGGCGCGTGGGAAGGCAGCAGAAGTTTGTCCCACATCGTGGGATTTCGAAGCCGCACACCCGCATAAAGGCAAAAAGTGCCTTAGCCTCTTTTCCTCCTGACCACGGGGTGAGGTCCCTCTGACCCACTCGACTCGGCCTCGTCCGCGACCACCCCACGCGGACCTGGCCGGACCCGTTTACCCGACCTGCACTCCTCGCCCATCACCGTACACCGGTGGGCCTGGACCCGAGCATGACCTGTACTCAACTACCCAGCAGCTCTGGGAGAGCTATCCTACGAGTGAATTCTGAGAGAGAGAGAGACGCGGGGGAGGGTAGAGTTGGTTTTTGCCTTCTGACCAAACTGTGAGTGTGCAGGCACAGAAGAGGAAAGAAGAAGAAGAGAAGGCAGACCGCAGAGGAAGGAGAAGAAAGAAGGAAGGAGGACGCACTGTAGCAGCGGGTTACTTAAGCCATCTGATTGAAAAATCAGACGACGCTCCGAGGATGAAGAAGAAGGAGAAGAAGAGAAGAATAGGACTGCAAGGAAGAAGAAAAAGAAGAAGAAGCTCTAAAGAACCCAAGAGAAGAACAGAAGGAAGAAGACAAAAGAAGAGAAGCAGAACACGAGAAGAAAAGAAGAAGAAGCTCTGAAGAAAAAGAAAGAAAGCAAGAAAAAGAATAGAGGAAGAACAAGAAGAAGGAAGAAAACTAAAGAACGAAAGAGAAGAGAAAACAAGAAGAAGCCAACAAGATAAATTTTTCTCTCTCTCTCTCTCTTTATTTTTGTAATAGAAACTTTGTATCTCTAGAATATTGTTTGCTCCCTGAGTTTGACCTTGGGAGATCTTTTATTTCCGACTAAAAATTGCAATAGTGGCAATGACTATCTGTACTACAACGCCATTTCCATAACAAAACAACAAAACCTAGTCATACCGCCACTATTTAACAATTGCACTTGGTGTCTTAGATTTCAGGTCAATTGCAAATGTAGACGTCATTAGACGGAATTCAAGCTTGCATCCAGGATGGATTGGAGGAGCTTGATGGAGAACAAAGGAGATTCGCGAGGAGCGATAGATTGAAGATGGAAGGGCAAGAAGAATAGGATAGAATTCCATTTTATTCCTTTCAAGTACTTTTGTCGTTATTTTGTTACTCTTTATTTTTTTACTTAGATTCATGTTAAAGACCCTCAAAGTACCCTACCAGTAGTCCTAGGAACACCCGCACAACCCTAGGATACTTAGGTTTTCTGTAGAAAACTTAGAAAACCAATATAGGGTTCAAATAGCATTTCCAGACGTCTAATTCCGAAATCAGACGTCTGATAATGTATTTTAAGACGTCTGACTGTTGATTCAGATGTCTGATAACGTTTAGGCTGGACATAGTTAGTTCTGTCTGAAGAAATCAGACGTCTAGACCTTAGACCAGACGTCTTTGGAGATGTGTGATGACTTTGCCGGACGTCCAATTAGTGGACCATTGGCTCTCTTAGCATACACTCAAGGATATGACCGTTAGAGCCTTATCAGACGTCCTTAAGCCCTTCCAGACGTCTGATAATTGACCATTTTGCCTCGACTGACCCGAAAATCTCTTCTCAGAGATTTTCTAGCCGTTGCAAATCCATTCCAATGAAAAGGTAGGTTTCCAGACGTCCTGTATGTCGTCTGATGGACTTACGCTAGAACCCTGTTTAGATCTGATTCAAGTCAAGAAGAGACCCACCCAAAATCAAACGTCTGACATTATTTTCAGACGTCTTAAAGTGGTCTTCCAAACGTCTGATGCCAGAATCAAACGTCTGATAACCTTGTCAGTACAATGATTATTCCTGATTTCAGGTTGATTCACTTAGGCTTTGCACCCAACGGCTATGGAGCCTTTCCTAAGCCATCCAAAACCTTCCTAAGGCCTCTATAAATAGAGGGGATCCTCTTGCACACCAAGACAAACCTAAGAAACACAAGACACACCTTGCAATACAGTTTCAAACCATTTTGTGTCTCTCTTGCTCTCCAAGCTCTAATTCTTCATCTTGAGAGCATCATGCTTTGCACACCCGCTCTCCCGCCATAGTTCACGAGAGCGACGTAGCGCCGTCATGTTGTTCACGCATTCGCGTCGTCGACGCACTCCTTGCAAAGGGGAGTTTCTTAATTCCTATAGAAGCTTAGGTTTAAAATTACTTTGTTGGTTCTACGGGATTATTTGTTATTTTATCTTTGTTGTTTGGTTGGGTATTCGCTTTGTGAATTCCCGTCTCCTTCGTGGGACAAAATAATTCTCATAGAGAGAAGGGGTTGAGGAACGCTACCCTCACATTTGTAGCATGGTTTTAATTGAGGTTGAATCACCCTCGTTTAAAGTGATTCGTTTAGTGGATTTTGATCAACTTGGTTGATCGAAAAATCCTAACTCGAGAGGGTTAGGTGGTGGTTTTCACCCGATTTGGGTTTCCACCTAAAAATCTTTGTGTACTTTGTGTGATTGTATTTTGTGAGATTGTTTATATTTTATTTCCACAATTATTATGTCACCCCTCCTACTAGGGATGAATCTACGTTTTGTATCAGAGCAGGTCTTGCTGTTTCGGCGTAACAACCCAGCAAGAAGATCATGGAGGGAAGTAGTTTCTCGGGTAGGATTTCCGAGGGCCAGTCTACGACTCGTCCGCCGTTCTTCGACAGGAGAAACTACCCTTACTGGAAGCTGTGGATGAAGACATGGCTTCAAGACACCGATTTCACAATCTGGGCCAGGTGTGAGACCCCCTTCGACATTCCACAAAAACCCGCCGCAGGATACTCGCAGCAGCAGATTCGGAACTCTCGCTCAACGCGAAAACAATGAACGCATTGTATTACGCGCTCAGCTCGGAGGAGTTCAACAGAATCTCGCAATGCGCCACCGCATACAAGATTTGGCATACACTTGAGGTAACTCACAAAGGTACCTCTAAGGTAAAAACCTCTAAAATTAATTTACTTTCTCAAGAATTTGAATCATTTTCAATGAAATCTAACGAATCTTTAAGTGAGATGAACACTAGGTTCACTCTCACTGTAAATAACTTGAAAGCTTTAGGGAAGACTTTCATCAAGGGGGAGCTTCAAGGGAAGCTTCTTCATTCCCTTGGACCGGAATGGGAAGAGAAAGTCACCGCCATTGAGGAGGCAAACGAAGTGGAGGAGCTCAACATGGAAGATGTCCTAGGCAATCTGATGGCCTACGACGCAAAGGTGAAGCGAAAGAAGAAGGATACACCGGAGCCTAAACCGAAGAAGACTCTCACCTTCAAAGCCACGTCAGATAGCAAGGTAAGTTCCAACGATGAAGACTTTAGAATTTTACTTAAAAAGTTTTCCAAGTTGTGTAGGGAGTCAAAGAAGAAAGAGAAGAAGGAGAGACCGAGACGTTGCTACCATTGCAACGAGAAAGGGCATCTGCGACCAGAGTGCCCTATTCTCAAAAAGGAGAAGAAGAAGGAAAAGGAGAAGAAATCTAAGAAGAAGGCATTCCAAGCCACCTGGGACGATTCGAGCTTGGAGGAAGAAGAAGAAAAAGAAGAAACCGCTTACTTTGGTTTCATGGCCAGAGGAAGCAATAGCGATAGCGACAACGGAAGTGACTCTGACAACGAGGTAAATCTCGATTTACAAGAAGCTTTTAATGAACTATTTAAAGTTAGTAAAGCACTTAAGATAGAAAATAAAAGCATTAAAAAGAATCTTAGTTTTCTTAGAAGTGAAAATGAAAGATTAGGAAATAAACTTAAGGATCTAGAAACTAGTCCTAAAAATGATAACCTATTATTAGAAAATCATAACCTCATCAATGAAAATAATAAATTGATTGAGGAAAATGATAGTTTAAAGTTAGAAATCTGTGATTTAAAGACTAAGATGCATACTATAGAAAAAGAAATTGCATGTCTTAGGGAAAACTCTAACAAATTAATCAACAAAGTAGATGATTTATATAGCCCTAAGATTGAGAAAGGATCTCCGTCAAGGAGACTCGCTAACAAATCTGGATCCAAGCTCACTTGGATACCGAAGAAAAATTTGGAATCTTGTTTTGTAGGGTTCAGAGATAACTACAACACGAAGGACTGGACCTACAAGCTCAAGGATGGTCAACTCGAGTTGGGAGAACCAAGGAGTAGACCAAGGAGGAGAACAAGATGACAGACGAGACAGCGAACAATTGATGGACCCACCGCACGTCAACCACCAGACTGGAGACCGGCACCGATGCCCGGGCCTCCAAGCTACGGATGGGAGCCTCATCCGATGTGGCATCCACCACCACCATTCAGGCCATTTTATTGGCCATGGTAGGTGAGGTAAAACCCTTTACCCTATCCTTTTATCATAAGCATTTAGATAGGGGGAGCAAAAAAATTATAAGCTAATTGTCAATATCTAAGAGGCAGATATAAGGTAGCTAAATTTCCTTTAGAAAGGGGGAGAAAAATAATAGCTATCTTATTGTTATAAAAAAAAGGGGGAGGACATTACCTTTGAAACTTACTGAAGAGCATGTTTTAAGCGGGAGTTACAGAAAATTTAAAATTAATCAAACCTTTTTGATAATGTCAAAAAGGGAGAGGATTTTTTACATTATTATTTATGGTTTTGTTATCATCAAAAAGTGGGAGATTATTGGTGCTAGAGCACCACGATCATTTGTTTTGATGATAACAAAACTCGTGTTATTTAACATTTACACATGGAGTCTTAGATTTCAGGTCTATTGCAAATGTAGACGTGATTAGACGGAATTCGAGCTCGCATCCAGGACGGATTGGTGGAGCTTGATGGAGAACAGAGGAGATTCGCGAGGAGCGATAGATTGAAGATGGAAGGACAAGAAGAATAGGATAGAATTCCATTTTATTCCTTTTATGTACTTTTGTCGTTATTTTTTTGCTCTTTATTTTTTTACTTAGATTCATGTTAAAGAGCCTCAAAGTACCCTAGCAGTAGTCCTAGGAACACCCGCACAACCCTAGGATACTTAGGATTTCTGTAGAAAACTTAGAAAACCAATATAGGGTTCAAATAGCATTTCTAGACGTCTAATTCCAAAATCAGACATCAGATAATGTATTTTAAGACGTCTGACTATTGATTCAGGCGTCTGATAACGTTTAGGCTGGACATAGTTAGTTCTGTCCGATGAAATCAGATGTCCAGACCTTAGACCAGATGTCTTAGGAGACGTCTGATGACTTTGCTAGACGTCCAGCTAGTGGACCATTGGCTCTCTTAGAATACACTCAAGGATATGACCGTTAGAGCCTTATCGGACGTCCTTAAGCCCTTCCAGACATCTGATAATTGACCGTTTTGCCTCGACTAACCCGAAAATATCTTCTCAGAGATTTCCTAGCGGTTGCAAATCCATTCCAATGAAAAAGTAGGTTTCCAGACATCCAGACATAGTGCCAGATGTCCTGTATGTCGTCTGATTGACTTACACTAGAACACTGTTTAGATCTGATTCAAGTCAGGAAGAGACCCGCCCAAAATCAGACGTCTGACCTTATTTTCAGACGTCTTAAAGTGGTCTTCCAGACGTCTGATGCTAGAATCAGACGTCTGATAACCCTGTCAGTGCAATGATTGTTCCTGATTTCGGGTTGATTCACTTGGGCTTTGCACCCAACGGCTATGGAGCCTTTCCGAAGCCATCCAAAGCCTTCCTAAGGCCTCTATAAATAGTGGGGAACCTCTTGCACACCAACACACACCTAAGAAACACAAGACACACCTTGCAATACAGTTTCAAACTATTTTGTGTCCCTCTTGCTCTCCAAGCTCTAATTCTTCATCTTGAGAGCATCAAGCTTTGCACACCCGCTCTCCCACCGTAGTTCACGAGAGCGACGTAGCGCCGTCATGTTGTTCATGCATCCGCATCGTCGATGCACTCCTTGCAAAGGGGAGTTTCTTAATTCCTATAGAAGCTTAGGTTTAAAATTACTTTGTTGGTTCTACGGGATTATTTGTTATTTTATCTTTGTCATTTGGTTGGGTATTCACTTTGCGAATTCCCATCTCCTTCGTGGGACAAAATAATTCTCGTAGAGAGAAGGGGTTGAGGAACGCTACCCTCGCACTTGTAGCGTGGTTGTAATTGAGGTTGAATCACCCTCTTTCGAAGTGATTTGTTTACTGGATTTTGATCAACTTGGTTGATCGGAAAATCCTAACTCGAGAGGGTTAGGTGTTGGTTTTCACCCGGTTTGGATTTCCACCTAAAAATCTTTGTGTTCTGTGTGATTGTATTTTGTAAGATTGTTTATATTTTATTTCTGCAATTATTACGTCACCCCTCCTGCTAGGGACGAGTCTGCAGTTTTTGGGTACCTCGTGCTATTATTTGTGACGGTGGTTCCCACTTTATTAACGCCCATTTTAAAACTTTACTTAGAAAATATGGGATTACACATTGTATTTCTACACGTTACCATCCCCAAGCTAATGGGAAAACCGAGGTCTCTAATCGGGAGATCAAAAAGATCCTTCAAATGACAATCTGACCCGATAGAAAGGATTGGTCTTCCCGTTTAGATGAGGCTTTGTGGGCTTATAGGACTGCCCACAAAACACCAATAGGCATGTCACCATACAGATTTGTTTATGGGAAACCCTGTCATCTTCCCGTAGAAATTGAACACAAGGCCTATCGGGCAATTAAAGCCTGCAATTTAGACCTCTTGAAGGCTGGTGAAAATCGTAGGTTGCAGCTTAGTGAAGTAGAGGAATTACGTCATGATTCCTATGAAAGTTCAAAGCTGTA
Organism: Thalassia testudinum; assembly: GCA_037157565.1. Classification (NCBI taxonomy): domain Eukaryota; kingdom Viridiplantae; phylum Streptophyta; class Magnoliopsida; order Alismatales; family Hydrocharitaceae; genus Thalassia; species Thalassia testudinum. Next base: position 72,838,961 of record JAZHRO010000003.1, on the reverse strand, counting down.
TAAGGAGAAACTTAAAGCCTTCCATGACAAATTCATTTCCCGCAAATCCTTTCCACCTGGTCAGATGGTGTTGTTATTTGATGCTCATTTGAAGCTCTTCCCGGGTAAATTTAGGTCTAAATGGTAAGGGCCATTTATTGTAGTTAGAGTCTTCGACAATGGAGCTGTCAAAATCACCGAACCCAACAAGGATCAACCCTTCAAAGTCAATGGTCAACGTCTTAAACCTTTCTTGGAATCACATCCTTTGGGTCTTGTTGCAGAATGTTACCGGCTCCACTAGGATTTTCTATCCATCCCCCACACTTATACGTAGCTGTTTCATATTTTCATCCTTCTTAATTTTCTTATACACTTACTTTTAAAATTTCACTTCATATATTTTTCACCCTTACAATGAGGACATTGTAAAATTTTGACTTGGGGGGTGTTGAAGTGAAATTTTCACTTTAAGTGTTGGTTTAAAAATAAAAATAAATAAAATTTAAATATCAACTAAATTTAAAAAAATAAAAAAAATAAAAGTGGTAAAAATTCTAAAAATTCAAAAATTTCATATAAATGTGAAAAAAAATTTAAAAAATCATAAAAAGTTGAAAAAAATCTTATATACATAAAAATAAAAATATATAAATACAAAAATTTGAAAAGAAAATTCATAAAAATAATAAGAGGGGAATATTCATCATTAGTAATAAAGAAGAAAAGAAGATGAATGCATATATATTATAATTAAGAGCTTTAATTTTCTTTTAGCTCGGAAGTTTAAAATGTATATAGTATAAGTATTTAAGAGCATTCAATTCTTAATTAGATTTTTAGTTAAACATTTTGTAAAAACACACTTTTGAGTTCAAAATTTTTAAAACAAGATTTTATTTGAATTAAGGAATCTTTTAAATCTTTTAAAGATTTATTTTTCTATTCTTACTTGAATTAAGAAACTAAGTGTGTTAAGATTTTAAACTTAAGTTTTGGAATTGAATTATAACATTTAATCAATTAGATTAAGTAATCTTTTGCTTTTTGAAAATTTGATTTTATCATAAGGTTAAGTAAAAAGCCAGATATTTAGAGTTAATTAAATAGAGAGTTGGTAGAATTTTAGTTTAGGAAACTTACAAGCTAAAGATAAATAACTAGACTTGGTAAATTTTGTCTTAACGGATCCTATAGGAGGAAACTAAAATTTTGAAGAACCTAAGAGTAAAGGGTATTGTTATCCAAGCTCTGGTTTGAGAGCTAAGTAACCTAAACATCTAAAATTCACTCACATAGAATTGTCTTGTTGACATCTGAGATCGCGAAAACACAGAGGTTAAGAGATCAATTTTGAATCCCCTTTAATCCAAGGATTTCCGTGGGGTAGTTCTTGAAAGGGTGAAGGATGTGCTGCTCACCTAGAAAAAGGATATGGAGAATAATGTAGTAAGAAAAATAAGAAGGGGGAAAAAGAAAAAAAAAAGAAAAAGTAAATAAAACACCCTACAGTTAAGTGCCTTACTAAAAATGGGTAATTATGCAGTTTTTCCATAAATAAATAAAAGCATCTCATTACAAATGGATGCTACCATTCCTTCCATCAAATAAAAAGAATGCCTCGCTACAAATGGGTGTTCTAACCTATAGAAAAAGAAAAAAAATATGGAGAAAAAAAATATTAGGAATAAGAGGCCCAGTGGTCCACCGGGGCGATATACACAAAAAGTGTTGACCTCGAGATAGAAAACTGGTGAGGAGAAAGCAACCAAACCTTAGTAAGGCCAAGCCAAAGGCTTGAATTGGAATAATTGGGATTGGAAAGTGATGTCTTAAGATCTGGATTTTTGCAACTTTGGATGTCTTTAGGACAATTCTCTTCACTAAGCACAGATGTTTTAAAATCATACCTACTGAACCTTGGTATTGGGTAGTGAAGCCTAAGAAATTATGTTTTGAAGGTTTTAAGTTGAGACCTAAAGGAAAAGAATTGACAAAATCCTAGGTCTAGAAGTTAATCTTTAGTGTTGTAGGCTAGTAAATTAGAGTTTTACTACTCCAAGTTTGATTAATAATGATTATCTGGTTAATTTGCTTAAACTTATATTGATAAAAGTCAAATATCATAAACAAAGGATCAACTTAAATCTATTTCAATTTTTGAGTTAAAATTTAATTCTCAATCCTTAAGTTTTGTTTTTCTTAAAACACTTTGTATTCTAATTTGAGTTAAGAATAGTTACAAAGATTGATATTTTTGAAGAATTCTAATTTTGAATAAAATCCTTGTTTACAAATTATTTTAAGTGTGTTTTGAAAATGTTATAAGTATAAGTCCAAGTAAGAAAATTTTCACACATGCTCTATACATTAATCATTTATATAAAATTAAAAAAAATTTTCTGACCTATGCTTTCCTCTACATAGTTACTATTAATAATTTAAACCCAAGTGCTTTAAATCATCATAGTCTTAGTTAATTTTGCTAGGGACTAGCAAAACTTTGGCTTGGGGGTATGATGAGACACTCATCATGATCTCTAATTACCCCTAATTAACTAGTCTTCCTAGTTAATTAGCTAGGGTTATGAATATATAAGGGTTAATTATAGAATAAGGGATATTTAGTTAAGGACCTTAAAATAAGTTTAAAATGACATTTTATCATTCAATTAACATTATTAATAATTTAGATAATAATTGGACTCGAAATCATATTAATCATTCTCTTAATTAATAAGATAAGTAACTTAAATATAATGTATACCTAAGTATATAATAACTTAAGTGATTTTAATTAATCTAATAAATAATCTAAAAAGGTCAAAAAATGTAAATTCAAGGTGTAAACATAATATTTACCTTATTTACTGACATATATAAAAAGTTGAAAAAGATCTAAATTAAAATAAACCTTCAAAACCTGGGTTTACATTTTATTCTTTAATATTCATTACAGTTGGGTCCCTATTTATCACATAGGTCCTGAAGTTTTATTACTTCTAAGTCCCTTGTCGTCTTCTTCTTCTTCTTCTTCTCCAGCCAAACGAATGGCTGGCGGCAGAGAGTCATCCCACGTCGCAATCACCACCCTGCCGACATCATTCCTCTTTGCCCAAGCTCTTACAGCTTGCGCTCACCACCTCCACTTGATCCATCGGTCTGGATTAACCGAAAATCCTTTTTTTCAGTGGGAGATAACCTCACCATCGTCAGAGATGACGACGGAGGTTAAGCTCCTCGAGCTTCTTCTTCGGCCAGACCCCACCCGTCTCTTCGCCACAGACTGCTATAAATACCCCCTCTCAGCTCTGATTTTAGCAAGTTGCCTCCCTTCCCTCTTCTAACACTGTAGCCAACTTCGAAAGGCTATTCTTCCAAACCTCCGGTGATTCCCCATTCCATCTTTCGACTTCCTCCGCTCCACATCAAATACGCCCGTCGGAGATCTTTCTTCAACCCTCTTTTTTCGTCATCCGCCATGAGGCTTCGGTGGAACCCTATTGACCTCTTCATCCAGATAACAGTAGACTAGGAGTAGGAGTAGGAGTAGGCAAGCTTGGTTAGTTAGTTTAGTTAGTTAGGTTAGAGTAATTTTAGAATTTAGCATCATCTCTTCCAACTCCAGCAAGTTCCTTGAGCTCGCCAGAGATCTTAATTTTGTCTTTTAACTCACTGTTCACCTTCTTCTATCTTCCATGTTCACTTCTAAATCACTAAATAGTTTAGTTGAATCACCTAAACACCTAATTCAAATCTAACCTTCACTGACTACTTCACTGTCCATGGTGACAGTAATCGGCCTAATTCCACCTTCACTAGGTTCTTTCATCACCTATCATCACTAATGAACCCTAATTGACATTATATTACCTATTAATAACATCTATAATAAAATGCCCAAATTTAATTTAAGTTTCTGAGTTTGCTATCCATAGCAGCTCAGGAACATTTCAAACTATAAATTAAATATATATTTATGATTAATAGCATCTGTTGACTTGATTTAACTTCTCATTCAAGTAGTTAAATCAAGTCCTGAGCTTAAACCAATCAAATTTTTAAGAAACAAACTTACTGTCAAATCTTATATTTCAAAGAAAAAATGAAGTTAAAGTGATGCTGAGGTTCCTTGTAACCTCAGGATCATTTTTTGGATCAAAAATAGTTAATTTTGTTAATCTGTATAAACAATTTATATTTTCTAGACTCACCGAAGCTCCGGCAAGTCAAAGATGTGTTACAACCTCTAGAACTTGCTGTGAAGCTCCAGAATGTTATTATATGGATTACTGATCATTTTAATGATATTTGTTTGAGGTTTCAATCACTGGAGCTAAAGATGTAACTTCATCTTCCCCAACTCCGGTGAGTTGGAGAAGTCTGTTATGAAAGAATTAAGAAAAACTTAAGGAGCTCAGAAGCTTCAGTGCGATGCACTGAAGCTATTTAAGTCTTTAAAACACTGTAACTACCACTGAACAACTCTGTCGAACAAACACTTATTTTAGTTCTTGCGACGAGCCTGAAACCCTAGAGATTAAGGTTGAAACATTAATTTAAAGATCTGAGTGAGTTCCAGATGATGAAGAGACTCTGATTGATGAATTAATTTCTTATGAAGAAGCTTTAAACAAAAAGTCAATTTTCGAGCTTCCATAGTCAAACCTGAGTCTGATAATGATGTTCTGAGCTTGGATTGAGAAATTGAGATGTGCAAGTTGTTTCTAGAATCTTATTTGACGATCTGAAATTAATTAAAGTAAGCTCAGATGATTAATGTTTGAAGATTTTGTTTCTACCAATTTGGGTTACACTCGAACCCAAACCAATAGAAGCACTATTCTGTTGAATTCAAATCTAAAACCTGCCCAGATTGGTTAGTTAAAACCCTTAGAATTAATGTAAATAGATTAAGAACACTTTAAAGTGTTTGTTGCACAAATTGATATCTGAAAATCAATCTCTGAAGTTTTCAGAGAAGAGAAAAGCTTCTCTGCAGGTTCTGTAGGTCTCAAGAGCTTCAAATCTATCCAAACTGAAGCGAAATTATTTATATAATATGTATAGACCTTTAAATAGATGAGATAAGTCCATCTGAGGACTTCCCTGAGTTAAAACACTCCAGGCTTTTATAAAACCTGTAGAAACCCCTGATTTCATCTCTTAAATTGAACAAAACATCAATAAAACATTAAATTGGCCTTAAAATTGAATAGATTACACTTAGAGCTTTCCAACGAACTTTAAATCATCCCATTTGGAGCTCTAGGTAGGAAGTTATGATCGATTGAATTCGGGTTTGGAAGGGGAATGTTTGTCCCACCTTGGATATCCACGAGCACGCGCCTGGGTATAAAACTATTTTGTTCCTATGGCTATGCAGTCATCAGCACTCGGCGCACCGGTTCCGATTCAGATCTGATCTGAGCATTGTTCTGAGTGTGTGGGCAATATCCTGCGGGTGTGTGCACCCTTGGGGGCGTGCGGATGTGAATGTGCCCTGGGAGGGCGAGTGTGTGGCCTGGGAGGCCGGGTTGAGCCGATGCAGCTCGAGATTGTGAACTGATTAATGAATGAACCAAAACCAACCTAATTGAGATTAGGCAAGGATCGAGTAGGGTCTGGTCCTACCCTGGTCTCAGGGTGCTGTGTATCCTCGAAAGGACCTCGCTGCAAATACAAAGACTTTTGGTTTAAAAAGTAGAAAAAACCCGATTTAGCTGAAAGCTTAAGGAAAGAGAAGCCGTTGAAGAAAGGTAAGTGCTGAAGGATGCAAAGGCTAAGGAAGAAATGAGTGCAGACACTAAGTGTTAAGGAGAAAAACTAAGGGAAGAAGAGAAGGCAGGAGAAGATTTAAGAAAAGAAAGAAGAGAAGGAAGATAAGAAGGCAAGAACAGCACAAGAAACATAAGAAGAAAGAGAGCTAGATAGAGAGGAAAATAAAAGAGAGAAGAAAAGAACGAAAGAAGAAGACTACATGCTATAGAGAGATGAAAAATTAAATGAATTTTCTCTTGCATGAGTATCTTTTTGTTCTTAATTGTAAAAGGCATGCATCAATTGGATAATTTTCTAATTGCCTTAATGAAATAAAAATGAAAAAATAGCATGTTTACTTGTTAATAAAGTACAACACTTTGAGTAAATATGTTTGCATATGGAATTTTGTATGTTCTTCATAGTTTAAATATTTGACAAAATTCATGTTTTGAAAAGTAAAACTACTTTTACCTCCAAAACTTAAAGAGATAAAAGGAAATTGGTGAATTTGGAGAAAAATTATTATGCCTCCCAGTGAATGACCCAGACTCAACCAGTAAAAATTTCTAAAATGTTAGGTTAATTCGACCCTATATTACACAATCGACACAACTTCGAGTTAACCTAAGTGATTTCTTCTACTCTTAACTAAGTGAAATTAACTTAATTACTGAGTTGAGTGAAAAGCACGCACCAATAGGTGGGGAGGGACCTCACCCCAGTGTATTCGAGACAACACAGCAATAGCACAAAATCAATATAAAGGACTCACGTGCTTTGTGACTTACAGAGGTGGGACTAATGCTCACCGCTCTTTTTCGCGTGCCCACAACAGACTGTGCCTCCAATTGCCACAACTGCTAGTCTCGTGGTATCACTTGCTGGGTCAACTGGATGCACAAGACCTCCCCAAGTTTACTGCGCCTGGAATCTTCAAGTCTTGCAACCTAGAGCAAGCATGCAGCCTCCACGAGTCACCGCTAATGGCGGCTGGAGCTCAAAACCTGCCAGACACAAAAAGGGCCTTGCGGCTCAATCAAACCACAGGGGGACCTTCGTCGTGTCACGGCGAAGGTGAGGCAGTAGGTAGCAGGCCGCGGGATGGCCTAGGCGTGCATGCCTAGGTCACTCTGTGGTCGGACAGATGGGATTGGTCGGGGGGCGGGTGTGGCGGTGTAGGCAGCCTGTGGATGAGTGGAGGATATTTAGTGAAGTATGGCGGAGGTTATGCTGTGGTTGGCGAGACATGTGGGGCTGCGGAGTGACGGGAGCGTCTCGTCGGAGGGTGACCGGAGATGAGGAAGGTGGCAGTGGATAGTGATGATCGAGGGGTAGTTATGTAAAATAAAGAGAGGAAAATGAAAGAGAGGAAGACGGGCAACTGATCTGGATTGTTGGGAGTGAACGGGGGGGTAGTGGAGTCAGACGGCTCGTTTGTGCCATCGTCAGGGAAGACAACCCTGAGGGAGATAACGGCGACGAGGAGGTCAGGGAGGCGTGCGCTTGGTGCGGCGCGACGTGAATGGATGAGGTGGAGTGAACTCTACTACTGGTATGGAAGCAGAGTGACGAGAAGGAGGAAGAATTGTCAGAGCTTGCGGTCTTCTTGGCCGGAGAGAGGAGAAATGAAATTTGGAGGGTTCTACGGCCAAAACAAGTATGAGCAATTCGCAGAGGGTTAAGGGTCCTTTTATAAGCGTTGGCCGAGCTTCTGGTGCGTGGAGGGCAATCCTTTAGCCACCATTGTCTCACTAGAGAAGGATGGTAGTTGGGACTCAAATCTTGTGTGCGTTCGCACGAGAGATTAGATAGAAATCAAAGATTGTGATTGAGCTCAAATGGAAGGGGATTCCTCAGAGAATCTCCCTTCCCATTCTAGGAGATCTCTGAGGGATTCGGGAGTATCCCCTCTCCCTTCCTCACCGGAGAAGGATTCCTCCCCATTAATGTAGAGGGACCTATTTGTAAGAGTGGCGAGGAAGCTAGGGGGGTTTATGTAATGATTTTTAAAAGATAAGGGTTAAAATGTAATTGGGTGTACTAATTTGCTAAGTAGGTCAAGATGACCTCCCCTTAAGTCCAAATTTTGGTGAAAACCTAATTTGGACATAAGGAATCCAATGGTGAAGTTGAATTTTTAGTTTGACCACGTTTAACTGGACATTTTATGAAAAAACCCAAATTAGGTCAATTGGTGAGCTAGGACCCCTATCTAGGTCATACTAGGTTCCAAAGGCCAACTTGAGTGTTCTAAACCCTAAGGGATATTTTTTCATGAATTTCAGAGGGTTTACTTGATTTTTTATCCTAACTAGAACCTTGTTGAATTAAGCAGGTCTGTTTTAGGGTTACCAGATGTCATTTAATTCGTGGATTGCACATGAACCCATTTCTGATTGAATCAATCCACTTTTTATCTTATTTAGGGCATTTGTCCTGTGTTTTGTCTCTGAGAAATCTTTTTTATGCATTGCAATGGTAAAATTGCAATTTTACCCTTTATTTCATGATTTCTTCTCAGAACACTTATTCCTCCAATTAAGCCTTCTTCTAAGTTATGTAGGAGCTTTTATTCTCTTTCTTTGATCAAAATGAGCTAGTTCGAGCTCATGATGAGGCTCTCAACAGTCTGGCTCATGCGTTGCTGTAGGTCCAGCTCACGCATAGCTAGCACTATACTCCCTTGCCTTTGCCATGCATGCACACATGCCCACGTGCTAGTGCTACATTATACACTTGCACACCTACGCTCGCGTGTGCACTCGCACTGCTACACACATGCAGTGGCATGTGCATGCGCTGGGCTGCCTGGGCTGTGCCACATGGCACAATCTAAGCTGTCCATCTTCTTCTTGTTGTGTGGGCTGCCACAGAGGTCGGATTGAGTCGATTTTCACGTTGTTAGGCTGCGATCGTCGACCCGAATCCATCCACGTGGTCAGATTTGTCATTTGAAGCTTTGAATTATGTCTCCTAGTCCCTTGGCCATTGATCTTCCTTAGGCTGTATACGATGCTACGGGACTCTGATCGAGGTGATTTCATAGGCGTTGGACTCCGATCGTCATCTTGATCAAATTCCTATGATCGGATCGTCAATCCAAGGCTTCGAAATAAATATCCTTCTCTCCTAACCACAAAAAAGATGCAATTAACCTAAATTATATACAACTACTCTAAATGCAGAATGATGCATACTATGCAATATTTATAACATGAAATGCAAATCTAAGCCTAGGAACATGCTCGAATAGGCATTTTACCCTCAATAAATGTGTTTACATCATACCCCCATGCTTATGTTTTCCAAGTCCCTAGCAAAATTAAACTATATGCTATGTATAAAAGTAGAATTAGGATTAGATCACTTAGGCCTAAGTGATTTATTAACAATACAAAATTTCAACTAAGGTCTTAAACTATGAAAACTCAGCAGTACCCAGGTCCTTACAAGAATGTAGACAGCTCAAGTTCTTCCCTTATTTGAAAAAGGGAAGATACATTTTTTTATTATTTTCCTTCTTTCCTAATCTTTTTGTACTTTTGGAGTTAGAGAGTTCCAGGATAACTTTTTACGGCTACCTGACCCACATAATACTCGAAAAAGCCTATATGTGCTAAGCATCCTGTGAAAATAGTGAAAGACTCATTAGGCGGCCGTTCAAACAAACTTCGGGTTTCTACGACCCTAGGTGACCTTGCCTAGAGGTTTATCTTTTCGAATGGTAGCTTTCTCCCTACTTTTATTTATGGGGTCAGCACAAGGGTGAACCCAGTGTTTGTCTCCCCAATTTATTCTACTTCCCCGCTTCTTCCCTAAGTGTTTTGGGAATTATTGTGCATTTTTTTGTGAGCTGGGTTCTATACAACTAGCCAATGAGTTGTTACCACCGATAACTTGCCAGCCATACTTGTGCAGTGAAGTGTGGTGTTATTTATTTTTTTTATTTTCTCCTTTTTCTATTTTTTCTCTATATATATAAATATATATATATATTTATATTTTAAGTAGGTAGCTTTCGTAATCTAAGATTTACCTAAAGGCAGTATAATGAAAATGGTCTTGTGGCTAGGCTCTGGACAACCAGCTGATAAGCTGTTACCACTGACAACTTGCCAGCCATACCACCCAAGTCGGTCCATTAGCTTCCCAATTTTCGTAAAAATCATCAAAAAGTGAGTCAGTGCGAAAAATGTGTGTAGATGCTTAGGCTTAAAGTCCCCCCAAATCAGTTGGTGGGTTGATAAGTCGTATACTTATCATCACAATTTATTTACCAAATTGAAATGAATTTGGATTGGCGACGACTTGAGACTAAGTCAACATTTGAGTGGACACCTAGGCTAATTAAGCCTGAAGACCTAAAGAATCTAAGTGTTTAGGTCCTCTCGTATCATTTCCTAAAGTTAATAACTTCCAAATGCCAAAGTTCTCTTTTCATTATTTCTTTCTTTTTTTATTTTTCTCAAATTTTTAATTTTTATTTTATTTTATAAGAAACTAAACGAAATTCTACGGAGTTAACATAATGATTTTAGGAATTGATTATCCACCCCCAATTCCTAAATGATGCAATGGCCTTATTGTAAAAATAAAGACATGAAAAGGGTATAGTAAACAGAATATAACCTAAGTGTCGTGAAAATCCGGTCAGCTCCACAGAGAAAAGAGTGTATACACACGCGCTAAGTTTAATGCCTTCAATTAGGCATAACATACATACAAAGAAGAAATTGAGAATTCACAAGTGGGGGTCAGAATCAAAAGTAAAATATTTATCCTGAAACCTGCCAGCAGAAGATGTCCACAGACATGTACCAGATTATAGTGCAGACCCATGCCCCAAGGTCAAGTGGTTCTAAGGTTCTGGATGAAAATCACCCAGAATTGAAGGTTGTTGTATTTGCGGGGCCGGGCTTGCGCTTTAGTGGTGTGCAACACAAGGCTAAAGTGTCAGATAACAAGAAAAGATGGTTCAATAGTTCCAGTTGTCCACTTAACATCTAGCTTAAAAAAATAATCAGTTATTCCAAGCTTGGGTCGCACATGATAGATATCATAAGGTCCGTAAAGAAGATAGGTGGTTTTAGGTCAATAGGTACCCTTATATCCAAATCAAAGCTCCCTTAGAATTGGGCTCCCAAATTTTTATTTCAACAATTCTATCTTCCAACATCAAGGGCTCAGGCTCCTGGACCTCTAGCATACTGTTCAACCCATAAGATTTACCCAAGTCTAGAAACCATGGCTAAATCAAGATTGACTTGGGCACAATGATCTCAGAAGTCTGCTCTTCGGGGTGTAGGTGAGGAATGGGGTCACTGATTGAATCATCAAGTAAATGAGGATTCAAATACTCCAAGTTAGCCCCAACTAAATCAAAATCTTCAATGAACGGGCTATCAAATGGTTCATCAGATTCCTCATGCCCGTTTATCTCATTAAAATCATTTTCCTTATCCTCAAGTGACACATCGCTAAGAGATTCCTTACCCTCAAAATCAAAGAATTCATGATCCTCATTTGTATATGTCTCAACATCACAAGTCATTTCATAATCCAAGGAGACATAGTCTTCCTCGTTCCCTGGCTTGGATATCTGGGGTGAATCAATCTGTTCACCCTCAATGGGTTTCTCTAGCCCAACCTGGTCATCTCCTAGCTCAGAAAATGTATTCCCCCCGACGGGCTCTCTTGAAGGGGATTCATCTTGAGAATCATCCTAAGATTTGACTAGGGAAACCACAAATTTCATCCTTAACCTCGACAACTTCCCAAGTAGAAACTCACCCAAGTCCCTATCCCAAACACTTTGGAGCAAATCCAATAAAAAGCTATTCAGCTCATCAATCATTTTTATCATAGGATCCAATGCTTCAGTGCATGGTGTTGGCTGGGCTTCTAAAGATTGTATGGTGTTGCCCAAATTAGCCAACACCCTATCTTGGATTTGGTTCACCTGAACCGACTGGTTCGATTCAAGTTTGGGAGGGTTTGGGTTGAATCTAGGGGAGTCAAGATGTCGAGGTTCTCGAGTACCTCCCTGAAAGTAGGTCATTCTAGGTTGTTCAAAGGATGGTGGCGACATATATTCTGTGGAATACTGGGGAGGGTAGGTGTTATAATCATGATATCCTTCCAGATTGTAGATCGGGTTGGTTTGGTCATCAAAGGATGGAGATCCATAATCATTATAGCTCTGGGAAGGATAATAATCATAGTCTTATTGTCCAGGGTTAGGCCCTGGACACTGAGGTCTGGATTCATATCCGCAATCAAAGTCATCCCGGCTAGTGGATGGGTAATTACAAGTCAAGTTGGGATAGTAATCATCTTGGGCTTAAGTGGTGATAGGAGGATAGGGTGTGAAATGTGTGTAGGATGTGGAATGGTACATGATAGAAAAGGAGGGAAAATGGAGAAGAGAAAAGGTGTCCTGCAATACAATCAACCAAACCTATCCTTATGTGGGTGGCCTAAAGGACTACAGACTCCCAGGACCCATCCTAAGAATATAAACAATTTGGTCTACTTTTATCCAGTCAATCCAACCAGTTAGAAGGAGGGACTGGGGAGAAGGTTCTTCCTTTGGCTTACACCACTGGTTCCTAGTGTACCCCCAGATGCAGTCATTTGATGCTACTCCCCTAGCTAGACATCAAATGGACCAGCAAAAGTAGATTAATCGAAAAAAAAATCTCAGTCTGAGCCCCGAAGAGCGAATCAATACTTAAGGCCAACGTCTACCCAATTTTAGATAGGTTTGGGATGATCGTGCTCTTGGAATGTGATGGGCCCTTTAGATGGGTTGTGCCCTTAATGATGAGTTAAAATGTGTGTCCGTGCACAACCTAGGTTCTCAAACAAGGTTATTTGATGATGTGTCTTCCAGGATTTAACCTTGTTTAGTAGCTTTTAGGGTTTAATTCTTAGGTTGGTTCAATCAAGGTTTAGTAGAACACTCCAAGTTTTGAAAGCACGGGTGATGATATGTTCCTTTAAAAATCAAAAATAATGTGGAGTGTCTGGTTCAACCCTAGGAATCAACCCTAAGTGGCAAGCTACTTGATGGATCAGTTTTAGATTTAGTGGTGCGACCTAAACAGCTCAATCAATTGGCCTGTTGCACCACTTATTAAGGCACACAAAAAGGTGGTTAACCTAATATGATTTCTACTCTTTTATGTGTTGAATTTGTGTACTGGGTCAACAGGTCAGAAGCCCGATTGAGTAGATGAAAATTAAGTCCGATTATGTGCCTTAAATGTGGGTGTATAGAGTATGTATATTGATTCTTCCCACAGAAAATATCCCTTTTTTTATTTTTTTAAATGCAGGGGTGGGCTGATTAAAGGTGGTAAACAAGACAAATAATTCTATCCAAGGGTTTATGCAAACACCTAAGTAGATTAGGTCTTTGTTATGAGTGTGGTAAAATGAACTATTGTAGGGGGAAATGTGGGGGACACTTACAGAGTACTCTACCGCACTTAGATCTCCATGCTAGGGTACCTACAAGATAGTAGATCAAAGACAAGTAGGGCTAGTACTATGTAAATGTAAAGAAGTGCAATAAATAATAAAGTAAATTCTGTTGCCTCCCCAGCAACGGTGCTAAAATGGTCGGGCGAGTTTTGCGAGTTTGAAATCAGGGTTACAAGTAACCCGTCGTCGTAGTTCCAAAACACATTGATCAGATAAAATTTATATCGAAACTCCAAGGGAGTCCCAGATCGAACACAGGGAGGCGACGTTTACTTTAACTGAAAACTATGCTTCATTTTGTTTCTTTTTTGTATTTTAGTGTTTTGTTAACTTTTTGTATTTTTGTAAGAAAACAAGCAAACAAATCACAAGATATAAATGGAATGAAAATGGTACAAATATCACTTCAATGTCTATTACAATCTACTATGAAAGCATAAAAAGAGAGGGGGGTAAGAGGAATCTCCTGAATCGACTGTTTGGCAAGATGAAAGTGCCTAGGGGAAGCTTGGAAGAAGGAGGTGAGGAGTAGGACGACAGAGGTGAGATGCAGAAGGACATCGGGTAGAGGAATGCTTCGGCATGGCTCCAGAATGGAGGTGAGAAGACGGAGGTGATTTGCTACCGGAATGGAGGTAGGAGGATAGCTCCAAGGTGACCGATGAAAGGGATGGGAAGATGGATGAATATTTGGTGGGGCAGAGGTTTGCTACACTAATAGGCACCTTGGGAGCTTGAGAATAAGCTCTAATGGAGCGTTGGTAGGCTTGCTAGAGCTTGGGAGTAGGTGGAAGTACAGTAGGATGAGATGGCTTAGAAGGGAGGGGGTGTAGGTCCTTTTATAGTGTAGGAGAAGAGGCAAAAAATAGGTATGAGACCATTAGTGACATCCAGGCCATCGTTGGAAACGTTGCTATATGCAGCTCATGCCCTCTGGCGCCCACAGCTAGCTTTGCTGGCATGCGATGAATTAGCAACGACTGTAAGCATCGTTGTAAGTCCAACTCATGCGTTGCTGCAGGTCCAACTCACGCAAAGCTAGTGCTACGCTCCCCCTCATTTACCTGCATGCACGTGTGCCCACGTGCTGGCATTGTGCTGTATGCATGTGCGCCTACGTGGACGTGTGCAACCGCTCTACTGCGCATGTGCGATGGCACGTGCGTGCACTGGGCGGCCTGGGCTGCGCCATGTGGTGCAATCTGGGCCGTTCATCTTCTTCTTGTTGTAGGGGCTGCTACAGAGGTTGGATTGAGTCGATTTTCGTGCCGTTAGGCTGCGATTGTCGACCCGACTCCATCTGTGAAATTGGATTTGTCATTTGAAGTTCCAAATTATGTCTCCTAGTCCCTTGGCCATTGGTCTTCCTCAGGCTACATATGTTGCTACGGGACTCTGATCGAGGCGATCTCAGAGGCGTTGGACTCCGATCATCGTCTTAATCTGATCCGTACGGTCAGATCGTCAATCCGAGGCTTTGAAATAAATATCCTTCTCTCCTAACCACAAAACGGACACAATTAGAAGAAATTAAATGCAACTACTCTAAATGCAGAATGATGCATGCTATGAAATATTTATAGCATGAATTGCAAATCAAAGCCTAGGAGCATGCATGAATAGGCATTTTACCCTCAATTATTGTGTTTACATCAAGCTTTCTGTGGGAACATTGGGCTCATCTACAGCGACCCAATGGCACATTCATCCTCACTATCAGCGGTCCTAGATTGTAGCCCACACAAGACTGAGACTAATGACATACACATTTCATCGCATGGATCTGGTTGTCATGGGTGTTCATCTACTCCTAACACCCCTAATCCTGACTATCCCATCCTATCTAGCAATGGTATCTTAAGATAGGATTACATGACCACTGTAGAAGGATTTTTCATTAGTCAGGATCAACAGATTTCCATTGTTGCTTCTGCACCTCCCCACCATAAACTCTCTCCCCACCCTCCACTACTAGAGTTATAGCCCATACCTGATTTGAAGTACGTGTTTTTGGGAGAAAGTCAGATGTATCCTGTGATTATCAATGCTCAGTTGACTCCAGACCAGGAACACCAGTTGATCTCCATTTTGCATTCACATAGGGCTACTATTAGGTGGGGCATTGCTCATCTCTACGAGATTCGCCCCTCATATTGCACTCACCATACGTACACTAATGAAGGGGTGAGACTGTCGAGACAACCTCAGAGGTGCCTAAATCCAAATATGTTGGAGGTTGTCAAGAAGGAGATCATTAAATGGCTAAATGCGAGCATTATCTATCCAATTTCCGACAGCTTGTGGGTGAGTCCCATTCAGATTATGCCCAAAAAGGTAGGACTCTCCGTGATAAAAAATGAAATGGGCGAATTCGTCTCGACCCACACCATGACTTCTTAGCAGGTCTACATTGCTTACAGGAAGCTAAACTCAGCTACCAAAAAGGATCATTTTCCTTTTCCCTTTATTGATCAAATTTTAGAACGGCTGGTCGGGCGTAGTTTCTTCTGCTTTCTGGATGGATACTCCAGGTACAATCAAGTAGCGATCAGCACAGAAGATGAAGACAACGACTTTTACATGGTCCTTCGGAACATTTGCTTTTAAGCGGATGCGCTTCAGTCTCTGCAACACACCAGCTACTTTTCAGCGATACATAATGGCCATCTTTTCAAACATGATTGGGGACTGCGTACAAGTGTTCATGGATGACTTCTCCATGTTTGGAGATGATTTATTGTCTTATCTTGATAACCTCACAAAAAATCTTTAGGAGATGTATAGAAGTTAACCTTGTACTTTCATGGGAGAAAAGCCATTTTATGGTGAAGGATGGCATCGTACTAGGTCACAGGATCTCCTCTAATGGACTCGAGGTCGATCGAACTAAGTCTGAAATCATTTCACGATTACCTCCACCTAGCTCGATTAGGAAAATCAGATCGTTCCAAGGTAATATTGGATTTTATCGAATATTCACTTGAGATTTCTCAAAAATTGCTTGTCCATTAATGAATCTTCTGGTAACCGACACTCCCTTAGATTTCGACTCCTCGTGTCTCAGCACTTTCGAGACCTTGCGAAGCGCTGTATCAAATGCACCTATTCTCCAACCTCCCAACTGGTCTCTCAACTTCGAGATGATGTGTGACACCTCCAACTTCACTGTCGGAGCCATTCTCGGCCAGCAACGGGAGCACCATCAATTCGTAATATACTACACTAGCAAAATAGTAAATGAGACTCAACGTAACGATATAGTCACTAAGAAAGAATTGCTAGCTGTTGTATTTGGGTTGGAGAAATTCAGGTCATACTTACTCGGGTCCAGAGTTATTATCTACGCTGACCATTCTACCCTCCGGCATTTGTTGGTAAAGAAGGATGCCAAACCCCGCCTTATCTGATGGATCCTTCTTTTGCAGGAGTTTGATGTCAAGATCCATGACAAGGCTAGAGCGCATAATTTTGTGGTGAATCACTTGTCTCGACTAGACCCAGACTATATTCCGTACTCCCCGCCGATATCAGACTGATTTCTGAATGAGTCTCAGCTATCCATCAACTTTGTTGAGTTTCCTTGGGATGCTGATATAGCGAACTATCTCGTCATAGGCAGGCTACCTATAGGATTATCCAAGGATCAAAAACTCAAATTTATCTTAGAGTCTAAATTCTACTTTTGGGACAACCCACTGCTCTTTCGCATTGGGTTTGATGAAATCATCCATAGATGTGTCCATGATTTAGAAATCTCTAGTACGCTATCATTTTGCCATAGCAATGCTTGTGGAGGTCATTTCTCAGGCTAAAAGATCGCTGCAAAGATTTTGCAGTCGGGATTTTTCTAGTTAACCATTTTTAGAGATAAACACGAGTTTGCCAAATGCTATAAGCAATGCCAGTCGGTCAGTTCTGTTCGAACCTAGTTCCATCTCTCTTATGTGTTTTGGTGTTAACAAAACCATTTTAAAATCTAATGTGTTTATGAAGTATTACAAGTCAAAAGAATCTATGGATGCAAGCAACAAGATAGCATATGAAGGAAGAAGACTAGAAGACTATTGTTTTTGTTGTATTAATTGTATTTTAGAATCTTTGTATGTCTCCTAACAAGTAAAACATAATCTAGTAGTTAAAATCAAAGTAGAGATAATTAGGGTTTAGAATATTGTTCATTCACTCGTTTCAAAACTCCAAATCGATTCTTTCAAAATAAAGTTGTTTATAGTAGGTTAGATTTCTCTAAAAATTGACTTACACTTATATTATTTGGTACTTGTAGCAAGTACCGGTACTACTCATAAGTACCAGTACATTCTAGGCACAAGTTTGGGCCTAAGTCCCAAAATGTGAACAAGTACCGGTACTCGTCGTGAGTACCTATAACAAGTTGTCACAGTTTGTGTACTTCGTTTTGCCTGGACCTTACAAGTACCGGTATTAATCACTAGTACTGGAACATGTACACCACTGGACCCAAATCTATGAATCACAAGTATCGGTACTCATCATTAGTACCGGTACCTAATGACTTAGTTGGGCAGACCGTAGGCAATTAGTACCGATACCAACTAACCATTGTGACCAATCTGAATGGCTATTTTGCAATTAAACATATTTCTAATCTTCCCAAATTGCTCCTAACGACTCGTAATCATAGGGAAGGTGTTTAGAGGATTATATAAGCACTCTTTGAGTGCCTTTTACACACAGCCAAGAAGCCAAAATTCTATCCTTGCCTACACTTTCAATTCTCAATTTACTAGCTCAAAAGAGCTTGATTTGTTGCATTCCTCTCAAGGCCACTCTCCACTTGCAACAAGTCATCAAAGGTAATCGTGTTCTCATTGTTCAATCATTTGTTTTATGCCTTAGTATTCTCATTAGATTAGTTTACATACTCTTATTAAGAAATATACTTGTTGGAGACTTAGGGATTAGTTGTAAGCCTTTATTTGCATTTTGCTTACACCTATATCTTTATTTCTTTTTAATATCTTGTAATTTGGTTGAGGTAATCCGTTAATTACTTCAGGTATTAGTAAATTGGTTCCCTCCAGGTTGAGGGAATTGGGTTAAAACGGGAGACTTAAGTAGTGGAGTACCCAAGTGAGGGCAACCACTATATATCTTGTGCATTTTTGTGGTTTGCTTTGTCTTGAAATTTTTTATCCACCACACTATTCATCCCCCCTTCTAGTGTGCTTGTGATTTACAGATCCTACAAGTGGTATCAGAGCAGTTCGCGAATAGAAGTAATCATTCTCTCTTGTAATGGCATTATCAGTCTAGCACACCGAAGGACAGTCATCCACACGTCCTCATTACTTTGATGGGATGGACTGTGGATACTGGAAGAGGAGGATGCAAATCTTCCTCAACGCCATGGATGAGGACTCGTGGACTCTTATCCAAGAGAAGTACATGGATCCGGAGCCACAAGAAGGTGTTGTTTGGACTACAGAACAAAAGAAAAAGATCGCGGGAAGTGCAAAAGCGATGAATGCACTCTATTCTGCGTTTTCAAGGGAAGAGTTTAACATATCTCCTCATGCAAGTCCGCATATGAGATATGGAACATGCTGTAAGTCACCTATGAAGGTACAAGTAAGGTAAAGGAAACACATATTTCTATCCTAAAAAAAACCTATGAGTGTTTCAGGATGCAGAAAGGTGAAATAACCAAAGGGATGTACACAAGATTTGGAGAGACTGTGAATCCAATGAAGAACCTTAGAGTCAATCTGAAGGAGGAGCAGCTTGTAAGGAGGATCTTGAGATTCCTTACAAGTGATTGGTCTCCAAAGACCGTAGCCATCCAAGAGGCAAAAGACCTTTCTACTCTCTCCTTGGATGACTTGATTGGAAGCCTCATGGCATATGAGGTCCAATTGAAAAATATGAAGAAAAATGAAGAAAAATTCATAAGCAAGAAGAAGGAGCTTGCTTTTAAAGCTATAAAAGAGGAGTTGGACCTCGATGATTCCAACTCCGACGAAGAGGAGCTTGCTCTTCTAACGAGAAGATTAAGAAGATTCATTAGAAAACAAGGTAAGAAAGTAAATATATCTACAAATGAAATTATTTGTTTTGAGTACAAGAAGAAGGGGCACGTAGGAAAAGATTGCCCAATGATGAAGAAGAAGACAGAAGAAAAGAAGGACAAAGAACTCGATCGGAAGAAGAAGATTTCAAGATAGGCATACAAGTAGACTTGGGATGATAGTGATTCTGGTACAGAATCATCTTCTGAAGAATATGAAGAAATGGAAGTTGCACATCTTTGCTTAATGGAAAACAACGATAGTTCATAAAATGAGGTAGACTCTGAAGTCACTTTTAATGAGTTATTGCAAGCATATGAAGATTTGTATCACAAAGCTAGGTTGATTAAAAAAGAAAATAAGGTTTTGCATGATAGTTATAAAACTCTAGAAATAGAGAAATCTTGTTTAGAAGTAGAATTAGAAATGTCAAAAGAAACTAACAATCAATTGCATGCAAAAATAGTAGAATTAGAAGATATTTATGAACACTATGAGGATGCTTTGAATAATCTAATAACAACTAGGTTGAATACAGAATTTTATAATAATTTAAAAGCCATGATCAATAATAAAAAGAACACATAAAATAAATCACATGCACCTAAACATGCATGGATTTATCAAAAGGTCAAGAATCCTAAGAATTATAGATCTAACACTAAGGTGATCTATAAACCTAAGGATTTGAAGGGTACTAATCATCAACGACACAAAAGAAAATGGGTACCTAAAATAGATTTAATAAACTGTTTTGCAGGTTAAGAAGGACAAATGGATCCTAGACAGTGGGTGTTCCAAGCACATGATGGGACACTCGGACCTCTTAATCAAGTGGATTAGAATCAAAGATGGAGGACATGTCAAGTTGGGCGACAACAAATGCTGCCACATTATTGGTGAGGGTACAATAGGTAATTCTTCTAAGTAGGTATGTAATGTTCTTTTAGTAGAAAACTTAAAACATAACCTGCTTAGCACTAGTCAAATATGTGATAATGGATGTGATGTTTTATTTACTAAAGTTTGATTTAAATTATTAAAAGAAGGAACAAATACTATTTTAATTGAAGGCTTTAGATATGAAAATATCTATGCTCTTCATTTTTCACAAGAGAAATTTTTAAAATGTCTGCTTGCCTCCCATGTTGAAGTAGATCTTGGCACCGTAGGCTAGGTCACATTAATAACAAAAATCTTAATAGGTTAGCCAACAATGAGTTGGTAAGGGACCTACCCAAACTAACTTATAAAAAGGATGCTTTGTGCAAATCTTGTGAACTTGGAAAAATGCACAAAGCTTCTTTTAAACCTAAAGACTTAGTTTCAACAACACGACCTTTAGAGTTGTTACACCTTAATCTATTTGGACCAACACGATTTGAGAGTCTAAACAGATCAAAATTTTGCCTAGTTTTTGTTAATGACTTCTCTAGGTTCATGATAAATGCCAGTTTATCATCATTCTTATGCATTAAAACAAACCTAGCTCTTAGGATTTTACTCTGCAAGTGGGTTTTTGGGCTGCATTTAGGCATAAATTAGGTTAGGCATGCATTGCATTTTTTATTGTCTTTTTGATATGTTTTTGTGAGTGTTAGGGATGAACAGATATACAAATCCCTGAAACCCTAGCACTCGAGAAGGCAAATGGTGAAGGAGAAGCTCAGACTAGCTGGAAGTCAGCTTGATCTAGCTTACCACAGTAGGAACCTATATCACTTGAACTAGGGATAGCTCATCCCAGCTCCATTCAGCTAATCTTAGCTGAATGGTAGCTCAAGAGAGTTCATCTTAGCTCACCCTAGCTCAAGTCAGCTGAGATCCAGCTCAACTTAGTTGAGTCTTACTCATTTTAGCTCCCACAAGTCCACAAGGAGCTCTAGCTAGCTCAGCTGAGTTGACTGGAGTTCACCCCAGCTCAGATCCAGCTACATCAAGCTCCACTCAACTCCAGCCAGCTGAAGAAGAACTCATCTCAACTAAGGAAGCTCAAGTCCAGCTCCCAGGGACTCAACTTAGCTCAACTCAGTTGAGCTAAGCTACCTTAGCTGCCTCAACCAGCTTGATCCTCCCCGGGAGCAACAGACCTAGATCACCTCAGCTCATTGTGGTAGAAGCCAACTCACCTTAGCTTGGCTTAGCAGCTAGCAAAGAACTAGCAAGCTAAGCCAGCTGGAGTAGCTCCATTCCAGCCTCTTCAGCAGTAGCCAACTCTAGCTCCAGCTCCAAACTTCTCCTCCTCAGCTCCTCTCTTCAAACCCTAGCTCCAATACCTCCTCCTCTACTCCTCCATTAGCTAGTCTAGCTTAGCTTAGCTTAGCATAGCTTAGCTATGCTCCAACTTCCTTGGCTTGTACCACCCTAAAAACCCACCTACCAACTCCACCCAACTACCTCCACCTAAGCTCCACATAAGCTAACCTACTTGGCACCAACCTAGCCTACCCACCACCTCCAAAAGACACCTAAAAGTGGTGCCAAAACCACCCTAACTATCCCCTTGTTGGTGCCACTTTTCCCTCCAAAAATCCCCTTCATCTCCACCACACATCTCCCCTTAAACCCATCTCGACCCTCCACATAACCCCTCCTAGAACTTTTCTTGGTGCCACCTAAGACCACCTTATAGAAACTATTTTGGCACCAACTTCAAGGTTTACCACCACACATAAGCACCCCCTAGGTGTCCCTTAGGTTGGCGCCAATTGTCCTTAGCCATAGGATCCCCAACCACCTCCATCTCTCCATCTTAGCCCTCCATTCCAAGAGTCACCTTAACCCCCTTCCTACTCTATAAAAGCCCAGCACCTACCACCATTTGAGAGCATCCACCATTAGTGCATTTCTCTACCTATACCAACATACACCCATGACCAAGAAGAAGGAGTAGAGAAGAAGATTAAAGGGGCACATCACCAGCCCTTTTTGTGCCTTCTTCTCCCCACTCTCTTCAACTTGGGCCATGCCAAGGAGGAGGACTTCTCTACTTCAAGGAGGATGGACAGGCAAAGGAGAAGGACCTAGGGTTGATGTCCACCCTTGGAGAGAAGCTTAGGGCATGCCCCCTTAGGGCTTGCTTTGGAGGACATCACCTTGGTGGAGCATAGTAGGGAAGGAGTTGGAGGACTCTTTTCAAGCTTGGGAGCTACCAAGCTTGGAGCAAGAAGCCCTCTTCTTCACCATCTACCTAGAGGATTTATGTTTTCTTTTATTTATTGCAATTTTTCTAGTAGTAGAAGCATTCATCTACTAGGCTTTTTTTGTAAAACACTTTTTCATTATCTAGTTTCCTTCTTTGCAATTTCTTTAGTTGCATTTTTAATTGCTTTGTTTTTAGCATTCTTCACTCCCTCTCCCTAATTATTCTAGGCTTCCACTTGCCTAGAGTGAGGGAGAGGCTCTACTTGCCACTTTAGAAGTACTATATTGAGTTGAAGTGTAAGTCATTTTCCTGCCATAATTTCGCATGTTGCCCTAATTTCAAAAACATAAAAATGATATATTGAAAAAGACCAAAAAGAAAGTTGAGATTTATATTCCAAGCAAGACAATTAATTTTGCAAACATATTGCCTCCTTGGATGACCCTAGATACTCCCACTATATAGGTTTATAAATTTAAGAGTTGATCGATTTTGTGCATTACAACGATGTATTTTACAAATCACGTAAAATCTGCATCGGTTCACTTGGGTTGTCTTATTGAAACATAAAGATGACTCATTTGATTCCTTCCTAAGTCTTTCTTGAAGACTTCAAAAGGAAAAATCATCCTCTATTCTTAGACTTAGGACTGATCATGGCGGTGAATTTGAAAATGAAAAATTTTCAAGTTTTAGTGTCAATTCTGGCATAACCCATGAACTTTCATTTCCACGGGCACCATCTCAAAATGGTGTTGTAGAACGCAAGAATCTCACTCTACAAGAATGCGCCCCAACTTTGCTCTTGGAGTTTGGACTTCAAAAATATTTCTGGGCAAAAGCCATTAATATGGCATGTTATGTTCTTAATAGAACATTCTTAAGGCCTATTATTAAGAAAACTCCATATGAACTTTACTATGAGAAGTCTCCTAAGATTTCATATTTTAGGGTGTTTGGAAGTCGATGTTATTTATTAAACGCTCGTGATCGGCTTGATAAGTTTGATGTTAATGGTGTTGAAGGCATTTTTATTGGATATTCAACAAGAAGCAAAGCTTATCGAGTCTTTAATAAAAGGACTTTTGTTATAGATGAATCCCTGCATGTTTCGTTTGATGAAACAAACTTTGGTGAACCTGAACTAAATCATTTAGATTTTGATGATGAAGATACCCCCTTCAACGATGTATCAAAAATGGAAGATACATGAAATGTACATGATCTTCCAAAAGGATGGGTACACCATAAGGATCACCCTCAAGAACAAATCATAGGTGATATTGAACAGGGTATAAAAATCTGATGTTACTTTAGAGCTGATTTTGTCCTTAATGCCTTTGTTTCATAACTTGAACCTAAGAAAGTTGATGGGGCATTAAAGGATGAATCATGGGATGTAGCTATGCAAGAGGAGCTACTCCT
Source organism: Thalassia testudinum (assembly GCA_037157565.1). NCBI lineage: Eukaryota > Viridiplantae > Streptophyta > Magnoliopsida > Alismatales > Hydrocharitaceae > Thalassia > Thalassia testudinum. Next base: position 72,815,117 of record JAZHRO010000003.1, on the reverse strand, counting down.
ATTTACTAGGAACAATGTATGGAACTTGGTACCCGTTCCTGAGGGTAATTCCATCATTGGAAACAAATAGGTGTTTCGAAAAAATTGGATTAATCTAGTTCAGTGATCAAGAATGAAGCCAGACTTGTAGCTCAGGGCTATAACCAATAGGAGGGTATTGACTTTGATGAGACATATGCTTCTGTTGCTCTCTTAGAGTCCATACAAATGCTACTTGCCTTTGCAAGTGCAAAGGACTTCAAGTTATATCAAATGGATGTCAAGAGTGCATTTCCTAATGGTTATATTAAGGAAGAAGTTTATGTTCATTAGCCTCCCAGGTTCGAGGACCCAGCACACCCAGAGCATGTATACAAGCTCAATAAGGTGTTATATGGACATAAACAAGCTCCCAGGGCCTGGTATGATAGGCTTAGGAGCTTTCTTCTTCAGCACGAATATAGAATTGAGTTGCTGATTCAACTCTTTTTGTAAAAGAAGGAAATGATAGCCTACTGGTTCAAATATATGTTGATGATATTATATTTTTATCAACTATGGATTTCCTGTGTCAACATTTTTGTGAGACTATGAAGACTGAGTTTGAAATGAGTATGATGGGTGTACTCAGATTCTTTTTAGGACTCCAAATTCAACAATTAGACACAGGAATTTACATTAGTCAGGCAAAACATGTTGTTGAAATTCTCAAGAAATTTGACTTTGAAAATATAAATGGCAAAGAGACTCTGATTGCTCTATCTACTTCCCTTGGTGAAGATTTATCTAGCAAGAGGGTAGATGAAAGGAAATACCGGGGCATGATAGGTTTGCTACTATATCTTATAGCTTCTAGACTTAATAGTCTTTTTGCTACATGTATATGTGTGAGATTCCAATCCGAACCCAAGGAATCTCATTTTAATGCAGTAAAAAGAATATTTAGATACCTAAACAGCACAAAATATCTTGGTCTTCTCTATCCTAAAGTACAATCCTTAGATCAATTATCCTCTGGTGTTGCTGACTATGCAGGGAGTCGGACAGAGCGAAAGAGCACTAGTGGCACATTTCATTTTATTGGAGAATCTCTAGTCACATGGTTCTCTAAGAAATAGACTTGCGTTTCACTTTCTACTATTGAAGCAGAGTATATTGCTGCTTTACTTGCTTGCTCTCAGATCATTTGGATGAGACAGACTTTGTTTGACTTTGGGTTAATTTTTGCGTAATCCAAAATTTTATGTGAGAATACAATCACAATAAATTTATCCAAAAATCTGGTTCATCAATCACGTATCAAGCACATAGATTTTAGACATCATTTCCTTAGAGATAATGTGCTTCAAGGATCAATTCAATTAGAATTCATTGACACACAAAACCAATTGGCCGACAGCTTTACAAAACCTCTTGTAGTAGAGAGATTCTGCTTTATAAGAAGAAAATTAGGACTTTGTACAATAAAAGAGATTCAAAACTAATAATTTCATTGATATGGAAATTGTTTGTATTTATAAAAATCTCTTAGGGCCTCACTGTAATTTACCTACACTTATTTAAAAAAGGGGGTAAACTATAATATTTCCATATGTCTGGAAATATTTGGGTGTTGTTTGCAATATGGTTGCTTAACTTAGGCTGTTGACTACATTATTTGTTCAACACTAAAGTTGTAAATTTTTCTACTCTCAACCACTAAAGTGGTCATCTAACAAGCACATGACTCATCCCAAATAAAAGAAGCCAAGTGCAAACACTTGCCTCATTTTGTCTCAAGCAAACCCTAGTTCTCTCCAAAAGTGTCTCTCCAAGCCCTAGCCAAGAAGAAGGCCCACCTCTAAGCTTCTACGCTAGGTAAATTCTCATATCCTAAGTAGATCTTGCTATCATAAGTCATTCTACATCTTTTCTTTTTCTTTCTCTCAAGTCCTTTCTTGCTGCTGCATTTGTTTCTCGTCGAGTACCAGGTGGTACCGGTGCCCATCACTGGTACCGGTACTAGCTTGGCGTAGCAATACCTGCTTTAGTGAGCAGGTACTCATACTGAAGATGAATATCGATACTTGCTCAAATTTTTGGTTGGAATAGAAACCAACCAGTACCGGTACCAATCACCAGTACCAGTACATGTAGGCTTAAATGTGTTTTTTTTTTTGTACAAACACATGAAAGGAAGTTTTCTATATTCTAATCATATTCTTATTCCTTGTTATTGCATCTTTATAGATGGCACCTAAATCAAAAAATAAGGGAAAAGCACTTCAAGATGCTTTTCGCAAGTTTTGCATCAATGAGGATGCTAGGTCAAAGTTTGATTGGTATAAAGGCCTAAAACTCCATCATTGTAGGCTAGTTGTGTGGAAAGATTTCTCTCTTTGACTTTTTGGTTTTACCACTCGTCATTGCGAAAAAAAACTCATGCATTTCTTTGATGAATCATTCTTTGCCGATGTTCCTGGAGTATACCCTGATGTCAATTGTCTATTTTTTGCTAATCTCCTAGAACAAGAAAATCATGGCCACCTTGTCATAACAACAATTGTTTTTGGTCAGAAAATAACAATTGCACCAAAATTCTTGTCAACAATTACTGAATGTCCTAGTGAAGGTCATGCATTTAACACACTTAAGGAGCAATTTCCTACCAATAAAATCCATGAAACTCTCTTGCTCCCTAACTTCCAGGGCAAAGCATTGGTTGGCCCAAATATGACCCTATTTGCTCGTGTCCCTTTTCATATCTTAGCATAGAACTTCAAGGCTAAAAATTCAGGATTTCACAAAATACCTGTTGATATTTTACCCTTAATTTATGCTATCATTACGAGCTTTCTAGTAAATTGGAACATAGTTTTCATTCACTTTCTTAGACCCCATTACCATGCATCAGCTTTACCATTGGACATTTTGGTGTCTCACATTCTTCATAAAAATAAAATTGACCTCTCTAATTTTACTCCTAGCAAAGTGGTCCATTTGAAATGGTCCACTCTTCGAAGAATGGGAGTGAAACCTGTTAGAGAGAAATCCTCTAGTGATGATGATCAAGAAGAAGTTGATCTAAATGCTCAATCTTCTCATCCACCTCCTGAATCATCCTCCACTTTCATTCCTATAACTTACCCATACCCATAAGCTAAAACACCTTGGGTAAATCTATCTAATGTGTTTGGAACTGATCCCAATTTGATAAATACCTTCAATTACACTGGTCAAAATTTAGCCAATCTAAATTTTGCCTTCCATTACATGGAATGCTAATTTCATGACCTTTCTCTTTCTATTGAGTCCTCCAATGTCACTTCTTCCACTCAGCATCCTAAACAAAGAAAGTGGACTCAACTAAAAGTACCTCAAGAATATAGTGAAAGAAGGCAAAAGCACTTTCAAGATCCATCTCCTATTTTATCAACGGTGGAAGATGAACCAGTTCTTCATGATGATGAAGAAGACGAAGACACTGAAGACGATGAAGTTTCATATGAAGATAGTGATGATGAAGATGAAGATGATGATGACAATGATGATGATGAGGATGATGATGATGATGGTTGGCATGTGCAAAAGCTTATTAGAAAACATCCTAGAAATTAGTTTAGTTTTCATTTTCTTGCTTGTTAAATTTGTATGACTTTTCATATCATTATGTGCTAAAATTGTCTCAAGCTTTATCTTTATGAACTTTATCATGTTGTAAAGGTTGAATAGAGTTGGTTATTCATGTATCATTCTTAGTTTCATTACGTGAAACATACCATGTTTTACTTTTAAAATTGTGTTATTTGCTCAACTTCTTGCTTGCTTGACAAAAAAAGGGGGAGAAACGATTGGATACTTCATATTTAAAATAGGGAGAGCATAGTTTGAGGGGGAGGTTTTTCACTCCTTGTGGAGTTTTTTTTATTCTTCTCTAATTAAGTCTCTATTTATTTTTAAATATGAGTACCTTGTTTGTTTTGTCAACAACAGAAAGGGGAAGATTGTTGGAATCTAGTTCCATCTCTCTTCTATGTTTTGGTGTTAACAAAAATATTTTAAAATCTAATGTGTTTATTAAGTATTATAGGTCAAAAGAATCTATGGATGTAAGCAACAAGATAGCATATGACGGAACAAGACTAGAAGACTATAGTTTTTGTTGTATTAATTGTATTTTAGAATCTTTGTATGTCTCCTAACAAGTAAAAAATAATCTAGGAGTTAAAATCAAAGTAGAGATAATTAGGGTTTAGAATATTGTTCATTCACTCGTTTCAAAACTTAAAATTGATTATTTCAAAATAAAGTCATTTAGAGTAAGTTGAATATCCCTAAAAATTGACTTACACTTATAATATTTGGCGCTTGTAGCAGGTACCAGTATGTGCTAGGCACAGGTTTGGGCCTAAGTCCCAAACTGTGAACAAGTACCGATACTCATCATGAGTACCGATACAAAGTGGTCACAGTTTGTGCACTTGGTTTTGCTTGGACCATACAAGTACCGATACTAATCACTAGTACCGATACATGAAGGTCAGTGGAACCAAATCTATGAGTCACAAGTACCGGTACTCATCATGAGTACTAGTACCTAGTGACTTAGTTGGCTACCTGTAGGCAGTCAGTATCGGTACCAAAAGTTTAGTACCAGTACCAACTAACCGTTATGACCAATCGAATGACTATTTTGAAATTAAACCTATTTCTAATCTTCCCAAATTGCCCCTAATGACTAGTAATCATATGGAAGGTGTTTAGAGGATTATATAAGCACTCTTTGAGTGCCTTTTGCACACAACGAAGAAGCCAAAATTCTATCCTTGCCTACACTTTCAATTCTCAATTTACTAGCTACAAAAGAGCTTGATTTGTTGCATTCCACTCAAGGCCACTCCCTACTTGCAACAAGTCATCAAAGGCGATTATGTTCTTCATTGTTAAATCATTTGTTTTACGCCTTAGTATTCTCGTTAGATTAATTTACATACTCTTATTAAGCAATATACTTGTTTGAGACTTAGGGATTAGTTGTAAGCATTTATTTGTATTTTCCTTACACCTATATCTTTATTTCTTTTTAATATTGATGTGCGTACATCTAAATAGACAGAAATGTCTATTAATGCATGTTCTTAGTGTCATATTAGCATCATGCATTGTAAATATTGCATAACATGCAAAATCATGCATTTAAGTCAAATTGTACAAATTGTATAGTAATTCTCCTTTTATGGCTGGGGATAGAGCAACTTTTAATCAGGGCTTCAGATGGAAGTTCCACCTGTATGGATCTGATTAAGGCGACAATGGGAGTTCAACAACTCCAAGATTGCCCTAATCAGACATCTATAGCACCAGATATAGTTCGAGGAAGCCTAGAGATCAAGTGCCAAGATGTTGTCAATCTGCACTTCAGACGACAAGTCTGACCGCATGGATGAGTTCGAATCGATGATCGTAGCCTAACAGCACAAAAATTGGTCCAATCCAACATCCGTGGCACCTTTTGAAATTCACAGAAGATGGACAGCCAAGATGGCACCACGTGGCGCCATCCCAGCCACACAATCAGCCCAAGGAATCACCGCTGCCATTCTCTCCTCAACAAATCAATCAGTCTCAACCGTTGGATCTTGATCTAATGGCTGAGATCAACACCCACTGCTCAACCATCGCGTGCCCTCTCTTTCTCTCCATCGCATGCACGATCGGATCTGGGTTGTTGGATCTTGATCCAATGGCCACGAGCGTGCGCACTAAAAGCGTAAGCGCGACAAACGTCCGATCGTAGTGTAACGGTCGAGCATACTTTGTGAGTGCGAGGTGTGCATTCTAAACACAGTGTGCCTCAAATCTGGCTCGGGGGCAATTCAGCTGTTAGATGGCGATCGTGCGGGCAAGGAGCGTAGACATGGCATGTGGAGGAGCTTTGGATCGCGTAAGCGCACGATGGCGCACTTCTGCATGCCACATCGCATGCACGGGCGTGCGGTTAGGTGAAGCTGAAGTAGGCGAGGAGCGATCTGAGCCATCCAATCTTGCGATTGGACGGCTGAGATTTCTTGGATGTGGGCAGGCATTGAGCGCACAGCAGGCGAGGAGGCGGGCGTGCATGCAAAGCTGCGACGGCGTGGGGTCTTTAGTGACACTTAAATCAATCACTAAAGTCCACCTCATTTAATGTTTTAACTATGTAATGATCAAATTTCCCCTAATCCTTGCTACTATAGAAGGAGACCCCTACCCTATGGAATTCTCATCCCTTCCTTCATCTCAAGAGAAGCTTGTCCCACACCTGGGATGCTACTTTAGAGCCAAGTCCAAGTTTTCTCGACCCCATTCTAGATGTGGATCCCATGACGACGACGACGTGCTGCCTCGTTCCCGATTCTTCCTGCTTCATCCTCCGTCTTCCCGCTCCATTCCCCATCTTCCAGGCATCGCTCCATCCGACTCATCCTCCAAGCATTCGTTGAGGAGGATAACATATCTTTCCCTTCTTTTTATCGCTTTAGAATTTCCCGATTTGTAGTTGTAATCATTTCCCGCTTTTGAGTTGTAAAAATAGTATTATTTATCAAATGATTGTTTCTCTCTCTCTCTTATTGTTTATATCAATTCCATTGTAATTATCTTACTTTCAAACAAAAAATACAAAAAAAAATATAATCACGGATTTAAGATCAACGTAACCTCCCTGTGTTCGACCCAGAATTTCTTTATGAATTTTGGTAAAATTTTATCTATTGACGGATTGCTTCACAAATTGAACTACAACGATGGGTTTTTCAATTCAAACTTCAATCGCATAGTTTTCCACTCTCAACATTTTGGCGTTGTTGCCGAGGACTCAACGATTTTCGATTTTCTTTCCACATTTCATGCACTTTATATTTTCTAACTTATTTTATTTTTCCTCTATTGTTTTGTAGGTACCTTGACAAGGAATCTTCAAGCGGTAGATCAGAGTAAAGTGTAATTGAAGACAACTGTAAGTGCTCCCCATTCTTTCCCCTCCATCAATATCATCTCACAACATTAATTAAAACCCCAATTGGCCTAGGTGTTTGCATAAATCCTAGGGTTAGTTTGGTTGCTTGAATTTCCACTCACATTCATCTCACCCTCATATAAAAAAAAATCAACAAAAAGATATTTCTTGTTGGGTAAATAACATACACACTACATACACTCATACTCAAGGCACATAACCTAATTGATTTTTATCTATTCAACTGAATTCTAATCTGTGGAACTGGTACGTGCAAATCAACATATAAAAGAATAGAAATCAATTTAGGTCAATCATTTTGTGTGCCAAACTTAGTGGTGCAATTTTGGCTAATTGTTTGAGTTGTTTGGGCCACACTACTTAATCTAAAATCAACTCACTTAGTAGCTTCCCCTTAAGGTTTTCAATTTAGGTCAATACCAGGCACTCCACTTTACTTTTGATTTCAAATGGAAAAAGATCTTCACTCATGCTTGAAAATCTGGTTTGCCTCGAAACTTGATTGAATTAACTAATTCCAAGCCCTCAAAGATACATAAGCAAGATTTGAACCTTAAAATCCACTCATGAAAAATTATCTTGCTTGAAAATCCTGGTTGTGCATGCACTCACACATATCCAATCAATCATTAAGAGCACAACCCATCTTAAGGGCCCACCACATTCCATAAGCACTACAATCCCAGGGCTAAATAAAATCAAGTAGATGTTGGCCTTAAGAACTAATTTGCTCTTCGAGGTTCAGTCTGAGATTGTTTACAATTAATATGTTTGTACTGATCAATCTAATGTTTAGCTAGGGGAGTAGCGTCAAACGACCACAGCTCGGGGGTACACTAGGAACTGGAGATGCAAGCTAAAGGAAGAACCTTCTCCCCAGTCCCTCCTTCAAATTGGTTGGATTGATTGGATGCAAGTAGAGTAAATCGTCTATAATCTTAAGGCAGATTCTGAGAGTTTGTAGATCCTTAGCCTATCCCACTTAAGGACAGGCTTGCTTTCTTGTGTTGCAAGGTTCTTATCCCCAGTATGTTCGACCTCTTCCTAGTTTATGCTGGGAAGGAGGTCATTGAATCTCCAATTGGAAGGACCACTAGAGTATTCTAGGAGGCGTAGATTGGATTTTGGCCAAATTGATCCCATGGCTAATCAACAACCTCCTCTACCTCAGAATCCACAGGAGGTATTTTAAATGCAGCTGGAACGAATGCAGAGAATGCAAGAATGGTCCTAGAGAATCTAGGATGCTCAGCCCTTGAAGTATTTTTATGATCCTTCAAATTACGGGGAATGTCCCAGCATCCAGATTCCTGCCGGGGACGTAGAAATCAAGCTCTAGGTGTTAAGTCTGATCAAACATTTCCATGGGCTTGGCTCTAAAGACCCATTTCAGCACTTGGAGGACTTGACCACTTTGGTTCAAACCACCAAGGCGTGAAACATGAATGAAGAACAGATGATCATGAGGCTCTTCCCCACTCTCTTAGGGATAAAGCTGTTCATTGGTACAGGACCATAGGAAGGCCGATTGCAACAAGAAATGATCTAAAATCAGCCTTCCTGAACAAATTCTTCCCTGTTAGACATACAATGCTCTGAGACGAGTGATTACTATCTTCACCTAGCGGCTGGGGGAGCCGTTTCATGTTTCCTGGGAGTAATTCCAGGACTTACTATGGAGGTGTCCACACCACGAGGTGCCAAAATGGTAGCTTGTGCAGATCTTCTACCACAGGTTAACTGAGTAACTCAGAAATCAGGTGGACGCTTCTTGCGGAGGTAATTTCCTCAACAAAGACGCAGATAGAGCGGACGATTTGTTTGAGGAGATGAGTGAAAATTCAATCAATCATGCCTCCATGGATACTTTTAACCGGCCCAACAACTCAAATCGAATGTTAATGAAGTCCACGACTCTCATTCATTTGATATGGAACTGATTTGCGATAAATTGGATAAGGTGGACTTGGTTACTAAAAGAATGGAGGAGTGGATGGAGGGAAACTCAATGAACAATTCTCGATCCACTCAATCCTAGAATATGGGATTCCATTCGACATGAGCTCCTTATGGATGGGAGTTCGTGAATCAACTTGATGTGGCTTAACCTGTGAGTTACCATTATTCGGAACCCCACGGGTTCCAAATAGGGGCCTTTGATCCCTCCCTTTCTTTCTCTCCATCCTCATCCTATTAGGATGTTTGTGTTGTACAAGAGAACGTTAGGTCCAACCCTTACTCCAATGCTTACAATCTGGGTTAGAGGAACCACCCTAACTTCTCTTTGAAAAACCTGGGGTAGTAGACCCAATTCCAACCCAGCACTATGCTCCACAAAGACCAATGTGTCAGGGTTATGTTTACACTCAATTGCCCCCGAATAAGGTCAATCAGCCTGCTTGGAATGCCCATCAACCCGTAGGGTAGGCTGATTTGAACCGACAAATGGTAGAAATGTAAGGATCTATGCTCTAGCTCATGCAGCAAATGAAAACCTCGCTGGACAACTTGCAAATTGGGTTCATTGCTAATTCTCGTCAACCCAGATCTCTACTATCTCAACCCGTACCCAACCCACGTAATATCAAGAATTCAGGCAATCAAGCCCAAGGGTACGGGAATCAGAGGGACCCACACGGACATGTCAGGTTAATATCCCCAGCAACGACGCCATTAAAATGATTGCATGGTTCACTCAACTCAGTAATTAAGTTAATTTCACTTAATTAAGAGTAGAAGAAATCACTTAGGTTAACTCGAAGTTGTGTCGGTTATGTAGTTTAGGGTCAAATTAACTTAACATTTTAGAACTTTTTACTGGTTGAGTCCAGGTCGTTCACTGGGAGGCATAATAATTTTTCTCCAAATTCACTAATTTCCTTTTATCTCTTTAAGTTTAGGAGGTAAAACTAGTTTAATTTTAAAAACATGAATTTTGTCAAATATTTAAACTATGAATATGATACAAAATTCCATATGCAAACATATTTACTCAAAATGTTATTCCTTATTAACAAGTAAACATGCTATTTTTTTCTAATTTTATTTCATTAAGGCAATTAGAAATTTATCCAACTAAAGCATGCCTTTTACAATTAAGAACAAAAAGTAAAATTCATTTAATTTTTCATCTCTCTACAGCCTCTAATCTTCTTCTCTATCTTTCTTGTTTCTTCTCTGTCGAGCTCTCTTTCTTCTTATGTTCTTCCTGCCTTCTCTTCTTCCCTTAGTTTCTTTCTTTTGTTCCTTAGTCTTTCCTTAACACTTCTTATCGTTCGCACTCCTTTCTTTCTTAGCTTTGCATCCTTCAACACTTAGCTTTCTTCAGTAGCTTCTCTTTTCTTTTCCTTTCAGCTGAACAGGGTTTTTTTACTCTTTAAACCAAAAGCCTTGGAATTTGCGGTGAGGTCCTTTCGAGGATACACAGCACCCTGAGACCAGGGTGGGACCAGACCCTACTCGATCCTCGCCTAATGTCGGTTAGGATTGTTGTGGTTTATTTATTTACCAGTTCACATTATCGAGCCGCATCGGCTCAACCTGACCTCCCAGGCCAAACTCATGCCCTCGCAGGGCACATATTCACATTCGCACACACGTCCCCAAGGGCGCACACACCTGCAAGCCAATGCCCACACACTCATATACAATGCTCAGATCGGATCAGAATCGGAACCGCTGCGCCTTGCGCTTGACGACTGCATAGCCACAGGAAAAAAAGAGTTTTATACCCAGGCACGCACTCATGGATATCTGAGGTGGGACAAAGCTAACCGTTCCAGACCCGAATTTAATTGATCACAACTTCCTACCCAGAGCTCCAAATTTGATGATTTAAAGTTCGCTGGAAAGCTCTAAGGGTAATCTATTCAATTTTAAGGTCAATTTAATGTTTTTTTGATGTTTATCTCTTCAATTTAAGGGATGAAATCAGGGGTTTCTACGGGTTTAATAACAAGCCTGGAAATGTTTTTAACTCAAGGAAGTCCTCAGATGGTCTTATCTCATCTATTTAAAGGTCTGTATACATTATATAAACAATTCTACTTCTGTTAGGATGGATTTAAAGCTCTTGAGACCTACAGAACCTGCAGAGAAGCTTTTCTCTTCTCTGAAAACTTCAGAGATTAATTTTCAATTTTCTCCTAATCTATTTAGATTAATTCTAAGGGTTTTCACTAATCAATCTAGGCAGGTTTTAGATTTGAATTTCAACAGAATAGTGCTTCTGTTGGTTTGGGTTCAAGAGTAACCCAACTTAACAGGAACAAAATTTTCACTAAAAGCATCATCTGAGCTAACTTAAATCGATTTCAGATCATCAATTAAGATTCCAGAAATAACTTCCACATCTCAATTCCTCAATTCAAGCTCAGAACACCATTATCAAACTCAGGTTTGACTGTAGAAGCTCGAAATTTGACTTTTTGTTTAAAGCTTCTTCCTAAGAAATTAACACATCAATTAGAGTATCTTCATCATTTGGAACTCACTCAGATCATCAGATTTGAGTTCTGTCCTTAATTCCTCGGGATCCAGACTCGTCGCCTGAACTAAATTAGGTATGTGTTCCACAGAGTAAATCAATGTTTATTATAGTGTTTTAAAGGTTAAAATAGCTTCAGTGCATCGCACTGAAGCTTCTTAGCTCCTTAAATGTTTCTCAAATCCTTCATAACAGTCTTCTCCAACACATCGGAGTTGGGGAAGATGAAGTTGAATCTTAAGCTCTAGTGAATGAAACCTCAAACAAATTTCTTAAAAATGATCAGTAATCCATGTAATAGCATTCTGAAGCCACCTAGCAAGTTCTAGAGGCTGTAACTCAACTTTGACTCATCGGAGCTCGCCGGAGCTCCGGTGAGTCCAAAAAATACAAAATGCATGTACAGATTAACCAAATTAACTATTTTTAATCCAAAAATGATTCTGAGGTTACAAGGAACCTCTATTTCACATTAAATTCTTTGTTTGTTCATTGAAATAGAATATTTGATAGTAAACTTGTTTCTTAAAAATTTGATTTGTTTAAGCTCAGGACATGATTTAACTACTCAATTGAGAAGTTAAATCAAGTCAACAGATGTTATTAATCATAAATATATGTTTAATTTATAATTTGAAATGTTCCTGAGCCGCCATGGACAGCAAACTCAGAAACTTAAATTAAATTTGGGCATTTAATTATAGATGATAGTAATAAGTAATATAAAGTCGATTAGGGTTCATTAGTGATGAAAGGCGATGAAAGAACCCAGTGAAAGTGGAATTAGGCCGACTTCTGTCACCATGGACAGTGAAGTAGTCGGTGAAAGGTGAGATATAATTAGGTGTTTAGGTGATCTAATTAATCGATTAAGTGGATTAGAAATGAACATGGAAGTTAAAAGAAGGTGAACAGTGAGTTAAAAGACAAAATTAAAGTCTCTGGCAAGCTCAAGGAACTCGCCGGAGCTGGAAGAGATGAAGCTAAATTCTACAATTACTCTAAAATATCTAACTAAGCTAGCCTACTCCTACTCCTACTCCTACTCCTACTCCTAGTCTACTGTTACCTGGACGAAGGGGTCAATAGGGTTCCGCTGAAGTTTCATAGTGGACGACGAAATCAGAGGGTTGAAGAAAGAGCTCCGGTGGGCGAATTTGAGGTGGAGTGGAGGAATCCTAGGGTCAACGCCTTTGTCAGAGGTGCGGAAGACCACGACGAATTTCCTCGACTACTTAAGATGGTTGGAGGAAGTTGGAAGATGGAATGGGGGTTCGCCGGAGGTTTGGAAGAATAGCCTATTGGGTCGGCTGCAGTATTAGAAGAGGGAAGGGAGCCAACTTGCTAAAATCAAAGGTGAGAGGGGGTATTTATAGCATTTTGCGGCGAAGAGAGGAGCGGGGTCTATCTGAAGAAGAAGCTCAAGGAGCTTAACCTCCGTCGTCGTCTCCAAAGATAGTGAGGTTAACTCTGACTGAAAAATAGGATTTTCGGTTAATCCAGACCGATGGATCAAGTGGAGGTGGTGAGCGCAAGCTGCAAGAGCTTGGGCAAAGAGGAATGATGTCGGTAGGGCGGTGATCGCGCGGTAGAATGACTCTCTGCCACCAGCCGTTCGTTTGGCTGGAGAAGAAGAAGAAGAAGATGAAGAGGGATCTAGAAGTAATAAAACCTAAGGACCTATGTGAGAAATAAGGACTAAACTGTAATGAAAATTAAGGACTAAAATGTAAATCGAGGTTTTGAAGGTTTATTTTAATTTAAATCTTTTTCAACTTTTTATATATATTAGTAAATAAGGTAAATATTATGTTTACACCTTGAATTTACATCTTTGACCTTTTTAGATTAATTTATCAGATTAAGTAAAATTACTTAAGTTATTACATACTTAGGTATACATTATATTTAAGTTACTTATCTTATTAATTAAGGAAATAATTAGTATGATTTCAAGTCCAATTATCATCTAAATTATTAATAATGTTATTTGAATGATAAAATGTCATTTTAAACTTATTTTAAGGTCTTTAACTAAATATCCCTTATTCTATAATTAACCCTTATATATTCATAACCTTACCTAATTAACTAGGAAGACTAGTTAATTAAGGGTAATTAAAGATCATGATGAGTGTCTCATCAGTTGAGCAGGGTCCTTTCTCTTCTGCTTCTTCTACAAATCAATGTTTTCTGGCTAATGAAGCCCCTCAAATCTTTCCTAACCGTCCCCAAGACCCAAACCCGTATGCATCTACTAATTCAGTTACCTTGAGGAGTGGAAAACAAACTTAGGATCCACAACCACACTATTCTGATCTACCTAATACTGGAGAGCCTGAGGAGAGAAAGGAGAACTCTGAAGAAGAAATCAAGGCTTAGGAACCTGATTCCAATGATCTAGTTCATGTTCCTTTTCCTGAGGCCTTGATTAAGCCTACGAAGAAGAGGCTTGTTGATAATAACAAGGAGCTCTTGAATATATTCAAGAATGTTGAGATCAGCATTTCGCTCCTCGACGCTATCAAACACATACCGGCTTACGCTAAATTTTTAAAGGATTTATGAACACAGAAGTGTAAGTCGAGGGAATCTATTCCGAGGAAGTTGGTACTCTCCAAGCAGGCTAGTTCTGTTATCCTACATCACCTTCCTAAAAAAAAAAGAGATCCAGGTGCCCCTTTGATTTCTTGTGTCATCAGAGATTACACCTTTAATAGAGCACTTCTCGATCTAGGTGCATATATTAACCTAATTTTGACTTCTCTTTACAAAAAGTTCGAATTAGGTGAACTTCGGTCGACTTTAGTAACGCTGCAATTAGCGGACCGTTCGGTCACATATCCGTGAGGCGTTATTGAAGATGTTATTATTAGGGTTAAGGAATTCTATTTTCCAGTGGATTTCCTTGTCCTTGACATTGATGTACCTGAAAATTTAAGGAACACACCCATCATTTTGGGCCGTCCATTCCTAGCTACCGCTAAGGCCAATATCAACTGTGAGAGCAGCAGCATGGAAATCGCCTTTGGGGATCAGAAATTGAAATTAGTTATTTTTAAGGTGATTAACAATTTCGAGGATTGTGGATTTATAGAGGAACTTAAAGAAGATAACTTGATCATTGAAACTTGTATGGCAGTTTCTGCAATCGAAAGTTCCTCCTATTGTGATGGATCTGACCCGCAACCCTCTGTGGCAAACTAGCCACATTTTGAAGTGGTTATTGATTTTATTTACTTTCAACCTCTTCCTCTTGATGAATCATCATCAGCATCATCCTTACCTTCAATCTAAAACCCGCCCCAGCTCGAAATGAAACCATTGGCTGAGAATTTGAAATATCAGTTTTTGGGACCTCAAAAGACACTCCCTATAATTACCAGTGCTAAATTAACTATGGAGTAGGAGATTAAACTAATCAAGGTCGTAAAGGAACATAAGGAGGCAATTGGTTGGACCATTCATAACCTTAGGGGGATCAAGCCATCTTACCGCAATCATAAAATATTCTTCGAAGATGGATCCCGCCCTTCTCGCCAAATGCAAAGGAGATTAAAACCTAATATGAGAGAAGTGGTCAAGAAGGAAATTATTAAGTGGCTCGACGTAGGAATCATTTATCCGATCTTTGATAGTCCTTGGGTAAGTCCCGTACAAATTGTTCCCAAGAAAGCTGGGATTACCATTGCGACTAACGAGAAAGGTGAATCTATCAACTCATTCAACTTCCTCTTGGAGGGTTTGTATTGATTACAGGAAGCTAAACACAGCCACAGAAAAGGATCATTTCCCTTTATCCTTTATCGGTCAAATCCTTGAAAGACTACCTAGGCAAAAGTACTTCTGTTTCCTAGACGGTTACTCAGGATACAATCAAGTCCCTATCCATCCCAAGGATCAGGAGAAAATGACTGTCACCTGTCCTTACGGAACCTTTACATTCCGTAGGATGCCATTCGGATTATGCAATGCAGCCGCGACTTTTCAAAGGTGTATGCTGGCCATATTCTTAGAGATGGTGGGAGAGTTTATGGAAGTCTTCTTGGATGATTTCATTTTTTTCAAAGAATCATTTGATTCTTTCCTGGCTAATCATGAAATGATCCTTAAGAGATGCATCAAAACAGGACTAGTACTTAGTTGGAAAAAGAGTCATTTCATGACACAAGAAGGCATCGTCTTGGGTTATGTAATCACCGAACGGGAAATTGAAGTTGACAAAGCTAAGGTTGATGCCATCTCAAAACTTCCTCCACCCACATTTGTCAAACAAATTCAACCATTTCTTGGTCATGTGGGGTCCTATAGGAGGTTCATCAAGGACTTCTCTAATGTTGCTTGCCCTCTGGGTAACCTTCTCGCCAAGGATATGTCATTTGATTTCAACAAATCATGCCATAGGGCATTTGATTTTCTTAAAATGGCAGTCACTTGTGCCCCGGTGTTGCAACCACCGATTTGGACAGTCCCATTTGAGATCATGATCGACACTTCTGATTATGGGGTTGGGGCTATTTCGGGTCAAAAGATTGATAGGAAGCCCTCTGTCATTTACTATGCTTGCAAAACTCTAGACGAGGCCTAGAGGAATTACACTGTTAGTGAGAAGGAATTGTTGATAAATGCCAGTTTATCATCATTCTTGTGCATTAAAATAAAAGGATTTTACTCCGCAAATGGGTTTTTGGGCTGCCTTTAGGAATAAATTAGGTTAGGCATGCATTGCATTTTTTATTATCTTTTTGATATATTTTTGTAAGTGTTAGGGATGAACAGATATGCAGATCCCTAAAACCCTAGCACTCAAGAAGGCAAATGGTGAAGGAGAAGCTCAGACTAGCTGGAACCCAGCTTGATCCAGCTCACCACAACTGGAACCTAGCTCACTTGAACTAGGGTTAGCTCATCCAAGCTCCAATTAGCTAATCTCAGCTGAATGGAAACTCAAGAGAGTTCATCTTAGCACCCTAGCTCAAGTCAGCTCAGATCCAGCTCAACTTAGCTTAGTCTAGCTCATCTCAGCTCCCATTAGTCCATAGGGAGCTCTAGCTAGCTCAACTGAGTTGACAGGAGTTCACCCCAGCTCAGACACAGCTACATCCAGCTCCACTCAACTCCAGCAAGATGAAGAAGAACTCATCTCAGCTCAAGAAGCTCAAGTCCAGCTCCTGGGGATTCAGCTTAGCTCAACTTGGTTGAGCTAAGCTACCTTAACTGCCTCAACCAGCTTGATCCTCCCTGGGAGCACCAGACCAAGCTCACCTCAACTCACTATGGTAGAAGCTAGCTCACTTTAGCTTGGCTTAGAAACTAGCAAAGAACTAGCAAGCTAAGCCAGCTAGAGTAGCCCCATGCCAGACTCTTTAGCAGTAGCCATCTCCAGTTTCAGCACCAGACATCTCATCCTCAGCTCCTCCCTCCAAACTCTAGCTCCAACACCTCTTTGTCTACTCCTTTAGCTAAGCTAGCTTAGCTTAGCTTAGCTATGCTCCAACTTCCTTGGCTTGTACCACCCAAAAACCCTACCTAAAAACACCACCTACTAGCTCCACATAAGCTCCACCTACTTGGCTCCAACCTAGCCTACCCACCACCTCCAAAAGACACCTAAAAGTGCTCCCAAAACTACCCTAACCACCCCCTTGATGGCACCACTTTTCCCTCCAAAAACCCCCTTCATCTCCACCATACACCTCTCCTTAAATCCATCTCCACCATCCACCTAACCCCCCTTCTAGAAGACCCTAGGTTGGCGCCAAAATGGTGGTGTCTCTCCACCACCAAAAGCCACCAACACCACCATAATCACCCCCTTTAACACCCCTTGGGTTGGCACCAAATACCCTTGGCCATAGGATCACCAACCACCTCCATCCTTCCATCCTAGCCCTCCATTTCAAGGAGCACCTTAACCCCCCATCCTACCCTATAAAAGAGCACTACCCACCACCATTCAAGGCATCCTTGGCTAGCAAATTCTTTCTCATATTCCACCTAGAAGCCCACGTCCAAGAGAGAAGAAGAAGAAGAAGATTAAGGGGATATTTTGTCCCTTTGGTGCCTTCTCGTCTTCCCTTCTCTCTTGAGTCACGCCAGCCAAAGGACAAGACAGGCAAGGAAGATCTTTGGAGGAGATCTTGAAGGTGGTCCACGCCACCTTGGAGGAGCTTTTGAGGTGGTGCACACCCACCCCTTGGAGGAGAGCATTGAAGGTGGTAGCTTCCACCTTGGAGGACTTTTTAAGGAAGGAGAAGAAGGAGGTCCTCTTTTCGAGCCAAGGAGAAGCTAGGCTTGGAGCAAGAAGACTCCCTTCTTCACCAAATTTTGCAAGGGGATTAGTGTTTCTTTATTTGCTTTTAAATTTGTTTAGTTCTAGCAGAGGCATTCCTCTACTTGTTCTTGGAAGGAACACTAATTCTAGTTAATTGAATTGCCTTCTTTTAGCTTTTTATTACAATTGTTACTTTTGGTTCCAGCACTTGTTTCACCTGTTCTTCCTCATTACTCTAGGCCTCCACTTGCCTAGAGTGAGATTTGGAAGAAGATATTTCTATCTTTTAAGTTTTAGTTAGGCAATTGTAGGTGTAAGTACTTTTTGTTACAATTCGCATTTTGCCCTCGTCTTTTCAAAACAAAATTTGCATATTCAAAATACGAAAAAGAAAATTGAGATTTATTTGTAAGAAAGGGGATTAATTTTGCAACCATTTTGCTGCCTTGGACAACCCTAGATACTTCCCCTGTCTAGGATATAAATTTAAAAGCGAAAGCGGATTCGCGTGTTGCAATGACGTTAAAAACCCGCTTTTGCAAATCACGCGTATTTTGCTATCACTTTTTGGCATCGTTGCCGGGGAGGCATGGCTTTGATATTCTTTCTCCTCTTTCTTGAAGTAGATCTCATCCTCTTCTCTTTCTTCTCTTTGGTGTGTGCAGGAACTATTGCAGGAAGAAAGCAGGAATTTGGAAGCGAGAGCTCAAAGTTCCTTTTCTTCCCATGAAATTTAGGTTGGTTCCTCTTTCTGGTCACATAATTAATTGAAACTACCAAAAACATATTAAACTTGGTTTTCAGGATCCCAAAAAACTTGATTAAGTGGAGTGGTGCATTTTAAAATCATTGTTTGCTTGAATGCTTCTTTATCACCACTCCATTGCAAGTATTGGTGTTCTATTTTTCGTGTCCAGATTTCTATCTGGACTTGAGAAATCATTTCCTAAAAACACATGTCTCCTAAAATCATAGCATTTTACACAATGATTCCTAATTAAGTAAGGAACATCTATTCCAAATTTCAGATCAATTGGAATTGTATTAAAATTTTAAAAATTCGTGGATTGTAGAGGGGTCAAACCCTCTAATCTTCCTATTTTGCTACAGTCCAAGAATTTTGACAATTTTTATACTCATCCAATTTTTGTGAAATTTAGCTTGCTGGAATCCATATGAAATTTTACACATTAGATAAAATAAAAAAAATTTTTTGAGGTCTGAGGTAATACGAAAAAATCCACAATACCCACACATATCATTTCTGGACTTTGACACTAGTACAATTAAAAATTAGAAACAATTATCAAACAAATTCCTAAA
Organism: Thalassia testudinum; assembly: GCA_037157565.1. NCBI lineage: Eukaryota > Viridiplantae > Streptophyta > Magnoliopsida > Alismatales > Hydrocharitaceae > Thalassia > Thalassia testudinum. The sequence goes on along the minus strand of JAZHRO010000003.1, from coordinate 72,796,058 downwards.
ATCTTAAAAAAATCTTTTCTGGAATACTTGTTTGATTTCACACAAGGTAGTGGTGTTGGTTGCATTGATTGGACCACTATCTATTCATAAAGCCTAAAAATAACTCATTGGTAGTTAAATTTCTGTCTTAGGGACAATTGGCTTAGGGTTTCCTTCTTTCTTTTTAGAGACTCAATTTAAGGGAAATATACAATCACCCATACAACTTGTTTTTCATTGATTGTTTATTTTCAAACTTGTTTGAAAATTTAACTAGAGAAACCCTCAAACACATTCAATTAAATTGAATCCTAAAAGACATAAATACAAAAAAATTGTGTGACAACTTGATTTCCATTGGAGCCACTCTCCAATTCCTGCACACACACAAAAAAATCGAAATAACAGGGCAAGAACCCAATTAACGCCCTCCACATTCCGTGTGCACTGTAGTATCCCAGACCTAATTAAAACTTGTAGCAACTTGACCCCTAAGGCTCCATCAACTTAGGCTGCTATCTAGGTCTTAAATTTTCTTTAGTTAGTACCAATTCTGTCATCTATATCTGGTGTACAGGCTGAGGGGTCGTGTCAAACGACCAGGCGCGGGTTTGTACAAGCACCTAGGGTTTTCCCTGGGAAATGTTTGGGCCCAAACCTCCCCTTAAGCAACTTGGCTATATTTGTTGACAGAACAGGTATTCACTATTGACTACTTATTTCCTACATAGACCAAGTCTTAGGTTTATTATTAGGGAGTCGCATTTAAGTTAGGTCTAGTTTTTTTTGTTTGAATTGCACACTTTCTCTCATCTCTTTCTCTTCTCCCCTCCAATCCTTCCAAGTAGTGCATGCACGGGTGACAGTCCCAAAAACCACACCTCGAGGGACCATCTGATTTCTCCCCCCGCAACAGGAAATCATTGTTTCTTCCCCCTCCTCTTCTAAAAAAATGGAAAACCCAGGAAGCCGTCAAAAAAATTCTGCTTCCGCTTCTAACCCGTTAGCCGACCCACAAGCTGAGTTCACCCTCCCTCACCTTATTAACTTGGAGCAACCAGAAATACCAGCAGGGCTAGATGGCCCTCCAATTATAACCCAAAATACAAATCCCTTTGCATTAATGGTTGACCATTTGGCTCGACTACAACAAAATCATGAAGATCTAGCTAGAACTGTCATGAACCTAGCTAATCAAGGACAAAATCCACCACCCCACCAATAACCTGCCGTTCCTCTTAAGGATTTCTATGATCCATCCAATTATGAGGAAAGACTAGGGGTGGTCATACCACAAGGGGATTTCAAGATCAAACTAGCCATTCTAAACCTTATCAAGCATTTTCATGGTCTTCCAAGAGAGGACCCTTTTTGTCATCTCGAGGAATTAATTGTCCTCACTCAAACCACTTGTTCTCGCAATGTGCAGGAAGATGTGTGGTTAATGAGACTCTTTCGTCTCTCTCTTAAAGACAAAGCATCGCATTGGTTTAGAACGGTTGGGTGCCCTATTACCACCTGGCCCCAATTAAAAAGTGCTTTTCTTAAAAAAAAATTTCCAATCGGTCGAACGAATGCATTAAGAAGATCCATAATGACCTTTCAACAAAAAATTAGTGAACCCCTCCACGAAGCCTGAGAAAGATTTCAGGAAATTCTAAGAAGTTGTCCCCACCATGAAATTCCACAATGGAAGTAAGTGCAGATCTTCTATCATGGACTTGAAGTTCAATTGAAACGATTTGTGGATGCCTCATGTGGGGGCAATTTTCTTAACAAAGACGCTGAAATTGCCTATCTTATCTTTGAAGAAATGAGTGAAAACTCATTTAACATGACTTCAATGGACACTTTTGGCAGATCACAAAACCCCAGACATGGAGTCCATGAAATTGACTCCAAATCCACCTCTGTTCCAGTCACGCATGATGATCTATATATGTTAGCTCAACAACTGGACCAGATGCAAATTCACCAAAAGAAAATGGAAGAAAAGCTCATAAACAAACAAGCTCCACACACTAACCCCCCACACATTCTCTGAAGAGAAAATCTACACAATATTGATGCCACATCTGCTGGCCAGCAATTTCCAGCTGGTTTCCTGCAAGATTTGACCAGGAATTTTGATCAAAATATTTTTCATCCCACCTAGGAAAATATTTATGCTCACCAGGAGCAATTTAGAAATCCCTCCAACACTTCCAATCAAAACTAGAGGACTAACCCGAATCACTCCTGGAAAAACCCGAATCCGATTCCTTTTCCCAAACAAAACTATTTTGGGAATTATGGGCAACCTATGTATCAACTTGGACCATCCCAGGATGATATTAATAATCAGGTCATGAAAACACTGCAAGGAATGCAGACTCAAATGATAGAAGTAACCCGCATAATTACCAACTTACAACACCAAGTTAAGGTTACTCCTGATCATCGACCTATTGGGAATTTACCTTCCCAAGCCATGCCCAACCCAAACAGTCAAAGGAATCAATTCCAAGGTGGATATCCCAGTCATCCCATTCAGCCAGCACCTCAGCATCCGTCGGGTTTCAATAACTGCTAGGCCCCCCATCCTCATCCTAGAAACAACCAGACTGCAAATGCAGTTACCTTGAGGAATGGGAAAACCACTCACAATACCCTGCCTGTTAAAGAAACCTGCTCTAATGACACACAGATTAACTCTTCCCCTCCTATTGTTAAGGAACCAATTCATGCAAAACAGGGAAACCCTGCCCCATTTCCACAAGCCCTCCACTCTTCAAAAAAGAAAGACAAAATCCGAGCCCATTGAGAAGGAACTAATGGATTTATTTGGGCAAGTAGAAATTAATATCCCTCTCCTAGATGCCATTAAATATATCACTGCCTATGCAAAATTCTTGAAAGATTTATGTACTCTGAAAAGGCAGCCAAGAAATTTAGGAAAGGTAATTCTTCCAGAGACAGTCAGCTCAGTTGAGCAGAGCCGACTACCTCTTAAGAGGAAAGATCCTGGCGCCCCCCTAATCCAAGTTACCATTAATGATACCTCATTTGATCGTGCTTTGTTGGATCTTGGTGCCTCAATTAATCTTATCCCCACAGTTGCTTTTGAGGAATTTAAGATCGGTAAATTGAAGCCTGTTGAGGTTACTCTCCAATTAGCTGACCGATCTATGATTAAACCAAGGGGAATTGTTGAGGATGTTCTTGTCCGGGTAAAAAATTGTCTATTTGCAGTAGACTTTTTAGTCCTGGACATAGAGGTACCTGAAGCACTTAAGTTTGCCCCTATTATTCTTGGAAGACCATTCTTAGCCACCGTCCGCGCCAATATTGATTGTGATTCTGGAAAGATGAAGATCATCTGCGGCGGTGATCTGTAACCCTAGACATTTTTCAATCTTCTAGGTGGCTCCAAGAACTAGATTTCTTTGATGACTCAGATTCAGAAATAGAAAACATTGTGGAGGAAACTTTGCAGATTTTCCATTTAGGTTCCTGTTTTGCTGTCAATACGGTTCCTGAACAATCCAATTTTTCTCACCCTTCCACCCCAACCACACGTCCAGCTAACATTCCAGCTGACCCTTTCACTCTCACCTCACCTCTAACCCACAAAGCAGAAACTCTTTCGGAGCTGGGCCCACAATTGGAATTAAAACCTCTGCCCGACTCCCTTAAATACGTCTTCCTAGGTCATAATCAGACCTTGCCCCTAATTATAAATTCTGGACTCATCGGGGCACAAGAGCACAAACTCCTCCAGGTTTTGAGTAAATATCGGAAAGCTACTGGCTGGACCCTTTCCGATCTTAACGGCATTAATCCGTCCTATTGTACGCATCGTATATATTTAGAGGATGACTCTCGCCCCTCCCGCCAACCACAAATGTGCTTGAATCCTATTATGCAGGAGGTGGTAAAAAAGGAGATTATTAAGTGGCTGGATGCTGATATCATCTACCCCATTCCTGACAGCTCATGGGTTAGTCCAACACAAGTTGTCCCCAAAAAGGCTGGACTAACAGTTGTCACTAATGATAATGGGGAAAATGTAGCCACTCGAACCGCTTCTTCTTGGCGCGTGTGTATCGATTACCAAAAATTAAACACCGCCACCAAGAAGGATCATTTCCTGCTCCCTTTTATTGATCAAATCTTGGAGCGGTTAGCTGGACGAGATTTTTACTATTTTTTGGATGATTATTCCAGCTATAATCAGGTAGTGGTTCATCCTGAGGACCAGGACAAAACAACTTTCACCTGCACCTTCGGAACCTTTGCTTTCCGAAGAATGCCCTTCGGTCTTTGCAACACACCTGCAACTTTTCAAAGGTGCATGCTTGCAATTTTTTAAGACCTGGTAGGTGAATGTTCAGAAGTCTTTATTGATGACTTCTCTATTTTTGGAGATTCTTTTTACCATTGTCTCAAAAATCTTGAATGAACTCTCCAAAAGTGCATAGAAGTTAATCTGGTCCTCAGCTAGGAAAAAAGTAATTTCATGGTCCAAGAGGGTATTGTCCTAGGCCATGTTATTTCAAAACAAGGAATCGCAGTAGATAAAGCAAAAATAGATGCCATATCTAAGCTTCCACCGCCCACTACTGCCAAACAGATCAGATCCTTTTTGGGTCACGTGGGTTTCTACTGTCGATTCAAACAAAATTCTTTCCAAATCTCCAAGCCCTTTAGTCAGCTTCTCACTAAAGACTAGCCATTTGATTTTAATAATAAGTGCCTGGAGAGTTTTTGAGGTTGAAGAAAGAGGTTACTGAGGCACCAATATTGCAGGGACCTGATTGGAATAGTCCCTTTGAATTAATGACAGATGGCTCAGATTTTGCTGTAGGGGCCGTTCTAGGGCAAAGAATTGATAAGAAGCCTATTGTGATCTATTATGCTAGCAAAACCCTTGATGATGCACAACGGAATTACACGGTTACTAAAAAGGAACTTCTTCCCATTTTATTTGCCTTAGAAAAATTTAGATCTTATCGGTTGGGGTCACATGTCACTATTTATACTGACCACTCAACAATTAAATATTTGCTAACAATGAAAGATGCGAAACCCCACCTTATCCGTTGGATTCTGCTGCTCCAGGAGTTTGACCTGGAAATCAAGGATAAGGCGAGATTGCACAATGTAGTGGCCAACCATCTCTCTCATCTTATGACGAATGACATAATGACCCCGTCAGATCAGTTCCCCGATGAAAGCATTTTAGCTGCCACAACCCTCACTTGGTTTGCGCCCATCGTAAACTACTTAGCAACAGAACAAATCCTCGCTAATTGGCCAAAAACAAAATGGGATAAGTTCTTCGCTAATATTAAATATTATTTTTGGGAGGAGCCCAACCTTTTCCGCATTTGTGCCTATCAGGTCATTCGACGATGTGTCCCCGATTCTGAAATCCATGATATCTTGACAATTGTCACTCAATGGCCTGTGGCAGACATTTTTCGGGTAAGAAAACTGCAGCTAAAATCGTTAATTCGGGATTTTATTGGCCCAGCTTGCATAAAGATGCTCATGACTTTGTTCGATCCTATGTGCATTGCCAAAGCATCGGCAACATGACTCAGAAGGATATGATGCCCCTTAATCCTATTTTAGAGGTTGAAATTTTTGATGTTTAGGGCATCGACTTCATGGGACCGTTCATCAACTCTGGTGGGTATTTATATATATTAGTCGTAGTCGACTATGTTTCTAAATGGATAGAAGCAATACCCACCCGCAGTAGTGATCACCGTGTGGTTGTCGAATTTCTTAAGAAGAATATTTTCTCAAGATTCGACGTACCAAAAGCCATTATCAGTGACGGAGGCTCACATTTCACCCACTAACAATTCCGTCACCTTCTTTCTAAATATGGTGTTAATCATAAAATTTCCACACCTTATCACCCCCAAACAAATGGCCAGGTTGAAGTTTCTAATCGGGAAATTAAAAATATTTTACAAAAGATGGTTAGGCTCGACCGTAAAGATTGGTTCACCAAATTGGACGACGCTTTATGGGCCAACCGTACCACTTTCAAAACTCCGCTTGGCATATCTCCCTTCTGTCTGATTTTTGGGAAGGCATGCCTAATAAACGCCAGTTTATCATCATTCTTATGCATTAAAACAAACCTAGCTCTTAGGATTTTACTCGGCAAACGGGTTTTTGGGCTGCATTTAGGCATAAAATAGGTTAGGCATGCATTGCATTTTTTTATTATCTTTTTAATATGTTTTTGTAAGTGTTAGAGATGTACAGATATATAGATCCCTAAAACCCTAGCACTCAAGAAGGCAAATGGTGAAGGAGAAGCCCAGACTAGCTGGAAGTCAGCTTAATCCAGCTCACCACAGCTGGAACCTAGCTTACTTGAGCTAGGGTTAGCTCATCCCAGCTCCATTCAGCTAATCTCAGCTGGATGGCAGCTCAAGAGAGTTCACCTTAGCTCACCCTAGCTCAAGTCAGCTCAGATCCAGCTCAACTTAGCTGAGTCTAGCTCATCTTAGCTCCCACTAGTCCACAGGGAGCTCTAGCTAGCTCAGCTAAGTTGAGAGGAGTTCACCCCAGCTCAGATCCAGCTACATCCAGCTCCACTCAGCTCCAGCCAGCTGAAGAAGAATTCATCGCAGCTCAGGAAGCTCAAGTCCAGCTCCCGGGGACTCAGCTTAGCTCAACTCAGTTGAGCTAAGCTACCTTAGCTGCCTCAACTAGCCTGATTCTCCCCGGGAGCGCCAGACCTAGCTCACCTCAGCTTACTTTGGTAGAGGCTAGCTCACTTTAGCTTGGCTTAGCAACTAGCAAAGAACTAGCAAGCTAAGCCAGCTAGAGTAGCCCCATGCCAGCCTCTTCAGCAGCTGCCAGCTCCAGCTCCAGCTCCAGACTTCTCCTCCTCAGCTCCTCCCTCAAAACCCTAGCTCCGACACCTTCTCCTCTACTCCTCCATTAGCTAAGTTAGCTTAGCTAACAACCAGCTCCTTGGCCCTCCACCACTTTCAAAGTCAACCCTAGCTAGCTTCACCAACTTAAGCCTACTTAAGCTAGCTACTCTACTCAAGTTGACGCCACCTCCTAGCAATCCCTTCACCTCATTATCTCCACCAAAAGACACCTTAAGTTGGCGCCAAAAACTACCCCTAACCGCCTTGATATTGGCACCAACTTTCAGCCCTTAATCCACCCTACACCTACCCACATAAGCCATCCTAGCCATCCACCTAACCCCCCTTCTAGAATCCTTCTTGGCACCAACTTAGACCCTCTTCTAGAAACCATTTTGGCGCCAATATGAAGGGGTGTAAACCCCCATAACTACCCCCTTGGTGCCTCTTAAGGTGGCGCCAAACACCCTTGGCCATTGGATCCTTAACCACCTCCATCATTCCATCTTGGCCCTCCATTTCAAGGGACACCTTAGCCCCCTTCCTATTCTATAAAAACCCACCACCTACCACCATTTGGGGGCATCCTCCATTAGTGTATTTTTCTACCTACATCCACCTATACCTATGCCCAAGGAGAAGGAGTAGAGAAGGAGATTAAAGGGGCACATCACCAGCCCTTTTGGTGCCTTCTTCTCCCCACTCTCTTCAACTTGGGCCACACCAAGGAGGAGGACTCTTCCAATTCAAGAAGGATGGCCAGGCAAGGGAGAAGGACCTAGGGTGGACGTCCACCCTTGGAGAGAAGCTTAGGGCATGCCACCCTAGGGCTTGCCTTGGAGGACATCACCTTGGCGGAGCATTGTAGGGAAGGAGTTGAAGGACTCTTTTCAAGATTGGGAGCCACCAACCTTGGAGAAAGAAGCCCTCTTCTTCACCATCTATCTAGAGGATTTGTGTTTTCTTTTCTTATTTGCATTTTTCTAGTAGTACAAGCTTTCCTCTACTAGGCCTTTTGTAAAACACTTTATCAATTATCTAGTTGCCTTCTTTGCATTTCTTGTTTGCATTTCTATTAGCTTATTTTCAGCATTCTTCACTCCCTCTCCCTAATTATTCTAGGCCTCCACTTGCCTAGAGTGAGCTTAGGGAGAGGCTCTACTTGCCACATAGAAGTAGTATTTAAATTGAAGTGTAAATCACTTTTCCCGCAATCAGTTTACATGTTGCCTTTGCTTAAAAACAAGAAAAAATGATATATTGAAAAAAAATACCAAAAAGAAAGTTGGGATTTATATTCCTAGCAAGAGAATCAATTTTGCAATCATATTACCTCCTTGGACGACCCTAGATACTTCCCTATCTAGGATTATAAATTTAAGAGCGAAAGCAGATTTACGCGTTACAACGACCTAATTAACAAACCGCGTAAAATCGCTATCAATGCCATCTCCCGGTAGAATAAGAACATAGGGCCTTTTGGGAAATAAAACAACTCAATATGGATTTATCTGACACGGGTAACCATAGAAAATTATAATTAACTGAATTGGAAGAATTACGTAATTTTTCCTATGAATTGTGAGGATTTATAAAGACCGAACAAAGAAATTTCATGATAAATATATTGTTCAGAAACACTTTGACGTTAATCAACGTGTTTGGCTTTTCGATGCAAGATTACATCTTTTTCCTGGCAAATTAAAATCTAAATGGACCATCCCCTTTATTGTCCATAAAACATATCTATACGATGCTGTTGACCTTTTTGATCCGAAAACTAATTCGACATTTCAAGTCAATGGCCAATGTTTAAAGCCCTATTTTTATCATACGCCTAAAATTCTGTCTGAATCTTTTAATTTTACTGAGCCAACCACCCTTGATCACTAATGCACATCACGCCTGGCTGAATGGCATAAAAGATAGCACTGGATGGGAGGTAACCCATCATTTTTTCCTGCTTTCTTTTTTTCTTCTTTTTCCATGTTTTGATCATCATAAACCCTACCATTCTTCACTAAGGTGATCCCTTTTCCCTTCTAATGCATGAGGACATGGCATATCTTAAGCATGGGGGGGTATTTTTAAATTTTAACGATCGATTTAGGATGTTCAAAACCTAAAAACATGCATTTTTCTTTAATTTATTTCCTACTTGCATACCCAAAATAAATAAATAAATAAATAAAAATAATAAAATAATAAAATAGATGAAAAAATTTTTGAGGAAAAAATTTTTTCGGGACTAAGGTTAAAAAACTCACTTTTGGTACAATGGGATTTAATCTTTAACAAACTAGGGATAAGGATGCAGATCTGATCATTAGAATTTCAGGGTCTATTTTAGACTAGATCAGATATCCTTCTCTAAAATTCCACCTGAACTCATGATAGTTCAGGTGACTTGATTCTATTTTGTAATGTGGAAAGTATTTGACTTAGTTTCTGATTCAAAAACTTGCATGTCTTGAGAAACTTTTTGTGTCACTCTTCACACACAAGCCAACACTTAAAAATAACTAAAAATTTGAAAAACTCCCTTGTTTTGACTTAGTAAAAGTTTGAAGCAGATCATTGGTTTGTGTTCCCACCGCCGAGAAGGAGGAAAATGTCTCCATTGAGGACGCGATGTCAACATGTTACCGCCTCAGCACTACTCCACATCTATCTTTCATATCTTTAGACAGAGCATTAAAGTGCATTTTAGCAGCTCAAGTGTCTTGGACGGTGCTCTACCATAGTGTCAGAGCAAGAGCTTGAGTTTGCTTGGAGCGTCCCTTTACACCGCATCGTGTTTTGGGGTTGTGAGCTCCTGGGTGGTGTCATGGACAGTGCAATCTTGATGTACTGGCGCCAGAGGCCCCTCGAGGAATGCTAACGGGAATGATGATCCCGACACATCTGTTGTAAGACTAAGCTAAAAATAAGCATGGGGGAGAAAAAAAAAGTAATAATAAATAAATTAACACGCCCTTAAAATTGTTGGCTTTTCACAAGCACAGACACAAGGTTTTAAAGGATTTTGCAAGTTGCGAATCAGATAGATGAGCCAGAAAAACCCTAAATACAAACATTTCAAGTCTTATGAATTAACAAGGGGTTAATTTGTGAAATTTTCGGAGGATGTATTGATCCCGTTCTGTCTAATGGCTGGATCCAAAATCAAATCCCGTACCTCCTATGTTTTAATCTACCAAGGTCCCCTAATCTCTTTTTCTCCTCAAAAGTCAAAAAAATTAGATTTTCCAAAAATTCCATTTTCCAAAAAATTGAAGTTTTGCTAAGAGACTAGCAAAAGAAAAGCATGGGGGTGTGATAAATGCCAGTTTATCATCATTCTTATGCATTAAAACAAACCTATCTCTTAGGATATTACTCAGCAAATGGGTTTTTGGGCTGCATTTAGGCATAAATTAGGTTAGGCAAGCATTGCATTTTTTATTGTCTTTTTGATATGTTTTCTTGAGTGTTAGGGATGAACAGATATGCAGATCCCTAAAACCCTAGCACTCAAGAAGGCAAATGGTGAAGGAGAAGCTCAGACTAGCTGGAACCCAGCTTGATCCAACTCACTACAGCTGGAACCTAGCTCACTTGAACTAGGGTTAGCACATCCCAGCTCCATTCAGCTAATCTCAGCAGAATGACAGCTCAAGAGAGTTCATCTTAGCTCACCCTAGCTCAAGTCAGCTCAGATCCAACTCAACTTAGCTGAGTCTAGCTCATCTCAGCTCCCACTAGTCCACAGGGAGCTCTAGTTAGCTAAGGTGAGTTGATAGGAGTTCTCCCTAGCTCAGGCCCAGCTACATCCAGCTCCACTCAACTCCAACCAGATGAAGAAGAACTCATCTCAGCTCAGGAAGCTCAAGTACAGCTCCTGGGGATTCAGCTTAGCTCGAATCAGTTGAGCTAAGCTACCTTAATTGCCTCAACCAGCTTGATCCTCCCTGAGAGCACCAGACCTAGCTCACCTCAACTCATTATGGTAGAATCCAGCTCACTTTAGCTTGGCTTAGCAACTAGCAAAGAACTAGCAAGCTAAGCTAGCTAGAGTAGCCCCATGCCAGCCTCTTCAGTAGCAACCAGCTCTAGTTTCATCTCCAGGCTTCTCATCCTCAGCTCCTCCCTCCAAACTCTAGCTCCAACACCTCTTTCTCTACTCCTCCTTTAGCTAAGCTAGCTTAGCTTACCTTAGCTATGCACCAACTTCATTGGCTTGTACCACCCAAAAACCCTACCTAACAACTCCACCTACTAGCTCCACCTAAGCTCCACCTACTTGGCGCCAACCAAGCCTACCCACCACCACCAAATGACACCTAAATGTGGCACCAAAACCACCCTAACCACCCCCTTGATGGTTCCACTTTTCCCTCCAAAAACCCCCTTCATCTCCGCCATACACCTCTCCTTAAATCCATCTCCACCATCCACCTAACCCCCCTTCTAGAAGACCCTAGGTTGGCACCAAAATGGTGGTGTCTCTCCACCACCAAAATCCACCAACACCACCATAACCACCCGCTTTAACACCCTTGGGTTGGCTCCAAATACCCCTGGCCATAGGATCACCAACCACCTCCATCCTTCCATCCTAGCCCTCCATTTCAAGGGGCACCTTAACCCTCCATCCTACCCTATAAAAAGACCACTACCCACCACCATTCAAGGCATCCTTGGCTAGAAAATTCACTCTCATATTCCACCTAGAAGCCCACGTCCAAGAGAGAAGAAGAAGAAGAAGATTCAGGGGATATTCTGTCCCCTTCGTGCCTTCCCCTCTTCCCTTCTCTCTTGAGTCACGCCAGCCAAAGGAGAATCCAGCCAAGGAATATCTTTGAAGGAGATCTTGAAGGTTGTCCATGCCACCTTGGAGGAGCTTTTGAGGTGGTGCAAGCCCACCCCTTGGAGGAGGGCATTGAATGTGGTAGCTTCCACCTTGGAGGACCTCTCAAGGAAGGAGAAGGAGGCCCTCTTTTCAAGCCAAGGAGCAGCTATGCTTGGAGCAAGAGGACTCCCCTTTTCACTGAATTTTGCAAGAGGATTAGTGTTTCTTTATTTGCTTTTAAATTTGTTTAGTTCTAGTAGAAGCATTCCTCTACTTGTTCTTGAAAAGAATACTAATTCTAGTTAGTTAAATTGCCTTCTTTTAGCTTTTTATTGCAATTGTTACTTTTTGTTCTAGCACTTGTTTCACCTCTTCTTCCTAATTACTCTATGCCCCCACTTGCCTAGAGTGAGCTTAGGAAGAAGATACTTCTATCATTTAAGTTTTAGTTAAGCAATTGTATGTGTTAGTACTTTTCGTTACAATTCGCATTTTGCCCTTGTCTTTTTAAAACAAAATTTACATATTTAAAATACCAAAAAGAAAGTTGCGATTTATTTGTAAGCAAGAGGATTAATTTTGCAACCATTTGGCCTCCTTGGACGACCCTAGATACTTCCCCTATCTAGGATATAAATTTAAAAGAGAAAGCTGATTCGCGTGTTGCAACGACGTTAAAAACCTACTTTTGCAAATCACGCGTATTTTGCTACCAATTGTTAACTATAGTATTTGCTTTGGAGAAATTCAAGGCTTATCTCTTACGGTCTCATGACATAATATATACCAACCACTTGGCCTTGAGACATCTTTTAGCCAAAAAGGATACCAAACTTCGACTTATTCGATGGATTCTTCTGCTTCAAGAATTCAATCTTGAAATCAAAGATAAATGTAAGGCACAGAATGTAGTGGTGGTTCATCTTTCGAGACTTCTGAGTGATTCTTCCCGTCTGGATATTCCGATTGCTGATACTTCTCTAGACGAGACTATCCATGCAGTTTCAGGTGTCCAAACCCTATGGATTGCTAACATTGTAAATTATTTGGCCGTTGGTCAAATCCCTAAGGATTGGACCAAGCAACAATGAGATAGACTCAAATCTGAGGCCAAATATTACATCTAGGAGGATCCTGAACTGTATCACACCAGCTCTGATCAGATTATTCGCCGATGTGTTCTAGAGATTGAATTCCAAAGTATACTTGACTTTTGCCATGCATCTGCGTATGGTGGACATTTCTCTGGGAAAAAGACAGCTGCAAAAATTTTGCAATATGGATTCTTTTGGCCGTCTTTATTCAAGGATGCCCAGGAATTCTCGAGGTCATGTTCCTAATGCCAGACACTTGGGACAATAACCAATAGAGACATGATGCCTCTAAACCCGATTCTTCCCGTCGAAATCTTTGACATTTGGGGCATCGATTTCATGGGACCCTTACTCCCTTCATTTGGACACCAGTACATTCTTGTAGCTATTGATTACGTGTCCATGTGGATTGAGGCTATCCTCACCCGAACCAATAACCACAAGGTGATCATCAATTTCGTCAAGGAAAACATCTTCAGTCGGTTCAGGATTCCCAGGGCCAACATCAGCGATGGTGGTACTCACTTCACTAATGCCCACTTCCATAATTTACTGGCAAAATACGGGGTAAATCAAAGAATCACCACACCTTACCACCCCCAAATGAATGGACAACCCAAGATCTCCAATCGGGAAATCAAGAATATTCTTCAGAAAATGGTTAGGCCTGATCATAAAGATTGGACTCAAAAGCTTGAGGATGCTCTTTGGGCCTACCGTACTGTATACAAACATCTATCGGCATGTCACCATTTCATCTGGTGTATGGAGAAGCATGCCATTTACTTGTAGAAATTGAACATAGGGCATTCTGGGCAATCAAGCAATGTAATCTAGATTTGAGTTTAGCCGGAAAGACCAGGAAACTCCAACTATCAGATTTGGAGGAGCTTAGAAATGATGCATACAAGAATGCCACGATCTATAAGGCTCGGATCAAAGCTCTTCATGACCAATTGATTCTTGACTTAAGCTCTTTCCCAGTAAACTTAGGTCAAAATGGAACAACTCGTTCATCATCGATCAGATATTTCCAAATGGGGCCGTTCAGATCTCTAATCCAAAGACGGGTAATTCATTTAAAGTCAATGGTCAACGTCTGAAGCCTTTTATTGACCATATTGTTCCAAAACCTATCTCAGACATAGTTGCTCTAATCACATTGTGATTACTTTGGCTGGGCCTCGCCTAGTTAATGGCATTAAACTGAACAGTTGTACAGTCTAACTCAGTGCTGACCCGAGCATCATATTCGGGTGATATCTTCTGCAATCTACCCTTCCTTTCATGTCTTTTATTCTCAATGCGGACATTACATCAGCTAGCCATGGGGGAGTGGATTCATCTCTGAATCAATTCGTCAGCTCTATGGAATTCTTGTAAATTTAACTTCTTTTCTTATATATATATATATAATTAGATTAGGAAAGAATACTTAGGCATTAGGACTTTTCAATCTTAGGAAATATTAGAGTAGGATCTGAACACTAAGACCCTTCAGGTCTTTTGGATTAATAAGCTCGGGTATCCATTAAAATGTGGATTTGTTTACGAGTCCTCGTCATCCTGAATTCCATTTCAATTTTATTAATGAAGTTTGCATGATAAGTACATGACTTATCAACCTGCCCTCTGATTTGTGGGAACTTTAAATCTAAGCATCTACACACTATTTGCACGGACTCGTTGTTCGACGATTTTAACGAAAATTGGGTAGTTAATGAGCCTCCTAAGGTAGTATGACAGGCAAGTAATCATGGGTAACAGCCCATAGGTAGGTTGTCCAAAGCCCAGCCACTGGACCATTCTTTTCCTATAGCCTTTAGGTAAATCTTAGACCGCGGAAGCCACTTATGTAAAAAAAAAATGAAAAAGAAAGTCCAAAAAGAAAAAAAAAGAAAAGAAAAAATAATAAGCCACACTTCACCGCACGAGTATGAATGGCAAGTTATCGTAGGTAACAGCCCACCAGAAGGTTGTCCAGATCCCAACTTAAGAAATGCATGTTTAATTCCTAAAACACTTAGGAAGAAGCAGAGAAGTAGAATAAACTGGGGAGATATAACTGGATTCACCCTTGTGTTGACCCCATAAGAAAAAAAGTAGGGAGAAAGATACCAATCAAATATGTTGGTGCTAGAGCACCACGATCGTTTGTTTCTATGATAACAAAACACGTGTCATTTAACATTTGCACTTGGAATCTTAGATTTCAGGTCAATTGCAAATGGAGACGTGATTAGATGGAGTTCGAGCTCGCATCCAGGATGGATTGGAGGAGCTTGATGAAGAATAGAGGAGATTCGCAAGAAGCGATAGATTGAAGATGGAAGGACAAGAAGAATAGGATAGAATTCTGTCTATTTCTTTCATGTACTTTTATCTTTATTTCCTTGCTCTTTTTGTTCCTTAGAACATCATGTTAAAGAGTCTCAAAGTACCCTAATAGTAGTCCTAGGAACACCTGCACAACCCTAGGGCACTTAGGTTTTCTGTGGAGAACTTAGAAAACCAATATAGGGTTCAAACACCTTTTTCAGATGTCTAATTCCAAACTCAGATGTCTGATAATATGTTTTAAGACGTCTGACTGTTGATTCAGACGTATGATAACATTTAGGCTGGACTTAGTTAGCTCTGTCTGATGAAATCAGACGTCCATACCTTAGATCAGACGTCTTAGAAGACGTCTGACGTTTTTTCCAGACATCCAATTAGTGGACCATTGGCTAGCTATACAAACATTGAAGAATAAGATCGTTAGAGCCTTATCAGACGTCCTTAAGCCTTTCCAGACGTCCGACAAATGATCATTCTGCCTCGACTGACCCAAAAATCTCTTCTCAGAGATTTTCTAGCCGTTGTACTCTCTTGGAAATCCATTCACACAGAAACGTAGGTTTCCAGACATCCAAACATAGTGCCAGACGTCCTATATGTCATCTGATGGACTTGCACTAGAACATTGTTTAGATCTGATTCAAGTCAGGAAGAAACCCGCCTAAAATCAGACATCTGACTTTGTTCCCAGACATCTTAAACTAAACTTCCAGTTGTCTGATTCCAGGATTAGACGTCTGAAAACCCTGTCAGTGCAATCATTATTCCTGATTTCGTCCTGATTCTCTTGGACTTTGCTGCCAACGGCTATGGAAGCTTTCCAAGGCCTTCCAAAGCCTTCCTAAGGCTTCTATAAATAGAGGGGAGCCTTTGCCACTCAAGATACACCAAGACACACCCAAGCAACATACTTTCTACTCTTTTGTGTCCTAGAAAAGCTCTTGCTCTCTAAGCTCAAGTTCTTCATCTTGAGAGCATCATGCCTTTGCGCACCCGCTCTCCCGCCGTAGTTCATGAGAGCGACATTGCGTCGCCGTGTAGCTCACGCACCTGCATCATCGATTCGATGCACTCCTTGCAAAGGGAAGCATCTTAATTCCTATAGAAGCTTAGGTTAAATATTACTTTGTTGGCTCTATAGGATTCTTGTTATTTATCTTTGTTCTTTGGTTGGGTATTCACTTTGCGAATTCCCATCTCCTTCGTGAGAGTTTGAGGTATGCTACCGTCGTATAAAGTTGCATGGTTGTAATTGAGGTTGAATCACCCTTGTTTAAGTGATTCGTTTACTGGATTTGATCAACTTGGTTGATCGGAAAATCCTAACTGGAGAGGGTTAGGTGATGGTTTTCACTCGGTTTGGGTTTCCACCTAAAAGTCTCTGTGTACTTTTTTTGATTGTTTATTTTGTGAGATTGGTATATTTTCAATTTCGCATTTTTTATGTCACGCTGATCTCACCCCCTCCAAGTAGGGATCTACAATTGGTATCAGAGCAGGTTCTCGCTAATCGGAGTAACACCCGGCAAGAAGATCATGGAGGGGAGCAGTTCCACAATCCGAATCTCCGAGGGGCAGTCCACGTCCCGTCTGCCATTCTTCGACTAGAGCAACTACCCCTACTGGAAGCTGCGGATGGAGACCTGGCTTCAAGCCAATGACTTCACGATTTGGGCTAGGTGCGAGGCACCATTTGAGATCCCAGAGAAACCCGCGGGAGGCTACTCGCAACAACAAATTCCTGAGCTCTCTTTGAATGTGCAGACCATGAACGCTCTTTACTGCACGCTCAGCCCGGAGGAGTTCAACGGAATCTCTCAATGCGCCACCGCATACGAGATTTGGCACACAATTGAGGTAACTTACGAAGGTACCTCTAAGGTAAAAACTTCTAAAATAAATTTACTTTCTCAAGAATTTGAATCTTTTTCTATGAAGCCTAACGAATCTTTAAGTGAGATGAACACTAGGTTCACTCTCATTGTAAATAATTTGAAAGCTTTAGGGAAGACTTTCATCAAGGGGGAGCTTCAAGGGAAGCTTCTTCGTTCCCTTGGACCAAAGTTGGAATAGAAAGTCACCGCCTTCGAGGAGGCAAATGAAGTGGAAGAGCTCAACATGGAAGATCTCCTAGGAAATCTAATGGACTATGAGACAAAGTTAAAGCAGAAGAAGAAGGATACACCAGAGCCTAAACCAAAGAAGACTCTCACCTTCAAAGCCACATCGGATAGCGAGGTAAGTTCCGACGACGAAGACTTTAAAATTTTACTTAATAAAATTTCCAAGTTTTGTAGGGAATCAAAGAAGAAGGAGAGCCTAAGACGTTGCTGCCACTGCAACGAGAAAAGGCATCTACGACCAGAATACCCTCTTCTCAAAAAGGAGAAGAAGAAGGAAAAGGAGAAGAAATCTAAGAAGAAGGTGTTCCATGCCACTTGGGATGATTCGATCTCGGAGGAAGAAGAAGAAAAGTCCATAAAAGAAGAAACCGCTTACTTTGGTTTCATGGCCAGAGGAAATGATAGCAAGAGCGAAAGCGGAAGTGACTCAGACAACGAGGTAAATTCTGATTTACAAGAAGCTTTCAATGAACTATTTGATGTTAGTCAATCATTAAGAATAGAAAACAAATGCATCAAAAAGAACCTTCGTTTTCTTAAAAATGAAAATGATAGGTTAGAAAAATAACTTAAGGACATAGAGACTAGTCCTAAGGATAATAACATGTTATTAGAAAACAAAATTTTAATCAATGAAAATACTAAATTGATTGAAGAAAATGATAGTTTAAAGTTAAAAATCTCTAATTTAAAGACTAAGATGCATACTATAGAAAAAGAAATCGCATGTCTCAGGAAGAACTCTAACAAATTAATAAACAAAGTAGATAATTTTTATAGCCCTAAGGTTGAGAAAGGATCTCCGTCAAGGAGACCCACTAGTAGATCCGGATCCAAGCTCTCTTGGATACCAAAGAAAGAATTGGAATCTTGTTTTCTAGGTTTCAGGGATGACTACAACACAATGGACCGGACCTAGAAGCTCAAAGCTAGTCAACTCGTGTTGGGAGAACCAAGCAGCAGACCAAGGAGGAGAACAAGAAGACCGACGAGATGGCGAGCAAACGATGGACCCGTTGTACGTTGACCACCAGACTGGAGACCGGTGCCAATGCCCGGGCCTCCAAGCTACGGATGGGAGCCCCATCCGATGTGGCATCCACCACCTCCATTTGGGCCATTTTATTGGCCATGGTAGGTGAGGTAAAACTATTTACCCTATCTTTTTGTCGTAAGCATTTAGATAGGGGGAGTCAAAAAAAAAATTATGAGCTAATTGTCAATTTTTAAGGGGGAGATATAAGTTAGCTAAATTTCCATTAGTAAGGGGAAGATGAAAAACAACTATCTTGTTGTTGTAGAAAAGGGGAGGACATTACTTTTGTTAAAAGAAATTCATAGAAGAGCATGTTTTAAGGGGGAGTTACAAGAAATTTAAAATCAATCAAACCTTTTTGATAATGTCAAAAAGGGGAGGATTTTTTGCATTATTATTTATGGTTTTGTCATCATCAAAAAGGGGGAGATTGTTAGTGCTAGAGCACCATGATCATTTGTTTTTGGCAATCATTGTTTTTGATTTCGGCCTGATTCTCTTGGAATTTACTCCCAACGGCTATGGAAGCTTTCCAAAGCCTTCCAAAGCCTTCCTAAGGCCTCTATAAATAGAGGGGAGCCTTTGCCACGCAAAGACACCCAAGCAACATACTTTCTACTCTTTTGTGTCCTAGAAAAGGTTTTGCTCTCCAAGCTCAAGTTCTTTATCTTGAGAGCATCAAGCCTTTGCGCACCCGCTCTCCTGCCGTAGTTCACGGGAGCAACGTTGCGCCTTTGTGTAACTCACGCACCCGTGTCATCGACTTGACGCACTCCTTGCAAAGGGAAGCATCTTAATTCCTATAGAAGCTTAGGTTAAATATTACTTTGTTGGCTCTATAGGATTGTTATTTATCTTTGTTCTTTGGTTGGGTATTCGCTTTGCGAATTCCCATCTCCTTCGTGAGACAAAATCCTTCTCATGAAGAGAAGGGGTTTGAGGTACGCTACCCTCATATAAAGTAGCGTGGTTGTAATTGAGGTTGAATCACCCTCTTTAAAGTGATTCGTTTAGTGGATTTGATCAACTTGGTTGATCGAAAAATCCTAACTCGAGTGGGTTAGGTGGTGGTTTTCACCTAGTTTGGGTTTTCACCTAAAAATCTCTATGTAGTTTGTGTTATTGCTTATTTTGTGAGATTGGTATATTTTCAATTCCACATTTTTTACATCACGCTAATCTGACCCCCTGCAAGTAGGGATCTACAATATAGATACGCCTTTAGGTAGAATTTTTTTTTAAGGTCACCTAGGGGCGTAGAAACCCGAAGTCCGTTCTGATTACTGATCAATGAGTCTATCATATTCACAAAATGATGCTTGGAACTTAGGGTTCTTATTAAGTCTTGCTTGGGTTGAGTGGCCGTAGAAAGCCGCTCTATAACCCTAAACTCAAAATCCCAAAAAGAAAAAATAGGAAAGAAAAAGGAGAAAAGGGGATCCTTCTTTGAATAAGGTGAGGGCTTCGGGTGGTCTGCATTTTCGTAGAAACCTAGGCATTGTTGTGTCTTCGAAAGTTCAGGTCCTAAGTAAAAGGAATTCTTAATGTTGAATATGACTTTTGCTCGAATAATCCAGTCGTAATTCTTTTATAAATAGCATGTAGTTTTGCTAGGGACTAGCAAAAGATAGGTATGGGGGTGTGAGGCACATAAATTTAAATAGCCAAAAATGTCTATTAATGCATGTTCGTAGTGTCATATTAGTATCATGCATTATAAATATTGATTAACATGCATAATCATGCATTTAGGTCAAATTGTACAAATTGTATATAATTGTCTCCTTTTATGGCCAGGGATAGGGTGAATTTTAATTGGGGCTTTGGACGGAAGATCCAACCTTACAGATTTAATCAAGGCGATGTCGGGAGTTCAATGACTCCAAGATCGTCCTGATCAGACATCCGTAGCACCAAATATAGTTCAAGGAAGCCTAGAGATCAAGGGCCAAGATGATGTCAATCCACACTTCAAACGACAAATCTGACCACACTGATGGGTTTGGATCGATGATCGTAGCCTAACGACGTGAAAATCGGTCCAATCTGACATCTGTGGCACCTTCTGGAAGTCACAGAAGATGGACGGCCAAGATGGCGCCACGTGGTGCCATCCCAATGACATAAGGCATTTTCGCGTGTTTTAAAGTCGTCGAAAATCGTAGTATAGTTGCCCTAAAACATTTGTCAAAAAATGATTTTGTAAAAATAACAAGACTTGAGTCCGATCATTCGTCTCTGGAAGGCCTTTATGCAAATCTGAAATCGATCTTTTTCACTCTACAATCGCATGCTGGTTTTTAATCATCGGATCAATGTTTTGCCACTTTCATTATGAACCCTATTTACGTGCGCATGTGTGAGATAAATGACAAATGTGAAAGTATGAGTTTCAGTATGCAGGATTCTAGTTATGTGGTGGCTGTTTACAGAAAATGCATTAATCGTGAGATCCTCAATATTTTCTACTACCGACATGCTGGTTGAAATAGATAATAATTAAAAGCGGGCAACTCGAATCACACAAAATATATTGCAATCAACAAGCTCATGGTGATTCTTAACACAGAGATATATATATAATATTTCTTTCATTCATTAATTCAAGAGGTTGTTCGCAACATGGAATTAGAGGAATGCTTATAGAGGAAAGCTTAAAAACATCAATCTAGCTAACAGAAAATGATCGCATACAGGAATCTATGAGGGGATTTTGCATGCATCATTGGGGGAAAATAAAAGATACACTACTAAGAAGTAATAAAAGCATGTAAATATGAAGAGCTAAGCTACTAGTCTAGCAGAAATAAGGGCAGTCGGAGGTAGTCTCTGATGGCCTTTAAGTGGTTGAGATGAGAAGGAGGGGCAGCCAATGGTGCTTAGGCTGGCCCTTGGAAGTGATCCAGCATCCTGGCATGGAGATGGTGGTGGCCATGGTGAGGAACTCATGGAGGTGGAGTGGAGGTGGATTGTAGCTAGCCTAAATGGAAGTGAATAAAGCCAAGAGATGGATGGGTGCAAATGGCTGTTGGTGCTAGAGCACCACGATCGTTTTTTTTTATGATAACAAAACACGTGTCATTTAACATTTGCACTTGGAGTATTAGATTTCAGGTCAATTGCAAATGGAGATGTGATTAGACGGAGTTCGAGCTCGCATCCAGGATGGATTGGAAGAGCTTGATGGAAAACAGAGGAGATTCGCAAGGAGCGATAGATTGAAGATGGAAGGACAAGAAGAATAGGATAGAATTCTGTTTATTTCCTCCATATACTTTTGTCTTTATTTCCTTGCTCTTTTTGTTCCTTAGAACTTCATGTTAAAGAGCCTCAAACTACCCTAACAGCAGTCCAAGGAACACTGGCACAACCTTAGGATACTTAGGTTTTCTGTAGAGAATTTAGAAAACCAAAATAGGATTCAAACAGCCTTTTCAGACGTCTAATTCTAAAAATAGACGTCTGATAATGGGTTTTAAGACATCTGACTGTTGATTCAGACGTCTGATAACATTTAGGCTGGACTTAGTTAGTTCTGTCTGATGAAATCAGACGTCCAGAACTTAGACCAGACGTCTGATGTTTTTGCCAGACGTCCAATTTGTGGACTGTTGGCTGGCTTAACAAACACTGAAAAATAAGATCGTTAGAGCCTTATCAGACGTTCTTAAGCCTTTCCAGACATCTGATAAATGACCATTTTGCCTCGGCTGACCCAAAAATCTCTTCTCAGAGATTTTCTAGTCGTTGCACTCTCTTGGAATCCATTCCCGCAAAAAAGTAGGTTTCCAGATGTCTAGACATAGTGCCAGACATCCTGTTTGTCATCTTGTGGACTTGCACTAGAACCCTGTTTAGATCTAATTCAAGTCTGGAAGAAACCCACATAAAATCAGACGTCCGACTTTGTTCCCAGATGTCTTAAACTGATCTTCTAGACGTCTGATGCCAGGATCAGACATCTGATAACCTTGTCAGTACAATCATTGTTCCTGATTTCGACCTGATTCTCTTGGGCTTTGCTCGCAACGGCTATGGAAGCTTTCCAAAGCCTTCCATAGCCTTCCTAAGGCCTCTATAAATAGATTTAAGCCTTTGCCACTCAAGATACACCACGACACACCCAAGCAACATACTTTTTACTCTTTTGTGTCCTAGAAAAGCTCTTGCTCTCCAAGCTCAAGTTCTTCATCTTGAGAGCATCAAGCCTTTGTGCACTTGCTCTCCCGCCGTAGTTCACGAGAGCGACGTTGCGCCGTCGTGTAGCTCACACACCCGCGTCATCGATTCGACGCACTCCTTGCAATGGGAAGCATCTTAATTCCTATAGAAGCTTAGGTTAAATATTACTTTGTTGGCTCCATAGGATTGTTGTTATTTATCTTTGTTCTTTGGTTAGGTATTCGCTTTGCGAATTCCCATCTTCTTCGTGGGACAAAATCCTTCTCGTGAAGAGAAGGGGTTTGAGGTACGCTACCCTCGTATAAAGTAGCGTGGTTGTAATTGAGGTTGAATCACCCTCGCTTACGTGGTTCGTTTAGTTGATTTGATCAACTTGGTTGATCTGAAAATCCCAACTCAAGAGGGTTAGGTGGTGGTTTTCACCCGATTTGGGTTTCCACCTAAAAATAATTGTGTACCTTGTGTGATTGAATTTTGTGAGATTGTTTTATATTATATTTCCGTAATTTATTACGTCACCCTATCCTAGTAGGTAAACTACAATTGGTATCAGAGCAGGTTCTTGCTAATCGGAGTAACACCCGGCAGGAAGATCATGGAGGGGAGCAGTTCCACAATCCGAATCTCCGAGGGGCAGTCCACGTCCCGTCTGCCATTCTTCGACTGGAGCAACTACCCCTACTGGAAGCTGCGGATGAAGACCTGGCTTCAAGCCAATGACTTCACGATTTGGGCCAGGTGCGAGGCACCATTTGATATCCCAGAGAAACCCACAGGAGGCTACTCGCAACAACAAATTCGTGAGCTCTCTTTGAATGTGAAGACCATGAACGCTCTTTACTGCATGCTCAGCCCAGAGGAGTTCAACAGAATCTCTCAATGCGCCACCGCATACGAGATTTGGCACACAATTGAGGTAACTTACGAAAGTACCTCTAAGGTAAAACCTTCTAAAATAAATTTACTTTCTAAAGAATTTGAATCTTTTTCTATGAAGCCTAACGAATCTTTGAGTGAGATGAACACTAGGTTCACTCTCATTGTAAATAATTTGAAAGCTTTAGGGAAGACTTTCATCAAGGGGGAGCTTCAATGAAAGCTTCTTCGTTCCCTCGAACCAGAGTGGGAATAGAAAGTCACCGCCATCGAGGAGGCAAATGAAGTGGAGAAGCTCAACATGGAAGATCTCCTAGGCAATCTAATGGCCTACGAAACAAAGTTGAAGCAGAAGAAGAAGGATACACCGGAGCCTAAATTGAAGAAGACTCTCACCTTCAGAGCCACGTCGGATAGCGAGGTAAGTTCCGACGATGAAGACTTTAAAATTTTACTTAAGAAATTTTCCAAGTTTTGTAGGGAATCAAAGAAAGAGAAAAAGGAGACGAAGGAAAGCCCGAGACGTTGCTACCACTGCAATGAGAGAGGGCATCTGCGACCAGAATGCCCTCTTCTCAGAAAGGAGAAGAAGAAAGAAAAGGAGAAGTCTAATAGGAAGGCATTCCAAGCCACTTGGGACAATTCAAGCTCGGAGGAAGAAGAAGAAAAGTCTATAGAAAAAGAAATCGCTTGCTTTGGTTTCATGGCCAGTGGAAGTGATAGCGACAGCAAAAGTGGAAGCGACTTCGACAATGAGGTAAATTTCGATTTACAAGATGTATTTAATGAGCTTTTTGAAGTTAGTAAAACACTTAAGATGGAAAATAAAAACATTAAAAAGAACGTTAGTTTTCTTAAAAATGAAAATGATAGGTTAGAAAAATAACTCAAGGACATAGAAACTAGTCTTATGGATAATAACATGTTATTAGAAAATAAAAATTTAATCATCGAAAATACTAAATTGATTGAAGAAAATGATAGTTTAAAGTTAGAAATTTCTGATTTAAAGACTAACATGCATATTATCGAAAAAGAAATTACATGTCTTAGGGAAAAATCTAACAAATTAATCAACAAAGTAGATAATTTTTATAGCCCCAAGGTTGAGAAAGGATCTCCGTTGAGGAGACCCGCTAATAGATCCGGATCCAAGCTCACTTGGATACCGAAGAAAGAATTGGAATCTTGTTTTGTAGGTTTCAGGGATAACGACAACACAAAGGACTGGACCTACAAGCTCAAGGATGGTTAACTCGAGTTGGGAGAACCAAGGAGTAGACCAAGAAGACCGACGAGATGGTGAACAAACGATGGAGCCACCACACATCGACCACCAGACTGGAGACCGACGCCGATGCCCGAACCTCCAAGCTACGGATTGAAGCCCATCCGATGTGGCATCCACCACCACCATTTGGACCATTTTATTGGCCATGGTAGGTGAGGTAAAAATTCTTTACCCTATCTTTTTATCATTAGAATTTAGATAAGGGGAGTTAAAAAAATTATTATGAGACTAATTGTCAATTTTTAAGGGAGAGATGCAAGTTAGCTAAATTTCCTTTAGTAAGGGAGAGAAAAATAATAGCTATCTTGTTATTACAAAAAGGTGGAGGGCATTACTCCTGTTAAAAGAAATCCATAGAAGAGCATGTTTTAAGGGGGAGTTATAAGAAATTTAAAATTAATCAAACCTTTTTGATAATGTCAAAAAGGGGGAGGATTTTTTTTGCATTAATATTTATGGTTTTCTCATCATCAAAAAGGGCGAGATTTTTGGTGCTAGAGCACTGCGATCATTCGTTTTGATGATAACAAAACACGTGTCATTTAACATTTGCACTTGCAGTATTAGATTTCAGGCCAATTGCAAATGGAGACGTGATTAGACGGAGTTCGAGCTCGCATCCAGGATGGATTGGAAGAACTTGATGGAAAACAGAGGTGATTCGCAAGGAGCGATAGATTGAAGATGGAAGGACAAGAAGAATAGGATAGAATTTAGTTTATTTCTTTCATGTACTTTTGTCTTTATTTCCTTGCTCTTTTTGTTCCTTAGAACTTCATGTTAAAGAGCCTCAAAGTACCCTAACAGTAGTCTAAGGAACACCGACACAACCCTAGGATACTTAGGTTTTCTATAGAGAACTTGAAAAACCAATATAGGGTTCAAACAACCTTTTCAAATTCTAATTCCAAAAATAGACGTCTGATAATCGGTTTTAAGATGTCTAACTATTGATTCAAACATCTGATAACATTTAGGTTGGACTTAGTTAGTTTTGTCTGATGAAATCAGATGTCCAGACCTTTGACCAGACAACTTAGAAGACGTCTGATGTTTTTACCAGACTTCCAATTAGTGGATCGTTGGCTGGCTTAACAAACACTGAAGAATAAGACCGTTAGAGCCTTATCAGACATCCTTAAGCCTTTCCAGATGTCTGATAAATGACCGTTTTGCCTCCGCTGACCCGAAAATCTCTTCTTGGAGATTTTCTAGCCGTTGCACTCTCTTGGAATCCATTCCCGCAGAAAAGTAGGTTTCCAGGCACCCAGACATAATGCCAGACGTCCTGTATGTCATCTGATGGACTTGCACTAGAACCTTGTTTAGATCTGATTTAAGTCAAGAAGAAACCCACCTAAAATCAGACGTCCGACTTTGTTCCCAGACGTCTTAAACTGATCTTCTAGACATCTGATGCCAGGATCAGACGTCTGATAACCCTGTTAGTACAATCATTGTTCCTGATTTTGTCCTGATTCTCTTGGGCTTTGCTCCCAACAGCTATGGAAGCTTTCCAAAGCCTTCCAAAGCCTTCCTAAGGCCTCTATAAATAGAGGGGAGCCTTTGCCACTCAAGATACATTAAGATACACCCAAGCAACATACTTTCTATTCTTTTGTGTCCTAGAAAAGCTCTTGCTCTCCAAGCTCAAGTTCTTCATCTTGAGAGCATCAAGCCTTTGCACACCAGCTCTCCCGCCATAGTTCACGAGAGCGACGTTGCGTCTTCATGTAGCTCACACACCCGCGTCATCGATTTGATGCACTCCTTGCAAAGGGAAGCATCTTAATTCCTATTGAAGCTTAGGTTAAATATTACCTTGTTGGCTCTATAGGATTGTTGTTATTTATCTTTATTCTTTGGTTGGGTATTCGCTTTGCGAATTCCCGTCTCCTTCGTGGGACAAAATCCTTCTCATGGAGAGAAGGGGTTTGAGGTACGCTACCCTCGTATAAAGTAGCGTGGTTGTAATTGAGGTTGAATCACCCTTATTTAAGTGATTCATTTAGTGGATTTGATCAACTTAGTTGATCGGAAAATCCTAACTCGAGAGGGTTAGGTGGTGGTTTTCACTTGATTTGGGTTTCCAGCTAAAAATATTTATGTGCCTTGTGTGATTGAATTTTGTGAGATTGTTTTATATTATATTTTCGCAATTTATTATGTCACCCCCTCCTAGTAGGTAAACTACAATGGCCACCCCTTAGGTCTTTTTATAGACCTAAAGGAGACTCTAGAGAAGTGTGGAACTCTCTAGAGAGGGCTCCAAGAGTGGCCGGCCATGGTGGTTCTTAGATCCACAAAATGTGGATCTCAATTTGAATGTTTCTTGGTTGCTAATTTTGGTAACAAAGAGTGGTGCCACCTTTGGAAGAACCTAGAAGACTCTAGGGTGTGTGGGAGTGTGTGAGTGGATGTGTGTGTGTGTGTGTGTGTGTGTGGCCGTAATCTAGGTGTCTAATTGATATAGGTTAGGTCCTAAGGGGTTTTGGTTGGTGTAAGCGTTAAATTAGGGTTGCAAACCCTAATTGCTAAGGGGGAATTGCAATTACACTTAACACAAGTTTAATTGAATGGGTGTGAACCTAATTAAGAGTGAAATAACTTAATTAGGTTGGGCTTAGGTCAATTGGACTCTCACTGACTCCAATTAGACTTGTATGGGTTGAGATCTGAGCTCAATTGGACCCTATGAGTCCAATTGACTAGGTAATGGTAATTGATTATGATCTAAGTAAATTAGGTTTAGTTAGGACCTAATTAGGTCCTTAGGGAGGTCAAGAGGTGATGTACTATGGTTAGGACACCTTAATTTAGGATCCTATGGGGTTGGAATTCGGTTTAGGGAGTTAGAGATCCAAGATCAAGGATTGAATCTGAAAATAGAAATTGGAAAGCTGTTCCAGACTTCCAATAATAGCATCAGACGACTTATACCCTCCTTCAGCTGAAGATTCCATGGATAATGGTCGTAACCATCCACCTTAGCCCTAGTTTTATGAAACTTGCTCTCTGCGAATTTGCTTTATTTGGTGGCTCTCAAAATTTCACACAAAATATTTATGCAGGAACCAAGAGGGAAAACTATGTCTAATCTCAAAGTATCATCACCAAATTATCTAGGATTCTGGATTCCTTACACTAATCTTAGAGCACCAGTACACTCTACTCTCATCTCACACTATTTGGTGGATTTTTGGAGGAAAATCTACCTAACTCCCAAAACACTATCTAGGGGTTCAGGAGAAGCACTACTTCTTCTTGACAAACTAAAGACGTTTATCAGCCTTCACCATGAATCCATTGCAAATTCTACGTGTGTGTGAAAGGTTATACTGGATTCTATATTACAGGAATCAACTAGAGGATAAAATTCCTAATGCATTCTCTTAATAAAATAAACTTATTCATGAATGCAATATGTATATATGCTATAAACAAATGACCTCATATAATTTGTACTTCGTGAGATTCCCGTATCAGGTTACATTCAGCTTGACTCTAAATTTAGAACAAAAGGTGAGCAGGTGAGTCAGAAATGGTTGTTGCGGACGATTTATAGCTTGAATGCGAGCATTGGAGGTGGAGTCGGTTGTTATTCTATTTAGGATCCTAAAGTACGTTTGACATGCAACTCCGAGGTTTTCCTAAGGGTTGGCATAAAAGTTTTTCAGTTTTATTTCATCGACCCCCCATGCCTAAGTTCTTGCATGTCCTGATGCATGAATACAAAAGAAGATAAATATAGGAGGGAGTAGATGGATAGAAATCACCTGTAATTGCTCTTGAAATTATACATTCAACATCGACCACCTTGACATTGTGCAATACGCAGAATGGAAAACATGTTAAAAGAAAAATATGCTATATATAAAAATGAATATGTATAGGGTGATGGATGTTGATTTTAACGCCTCCAGCTAGGCGAAAACTCAATCAGATGTATCAATTCTAGCACAAGATCTGGTCAAGATTAAGAGAAAGATATTCTCGTATGCTCCCAGAATCAGTGGTCCGGAGATGCAAACCAACTGATTGTACACCCCTAATCCAAAAAGTTTAGCTATAAGAAAGTGCGGAGCGGCTCCCAAGGTCCAACTAGTCGACGTCAAAGTGACCTCCTTCCTTGCATACACCACCCAACCCTTGGGTTGGTGTAGCCAAGCTAGACAAGGGTAAGGCCCTGTCAATTAGATGGTCCTTAAGAATCAGATGACTAGATATTTCGTTAGAAGTTCGAATTCTTCAAGAAAAAATTCATTGTTCAACCAACTGAAAGTGATTCCCACCTCTCAAGCTAACCCAGCCAGTCTGGTTATGAGGGGACTAAGAGGAAGGTTCTTCCTTTGGCTTCGCCTCCAGTTCCATTAACCCCCAAGCCGCGGTCGTTTGACACTGCCCCACAGACTTAGTCACCAGGTTTGGAAAGAGAGGTTGGAAACACCCAGTAGTATGACAACATATTTAGGTTGATTTCGTGTTTTAGAATTGATTTTGATCCCATTTTTCTTCAGTTGGGGTTTGTGGTGAGTGGCCCACAAGGTGACCAAGCTCATAGGCTAAGCACTAGACTTGATTAACTCTAGTCTAGCCCAAATGTCGTCTCTAGATTATAACCCTAAAGATGTAAGCTAGGGTTCATGCAATTCTAGGGTTTTTTTGTCCTTTTGTTTTGTTCTTCTTCAGCAGACGACAAGAATAAAAATAGTTCTCTAAACAAAATTGGAATCCAATTAATTTGAAATTTGGCGAGTAGATTCCTTTTTTAATTATCTTTCCATAGAATATTTTTTTATAATTTTTACTATTTCAATCGAATTTATAGAAATTTTTAAATGTTAACGGGTCATATCTAGAATTTTTACCCCTGGATGATTTTTCAAATTGACATAGTATCAAATAATTTTTAAAAATTTATAAAAAATACCTCAATTAAAGCCAATGAAATCAGCTTTCAAACCCCATAGTTTTTGGTCAAAACAAATTCGCAGATTGCTCGGAATTGCATTTTGAATTTTGAAAAATCTTAAATCTGGGTCAGTCTGACCCCCTTGCACTACATGAATTTTTAAAAAATTTTTAGGTGAAATTGTTTAAATGAATGGTGGAGTTTGAAAGATGGTTTGAAAATGAAGATCTGGCCTAAATTTCAGAATTTTTCGTGAATTAATTTTTTGGTAATTTAATTTTTAATTCAGACTTTGAAGTCTGGTTGAAAATCAGAGGGTGGTGAAGAAGCTTTTAAAAGGTTTTTGAGTTTAAAATTCAAACTTCACATGAAAAGAAATTTCTCTTTCTTTTCTCAAAAACATTTGAAAATTTCTTTTCAGGAAGGATTTTTTTTCGCAAAGGATTTTCAAAAAATTTTTTTTTTTGCTTTTTCAAAACTAACCTAGAATTCAAATAGAAACCTAATCTAACTACCTAGATTTTTTTCTTTGATTTTTTTTTCTTCTTTTTCACGAAAATGAATAAGCTTTCTTTCTTTTTCCAAATGAAATTGCTGGAAGCAAATCTGACATAGGGTTCAAAAGAAAATCTAGACTAAGGCAGATATGATGTGCACTAGCAAACTTTTTTCTGCACTCGTTCTGTGCGCAGATCCCATTTTTTCCCTATTTTTCCTGCACATCCAAAGACATGCAGAGGAAGATTTGTCAGTGATAACTCAAAAGATCGAAATCAGAAAAATGACGTTACCTCCCCAGCAACGGCACCATTTGACAGAAGGCATTTTCGCATGTTTTAAAGTCATCTAAAATCATAGTATAGTCTCGCTAATACATTCATCAAAAAAAGATTTTGTAAAAATAATGAGACTTGAGTCTTGGTCGTTCGTCTCAGGGAGGCCTTTATACAAATCTAAAATCGATCCTTTTCACTCTACCAATTTAAAATTGCATGCTGGTTTCTAATCATCGGATCAATGTTTTGCCACTTTCATTATGAACCCAGATTACGTGTGCATTTGTTAGCTAAATGAAAAATGTGAAAGTATGAGTTTCAGTATGCACGATTCTAGTTATGTGGTGGCTGTTTACAAAAAATGCGTTAATCTTGAGATCCTCAATATTTTCTGGTACCGACATGCTGGTTGCAATAGATAATAATTAAAAGTAGGCAACTTGAATCACATAAAATATATTGCAATCAACAAGGTCATGGTGATTCTCAACACAGATATATATATATTTATATATAATATTTCTTTCGTTCATTCATTTAGGAGGGTGTATGCAACATTGAATTAGAGGAAAGCTTATGGAGGAAAGCTTAAAAATATCATTCTAGCTAACAGAAAATGATCGCATACAGGAATCTATGAGGGGATTTTGCATGCATCAATAGGGGATAATAAGAGCTACACTACTAAGCAGTAACAAAAGCATGTAAATATGAAGAACTAAGCTACTAATGTAGTAGTGATGTAAACACATTTACACTACTTAAAATGTCTATTTATGCATGTTCTTAAGCATAGGATTGCATTTCATGATATAAATATTGCATAACATGCATCATCTTGCATTTAGAGTAGTTTGAATAAAATGGAGGTTAATTGTCTCCTTTTATGTGCTTGGACAGGGCAAACATTTTATCGAGGCCTCGGATCAAAGATCCAACCGTACGGATTTACCTCGTTGTCTGAGTCGCTTTCGCTTTCGCTGTCGCTTCCTCTGGCCATGAAACCGAAGCAAGCGGTTTCTTCTTCTATGGTATTTTCTTCTTCCTCCGAGCTAGAATCGTCCCAAGTGGCTTGGAACGCCTTCTTCTTAGATTTCTTCTCCTTTTCCTTCTTCTTCTTCTTTTTGAGAAGAGGGCATTCTGGTCGCAGATGCCCTTTCCCGTTGCAGTGGTAGCAACGTCTCGGGCTTTCTTTCTTCTCCTTTTTCTCTTTCTTTAATTCCCTACAAAACTTGGAAAAATTTTTAAGTAAAATTCTAAAGTCTTCGTCGTCGGAACTTACCTCGCTATCCGACGCGGCTTTGAAGGCGAGAGTCTTCTTTAGTTTAGGCTCCGGTGTATCCTTCTTCTTTTGCTTCAACTTAGTCTCGTAGGCCATCAGATTGCCTAAGAGATCTTCCATGTTGAGCTCCTCCATTTCGTTTGCCTCCTCGATGGCGGTGACTTTCTGTTCCCATTCCGGTCCAAGGGAACGAAGAAGCTTCCCTTGAAGCTCCCCCTTGATGAAAGTCTTCCCTAAAGCTTTCAAGTTATTTACTATGAGAGTGAACCTAGTGTTCATCTCACTTAAAGTTTCGTTAGATTTCATAGAAAAAGCCTCAAATTCTTGTGAAAGTAAATTGAGTTTAGAAGTTTTTACCTTAGAGGTACCTTCATGAGTTACCTCGAGTGTGTGCCAGATCTCGTATGCGGTGGCGCATTGCGAGATTCTATTGAACTCCTCTGAGCTGAGCGCGCAATACAATGCGTTCATTGTTTTTGCATTGAGAGAGAGTTCCCGAATCTGCTGCTGCGAGTATCCTCCCACGGGTTTTTCTGGGATGTCGAATGGCGTCTCGCATCTAGCCCAGACCGTGAAGTCGGTGGCTTGAAGCCACGTCTTCATCCGCAGCTTCCAGTAGGGGTAGTTGCTCCCGTCGAAGAACAGCGGACGGGTTGTGGACTGCCCCTCGGAAATCCTGCTTGTGGAACAGCTTCCCTCCATGTGATCTTTCCGCGGATGTTACTCCTGTCGGCGGAAAACCTGCTCTGATACCAATTGAAAGTTTCCTACTAGGAGGGGGTGACGTAATAATTGCGGAAATAAATATAAACAATATATAAAGCAATCTCACAAAATAAGCAATCACAAAATGTACACAAGTAATTTTTAGGTGGAAACCCAAACCGGGTGAAAACCACCACCTAACCCTCTCGAGTTAGGATTTTCCGATCAACCAAGTTGATCAAATCCACTAACCGAATCACTTTGAACGAGGGTGATTCAACCTCAATACAACCACGCTACAAGTACGAGGGTAGCGTTCCTCAACCCCTTCTCTCCACGAGAAGGATTTTGTCCCACGAAGGAGACGGGAATTCGCAAAGCG
The DNA here is from genome assembly GCA_037157565.1 of Thalassia testudinum. NCBI lineage: Eukaryota > Viridiplantae > Streptophyta > Magnoliopsida > Alismatales > Hydrocharitaceae > Thalassia > Thalassia testudinum. Next base: position 72,763,365 of record JAZHRO010000003.1, on the reverse strand, counting down.
AATACCCAACCAAATTACAAAGGTAAAATAAAACAACAAACCTATAGAGCCAACAAAGTAATAAACCTAAGATTCTATAGGATTTAGGAAACTCCCCTTTGCAAGGAGTGCGTCGACGATGACGCGGGTGCGTGAGCCACGCGACGGCGCAACTTCGCTCTCGTAGACAACGGCGGGAGAGCGGGTGCGCAACGGCTGGATGCTCTCAAGATGTAGAACTTGAGCTTAGAGAGCAAGAGCTTCTTGGACACAAGAGTGTGAGAGTGTATAGCTAAGTGTGTCTTGTGTCTTTCTTAGTGTGTGTTTGTGTTGCAAGGGTTCCCCTCTATTTATAGAGGCCTTAGGAAGGCTTTGGAAGGCTTGGAAAAGCTTCCATAGCCGTTGGGTGCAAAGCCCAAGAGAATCAGGCCGAAATCAGGACAATGATTACACTTCACAGGGTTATCAGACGTCTAACTCTGGCATCAGACGTCTGGAAGGCCACTTTAAGACGTCTGATTCCAAGGTCAGACGTCTGATTCTATGCGGGTTTCTCCCTGACTTGAATCAGATCTAAACAGGGTTTTTGTGCAAGTCCATCAGACGACATACAGGACGTCTGGCACTATGTATGGACGTCTGGAAACCTACTTTTACTGTGGGAATTGATTTCCAAACGTTGCAACGGCTAGAAAATCTCTGAGAAGAGATTTTGGGTCAGCCGAGGCAAAACGGTCATTTATCAGACGTCTGTGAAGTCCTATGGACGTCTGATAAGGCTCTAACGGTCATAATCTTGAGTGTCTTCTAAGCCAGCCAACGGTCCACTAACTGGACGTCTGGCAAAGTCATCAGACGTCTCCTAAGACGTCTGGTATAAGTTATGGACGTCTGAATTCATCAGACAGAACTAACTATGTCCAGCCTAACAGTTATCAGACGTCTGAAACAACAGTCAGACGTCTTAGAATCCTTTATCAGACGTCTGATTCGTGAATGAGACGTCTGGAAAGTCAGTTTTAACCCTATATTGGTTTTCTAAGTGTTCTACAGAAAACCTACGTATCCTAGGGTTGTGCAGGTGTTCCTAGGACTACTGTTAGGGTTCTTTGAGGCTCTTTAACATAATGTCTAAGGAAAATAAAGAGCAAGAAAATAAATACAAGAGATACATGAAAGGATAAAAAAGAATCTATCCTATTCTTCTTGTCTTCCATCTCCAATCTTTCGCTCCACGCGAACCTCCTCTATTTTCCGTCAAGCTCCTCCAATCCGTCCTGGATGCGAGCTCGACTTTCGTCTAAACACGTCTTCATTTGCAATTGACCTGAAATCTAGGACTCAAATTGCAAATGTTAAATAACACGTGTTTTGTTATCATCAAAATAAATGATCGTGGTGCTCTAGCACCAACAATCTCCCCCTTTTTGATGATGACAAAACCGTAAATAATAATGCATAAAAATCCTCCCCCTTTTTGACATTATCAAAAAGGTTTAATTGATTTTACATTTCCTATAACTCCCCCTTAAAACATGCTCTTCTATGAGTTTCTTTTGACAAAGGTAATATTCTCCCCTTTTTGTAACAACAAGATAGCTATTATTTTTCTCCCCCTTACTAAAGGAAATTTAGCTACCTTATTTCTTCCCCTTAAAAATTGACAATTAGCTCATCATTTTTTTTAACTCCCCCTATCTAAATGCTTATGATAATAAGATAGGGTTAAGAATTTTTACCTCACCTACCATGGCTAATAAAATGGCCCGAATGGTGGTGGTGGACGCCACATCGGATGGGGCTCCCATCCGTAGCTTGGAGGACCGGGCATCGGCGCCGGTCTCCAATCTGGTGGTCGACGTGCGGCGGGTCCGTCGTTTGTTCGCCGTCTCGTCGGTCTTCTTCTTCTCCTCCTTGGTCTACTCATTGGTTCTCCTAACTTAAGTTGACCAGCCTTGAGCTTGTAGGTCCAGTCCTTTATGTTGTAGTCATCCCTGAACCCTACAAAACAAGATTCTAATTTTTTCTTTGGTATCCAAGTGGGCTTGGATCCGGATTTGTTAGAGGGTCTCCTTGACGGAGATCCTTTCTCAACCTTAGGGCTATAAAAATCATCTACTTTGTTGATTAGTTTGTTAGAGCTTTCCCTAAGACATGCAATTTCTCTTTCTATAGTATTCATCTTAGTCTTTAAATCAGAAATTTCTATTTTTAGACTATCATTTTCCTCAATCAATTTATTATTTTCATTGATGAGGTCTTGATTTTCTAATAATAGGTTATTATCCTTAGGACTAGTTTCTATGTCCTTGAGTTGTTTTTCTAACCTATCATTTTCATTTCTAAGAAAACTAAGGTTCTTTTTAATGCCTTTATTTTCTACCCTAAGTGATTTACTAATCTCAAAAAGTTCATTAAATGCTTCTTGAAGATCGAGATTTACCTCGTTGTCTGAGTCGCTTTCGCTTTCGCTGTCGCTTCCTCTGGCCATGAAACCGAAGCAAGCGGTTTCTTCTTCTATGGTATTTTCTTCTTCCTCCGAGCTAGAATCGTCCCAAGTGGCTTGGAACGCCTTCTTCTTAGATTTCTTCTCCTTTTCCTTCTTCTTCTTCTTTTTGAGAAGAGGGCATTCTGGTCGCAGATGCCCTTTCCCGTTGCAGTGGTAGCAACGTCTCGGGCTTTCTTTCTTCTCCTTTTTCTCTTTCTTTAATTCCCTACAAAACTTGGAAAAATTTTTAAGTAAAATTCTAAAGTCTTCGTCGTCGGAACTTACCTCGCTATCCGACGCGGCTTTGAAGGCGAGAGTCTTCTTTAGTTTAGGCTCCGGTGTATCCTTCTTCTTTTGCTTCAACTTAGTCTCGTAGGCCATCAGATTGCCTAAGAGATCTTCCATGTTGAGCTCCTCCATTTCGTTTGCCTCCTCGATGGCGGTGACTTTCTGTTCCCATTCCGGTCCAAGGGAACGAAGAAGCTTCCCTTGAAGCTCCCCCTTGATGAAAGTCTTCCCTAAAGCTTTCAAGTTATTTACTATGAGAGTGAACCTAGTGTTCATCTCACTTAAAGTTTCGTTAGATTTCATAGAAAAAGCCTCAAATTCTTGTGAAAGTAAATTGAGTTTAGAAGTTTTTACCTTAGAGGTACCTTCATGAGTTACCTCGAGTGTGTGCCAGATCTCGTATGCGGTGGCGCATTGCGAGATTCTATTGAACTCCTCTGAGCTGAGCGCGCAATACAATGCGTTCATTGTTTTTGCATTGAGAGAGAGTTCCCGAATCTGCTGCTGCGAGTATCCTCCCACGGGTTTTTCTGGGATGTCGAATGGCGTCTCGCATCTAGCCCAGACCGTGAAGTCGGTGGCTTGAAGCCACGTCTTCATCCGCAGCTTCCAGTAGGGGTAGTTGCTCCCGTCGAAGAACAGCGGACGGGTTGTGGACTGCCCCTCGGAAATCCTGCTTGTGGAACAGCTTCCCTCCATGTGATCTTTCCGCGGATGTTACTCCTGTCGGCGGAAAACCTGCTCTGATACCAATTGAAAGTTTCCTACTAGGAGGGGGTGACGTAATAATTGCGGAAATAAATATAAACAATATATAAAGCAATCTCACAAAATAAGCAATCACAAAATGTACACAAGTAATTTTTAGGTGGAAACCCAAACCGGGTGAAAACCACCACCTAACCCTCTCGAGTTAGGATTTTCCGATCAACCAAGTTGATCAAATCCACTAACCGAATCACTTTGAACGAGGGTGATTCAACCTCAATACAACCACGCTACAAGTACGAGGGTAGCGTTCCTCAACCCCTTCTCTCCACGAGAAGGATTTTGTCCCACGAAGGAGACGGGAATTCGCAAAGCGAATACCCAACCAAATTACAAAGGTAAAATAAAACAACAAACCTATAGAGCCAACAAAGTAATAAACCTAAGATTCTATAGGATTTAGGAAACTCCCCTTTGCAAGGAGTGCGTCGACGATGACGCGGGTGCGTGAGCCACGCGACGGCGCAACTTCGCTCTCGTAGACAACGGCGGGAGAGCGGGTGCGCAACGGCTGGATGCTCTCAAGATGTAGAACTTGAGCTTAGAGAGCAAGAGCTTCTTGGACACAAGAGTGTGAGAGTGTATAGCTAAGTGTGTCTTGTGTCTTTCTTAGTGTGTGTTTGTGTTGCAAGGGTTCCCCTCTATTTATAGAGGCCTTAGGAAGGCTTTGGAAGGCTTGGAAAAGCTTCCATAGCCGTTGGGTGCAAAGCCCAAGAGAATCAGGCCGAAATCAGGACAATGATTACACTTCACAGGGTTATCAGACGTCTAACTCTGGCATCAGACGTCTGGAAGGCCACTTTAAGACGTCTGATTCCAAGGTCAGACGTCTGATTCTATGCGGGTTTCTCCCTGACTTGAATCAGATCTAAACAGGGTTTTTGTGCAAGTCCATCAGACGACATACAGGACGTCTGGCACTATGTATGGACGTCTGGAAACCTACTTTTACTGTGGGAATTGATTTCCAAACGTTGCAACGGCTAGAAAATCTCTGAGAAGAGATTTTGGGTCAGCCGAGGCAAAACGGTCATTTATCAGACGTCTGTGAAGTCCTATGGACGTCTGATAAGGCTCTAACGGTCATAATCTTGAGTGTCTTCTAAGCCAGCCAACGGTCCACTAACTGGACGTCTGGCAAAGTCATCAGACGTCTCCTAAGACGTCTGGTATAAGTTATGGACGTCTGAATTCATCAGACAGAACTAACTATGTCCAGCCTAACAGTTATCAGACGTCTGAAACAACAGTCAGACGTCTTAGAATCCTTTATCAGACGTCTGATTCGTGAATTAGACGTCTGGAAAGTCAGTTTTAACCCTATATTGGTTTTCTAAGTGTTCTACAGAAAACCTACGTATCCTAGGGTTGTGCAGGTGTTCCTAGGACTACTGTTAGGGTTCTTTGAGGCTCTTTAACATAATGTCTAAGGAAAATAAAGAGCAAGAAAATAAATACAAGAGATACATGAAAGGATAAAAAAGAATCTATCCTATTCTTCTTGTCTTCCATCTCCAATCTTTCGCTCCACGCGAACCTCCTCTATTTTCCGTCAAGCTCCTCCAATCCGTCCTGGATGCGAGCTCGAGTTCCGTCTAAACACGTCTTCATTTGCAATTGACCTGAAATCTAGGACTCAAATTGTAAATGTTAAATAACACGTGTTTTGTTATCATCAAAATAAATGATCGTGGTGCTCTAGCACCAACAGTGGTGCCATGTCGACCGCCCAAACGGCCACCTACATTCCATGAAGACCGTGCGCCCACCCCCTCTCCGCCGTTGGATCTCGATCCAACGGCTGTGGACGCGGTGCTTTAAAATCATCCTTGCGACCTTCTCGATGGCGTAGCGCAGTGGAGATGAAGCGGCGACGAAGCAGAGGTCGCGAGATCGAGTCCCACGACCCTCAAATCAGGCGAAAGCGAGCAGTGCATTGAGCATCAGATTGCGATCCAACGGCTACGCGTGCCCAATAGCGCCGACACGCGATTGGACGTGCAGCGTGGACGCGTGATCACACGCGGGCGGGCGCGCAGCGTAGCGGGCGAAGATACGTTTTAAGTCGTCCGATCTCACGATCGGACGGCTGAGACTCAGCGTGCTTGCGATGGCATTGGGTGTGCGGGCAGTTGAAGCGGCGCGCGTGGGCGAGGAAGCTATGCCCACGTCGGGGTCTTAGTGACGGATTTATCCATCACTAAAGACCCCTCATTTCCCATTCTTCTACTCCATTCCCATTCTTCTACTTCATCCTGCTTCATTCTCCTTCTTCTAGGCATCGTCCCATCCGGCTCGTCCTTCAAGCTACCGTCGAGGAGGATTTCTCTCTCCCTATTCTTTTTACTGCTTTCTAGTGTAGTTTTGTTCGTCCTCCAAGCAATCGTCGAGGAGGATATTTCTCCCTCCATTCTTTTAATGCTTTCTAGAGTAAATTTATCGCTTGCTAGAGTAATTGTTTTATGCTTTCTAGTTGTAATGAACAATTTCCTCAATGAAAAATTCCTTATTTATTCTACATCTCATTTTGATTTCTCTGTGTAATATTCTCTTTCTCTCTTACTCTCTCTCTTCTATTTATTGTAAATAATTAGATAGTTTTAAATTGAATTATTCTGTGGCAAATAAAAAGAAACGCGTAGTTTTTAAATCAAACGTCCGCCTCCTTGTGTTCGACCTTGAATTTTAATTTCGGTACAAATTTTATTTGTTGAACATGAATTCTTCGCTTTCGAACTACAACGACAGGTTTTCCAAAACCAAACACGTTAGCGTAGCGTTCGTATACGTTCAACAAGTAGAAATAACAGCATTCAAAGGTGGTCTTCGATGGCCTTTGAGTGGTTGAGTGGAGAAGGAGGTGCGACCAATGGTGCTTAGGCCAGTCCTTGGAGAGAGGTTGGAGAGGTGATCCAGCATCCTGGCCTGGAGATGGTGGTGGCCATGGTGATCAACTCATGGAGGTGGAGGGGGAAGGGAATGTAGCGAGCCTAAATGGAAGTGAATAAAGCCAAGAGATGGATAATGCCATGAGATGGATGGGTGCAAGTGGGACCTAAGGGAGACTCTCTAGAGAAGTGTGAAACTATCTAGAGAGGGCTCCAAGAGTGGCCGGCCATGGTGGTTCTTATATCCACAAAAAGTGGATCTCAATTTGAATGTTTCTTGGTTGAAAATTTTGGCAACCAAGAGTGGTGCCACCTTTGGAAGAACCTAGAATACTCTAGGGTGTGTGGGAGTGTGTGAGTGGATGTGTGTGTGTGTGTGTGGCCGTAACCTAGGTGTCTAAGTGATATAGGTTAGGTCCTAAGGGGTTTTGGTTGGTGTAGGCCTTAAATTAGGGTTGCAAGCCATAATTGCTAAGGGGGAATTGCAATTAAACTTAACACAAGTTTAATTGAATGGGTGTGAACCTAATTGAGAGTGAAATAACTCAATTAGGTTAGGCTTAGGTTAATTGGACTCTCACTGAGTCCAATTGGACTTGCATGGGTTGAGATCTGAGCTCAATTGGATCCTATGAGTCCAATTGACTAGGCAAAGGTAATTGACTATGATCTAACTCAATTATGTTTAGTGAGGACCTAGTTAGCTCCTTAGGGAGGTCTAGAGGTGATGTACTAGGGTTAGGACACCTTAATTTAGGTTCCTATGGGGTTGGAATTGTGTTTAGAGAGCTAGAGATCCAAGATCAAGGCTTGAATCTCAAAAAAGGAACTGGAAAGCAGTTCTAGACGTCCAATAATAGCATCAGATGACTTATACTCAAAAATCAGAAGTTGAGACTTCAATCTTGGACATCTAATCAGAGTCAGGAAGGATTCTAGGTTCTATCTTGTGCATTCTACAGAAATTGGACATCTGACCAAGTATCTGGATGTCCAATAACACTGCAAAAGTGGGTTTAAGGTGTGCGAGAGTTGGCTGAGGGTTCTGGACATCCTATAATCTATCTGGATGTCTAGATAGAGGATGGAATTAGGGTTTTAAGGTTTCCTAGGGTGCGGTGGCCTAATCTAAGGGTGGCTAAGGCTTGGGGAGGCTTCTAGGTTATCTGAGGGCTACGGTGGACCTAAGTTCTTCATATTTTACTGCTTTATTCCTACTTAATAGAATATCATACCTTAACTCCCTTACATTATTATCTATGACATCTATTCTATGTCTTCCACTCCAGCTCTGCTGCAACAATAGTTATTCCAGCTTCAGATCCAGCTTCAAAACTACCTTCTGGTCAGCTTATTTCCTATAATTGTCATAATGCACCTAATCAGTACATTGTAGCATCATTTTATGCATAGCTAAAAGAAAGCATTAAAGATGCAAATAATGCTTATGCATGCATGAATTACCCTAACTTTTGCTAAGTCCTAGCCTAATTTAGGTCAATTAAGACCTATGATTACTGCGCAATCACCCAGCCGCCCAATCAGCCCAAGGAACCATTGTTGCCTTTCTTTCCTTTATAAATCAATCAATCTCAGCCATTAGATTTTGATCTAATGGCTGAGATCAGTGCCCACTGCTCAACCATCACGTCCCTCTCTTTCTCTTCATCGCATGCACGATCGGATCTGGGTCGTTGGATCTTGATTGAACGGCCATGGGTGCGCGTGCCTAAAATATAAGCGAGACAAAGGGTCGCCCGTAATGCAGCGGTTGAGTGCCCTTTCGCGAGAGCAAGGCGCACGTTTGAAATGCAGCACGCCTCTAATCACACGCAGGCGAGGGAGCAAGCACAATTCAGCTGTCAGATGGTGATCATGCGGGCAAGGAGCCTAGATGTGGTACGTGGTGGAGCTTTGGATCGCGTACGTACATGCACTTCTACATGCCCCATTTCATGCACGGGCGCACGATTAGGCGAAGCTGAAGCGGGTGAGGAACGATTTGAGCTATCCGATCAACAGATTTCTTGGATGTGGGCAAGCATTGAGCACATAGCAGGCGAGGAGGTAGGCATGTGTGCAAAGCTGCGACGTCATGGGGTCTTTAGTGACGCTTAAATCCATCACTAAAGACCCCCTCATTTAATGTTTTAACAATGTAATGAGCAAATTGCCTCCAATCCTTGCAACTATAAAAGGAGACCCTACCCTATGAAATTCTCATCCCTTTCTTCATCTCTCTCCCTCTCCAAAGCTTAATAGAAGCTTGTCCCACACCTGAGATGCTACTCTAGAGCCAAATCTAAGTTTTCTCGGCCCCATTCTAGAAGTGGATCCCACGACGACGATGTACTACCTCATTCCCGCTTCTTCCTGCTCCATCATCCTTCTTCCTACTCCATTCTCCATCTTCCAGGCATTGCTCTTTCCGGCTCATCATCCAAGCATTTGTCGAGGAGGATAACATCTCTCTCCATTTTCTTTATCACTTTCTAGAATAGAATTTCCTGATATCTAGTTGCAATCATTTCCCACTTTCTAGATGTAAAAATAGTATTATTATATCAAGTGATTGTTCTCTCTCTCTATCTCTCTCTCTCTTACTGTTATATCAATTCCATTGTAATTATCTCACTTTCAAACAAAAAATACAAAAAAATTATAATAGCGAATTTAAGATCAACTTAGTCTCCCTGTGTTAGACCCAGAATTTCCTCATAAATTTCGATAAAATTTTTTCTGTTGACGGATTGCTTCGCAAATCAAACTACGACTATTTTTTCAAATCCAATTTCGATCGCGTAGTTTTCCACTCTCAATAAATATCTTGTAATTGGGTTGAGGTAACACATTAATTACCTCAAGTATTAGTAAATTGCTTCCCTCCATGTTGAGGGAATCGGGTTAAAAGTCCTAAGTCGGGAGACTTAGGTAGTGGAGTACCCAAGTGAGGGGAACCACTATATATCTTGTGTGTTTTTGTGGTTTGTTTTGTCTTGCAATTTTTTATCTACCACACTATTCATCCCCCCTTCTATTGTGCTTGTGATTTACAGATCCTACAGGTTCTATGACCTGGAGAGACATGATGCGTCTCCAATCTATTCTCGTTGTAGAAGTGTTCAATGTCTGGGGCATTGATTTTATGGGCCCCTCCCCAAACTTGCATGGCTTTGAGTACATACTCCTCATAGTAGATTATGTCTCAATGTAGGTAGAAGCTATCCCAACATGATGGGCTAATCATAAGACTATTATATCCTTCGTTCGGGAATTCATTTTTACAAGATTTGGAGTTCCCTGCTCATTGATAAGCGATGGGGGTAGTCGCTTCATCTATGCCCATTTCAAGTCATTATTGAAGAAATATGTGGTGCAGCACCACATGGCTACCCCGTATCACCCACAGACCAATGGCTAGGCTGAAGTATCTAATCGTCAAATGAAGCTTATCCTTCAAAAGACGGTTAGAACTAATAGAAATGATTAATCCGATCGGTTGATTGATGCATTATGGCCATATCGAACCATGTACAAGGCCCTGCTCAAAATGTCACCATACCGCATGGTGTATGGAAAGGCCTGTCACCTTCATGTGGAGTTGGAGCATTGTGCCTTTTGGGCAGTGCAGAAGTGTAATTTTAACCTCAAGGGTGAAGGTTATGAAAGGAAACTCCAGCTTAGTGAGTTAAAGGAGATTAGGCAGGAAGCTTACGAGAATGCAAAAATATACAAAGACAAGACAAAGGCTTTCCATGATCGACACATCTGAAGGAAGAAGTTCGCAGCAAACTAGTAGGTCTAGTTGTTTGACTCCTGACTCAAATTCTTTGCGGGAAAGCTCAAGTCCAACTGGATTGGAACTTATCTAGTGATGCACTCGTATCTTAACAGAGTGGTCCAAATTACAAACCTAAAATATGGGCATGTTTTTACGATTAATGGCCAGCACCTCAAACCGTGTTTTGCCTAGGATCCTCTTCCTGCTGACAAAACAATACATCTTATCGAGGACGTGTGATTGACAAGTTGCCTAGATGGAGGCATTAAACTCAACACGTATACATATATACATACCATATATACATAGCATATTTCATTTTTTCTTATTTTTTTGCATATTGTGTATTGCATTGCAGTGTTGGCATGAGCAGAACGACAACTCAGAAGCAATTCCAGATCATTTCTATCGACATACACCCTGCCATATTCCAATTTCTTTTATTCATGCATGAGGACATGCAAGAACTTAGGCATGGGGTGGTAGTCTATAAAAATTGAAAATCTTTTGCCAACAATTGGGGGATTAGATCATTTTATGAAGAGGTTTTATTAGAGATGTATTCTTTAGTAGATTCCTAGACTTAGAATCCAGTATAATTTCACACTTTCATGTAGATTTTGCAATGGATCCTCTGTGAAAACTGATAGACACTTGAAGTTTGGTATAGTTTTTGCTCTCAGTTCTTACGTATTAATTCTTTGAGAAAATCCTTGCGAGAGCTACCAAATAAGGCAAAGACACACAGAGGGGGTTCTGATAAAACTAGGACTGAGGTGGATGGTCATGACCGTCCTCTGTGGAATCCTTAGCTTAAGGAGGGTACTGATGTCAAGGTCAGAAATACGACGTCCTATCCGTTGCCTAACCAGTGCTAAGAGTAGGCACTTCCACCAAATAAGCAACCCGAGATCCTCTTAATCATCCCAAAAATCCTGAAGAATGACTCATGTATAAAAGTACATATGTCATGTTATGTTGTGTTGATAAATACAGTGGTATGTTGTGTTGTGGCATTGTGCCAAGTAGATTTTCATACATAAGAGATGTTTGCTCAAGAAAAGGAACAAAGAAAAAAGTGTTATGTGAAGCAGTTGTGTGATGTGAGTCAAGTTAAATGTTTTGAGGCAAAACACCTACCACCCTCACAAACCACCAAATGCAGCCTTAACCTACTTTTTCTGTATTTCTGACAGCCTGAATACTAGCTGAAGGCTTCTGATTTTGTCGTTGGGTTATTAGAACCTAATTGAAGTGTAATGCCAAGCGAGACCACCAAATACAGTTGTAAATCTGGTGAGATGTGAGCTCACGAAAGAGAGAGAGAGAGAGAGAAAAAAGAAAAAGTACAAAAGATTAAAGACAACATAGTTTTCCAGCCTCTCTCTAAGTTGATTTACTAGATAATCTAGAAATCTAGATTCTGAAATACTAGTCTCTATGTAGCACGAGAAGAGAGTGAGCCACCAAATACAAATCCAGTTAATTTAAACATCTTCCACCTAAGCCAAAAGCCATGGCTAAAATCAGAGAATAGTTTATATCCCCGAGAGAAGAGGGTTCCCTATCCCAACAGAATCTTATTAGGGATCAAGTACAAGCTTTAAATGTATATCGACTCTTTGCTTGGATCTGTTGTAGAAGCTACAACATTACATGTTCATGGTTATCTGGATTCTGAATTTTTGGACGAAACAAAAGAAATAAACATTTAGTTAAACTCTTGATAAATTTCATTTAGTCTTGCACTTGCTAGGGACGATTGGACAGCAATCATAGGCACTAATTTACCGGAATTAAGTAACAAGCTAGCCTAACTTAGGCATTCTTCATGCATACGCATCGTGTTTTGCATCGTAATTGATTTATATGTTTTATGCATTTTACTGTGCTATTTGAGAGGTATTACTCATTGTAGGTAATTTGGGCTACGGATGACCAATCCAACCTTGTGGATCTATTTAGAACGACGAAGGGAGTCCAACGCTTCCAAGATGACATCAATCAAACTCCTGTAACACCATAAGGAGTCTACAGAAGAGCAAGACCCAAGGGAAAAATTAAAGAATATCCAGACCTTAGATGACAAATCCAATCGCACGGATAGATCTGGATCAGTGTTCGTAGTCTAAAGGTGCAGAAATCAACTCAATCGGAGGTCTACATCATCAGATATAAGGAGAAGAAGATGGATAGCCATGATGGTGCCACATGGCACCATCATAGCCTCCCCCTCGCCGTGCCCCAACCTTTGAAGATCATCCTTCATGCGTTGTGGGCTGTTGGATCTCCATCCAACACCCATGAATGCACCAGGTTGCCTGCTTTCAGTTGCTACACCGAGCGAGGACGAGATCACAACCGTTGGATCTCTATCCAACGGTCGAGGCGGCATGCACCTCAAACGAACTTTTACAACAACTTGCGATGCAGCCTAGTTGGTCCATGCACTTAACGAACATGCACGGCGCACGTTTGAATCCTAATAGGCTTCACCATGAGGCGCACACATTCTTGGTCGTTCGATCTTCATCGAGCAGTGACAGAGGCAGCCGCGTGGTGCACGCAGATGCGAGGGAGATGCGAACACGTGTGATGACGCGTGCTTTACGAAATGAAGGCACGTCAAATAATAGGTTTGATGGCAAAGCGTTCTTAGCTGTCTGATCGTAAGATCGAACGGCTAAGAAGATTAGGTGCGTTTAGAGGACAAGCGGTGAGTGCACAAAGGCAGAAGCACATGTGGGCGAGGGGGCCATGCGATTGAAATTCAAGGGTGCACGTTGCACAACGTGTCAGCACCAGAGAGCATCCACGAGTGGAGAAAGATTTAGAGGGTATTTTTAGGCCTAATTTTGTCGTTGATCTCCGATCAACAAATCTGATCAACCTAAGGCTGTTGCATGAAATTAAGGGCTCCAATGCCCTAAATACCCTTCACAACAACTATAAAAAGAGGTCTAAGGGTCCCCTTTGAAGGCATCGAAGAGAATTTCCTTCTTCTTTTTCCTTCTACAGCTCCTCTACCTTCTTCTTCCTCCCATCTTCTATGCCTTCATCTTTGTATCTTCTTTTGAAGCGTTTGTTGAGACACCTCGGCATATCATTGCTGCTATCCTCAACCTCTCCCAAAGGAAACCATGGACCACCTGTGGTGCCGTTGTTCTGCTACATAGATAGTTTATGTTCATGCTTAGAATTTGTTTACTTATAATTACATGTATGCAATTAATGTTCAGACTCTCTGCTTGATATGTATATTGCAATTTATTGTCTATGCTATTTAGTAATTAGATTTATAGCAAGAGCATGAAATCAAAAGCATTTCCTACCTCCCTAAGATCGATCGGGACTCACTAGTTCCATTAATTTATTTGTCAAGACGTATTTTGCACTATACTACAATGCATTTATCTTTTTCGCGATCTATGCTCCGAACAGGTGATTCCATACAATGTTATACTAATTAAAAGAGGGTTTTACCTTGCTTTCTTCATAAAATTACTTGTGAACATTATTAGTTTCAAATTTTGATAGTTTTAATAGGCCACTGCCTCCCTATGGACACGACCTGCTCTTTTGTGTGTGGTTTATTTAATTTGTTTTGATTCACATTATTTGCCACTCGATTTCTATACTACAATGATATTGATTTACATTTTTGAAAACTAAAATAATGCGGTCACACGTATTGGTGCCTCAATCAATGAGAGCGGAGCTAACCTTCTTGGCCACTTTGGTTGGTAACATGGAGAGGAAACTCATTCAAAGTACAATGAGGAGGGATGACAGTGATGATCATTTCAACTGGCTATTGGATCGCAACGTGGGGTTGGAGCATGAGATTGAAGCAATGAATGAGGAGGTGAATAAGCTTCATTTGGAACTGCAAGCATTTGAAGCAAGGAATGCAGATTTGCAATAGAAGATGGTAGACGTGGAGATCTAAATGGTTGATTGTAGTGTTGTGGAATGCCATTCCAGAGTGGTTAATGATTTTAATAACTTAAGGATGTAGTGTACTATGAAGGATTCCCAGTTCTCCTAGTATCGTAAGATGGAGAACATCCTGATGTCTAATTTTTAAGTTGTTATAGTTTCTTGCAGGCACTAAATAAGTTATCGATGTTTGTCATGAATGTTTACTTAAATCTGGTGTTGTAATAACTAGGGAATCTAGAACTCTTCCCTAAACTATTTGAAATGTTGACTTGTATCTTACTAGTTTGCTAGTACGTACTATTCCAAATTTTTGTCACGTACTTTACAATTACTTGTATTGTTTCTTATGTATATACTATGTTATATTGCTTATCCACTAACAAAATCATTGCAAGAAATAGTAAGGTATCATTTTCTTCTACATTGGCTATGATGAAAGCTCCCCAAAAATGCTTTACCAAAACTGAGGGCGATGCTTTTACATGATTTTTTCATGTGTTGGCTTGGTCCTTAGGCATAAAGGTACACAACCCTACCTTATGTGTATGCATGGCACGGATGGCTACAATGCAGCAATCACATCCAACACAAAGGTAAGGGAAGCTATCCTTTATCAATTGCACTTTATTGTTACCATGGTTTGGATGGCTGCAAGATAGCAACGCCATGGAACACAAAGTCGAGGGGAAATAAATGGTTTCTGCCCAATGATATGTGGTGACATTTATATTTGGAGCAACCTGGGCCAAACTTGTAACAAAAACAAAATTCCAATGCGAAGGACACAAACTTCTTGCCACTTTCTTAAAATGGTTAGTGCTTTAGAATTATTAACAACTTTTGTTCCCTTCTATATGTTTCGTTAATTTGGTTGTAATATTTACTTTAATCTAATTTGCAGACCACCAAATGGTAGCTTAAATTGAATGCAAATTTACAGTATTTTGGAAAAGTGATACATCTTATACCATGGCTAGTACATGCTAACTGCATATGGAAGAGTGAAAATAAAGGTATACATGTTACTACTCTCATCAAATTACTTTCATTGTGTCTTCAAATAGGTCAATGATTTAATGATATCTCAATCTTACCAGGTATTGTTGCTGGGGTGAAGTAGTTCGTTTAAGTCGTTGAGTATGGACATAACAACATGATGCAATGGAATGGGAGAAATTTACGTAGAAATATGTTGTGTGGCCACAACCTTTATATGAAGTAAAGTGTAGATTAAAGATTGTAGCTTCAAGTTGTGGATGCTATCAATGAGGAACATAAAATATAACATGTCAATTCATCATATTCAAACATAAAGAAAAGTATTTCTTACTCTATAGAGTTGTTTATATCTCGTGACTTGGAGAATTAGTCCATTAGATGATGAAGTTATTATTAACATTATTTTTGTGCATGAGATGCTTGTATGTTTCAGGTGGAATTATATCCACCAATCTTTTAAAAATCATTCTTTATTGTTGTAAGACAAATATGAGCAAGTTAATAAAAATTTTGTTACCATATTGTTGTTGCCATTTCTATTGTTTGAAATGCAGATATGACCTTATTAATGGGATCTTAATTGCATTTTTGTATGAAACTAAAAGAAAAATGTACTAGTAAAAACATACGGACTTACTCAACATTTCAAATAAATAAATTCATAGTTTCCAAATTTGTGATAGAATTTGTGTACTCTATGGCACCATAAGGCTTCACTAATTATTACAAAAAAACCAAGTTACCAACTTAACACAAGGGAAAATCCACCCATATCCTCTTATTCAACTAAGTTTTCCTCTTTTATTCCACCAAACAAACACCCAGGTGGAATAAAACTACCCAATTCCTTGACAAGACATCAAACTAAACAAAACACCTAAACCCTGAATTCCTCCTATTCCATTAACATACATTTCTAATTCCTCCAACCAAACTCCACCATAAAGATCTCCCAAAGGCAAAGCCAAAAGACTTATTCATTAGCATGATACATATCAAAGAAAGAGCTACCACCACTAGAGGGAGAGGAAGAGAAGAGGACTCGTGCTTCCCTGCCTCATTTCTCTTCTTAGTTGACCAACAAGAGAGTTGGAAGGACAACTCTTTTGTTGCTGGGAGACCAGCGTTGCCAGTGGTCAACCAACAACAACTATTATTTTAAGAAAACATAATTACTAGTTGACCAACGCTTACACTAGTCGACTAGTAAGTACTGAGATTAGTCATTTGTGATCCTATTACTGCATCTCTGGCTATGCATGTGGAAATTCGAATCATGGGTCATCTTGGGCTCTCGAAGGCTTCGTGATACATGATTGTTATTAGGTATTCTTAGTATCAAACGTCTCATCAACGTTCTTAGAAGGTCTTGCTATTATGTCGAGACTTATTGCAAAAGACACTTCACATGTGGTATTATACTACATTACCACAAAGGTATAATTTCTTATGAGACATCATAACGAAAAGAAGTTAGCTTGTCTTCCCATATGATCCTAGTATTAGGTTGTTTCAATTCTTGACTAATCGATTTTTGGGACATTAAATCATTTCTCGAATCGATTTTAAATGACTATTGTTCATGCTTCGAAGAACCTATAGGCAAATCGTTCGTCGTAGAGATTTGACGAAAAACTATTCACTTTTGAAAGTAAACAAGCATAACTATTTCAGCATTGTTCTTGGAGTATTTGATGGAGTTGAGTAATAAACGATGGGTTGGATATATAAATTTGATAGGTGCATTAATATATTTTAAGGTGTAATATATTATTTTATTTAACTTAAGGGTAATATAGTACATAAGTTATATTATTATTTTAATTGATTGGAGTGTGGAAGGTGGATGGGGTGGATGAGTGTTGGTAGATGAGATGAGTGATTAATAGAGATCGATAACAATGTAACTTTGAGTGAAAAGCGATTGAAATAATTCTTCTCAATGCATCACTTAGTACTGATGGGAAGCTGGTACTCAATCAAAATGAAGCCTTCCGATATTATATGTGAATCCCAACAATCCTCACAGATGTCATTTACGACGGGGAAAGCCAAGCTACCTTCCAAACGGTGGAAAGCAAAAGTCTTTGATAATTTAATTCGTGAAGGTTCCAATTGACTGGACTATAATAGAGATTGATTGACGTATACACTATCTGAAATCACTGGCTACCGGTAGCAGGGAACAGAAACCCTTCATTGAAGAAAGTAGTAGTATCGAGCCATTGATCGGCCATATGCATATGGAAACATGCACTTGAATGCAGCTGCATGCCCTGGAGGATCATGACGATGAATAATGTGCCTATTAATTGATATCACAGCTGTGCTCTGTTTAATTTTTGAGACTGCAATGGGCAGTCGATTACTTACTACACCTCGCTCTCAAACTGACCTCTTGGGAGCGCATCGATTGGGAGTACTTTCTACTTGCCACTCAGCAGATATCGATCGAGTTGGCGTGGATTTTCGATTTCCACGTGTCGTGCCCCGATGCATAGCAAACGCAGTTAAATTCCTTTCTTGCGTGTTGCAGAGCCGGTGGGTGGCGTTGTCTTGCGCCTGAAAAAGGGAATTCAATCCACTCTGATGTTAACGATGGTTTATTATTTATTAATTCATGCATCGGTAGCTTTCACATGATACCCATGTTTCATTGAGGATGACGATACAATCTTAATCTTTAATTCTGGAAATAATTATCCGAATGCCAAAAAGACTCCCCATGGGTGAGTTTTTGGACGTCGAGGAGGAGAGGAGACGGTCATTTCATGGGTTTTGCAACCCAGCTGTTTGCCTGAGTTAGTCTGCTATATAATATATATGAATGTTCAAGAAACAAGAGTATTGTAGCGTACATTTTTAATAGGTATTCATTTATTTAGAAGATGACTAAATTTTCCATTGAGTATGGCTTTCCCTGAGGTATGTCGGGTTCGACATCCACACGTAACTCGTGCATAAAATATTTAGAGCTTTTGCCACCAAAGGATTCGTTCGGTGGCACTGGCAAGTCATATGCACACATTTTCCTTCTCGGTGAGAAAAAAATTTAAAACTTTTGCATATAGACATTCCTGATATCTTTCTATCTATCTATCTATCAATAAGGGTAAACTTTTCCCATGCCAAAATTCATTCCCACACCAGACATTGTTTACAACCAATAATTAATGAATTTATCTCTTGTTGTAATATTTTCAAATTCTAAATATAAAGTACGCTGTAATGCCTTATTATTAGTATTGCTTAACTCAATTTAACTATTTTCAAATACCTACTGTCGTTTAATTTTTTATACATTTGAAAGAGCAAGCTGCATGTAAGTAAAATTCCTTGCACAACGTACAACCCGGTCAAAGCTACTTCTCTTTGATACATTTTACTCTAATTGTAAGTAGACATTAATTTTTATGTAAAAATTTGCTGCGAGATCCTTATTACACTATAAATTTATTGAAATTAATTTCCCTTTTTATTTTTATTTAAAACTTTAAACATAGTATTGTCCAGGGTGCAAAGTATATATTTTTGGCCTTGATTGCAAGAATATCCTATTTTTATGCAGCGAGAACCTAATTAGCCTAAAAATTTATTGAAATTAATCTCCCCATGAGACTTTTACATATATAATACGGTAAACTTTTGATATGATGTATATACTCTCATGTATTTGATATTGATATATATACCCTTATAAAGTTACTTCGTTAAGGTCATATGCCCCTCCTCCATTAAACCCAACTGAAGATGTAATAAAAAATAATAAAAAAAGAAAATTTATATATACATCCCTATATTTATAATCCCCTCCACCCATCCTTGTCCATAATCCCTGACCCTAATCCCAAATCCCCTCTCCTGTCCACCTTTGCCTGCAAGTCCTCCAACTTCCTACACGCAAAGGTGGACCAGAGAGCACCGACCTCCCTTGGTAGGGCGGTAGGCCATCACTTGTCTTTCTCGCCTCACAGCACTACCAACAAGCGTCTTTGAGCATGACCAGTACCATTGCTACCTTGAGGCCTGCTGTAAGTGCCACCCCAGACCACCCAATGCTGCCTAACAATCAGGAGCTGCCAGTTCTAATTGTCGATGGCTCTGCAGAGCCTAGCTTTGCAACTTTTGGTCACCCAGAAAGAATTTTAGGTTTGGTGAGCTTGGATATTCAACTTCTGATTACCACCTAGCTCTGCATGTGCTGTTCACCCAGTAGTAAGTTTGAGGCTCGGTTGTGCGGGTTCTGCCAGTTCAAATTGCCGCTAGGTTTGTAGGGCTCAATTTTGCAGGTGTAGATCGCTGATCACAAAAATGCATGATTTGATAATATTACGGTTTTGAATTGTTGTAACACGTAAATTTGTAATTACTTTTAAATTTATAAACCTAGATAGTGGTGGTATCTAGGGTCATCCAAGGAGGTAAGTTTGCACTTTTAAACACTCTCTTGAAAATGGGAAATGAACTTTCTTTTTGGGAGTTTTGAATATGATATTTTTTCAAAATTTTGAAATAACGGGCAATAAATATAGTATGCGAAGAAAGACTACACCTAATTACTAATACCTAAGTGACAAGAATTACCTATCTCTAAGCTCACCTTAGGTACGTGGAGACCTAGGGTAATTAGAGAGTGGGAGTGAAATGTACTAGAGTAAAAGCAATCAAAAAGATGTAACCAATTTATAGAAGGTCAACTTTTATAAAGGAAGAAATATCATTTTACAAGAATAGTAGAGGAATGCTTCTACTACAAAAATAAAAAAATGCTAGTAAAATAAAATTTCTCCCAAAGATGATGGCGAAGAGGGAAGGGTTCTTGATCCAATCTCAGCTACTCCTGGGCTTAGAAAGAACCATCCAATTCCTTCCTTAAAGTGCTCCTCCAGTAGATGATGGTTCTCCCTCCTGGCAAACCCTAGATAGGGCATTCCCTAGCTCCTCCAAAGGTGGAAGAATTCCACCCTAGAATGTCCTCCAAGGGTGGACGTGAGCCACCCTAAAGAACTCGTCCTGAAGGTCCTCCTTGTTTGGTTGGACCTCTACCTTGTGTGAGCACAAGAGAGAAAGGAAGAGGGAAGGCACCAAGGGGACAGTGTGTCCTCTTAATCTTCTTCTTTTCTTCTTCTCTTGGACGTGGATATGATGGGATGAAATTGGAAGTATGTATGGAAGATGAAGCTAAAGGTGAATCTTTTTGTTGCTATAGCTCCTTTTTTAGGAGTGGTAGAGCGTAGGTATGGTTAAGGGATGTTAGAGCGATCTATCAAGGGTTTATATTATCATCGTCACACTTCAAATCCTCAATCGATTGAGCAACAGATATAATTTATAACTCGAACAGAAGTCTGAGGTTGAACGTAGGGAGCAAGTTGGAAGTAAAGTGCTAATCACAATGAATATATATATGACCATGAAAAAAAAAGCCAAATAAGATTTGCAATAAATAATAATTACTCAAAATTGATCATCAATTTATAGTATGAGTATATGAAGAGTTCTGACATAGCAAAAAGAATGGAAATGATTTAAAAAGTGATGATTTAAATCACCTTTTAGATCCTCATTTAAGCATATATCTTAACCATAATACTTAAATTATTCAACAGTAACCTAGATAATGCTCAATTAGACAAGAGCTATGATGTGCATACATCTGATTAACCTAAAATGTCTATTAATGTATGTTCTTAGTGTCACATTAGTATCATACATTGTGAATAGTTCATAACATGCATAATCATGCATTTAGATTAAGTTGTATAAATTGTACAGTAATTGTCTCCTTTTTATTGTCAGGGATAGGGTGACTTTTTATCGAGGCCTCGGATCGAAGATCCAACCGTACGGATCTGATCAAGGTGACGATTGGAGTTCAACGACTCTAAGATCGCCCTAATCGGACATCCATAGCACCAGATAGAGATCTAGGAACCCTAAAGATCAAGGGCCAATATGGCATTAATCCACACCTCAGATGACAAATCCAACCACACGGATGGATTCGGATCGATGATCGTAGCCTAATGGCGCAAAAATTGGTCCAATCCGATACCCGTGGCATCATCCACATCACTCAAATGATGGACGACTAGGATGGCACCACGTGGTGCCATCCCAGCCGCTCAATCGGCCCTGAGGAACTGCTGCTGCATCTCCAAGCAATTTTTATCGCATGATCCTAGCCGTTGGATCTTGATCCAATGGCCAGGATTGAATCTAATTGGCCGCTTCTTCTTCATCAAGTGAAAGAGCACAGTGGATCTAGATCAGTGGATCTCGATCCAATGGCCACGAATCCGTGCACTAAAATCCTCTTTACGACAGAAAGTCACCTGTAGCGTGTTGGTCGAGCGCCTTTGAGAGAAGAGAAAGTCGCGCATTCGAGCAAATTGAAGAGTGGGCGTATGGAGCAGGTGAGCGAGCGGAGCCGTGCGATGAAGATCGTGTGGCGCTGAGCAAGCGTTAGCACCCATGCATGATCAGACACACGGCGCTGACATTTGAACACATGCGGGCGTGCGGCGCAAGCGAGGCGATTTTAAGCAGTTCGATCTCTTCATCGAACGGCTAATATTGCGTGCACGTGTGTAGGCATTTTGAGCGGAGTGGAGGAGAGGGTATGCGCAGCATACGCACATGTCGTCCACGACAGACCTTTAGTGATGTTTAAGTCCATCACTAAGGTTCCATATTAATGTTTTTCAAATTAAAATGTCTAAAATGCCCCCACTCCTTCCAACTATAAAAGGAGACCCCCTCCATACAAATTTCTCATCCCTTCCTTCTCTTATCTCCCTCTCCAAAGCTCAAGAGAAGCTTGTCCTACACCCAAGATGCTCCTCAAGAGCTAAAATCAATCTTTTGCCCCCATTCCAGAAGCAGATCCCTCGACGACGAAGACATGCTGCCTCGTTCCCATTCCTCCTGCTTCGACCTCCTTCTTCTCGCTCTGTTCCTCATCTTCGAGGTGTTGTCTCGTCCTCCAAGCGATCACCGAGGAGAATAACTTCTCTCTCCCATTTCTTTTTCCTACTTTTTAGAGTAGAATTTTCCTGCTTTCTAGTTGTAATAGCTTTCCTTCTTTCTAGTGTAATTTCTTGCTTTCTTAGTTGTACAAACATTTTGCAACTTTAAGTGGATGTTTTCTCTCTTTCTCTCTCTCTCTCTTATTGTTTATATTGATTCTATTGCATTGTAATTACTACATTTTTAAACAAAAACAAAAAAGAATATAATTACGAATCTTGATCGACATAGCCTCCCTGAGTTCGACCCGGGATTTCTTTTCCAATATAAATTTTATTTGTTGAACCCCAGTTCTTCGCTATTCAAACTTCAATGACAGGTTTTCAAAACCAACTATGATAGCATAGTCCCCCAACGTTCAACATTTTGGCACCGTTACCGGGGGGCAACGATTTTCCGATCATCTTTTCGCATTTCATGCACTTTGCTGTCTTCTAACTTGCTTTCTCTTGTGTCTATTATTTTGCAGATACCTCTATCAGGGAATCGTCAAGCGATAGATCGGAGTAAAGTACAGTTGAAGACGACTGTAAGTGCTCCCCATTCTTTCCCCCTCCATAGATTTCATTTCATCACATTAAATTCAAATTCCAATTAACCTAGGTGTTTGCATAAATCTTAGGATTAGTTTGGTTGTTTGGATTTTCACTCACCTTTCACCCTCACATATATGAAAAAACCAAAAACAAAATTTTGTGGGGTAATTCAACATGCACACAACATACACCCACGTTCAAGGCACTTAACCTAATTGATTTTCTTTTACTCAACTGGATTCTGATCTGTGGAACCAGTACACACAAATCAACACATAAAAGAGCAGAAATCATTCTAGGTTAACCATTTCTGTGTGCCTAACCTAGTGGTGCAACAGGCCGATTGTTTTAGTTGATTAGGCCACACTACTTCAATTAAAATCAACTCATCAAGTAGTTGCCGCATAGAATCAACTCTTAGGAATTTACTAGGCACCCACATTCTTTAAGCTTCCAAGGAAAACATCTTCACCTGTGCTTTCAAAATATGATGTGCCAACAAAACTTGTTTGAAAATACCTAAAGTTGAATCCTAAAAGATACTAAGCAAGATTTGAACCCTAAAATTCACCACATAAAAAATAATCTTACTTGAAAACCACTGGTTGTGCATGCACACACACATCAATCAATTATTAAGGGCATGTTGAACGTACGAAGTGCTACGCTAACGTGTTTGGTTTTAGAAAACCTGTCGTTCTAGCTTGAAAGCGAAGAATTCGTGTTCAACAAGTAAAATTTATACTAAAAAGAATTCCAGGTTGAACACAGGGAGGCTACGTTGATCTATATTCGCAATTATATTTTTTTCATGATTTTTGATAAGCAAGGCGATATAATTACAATGGAGCTATCAGACTAAAAGAAAGAGAGAGAGAGAGAGAACATGCATTCAATATTTCAACTATTTATACAATCAAACTAAATAAAAGTTACACTAGAAAGTGGGAAATCAATTACACTATAAAGCAGGAAACTTCTACACTAGAAAGGCTGTAAATAAGAATGGGAGAGAGAAGTTATCCTCCTCGACAATTGCTTGGAGGACGAGCCGGACAGGACGATGCTTGGACGAAGGAGAACGAAGCAGGATGAAGGAGGACGAAGCAGAAGAATGGGAACAGAGCAGCACGCCGTCGTCGTCGCAGGATCCACTTCCGAAGGGGGATGAAAATTTGGACTTTATCTCGCGAGAAGCATCCCGGGTGTCGGACAAGCTTCTCTTGAGCTTTGGAGGGGTAAAGAAGAGAAGGAAGGGATCAAAATTTTGTATGGAGGGGGTCTCCTTTTATAGTCGCAAGGAGTGGGGGCAAAATGGACATTACAACTTTAAAATAATAAATGAGGGGTCCTTAGTGACGGATAAATCCGTCACTAAAACCTCTTCGTGGCTGTCATGGGTAGCTCGCGTGCGCCTGCTCGCCTGCTTGCACGCGCAACACCTGCGTACGTCCCCTGAGCCTCAGCCATCCAATCGCGATATCGGATGGCTTAAGTCACGCCTTCACCTGCTGCACTGTGCGCCCTCCCGCGCGTACGATGCTGCGTGACACCGCGCGTTCAATCCCGCGTGAACGCTATCGGGCGCACGCGGCCGTCCGATCAAGATCCACCGCCCGCCCGCTCCTTCCAACCCTCTGTTGCAGCTTGAACCCGCGCCCGCTGCTCGCGTAAGCGCGCTCGACCGCTGCGCTATGGGGCGCGGATGGTCGAGCGGACACTTTAAGGCGTGGCTGACCACAGCCGTTGGATCAAGATCCAACGGCGGAGAGCGAGCGGGTGCGGGGCTTCATAGAATGTAAGCGGCCGTTTGGGCAGCCGAGATGGCACCACGTGGCGCCATCTCGGCCGTCCATCTTCTGGAAGTTGTAGATGGTGCCACGGATGTCGTTTTGACTCGAATTTTGTGTCGTTGGGCTGCCATCATCGAACCGAATTCATCCGTGCAATCGGATTTGTCATCTGAAGTGTGGATTTACACCATCCTGGCCCTTGATCTTCTAGGGTTCCCCGGTCACTATCTGATGCTACGGATGCCTGATTAGGGCGATCTTAGAGTCGTTGAACTCCAATCGTCATCTTGATCACATCCAAACGGTTGGATCTTTGATCCGTCGCCCCGATAAAATGTTTTCCCTATCCAAGCACATAAAAGGAGACAATTAACCTCCATTTTATTCAAACTACTCTAAATGCAAGATGATGCATGTTATGCAATATTTATATCTTGAAATGCAATCCTATGCTTAAGAACATGCATAAATAGACATCTTAAGTAGTGTAAATGTGTTTACATCATACCCCCATGCCTATCGTTTGCTAGTCCCTAGCAAAAACTATATGCTATTTATAAAAAGATTAGGTTGGATTATTTGTACCTGAGTTATTTTCAATCATTAAGAAATTGTCTACTTAGGAACTGAACTTTCAATGACACAACAGTGCCCGGGTATCAGCCAAAATGCAGACCGCCTCAAGCCTCACCTTATTCAAAGAAAATTTTCTTTTTCTTTTTGCTCTTTTCTAATTTTTTTAGATTTTCAAATTTTAGGGTTTAAGAGTGGCTTTCTACGGCCATTCAACTCACCCAAGATTTGCTGAGAACCCTAAGCTTTAAGCATCTTATTGTGATTGTGATAGACTCGTTGACCGGTAATTAAAACGGACATCAGATTTCTACGCCTCTAGGTGAGCTCAAAAAGACTTCTGCCTAAAGGTGTATCTTTACAACTGGTAGCTTTCTCCCTACTTTTATTTTTTTACGGGGTCAACACAAGGGTGAATCCAATGTATATCTCCCCGGTTTATTCTACTTCTCAGCTTCTTCGTAAGTGTTTTGAAAATTTTTAGTGCATTTACTGAGCTTGGTTCTGGACAACCGGTCGATGAGCTGTTACCACCGACAACTTGCCAGCCATACTCATGCGGTGAAGTGTGGCTTATTTCTTTTTGTTCTTTTCTCCTTTTCTTTTTGATTTTTTTCTTTCTTCTTTTTTTTTAAGTAGGTGGCTTCCCTTGTCTAAGATTTACCTAAGGGTAGGAAAAAAAGAAAGGTCTAGTGACTGGGCTCTGGACAACCTATCTATGGGTTGTTACCCACGATAACTTGCCAGCCGTATCACCCTAGAAGGTTCATTAGCTACCCAAATTCCGTTAGAATCGCCGAACAACCAGTCAGTGTAAGGAAAGTGTGTAGATGCTTAAAACTCATAAATTCCCTCAAATCAGAGGGTGGGTTGATAAGTTGTGTACTTATCACCCAAACTTATTTTTTCCAATTATAATAGAATTAAGATGGTGAGGACTCAAAGACAAATCCACATTTTAGTGGATACACAGGCTAATTATGTCCAAAGACCTGAAGGGTCTTTGTGTTCAGATCCTAATGTAAAATTTCTTAAGATTGAAAAGTCCTAATGTCCAACTAATCCTTCCTAATATTTTTTTTTACAAATATGAAGAGAGAAACAATTTATATGGATTTCACAAAGCTGACCAAATAATTCAAAAAGGAATCCACCCCCCCATGCCTAGCAGATGTAATGTCCTCATTGAAAAAGAGACATGAAAGAAAGGGTACAATATGAAAGATGTCACCTGGATATGAAGCTCGTATCAGCCTTGTGTCATATGTACAACTGCTAAGTTTAATGCCGTCAGCTAGGCGAAGTCCAGCCAAAGAAGTCATAGAATGGCTAGAGCAACAAAGTTTGAGACGGGTTCAGGAAGATTATGGTCAACAGCAGGCTTCAAAGGTTGACCGCTGACTTTAAAGGTGTTACCCGTCTTTGGGTCAGAAATCTGAATGGCACCATTTGAAAAAATATGATCAATTATGAATGGGCCATTCCATTTAGATCTAAGTTTGCCAGGAAAGAGCTTAAGTTTAGAATTGAATAACTAGACCTTTTGGTTTGGCTCAAAGCTCTTGCAGGAAATCAATTGATCATGTAGAGCTTTGGTCCGAGCCTTGTAGATCTTGGCATTCTCATAAGCATCATTTCTAAGCTCCTCCAACTCAGATAGTTGGAGTTTCCTGGTCTTCCCAGCTAGATTTAGATTTAAATTACATTGTTTGATTGCCCAGAATGCCCTGTGTTCAATCTCTACGGGTAGATGGCACGCCTTTCCATACACCAAACGGAATGGAGGCATGCCGATGGGCATTTTATACGCCGTACGGTAGGCCCAAAGAGCATCCTCAAGCTTTTGAGTCCAATCCTTGCGATCAGGCCTAACCATTTTTTGCAGAATGTTCTCGATCTCTCGATTGGAGATCTCGGCTTGTCCATTCGTCTGGGGATGGTAAGGTGTGGAAATTCGATGATTAACCCCGTATTTGGCCAATAAATTCTGGAATTGGGCATTAGTAAAATGAGTGCCACCATCACTGATGATAGCCCTCGGAATCCCGAACCTACTGAAGATATTGTTCTTGACAAAATTGATGACCACCTTGTGGTCATTGGTTCGGGTGGGAATCACCTCAATCCATTTGGACACGTAATCAACAGCAACAAGAATGTACTGATGTCCAAATGAAGGGATAAAGGGTCCCATGAAATCGATGCCCCAAACATCAAAAATTTCTACAGGAAGAATAGGGTTTAGGGGCATCATGTCTCTCTTAGTTATGTTCCCAAGTGACTGACATCGAGAACATGACCTTGAGAAGTCCTGGGCATCCTTGAATAAAGATGGCCAATAGAAGCCAGATTGCAAGATTTTTGCAGCCGTCTTTCTCCCGAAGAAATGTCCACCACACCTAGATGCATGGCAGAACTCGAGTATACTGTTGAATTCATTCTCCGATATGCATCGGCGAATAATTTGATTAGAGCCGATGTGATACAGTTCAGGGTCCTCCCAAAAGTAGTATTTGGCCTCAGATTTGAGTCTATCCCATTGTTGCTTGGTCCAATCCTAGGGGATTTGACCAACAACCAAATAGTTAACAATGTCAGCAAACTATGGGGTGTGGACACCTAAAACTGTAAGAATGGTTTCGTTCGGAAAAGTGTTAGCAATTGGAATGTCCGAACAAGAAGAATCACCTAGGAGTCTCGACAAATGATCTGCCATCACATTTTGTACCCTAGTTTTATCCTTGATTTCAAGATCAAATTCTTGAAGAAGAAGAATCCAACGAATAAGCCGGGGTTTAGCATCCTTTTTAGCCAAGAGATGTCTCAAGGCCGAGTGGTCGGTATAAACGATAACATGAGATCCTAAGAGATAAGCCCTGAATTTTTCCAAAGCAAATACTACAACTAGTAATTCCTTTTCAGTAACAGTGTAATTCCTTTGGGCTTCATCCAGAGTTTTACTAGTGTAGTAAATGACAGAGGGCTTTCAGTCAATTTTCTGACCCAGGACAGGCCCGACTGCATAATCAGAACCGTCGGTCATGATCTCAAAAGGGGCTGTCCAAAATGGTGGTTGCAAAATTGGAGCACAGGTGACTGCCAATTTTAGGAAATCAAATGCCTTTCAGCATGATTCGTCAAAAACAAACGGCGTTTCTTTGGCAAGAAGATTGCTCAAAGGACGTGCAACCTTCGAGAAATCCTTTATGAATCTTCGATAAAATCCCACATGGCCAAGAAATGATCTGATCTGTTTAACAGATGTGGGAGGAGGAAGTTTAGCGATAGCATCAACCTTAGCTTTATCTACTTCAATTCCCCATTCAGAGATTACATGACCCAAAATGATGCCCTCTTGGGTCATGAAATGACTCTTTTCCCAGCTAAGGACCAGTCGTGTCTTGATACATCGCTTAAGAATCATTTCCAAATTAGCCAAACAAGAGTCAAATGATTCTCTGAAAATAGAGAAATCATCCATGAAGACTTCCATAAACTCTCCCACCATGTCGGATAATATGGCTAGCATACACCTTTGAAAAGTCGCAGGTGCATTGCATAGCTCGAAAGGCATCCTACGAAAAGCAAAGGTTCCGTAGGGACAGGTGAAAGTAGTTTTTTCCTAATGCTCGGGATGGATAGGAACTTGGTTGTATCCCGAGTTGCCATCAAGAAAACATAAGTACTTCTGCCCGGCTAATTTTTCCAAGATTTGTTCAATGAAGGGCAAGGGAAAATGATCCCTTTTAGTGGCCGTGTTCAGCTTCCTGAAATCAATACAAACTCTCCAAGAGGAAGTTGAATGAGTTGTGACAGATTCTCCTCTCTCATTAGTCACAACAGCAATCCCGACTTTCTTTGGAATAATCTGAACGAGACTTACCCGGGGACTATCAGAGATTGGATAAATAATTCCTGCTTTGAGCCACTTGATGATTTCCTTTTTGACCACTTCTCGCATATTTGGATTCAATCTCCTCTGCATCTGGCGAGAAGGGCGGGATCCATCTTCCAAAAATATTCTATGATTACAGTAAGATGGCTCGATCCCCCTGAGGTCTTGAATGGTCCAACCAATTGCCTCCTTATGTTCCTTTAGGACCTTAATCAATTTAATCTCTTGCTCCTTTGTAAATTTAGCACTAATAATCATAGGGAGCATATTCTGAGGTCCTAAAAATTGATATTTTAAATTCTCGGGCAAAGGTTTCAATTCAAGCTGGGGTGGGGTGATGATTGATGATAGGGTAGATGCTGAAGATTCAACAAGAGGAAGAGGTTGTGAGTGAACAAAATCAGTAACCTCTTCCGAAGATGTCAGATCAGAGGGTTGCGGGTCAGATTCATCAACCAAAAAGGAACTTTCAGTTGAAGAAACTGTCAAACAAGTTTCAATATTAACATTATCCTCATCAAGTTCCTCAATAAATCCACAATCCTCAAATTTGTTGATCGCCTGAAAAATATCCAATTTCATTCGTTGGTCCCCAAAGGCGATTTCCATGCTACCACTTTCACAATTATTGTTGGCCTTTGCGGTAGCCAGGAATGGACGCCCCAGAATGATGGGCGTGTTCCTCAGATTATCTGGTACATCCATGTCAAGAACAAGGAAATCTACAGGAAAATAGAAATCCTTGACCTTAACTATAACATCTTCAATAACGCCTTGCGGGTTTGTGACCGAACGGTCTGCTAACTATAGCATTACTGAAGTTGGCCGAAGTTCACCTAACCCAAACTTCTCATAAAGAGAAGTTGGAATTAGGTTGGTGGATGCACCAAGATCCAAAAGTGCTCTATCAAATGTGTAATCTCCGGTAATGCAAGAAATCAAAGGAGCACCAGGATCTCTCTTTTTCTGAGGGAGGTAGTGCAGGATAACAGAACTAGCCTGCTCAGAGAGTACCACCTTCCTCGGAATAGATTCTCTCGACTCACGCTTTTGTGTACATAATTCCTTTAAAAATCTTGCATAAGCTGGTATGTGCTTGATAGCATCAAGGAGCAAGATATTGATCTCAACATTCTTAAATAAATTCAGAAGCTCCTCATTGCTATCAACAGACTTCTTCTTTGCTTTGGTTAAGGCTTCAGGAAAAGGAACATGAGTCAGATCTTTGGAATCAGGTTCCTGAGTCTTGATTTCTCCTCTAGGATTCTCCTCTCTCTCCTCAGGTTCTTCAGGATTCAAAAGATCAGAATAGTATGGTTATGGATCCTGAGTCTTCTTACCACTCCTCAAAGTAACAGAATTTGCAGATGTGTATGAATTTGGGTCTTGGGGAGGGTTAGGAAAGATTGGAGGGGCTTGATTGACCATGAATTGTTGATTTGTAGAAGAAGAAGACGAGGAACCCTACTCAACCACCTGAGCATGTGCGTGCGGGTTCCTCTGATTTCCGTACCCTTGGGCTTGATTGCCCGAATTCATATTGTTTCGCTGGTTGGGTATGGGTTGGGATGGTAGAGATCCGGGTTGACGAGAGTTAGTAATGAGCCCGGATTGCAAGTTGTCCAGCGAGTTTTTCATTTGCTGCATGAGTTGGAGCATAGATCCTTGCACCTCTACCATTTGACGGTTCAAATCAGCCTACCCTGTTGGTTGACGGGCATTCCAAGCTGGCTAATTGACCTGATTCGGAGGGAACTGAGTATATACTTGACCCTGACCCATTGGTCGTTGCGGAGCATAGTTGCCGGGTCAGAATTGGGTCTGTTGCCTCAGATTTTTCCAAGAGAAGTTAGGGTGGTTTCTCCAACCAGGATTATAGGCATTCAAGAAGGGGTTGGATCTAACATTCTCTTGTACAGCACAGACATCCTCATAGGGTGAGAATGGAGAGAAAGAAAGGGAAGGATCAGAAAAACTGGGATCAAAGGCCCCAGTTGGGAACCCATGGTGTTCGGAAAAATGCTGACTCATAGGTTGAGTCGCATCGAGTTGATTCACAAACTCCCGTCCAGAAGGAGCTCGTGATGAATGGAATCCCGAATTTTGGGATTGAGTGGATTGAGAGTTGTTCATAGAATTGCCAGCCATCCACTCTTCCATTCTTTTAGCAACCAAGTCCACCTTATCAAGTTTATTACAAATCAATTCCATATCAAATGAATGAGAGTCATGGACTACATTGACATTTGATCTGGGTTGCTGGGACCGGTTAAAAGTATCCATGGAGGCATGATTAATTGAATTCTCACTCATTTCCTCAAATAAATCACGTGCACTATCTGCATCTTTATTGAGGAAATTGCCTCCGCAAGAAGCATCCACATGGTTTCTGAGTTGCTCAGTCAACCCATGATAGAAAATCTGCACGAGTTGCCATTTCGGCACCTCGTGGTGTGGACACCTCTACAATAAATCCTGGAATCGCTCCTAGGCCACATGAAACTACTCCCTCGACCACTGGGTAAAGGTAGTGATTGCCTGTCTCAAAGCATTGGTACGACCGACTGGGAAGAATTTCTTCAAAAAGGCCGATTTCAATTCATTCCAAGTTGTAATTGGTCTTCCTATTGTCCTATACCAATGCACAGCCTTATCCCTAAGAGAGTGGGGGAAGAGCCTCATGATCATTTGCTCCTCATTTACGTTTTGAGCTTTGGTGGTCTGGACCGAAGTGGTCAAATCTTCCAAGTGCTGAAACGGATCTTCGGAGCCAAGCCCATGATAATGTTTAATCAGGCTTAACACTTGGGGCTTGATTTCTACGTCACCAGCTGGAATCTGGACGCCGGGACGTTCCCCATAATTTTAAGGATCATAAAAATCCTTCAAGGGTTGAGCGCCCTGCATTCTCTGGAACCATTCCTGCATTCTCTGCATTTCTTCCTACCTTCGAAATTCTTCTTGTGGATTTCCAAGTAGAGGAGCTTGTTGTTCGACCATGGGATCAAATTGACCAAAATCTAACTTGCGCCTCCTAGAATGTTCTAACGGTCCTTCCAATCGGGGATTCAATGACCGTCTTCCCAGCATAAACTAGGAGAAGGTTGGAAGGACTGGGGATAGGGACCCTGCAACACAACAAAATAAGGCTGTCCTTAAGTAGGGTAGCCTAAGGATCTACTGACTCCCGAAACCCACCTTAAGACTGTAAATGATTTACTCTACTTGCGTCTATTTAATCCAACCAGTTAAAAGGAGGGATTGGGGAGAAGGTTCTTCCTTTGGCTTTCACCTTCAGTTCCTAGTGTACCCCCTAGCCGCGGTCGTTTGTCGCTACTCCCCTAGCTAGACATCAGATTAATCAGTACAAGTAGGTTAATAAAAAATAATCTCAGACTAGGCCCTGAAGGGGAAATCAAACCTTAAGGCCAACATCTACTTAATTTTATTAAGGCCTGGGATTGTGGTGCTTATGGAATGTGATGGGCCCTTACAATGGGTTGTGCCCTTAATGATTGATTAAGATTTGTGTAAGTGCGTGCACAACCAGGGTTTTCAAGCAAGATTATTTATAATGCGTGAATTTTAATGTTCAAATCTTCCTTAAGTAGCTTTTAGGGTTTCAAATTAGGTGAATTGCAATCAAGTTTCTTGGCAAACCAAGTTGTAAAACATAGGTGAAGATTGTTTTCCTTTAAAATCAGAAAGAAAGTGGAGTGCCTGGAATATACCTAGATTGAAAACCCTAAGGAGGAGCTACTTGATGAGTTGGTTTTAAGTAAAGTGGTGCGGCCCAAACAACTCAAACAATTGGCCACAATTGCACCACTAAGTTAGGCACTCAAAAATGGTTAACCTAGAATGATTTCTACTCTGTTATGTGTTGCTTTATGTGTACCGGTTCCACAGATCAGAACCCGATTGAGTAGAAAACAAATCAAGTTGATCAAGTGCCTTGAATGTGGGTGTGTGTTGTGTGTTTGTTGGAAATTACCCCACAAGATTATCTTTTTGTTATTTTTTTATGGATGAGGGTGGAATGAGTGTCAGTGGAAATCAAAACAACCAAACTATTCCTAGGATTTATGCAAACACCTAGGTTAATTGGAATTTGGATTTAATGTAGCGAATGAAATCTATGGAGGGGAAAAGAATGGGGGAGCACTTACAATTATCTTCAATTGTACTTTACTCCAGTCTACCGCTTGATGATTCTTTGATGGAGGTCTCTGCAAAACAATAGACACAAGAAAAAGCTAGTTAGAAAACAAATAAAGTGCAAGAAATGCGAAGAAAAGATCGGAAATCGTTGCCTCCCCGGCAATGGCGCCAAAATGTTATACATACAAATCGCTACGCTAACGTGTTTGGTTTTAGAAAACCTGTCGTTGTAGCTTGAAAGCGAAGAATTCGTATTCAACAAATAAAATTTATATCGAAAAGAATTCCAAGTCGAACACAGGGAGACTATGTTGATCTATATTCACAATTATATTTTTTTTAGGATTTTTGATAAGCAAGGCTATATAATTACAATGAAGCTATCAGACTAAAAGAAAGAGAGAGAGAAAGAGAACATGCATTCAATATTTCAACTGTTTATGCAATCAAACTAAATAAAAGTTACACTAGAAAGCAGGAAATCAATTACACTATAAAACAGGAAAATTCTACACTAGAAATGCTGTAACTAAGAATGGGAGAGAGAAGTTATCCTCCTCGACGATTGCTTGGAGGACGATCCGGACGGGACGATGCCTGGATGAAGGAGAACAAAGCAAAATGAAGGAAGACGAAGCAGAAGAACGGGAATGGAGCAGCACGCCGTCGTCGTCGCGGGATCCACTTCCGAAGGGGGACGAAAATTTGGACTTTATCTCGCGAGAAGTATCCCGGGTGTGGGACAAGCTTCTCTTGAGCTTTGGAGTGGTAGAGAAGAGAAGGAAGGGATTAGAATTTCGTATGGAGGGGGTCTCCTTTTATAGTTCCAAGGAGTGGGGGCAAAATGGACATTACAACTTTAAAATAATAAATGAGGGGTCTTTAGTGACGGATAAATCCGTCACTAAAACCTCCTTCGTGGGCGTCGTGGTAGGCTCGCGCACGCCTGCTCGCCCGCGCAACGCCTGCGCACATCCGCTAAGCCTCAGCCGTACGATCGCGAGATCGAACGGCTTAAGTCGCGCCTTCACCCGCTGCACTGTCAGCCCTCCCGCACGTATGATGCTGCATGACGCTGCGCGTTCAACCGCGCGTGAATGCTATCGGGTGCGCGGGGCCGTCTGATCAAGATCCAACGCCCGCCCACGCTCAATCGCCCGCTCCTTCCAGCCCTCTGCTGCGGCTCGAACCCGCACCCGCCGCTCGCGTAAGCACGCTCGACCGCTGCGCTACAGGGCACGGATGGTCGAGCGGATGCTTTTAGGCGCAGCTGACCACAGCCATTGTATCAAGATCCAATACTAGAGAGCAAGTGGGTGCTGGGCTTCATAGAATGTAAGCGGCCACTTGGGCGGCCGAGATGGCACCACATGGTGCCATCTTGGCCGTCCATCTTCTGGAAGTTGTAGATGGTGCCACGGATGTCGGATTGACTCGATTTTTGTGTCGTTGGGCTGCGATCGTCGATCCGAATTCATCCGTGCGGTCGGATTTGTCATCTGAAGTGCATATTTACACCATTTTTCCCTTGATCTTCTAGGGTTCCCCGGTCACTATCTGATGCTACAGATGCCTGATTAGGGCGATCTTGGAGTCGTTGAACTCCAATCGTCGCCCTGATCACATCCATACAGTTGGATCTTTGATCTGAGGCCCCGATAAAATGTTTGCCATGTCCAAGCACATAAAAGGAGAAAATTAACCTCCATTTTATTCAAACTACTCTAAATGCAAGATGATGCATTTTATGCAATATTTATATCATGAAATGCAATCCTATGCTTAAGAACATGCATAAATAGACATCTTAAGTAGTGTAAATGTGTTCACATCAGTACACAACCCAAATAAAGGACTCATCACATTCCAAAGCACATTCAAACCTAGCCCTAAATAAAATGGAGTAGATGTTGGCCTTAAGGATTTGACTCACTCTTCGAAACCCAGAACGAGATTATTTTCGATTAGTCTATTTCTACTGTTCAATCTAATGTCTAGCTAGGGGAGCAGAATTAAATGATCACAGCTGAGGGGTACACTAGGAACTAGAGGCACAAAATGAAGGAAGAACCTTCTCCCCAGTCGCTCCCTCTAACTGGTTGGATTGAATGAACAGAAGTAGATCAAATCATTTCTTTATCTCCTGACGAGATTTGGGGGTATGTAGGTCTTTAGGCTAGCCCACATAAGGATAGGTTTGATTGTTTGTATTGTAGGGTGCCTTTCTTCCTCCCATCTTTCATGAATCCTTCCACATTATATACGCATTCCGGCTCTTTCCCACCTGTTATGAGTTATCCTTAACTTGTTGATTATCCCAACTCATACTGTAATCAGCCATCAATTAGTTGGGACAACTTAGATTGGAGATACAGTTTTTGTCCTCCGTGTTTAGGGTTTAATCCTGAACACCATAATTGTGATTTCTATCCTTCTCAGAGTCACATTGATTATAGATCACCACCTTTTCATGGATAACCAAATAGGATCTACAATCAAGGAGGATACATTGATCCTTACCCATTCCCTGAATACATAGCCTTTAAGTCATCACCACCTTTTGAACAATCCGAAATGACCTATTATCAGGAAGGGTATCACAAATCTCAATTCGTTAACTCCTCTGCATTGATCCCAAACCCGCGCAACCCTAAACCAAGTCATTTGGTTCAAGTTAACGAGGTTCATGATAGGGTTTTGACTAACTTGAGGAATACTATACAATCTTTAGTAGTTCAGCCAATACCTTGCACTGAAGAATTGGAGCACCTGATTGAAATGATTGATGATCTGAACAATGTTAGATTGGCTCCAGGATGTTAAGGATAAGAACCTGGGTGAGTTTCTACTTGGGAAGTAAGCGAAATTGAGAATGATATTTATGGTTTCTTTAGTTCAATCATGGGATGATTCCCAAGATGAGCTCCCTTCAAGAAAGCCAATGTCGGAACTCACCCAGCCACCTGTTTGGGGGGACACGTGTAACGAGGTTGACTAGATTGAATTAGAGCAACCAATTAAGGATAATCCAATTTCTTCACCTGAGACCCCTAAGCTGGGGTACGAGGAAACATATGTCTCCATGGATCAGAAAGTAATGGATGATTTTGGGATGTACATTTATACGGATTTTGATTTCTTTGATTCTGAGGGTGAAGATTCAATTTGCGAAGTCTCACGTGAGTTTACAGAACTTGATTTCTGTGAGACTATTGGACCTACGGAATCGGTTAAATCATTTGATAGCCCAATAACTGATGAAACTAATATTATTGGGGCTCACATAACGGATCTAGAATCTCATTTTCTGGGGGATTCAATCCAATGCCCCGGTTGTCAGTTATACCCTATTGAACTTACTGACGATTCTATTTTTGAGATAATTAGACCCAAGTCAATTCTGATTCAGCCACATTTTTTAGACTAGGAAATTTCAGATGGGGTGATTAATATGTAGGACATCCCAAAATTTAACATTCTGAATGGGAATAGAAGCTGGGAAATTCTGATTTGGGAAGCAAACTCTGGAGGAAGTAGAAGACCACGTCAAAGGGTTTCAACTAATCTGAAATCATCAAACTAGGACCCTTACGACATTTGTTTTGAGGATGTCCAACCCAAGCACACATTCATTGATTATCCTTTTGATATCGAATTCTCTGTAACCCAACTTTTTGTTCTTGGGTTGCATCCTCATAAATCGCAGACCCAACCCTGCTTGCATAATGATTTTAGGTTTTGGATAATTTTTATCCAGAACCTTAAATATTTTCGACCATGGGGTACGGGTCTGCACCACAATCTAGTCCACATATGTGGACATCTACTGGCAGATCCTAAAGTGAATCATTTTATTCTAATTTTGACCTGCACTTTTGAATTCTTTACTTCTCTTCTTTGTATAGTGTGACTAGTTGAAGGCACTAAATTCAGCATGTATACAGTTTTTGTTTATATCGGAGTGGACCCGTCATTCACGCTATTCAGTTACTTTTTACTCTATTCCACTCTGTTTTTGTCATTTTAATACAATGAGAACAATGTAATAGATAGGCATGCGGGGGTGGATATTCATCTCTGAATTATTTCGTCAACTCCGTAGATTCCGTTTATTTTATTTTATTTATGTAAAAAAAATTGAATTAGGAGGGAATACTTGGACATTAGGACCTTTTAATATTAGGAAATATTACAAAAAGATCTGAACACTAAGACCCTTCTAGTCTTTGAGCATAATTAGCCTAGGTATCCACTAAAATGTGATTTTATTTTTTGAGTCCTTGCCATCCTGAATTCTATTTTAATTTGACTAAATAAGTTTGGGTGATAAGTACACAACTTATCAACCCGCCTTCTGATTTGAGGGAACTTTAAGTCTAAAGCATCTACACACTATCTTTTCACTGACTTGTTGATCGGCGGTTGTAACAAAAATTGGGTAGCTAATGAACCTTCTAGGGTGATATAGCTAGAAAGTTATCGTAGGTAACAGCCCATACGTAGGTTGTTCAGAGCACAATCACTGGACCATTCTCTTCATACTACCTTTAGGCAAATCTTAGACCAGGGAAGCCACCTACTTAAAAAAAAAGAAAGAAAAAAAAAGAAAGTCAAAAATAAAAGAGAAAGAAAAGGAGAAAAGAAAGAAAAAAAGAAAACAAAAGAAATAAGCCACACTTCGTCGCACCAGTATGGCTGGCAAGTTGTCGGTGGTAACAGCTCATTGATCGGTTGTCCAGAATCTAGCTCAAGAAATGCACTAAAAATTCCGAAAACACTTAGGAAGAAGTGGAGAAGTAGAATAAGCCGAGGAGATATACACCGGACTCACCCTTGTGTTGACCCAATAAAAATAAAAGTAGCGAGAAAGCTACCAGTCGTAAAGATACACCTTTAGGCAGAAATTTCTTTTTAAGGTCACCTAGAGGCGTAGAAACCTGAAGTCCATTCTAATTGTCGATCAACGAGTCTATCACATTCATAATAAGATGCATAGAACTTAGGGTTCTCATCAACTATTGGGTAGGTTGAATGGCTGTAGAAAGCCACTCTTTAACCTTAAACTGAAAAATCCAAAAAAGAAACGAAGAAAAGAGGAAAAAGAGAAAAATTTGAATAAGGTGAGGGCTTGAAGAGGTCTGCATTTTGGCAATGACTTGGGCATTGTTGTGTCTTTGAAAGTTCAGATACTGAGTAACAAATTTCTTAATGTTGAAAATAACTTATGCTGAAGTAATCCAACCTAATTGTTTTATAAATAACATGTAGTTTTTGCTAGGGACTAGCAAAAGATAGGCATGGGGTTGTGATGTGCATACATCTGACTAACCTAAAATGTCTATTAATGCATGTTCTTAGTGTTACATTAGAATCATACATTGCAAATAGTGTATAACATGCATAATCATTCATTTACATCAAGTTGTATAAATTGTACAGTAATTGTTTCCTTTTTACGGTCAGGGATAGGGTGACTTTTTATCGGGGCCTCGGACCGAAGATCCAATCATACAGATTTGATCAGAGTGGCTATTGGAGTTCAACGACTCCAAGATCACTCTAATCGGACATCCATAGCACTGGATAGAGATCGAGGAACCCTAAAGATCAAGGGCAAAGATGGTGTTAATCTGCACCTCAGACGAAAAATTAGACCTCACGAATGGATTTGAATTGATGATCGCAACCTAACGGCGAAAAAATCGATCCAATCTGATACCCGTGGCACCATGTACATCACTCAGAAGATGGACGACCAGGATGGCACCACGTGGTGCCATCCTAGCCTCCTAATCGACCCCGAGGAACCGGTGCTGCATCTCCAAGGGATTTCTATCACAGGATCCTAGCCGTTGGATCTTGATCCAATGGCCAGGAATGAATCTGATCGGCTGCTTCATCTTCATCAAGTGAAAGAGTGCAGTAGATCTAGATCGTTGGATCTCGATCCAACGGCCACGAATCAACACACTAAAATCCTCTTTGCGATGCAAAGCCACTCGCAGTGCGTTGGTCAAGCACCTTCATGAGAAGAGAAGGTCGCGTGTTTGAGCCGCTACGCCTCAAATTGAAGAACGGGAGTGTGGAGCAGGAGAGCGAGCGAAGCCGTGTGATGAAGATCGTGCGGTGCTGGGCAAGCGATAGCGCCCACGCGTGATCAGACAAGCAGCGTTGATGCTTGATCGTATGTGGGCACGCGATGCGAGCGAGGCGATTTTAAGCCATCCGATCTCTTGATCGAGAGGCTGATATTGCGTGCACGTGCGTGGGCATTTTGTGCAGAGAAGAGGAGCGGCCACGCACAGCACATGCACACATCGGCCATGATAGACCTTTAGTGACGTTTAAGTCTGTCATTCAAGGTCCCATATTAATGTGTTTCAAATTAAAATGTCCAAAATGCCCCCACTCCTTGCAACTATAAAAGGAGACCCACTCCATAAGAATTTCTCATCCTTTCCTTCTCTTCTCCCTCTTTCCAAAGCTCAAGAGAAGCTTGTCCCACACCCGGGATGCTCCTCAAGAGTTAAGATCAATTTTTCGCCCCCATTCCGGAAGCGGATCCCACGAGGATGACGACATGCCACCTCATTCTCGTTCCTCCTGCTTCAACCTCCTTCTTCCCACTTCGTTCCTCAACTTCCAAGCATTGTCTTGTCTGGCTCGTCCCCCAAGCGATCGTCGAGGAGTATAACTTCTCTCTCCCATTCATTTTTCCTCCTTTCTAGAGTAGAATTTTCCAGCTTTCTAGTTGTAATAGATTTCCTATTTTCTAGTGTAATTTCTCGCTTTCTTAGTTGTACAAAAATTCTGCAACTTCAAGTGGATGTTTTATCTCTCTCTCTCTTACTGTTTATATTGATTCCATTGGATTGTAATTACTCTTCTTTTTAAACAAAAACACAAAAAGAATATAATTGTGAATCTTGATCAATGTAGCCTATCTGAGTTCTACCCAGGATTTATTTTCCGATATAAATTTTATTTGTTGAACCCGAGTTCTTTGCTATTCAAACTACAACGACAGGTTTTCGAAACCAACTTCGATAGCATAGTCCTCCGACATTCAACAAGCTACTTAGATGCTACAGTGCAAAGGCATTGTTCCTCTTCTTCAACTCTTCTCTTCCTTCCTTCTTCTCAAGCTCTTCTTTTCTTCTACTTC
Source organism: Thalassia testudinum (assembly GCA_037157565.1). Lineage (NCBI taxonomy): Eukaryota > Viridiplantae > Streptophyta > Magnoliopsida > Alismatales > Hydrocharitaceae > Thalassia > Thalassia testudinum. The sequence continues at coordinate 72,723,080 of JAZHRO010000003.1, read as the reverse complement.
TTTCTTCTTCAACATGCACATGCCCTTTGCTTTTTTTTTTCTTAAAGCCTTCTCCTCTCTTCGAGCACAAGGGCTACGTACCCTTCAAATTTGGCTAAGTGTCATAGGAAAACTTCTTCAGAGAGCAAAAGCCCCCCTCCCCCATGCTCTCTTTCTTTCTTTCTTCTCCTCTTTCTCTCTCTGATGGCCAGGTAATCGGATCAGGTGCACCCAGGTCCAGGCTCACCGTCAGTGCTGGTGATGATCGAGGAGTGCAAAGGTTAGGTTAAGTCGGAAGGAGTGAGTGGGGACCTCACCCCGGTGTCTAGAGGCAAACAACCGTATTCACAAAATCAATTTAAGTGTTGCTGCATGTCTCTCTATGCTCGATGTGGGACTAAAAGTCCCCTCCTCTCGTGCACCTGCCGGTGAGGATGCCTTTGATTGGAATAGCAATGATTAGTGTGGTGCCCAATTGGCCACCTAGGAGTGACCTTGGAGTGAGTTCGCACAACCTGGAGGTATCACCTAGGACGTTCATTGCCTAGAGCTTGAAGAATGACGACAGTGGTGGCAATGGTGGCGAAGCTTCGGCAATAACCTGCGATCACAAATACGGGCTTGAAAGCCCTGGTCAGATGGCTCAGAGGCTTCACCTAAGCATGACGAAGGTGGTGGTGGCAGTTTTGTAGCTTGAAGGTGTGTATGGTGGTGTGTTGGAGTTGGTGAAGGTGGACGAAAATGGGTTTGTTCGGTGGGGAGCTATGTCCTGGGATGGAGTGAAATAGGAGAGGGCTTTCGATGGAGGAAGTACCGCAGAGCTTTTGGAGGTGGAGCAGGTGTGTTTGGTGGCGTGTAGTGAGCTCTCGGCTTTGCTGGGGGTTGGCTAGAGTGGATGAAGGTGAGGGCATCAAGGGCAGTAGCATGATTGTTTGGAAGTGTAGGTAAGGGGGACAAAGGAAGAGAAAGAGGAGCTAAGAGGAGAGAATTGTGGTGGGGATGCTCCGGTTGTGGCTGATTGGTGCCAGAGAAGGAGATGAAGGCGGAAGGGCAGTGACGACGAACGGGGCAAGGAGGCACCCTTTCTTTGGCTGGAGAGGATCGTAAGGAAGAGAGGAAGGATATGGGCCATCCAATTTGGTGGTTGGATGGTTGGATGAGGGTGAACAGAGGAGGTCATCAGAGCAAACATTGAAGATGGCCAGAGGAAGAGGAGGGGATTTCTGAGGCTAAGTTTTGCTGAGGAGGTGGGGTTTATATCATATGTCCATTTATAGGCCATGGGCAGGGGTTTCAATCTTTGAAACCAAGATTGTAACTACATGTTTTTCAAGCAAGTAGGACATGTGAACCTTCAAAAGGTTTCCATGAGGATTTGGGAGCGATTTAGGATTCATGGAAGGTCTCATTTGGAAGGGAATTCCTCAAGGAATCTCCCTTTCCGTTTTAGGAGTGTTTGATTGAGAATCGAGCGAGAAATCCTTGCTCAAAACTCGACGGTGAAGCTCTAATCTTCCAAAAGTGGCTTGAGGACCTTTTTGTAAAGAATGATGATAAAGTTAGGGACTTTATTGTAATTAATTTAAAAGTTAGGGGCATATGCGTGAGAGAAAAGAGTCACGCAGGACTGAAATGTAAACTAGGTCAAGGTGATCTCTAATTAGGCCTAAATTTTGGTACAAGACTAATTTGGACGCAAGAAATCTGATGGTGAACTTGGATTTATGTTTTGACCAAATTTGACTGGGTAAATTGCATAAAACTAAATTAGGGCAACTATCTGTCTAAGACTTTGTTTTAAGTCAAAATGGTTTTAATGGTCAAATCAAAGATGTCAAACACTAGAGAATACTTTTCTATAATTTTTAGAGGATTTAGGTGAATTTTATATTGACCAGAACCTTAGTGAAATATGCAGGTCTCCTTTTAGGGTTTCAGATGTCATTTAATTCTTGAAATGGGTGAAAACTCATTTCTATCTGCATGGACCCTTTTGTTAGACTTTAATGCATATTTGAGCTTTAATAAACTACTGAGGAAAACCTATGGTTGTTTTACATTCATAATATGATGGTAAAGTTACAATTTTAACCCTAGTTTCATGTTAAACTCGCAGAAAGGATGTGTCGTGAATTATGGTCCTTTGGTGATTTTGTAAGTGCATTTATTAATACAATATGACTAATTAAAGCTAGATATAACTGATGATGATGTTATCATCATACCCCCATGCCTAACTTTTGCTAGTCCCATAGCAAATCTCATTGAATTAACTCAAATTCTAGACCATACCTTGATGTTCAAAGTCCTGATTTATTCTTTGTTTTAGAAATTAGATCAAAATGCTAAGAGTAGGCCTAGAGGTACTCAAGTACCAATCAAGATCCAGACCTCACAAGCTTTAGCCTCAATCTGCCGCAAAAGTTTCTAAGGCCCACAGAAACGAACCTAAGGTCCATTGGACCCCGCAGTTAAAGCACCCATGATTATAACATGGTTAGTCCAGGTTTAGTTTATAGTGTGTTTTTATAAGAGAGAGAGATAGAAGAATTTTCTTATTTTTGGAGATATTTCTCTCTCTTTTTCTTGATTATTTCTAGTTTCGAATTGGCTCAAAAACATGGTCTGTATTGGATTCCTTGCTCCCACCATCAATCCTCATAGGGTCCCTAGCTTTTGATGCTTTAGGATAGCATCGCCCATTGCAACCCCCAAAGCCTTTGCTGTGGACACTTCGTGAAAGTGTCGCTCATGGTGTTCTATAGCTAAATTCAGACCTTGGCGATCAAGATTTCAGGATAATCCTACCCATGGTACCTGAATCAGCACAAGGTGCTTACGTGCCCTGAGTAGGATATTTAGATATCCTAGGAGACAAGCACCGAGGAGATGGTATGTTATTACGCATCTTTGAGGGGAATTTCCCAACTCTTTGCATTGGGTACTCATCCAAATAAACTTGTGTTGATAAGTCACTCCTAATCTAGGTAGCTTTCTCAGAACATAATTAATGCATTTACGTGATTTTGATTATTAAGTCACTGAACCAGACATTTGTGTGGATTAGGGTGCTTAGCTTACCGAATCCCGCAAACTAGAGGTCAGTTAACAAGGCTAAATAATCCCTAAGCCATAGACCTAATATATAATCTTCTCATTTTCCATAACCTCTTGAGAACTATCCAGATCTTAACATGAAATTTTAATCCTAGAACAAGCCCAAGAGTCCTAAGATTAGCACTCATACTAATCTCTTTGTCTCTATCATTTTAGGACTTAATTTCTTTTCTTTTGATTTGGTCTAGAACTTAAGTAGACTCCATAATCTTTTACTAATGACTATCACTTTTTTGTTTCAATTTGTAGCTCATTTTATCATTTAAAACACCTCCTCTCTTCCTCAAAATGATATGCAATTAATCCTCTCAAAATTTCCTCCCTTTTCTCCATTTTTTATTCTTTTTTATTTTGGTATTTTTTTATTTTTTTGAAAGAGTAATTTTTTTGTGAGAACCCTTTAAAGACATGAATATTTAAATGTTTGAACTTTAACACCCCCGATGCCTATGTTTTCCAATGTCCTCTTTGTAAGTTGTGGTGTATGAAATCAGCTTTCGTTCAAGGATTATAATAGGGTCAAAAGGGTGGGTGAACGAGTTAGGATGATTGTTGTGGATGATTTCAAGCTCTGGTACAGGTGCTAGAGGTGGAGTTGGTTGTTCTGAAATTGAACTCAGAGTGTAGTAGGCGTGAAGCTCAAAAGGATAATAAGAAGGATCTTGGGTTTTTGAAATGACAGGTTGCCTCCAATTAAATGCTAAATTCAATGCCTTCAGCCGAGCAGAAAGTGGTCAAGGAGGAGTGGTCAAATCAAACGAATTTTGTAGAACAAGCACCTTGATCAAAAGCCTGGTTGATCCAACCAGGTGCTTGTTCACATCTACAGCCTGATGATGCAGCCCAAAGCCAATCAGTCTCGTGGGTTGATGAGTATGGATAAGGAGGTGTGGTGCCCGCTAGATGCTTTGTGACTCAGAAGGATGTGGAAATGAAAATTTAGGGTTTGGCTGATTTGATTCAGCTTGGTCAGAGTAGGGATCCTCAAATGCAAAAGAATCTGCGAAGGATGTAGGAACCCTACAAGAGTGATCATAGAAGGATGGGATGTGATTAGTATCCTGATTGAAGTCCAAATCCTGATCAAAAGATGGATAAGAATCATGTGCGACCGGATCATCGAGAGCAGAATTAGAGTGGAAGTTGATTCCAGTTGTGAGTCGGGGTTGGGATTGGATACGCGAAGGTTCTGTATGTGCTATAGAAGAGGTGGCTTCAAAGAGAACTGTATGTGAGGTCTCTTCTAGAAAAGGATCAAAGGGAGGATGTAAATGCCTGAAGAGTGCTTATAGGATCATAAAAATCGGAGTCAAGAAAAGATTCAAACTTTGGATTGCATACACTCTCGGTACTTGTAGTTTCTTACTCCTGTATATCATAAAGGAAAGTTTCCAAGTCAATGGAGCTCTATTTTGAATCAATGATCATGGGATTAGGGACCTCAGAGTTAAAGTTGCAGAATGGGTCGTGGATGCTAAGGTCGTAAACTGCCTCGCAGTCGTCAAGAAACAAAGATTCTTCAAAATTAGAGTAAGATTTGAAATCGTCAGAGAATTTGTGAAGATTATGTTTTGAACCTAATTCTAGATTGGAAGTTCCACCACAAAGTGAATCTAGATGTGGAGAAGTAGCAACCTGACTTGGATTTAACCTAAACTCAGAATTCAAACTAAAAAAGGTGTCCTTATTAGGCATGGGCTCGGGTTCTTGGCTCCTAGGAGAGACCCAATCAAATCCCAACTCTTCCAACTCTTCGATTTCTGTGTCGTAAATTGACGTGATTTTTAACAAACTGATCTGTATCTCGGAGGAGTCTAGAGAGGTGTAGTCATCAAACATAGGACCAAAATTGTAGTTCAACTCGAAAATCTGAGTCTCATCACATGGGGTCTCATAATTATCGCAAATAGGCTCGAATCCAGAATTCTAGATTAAAGGTAGAGTATGGATCACTAAAATCTATGATGGGCTCTATCGAGATGTTAGAATCATCCTCGAGAATTACCTTAACAGGATAAGGCTTGGAATTTGCATTCCCGAAGAGTTCTATTTTAAGCTCATCATTATAGGTGTTTGGGAATTCAAAGCTAGGTGAACCAGGTTCTCGTATCTCTAAGGCTGGCTTGAAATCGGGAACACTTGCAATTGGATCTTCCCAACCAAACTCAAGATCAGGCGTATCAGTCTGCATATAAGTTTGATCATATTCTATCTGGGTTGGGGATCCATAACAACCTTGATTCTCAAAGCTGGGATTTGGGAAATCTGATTGATCCTTAGTCTTATTCCAAGATGTTTCACTAAATGCCTGGGGAAGATATAGGTAGTTTTTATTGATAATCTGTTGCAACAATTTTATCATCACTTCCCGTTTCCTAAGGTCACCTTGGTGTCTTTCCCAAAGTACGGGATTCATCATGCATTGGAGATATTCAAAGTTATGCAATTTTTCTAACTCAATATATCCTGTCATGAGAATATCCCAAGTTGATCCATTTGTTATTTGTGTCAATATTAATTGAGTGCAATTTGCAATAAAGGTTGTTATTTCTGGGATATTAATCAGAATTGTGCTAGCTAGATTTAAGGCTTTGTCATCAACTCCAAAAATTTCAAAGCATCCTCAATCATTCAATCTCTCATGGACATTTGGGATTTTTCTTTTCTAAATGGTCTTCCTAAATTACCAGGCTACATCTTCAAATCACGTGGTGGATCAGAATGTAGAATCAAATTCAGGTTCAAATTGAAGTGATCTGATCATATCAGAAATCTCGTAGAAGATCTAATGAGGCCTCTTAGGCTAAAAACCCAAGGACCTTCCTATGTGTGTGCTCTAAAGAATAGATGAGGGACTAGATATGAATTGCACCCAATGAAGGCACCTAAAGATTTCTGAATGACTATAGAGGATTGGGGCAGATGTTACCCCATGATTAGAAAGTCGTCTACCTGAGAATTACCTGGGCAGCCAGGAAGGGAGAACCCTGCAAAGACCCCTACATGGTAAAGCATCCCCACTGGTTACAGGGTTTCCCCCATCTAACCTTCCTTATCATTGCAGATCTATGTAGACTAGAATTGATAACTTGACCTCTTAAGTTTACTAGTTTTAAGTCCTAGTTTATGCCTTTAATTCCACGTGATTAGAAGTTAATTTGACTCGTGACCTAATTTGGATGTTGGTTGGCCCACAATGTACGTCAACTTCACTTGACCTGTCCTAAAATATGGCAGAATGAAATCCAGGTCAAGACCCAGAAATCACCTTGAATGACTCTCAGTTTATTAGGTCCACAATTTTAGGGTTCAAGTGATTTTAGAGCCTGATTTTTAGGGTTTTCCTGAATAGGTCTTTTCAAACAGGGGCTGGGGTAGCATACAAATGCAAGAGGGTTTATTTCCTTTTATGCAGGCAAATGTGAACCAGCACTTCAAACCCTAGTTTTGAAACCCTAATTGGCTCTATTTCAAATCCAATTTATTCTTAAAATGTTCACCTAGGGCTTCAAGCAAGCAGTTTGTTATCCCAGGGTGATTTTTGAAATTAAGCATAGTCCCTAATAGGTACATGCAATTGGGTAGGGAATTCTAAACAGAATCTCTTCAAAACTTCAATCAGATATAAAAATTTTCCAAAAATTAGGAAGAACTTACTTTTGAATGATGATTTCTATGAAAGTAAGGCAGGCGATTCATAACTAGTTTTGTTTCCTTTTCTCTCTCCCAAGGATTAGGAGATTGAGGAAGAGAGATTACCTATCCTGGAGTGGTTGACTTGTGTGAATGTTCGCCTAGTGAAGTACCTCACAAAATCACAAGAAATTAAATAGGGCAAGATAGTACTCAGATATAATCATATAAAGCAAAGAGTAGCGATGAATTGCACGTTGCTCCCCAGCAACAGCACCAAAATGTTAGAGTGATCTATCAAGGGTTTTGTTATAACCCTGGCCATCAAGCATCATTTAAGACGTCTGGGAAGTGGTCCAAATGTCTGGTCATACGTTTGGAAGCCTTCCCAGACGTCTGGAATTAAATTTTTTCAACGTATGGGTTCGCGTCTGCACGCATGCGCACTCAGACTGAACTCGCCGCCCTCCTTCTTCACTTTCCTCCCTCCCTGCAGACAGCTTTTTCTCTCTCTCTCCCATCGGCAGCCTTCATATACCCCTCTCCTCTCCCTCACCCTCACTCCACCGCCTTCTTCTTCTTCTTCTTCCTATCCGCGAGAGCGTGAGCAAGCAAAGGCAGCAGGCAAAGGGCAGCCGCAGCGGCTGTTGTGAGTGCGTGGGAGGAGGGTAGCTGCGAGAGGGAAAGAGAGCTCGATCACGAGGTTGCGAGCTCGCCGAAGCAGCCAGGGTCGGCCGGCGGTTGCGTAGCAGGGGCATGGTGCTTAGGAGGAGCTGCTGCAGCATAGGCAGCAGGCGAGTGCGGCGCGGTACGGCCGTGCACTGTCGGTGGAGGGCGAGGAGGTCCTGATTCTGGGAAAATTTCCCAGAATCAGATGTCTAGACTTACGTCCTGACGACGTAGGAGACGTCTGGAGGAAGGTCCAAACATCTGAAAGGTACGTTATTTTTACCTTCTTCCTCTTCCGCATGTATGGCCATGCAGCCGTTCTGCCGAAGTCTTCTGCATCCTTTCGTGTTGAGAACAATCGCGTTTGTGTGCAGGACCCGTTCGGGAAGGCGCAAGGGCAAGCCATCCCACACAGATCGGACGTCTGGGCACTGCACCAGACGACGGAGAGGGTCTTCAGACATTTGGGGTGACAGTTGGACGTCTGGAAACTAAGTCCAGACGGTTCAGCAGGCTTCTGGATGTTTGAGGGACCGCGCAGATCAAGGTATGACCTGAGCTATCATTTAAGACTTTTGTAAGAAGTTCCAGACGTCTGATTTTGGGCAGACTTGTCATTTTCGACCCGTTTAGGGTCCGTTCAGAGTTCGTTTTCCGCGTTTCAAGTCTCGTTCTTCTCAAATTTAGTTTCTCTACCTGTTTATAGTAATTGTATACTATTCTGAGTAGCTCCTTGTATTTGATCCTTGTGTTAGGACCCTGTTCCGTTGCAGCTCTAGGGTTGCGGAGGCGCGCGGGCTTGCCGATCACGCCTCCATTACTCCCGATTTTGCGGGTAGAGTGGCTTCCCTTAGCTAATTACAAACATTAATGCATATCAGAATTAAATGATAGATCCTAGGGTATGTCATGAATCCTAGGACCTGAAAACTAGATTGAATGATAGATCCTAAGGTATGGCATGAATCCTAGGACCTGAAAACTAGATTGTGTGATAGATCCTTGGGTTTGGCATGAATCGTAGGACCTGAAAACTAGAATGAATGACAGATCCTAGGGTGTGGCATGAATCCTAGGAACATAAAACATGGAAACAAGTGTCTTGAATACCTGAATTGTAGTCTCGGATAAGTGGATAAAATAATGATAATTGCCTGTAATTGGATAACAGCTGCCTGTGAATTGTAAGGTACTGTTACTAGTAACTGTTGCATGTAATTTCAGTTGGTTGGATTTAAATACGAGCCTCTTGTATGCAAATTGGAAAGAAAAAGAAGGTGAATGTCAAAACACGTCCTATATGCGAATAAACCTAAAACAATGAAACCTTGCATGGCTTGGCCTGAGAAACATGAGCATGAACCCTACGGGAAATTAGGAGTAGAACTCCTGGAAATAAAGGGGATGGAACTGGAAGAGTGAATGGGGAAGTTTGTTGTCTTTTGGGTATGTAGTACCAGGGAAAGCACCTGTTACCCCTTAGTGCAGAGGAGAGCCAGTCACCCTAGGGACTCGGGGTTAGGTCTGGCCACTTTGTACCGACTCTTGGCCTTCACGTACACCATACCAGGGGAAGCTACTAGTGTAGGGAGGGAGCTACCCACCCCACGGGTCCCGAGGTTCTGCTAGCCCTCCTACACCGACTTGTTAGGCCCGTTGGGCAAACCAGGGTAGTCAGACGATGGTGCGCAAACTCTGGAGGGGCAAGACCCCTCTTTGGTTACTGTGGAGGGGCAAGACCCCTGTTTGGCAGTTGTGGAGGGGTTGGACCCCTATTACTGAGAGGGCTCTACCCTATACTGGTTCCGTGCTGCCCTTTAGGCGCACCCGTTAATGGAAACGACTGACCGTGTGCCAGTGCGGGGTAGCTACCCGTGCGTTTATCGTGTGTGCCGTAGTCACCGTTACGTCTGTCAGTGACCTTGGGGTGTTTGACTGAGGGTAGGACCACCACGGGGGACTCTCCCAGCTAGTAGAGCACCACGTGTTACTTCTACTTTTCGTAAATGACTGCAATCAAGATCGTTCCCGCGAGGAACAGTCAAGATCAAGAGAAAGATCTGAGAAACAATTTAATAATGAATAAGTGGAAAATTAAAGAAAGAGATCAAAAATATAACAGCTACTGTCCACCATACTGTTTTCATGGCTTTTGGTTGCCACTCTAATCAGCATTTCGCTGACGTGTCACCTTTGTTACCATTTCAGGACCAGGTGCTAAGTAGCCAGAGTCGACGGCAGCAGAGGGTGCTGGGCATAGTAGAGCCCAGTAGTGTTACTTGTGTAGTGCCCATTGTACTTTTCCTTCTGTTGTAGTGAGTAGTTTCTGTTACTACTGTACACTTTTATTGCAAGCGTCATGTTTATGTACATGTTTATGTCTTTACTGTTGTGGTGGTGTATAATGTAGTAGTTCTTTTCTTTACTGCTGCTTTTTGTTACTACTAGTTATATGCATGGTGAATGTGGTTTATTTTACTGCTCTTTTGGTTACTTTTTTGTTGGACGACTGGGTCATGGGATTAGTCGAGTTGGTCCGATTCTCGTGTCTCGTAGGTATTCGGGAATCGGGTCATAACAAGATGGTATCAGAGCAAGGTCGTCCCGAAAATGACCCAACTGACAGGAAAATAACCAATTCACGTGTCTGTAACTAGAGTGGCCACCACAACGTTCTTTTCACATATGTTCTTAGACTTCTCCGTTAGAGATAGATTCGTAGTGACGTCTTTTCTGTTCCGTGTTCGTGCCTCCTTGCAGGAGATGCCTCGACGTGGAGCCAGGAGGGTGGGCCACAGGCGCAGCCAAGGTCGAGGCCCGAGGGACAGATGTGTCAAGCTTGGAGTACATGCTACCCCTTCCCTTCTCTAAAGCATACCGTCTTCGGACCTCGTCCATCTGATTCGAGAGGTGGTTCGAGAAGAATTTCAGCTTTCACCCGCTTTGCCGCCCCCTCATCTTCCTTCCGAGGGTATGACAGGGGAGTTTGTCGTGGAACGAGATTTCCGCCGTCACACTAGGCAGGTTAGGAGAGCTCAATGGAAGCACGTGGCGCCCGCAGGAGAGCCATCACGTTTTGCAGGGCCATCAGTGGTCTTTGGGGGACCCCAACAGGGGCTAGCTGCTAGCATCGGACCCCCACCCAGCCACCAGCAGGGACCCACCGAGAGGAGGCGTCGAGTTCCCCTCTGCTACCAGTGTGGCTAGCCAGGCCATTTCAGGAGGGACTACCCGTCTAAGGCTGGAGCACAAAAGATGCTCACTGCTTCGAGCACTGGGGGCCAGTCGGGTGGTCATGGGTTCGTGGTACCTGAGGGAGGACAGCTACCATGAGGAGGATACTGGCCTGTTGTCACTAGCTCCGCCCTGGGCCTACCTGTTTTGTCCACTTCCAGTACCGAGGAGTGTCGCAACGTCATGACTCACGGAGGCATCATAGCATTAGTCTATACGGTGACAGATATGGTTACAAGGTTTGATCTTTTGGAGTATGTAATTCCTGCTTCTAGTACGATGTACCTTCTTGTACTACGAGTTGTTGCCACCCTGGAGTCTGATAGCACTCCATTAGGGGATTAGTCGTAATCAGAAATCTAGGCGGCCAGCTGTTTGTAGCTGGGGAGGTAATACAGGATTTGGGGTCAGTGTTGGGGGACACAACCTTCCCGCTGACCTGATTATGATACAGATGGAGGACTTGGAGTAATTCTGGGGATGGACTGGCTGTTCGCTTACCACGCCTTGGTGGAATGTTTTGAGAGAAAGATCGTCTCCTCCATACCGGAGTTGCCTTCTTTCGAGTTCCACGGTCAACCAATGGACGGGGGCTTCAGGTCCATTTCTGCACTTCGGGCGGCGAGACTTTTGAGCCAAGGGTGTGAGGGCTTCCTAGCTTGTGTGGTGGTAGAGCCCAGCCCTGTCGCAGACTTCCAGAGTATCTTGGTGGTCTGAGAGTACCCCGACGTGTTCCTAGAGGAGTTGCCAGGACTATCGCCCAAGCGTGAGATCGAGTTTGAGATCTCACTAGTACCAGGGACTAGCCCCATCTCCACAGCACCATACAGGATGGCACCACTTGAGCTGCAAGAGCTCAAGTCTCAGTTGCAGGATCTTTTGGAGAAGGGCTTTGTGAGGCCCAACGCGTCTCCCTGGGGAGCCCCAGTACTGTTTGTCAAGAAGAAGGATGGTACCCTACACCTTTGTGTGGACTACCGACAACTGAATAGGGTCACCATCAAGAACAAATATCCACTACCAAGGATCGATGACTTGTTTGACCAGCTACGAGGTGCCACGGTATTCTCCAAGACAGCTTTCCACACCCGATACAGACATTACGAGTTTTTGGTCATGCCGTTTGGGCTGACCAATGCCCAGCTGCCTTCATGGACTTGATGAACCGGGTGTTTAGACCATACTTGGAACAGTTCGTGGTGGTATTCATTGATGATGTGCTCATCTATTCTCGAGATCAGACGCAGCATGGATAGCACTTGCGGATGGTTTTGGACATACTGAGACGACGTAGGCTGTACGCCAAATACAGCAAATGCGAGTTCTGGTTGAGGGAGGTGACCTTCTTAGGTCATGTGATTTCTGGGGATGGCTTGGCTGTGGACCCAGCCAAGGTTGAGGCAGTGCTCAAGGGGGAGAGACCATGCACGGTTACTGAGATTCGCAGTTTCTTGGGACTGGCAGGCTACTACAGGCAGTTTATCAGGGGTTTTTCACATATTGCATGTCCTATGACACAGTTGACCCAGAAGGACATACCCCTCACTTGGATAGATGCCTGTGAGGCGTGTTTTTAGGAGCTGAAAGAGAGGCTGACTTCGGCTCCCGTGCTCACCATCCCAGACAGTAGTGGAAGGTTCTTTGTGTACACAGACGCCTCTTTGTAGGGTTTAGGGGGTGTGCTCATGTAGAGGGGTCACTTTGTTGCCTACGCTTCGCGGCAACTGAAGCCCCATGAGCATGGCTACCCTACCCATGACCTGGAGCTGGCAGCTATCGTCTTCGAGCTGAAGACCTGGAGACACTACTTGTACAATGAGACCTTCGAGATTTTCACAGATCATAAGAGCCTCAGATACCTGTTTGATCAGAAGGAGCTCAACATGAGACAGAGATGTTGGTTGGAGCTCCTGAAGGACTATGACTGTAGCATTTCCTACCATCTGGGAAAGGCCAACATGTTGGCTAACGCCTTGAGCCGGAAGGCGCCCGCACACTTAGCCAGTTTATAGGTGCAGAGTTGGAGCCTCTTGGAGGAGATGAGTAGTTGGCGAACTCTAGAGTTACGGGGGCACTGCGGGGCAGTGACTGTGACACAATAGACGAGGCCAGAGCTGATAGATCGCATCATCACAGAACAGTTGGCCGACCCATACTTGCAGTCCTTGCGTGATAGAGTACTGTCAGGAGACCTGGGGGACTTCTCTTTTACAGACCAGGTGCTGTGCATGAGGGGACAGTTGTGCGTTCCCAGAGACGAGGAGCTGTTGAGAGAGCTCCTGACTGAGGCACACGGTTCCAGATTTACCATACATCCTGGAAAAATGAAGATGTACCATGACTTGAGACATGATTTTTGGTGGACGGGGATGAAGTGGGATGTGGGTGAATTCATGCAGTAGTGTTTAGTGTGCCAGCAGGTGAAAGCCAACCATCAGAGGCCTGCAGGGCCGCTACAGCCACTTCCAGTGCCAGAGTGGAAGTGGGAGAGCATCACCATGGACTTGATGGTGGGCTTACCTATTACCCAGCAAGGACATGACGCAGTCTGGGTAATCGTTGACAGATTGATGGAGACGGCGTGTTTCTTGCCGATCCGAGTCACCTTGGGACCAACACAGTTGGCAGAGAGGTATATCCGCGACGTGGTACGTCTACACGGAGTTCCGTGGGAGATCGTATCCGACTGGGATACCTGCTTTACTTCCCAATTTTGGGCTGAGTTTCAGTAGGCCCTGGGAGCACAGTTGAGGTTTAGTATAGCGTACAACCCCCAGATAGAAGGTCAGACTGAGTGCACGATACAGAAACTTGAGGACCTTTTGCATGCTTGTGTGCTGGACTGGAGGGGCTCTTGGGAGGAGCACTTGCCCCTGGTTGAGTTTGCATATAATAGTAGTTATCACTCGAGCATCGGCAAGGTACCCTATGAGGCTCTGTACGGCACCCTTGAGTTGGTTGAGGTGGGGACCAAGTGGGAGGTTGGCCCTAGGCTGATCCGGTAGAGTCAGGAGGTAGTCGAGTAGATTCACAGGTGACTCCGCACTGTCAAGAGTAGACAGAAGAGCTATGCAGATCGGAAACGCAGAGAGGTGCAGTTTGAGGTTGGGGACCATGTCTTCCTTCGCATTTCGCCCATGAAGGGCCTGCAGCAGTTTGGGGTGAGAGGGAAGCTCCCGTCGAGGTTCATGGGGCCCTTTGAGGTCCTGGAGTGGGTTGGACCCGCCTCCCCAGCTTTCTGGTGTGCACGACGTGTTCCACGTGTCCAACCTCAGGAAATACATCGCCGATCCCAGTCATGTCCTGATTCACGAGAGCATAGAGGTGGGTGACGACCTGACCTACCCCCAGTGGCCAGTGCAGATTCTCGACAGAGCCATCCGCAGTCTGAGACGAAAGCAAGTACCCCTGGTGAAGGTTTTGTGAAGGAGCCAGCGGTATGAGGAGGCTACCTGGGAGCTTGAGGCAGCGATGCGGGAGCGGTACCTGGAGCTTTTCACAAGTACGTCTTTTCGGATCGGCTTCGGTCCTCTTTGAGTTTGTTATGGATATATCGTTCTTTCCCGCACCCTAGTTAGCGCAAGTTTTGCGGATGAAACTTCTTTTGAGTTTGTTAAATTGTTATAACCCAGGGCATCAAGCATCGTTTAAGACATCTGGGAAGTGGTCTAGACATTTGGTCAGATGTCTGGAAGCCTTCCCAGACATCTGGAATTAAATTTTTTCGGCATACGGGTTCACGTCTGCGTGCATGCGCACGCAAACTGAACCCGCCACCCTCCTTCTTCCCTTTCCTCCCTCCCTATAGATAGCTTTTTCTCTCTCTCTCTCACCCTCGACAACCTCCAAATACCCCTCTCCTCTCCCTCACCCTCACTCCACCGCCTTCTTCTTCTTCTTCTTGTCCACGAGAGCGTGAGCGGGCGAGGGCAGCCGCAGCGGCTGCTGTGAGTGCAAGGGAGGAGGGGCTACTGCGAGAGGGAAAGAGAGCTCGATCGTGAGGTTGCGAACTCGCCAGATAAACCAGGGCCAGCTGGCGGTTGCACAGTAGGCGCATGGTGATGAGGAGGAGCTACTGCAGCACAGGCAGCAGGCAGGCGCGGCGTGGCACGGCCGTGCACTGCGGGCGGAGGGCGAGGAGGTCCTGATTCTGGGAAAATTTCCCAGAATCAGACGTCTGGACTTACGTCCAGACGACGAACGAGATGTCTGGAGGAAGGTCCAGACGTCTGAAAGGTATGTTATTTTTACCTTCTTCCTCTTCCGCGTGTACGGCCATGCAACTGTTCCGTTGAAGTCTTCTGCACTCTTTCGTGTTGAGAATGATCGTGTGTGTGTGCAGGACCCATTCGGGAAGGAGCAAGGGCACGCCATCCCACACAGATCGGACATCTAGGCACTGTACCAGATGATGGAGAGGGTCACCAAATGTCCGGGGTGACAGTCGAACATCTAGAAACTAAGTCCAGACGGTTCAGTGGCCTTTTGGACATCTAAAGGACCACGCAGATCAAGGTATGACCTGAGCTATCATTTAAGACATTTGGAAGATTTCCAGACGTCTGATTTTGGGCAGACATTTCGTTCTCGACCCATTTAGGGTCCGTTCAGAGTCCGTTTTCTGCGTTTCAAGTCTTGTTCTTCTCAGATATAGTTTCTCTACCTGTTTACAGTAATTGTATACTATTCTGAGTAGCTCCTTGTATTTGATCCTTGTGTTAGGACCCCATTCAGTTGCAGCTCTGGTGGTTGCGAAGGCGTGTAGGCTTGCCGATCACACCCCCATTACTCCTGATTTTGCGGTAGAGTGGCTTCCCTTAGTTAATTACAAACATTAATGCATATCTGAATTAAATGATAGATCCTACGGTATGGCATGAATCCTAGGACCTGAGAACTAGACTGAATGATAGATCCTAGGGTATGGCATGAATCCTAGGACCTGAAAACTAGATTCAATGATAGACCCTAGAGTGTGGCATGAATCCTAGGAACATAAAACATGGAAACAAATGTCTTGAATACCTAAATTGTAGTCTCGGATGAGTTGATAAAATAATGATAATTGCCTGTAATTGGATAGCAGCTGCTTATGAAATGTAGAGTACTGTTACTAGTAACTGTTGCATGTAATTTCTGTTGGTTGGAATTAAATACGAGCCGCTTGTATACAAATTGGAAAGAAAAAGAGGTTGAATGTCGGAACACATCCTATATGCGAATAAACCTAAAACAATGAAACCTAGTATGGCTTGGCCTGAGCAACATGAGCATGAACCGTACGGTGAATTAGGAGTAGAACTCCTAGAAATAAAGGGGATGGAACTGGAAGAGTGAATGGGGAAGTTTGTTGTCTCTTGCATACATAGTACCTGGGAAAGCACCTGTTACCCCTTAGTGCAGAGGAGAGCCAGCCGCCCTAGGGACCCATGGTTAGGTCAGGCCACTTTGTATCGACTCTTGGCCCTCGCATACACCGTACTAGGGAGAGATACTAGTGTAGGGAGGGAGCTAGCCACCTGATAAACACCAGTTTATCATCATTCTTATGCATTAAAACAAACCTAGCTCTTAGGATTTTACTCCGCAAATGGGTTTTTGGGCTGCATTTAGGCATAAAATGGGTTAGGCATGCATTACATTTTTTATTGTCTTTTTAATATGTTTTTGTGTGTTAGGGATGTACAGATATATAGATCCCTAAAACCCTAGCACTCAAGAAGGCAAATGGTGAAGGAGAAGCCCAGACTAGCTGGAACTCCACCTAATCCAGCTCACCTCAGCTTGATCCAGCTCATCTCAACTTGATCCAGCTCACTACAGTTGGAACCTAGCTTAATTGAACTAGGGTTAGCTCATCCCAGCTCCATTCAGCTAATCTCAGCTGGATGGCAGCTCAAGAGAGTTCACCTTAGCTTACCCTAGCTCAAGTCAGCTCAGATCCAGCTCAACATAGCTGAGTCTAGCTCATCTCAGCTCCCACTAGTCCACAGGGAGCTCTAGCTAGCTCAGCTAAGTTGACAAGAGTTCACCCCAGCTGAGATCCAGCTACATCCAGCTCCACTCAGCTCCAGCCAGCTGAAGAAGAACTCATCCCTGCTCAGGAAGCTCAAGTCCAGCTCCCGGGGACTCAGCTTAGCTCAACTCAGTTGAGCTAAGCTACCTTAGCTGCCTCAACCAACTTGATTCTCCCCGGGAGCACCAGACCTAGCTCACCTTAGCTCATTATGGTAGAAGCTAGCTTACCTTAGCTCGGCTTAGTAGCTAGCAAAAAACTAGCAAGCTAAGCCAGCTAGAATAGCTCCATGCCAGCCTCTTCAGCAGCAGCCAGCTCCAATTTCAGCACCAGACTTCTCCTCCTCAGCTCCTCCCTCCAAACTCTAGCTCCAACACCTTCTCCTCTACTCCTCCATTAGCTAAGCTAGCTTAGCTTATCTTAGCTTAGCTATGCTCCAACTTCCTTGGCTTGTACCACCCCAAAAACCCACCTAACAACTCCACCCAACTAGCTCCACCTAAGCTCCACATAGGCTAACCTACTTGGCACCAACCTAACCTACCCACCACCTCCAAAATACACCTAAAAGTGGTGCCAAAAACTACCCTAACCACCCCCTTAATGGTGCCACTTTTCCCTCCAAAATCCCCCCTCATCTCCACCACAAAATTGCCCTTGAATTCATCTCCACCATCCACCTAACCCCCCTTCTAGAAGACCCCATGTTGGCACCAACATGGTGGTGTCTCTCCACCACCAAAAGACACCAACACCACCATAACTACCCCCTTTAACACCCCTTGGGTTGGCGCCAACTCTCCTCAGCCGTAGGATCACCAACCACCTCCATTCTTCCATCCTAGCCCTCCATTTCAAGGGGCACCTTAACCGCCCATCCTACCGTATAAAAAGACCACTACCCACCACCATTCAAGCCATCCTTGGCTAGCAATTTCACTCTCATATTCCACCAAGAAGCCCATGTCCAAGAGAGAAGAAGAAGAAGAAGATTAAGGGGATATTCTGTCCCCTTGGTGCCTTCCCCTCTTCCCTTCTCTCTTGGGTCACGCCAGCCAAAGGAGAAGCCAGGCAAGGAAGATCTTGGAGGAGATCTTGAAGGTGGTCACGCCACCTTGGAGGATTTTTTGAGGGTGGTGCACGCCCACCCCTTTGGAGAGAGCATTAAAGGTGGTAGCTTCCACCTTGGAGGAGCTCTCAAGGAAGGAGGAGAAGGAAGCCCTCTTTTCAAGCCAAGGAGTAGCTAGGCTTGGATCAAGAAGACAAGCTTCTTCACCATTGTTACAAGAGGATTTGTGTTTCTTTTCTTGCTTTTAGATTGTTTAATTCTAGTAGAAGCATTCCTCTACTTGTCCTTCAAAAGAACACTCATTCTACTCAATCAAAATTGCCTTCTTTTAGCTTTTTGTTGCAGTTGTTTGTTTTGGTTCTAGCACTTGTTTCACCTCTTCTTCCTAATTACCCTAGGCCTCCACTTGCCTAGAGTGAGCTTAGGAAGAAGATATTTCTATCTTTTAGATTTTAGTTAATCATTTGTAGGTGTTAGTTCTTTTAGCTGCAATCCGCAGTTTGCCCTCGTCTTTTCAAAATACAAAAAAAAATTACATATTGAAAAATATCGAAAAGAAAGTTGAGATCTATCTGTAAGCAAGAGGATTAATTTTGCAATTTTTGCCTCCTTCGACGACCCTAGATACTCCCCTATCTAGGATATAAATTTAAAAGCGAAAGCGGATTCGCGTGTTACAATGACATTAAAAACCCGCTTTTATAAATCACGTGTATTTCACTATCACCACCGCACGGGCCCCGGGGTTCTGCTAGCCCTCCTACACCGACTTGTTAGGGTCGTTGGGCAAACTAGGGTAGTCAAACGAGGGTGCGCTGATTGTGGAGGGGCAAGACCCCTGTTTGGTTACTGTGGAGGGGCAAGGCCCCTGTTTGGCTACTGTGGAGGGGTTGGACCCCTGTTTCTGAGAGGGCTCTGCCCTATACTGGTTCCGTGTTGCGCTTTGGGTGCACCCATTAATGGAAACAACTGACCGCATGCCAGTGCGGGGTAACTACCCGTGCATTTATCACGAGGGTCGTAGTCACCGTTACGTCTGTCAGTGACCTTGGGGTGGTTGACTGAGGGTAGGACCACCACAGGGGACTCTCCCGACCAGGAGAGCACCACGTTTTACTTCTACTTTTCGGAAAAGACTGCAATCAAGATTGTTCCCACGAGGAACAGTCAAGATCAAGAGAAAGATCTGAGAAACAATTTAATAATGAATAAGTGGAAAATTAAAGAAAGAGATCAAAAATATAACAGCTACTGCCCACCTTACTATTTTCATGGCTTTTGGTTGCCACTCTAATCAGCATTTCGCTGACGTGTCACCTTTGTTACCTTTTAAGGATCAGGTGCTCAGTAGCCAGAGTCGACGGCAGCAGAGGGTGCTGGGCATAGTAGAGCCCAGTAGTGTTACTTGTGTAGTGCCCACTGTACTTTTCCTTCTGTTGTAGTGAGTAGTTTCTGTTACTACTGTACACTTTTATTGCAAGCATCATGTTTATGTACATGTTTATGTCTTTACTGTTGTGGTGGTGTATAATGTAGTAGTTCTTTTCTTTACTGCTGCTTTTTGTTACTGCTAGCTATATTCATGGTGAATGTGGTTTATTTTACTGCTCTTTTGGTTACTTTCTCGTTGGACGACTGGGTCTTGGGATTAGTCGAGTTGGTCCGATTCTCGTGTCTCGTAGGGATTCGAGAATTGGGTCATAACAGGTTTATATTATGAACGTTGTAGTTCAAATCCTAAATCGATCGAATAAGAAATACAATTTATAACTCGAATAGAAGTCTTAGGTCGAACACAGGGAGCAAGTAGGAATTCAAGCGCTAATCTCAATGAATATATATATGAGCACGAGAAAATAAACCAAACATGATTTGTAATAAATAATAATTACTCAAAATTTTATCATTAGTATATAATATGAGTATATGAAGAGTTTTGACATAGCAAAAAGAATGGAAATTATCCAATAAGTGGTGATTTAAATCACCTTTTAGATCCTTATTTAATCATGTATCTTAACCATAGTACTTAAATTATTCAATAGTAACCAAGATAATACTCAATCAGAGAAGAGGTACTTAGATGCTACAATGTAAAGGCATTGTTCCTCTTCTTCAACTATTCTCTTCCATCCTTCTTCTCAAGCTCTTCTTTTCTTCTTCTTTCTTCCTCAGCTTGCATAGGCCCTTTGCTTTTTTTTTTTTAAGCCTTCTCTCTTCACACACAAGGGCTACACACCCTTCAAATTTGGATAAGTGTCATAGGGAAACTTCTTCAGAGAACAAAAACCCCCCTCCCCTGCACTCTCTCTCTTTCTTTCTTCTCTTTCCCTCTCAGATCACTAGGTAATTTGATCGCGTGCACCTGGGTCCAAGCTCAATGGTAGTGGTGATGAGCGAGGAGTGTATAGGTTAGGTTGGGTCAGGTGGAGTGATCGAGGACCTCACCTCCGTCGTCTCGACGACACCAGCCGTAATCACGAAAATAATTTAAGTGTTGATGCGTGTCTCTCCACGCCAATGTGGGACTGATGTAAACATACTTTTTGAGGGTAAAGTGCCTATTCATGCATGTTCCTTGGCTTAGATTTGCATTTTATGTTATTAATCTTCCGTAACATGCATCATTTTGCATTGAGAGTAGTTGTATATAATTTAGGTTAATTGCATCCTTTTTGTGGTTAGGAGAAAAGGATATTTATTTTGGAGCCTCGGATTGATGATCCGACTATATAGATCTGATTAAGACAACGATCGAAGTCCAATGCCTCTGAAATCGCCTCGATCGAAGTCCCATAGCACCATATGTAGTCCGAGAAAGATCAATGGCCAAGGGAATAGGAGATAATTTGGAGCTTCAAATGATAAATCCGACCATGCGGATGGATTCAGGTCGACGATCACAGCCTAATAGTGTGAAAATCGACTCAATCTGACCTCTGTAGCAGCGCCTACAACAAAAAGAAGATGGGCAGCCCAGATTGCACCACATGGTGCAGCCCAAGCTACCCAATGCGCACATGTGCCACTGCACGCATGCAGTAGTGGGGGTGTGTGTGCACGTGCAGATGCGTGCATGCTCACAGTGCAGCGCCAATGATGCATGAGCTGGCCTACAACGATGCTTACAACCATAGCTAATTCTTCGCTCGCCAGCAATGCCAGCTGTGGGCATGAGCAAGCATGAGCAGGCATGAGCTGCCTACAGTGATGCTTCCAACGACAGCCTCGATGTCACTAGTGGTCCCATACCTATTTTTGCCTCCTCTCCTCCACTATAAAAGGACCAACACCCCCTCCCTTCTAAGCCATCTCTACCTACTCTACTCCCTCCTACTCCCAAGCTCTAGTTAGCCTACCAACGCTCTGTTAGAGCTTGCTCTCAAGCTCCCGAAGCTCCTATTAGTGTAGCAAACCTCTACCTCACCAAATATTCAATGCCTTGGAGCCGTCTTCCCACCTCCATTCCAATAGCATATCATCTCTGCCTTCTCACCTCCATTCTGGAGCCATGTTGAAGCTTTCCTCTACCTAACGTCCTGCATCTCACCTCTGTTGTCCTACTCCTCACCTCCTTCATCCAAGCTTATGCCAGGCGCCATCGTCTCGTCGAACAACCAATTCAGGATATTTCCTCTTACCTCCCTCTCTTTTTATGCTTTCGTAGAATATTGTAATAGACATTAATGATATAAAAAATATTTGTTCCATATCTCTTGTGATTTATTCTGCTTGTTTTCTTCTTACAAAAACACAAAAAAATAACAAATCCATAAAATACCAAAAAGAAACAAAATGAAGCGTGGCTTTCAATTAAAGTAAACGTCACCTCCTTGTGTTCGACCCGAAACTTCTTTGGAGTTTTGGTATAAATTTTATATGATCAACGTGTTTTGCAATTACGGCGACTGGTTACTTATAACACCGATTTCTAACTCACAAAACCTATATGACTAGGGACTAAAAGTCCCTTCCTTCTCTTGTGTGCCTATAGGTGAAGTTGCCTTTGATTGGAGTAGCAGTGGTTGGTGTGGCGCCCAATTGACCAGTAGGGAGTGACCCTAGAGTGAGTTCGCATAGGCTGGAGGTATCGCCTAGGACGTTCGTTAACTGGAGCATGAAGAATGACAGTGACAATTTCAACGGTGGTGGAGCTCCGGCGATAACTTGCGATCACAAATATGGGCTTGAAAGCCCCGGTTAGATGGCTCAGAGGCTTCGCCCAAGCATTATGAAGATGGTAGTGGCAGTTTTATAGTGTGAAGGTGCATATGGTGATGTGTTAGAGTTGGTAAAGGTGAACGGTAATGGGTTTGTTCGGTTGGGAGCTAAGGCGAGCTATGGAGCGAAATAGGAGAGGGCTTTTGATGGAGGGAGTACGATGGAGCTTTTGAAGGTGGAGAGGGTGTGTTTGGTGGGTGTAGTGAGCTCTCGGCTTCACCAGAGCTTAGCTAGAGTAGATGAAGGTGAGGGCATCAGGGGCAGTAGTGTGATTGTTTGGAAGTGTAGGTGATAGGGAAGTGTAGTAGAGGGACAAAGGAAGAGAAAGAGGAGCTCAGAGGATAGAATTGAAGCGAGGATGCTCTAGTTGTGGCTGACCAGAGCTGGAGAAGGAGATGAAGGTGGAAGGACGGTGACAACAAATGAGGAAAGGAGGCATCGTTTCTTTGGCTGGAGAGGAGCATGAGGATCAGAGGAAGGATATGGGCCATCCAATTTGATTGTTGGACTGCTAGACGAGGGTGAATGGAGGAGGTCGCCAGAGCAAACTTTGAAGGCAGCTAGAGAAAGAGGAAGAGGGGATTTTTGGGGCCAAGTTTTGCTAAGGAGGTGAGGTTTGTATTGTAGGTCCATTTATAAGCCATGGGGATGGCCATCAAGCTTGGAAATGAAGCTTGTAACTCCACATTTTTCATGCAAGTAGGACATGTGAACCTTCAAAAGGTTCGCATGAGGATTTGGGAGCGATTTAGGATTCACGAAAGGTCTCATTTGGAAGGGAATTCCTCATGGAATCTCCCTTTCAATTTTGAGAGCGTTTGATTGAGAATCAAGCGAGAAATCGTCACTGGAAACTCGACAGTGAAGGTTTGACCTTCCAAAAAAGGTGTGAGGACCTCTTTGCAAAGAAAGATGATAAATTTACGGACCAGATTATAATTAATTTGAAAGTTAGGGGCATATGTGTAAGAGAAAAGAGTTAAATCGGACTGAAATGTAAGCAAGGTCAAGATGATCTCTGATTGGGGCCAAATTTTGGTACAAACCTATTGGACCCAAGGAATCTGATGGTTTTGACAAAGTTTGACTAGGTAAATTGTATAGAAACCCAAATTACGGCAACTATCTATCTGAGACTCTATTTTAGGTCAAAAAAGGTTCCAATGGTCAAATAAAAGTTACCAAACCCTAACGGATATTTTTCTATGATTTTTAGAGGGTTTAGGTGAATTTAGTCCTGATCAGACCTCAGTTAACTAAGCTGGTCTATTTTTAGGGGTTTCAAATGTTATTTAATTCTAAAAAAGCATGAAAACCCATTTCTATCTGCACAGACCCTCTTGTTAGACTTTAATACATATTTGACCTTTAATAAAACCCTGAGAAAATCCCACGGTTGTTCTGTATTCATGATATGATGGTCAAATTACAGTTTTAACCCCAGTTTCATGTTAATGACTCAGAAACGATGTATAGTGAATTATGGTCCTTTGGCGGTTATATAGAAACATTTATTGATGGAATATGACTAATTAAAGCTACATATGGCTGATGACGACGTTATCATCAGGGAACGACTAGGATGGCTCATGGAGGGTGGTTGACGGAAGAGGCTCTTAAGGGTTGGTGGCACTAAAGTGAAGAGGATCCTAAGGGTTGGCACCAACCTAGATAAGTTAAGGGGTTGTGTGGTGTGTTGTATGGTTATGATGGAGTCATGTGGCAGTGGTTAGGAGATCAAAGGCTATGGTGGGTTGGTGCCATCTTAAGGGGTGCATGGAGGTGGAGTTACGGATGTGGATGGCACCAACTCTAGGTTCTAGAAGGGGGTTATTTTTTCGCCTATGATGGACAATTAGGATGGGTCAAGTAGGTAGATGGAAGGTGGATGTATAAGGTAGAGTTGAAGACAAATTTGGGTGTTGCTGGTAGAGCATGTTGGTGCCAACATAGGGTAGGTTAATAGGTAGTTATGGTGGTGGAGGGCTGTTTAATCTTAGCACCAAGAGGGTCGTCTAGAAAGGGGTTAGGTGTAGGGTGTAGATGGCTTTATGGGGATAAGTGTAGGATAGTGATAAGCATCCAAGTTGGTGCCACTTTTGGCAAAATGTAGGGGGGTTTTCGCACCAACTTAAGGGGGGTTAAGGGTGGTGATTATAGGTGGTTAGCTTGGTGGTTATGGGGGGGAAAGGGTGCATGGTTGGCACTACTTTGAAGAGGTGCTTGTGGTGTGTTTTTGGTACCAACCATGGTGGTTTATGGTTAAGTCTAGTTATGGTCAAGGTGAGGTTAAGGAGAATGGTGGACGGCCACAGAGTGGAGGAGGTGTTGAGCTTAGTTAAGCTAGATAAGCTAGCTTAGCTAGTAGGGTAGTAGTTGAGGGACCTAAGGTTTTGAGAAGTGGAGCAGAAATCAATTGTCTGGAGCTACACTAGAGCTGGGAGTACTGAAGAGAACAGCAAGGAGTTACCTTAGCTAGCTTAGCTTGCTAGTTCTTTGCTAGTTGTGAAGCCAAGCTAAAGGGAGCTGGCTTCTGCTAGATTAAGCTGAGGTAATCTGGGTCTGGTCTTACCGGAGACTACCTAGCAAGTTGGAGTAGCTAGCTTAGGTTAAGTAGCTCAGGTCAATTGAGTTGAATTGAGTTGAATCTCCGGAAGCTGACCTCGAGATGGCCTATGCTAGTTGAGGTCATTTTTAGCAGACTATAGCTGAGTGGAGTTGGAAAAAGCTGGACCTGAGCTAAGGTGAACTCTAGTCAATTAAGTCCTGCTATCTTAAGCTCCCAGTGAATTGATTGGAGCTAAGATAAGCTAGACTCAACAATGTTGAACTGGATTTGAGCTGACTTGAGCTAAGTTGACCTACCCTGAGTTACCATCCAGCTAAGATGAGCTGAATGGAGCTTGAGAGAGCCAATCCTAACCCAGGTGAGTTAGTATCCAGCTATGATAAGCTGGATTTAGCTGGGGTCCAGCTAAATTAAGCTTCCTCTTCACATGTTGCCTTCCTGAATGTTAGGGTTTCAGTGATTTGGTTATCTATTCATACCTAACACTTACATAAACGTGTCAAAAATAAAAACTCAAGTAATGCATGCCTAACCTAATTGATGCCTAAATGCTGCCTAGAAATCTATTTATGAAGCAAAAATCCTAAGAGCTAGATCTATTTTATGGCATAAGAATGATGATAAATTAACATTTATCAATCGCTCACTGTGGTCCAGTAGCATCACCCCTAGAGACCTGCATCATCCCTGCTGGGGCTTGTCGCATCGATCGCTGTAGTTGATCCATGGTACTTACAGCACAGCATCCTCTTCTTAGTGTTTATGACGTGTTCAGGCATCAATCAGGACCTTAGTGTCTCCTTGATGATCTAATTTCATGGATGTTGATTGATTCTAGTTGAAGTTGATATGGTATGTTAACACTTATTTAAGATGACTGGAAAGGAAGTTGGAGGAGGACCTACTGGTGAAGGTTGATTGGAGAGGGGATTCAGGGATTAAGGTTAGGGATTAGGGGTAAGGAAGGGTGGAGGGGATTTGGGGAATATAAATATAGGGATGTATATATAAATTTTCTTATTTTTTTAAATTTCTCTGTACATTTTCAGTTGGATTTATCGGAGCAAGGGCATATGGCCTTAACAGAGTAACTTTATAGGGGTATATATGTCTTTTCGAAGGTTTACAGGATTATATATGTAAAAATCCTTTCCCTATTTGTTTTTATTTAAAATTTTAAACATAATATTGCTTAAAGAATAGAGCATGTATTTTAGTAGCTAATTGCAAGAACGCCTTATTTTTAATCCAAAGTTTGCAGTGAGATCTTAGTTGTCTCTAGTACAAAATGTGTGTTGTACTTGCTAATTACAAGAAGATTCTATTTGTTGCGTAAGAATTGTAGTGAGTTACTCCATGATTGCGGTGGAGATTCGTTGCGAAAAGGTTCAAGTTTAGAAACCCGTCGTTGTAGTTCGATTCTTGAGAAAATTCGTTGATCAGATAAAATTTATAACCGAAACTCGAAAGGTGAGTCTTGGGTCGAACATAGGTAGGCAAACACTTGGTTTGAAAAAAATTCACGTTTTGCTTTTTATTTGTTTTTGCCATTATTACCTTTTGTTATTCTTTTTGGTATTTTAATAGGGCAAGAGGTCAAGTCGATGAATTCTAGCTAATCTACTTGAAAAATAAAAAGAGAGAGACAGAGGGAGAGAAACAATCATGTATTTTTATGATCAAATGTTTATTACAGCTAGGAAAGTGGGAAAGCTATACTACAAAAGCAATAAAGATAGTGATGGTGAGAGAAATCCCCCTCGACAGTCGCTTGAAGGACAACTCGCTCTGACGTTGCCTGGAGGAAGGTAGTGAGGATTTGGATGAACGAGGATGGAGTCGGAGGATGGAGGGTAGTGTAGGATGGCATCATCGTGAGGATCTACTTCACGAAGTAGGTAAGAAATGGCTACGGGATGCTCCACAAGTGAGGATAAAGGGAGGGAAAAATATTTGATTCTACTTTAGAGGAGCATCCTAGGATTGGCACAAGCTCTCTCTAGATCCTTGGATGTGGTGAGGAGGAGGGAAGAGATGAAGAGGAAGGGGAGGTGTAGGGCTCCTTTCATAGTGAAGGGAAAAGGAGGAAATCTATCCAAGGGCTATAGCAACATCAAATGCATCGCTGAAGATATTTGCCAACCAATGCCACAAATGCCGCTAAGGCCTGTTGGTGCTTGTGCTCTATCTCTGTTGGCATCTGTTGTAGTGCCTACCTACCATCCGATCAAGATCTGAGGGCTCAGGCGCACCCGCTGATCGTGCCCTTTGAAGATGCATATCATTGGTGTTGAAGAGAGGCGTATGCACCGCTGGATTGGCATGAGATGGCTGGCAACGCCAGTGAATGTCTTAAGTTCGCACCCATGTACGATCATGCATGTGATTTTGCATGATTGTATGTGTGCGCAAATCTAGCCCACGGGATTGTGCCGCATGGAAGCTTCGTGGTCACTCGATGAAGATCCGACGGTTGAATTTCAATTGATTTGGTGAGGACGCTTCAACGGGATTCGATGCCATGCCATTTGATCTGCGGTGAGTGCTAAGCCAATGCGCTAAGCCCTCCTTTATGTCGAGAAGAGGAGAGCGGTGCGAAGGCTTCTTAGCTGTTGGATTAAGATCCAATGGTTGGGAATGGAGGTTGCGGATGAAGGTGGTGTGGGCGGGCACTGCTGGCCAATGTTGAGCAACTGAGATGATGCCGCATGGCTCCATTTGGGCCATCCATCTTTTGTTTATTGTAGAGGGTGCCACGGTGCTTGGATCGAGGTGATTTTTGCGGTGTCGGACTGCGATCATCGCTCTGAATTCATCTGTACGGTTTGATTTTTATCTGAAGCCCGTATGGATGTCACATTACCCCCTGGCCATTGATCTTCCTCGAACTTCGTATGATGCTACAGGATTCTAATCTAGATGATTTCTGAGGCGTTGGACTCCTATCATCATCCTGATCAGATCCGTACAGTCAGATCATCCATCAGAGAACTTGAAATAAATTTCCTTCCCTCCTGGCAATAAAAAGGTCGTAATTAACCTAAAATATATACAACTACTCTAAATGCAAGATGATGCATGCTATGCAATATTTATAACATGAAATGCAAATCTAAGCCTAGGAACATGCTTGA
This sequence comes from Thalassia testudinum, assembly GCA_037157565.1. NCBI lineage: Eukaryota > Viridiplantae > Streptophyta > Magnoliopsida > Alismatales > Hydrocharitaceae > Thalassia > Thalassia testudinum. The sequence goes on along the minus strand of JAZHRO010000003.1, from coordinate 72,695,439 downwards.
ATAGCCATTTTATCTTCAATAATTGTGTCTACATCATACCCCCATGCCTATCTTTTGTGTGTCCCTAGCAAAATTAAACTACATGTTATGTATAAAAATAGAATTAGGACTCGAACGCTTAGGCCTAACTTATTTATTAACAATAGAAAATTTCAACTAAGGTCCTTAACTATGAAAACTCAATAGTGCTCGAGTGTTTGCCAGAATGTAAACCACCCAAGTCCTTGCCTTATTTGAGAATGGATGATACTTTTTTTTTTCTTTTTCTTCTTTTGTAATTTTTTTGGACTTTTAGAGTTTTAGAGTTTCGAGATAACTTTTTACGGCTACCTTACCTGTCCAAGACTCGAAAATGACTCTAAGTGCTAAGCATCAAGTGAAAAGAGTGAAAGACTCACTAGGCGACTGTAAAAACGAACTTCGGGTTTCTACGACCCCAGGTGACCATAGGAGTTTTTGCCTAAAGGTTTATCTTTTTAAATGGTAGCTTTCTCCCTACTTTATTTTTTATGGGGTCAACACAAGGGAGAACCTAGTGTATACCTCCCTAGTTAATTCTACTTCCCTGCTTCTTCTCTAAGTGTTTTGAAAATTATTTGTGCATTTTTGTCAGCTGGGCTCTGGATAACAGGCCAATAGAATGTTACCCATGGCAACTTGATAGCCATACTTGTGCAGTGAAGTGTGATTTTATTTTTTTTTTTCCTTTTTCTATTATTTTTTTATTTTTTTCTTTTTATTCTAAGTATTTCTCTTTTCTCTTTTTTTCTAAGTAGGTGGCTTCCTTGATCTAAGATTTACCTAAAAGTAGTAGAATGAGTATGGTCATGCAGCTATGCTCTAGATAACTGGCCAATGGGCTGTTACACATGACTACTTGCCAGCCATACTACACTAGACAGTTCATTGGCTACCCAAATTCTGTAAAAACCACTGAAAAGTTAGTCAGTGCAACTAGTGTGTTGATGCTTAGGCTTAAAGTCCCCTCAAATCAGAGGGTAGGTTGATAAGTCGTGCACTTATCACCCTAATTTATTTACCAAATTAAAATAAAATTACTTGTCGAAAACTCAAGCCTAAGTCCACATTCGAGTGGACATCCGAGCTAATTAAGATCGAAGACCTGAAGAGTCTAAGTGTTCAGGTCCTAAAGTATCATTTCCTAAAGTTAATAACTTCCAAATGCCTAAGTTCTCTTCTCCTAATTCTATTTTTTCCTTTTTTGTCCTTTTGAATATTCAATATTTTTTTAAGAAATAAAAGAAATTCTACGGAGTTAACAAAATGATTTCAGGAATTAATTATCCACCCTCTCATTTCTAAATAATGCAATGTCCTCATTGTAAAAATAAGACTTGTAAAGGGTGGAGTAAATAGAATATCACTTCAATATCATGAAAGTCTGGTCCGCTCCACAGAGAACGTGGAGTATACACACGCGCTAAGTTTGATGCCTTTAGCTTGGCATCAAATACATACAAGGAAGAAATTAAAAATTCACAAGTGCAGGTTAGAATCAAAATCAAAAGATTAATCCTCAAACTCGCTAGCAGAAGATGTCCATAGATCTGGACCAAGTTGTGCTGCAGACCCTTGCCCTAGGGTCGAGTGGTTGTAAGGTTCTAAATGAGAACCACATAAAACCAAAGATTGTTGTATTTGCAGGGCTGAGATTGTGATTTTGTAGTGTGCAACCCAAGACCAAAGTGTCGGACAATGGGTAGGGATGGTTCAATAGGTTCTGATGTCCTTTTAGATTTCAACTCAAAAAGATAACCAATGATTCTGAGCTTGGGTTGCACATAAGAGATATCATAAGGGTCCTGGTAGAAAGTAGGTGGTTTCAGGTCAATAGGAACCCTTAGATCCAAAATCTTAGTTCCCTCAGAAGTAGCTTCCCGGATTTTTATTTCCAACTTCTTATCTTCCTAGATCAAGGTTTCTGGAACCTCCAGATCGTTGTATACCCCATCTAAAATACCCAAGTCCAACAATTGTGGCTGAATCAGGATTGACTTGGGCATAATGATTTCAAAAGTTAGCTCTTCGGGGTGCGGATGAGGAATGGGGTCACTAATTGAATCATCAGGATTTGGATCCTCCAAGTTAACCCGAATCAAATCAAATTCGTTTATTATCAGGCTGTCAAATGGTTCATCAGATTCCTTAGGCTCATTTGTCTCACTAAAATCATCTTCCTTAAACTCAAGTGAGACTTCACTAAGAGATTCTTCGCCCTCAGAGTCAAAGACTTCTTGATTCGCATATATATATGTCTCAAAGTCATATGTCAATTCATGATCCAGGGAGACATGTTTTTCTTCGTTCCCTGGCTCGAGGATCTCAGGTGAATCAATCGATTCATCCTCAATGGGTTGCTCTTGCCCAACCTGGTCATCCCCAGCCTATGAAAATGCATCCCCCTCGACAGGCTCCTAAGCAGGTTCAGACATTGGCTCTCCTAAAGGGGGTTCATCCTGGGAATCATCCTAAGATTGGACTTAGGCAACCATGAATTTCATCCTCAACCTCAACAATTTCCCAACTAGAAACTCACCCATGCCCTTATCCCTAACATGTTGGAGCAAATCCAATAAAGAGCTATTTATCTCATCAATCATTTTTATCATAGGCTCTAATTCTTTAGTGTATGGTGTTGGCTGAGCCTCCAAAGATTGGATGATGTTTGATGAGCCCATATTTGTAAGCTAATTAGTTATTTGAATTCCTAGACATTAGACTAATATTGGCATACAACTAGCATATAATAAGATGTAAATAGATTAGTCTAATTATTCACTTGTTTGCATATTTCATGCATTGCATTCATATCTAAATTCATTTAGAATAGCATGCATTAGAATAGTTAATCTTTTAGGTTGCATTACATGCATTATTTTATTTCTCATTTCATTTAAGGGCTTACAAATAAATAACCCTCATTTAATTTCTTATTACATCTTCGACAAAGCAGCAGTCGCTCCTCTCAGATGAGACATTCATGGCTAGATCTGGCAACAAAGGTGACAATGAAGAGGAGTGGAGGATGTGGATCTAAGCATTCCTCCTCTATCTGTTTCTCTTCTCTTGAAGCTTTAAAAGAGGAGAGGAACCCAAGAAGTTGCGTAGGCCACCACCCTCACTCCATCACTGTGTAGAGATTCAAGCTACTCCATCTTGCCACTTCCGGCCTCTACCACAGTGAGAGCTTCGTCACTGTAGATGTGTGGGGTGATAGTGCGCACTGTCATCTGCAATGCCTCGCATCACCGTGCGCGTGCGCCTATGATGGCCACGCAACCATCATTGCTCGCGCACCACTCGCCTCCATCCTCCGCACGCATGGCACCTGCTTGTGTGCCAGTAGTGCGCCTCCACGTGCAGCAGCACACCATGCGTGGCCTGCACCATTTCACTTCCTCATCCACCACCCTCCACACACGTACGCCCAGCGCCATCCTCATCACATGCACCTTCACAATCGTAAGCAGCAGACCATGCATCTGCCATTGTACACCACCCTCAACGCACGAGTGCAGCAGCCAGTAGCACTCCATCTTCCTTGCGTACGTGTACAGCAACCTGCCCGCGGTCATCTTCTTCTTTGACACTGTTCTTCTTCTGCAAGAAGAACCTATCATCAACCGTCCATGTCAACATGTAGCCACTACCTCTGGCCACGAAACTTCGCATTGTCATCTCCAACGGACTCTTCTTGATCTCCCGAGCATAACCACCCCTTCAACCACATCAAGCAACCACCTTCTCGCTGGCCGCAGAGCTTCATCGCCGACGACCACCTTCCATCCAGCAAGCCATCTCCGGCCATAGTTGGCTACACCATCACTGCCATCGCATGCACCTCCCTCTTGAGCACCTTCCTCGTGCTCCTCACCGTCAGCCTTCGCCTCTCCTCCATGCGCAAGCTCGACAAAGGAAATCCCCTGTTTTCTTCTTAATATATATTTACATTTAAACACCAATGCTACAAAAAGAATTTTTGATTTATCAATATTTAATTATGGTAGTTTTATGATGAAAACCCTCATGTTTTACGTAAGAGCTCATTCAACATATCTATCAATTGATAGAATAATCTAAAGGGGATTTTGGATTGATTTTTGTTGGAAATCAATAGTGAACATCTATTTTGACTTGTGCGAGTTTTACTAGACCACTACCTGCCTATGGATACGACCCACTCCTAATTGAGTGGTTTAGTTAATTGTTGACAATTGAGTTTCTTGCACTCATTTCTTTACTTCGACAACATATTTCCTTGTGCGAAAATCATTTCTTAAGTGAAAATTTATCATCAAATGGAGTTGTCGCTACGGAGGCAACAGGCTTGCTAAACTTGCATTTATCCATTTATTTGGTTAGATTTTATTTGTGACATATTCAATCTATTCTATCTGATTTGGTGTGAGGTATGCATATTACATATGAGTTTTCGCACCCGCCTCAGCAACATCATGGTGGACCTTCTTTCCACCACTCGAGAAGATATCTTGAGGACCACATCCTCATCCATCTATTTAGCTGTAGACATTTTTTTATTTTTCTTTCTTTTCTTTATTCCAGTACATGCATTTGGAAAGCCCTTGTTCTGGGGTCACGATTTTTGTGGTTTGTTCCCTGACTTTCTTTTAGGCCTATGTTGGGTAATTTTTCAGGAGCCTGTTCCCTTTTCTTTAGATTTAGGTTTTTATTTTCTTTCATGGATTGATTTTCCATTATTTGTACATAAGAAGGTAAAAAAAAGAAAAAAAAACAACAAAAGACAAGCTACCTACCCCTAGGACGAATCATTTAGGTGCGTATGAGCAACCTCTAGATTTATTTTCTATGTTGCGTGCATTCTCACATCATTGATTGTTGGAAGCAAGGTACGCATCCTCTTACTTTGCATGCATATCTTATTCACACATTTGCATCTAGATTTAATTACAAGACCACCTAATTGAATTGAAAAGAACTAACAAGTGCTCATATATTTTTCTTGAAAAAGGACTTTAACTAATGGAGGAACATTAACAACCATGGACTTGAATTGAGAACTTGTCGTACGATTCACAAAACTCAGACTCAAAATTTTACAGTGAATGCACACGTGCATGACTACACACTAAAGCACACATTTAGACACTCCTATGCTTTTTACTTGTTAGGAAAGAACTCTCCTACATTTGATACCAAAGTGCTTGAAACTTAAGTTCAAAAGTTTTGTAACTCCAAGGAGGGGGATACCATATCATGGATTTTTGAGGATAGTTAAGAAGCACAGCGAAAGCACAGCTTTAAAGGATGGCTTAGGCCTACTTGCATCCCTCGATCTTCCGTCCTTGGAGTACTTTACCATTTGAACTTTAGGGAAAGCACCTAAGTTCCAATTAGGTCATTATCAAGGCATTTCGCAGGTCGACAAAAGGCACGTAATTGATTAGGCAATTTGTACTATCACCTACAATTGGAGTAAAATCTCAAAGGCCTTAATTGATTAAAGATAGAAAAGTCCTTTTGAATTGTGTTTGCACTGTTAGTGTATGCTTGGAAGGCGATCTCTAAGGAGACAACTCGTGTTTAATCCAGAAACTAAAAGAATCCTTAGGAAAGTCAACCAAGAGAGAAGAGAGATGGCTGAGGAAGGAGAAAATAGAATTGTGGAGAACCAACGATCTTTGAGAGACTATTTTATCCCTACCAACCAACCTGGCCATACACTGAGAAGATTTGGGAGGAACAATCCTTATGAAATCAAAAGTAGTACCATGTCTCTATTGCCCTCATTCTATGGTACTTCTTGGGAGGACCCCTACAGGCATCTGGAGGAATTCAACTAGGTTTGTTCCACGGCGAGATTGCAGGGTGTTACTGATGACGCCCAAATGCGAACCCTTTTCCTTTTCTCCCTTAAGGATAAGGCGAAGCATTGGTATCACACTCTAGATGGGAGAGTGGATACTTGAGATGCCTTCAAGGGAGAGTTTTTGAAAAAATACTTCTCCATGAGCAAACCTAATCATTATAGGAGGAAAATCATAGGTTTTGCTCAACAAGATGGAGAATAATTTCGTGACGTATAGGAGCACTTCAAAGATTTGTTATGCTTATGTCCCCATCATCAAGTGCCAAGATGGCAACTTGTAGAAAGGTTCTACACTGGATTAAATGACAAGCACAGGAAAAGAATGGATGGTGCCTGTGCTGGAACATTTCTTACAAAAACTGAAGATGAGGCATGGGAGCTTTTTGAGACCTTTAGTGAGAATTCTATCCACCTAAATTCTACCAATTTTGATAGGAAACCCACTCTTATGCAACAAAATTTTAAGGCAAATGAGGCTAGGGATACCCAGAATTTAGGCTTCCAAATTCAATTGTTGAACCAAAATATGGAAAGGCTTATGTCAAACCCCAACCAACTCCCGCCAAATGCCTCCACTCCACAAGTTTCTGAGTGTTCTATTTGCCAAGGCAATACGCACTCTACTGTTGATTGCCACTTGGCCTCCCAATTCCCTGACCTTGTATAGGTGGACCTAAATGCCGCCCAAAGGTTCCTTCCCAGACCTCGTGAGGACCCTTTTTCGAACACTTATAATGAGGGATGGAGGAACCACCCCAATTTTTCTTGGTGACAGGGGAATATCTCCAATTCTGGGAATTGCAAACCCCAACCCTTTCAGACTCAACAATATAACTAACCTCCTATTCCCTCCCAACTGGCCAAGACTTCTGAGATGGATGAGCTTAAGGCCATGTTGAAGGCCATGTAGGAGAATCAAAACATGATCATCTAATCACATGACAAGGCAATCAATGAGATGCAATCCCAAAGTGGACACCTTGTCGAGGCCATGAGCAAAAGGGAGACTGGGAAGCTTCTCAGTTCATCTAAGGAGAACCCTAAAGGAAAAGGGATTGCTGATTAGCCCATAGTTGTGGGCTATTTAAGTATTTAAGTGCCTACACATTAGGTTAATTCTAACATTTATTTAGTATAAATTAGGATGTAAATAGATTAATTCATAGTTTTAATCTAATTACATAATCCATACATTGCATTCATATCTTAAGTGCATTTAGAATTAGCTTAAAATAGCATTCATCTAATTAGATAACCAATTAGGTATATTGTTTTTATTAACATAGAAGTTGAGGGTCTATACATAAATAACCCTAATATTTTAATAATATTTTCTTTATTCGTCTTCTTTCAGAACGGCTGGCTGCCGCTCCAACGCCCGCGTGATGCAGTGAAAGCCATTCAAGGGGGAGCGGATACGGTGGATCTGGTCGGCCGCTGATTTCAAATTTGTTCATGCCACTACAAAAGGAGCACGGAGGCAGCCGAGCAAAGGAGGCCTCCGCCACCGACCCACCACTGTGCAGAGAGATCCTCTCTCTTCCACTCCACACTGCCGGCCTCTACCGTGGTGGCGAGTCTCCACCACCGTGGGCGTGTGGTGTGACAGGCCACACCGCCATCCGGAGCTCGCCCGTATTACCGTGAGCACCTTAGCGTGCAACTCCCTCGCCGTCATCGCCGACCACCGTCACCAACCTACTGATCAGCCACCCTCTCAGTAACTTAAGACATCTGGGAAATTTCCCAGACGTCTGAAGTTACCGCTCACTTCACCGCACACGCCTGAAGTCACCTGCAGACCCCTTCCCGCACCTGCAGAACCTTCAGCGCACCCACGTCCGTCAACCTTCAGCTCAAACATGCACAACCGCCTGCAGTCCACGCCGTTCACCACTGCGCCTGCAGAACCGGCAGCAACCGACCTCTGCAGACCCTCTGCCCACGCCAGCTTCCACCGCACACGCCAGCGCCCGCCTGCAGACCACCGCAGCCACGCCTCCGCGCGCCAGCGCCCTCCGCAGACCCTCCGCGCGCCCACGCACAACCGCCTGCAGAACCGCCAGCAACCGACCTCTGCAGCTTCCACCGCACACGCCAGCGCCCACCTGCAGACCACCGCAGCCACGCCTCCGCGCGCCAGCGCCCTCCGCAGACCCTCCGCGCGCCCACGCACAACCGCCTACAGAACCGCCAGCAACCGACCTCTGCAGCTTCCACCGCACACGCCAGCGCTCGCCTGCAGACCACCGCAGCCACGCCTCCGCGCGCCAGCGCCCTCCGCAGACCCTCCGCGCGCCCACGCACAACCGCCTGCAGAACCGCCAGCAACCGACCTCTGCAGCTTCCACCGCACACGCCAGCGCCCACCTGCAGACCACCGCCACGCCTCCGCGCGCCAGCGCCCTCCGCAGACCCTCTGCGCGCCCACGCACAACCGCCTGCAGAACCACCAGCAACCGACCTCTGCAGCTTCCACCGCACACGCCAGCGCTCGCCTGCAGACCACCGCAGCCACGCCTCCCCGCGCCAGCGCCCTCCGCAGACCCTCCGCGCGCCCACGCACAACCGCCTGCAGCACCTCCGCCGGAGCTCGTCCGGCCACCTCCGGCCGCCGCGCGACTCGCCGTCACCACCGATTCGAAGCCCTTGATCCAAGGGACCTCCTCCGAGCTTCCCGCGCCCAGCCATCGGCTCCTCGTCATGCAAGACAACGGGGAACAATTCCCCTGTTTTGCTACAGTAAAACGTTGATTAAAATTTACATTTTCTGCCATTGCCAGATTTTATTCATATTCTATTCACTCTGCATTGCGGAAAATATCCTGTAGTTTCTCATAATTGCCATTTCAGCATTATTTCTTGCTTAAACCTTAATCTAAAGGCAATCTTGGCTTGGTTCTTGTCGAAATTGACTTCGAACAAACATTTTTAAGTGGCGCGAATTTTAATACGTTATTGTCTCCCTATGGAAACGACCCGCTCCTCTGCGAGTGGTTATTTCTAATTAAAAATTGATTAGTCGATTTTTCCACCACATTAAACTACAAACGACTTAAAAGCGAAAGATCGACTCGGTCAAATGGCGCCGTTGCCGTGGAGGCAACAGACGCAATAATTTGGCCTAATTTTATTTTCATTATTTGTCAATTGCACAGAGATTTGACCATCTATTATTTTCTTTTTTGTGCGAGAAATTTTGTGCAAGAATCAGCCACTGTGAGAGGCGACCCTTGACGTCGCCAGACGAGAAGTAGACAAGCAATTTTGAAAGGAGGAGAAGGACGAGGATGCGACTGACACCATTGTATTTAATCTCTAATTTAATTAGAATAGAATTAAGACTGAGGACTTAATTTTTCATTACAGTTAGTTTGAAACCCTTGTTGTGGGGCAAATTTTGAGGGGTTTGTTCCCCGATTTTGTTTTGGACCCGTGTTGGGTAATTTTTGGGAGCCTGTTCCCTTTTCTTTAGATTTAGGTTTATTTTTTTTATTTCTTTTATTTGCTTGTGCATAAGTAGTTCTAAAAAAAAAAAAAAAAATGAGCTGCCTGCTAGAAGCTGCCTGTCCTAGGACGAACCATTTAGGTCTGTATGAGCAGCCTCTAGATTTGCTTTTCTGCATTGCGTGCATTTTTGCATCGAAGATCGCTGGAGGCAAGGTACGCATTCTCTTACTTTGCATCCTATTTTTGATCACGCATTGCATTTGGGATTTAATGCAAAGACCACCTAATCTGTACTGAATAAATCTAACAAGTGGTCACATATTTTCTTTAGAAAAAGGACTAATTAAAGGAAGGACATTTTAAAAACCAAGGATTTCATTTTCAAACTTGGCGTGCGATTCAAAGTTTAAAATCCTTTATGGTGTATGCACACTTATTTCACTTGCACCACGGCACACTTCTAGACACTCCTTAGGTTTGGAAATACTAGGACAAGAGCCCTCCTTTCGTTGGATTCTGAAGTGTTCGGAACTTGAGATTAAAGGTTTTGTAAATCCAAAGAGGGGGATACCCTGTCACAGATTTTTGGGGATAGTTGAGGAGCACCGCGAAAGCACAGCTTCAAAGGAAGGCTTAGGCCTACTTGCATCCCTCGATCTTCCGTCTTTGGATTTACTTGACCATTTGAGATTTAGGGAAGAACACCTAAGCTCCAACTAGGTCTTTTTAGGCGAGCCGTAGGTCGACAATAGGCGCGTAAATTGATTGAACAAATTGTATTGTCACCTGCAATCTGACTTAAAATCAAAAGCCTAAATTGGGAAAGACCTAAAAGGTCCTTTCTGAATTGTGTCTTGTTTGGGGAATTCTGATTGAAGTGTGAGTTAGAATGGACCACATTGATTTTCATCCTTTCACATCTTGCCCACACCCTCACCCCCACTCTGCATCCTTCGATCCCAGACGCCGAGATGGTCCATTCCTTGATGGACATAATGACAATCATTGGGATCCGTTTTACTCCTATTATAGGAGTATTGGCCTAGTTAAGCCCCAAATTAGTGAGCAGAACTCAGGAGCGGGATTTGCTTTACCCAATATCTCACATACCAAAGAAATACCCAACCCACCCTCCCTGAAAACTTATAATGGTTGGACAAACACTCCTGGGTACTATAAGCCTGAGCCTGACTTCTCTTATGATAGAAATGACCTCTCCTCTTTGAAGATGGAAATACAGAAAATGCAAAATGAAATGAGTGAATTGTTAGGAGAATCTTTGAGAGCAGGCCAACAAGAAAGAGATGAAATTAGCCACCCAATCTGCCCCATTGACGATGACGTACACCCCTCTACAATAGATTCATCTCCCGTGGGAAAGCTACACTTTAAGTTGAAGGGAAATTCTGGGGAGAATAGCTACTTTTCGAGGATCGATTTTGAAACCTCCCCATTAGATGACACTTCCTTGAGAGATCTACACTTTAGGTGGGAGGAAAATACACATGAAAGTAGCTATGCATTGGATGAAGAAAGGTGGCAACCCGAGGAAGATGATGATAAGGTTGAGTATCCACCTGAATTATATTGGAGTCAAAAGAAGGGAATGATGGTACCATTGGAAGACCTCGACCCAGATGATAGTATTTTCGTGACATTTGATGAAGTGGGTCAAAGTCAAGTTGTTAATCCTACCCTCCCTTCTGATCACGATATGGAACTCAAACCCACCCTTAGGGAACCTAACCCTAAAGAAATTGACCTATCTGAGGAGTCTGATGTAACCAATGTAAATAATTTACCTCAGATAGAGCACCCTAGGGGATTTGCTGAGATATTAAATGATTCTAGACCTCGGGTACATGATGAATTGTGTGATGAGGAGGAAGATGAATTATATGAGGAACCTACATTCAAGATTTGGAGTGACACTAAGGGTGATTATGTATTATTTGAAGAGTTAGCCCCTGAGGATGTCACAAATTTGACCAAATTAGGTTTCCTTGGCACACCCATTGATGATATTTCTCCTCATGATAAAATGATGGAAAATTTGGAAGCAATTTCTAAGATTTATGTGGATTCACATATAGACTCCGGGGAAGATTTGAGTAAAGAACAAAAACCTGGGGATGACATTGATAGGATAATCCCTAGATCTGTTGCTTCCAACCTGCCTTCATTCACTTCGAAGTCACCCTCTGATTCTCTTATATCTGAAAGCGAAATTGTGACTCCTGATGAAGAGCAGGAAGATCCACGTGATGGTGCAAGGAATGCTAGGGATGAAATTGAGGATTTAGAAAGAGTGTTTAGGATGGACACCAAGCTGATTAAACCCAACCTAGATCTTATGGCCATCCCACAACCTCGTAACTTGGATACCCTAGACGATCCTTGCCTTAGAGAATTGCTCATTTTTGTTCTGACTAGGGGGCTTAACAGAACAATATTTTCTGTAATGGAGTATCGGGTATGGATTGATGATTTCTTTAGTCAGTCCATTACCCTGGGGGTTTATCTCTATACCATTCCTTCCCCACTCTTTTTGGAGGATCCTTGTCATCCTACCCCTACCCCTTTGGAGGTTATTTTAACTGTTTATCCTTTAGAACCTCTTCTGGTGACCTGGGAAGATTTCATTCCCATTTTAGTTGGGCGAGCATTTGCTATCGGGATTCATCATCAGCTCGCCAACATCCTAGGTTACCTATTTTCTAGGCCAACTTTGCTTTCCTCATTTTTAGGGCCTATTTCTGCAATTCTTGAACCTGATTTGCAGGTTCTTCGGCTATTCAGCCCAGCTTTGACCCAGGTAATATCCTTCTATGCAATGAGGACATTGCAGATTTTAGGCATGGGGGGGTGTACTTGGGGATATACATAGCATAATTGCATACATTTGTACATATAAAAAAAAAAAAAAAGTTTTGAGCTTAACTGGCTAAGTCCTGCATTCTTAAGCAAATCAGAACTCTAGCGTAGACTAAGTTAATTCTAGGGTCAAACTTTAGAAGCTAAATAAGCTACTAGCTTTAGACCTTTAGGGTCCTTTGTGGACTTAAAAACTTAAGTAGGAGTTAAGTTGCGGACCATTCTTCAAGAGGTTGAGGAAGGGAAGCTAGGGTTTGAGTTAAAAGGTGGGGTAGTACCTGGAGTCTTATTCTACCTTTTGGTTTACGGGTCCTTGTAACCCAAGCATCCAAATTGTTCACACTTGGTCTGGTAATTAACTTAATTTCTGAAAAGAGATTTGGTTCTCTTAGTTTTGACTTAAGAAAGGCTTGAAAACATATTTTGATTGGAAGAGTTCCCGCCGCAGGAGAGGTCGAGTATATACTCACCTTGAGGATGCGATGATAACATATTACCTCCTCGGCGCTTGTCTCTTAGGATATCCATCCTACTGGGGGCATGTAAGCGCATTGCGCGGTTCAGGTACCATGGGCGGCCCTATCTCGAAGTGCCGATTGCCATAGGCCTGAATTCGCTTAAGAAATCCATGGGCGATACTATCTCGAAGTGTCGATTGCCAGGAGTTCTTGGGGTCGTTATGGGCGGTGCTATCTCGAAGCATCGAAAGCCAGGCACCCTTCGAGGTATGGTAATGGGGACAATGAATCCGACACAGACCGTGTTGATAGCTGATCTGAGGTTAGACTTAGAAGAATAAAAAAAAAAAAAAAGTATATACATTAAAAAAAAAAAAAATTCCTTTAACTCAAATAACTCGGACCAATGCAAAAGCACGGATGCTTTAATCTCAGGGATCAATAAACTTTAGGGTAGAGTCAGAAATCAGGGAAACTTGTGCTTACAACTCGTCTTTAGCCGACCTAGTCTGTAACTTAGCAACTACTTAGGGACCTTGGGTTTAGAACCTGAACTTAATATGCTTCTGAAGGAAGACTAAGTGAGTTGACTAGTCTACTTAGAGTGCTAGGTTTCGCTTAATTTTGCTAGGGACTAGCAAAAACTAGGCATGGGGGTATTTGATTAGCCCATAGTTGTGGGCTATTTAAGTATTTAAGTGCCTACACATTAGGTTAATTTTAACATTTATTTAGTATAAATTAGGATGTAAATAGATTAATTCATAGTTTTAATCTAATTACATAATCCATACATTGCATTCATATCTTAAGTGCATTTAAAATTAGCTTAAAATAGCATTCATCTAATTAGATAACCAATTAGGTATATTATTTTTATTAACATAGAAGTTGAGGGTCTATACATAAATAACCCTAATATTTTAATAATATTTTCTTTATTCGTCTTCTTTCAGAACGGCTAGCTGCCGCTCCAACGCCCGCGTGATGCAGTGAAAGCCATTCAAGGGGGAGCGGATACGGTGGATCTGGTCGGCCGCTGATTTCAAATTTATTCATGCCACTACAAAAGGAGCACGGAGGCAGCCGAGCAAAGGAGGCCTCCGCCACCGACCTACCACTGTGCAGAGAGATCCTCTCTCTTCCACTCCACACTGCCGGCCTCTACCGTGGCGGCGAGTCTCCACCACCGTGGGCGTGTGGTGTGACAGGCCACACCGCCATCCGGAGCTCACCCGTATTACCGTGAGCACCTTAGCGTGCAACTCCCTCGCCGTCATCGCCGACCATCGTCACCAACCTACTGATCAGCCACCCTCTCAGTAACTTAAGACGTCTGGGAAATTTCCCAGACGTCTGAAGTTACCGCTCACTTCACCGCACACGCCTGAAGTCGCCTGCAGACCCCTTCCCGCACCTACAGAACCTTCAGCGCACCCACGTCCGTCAACCTTCAGCTCAAACACGCACAACCGCCTGCAGTCCACGCCGTTCACCACTGCGCCTGCAGAACCGCCAGCAACCGACCTCTGCAGACCCTCTGCCCACGCCAGCTTCCACTGCACACGCCAGCGCCCCCCTGCAGACCACCGCAGCCACGCCTCCGCGCGCCAGCGCCCTCCGCAGACCCTCTGCGCGCCCACGCACAACCGCCCGCAGAACCGCCAGCAACCAACCTCTGCAGCTTCCACCGTACACGCCAGCGCCCGCCTGCAGACCACCGCAGCCACGCCTCCGCGCGCCAGCGCCCTCCGCAGACCCTCCGCGCGCCCACGCACAACCGCCTGCAGAACCGCCAGCAACTGACTTCTGTAGCTTCCACCGCACACGCCAGCGCCCGCCTGCAGACCACCGCAGCCACGCCTCCGCGCGCCAGCGCCCTCCGCAGACCCTCCGCGCGCCCACGCACAACCGCCTGCAGAACCGCCAGCAACCGACCTCTGCAGCTTCCACCGCACACGCCAGCGCTCGCCTGCAGACCACCGCAGCCACGCCTCCGCGCGCCAGCGCCCTCCGCAGACCCTCCGCGCGCCCACGCACAACCGCCTACAGCACCTCCGCCGGAGCTCGTCCGGCCACCTCCGGCCGCCGCGCGACTCGCCGTCACCACCGATTCGAAGCCCTTGATCCAAGGGACCTCCTCCGAGCTTCCCGCGCCCAGCCATCGGCTCCTCGTCGCGCAAGACAACGGGGAACAATTCCCCTGTTTTGCTACAGTAAAACGTTGATTAAAATTTACATTTTCTGCCATTGCCAGATTTTATTCATATTCTATTCACTCTGCATTGCGGAAAATATCCTGTAGTTTCTCATAATTGCCATTTCAGCATTATTTCTGGCTTAAACCTTAATCTAAAGGCAATCTTGGCTTGGTTCTTGTCCAAATTGACTCCGAACAAACATTTTTAAGTGGCGCGAATTTTAATATGTTATTGTCTCCCTGTGGAAATGACCCGCTCCTCTGCGAGTGGTTATTTCTTTTTAAAAATTGATTAGTCGATTTTTCCACCACATTAAACTACAAATGACTTAAAAGCGAAAGATCGACTCGGTCAATTGCCTTTAGGGAGCATGCCCAGGTGGTGACTATTCTGAGCAGTGGGAAGGAAATTTCCAAACCTAATGCTCCTATAGTCCCACCTTCTGAAAAACCATCCACCCCGACATTCACACCCACTAGAGAAGAGCCACCTAGCTCTTCTCCTCTTGAAATCACCTCATTGGAAAAGGTTGTCCCCATTCCCCCACTTACTCAACATGACAACCTATCCACCTAGAGACCAAGAGTGCCCTTTCCAGAGTGCTTATCTGACTCTGGGTAGACTTTTCCTGGCTCATCTGGAGCCAAAGATAGGATAGACAAAATCATGGAGACTTTCAAACAAGTGCAGATTAACCTGCCCTTGCTTGAAGCTATCAGCCAGACTCCATCTTATGCCTGCTTTCTAATGGACCTGTGCACAATAAAGTGGCAATTGAGGAAATAGGTCCAATCAAAAGTTGTCCTGCAGATTGCTCGAGTTTCGCAGTGCGTATTTTCAAAAGATATATTCGTTGTAGTATGTTGAAAAAAATGATTATCAATTTAATTTATTTATTACTCAAAATTTGAAAATATTCCAATGTCAAACTCAGGGAGCAATGCGGCATTTAGAAGCAAAAAAATTACAATTTTCAATAATGTAATGTTTTACAAAAATTTAGAGAGTGAAAGGAAATATAATTTTTCTTCTCTTTTTCTTCTTCTCTCTTTCTTCTTTGCTCTCTCTTTTCTCTTTTCTCTATCTTCAGATGTCTAAGTCTATGAATCAGACAGGTTAAGTGGTGTTTGCTATAGTGTCACGCCTTCTTCTTCCTTTCTTTTCTTAAGCTTCTACTGCTCTGACTTTGGCTGCTTCTTCTCTTCTTTCTTTGCAGTAGCTCCCTCCTTCTCTTTTCTTCTCTTCCTCTTTCTTTCTTCTTTGGCCAAGTCATTCTCTTTCTCTGAGGTTGAGGCTCCTTGGCTTCTTCTTCTTCTCTTCTCCTTCTTCTACCTCTACTCCTTCCTCTGCCTTCTTCTTCTGCTTCAGCTCCTTTTGCACTGTGTTGCGCCTCTTCTTCTTCTCTTCTTCTTCATTTGCACAGCTGCTTCCACTTCCTTCCTTCTTTCCTGCACAGGCATGGTTAAGCAAAACCTATCCCTACCCTCCCCATGCCTCTCTCTCTCTATTTCTCTCTCAGGACACAGCTCTCCCAGAGCCAACCGGGTTATTGGGTCAGGTATACGTGCTCGGGACTAGGCCCACTAGTGTGCGATGGTGGGCGAGGTGTGCACGGGTTATCAGGTCAGGTCAGCCAGGTCCGTGGAGTGAGCACGGATGAGGTGGTGAGTGGGCGACGGGACCTGACCCCATGTACTGAGGCAAAGAGCTTAATTCACCTTTTCAATTTATTTACCTGCACTCGCTCACCGACTTCCGAGGTGGGACTAAACGTCCCACCTTCATTTTGCGACCTCCTGTAGCAGATGGTCTTCTCAATTGGCGAAGCTACAGGTCCTTCGATGCCAATCTGATGCTTGGTTGCGTGTACGACTCAAATCCGCACTACTTAGGGATTCTCCTAGAGTAGAGCATGACCTGGAGCGGCTTGAAGTTTGCTTCAAGCATAGTGACAATGGAGGAAGGCGTCTTGACCCTGAAAACATAAACACAGCCTCGCGGCCCTGTCAGAGGCCTTGGGGAGCTTTGCCAAGGTGTGGCGAAGGTGGCATGGTGGTCGGAGTGGCGTGAGGGTGTCTGTGCGCATATGCTTGGGGCACACTATGTGCATGCAGGAGGGTGTGTTCGGGGATAGTGTGTGGAGCATGTGGTGGTCGATGGAAGGGTGGAAGGTGATCAGTGGGAGGTGGTGAAGCTTAGGGACCGGTCGGCAAGGGGTGAAACGGCCTGTGGAGGTGGAGTTGCCTCGCCGAAGTTGGTGGTCGGAGATGAAGATGATGGTGGTGGAAGTGGCAGTCAACGGGTTGAATGTACAAATTAAGTGAGGGGAAACGAAGAGGGGAGTGAGAGGAACTTAACTGAGGTGTTTAGAGTGAAGGGGGGAAGCGGATGGCGAGCAGCTGGTACTGCCATCGCAGGAGATGAAGGTGCCCACAGGAGGAAGACAGCGACGACAAAGGGGGTCGAAGGGAGTGTGCTGGTATGGCGCGGTGCGGCAGAGGACGGCAGAGCTGGCTCTGCCATTGGTACGGTGGCAGAGCGACGAGAGAAGGGAGGAGGAGTCGTCGGAGGCTCTATTCAGTTGGCCAAAGTTGGGAGGAGATGAATTCAAGGGGGATATCATGCCAAATTGAGCTTGAACGAAGCAGCATGGCCTGCCGTTCCTTAAATAGGCACCGGTAAGGCGGGAAGCACCTGAGGGCAGTAGGAGAGTCACGTTTGAGGTAAGGCCAATCAGAGACCCATACCTCTTCAACGTTCACACGAGTGGTATGGTGGGTTTCAGGGCATGGGGAGTAACCCATGTGGTAGGGGGCTCAGTAGGGAGCTCCCCTTTCAAATCTAGGGGCGGCTCCCCAAGCAAAAGAGGCATAAACCTCCGCACGAAGTCGGTAGAGGTATGGCCCCTGCTAGAGATGGAAGAGGGACCGAAGTGAAGAAAAAGATGAGAAAGCTGAGGGGGTAATCGCAAGGGTTTCAAAAAGTTGAGGGTCAAAAGGTAATTTTGAGGACAAAATTGCAAAGTAGGTCAATACGAACTTCCCTTAGGTCCAAATTTTGGTATAAACATAATGTTGACCTAAGGAAACCAATGGTGAAGTTGGATTTTAGGTTTGATTATGTTTGACCAGACATTTTGCATAAAAACACAAATTAGGTCAAAAATTGGGTAAGGACCCAAATCTTGATCGAAACAGGTTCCAAACGCCAAATTAATGGTTCTAAACCCTAGGGAATATTTTTCCATGACTTTTAGAGGGTTTAGTTGATTTTTATCTTGCCTAAAATCTTCTAAATTAAAGTAGGATTCTTTCAAGGTTGCAGAATGTCATTTAATTCCAAGATTTTGCCACAACCCCTTTCTGACCAAACCATCCGACTTTTTCTCTTATTAAGTCAACTTGACCTATGTCTAGACCCTTAGAAATCCCATTGATGCACTGCAATGGTAAAATTACAGTGTTACCCCTTATTTCATGTTTTCCCTTTAGATAAGAAATTCCCTAAAATTGGCCTTCCTTTATGTTATGTAAGAGATTTTGTTTACTTTATTTGGTCAAAATGCGCTAGTTAGGGTTCATGATGAGGTTCTCATCATACCCCCATGCCTAACTTTTGCTAGTCCCTTAGCAAAATTTTAAAGTTTTAACCTCTATTCTAGACCATGATTTCTTTTCACCAATTTTGATAAGTGCTTTTTCTTCTCTTTTCTCTTTGATTAGGTCAGAATGCCAACAATGGGCCTAAAGGTACTCTAGTACCAACAAAGATCTAGACCTATCTAGCTTTAGCCTCAGTCCTTAGCGAAGGTTTTTAAGGCCCGCAGAAACTGCCCTAAGGTTTATTGGACTTTGTGGTTAAAGCACCTGTGCTTGAGACATAATTTTAATCTTGGTTCAGTTTGTAGTGCATTTTTGGAAGAGGGAGATAGAGGGTTTATTTGTTTGGAGAGTTTTCTCTCTTTTCTTTTTATTTCTAGCTTTGGATTGGCTTTACAACATGGCCTGTATCGGATTCCTCATCCCCATCATCAATCCTCAAAGGTCCGTGGCAATCGATGCTTCGAGATAGCACCGCCCATGGTAACCCCTAGAACCCTGGTTTACGAGATTTCGAGATAATCCTGCCCATGGCATTCTGTGGCCGAATTTAGACCCTGGCGATTGACTTTTCGTGATAATGCCATTCATGGTATCTGAACTAGTAGAGTGCTTACATGCCGCCAGTAGGATATATAAATATCCTAAGAGACAAGCGCCGAGGAGATGATATGTTGTTATGCATCTTCGAAGGGAATTTTCCACCTCTTCGCGTTGGGAACTCATCCAAATCAACTTGTGTCGATTGGCCGCTCCTAATCTAGGTAACATTTTCAGAACATTAAAAATGCTTCTACGTGATTTTAATAGTTTTGCTCACTGAACCAGACTGTATATGAATTGGGGTGCTTAGGTTACCAAGTTCCACAAGCCGAAGGTCAGTTAACGAGGCCGAATACTCCCTAAGCCTTAGACCTAATACTTAAGCTTTTCATTTTCCTCAACCTCTTAAAGAATATCTAGATCCTAATGGGTACTAAGAGTTTAGCCAAAAAGGCCTAAGGTTAGCATTCTTACTAATCTTTTTGTGTTTCTTTAGTACTTTCTCTTTACTTTTCTTAATGTGGTCTAGAACTTCAGTTAATCCCTTAATCTCTTATTAATGACTATCTCTTTCTTTTTACATTTTGTGCTCCTTTTTAGCATTTTGCTCTTTTTCTCCTCCTTTTGATTATGTAAAGCCCAAAAATTTCTTCCCTCCTCTAGTTTTTCTTTTTCAAAAAAAAAAAAAATTTTACTTCCTTTTGGTGTTTTAAACATATGTGATTTTCTATTGAAACCTTTTTTTGTTATGAGTTCTTATTGCACTTTCATACCCCCTCATGCCTAAGATTTGCAATGTCCCCAATGTAAATTAGGTAGGTTTTTATTCAACTTGGTTCATTCATTAGGACAGGTATTAGGTGAGTGGACGGGTTGAGGTGACTGTTGTGAAAGATTTCTAATCTCGGGTTTGGTTACCTGAGGTGGAGTCGGCTGTCCCAAAGGATGAACCCTAAAGTGCAAAGAAATGTCAGGAAAGGTTTCGAGTTTTCAAAAGAATGACGGGTTGCCTCCCGTTAAGCGAAGAGTTTTATGCCGTCGGCAGGGCATAATGATCTCAGGGAGAATGGAGGGTAAAGGATGACTCAGCAAAATCTGTGTTGGTCACGTCAATGAACGGTTTAAGTCTCTAACCGTTCAGGACAAAAGGTTCAGAATCGTGGCTGAGTGGACTGATCTCGACGGCTCCATTTCCAAAGATTTGTCTGACTAGATATGGTCCGATCCACTTGGATCGCAGCTTTCCTGGGAACAATTTGAGTCAGGCATCAAAAAGTAGGACCTTCTGACTAGGGTGAAATATCTTTCTAGATATGTGCTTGTCATGAAAGGCATTAACCCGCTCTTTGTAGATTTGTGAGTTCTCATATGCATCGAGGCGTAATTCATCAATCTTACTTATCTGAAGCTTTCTGTGGGTTCCAGCCTTCGAAAGATCTAAATTGCAGTTCCGTACCACCCAATAGGCTTTATGCTCCAATTCAACAGGGAGGTGACATGCCTTCCCGTACACTAGTCTGGAAGGAGACATGGCTAGTTGGGTCTTGTGGGCAGTCCTATAAGCCCACAAAGCTTCTGGAAGCTGGGATGACCAATCCTTTCTGTCAGGTCGAACAATAACTTAAATGATTTTCTTTATCTCCCGATTTGATAACTTAGCTAGACCATTAGTTTGGGGGTGGTAAGGAGTAGAGATTCGGTGTGACACCCCATATTTGGTCATCAGTGACATGAACTAAGCGTTAGTGAAATGGGTCCCTCCATCAGAAATGATCGTTCGTGGAATCCCGAATCATGAGAAGATATTTTGATGAATGAACTTGATAACGATCTTGTGATCTCTAGTTTGAGTCGGAATGGCTTCGATCCATTTGGACACATAGTCAATAGCGAGTAAAATGTACTCAAAGCCGTCCGAGATGGGGAAAGGGCCTATAAAATCAATCCCCAAAAATGTCAAAAATCTCGCATTCGAGAATCGGCTGTACAGGCATCATGTCACGATGGCTCATGTTGCCTAAAGTTTGGCAACGGTTGCATGCCTTACAATGATTGTATGCATCCTTGAAGATTGTTTGCCAGTAGAAGCCACATTGGAGGACTTTTGATGCGGTTTTGTGCCCAGAAAAATGGCCACCGCATGCTTGGTCATGGTAGAGAGTATGTCATTGATCTCAACTTCCGGAACACATCGCTGGATAATTTGATCGGCACCTATGCGGAATAGATACGGGTCTTCCCAAGTGTAATACTTGGCATCAGAGCATAATTTGTCTTTCTTGGTCTTTGGCCAATCAGATGGGATCTGATGTGATGCCAAGTAGTTTACTATATCAGCAAACCATGGAAGCCCTGTACCAATAGTCAGGAGGTGCTCATCGGGAAAATGCTTTGTGATGGGTCTGGAAGGGTCGATGATTTCAGAATGAAGGTGGGACAAGTGATCAGCTACCACATTCTTTCTTCCTGCTTTATCACAAATCTCGAGATCAAATTCTTTCAACAACAAGATCCATCTGATTAATTGAGGTTTCGCATCCTTCTTCGCAAGGAGATGACTCACAACTATGTGATCCGAGTAAATGATAACGTGGGAACCAAACAGATAAGATCTGAATTTTTCAAGGGAAAATCCAACGGCTAGTAGCTCTTTCTCTGTAACCATGTAGTTACGCTGAGCCTCGTCAAGTGTCTTGCTAGCATAGTAGATGACCACGGATTTCTCGTCAATTTTCTTCCCTAGAACCGCTCCTACAGCGAAGTCAGATGCATCGTACATGATCTCAAAGGGTTGAGACCAATCAGGGGACTGTAGGATCGGGGCTTGGGTAACTCGATCACGAAGGGTCTCAAATGCTTGAGCGCATTCCTTGGAAATTTGAAAAGGTATATCCTTGGAGAGAAGAATGGTCAGGGGGTGCACGATTTCTGAGAAATCAGGGATGAATCGATGGTAAAAACCAACATGCCCTAGAAAAGATCAGATGTCCCTGATCGAGCTAGGAATAGGGAGTTTGGAAATCAAGTTAATCTTGGCTCGATCAACTTGGATGCCCTTTTCAGAAATCAGATGTCCCAGGACAATCCCCTTAGGCACCATGAAGTAGCTCTTTTACCAGGAAAGAACCAGATTCATGTCAATACAACGCCTGAGTATATGAACCAAGTGTTGGAGGCAATTGTCAAATGATGGCCTAAAAACTGAGAAGTCATCCATGAAGACTTTTAGATAATCACCTACCATATTAGAGAATATGGCAAGCATGCACCGCTGAAAAGTCGCAAGAGCATTGCAGAGACCGAAAGGCATCCTTCGGAATGCGAATGTCCTGAAGGGGCAGGTGAATGTGGTCTTCTCTTGGTCTTCTAGATGGATTGCCACTTGGTTGTAACTGGAGTACCCATCAAGAAAGCAGAAGAATCTATTTCCTGCTAGTTTTTCGAGGATTTGATCAATAAACGGTAGTGGGAAATGATCCTTCTTCGTGGAGGAATTGAGTCTTCGGTAATCAATGCAGACTCTCCATGAGTTGGCTATATGGGTCGGTATGACCTCTCCATTTCAGTCGTGACAATAGTGAGCCCTGCCTTCTTAGGCACAACTTGGATTGGGCTCACCTAGTGACTGTCAGAGATCGGGTAGATGATCCTTGCATCTAACCACTTAATGATCTTCTGTTTCACGATGTCTTGCAGATTAGGGTTTAGACGTCTTTGCCTTTCACAGGAAGGTCGTGCGCCCTCTTCAAAATAGATGTGGTGTGTGCAATAAGAGGGACTTATTCCAGTCAAATCATCGAGAGTCTAACCGATGGCTCTACGATGTTGTGGAGAACGGTAATCAGACAGGATTCTTGATCAGGTGTGAGTCTGGAATTTATCATCACAGGAAATGTCTGATTGGAACCCAAAAAGACATACTTCAGATGATCAGGAAGGAGGTTAAGTTCCAAGATAGGATTATCAGCAGCAGCAGGTGGTTTAGAGTGGTTGTGAGGAATAAGGGTAGGAGCTATGGGTTTGCAAAGATCAAGTTCAGACTCCTCTAATTGCGTGTTTTGCTCTTCTTGTGGTTGATTGGGGATAATCAAGTTGTCCTCAATATGCGGTTCATCAACCATGGCTCTGATGTCAAATATTTGCTCCACAACACTGCAATTAATCCCTTGTTGGGCCTTAAAGATGTCAATCTTGAGGGTTTGGTTCCCAAATTTCAACTCTATTTGTCCCTCCTCAGCTTCTATTGGCCCTAGCAGTGGCCAGAAAAGGTCTCCATAGTATAATTGGTGTATCCCTTGGGTTCTCAGGTGCATCCACATTTAGAACTATAAAGTCCACTGGGAAGTAGAAATCCCGCACCCTAATAATAGCATCCTCGAGAACTCCCTTAGGTGACTTAATGGATCGATCAGCTAACTGCAATGTCACCTCAGTTGGTTTGAGCTTGGATTCCTCAAGGTGGTTAAGTAGAGATGTGGGTATCAGGTTTATGATGGCACCTAGGTCTAACAAAGCTCCGTCAAATTGGGTTTCACCAATTTTACATGAGATCAGGGGAGTGCCTAGGTCTTTTGCCTTGGGTAGGAGTTTACTCAGGATTACAGAGCTGGCTTGCTCTGACAGTACAATTGGACTCCCACTCTTGGTTTGCGGCTTACGTTGGAGTGTACACACGTTCTTCAAGAATTGTGCATAACCCAGTATGTGGTGGATTGCATCCATCAAGGGGATGTTTATTGGGACCTACTCAAAGAGCTTGATTAGGTCCTCCTCAGGAGCCACGGGTTTGGTTGTCCTCTTTCCCTTGGTCAAGGCCTCGGGAAATGGAACCTTTGTTGGTTCCTCTAGAATAGGTCCAGGTTTTTGATCTGGGACAGGGACATCCTGGATAACTATCCTAGGGCTTGGGTCACTACCAGGTTTGAAGTGGTCTGGATAAGGTGGGTCTTGGGTTGCTTTACCACTACTGTTTGTTACAGAGTTTAATCCTACATGGTTTGGGTTAGGGGCCAGTAAAATGGGTGGTTGCTATTGATAACCTACATAGGATTTTGAGGCTTCCATCCCATCAAGTGATGGAACAGAAGGGGCCTGATAAATCATGTGTG
Organism: Thalassia testudinum; assembly: GCA_037157565.1. Taxonomy (NCBI): domain Eukaryota; kingdom Viridiplantae; phylum Streptophyta; class Magnoliopsida; order Alismatales; family Hydrocharitaceae; genus Thalassia; species Thalassia testudinum. The sequence continues at coordinate 72,671,337 of JAZHRO010000003.1, read as the reverse complement.
CTTAGCCTGGGTTTGGGTTCATAACGCACCGCTAGGTCGGCACGTTATTAGGGTTTAGCAAAGGTTGTGAAGGAAGAGTGCCCGGTTGGCGGGAATTCACCATCTGGGTGAGTTGGTTGCGGACCTCTATGATTTCGTCCTTGTGCTATTTTTGGATAGGCACATTTGATCTCTCAATGTCAACTAGTGGTTTGAGGATGAGGAACATTTGGTCTTGGTTTGGCCTGAATTAACAGGTGGGGTTGGGCCGAGGCTGAGGCAGCTGATAAGGATGAAGGGCTTGTGGACGGGGTTGATATGGTGGTCGTTGGATCTGAGAATTTCCTGCCCATAGAAAATTGGGATGATTTCACCATCCAGGGTTGCAGGTGTTGGAAAATGGGTCATTCTAGATGGCGTTGAGGTCCTCGCAGGTCTGAGGAACATTAGGAAAGTCAAAGTATGGGGGATTAGAGTTCCCCCGACAAGAATAGAGAGGATTGGAGGTCCCTCCGATCCTAGAGTCAAATAGGGGTGGATATGGGTCCATCCCTGGAGAAGATCAGTGGAAAATGTTTTGCATAGTTTCCCTTGCAGGAGGTGGCTGTGCGAAGGAGTTCTGCATAGAGGTGGCTCACTGCAAATGCCGAGCCAGCTCGTCCACCTTCTTCTCAAAAATAAAGACCTTGTCCAACCGACTAGCCATCAGTTCCATGTTGACAGATGCGGACAGGCCCTACATCTCATGTGCTCCAGTTAGATTCATCGATGCGCAGGTATTCATCCAGTCGAAGAAACCCTTAGAGTCCTTATTGATGGAGTTCTCGCACATATTCTCGAGAATCTCCCACACGGTGTCCTCATGTTGACCGATGATATTCCCTCCGCAAGTTGCATTGACGAATAATCTAATATCCTCACGGAGTCCCTGGTAAAAAGACTGGACTTGTTCCCATTTAGGAACTCCATGATGGGGCACTTTCTCATGAGATCCAAAAATCAATCCCATGCCTCATGAAGAGGTTCTCCCATCTACTGGGTGAATTGAGTAATCTGATGGCGCAAGGCATTTGTCCGACCAATGGGAAAGAACTTCTTCAAAAATTCGGATTGAAGTTCATCCCAACTATTGATCGGACGAGTCTGTGTCTGATACCAATGAGCCACCTTATCCATGAGGGAGAAAGAGAACATCTTCATGAGTAAGATATCCTGGTTCTGCGCATTTGACCCAAAGGTCTGGGCCAGATGCTCGAGCTGTTGATATGCTGGAAGGGATCTTCAGAGTTAAGCCCATAGAATTCAGGTATAGCATGAATCATATTGGGCTATAGTTTAAATAAGGTCCTCCAGCTGGGATTCGGACTCGAGGCCCGATTGCCACCGCAGCGGGATTAAAGTGATCTCGCATCATGGGATGCTGCGGTGGGTTCATGAAGTTCTGGAAGAGGTCATTTAATCGCAGAAGCTAGTGCTAAAGATTATTTTCTTCATCAACAGGCCGTGCCATGATGGAAGAAGAAGGAGAACTAGGTTCAGAATTGGAAGAAAGGTCTATGTGGAGGGGTTGTTGCATAAATGATGGTGTCGAGGCTTGGCCTCGGGGAGAGTGGATTTCTAGAGGAGGTTTCAAGGACCTCCTATCAAACATAGACTGAAAGACTAGAAGAGGTATGTGTTGGACCCAATCAAGACACCCAAAATTTGTTGGGTGACTATAGAGGATCGAGGCAGATTGATGAGACACTCATCATGATCTCTAATTACCCCTAATTAACTAGTCTTCCTAGTTAATTAGCTAAAGTTAAGAACATATAAGGGTTAAATATAGAATAAGGGATGTTTAGTTAATGACCTTAAAATAAGTTAAAAATGACATTTTATCATTCAATTAACATTATTAATAATTTAGATATTAAATGGACTCGAAATCCTATTAATCATTCCCGTAGATAATAAGTAACTTAAATATAATGTATACCTAAGTATATAATAAGTTAAGTGATTTTACTTAATCTAATAAATTAACCTAAAAAGGTCAAAAATGTGAATTCAATGTGTAAACATAATATTTACCTTATTTACTAACAAATATAAAAAGTTGAAAAAGATATCAATTAAAATAAACCTTCAAAACCTGGGTTTACATTTTAGTCCTTAATATTCATTGCATTCGGGTCCTTATTTCTCACACAGGTCCTTAAATTTTATTACTTTTATGTCCCTCTTCGTCTTCTTCTTCTCCAGCCGAATGAACGGCTGGTGGCAGAGTCACCCCACTGCGCGATCACCACCCTGCCGACATCATTCCACTTTGTCCAAGCTCTTGCAGCTTACGCTCACCACCTCCACTTCATCCATCGATCTGGATTAACCGAGAATCTTATTTTTTAGTGGGAGATAACCTCACCATCGTCGGAGATGACGACGGAGGTTAAGCTCCTCGAGCTCCTTCTTCGGCCAGACCTCACCACTCTCTTCGCCGCAAACAGCTATAAATACCCCCTCACACCTCTGATTTTATTCAAGTTGTCTCCCTTCCCTCTTCTAACACCGCAGCCGACCCAATAGGTTATTCATCCAAAACTCCGATGACTTCCCATTCCATTTTCCGGCTTCCTCCATCCATCTTAAGCATCCGAGGAGATCTGTCGTGGTCTTCCGCACCTCTGACATAGGTGCCGAACCAAGGATTCCTCTGCTCCACCTCAAATCCGCCCGCTGGAGATCTTTCTTCAACCCTCTGATTTCGTTGTCCGCCATGAGACTTCGGCGGAACCCTATTGACCCCTTTGTCCATGTAATAGTAGACTAGGAGTAGGAGTAGGAGTAGGCTAGCTTAGTTATTTAGTTTAGTTAGTTAGATTAGAGTAATATTAGAATTTAGTTTCATCACCTCCGACTCTGGCGAGTTCCGTGAGCTTGCCAGAGCTTTAATTTTGTCTTTTAACTCACTATAAACCTTCCTATATGTTCCATGACCACTTCTAAATCACTTAATCAATAATTAAATTGACTAATTGCCTAATTCATATCTCACCTTCATCGATTACTAACACTATCTATGGTGACAGTATTCGATCTAATTTCACCTCCATTAGGTTCTTTCATCACCTATCACCACTAATGAACCCTAATAGACACTATAATACCTATTATTATCATCTATAATTAAATGACCAAATTTAACTAAGCTCCTGAGCTCGCTGTCCATGGTATCTGAGGAATAGTTCAAACTACAAATTAAATATATATTTATGAATATTAACATCTGTTGATTTGATTTAACCTCTCAATCGAGCGATTAAACAAGTCCTGAGCTTTAACCACTTAAATCTTTTACGAAAATAATTTCACTGTCAAATCTTAATTCTAATGGATAAATGAAGAATTAAAAGTAATAATGAGGTTCCTTGCAACCTTAGAATCCTTTTTGAACAAAAAATGGTTAGTTTTGCCAAATTGTATATAATTTTTGCCATTTTCTGGACTCACCGGAGCTTCGGCAAGCACCGGCGAGCCATTCTCGTGTTACAGCCTCTAAGACTTGTTGAGTAGCTCTAGAATAGTATAATAAGGATCACTGATTGTTTTGAAGATATTTGTTTGAGGATTTAGCCATTGGAGCTATAGATTTGATTTCATCTTCCCCAACTTCGACGGAGTTGGAGAAGTCTGTTAGAAAATATCTGAGGAGCATTTAATGAGCTCAGAAGCTTCAGTGCGATGCACTGAAGCTGTTTAAGTCTTCAAAACACTGTAGCAATCTTCCCATGACTCTATCGAACAAACATGTTTTTAAGTTCAGGTGACGAGCCTGAAACCCTAGGAATTAAGGTCAGAACACAAATCTGAAGATCTGAATAAGTTTTGAATGATGAGGAGACTTTAATTAAGGCTTTGATTTCTTGGGCGGAAGCTTTAAACAGAAAGTGAATTTTCGAGCTTCCACAGTCAAACAAGAGTCTGATAATGGAGTTCTGAGCTCGAATTAAGATTTTGAGGAGTGAAAATTATTTCCGGGAACTTGTTTGATGATTTGAAAGTAATTAAAGTGAGCTCAGTTCAGTTTATGTTTGAGAATTTAGTTTCTGCCAATTTGGGTTACTTTCGAACCCAAACAAATAGGAGTACTATTCTGATGAAATTTAAACTTAAAACCTGCCCAGATTGATCTTTTATAACCCTTGGAGTTAATATAAATTGATTAGAAACACTTTAAAGTGTCTGTTGTGTTGTTGCTAGAGCACCACGATCATTTATTTTGATGATAACAAAACATGTGTTATTTAACATTTGCAATTTGAGTCCTAGATTTCAGGTCAATTGCAAATGTAGATGCGCTTAAATGGAGTTCGAGCTCGCATCCAGGACGGATTGGAGGAGCTTGACGGAAAACAGAGGAGGTTCATGTGGAGCGACAGATTGAAGATAGAAGACAAGAAGAATAGGATAGATTCTTTTTAATCCTTTCTTGTATCTCTTGTCTTTATTTTCTTGCTCTTTTTATTTTTCTTAGAATATTATGTTAAAGAGCCTCAAAGTACCCTGACAGTAGTCCTAGGAACACCTACACAACCCTAGGATACTAAGGTTTTCTGTAGAACACTTAGAAAACCAATATAGGGTTCAAATAGCACTTCCAGACATCTAATTCTCAAATCAGATGTCTGATAAAGTATTTTAAGACGTCTGACTGTTGTTTCAGACGTCTGATATCTATTAGGCTGGACATAGTTAGTTCTGTTTGATGAAATCAGATGTCCGGACCTTAGACCAGACGTCTTAGGAGACGTCTGATGGACTTGCCAGACGTCCAGATAGTGGACCGTTGGCTACTTAGCAGGCACTGTAGATTATGACCGTTAGAGCCTTATCAGACGTCCTTAGGCCTTTCCAGACGTCTGATAAATGACCGTTTTGCCTCGGCTGACCGAAAATCTCTTCTCAGAGATTTTCTAGCCATTGCAACGTTTGGAAAATCCATTCCCACAGTAAAAGTAGGTTTCCAAACGTCCAGACATAGTGCCAGACGTCCTGTATGTCGTCTGATATACTTGCACAAAAACCCTGTTTAGATCTGATCCAAGTCAGGAGGAAACCTGCAAGAAATCAGACGTCTGACCTTGAAATCAGATGTCTTAAAGTGGCCTTCCAGACGTCTGATGCCGGAGTTAGACGTCTGATTACCCTGTCAAGCGTAATCATTGTCCTGATTTCGGCCTGATTCTCTTGGGCTTTGCACCCAACGGCTATGGAAGCTTTTCTAAGCCTTCCAAAGCCTTCCTAAGGCCTCTATAAATAGAGGGGAGCCTTTGACACACCAACACACACTTAGAGACACAAGATACACACTAAGAGAAATAAGAGACACACCTAAGAAACTTAGTTCCACTCTTTTGTGTCCAAGAGAAGCCCTTTCCCTCCAAGCTCTAGTTCCATTCTCTAGAGAGCATCAAGCTTTGCGCACCCGCTCTCCCGCCATTGTTCACGAGAGCGAAGTTGCGCCATCGCGTGGCTCACGCTCCGCGTCATCAACTCGACGCACTCCTTGCAATGGGGAGTTTCCTAATTCCTATAGAAGCTAGGTTCATAATTACTTTGTTGGCTCTATAGGACTTGTTGTTTATTTTATCTTTGTCTTTTGGTTGGGTATTCGCTTTGCGAATTCCCGTCTCCTTCGTGGGACAAAATCCTTCTCGTGGAGAGAAGGGGTTGAGGAACGCTACCCTCGTACTTGTAGCGTGGTTGTATTGAGGTTGAATCACCCTCGTTTTAAGTGATTCGATTTAGTGGATTTTGATCAACTTGGTTGATCGGAAAATCCTAACTCGATTGGGTTAGGTGGTGGTTTTCACCCGGTTTGGGTTTCCACCTAAAAACAATTGTGTACATTGTGTGATTGGTTTTCTTTGGTGAAATTGCTTTATATTTTATTTCCGCATTTATTACGTCACCCCTCTTCGAAGGGAAAACTACATTTGGTATCAGAGCAGGTGTCGCGTTATCGGCGTTACAAACCGGTGAGGATCTAGATATGGAGGGAAAAGCATTCGTGTGCACTGAAGGACACGATACCTCGCGACCACCATACTTTGCAGGTATAGATTTCATTTATTGGAAAAATCGTATGACTATGTGGTTGCAGGCCTACGACTTCCGGGTGTGGGAAAAATGTGAATCCGCATTTTTGATTCCCAAGAAACCCGCAAAAGGTTACTCAGAAGATCAGGTTCGGAATCTCAACCTCAACACAAAGGCAATGAAAGGCTTGTATTGCGCATTGAGTCCGAAAGAGTTCGAGAAAATCCAAGAGTGCACTACCGCCCACGAGATATGGAGGAAGTTAGAAGACACTCATGAAGAGATGAGCTCGGAAGAAGATCTCGAGAAGGAGGAAACCGCTTGTGTTGGTTTCATGGCCAGAGGAAGCAATAGCGACAGCGAAAGCGGAAGTGACTCTGACAACGAGGTAAATCTGGATCTACAAGAAGCTTTTAATGAACTTTTTGAAGTTAGTAAATCACTAAAAATAGAAAACAAAAGTATTAAAAAGAACCTTAGTTTTCTTAAAAATGAAAATGATAGGTTAGAAAAATAACTTAAGGACATAGAAGCTAGTCCTAGAATTGATAACCTATTATTAGAAAATCAAAACCTCATCAATGAAAATAATAAATTGATTGAGGAAAATGATAGTCTAAAGTAAGAAATCTCTAATTTAAAGACTAAGATGAGTATTATAGAAAAGGAAATTGTATGTCTTAGGGAAAACTCCAAGAAATTAATCAATAAAGTAGATAATTTTTATAGCACTAAGGTTGAGAAAGGATCTCCATCAAGGAGACCCGCTAACAGATCTGGATCCAAGCTCACTTGGACACCGAAAAAAGAATTAGAATCTTGTTTTGTAGGGTTCAGGGATAATTACAACATAAAGGACTGGACCTATAAGCTCAAGTCTGGTCAACTCGAGTTGAGAGAACCAAGGAGTAGACCAAGGAGGAGAACAAGAAGACCGACGAGACGGCGAACAAACAACGGACTCGCCGCACGTCGACCACCAGATTGGAGACTGGCGCCGATGCCGGGCCTCCAAGCTACGGATGGGAGCCCCATCCGATGTGGCATCCACCACCACCATTCGAGCCATTTTATTGGACATGGTAGGTGAGGTAAAAATCATTTACCCTATCTTTTTTATCATAAGCATTTAGATAGGGGGAGTTAAAAAATTTTATGAGCTAATTGTCATTTTTTAAGGGGGAGATATAAGGTAGCTAAATTTCCTTTGGAAAGGGGGAGAAAAATAATAGCTATCTTGTTGCTATAAAAAAAAAGGGGAGGACATTACCTTTATCAAAAGAAACTTATAGAAGAGCATGTTTTAAGGGGGAGTTATAGGAAATGTAAAACCAATTAAACCTTTTTGATAATGTCTAAAAGGGGTAGGATTTTTTTTGCATTATTATTTATGGTTTTGTCATCATCAAAAAGGGGGAGATTGTTGGTGCTAGAGCACCACGATCATTTGTTTTGATGATAAAAAAACATGTGTTATTTAACATTTGCAATTTGAGTCCTAGATTTCAGTTCAATTGCAAATGTAGATGTGCTTAAACGGAGTTCGAGCTCGCATCCAGGACGGATTGGAGGAGCTTGACGGAAAACGGAGGAGGTTCGCGTGGAGCGACAGATTGAAGATAGAAGACAAGAAGAATAGGATAGATTCTTTTTAATCCTTTCTTGTATCTCTTGTCTTTATTTTCTTTCTCTTTTTATTTTTCTTAGAATATTATGTTAAAGAGCCTCAAAGTACCCTAACAGTAGTCCTAGGAACACCTGCACAACCCTAGGATACTAAGGTTTTCTGTAGAACACTTAGAAAACCAATATAGGGTTCAAACAGCACTTCCAGGCATCAAATTCTCAAATCAGATGTCTGATAAAGTATTTTAAGACGTCTGATATCTATTAGGCTGAACATAGTTAGTTCTGTTTGATGAAATCAGACGTCCGGACCTTAGACCAGACGTCTTAGGAGACGTCTGATGGACTTGCCAGACGTCCAGATAGTGGACCGTTGGCTTCTTAGCAGGCACTGCAGATTATGACCGTTAGAGACTTATCAGACGTCCTTAGGCCTTTCCAGACGTCTGATAAATGATCTTTTTGCCTCGGCTGACCGAAAATCTCTTCTCAGAGATTTTCTAGCCGTTGCAACGTTTGGAAAATCCATTCCCACAGTAAAAGTAGGTTTCCAGACGTCCAGACATAGTGCCAGACGTCCTGTATGTCGTCTGATGGACTTGCACAAAAACCCTGTTTAGATCTGATCCAAGTCAGGAGGAAACCCGCATGAAATCAGACGTCTGACCTTGAAATCAGACGTCTTAAAGTGGCCTTCCAGACATCTGATGCTAGAGTTAGACGTCTGATTACCCTGTCAAGTGTAATCATTGTCCTGATTTCGGCCTGATTCTCTTGGGCTTTGCACCCAACGGCTATGGAAGCTTTTCTAAGCCTTCCAAAGCCTTCCTAAGGCCACTATAAATAGAGGGGAGCCTTTGACACACCAACACACACTTAGAGACACAAGATACACACTAAGAGAAACAAGAGACACACCTAAGCAATTTAGTTCCACTCTTTTGTGTCCAAGAGAAGCCCTTGCTCTCCAAGCTCTAGTTCCATTCTCTAGAGAGCATCAAGCTTTGCGCACCTGCTCTCCCGCCGTTGTTCACGAGAGCGAAGTTGCGCCGTCGCGTGGCTCACGCACCGCGTCATCAACTCGACGCACTCCTTGCAAAGGGGAGTTTCCTAATTCCTATAGAAGCTAGGTTCATAATTACTTTGTTAGCTCTATAGGACTTGTTGTTTATTTTATCTTTGTCTTTTGGTTGGGTATTCGCTTTGCGAATTCCCGTCTCCTTCGTGGGACAAAATCCTTCTCGTGGAGAGAAGGGGTTGAGGAACACTACCCTCGTACTTGTAGCGTGGTTGTATTGAGGTTGAATCACCCTCGTTTTAAGTGATTCGGTTTAGTGGATTTTGATCAACTTGGTTGATCGGAAAATCCTAACTCGAGAGGGTTAGGTGGTGGTTTTCACCCAGTTTGGGTTTCCACCTAAAAACAATTGTGTACATTGTGTGATTGGTTTTCTTTGGTGAGACTACTTTATATTTTATTTCCGCATTTATTACGTCACCCTCTTCGAAGGGAAAACTACATGTTGCACTTATTGATGTCTGAGAAATCAAACTCTGAAGCTTTCAGAGAAGTGAAAAGCTTCTCTGCATGTTCTGAAGGTCTTAAGACCTTAAAACCTATTCTAACAGGTGCGGAATCACTTATAAACAAGTACAGACCTTTAAATAAATGAGAGAAGTCCATTTGAGGACTCTCCTGACTTAATTTCACTTCCAGGCTAGTAAAAACCCTGTAGGAACCCTTGATTTCATCTTTTAAATTGAAAAGGAAAACATCACTGAAACATTAAATTGACCCTACAATTGTGTAGGTTACCTTTAGAGCTTTCCAACAAACTTAAAATCACTCGATTTGGATCTCTGCGTAGAAAGTTATGATAATTTGAATTCGGGTCTGAAAGGGGTAGGATAGTCCCACCTCGGTTGTTCACGTGTGCGTGCCTGGGGATAAAAGTAATTCGTTGCATGGCCTCTTCAATCGTCAGCGCTCGGTGCACCGGTTACCAATTCCATCTGATCTGGGCATTGCATATGTGTGTGTGTGTGGGCTTATGCCTATGGGTGTGCACCCTTGGGGGCGTGTGAATAAGATTGTTCCTTGGGAGGGCAAGAGTGGCCTGGGAGGCCAGGTTGAGCCGAAATGGCTTGAGACTGTGAACCGATAGAAAATAAGCCGAAAACGAATCTAATTGAGATTAGGCGAGGATCGAATAGGGTCTGCTCCCACCCTTGTCTCAGGGTGCTGTGTATCTCGAAAGGACCTCGCCGCAAATAAAATAACTTTTTGTTAAAAAAGTAAAAAAACCCGATTCAGCTAAAAGTTTAAGGAAAAGAGAAGCCGCTGAAGAGTGTTAAGTTAAAATGTTAAGTGTTGAAGATGAAAGCTAATGAAGGAGCACAGGCACTAAGGAGTGTTAGGGAAAAGAGACTAAGGAACAAAGGAGAAAATAAAGGAAAGAAGAGAAGGTAGGAGAAAACTAAGGGAAAAAGAATAAGAGATAGGATGAGAAGAAGGTAGGAACAACAGAAGAAAGAGAGTTCGAGAGAAAGAAGAAAATAAGAGAGAAGGAGATGAGAGGCTGAAGAGATAAATGAAAATAAATGAAATTTTCTTGCATCATTATCTTTTTGTTCTTAAATGTAAAAAGGCATGTTTTAATTTGATAACTTTTAATTGCCATAATTTCTTTGGAATGAAATTGAATTGAAAAAATAACATGTTTACTTGTTAATAAAGTACAACATTTTGAGTAAATATATTTTTCATATGGAATTTTGTATATCCTTTATAGTTTAAATATTTTGACAAAATTCATGTTTTTAAAATCAAACTAGTTATACCTCCCAGTTAATTTGGAGAAAAATTATTATACCTCCCAGTGAATGACCTGGACTCAACCTGTAAGAATTTCTAAAATGTTAGGTTAATTCGACCCTACACTACACAATCGACACAATTTCGAGTTAACCTAAGTGATTTCTTCTACTCTTAATTAAGTGAAATTAACTTACTGAGTTGAGTGGAAAGCACGTTATCATTTTTATGGCACCGTTGCCGGGAATCGAACTCGGGTCACCCGCGTGACAGGTGGGAATACTCACCACTATACTACAACGATTCCCACCAGATTGGGACGGGAATCGCAAATCATGACTCAAAGCAGAAGCCAAATACTATTTTTTGGAAGATCAACATCTTTTTAGACTCTGTAATGATCAAATCATCAGGTGTTGTGTCACCTCTTCTGAGATTGATTCTATCCTATCTTTTTGTCACGACCAGGCCTGTGGTGGTCACTTTTCTGGTCGAAAGACCGCTGCAAAAGTTTTTCATTGCAGGTTTTATTGGTCCATGTTATTTGCTGATTCTCAAACTTATTGTAAGGCATGTAGTCGCTAGCAAACACTTGGTGGCATGTCTCGGAAAGACATGATGCCTTTGAACCCGATTCTAGTCTGTGAAAACTTTGACATTTGGGGCATAGATTTTATGGGTCTATTTTCGTCCTCTTTTGGTTTCCATTATATTTTGCTTGCTGTCGACTATGTTTCTCGTTGGATTGATGCCATACCCACACGCACAAACGACCATCGAGTTGTCATTCCTTTTATACAGAGTCACATTTTCGCTCGTTTTGGGGTACCTCGTGCTATTATTTCTAACGGTGGTTCCCATTTTATTATCGCCCAGTTTAAAAGTTTACTTAGAAAATATGGGGTTATACATCGTATTTCTACACCTTATCATCCCCAGACTAATGGGCAAACCGAGATCTCTAATCGGGAGATCAAAAAAATCCTTCAAATGACAATCCGACCCGATAGGAAGGATTGGTCTTCCCGTTTAGATGAGTGATGAGAACCTCATCATGAGCCATAACTAGCTCATTTTGACCTAATACAAAGGATAAAAGCTCCTACATAACTCAAGGAAAGGCTTAACTCAGAGGGATTCTGAGTTCGCAAAGAAAATAGAAACTAAGGGGTAAAAATGCAATTTCACCAATCCAATCTACAAACAGGGTAACTCAGGTCCAAACATAGGTCAAACAAACCAAATAAGAAGGAAAGTGGGATGATCTGATAAGGGCTACAGCAATTCCAAGGAACTAAATGATAATCTATAACCTTAAAACAAACCCACTTCAATTCGCAAGGTTCGAGGCAAAGTAAAAATAGAATAAACCCTCTAAAATTCATAGAAAAATAATCTCTAGGGTTTAGAACCTTCAATTTGGCCTTCGGAACCCTTTTTGACCTACATTGAGAACCATGCCCAATTAATAACTTAATTTGGGTTTTTGCGTAAATTGACCGGTCAAACAAGGTTTAATCTAGAAATAAAATTCACCATCAGATTCCTTAGGTCCTAATTAGTCATGTATAAAAACTTGAGCCTAAGAAGAAACCTTCTAGACCAACTTTATACTTTGGTCCTCATATATTTACTTTTTGGCCCTCAACTTTGAACCCTCGCATTTTGACCCCTAACTCTTCTTCATTCTTTGCGTTCAGGTCCCTCCTGCAAAACCTGACCGGCACCATACTCCGGCGAGCTTGCGCGGAGCATGGCGCCGTGCAGGGTGAGGGGGAGGGCCAACCAGGTCAAAGGAGGGTGCCCTGCGTCGTCAGCCGTCGCAGGAGCACCCCCCTGGTCGCTGCAACCCACCATACCGGCCGTGCGAACGCACGGACGGTATGGGTCTCCATCTCCGGCGTCCTCCGGGGAGGGAGACACGTCGTCTCCCTCCGCCCTCCTCTCCGATTCCGCCCCTATAAATACCCCCGTCGCTCCGCCGTTCTCAGGAGCTCGGTCCTAACGGAGAAACACCCTCTTTTCACTCTCTTCCCACTCCGACAGGAAGCTCGCCAGCTCCGGTGGTCTCTCCTCCTCCTCCTCGTCGTTCTGCCGCACTACCAGCAGTAGGGCTGCCTTCCCCCGCTCTTCCCACGCCGCTCCGCACCCAGCGCGTGCCTCTCCAGCCCTCTCCTCGCCGTCGCTCCTTCCTCTGGGCAGCTTTTTCTCCGGCGACAGTCGATACGACTGTCGCCTGCTCCGGCCCCTCCTCATCCTGCTAAGTAGGTAGAACTCCTCCTCTTCCTCCCTTCTTCCTTTTCCTCACTTTACATCTTTACTGATGCCCCGATCCGACCAATCGCCCTCACCTTCTCCACCTCCGGCCCCTGCTCCGGCGACCCACTCCCATCACTCCAGCAACCCACACGGCTCGCCGACCACCGCAGAACCTCCGCCTCCTCACCCTGATCAACCTCCGCCCTTCCACTTTCCCCAAATCACCCTCTGCAACTCCACCGAACAAACCCATCTCCCAACCTGCAGTTTGACCTAGGGCGGCCCTTAGGCTACGCCCCGCCGCCTGCACACCCCCCGACCACCTTCGCCGTGCCACGGCGAAGGTCCTCCGCGTTTCTGATTGGGCCGAGAGGCCGTTTCTCTGCGGGCAGGTACCTGCGCTCGCCACCGCCATTGTTGAAGCGAAGTAGCTTCTTCACCTGCTGCCCCAGGTGCGCCACGCCCCGGTCACGCTCCCAGGCAGTGCGAGGCGTCTTCGCGAAGTACCAGGCTGCAGTGGAGTCGAAGCTCTCGTGCGAAGCCCCCACGTTTCGCCTCGACTGCCGCTGCTTCCTCCGCGCAGGCATCCAAATTGGTGTGGGACATTTAGTCCCACGTCGGAAAGCCACTGAGGCGAACGGGCGCTTAAAGGCAAAAAGTGCCTTAAGCTGTTCGCCTCAGTTCACGGGGTGAGGTCCCCTTCACCCGCCCGACTACCCGGCCTCGTCCGCACGCACGCCTCGTGGACCTGGCCCGACCCGACTTAGCCTGACCTGCACTCCTCACCCACCACGCACGCCGGTGGTCTTGGACCCGGGCGCGACCCGTACCCGACTACTCGGCAGCTCTGGGAGAGCTTTCGTAAGAGCAGCTTCTGTGAGAGAGAAACGTGGGGGGGGAGGGTAGAGTAGGTTTTTGCCCGCTGACGAGAGCTTTGAAGTGTGCAGGCACAGGCGAAGAAGAAGAAGGCGAGCAAGGCAGAGAAGAAGGACGACGAAAGCTGAAGGAAGGAGGAGCACTGTAGCAGCGGCGGTTTAAGTCGTCTGATTGGAAAATCAGACGACGCTCTGAAGGCAGAAAAGAGGAAGAACAACAGGACCACAAGGGAAAAGAAAAAGAAAGAGACAAGCAGAAACAAGAGCTGAAAGAAGAAGAAGAACATCACCCACTGCTCCAGATAAAGAAGACAGAAAGAAAAAGAAGAAAGAAGGAGAGACGACGTCCTGACAGCAAAAGCAGAAGAAGAGCACGAGAAGAAGATCTGAAGAACAGAAGGCAAAAGAAGAAGACCACAAGGAGATAAAGAAACCAAAAGCCAAAGAGGAAGAAGAGAAGAGAAGAAGAAGAAGCCAAATTTTCATCTCTCTCTCTCTCTCTTTATTTTTGTAATAAGAATTTGTACCCCTAGAATACGACTTGCTCCCTGAGTTCGACCTCGGGAACTCTTTTATTTTCCGAGTAAAAAAATTATATATTTGAAATGATGGCAATAGCTGGCTATACTACAACGCTACAATAAAATCGAGTTAGTTATCTATCCATGCCATCGTTTCAGTTGGCGCCGTTGCTGGGGAGCAACGGCTATTCTAGAGGTAAACATTCCTGTTTCTTGTAGTTTCTGATAATCTCCTCTCTTTTGTGCAGCTACAGGAAATCAAGAAGACAAGTGACCGCACAACCACTCCGAGGACAGGTAATTTTTTTTTCCTCTCGCTATTAACCCTAAACTCTAAAGAGGAGGAAAAGAAAAGAACAAGAAATATAAGGCTAACCTGTCTTCCATACTTAGTAACCATAAAAAGTTGCTTGTTTTCAACCCATTATTCCTGCACACTATTAAGGGTATTTAAGGGCTAACACATTCTTGCTTGAGCCCTAATTACCCAACAAAGAGCTAACTGGACCAAGTAGAGCCAACTTAAGATCCAACACTAGGGATTTGGAGACACACTCCTTAAGCAAGAATTGAGAAAACCAAATGAAGTGTGCCCAAGCCCTTGTCTGAAAATACCTATTCAAAGAAAACCTAAAACAATTGGCTCTCTAAACACTTGAACCCTAAAAGACAAGACCCAAAAAAAAAAAAAAACTCTCAAAGGAAACAAGAGGTAAAGTTGCCCCCTTGGGTCAACCAACCTTAAATTAGGTCACTCTTTGCAATCAAAGAACTAAAGCTCAAGTGTAACTTTAAGCACCCTAATCTTAACCTAAAATTGGTAGACTTAAGAGGTCAAGATCCCCATTCTGGTCTACCTGGAACCGCAGTGACAAGAGAGGTCGGGTGGGGGAAACCCTGTAACCCGTGGGGACGCTCTACCGTGTAGGGGTCTTTGCGGGACTCTCCCTCTCTGGCTGCCCAGGTAATTCTCAGGTGGACGATCTTTCTGATCAAGGGGTCCATCTACCCCGCACCTCTATAGTCACCCAACACTTTTTTGGGTGTCTTGATTGGGTCCAGCACCTTCTAAACTCATCTCTTCCAATAGTGCAAGTACGGTAGGAGGTCCTTAAGACCACCCTTAAGACCTCCTTTAGAAATTCACTCTCGTCAAGGCCAAGCCTCGACTCCCGTGTTTGTGCAGCAACCCCCTCACATTATTCTCTCTTCTGATTCAGAACCAAGTTCTTCTTCTTCCCCCATCATGGCTCAGCCAGTTGAGGAAGAAAACAATCTGGAGCACCAGCTCCAGCGACTCAATGACCTCTTCCAAAACTTCGTGCACCCACCACAGCGTCCTATGATGCGGGACCACTACAATCCTGCTGCGGTGGCTATTGAGCCTCGAGTTAGAATCCCGACTGGAGGACCTGATTCCGAATTGAAGCCCAACATGATTCATGCTATACCTAAATTCCATGGGCTTAATTCTGAAGATCCCTTCCAGCACATCAAATAGCTAAAGCATCTGGCCCAAACTTTTGGGTCAGATGCGCAAAATCGAGATATTCTTCTCATGAAGATGTTCTCCTTTTCTCTTATGGACAAGGCCACCCATTGGTATCAAACTCAGACCCAGCCGATCAACACTTGGGAAGAACTTCAATCCGAGTTTTTGAAAAAGTTTTTTCCCGTTGGTCAGACCAACGCCTTGCGCCATCAGATTACGCACTTCACTCAACAATCAGGAGAACCTCTTCACGAGGCATGGGATCGTTTCCAGGATCTCATGAGAAAGTGCCCCCATCACGGAGTTCCTAAATGGGAACAAGTCAAGTCTTTTTACCAGGGACTCCGTGAGGACATCCGTCTTTTCGTCAATGCAACCTGCGGAGGAAATATCATGGGTCAACATGAAGACACCGTGTGGGAGATTCTCGAAAACATGTGCGAGAACTCCATCAACAATGACTCCATGGGATTATTCGACAGGACGAATACCCGCGCAGCGACGAATCTTAGGGGAGCACATGAGACGCAGGGCCTGTCCGCATCAGTCGACCTGGAATTAATGGCCAGTCGATTGGACAAGGTTTCAATCATTGAGAGGAAGGTGGATGAGCTGACTCAGCACTTGCAGCGAGCCACCTCTGCGCGTAACTCCTTTGCACAACCTCCTTCCACACAGGAGACTGTGCAAAACATTCTCCACCGATCTTCCCCTAGGATGGATCCATATCCATCCCCATCTGATTCTCAGATCGGAGGATCATCCGATCCTATCTATACCAGCCCGGGGAATTCCCTTCCCCCATTCCCCGATTCTCTAGAGGTTCCTTAGACCTGCGAGGACCTCAACGCCATCGAGAATGACCCATTCTCCAACACATACAACCCTGGATGGCGAAACCATCCCAATTTTCAGTGGGCAGGAAACTCCCAAACCCAAAGACCACCTTTTTAGTCCCGCCCACAGCCCTCTCGTCATTACCAGCCACCTCAGCCTCGGCCCAACCCTACTTATCCATCAGGGACAAATCAGGATCAAATGTCCCTAATCCTTCAGACTCTGGCTGACATTCAAAGAACGAATGCGGCTATTCAAAAACAACACAAGGACGAGCTTACAGAGGTTAGAACTCAACTGGCCCAGTTGGCAAATTCTCGCCAGCCAGGCACACTCCCTTCCCAACCTCTTCCTAACCCGAATAACGTGCCGACCCAGAAGCGCGTTATGAATCCAAATTTAGGCCATGCACAATGGATTTATCAGGCCCCTACTACTCCATCTCCAAATGAGATGGAAGCTTCAACTTCTTATGCGGGATTTCAGCAGCAGCCACCCCTCTTACCAAACCCAAACCAAAATCAGGTTGGATTAAATTCTGTAACAACACGTAGTGGTAAAACAACTCAAGACCCGCATTATCCGAACCACTCCAAGCCTGATAACCATGACCCTAGGATAGTTATCCAAGATAGCACTGTCCCAGATCAAGAACCCGGACCTATCCTAAAAGAACCAACCAAGGTCCCATTCCCTGAAGCCTTAATCAAAGAAAAGAGAAGAACCAAGCCCGTGGCACCTGAGGAGGACCTGGTCAAGCTCTTTGAGCAGGTCCACATAAACATCCCCTTGATGGATGCAATCCGCTACGTACCAGCTTACGCACGATTTTTAAAGAATGTGTGTACACCCCAGAGTAAGCCGCGAACCAAGGGAGGGAGCCCAATTGTTCTGTCAGAGCAAGCCAGCTCTGTAATCCTCAGTAGACTCCCACCCAAGGCTAAAGATCCTGGTACTCCCCGGATTTCCTGCAAGATAGGTGATACACAATTTGATAGAGCATTGCTAGACTTGGGTGCTTCTATAAATCTGATACCCACATCCTTACTTAACCATCTAGAAGAATCTGAGCTGAAACCAACTGAGGTGACATTACAATTAGCAGATCGATCTATAAAGTCACCAAAAGGGATTCTCGAGGATGTTATTGTGAGAGTGCGAGATTTTTACTTTCCTGTAGACTTCATAGTCTTAGATATGGACGCACCTGAGAACCCTAGGGATACACCAATCATTTTAGGGAGACCTTTCTTGGCTACTGCTAGAGCCAACATTAGCTGTGAGGAGGGCCAAATAGAGCTCAAATTTGGGAATCAAACACTGAAAATTGATATATTTAAGGCCCAACAAGGAATCAATTGCAGTGTCATCGAACAGATTTGTGACATTAGGACTTTGGTTGATGAAACACACTTCCAGAATGATCTGATTATACCTCATCAACCGCAAGATCTTGATCCGCAAACTGAGGAGTCGAATCCAGATATGAACAACCCAGTAACTCCCACCCTTGAACCTCACATCTATACTGAACCACCCGCTGCTGCTGATAACCCCATCCTCGAACTGAAGCCCCTTCCTACTCACTTGAAATACATCTTTTTGGGTTCTAATCAGACCCTTCCTGTGATTATCAATTCCAACCTCAGTCCTGAACAGGAATCCCGTCTGATTGTTGTCCTCCAGCAACATCGCAGAGCCATCGAATGGACTCTCGATTATTTGACTGGAATAAGTCCCTCTTATTGTACTCATCATATCTATTCAGAAGAGGGCGCACGACCTTCTCGTGAAATGCAGAGACGCTTAAACCCCAATCTGCAGGAGGTCGTGAAAAAGGAGATCATCAAGTGGTTAGATGCCGGAATCCTCTACCCGATCTCCGATAGTCGTTGGGTGAGCCCAATTCAGGTCGTGCCCAAGAAGGCAGGACTCACCACTATAACGACTGAAATCGGAGAAATCATTCCTACCCGATTAGCCAACTCGTGGAGAGTCTGTATAGATTACCGCCGACTCAATTCCTCCACGAAGAAGGAGCATTTCCCACTGCCTTTCATTGATCAGATTCTCGAGAAACTAGCGGGAAATAGGTTCTTCTGCTTTCTTGACGGGTACTCCGGTTATAACCAGGTGGCAATCCATCCTGAGGAGCAAGAAAAGACCACGTTCACCTGCCCCTTCGGAACATACGCTTTCCAAAGGATGCCTTTCGGTCTTTGCAATGCACCCGCTACTTTTCAGCGATGCATGCTTGCCATATTCTCAGATATGGTAGGTGATTATATGGAAGTCTTCATGGATGACTTTTCAGTTTTCGGAGCATCATTCGACGATTGCCTCCAACACTTGGTCCAGATACTCAGGAGTTGCATCAATGTGAATTTGGTTCTTTCCTGGGAAAAGAGCCATTTCATGGTGCCTGAGGGAATTGTCCTGGGACACTCAATTTCGGAAAAAGGTATCCAAGTGGATCGAGCTAAGGTTGATCTGATTTCTCACCTTCCTATGCCTAGCTCGATCAGGGACATCCGTTCCTTTTTAGGGCATGTCAATTTTTATCGACGATTCATCTCTGATTTTTCAAAAATCACGCGCCCCCTAACCACTCTTCTCTCCAAGGATGTTCCTTTCGAAATTTCCAAGGAATGCACTCAAGCATTTGAGATCCTACGTGACCGAGTCACCCAAGCCCCGATCCTACAGTCCCCTGATTGGTCTCAACCCTTTGAGATCATGTGCGATGCATCCGACTTCGCTGTAGGAGCGGTTTTGGGGCAGAAAATTGACGGGAAGCCTGTGGTCATTTACTACGCCAGCAAAACACTCGATGAGACTCAGCGTAACTATACGGTTACTGAGAAAGAGCTGCTAGCTGTAGTATTTGCCCTAGAAAAATTCAGATCGTACCTTCTAGGTTCCCGTGTCATCATATACTCGGATCACACAGCTGTGAGGCATCTCCTTACAAAGAAGGACGCGAAACCTCGATTAATCCGATGGATCTTGCTGTTGCAAGAATTTGACCTTGAGATTCGCGACAAAGCGGGAAAGCAAAATGTGGTAGCTGATCACTTGTCCCATCTTCCTTCTAAAATAATTGACCCTTCCGGACACATCACTGAGCATTTTCCCGATGAGCACCTGCTGACTATCGATACTAGCCTTCCATGGTTTGCTAATGTAGTAAATTACTTGCCATCTCATCAAATCCCGTCCGATTGGCCGAAGGCCAAGAAGGACAAATTATGCTCTGATGCTAAGTATTACATTTGGGAAGACCCGTACCTCTTCCGCATAGGTGCTGATCAGATCATCCGGAGATGCATCTCGGAAGAGGAATTCAACAATATCCTCTCTTTCTGCCATGACCAGGCATGCGGTGGCCATTTCGCCGGGCATAAAACCGTATCAAAAGTCCTCCAGTGCAGCTTTTACTGGCCCACACTGTTCAAAGACGCATACAGCCACTGTAAGGCATGCTGTCGTTGCCAGACTTTGGGCAACATGAACCGTTGCGACATGATGCCTTTACAGCCGATTCTGGTATGCGAAATCTTTGATGTTTGGGGGACTGATTTTATGGGCCCCTTTCCTGTTTCGGATGGTTTCGAATACATTCTGTTGGCTGTGGACTACGTGTCCAAATGGATCGAAGCCATACCGACCCGAACCTGTGATCACAAAATCGTTCTCAAATTCATTCATCAAAACATTTTCTCAAGGTTCGGGATTCCTCGTGCAATAATCTCTGATGGGGGGACCCATTTCACAAATGCTCAGTTTAGGTCACTGATGACCAAATACGGGGTGTCTCACCGAATCTCTACTCCTTACCACCCCCAAGCTAATGGTCTAGCTGAGATGTCCAATCGGGAGATCAAGAAAATCCTGCAAGTCACTGTTCGGCCTGACAGGAAGGACTGGTTGTCCCGACTTCCGGAAGCATTGTGGGCCTATAGGACCGCCCACAAGACCCAATTGGGCATGTCTCCCTTTAGAGTAGTGTACAGAAAGGCATGCCACCTTCCCGTAGAATTGGAGCATAAAGCCTATTGGGCAGTACGGAACTGTAATCTAGATCTTTCTAAGGCTGGAACCCACAGAAAACTCCAAATCAGCGAGATCGATGAATTACGCCTAGACGCGTACGAGAACTCGCGAATCTACAAGGAGAGGGTTAAAGCCTTCCACGACAAACACATCTCGAGAAAGATCTTTCATCCTGGTCAAAAGGTCCTACTCTTTGATGCCCGACTCAAACTTTTCCCGGGAAAGCTGAGGTCCAAGTGGGTCGGACCTTATTTAGTCCGACAGGTTTTTGGAAATGGAGCTATCGAAATCAGTCCGCTCAGCCACAATTCCGAACCTTTCATCGTGAATGGTCAGAGACTCAAGCCGTTCATTGATGTGACTTCTACTGATTTGGCTGAAGCATCTTATATCCTCCATTCCCCTTGAGCTTATTGCGCCCAGCCGATGGCGTAAAACTCAGCGCTTAACGGGAGGCAACCCGTCATTTTCCTAAAAATCCAAAACCTTTTTCTGACACCTTTTTGCACTTAAGGTTCACCCTTGTAGACAGCCGACCCCACCTCAGATGCTTGCATCTGGGATTAGAAATCGTCTGCAAAATTCAACCCGACCCATTCACTCATCCAAATTTCTGTCTTAAGGAATGAACTAAGTTAAATAAAAATCCCCTAGGTTACAATGAGGACATTGCAAATCTTAGGCATGGGGGGTATGAAAGTGCAAAACTTGTAAGAAAAGGTTTTAAACAAAAAAAATTCACATTTGCTAAAAAAAAAAAAAAAAAAAAACATAAAAATTAGAAACTTTTCGAAAAAGAATAAGAGGAAAAGAGGAAAAGGAAATTTTGTGAAGGAGAAGGAAAAGAGAAACAAAGTGAAAAAGGAGCACAAAATTATGAAAAAGGTGATAGTCATTAGTAAGGAACTAAGGAATTAGCCTAAGTTCTAGACCTCAATCAAGAAAATAACTGAAAAGTGCATAATGAGATTAGTAAGAACGCAAACCTTAGGCATTCTTGAATAGACTCTTAGTACCCATTAAGATCTGGACACTCCTCAAGAGGTTGAGGAAAATGAAAAGCTGAAGTATTAGGTCTAAGGCTTAGGGAGTATTTCGCCTCATTAACTAATTTTTGGTTTATGGGACTCAGTAACCTAAGCACCCTAACCTCACACACAGCCTGGTTCAGTAAGCGTAAAAATCAAAATCACGCAGAAGCGTCGCAAAATTCTGAAAAGAACACCTAGAGTAGGAGCGGCCGATCAACACAAGTTGATTTGGACGAGTTCCCAGCACGGAGAGGTAGGAAATCCCCTCGAAGATGCGTAACAAAATATCAACTCCTCGGTGCTTGTCTCTTATGATATTCACATATCCTACTGGGGGCATGTAAGCACTTTGCTGGTTCAGATTCCATGAATGGCATTATCTCGAAGTGTCAATTGCCAGGGTCTGGATTCGGCCACGGAACACCATGGATGGGATTATCTCGAAATCTCAATAGCCAGGGTTCCGGGGGTTGCCATGGGCGGTGCTATCTCGAAGCATCGATCGCCAGGAACCCTTGAGGATTGATGATGGGAGTAATGAATCTGATACAGACCGTGTTGAAAAGCCAATCCTAAACTAGAATTAAAAAGAAAAAGAGAGAGAACTCTCCAAACCGATAAATTTTCTCTCTCTCTCTCTTACAAAACGCACTGCGAACTGAGCCAGGGCTAGTATCATTTCAAGCACGGGTGCTTTAACCACAAAGTCCAATAGACCTTAGGTTAGTTCTTGTGGGCCTTAAAAACTTTTGCTAAGGACTGAGGCTAAGGCTAGACAGATTTGGATCTTGATTGGAACTAGAGTACCTTTTAGGCCTATGGTCAGCATTCTAACCTAATCTAAGCTGAAATGAAAAAAGCACTTATCTTAAGCTATTAAGAACTTCATGGTCTAGAACAAGGGTTGAAACCTTAAGTTTTTTTGCTAAGGGACTAGCAAAAGCTAGGCATGGGGGTATGATGAGAACCTCATCATGAGCCATAACTAGCTCATTTTGACCTAACACAAAGGATAAAAGCTCCTACATAACTCAAGGAAAGGCTTAACTCAGAGGGATTCTGAGTTCGCAAAGAAAATAGAAACTAAGGGGTAAAAATGCAATTTCACCAATCCAATCTAAAAATAGGGTAACTCAGGTCCAAACATAGGTCAAACAAACCAAATAAGAAGGAATGTGGGATGATCTGATAAGGGCTACAGCAATTCCAAGGAACTAAATGATAATCTATAATCTTAAAGCAAACCCACTTCAATTCGCGAGGTTCGAGGCAAAGTAAAAATAGAATAAACCCTCTAAAATTCATAGAAAAATAATCTCTAGGGTTTAGAACCTTCAATTTGGCCTTCGGAACCCTTATTGACCGACATTGAGAACCATGCCCAATTAATAACTTAATTTGGGTTTTTGCGTAAATTAACCGGTCAAACAAGGTTTAATCTAGAAATAAAATTCACCATCAGATTCCTTAGGTCCTAATTAGTGATGTATAAAAACTTGAGCCTAAGAAGAAACCTTCTTCACCAACTTTACACTTTGGTCCTCATATATTTACTTTTTGGCCCTCAACTTTTGAACCCTCGCATTTTGACCCCTAACTCTTCTTCGTTTTTTGCGTTCAGGTTCCTCCTGCAAAACCTGACCGGCACCATACTCCGGCGACCTTGCGCGGAGCATGGCGCCGCGTAGGGTGAGGGGGAGGGCCTGCTAGGTCAAAGGAGGGTGCCCTGCGTCGTCAGCCGTCGTAGGAGCACCCCCCTGGTCGATGCAAACCACCATACCAGCCGTGCAAACGCACGGACGGTATGGGTCTCCATCTCCGGCGTCCTCCGACGAGGGAGACACGTCGTCTCCCTCCGCCCTCCTCTCTGATCCGCCCCTACAAATACCCCCGTCGCTCCGCCGTTCTCAGGAGCTCGGTCCTGATGGAGAAACACCCACTTTTCACTCTCTTCCCACTCCGACAGGAAGCCCTCCAGCTCCGACAGTCTCTCCTCCTCCTCCTCGTCGTTCTGCCACACTACCAGCAGCAGGGCTGCCTTTCCCCGCTCTTCCTGCACCACGCCGCACCCAGCGCGCGCCTCTCCAGCCCTCTTCTCGCCGTCACTCCTTCCTTTGGGCAGCTTCTTCTCCGGCGACAGTCGATACGATTGTCGCCTGCTCCGGCCCCTCCTCATCCTACTAAGTAGGTAGAACTCCTCCTCTTCCTCCCCTCTTCCTTTTCCTCACTTTACATCTTTACTGTTGCCCCGATCCGACCAATCGCCCTCACCTTCTCCACCTCCGGCCCCTGCTCCGGCGACCCGCTCCCATCACTCCAGCAACCCACACGGCTCGCCGACCACCGCAGAACCTCCGCCTCCTCACCCTGATCAACCTCCGCCCTTCCACTTCCCCCAAATCACCCTCTGCAACTCCACCGAACAAACCCATCTCCCAACCTGCAGTTTGACCTAGGGCAGCCCTTAGGCTCCGCCCCGCCGCCTGCACAGCCCCCGACCACCTTCGCCGTGCCACGGCGAAGGTCCTCCGCGTTTCTGATTTAGCCGAGAGGCCGTTTCTCTGTGGGCAAGTACCTGCGCTCGCCGCCGCCATTATTGAAGCGAAGCAGCTTCTTCACCTGCTGCCCCAGGTGCGCCACACCCAGGTCACGCTCCCAGGTAGTGCGAGGCGTCTTCGCGAAGTACCAGGCTGTAGTCGAGTCGAAGCTCTCGCGCGAAGCCCCCGCATTTCGCCTCGACTGCCACTGCTTCCTCCACGCAGGCATCCAAATTGGGGTGGGACATTTAGTCCCACCTCGGAAATCCACTGAGGCGAACCGGCGCTTAAAGGCAAAAAGTGCCTTAAGCTGTTCGCCTCAGTTCACGGGGTGAGGTCCCCTTCACCCGCCCGACTACCCTGCCTCGTCCGCACGCACGCCTCGCGGACCTGTCCCGACCCGACTTAGCCTGACCTGCACTCCTCGCCCACCACGCACGTCGGTGGGCCTGGACCCGGGCGCGACCCGTACCCGACTACCCGGCAGCTCTGGGAGAGCTTTCGTAAGAGCGGCTTCTGTGAGAGAGAATCGCGGGGGGGGGGGAGGGTAGAGTAGGTTTTTGCCCGCTGATGAGAGCTTTGAAGTGTGCAGGCACAAGCGAAGAAGAAGAAGACGAGCAAGGCAGAGAAGGACGACAAAAGCTGAAGGAAGGAGGAGCACTGTAGCAGCGGCAGTTTAAGTCGTCTGATTGGAAAAGCAGACGACGCTCTGAAGGCAGAAAAGAGGAAGAAGAACAGGACCTCAAGGGAAAAGAAAAAGGAAGAGACAAGCAGAAATAAGAGCTGAAAGAAGAAGAAGAAGATCACCCACTGCTGCAGATAAAGAAGACAGAAAGAAAAAGAAGAAAGAAGGAGAGACGACGTCCTGACAGCAAAAGCAGAAGAAGAGCATGAGAAGAAGATCTGAAGAACAGAAGGCAGAAGAAGAAGACCACAAGGAGATAAAGAAACCAAAAGCCAAAGAGGAAGAAGAGAAGAGAAGAAGAAGAAGCCAAATTTTCATCTCTCTCTCTCTCTCTCTCTCTTTATTTTTGTAATAAGAATTTGTACCCCTAGAATACGACTTGCTCCCTGAGTTCGACCTCGGGAACTCTTTTATTTTTCGAGTAAAAAAATTATATATTTGAAATGATGGCAATAACTGGCTATACTACAACGCTACAATAAAATCGAGTTAGTTATCTATCCACGCCATCGTTTCAATGAGGCTTTGTGGGCTTATAGGACTAGCCAGAAAACACCAATAGGCATGTCACCATACTGACTTATTTACGGGAAACCCTGTCATATTCCCATCGAAATTGAACACAAGGCCTATTGGGCAATTAAAGCATGTAATTTAGACCTCTTGGAGGCTGGTGAAATTCGTAGATTGTAGCTTAGTGAACTCGAGGAATTACATCATGATTCGTATGAAAATTCAAAGCAGCATAAGGAGAAACTTAAAGCCTTCCATGACAAATTCATTTCCCGTAAATCCTTTGCACCTGGTCAGAAGGTGTTGTTATTTGATGCCCGTTTGAAGCTCTTCTGGGGTAAACATAGGTCTAAATGGCAAGGGCCATTTATTGTAGTTAGAGTCTTTGATAACAGCGCTGCCGAAATCACTGAACCCAGCAAGGATCAACCCTTCAAAGTCAATGGTCAACGTCTTAAACCTTTCTTGGAATCAGATCCTTTGGATCATATTGGAGAATGTTACCGGCTCCACTAGGGTTTTTCTATCCATCCTCCACACTTGTACATAGCTGTTTCCTATTTTTACCCTTTTTTATTTTCTTATACACTTACTTTTAAAATTTCACTCCATATCATACTAATTACCTTCATTTAGTCGGACTGACCACTCTGACCTTTGGTCAGACTTGAAATCGTCCGCACAGAGATTTTTAATCTCCTCTATTCAACTCCTTCCATCACCCTATACTAAATGAAGTGTAATATTTTTCACCCTTCTTACAATGAGGACATTGTAAGATTTTCGCTTGGGGGGGTGTTGAAGTGAAATTTTCACTTTAAGTGTTGGTTTAAAAAAATAAAAGCAAATAAAAATAAAATATCCACGAAATTTAAAAAATAGAAAATCTAAAAATGATAAAAAATTTTAAAAGAAATAAAAAATTTCATAAAAATTTTAAAATTTTTTAAAAATTTCATAAAAATAAAAATATATAAATACAAAAATTTAAAAAGAAAATTCATAAAAACAGTAAGAGGGGAATATTCATTATTAATAAAGAGGAAAAGAAGAAGAATATAAGTATATTATAATTAAGAGCTTAATTTTCTTTTTCGTCAGAAGTTTAAAATGTATATAGAATATATATATGTATTTAAGAGCATTCAATTCTTTATTAGATTTTCACTTTAAACATTTTGCAAAAAAAAACTTTTGTGTTTAAAATTTTTAAAACAAGATTTTATTTGAATTAAGGAATCTTGTAAATCTTTTAAAGATTTATTTTTTTATTCTTACCTTGAATTAGAGAACTAAGTGTGTTAAGATTTTAAACTTAAGTTTTGGAATTGAATTATAACTTTTTAATCAATTAGATTAGGTAATCTTTTGCTTTTTGAAAATTTGATTTTTTCATAAAGTTAAGTAAAAAGCTAGATATTCAGAGTTAATTAAATAGAGAGACGGTAGAATTTTAGTTTACAAAACTTACATGTTAGAGATAAATAACTAGACTTGGTTAATTTTGTCTTGACGGATCCTATTAGAAGAAACTAAAAATTTGAAGAACCTAAGAGTAAAGGGCTTTGTTGTCCAAGCTCTGGTTTGAGAGTTAAGTTACCTAAACATCTAAAATTCACTTACAAAGAATTGTCTTGTTGACATCTGAGACCGCGAAAACACAGAGGTCAAGAGATTAATTCGAATCCTCTTCAGTCCAAGGATTTCCACAGGGTGATTCTTAAAAGGGTGAAGGATGTGCCACTCACCTAGAAAAAGGAATTGGGGAATAATGGTAGTAAGAAAAATGAGAAGGGGAAAAGAAAAGAACAAAAAAAAAAGAAAAAGAGAAAAATAAATAAAACACCCTGCAGTTAAATGCCTTGTTAAAAATGTGTGCTTATGCAATTTTTCCACAAATAAATAAAAGCATCTCAATACAAATGAAAGCTACCCTTCCTTCCATCAGATAAAAAGAAACCTCGCTACAAATGGGTGTTCTAACATATAGAAAAAGCAAAAAAAAAAATGAAGAAAAAATATTAGGAATAAGAGACCCAGTGGTCCAACGGGGAGATATACACAAAAAGTGTTGACCTCGACATAGAAAACTAGTGAAGAGAAAGCAACCAAACCTGAGTAAGGCCAAGCCAAAGGCTTGAATTGGAATAATTGGGATTGGAAAGTGATGTCTTAAGATCTGGATTTTTGCAACTTTGGATGTCTTTAGGACAATTCTCTTCACTAAGCATAGATGTTTTAAATTCATAGCTACTGAACCTTGGTATTTGCCACTGAAGCCTAAGAAATTGGGTTTTGAAGATTTTAAGTTGTGACCTAAAGGAGAAGAATTGACAGAATCCTACATCTAGAAGTTAATCTTTAGCGTTGTAGGATAGTAAATTAGAGTTTTACTACTCTAAGCTTGATTAATAATGAGTATCTGGTTAATTTGCTTAAACTTATACTGATAAAACAAGGGATTAACTTAATTCTATTTGAGTTTTTGAGTTAAAATTTAATTCTCAATCCTTAAGTTTTGTTTTTCTTAAAACACTTTGTATTCTAATTTGAGTTAAGAATTGTTACAAAGATTAAGAGATTTTTGAGGAATTCTAATTCAAAGTAAAATTCTTGTTTACAAATTATTTTAAGTGTGTTTTGAAAATGTTATAAGTATAACTCTAAGTAAGAAAATTTTCACACATGCTCTATGCATTAAACATTTATATTTAACTTAAAAAAATTTCTGACCAAAGCTTTCCTCTACATAGTTACTATTTATAATAATTTAAACCCAAGTGCTTTAAATCATCATAGTCTTAGTTAATTTTGCTAGGGACTAGCAAAACTTTGGCTTGGGGGTATGATGAGACACTCATCATGATCTCTAATTACCACTAATTAATTAGTCTTCCTAGTTAATTAGCTAAGGTTATGAACATATAAGGGTTAATTATAGAATAAGGGAAATTTAGTTAAGGACCTTAAAATAAGTTTAAAATGACATTTAATCATTCAATTAACATTATGAATAATTTAGATAATAATTGGACTTGAAATCCTATTAATCATTCCCTTAGTTAATAAGATAACTTAAATATAATGTATACCTAAGTATATAATAACTTAAGTGATTTTACTTAATCTAATAAATTAACCTAAAAAGGTCAAAGATGTAAACATAATATTTACCTTATTTACTAACATATATAAAAATTTGAAAAAGATCTAAATTAAAATAAACCATCAAAACCTAGGTTTACATTTTAGTCCTTAATATTAATTGCAGTCGAGTCCTTATTTCTCACACAGGTCCTTAAGTTTTATTACTTTTACATGCCTCTTCGTCTTCTTCTTCTTCTCCAGCCGAATGAATGGCTGGCGGCAGAGAGTCACCCCACCGCGCGATCACCGCCCTGCCCACATCATTCCTTTGTGTCCAACCTCTTGCAACTTGCTCTCACCACCTCCACTTCATCCATCGATCTGGATTAACCAAGAATCCTATTTTTCAGTGGGAGATAACCTCACCGTCGTCGGAGATGACGGCAGAGGTTAAGCTCCTCAAGCTCCTTCGGCCAGACCCCACCACTCTCTTCGCCGCAAACTGCTATAAATACCCCCTCACACCTCTGATTTTATTCAAGTTGGCTCCCTTACCTCTTCTAACACTGCAGTCGACCCAATAGGCTATTCGTCCAAAACTCCAGTGACTTCCCATTCCATTCTCCGACTTCCTCCATCCATCTTAAGCAGCTGACGAGATCCACCATGGTCTTCTACTTCTCTGACACAGGCGTCGACCCAAGGATTCCTCTACTCCACCTCAAATCCGCCTGCCGGAGATCTTTCTTCGACCCTCTGATTTCGTCGTCCGCCATGAGACTTCGGCGGAACCCTATTGACCCCTTCGTCTAGGTAACAGTCGACTAGGAGTAGGAGTAGGAGTAGGCTAGCTTAGTTAGTTAGTTTAGTTAGTTAGATTAGAGTAATGTGAGAATTTACTTTCATCTCCTCCGACTTCAGCGAGTTCCTTGATCTTGCTAGAGCTTTAATTTTGTCTTTTAACACACTATACACCATCCTGTATCTTCCATGGCCACTTCTAAATCACTTAATCATTAATTAAATCACCTAATCGCCTAATTCATATCTTACCTTCACCGATTACTAACACTGTCTACAGTGACAGTATTCAATCTAATTTCACCTCCAATGGGTTCTTTCATCACCTATCACCACTAATGAACCCTAATTGACACTATAATACCTATTATTATCATCTATAATTAAACGCCCAAATTTAATTAAGCTCTTGAGCTCGCTATCCATGATCGCTCAGGAATAGTTAAAACTATAAATTAAAAATATATTTATGAAAATTAACATCTGTTTACTTGATTTAACCTCTCAACCAAGTGGTTAAACAAGTCTTGAGCTTTAACCACTCAAATCATTTAAGAAAATAATTTCACTGTCAAATCTTAATTCTAGTGGATAAATGAAGAATTAAAAGTAATAATGAGGTTCCTTGCAACCTCAGAATCCTTTTTGAATAAAAAATGGCTAGTATTGTCAAATTGTATACAATTTTTACCATTTTCTATACTCATCGGAGCTCCGGTGAGCTCCGATGAGACATTCTTGTGTTACAGCCTCTTGAAGATATTTGTTTCTGGATTTAGCCACTAGAGCTATAGATCTGGTTTCATCTTCCCCAACTTCGGTGTAGTTGGAGAAGTCTATTAGAAAAGATCTGAAGAGCATTTAATGACCTCAGAAGCTTTAGTGCGATGCACTGAAGCTGTTTAAGTCTTCAAAACACTGTAGCAATCTTCACATGACTCTGTCAATCAAACATGTTTTTAAGTTCAGGAGGCGAGCCTAAAACCCTAGGAATTAAGGTCAGAACACAAATCTGAAGATCTGAATAAGTTCTAGATGATGAGGAGACTTTATTTAAGGCTTTGATTTATTGGGAGGAAGCTTTAAACAGAAAGTCAATTTTCGAGCTTCCACAGTAAAACATGAGTCTGATAATGGAGTTCTGAGCTCGAATTGAGATTTTGAGGAGTGAAAATTGTTTCTGGGAACATGTTTGATGATTTGAAAGTAATTAAAGTGAGCTCAGTTGAGTTTATTTTTGAGAATTTAGTTTCTGCCAATTTGGGTTACTTTCGAACCCAAACCAGCAGGAGTACTATTCTGATGAAATTTAAACTTAAAACCTACCCAGATTGATATGTTATAAACCTTAGAATTAATATAAATTGATTTGAAACACTTTAAAGTGTCTATTGCACTTACTGATGTCTGAAAAATCAAACTCTGAAGCTCTCAGAGAAGTGAAAACCTTCTCTGCATGTTCTGAAGGTCTCAAGAGCTTAAAACCTATTCTAACAGATGCAGAATCACTTATAAAACATGTATAGACCTTTAAATAAAAGAGAGAAATCAATCTGAGCACTCTCCTGACTTAATTTCATGTCCAAACTAGTAAAAACCTCAAAGGAACCCTTGATTTCATCTTTAAAATTCAAAAGGAAAACATCACCAAAATAATAAATTGACCCTGCAATTGTGTAGATTACCCTTAGAGCTTTCCAATAAACTTGAAATCACTTGATTTGGAGCTCTGGGTAGAAAGTTATGATAATTTGAATTCGTGCCTGAAAGGGGTAAGATAGTCCCAACTCGGTTGTTCACAAGTGCACACCTGGGGATAAAAGTAATTCGTTGCATGGCCTCTTCAATCATTAGCGCTTAGCGCACTGGCTACCGGTTCCATCTGATCCGAGCATTGCATATGTGCGTGTGTGCTGGCTTATGCCTGCGGGTATGCGCCCTTCGGGGAGTGTGAATGAGATTGTGCCCTGGGAGGGCAAGAGTGGCCTGGGAGGCCAGGTTGAGCTGAAATGTCTCGGGACTGTGAACCGATAGAAAATAAATCGAAAATGAACCTAATTGAGATTAGGCGAGGACCGGGTAGGGTCAGGTCTCACCCTGGCCTCAGGATGTTGTGCATCCTTGAAAGGACCTCGTTGCAAATAAAATAACTTCTGGCTAA
Organism: Thalassia testudinum; assembly: GCA_037157565.1. Lineage (NCBI taxonomy): Eukaryota > Viridiplantae > Streptophyta > Magnoliopsida > Alismatales > Hydrocharitaceae > Thalassia > Thalassia testudinum. The sequence continues at coordinate 72,639,981 of JAZHRO010000003.1, read as the reverse complement.
AAAAGTAGAAAAACCCAGTTCAGCTAAAAGTTTAAGGAAAGGAGAAGCCACTGAAGGATGTTAAGTTAAAATGTTAAGTGTTGAAGCTGAAAGCTAAAGAAGGAGCACAGGCGCTAAGGAATGTTAAGGAGAAGAGACTATGGAACGAGGGAGAAAACTAAGGGAAAAGGAATAAGAGATAGGAATAGAAGAAGGTAGGAACAACAGAAGAAAGAGAGTTCAAGAGAAAGAAGAAAATAAGAGAGAAGGAGATGAGCAGCTAAAGAGATAAACGAAAATAAATGAATTTTTCTTGCATCGTCATCTTTTTGTTCTTAAATGTAAAAAGGCATGTTTTAATTGGATAACTTTTAATTGCCATAATTTCTTTGGAATGAAATTTAATTGAAAAATTGACATGCTTACTTGTTAATAAAGTACAACATTTTGAGTAAATATGTTTTTCATATGGAATTTTGTATATCCTTTATAGTTTAAATATTTTGACAAAATTCGTGTCTTTAAAATCAAACTAGTTATACCTCCTAAACTTATAGAGATAAAAGAAAATTGGTGAATTTGGAGTAAAATTATTATACCTCCCAGCAAACGACCTGGACTCAACAAGTAAATATTTCTAAAATGTTAGGTTAATTCGACCCTATACTACATAATCGACACAACTTTGAGTTAACCTAGGTGATTTCTTCTACTCTTAATTAAGCGAAATTAGCATAATTACTGAGTTGAGTGGAAAGCACGTTATCATTTTAATGGTGCCGTTTCTTGGAATCGAACCTGGGTTGCCCGCGTGACAGGCGGGAATACTCACCACTATACTACAACGATTCCTGCCAGATTGGGATGGGAATTGCAAATCACGACTCAAAGCAGAAGCCAAATACTATTTTTGGGAAGATCCATGTCTTTTTAGACTCTGTAATGATCAAATCATCAGGCGTTGTGTCACCACTTCTGAGATTTATTTTATCCTATCTTTTTGTCACTGCCAGGCCTGTGGTGGTCACTTTTCTGGTAGAAAGACTACTGCAAAAGTTTTGCAATGCGGGTTTTATTGGCCCACGTTATTTGCTGATTCTCAGACTTATTTTAAGGCATGTAGTCATTGCCAAACACTTGGTGGCATGTCTCGGAAAGACATGATGCCTTTGAACCCGATTCTAGTTTATGAAATCTTTGACATTTGGGGCATAGATTTTATGGGTCCATTTCCAACCTCTTTTAGCTTCCATTATATTCTACGTGCTATCGACTATGTTTCTCATTGGATTGAAGCCATACCCACACGCACAAACGACCAACGAGTTGTCATTCCTTCTATACAGAGTCACATTTTCGCTCGTTTTGGGGTACCTCATGCTATTATTTCTGACGGTGGTTCCCATTTTATTAACGCCCAGTTTAAAACTTTAGTTAGAAAATATGGGGTTACACATCATATTTCTACACCTTATCATCCCCAGACTAATGGGCAAATCGAGGTGTCTAATAAGGAGATCAAAAAGATTTTTCAAATGACAATCCGACCCAATAGGAAGGATTGGTCTTCCCATTTATCTTCCCGTAGAAATTGAACACAAGGCCTATTGGGCAATTAAAGCATCTAATTTAGACCTCTTGAAGGCTGGTGAAAATCGTAGATTGCAGCTTAGTGAACTCGAGGAATTATGTCATGATTCTTATGAAAGTTCAAAGCTGTATTAGGAGAAACTTAAAGCCTTCCATGGCAAACTCATTTCTCGCAAATCCTTTGCACCTGGTCAAAAGGTGCTGTTATTTGATGCCCATTTGAAGCTCTTCCCTGGTAAACTTAGGTCTAAATGGCAAGGTCCATTTATTGTAGTTAGAGTCTTCGACAACGGAGATGTCGAAATCACTGAACCCAATAAGGATCAACCCTTCAAAGTCAATGGTCAACATCTTAAACCTTTCTTGTAATCACATCATTTGGGTCATGTTGGAGGATGTTACCGGCTCCATTAGGGTTTTTCTATCCATCCACCATACTTGTACGTAGCTGTTTCCTGTTTTTACCCTTTCTGATTTTCTTATACACTTAGTTTTAAAATTTCACTCCATATCATACTGACTACCTTTATTTAGTTCGATTGACCACTCTAACCTTTGGTCAGACTTAAAATCATCCGCACAGAGATTTTTAATCTCCTCTATTCGACTCTTTCCATCACTCTATACTAAATGAAGTGTAATATTTTTCACCCTTCTTACAATGAAGACATTGTAAAATTTTGGCTTGGGGGGTGTTGAAGTGAAATTTTCACTTTAATTGTTGGTTTAAAAAAATAAAAACACATAAAAATTAAATATCCATGAAATTTAAAAAATAGAAAATCTAAAAATGATAATAAAATTTAAAAAAGTTAAAAAATTTCATAAAAATTTGGAAATTTTTTAAAAGTTTCATTAAAATTAGAAATTTTTTTTGCATAAAAATAAAAATATATAAATACAAAAATTTAAAAAGAAAATTCATAAAAATAATAAGAGGGGAATATTCATTACTAATAAAGAAGAAAAGAAGAAGAATATAAGTATATTATATTTAAGAGCTTAATTTCCTTTCAGGTCAGAAGTTTAAAATGTATATAGAATATATATAAGTATTTAAGAGCATTCAATTCTTAACTGGATTTTCACTTTAAACATTTTGTAAAAAAAAATTTTTAAAATAAGATTTTATTTGTATTAAGGAATCTTGTAAATATTTTAAAGATTTGTTTCTCTATTCTTACCTTGAATTATGAAACTAAGTGTGTTAAGATTTTAAACTTAAGTTTTGGAATTGAATTATAACCTTTTAATCATTAGATTAGGTAATCTTTTGCTTTTTGAAAATTTGATTTTATCATAAAGTTAAGTCAAAAGCCAGATATTTTGAGTTAATTAAATAGAGAGATGGTAGAATTTTAGTTTACAAAACTTACAAGCTAGAGATAAATAACTAGACTTGGTAAATTTTGTCTTTACGGATCATATAGCAAGAAACTAAAAATTTGAAGAACCTAAGAGTAAACGGCTTTGTTGTCCAAGCTCTGGTTTGAGAGCTAGGTAACCTAAACATCTAAAATTCACTCAAAAAATTATCTTGTTGACATTTGAGATCGCGAAAACACAAAGGTTAAGAGATCAATTCTGAATCCTCTTTAGTCCAAGGATTTCCGTGGGGCGATTCTTGAAAGGGTGAAGGATGTGCCACTCACCTAGAAAAAGGATTTGGAGAATAGTGGTAGTAAGAAAAATGAGAAGGGGGGAAAAGAAAAGAAAAAAAAAGAAAAAGAGAAAAATAAATAAACACCTTGTAGTTAAGTGCCTTTTTAAAAATGGGTGCTTATGCAGTTTTTCCAAAAAAAAATAAAAGCATCTCAATACAAATGGATGCCACCCTTCCCTCCATCAAAAAAAAAGAACACCTCGCTACAAATGGATGTTCTAACCTATAGAGAAAGAGAAAAGAAATATGGAGAAAAATTATTAGGAATAAGAGACCCAGTGGTCCACCTGGGAGATATACACAAAAGGTGTTCACCTCAGGATAGAAAACTAGTGAGGAGAAAGAAACCAAACCTGAGTAAGGCCAAGCCAAAGGCTTGAATTGGAATAATTGGGATTGGAAAGTGATGTCTTAAGATCTGGATTTTTGTAACTTTGGATGTCTTTAGGACAATTGTCTTCACCAAGCACAGATGTTTTAAAATCATAGCTACCTAACCTTGGTATTAGGCAGTGAAGCCTAAGAAATTGGGTTTTGAAGATTTTAAGTTGTGACCAAAAGGGGAAGAATTGACAGAATCCTAGGTCTAGAAGTTAATCTTTAGTGTTGTAGGCCAGTAAATTAGAGTTTTACTACTTTAAGTTTGATTAATAATGAGTATTTGGTTAATTTTCTTAAACCTATATTGATAAAAGTCAAATATCAGAAACAAGGGATTAACTTAAATCTATTTGAGTTTTTGAGTTAAAATTTAATTCGCAATCCTTAGGTTTTGTTTTTCTTAAAACACTTTGTATTCTAATTTGAGTTAGGAATAGGTACAAAGATTAAGAGATTTTTGAAGAATTCTAATTGAAAGTAAAATTCTTGTTTAAAAAATGTTTTAAGTGTGTTTTGAAAATGTTATAAGTATAAGTCTAAGTAAGAAAATTTTCACACATGCTATATACATTAAACATTTATATTTAACTTAAAAAAATTTCTGACCTAAGCTTTCCTCTACATAGTTACTATTTATAATAATTTAAACCCAAGTGCTTTAAATCATCATAGTCTTAGTTAATTTTGCTAGGGACTAGCAAAACTTTGGCTTTGGGGTATGATGAGACACTCATCATGATCGCTAATTACCGCTAATTAACTAGTCTTCCAAGTTAATTAGCTAAGGTTGTGAACATATAAGGGTTAATTATAGAATAAGGGATATTTAGTTAAGGACCTTAAAATAAGTTTAAAATGACATTTTATCATTCAATTAACATTATTAACAATTAAGATAATAGTTGGACTCGAAATCCTATTAATCATTCCCTTAGTTAATAAGATAAGTTACTTAAATAGAATGTATAACTAAGTATATAATAACCTAAGTGATTTTACTTAATCTAATAAATTAACCTAAAAAGGTCAAAAATGTAAATTCAAGGTGTAAACATATTATTTACCTTATTTACTAACATATATAAAATGTTGAAAAAGATTTTAATTAAGATAAACCATCAAAACCTGGGTTTACATTTTAGTCCCAAATATTCATTATAGTCGGGTCCTTATTTCTCACACAGGTCTTTAAGTTTTATTACTTTTATGTCCCTCTTCGTCTTCTTCATCTTCTTCTTCTCCAGCCGAATGAACGGCTGGCGACAGAGAGTCACCCCACCGTGCGATCACTGCCCTGCCGACATCATTCCTCTTTGTCCAATCTCTTGCAGCTTGCTCTCACCACCTCCACCTCATCCATCGGTCTGGATTAACCGAGAATCCTATTTTTTAGTGGGAGATAACCTCACCGTTGTCGGAGATGATGACGGAGGTTAAGCTCCTCGAGCTCCTTCGGCCAGACCCCACCACTCTCTTCGCCGCAAACTGCTATAAATACCCCCTCACACCTCTGATTTTATTCAAGTTGGCTCCCTTCCCTCTTCTAACACTGCAGCCGACCCAATAGGCTATTCATCCAAAACTTCGGCAACTTCCCATTCCATTTTCGGACTTCCTCCATCCAACTTAAGCAGCCGAGGAGATTTGCTGTGGTCTTCCGCACCTCTGACACAGGCACCGACCCAAGGATAACTTTTCACCACCTCAAATCCTCCCGCTGGAGATCTTTCTTCAACCCTCTAATTTCGTCGTCCGCCATGAGACTTCGGCGGAGCCCTATTGACCCCTTCGTCTAGGTAATAGTAGACTAGGAGTAGGAGTAGGCTAGCTTAGTTAGTTAGTTTAGTTAGCTAGATTAGAGTAATGTTAGAATTTAGTTTCATCTCCTTTGACTCTGGTGAGTTCCTTGAGCTCACCAGAGCTTTAATTTTGTCTTTTAACTCACTGCACACCTTCCTGTATCTTCCATGACCACTTCTAAATCACTTAATCATTAATTAAATCACCTAATCGCCTAATTCATATCTCACCTTCACCGATTACTGACACTGTCTACGGTGACAGTATTCAATCTAATTTCACCTCCATTGGGTTCTTTCATCACCTATCACCAGTAATGAACCCTAATTGACACTATAATCCCTATTATTATCATCTATAATTAAACGACCAAATTTAATTAAGCTCCTGAGCTCGCTGTCCATGGCGGCCTAGGAACAGTTCAAACTATAGATTAAATATATATTTATGAATATTAACATCTGTTGACTTGATTTAACCTCTCAACCGAGTCGTTAAACATGTTTTGAGCTTAAACCACTTAAATCTTTTAAGAAAATAATTTCACTATCAAATCTTAATTCTAATGGATAAATGAAGAATTAAAAGTAATAATGAGGTTCCTTGCAACCTCAGAATCCTTTTTGAATAAAAAATGGTTAGTTTTGTCAAATTATATACAATTTTTGCCATTTTCTGGACTCAACGGAGCTCCGGCAAGCTCTAGCGAGGTATTCTTGTGTTACAGCCTCTAAAACTTGCTGAGTAGCTCCAGAATAGTATAGTACGGATCACTGATTGCTTTGAAGATATTTGTTTGAGGATTTAGCCACTGGAGCTATAGATTTGTTTTCATCTTCCCCAACTCTGGCAGAGTTCGAGAAGTCTGTTAGAAAAGATCTGAAGACCATTTAATGAGCTCAGAAGCTTCAGTGTGATGCACTGAAGCCGTTTAAGTCTTCAAAACACTGTACTAATCTTCCCATGACTCTGTCGAGCAAACATGTTTTTATGTTCAGGCGGTGAGCATGAAACCCTAGGAATTAAGGTCAGAACACAAATTTGAAGATCTGAATAAGTTTTGGATGATGAAGAGACTTTAATTAAGGCTTTGATTTGTTGGGAGGAAGCTTTAAACAAAAAGTCAATTTTCGAGCTTCCATAGTCAAACATTAGTCTGATAATGGAGTTCTGAGTTCGAATTGAGATTTTAAGGAGTGAAAATTGTTTCTGGGAACTTGTTTGATGATTTGAAAGTAATTAAAGTGAGCTCAGTTGAGTTTATGTTCGAGAATTTAGTTTCTGCCAATTTGGGTTACTTTCGAACCCAAACCAGCAGGAGTACTATTCTGATGAAATTTAAACTTAAAACCTACCCAGATTAATCTGTTATAACTCTTAGAATTAATCTAAATTGATTAGAAACACTTTAAAGTGTCTGTTGCACTTATTGATATTTGAAAAATGAAAATCTGAAGCTTTCAGCAAGTGAAAACCTTCTATGCATGTTCTGATGGTCTTAAGAGCTTAAAACCTATTCTAACAGATGCGTAATCACTTAGAAAACATGTACAGACCTTTAAATAAAAGAGAGAAATCCATCTGAGGACTCTCCTGACTTAATTTTACTTATAGGATAGTAAAAACCCTATAGGAACCCCTGATTTCATCTTTCAAATTGAAAAGGAAAACATCACCAAAACATTAAATTGACCTTGCAATTGTGTATATTACCCTTAGAGCTTTCCAACAAACTTTAAATCACTCGATTTGGAGCTTTGGGTAGAAAGTTATGATAATTTAAATTTGGGTCTGAAAGGGGTAGGGTAGTCCCACCTCGGTTGTTCACGAGCACGCGGCTAGGGATAAAAGTAATTCGTTGCATGGCCTTTTCAGTCGTCAGCGCTCGGCGCAACAGTTTCTGATTCCATCTGATCTGAGCATTGCGTAAGTGTGTGTGTGTGGGCTTATGCCTGCAGGTGTGTGCCCTTTGGGGCATGTGAATGAGATTGTGCCCTGGGAGAGCGAGAGTGGCCTGGGAGGCCTGGTTGAGTCGAAATGGCTCGAGACTGTGAACTGATAGAAAATAAATAGAAAATGAACCTAATTGAGATTAGGTGAGGACCGAGTAGGGTCTAGTCCCACCCTGGTCTCAAGGTGCTGTGTATCCTCGAAAGGACCTCGTCGCAAATAAAATAGCTTTTGGTTGAAAAAGTAAAAAAACCCGATTCAGCTAAAAGTTTAAGGAAAAGAGAAGCCGCTGAAGGATGTTAAGTTAAAATGTTAAGTGTTGAAGCTGAAAGCTAAAGGAGCACAGGTGCTAAGGAGTGTTAAGGAAAAGAGACTATGGAACAATGCAGAAAACTAAGGGAAGAAAAGAAGGCAGGAGAAAACTAAGGGCAAAAGAATAAGAGACAGGAAGAGAAGAAGGTAGGAACAACAGAAGAAAGAGAGTTCGAGAGAAATAAGAAAATAAGAGAGAAGGAGATGAGAGGCTGAAGAGATAAATGAAAATAAATGAATTTTTCTTGCATCATTATCTTTTTGTTCTTAAATGTAAAAAGGCATGTTTTAATTGGATAGCTTTTAATTGCCTTAATTTCTTTAGAATGAAATTGACTTGAAAAACTAACATGTTTACTTGTTAATAAAGTACAACATTTTGAGTAAATATATTTTTCATATGGAATTTTGTATATCCGTTATAGTTTAAATATTCTGACAAAATTCATGTTTTTAAAATCAAACTAGTTATACCTCCTAAACGTATAGAGATAAAAGAAAATTGGTGAATTTGGAGAAAAATTATTATACTTCCTAGTGAACGACCTGGACTTAACCAGTAAAAATTTCTAAAATGTTAGAATAATTAGACCCTATGCTACACAATTGACACAACTTCGAGTTAACCTAAGTGATTTCTTCTACTCTTAATTAAGTGAAATTAACTTAATTACTGAGTTGAGTGGAAAGCACATTATCACGGATTATACCCCTTGATCAGAAGGTCGTCCACCTGAGAATTACTTGGGCAGCTAGAGAGAGTGAATCCTGCGAAGACCCTACACGGTATAGTGGCCCCACGGGTTTCAGGGTTTCCCCCACCCGACCTCTCTTGTCATTGAGATTCCAGGTAGACCATAATGGGGACCTTGTCCTCTTATGTCTACAACTTTTAGTTAAGATCAAGATGCTTAGGGGTGTACTTGAACTTTAAGCCTTTTGTGTGTAAAGTGACCTAATTTAAAGGTTGGTTGACCCAAGGATCAACTTCACCTCTTTGTTCCTCTGAGAGCTTCTTAGGTCCTTTCTTTTATTGTTCAAGTAGATTAAGAGCCTGATTTGCTTAGGGTTTCTCCTGGATAGGTTTTTTCAAACATTGTCTTAGGCACACCTTTTTTTGGAATTTTTAATTCTCTGCTTAGAAGAAGATGTGTCTCTAAAACCCTAGCTTGGAATCCTAGGTTGGCCCTAGTTGGTCCAATTTAGTTGCCTCAAAAAAGGGTAACAAGGGCTCAAGCATGAAGGTTTTAGCCCTAGTTACCTTAAGTGGATATGCAGTTACGATTTGTTGAAAGTAGAAATTAGGCAACTTTGTTAATTACTAAGTATAGAAGACAAGTAGCCCTAGATTAATTTTTCTTTTGTTTTTCCTCTAGATTGTGAGGGGCTTAAAAGAGAGCATTAAAAAGGTTACCTGTTTCCTGGTGTGGTTGCCATGCAACTGCTTGTCTTTTCTTGACTTCCTTTCCTGCAACCACAACAAAATAGCGATGAAGTCAATATAAAATCAAAAGAGTTTTCAATAATGTATTGTTTTACAAAAATTTAGAGAGTGAAAGAAAGAATTTTTCATCTGTTTTTCTTCTTTTCTCTCTTTCTTCTTTGCTCTCACTTTTCGCTTTTCTCTGTCTTCAGACATCTGATTCTATGAATCAGACGCCTTAAGTGGCGCTTGCTACAGTGTCACACCTTCTTCTTCTTCTTCCTTTCTTTTCTTCGGCTTTTGCTACTCTAACTTTGGCTGCTTCTTCTCCTTGGCTTCTTCTTCTTCTCTTCTTTCTTTGTGGTAGCTCCATCCTCTTTTCTTCTCTTCCTCTTTCTTTCTTCTTTGGCCATGTCCTTCTCATTCTCTGAGGCTGAGGCTCCATGGCTTATTCTTCTTCTCTTGTCCTTCTTCTACCTCTGCTCCTTCCTCTGCCTTCTTCTTCTGCTTCAGCTCTTTCTACACTATGCTGCACCACTTCCTCTCTTCTTCCTCCGCATAGCTACTTCCTCTTCCTTCCTTCTTCCCTGCACAAGCACGGTTAAGCAAAACCTACCCCTACCCTCCCAGCATCTCTCTCCCTCTCTATTTCTCCCTCAGGACACAGCTCTCCCAGAGCCAGCCGGGTTATCGGGTCAGGTATACACACTCGGGACCAGGCCCATCGGTGTGCGGTGGTGGGCGGGGTGTGCACAGGTTATCGGGTCAGGTCAGCCAGGTTTGCAGAGGAGTGAGTGCGGACGAGGCGGTGAGTGGCCGAGGGGACTTCACCCCATGTACTGAGGTGAAGAGCTTAATTCACTTTTTCAATTTATTTACCTGCACTCGCTCGCCCACATACGAGGTGGGACTAAACGTCCCACCTTCATTTCACGACCGCCTGCAGCAGATGGTCTTCTCAATTGGCGAAGCTGCAAGATCCTTTATCACCAATCTGAAGACTGGATGCGTGCGCGACTCGAATCCGCACTGCCTGGGGGTGTCTCCTGGAGCAGAGCACGACCTGGAGCGACTTGAAGCTTTCTTCAAGCACAACGACAATGGTGGAAGACGTCCTGACCCTGAAAACATGAACACAGCCTTGTGACCCTGTCAGAGGCCTTGGGGAGCTTCACCAAGGTGTGGTGAAGGTGACCTGGTGGTCAGAGTGGCGTGAGGGTGTTTGTGCACATGTTCCTGGGGCATAATGTGTGCGTGCAGGTGGGTGTGTTTGGAGACAGTGTGTGGTGCATGTGGTGGTCGATGGAAGGCGGAAGGTGATCAGTGGGAGGTGGTGAAGCTTATGGACCAGTTGGTGAGGGGTGAAAGGGCCTGTGGAGGAGGAGTGGCTTCGCAGGAGTTGGTTGTCGGAGGTGAAGACGATGGTGGTGGTAGTGGCAGTATAGGGGTTGAATCTACAAATTAAGTGAGGGGAAATGAAGAGGGGAGTGAGAGGAACTTAACTGAGGTGTTTAGAGCGAAGGGGGGAAGCGGATGGCGAGCGTTTTGTACTGCCGTCGTCGGAGACAAAGGTGCCTAGGGGAGGAAGACAGTGACGATGAAGGGGGTCAGAGGGCGCGCGCTGGTACGGCGTGGTGAGACGGAGGACGGCGGAGCTGGCTTTGCCACTGGTATGGTGGTAGATAGATAAGAGAAGGGAGAAGGAGTAGCCGGAGGCTTTGGGCTGTTGGCCGGAGTTCGGAGGAGATGAATTCAAGGGGGATCTCAGGCCAAATTGAGCTTGAAGGAAACGGCGTGGCCTGGCCTTCCTTAAGTAGGCATCGGCAGGGTGGGAAGGATGCGAGGGCGGTGGGAGAGCCAAGCCAGAGGTAAGGTCGGTCGGAGACCCATACCTCTCGAACGTTTGGACGAGAGTTATGGTAGGTTTCAGGGCATCGGGAGCAGCCCATGCGGTAGGGGGCTCTGCAGGGAGCTCCCTTTTCAAATCTGGGGGCGGCTCCCCATGCAAAAGGGGCGTAAACCTTCGTGCGAAGTCGCTGGAGGTATTGCCCCTGCTGCGGATGGCAGAGGGACTGAAGTGAAGAAAAAGATGAGAAAGTTGAGGGGGTAATCGCAAGGGTTTCAAAAAGATGAGGGTTAGAAAGTAATTTGAGGACCAAATTGCAAAGTGGGTCAAGGCAAACTTCCCTTAGGTCCAAATTTGGTATAAACCTAATTTTTACCTAAAAAATCCAATGGTGAAGTTATAATTTAGGTTTGACCATGGTTGACTAGACATTTTGCATAAAAACCCAAATTAGGTCAAAAATTTGGTAAGGACCCTAATCTAGGTCAAAATAGGTTCCAAAGGCAAAATTGAAGGTTATAAACCCTAGGGGATATTCTTCCATGAATTTTAGAGGGTTTAGCTGATTTTTATCTTTCCGGGAACCTTTTGAATTAAAGTGGGCTTGTTTTATGGTTACAGAATGTCATTTAATTCCTATATTTCGCCACGACCCCTTTCTAACCAAACCATCCCACTTTTTCTCTTATTAAGTCCACTTGACCTATGTCTAGACCCTTAGAAATCTCGTTGATGCATTGCAATGGTAAAATTACAGTTTTACCCCTTGTTTCATGTTTTCCTTTCAGATCAGAAATTCCCTGAATTAGGCCTTCCCTTAGGTTATGTAGGAGCTTTTGTTTACTTTATTAGGTCAAAATGTCCTAGTTAGGGTTCATGATGAGGTTCTCATCACCTTCCTGATTCTGTTAGCTTAATTGTACATGGGACACCCCTGAAACTTAATGACTCAGGAGCCCCTTACATCTCAGTGGTCATTGGCGACCTACATATAGATGAGGCTCTGCTTGATTTGTGTGTGGAGGTAAACATCCTCCTAAGCTACGTATATGAACAACTTGGAGGAGGCAATCTGAAACCTTCCCCCGTAATCCTCTAAGTTGCAGACTGATCTTTGACGACACCATGGGGCTTACTGGAAGATGTCCTCGTGAGAGTGGAGGATTTCTTCTTCCCTATTGACTTTTTAGTACTGGGCACTGACCATACCCACAAACCAACCAAGGCCACCATCATCTTGGGTCGCCGTTTTCTTACGACTTTTAATGCTTCGATTAATTGTCACACTGGGGAATTAAAAATGGGCTTTGGGAATAAGAAAATTCAGCTTAATGTGTTGGGTGCTTATAAACAAATTGGATTTGAGGATTGTTCCCAAGTTGAGCTGGTAGATGACTTGATTGAGGAGACGACTCCTGCAATTTAATGTGATAACCCCTTTCAGCATGTCATGTTAAATGAGCATTCCCATCTCTTGGAGGAATGTGAAGAGGATGTACTAGAACTTGAGGGATTTCTTGGAGTTTCTATTGAGTCGTTCTCCCCGTCATACTTGCCTAAGGTAGATCTGCTACCTGAGATGGGGACTTCTATTATGTAACCTTCAACCATACAAGTCCATGACCTTGAATTGAAACCCCTCCCAGACTCTCTCAAGTATGTATTCCTTAGGCGAAATGATACTCTCACTATAATCATCTCATCTGCACTATCTGAGGTGCAAGAGGGAGCCTTGCTAGACTGCTTATCAAGGCATAAGGAAGCCATATCTTGGACAATCGCTGATATTAAAGAAAAAGACTATGCTCTGCTTGCATCACGTTTATACTGATGATTTCATCAAACCATTTAGAGACATGCAGAGATGTCTTAACCCCAACATGAGGGAGGTGGTTAAAAAGGACATTCTGAAGTGCTTGGACACTAGGATAATATATCCCATCGCGGATAGCAAACAGGTTAGTCCAATCCATGTGGTGCCAATGAAGGTAGGCTTCATGGTAGTAACCAATGACTAGGGAGAACAAGTGGTGACCAAACCGTCAACTGGCTGGAGGGTTAGCAGTGACTATCACAAACTAAACACCGCTACCCAGAAGGATGACTTTTCCTTGCCTTTTATTGATCAGATCCTCAAGAAATTGGCAGGGAATAACTATTTATGCTTTTTAGATGGATATTCTGGGTATAACCAAGTTGCAGTCTTCCCTGACGGCCAGGATAGGATAACCTTTACTAGTCCTGATGGTACTATTGCATTCAGGTGTATGCCATTTGGATTATGTAATGCAACGAAAACCTTCCGGCATTGTATGATGTCCATTTTTCCAGACATGATTGATGAGTGTGTTGAGATTTTTATCGATGACTTCTCCAATTATGGCTGATCTTTTGACCAGTGTCTCTTGCACCTAGAGAATGTGCTAAAGAGATTTGAGGAGCCTGGTTTAGTCCTCAGCTGGGAGAAAAGCCACTTCATGGTATAGAAAGGAATTGTACTTGGGCATGTTGTGCCTGAGTAAGGCTTAGAAGTAGATAAAGCCAAGGTTGATTCTATTTCCAAACTTCCATCGCCTATGAATGCCAAATAGATTAGATTCTTTCTGGGCCATACTGACTTTTATAGGTGCTTTATTAAGAATTTCAGTAAAATTTCTAGGCCACTTTTTGACCTGTTGGCGAAGGAATCTTCCTTCAATTTTGATTCACAGTGTGTCGAGGCCTTTCAAACTCTAAAGGAGGCCTTAATCTCTGTGCCTATTCTCCAAGCTCCAGATTGGAAACTTCCAATTGAGCTGATGTGTGATGCTTTGGATTATGCAGTGGGCGTAGCCCTTGGGCAAAGGGTTGAGGGAAGACCACATGTGCTGCACTATGCTAGCAAGACTTTAACTGAACCACAACAAAACTACACAGTCACTGAAAAGGAATTACTTGCTCTAGTTTTTGCTATGGAGAAGTTTAGGTCATAACTTCTTGGATCTAAGGTGGTCATTTTTACTGATCATGTGGTAGTGAAACATCTCATTGCCAAGAAGGACTCTAAGCCATGTTTAATTAGGTGGATTCTACTCCTTCAAGAGTTTGACTAGGAGATTCATGAAAAGAAAGGAGTGGAAAATGCAGTGGCTAACCATCTGTCTCGCCTTCCACTTGATGACTCTCCATCTGGAGACATCTGCGAGACATTTCCTGATGAAACCCTTATGGTGGTAACACTGACTTCACCCTGGTATTCTAATACTGTTAATTACTTGGTCACTGGAGAAACTCCTAGTTCTTGGGACGAGTAGAAATAGAAGAGATTCATTTCCCAAGCTAGATTCTTTCATTGGGAAGAGCCAGAATTATTTAGACTTGGGCAAGACCAAGTATTGAGACGATGCGTGCCAGGAGAGGAGAAACAAAGTGTGTTCAGTTTTTGCCATGAGCATCATTGTGGAGGACACTTTGGTGCTAAGGAAACGACTTTTAAGGTTCTTCAGTCCAATTTTTTGTGGCCTACTTTATTTAAGGATTTTCATAACTTTGTTAAGGCCTGTATTAGATGTCAACGGACTAGAATGATTGGGAAGCAGAATAAGATGGCCCAACACCCTATCCAACCTGTGGAAATTTTTGATGTTTAGGGGATAGACTTCATGGGTCCCTTCATTTCATCCAATGGATATGAGTATATCTTGGTGGTAGTTGATTATGTGTCAAAATGGATAGAGGTCATCCGTACGAACACAAATGACCACTTGGTGGTCTTGAAATTTGTGAAGGCCAATATCATATCTCGCAGAGGTGTAACACTACTACGTAGGGAAGAAGGCTGTTGAAATTTTGAATTCCCATTTGGCCGGGAAAAGCCGGATTGGATGGCCGGCAGCCTGAGGGGGCCCAGTGCCGATGATTCTGAAGGATGGGTGGTATGGCATCCACGATCTTCCATAGGAAGGTGCATGGCATCCATGTCCCTGATGTAGGTAAGAACCTGGGTGATGAGAACCTCATCATGAGCCATAACTAGCTCATTTTGACCTAATACAAAGGATAAAAGCTCCTACATACCTCAAGGAAAGGCTTAACTCAGAGAATTCTGAGTTTAAGGAGAAAATGAGTCATAAGGGGTAAAAATGCAATTTTGCCAGTATAATCTGCATACAGGGTAATTCAGGGTCCAAACATAGGTCAAAGCAACCTAATAAGAATAAAAGTGGGATGAGATGATCTGACAAGGGCTACAGCAATTCCAAGGAACTAAATGATAATCTGTAACCTTAAAACAAACCCACTTCAATTCACGAGGTTCGAGGAAAATTAAAAATAGAATAAACCCTCTAAAATTCATAGAAAATAATCTCTATGGTTTAGAACTTTCAATTTGGCCTTCAGAACCCATTTTGACCTACATTGAGAACCATGCCCAATTAATAACTTAATTCAGGTTTTTGCATAAATTGACCGATCAAACAAGGTTTAATATAGAAATAAAATTCACCATCAAATTCCTTAGGTCCTAATTAGTCATGTATAAAAACTTGAGCCTAAGAAGAAACATTCTTGACCAACTTTGCCCTTTGGTCCTCATATATTTACTTTTTGGCCCTCAACTTTTGAACCCTCACATTTCTGCCCCTAACTCTCCTTCGTTCTTTGCATTCAGGTCCCTCCTGCCAAAACCTGACCAGCACCATGCTCCCGCAACCTTGCGCGGAGCATGGCACCGCACAGGGTAAGGGGGAGGCTCTGGCAAGTAAACCGGGGGAGCCCTGCGTCGTCAGCCGTCGCAGGGACACCCCCCTAGTCGCTGCGACCCACCATACCGGCCGTGCGAACGCATGGACGGTATGGGTCTCCATCTCCGGTGTCCTCCGGCGAGGGAGACACGTCGTCTCCCTCCGCCCTCCTCTCTGATTCTACCCTATAAATACCCCCCGTCGCTCCACCGTTCGAAGGAGCTCGGTCCTGACGGAGAAACACCCTCTTTTCACTCTCTTCCCACTCCGACAGGAAGCCCTCTAGCTCCGGCGATCTCTCCTCCTCCTCCTCGTCGTTCTGCCGCACTACAAGCAGTAGGGCTACTTTCCCCCGCTCTTCTCGCGCCGCGCCGCACCCAGCGCGCGCCTCTCCAGCCCTCTCCTCGCCGTCGCTCCTTCCTCTGGGCAACTTCTTCTCCGGCGACAGTCGATACGACTGTCGCCCGCTCCGGCCCCTCCTCGTCCTGCTAAGTAGGTAGAACTCCTCCTCTTTCTCCCCTCTTCCTTTTCCTCATTTTACATCTTTACTGTTACCCCGATCCGACCAATCGCCCTCACCTTCTCCACCTCCGGCCCCTGCTCCGGCGACCCGTTCCCATCACTCCAGCAACCCACACGGCTCGCCGACCACCGCAGAACCTCCGCCTCCTCACCCTGATCAACCTCCGCCCTTCCACTTCTCCCAAATCACCCTCTGCAACTCCACCGAACAAACCCATCTCCCGACCCACAATACGACCTAGGGCAGCCCTTAGGCTCCGCCCCGCCACCTGCACACCCCCTGACCACCTTCGCCGTGCCACGGCGAAGGTCCTCCGCGTTTCTGATTGGGCCGAGAGGCCGTTTCTCTGTAGGCAGGTACCTGCGCTCGTCGCCGCCATTGTTGAAGCGAAGCAGCTTCTTCACCTGCTGCGCCAGGTGCGCCACGCCCAGGTCACGCTCCCAGACAGTGCGAGGCGTCTTCGCGAAGTACCAGGCTGCAGTCGAGTCGAAGCTCTAGCGCGAAGCCCCCGCACTTCGCCTCGACTGCCGCTGCTTCCTCCACGCAGGCACCCAAATTGGGGTGGGACATTTAGTCCCACCTCGTAACCTTTCAGAGGAGCGTGCCCGCATAAAGGAAAAAAGTGCCTTATGCTCGTTGCCTCCTGAGCATGGGGTGAGGTCCCTCTCTCTCACTCGCTCGACCCGGCCTCGTCCGCGACCACGCCCCGCGGACCTGGCCCGACCTGACTTAGACTGACCTGCACTCCTCGCCCACCACGCACGCCGGTGGGCCTGCACCCGGGCGCGACCCGTACCCGACTACCCGGCAGCTCTGGGAGAGCTTTCCTAAGAGCGACTTCTGTGAGAGAGAAACGCGGGGGGGGGAGGGTAGAATAGGTTTTTGCCCGCTGACGAGAGCTTTGGAAGTGTGCAGGCACAGGCGAAGAAGAAGAAGACGAGCGAGGCAGAGAAGAAGGACGACGAAAGCTGAAGGAAGGAGGAGCACTGTAGCAGCGGCGGTTTAAGTCGTCTGATTGGAAAATCAGACGACGTCCTGAAGGCAAAGAAGGAGAAGGAAGGCGAGGCAGAGGAGAACACAGAGAGGCTAAGGGAAGAACTAAAAGAAAAAGAAGAGCACGAGAAGAAGAAGATCTGAAGAAAGGAAAAGATGAAAGAAAGAAGAAGAAGAAGAACAGGATCGCTCTGCAGAAGAAAAAGGAAGAGATGAGCAGAAACAGCTGAACGAAGAAGAAGAACATCACCACTCCAGATAAAGAAGAAGAACAAAGGAAGCGAGCAGAAGATCTGAGAAGGAAGAAGAGGAGAAGCAAAGAGAAAAGAAGAAAAGCCAACAAATTCTCTCTCTCTCTCTTTATTTTTGTAATAAGAATTTGTATCTCTAGAATACAGTTTGCTCCCTGAGTTCGACCTCTGTAACCCTTTATTTCCGAGTCACAAATTGTATTAAATTGGTAATCACCTCTCTATACTATACTACGACGAAATAATAAAACTATAGAGGAAGGTCGCCACCACTGGGCATGAGGGTTTTTCAAGATGGTTGGGGTAGAAGTCGAAGGGAGGTGATTTGCTAAAGATGTTGGTTTCAGGGGCATCTGGCGGTGACCTACCGGTGACCATTGCTTTGTCTAGCATGTGGAGGCTTTGGTCACAAACAGGACACTTGTCTGGTGACCTGTGATGGTTCTGGGGGCAGGGATTGCAATACACCTTCGTGGCCTAGGGGTGAGCTGCAGATGCCCCTCCCACCTCCCCCCTCAACACTCGGGGGATGGACTATGGATGTGGAGGTTCCCTTGACTGAGGATGTCAGGGTAGCGGAACTGGCACTACGTAGTGCCTTGATTGGAGAAGTTATGATGGGTACCATATCGGTGGACAAAATTCGGCAACTGGTGAGATCTCTTCCTCTATCAATGGATGCTTGGAAGATTGCGATTATTTCTTCGTCGTGAATTATGCTGTTTGATGTGGGTGCGATAGATGTTGAAAGATTTTATTTTCAGACTAGCAGTTTGGGTGGATTATCAACGATCTTGTGGCTAGTATCCCCATTTGATGGATCTCTGCCTGAACGTCCCCCTCAAAGAGTAGCCTCCAGGTCTAGTGTTCTTGAGATCAGAGGTCTACCTTTGCATCTAAGGTCTAGGAAGGTGGCGGAAAACATGATAGCTGGGTTTGCATCTATGGCTGAGGATGTTGTTGTTGGTCTGATCAAAGGAGATGCCAGTGTTCCGAATGTGAGGGTGAAGTTCTTCAGGGCTGGTACCATTCCTGATAAACTGATCCTCAGATGTGGGGGCAATTCTTGGATTCTCCTTTTGAATTTTATTGTGGCAAATAGAGAGGTCGTGCCTAGACATCGCCCCCCTCTTATGCTATGGTGGTGAAAACCAAAATTCCTCCACTGCAACCAAACTGTGTTAATCAGAAAATGGTGGCAGAATGCTCTAAAGATACGGAATTGGTGGATGAGGAAGGGAGCCTGGGAGTTGTGGAGACGAGGACTGAAGCTTTGGCTGGTGTGGTTGAAGTACCTCTGATCCAAGACCTCCCCTCCTATGCTGAGGTGTTGAAGACCAAAGCCCCTTGCAAGCAAATGGTGATTGTCAGGAGGTGGTGGCAGAATGCTCAGAAGAGAGGGAATTGGTAGATGAGGTAGGGAGCCTGGGAATTATGGAGATGAGGATTGAAGCTCTGGATGATGTAGCTGAAGTACCCTTGATCCAAGAGGTTGCTGCAATGGTGGATGTTAAATGGAAGGAAATGATTATGTCTAATGAAGTTGTGGTTGAGGATTTGAAAACCCATCTTGGTGAGCCTGATGAAGGGTTGATAATGAATATGATTAATGAGACTGCTGATTCTGCTATGGTGGACTCCTCTGTGAGTTCCTTGAACTTGCAGATTTGTTCTCCTATGGCTGATGTCGTGCACTCAAAGTCAAAGACTCCTTCTACTGCTAGGAGTGGGAAACCTCCATACAAAGTTGAGGCTAAGAAGGCACACTCCCACACAAAAGGTTGATGAATCAGTCGTTGCAGCTGCGATGAAGGTTAGTAGGACTTCTGCAGCTAAGAAGGGGATTGACCTAACTCCCAAATGAAGGTCCTGACCTGGAATGTGCGTGGGCTGCACGATAGTAGGAGGGGGTCTCTACTTAGATATCTGCGTGAATGGGAAATCGACTGTGCTATCCTTCAGGAGATACACATTGATTGCGAGTCTGAAAGGGCAGGGGAAGAGATGAGGGTAGGATCTGCAAATGACCTTATGGTGGTCAATTCCAATGGTAGATCTAGGGGAATTGCCATTTGGTGGAAGAAGCAGATGCTGTGCTTACAGGAGGTTTCTGTGGCTAGGCACCTTCTGACTTGTAGATTCACAAGAGGCCAGGGGGACAATGTCTTCTATGTGACAGGTGTGTCTGGACCAAACGATCCTAACAGGAGGCAGGAACTGTGGGAGGACTGCAATCTGGCTGCAGACTTTGTAGGTGGGGTGCATGGCTTGTTGGAGGTGACTTTAATTATACTTTGGTGGGGAGTGACCAACCTAATGGGGTGGTCGACAGCTCCACCACTGGATTTGAATTGGTTGTCCAGGCATTGGGGATGTGCGAATTTCCCTCATCAGGGGCTGAATTCACTTGGAGGAATGGTAATGGGCTCATGTCCAAGATTGACAGATTTTTTGGCAATGCTGAGCTGTTGGATCTCTTCAAGATGTCATTTGTGTGTGGTCTTGAACGTCCATTTTCTGACCATACACCCTTGGTGTGGGACAATGGTGAGCAGGTGGTGGCTGGATCCTACTTTAAATTTAGGAGATCTTGGCTGAGGGAAATAGGGTTCAGAGACATGTTTGCCAGCTAGTGGAGGTTACAACAAGGTGAAGGCACGACCACCTTTAGACTAGCTTCTAAGTTTATGGCTTTGAAAGGTATGCTCAAGGAGTACGGAGATATTGTCTCAGTTCTCAGACATCAGAAGCTTCATGAGGCCTTGCTGAAAATTCAAGAACTGGATACCAAGGAAGCTGTGGATCATCTATCTGAACTGGATCTTGCTGATAGAAGAAGATGGCAGGGGGTGGTTATTGAAGAAGACCTGAAATTGGAGATGGATTGGAGGGAGCGTTATAGGCAGCTATGGCTAAGTGAGGGGGAAGTAAACACCAAATTCTTTCATCTGGAGGCTAGATCTAGGAGGAGAACAAATCTGATCTCTTCAATGGTTATAGAGGGGCAGAGAATTACCTCCTTATTTGATATCAGAGCTGAGACTGTCAGATGCTTTAAGGAATCTTCAAGAGATACAGGCAGGGGCAACTGGAGAATGACATCGAATGATCTGCCCATGATTAATGAGTCTCAGGGGTCTAGCCTGATTGAACCCATATCTAAAGTTGAAGTCCTGAAGGTTATTAAAGACCTAAACTGCGAAGGATCGCCTAGTCCTGATGGAATCCAAGTGTTCTTTTATAAAGAACTGTGGGACATTGTGGGCTCTGAGGTTATGGAAGTGATTAGAGAATTCCAAAGTGGCAATTTTGGCTTTGAAAGAATTAATAGATCTTATCTGTTTCTTCTGCCAAAAACCTCAGGTGCTGAATCCTTCCAGGAATTTAGACCCATTGCCCTTTCTAACTCTTTGTATTTGGTGGTTGGCAAGGTCCTAGCTAATAGGTTGAGGCTTGTATTGCAAGATCTGATCGATCGTACTTAGTCTGCTTTCCTCCCAGTAGATCCCTACAAGAATCTTTTATCTTGGCCCAAGAGATGGTTTATGGCTAGCATAAGAGAAGATGGAAGGCCTTCCTATGGAAGGTTGACTTTTCTAAGGCTTATGATTCAATCATTTGGCCTTATCTATGGGATGTGCTTAAAAGAGGGGGCTTTCCCTCTACTTGGATAGGTTGGGTTAAGAGATGTATTACCACTGCCTCCTTTACCCTCTGATAAATGGGAAGCCCTGTGGTGCATGGATCCAGCCTCAATGTGGCATTAGGCAAGGATGTCCCCTTGCCCCTTTGATCTTTAATTTGGCAGTTGACAGTTTAGCTTGCTTTGCTTGTAAGCTTTCTAAAGCAGGTCTTGTTAGAGGATATTCACTATCTTGTAGGAACATCTGGCTCCCATTCTTCAATATGCAGATGATACTGTTTTTTTTGTTGAAGGATCCATGGATGGAGCGTTGGCTCTACATCATTTGGTTAATATCTTTGGTAAGCTTTCTGGATTGAGGTTAAATAGAGACAAGTTTGGTTTTGTCTGCTTTGGTTTATCTGAGGAGGATCAAGAAGCCTTAGCAGCCATCCTGATGACTCCCTGCATCAATCTTCTGGTTGAGTCGTGTTTCGCATGTTAGAAATAGAGGTTACAAGTAACCTATCGTCAAAGTTGCAAGACACGTCGATCAAATAAAATTTATACCAAAACTCCAAGGGAGTCCCGGGTCGAACACAGGGAGGCGATGTTTACTTTACTTGAAAACCACGCTTCGATTCATTTCTTTTTGGTATTTTGGGTTTTTGTTATTTTTTCTTGTGTTTTTTAAATAAAGGACAAGTAAATGATTCATAAGATAGAGATGTGGAATGAAAATGGTATATATATATATATCAATCCAATGTCTATTAAAATCTACTATGAAAGCATAAAAAGAGAGGGAGGTGAGAGGAAATCTCCTGAATCGGCTGTTCAACGAGACGACGACACCTGGCAGAAGCTCGGATGAAGTAGGTGAGGAGTGGGATGATAGAGGTGAGATGCTGGAGGATGTCGTGTTGAGGAAATCTTCGGCATGGCTCCGGAATGGAGGTGAGAAGACAGAGGTGATCTGCTACTGGAATGGAGGTGGGAGGACTACTCCAAGGTGACCTATGAAGGGAGATGGGAAGTTGGAGGAGTATTTGGTGGGGCAGAGGTTCACTACACTAATAGGCACCTTGGGAGCTTGAGAACAAGCTCTAATGGAGCGTTGGTAGGCTTGCTAGAGCTTGGGAGTAGGTGGGAGTAGAGTAGGTAGAGATGGCTTGGAAGGGAGGGGGTGAAGGTCCTTTTATAGTGGTGGAGAAGAGGCTAAAAATGGATAAAGGACCTCTAGCGACCTCCAGACCGTCGCTAGAAACATTGTTGTAGATCGCTCACCTCCACCCACGGCCATAGCTGGCACTACTGGCTTGCAATGAAATAATGACGGCTATAAGCGTCGCAGTAGGTCAGTCTAGCTGTCACTGAAAGCTGGCGCCAACTGCCCTTGCGCCTGCATCTCCTGCCCCACTCATCACGCGTGCTGACCGTGCGCACCCAGCTGTGTGCGCATGTGCCATGCGCTGGCGTGCGTGCTTGCTATGCACTGGCCTACGCGTGCGCACGTGCGCTACCTTGGGCTAGCATTACCGCTGCCGCTCCGCTCCAAGCGCCTGCCCAATTGCGAATTGGAGGGGTTGTGGGGAATCAAACCCGCGCCCCTCCTTTGCAAACCCGCACCTCCACCATTGCGTTAATCCTCCCCTTGTGTTGCGTGGAGTGTTTTGGTGCGTTCGCCTCCCAGCCGTTGGATCTTGATCCAATGGCTGGGATTGAATGGTGTGGATGAAGGAGTTGGGAGATGTTGCTAGCCGATGTTAGGTGGCCTGGATGGCACCACGTGGCGCCATCTGGGCCATCCATCTTTTTCTTCTTGTAGAGGGTGCTACGGTGCACAGATCAAGATGGTTCCCACGATGCCGAACTACGATTGTCGCTCCAGATCCATCCCTACAGTCGGATTTTCCATCCGAAACTTGTATGGATGTCGCGTTGGCGACCTGGCTATATAAAATGAAGGGATTAATATATAAAATACACAACTATCCTAAATGCCATGCAATGGATGTTATGCAATATTTATAACATGATATGCAATGCTAAGCCTAAGAACTATCAAAAATAAGCAATTTATCTTGAATTTATTTATGTTCATCATCTTCCTATCAGATATCTTGGGCTACCTTTGAGGTTTTCCAGGTTGAAGAAAGGTGATTGGAACTACCTTTTTGACAAGATTTCTATGAAACTTGATGGTTGGCATAGCAGGTTCTTGTCCAGAGGTGGAAGACTTATCTTGCTCAACTCGGTGATGACCTCCATCCCTGTCTTCTACTTCTCCATTTTCAAAGCACCATGATCCATTTGGAAAAGATTAGATGTGATGAGGAAGAGATGCTTTTGGAAGGGAGCTAGACATAAGGGCAGTTTCTTGCAGCCTATCAAGTGGGACCAAATCTGCTATCCTAAGGAGATGGGTGGTCTTGGGATCAAATCCTTGCAGCATTTTAATGATGCCTTGCTACTCAAATGGGCTGTTAAGCTGCTGCAAGGTGATCTGAAACCATGGTCTGCTTTGATTAGAGATAGATATGGAGCTTCCAACAGCATGATATCCAGACTTCAGCCCAACTGTCCATCACCTTTCTGGAAATCTGTAACTAAGGCTTTGGCTGCTCACTTCCATCTGCTGCAACAATCACTTGGAGATGGCAGGTCTTTCAGTTTCTTGAAGGAGGGATGGTCTGAAATGGTTGTCTTGAAGGAGCTCTATTTTAGAGCTTTTGCTGCAGCAGCTGACAAGGATGCTACGGTCAGCAAGGTCTGGTCCTACAGCAGTAGTAGTTGGAATCTGGATGGTGTGGAGTCCAACAGAAGAGCTACTCGGTTATGGGAAGAAAAGAGAAGGCTTATATCAGACCTTGAAAGTTTCAGAAATAGGCCTGGAATGGAGGACAGATATCTGTGGGAGGGGATTTATAGTGTCCTATCTGGCTATAACAGAATGTTGAATTTTGAAGAGGGAAGGAGACATGAGTCCATTGACAAGAAGATATGGATGTTAAAAATTCCTCTCAAGGTACAAATTTTCCTTTGGTTGTGCAGGAGAGATGGGTTAATCACAAGTGATCTATGCCATAGAATATTGGGTACTGATCATCATGTGTGTTTTTTATGTGAGATGAGCACTGACAATGTAAATTACTTCTTCTCTTCTTGCCTTATCACTTATGTCATCTAGAGAAAAATTTGTCAGGAGCCATTACTAGAGTGGGATTCTATCTGGCATGGGTTTGAAGTGAGAGGGAAGCCACATGTCCACATGGCTGCTACTATTTGGTGTACATGGAAGGCAAGGAATGAGAGACTTTTTCAGCAGAGGCTGGTATATTGTGAGAGTATTGTAAGAGAGTGCTGGTCCCTCATACACTCCTGGGGATCTTTTTTGTAATCTCCCTTGCTTTGCACATAATATACTATTCTGGACTGCTATCGCAGCATGATACCTCTCCTTTCTATTTCAAAAAAAGAATATCGTATCTTGCTTTAGCTAACCTAATATCATATCTTGCTTTATAAGTGATGGGGGACCACATTTTCGAAACCACCACTTCAATCGGTCACTCAGGAGTTTGGGAGTAACTCACAAGATTGCTACCCCTTACCATCCTCAGACAAGTGGCCTGGTTGAAGTATCAAATAAGGGATCAAGAATAGTTTAGGAAAGACTGTTAGGCCAGATAGGAAGGATTGATCCCAAAAGCTGGATGATGCTTTATGGGCTTATCGGACAGCCTACAAAACCCCTTTGGGAATGTCTCCCTTTCGGATAATGTATGGGAAAGCGTGTCTGATAAACGTCAGTTTATCATCATTCTTATGCATTAAAACTAACCTAGCTCTTAGGATTTTACTCCGCAAACAGATTTTTGGGTTGCATTTAGGCATAAATTAGGATAGGCATGCATTGCATTTTTTATTGTCGTTTTAATGTGTTTTTGTGAGTGTTAGGGATGTACAGATGCACAGATCCCTAAAACCCTAGCACTCAAGAAGGCAAATGGTGAAGGAGAAGCCCAGACTAGCTGGAACCCAGCTTGATCCAGCTCACAACAGCTGAAACCTAGCTTACTTGAACTAGGGTTAGCTCATCCCAGCTCCATTTAGCTAATCACAGCTGGATGGTAGCTCAAGAGAGTTCACCTTAGCTTACCCTAGCTCAAGTCAGCTCAGATCCAGCTCAACTTAGCTGAGTCTAGCTCATCTCAGCTCCCACTAGTTCACAGGGAGCTCTAGCTAGCTCAGCTGAGTTGACAGGAGTTCACCTCAGCTCACATCCAGCTCAACTTAGCTGAGTCTAGCTCATCTCAGCTCCCACTAGTTCACAAGGAGCTCTAGCTAGCTCAGCTGAGTTGACAGGAGTTCACCCCAGCTCAGATCCAGCTACATCCAGCTCCACTCAACTCCAGCCAGCTGAAGAAGAATTCATCTCAGCTAAGGAAGCTTAAGTCCAGCTCCCGGGGATTCAGCTTAGCTCAACTCAGTTGAGCTAAGATACCTTAGCTACCTCAACCAGCTTGATTCTCCCCGAGAGCACCAGACCTAGCTCACCTCAGCTCATTTTGGTAGAAGCTAGCTCACTTTAGCTTGGCTTAGCAACTAGCAAAGAACTAGCAAGCTAAGCTAGCTAGAGTAGCCCCATGCCAGCCTCTTCAGCAGCAGCCAGCTCCAGCTCCAGACTTCTCCTCCTCAGCTCTTCTCCCTGAAAATCCTAGCTCCAAATGCCTCCAACTCTACTCCCTATTAGCTAAGCTAGCTAAGCTGCTTAACATAGCTAGTCCACCTCCATGGCACCAAAACCTACTACCCTACTACCTAAGCTCCAGCAAAAAGACCACCTACTCCTACTTTATTTTAGTGCCAACTATCCCTTCCATCACCACCCTACATCCACCATCAAAGCCCATCTCCACCCTCCATTTTTTCCCTCCAAAATTGCCTTCTAGAAGGTATTTTTGGAGGGAAAATCAAGGCACCTCTTCATTTCCCTCCCATTTTTCCCTCCAAAAATAACCAAGCACCCCTTCATTTCCCTCCAAAAAAACACCATAACCACCCCCTTTCCCATCCTATAAATACCCTACCCTACCACCAAATAATTCCCATCCTCCCTTAGTATATTTTCTACCTAAACCACCTATACCTACGGCCAAGAAGAAGTAGTAGAGAAGGAGATTAAAGGGGCATATCACCAGCCCTTTTGGTGCCTTCTTCTCCCCACTCTCTTCAACTTGAGCCACGCCAAGGAGGAGGACTCTCCCACTTCAAGGAGGACGGCCAGGCAAAGGAGAAAAGCTTAGGGTGGACGTCCACCCTTGGAGAGAAACTTAGGGCACGCCCCCTTAGGGCTTGCCTTGGAGGTCATCACCTTGGCGGAGTTCTGCAAGGAAGGAGTTGAAGGATTCTTTTCAAGCTTGGGAGCCACCAACCTTGGAGCAAGAAGCCCTCTTCTTCACCATCTATTTAGAGGATTTGTGTTTTCTTTTACTTCAATTATCTAGTAGTAGAAGCATTCCTCTACTAGGCATTTTTTTGTTAAACACTTTATCAATTATCTAGTTGCCTTCTTCGCATATTTTGTTTGCATTTCTATTTGCTTATTTTCAGCATTCTTCACTTCCTTTCCCTAATTATTCTAGGTTTCCACTTGCCCAGAGTGAGCTTAGGGAGAGGCTCTACTTGCCACTTTAGAGTAGTTTACTTAATTGGAAGTGTAAACACTTTTCCCGCCATAATTTCGCATGTTGCCGTAGTTCAAAAACAAAAAAAAATGGTATATTGAAAATTACCAAAAGAAAGTTGAGATATATTCCAAGCAAGACAATCAATTTTGCAACCATATTGCCTCCTTGGACGACCCTAGATACTTCCCTATCTAGGATTATAAATTTAAGAGCGAAAGCGGATTTACGCGTTACAACGACGTATTTTAACAAACCGCGTATTTTCGCTATTAGTGTCACTTACCCATTGAACTTCAACATAGGGCACTTTGGGCTATCCAAGCTGTCAACATGGATTTAGAGCAAGCAGGTAAGGAATGTTTACTGGAATTGACTGAGCTTGAGGAGCTGAGGAATGATGCTTATGACACCACTCTAGCTTATAAAGAGAGAGCTAAGGTCTTGCATAATAAATATATCCTTAGAAAGACCTTTGAGCCCAACCAACAAGTTTAGATTTTCAATTCCAGACTTAAGCTTTTTCCAGGAAAATTGAAATAATGTTGGGATGAGCCTTACGTAATCACCAAAGTGTTTCAGCATGGGGCTATGGAGATTAAGAGCCTTTCCTCTTCAGCAACACCCTTTTCCGTCAACGCCCAATGATTAAAACCTTATGTTACTTTGGATGGCCATCTAGTTGACAAGGTCACTCTTGAGGAGCCTTAGCTCCTTTCATTCTCCGCCTCAGGTAACATCTTCCCTTAGCCTTTTTACTTTCAATGACGACATTGTTAGAACCAAGCATGAGGGGATAGGGTCTGAGGCATCTATTTATAGCATTTATACATATTGCATTCAAAAAAAAATCAATTTTGCATTATTGAGCTTAACTGGTTGGGCCCTGCATTCTTGAGCATAAGACCAGAACTTTAGGCTAGACTAAGTTCACTCTAGGTGTTTTACTTTAAAAGCTAAGTTGAGCTACTAGCTTTATACCTTTAGGTTCCTTTGTGGACTTAAAAACTTAACTAGGGGTTAAGTTGTAGACCATTCCTCAAGAGGTTGAGGAGGGAAAGCTAGGGATTGAGTTAAAGGCTAGGTAGTACCTGGTGTCTTTTTCTACCTTTTGGTTTATGGGTCCTTGTAACCTAAGCATCCACATTTCACATACACATGGTCTTGTGTAAGTAATGATCACCTTAATTTCTTAAAGAAATTTGCTTCTCTTGGTTTTGACTTAGGAGAAGCATGAAAACACAATTTGATTGGAAGAGTTCCCACTGCAGGAGAGCTGGAGTATATACTCACATTGAGGATGCGATGACAACATGTCATTTCCTTGGTGCTTGTCTCTTAGGATATCCATCCTACTAAGGGCTTGTAAGCACATTGTGCTATTCAAGTACCATGGCTGGCCCTATCTCAAAGTGCCAATTGCCACAAGCCTGAATTTGCTTAAGAATTCCATAGGTGATAGTATCTCGAAGTGTCGATTATCAGGAGTTCTTAGGGTCGCTATGGGTGGTGCTATCTCGAAGCATCGAAAGCTAGGCACCCTTCGAGGTTCGGTGATCGGGACAATGAATCTGACACGGGCCGAGTTGTAGCTGATCCAAGGCTAGACTTAGAGGAATCAAACAAAAATGAACTGAAAAAGAAGGTCCTCTTTCTAGTTTGGCAATCATACTAACCTCTAATAAATCATACCAATGCACATGCACGGATTCTTTAATCTTTAGGACCAATAAACCCTAGGGTATAGTTAGAAATCAGGGAAACCTGTGCTTGCAGCTCATCCTTAAACAACCTAGTTTGTAACTTAGCAACTACTTGGGAACCTGAGGTCTAAATTATGAACTTAACATGTTCCTAAAGGATGACCGAAACTTAGTCCACTTGAAGAGCTAGGTTATTGCTTGAATTTGCTAGGGACTACCAAAAACTAGGCATGGGGGCATTTGATGAGCTCATATTTGTAGGCTAATTAGTTACTTAAATGCCTAGACATTAGATTAATATTGGCATATAAATAGCATACAATAAGATGTAAATAGATTAGTCTAATTATTCACTTGTTTGCATATTTCATGCATTGCATTCATATCAAAATTCATTTAGAATAGCATGCATTAGAATAGTTAATCTTTTAGGTTGCATTACATGCACTATTTTATTTCACATTTCTTTTAATGGTTTATAAATAAATAACCCTCATTTAATTTCTTATTACATCTTTGAAAAAGCAGTAGTCGCTCCTCTTCAATGAGACATTCATGGTTAGATCTGGCAATGAAGGTGACAGTGAAGAGGAGAGGAGGATGTGGATCTGAGCATTCCTCCTCTATCTGCTTTTCTTTTCTTGAAGCTTTAAAAGAGGAGAGGAAGCCACGAAGCTGTGTAGGCCACCACTCTCACTCCATCACTATGCAAAGATTCAAGCTCCTCTGTCTCACCACTTCCGACCTCTGCTGCGGCGAGAGCTTTGCCACCATGGATGTGTGGGGTGACAGCCCGCACCATCATCTGCAAAGCCTCGTATCACCATGCACGTGCATCTTTGACAACCACGCAACCATCATCGCCTACACCCACACGCCTCCAGCCTCCGCATGCATAGCACCTCGTCGCGTGTCAGTAGTGCGCCTCCGCTTGCAGCAGCATAGCACGTGCGGCCTACACTGTTTCACTTCTTCGCATGCCACCCTCCACGCACGTAAGCCCAGCACCATGCTCATCACGCGCACCTTCACACCCACTAGTAGTAGACCACGCATCCACCATTGTGCATCACCCTCAACGCACGCATGTAGCAGCTAGTACCTTGCCATCTTCCATCTGTACGCGCACAACAACCTACCCATGGTCATCTCCTTCTTCTCCAAGAAGAACCCATCATCCACCATCCACGTCCACATGCAGCCACTACCATTGGCAATGAAAATTCACGCCGTCATCTCCAACAGACTTGTCTCGACCTCTCGAGCATAGCCACCCCTTCAACCGCATCAAGAAACCACCTTCTCGCCAGCCAAAAAGCTTCACCTCCTGCGACCTCCTTCCATCTGGCCAGCCATCTCTGAAAGTCGTCTGCTACACCATCACCGCCACTGCATGCGCCTCCCTCCTAAGTACCTTCCTCGAGCTCCTCATCGTCAACCTTCACCTCTCCTCCACGTGCGAGCTCAATAAAGGAAATCCACTATTTCCTTCTTAGTTTCTTCTTACATTTAAGTTCCATTGCCACAAAAAGGGTTTTTGATTTATCAATATTTAATAATGGTAGTATTATGATGAAAGCCCTTATGTTTTATGTAAAAGTTCATTCAGCATATCTAGCAATTGATAGCATAATCTAAAGGGGATTTTGGATTGATTTTTGGGGAAATCAATAGTGAACTTCTATTTTTGACTTGTACAAGTTTTAATAAACCACTGCCTCCTTGTGGATATGACCAACTCCTCATTGAGTGGTTTATTTTAATTGTTAACGATTGATTTTCTACCGCTCATTTCTTTACTTTGATGACATATTTCCTTGTGCGAAAATCATTTCTTAAGTGAAAATTTATCATCAATGTTCCTCAAGTTAGGCAACACCCTATCTTGGACTAGATTCACCTGAACCGAATGGTTCGATTCAGGGTTGGGTGGGTTCTGGTTCATTGTAGGGGAGTCAAGATATCGAGGTTCTTGGTCCCCTCCCTGATGGTAGGTCGTGTCAGGTTATTCAAAGAATAGAGGTGACCTATGTTCAGCATAATTCTTGGGATTGTAGTTGTTATAGTCAACATATCCTTCATAATTGTAGATTGGGTTAGGTTGATCATCAAAGGGTGGAGATCTATAATCATTGTAGCTCTAGGAAGAATAGTAATCATAGTCTTGTTGTCCAGGTTTAGGCCCTGGACACTGAGGTGCAGTATCGTATCCCTAATCAAAGTTATCTCGGCTAGACGATGGGTAATTATAAATCAAGTTGGGATAGTAATCAACTTGGGTATAAGTGGTGGTAGGAGGGTAGGATGGGAAATGAGTGTAGGATGTGGAAGTATATATGGTAGAATAGAAGGGAAATCATAAGAGAGAAGGGAGTCTTGCAATACAAGCAATCAACCATGTCTTTAGGTGGGTTAGCCTAAAGACCTACAGTTTCTCAGGACCTATCTTGAGATTATAACCAATTTGGTCTACTTTTATCTGGTCAATCCAACCAGTAAAAAGGAGGGGCTAGGGAGATGCTTCTTCTTTGGCTTGTGCCTCCGGTTCCTAGTGTACCCCCCAGCCACAGTCATTTGATGCTACTCCCCTAGATAAGCATCAAATGGACAAGCAGAAGTAGATTAACAAAAAAAAATCTCAATCTGAGCCCTGAAGAGCGAATCAATCCTTATAGCTATTGTCTACTCAGTTTTAATTAGGCTTGGGATGATTATGATCTTGGAATGTGATGGGCCCTTTAGATGGGTTGTGCCCTTCATGATCAATTCAAATGTGTGTGCATGCACAACCAAGGTTTGAAGACAAGGTTATTTGATGGCGTGTCTTTTTGGGTTTAACCTTGTTTAGTAGCTTTTAGGGTTTAATCTTAGGTGCATTCAATCAAGTTCAGGAGAACACTCCATGTTTTGAAAACATGGGTGTAGATATATTCCTTTAAAAATCAGAAAAAATGTGGAGTTCCTGGTTTAGCTCTAAAAATCAACCCTAAGTGGCAAGCTACTAATGAATCACTTTTATCTTAAGTGGTGCGGCCCAAACAGCTCAATCAATCGGCCAGTTGCACCAGTTGATTAAAACACACAAGATGTTTAACCTATTCAAATTGTCTACTCACTTATTTGTGTGTTGAGTTAAGGTGTACTAGATCCACAAGTCAAATTCCAATTAAGTGGTAGAACCGATGTGATTATGCACCTTAGGATAAGTTGTGGGTGTTTAGTGTGTAGCTTTTAGCTAAATCCCACAAGAGAAGAGTATTTTTTTATTTTTTGATCCATGCAAGTGGGCGAGGTAAGGTGAAGTAACAATCAAACAATCAAATCTATCCTAGGGTTTATGCAGGCACCTAAGTTGATTTGAGTTTCAATTATTAAATTATGGAATGGAAATCTAATGGGTGGGTAGGGGAATAACTTACAAATGTCTCTACCTACAGTTTACTCCAATCTATCACCTTCTCGATCGGGTTCCTGCAAGATAATAAATCAAAGAAGAAAGATAGGTTAGAAAAATATGTTGGAAATGTAGGAAAACGTGAGAGAAATTAAAGAGCATTGCCTCCCCGGTAATGGCACCAAAATGATGACATCTTGGACCTGATTCACCTGAACCGAATGGTTCGGTTTAGGCTTGGGTGGGTTTATTTTCATTCTAGGGGAGTCAAGATATCGAGGTTTTTAGGTCCCTCCCTGATGGTAGGTCGTGTCAGGTTGTTCAAAGAATAGTGGTGACCTATGTTCCCCATAATTCTGGGTTGGGTAGGTGTTATAGTCAACATATCTTTCTTGATTGTAGATTGGGTTAGGTTGATCATCAAAGGGTGGAGATCTATAATCATTATAGCTTTGGGAAGGAAAGAGGTCAGGTATCGTATCCCTAATCAAAGTTATCCCGACTAGTGGATGGGTAATTATAAGTTGAGTTGGGATAGTAATCATCTTAGGTATAAGTGATGGTAGGAGGGTAGGATGGGAAATGAGTGTAGGATGTGTGATCGTGAGGTTTTTTCGCTTTGCAAATGATATTAGAAAAATATGTCGTCACAATATGTAATGTGGTAGAGAAAAACCTCGAACAAAGTTACTAAAATATTGAAATAATACCACACTTCCGGTCGTATCACTGGGACAGATAGAACCAATAAGATCACCAATAAACATGTTCAAGAAAAATAAATTGCCATTGATATAAATGCATCATGGGAGGAAAGAAAATAAAACACATTAACCAGTAATTCCAATCCTTCAATATTGTCACAAATAACCAAGAACAGAAGTGCCTCCCACCAATTTCTCGTAATAAAATAATCAATATCAAAATCCCATTCTTTGGCAATGGCAATCAATGTAATTTTTAATTTAGCCAAAAATAGAGGATTCGCTACCATGGAGGAGGAGAGGATGCACGTGGAGTAGGAGAGGATGGTTGGCCTTGCCATGCTCGGTGGAGGTTGGCATTGTCGAGAGCTTCGCGTCGGAGGTCGCACCGAGGAAAACGATGAGCAGTGGTGGTTGGCCGGTGGGAAGGTTGGCTGGTGGTGGTGTGTGGCCGTGGGGGTGTTGTCGAGCGTGGTGCGGTCACAGAGCTGCTATCAAGGGAGAGGTTGTTGCTCCGGTGATGTTGCAGAGAAGATGGTGGCCGAGAGGGGTAGTTGTGAGTAGGAGGTGACCAGCCCGTTGATGGGTTCTTCTTCCCTGTTTGTGGTGAAGGAGGATGGAGTCTTGCGTTTGGTGGTCCTTGTTGGTGTGCGTGGTCATAAGGAGGAGGCATAGTGGGGAGATCAGCACGATCGCTGGAGTTGTTGTCGTGGAGGTGCTCTATTGGCATTACCGAGTGGGAGAGAGGTTAACGCTACCGAGGGCGGAGTGTAGAGGAGCTGAGAGAGGTCGTAGTCGTGCCTCGCGTCGAGGAGAGACGACGTAGAGGACGTCGACGCGAAGAGCATCCTGCTGTGATGCACGGAGGAGATGCTGTGGTGGCTCACGCGGTGGCGGACACATTAGCGAGGCTGGATGGGGTCGACGAGGATGCTCTCAGTTGGTGCAAGGAGGTCGTGGACACAGTGAGGGAGCACAGTGGATGTGGTCTCTGCGCATGCAGAGAGGAAGAGAGAAGAAGAACTAAGGTGACGTGGTGGCTCGCGGTGGTGGTCACGGCGCAAAGTGAGGGTGTTGGCGGTGTCGACGGAGGCTCGCGGTCGTGGATGGGCATGCTGTGAGGGGAAGGAGATGGAGGCCATTTTTCTTTCTTTTTCTTTTTTT
The DNA here is from genome assembly GCA_037157565.1 of Thalassia testudinum. Classification (NCBI taxonomy): domain Eukaryota; kingdom Viridiplantae; phylum Streptophyta; class Magnoliopsida; order Alismatales; family Hydrocharitaceae; genus Thalassia; species Thalassia testudinum. The sequence continues at coordinate 72,606,269 of JAZHRO010000003.1, read as the reverse complement.
TTGTTTTCCTAGGGAAGCCGCCCCTCTTTGTCGTTCCTTCCCTACTAAATAAGGAGAATGAGAGAACGAGAGGGTGAGTCAGAGAAGGAAAGAAATAGTCATCAACTGTGATTTAGTGTTGCCATTTGAGGGAGAGTGACATAAGAATCAAAGAGATTTTAGGGCAATTAAGGAAGAGATTAAGAGATGCCACAAAATTATCCTTTTGCAAAATTTTACCAAGATAACATAAAAGTCCCACAATGTAACATCTCAAATCTATGTTTGATGTGAAGTCCTTGCCTTTAATGTGACTACCCAGTTCTTTCACATAAATATTCAAGTCAATAATGCATGAAATGATACATTCAAAGTTTTCACATTTTGTCATTATCAGCATTCCATAGATTAAATTATGCTCCGAATAATTCAATGCTTAAGCACTAAATTAGTCCACTCAAGTGGACCCATGAAATACACCCATGCCTAAGTTTTGCTAGTCCTAAGCAAAATCATATGAACCAGACTAGGTCTCCAGGCCAGATTTTACAGTCACGATGCCTTATCGTACCATACTCTAGAAAATAGATTGAAATATCAACTATAGACCTAAAGGTACTCAAGTACCCACCATGATACGAACCTAACTGATGAGTGGCTACTCATCATAGCTAAAAGGCCGAAATTAAGCTAGACACTAAGCAAAACAATATCAAATTAACATATAAAAAGGGTTAAGTGTGGGAATTAAAGAAAAGACCTAAAACTTTTAATGTGTGTTAAAACCTCCTAATTAGGTCACAAAAATGAGATATTCTGAAAATTAAAGAATAAATGATGATCCATGCATCAATTGAACACATAAACAAGTTTGAAAAGATAAATCAGAAGTAAAATCAATGTCTTAAATGTTCAATTAAGCACATGTAAAAACTTGAAAGCAATTGGACATCATTTAGGCTTAGAAATAAATATATTACAATTAGGTCCTTCATGCATTACATTTCTACCCTTCAAAACTCCTTCTTGGACCTTTTTGCAAGTCGCAGGGACCCTTCTGTATGACTGCAAGGCCCTTCCAGTTATAGTTGTTTTCACTTTTGGACCTGCACGCTATTCTTCTACCCCTTCGTTCAAGGGTCTTCCTGCAAGTTTTCCCTCATTTCAGAGAGAAGCCTGTGTTCTTCACGCGCACTGTAGCACGCGAAGAACACAGCCATTCTCGACCGTCCATTGCACTTTTGATCTCGATCTGCAGTTGGATTCTATTAGGAACCTTCGCGCGATTCGATGCGTGCGTTCACCTCTCTTCTCAGATCTCATCTGACGGTCAGATCTCTCTCTTGACTCGCCGTGCGCTCTACCCATCTCATCCTCACCACCGGCCTAATTTTGATTAACCTCACCCTTGCGGTGATTCCAGTCACTGAGCTGCTATTTAAGCACCTCAGTGGTGTCGTGCGCAGGGGATCGCTCCCTCCTACATCTCTTAGCGATCAGTTCGTCCACTCCAGTCTCTCCTCCTCATCTAGACCCTGATTTCACAGCCACCGGCTGTGGAATCATCGCCTGCTCTTGACCCTCCTCGTCGCTAAGGACCTCGTAGCACCTGAGGACGACCCTGGAGTCTCACTAGCAGACTCTTCCCTCCGCTGGAGTCACCCTCCTCCTTTCTTCCTCCTTAGCCGCCGGCTAAGGACCCATAGGTCCCATTCTTCCTTTTAGTTTAGGTTTTTAATTCTGCACAAGTAGTGTTAGATTTAGTTTGCAGTAGTTTAGAATAGATTTAGTTTTAATTGTTAGTGTTTAATGTTAGCTGTAGTTAGATTAGTCTTAGGAGTAGAATTAGTATTAGATCCCCTCCCTCACCTCCTCTGATCAGTCCAGATCAGAGGGGAAGAATCATCTGTTCATTGTTCAATTTATCTCCCTCTTCATGTTTTGTTTTTCCATCATCCAAATTCTGATTCTTGTTTTTTTCTTTTTAATGACGAATTTTTCATCAATCACCGACACATCCTGACCCAATTTCAGATCTGATGGCACACTGCCTTAGATCTGAAAGTGGTGTCACAAGCACCATTTGGGGCTTCTCACTCACTCCATTTGTTTCACAAAAGCCCCTCTGTTTTAAATGGATTGCCTCAGTTTGTCAGACCACTTTTGATTTGGATTTTAAAGGATTTTTACTCTCTGAAATGTTTTGACAGATCTGACAAATTGAAGGGATTTTTGGTTTTCATTGTGGGCAAGGACTCTGAGAAGTTCTCTGGTGACAGAGAACCAATCAGAAGAGCCTTTCATGATTCTGTTTATACTTTGTTTTGAATGCATTCGCCAGCTTCCATTAAATTTCCTTAATGCATTCTTAGTCTCTTTTTGCTATTTCAGAACTGCCATACACTATTTGTGTTGATGATCATTTCTGTATGGTGATTCTCTAACCTAAGGAGTTTTCCATACTCCTTAAGGTTGGAAGAAACTGGGATTGTGTTTCTTTGGTTTTAATTGATCGAGCTAAGTCTTCCTTCATGCTGTCTATGGCATTAGGAAGACTAACTCAATGCCATTTGAATGTTGATCTGAAAGGATGCTTCTGATAAGGTTTTTCCTAATGCGTATTTGAGATGAATTTACATGAGATTTTCGTGAGATTTAAACCCCTTTCAGATTTGGATTTCATCTCTTCAATGTTTAGTTTGTTTTCAATTTAATCTTATTCCCAATTATACAGCAACATACTGCAACTTGCAGCTACATTTCCCTCCATCTCCAATTTCTCTTCTCCTCCAAATTCCCCTTTCATCTGTGAATTTTTTGTTCCCCTTTCTCTAAGTGGACTAACTGCAGCAGCAGTTAGCCACTTGACAGTGGCTTAAGCCACTGCCACTGTAAACAACACATACTAAATACATTCTTCTTCTCTCCATCTCTTCTGACAGTAGCTGTGGCTGCTGTCTTAATTGAACACTAACACTCAATCAACTCTAATTCCCTAACTTTATACAAAAGCCTAATGACGTAGACTTATTTTAAAACTGTAAATATACCTATTCATAGTATTATAACTATAGCATATCAGTTAGATACATAGTTATACTGTAAATATGTATAAAACCTGTACAGAAATTCATATACATATGTAATCTATGTAAAAATATGTATATATACTAATCTATTATGCATGTATTTACTGATTTATGTATATATGTATGTACAGATTTATATTTAATTATTTAGTAGCTAAGTTAATAAGTTAGAGCAATAATCAAGTAAATAAATCTATAAACTTGGGAATATATATATATATATATTAAGTAATTTAAGTTAGTCAAAGTATAATTATACCTAGTATAACTTACTGTAACTTAGTTTTAATTTTAAACACCCAGAACTACTATTTTAGCCTAAATAAAACATAAATAAATTCGTAAAAATACAATAAAAATATGTATTAAATACTTAAGTATGTAAGTTAAAATTGTTTAAGGTCAATTAGACCATTTACTAATTATTTTATAAGTAATTAACTATTTAATCACCTAAATCAACCTGTATAATCAGCCTAGTTTAGCGAATTTATTTGTATAGTAAAAATATTTAAAATTGAAAATTAATTAATTAATTATGTAGTATTACGTAAATATTTTATTTACCATATTTTATTTTATTTTTTTTAATAATTTATGGCCCCCAAATCGAGGGCCAAAAACGCGCACAGACGCAGCTGCGTCTGATTTCCAGCGCACGATGTGGCGCTGGAATAGCGCCACATCGTGTGCTGCAAACCAGACGCAGCCATATAAATATAACTTATGTTATACCCTAAACAGTCGTCACGGCGCAGGGCGCCCGAAAAACTGCCTGCTATGTCTGGTCCGATTACCCGAGCGTGTGCGTGCTTTGAGGCCGTTGGGCTGAGGCCTGACGCTGAGGTTGAAAACGTAACTAAGCCACCTAATCTGAGATTAGGGCGCGCTTAGTAGAGGTCTGGTCCCACCCGTAGGGTGCTGTGTATCCCTCGAAAAGCGCGCCCGCTAATTAAACACATTTTACACTAAGGACGTTAGCCTAACCCCGTCTCCACCACAGCCTCTGAAATACCTCAGGAGACGAGTTAAACACAGAAGAAATTGAAAGGACAGACGACTTAAGAGAAGGAACACACGAGATAACAAGAACAGAAAAGACTTACTGTACATACAGCAGTAGAATAATTAATATACATACGTATAAGTAAACCCACATAATTACTAACAGAATAAAACGACACTATAAATGTCGCTAAAGACCTCAGTTTGCTTCTTTAGGTTGTATATAGTGTTTTCTGTGATTTAGCAACGTTTATATCTGTCACTAAAACTGATATATATGTCACTATAAATAAAAGACTAGTAAGTTAAGTTTTTACACTATGGTATCCTCATATAGTATGAACTAACATATTAGTGTTAATAGTATAACTTGTAAACACATAGTTTAGAGTATAATAATAGATTGTTTGATGCTTGTTCATAGTTAGTATTTTTTGCAAGCACTTCTTAGTAACTAGGTAAATAAAACATTCATTCATTCTTTAAATGTAAAGTTTCTTTTTGAATAAGAAGACAATTTCGGAGATAATCAAAGAGTGACCGAATTAAATTCAATAAATTGCCTCCCAGAGAACGACCTGGAACAAAACCATTAAAAATTAGATAAATAAGCAAATGATAATAATGGTTGTAATGACTGGTACTCACCCATACTCACCACTATACGACATCCTTAAGGTTATATTATACACCCTATACTACAACGACATGATCATAACAATAATCATTCATCATCATACAACCATTGTGTTATATACACATTGTAGATCATCGATGTCATTGTTATCATTGTCATTCACACATTACACACATTACACCATCATCAACCAACCTTCATCATATTTTGGCGCCGTTGCCGGGGAGCATCGGTGTCAACAATTTTGAACACCATTATTTTGGTGCTGTTGCCGGGGAGGCAACGCTCTTTGCACCAAAATTTTCTTTTTATTCTTTTGTATATAGAAATTCTTTATTTCATTCATTCATTCATTATAATTGATTTTACTTTCCATTGAATTAATTGTGTATATATTCTTTTAGTCTTTTACTAATCATTTGCTTTTCCACAGCACTTGAGGAGGAGTGTCGTCTTCCTGGTGGAGTCGCTACGCTCCAGATCCGTCTTCCTAGTGGAGTTTTGCCTCGAAGTAGCTGTAGGATTTTAGTATTAGTTTTAGTATAGATAGTTTTAGGTTTATTGATTAGGAGCAATTGTTAGTCAGAAGTTGTGAGAGCTTGTTCTCGCACAATTTTTGTAATAATTCTGGACTATTTGGGCTTTATCTTCTTTTTCTTGATTTTTCAATTTCGATTTTCCGAGTTAATTTCTTTTCTTGTTTTTGTTTATTGCATATAAAAAAAAATCAAAAAAATCAAAAAGATCTCATACTTATCTAGCAGCAGCATAACCTTAGGCATCCATTTTTAGGATTGCATTTCATTCCTGCTAGATTTTAATTCAAGTCAAATCTACATTAGAAGATTGCTGGAGTCAGGTACGCATTTCTTACCTAACTCTAACTCTTGCCATATTTGCATTTGACTTAAAGTTAAGAAGACCACTACTTGTTCTGAATTTATTAAAAAGTGAAACGAGCAGCATAGAAAACACATTTTAATCACTTCAATCAAATCAAAAAGGAGATAGCAAAATTGGGTGAAACCATGTTTGAGATTTTAATTGCCTTGTGTTGAATGTTATCGTGCACACAGCACGATCACTTAAGGGCACAATACACGGGTTTCTACCTCATCTTTCTGCAACCACAGGATCTGGATTCGCACGCTCAGTCTTATCCAGATTCCCAGTGGATTTTAGAGGTCTGCACTTCGCTAGGTTTATCTTAGGATACGTACAATTGTTTGAAACAATTGTTTGCGTATAACATACTTTGCGTAGCAGCCTCTAGGAAAAATTTTCTCCGATTCATTTCGATTGATTGGTCTTCTTGAATTGAGATTTTATTGGGATTCTTCTATTTTATTGTGAACGTTAAAAATTTTTTCCCATTGAGTTGGATCGAATTAGAGTAAACGGGATTTCAAAAAACCAACTCAATGGAAGGTAGGAGATCCCAAAACCCAGAACTTGTACTCCCCTTGGGTACTGCTACCCAAGCTACTGCATCATCTTCTTTGCCTTCCACTTCTAATCCCTTACCTCTTGAGTCTCAAAATACCTTTCACAATCCCCCTCGCCAAGAGGATGATCTTGATTCTTCACACTTTGAGGATTTTGAAGAACTTCCACCAGACTTAGTTGCACAACCCGATCCGAGCACCACCTCCACAATCACACGGATATCCACCACGTACCTACCAACAACCCCAACCCAGGCCCACCCAATACTCTCAATCTGGGCCTACACGAGATGACCAGTTGGGGTCTATCATGAAAGCTCTTGCTGATATGCAACAACAGAATATTGCTATGCAGCAAAGACAGGATGCGGCCTTAGCTGAGATGAGAGCCCAGCTATCACACTTGACGGAGTCCCGTCAACCACATTCACTCCCATCACAAGCACAACCGAACCCTAGGAACATACCTGCTCAAAGGTATGTCCAACCTAGACCAGCACTGCAAGACCAAACACATGACATTTCACAACCAGTGCATAACACTGAATCGACATGATCTTGAGACTTTTTGATAATGGAGCCGTTGAGATCATTGAACTTGACAAATCTGAACCCTTTATTGTTAATGGACAAAGACTGAAACCTTTCATTGAGCCGCATGATCTCAGACTTGTCAATTCCACCATTTCGCTCCTACATTTTGAGCTACCAACTAAGTTTTCGCCTAGCTGAAGGCGTTAAACTTAGCAAACACCTATCCTTGTATATAGCTGTTTTACACCTTTCTTACTCTTGCCTTTATTTGCACATAGTGTCTACCCTTGCATTCTGAGCATACATTCTTTGACACACATGTCATGCATTTCACTTCCTAGCCCGACTATTCACTCTGATACTAGATCAGACTTAAAATGGTCCGCACAGAGATTTTATCTCCTCATTCCGACTTCCTTCCATCACCCAGTCTAGGATAGTGAAAAGCAGAGCATGCATTTGCATCCACCCTTTCATTCAATGAGGACATTGAAACATTTAAGCATGGGGGGGTGTAAATGGTAAACCATTTAAACCAAAATGCAATTGTAGACACAACTATAGTACATATAGTATTATCAAAAAATTATATACTTAAAAAAAAAATTGAAAAATTTTGAAAACTTTTTTTTTAAAAATTACAAAGCTAAAAATACAAAAAAAGAACAAATCAGAAAAATTCCAAAAATACAATAAGGGACATGTACTTCATTATCAAAGGAGGACATTCATTTCAAAAGGGGAGGGAGAGAAAGAAAAAGAAAAAGAAAGAAAAGATAAGTGATCTTATAGCTGAAAAAAAAAAAAAAAAATAATAGAATAAGTGTCTATGGACATTCAACCGTTACTGGTTTGACCTGCCGGGCCATATGAGCTTGAAACAAGCTTAGGCTTAATACACTTCGAGCCTTGACAAGATAGACCACAGTCTCTCCTAACTTTAGGACAATTCTTGTACCTGAGTCACCAGTACAGGATTCGCTGGTTTGCTTTGACTTAGGAGTCTAAGTAACCTTGGCTTACACTACAAGTGTCAGGAAAGACCACTTGAACCTAAACCTCAACCCTTGTGTTCATTAGGGAAGGTGGAGTCCTTACCTGTGCGTGCAGGTAGACTCTTTGTCCTAATCTTTAGTTTTGTGTCTAGGAGAAGTTCTTTCCACAAAAAAAAAAAGAGGAAATCCACCCACCAAATACAGTGTGCTCTACCAAATAAGTTCGGGAGACATACTGTTCAAAAAAAAAAAAAAATCTTCTCTGAGCCACAAATACAATAAGGGTTGTGATTGAATACCATCAATTTTTTAGAGTCATCCGGAAACATGAGCTCAAGTTAGGACCAACTTGGACTTAAAAAGAAGTGAAACCCCGGGATTGAGCCTTAGAATTCACCTGGTTAGTCCTGACTTATCACAAAGCACAGCCATAACTTCATAGCATTCTGAGTCTCTGTAGAAACCCCCTGAGTCCTGGAATTCGACTTAAGGTTTAAATATCAAGAATCCTTGTTGGTTGAGAGATGGTCTATGTCATTTAAGCCTCGAGTTCTGGTAGGTTATCCTCAGTAACCAGGTTCTCACAATGTCCAAAAACACAGTTGGTTTATTGAAAAAAATTTTCAACTTAAAGATCATCATAAAACACTTAAAAATTTTTGAAAGCAGAAAAAGATATCTTTACACACTTACCTTGCTGATACTTAAATTGCCTTACAGTTCAACAGATTGTTTGCTAAGGGACTAGCAAAACATAAGCATTGGGGTATGACGAGTGGCTACTCATCATAGCTAAAAGGACGAAATTAAGCTAGACACTAAGCAAAACAATATCAAATTAACATATAAAAAGGGTTAAGTGTGGGAATTAAAGAAAAGACCTAAAACTTTTAATGTGTGTTAAAACCTCCTAATTTGGCCACAAAAATGAGATATTCTGAAAACTAAAGAACAAATGATGATCCATGCATCAATTGAACACATAAACAAGTTTGAAAAGATAAATCAGAAGTAAAATCAATGTCTTAAATGTTCAATTAAGCACATGTAAAAACTTGAAAGCAATTGGACATCATTTAGGCTTAGAAATAAATATATTACAATTAGGTCCTTCATGCATTACATTTCTACCCTTCAAAACTCCTTCTTGGACCTTTTTGCAAGTCGCAGGGACCCTTCTGTATGACTGCAAGGCCCTTCCAGTTATAGTTGTTTTCACTTTTGGACCTGCACGCTATTCTTCTACCCCTTCGTTCAAGGGTCTTCCTGCAAGTTTTCCCTCATTTCAGAGAGAAGCCTGTGTTCTTCACGTGCACTGTAGCACGTGAAGAACACAGCCATTCTCGACCGTCCATCGCACTTTTGATCTCGATCTGCGGCTGGATTCTATTAGGAACCTTCGCGCGATTCGGTGCGTGCGTTCACCTCTCTTCCCAGATCACATCTGACGGTCAGATCTCTCTCTTGACTCGCCGTGCGCTCTACCCATCTCATCCTCACCGCCGGCCTAATTTTGATTAACCTCACCCTTGCGGTGATTCCAGTCACTGAGCTGCTATTTAAGCACCTCAGTGGTGTCGTGCGTAGGGGATCGCTCCCTTCTACATCTCTTAGCAATCAGTTCGCCCACTCCAATCTCTCCTCCTCATCTAGACCCTGATTTCACAGCCACCGTGTGTGGAATCATCGCCTGCTCTCGACCCTCCTCGTCGCTAAGGACCTCGTAGCACCTGAGGACGACCCTGGAGTCTCACTAGCAGACTCTTCCCTCTGCTGGAGTCACCCTCCTCCTTTCTTCCTCCTTAGTCGCCGGCTAAGGACACATAGGTCCCATTCTTCCTTTTAGTTTAGGTTTTTAATTCTGCACAAGTAGTGTTAGATTTAGTTTTAATTGTTAGTGTTTAATGTTAGCTGTAGTTAGATTAGTCTTAGGAGTAGAATTAGTATTAGATCCCCTCCCTCACCTCCTCTGATCAGTCCAGATCAGAGGGGAAGAATCATCTGTTCATTGTTCAATTTATCTCCCTCTTCATGTTTTGTTTTTCCATCATCCAAATTCTGATTCTTGTTTTTTCCTTTTTAACGACGAATTTTTCATCAATCACCCACACATCCTGACCCAATTTCAGATCTGATGGCACACTGCCTCAGATCTGAAAGTGGTGTCACAAGCACCATTTGGGGCTTCTCACTCACTCCATTTGTTTCACAAAAGCCCCTCTGTTTTAAAAGGATTGCCTCAGTTTATCAGATCACTTTTGATTTGGATTTTACAGGATTTTTACTCTCTGAAATGTTTTGACAGATCTGACAAATTGAAGGGATTTTTTGTTTTCATTGTGGGCAAGGACTCTGAGAAGTTCTCTGGTGACAGAGAACCAATCAGAAGAGCCTTTCATGATTCTGTTTATACTTTGCTTTGAATGCATTCGCCAGCTTCCATTAAATTTCCTTAATGCATTCTTAGTCTCTTTTTGCTATTTCAGAACTGCCATACACTATTTGTGTTGATGATCATTTCTGTATGGTGATTCTCTAACCTAAGGAGTTTTCCATACTCCTTAAGGTTGCAAGAAACTGGGATTGTGTTTCTTTGGATTTAATTGATCGAGCTAAGTCTTCCTTCATGCTGTCTATGGCATTAGGAAGACTAACTCAATGCCATCTGAAAGGATGCTTCTGATAAGGTTTTTCCTAATGAGTATTTGAACTGAATTTACATGAGATTTTCGTGAGATTTAAACCCCTTTCAGATTTGGATTTCATCTCTTCAATGTTTAGTTTGTTTTCAATTTAATCTTATTCCCAGTTATACAGCAACATGCTGCAACTTGCAGCTACATTTCCCTCCATCTCCAAATTCTCTTCTCCTCCAAATTCCCCTTTCATCTGTGAATTTTTTGTTCCCCTTTCTCTAAGTGGACTAACTGCAGCAGCAGTTAGCCACTTGACAGTGGCTTAAGCCACTGCCACTGTAAACAACACATACTAAATACATTCTTCTTCTCTCCATCTCTTCTGACAGTAGCTGTGGCTGCTGTCTTAATTGAACACTAACACTCAATCAACTCTAATTCCCTAACTTTATACAAAAGCCTAATGACATAGACTTATTTTAAAACTATAAATATACGTATTCATAGTATTATAACTAAAGCGTATCAGTTAGATACATAGTTATACTGTAAATATGTATAAAACCTGTACAGAAATTCATATACATATGTAATCTATGTAAAAATATGTATATATACTAATCTATTATGCATGTATTTACTGATTTATGTATATATGTATGTACAGATTTATATTTACTTATTTAGTAGCTAAGTTAATAAGTTAGAGCAATAATCAAGTAAATAAATCTATAAACTTGGGAATATATATATATATATTAAGTAATTTAAGTTAGTCAAAGTATAATTATACCTAGTATAACTTACTGTAACTTAGTTTTAATTTTAAGCACCCAGAACTGCTATTTTAGCCTAAATAAAACATAAATAAATTCGTAAAAATACAATAAAAATATGTATTAAATACTTAAGTATGTAAGTTAAAATTGTTTAAGGTCAATTAGACCATTTACTAATTATTTTATAAGTAATTAACTATTTAATCACCTAAATCAACCTGTATAATCAGCCTAGTTTAGCGAATTTATTTGTATAGTAAAAATATTTAAAATTGAAAATTAATTAATCAATTATGTAGTATTACGTAAATATTTTATTTACCATATTTTATTTTATTTTTTTTAATAATTTATGGCCCCCAAATCGAGGGCCAAAAACGCGCACAGACGCAGCTGCGTCTGATTTCCAGCGCACGATGTGGCGCTGGAATAGCGCCACATCGCGTGCTGCAAACCAGACGCACCCATATAAATATAATTTATGTTATACCCTAAGCAGCCGTCACGGCGCAGGGCGCCCGAAAAACTGCCTGCTATGTCTGGTCCGATTACCCGAGCGTGTGCGAGCTTTGAGGTCGTTGGGCTGAGGCCTGACGTTGAGGTTGAAAACGTAACTAAGCCACCTAATCTGAGATTAGGGCGCGCTTAGTAGAGGTCTGGTCCCACCCGTAGGGTGCTGTGTATCCCTCGAAAAGCGCACCCGCTAATTAAACACATTTTACACTAAGGACGTTAGCCTAACCCCGTCTCCACCACAGCCTCTGAAATACCACAGGAGACAAGAGTTAAACACAGAAGAAATTGAAAGGACAGACGACTTAAGAGAAGGAACACACGAGATAACAAGAACAGAAAAGACTTACTGTACATACAACAGTAGAATAAGTAATATACATACGTATAAGTAAACCCACATAATTACTAATGGAATAAAACGACACTATAAATGTCGCTAAAGACCTCAGTTTGCTTCTTTAGGTTGTATATAGTGTTTTCTGAGATTTAGCGACGTTTATATTTGTCACTAAAACTGATATATATGTCACTATAAATAAAAGACTAGTAAGTTAAGTTTTTACACTATGGTATCCTCATGTAGTATGAACTAACATATTAGTTTTAATAGTATAACTTGTAAATACATAGTTTAGAGTATAATAATAGATTGTTTGATGCTTGTTCATAGTTAGTATTTTTTGCAAGCACTTCTTGGTAACTAGGTAAATAAAACATTCATTCATTCTTTAAATGTAAAGTTTCTTTTTGAATAAGAAGACAATTTCAGAGATAATCAAAGAGTGACCGAATTAAATTCAATAAATTACCTCCTAGAGAACGACCTGGAACAAAACCAGTAAAAATTAGATAAATAAGCAAATGGTAATAATGGTTGTAATGACTGGTACTCACCCATACTCACCACTATACGACATCCTTAAGGTTATATTATACACCCTATACTACAACGACATGATCATAACAATAATCATTCATCATCATACAACCATTGTGTTATATACACATTGTAGATCATCGGTGACATTGTTATCATTGTCATTCACACATTACACACATTACACCATCATCAACCAACCTTCATCATATTTTGGCGCCGTTGCCGGGGAGCATCGGTGTCAACAATTTTCAACACCACTAACCAACCTCAGTCTTGAGTCCACCACGAAGGTTTCTAAGGCCAGCAAAAACTACCCCATGGTTCGTTGACCACAGCGGTTAAAACACCAGTGCATATGTGCAGAAAGGTTAGGTTCAATTTTGCCGGTGCATTTTTAGTAAGAGATAGGTAGAAATTTTGTTTTGAGAGTTTTCTCTTTCTTTTTAAATTCCCCTAGACTAACATTGGATTGGCCCTAAACACAATCTGTATCAAATTCCTTGTCCCCACCATCAGTTGTCGCAGGGTCCCCGGCAATCGGCACTTCGAGATAGCAATGCCCATGGCAACCCCCAGAACTTTAGCTTTCGACACTTCGGGATAGTGCCGCCCAAGACATTTTGTAGCTAAATTCGACCCTAGCAATCAAAATTTTGGGATAATGCCACCCACGGCATCTGAACCAGCACAAGATGTTCTATGCCCCCAGGAGGATATTTAGATATCCTAAGATGCAAGAATCGAGGTGACATATGTTATAATGCATCTTCGAGGGGCTTATTTTACATTCCTCCTCTTCACACCGGGAACTCATTCAATCAACTTGTGTCTTCAAACAGCTCCTAAGTCAACTTTTCGGGAAAACATTTTCAAAACAGACACTTTTTGGTATTATTCTTTGTTATGCGCACTGAACCAGACCAATGTGTGATTTTTGGGTGCTCAAGTTACCAAGTTCCGCAAACCAAAGGGCAAGCAATGGGGCCAAATACTCCTTAAGCCTTAGACTTAATACATCGGCCCCACAACTCCCTCAACCTCTTGAGGAATAGTCCATATCTTAACAAATACGTGAGTGTTTAAGTCCTAAAATAGACCCAGAAGGCCTAAAGTCGGTATCCCTCACTTATCTCCTTTTCTTTAGTACTTTAGGACTTAATTCATCATCTGATCTAGCCTAAAACTTAGGTGACTCTTTCATAATCACATGATGGGACTAACATGATTTTTCCTTGCCTTCTGGCTCTTTCCTTTTCATCTCTCTTCCTCTTCTCTCTGTTTTTTTTTTTTTAAATAGAACTAAAGTCCTAATTATGCATGTAGAATATGTATAAATGCTGTAAACAATCTCAGGTTATACCCCCATGCCTATATTTGACAATGTATGCATTGGAAATCCAAAGTAAGGAAGGACACAACCTGAGGTGGCGAGCAGTTGGAGCAAAGGCTCCTCCAATCTGTAAGTGTCTAATACTTGGCCATCAGAAAGTGTAACGTAAGGTTTCAAGCACTGGCCATTTACCTTGAATGTCTCACCAGATGAGGGATTCTGAATTTCAATAGCACCATGCGGGAACACCTGCGTGATAGTGTACGACCCATCCCAAAGGGACTTCAGTTTCCTAGGGAAAAGCTTGAGTCTGGAACTGAAAAGCCAGACCCGTTGGTGGGGCTCAAAGGTTTTGCAGAGGATGTGTTTATCGTGGAAGACCTTAGTACGCTCCTTGTAAGCTTGAGTAGTGTCATAAGCCTCATTCCTTAATTCTTCAAGCTCAGTCAGTTCTAATAAGTGCGCCTTGCCTACGTGTTCTAGATCCATGTTGACATTCTTAATAGCCCAATAAGCTATATGCTCAATCTCAATAGGCAAATGGCGAGCTTTGCCATACACTATTTGAAAGGGAGACATACCCAAGGGGGTCTTCTAAGCCGTTCTGTAAGCCCATAGAGCATCATCTAGTTTCTTCAACCTATCGGGTCTTACAGTTTTTTCCACAATTCATTTGATCTCCCTATTTGACAATTCAACCTGTCCTCTCGTCTGCGGATGATATGCGGTGACTACCTTGTGGGTGACACCAAGACTTTTGAGGAGACAGGAGAAGTGTGCATTCCTAAAATGAGGTCCCCCATCACTAATGATCGTCCTAGGGTAGCCAAATCGGGAAATGATATTGGCCTTAACGAAAGGCAGGACCACGGCGTGATCATTTGTCCTTGTTGGAATAGCTTCTATCCACTTTGACACATAATCAACTACCACGAGGATATATTCTAAGCCATGAGATGATGGGAAAGGACCCATGAAATCTATGCCCCAAACGTTGAATATCTCGACTGGAAGAATGGGTTGTTGGGGCATCTCATCTCTCCTACCAATAGTTCCAGTTTGTTGACAACGAAGACAAGCCTCCACAAAGGTGTGTGTGTCTTTGAAAAGTGAAGGCCACCAGAAACCAGACTGGAGAACCTTATACGCAGTCTTCTTAACACTGAAGTGTCCTCCACAGTGCAGTGTGTGGCAAAAATTCAAGACACTCTGTTGCTCCTCTTCTGGGACACATCTCTGTAACACTTGATCACGACCTATTCTAAAGAGCTCCGGGTCCTCCCAGTGATAATACTTGATGCTAGCGAGAAATCTGTCTAACTTATGCTTATTCCACGTACTTGGGGTTTCACCATTGGCCAAGTAGTTGCAAACATTAGCATACCATGGTGTTGAAGGTTGTACCGCCATTATCGTTTCGTCAGGAAGGATGTCACGAATGTCTCCTAACGTGGTCGAATCCTCAACTGGGATCCTAGACAAATGATCTGCAACAACATTTTTGACCCCTTTCTTGTCACGGATATCAAGGTCGAACTCCTATAATAATAGAATCCAACGAATCAGCCTATGTTTGGTGTCCTTTGTGAGCAAATGTTTTGAGGCTGAGTGATTAGTGTAAACTGATTAGCCCATAGTTGTGGGCTATTTAAGTATTTAAGTGCCTATACATTAGATTAATTCTAACATTTATTTAGTATAAATTAGGATGTAAATAGATTAATTGATAGTTTTAATCTAGTTACATAATCCATACATTGCATTCATATCTTAAGTGCATTTAGAATTAGCTTAGAATAACATTCATCTAATTAGATAATCAATTAGGTACATTATTTTTATTAACATAGAAGTTTAGGGTCTGTATATAAATAACCCTAATATTTTAACAATATTTTCTTTATTCTTCTTCTTTCGGAATGGCTGTCTGCCGCTCCAACGCCCGGCTGCTGCAGTGATGAAGCCATTCAAGGGGGAGCGGATGTGGTGGATCTGGTCGGCGGCTGATTTCAAACTTGTTCAGGCCACTACAAAAGGAGCAGGGAGGCAGCCGAGCTGAGGAGGCCTCCGCCACCGACCCACCACTATGCAGAGAGAACCTCTCTCTTCCACTCCACACTGCCGGCCTCTACCGTGGCGGCGAGTCTCCACCACCGTGGGCGTGTGGTGTGACAGGCCACACCGCCATCCGGAGCTCGCCTGCATTACCGTGAGCACCTTAGCGTGCAACTCCCTCGCCGTCGTCGCAGACCACCACCACCGAGCTACTGATCAGCCACCCTCTCAGTAACTTAAGACGTCTGGGAAATTTCCTAGACGTCTGAAGTTACCCGCTCACCTCCACTTCCTCAGCCTGCACACGCCAACCGCCTGCAGACCACCGCACAAGCGCCCTCCTGCAGACCACCGCCCACGCACAACCGCGCGCCCTCCTGCAGACCCTCCGCGCACCCACGCACAACCGCCTGCAGACCGCCCAACCGACCACCACGCACGCCAGCCGCACACGCCAGCCGCAGCAGCCACCCCCGCAGTAGCAGCAGGCGGCGGACTTCACGCCAACAGGCTGCGCAAGCTGCCGGCTGCAGCACCTCCGTCGGAGCTCGTCCGGCCACCTCCGACCGCCGCGCGACTCGCCGCCACCACCGATTCGAAGCCCTTGATCCAAGGGACCTCCTTCCGAGCTTCCCGCGCCCGACCATCGGCTCCTCGTCGCGCAAGACAACGGGGAAAAATTCCCCTGTTTTGCTACAGTAAAACGTTAATTAAAATTTACATTTTCTGCCATTGCCACATTTTAATCATATTCTATTCACTCTGCATTGCGGAAAATATCCTGCAGTTTCTCATAATTGCCATTTCAGCATTGTTTCTTGCTTAAACCTTAATCTAAAGGCAATCTTGGCTTGGTTCTTGTCCAAATTGACTCCGAACAAACATTTTTTAGTGGCGCGAATTTTAATACGTTATTGCCTCCCTATGGATACGACCCGCTCCTCTGCGAGTGGTTATTTCTTATTAAAAATTGATTAGTCAATTTTTCCACCACATTAAACTACAAACGACTTAAAAGCGAAAGATCGAACGGTCAAATGGCGCCGTTGCCGGGGAGGCAACAGATGCAATAATTTCGCCTAATTTTATTTTCATTATTTGTCAATTGCACAAAGATTTGACCATCTATTATTTTCTTTTCTGTGCGAGAAATTTTGTGCAAGAATCAGCCACTGTGAGAGGCGACCCTTGACGTCGCCAGACGAGAAGTGGACAAGCAATTTTGAAAGGAGGAGAAGGACGAGGACGCGACGGACACCATTGTATTTAATTGCTAATTTAATTAGAATAGAATTAAGACTGAAGACTTAATTTTTCATTACAGTTAGTTTGAAACCCTTGTTCTGGGGTAAATTTTGAGGGGTTTGTTCCCCGATTTTTTTTTAGACCCGTGTTGGGTAATTTTTGGGAGCCTGTTCCCTTTTCTTTAGATTTAGGTTTATTTTTTATTTTATTTTATTTTATTTTTTTATTATTTCTTTTATTTGCTTGTGCATAAGTAGTTCTAAAAAAAAAATAGAAAAAGAAAAAAAATGAGCTGCCTGCTAGAAGCTGCCTACCCTAGGACGAACCATTTAGGTCTGTATGAGCAGCCTCTAGATTTGCTTTTCTGCATTGCGTGCATTTTTGCATCGAAGATCGCTGGAGGCAAGGTACGCATTCTCTTACTTTGCATCCTATTTTTGATCACGCATTGCATTTGGGATTTAATGCGAAGACCACCTAATCTGTACTGAATAAATCTAACAAGTGGTCACATATTTTCTTTAGAAAAAGGACTAATTAAAGGAAGGACATTTTAAAAACCAAGGATTTGATTTTCAAACTTGGCGTGCGATTCAAAGTTCAAAATCTTTGACGGTGTATGCACACTTATTTCACTTGCACCACGGCACGTTTCTAGACACTCCTTAGGTTTGGAAATACTAGGACAAGAGCCCTCCTTTCGTTGGATTTTGAAGTGTTCGGAACTTGAGATCAAAGGTTTTGTAAATCCAAAGAGGGGGATACCCTGTCACGGATTTTTGGGGGTAGTTGAGGAGCACTGCGAAAGCACAGCTTCAAAGGAAGGCTTAGGCCTACTTGCATCCCTCGATCTTCCGTCTTTGGATTTACTTGACCATTTGAGATTTAGGGAAGAACACCTAAGCTCCAACTAGGTCTTTTTAGGCGAGCCGTAGGTCGACAATAGGTGCGTAAATTGATTGAACAAATTGTATTGTCACCTGCAATCTGACTTAAAATCAAAAGCCTAAATCTGTAAAGACCAAACAAGTCCGTTTGAATTGTGTTTGTAGTGCATGCTTGGTAGGCGTTCTCTTAGGAGACAACTTGTATTTGATCCTGAACCGGAAAGAATCCAAAGAAAAGACCTCCCAAGGGTAGAAATGGCCGGTCAAAGGAGCCTTAAGGAATATTTCATCCCAACCAACCAAGCTGGCCCAGCACTACGTAGACCTGGAGGGGATAATCCATATGAGATCAAAAGTAGTACCATATCCTTGCTACCCTCCTTTTATGGTACTACTAGGGAAGACCCTTACAGGCATATTGAGGAATTCACCGAGGTCTGTTCCACGGTGAAGCTGCAGGGCGTTACTGATGATGCTCAAATGCGGACCCTTTTTCCCTTCTCCCTAAAGGACAAAGCCAAGTATTGGTATCACACCCATGATAATTTAAATACTTGGGATGCCCTGAAAAAGGAGTTTTTGAAGAAGTACTTCCCCATGAGCAAAACAAATCACTTTAGGAGGGAAATCATGAGTTTTGCTCAAAAGGATGGGGAAGCTTTCCATGATGCGTGGGAGCGCTTTAACGATTTGCCGAGACTTTGCCCACATCACCAGGTGCCTAAATGGCAACTGGTTGAAAGGTTCTACACCGGACTTAATGATTCTCATAGGCAAACTGTGGATGGTGCCTGTGCAGGAACCTTTCTATCTAAGACTGAGGATGAAGCTTGGAACTTATTTGATACTTTGAGTGAGAATTCTATTCACTTGAATTCTGCCTACATGGATAGAAAGCCCACTCTCATGCAAAGAAAGTTGGAGGCGAATGAAGCAAGGGAAACCCAGAATTTAGCTTATCAAATTCAATTACTGAATCAAAACATGGAAAGGCTTATGTCGAACCCGAGTTCATTCACACCTAACACCTCCACATCCCAAGCTTCCGAATGTGTAATTTGTCAAGGCAATACACACGCCACTGTGGATTGCCACTTAGCCTCCCAATTCCCTGAGCTTGTACAAGCAGATTTGAATGCCGCTCAAGAGTTCCGTCCAAGACCTCGTAATGATCCTTTCTCCAACACTTATAATGAGGGATGGAGGAACCACCCAAACTTTTCATGGAGACAAGGAAATGTCTCAAATTCAGGGAATTACAAACCGCAATCCTTTCAAAACCATCAAATGAACCAACCTCAGACCTTTGCCCAACCTAAAACCTCTGAGATGGATGAATTGAAGGCGATATTGAAAACTATGCAAGAAAGTCAAAGTGCCATCATCCAATCTCATGACAAGGCTATACAAGAGATGAAATCACAAATTGGACACCTTGTTGAGGCCGTTAGACAGAGGGAGACTGGCAAGTTTCCAAGTGCTGCTGAGGAAAATCCTAAAGGAAAAGGGATTGTCTTTAGGGAGCATGCTCAGGCAGTGACTATTCTGAGGAGTGGGAAAGAAATTTCCAAACCCGATGCTCCTATAGTCTCACCCCCTAAAAAAACATCCACCCCGACTTTCACCCCCACCGAAGAAGATTTGCCCAAATCTTCTCCGCTTGAAATCACCTCACCGGAAGAAGTTGCCCCCGTTCCACCCCTTACTCGACATGACAACCCTTCCACCCAGAGATCGAGAGTGCCATTTCCAGAGCGCTTATCCACCTCTGGGCAGACTTCTGCTGGCTCATCTGGAGCCAAAGATAAGACGGATGAGATTATGGAAACTTTCAAGCAAGTGCAGATTAACCTGCCTTTGCTTGAAGCTATCAGGCAGATTTCGTCTTATGCCCGCTTCTTAAAGGACTTGTGCACGAAAAAGCGGCAATCTAGAAAACAGGTCCAGTCTAAAGTTGTCCTGCCTGATTCTGTTAGCTCAATTGTTCAACATGGCACACCTCCGAAACTTAAGGACCCAGGGGCCCCATATATCTCTATAGTTATTGGTGACTTACAAATTGATGAGGCTCTGCTTGATCTGGGTGCGGGGGTGAACATCCTTCCGAGCTATGTATATGAACAACTTGGGGGAGGCAATCTGAAGCCTAGCCCTGTAGTCCTTCAAGTTGCTGATCGATCACTTAAGACACCACGGGGAATTTTGGAAGATGTCCTCGTAAGAGTGGAGGATTTCTTCTTTCCCGTTGACTTCTTAGTTTTGGACACTGACCCTACCAACAAGCCAACCAAACCTTCCATCATTTTGGGCCGCCCCTTCCTTGCAACTTCCCATGCTTCAATTAATTGCAATACTGGGGCATTGAAAATGGGCTTTGGGAATAGGAAAATCCGGCTTAATGTGTTTGATGCTTACAAATAAGCTGGACTTGAGGATTGTTCTCAAGTTGAGGTGATAGATGACCTGATTGAAGAGGCAACTCCTGCAATGTTATGTGATGACCCCCTTCAGCATGTCATGATAAATGAGCATTCCCATCTCTTGGAGGAATGTGAAGGGGATATACTAGAACTAGAGGAATTGCTAGGAGTTTCTGCTGAGTCTCTTCCCCCATCATTTCCGCCGAAGGCAGATTTGCTACCTGAGATGGGGACATCTATTATGAAACCCTCAACCATACAAGCCCCCAACCTTGAGTTGAAACCCCTCCCTGACACTCTCAAGTATGTTTTCCTAGGTGCCAATGATACGCTCCCAGTTATCATTTCGGCTGTGCTGTCTGAGGCACAGGAGGGAGCCTTGATTGAATGCCTGTCTAGGCATAAGGAAGCTATTGCTTGGAGCATTGCTGACATTAAGGGTATAGACTCTACACTCTGCATGCACCACATTTATACTGATGATTCCATCAAGCCTTTTAGGGACATGCAGAGACGTCTGAACCCTAATATGAGGGAGGTTGTAAAAAAGGAAATCCTGAAGTGGTTGGACGCTGGGATCATATATCCCATTGCTGATAGTAAATGGGTCAGTCCCATTCATGTGGTGCCAAAGAAGGTAGGCTTTACTGTGGAACTCAACGACCAAGGTGAACAAGTTGTCACTAGACCATCAACTGGATGGAGGGTCTGTATTGATTACCGCAAGCTGAACACCGCTACCCAGAAGGATCACTTTCCTTTGCCTTTTATTGATCAAATTCTCGAAAAATTGGCAGGGAATAACTATTATTGCTTTCTCGATGGATATTCTGGGTACAATCAGGTGGCAGTCTTTCCTGATGACCAGGAAAAGACGACATTCACGAGTCCTTACGGTACTTTTGCATTCAGGCGTATGCCGTTTGGATTATGTAATGCCCCTGCAACTTTCCAGCGGTGTATGATGTCTATCCTTTCGGACATGATTGACGAGTGTGTCGAAGTATTTATGGATGACTTCTCTATTTATGGGTCATCTTTCGACCAGTGTCTCCTGCACCTGGAGAATGTGTTGAAACGATGTAAGGAGACTGGTTTAGTCCTCAGCTGGGAGAAAAGTCACTTCATGGTACAGAAAGGAATTGTACTTGGGCATGTTGTATCTGAGCAAGGTTTGGAAGTAGATAAAGCCAAGATTGATTCTATTTCCAAACTTCCATTGCCTACGAATGTCAAACAGATTAGATCCTTTCTGGGCCATGCTGGCTTTTACAGGCGCTTTATTAAAAATTTTAGTAAGATTTCTAGGCCACTTTGTGACTTATTGGCGAAGGAATCTTCCTTCAGTTTTGATTCAAAGTGTGCCGAGGCCTTTCAAACTCTAAAGGAGGCCTTGATCTCTGCGCCTGTTCTCCAAGCTCCTGATTGGGCACTCCCCTTTGAGATTATGTGTGATGCTTCGGATTATGCAGTGGGAGCAGTCCTTGGACAAAGGGTTGAGGGAAGACCTCATGTGCTGCATTATGCAAGCAAGACTTTAACTGAACCTCAGCAAAACTACACCGTCACTGAAAAAGAATTACTTGCTGTAGTTTTTGATCTGGAGAAGTTTAGGTCTTATTTACTTGGGTCTAAGGTGGTTATTTTTACTGATCATGCAGCAGCGAAACATCTCATTGCTAAGAAAGATTCTAAGCCACGTCTGATTAGGTGGATCTTACTCCTTCAAGAATTTGACTTGGAAATACGTGAAAAGAAAGGAGTAGAAAATGTTGCGACTGACCACCTGTCTCGTCTTCCTCTTAACGACTCTATTTCTGAAGACATTCGGGAGACATTCCCCGATGAAACTCTGATGGCGGTAACACCAACTTTACCTTGGTATGCAGACATTGTAAATTACTTGGTCACTGGACAAACTCCTGGCTCTTGGGATAAGTAGAAAAGAAAGAGATTCATTTCTCAAGCGAGATATTTTCATTGGGAAGAGCCAGAATTATTTAGAATTGGACAAGACCAAGTTTTGAGACGTTGTGTGCCTGAAGAGGAACAACAAAGTGTGCTGACATTTTGCCTTGAACTTCATTGTGGAGGACACTTTGGTGCTAAGAAAATTGCTTTTAAGGTTCTCCAGTCTGGTTTTTGGTGGCCTTCCTTATTTAAGGATTCTCATAATTTTGTTAAGGCCTGTATTAGATGTCAATGGACTGGAACGATTGGGAAGAAGAATGAAATGCCTCAACATCCTATTCAATCTGTTGAAATTTTTGATGTGTGGGGAATTGACTTTATGGGCCCCTTCCCGTCGTCCCATGGTTTTGAATATATCTTGGTGGCAGTTGATTATGTCTCTAAATGGATAGAGGCCATTCCGACGCGCACAAATGACCACTCCGTGGTTTTGAAATTTGTGAAGGCCAATATCATATCCCATTTCGGCTGCCCCAAGACTATTATAAGTGATGGGGGACCTCATTTCCGAAGCCACCACTTCAATCGGTTAATTAAGAGTTTGGGAGTGACTCACAAGGTTGCTACCCCTTACCACCCTCAGACAAGTGGTCAGGTTGAAGTATCAAATAGGGAGATAAAAAATATTTTGGAAAAGACCGTTAGACCTGATAGGAAACATTGGTCCCAAAAGCTCGATGATGCTTTGTGGGCTTATCGAACGGCTTATAAGACCCCTTTGGGTACTTCTCCCTTTCGGATTGTGTATGGAAAAGCATGCCATTTACCTATTGAGTTGGAACATAAAGCACTTTGGGCTATTCGAAGTGTTAACATGGATTTAGAGAAGGCAGGTAAGGCACGATTTCTAGAATTAAGTGAGCTTGAGGAGCTGAGGAATGATGCTTATGACACCTCTCAAGCTTATAAAGAAAGAACTAAGGTCTTGCATGACAAGTTTATTCTTCGAAAGACCTTTGAACCCAACCAACAAGTCTGGCTTTTCAATTCCAGACTTAAGCTTTTTCCTGGGAAATTAAAATCTCGTAGGGATGGGCCTTACATAATCACCAAAGTATTCCCCCATGGAGCTGTGGAGATAAAAAATCCTTCCTCTTCAGCAACTCCCTTTATCGTCAATGGTCAATGGTTAAAACCGTACATAACTTTAGATGGCCATCTAGTTGACGAAGTCACTCTTGAGGAGCCTTAGCTCCTACTATTCTCCGCCTCAGGTAATATCTTCCTTTAGCTATTTTTGATTTTCAATGAGGACATTGTTTGAACCAAGCATGGGAGAGAGGACCTGAGGCATTTTGTTTATAGCATGCATTTATAAAAAAAAAAAAAAGGAGAAAAAAGAGAGAGAAAAAAAAAAGAGAACAAAAAAAAAAAAAAAAAGTTTTGAGCTTAACTGGCTAGATCTTGCAGTCTTAAGCAAATCAGAACTCTAGGGTAGACTAAGTTAATTTTAGGGTCAAACTTTAGAAGCTAAATAAGCGACTAGCTTTAGACCTTTAGGGTCCTTTGTGGACTTAAAAACTTAAGTAGGAGTTAAGTTGCGGACCATTCTTCAAGAGGTTGAGGAAGGGAAGCTAGGGTTTGAGTTAAAAGGTGGGGTAGTACCTGGAGTCTTATTCTACCTTTTGGTTTACGGGTCCTTGTAACCCAAGCATCCAAATTTTTCACACTTGGTCTGGTAATTAACTTAATTTCTGAAAAGAGATTTGGTTCTCTTAGTTTTGACTTAAGAGAGGCTTGAAAACACATTTTGATTGGAAGAGTTCCCGCCGCAAGAGAGGTCGAGTATATACTCACCTTGAGGATGCGATGATAACATATTACCTCCTCGGTGCTTGTCTCTTAGGATATCCATCCTACTGGGGGCATGTAAGCGCATTGCGCGGTTCAGGTACCATGGGCGGCCCTATCTCGAAGTGCCGATTGCCATAGGCCTGAATTCGCTTAAGAAATCCATGGGCGATACTATCCCGAAGTGTCGATTGCCAGGAGTTCTTGGGGTCATTATGGGCGGTGCTATCTCGAAGCATCGAAAGCCAGGCACCCTTTGAGGTATGGTAATGGGGACAATGAATTCGACACAGACCGTGTTGATAGCTGATCTGAGGTTAGACTTAGAAGAATCAAAAAAAAAAAAAAAAAAGGGTGTATATATAAAAAAATTTTTCCTTTAACTCAAATAACTCGGACCAATGCACAAGCACGGATGCTTTAATCTCAGGGATCAATAAACTTTAGTGTAGAGTCAGAAATCAGGGAAACTTGTGCTTGCAACTCGTCTTTAGCCGACCTAGTCTGTAACTTAGCAACTACTTAGGAACCTTGGATCTAGAGCCTGAACTTAATATGCTTCTGAAGGAAGACTAAGTGAGTTGACTAGTCTACTTGGAGTGGTAGGTTTCGTTTAATTTTGCTAGGGACTAGCAAAAACTAGGCATGGGGGTATTTGATTAGCCCATAGTTGTGGGCTATTTAAGTATTTAAGTGCCTATACATTAGATTAATTCTAACATTTATTTAGTATAAATTAGGATGTAAATAGATTAATTGATAGTTTTAATCTAATTACATAATCCATACATTGCATTCATATCTTAAGTGAATTTAGAATTAGCTTAGAATAACATTCATCTAATTAGATAATCAATTAGGTACATTGTTTTTATTAACATAGAAGTTGAGGGTCTGTATATAAATAACCCTAATATTTTAACAATATTTTCTTTATTCTTCTTCTTTCGGAACGGCTGTCTGCCGCTCCAACGCCCGGCTGCTGCAGTGATGAAGCCATTCAAGGGGGAGTGGAAGTGGTGGATCTGGTCGGCGGCTGATTTCAAACTTGTTCAGGCCACTACAAAAGGAGCAGGGAGGCAGCCGAGCTGAGGAGGCCTCCACTTCCTCAGCCTGCACACGCCAACGGCCTGCAGACCACCGCGCAATCGCCCTCCTGCAGACCACCGCCCACGCACAACCGCGCGCCCTCCTGCAGACCCTCCGCGCACCCACGCACAACCGCCTGCAGACTGCCCAACCGACCACCGCGCACGCCAGCCGCACACGCCAGCCGCAGCAGCCACCCCCGCAGCAGCAGCAGGCGGCGGACTTCACGCCAACAGGCTGCGCAAGCTGCCGGCTGCAGCACCTCCGCCGGAGCTCGTCCGGCCACCTCCGACCGCCGCGCGACTCGCCGCCACCATCGATTCGAAGCCCTTGATCCAAGGGACCTCCTCCGAGCTTCCCGTGCCCGACCATCGGCTCCTCGTCGAGCAAGACAACGGGGAAAAATTCCCCTGTTTTGCTACAGTAAAACGTTAAGTAAAATTTACATTTTCTGCCATTGCCACATTTTAATCATATTCTATTCACTCTGCATTGCGGAAAATATCCTGTAGTTTCTCATAATTGCCATTTCAGCATTGTTTCTTGCTTAAACCTTAATCTAAAGGCAATCTTGGCTTGGTTCTTGTCCAAATTGACTCCGAACAAACATTTTTAAGTGGTGCAAATTTTAATACGTTATTACCTCCCTGTGGATACGACCCGCTCCTCTGCGAGTGGTTATTTCTTATTAAAAATTGATTAGTCGATTTTTCCACCACATTAAACTACAAACGACTTAAAAGCGAAAGATCGAACGGTCATAAACCACAACCTTGGATCCCAGAAGATAAGACCTAAACTTCTCCAAAGCAAATACTACCACAAGAAGTTCTTTTTTTGTTACAGTGTAGTTTTGCTGTGGATCCGTAAGAGTCTTACTTGCAAAGTATAGCACATGAAGCTTTTTATCAACCTGTTGACCAAGGACCACACCCACAGCAAAATCAGAGGCATCACACATTAACTCAAATAGGAGGGTCCAATCAGGTGCTTGTGGAATCAGTGCAGTTACGAGGGCCTCCTTCAAAAATTGGAAGGCCTTAGCACACTTTCATCAAAAATGGAGTATCCTTCTCCAATAGATCGCAAAGTGGCCTAGAAATCTTGCTAAAGTCTCTAATGAAGCGGCTATAAAAGCCAGCATGGCCTAAGAATGAACGAATCTGCTTGACATTGGTGGGCGGTGGAAGCTTAGAAATGGACTCAACCTTGGCCTTGTCCACTTCGAAACCTTGCTCAGACACTACATGACCAAGAACAATGCTTTGTTGAACCATAAAATGGTTTTTCTCCTAGCTAAGCACTAATCCTATCTCGTCACAGTGGGTGAGAACTTTTTCTAAATGTGAGAGATAGTGGTGAAACGATGAGCCGTATATGGAAAAATCATTGATGAAAACCTCAATGAACATGTCAATCATGTCCGAAAAGATGGACATCATACACCACTGAAATGTTCCTAGAGCATTACATAGTCCAAATGGCATTCGGCGGAAGGCAAATGTGCCATAATGACTTGTAAAAATTGTGCACTCCTGGTCGTCCGGAAAGATGGCAATCTGATTGTACCCAGAATATCCATCAAGAAAGTAGAAGTATTTATTCCCTACCATTTTTTCCAGTATCTGATCAATAAATGGTAGAGGAAAGTGGTCTTTCTGGGTAGCGGTGTTTAAGCGGCAGTAATCAATGCATACCCTCCAACCTGTTATGGGTCTGGTGATGACGTGCTCCCCTTTCTCATTAGTCTACACCGTGAATCCTGCCTTTTTGGGCACCACGTGAATAGGACTGACCCATTTACTAACAGAAATGGGGTAGATTATCCCTGCATCTAACCATTTTAAAATTTCCTTTTTCACCACTTCCTACATGTTGGGATTTAATTGCCTCTGCATATCTCTGAAAAGTTTCACAGAGTTGTCCATGTAAATGTGATGCATTCAGAGAGTTGAGTCAACCCCCTTTGATATCAGCTATAGTCCAAGCAATCGCTTCCTTGTGCTATTTTAGGCATTCAATTAGTGCTCCCTCCTGCATCTCAGATAGAGCAGTCAAGATGATGACAACGACTGTATAATTGGGCCCAAGGAAGACATATTTGTGGGTCTCAGGAAGTGGTTTAAGCTCCAATTCAGGAGCTTTCTGAATCGAGGGAACTATGTCGGATGTCCCTACCTCCGGTAGCAGATCTACCTTTATTGTCCATGGTGGGGAGAGGGACTCAGCTTTGACACCCAGCAACTCTTCTAATTCAGGCATATCTTCCCCACCATCAAAATTCAGAGTGCGATCGTTGGAAATGACCATTTGGAGAGGATCATCACACAAAAGAGTTAGTGTCATCTCCTCAATAATCTCATTGATCTCCTCGATTTGGGAACAATCTTCTAATCCTTATTGTTTATAGGCATCAAACACATTGAGCCAGATCTTTCATTTCCCAAAGCCCATCTTGAGTGCCCTTGATTTGCAATTGATTGATGCATTGGCTATAGCTAGAAAGGGATGCCCCAGGATAATTGAGGGTTTGGTGGGCATGTCGAAAGGGTCAGTGTCTAATATCAGAAAGTTGATGTGAAAGAAGAAGTCCTCAACTCTCACTAGGACATCTTCTAAGAGCCCACGTGGTGTCTTCAGCATTCTATCAGCTACTTGGAGGATTACAGGACTAGGCTTCAAATCTCCTCCTCCAAATAGCTCATAGAGAGAGCTCGGCAGTATATTAACCCCCACGCCTAGATCGAGGAGAGCCTCATCGATGAGTTGGTCTCCAATGACCACAGAAATATATAGGGCTCCTGGGTCCTTCATCTTTGGGGGTGTACCTTGTTGTAGGAACAAGCTAACTATGTCAGGAAAAACGACCTTAGCCTGGACCTATTTCCTAGATTTCCTCTTCTGGGTGTAGAGGTCCTTTAGAAATTTAGCATAGGATGGTATTTGCTTGATAGCATCCAAGAGAGGCAAGTTAATGTGAACTTGCTTGAATGTCTCCATTATTTCTTCCATCCTATCCTTGGCTCCAGATGAGCCATCAACAGGTGTTGCAGGGGTGGATGTTGAGCGCGAGAATCTACGCTAACGTGTTTGGTTTTGGAAAACCCGTCGTTGTAGTTCGAAAGCGAAGGATTCGTGTTCAACAAATAAGATTTATACCGAAATAAGAATTCCGGGTTGAACTCAGGGAGGCTACGTTGATCTATATTCGCAATTATGTTTTTTTTAGGATTTTTGATAAACAAGGCGAAATAATTACAATGGAGCTATCAAATTGAGAGAGAGAGAGAGAAAGAGAACATGCATTCAATATTTCAATTGTTTATACAAGCAAACGAAATTAAAGTTACACTAGAAAGCGGGAAATCAATTACACTATAAAGCAGGAAAATTCTACACTAGAAAAGCTGTAAATAAGAATGGGAGAGAGAAGTTATCCTCCTCGACGGTCGCTTGGAGGACGAGCCGAACGGAACGACGCCTGGACGAAGGAGAACGAGGCGGGACGAAGGAGGACGAAGCAGAAGAACGGGAACGAAGCAGCACGCCGTC
Organism: Thalassia testudinum; assembly: GCA_037157565.1. Classification (NCBI taxonomy): domain Eukaryota; kingdom Viridiplantae; phylum Streptophyta; class Magnoliopsida; order Alismatales; family Hydrocharitaceae; genus Thalassia; species Thalassia testudinum. The sequence continues at coordinate 72,577,434 of JAZHRO010000003.1, read as the reverse complement.
GTCGTCGCGGGATCCACTTCCGAAGGGGGACGAAAATTTGGACTTTATCTCGCGAGAGGCATCCCGGGTGTGGGACAAGCTTCTCTTGAGCTTTGGAGAGGTAGAGAGGAGAAGGAAGGGATGAAAATTTCGTATGGAGGGGGTCTCCTTTTATAGTTGCAAGGAGTGGGGGCAAAATGGACATTACATCTTCAAAATAATAAATAAGGGGTCTTTAGTGACGGATAAAACCGTCGCTAAAGCCCCGCCGTCGCCGTCGCCGCCGCGCCACGCGCGCCCGCTCGGCTGGCCTGCGCGCGTAACGCAGACGCACGTCCGCGTCGTCTCAGCCGTCCGATCGCGAGATCGGACGGCTTAGATCGCGCCCGCGCCCGCTGCGTAGCGCGCCGCCCGCGTGCGATCGCGCGCCCACCAGGGCGTCCAATTGCGCGTCGGCGCTATCGAGCGCGCGCGGCCGTTGGATCTTCATCCGACGCTCGTGCGCGCCCGCTCGCCCGCGCCTTCGCCCCCCTCTCCGCGGCTCGAACCCGCGACCTCCGCTTCGCCCGCAGCTGCGTCGCCGCTGCGCTACGCGGGCGAAATGGTCGCGCGGACGTTTTTAAACGCGCGCGACCGCAGCCGTTGGATCGAGATCCAACGGCGGAGAGGAGACGTTGCGTGGTCTTCACAGGACTCCTGCGGCCGATTGGGCGGCTGGGATGGCGCCACGTGGCGCCATCTTGGCCGTCCATCTTCTGGAAGTTGTAGATGGTGCCACGGATGTCGGATTGACTCGATTTTTGTGTCGTTCGGCTGCGATCGTCGATCCGAATTCATCCGTGTGGTCGGATTTTCCATCTGAAGTGCGGATTTACACCATCCTGGCCCTTGATCTTCTAGGGTTCCCCGGTCTCTATCTGATGCTACGGATGCCTGATTAGGGCGATCTTGGAGTCGTTGAACTCCAATCGTCGCCCTGATCATATCCATACGGTTGGATCTTTGATCCGAGGCCCCGATAAAATATTTGCCCTGTCCAAGCACATAAAAGGAGACAATTAACCTCCATTTTATTCAAACTACTCTAAATGCAAGATGATGCATGTAATGCAATATTTATATCATGAAATGCAATCCTATGCTTAAGAACATGCATAAATAGACATTTTAAGTAGTGTAAATGTGTTTACATCATACCCCCATGCCTATCTTTTGCTAGTCCCTAGCAAAAACTATATGCTATTTATAAAAGAATTAGGTTAGATTATTTGGACCTGAGTTATTTTCAATCATTAAGAAATTGTCTACTTAAGAACTGAACTTTCAAAGACACAACAGTGCCCGGGTATCAGCCAAAATGCAGACCGCCTCAAGCCTCGCCTTATTCAAAGAAAAATTTCTTTTTCTGTTTTTACTCTTTTTTTTTTTTTTTTTTTTTTTTAGATTTTCAAATTTTAGGGTTTAAGAGTGACTTTCTACGGCCATTCAACTCACCCAAGATTTGATGAGAACCCTAAGTTTTAAGCATCTTATTGTGATGTGATAGACTCGTTGACCGGCAATTAAAACGGACTTCGGATTTCTACGCCTCTAGGTGACCTCAAAAAGAATTCTGCCTAAAGGTGTATCTTTACAACCGGTAGCTTTCTCCCTACTTTTATTTTTTAACGGGGTCAACACAAGGGTGAATCCAGTGTATATCTCCCCGGTTTATTCTACTCCGCTTCTTCCTAAGTGTTTTGGGAATTTTTAGTGCATTTTCTGAGCTGGGTTCTGGACAACCGGTCGATGAGCTGTTACCACCGACAACTTGCCAGCCATACTCGTGCGGCGAAGTGTGGCTTATTTCTTTTTGTTCTTTTCTCCTTTTTGATTTTTTTTTTTTTTTTTTTTTTTTTTTTTTTTTTTTTTTAAGTAGGTGGCTTCCCTGGTCTAAGATTTACCTAAAGGCAGCAAAAAGAGAAAGGTCCAGTGACTGGGCTCTGGACAACCTACCTATGGGCTGTTACCCACGATAACTTGCCAGCCATATCACCCTAGAAGGTTCATTAGCTACCCAATTTCCGTTAAAATCGCCAAACAACGAGTCAGTGCAAAGAAAGTGTGTAGATGCTTAAGACTCAAAATTCCCTTAAATCAGAGGGTGGGTTGACAAGTCGTGTACTTATCACCTAACCTTATTTATTCCAATTATAATAGAATTAAGATGGCGAGAACTCAAAGACAAATCCACATTTTAGTAGATACACAGGCTAATTAAGTCCAAAGACCTGAGGGGTCTTTGTGTTCAGATCCTAATGTAAAATTTCTTAGGATTGAAAAGTCCTAATGTCCAACTAATCCTTCCTAATTTTTTTTTTTTTTTTTTTTTTTTTTTTTTTTAGAAAGAGAGCAATTTATATGGATTTCACAAAGCTGACCAACTAATTCAAAAATGAATCCACCCCCCCATGCCTAGCTGATGCAATGTCCTCATTGAAAAAGAGACATGAAAGAAAGGGTAGAATATGAAAGATGTCACCTGGATATGAAGCTCGTATCAGCCTTGTGTTATATGTACAACTGCTGAGTTTAATGCCGTCAGCTAGGCGAAGTCCAGCCAAAGAAGTCACAGAATGGCTAGAGCAACAGAGTCTGAAACGGGTTCTGGAAGATTATGGTCAACAACAGGCTTCAGACGTTGACCGTTGACTTTAAAGGTGTTACCCGTCTTTGGGTCAGAAATCTGAATGGCACCATTTAGAAAAATTTGATCAATTATGAATGGACCACTCCATTTAGATCTAAGTTTACCAGGAAAGAGCTTAAGTTTAGAATCGAATAACCAGACCTTCTGGTTTAGCTCAAAGCTCTTGCGGGAAATCATTTGATCATGTAGAGCTTTGGTCCGAGCCTTGTAGATCTTGGCATTCTCATAAGCATCATTTCTAAGCTCCTCCAACTCAGATAATTGGAGTTTCCTGGTCTTCCCAGCTAGATTTAGATCTAGATTGCATTGTTTGATTGCCCAGAATGCCCTGTGTTCAATCTCTACGGGTAGATGACACGCCTTTCCATACACCAGACGGAATGGAGACATGCCGATAGGTGTTTTATACGCCGTACGGTAGGCCCAAAGAGCGTCCTCAAGCTTTTGAGTCCAATCCTTGCGATCGGGCCTAACCGTTTTTTGCAGAATGTTCTTGATCTCTCGATTAGAGATCTCGGCTTGTCCATTTGTTTGGGGATGGTAAGGTGTGGAAATTCGATGATTAACCCCGTATTTGGCCAATAAACTCCGGAATTGGGCATTAGTAAAATGAGTGCCACCATCACTGATGATAGCCCTCGGAATCCCGAATCTACTGAAGATATTTCTCTTGACAAAGTTGATGACCACCTTGTGATCATTGGTTCGGGTGGGAATTGCCTCAATCCATTTAGACACATAATCAACAGCGACAAGAATGTACTGATGTCCAAATGAAGGGATAAAGGGTCCCATGAAATCAATGCCCCAAACATCGAAAATTTCGACAGGAAGAATAGGGTTTAAGGGCATCATGTCTCTCTTAGTTATGCTCCCGAGTGCCTGGCATCGAGGGCATGACTGTGAGAACTCCTGGGCATCCTTGAATAAAGACGGCCAATAGAAGCCAGATTGCAAAATTTTTGCAGCCGTCTTTTTCCCGGAGAAATGTCCACCACACCCAGATGCATGGCAGAACTCAAGTATACTGTTGAATTCATTCTCCGGTATGCATCGGCGAATAATCTGATCAGAGCCGATGCGATATAGTTCAGGGTCCTCCCAAAAGTAGTATTTGGCCTCAGATTTGAGTCTATCCCGTTGTTGCTTGGTCCAATCCTGGGGGATTTGACCAATGGCCAAATAGTTAACAATGTCAGCAAACCATGCAGTGTGGACACCTAAAACTGTAAGAATGGTTTCGTCCGGAAAAGTGTCAGCAATCGGAATGTCCGGACAAGAAGAATCACCTAGGAGTCTCGACAAATGATCCGCCACCACATTTTGTACCCCGGTTTTATCCTTGATTTCAAGATCAAATTCTTGAAGAAGAAGAATCCAACGAATAAGCCGGGGTTTAGCATCCTTTTTAGCCAAGAGATGTCTCAAGGCCGAGTGGTCGGTATAAACAATAACATGAGACCCCAAGAGATAAGCCCTGAATTTTTCCAACGCAAATACTACAGCGAGTAATTCCTTTTCAGTAACAGTGTAATTCCTCTGGGCTTCATCCAAAGTTTTACTAGCGTAGTAAATGACAAAGGGCTTTCGATCAATTTTCTGACCCAGGACAGCCCCAACCGCGTAATCAGAAGCATCGGTCATGATCTCAAATGGGGTTGTCCAAATAGGTGGTTGCAAAATTGGCGCACAGGTGACTGCCGTTTTTAAGAAATCAAATGCCTTTTGGCATGATTCGTCAAAAATGAACGGTGTTTCTTTGGCAAGAAGATTGCTCAAAGGGCGGGCAACCTTCGAGAAGTCCTTGATGAATCTTCGATAAAATCCCACATGGCCAAGAAATGATCTGATTTGTTTAACTGAAGTGGGAGGAGGAAGTTTAACGATAGCATCAACCTTAGCTTTGTCCACTTCAATTCCCCGTTCAGAGATTACATGACCCAAAATGATGCCCTCTTGGGTCATGAAATGACTCTTTTCCCAGCTAAGGACCAATCGTGTCTTGATACATCGCTTAAGAATCATTTCCAAATTAACCAAACAAGAGTCAAATGATTCTCCGAAAACGGAGAAATCATCCATGAAGACTTCCATAAACTCTCCCACCATGTCGGAAAATATGGCTAGCATACACCTTTGAAAAGTCGCAGGTGCATTGCATAACCCGAAAGGCATCCTACGAAAAGCAAAGGTTCCGTAGGGACAGGTGAAAGTAGTTTTTTCCTGATCCTCGGGATGGATAGGAACTTGATTGTATCCTGAGTAACCATCAAGAAAACAGAAGTACTTCTGCCCGGCTAATTTTTCCAGGATTTGATCAATGAAGGGCAGGGGAAAATGATCCTTTTTAGTGGCAGTGTTCAGCTTCCTGTAATCAATACAAACTCTCCAAGATGAAGCTGAACGAGTTGTGACAGATTCTCCTTTCTCATTAGTCACAACAGTAATCCCGGCTTTCTTTGGAACAATCTGAACGGGACTTACCCAGGGACTGTCAGAGATTGGATAAATAATTCCTGCATCGAGCCACTTGATGATTTCCTTTTTTACCACTTCTCGCATATTTGGATTCAATCTCCTCTGCATCTGGCGAGAAGGGCGGGATCCATCTTCCAAAAATATTCTATGATTGCAGTAAGATGGCTCGATCCCCCTAAGGTCATGAATGGTCCAACCAATTGCCTCCTTATGTTCCTTTAGAACCTTAATCAATTTAATCTCTTGCTCCTTTGTCAATTTAGCACTGATAATCACAGGGAGCGTATTCTGAGGTCCTAAAAATTGATATTTCAAATTCTCGGGCAATGGTTTCAATTCGAGCTGAGGTGGGGTGATGATTGATGGTCGGGTAGATGCTGAAGATTCAACAAGAGGGAGAGGTTGTGAGTGGACAAAATCAGTAACCTCTTCCGAAGATGTTAAGTCAGAGGGTTGCGGGTCAAATTCATCAACCAAAGAGGAACTTTCAATTGAAGAGACTGTCAAACAAGTTTCAATATTAATATTATCCTCATCAAGTTCCTCAATAACTCCACAATCCTCAAATTTATTGATCGCCTTAAAAATATCTAATTTCATACGTTGGTCCCCAAAGGCGATTTCCATGCTACCGCTTTCACAATTAATGTTGGCCTTTGCGGTAGCCAGGAACGGACGCCCCAGAATGATGGGCGTGTTCCTCAGATTATCTGGTACATCCATGTCAAGGACAAGGAAATCTACAGGAAAATAAAAATCCTTGACCTTAACTATAACATCTTCAATAACGCCTCGCGGGTTTGTGACCGAACGATCCGCTAACTGTAGCGTTACTGAAGTTGGCCGAAGTTCGCCTAACCCAAACTTCTCGTAAAGAGAAGTCGGAATTAGGTTGATGGATGCACCGAGATCCAAAAGTGCTCTATCAAATGTGTAATCTCCGATAACGCAAGAAATCAAAGGAGCACCAGGATCTCTCCTTTTCTGAGGGAGGTAGTGCAGGATAACAGAACTAGCCTGCTCGGAGAGTACCACCTTCCTCGGAACAGATTCTCTCGACTTACGCTTTTGTGTACATAATTCCTTTAAAAATCTTGCGTAAGTCGGTATGTGCTTGATAGCATCAAGGAGCGGGATATTGATCTCAACATTCTTAAATAAATTCAGAAGCTCCTCATTGCTATCAACAGACTTCTTCCTCTTTGCTTTGGTTAAGGCTTCAGGAAAAGGAACACGAGTCAGATCTTTGGAATCGGATTCCTGAGCCTTGATTTCTCCTTTAGAATTCTCTTCTCTCTCCTCAAATTCTTCAGGATTCAAAAGATTAGAATAATGTGGTTGTGGATCCTGAGTCTTCTTACCACTTCTCAAAGTGACAGAATTTGCAGAAGCGTAAGAATTTGGGTCTTGAGGAGGGTTAGGAAAGATTGGAGGGGCTTGATTGACCATGAATTGTTGATTTACAGAAGAAGAAGAGGAGGAACCCTGCTCAACCACCTGAGCATGCGCGTGTGGGTCCCTCTGATTTCCGTACCCTTGGGCTTGATTGCCCGAATTTGTAATGTTTCGTGGGTTGGGTACAGGTTGGGATGGTAGAGATCCGGGTTGGCGAGAGTTAGCAATGAGCCCGGATTGCAAGTTGTCCAGTGAGTTTTTCATTTGCTGCATGAGCTGGAGCATAGATCCTTGCATCTCTACTATTTGATGGTTCAAATCAGCCTGCCCTGCGGGTTGACGGGCATTCCAAGCTGGCTGATTGACCTGATTCGGAGGCAACTGAGTATATACTTGACCCTGACCCATTGGTCGTTGCGGAGCATAATTGCTGGGTCGGAATTGGGTCTGTTGCCCCGGATTTTTCCAAGAGAAGTTAGGGTGGTTTCTCCAACCTTGATTATAGGCATTCGAGTAGGGGTTGGATCTAGCATTCTCTTGTACAGCACAGACATCCTCATAAAGTGAGGATGGAGAGAAAGAAAAGGAAGGATTAGAAAAACTGGGATCAAAGGCCCCAGTTGGGAACCCATGGGGTTCCGAAAAATGCTGACTCATATGTTGAGTCGCATCAAGTTGATTCACGAACTCCCGTCCAGAAAGAGCTCGTGAAGAATGGAATCCCGAATTTTGGGATTGAGTGGATTGAGAGTTGTTCATAGAATTGCCAGCCATCCACTCTTCCATTCTTTTAGCAACCAAGTCCACTTTGTCAAGTTTATTACAAATCAATTCCATATCAAATGAATGAGAGTCATGGACTTCATTGACATTTGATCTGGGTTGTTGGGACCGGTTAAAAGTATCCATGGAGGCATGATTTATTGAATTCTCACTCATTTCCTCAAATAAATCATGTGCACTATCTGCATCTTTATTAAGGAAATTGCCTCCGCAAGAAGCATCCACATGGTTTCTGAGTTGTTCAGTCAACCCATGATAAAAAATCTGCACGAGTTGCCATTTCGGCACCTCGTGGTGTGGACACCTCCGCAATAAGTCCTGGAATCGCTCCCAGGCCACATGAAACTGCTCCCCCGACCGCTGGGTAAAAGTAGTGATTGCCCGTCTTAAAGCATTGGTACGACCGACTGGGAAAAATTTCTTCAGAAAGGCCGATTTCAACTCATTCCAAGTTGTAATTGGTCTTCCTATTGTCCTATACCAATGCGCAGCCTTATCCCTAAGAGAGTGAGGGAAGAGCCTCATGATCATTTGCTCCTCGTTTACGTTTCGAGACTTGGTGGTCTGGACCAAAGTGGTCAAGTCCTCCAAGTGTTGAAACGGATCCTCGGAGCCAAGCCCATGATAATGTTTAATCAGGCTTAACACCTGGGGCTTGATTTCTACGTCACCGGCTGGAATCTGGACGCCGGGACGTTCCCCGTAATTTGAAGGATCATAAAAATCCTTCAAGGGCTGAACGCCCTGCATTCTCTGGAACCATTCTTGCATTCTCTGCATTTGTTCCAGCTGCCTTCGAAATTCTTCCTGTGGATTTCCAGGCAGAAGAGGCTGTTGTTCGGCCATGGGATCAAATTGACCAAAATCTAACTTGCGCCTCCTAGAATGTTCTAATGGTCCTTCTAATCTGGGATTCAATGACCGTCTTCCCAGCATAAACTAGGAGTAGGTCGGAAGGACCGGGGATAGGGACCCTGCAGTACAACAAAACAAGGCTGTCCTTAAGTGAGGTAGCCTAAGGATCTACTGACTCCCAATACCAGCCTTAAGACTGTAACTGATTTACTCTACTTGCGTCTGTATAATCCAACCAGTTAGAAGGAGGGACTGGGGAGAAGGTTCTTCCTTTGGCTTTCGCCTCCGGTTCCTAGTGTACCCCCCAGCCGCGGTCGTTTGACGCTACTCCCCTAGCTAGACATCAGATTAATCAGTACAAGTAGGTTAATCAAAAACAATCTCAGACTAGGCCTTGAAGAGCGAATCAAACCTTAGGGCCAACGTCTACTCAATTTTATTACAGCCTGGGATTGTGGTGCTTATGGAATGTGATGGGCCCTTATAATGGGTTGTGCCCTTAATGATTGATTGAAATTTGTGTAAGTGGGTGCACAACCAGGGTTTTCAAGCAAGATTATTTATAATGTGTGAATTTTAATGTTCAAATCCTGCTTAAGTAGCTTTTAGGGTTTCAAATTAGGTGAATTGCAATCAAATTTCTAGGCAAACCAAGTTGTAAAACACGGGTGAAGATAGTTTTCCTTTAAAATCAGAAAGAAAACGGAGTGCCTAGAATATACCTAGATTGAAAACCCTAAGGAGGATCTACTTGATGAGTTGGTTTTAAATAAAGTGGTGCGGCCCAAACAACTCAAACAATTGGCCACAATTGCACCACTCAGTTAGGCACTCAAAGATGGTTAACCTAGAATGATTTCTACTCTGTTATGTGTTGCTCTGTGTGTACCGGTTCCACAGATCAGAACCCGGTTGAGTAGAAAACAAATCAAGTTAATCAAGTGCCTTGAATGTGGGTGTGTGTTGTGTGTTTGTTGAAAGTTACCCCACAAAATTATCTTTTTGTTATTATTATTTTTTTATGAATGAGGGTGAAATAAGTGTGAGTAGAAATCCAAACAACCAAACTATTCCTAGGATTTATGCAAACACCTAGGTTAATTGGAATTTGGATTTAATGTGGCGAATGAAATCTATGGAGGGGGAAAGAATGGGGGAGCACTTACAGTTGTCTTCAACTGCACTTTACTCCAGTCTACCGCTTGTTGATTCCTTGATGGAGGTCTCTGCAAAACAATAGACACAAGAGAAAGCTAGTTAGAAAACAAATAAAGTGCAAGAAATGCGAAGAAAAGATCGGAAATCGTTGCCTCCCCGGCAACGGCGCCAAAATGTTGAGCGCGAGAATCTACGCTAACGTGTTTGGTTTTGGAAAACCCGTCGTTGTAGTTCGAAAGCGAAGGATTCGTGTTCAACAAATAAGATTTATACCGAAATAAGAATTCCGGGTCGAACTCAGGGAGGCTACGTTGATCTATATTCGCAATTATGTTTTTTTTAGGATTTTTGATAAACAAGGCGAAATAATTACAATGGAGCTATCAAATTGAGAGAGAGAGAGAGAAAGAGAACATGCATTCAATATTTCAATTGTTTATACAAGCAAACGAAATTAAAGTTACACTAGAAAGCAGGAAATCAATTACACTATAAAGCAGGAAAATTCTACACTAGAAAAGCTGTAAATAAGAATGGGAGAGAGAAGTTATCCTCCTCGACGGTCGCTTGGAGGACGAGCCGAACGGAACGACGCCTGGACGAAGGAGAACGAGGCGGGACGAAGGAGGACGAAGCAGAAGAACGGGAACGAAGCAGCACGCCGTCGTCGTCGCGGGATCCACTTCCGAAGGGGGACGAAAATTTGGACTTTATCTCGCGAGAGGCATCCCGGGTGTGGGACAAGCTTCTCTTGAGCTTTGGAGAGGTAGAGAGGAGAAGGAAGGGATGAAAATTTCGTATGGAGGGGGTCTCCTTTTATAGTTGCAAGGAGTGGGGGCAAAATGGACATTACATCTTCAAAATAATAAATAAGGGGTCTTTAGTGACGGATAAAACCGTCGCTAAAGCCCCGCCGTCGCCGTCGCCGCCGCGCCACGCGCGCCCGCTCGGCTGGCCTGCGCGCGTAACGCAGACGCACGTCCGCGTCGTCTCAGCCGTCCGATCGCGAGATCGGACGGCTTAGATCGCGCCCGCGCCCGCTGCGTAGCGCGCCGCCCGCGTGCGATCGCGCGCCCACCAGGGCGTCCAATTGCGCGTCGGCGCTATCGGGCGCGCGCGGCCGTTGGATCTTCATCCGACGCTCGTGCGCGCCCGCTCGCCCGCGCCTTCGCCCCCCTCTCCGCGGCTCGAACCCGCGACCTCCGCTTCGCCCGCAGCTGCGTCGCCGCTGCGCTACGCGGGCGAAATGGTCGCGCGGACGTTTTTAAACGCGTGCGACCGCAGCCGTTGGATCGAGATCCAACGGCGGAGAGGAGACGTTGCATGGTCTTCACAGGACTCCTGCGGCCGATTGGGCGGCTGGGATGGCGCCACGTGGCGCCATCTTGGCCGTCCATCTTCTGGAAGTTGTAGATGGTGCCACGGATGTCGGATTGACTCGATTTTTGTGTCGTTCGGCTGCGATCGTCGATCCGAATTCATCCGTGTGGTCGGATTTTCCATCTGAAGTGCGGATTTACACCATCCTGGCCCTTGATCTTCTAGGGTTCCCCGGTCTCTATCTGATGCTACGGATGCCTGATTAGGGCGATCTTGGAGTCGTTGAACTCCAATCGTCGCCCTGATCATATCCATACGGTTAGATCTTTGATCCGAGGCCCCGATAAAATATTTGCCCTGTCCAAGCACATAAAAGGAGACAATTAACCTCCATTTTATTCAAACTACTCTAAATGCAAGATGATGCATGTAATGCAATATTTATATCATGAAATGCAATCCTATGCTTAAGAACATGCATAAATAGACATTTTAAGTAGTGTAAATGTGTTTACATCAGTGGATAAGCACCTAGGAAAAGGCACTCTTAGCCCTCAGATGGTTGTAAAGGCGAGATAAGGGTGGAACGGGAACAACCTCCTCAGATGGATTATTTCAAGCGAGGAAGGGTAGAGTAGTTCTTCCTTGGTAGATGTGTAGGTGCTGGTTGGAGTGGTAGGAGGAGTGACCGCAGGAGCGACTTTAGGTTTGGAGAGTTGCTTACCACTCCTCAAACTGGTCACAGCCTTAGCGTGCTCCCTTATAAAGGGCCCTTTACCCCTTGGGTTCTCCTCAGATGAGCTAGGTAATTTCCCAGGGTCACATTATCTAACAGCCTCAACAAGATGGCCAATTTGAGTGCATTTTTTGGATAGCATTATTCTGAGATTGAATGATCATACTTTGAGTTTCTTGCATGGCCTTCATCGTCGCTTTCAGATTGTCCATCTCAGAATTGTTAGGCTAAGGAGGAGATTGGAATTGTTGTGCCTGAATGGGTTGGGCTCTTATATTCCTCGAATTTGAAGCATCACCTTGCTTCCATGAGAAATTAGGATGCTTTCTCCATCTAGGATTGTAGGTGTTTCCAAAAGGATTGTTCTTGGGTGGTGGACAAAACCCTTGTGCCGCATTTAGGTCTGCCTGTACTAAATCGGGAAATTGTTTAGCCAAATGGCACTTAACAGTGGCATGAAGAGTTCTTTGGCAAATGGAGCATTCAAAATGAGTCTAGACTTGGGAAGCAATTTTTGGGATAGTGTGTGGGTTAGTCATGAGTCTTTCAAAGTTCTGGTTCAACAATTGTATATGAAAAGCCAAATTCTGTGCTGCCCCAGCTTCACTAGCTTTTGCTTTCCTTTGGAGGATGGATGGTTTCCTATCTTGATAAGTTGAGGTCAAGTAGATAGAATTGTCACTCAATGACTCAAATAATATCCAAGCCTCATCCTCCGTTTTGGTGAGAAAGGTTCCAGCACAAGCAGCATCCACGGTTTGCCTATGCCTATCAGATAGTCCAGTATAAAACCTTTCAACCAACTAACATTTAGGCACGTGATGGTAGGGGCAAAGTTGAATCAGATCATTGAATCACTCCCAAGTCTTATGGAAGTGTTCCCCATCTAGTTGAGTAAAACCCATGATTTCCCTCCTGAAGTGGTTGGTTTTGCTCATAGGGAAGTATTTTTTCAAGAATTCTCCCTTAAGGGTGTTCCGATCATTCGCCCTTGCATCCAAGGTGTGATACCAGTGTTTTTCCTTATCCTTAACGGAAAAGGGGAGAGGGTTCTCATCAGAGCTTCATCAATAAAGTTATGAAGTTTCACCGTAGACCAGGCCTCAGTGAATTCCTCTAAACGCCGGTAGGGGTCCTCCCAAGTACTACCATAAAAGGAGGGCAACAAAGATATGGTACTGCTCTTGATTTCATATGGATTATCCCCTGCCGGTCGTCTCAATGCTTGAGTAGGTTGGCTGGTTGGAATAAAATAGTCCCTTAGGGTTCTTTGTTGGTTTGCTCCTTGATCAACCATGTCTTCTCTTTTCTCTCCTTGGTGGGCTCTCCTAAGAATTCTCTAAGGTTCAGGATCAAACACTAGACTACCCTCAAGAGAGCATCTACCAAGCATACAATAGCAACCATAATTCAACTTCTTATTGATTAAGTGAAACCTCCACTCCAAAGATAGGTCAAAAGGTCAAGGCATTATCCCTCCGTTCCCACGAAGTGGTATAAGAGGGTTGATGACTTAAGATCTTGACCTTCTTTGTTGTTGAGGTAGAATTGGTTGATATAGATGGCTAAACAAGTTATTCATTGAAATTACACGACCTAATTCAACCTTCGAGTGCCCTAGGACCTATACTTTGCTTAGATGATACCCCCAAGTGAACAAGTGAGAAGTTACTCCAAGGACGAATAAAGGGATGCAAGTAAAGCAAACCCTTCCTTTGAGGCGATGCATGCACAGTGCCTCTTAACTACCCTTTTGTTCTTTAAGGGGTGTCCCCCTGTGTGAAGTATCAAAACACTTGGTCAAAAGATAGTACCACCACCACAAAGCATGATAGGAGTGTTTGCACCAATAAAGAGATCGGTGCTTGTAGCCTTAAGGGATCGAGCCTTAGTGCGGTGCCTAATGTGCGTGCTTAGTGCCAGACGTGTGCATCACACCGCAAATCATTTTTACTTTGAAAACGCAGACAAGTCCCTTTGAATAAGATCAACTGTGATTTAGTTTTATGGTCAAATCTGATTAGCAGTCCCAATTGTAGTTAGGCGACCACCAGATTAAGTAATTTCAATCAGCTTTGTGGTCTTGAATTTTAACCCTAATGAAAATGCGTGGACAGGAGCTGGATGCAAAAGTTAGAAAGGTGCACCTATCTACAGCAATCTTCATGCAAATATGCCCGCAATGCAGAGAAAAGATCTAGTATGCTGCTTAATCACCCCTACATGCGTGCACCTAAGGGTATGCAACTCCTAAACAGGCAGCTCGATATTTTATTTTGGTTGTTTTAGAGGCAAGCAAGCAGAAATTTAACTTTCACACACAGAAAAAATATAGCCCTAGCCTCTAAAGAATGTGGGGACAGACCCCCAAAAGTAAGCCCCAGTTACTACATGGGCAAGAAGACAAAAATAAACCTGCGATTAAGGAGAATCCCCTGTGAGAGCAGGATCCAGGTCTCCTACGTCTTCTCCACATGTGAACGCTGCTCAAGGTCAATGTCATCGCTCTGCAGCGCCTGTTGTCTCGTCAGATTCCTCGCATGGAAAGATAAAGAATGATCAGATAAATGCGCAACTCAGAATAATCAGAAATAAAAATCAGGTGAAACTATTGCGTCTATTGCCTCCCTGGCAATGGTACCATTTGATCATGAAGTTTTTTCGCTTTGCGAATGATATTAGAAAAATATGTCGTCGTAATATGTAATGTGGTAGAAAAAAACATCGATCAAAGTTACTAAAATACTGAAATAATACCACACTTCAGGTCGTATCACTAGGACAGATAGAACCAATAAGATCACCAATAATCATGTTCAAGAAAAATAAATTGCCATTGATATCAATGCCTCATGGGAGGAAAGAAAATAAAACACATTAACTAGTAATTCCAATCCTTCAATATTGTCACAAATAACCAAGAACAGAAGGGCCTTTCACGAATTTCCCATTATAAAATAATCATTATCAAAATCCCATTCTTTGGCAATGGAAATCAATGTAATTTTTAATTTAGCCAAAAACAGAGGATTCGCCACCATGGAGGAGGAGAGGATGGTCGGCCTTACCGTGCTCAGAGGAGGTTGGCATTGTTGAGAGCTTCGCATCGGAGGTCGCACCAAGGAAAACGATGACCAGTGGCAGCCGGCCGATGGGAAGGTTGGCTGTTGGTGGTTTGTGGCCGCAGGGGTGTTGTCGGGAGTGGTTGGTCGAACTCAAATAGGTTGTGTAAATATGGTGAAATTATCGTTGAAGTGAGTATAGTGGTTAACCTAAATCGAGCCTAACCATCTTTTCACAATTTTTTTTCTTATCTTAGCCTACTTAATTTTATCTTGGTCACTTTTAGGCCCAGGGTCGAACTCAGGAAGGTGGGAATTAAAGGTGAATAAGTTTCTATGCTTTACCTAAAACGTATCTCTTCCAAGCATTTATTATGTTTTTGGTTTTTTTCTATTTAAGATTTTTTTGCTGATAATTTTGTCCTTGTGGTACACCCTCAAAATCAGGTCCTTGGCTTTGAGCCAACTTAGGGTTTCCAAAAAAACTGGTCCTGCTATTTGCAAGATCGAGTACCTGCAAGACAAGGATTATCTTTTCTCTTTTACTCTTTTTTTTTATCTTTTTAGTAGTAGGAAACAAATGAGAAATAAAAACAAGATAGGTTTCATGTAGAGAAATAAATATAGTCTATATATATATAGATATATATGTATATTATATATATAGGGTGGGGGTGGAAGTGGAAATGGTGTGTAGCACAGTGTCTAGTTGGTCCACGTTTAGAAAGACGTAACTAACAAGATGAAGTGTCGTGTAGAGTGTAGAAGGATGTGTGGGAGTGTGTGCGGATGCGCTTTCTTTACGCGGGTATCGGGGAATATTAGCAACTGGTGTAGATATTCCCGCTATATAACGCATGGTGGAGTGACTAGTGCATAGGGATACAGGTAGGTGATGTGTATGTAAATATATATGTATATATGTATATATATATACGTGTGTGTGTATATATATAGATAGGGTTGTAACAATATAGGTGTACATATAGTTATGTATATATATATATAGATATGTAAATTTATATTTTATAACTTGATATATATGTATATTTAACTATATAGATATATATATATAGATATATATAGATATGTATATGTATATATATGTATATATATATATATGTATTTATATCTATAGATATATATGTATATACACTTATATATACTTGTATAGGTATTAATATGTATATTTGTATATATATATATGTATACATGTATAAGTATGTATAGGTGTGTACAAGTGAGTGTGCAAGTGTACAAGTGTGCGTGTGTACGAGTGTGTGTGTGTGCGTGTGTGAGTGAGGGAGTGCACGCTAGAGGAAGAGGGCACATTAAGTCGTCTGGTTGAAGCAGGCGTCGTTTGGTTGCCAAGGCACGTGCCGGCGCATAAGGGCTGTGCGGGTACTAGAGGGAGCACGCGGTACTGTCGTCGTGCAGAGGTGGCTGCGGGAGTGTGGGAGAGAGGGCAACGCAGTGCATTGCATAGCGCAGCGGAGTGCGTTGCAGGCGAGAACGAGAGCGAGCACAGACGGGCGCAGATGCTGGAATGCGCACACGCGACTGGCTGGAGGCGGTCACAGCGAGGAGAGAGACTGAGCGGTGACTAGATAAGTGAGAAACAAATCAGTCACTGCACTGTAGCTACAGTTCCGTGCTGAGAGGCGTGAACAGTAGCTACAGTGCCCCTCGAAGTGAGCAACCGGTTGCGGCATGTTCTGCGTGCGCGGGCACGCTGGAAGGTGCCTATACTTGCGAAAAGAGCCTATGGAGGGCTTGCAGGGGCATCTACTGCCGTGCGCACTGTGCTTACGCTGCTGCAGGAGGCCATTGCTGTTGCTAGAGCTCCGAAGCTTGGAGCTCTATCAATGGCGGCGATGGTGTCCAGCGGTGAAAATAGAGGGCAAAACCACCATGCCCACCTGCTCACGACGGAGCTGGGCGGTGGTGGAACTCACAGTGGTGGTCGTGGGACCAAAGTGAGCTTGCTTCTGCCTACAGTGTGTCTCTTAAGTGAGAAGAGATACTGCATATGGAGGGGAAGAGGGGAGGAAGATGGCCTGGATGAAGGTGTCTGTGGGAGGTGTGTCTTCCAGGCCGCCTCGCATGGAATATGGCCAGGCTTTTTAAAGAAGTGGGAGCCTGCCATAGCCATGCTGCAGGGCAGAGGAATGGCACGAAGAGATGAAAGCCCCATGCCCTGAACTGCGCGAGGGAGGCGATTTCAAAGCCAAAATAAAAAAAATGAAGAAGGTGAAATTGTGAGGCAGCACTTGAAGAAGATGTTAATTAAATGGCCAATTATTTGCATTCTCCTCCCCTCTCAAATAAATGCATGTGTCAATTTTACAAATGCAACTATAGCTACCTAAGCTGGAATAGTAGTGCTAGGAAATAACACAAGATGGCTTCGTTATTGGTTTATTTTTGGTGTGCAATCATACCCCCATGCCTATCTTTTGCTAGTCCCTAGAAAAACATTTTGTACTGTATTTAGAAATGATCTTAAGCTGAAGATTTTCTTCTGAGGCGACATGGGTTTATTTGTTGGATATTGTGAAAACCAATTGCAAAGAAGACTGCCAGCACTTTAAGTCTTACGTGACATAGACCATCTCTCGACTAACCTGGACTCTTGATATTTAAACCTTAAGTATGATTTCCAGGAATTAGAAGGTTTATGCCATACTCGAGAGCTCAAAAGATTATGGCTTGTTCATAGTGAAGGATCAAGACTAACCTGATGAACATTAAGACTCAAGCCCAAGGTTTCACGAATCTTTAAGTGCAGGTTGGTCCCAGTTTCAGCTCGTGTGTTCGGATTGACCCTTAAAAAGATGATGGAAAACTCAACTCCCATTTTATCACATTTGTGGCTCAAAGAAGATATGGTGGAAATAGGGTATTTGTAACTTGCCCTGAAAAACTTTTTAGGGAGAAGAATTTACAGATATTTGCAAGATATACTGACTTATTTGCATAGATTTTTTTTTTTTTTTTGAACAAGTGTCAGTATATCTCTTACAAGTTTATTTGGAGTAGCACACTTTTCTATTGGTAGGAGAGTTCCTTTTTGGTGGAAAGAGTTTCTCCTAGACACAAGACTAAAGCCTGGGATAAAAAGTCTACTTGCACGCACAGGTAAGGACTCCACCTTCCCTAATGAACACTAGGGTTGGATCTTATGTTCACCTGGTCTTTCTTGATATGTGTAGTGTGAACCAAGATTACTTAGTCTCTCGAGTAGAAGAAAAACAACAGATCCTATACTGATGTCTCAGGTACAAGAATACATCCTTAATTAGGAGAGATTCTGATCTATCTTGTCAATGCTCAAGTGAATTAAGCTAAGCCTGAGCGAATCAAGCTTCTGTGGCCTGGAAAGTCTTCGAAATAGTGGTTGAATATCCATAAACACTTATTGTATTTTTGTTTTGGCCTTCAGATCATTACTAAACACCTTTTTTTTCTAATGTACATACTTATAGATGGATGGAAGCTGCATAATACCATATAATACCCAGATCCTATGGATGCCTATCCACACCCCCATGCCTAATGATGCTATGTCCTCATATGCATGCAGGGTAGGGTAGAGGAAGGTTCAAAGATCGGGGAACAAGAGCTGAGATGCAAGGTATATAGCAGGGTGGGTGGATGGCGGGTGGTGAAGTGAAAAGGTGCGAAGTGAATTGTACGTGACAGTGGAGGAGTGTTGCTGGGGTGTCTCCCAACGAGCGCTGAATTTAACGTCCCCAGCTGGACTCGGAATGAGGCATGAAATTAGTTACCCACCAGCAGGGCAACCGTTTCTCTAACGAGGGTAGGTTCATGAGTAAGATAAGGTTTTAAACGCTGCCCATTGATCGAAAATTTACGCCCAGATTTGGGATCTTCAATTTCAATGGCCCTGTTGGGGAATGGTCTCGAGACCAGGAAGGGACCAATCTATTTGGACTTCAATTTCCTAGGAAAGAATTTGGTTGGGCATTGTAAAGCCAAACTTGCTGAGAGGGCTCAAATTCCTTCTGCCGAAATCGGTTGTTGTGAAAAGCCTTAGTGTTTTCCTTGAAAGTTAAGGCAGAATCATGGGCTTCACAACAGAGCTCTTCCAGCTCTTGGAGTTGGAGTTTCCTTTCTCGACCACACAGGTCTGGGTCGAGTTTACATTGGCGAACTACCCAATAAGCACGGTGCTCCAACTCCATGGGCAAATGATAAGGCTTCTCGTAAATGATTCTATAAGGAGACATACTTAGGGGAGCCTTGAAGGCGGTCAGTACGTCCAAAGTGCGTCAATCAGCTTGTCGAACCAATCCTTATAGTCAGGCCGAACCATTTTCTAGAGAATTTGCTTGATTTGCCGATTCGACACCTCAGCCTGGCCATTCGTCTGAGGATGATACAGAGATGCGATACGATGGTGGACTCCATATTTCCTCAAAAGTGCTCGAAAAGAAGCATGGGTAAAATGGCTTCCTCCATCCAAGATAATGGCTCGAGGGATCCTAAAGCATGAAAAAATGTGGTCTTTGACAAATCAAGTGGATATGACATGGTCAGAATGGCGCACGTGGGAATAGCCTCAATCCATTTCGAAACATAATCAACAGCAACGAGGATGTATTCAAAGCTGTTGGAAGGAGGAAAGGGACCCATGAAATCGATTCCCTAAATGTTGAAGATTTCAGCATCTATAATGGGTTGCAAGGGCGTCATGTGACGAAGTGACATTGACCCTAACGACTGGCACCTAGTACAATGTTTGGCGTAATTCTGTGCATCCTGGTGAAGGGAGGGCCAAAAGAAACCGCACTGCAACACCTTACCTGCAGTTTTCCTCGCAGAGAAATGGCCTCCGCAGGCCTGATCGTGGCAGAAGGACAGCACACTGGGGAATTCGCTATCAGGAATACAGCGAAGGATGATCTGATCAGCACCTACTCGAAAAAGAAGTGGATTATCCCAGAAATAATACTTTGCTTTTGCAATGAGATGCTCGCACTGGTTTTTAGGCCAACCACGTGGAAGGGAACCAGAAGCAAGGTAGTTGACAATGTCGGCATACCAAGGTTCACTTGCCACATTAATTGTCAATAGGTGCTCATTAGGAAAAACCTCAGTGATTGGCAGGGTAAGTCCAATGTGGTCAGGGTCGACTCTAGAGAGATGATTAGCCACAACATTCTGTGTTCTGGCCTTATCGCGGATCTCAATGTGAAATTCTTAGAGTAGAAGGATCCAACGAATCAGTCTAGGCTTGGCATCCTTCTTGTGCATGAGATGGCGAATGGTTGCGTGGTCAGTGAATACAATAACATGTGAGCCCAAAAGGTAAGAGCGGAATTTCTCCAGCCCAAAGATGACCACCAGTATTTCTTTCTCAGTGATTGTAAAATTACGCTGGGCCTCGTCCAACGTCTTACTGACGTAGTACACCACGAAGGGGTGTCTATCGCATCTTTGTCCTAGGATGCCTCCAACTGCAAGGTTGGAAGCGTCACACATGAGTTCAAAGTCGAAGGACCAATCAGGTGGTTGGAGAATAGGGGCCTTGGTGACAGCATCATGCAGCTGCGTGAATGCTCATATGCAGTCTGGGCCCATATCAAATGGTACGTCAGTCGATAGGAGATGAGTTAAAGGTCTAGAAATCTTTGAGAAGTCTTTGATGAATCTCCTATAGAAATTGACGTGACCTAAGAAGGAGCGGATTTGTTTGATAGAGCCAGGCACAGGTAAATCAGCAATTACATCAATCTTAGCTCTGTCAACCTCGATACCCCTATCGGAGATGATTTGCCTGAGAACAATTCCCTCGTATACCATAAAATGACTTTTTTCCTAGGAAAGCACAAGGTTCACATCAATACATCTCCGAAGGATACCGGTCAGGTTGGCAAGACAATCATCAAAAGAGGGTCCAAAGATCGAAAGACAGTCATCTCCGAAGGTGGTTTTCTCCTGGTCCCTGGAGTCAATTGCCACCTAGTTCTATCTAGAGAATCCATCCAGGAAATAGAAAAATTTATTTCCCGCTAACCGCTCCAGGATTTGGTCAATGAAAGGTAGTGGAAAGTGCTCTTTCTTCATTGCAGCATTAAGTTTCCTATAATCTACACACACTCTCCAAGATGTAGGAGTGCGTGTATGGATGGATTCGCCCCTGATATTGACACGGATGGTGAGTCCCGCCTTTTTGGGTACGACGTGAATTGGGCTCACGCAGGGGCTATCGCTGATCAGGTAGATTATATCAGCATCCAGCCACTTAATAATGTCCTTTTTAATGACCTCCGCATGTTAGGGTTGAGACGTCGTTGCATCTTGTGGGAAGGTCAAGCCTCCTCCTCTGTATATATACGGTGAGTGTAGTAGGACGGGCTAATGCTAGTTAAGTCTGATAAGAACCATCCAATGGATGCCTTGTGCTCCATAAGGACCTTTGTTAGTTTACACTCTTGCTCCCTGGTCAATTTTGAACTAATGATTACGGGGAGCATTTCATTTGGTCCTAAGAAAACATACTTAAGCGAATCAGACAACTCCTTCAACTCAGGAGTGGATGGTGAAAGATCTGGCATTCCTTGGGACGAGAGTGTCCCAAGCAGATCAGAAGAAAATAGGGTAGGAGGGAGAAGTTGGCCCTTAGATTGGTTAAGAAGAGGGGCATCTTGGATTAATGGATCCAAAAAGGGATAGCCCCAGTGAGTAGTATGTGGGCTAAAGGTCCCTGTGTGGAGTTGCAATTCTGCTCGATTTGGCAGGAAAGAATCCGATCTTCAAGAGTGCGGACCGGTGGTGAGTAGCCCGAATATGACTCAGACCACGAGGTATGGGAAGCAGAGAAAACCTTGTCAGAAGTCTGGTCAGGAGAAGGTATGGGAAAAGGGAGGGATGGGAGAATGTCACAATATGTGTCGCTCAGGTAATCGTCTGTTTAAAGCCAATCCACAGCAGTTAGAATATGTCCCAATAAGTCCGATACACGCGCTGATGGCCATGTCCTCGTCAGACGTGTCATCCTCGATGCAATCGCAATCAAAGTTCTTGGCTACCTCGAAGATGTTAAGCTTGAGCTTCTCAGATCAAATGGCAATCTCGGTACAGGATGACTCGCAGTCGATATGGGCGCGGGTTGTGGCCAAGAAAGGTCGACCAAGGATGATCAGACAATCAGAAAGTGAGCTAGGAACTTCCATATCCAAAATAAGAAAGTCAATAGGAAAATAGAGACTGTTGACCTTAACCACCACGTCTTCCACCACACCCTTTGGTATTTTGACAGAACGATCTGGCAACTATAACGTGACAGGGGTGGGTTTCAGATTTCCTAAGGCAAATTTCTCGAGCAAGATGGTTGGTATAAGATTGATGGAAGATCCTAGATCAAGCAGAGCACGGTTAAAATTGTAGCCTTGGATGCTACAAGGAATAAGTGGTGTGCCCGGATCTTTCTGCTTCGATGGTAGATTAGATAGTATAGCACAACTCGCATGAGGAGAGAGAACCACCGAATTCTTTGTTTTCTTTGACTGTCGCCTGGGTGTAGTGCAGTCTTTAAAAAATTGGGCGACAGTAGGTATGTGGGCGATAGCCTCTAACAGGGGTACCTTGATTTCAACATCCCTGAATAAATTAGGCAAGTTATCAAAGGCCTACATATCCTTTTTCATGCCTTTTGGCTCCCTCAGAAGAGTCTCAGGGAATGGGACCAATTTAGGCACTAATTTGGGTGTATCGTCCTCTTGCGAATGCGGTGCTCATCCCGAATGAGAGGGTGACGAAAAAGATAGGCTAGGATCAGGTCGAGGCGGATCGATGGTTTGCTTATTGCTCCTCGTAGTAATCGCATTGGACGTTGCGGGTCCAGTGGGATCATAAGGTGCAGAAGGGTTCGTAATAGGGACATAAGGGTGAGGTGCTATAGCAGGATTATCCTGAAACCCCGGTGGAATGCTCGGAGCCTGCAGAATCTGGTGAACCTGCCCCTGAGAAGGTCGTACCTGTGGTTGAGGGCCATGGGGTACGAAATTTCATGGGTTGGGAACAGGTTGGGCTGGAAGACTGCCCTGAGATCGAGTCGCAATGCATAGTTGACTGATCTCAGCATTCTGCTGCGCCAATTGGTGCTGAAGGGAGGTCATGTTCTCTTCATGGCACTTAGACATTTCTGTCATCATTCGCATCAGTTTATCAACAGAACTTGATGCACGTTCTGTTTGCAGTATGCAAGGACCCGATGGCGGATTTGCCACAGGATTCGACTGGGCCCTTGGTATGACGGGTGCAGACGGTTGCATTGGCCCACCCGTAGGGTTTTGGTACTGCGGGTTATTGGACCATGCGAAATTAGGGTGATTTTGCCACCCTGGGTTATAAGTGGTAGAGAACGGGTTGTTCCCCAGGGTGCAAGCATCTTCTAAGGTAGAAGACGAGTCCACATGTAAATATTCATCTGAGCACATGTAGGCTTGGTCCTTCATGTCAAAATACTTGCTTGCAGAAGCCAGATACACATGACTTGCAGAATCACTCGGAGCGATGCTCGGTAAGGAAGATCTCACGAGGTTTTTGGGGATAAGCTTGGCGTTGGAAGGATTAGGATTGTGACGAAGTGGTGACGTGGGGGTGTTTGCCATAGAACGGGCGGGATTAGCCAGAAGCTCATCCAGCTTCTTGTGCACGACGGAGACTTCATCCAATTTTTGTGCAATAAGGCTAAGATCTATGGTTGAATGGGAGGGTCCCGTGTCAACTTCGTGAACATTACGGGGTAGGCTGGTACGATTAAAGGCGACAATGGAGGCATTGTTTATTGAGTTTCGCTCATGTTTTCAAATAATTCGAATGCTCCATTCTTGTCTTTATTCATGAAATTCCCTCTGCAAAAAGCATTTGCAATCTGCTTCAAAGTCTCATTTAGCCCATAATAGAAAATCTTGGCTATATGCCACTTAGGCGGACCATGGTGCAGACACTTCCGGAGGAGGTCATTGTACCTCTCCCAAGCCTCACGAAACTGTTCGCTGTTTTGTTGCATAAAGTAAGTTATAGCACGACAAAGCGCATTGGTTCGCCCGATTGGGAAGAATTTCTTGAGAAATGCTGTTCGCATCTCTTCCCAAGAATGGATGGTTCTCCCAAGGGTGCGTAACCATTGCGACGCTTTATCCCGCAACGAAAATGGGAACATTTTCATGACGACAATTGATAACCCGATGTTTCTTGGTTTAACCGTTTCAGCCAATCGGGTTAGGTCTTCCAAATGGAGAAAAGGATCTTCACTTGCAAGACCATGGAAGTGAAAGTTAATTAGGCCAATTATATTGGGTTTCAATTCAAAATCATCCCCACCCATGGGGACTCGAATTTGTCCTATGGTCTCTGTAGCAGCAGGATTTTGATAAGAGCTAAGAGACCTACTCTCCTACCGTTCGGGAGGGTTCTACATTTCCTCCAAGGTTTCCCTAATGGCTTCAATCTTCCCATTATACATTTCCATTTGGGCTTGGAGGCGGGTTATGGGGTCCATGGCTCTACCACCTGGTGGGATTTGAGGGGGGCAGTTTCCTCCCTCAGGATTTAGGGGTGGGCGTGTAGCCATATTTGTGGAGGAGGATGACGATTCGGTTTCTTTCCTTCTAAAATTATCAGACAATTCAAACAATTTACGATTTTGTGAACAACTCCCAAACATGCACTACCGCAGGAAGAATTGGGGAGATAAGAAGGGAAAAGGAGATGAGAGAAATGACGCTGCAAAAGTACTAATAAACGCCAGTTTATCATCATTCTTATGCATTAAAACAAACCTTGCTCTTAGGATTTTACTCCGCAAACGGGTTTTTGGGCTGCATTTTGGCATAAAATAGGTCAGGCATGCATTGCATTTTTTTATTGCCTTTTTAATATGTTTCTGTATGTGTTAGGGATGTACAGATATACAGATCCCTAAAACTCTAGCACTCAAGAAGGCAAATGGTGAAGGAGAAGCCCAGACTAGCTGGAACTCAGCTTGATCTAGCTCACTTGAATTAGGGTTAACTCATCCCAGCTGCATTCAACTAATCTCAGCTGAATGGTAGCTCAAGAGAGTTCATCTTAGCTCACCCTAGCTCAAGTCAGCTCAGATCCAACTCAACTTAGCTAAGTCTAGCACATCTCAGCTCCCACTAGTCCACAGGGACCTCTAGCTAGCTCAGCTGAGTTGATAGGAGTTCACCCCGGCTCAGATTTAGCTACATCCAGCTCCACTCAACTCCAGCCAGCTGAAGAAGAACTCATCCCAGCTCAAGAAGCTCAAGTCTAGCTCCCGGGGACTCAGCTTAGCTCAACTCAATTAAGCTAAGCCACCTTAGCTGCCTCCACCAGCTTGATTCTCCCCGGGAGCACCAGACCTAGCTCACCTCAGCTCATTATGGCAGAAGCTAGCTTACTTTAGCTCGGCTTAGTAGCTAGCAAAGAACTAGCAAGCCAAGCCAGCTAGAGTAACTCCATGCCAGCCTCTTCAGTAGCAGCCAGCTCCAATTTCAGCTCCAGACTTCTCCTCCTCAGCTCCTCCTTCAAAACCCTAGCTCCAACACCTTCTCCTCTACTCCTCCATTAGCTAAGCTAGCTTAGCATAGCTTAGCTTAGCTATGCTCCAACTTCCTTGGCTTGTCCCACCCCAAAAACCCACCTAACAACTCCACCCAACTAGCTCCACCTAAGCTCCACATAAGCTAACCTACTTGGCACCAACCTAGCCTACCCACCACCTCCAAAAGACACCTAAAAGTGGTGCAAAAACCACCCTAACCACCCCCTTGATGGTGCCACTTTTCCCTCCAAAATTCCCCTTCATCTCCACCACATAATTCCTCTTGAATCCATCTCCACCATCCACCAAACCCCCCTTCTAGAAGACCCTATGTTGGCGCCAAAATGGTGGTGTCTCTCCACCACCAAAAGCCACCAATACCACCATAACCACCCCATTTAACAACCATTGGGTTTGCGCCACACACCCTTGGCCATAGCATCACCAACCACCGCCATCCTTCCATCCTAGGCCTCCATTTCAAGGGGCACCTTAACCACCCATCCTACCCTATAAAAGGACCACTACCCACCACCATTAAAGACATCCTTGGCTAGAAAATTCACTGTCATATTCCACCTAGAAGACCACGTCCAAGAGAGAAGAAGAAGAAGAAGATTAAGGGGATATTCTATCCCCTTGGTGCCCTCCCCTCTTCCCTTCTCTCTTGGGTCACGCCAGCCATAGGAGAAGCCAGGCAAGGAAGATCTTTGGAGGAGATCTTGAAGGTGGTCCACTCCACCTTGGAGGAGTTTTTGAGGGTGGTGCACGCCCACCCCTTCGAGAGAGAATAGATGGTGGTAGCTTCCACGTTGGAGGAGCTCTCAAGGAAGGAGAAGAAGGAGGCCCTCTTTTTAAGCCAAGGAGCAGCTAGGCTTGGAGCAAGAAGACTCCCTTCTTCACAAAATTTTGCAAGAGGATTAGTGTTTCTTTATTTACTTTTAAATTTGTTTAGTTATAGTAGAAGCATTCCTCTACTTGTCCTTGAAAGGAGCACTAATTCTAGTCAATTAAATTGCCTTTTTTAGCTTTTTATTGCAATTGTTACATTTGGTTCTAGCACTTGTTTCACCTCTTCTTCCTAACTACTCTAGGCCTCCACTTTCCTAGAGTGAGCTTAGGTAGAAGATATTTCTATCTGTTAAATTTTAGTTAAGCAATTGTAGGTGTTAGTACTTTCCGTTACAATTCGCATTTTGCCTCGTCTTTTCAAAACAAAAAAAAATTATATATTTACAATACCAAAAAGAAAGTTGAGATCAATTTATAAGCAAGAGGATTAATTTTGCAACCATTAGACCTCCTTGGACGACCCTAGATACTTCCCCTATCTAGGATATAAATTTAAAAGCATATGCGAATTTGCGTGTTACAACGACGTTAAAACACGCTTTTCAAATCACGCGTATTTCGCTATCACTTTTTGGCACTGTTGCCAGGGAGGCACCACTTTGCATTAATTAATTTTCTCTTGCTTGAAGTGGATCTCATCCCCTTCTCTTTCTTTCTTTTGTGTGTGCAGGAATTACAGTAGGAAGGCGGGAATCTGGAAGCGAGAGCTCAAAGTTCCTTTTCTTCACGCAAAATTCAGGTTGGTTCCTCTTTCTGGTCACATAATTAATTAAAACTACCAAAAACATATTAAACTTGGCTTTCAGGATCCCAAAAAATTTAATTAAGTGGAGTGGTGCCCATATAAAATCCACTATTTGCTTGAATGCTTCTTTAGCCCCACTCCATTGCAAGTATTGGTGTACTACTTTTCGGGTCCAGATTTCTGTCCGAACTTGAAAAATCGATTCCTAACACCAGAGGGCTACAAAAATAATAAAATTTCATACAATGATTTCCAATTAAGTTTGGAACATCTATTCCAAATTTCAGATCAATTGGATTTGTATTTAATTTTTAAAAGTTCGTGGATTGCAGAGGGGTC
The DNA here is from genome assembly GCA_037157565.1 of Thalassia testudinum. Taxonomy (NCBI): domain Eukaryota; kingdom Viridiplantae; phylum Streptophyta; class Magnoliopsida; order Alismatales; family Hydrocharitaceae; genus Thalassia; species Thalassia testudinum. Next base: position 72,550,464 of record JAZHRO010000003.1, on the reverse strand, counting down.
ACAACCTCTAATCTTCCTGTTTTGCTATAATCCGTGAATTTTTAAAATTTTTATACTCATCCAATTTTTTTGAAATTCAGCTTGCTGGAATTTTTGTGAAATTTTACACATCATATAAAATCACAAGAATTTTCTGAGGTCGGTGGTAATACTGCAAAGTCCACAATACCCACGGGTATCATTTCTAGACTTTGACACCAGTACAATTAAAAATTCAAAACAATTATCAAAAAAATTCCTAAAATCTTACAAAAATATTATCTGGAATTTTTGTTTGATTTCACTCGAGGTAGAGGTGTTGGCTGCATTGATTGGACCACTATCTATTCAGAAAGCCTAAAAATAACTCATTGGTAGTAATTTTCTGTCTTAGGGATAATTGACTTAGGGTTTCTTTCTTTCCTTTTAGAGACTCACATTAAAGGAAATTAACCATCACCAATACAACTTATTTTTCCTTTGATTGTGGAGTTTCAAACTTGTTTGAAAATTTAGAAAGAAAAACCCTAAAACACATTTAATTAAATCAAATCCTAGAAGACAAAAATACAAAAAAATTGTGTGACAACTTGATTTTCATTGGAGCCACTCTCCAATTCCTGCACACACACACAAAAAAAGAAGAAAAAAAAAATCGAAGTAATACGGCAACAACCCAATAAACACCCTCCACATTCCATGAGTACTATAGCATCCTAGACCTAATTAAAATTTGTAGCAACTTGACCCCTATGGCTTTATCAACTTAGGCTTGCTATTTAGGTCTTAAGTTTTCTTTAGTTAGTACCAATTCTGTCATCTATATCTGGTGTTCAGGCTGAGGGGCCATGTCAAATGACTAGGCGCGGGTTTGTGCAAGCACCTGGGGTTTTCCCTAGGAAACGTTTGGGCCCAAACCTCTCCTTAAGCAACTTGGCTAGATTTGTTGATAGAACGGGTATTCACTATTGACTACTTATTTCCTATATAGACCAAGTCTTAGGTTATTATTAGGGAGTCACATTTAAGTTAGGTCTAGTTTTGTTTGTTTGAATTGCACACTTTCTCTCATCTCTTTCTCTTCTCCTCCCCTCCAATTCTTCCAAGTAGTGCATGCATGGGCGACGGTCCCAAAAACCACACCTCGAGGGACTATCTAATTTCACCCCCCACAGTAGGAAATCATTGTTTTCTTCCCCCTCCTCTTCTAAAAAAATGAAAAACCCAGGAAGCCGTAAAAAAAATTCTGCTTCCACTTTTAACCCGTCAGCCGACCCACAAGCTGACTTCACCCTCCCTCACCTTCCTAACTTGGAGCGACCAGAAATACCAGCAGGGCCAGGTGGCCCTCCAACTATAACCCAAAATACAAATCCCTTTGCATTAATGGCCAACCATTTGGCTCGACTACAACAAAATCAAGAAGATCTAGCTAGGACTATCACGAACCTGGCTAATCAAGGACAAAATCCACCACCCCACCAACAGCCTGTCGTTCCTCTTAAAGATTTCTATGATCCTTCCAATTATGAGGAAAGACCAGGGGTGGTCATACCACAAGGGGATTTCGAGATCAAACCGGCAATTCTAAACCTCATTAAGCATTTTCATGGTCTTCCAAGAGAGGACCCTTTTTGTCATCTCGAGGAATTGACTGTCCTCGCTCAAACCACTCATTCCCGCAATGTGCAGGAAGACATGTGGTTAATAAGACTCTTTCCTCTCTCTCTTAAAGACAAAGCATCGCATTGGTTTAGAACGGTTGGGCGCCCTATTACCACCTGGCCCCAATTAAAAAGTGCTATTCTTAAAAAAAATTTTCCGATCGGTCGAACGAATGCATTAAGAAGATCCATAATGACCTTTCAACAAAAAATTGGTGAACCCCTCCACGAAGCCTGGGAAAGATTTCAAGAACTTCTAAGAAGTTGTCCACACCATGAGATTCCACAATGGCAGTTAGTGCAGATCTTCTATCATGGATTAGAAGATCAATTGAAACGATTTGTGGATGCCTCATGTGGGGGAAATTTTCTTAACAAAGATGCCGAAAGTGCCTATCTTCTCTTTGAAGAAATGAGTGAAAACTCATTTAACATGACTTCAATGGACACTTTTGGCAGATCACAAAACCCCTGACACGGAGTCCATGAAATTGACTCCAAATCCACCTCTGTTCCAGTCGCGCAAGATGATTTATATATGTTAGCTCAACGACTGGACCAAATGCAAATTTACCAAAAGAAAATGAAAGAAAAGCTCATAAACAAACAAGCTCCACACATCCACTCTCCATGCACTAACCCCCCACACATTCTCTGAAGAGAAAATCTACACAATATTGATGCCACATCTGCTGGCCAGCAATTTCCAACTGATTTCCCACAAGATTTAACTGGGAATTTTGATCAAAATATTTTTGATCCCACATCGGAAAATATTTATGGTCTCCAGGAGCAATTTAGAAACCCCTCCAACACTTCTAATTAAAACTGGAGGACTAACCCAAATCACTCCTGGAAAAACTCGAATTTGATTCCTTTTCCCAAACAAAACTATTTTGGGAATTATGGGCAACATATGTATCAACCTGGACCATCCCAGGATGAAATTAATAATCAGGTCATGAAACCTCTACAAGGAATGCAGACTCAAATGACAGAAGTAACTCGCATGATTACCAATTTGCAACACCAAGTTAAGGTTACTCCTAATCATTGACCTATTGGGAATTTACCTTCCCAACCCATGCCCAACCCAAATAATCAAAGGAATCAATTCCAAGGTGGATATCCCAGTCAACCTATTTAGCCAGCACCTTAGCATCCGCCGGGTTTCAATAACAGCCAGGCCCCCCGTCCTCATCCTAGAAACAACCAGACTGCAAATGCAGTTACCTTGTGGAATGGGAAAACCACTCACAATACCCTGACTGTTAAAGAAACCTGCTCTAATGACACATAGATTAACTCTTCCCCTCCTATTGTTTAGGAACCAATTCATGCAAAACAGGGCAACCCTGCCCCATTTCCACAAGCCCTCCACTCTTCAAAAAAGAAAAAGACAAAATCCGAGCCCACTAAGAAGGAACTAATGGATTTATTTGGGTAAGTAGAAATTAATATCCCTATCCTAGATGACATTAAGTATATCCTTGCCTATGCAAAATTCTTAAAATATTTATGTACTCTAAAAAGGCAGCCCAAAAATTTAGGAAAGGTAATTCTTCCAGAGATAGTCAGCTCAGTTGTACAGAGCCGACTGCCTCTTAAGAGAAAAGATCCCGGTGCACCCCTAATCCAAGTTATCATTAATGATACCTCATTTGACCGTGTTCTGTTGGATCTTGGTGCCTTAATTAATCTTATCCCCGCAGCTATTTTTGAGGAATTTATGATCGGTGAATTGAAGCCTGTTGAGGTTACTCTCCAATTAGCCGACCGATCTACAATTAAACCAAGGGGAATTGTTGAAGATGTTATTGTCCAGGTCAAAAATTGTCTATTCGCAGTAGACTTTTTAGTCATGGACATAGAGGTACTTGAAGCACTTAAGTTTGCCCCCATTATTCTTGGAAAACCATTCTTAGCCACCGCCCGTGCCAATATTGATTGTGATTCTGGAAAGATGAAGATCATGTGTGGCCGTGAATCTGTAACCCTAGACATTTTCCAAGCTTTTAGGCGGTTCCAAGAACCAGATTTCTTTGATGATTCGGATTCAGAAATAGAAAACATTGTGGAGGAAACTTTGCAGATTTCCCATTTAGGTACCTATTTTGATGTGAATATGGTTCCTGAATAATCCACTTTTTCTCACCCTTCCACCCCAACCACATGTCCAGCTAACATTCCAGCTGACCCTTTTACTCTCACCTCACCTCTAACCCACAGAGCAGAAACTCTTTCAGAGCCAGGCCTGCAATTGGAATTAAAACCTTTGCCCGACTCCCTTAAATACATCTTCCTGGGTCCAAATCAGACCCTGCCCCTGATTGTAAATTCTAGACTCACCGGGGCACAAGAGCACAAACTCCTCCAGGTTTTGAGTAAATATCGGAAAGTTATTGGCTGGACCCTTTCTGATCTTAAAGGCATTCATCCGTCCTATTGTATGCATCGTATATATTTAGAGGACGATTCTCGCCCCTCCTGCCAACCACAAAGGCACTTGAATCCTGTTATGTAGGAGGTGGTAAAAAAGGAGATTATTAAGTGGCTGGATGCTAATATCATCTACCCCATTTCTGATAGCTCCTGGGTTAGTCCAACTCAAGTTGTCCCCAAAAAGGCTGGACTAACAGTTGTCACTAATGAAAATGGGGAAAATGTAGCCACTCTAACCACTTCTTCTTGGAGCGTGTGTATTGATTACCGAAAATTAAACACCACCACCAAGAAGGATCACTTCCCGCTCCCTTTTATTGATCAAATCTTGGAGCGGTTAGCCGGACGGGATTTTTAGTATTTTTTGGACGGTTATTCTGGCTATAAACAAGTAGCGGTTCATCCTGAGGACCAGGACAAAACAACTTTCACCTGCCCCTTTTGAACCTTTGCTTTCTGAAGAATGCCCTTCAGGCTTTGCAATGCACCTACGACTTTTCAAAGGTGCATGCTTGTAATTTTTTCATACCTGGTAGGTGAATGTTTAGAAGTCTTTATGGATGACTTCTCTGTTATTGGAGATTCTTTTGACCATTGCCTCAAAAATCTTGAAAGAACTCTCCAAAAGTGCATAGAAGTTAATCTGGTCCTCAGCTAGGAAAAAAGTCATTTCATGGTCCAAGAAGGTATTGTCTTGGGCCATGTTATTTAAAAACAAGGAATCGCGGTAAATAAAGCAAAAATTGATGCTATATCTACGCTCCCACCGCCCACTACTGTCAAACAGATCAGATCCTTTTTGGGTCATGTGGGTTTCTACCATCGATTCATACAAAATTTTTCCCAAATCTCCAAGCCCTTAACTCTGCTTCTCACTAAAGACCAGCCATTTGATTTTAATAATAAGTGCCTGGAGAGTTTTCTGAGGTTGAAGAAAGAGGTTACTGAGGCACCAATATTGCAGGGACATGATTGGAATAGTCCCTTTGAATTAATGACAGATGCCTCAGATTTTGCTGTAGGGGCCGTTCTAGGGCAAAGAATTGGCAAGAAGCCCATTGTGATCTATTATGCTAGCAAAACCCTTGATGATGCACAACGGAATTACACGATTTCTGAAAAGGAATTTCTTGCCATTGTATTTTCCTTAGAAAAATTTAGATCTTATCTGTTGGGGTCACATGTCACTGTTTATACCGACCACTCAGCAATTAAATATTTGCTGACAAAGAAAGATGCGAAACCCCGCCTTATCCGTTGGATTCTGCTGCTCCAGGAATTTGACATGGAAATCAAGGATAAGGCGAGATTGGACAATGTAGTGGCTGACCATCTCTCTCGTCTTATGACAAATGACATAATGACCCCGCCAGATCAGTTCCCCGATGAAAGCATTTTAGCTGCTACAACCCTCCCTTGGTTTGCGCCCATCGCAAACTACTTAGCAACAGAACAAATCCCCCCTGATTGGCCAAAAATAAAATAGGATAACTTCTTTGTTGATATTAAATATTATTTTTGGGAGGAGCCCGACCTTTTCCGCAATTGTGCCGATTAGGTCATTCGACGATGTGTCCCCGATTCTGAAATCCATGATATCTTGACACATTATCACTCAATGGCCTGTGGCAGACATTTTTCGGGCAAGAAAACTGCAGCTAAAATCCTCAACGCGGGATTTTATTGGCCTAACTTGCACAAAGATGCTCATGACTTCGTTCGGTCCTGTGTGCGTTGCTAGAGCATTGGCAACATGACTTAGAAGGATATGATGCCCCTTAATCCTATTTTAGAGGTTGAAATTTTTGATGTTTGGGGCATCGACTTCATGGGACTGTTCATCAACTCTGGTGGGTATTTATATATATCAGTCGCAGTCGACTATGTTTCTAAATGGATAGAAGCAATACCCACCCGCACTAGTGATCACCGTGTGGTTGTCGAATTTCTTAAGACAAATATTTTCTCAAGATTCAGCATACCAAAAGCCATTATCAGTGACAGAGGCTCACCTTTCACCCACTCACAATTTCGTCACCTACTTTCTAAATATGGGGTTAATCATAAAATTTCCACACCATATCACCCCCAAACAAATGGCCAGGCTGAAGTTTCTAACCGGGAAATTAAAAATATTTTACAAAAGACGATTAGGCCCGGCCGTAAAGATTGGTCCACCAAATTGGACGACGCTTTATGGGCCTACCATACCGCTTTTAAAACTTCGCTTGGCATGTCTCCCTTCCATCCGGTAGAATTAGAGCATAGGGCTTTCTAGGCAATAAAACAACTCAATATGGATTTATCTGACGCCAGTAACCATAGAAGATTACAATTAACTGAATTGGAAGAATTACATAATTTTTCCTATGAAAATGCAAGGATTTATAAAGATCGAACAAAGAAATTTCACAATAAATATATTATTCGAAAGCACTTTGACGTTAATCAACACGTTTGTCTTTTCAATGCAAGATTACGTCTTTTTCCTGGCAAACTAAAATCAAAATGGACCTGCCCCTTTATTGTCCATAAAACATATCCATACGACGCTGTTGACCTTTTTGATCTGAAAACTAATTCGACATTTCAAGTCAATGGCCAACGTTTAAAGCCCTATTTTGACCATACGCCTAAAATTCCGTCTGAATCTTTTAAGTTTACTGAACTAGCCACCCTTGATCACTAATGAACATCACACCCGACTGAATGGCGTAAAAGATAGCACTGGATGGGAGGTAACCCATCATTTCTTCCTACTTTCCTTTTTTTTCCAGGTTTTGATCATCCTAAACCTGACCATTCTTTACTAAGGTGATCCCTTTTCCCTCCTAATGCATGAGGACATGGCATATCTTAAGCATGGCAGGGTGTTTTTAAATTTGACGGTCGATTTAGGATGTTCAAAACCTAAAAACATGCATTTTTCTTTAATTTATTTCCTGCTTGCATACCTAAAAAAGAAAATGATGAAAAGCTTTTTGAGGAAAAAAAAATTGAAATTGGGACAAAGGTCGAAAAATTCACTTTTGGTACAATGGGATTTAATCTTTAACAAACTAAGGATGAGGATGCAGATCAGATCATTAGAATTTCAGGGTCTATTTTAGACTAGATTAGATATCCTTCTTTAAAATTCCACCTGAACTCATGATAGTTCAGGTGACTTGATCCTATTTTGTAATGTGGAAAGTATTTGACTTAGCTTCTGACTCAAAAACTTGCATGTTTTGAGAAACTTCTTGTGTCACTCTTCACAAACAAGCCAACACGTAAAAATAACTAAAAATTTGAAAAACTCCCTTGTTTGGACTTAGTAAAAGTCTGAAGCAGATCATTGGTTTGAGTTCCCACCGCCGAGGAGGAAAATGCCTCCTTTGAGGACGCGATGTCAATATGTTACCGCCTCGGCACTGCTCCATATCTATATTTCATATCTTTAGATGGAGCATTAAAGTGCATTTTAGCAGCTCAAGTGTCTTGGACGGTGCTCTACCTATAGTGTCGGAGCAAGAGCTTGAGTTTGCTTGGAGTGCCTCTTTACACCCCATCTGTTTTGGGGTTGTGAGCTCCCGGGTGGTGTCATGGACAGTGCTATCCCGAAGCACTGGAGCCAGAGCCCCCTCGAGGAATGGTAACGGGAATGATGATCCCGACACATCTGTTGTAAGACTAAGCTAAAAATAAGCATGGGGATAATAATAATAATAATAATAATAATAACACACCCTTATAAATGTTGGCTTTTCACAAGCACAGACATAAGGTTTTAATGGATTTTGCAAGTTGCGAATCAAATTCATAAGCCAGAAAAATCCTAAAAACAAAAATTTCAAGTCATCTGAATTAACAAAGCGTTAATTTGTGAATTTTCTGGAGGATATATTGATCCTGTTTTGTCTAATGGTTGGATCCAACAACAAATCTCGATGTTTATCTTTAACAAATCCTGTACCTCCTGTGTTTTAATCTACCAAGGTCCCTTAATCTCCTTTTCTCCTAAAAAGTCAAAAAAATTAAATTTCCCAAAAATTCTATTTTCCAAAAAATTAAAATTTTGGTAAGAGACTAGCAAAAGATAAGCATGGGGGTGTGTTAAACGCCAGTTTATCATCATTCTTATGCATTAAAACAAACCTAGCTTTTAGGATTTTACTCAGCAAACGGGTTTTTGGGCTGCATTTAGGCAAAAAAAAGGTTAGGCATGCATTGCATTTTTTTATTATCATTTTAATATGTTTTTCTGAGTGTTAGGGATGTACAGATATACAGATCCCTAAAACCCTAGCACTCAAGAAGTTAAATGGTGAAGGAGAAGCCCAGACTAGCCGAAACTCAGCTTGATCCAGCTCACCACAGTTGGAACCTACCTTACTTGAACTAGGGTTAACTCATCCCAGCTCAATTCAGCTAATCTCAGCTGAATGGCAGCTCAAGAGAGTTCATCTTAGCTCACCCTAGCTCAAGTCAGCTCAGATCCAGCTCAACCTAGCTGAGTCTAGCTCATCTCAGCTCCCACTAGTCCACAAGGAGCTTTAGCTAGCTCAGCTGAGTTGACAGGAGTTCACCCCATCTCAGATCCAGCTACATCCAGCTCCACTCAACTCCAGCCAGCTAAAGAAGAACTCATCCCAGCTCAGGAAGCTCAAGTCTAGCTCCCGAGGAATTATCTTAGCTCAATTCAGTTGAGCTAAGCTACCTTAGCTGCCTCAACCAGCTTGATTCTCCCCGGGAGCACCAGACCTAGCTCACCTCAGCTCATTATGGTAGAAGCTGGCTTACTTTAGCTTGGCTTAGCAGCTAGCAAAGAACTAGCATGGTAAGCCAGCTAGAGTAACTCCATGCCAGCCTCTTCAGCAGCAGCCAGCTCCAATTTCAGCTCCAGACTTCTCCTCCTCAGCTCCTCCTTCTAAACCCTAGCTCCAACACCTTCTCCTCTACTCCTCCATTAGCTTAGCTATGCACCAACTTCCTTGGCTTGTACCACCCCAAAAACCCACCTAACAACTCCACCCAACTAGCTCCACCTAAGCTCCACATAAGTTAACATACTTGGCACCAACCTAGCCTACCCACCACCTCGAAAAGACACCCAAAAGTGGCACCAAACCACCCTAACCACCCCCTTGGTGGCACCACCTTTCCCTCCAAAATTCTCCTTCATCTCCACCACATAATTCCCCTTGAATCCGTCTCCACCATCCACTTAACCCACCTTCTAGAAGACCCTATGTTGGGGCCAAAATGGTGGTGTCTCTCCACCACCAAAATCCACCAATACCACCATAACCACCCCCTTTAACACCCTTTGGGTTGGCGCCACACACCTTTGGCCATAGGATCACCAACCTCCTCCATCCTTCCATCCTAGCCCTCCATTTCATGGGGCACCTTAACCCCCCATCCTACCCTATAAAAAGACCACTACCCACCACCATTCAAGACATCCTTGGCTAGCAAATTCACTCTCATATTCCACCTAGAAGCCCACGTCCAAGAGAGAAGAAGAAGAAGATTAAGGGGATATTCTGTCCCCTTGGTACCTTCCCCTCTTCCTTTCTCTCTTAGGTCACGCCAGCCAAAGGAGAAGCCAGGCAAGGAAGATCTTTGGAGGAGATCTTGAAGGTGGTCCATGCCACCTTGGAGGAGTTTTTGAGGGTGGTGCACGCCCACCCCTTGGAGAGAGGATTGAAGGTTGTAGCTTCCACCTTGGAGGAGCTCTCAAGGAAGGAGAAGAAGGAGGCCCTCTTTTCAAGCCAAGGAGCAGCTAGGCTTGGAGCAAGAAGACTCCCTTCTTCACAAAATTTTGCAAGAGGATTAGTGTTTCTTTATTTTCTTTTAAATTTTTTTAGTTATAGTAGAAGCATTCCTCTACTTGTCCTTGAAAAGAACACTAATTCTAGTCAATTAAATTTCCTTCTTTTAGCTTTTTATTGCAATTGTTACTTTTGGTTCTAGCACTTGTTTCACCTCTTCTTCCTAATTACTCTAGTCCTCCACTTGCCTAGAGTGAGCTTAGGAAGAAGATATTTCTATCTTTTAAATTTTAGTTAAGCAATTGTAGGTGTTAGTACTTTCCGTTACAATTCGCATTTTGCCCTCATCTTTTCAAAACAAAAAAAAATTATATATTTAAAATACCAAAAAGAAAGTTGAGATCTATTTATAAGCAAGAGGATTAATTTTGCAACCATTAGACCTCCTTGGATGACCCTAGATACTTCCCCTATCTAGGATATAAATTTAGAAGCGTATGCTAATTCACATGTTACAACGACGTTAAAACCCGCTTTTGCAAATCACGCATATTTCGCTATCAGGTACACTTGATGACAAATCAAGATAATCAAAGTCCTAACCTCTATAATGTGCCCTTAGACCTAAAGATCTAAGTTACCTACTATCACAACCTACGGAACAATATGCGAGCACCACGGAACCATCGAGCCAGATTGAAAGGCCATTTTCCCTAGTCTTAGACACTTGATAGCATGTGGGAACCTACACCAGCACGAAGGCATTACACGCAGGTAGTTAGACCTCCAATCATTAATAAGGGTCAAGTTGCTACCAGTTTTAATTAGAGCCTTAGGATCAAGTGCTTCAAGAATGTGAAGAGCATTGTATATAGGTAATGCCCAAGTGCGTTAATTTTAGAAAGTGTGTAAACCAAACATGCAATGGGGAAATCACCCTGAATTGAAGGTTTAGTTGGTGAATAGTTTTTAGAATTTCATCCTTAAGTAGTATGGATTTTAAGATTTCGCTGAGTTACCAATTCAACCAATCTCTAAGTTTTGAGAAAATACAAGTTCTTCTATGCCCAACAAACCCTTCTTCAATGTGAGTAGGTTAATGCATGCTAAAATTGCAATGGGCTTCCCTAGGTGAAAATTTCTCTGTGTGGATGCACGAGTCAATTTTAGGTTAGTGTGAAAGGGAGCCAAAGCACTTCAATTCAAGTGCTCCCAATCACCAAAATGATGTTCCACACACAAGGCTTAACCACAAGATAATGTAAAGAAAATCAAATTGTTGCGGTTGAAATATTCGGGATCAAATCTAATGCATGAGAAAGGTCATGGTGGGGTTGGAATCAACTCAATTCTAAGTCTCCCCACCAAAAATGTGATCCCGAATTGCGGCTAAATGAGGCAAGGAGGGATGGCAGTCAATCCTTTTAATCTTGCCTCAAAGAGCACTTCTCATGACAAAATATTCAAGAATCAAGATTCTTGGATCTTTGCTATGCGAAGTTTGGCAGGAAATCCAAGGGCGGTGGGGGTGATGGCAAGCAATCAAGTAAATGATTTTTAATCCACTTGCCCCAAGAAATCCTAAGAAGTGTTTTTAGGTTTTTTTTTATTTTTTTTATTTAGGTGACAAGTTGACCTAAGTTGCTAGGAGAGAGAGACCTACCTTTTCAGCAATGTGGGTGAAGCTTCAGTGCGGCACTGGTGACTTCACGCTCTCATTCCTGCCTTGGATCCGCCCATGTCTCTGACTCCTTTGCTTGCCTCCTTCTTGCAACTGGTTTTCCTGCACACCTATAAACAAAAAAACTCATGAAGAGAAGGGTGTGAGAAGAGAAAATCAAAGGAATGAAGTAGAAACTTACTTCAATGCACACCTCCTTGGTAACGGCACCAGAAAAAGTTGTGTTAGAACTTCAATAGGTTGTGTTAATATGGTGAAATTATCGTTGAAGTGAGCATAGTGGTTAACCTAATTCGAGCCTAACCATCCTTTCACAAAAAATTTTTCTAACTTGGACTACTTAATTTTATCTTGGTCACTTTTAGGCCCGGGGTCGAACTCAGGGAGGCAGGAATTAAAGGTGAATAAGTTTCTATGATTTATCTAAAACATATCTCTTTCATGTGTTTATTATGTTTTTGATTTTTTTCTATTTAAGATTCTTTTTGCTGATAATTTTGTCCTTGAGGTACACCCTCAAAATCAGGTCCTTGGCTTTGAGCTAACTTAGGGTTTACAAAAGAACTGCTCTTACTGTTTGCAAGACTGAGTACCTGCAAGACAAGGATTATCTTTTCTCTTCTACTCCTTTTTTATTTTTTATCTTTTTAATAGCAGGAAAGAAAAGAGAAATAAAAATAAGATAGGCTGCTTGTAGAGAAATAAATATAGTCTATATATATAGATATATATATTATACATATAGGGGGGGTGGAAGTGGAAATGGCATGTAGCATAGAGTCGATTTGGTCCACATCTAGAAAAACGTACCAACAAGATGAAGTGCCACGTAGAGTGTAGGATGGATGTGTGGGAGTGTGTGCGGAGGGGCTTTCTTTACATGGGTATTGGGGAATATTAGCAAATGGTGCAGATATTCCCGTGATATAACGGGTGGTGGAGTGACTAGTGCGTAGAGATACAGGTAGGTGATGTGTATGCAAATATATATGTATATATGCATATATATATAGATAGGGTAGTAACTATATAGGTGTATATATAGTTATGTATATATATATAGATATGTAAATATATATATAGGTATATATATATATTTATAGCTACATATATGTGTATATTTAACCATGTAGATATATATATATATGTATATATGTATATAGATATATTTGTATAAGTATCTATGTATATATATATATAGATATGTATTTGTATATATACATATATATATAGTAATATATGTATGTGTATATGTATATATATATATGTATGTATATATGTATATATGTATAAATATATATATGTATATATATGTAAATATACTTATATATAGTTGTATAGGTACTAATATGTATATATATATAAAAATATATATAAGTATATATGTATAAGTATGTATAGGTGTGTACAAGTGAGTGTGTGAGTGTACAAGTGTGTCTGTGTACGAGTGTCTATGTGTGTATGAGTGAGGGAGTGCACGCTGGAGGAAGACGGCGCGTTAAGTCGTTTGGCTAAAGCGGGCGTCATTTGGTGGCCAAGGTACGTGCAGGCGTAGAAGGGCTACACAGGCGCTGGAGGGAGTGCGTGGTACTGTCGTTATGTGCAGGTGGGTGCAGGAGTGTGGGAGAGAGGGCGACACAGCGCACTGTGTAGCGCAGCGCACTGTGTAGCGTAGCGCACTGTGTAGCGTAGCGCACTGCGCTACGGGTGAGAATGGGAGCAGGCACAGATGGGTGCGGGCGTATGCGGACGCAGACACAGATGCTAGAATGTGCATGTGCGACTAGCTAGAGGCGGTCGCAGCAAGGAGAGAGAGCACATGGTGAACGGATATGTGAGAAACAAACCAGTTACCGCACAATAGCCATAGTTCTGCGCTGAGAGGAGTGAACAGTAGCTTCAGTGCCGTGAGAAGTGAGCAACCAGTTGTGGCCGGTTCTGCTTGCGTGGGCATACTGGAAGGCGCGTGTGCGCGTGGAAAGAGCCTGCGGAGGGCTTGCAAGGGCATCTGCTGGAGTGTGCGCAATGCTTACGCTGTTTCAGGCGACTGCTACTGCTGCTGGAGCTCCGGAGCTTGGAGCTCTGTCAATGGTGGCGATGGTGTCCAGTGGTGAAAATGGAGGGCGAAACCACCACGCCCACCTACTGACGAAGGAGCTGGGCAGTGGTGGAACAAACAATGGTGGTCGTGGGACCACTGCGAGCTTACTCCTACCCACAGTGTGTATCTTCAGTGCAAAGAGATACTGCATATGGAGGGGAAGAGGGGAGGAAGTTGGCCTGGATGAAGGTGTCTGTGGGTGGTGTGTGTTCCAGGCCCCCTTGCCGAGAAGATGGCCAAGCTTTTTAAAGAAGCGGGAGCCTGCCATAGCCATGCTGCAAGTGTGCATGACCAGCCATGCTATAGGGTAGAGGAATGGTGCGAAGAGATGCAAGCCCCATGCCCTCAGCCGCACGAGGGAGATGATTTCAAAGTCAAATTAAAAAAATGAAGATGGTGAAGTTGCAAGGCAGCACTTGAAGAAGATGTTAATTAAATGGCCAATTATTCTCATTCTCCTCCCCTCTCAAAAAAATGCATGCATGTGTCAATTTTGCAAATGCAACTATAGCTTCGTAAGATGCAATGGCAGCGCTAGGAAATAACGCAAGTTGGCATATTTATTGGTGTATTTTTGCTGTGCAATCAGTGGTGCGGTCACATAGCTGCTGTCGAGTGAGAGGTTGTTGCTTCAGTGACTTTGGCGGAGAAGATGGTGGCCGGGAGGGGTAGGTGTGAGTAGGAGGTGACCGGTCGGTTGATGGGTTCTTCTTCCCTGTTGGTGGTGAAGGAGGATGAAGTCTTGCGGTTGGTGGTCCCTGTTGGTGCACAGTCGTAAGGAGGAGGAGCAGTGGGGAGATCAGCACGATTGCTAGAGTTAACGTTGTGGAGGTGCTCTGCTACCGTTGCCAAGTCTGAGAGAGGTTGACGCTATCGAGGGCAGAATGTAGAGGAGCCGAGGGAGGTCGTAGTCATGCCTCGCGTCAACGAGAGACGACGTAGAGGACGTCGACATGAAGAGTGTCCTGTTGTGATGCACAGGGGAGATGTGGTGGTGGCACACGTGGTGGCAGACACGGTGGCGAGGCTGGATGGGGTCGACGAGGATGCTCTCAGTTGGTGCAAGCAGGTCATGGACACAACGAGGGAGCACGGTGGACGTGGTCTCTACGCATGCAGCGAGGTAGAGGGAAGAAGAACGAAGGTGAGGTGGTGGCTCACGGTGGGGGTCACAGTGCAAGGTAAGGGTGTTGGCGGTGTCGATGAAGGCTCGTGGTCATGGATGGGCATGCGGTGAGGGGAAGGAGATGGAGGCCATTTTTCTTTCTTTTTCTTTTTTTTTTTGTTTTCCCAAGGAAGCCGCCCCTGTTTGTCGTTCCTTCCCTATTAAATAAGGAGAAAATGAGAGAGCGAGAGAGAGAGTCAGAGAAGGAAAGAAACAATGATCAACCGTGATTTAGTGTTACCATTTGAGGGAGTGAGACATAAGGAATCAAAGAGATTTTAGGGCAATTGAGGAAGGGACTAAGAGATGCCAAAAAATGATTCTTTTGTCAAATTTTACCAAATAACACAAAAGTCGCACAATGTAACATCTCAAATCTTTGTTTGATGTGAGGTCCTTCCCTTTAAAGTGACTACCCAGTTCTTTCACATAAATATTCAAGTAATTAATGCATGAAATGATACATTCAAGGTTTTCACACTTTGTCATTATCAGCATGCCTTAGATTAAATTATGCTCCAAATAATTCAATACTTAAGTACTAAATTAGTTCATTGAAGTGGACCCATCAATGTGGAATGATACATGGTAGAATAGGAGGGAAATCAGAAGAGAGAAAGGATCCTTGTAATACAAGTAATCAACCCTGTCCTTAGGTGGGTTAGCCTAAAGACCTACGAACTCCCAAGACATGTCTTGAGATTATAACTGATTTGGTCTACTTTTCTCCGGTCAATCCAACTAGTTAGAAGGAGGGGCTGGGGAGAAGGTTCTTCCTTTGGCTTGCGCCTCCAGTTCCTAGTATAACCCCCAGCTGCAGTCGATGGATGCTACTCCCCTAGCTTGACATCAGATGGACCAGTAGAAGCAGATTAATAAAAAAAATCTCTATCTGAGCCCCGAAGAGTGAATCAATCCTTAAGGCCAATGTCTACTAAATTTTAATTAGGCTTGGGATGATTGTGCTCTTGAAATGTGATGGGCCCTTTAGATGGGTTGTGCCCTTCATGATCAATTCAAATGTGTTTGCATGCACAACCAACGTTTGCAAACAAGGTTACTTGATGATGTGTCTCTTAGGGTTTAACCTTGTTTAGTAGCCTTTACGGTTTAATCTTAGGTGTATTCAATCAAGTTCAGGAGAACACTCCATGTTTTGAAAACATGGGTGTGGATATATTTCTTTGAAAATCAGAAAAAATGTGGAGTGCCTGGTTCAACCCTAAAATCAACCCTAAGTGGTATGGTACTGATGAATCACTTTTATCATAAGTAGTGCGGCCCAAATAGCTCAATTAATCGGCCTGTTGCACCACTTGATTAAGGCACACAAGATGTTTAACCTATTCAAATTGTCTAGTCACTTATTTCTGTGTTAAGTTAAGTTGTACCGGATCCACAGGTCAAATTCCAGTTAAGTGGTAGAATCGATGTGATTGTGCACCATAGGATGAGAAGTTGTGGGTGTTTAGTGTGTAGCTTTCAGTTAAATCCCTCAAGAGAAAAGTTTTTTTTTATTTGTTAATATGTGCGCGTGGGTGAAGTGAGGCAAAGTGTCAATCAAACAATCAAATCTATCCTAGGGTTATGCAAACACCAAAGTTGATTTGAGTTTGAGTTATTAGGTTATGGAATGGAAATCTAGTCGGTGGGTGGGGGGAATAACTTACAAATATCTCTACCCACACCTTACTCCAATCTACCACCTTCGGCTCGTCGATCGGGTTCCTGCAAGACAATAAATTGAAGAAGAAAGATAGGTTAGAAAAATATGTAAGTAATGTGGAAAAATGTGAGAAAAACCAAAGAGTGTTGCCACCCAGGAAACGACACCAAAATGATTGTGGCAGAGATTCGTCGGGAAAAGGTTTGAGCTTGGAAACCCATCGTCGTAGTTAGATTCGCGAGAAAATCCATCGATTAGATGGAATTTATAACTGAAACTTGAAAAGTTAGTTCATGGTCGAACACGGGGAGGTGAATGTTTGGTTTGAAAAATTCACGTTTCACTTTTTAATTATTTTTGTTGTTTTTATCTTTTCTTATTCTTTTTTGTATTTTAATAGGGCAAGAGAACAGGTCGATGAATTCTAGCTAATCTACTTGCAAAATAAAAAGGGAGAGACATAGAGAGTGAGAGAAACAACCATGTATTTTTATAATCAAATGTTTATTAGAACTAGGAAAGCTGGAAAACTATACTACGAAAGCAATAAAGATTGAGATAGTGAGAGAAATCCCCTATGATGGTCTCTTAGAGGATAACTCACTCTGACGTCACCTAGAGGAAGGTAGTGAGGAGTGGGACGAACAAGGATGGAGCCAGAGGATGGAGAGCGGGGTAGGATGACATCACAACGAGGATCTACTTCCCGAAGTAGGTGAGAAGATGGCCACAAGAAGCTCAACAAATGGCGATTTGAGGAGGGAAAACCATCTGATTCTACTCTAGAGGGGCATCACAGGCTTGGGACAAGCTCTCCCTAGAGCCTTGGATGTGGTGAGGAGAAGGAAGGAAGAGATGAAGAGGAAGGGGAGGTGTAGGGGTCTGGTGTCGGTCCCAAATAGGTTGTTAATATGGTGATTTTATCGTTGAAGTGTGTATAGTGGTTAAGCTAAATTGGACCTAACCATCTCTTTACAAAAATTTTTACCTGGCCTACTTGATTTTATCTTGGTCACTTTTAGGCCTAAGGTCGAACTCAGGGAAGTGGGGTTACAAGTCGAGTTTCTATGCCTTTCCTATAGCGAGTCTCTTCCGTTCGTTTATTGTGTTTTTGGTGTTTTTCTATTTAGATTTTATTCTGGTAATCTTTGACGTTGAGGCACACCCTCAAAATTAGGTTCTTGGCTTTGAGCCAAATCAGGGTTCCAAAACAGGTCTTGCTATTCGGAAGACGGAGTACCTGCAAGTCAAGGATTATCTTTTCTCTTTTATATATTTTTTTTATCTTTTTATGGGCATGCTAGAGAAATAGAAATAAATACAATATAGATATATATGTATATACTATTTATGTATAAAGGGGTGGGGGTGGAGGCGGAGATGGAGTGTAGCACGGTGTCAAGTCGATCGTCATCTAGAAAGATGCAACCAACAAGACGAAGTGCCGCATGTAAGGTGTAGGATGGATGGTGGAAGATGAATGCGAACACGTTTTTTGTTCGCGTGTATCGGGGAATATCAGCAACTGGTGCAGATATTCCCGCGATACCACATATGGTAAATAATGTGAAAAAAAATATATATATGTATGTAAAAATGTCTATATATATATTTGGTTATAAATATATAGGTATATATATATGCAGTTATATAAATGTATATGTATATATAACTATATAGAGGTATATATATATGTATGTATAAGTATGTAGTAATATATGTATATATAGATATATGTACCTATATATATATATATGTATATATGTATAGTAATATAGATATATATATGTATATAAATATATGTATAAATATCAGTATATATATGTGTATATATATATATGTATATGTATGTATATAGACTAATACATAGTTATATAAGTACTAATATATGCATAGATATATTTATAAAAATATATATATATAAGTATATAGATATATATATATATGTACGTATGTATACTAATACATAAGTATATATCTACTACTATATATATAAATATAAGTATATATATGTATATATATCTATGTATACAAATATATCAATATATATATGTATACGTATATATATAAATATGTATATAATAGTGCATAGGTGTGTGTGTATGTGTGTGGAAGTGTGAGTGTATGTGTGTGTGAGCGTCGGTAAAGAGAGTGTTGTGAGAGAGAGTGAGAGAGAGAGCGAGAGAGAGAGAGCAGGAGAGATGGCACTGCTGGAGTTAAGGCGACTGGAGCTTCCACGCAATGTCTGATGCCTTCATGCACACATAGGCACGTATGCACACGGAGAGGCGTGCACTCGAGGCAGTGGCCGCACGTAGAGGAGGCCGCAGCGCACCGCGCTGTGTGGAGAGCAGGCGCTGGCGCTTGCAGGTGCACACGGTGAAGGAAGCGGGCGAAGGCAGGCACTGGGAGAGGGCTGGCACACGCAGATGTCGCGGGCGGGTGCAGCCGACACAAGTGGAGATGCGCAGGAGGGCGCGCGCATGGGCGAACGGCGGTAGCGGCGTACAGGGTGATCGGATAAGTGAGAAGCTTACCGGTCACCCCACTGTAGCCACAGTGTCGCGCAAACTAGTGTGAATAGTGGCTATAGTGGTCGGGCGAGTTGCGCGACCAGGAGCTGCAGGTGCTGTGAGTGTGGCCAGCTCGACATGCATGGCGGAGTGGCTTCGGCTGGTGGCTTGCGGGTGGAAGGTTGGGACAGAGCATGCGAAGAAGGCTACTGGCGTGTGTGGTGGAGGGCGAGGGTGACCTGCTGCTTGCGCGGTGGCTTGCAGTAGTTGGTAGGGGTGCGCGGAGAGGCTTGGCCGGCCACTGCAGTGGCATGCGGTAGCCGACTGCGGGTAGGAAGGCGAATGCAGTGCGAATGAGCAGGCGGTGAGCATGCCTGCAGGCCCGTGTGGAAAGGCGAGGGCGGCCTGCTACCGACTTGCTGCTGCTGCTGTGGGGCTTGGCCGGCTGCTGCAGGGTGTGCGATGGCCGGTTGAGCTTCATAACTTGAAGCTTGCGGTAATGGATGAAATGGCATGAAGGTGAAAAAAGGGAAGAAGGCCACCACGCCCACCGGCTCTTTGAAGAGCTGGGTGGTGGTGGTTTCACGGTGGTGGGTGCTCACCACAGTGAAGACTCCTGTTCGCCGGCTGTCTCCGAGGAGGGCCGGCGTGTGGAGGGTGAGGGAGGAGGGACGATGGCCTAGAAGGAGAAGTGCTGGTGTGGGTTTTCTCTGTGGGGGACCACGCTGGATTTTTAGAAGAAGACACCCTCCTTTTATAGAAGAAGAAAGCCATGCACAGCCATGCCCTGGCTGTGCATGGCTCATGCACGGCTCATGGCAGGGAGAGGTCTGCTGCGGCTGGCAAGGAGAGGGATGGAGAGTAGGGAATGGCGCGAGGAGAAGAAGTTGCTCAATGCAGCTGCGGGAAGCATCTCAAAATCAAGTGGAATAAAATAAATAGATGGTGGATTTTGCAAAGATGCACTTGAGGAAAAATGTAATCGCGAGGCCATTTTATTTCACTCTCCTCCCCTCTTTATTAAATGCATGCATGCTTGTATTTTTGCAAATGCGATTATAGAACCCTAATATGCATTGGTAATGCTAGGAAATAGCACAAGAAGGCACTATTGCAGGTGTATTTTTGCGGTGAAATCAGGGTCCTCTTATAGTAAGGGAAGACGAGGAAATCTGTCCAAGGGCTACAGCAACATCAAATTTGTTTCTGAAAATCCATGCCAACCAATGCCCCAAATGTCTCTAATACCCACTAGCGCTCATGCTCTATCTCTGTTGTAATCTGTTGGAGCACCTCCTCACCGTTTGATCAAGATCTGAAGGCTCAGGCACACCCGCTAATCATGCCCTTTGAAGATGAATACCGTTGGAGTTGGAGGCATGTGCACTACTGGATTGAAATCAGACGGCTGACAATGCCAGCAAACGTCTTAAGTTCATGCACACGTACGATCGTGCATGTGATTTCACGTGATCACAAGCATGCGCGAATCTAGCGCACAGGATTGTGCCACATGGAAGCTTTGTGGTCGCTCGATGAAGATCCGGCGACCGAATTTCAATTGATTTGGTGAGGAGGCTTTAGCGGGATTTGACCCTGCGCCATTTGATTTGTGGAGAGTGCTTAGCCAATGCGCTAAGCCCTCCATTGTGTCTCGAAGAGGAGAGTGGTGCGAAGGCCTCTCAGCCATTGGATCAAGATCCAATGGTTGGGAATGGAGGTCGCAGATGAAGAGTGGTGTGGGCGGGCGCTACTAGTCAATGTTGGGTGGCCTAGATGGTATCATGTGGCACTATCTATGCCGTCCATCTTCTGTTTGTTGCAAAGGGTGCCACAGTGCTTGGATCAAGGTGATTTCCATGTTGTTGGACTACGATCATCGCTCCCGGTCCATCCATACGGTCGGATTCTTAATCCGAAGCCCGTGTGGATGTTGCATTGCCCACTTGGTCGTTAATCTTCATTGAACTTAATATAATGCTATGGGATTCTAATCTAGACAATTTTGGAGGTGTTAGACTCCGATCATATGGTCAGATCATCCATTCGAGGCCTTCAAATAAATCTCCTTCCATCGTAGCCATAAAAAGGACGTAATTAACCTAAAATATACGCAACTACTCTAAATGTAGGCTGATGCATGCTATGCAATATTTCTAACATGAAATTCAAATCTAAGCTTAGGAACATGCATGAATAGGCATTTTATCCTCAATAATTGTGTCTACATTACTCCATGATTGTAGGATTACCCTACTTTTATGCAAAAATTTCAACAAGATCCTAATTGGCCTATAGATTTATTGAAGGTGATCTCTCACTTTTTTCCTATTTAAAATTTTAAGCATATCATTCTCTACGGTACAAGTCATATATCTTACTCACTAATTGCAATAAAATCCTTCCTTTTATGCTTAAATTATAGCAAGACCTTAATTGTCTTCTATAGGATCTTTGCCTTTTTACTCTTAGTCACAATATGTGTTGCGTAATGTAATGTCATATCGGTGCAAAGCATAGGACAAAATACTAGTTATTGTCAATTGCACATAAGTTTGCACATGCTTAGAGGTCTATCATTCTCATAACATTACGCTTCATTGGTGGGTTTCTTTTTGTTCTGCATTTGTACAAATAATTTAGGGGCTTTCTAAATAAGGATATAGGAATAAAGAATTTAGTGTAACTATAAAAGAACCTTTTTTCAATGTTTCTCTCCTAAATATCCAAAAAATTTTAGTACTATATTCACATTTAATTAAAATAAGTATCAAATTAGATCTATGTTAACTTATCCTCTTGAGACATTTTCTTAATATACTCTTTCCAGACATGTGGCCCAAATGTTTCAAAAGGATATTTATTATAGATCTAATTTGACATTCATTTTATTAGATGTGTAGATAGCACCATAATTATTTGATTATTTAGGAAAGCAAACCTTAAGGAAAGTTTTTTTTTTGTGATAGTGTGTTTTCAAGTGTATTTATACAAATATTACAAAAGTAAGGGTATATATAAAGTAATAAAAGATTGCATGAATATTTCTATAAAGACTTTATCAGGAAATATTTTGTTCATTACACAATATGATCCTATTTACACTTATCTTTTCATTGTTGATCTTTTTATTGAAGGGTAAGACATATGAGCTCCAGTCATTTAGCTACAGGGTGTTTATTTCCATTTATTCCACGTAAGACTATAACTCCTTTATTACTTTATCTACTTGTAGTGACCTAAAGGCAACCTAGTCACTTTCTTGAGAAGCCCTAAGCAAAAAGTGAAAAATAAAATGATCTTCTAACTTCCTCGAAATAAAAAATCCACTTCGATTTCACATTTTTGTATGGACACCTATTCTTATAAATGTAATTCTTCTGGTTTAATGGTGCGCACTTCGCTTATTTATATATCAAAGAATCATATGACGTAATCAAATGAAATTTTATTTAACACTAGTAGAAGATTAATTTTAGTGAATGGATATTTGCTAGCGCTTAAATAAGAGATGTCGCCAAAGATGCATATATCCCAACTGCTCCACTTTAACATGTTGACATAATTTGCTTTATTGTGCCCTCACGACCATTGTTTGCACCTACCAAAGTGGTTAACCATTGATTGGTATAGGTCAAAATGATTGTTGCTATTACAACTGGTGCTACAGCAATGATAATGTTATCAAGGGCTTCATAATCAAGCCAACAATGATCCTTATGGTCATCGATGTAGATCTATAGTGGCAATGAAAGCTTCTATTAATGTAAAGCAATATTTTTTTCAAATGGAAAAATTTTTGGTAAAAACATCACTATAGATAAACAAGTTATTACTATCTATGAGACTTGAATAGATGCTTATTTTTGTCAATGTGATGGTAACACCATCATTAACCTTAACTAGCTGTAATTAGTCAGAATCAAGAGACAAATGCTCCTACATAAACACCTGAAGTTCATAATTCCATGCAAATACATTTTGAGAAGAAAAACTAAAAAAGGGCTAATTAAAGCAGTTCTAACATCAGAACAAAAATGTAGAGTAACCACAGGGTCACTCAAGGGTTAATTAGAGGTCAAATGAGCATTAAAGTCCAAAGAGTGGGTTCACACAGACATAAATGAGGTTTCACGTGTTTTGATAATCAAATCAGAATACAAAACCCTAATTTCAGACCTGCTTGAATTGAAGTGGTTCTAGTCAGGATAAAATCCATCTAAACCTCCTAAAATTAATGGAAAAATATTCTAAGAGGTTTGGTACCCTTGGTTTGACCATCTGAACCTATTTTAACCACGAATAGAGTCGCAAATGGGATTTTGCCCTAACTTAGGCTTCTATGCAAATTGTCTAGTCAAACTTGATCAAAACTCAAATCTAGATTCACCATCAAATTCCTTCAATCCAAATTATGCTATGGCCAAAAATTGGGTCCAATTAGAGTTCACCTTGATGTAGTTTGCATTTCAATCCACAAAATCTCTATTGCTTACAAGCAGGCCCCCAACTTTCGAAATCTCTTGCAAATAGGCCCTTAGGTTTCCTATCTTCTTCATAGATTGGTGCCTGCAACCATTAGAGGTCAACCGATCTCAGCACCAACCTTTGACCAAGTTAAAACTCGATCAAGTCACCACCAAATCCCACCAAATTTGGTGGGATTGGTGTTCAGACGATGAAGATCAATTCCATCAAGATCTTGGACCCTGATTTGTAGCATGGAGATCGTGCGAATGCATGAAATCTATTGGCTTTTTTATTCCTAAAGAGGTTCAATTCGGGCCCTTTCTGCACTTAGAGCTTGTTCTAAAGCTTTATTTAAACACTGGATTCCTCGTCAATCTTCCTAGATAGGTTTGAAGCCCAAAATCACATCGTGAGTGAATGAGCTATTAACACTGCATATAAGTACTCTGTGCTCAGGTGATGTAAACACATTTACACTACTTAAAATGTCTATTTATGCATGTTCTTAAGCATAGGATTGCATTTCATGATATAAATATTGCATTACATGCATCATCTTGCATTTAGAGTAGTTTGAATAAAATGGAGGTTAATTGTCTCCTTTTATGTGCTTGGACAGGGCAAATATTTTATCGGGGCCTCGGATCAAAGATCCAACCGTATGGATATGATCAGGGCGACGATTGGAGTTCAACGACTCCAAGATCGCCCTAATCAGGCATCCGTAGCATCAGATAGAGACCGGGGAACCCTAGAAGATCAAGGGCCAGGATGGTGTAAATCCACATTCAGATGGAAAATCCGACCACACGGATGAATTCGGATCGACGATCGCAGTCGAACGACACAAAAATCGAGTCAATCCGACATCCGTGGCACCATCTACAACTTCCAGAAGATGGACGGCCAAGATGGCGCCACGTGGCACCATCCCAGCCACCCAATCGGCCGCAGGAGTCCCGTGAAGTCCGCGCAACGTCTCCTCTCCGCCGTTGGATCTCGATCCAACGGCTGCGGTCGCGCGCGTTTAAAAACATCCGCGCGACCATTTCGCCCGCGTAGCGCAGCGGCGACGCAGCTGCGGGCGAAGCGGAGGTCGCGGGTTCGAGCCGCGGAGAGGGGGTCGAAGGCGTGGGCGAGCGGGCGCGCACGAGCGTCGGATGAAGATCCAACGGCCGCGCGCGCCCGATAGCGCCGACGCGCAATTGGACGCTCTGGTGGGCGCGCGATCGCACGCGGGCGGCGCGCTACGCAGCGGGCGCGGACGCGATCTAAGCCGTCCGATCTCGCGATCGGACGGCTGAGACGACGCGGACGTGCGTCTGCGTTACGCGCGCAGGCCAGCCGAGCGGGCGCGCGTGGCGCGGCGGCGACGGCGACGGCGGGGCTTTAGCGACGGTTTTATCCGTCACTAAAGACCCCTTATTTATTATTTTGAAGATGTAATGTCCATTTTGCCCCCACTCCTTGCAACTATAAAAGGAGACCCCCTCCATACGAAATTTGCATCCCTTCCTTCTCCTCTCTACCTCTCCAAAGCTCAAGAGAAGCTTGTCCCACACCCGGGATGCTTCTCGCGAGATAAAGTCCAAATTTTCGTCCCCCTTCGGAAGTGGATCCCGCGACGACGACGGCGTGCTGCTTCGTTCCCGTTCTTCTGCTTCGTCCTCCTTCGTCCCGCTTCGTTCTCCTTCGTCCAGGCGTCGTCCCGTCCGGCTCGTCCTCCAAGCGACCGTCGAGGAGGATTCTCTCTCCCTATTCTTTTTACTGCTTTCTAGTATAGATTTACTGCTTTCTAGAGTAGTCTATTCGTCCTCCGAGCAATCGTCGAGGAGGACATTTCTCCCTCCATTCTTTTAATGCTTTCTAGAGTACTTGTTTTATATTTTCTAGTTGTAAGGAACGAACTCTTTTATGATAAATTCCTTGTCTATTCTACATCTCATTTTGATTTCCATGTATAGTATTCTTTCTCTCTCTCTTACTCCCTCTCTCTCTTTTATTTGTTGTAGATACTTAGATAGTTTAAATTGAATTTCTTCGTGACAAAATAAAAAAAATGAAACGCGAAGTTTTTAAATCAAACGTTCGCCTCCCTGTGTTCGACCCGGAATTCTTATTTCGGTATAAATTTTATTTGTTGAACACGAATCCTTCGCTTTCGAACTACAACGACGGGTTTTCCAAAACCAAACACGTTAGCGTAGATTCTCGCTCAACATTTTGGCGCCGCTGCCGGGGAAGCAACGCTCTTCGATTTCTCTTCGCGTTTTGTAACTTACAAATCATTTACCTCACTTTTCTCCTTTCTTATTGTAATTGCAAGTACTCTTTCGAGACAGGCAAAAGCGGTAGATCGGAGTAAAGTGCTGTGGAAGGTTTTGTAAGTTACCCCCCACCTCCCACCCATTAGATTTCATTTCATCACATAATAATTCAAACATCAATCAACCTAGGTGTTCTTATAAACTCTAAGGTTAGATTGTTTGTTGTTTGACATCCATACTCACTCCAACCCCCACATTAAAAAAAGAAAAAAATAAAAAAAAATCTCACAGAGGTACATAACCTCATCTGATTTTCTAACTCAACCGGTAAACCAATCTTAGGAGCCGGTACACACATCCAAACACATAATTGAGTAAGAAATCAGATTAGGTAATCATTTGTGTGCCTAATTAGGTGGTGCATCAGGCCAGTTGTTTGAGTTGTTTGGGCCGCACCACTTCAAATAAAATCAACTCATCTAGTAGCTGCCAATTAGGTTCAACTCTTAGGGATCTACCAGGCAGTCCACATTCTTTTTAAACTTTAAAGGAAAATATCTTCACCTGTGCTTGCAAAACCTGGTGTGCCAATGAAACTTGGTTGAAAACACCTAAAGTTGAATCCTAAAAGCTACTAAGCAAGATTTGAACCTTAAAATTCACCACATCAAAAGTAATCTTGCTTGAAAACCACTGGTTGTGCACGCACACACAAAGCAATCAATCATTAAGGGCACAACCCATTTAAAGGGCCCATCACATTCCAAAGAACATTCAAACCTAGCCCTAAATAAAACAGAGTAGACGTTGGCCTTAAGGATTGGACTCGCTCTTCAGAACTCAGAACGAGATTATTTTCGATTAGTCTGTTTCTACTGTTCAATCTGATGTCTAGCTAGGGGAGCAGAGTCAAACGATCGCGGCTGGGGGGTACACTAGGAACCGGAGGCGCAAGCCGAAGGAAGAACCTTCTCCCCAGTCCCTCCTTCTAACTGGTTGGATTGAACAGACAGAAGTAGATCAAATCGTTCCTTTACCTCAAGACGGGTTTTGAGAGTCTGTAGGTCTGTAGGCTAACCCATTTAAGGACAGGTTTGATTGTTTGTATTGCAGGGCACCTTTCTTCCTCCCGTATCTCATGAATCCTTCCACATATTTCACGCATTCCCGCTCTTTCCCTCCTGTTGTAAATTATCCTCAACATGACGATTATCCCAATTCGTATTGTAATAGACTATCAGTTAGTTGGGATAATTTGGATTGGGGATACAATTCCGGACCCCCGTGTTTAGGGTCTAACCCTGAACACTGTGATTCTCAATTCTATCCTTCTCAGAGTTGCATCGATTATAGATCGTCCTCCATTCATGAACAACCTAATGCGATCTACAATCAAGAAGGATACACTGATCCTTACCTATCCTCTGATTTCACTGCCTTTAGGTCATCTCCATCTTTTGAACAATCTGAAATGACCTATTATCAGGATGGGTATAACGAATCTCAATTCGTTAATTCCTCTACATTGATGTCAAACCCGCCCAACCCTGAACCAACTCATTTGGTTCAGGTTAATCAGGTTCAAGATAGGGTTCTGGCTAACTTGAGGAATATCATTCAATCTTTAGAAGTTCAGCCAATACCTTGCATTGAGAGATTGGAGCCCCTGATTGAAATGATTGATGATTTAAACAAGTCTTTGTTGGATTGGCTCCAGGATGTTAAGGATAAGAACCCGGGTGAGTTTCTACTTGGGAAATTAGCAAAATTGAGGATGAGATTCGTGGTTGCTTTGATTCAATCTTGGAATAATTCCCAGGATGAACTCTCTTCAGGAAAGCCAATGATAGAACCCGCTCAGGCACCTGTTGGGGGGGACACGTGTTACGAAGCTGACCAGATTGAATTAAAACAACCAATTAAGGATGATTTGATTTCTTCACCTGAAATCCCTGAGCCGGGTTACGAGGAAACGTATGTCTCCTTGGAACGCAAAGTGACAAATGATTTTGGGACATACATTGATACGGATCCTGATGGTGAAGATTCAAGTTGCGAAGTCTCACACGAGTTTTCAAATCACGATTTTTGTGAGACGATTGGGCCTGAGGAATCTGATAGATCATTTGATAGCCCAATAACTGAGGAAACTGATCTTATTAGGGCACACGATACAGACCCAGAATCGCATTTTCTGGAGGAATTAATTCAATGCCCTGATTATCAGTTACACCCTGTTGAGCTTATTGATGATTCTAATTCTGAGATAATTAGACCCAAGTCAATTTTGATTTTGCCACATCATCTAGACTTGGAGATTTCAGACGGGGTGATGAATATACAAGAGGTCATGGAATTTGGTATGCTGAATGAGGAGGATAGGAGCTGGGAAATTCTGATTTGGGAAGTCAATTTTGGAGGAAATGGAAGATTGAGTCGAAGGGTTCCTTTTAAACTGAAACCATCAAATCAGAACCCTTACGACATTTGTTTCGAGGATGTAAAACTCAAGCACACATTTAACGATTATCCTTTTGAGCTTCAATTCTCTGTAACCCGACATTTTGGCCTTGGGTTGCATCCTCACAAATCGCAGGCCCGACCCCGCTTGCATTCTGATTTTAGGTTTTGGGTAATTTTTATCCAGAACCTAAGATATTCTCGATTATGGGGTGTGGGTCTACACCACAATCTGGTCCACATCTGTGGACCTCTGCTGACAGGTCAGAGGATTCTTCTGTTTATTCTAATTCTGACCTGCACATGTGAATTCTTCATTTCTTTTCTTTGTATAGTGTGCCTAGCTGAAGGCACTAAACTCAGCACATATACAGTTCTTTTTCATTTTCATCTCGGAGCGGACCCGATATCCACGCAATTTAGGTGCTTTCTACGCTTTTCCACTCTATTTTATGTCTTTTTAATACAATGAGGACATTGCATTAGATAGGCATGGGGGGATGGATATTTATCTTTGAATTCATTCGTCAGCTCCGTAGATTTGTTTTATTTAAAAAAAAAAAAACAAAAAAAAAATTCAAAATTAGGAAAGAGAATTTGGGTTTCAGAAAATTTTCGATCTTAAGAAATACTATATTATGTTCTGAACACAAAGACCCTTCAGGTCTTTGGACTTAATCAGCCTATGTATCCACTAAAATGTGGATTTGTTTTTCGAGTTCTCGCCAACTTGAATTTTATTTTAATTGGAGTAAATAAGTTTGGGTGATAAGTACACGACTTATCAACCCACCCTCTGATGTGAGGGAATTTTGAGTCTTAAGCATCTACACACTTTCTTTGCACTGACTCGTTGTTTGGCGATTTTAACGGAAATTGGGTAGCTAATGAACCTTCTAGGGTGATATGGCTGGCAAGTTATCGTGGGTAACAGCCCATAGGTAGGTTGTCCAGAGCCCAGTCACTGGACCTTTCTCTTTTTGCTGCCTTTAGGTAAATCTTAGACCAGGGAAGCCACCTACTTAAAAAAAAAAAAAAAAAAATCAAAAAGGAGAAAAGAACAAAAAGAAATAAGCCACACTTCGCCGCACGAGTATGGCTGGCAAGTTGTCGGTGGTAACAGCTCATCGACCGGTTGTCCAGAACCCAGCTCAGAAAATGCACTAAAAATTCCCAAAACACTTAGGAAGAAGCGGAGAAGTAGAATAAACCGGGGAGATATACACTGGATTCACCCTTGTGTTGACCCCGTTAAAAAATAAAAGTAGGGAGAAAGCTACCGGTTGTAAAGATACACCTTTAGGCAGAATTCTTTTTGAGGTCACCTAGAGGCGTAGAAATCCGAAGTCCGTTTTAATTGCCGGTCAACGAGTCTATCACAATCACAATAAGATGCTTAAAACTTAGGGTTCTCATCAAATCTTGGGTGAGTTGAATGGCCGTAGAAAGCCACTCTTAAGCCCTAAAATTTGAAAATCTAAAAAAAGAGAGTAAAAACAGAAAAAGAAATTTTTCTTTGAATAAGGCGAGGCTTGAGGCGGTCTGCATTTTGGCTGATACCCGGGCACTGTTGTGTCTTTGAAAGTTCAGTTCTTAAGTAGACAATTTCTTAATGATTGAAAATAACTCAGGTCCAAATAATCTAACCTAATTCTTTTATAAATAGCATATACTTTTTGCTAGGGACTAGCAAAAGATAGGCATGGGGGTATGATGTAAACACATTTACACTACTTAAAATGTCTATTTATGCATGTTCTTAAGCATAGGATTGCATTTCATGATATAAATATTGCATTACATGCATCATCTTGCATTTAGAGTAGTTTGAATAAAATGGAGGTTAATTGTCTCCTTTTATGTGCTTGGACAGGGCAAATATTTTATCGGGGCCTCGGATCAAAGATCCAACCGTATGGATATGATCAGGGCGACGATTGGAGTTCAACGACTCCAAGATCGCCCTAATCAGGCATCCGTAGCATCAGATAGAGACTGGGGAACCCTAGAAGATCAAGGGCCAGGATGGTGTAAATCCGCACTTCAGATGGAAAATCCGACCACACGGATGAATTCGGATCGACGATCGCAGTCGAACGACAAAAAAATCGAGTCAATCCGACATCCGTGGCACCATCTACAACTTCCAGAAGATGGACGGCCAAGATGGCGCCACGTGGCGCCATCCCAGCCGCCCAATCGGCCGCAGGAGTCCTGTGAAGTCCGCGCAACGTCCCCTCTCTGCCGTTGGATCTCGATCCAACGGCTGCGGTCGCGCGCGTTTAAAAACGTCCGCGCGACCATTTCGCCCGCGTAGCGCAGCGGCGACGCAGCTGCGGGCGAAGCGGAGGTCGCGGGTTCGAGCCGCGGAGAGGGGGTCGAAGGCGCGGGCGAGCGGGCGCGCACGAGCGTCGGATGAAGATCCAACGGCCGCGCGCGCCCGATAGCGCCGACGCGCAATTGGACGCTCTGGTGGGCGCGCGATCGCACGCGGGCGGCGCGCTACGCAGCGGGCGCGGACGCGATCTAAGCCGTCCGATCTCGCGATCGGACGGCTGAGACGACGCGGACGTGCGTCTGCGTTACGCGCGCAGGCCAGCCGAGCGAGCGCGCGTGGGTGCGGCGGCGACGGCGACGGCGGGGCTTTAGCGACGGTTTTATCCGTCACTAAAGACCCCTTATTTATTATTTTGAAGATGTAATGTCCATTTTGCCCCCACTCCTTGCAACTATAAAAGGAGACCCCCTCCATACGAAATTTTCATCCCTTCCTTCTCCTCTCTACCTCTCCAAAGCTCAAGAGAAGCTTGTCCCACACCCGGGATGCTTCTCGCGAGATAAAGTCCAAATTTTTGTCCTCCTTCGGAAGTGGATCCCGCGACGACGACGGCGTGCTGCTTCGTTCCCGTTCTTCTGCTTCGTCCTCCTTCGTCCCGCTTCGTTCTCCTTCGTCCAGGCGTCGTCCCGTCCGGCTCATCCTCCAAGCGACCGTCGAGGAGGATTTCTCTCTCCCTATTCTTTTTACTGCTTTCTAGTATAGATTTACTGCTTTCTAGAGTAGTCTATTCGTCCTCCGAGCGATCGTCGAGGAGGACATTTCTCCCTCCATTCTTTTAATGCTTTCTAGAGTAATTGTTTTATGTTTTCTAGTTGTAATGAAAGAACTCTTTTATGATAAATTCCTTGTCTATTCTACATCTCATTTTGATTTCCATGTATAGTATTCCTTCGCTCTCTCTTACTCCCTCTCTCTCTTTTATTTGTTGTAGATACTTAGATAGTTTAAATTGAGTTTCTTTGTGACAAAATAAAAAGAAACGCGGAGTTTTTAAATCAAACGTTCGCCTCCCTGTGTTCGACCCGGAATTCTTATTTCGGTATAAATTTTATTTGTTGAACACGAATCCTTCGCTTTCGAACTACAACGACGGGTTTTTCCAAAAACCAAACACGTTAGCGTAGATTCGCGCTCAACACCAACCAAGCCTCTCCGCATGCCCCTGCCAACTCTTGCAAGCCACCGTGCAAGTAGCCATCGCCGCCGGCCTCCACTACGCACACCAGCAGCCTTCTCCGCGCACAATATCGCAACCCTCCGCCTGCAAGCCACCAGCTGAGGCGACTCCACGGCATGCGCCGAGCCGTCTGCACTCACACAACGGCCCGTATGTTGTTGCGCAGCGTGGCCTTACACTGTAGCCACTATTCACGAGGGTCTGCGTGACACTGTGGCTACAGTGGGGTGACTGGTGAGCTTCTCACTTTACTGATCACCCGGCTCTCTGCTACCGCCGTTCGCCCGTGCGTGCACCTGCCTGCACGCCTCCATGCACGTCGCCCACACCCACTCGCGTATGTCTACGTGCGCCAGCCCTCTCCCAGCTCCTGCTTTCCCTGGCTCCCTTCACCACATGCACCTGCGAGCGCCAGCGCCTGCTCTCCATGCAGCGCGGTGCGCTGCGGCCTCCTTTGTGTGTGGCCACTCCCTCAAGCGCGCGCCTCTCCGCACGCATACGCGCCTGCACGTGCATGAAGCCATCAGACGTTGCGTGGAAGCTCCAGATGCCTTAACTCCAGTAGTTCCATCTCTCCTGCCCTCTCTCTCTCTCGCTCTCTCTCTCTCTCACTCTCTCTCACAACACTCTCTTTACCGACACTCACACACACATACACTCACACTTCCATGCACACACACACACCTATACACTATTATATACATATATATATTGATATTTATATACATATATATATATATATTCTTATATTTATACATATAGTAGTACCTATATACTTATGTATTAGTATACATACATACATATATATATATACTTATATATATATATATCTATATACTTATATATATATATTTATACAAATATTAGTACTTATAGAACTATGTATTAGTCTATATACATACATATACATATATATATATATATACACATATATATACTGATATATATACTTATATTTATATACATATATATATATAAATATACATATATCTATATATATACTATTACCTATATAACTATGTATAGATACATATATATATATATACATATATACACACCTACTTATATATACATAATATATACCTATATATATATACTATATTTACTTTATTTCTGTTTCGCTTTCCTATTAGTAAAAAGATAAAAAGATATATAAAAGAGAAAATATAATCCTTGCCTTGCAGGTACTCCATCTTGCAAATAGGAAGACCCATTTTGGAACCCTATTTTGGCTCAAAGAGAAGAACTTAATTTGGAGGGTGTGCCTCAAGGACAAAGATTACCAGAAAAAAAATCTAAATAGAAAAACACCAAAAACACAATAAACGAACGGAAGAGACACATTGTAGGAAAGGCGTAGAAACTTGACTTGTACCCCACTTCCTTGAGTTCGACCCTGGGCCTAAAAGTGGCCAAGATAAAATCAATTAGGCCAGGTTAAAAATTTTATAAAGAGATGGTTAGGTCTGATTTAGGTTAACCACTATGCACACTTCAACGATAAACTCATCATATTAACAACCTATTCGGGACCGACACCACACCTTTTCTGGTGCCGTTGCCAAGGAAGTGCACCTTCAAGTAAGTTTTTACTCTATTCCTGTAATTTTTTCTCTTCTCTTCTCTCTTCACAGGTATCTCTATTTTTGGTATTCAGGTGAACATGTTGCAAGGAAAAGGCAGGCAAACGAAGTCGAAGACGTGAGCAGATCCAAGGCGAGAATGAGAGCATGAAGTTGCCGACATTGCATTGGAGCTTCGCACACGTTGCTGAACAAGTATGTTTCTTTTCTTAGCAACTAGGGTTAACTTATCACCTTAATAAAAAAAATCATTAAAAAAAAAAAAAACTAGAAAAACTTTTTCGGATCTCTTGGGGCAAGTGGACTAAAATTCACTTGTTTGATTGATTGTCTTCACTCCCACCGCCCCGGGATTTCCCGCCCTACTTCGCATAGTGAAAATCCGAGAACCTTGATTGTTGAATTTTTCACCGTGTGAAGTATTCTTTGAGGCACATCAAAAGATTGATTGCACCCCTCTTTGCCTCACTTATCTGCAAATTCGGGGCCACATTTTTGGTGGGTAGACTTGGAATTAAGTTGATTCCAACCCCACCACGACTTTTCAACTTGCCTAAGATTCGATCTCGAATAATTCAACCCCAACAATTTGATTTTCTTTATCTTTTGGTTGAGCCTTGTGTGGACATCTTTTTGGTGATTAGGAGCACTTGAATTGAAGTGCTTTGGCTCCCTTTCACATAAACTCTAAAACTGATTCATGCATCCACAAATAGAAATCTCCATTTAGGGTAGCCCATTGCATTTTAGCATGCATTAACCAACTGATATTGAAGAAGGGTTTGTTGGGCTTTGAAGAAAACCTGTATTCTCTCAAAAACCCAAAGATTGGTTGAATTGGTAATTCAGCGAAATCGTAAAATTCATACAACTTAATGCTCAACTCTAAAAACCATTCACCAATTAAAAACTTCAATTCAGGGAGATTTCCCTATTGCATGCTTGTTTTACACACTCTGAAAATCAATCACTTGGGCATTACCCGTAAATAATGCCCTTCACATTCCAAAAGCACTTGACCATAAGCCTCTAACTAAAACTGGTAGTAACTTGACCCTTCTTAAGGATTTGAGGTCTAACTACCTGCGTGTACTGGCTACGTGTTGGTGAGAGTTCCCGCGTGCTATCGAGTGTCTAAGACTGGGGCAAACAGCCTTTCAATCTGACCTGGTGGTTCCGCGATGCTAGCATTCGGTTCCGTAGTTCGTGATAGTAGGTAACTTAGATCTTTAGGTGTAAGGGCACACTGTAGAGGTTAGGAATTTGATTTAATTGATTTGTCATCAAGTGTACCTTTGCAGCATCATTTCTCTCATCTCTTTTCCTATCTTATCGCCCTAATTCTTCCTGCGGTAGTGCATGTTTGGGAGGAGGTCACAAAACCTTGAATTGTTTGAATTGACTGATAAATCTAGAAAACAAGCCAAATCATCCTCCTCCTCCACAAACATGGCTTCACGCCCACCCCTAAATCCTGAGGGAGGAAACTGCCCTTAGAACCCACCAGGTGGTGGAGCCTTAGATCCCATAACTCACCTCCAAGCCCAAATGGAAATGTATAATGAGCAAATGGAAGCCATTTGGGAAACATTGGAGGAAAGCAGAACCCTCCCGAAAGGGAGGAGCCTAGGTCTCTTAGCTCTTATTAGAATCCCGCTGCTACGGAGACCATAGGACAAATTCGGGTCCCCATGGGCGGGGACGACTTTGAATTGAAACCGAACATAATTGGCCTAATAAATTTTCACTTCCATGGTCTTGCAGGTGAAGATCCTTTTCTCCACTTAGAAGACCTAACCCGACTGGCTAAAATGGTTAAACAAAGAAATGTCAGGTTACCAATAGTCCTCATGAAAATGTTCCCGTTTTCATTGCGGGATAAAGCGTCGCAGTGGTTACGCACCTTTTAAAGAACCATCCACTCTTGGGAAGAGATGCGAACAACATTTCTCAAGAAGTTCTTCCCAATCGGGCGAACCAATTCACTTCGCCGTGCTATTAGTTCATTTACGCAACAAAATGGTGACCAATTTCTCGAGGCAAGGGAGAGGCATAACGACCTCCTTAGGAAGTGTCTACACCACGGTCTGCCTAAGTGGCATATAGCCCAGATTTTCTACTCTGGGCTAAATGAGACTTTAAACCAGATAGCAGACGCTTCCTGCTGAGGGAACTTTATGAATAAAGGCAAGAATGGAGCATTTGAGTTGTTTGAAAATATGAGTGAAAAATCAATGAACAATGCTTCCATTGTTACCTTTAATCGTACCAGCTAGCCCCGAAATGTCCACAAAGTTGACATGGGACCCTCCCACTCATTCACTAATCTAAGCCTTATTGCACAAAAATTGGATGAAGTCTTCGTCGTGCACAAGAAGTTGGATGAGCTTCTGGCCAACCCTGCCTGATCTATGGCAAACACCACCACTTCACCACTTCGTCACAATCCAAATTCTTCCAACACCAGGCTTATCCTGAGAAACCCCGTAAGACCTTCCTTACCGAGTGTCGTGCCAAGCAACTCGGTAAGTCTTGTGGAACTGGCTTCTGCGAGCCAATATTTCAACACGGAGGACCAAGCCTCCGTGTGCTCAGATGCATGCTTACTTGCGGACGCGCCTTCTGGTATAGAAGACGCTTGTGCCTTAGGGAAGAACCCGTTCTCTGCCACGTATAACACAGGGTGGTGCAATCATCCGAACTTTGCATGATCCAACAACCCGCAGTGCCAAAACCCCGTGGGTGGACCAATGCAACCGTTCGCACCCGTCACCCCAAGGGCCCAACCTAATCCTATGGCAAATTTTCCATCAGGCTCTTGCGTACCGCAAACAGAACACGCATCAAGTCCTCTTGAAAAATTGATGGGAATGATGACGGATATGTCAAAGTGCCATGAAGAGAACATGACCTCTCTTTAGCACCAATTGGCGCAGCAGAATGCTGAGATTAGTCAACTACACATGACAACTCGTTCTTAGGGCACTCTTCCCACCCAACCTGTTCGAAACCCACGAAATTTTGTACGCTGTGGTCCTCAACCACAGGTACCACCTTCTCAGGGGCAAGTTCATCAAATTCTACAAGCTCTGAGCATTTCATCGGGATTTCAGGCTAATCCCACTGTAGCACAGCACTCTTATGTCCCTATTGCTAACCCTCCTTCGTTGTATGAACCCACTGGACCTGCATCATCCAATGCTATCACTACGAAGAGCGGCAAGCAGATTGTCGATTCACCTCGACCTAATCCTGGCCCATCTTCTTCATCGCCCTCTCATTCGGGATGTGCACCGCATTCGCGAGAGGACGATACACCCAAATTGTTGCCAGAATCAGTCCCATTCCCTGAGGCTCTACTGAGGGAGCCAAAAGGCAAAAAGAAAGATACGTAGGCCTTTGATAGCCTGCGTAATTTGTTCAGGGATGTAGAAATCAAGGTACCCCTGCTCGACGCTATCGACCACATACCTACCGTCGCCTGATTTTTCAAAGACTACACAACACCTAGGTGACAGTCAAAGAAAATCAAAAATCGGATGGTTCTCTTGCCTCATGCGAGTTGTGCTATACTGTCAAATCTACCACCGAAGCAGAAAGATCCGGGCACACCACTGATTTCCTGTAGCATCCAAGGCTTCAGTTTCAACCGTGCCATGCTTGATCTAGGATCTTCCATCAATCTTATATTGACCATCATGCTCGAAAAATTTTCTTTGGGAAATCTGAAACCCACCTCTGTCATGTTACAGTTGGCAGATCGTTTTGTCAAAAACCCAAAGGGTGTGGTGGAAGACGTGGTTGTTAGGGTCAACAATCTCTATTTTCCTATTGACTTTCTTGTTTTAGATATGGAAGTTCCTACCTCACTTTCTGATTGTCCGATCATCCTTGGTCGATCTTTCTTGGCCACAGCCCACGCCCTTATCGACTGAGAGTCGGGCTGTATCGAGATTGCCATTGGATCTGAAAAGATCAAGCTTAACATCTTCAAGACAGCCAAGAACTTTTATTATGATTGTTTCAAGGATGACACGTCTGACAAGGACATGGCCGTCAGCACGGGCATCGGACTATTTGGGACCTATTTGGACTACTGCGGATTACCTATAAATGCTGATGACTGCCTGATCAACACATATTGTGACGTTCCCCCATCCCTCCCTTGTCCCGTACGTTCTCCTAGCCAGACTTCTGATGAGGTTTTCTCTGCTTCCCATACCTCGTGGTCTGAGTCATATCCGGGCTACTCACTGCCAGTCAACACTCTTGAAGATCGGATTGCCCTTTCTTTCCTGCCAAATTAGGTGGATTTGCAATTCCACACTGGGACCTTGAGCCCACATCTTACTCATTGGGGCTATTCCTTTTTGGATCCATCTATCCAAGAAGCCCCTCTTCTTGGCCAATTTGAGGGCCAACTTCTTCTTCCCGACTTTTTCTCCGATCCGCTTGGGACACTCTCGTCCCATGAAATGCCAGACCTTTCACCATTCACCATCACTTTTCATGCCACTATCACGATCACTTCACTTTTCACTTCACCACCCACCATCCACCCTCCCTACCACCCTGCTGTATACCCTGCCCTCAGCTCTCGTTACCCGATCTTTCGTCCTTTCTCTACTTCTCCCTGCATGCATATGAGGACATAGCATCGTTTGGCATGGGAGGGTGGATTGGCATCCATAGGATCTAGGTATTTTATGGTATCATGCAGTTTCCACCTTTTTAGAAATATGAAAGAAAAAGAAAAAGAAAAAAAAAATATATATATATATAAATGGTGTTTAGTAATGATCTGAAAGCTGAAACAAAAATACAATAAGTGTTTATGGATATTCAACCTCTGTTTTGAAGACTTTCCAGGGCACAGAAGCTTGATTCACTTGAGCATTGACAAAATAGATTGGAATCTCTCCTAACTAAGGACGTATTCCTGTACCTGAGAAACCAGTATAGGATCCGTTGGTTTACTTTTACTTGAGAGCTTAAGTAAACTTGGTTCACGCAACACATATCAGGAAAGACCAGGTGAACATAAGATCCAACCCTAGTGCTCTTTAGGGAAGGTGGAGTCCTTACCTGTGCATGCAGGTAGACTTTTTATCCCAGGTTTTAGTCTTGTGCTTAGGAGAAACTCTTTCTACCAAAAAGAAACTCTCCCAACAAAAAGAAAAGTGTGCTCCTGCAAATAAAGTTGTAAGAGATATACTGACACGTGTTTCAAAAAAAAAAAAAAGATGCAAATAAGTCAGTATATCTCACAAATTTCTGTAAAATCTTCCTACAAAAAGTTCTATTTTCCTATGAGCCACAAATGTCAGAAAATGGGAGTTGAGTGTTCCGTCATATTCTTAAGGTTCAATCCAAAAACACGAGCTGAAACTGGGACCAACCTTTACTTAAAAATTCGTGAAACCCTGGGCTTGAGTCTTAATGTTCATCTGGTCAGTCCTGATCCTTCACTATGCACAAGCCATAATCTCTTGAGCTCTCAAGTACGGCAAAAACCTCCTGGATCCTGGAAATTGTACTTAAGATTTAAATATCAAGAGTCCTGGTTAGTCGAGAGATGATCTATGTCATGTGAGACTTATAGTATTGGTAGTCTTCTCTACAATTGGTTCTCACAATATCCAACAATAAACACACCTATATCGCCTTAGAAGAAAATCTTCAGCTTAAGATCATTTCTAAATACTATTTTGCTAGGGACTAGCAAAAGATAGGCATGGGGGTATGATTGCACGGCAAAAATACACCTGCAATTGTGCCATCTTGTGCTATTTCCTGGCATTACCAATGCATATTAGGTCTCCAAAGTTGCATTGTAAAAATACATGCCTGCATGCATTTAATTGAGAAGGGAGGAGAATGAAATAAGTGGCCTTGCATTTTACATTTTTCATCAAGTGCATCTTTGCAAAATTCCCATCTCAATTTTTATTTCCATTTGACTTTTGAAATCTTTCTTCCTGCGGCTGCTATGCATGGCCTCACCTTCTCGTGCAATGCTTTGCAGCAGGCCTCTCCCTGCAACCGCATGCAGCCATTCCCTGCCATGCCACGCAATAGCCTTGCCTTCTTCCTTTATAAAAGACCACGGCACCTTCTTTGCAAACAGCCTGGTCCTTCCACAAAAAAAGAACCCGTAGCTCCACTTCCTTCCAGGCCACCGTCCTCTCCTCCCTCTCCCTCCACACGCTGGCCCTCCTCCTTCGAGGAGACACCCAACGGACAGGAGCAACTCACGGTGGTGCACAACCACCACCATGAGTCCACCACCGCCCAGCTCACCATAAAGCCGGTGAGCATGGTGGCACTTCCCTGATTTCTTCGTTTCTAGCCATTCCAGCGATTGGAGCGGTAGCTTCAAGCTTGAAGCTCAAAGCTTTGCACGCCTGCAGCAACGGCAAGAAGGCAGTAGCAGCATGCAGCAGCAACCCCAGCCCCTTCCACGCGCCCCTGCAGGCACTCTTGCCTCCTTCTCCTTCGCACTGCCCTCGCCTTCAACTTCTTCGCGTAAGCGCCTTGTCGCACTCTCTCTTCCGCAACCAGCCACCGCGCGCCACTGCAGTGGCCGGCGAAGCCTCTCCGCACACCCCTGCCAACTCCCGCAAGACACCACGCAAGCAGCCATCGCCCCCACCCTACACCGCGCACGCCAGTAGCCTTCTCTGCATGCTCTGTTGCAACCCTCCACCCGTAAGCCACCAGCCTTAGACACTCCACCACGCGCGTCGAGCCATCCACACCCACACAAATGCCCGTACCCGATTGCGCGACGCGACCTTACACTGTAGCCACTGTTCATGCTAGTCAGCGCGACACTGTCGCTACAGTGGAGTGACTGGTGAGCTTCTCACTTTACCGGTCACCCGGAGTACCGCTACTGCCGTTCGCCTGTGCACGCGCTCGCCTGCGTGTCTCTGCCTGCGTCGCCTGCACTCGCCCGCATACATCTGCGTGCGCCAGCCCTCTCCCAGTGCCTGCCTTCGCCAGCTCCATTCACCGCTTGCAGTTGCGAGTGCCAGCGCCTGCTCTCCACACAACGCAGTGCGCTGCGGCCTCCTCTACATGCGGCCACTCCCTCGAGTGCGCGCCTCTCCGCGCGGATACGCACCTGTGCGACCGTGAAGCCATCAGATGTTGCGTGGAAGCTCCAGACGCCTTAACTCCAACAGCGCCATCTCTCCTGCCCTCTTTCTCTCGCTCTCTCTCTCTCTCTCACTCTCTCTCTCACAACACTCTCTTTACCGACGCTCACACACACATACACTCACACTTCCACACACACACACGCACCTATACACTATTATATACATATATATATAAGTATACATATATATGTTGATACATATATACATATATATATACTTATATTTATACATAGAGTAGTACCTATATATTTATGTATTAGTATACATATATATGTATATATATCTATATACCTATATATATACATATACATATACATATATCTATATACTTATATATATATATATTTATACATATATCTGTACATATATTAGTACTTATAAAACTATGTATTAGTCTATATACATACATATACATATATATATATCTATATACTAATATATCTATATATACACATATATATGCTGATATATATAGATATATACACACCTACTTATATATACATGCATATACATTTATATATATATATACTTATCTACATATATCTATATATACATAAATTATTATATACATATACATATATATAAATACATCTATATAGTATCATATACGTACATATACATATAAATATATACATATATATATATATAGATCTATATATATATCAATCTATACATATACTTATATATATATATTTACATACCTATATATATATACACATACATATATACATATATAACTACATATATATACCAATATATTTATAACCACATATATATATAGATATATTTACGTACATATATATATTTTTTCACATTACTTATCATACGTGGTATCGTGGGAATATCTGCACTAGTTGCTGATATTCACTGATACACGCGTACAAAAGCGTGTTCGCACTCATCTTCCACCATCCATCCTACAACTTACACGCGGCACTTTGTCCTGTTGGTTGCATCTTTCAAGACGATGACTGACTCGACACTGTGCTACACTCCATCGTCGCCTCCACCCCCACCCGTTTATACTTATATAGTATAGTCATATATATATATACCATAGTTACTTTACTTTTAGTTTTCTTCCATGCACATAAAAAGATAGAAAAAAATATATAAAAGAGAAAAGAAAATCCTTGACTTGTAGGTACTCTGTCTTGCGAATAGCAAGACCCGTTTTGGAACCCTATTTTGGCTCAAAGCCAAGAACTTAATTTTGAGGATGTGCCTCAAGGACAAAGATTACCAGAAAAAATCTAAATAGAAAAACACCAAAAACACAATAAACGAACGAAAGAGACGTAGGAGAGGCGTAGAAACTTGACTTGTACCCCACTTCCTTGATTTCGACCTTGGGCCTAAAAGTGACTAAGATAAAATCAATTAGGCCAGGTTAAAAAGTTTGTAAAGAGATGGTTAGGTCCGATTTAGCTTAACCACTATATACACTTCAAGGACAAAGTCATCATATTAACAACCTATTCAGGACCGACACCAATCTCCACCTTAGGATTAACTTAACCTCCCATAGCCACCACCAAGCTCCATCCTAGCCCTCCACCTATTCACGCCAACCCTCCCCCCATCCCACTCTATAAAAACCCATCACCTACCACCATTTTCTTCATCCTCCCATTAGTTTAATTCCACATTACATCCACCATAATTCAACTCCAAGGGAGAAGAACAAAGAAGAAGATTAAGGGGGCATCCTACCTGCCCCCTTGGTGCCTTCTTCCCCTTCTTTCTTCTCCCTTGTGCCATGCCAAGGAGGAGGAGCACTTCCCCACCACGAGGATAGCCAGGAAAGGAGGAGTAAGGGTGGTGCATGCCCACTCTTGGTGGAGGAAAGTTAAGGTGGAAGCTTCCACCTTGGAAGGCACCATTTGGAGCATTACAAGGAAGGAGTTGGAGCACTCTTTTCAAGCCTGGGAGCTACCAGGCTCGGAGCAAGAAGCCATCATCTTCTTCACCATTTCATTTAGAGGATTTGTATTTTTATCTTCTTGCATTTTAAGTAGATTAGAAGCTATCCACTATAAGTTTTGTGTAGAACAAGTTCAATTCAATTCAAGTTGCCTTCGAAATTCTTGTGGCATTTGTTTTTTTTATCTTGATCTAGCACTTTTTCACTCCCTCTCCCTAATTACTCTAGGCCCCCACATGCCTAAAGCAAGCTTAGGGAGAGGACTTTCTTGTCACTCTAGCAATAGTTTAGTGGATTAGGTTTAGATCACCTTTTTCTTCATCAACAACTTTGTGAATTCTCGTTATTTCAAAACCCTAAAAATATATAAATTAAAAGGACCAAAAAGAAAGGTGAATTTCATTTCCAAGCAAGAGACATATTTTTTACTAACATTTGACCTCCTTGGATGACCCTAGATACTTCCCTATCTAGGTTACAAATTTTAAAAGCGATAGATTTTCATGTTGCAGCGATTTAAAACCCTAATCTTAAAAACCAT
Source organism: Thalassia testudinum (assembly GCA_037157565.1). Lineage (NCBI taxonomy): Eukaryota > Viridiplantae > Streptophyta > Magnoliopsida > Alismatales > Hydrocharitaceae > Thalassia > Thalassia testudinum. The sequence continues at coordinate 72,507,574 of JAZHRO010000003.1, read as the reverse complement.
GTAATTTCATGGTCACTTTTTGGCACCGTTACCGAAGAGGCACGGCTTTGCTTGTTTAATTTTCTTACTTGAAGTGGATCTCATCCCCTTGTCTCTCTTTTCTCTTGTGTGTGCAGGAATCAGTTGCAAAAAGAAAGTGGGAAATTTTCAGAAGCTTAACCTATCTTGTCTTCCCACGGAATTTTAGGTTGGTTCACCCTTTCTTATCACATTTATCCTTAAAAACTACCAAAAAAATATCAGTCTTTGCTTTTAGGATCTTAGATATCTTAATTAAATGGAGTGGATCAATTTAAAACTCGTTGTTTGCTTGTTTGCACCATCAAACACCACTCCATTTCAAGTGCGGGTGTTCTATTTTTTATATCTAGACTTCTATTTAGATTTGAAAAATCAATTCCAAACACCACAGGTCTTCTAAAATCATAAATCTTCACCCAGTGATTTCAATTCAAGTGAGGAACATCTGTTCCAAATTTCAGAGCAGTTGGATTTGTAATTAATTTTTAAAAATTCGTGGACTACATAGGGGTTACTCTATTTGATCTTCATGTTTGGCTACTGTCCGTGAATTTTTAAAATTTTTATAATCATCTAATTTTTATAAAATTTATCTTTTTCGAATCCTTGTGAAATTATACACATCACAAAAATTCATAAAAATTTTCGGAGGTCGGTGGTGGTACAAAATATCCAAAATACCCACAGATATCATTGCTAGCCTTTGACACTAGCACAAATAAAAGTTCAAAACAAATATCAAACAAATTCCTAAAATCTTAAGAAAATCTTTCTTGGTATACTTGTTTGATTTTCTCTAAAGTAGTGGTGTTGTTTGACTTGTTTGGACCAATACTTAATATAGAAAACCTGAAAACAATTCATTGGTAGTAATTTTTTGTCTTAGGGACAATTGGCATACGGTTTCTTTCTTTCTTTTTAGAGACTCACATTAAAGGAAATTAACCATCACCAATATAACTTGTTTTTCCTTTGATTGTGAAGTTTCAAACTTGTTTGAAAATTTAAAAAGAGAAACCCTAAAACACATTGAATTAAATCAAATCCTAAATGACAAAAATACATGAAATTGTGTGATAACTTGCTTTTTAATTGGAACCACTTTCCAATTCTTGCACACACACAAAAAAATTGAAATAACAGGGCAACAACCCAGTCAACGCCCTCCACATTCCATGTGCACTTTAGTATCCTCAACCTAGGTAAAATTTGTATCAACTTGACCCCTAATTATTATTTTCCCAATCATTCCACCCAGGAGCTTCTTAATTAGGCCACCCCACCTAATTTCTACTCCATAATGGCTCAACTACAAGTTAAGTAACAACAGTTGCATAAGGATTTAACAAACATAGCCAACCAAGGGAGTCCTACCACACCTACACAAGCTCCACACATTCCACATCTCACCCCTTCTCACATCCCAAAGAGACAAAATTTGCATACGACCCGTGCTGAGTATAATCATTATTCTAAGGCTTTCTATGGTTCAATGGGGAATTATACTTATCCAAATCATTATCCCACTCAAAATGTCTCCACCTTCCAAGAGAAATTGCAAAATTTTTATAATTTGAGGAATTATTTGACTCACTCTTGGACCAATCCAGTTCCTCACCAACAACAAAACCCATTTGGAGGGTATGGTTCAAATCAAACTTATCAATTTGGGCCATCTTAAGAAGACATCAATGCCCAAATGATGAAAACCCTGCAGGAGATGCAAAGAAAAACTATGAAAATAACCCATGCTATTAATAATCTAAATGATCAATTTGGGGTTATTTCAAACCAAAGACCAGCAGGACACTCACCATCCCAGCGCACACCAAACTTTGTCAATCACAGGAACCAACACCTAGGTGGACACCATCATTAGAACCGTACTGTTCAGCCCCCTATTAACCCAATATCTCAGCACCAACCTGGTTTCTATCAACAATAGGCCCCCCACCTCCTCCTAATGATAACCAAATTGCATATGCAGATATGTTGAGGAGTGGGAACACCATCACTGATTTAGGGCCTTCAAATCAAATTGATGAAACCCACTCTCACCCTATGCAAATCAACACTCCTAACCCCACTTAGGAATAAGAAAAAGAAATCCCAAAAACACTTGATTCAAATCTTGCTGCGCACTCTCAAGCACTGCCATCCGATCATTCTAATAAAAATTTAGAGCCCTCTCACCAAGATCTTTTGGACTTATTTGGGCAAGTCGAGAGGAATATCACCCTCCTAGATGCCACCCCTGCCTTTGCTAAATTTTTGAAAGAAAAGTTTACTCCAACAGAAGAGGCCCATAATCTTGGAAGAGTGGTCCTTTCTAAGATAGCAAGCTCAGTTGTTCTGATTAAGCTGCCTCTCACAAAAAAAGACCCGGGCGCATGTCCCATCTCAGGTGTCATAAATGACACCACTTTTCTTCACACCCCTCTCGACTTAGGTACCTCCATTAATATCATTCCCTCGGTCCTATTCAAGGAATCTCGATTTGGTGAATTTAAACCTACTAAGGTTCAATTTCAATTGGGAGATCGATCTACCATTCAACCACGGGGAATCATTTAGGATCATATTGTCAAGGTCTAGAATTGTCTAAATCCGGTAAATTTTCTGATCCTTGACATAGAGGTACCTGCAGCTCTCACTAACACAATTCTTGGAAGACCCCTTCCGATTACTACAATAGCTAATATCAACTCTCACTCTGGGAAAATGAATATAAGTTGCGGTAACCAGATTTTCTCGTTAGATTTATTTCAAGCTTCCAAGATGTCCATTGATCATAAAATTTTCGAGGACACTGATAAACAATGGAAGCAATTTGTGAGAAATCTTTGTTGATCAAATCCAACTCAGCTTTAACCACTATGGATCTAGATTTTATTGATTCTTATTCGAAGGATGATTTTGTGGTTCGAGATGTTTCTGATCAACTAGGGTTTGACTTTTACTCTTTCAATCTTCCTGATTTTTCACCAAAAATACCCACACATACTTCACCCACCCTACATCTCATTGACTCCTTTCACGCTCCCTTTCCATTGGAGCTATCACCCGACCCACCAGAGTCTGGCATTTTACATGCACTTAAACCATGGCCAAATCTGGGTCATTCTTCCATTTTTTTCATTTCATTTTCATCCTTATTTGTTTACCATTAATCTTTTTAGGGATCTTCAGGAAAACACATTTCTTGAGGACATCCAAGTGTCCAATTTTTTACATGATTGTCCATTTTCAATGCATACCTGATGGGAACACCATCATGAGCCCTAACTAGCTCATTTTGACCCAAAAAGAGTACAATAGCTCCTACATAACCAACTGGTGGTCCTAACTCAATGAATAACCATTTTGAGAGAAAAGTAAGAAATAAGGGGTAAAACTACAATTTTACCCTTGCAGTGCGACAACAGGATTTCTCAAGGACAAAACACAGGTCCAATGTATTAACATGAGAAAAAGTGGGTTGGTTCAAACAGAAAAAGGTTCATGTGAATTCTACGAATTAAATGACTTCTTGTAACCCTAAAAGAGACCTACTTAATTTAACAAGATTATGGTCAGGATAAAATTGACATAAACCCTGTAAAAATCATTAAAAAATATCCTCTATGGTTTAGAACCTTCAATTTGGCCCATAAAACCTATTTTGACCTAAATTAGGGTCTCAGTCAAATGTTTGCCCTAAGTTGGGTTTTTTTGTAAATTACCTAGTCAAATGTGGTTAAACACAAAATCCAACATCACCATTGGATTTTTTAGGTCCAAATTTGGTTTGTACCAAAATTTGGACCTAAGGGGAATTCACCTTGACCTACTTTGCAAACAGGTCAAGCCCAATTACATTTTTACCCCTAACTTTTGAAAGCTTCTGCAAAAACCACCTATCATTATCTTCGTTCTTTGCAATTAGTTCCCTCGACCATCGTAGTCGAGGGAATCCTACTCCAGTGAGGTTTCGAGGGAAAGATCTCCCTAATTCCTTAGAGAATCCCCTTCAAAATTTAAAGGGAGATTCTCTAATAAATCTCCTCCGGTTTGAACACAATTCCAAGCTCGATTTGGTGCCCAATCTCTCATGTGAATGCATGAGAGATTTGAGTCTCATTTGACCTTCCATCTCCGGCGAGGTTGCCATGCTTGGTAGCTTAGCTTCCAAGCACAAAACCTTCCTCCAGGGCCTATAAAAGCAAACCTAAAGCCCTCTGCATCCGGCAAGCTTGAAATTGGCCTGAGGAACCCTCTATTTCATCTCTTCCCCCTCCTGCCAGTGACTCAGCAAGCTCCGAAGAACCCCCTCTATCTCTCTCATCGCTCTGCCACAATACCAGTGGTAGGATTCTCTTCCTCCTCTTCATCCGCATCATGCCGCACCAGCTGACGCCCATACAGCCCCCTCATCGTCGCCGTCCTCCTCCACTGAGTACTTACGTCTCCCGCGACGGCAATACGAGCTGGCCACCATCTCTACATCCCCCTTCATCTGTCTACAATCAGCTAAGTTCTCTCGCCTTTCTAATCATTTTCCTCTCTTTATTTCTTCAAAACACACATCGACGCTCACAACCACCCTCACATTCCTCATCTTCATCCAGACCCTCGACGAGGCATCCCCGCCGCTCCATGCCTCCATCCACCTCGCCAACCACCCATAAGCATTACCACACCTCACTAATCCTAAACCCTCATTCCACTCACCGCACCACACCCCCAGAACTCCCCCCGAACACACCCACCTTTGCGCACACACGGTGCCCTAGGCACGCACACTCCGGCCACCCCATGCCATGCCGACCCCCACACTACCTTCGTTGTGTCTCGACGAAGCTCCTTGAGCTTTCTGACGAGGTTGCAAGGCCATTTTCTTGTTGACAAGTGTAGGCGTCTCCACCGCCACTAACGTACACGAGGAGCTTTCTTGTAAGCCTCCTCCAGGTCTCTCCACTCTAGGTGAAGTGCCCCAGGCTATGCGAAATCATCTCGCGCAGAGCTCCAGCCAAGCAATTGTCACTGAAGACTAAGATGGCTACTACAATCAAGGAAGCTCCTACTGTGAGTGCATGCCAAAGAAGGTGGGACATTTAGTCCCACCTCAAAAAGTCTTGAGCAGGCATAGCTAAATAAGAGGAAAAAGTGACATAGCCTCTTCACCTCTTGACCACAGGGTGAGCTCCCACTCACCTGTCACTACCTTGTTCGTGACACTATCCACGCGGACCTGGCCTAACCCGTATACTCGACCTGCACTCCTCTCCTACCACCGCATGCTAGTGGGCCTGGTCCTGAGCATGCACCCGACCCGATTACCTGAGAAGTGGCTCTGGGAGTGCAAGCCTAAAAGAAAGAGGAAGAGAGATCGTGGGGGTGGGTAGGGGTAGGTTTTTCTCTCTCACAGGCTAGGAGAAGATGAAGAAGCCAATGAAGGAGAGGGCGGAAGCCAAAGAAGCCAAGGAAGGAGAAGGCAAGGACTGAAGAAGAAGAAGCTGAAGATGGGCTAAAGAAAGAGAAAGAGAAGGAGGAGCTGAAGGTAGAATAAAGAGGAGCTGTAGAGAAAGAAGAAGAAGAAGATGACAAGGGCCATAGTAGCTAATGGCAAAAGAAGCACAGGCTTGAAGAAAAGAAAAGAAGGAAGAAAGGTAGATAGAGATCAGAGACAGATATGAGAAAAATATCAGAAATAGCACTGTAGCAATCACAAGTTTAAGACGTCTGATTTACAAGTTAGACGTCCATTTTTTTGTGCTCTTTATATACATTGATCTAGTGTCTTTATATTTACATTTTTGCATTGCAACTCTTATTTTCATTGCTTATTCAATTTCTCAAAGTTGTGCTCTTGATTCTTTAACCACAATTTGCTCCCCGTGTTTGACCTCAGATTTAAAACTTCGAGTAATAAAATTTATTTATTTTCTAGCGATTTCAACTATACTATGACGCATTAATTTTAAAACATTGATCTCGCCCGCTAAACATTTTGGCGCTGTTGCCCGGGAGCAACGAGCGATTTAAAAATCTTGATCACAATTTCTGATTTGATACTAACTTGATACATCTCTTTTGTTGTGATTATTTCAGGGGAGAAGATTCAAAAGAAGATGGCCGCACAACAACCACACCCGGGGCAAGTAATCTCTGATTAGCCCTTTCCATTAAGCTCCTCATTCTGAAAAGGAAAAACAATGAAAAAAATCAATTAGGGCTTCCTGCTTTCCATATTTAGCTAAGTCACCAAAGTTGCCTGATTTTGCTTTCAACAACAATTATTTACTTGTGCATCCATTTAAGGTAACTAGGGCTACCACCTTCTTGATTGAACCCTAGATACCATATTTTTGGCAACTAAATTGGACCAAAATTAGAGCCAAATTAAGGATTCCAATTTACGATTTTTAGAGACACATCTTTCTAAGCGAAGAATCAACTATTCGTGAAAGAGGTGTGCCTAAACCTTGATTGAAAAGACTTATTCAAGAGAAACCCTAAAATTCAAGCTCTTAATTTCACTTGAACCCTAAAAGAAAGGTCCTAAGCTTCTCAAAGGACAAATAGGAGAAGTTGACCCCATGTTGGGTCAACAAACCTTGAAATCAGGTCACTTTTGTACATAAAACATCTAAAGTTCAAGTGAAATCCTAAGCACCTTTGATCTTAAATAAAAGTGGTAGACTTAAGAGGTCAAAGTCCCCATTCTGGTCTACCTGGAATCTCAGTGACAATAGTGGTTGGGTGGGGGAAACCTTATAACTAGTGGGGTTGCAATACCGTGTAGGGGTCTTTGTGAGACTCTCCCTCTTTGGCTGCCCAGGTATTTCTTAGGTGAACGACTTTTCTGACTAAGGGGTATCATCCGCCTCGAACCTCTATAGTCATCCAACTTTTTGGGTGTCTTGATTGGGTCCATAACATTCTACTCATGTCCAAACCATCAATTCATGTTTGGTAGGAGGTCCTTAAGACCATCCTTAAGACCTCCTTAAGTGATTCACTCCCGCCGAGGCCAAGCCTCGAAGTCTGTGTTTGTGCAACAACCCTACCACATAGACATCTCCTCTAATTCATTAGAACCAAATTCTCCTCCCATCATCATGGCACAACCAGTTGAAGAAGAGAACAATCTTGAACACCAACTCCAGCGCCTGAATGATCTATTTCAAAACTTTGTAAACCCACCGCAGCGTCCTATGATGTGAGATCACTGTAATCCTACTGCGATGGTGATCGAACCTTGAGTCCAAATCCCAGTTGAAGGTCCTGATTTTGATCTCAAGCCCAACATGATTCATGCTGTTCCAAAATTTCATGGGATTAATTCCGAGGATCCCTTCTAGCACATCAAACAACTCAAATATCTAGCCCAGACCTTCGGGTCAGATGTACAAAACCAGGATATCCTTCTTATGAAGATGTTTCCCTTCTCTCTCATGGATAAGGCAGCTCATTGGTATCAGACTTACATGCGTATAATCAACACATGGGTTGAACTACAATCCGAATTCTTGAAAAATTTCTTCCCAATTGGTCGGACGAATGCTTTACGCCACTAGATCACACACTTCACCCAGCAATCTAGAGAACATTTCATGAGGCATGGGACCGTTTCTTGGATCTCATGCGAAAGTGCCCCCATCATGGAGTTCCTAAATGGCAACAAGTCCAGTCTTTTTACGAGGGACTCCGTGAAGATATCTGCTTATTCGTCAATGCAACTTGCGAAGGAAATATCATGGGTCAACACGAAGACACTGTGTGGGAGATTCTCGAAAATATGTATGAGAACTCCATCAATATGGACTCCATGGGCTTATTCGATAGGACAAATGCCCGCGCATCGACGAATTCAAGGGGAGCACATGAGACGTAGGGTTTATCAGCATCCGTCGACTTGGAACTGATGGCTAGTCGGTTGGACAAGGTCTTTATCATAGGGAAGAAGGTGGACAAGCTGACTCGACATCTGCAGCGAGCCACCTCTGTGCAAAGCCTGTTTGCACAGCCACCTCTTGGGAGGGAAGCTGTGCATAACATCTATCATTGGTCTTCTTAGGGGATGGACCTGTATCCACCCCCGTCTGACTATAAGATCGGAGGAAGCTCCAATCCAACCTGCTCTAGTTGGGGGAACTCTAAACCCTCGTATTCTGACTTTCCTGAGGTTCCTCACACCTGTGAGGACCTCAACGCCATCCGGAATGACCCATTCTTTAATACCTATAACCCTGGATGGCGGAATCATCCCAACTTCCTGTGAGTGGGAAATAATCAGAATCAAAGACCACCATATCAAACCCTTGCACAAGCTCCTTGTCCATATCAGCTACCTCAGCCTCAGCCCAACCCCAACTATCAATCTATGCCAACCCAAACAGATCAAATGACACTTATCCTGCATACCCTAGCTGACATTCAGAAGACGAATGCGGCTATGCAAAAATAGCACAAGGATGAGATCACCAAGGTTCGCAATCAACTCGCCCTGATGGCAAATTCTCGCCAACATGGCACACTCCATTCGCAACCTCCGTTGAATCCAAACAACGTGCCGAACCATAGATGCATTACAACCCTAAATCCAGGCCAAGCCCACATGATTTATCAAGCCCCTTCTGTTCCATCACCCCACGGGATGGAAGCTTCGACATCGTATGATTTCAACAGTAGCCACCTATTTTACCAATCCCAAACCAAAACTAGGTAGGACAAAATTCTATAACAACCCGTAGTGGTAAAGCAACACAAGACCCACCTTATCCAAGCCACTCTCAGTCTGGTAGTAACCCAAGCCCTAGGATAGTTATCCAGGACACCCCTGTCCCAGATCAAGAACCTAGGCCTATTATAGAGGAACCAACCAAGGTTCCATTTCCTGAGGCCTTGACCAAGTGAAAGAAGACAAACAAACCCGTGGCTCCTGAGGAGGATCTGGTCAAGCTCTTTCAACAGGTCCATATAAACATCCCCTCGATGGATGCAATTCGCCACGTATCGACTTACGCATGATTTCTGAAAGACGTATGTACACCCAAGCGTAAGCCATGAACCAAAAGTGGTAGTCCGATTGTACTGTAGAGCAAGCCAGCTCTGTAATTTTTAGCAAACTCCTACCTAAGGCAAATGACCCAGGTACTCCCCTGATTTCCTGTACCATTGGTGATGCCAAATTCGACAGAGCTTTAATAGATTTAGGTGCCTCCATAAACCTAATTCCTACATCCCTCCTTGACCACCTTGAACAATCTGAGCTTAAACTGATAGAGGTGACATTGCAGTTGGATGACCGATTTATTAAGTCACCTAAAGGAATACTCAAGAATGCCATCGTTAGGGTACGGGATTTCTATTTCCCAGTGGATTTATTAGTCTTGGATATGGTTGCACCTAAAAACCCAAGGGATACACCAATTATACTAGGGAGACCCTTTCTGGTCACTACTAGGGCCAATATAAATTGTGAGGAGGGCCAAATTGAATTGAAATTCGCGAACCAAACACTAAAGATTGACATCTTTAAGGCCCAACAAGGGATTAATTGCAAAGTTATAGAACAAATATGTGATACCAAGGCCATGGTTGACAACAATATATTGAGGACAACCAGATTACTTTCGATCAACCATAAGAAGATCAAAACCCGCAATCAGAGGGGTCCGAATCTAACTTAGATACACACATAACTCCTTCCCTTGCTCTTGACACACACCCTGAATCGCCCGCTGCTGCTAATAACCTCATTCTGGAACTCAAGCCTCTTCTCGACCATTTGAAGTACGTCTTTTTGGGTTCCAATCAGATGTTTCCTATGATTATCAACTCCAGACTCACACCTAACCAAGAAGCAACATCGTAGAGCCATTGGATGGACTCTCAATGATTTGACTGGTATCAAACCCTCTTATTGCACACACCAAATCAACATCGAAGAGGGCACACGACCTTTCCATGAAATGTAGAGACGTTTGAATCCTAATCTGCAGGAGGCCGTGGGAAAGGAGACCATCAAGTGGTTAGATGCAGGGATCATCTACCCGATCTCCGACAGTCAGTGGGTGAGTCCAATCCAGGTTTTGCCTAAGAAGGCAGGACTCACCGTTATCACAACTGAAATTAGAGAAGTCATACCAACCCGTGTGGCGAACTCGTGGAGAGTTTGCATTGATTACAGAAGACTCAATTCCTCCACGAAGAAGGATCATTTACCACTATCGTTTATTGATTATATCCTCAGGAAACTAATAGGAAATAGGTTCTTCTGCTTTTTGGATGGGTACTCCGGTTAAAACTAGGTGGCAATCCATCCTGAGGACCAAGCAAAGACCACTTTCACTTGCCCCTTCTGGATGTACGCATTTCGAAGGATGCCATTCAGTCTCTGCAATGCACTCGCTACTTTCCAACGATGCATGCTTGCCATATTCTCAGATATGGTAGGTGATTATGTAGAAGTCTTCATGGATGACATTCCAACATTCAGAGAATCATTTGACGATTGCCTCTTGCACTTTGCTCAAATCCGCAGGTGGTGCATTGACGTGAATCTGGATCTTTCCTAGGAAAAGAGCCATTTCATGGTGCCTGAAGGAATTGTCCTGGGACATCTCATATCAAAAAAAGGCATCCAAGTCAATCGAGCCAAGGTGAACTTGATTTCCAAACTCCCAATGCTTAGCCCGATCAATGACATCCAATCTTTTTTAGGGCACGTTGGTTTTTACCGTAAATTTATTCTTGATTTCTCAAAGATCGCATGCCCCCTTACCACTCTACTTTCTAAAGTTGTATCTTTTGAAATCTCCAAGGAATGCACTCAAGCATTTGAAATCCTCCATGATCGAGTTACCCAAGCCCCGATCCTACAGTCCCATGATTGGTCTCAACCCTTTAAGATCTTGTGCGATGCATCTGATTTCACTGTAGGAGCAGTATTTGGGCAGAAAAATGATGGGAAACCCGTGGTCATCTACTACGCTAGCAAGACACTTGATGAGGCTTAGCGTAACTACACAATTACTGAGAAAGAGCTGCTAGCTATAGTATTTGCCCTAGAAAAATTTAGATCTCATCACCTGGGTTCCTGTGTTATCATTTACTCAGATCACACAGTTGTGAGGCATCTCCTTGCGAAGAAGGATGCGAAACCTCGATTAATCCATTGGATCTTGCTATTGCAAGAGTTTGACCTCAAGATTTGCGATAATGCGGGAAAGTAGAATGTGGTAGCTGATCACTTGTCCCACCTTCCTTCTAAGATCATTAACCCTTCCGAAACCATCATGGAACATTTTCCTGATGAACACCATTTGACTATCAATACAGGACTTCCATGGTTTGTTGATATAGTAAACTACCTGACATCACATCAGAGCCCGTCCGATTGGCAGAAGGAAAAGAAGGACAAATTGCTTTCTGATGCCAAGTATTACTTCTGGGAAGACCTGTATCTTTTCCGCATCGGTGCTGATCAGATTATTCGACGATGTGTCACTGAAGTAGAAATTCAAGACATATTGTCTTTCCGCCAAGACCAGGCATGCGGTGGACATTTTTTAAGTCATAAAACCGCAGCGAAAGTCCTCTAGTGCGGCTTCTATTGGCCCACAATTTCCAAAGATGCGTACAATCACTGTAGGGCATGCACTTGTTGCTAGACCTCATGAATATGAGCCATCGTTATATGATGAACTTACAACCAATTTTGGTATGCGAAATCTTTGACATATGGGAGATTGATTTTATGGCACCCATCCCTATTTCAGATGGCTTCGAGTACATTTTACTTGCTGTTGAGTATGTGTCCAAATGGATTGAAGCCATTCCGACCGGAACCAATGATCATAAAGTGGTTATCAAATTCATTCATCAGAACATCTTCTCACAGTTTGGGATTCCACGTGCAATAATTTTTGATAGAGGGACCCATTTCACTAATGCTCAGTTCACGTCACTGATGACTAAATACGTGGTGTCGCACCGAATCTCTACTCCATACCACCAGCAAACGAATGGTCTAGCTGAGTTATTAAATTGGGAGATCAAGAAAATCCTCTAGGTTACTGTTCGACCTGACAGGAAGGACTGGTCATCCCGACTTCCGGAAGCTTTGTGGGCTTACAGGACCACCCACAAAACCCAATTAGGTATGTCTCCTTTCAGATTGGTGTAGAGGAAGGCTTGTCACCTCCCCATAGAATTGGAGCACAAAGCCTATTGGGCAGTACAGAACTACAGCCTAGATCTTTCTAAGGCAGGAATCCACAAAAACCTTTAAATGAGTGAGATCGATGAATTAAGCCACGAAGCGTATGGGAACTCGTGAATTTACAAAGAGCGGGTTAAGGTCTTTAACAACAAGCACATATTTAGAAAGATCTTCCACCCTGGTCAAAAAAGTTCTACTCTTTGATGGCAAACTTAAACTATTCCCAGGAAAACTACGATCAAAATGGATCAGACCCTGATTACGCAGTAATCATAGGTCTTAATTGTCCAGAATTTGGCTAGGACCTAGCATAAGTTTGGATAATTCATGCATGCAAAAGCATTACTTGCATCTTTACTACTTTATTTTAGCTATGCATAAAATAATGCTACAATGTACTGATTAAGTGCATTATGTTAATTGTTGGTAATAAGCTGATCAAAAGGTAGCTTTGAAGCTGGATCTAAAGCTAGATCAGAAGAATAAAGGATAACTGGTGTTGCAGCAAAGTTGGAGAAGAAGACTTAGAATAAGATGTAGTAGACAATAATGTAAGGGGTTGAGGTATGCTATTCTTTTTAAGTAGGAATAAAGCAGTAAAGTATGAATTTAGCACCATCCTAGCCTTAGGATAGCCTAGAAGCTTCCCCAAGCCTTAGCCACCCTTAGATTAGGTCACCACACCCTAGGAAACCTTAAAACCCTAATTCCAACTTCTATCTAGACATCCAGGAGAGTTATAGGACGTCCAAAACTCTTAGCCAACTCTCGCACACCTTAAATCCACTTCTATAGTGTCATTGGACATCCAGACACTTGGTCAAACATCCAATTTCTACAGAATAGCCAAGACAGAACCTAGAATCCCTCCTAACTCTGATTGGACATCCAGACAATAAGTCCGGACTTCTGACTTTTCATTATAAGACGTCTGACACTATTATTAGACATCTGATACTATAAGCCTTGATCTTGGATCTCTAGCCCTCTAAACCCAATTCTAATCCAATAGGAACATAAATAAAGGTGCCCTAACACTAGTACATCACCTCTAGACCTCCCTAAGGACTTAATTAGGTCCTCACTAAACCTAATTGACTTGCATCTTAGTCATTTCCGTCAGCCTATTCAATTGGACTCATTGAGTCCAATTAACCCCTAATCTCAGCACACACCGTCCAATTGGACTCAGTGAGAGTCCAATTGACCTAGACCTAACTTAATTGAGTTATTTTACTCTCAATTAAGTTTCCACGCACTCAATTAAACTTGTATAAAGTTTAATTGCACTTTACCTTTGTGAATTAGGGTTTACGACCCTAATTTGAGACCTACCTTGACCTAAACCCACTAGAACCTAACCTAATTAACCTAGCCACCTATTTTTCGACCCTCACATACCCACACACACCATCCACATGCAAATACCTAGCCTAGAGTTCTCTAGAACTCTCTACCATGTGTTGTTGCCTTGGTTGCTAAAATTAGCAACAAAGAGCAATTCAATTCTTAGATCCACATTTGGTGGATCTAAAATCCACCATCCATCCTCTCCCTCTCACTCTCTCACGAGCTCCCACCATTGGCTTCTCTAGAGAATTCCATAATTTTCTAGACAGTTTCCCTTAGGCCTATAAAAAGACCTAAGGGGTGGCCATTTGCACCCACTCACTCTTAGCTTTCATTTAGTTTAGCTACATCCACCTCCACTCCATCTCCATGAGTAGCATCACCATTGCCACCACCATCTTCATGCCAAGATGTTGGATCACCTACTCAACCTCTCTCCAAGGGTCGGCCAAAGAACCATTGGCCGCCCCTCCTTCTCCTCTCAACCAGCTCAAAGGCCATCTAAGCCTACCTCTGAATGCCCTTATTTCTACTAGATTAGTAGCTTATTTCTTCATAGTTTACATGCTTTTATTACTACTTAGTAGTGTAGCTCTATATTCTCCTCCAATGATGCATGCAAAATCACCCCATAGACTCTTGTATGCGATCATTTTCTGTTAGTTAGATTTATGCTTTCAAGCTTTCCTCTAAAAGCTTTCCTCTAATTCCATGTTGCAGACACCATCCTGACTGAATGAAAGAAAATTTCTTATATATATATATCTCTGTGTTGATAATCACCATGAGCTCATTGATTGCAATATATTTTGTGTGATAAAATTGCCAATTTTTAATTATTATCCATTGCAACCAGCATGTCGGTGCCAAAAAATATTAAGGATCTAACAATTAACTCATTTTCTGTAAATAGCCACCACATAACTAGAATCGTGCGTACTGAATCTCACACTTTCACTTTTGTCATCTATGTAACACATGCGCACATAATTAGGGCTCATAATGAAAGTGCCAAAACATTGATCCGATGATTAAAAACCGATGTGCGATTCTAAACAAGTAGACCGAAACGATCGATTTCAGATTTGCATAAAGGCCTCCCTAAGATGAATGACCGAGATGGAAGTCTCGTTACTTTTTTAAAGAATCATTTTTTGACATACATTTTAGCATGACTATACTATGATTTTTGACTTCACAATGCACGAGAACGGCTTCTGTCAGACCCTACCTCGTCTGATGAATCTTTGCAAAATGGAGCCATTGAGATCAGTCCACTTAGCCACTATTCAGAACCTTTCAATGTGAACGATCAGAGACTCAAACCATTCGTTGACTTGACCGATACAAATTTACCTGAGATATCCTTTACCCTCCATTTTCCCTGAGCTCCTTGCATCCAACCGACGGTGTAAAACTCAACCCTTAACGGGAGGCAACCCGTCATTCTTGAAAAACCTGAAACATTTCTTGACATTCCTATGATGAATTCATATTGCACTTTAGGGTTCATCCATTAGAACAGCTGACCCCACCTTAGGTACCCGTACCCAAGTTTAGAAATCGTTTGCAACAATCACCTCGACCCATTTGCCCACCCAAAATCTATTCTAATGAATGATCTAAGCTGAATTCGATCCCACCTAATTTATAATGGGGACATTGCAAATCGTAGGCATGAGGGGGTATGAAAGTGCAAAACACCATGAAAACTCATCTCACAAGAAATTATTTCAACAAAAAGTCACATTTCACAAAAAAAACCAAGAAAATGAAAAAATCTTGAAAAAGAAAAAAAAAATACCGAGGGGAGAGAAAATTTTGAGGCCATACAAATCATGAGGAGAAAATGAGGAGGAAAAGTGAAAAATATCAAAAAAGGAGAATAAAATGAAAAGGAAAAAAAGAGAGCCATTAGTAAGAAATTAAGGGATTAACTGAAGTTCTAGACCATATCAAGAAAAAGAAAAATGAAGGAAAAAGTGCTTATGAGACACAAAAGAGATTAGTAGGAACGTTAATCTTAGGCCTCTTGTGCTAGACTCTTAAGCTTAAAAATTCATGTATCCACTAAGATCTGGATAGTCCTCAAGAGGTTGGGGAAAATGCGAAGCTTAAGTATTAGGTCTAAGGCATAGGGAGTATTCAACCTCGTTAACTGACCTTTGGTTTGCAGGACTCAGTAACCTAAGCACTCGAATCGACACAAAGTCTGGTTCAATGTGCAAAATTATCAAAATCATGCAAAAGCATTTAAATGTTCTTAAAAAGTAGCCTAGATTAGGAGCGGTCGATCAACACAAGTTGATTTGGATGAGTTCTCGATGCAGAGAAGCAGGAAATTCCCCATGAAGATGCGTAATAAGATATCATCCCCTTGGTGCTTCTCTCTTAGGATATTTACAAATCCTACCGAGGGAACGTAAGCTCCCTATGCTGGTTCAGATGCCATGGGTTGCATTATCACAAGATGTCAATTGCTAGGGTCTGGATTTAGCTACAGAACGCCATGAGCAGGATTATCTCAAAATCTCGAAAGCCAGGGCTCTGGGGGTTGCCATGGGTGGTGCTATCACAAAATATCGATTGCTAGGGACCTTTCGAGGATTGATGATGGGGATGAGGAATACGGTACAAATCGCGTTGAGAAGCCAATCCAAGGCTAGAAATAAAAAGAGAAGAGAGAGAAAACTCTCGAAATAAAAAAATCCTCTGTCTCTCACTTACAAAAAATGCATTGCAAACTGAACTGAGGCTAAAATACGTTACAAGAATGGGTGCTTCAACTGCGAAGTCCAACGAACCATAGGATTGTTCCTGTGGTCCTTAAAAATCGTCGTGAAGGACCAAGGCTAGAGCTGGGGAGGTCTGGATCTTGGTTGGTACTTGAGTACCTGTAGGCCCACTATCAGTATCCTAACCTAATCAAAAAGAAAAAAAGCACTCATCATAATTTGTGAACATCAAGGAGCTCATGGTCTAGAACAAAAGTTAAGACCTTAAAATTTTGCTAAGGGACTAGCAAAAGCTGGGTATGAGGGTATGATGGGAACACCACGGTGAGCCCTAACTAGCTCATTTTGACCTAGAAAAGAGTACAAAGGCTCCTATAAAACCAACTGGAGGTCCTAACTCAATGAATAACAATTCTGAGAGAAAAGCAAGAAACAAGGGGTAAAACTGTAATTTTACCATTCCAGTGTAACAATGGGATTTCTCATGGGATAAACACAAGTCAAATGGCCTTAACAAGATAAAAAGTGGGTTGGTTCAAATAGAAAAGGGATCATGTGAATTCTACGAATTAAATGAATTTTTGTAACCCTAAAACAAGCCCACTTAATTTAATAAGGTTATGGTCAGGATAAAATTCACCTAAATCCTCTAAAAATCATGGAAAAATATCCTCTGGGGCTTAAAACCTTCAATTTGGCCCTTAGAACCTATTTTGACCTAAATTAAGGTCTAAGTCAAATGTTTAACCTAAATTGGGTATTTTTGTAAATTCCCCAGTAAAACGTGTTCAAACCCAAAATCCAACTTCACCATTAGGTTCCTTTGGTTCAAATTAGATTTGTACCAAAACTTGGACCTAAGGGGAATTCACCTTGACCAACTTTGCAAACAAGTTCAGCCCAGTTACATTTTTACCCTTAACTTTTAAAAACTTAGGTAGAAAACCCCTATCTTTATCTTCATTCTTTGCAATTAGGTCCCTCCACCAATATAGTGAAGGGAATCCTATTCTGACAAGGTTTCAAGGGAAAGAGCTCCCTGATTCTTCAGAGAATCCCCTTCAAAATTGAAAGGGAGATTCTTTGAGAAATCTCCTCCAGTTTGAACACAATTCCAAGCTCGATTTGGAACCCAATCTCTCATGCGAATGCATGAGAGATTCGGGTCACATTTGACCTTCCATCTCCAGTGAGGTTGTTGTGCTTGGAAGCTTGGCTTCCAAGCATAAAACCTTCCTCCATGGCTATAAAAGCAAACCCAAAGCCCTCCGCATCCGGTAAACTTGAAATTGGCCTGTGCAACCCTCTATTTCGTCTCTTCCCCCTCCAACCAGTGACTCAGCAAGCTCCGGTGACCCCCTCTCTCTCTCTCATCGCTTTGCCACAATACCAGTGACAAGGTTCTCTTCCTCCTCTTTGTCTGCATCACGCCACACCAGTCGATGCCCTTACAGCCCCCTCGTCGTCGTCGTCCTCCTCCACTGAGTACTTCGTCTCCAGCGATGGCAATACGAACCGACTGCCATCTATTCATCCCTCTCCATCTATCTATGCTCATCTAGGTTCTCTCACCTTTCTAATCATTTTCCTCTTTATTTCTTCAAAACACTTATCGACTCTCGCAACCACCCTCACCTTCCACATCTTTGGCCAGACCTCCGGTGAGGTATCCCCGTCACTCCACTCCTTCTGCCTTGCCAAGTAGCCCATAAGCATCACCACACCTCACTGACCTTAAACCCTCACTTGACTCACCACGCCCCACCCCAAGAACTCCCTCGGACACACCCACTTTCGCACAAGCAAGGTTCCCTAGGAATGCATGCTCCGGCCACCCCATGCCACGTCGATCCCTACGCTACCTTCGTCGTGTCTCAGCGAAGCTCTTTGAGCTTTCTGACGAGGTTGCAAGGCCATTTTCTTCATGACAGGTGTAGGCATCCCCACCACCATTGACTCACTTGAGGAGCTTGCCTGCAAGCCTCCTCCGAGTCTCTCCGCTCCAAGTAAAGCACCCCAGGCTACGCAGAATCATCTCGAGCATAGCTCCAGCCAAGCAATTGGCACTGAAGACTGAGGTGGCCACTGCAATCAAGGAAGCTCTTGCTACAGGTGCAAATAAAAGAAGGTGGGACATTTTGTCCCACCGCAGAAAGTCTTAAGCAGGCATAGAGAAATAAGTGGAAAAAGTTACATAGCCTCTTTTCCTCCTGACCTTGGGGTGAGGTCCCACTCACCTCTCACTGCATCGTCCACGGCACTGTCCTTGCGGACCTGGCTTGACCCGTATACCCGACCTGCACTCTTGCCCACCACCGCACGCCAGTGGGCTTGGTCCCAGCCGCGAACCTGACCCGATTACCCAGGAAGCGGCTCTGGGAGAGCGAGCCTAGGAGAGAAAGAGGAAGTGAGATTGCAGGGGCAGGTAGGGGTTGGTTTTGCTCTCTCGCAGCCAAGGAGAAGAAGAAGCCATGGAAGGAGAGGGTGGAAGCCAGAGAAGCCAAGGAAGGAGAAGGCAAGGACTGAAGAGGAAGAAGCTGAAGAAGGGCTGAAGAAAGAGAAAGAGGAGAAGGAGATGAAGGTAGAAGAAAGAGGAGCCGCAGAGAAAGAAGAAGAAGAACACAAGGGCTAGAGTAGTTAAAGGCAAAAGAAGCATAGGCACGAAGAAAAGAAAAGAAGAAGGAAGAAAGCAGACAAAGATCAGAGACAGAGAGGAGAAAACGATGAGAAATAGCACTGTAGTAATCACAATGATCCGGTGTCTTTATATTTACATTTTTGCATTACAACTCTGATTTTCATTACATATTCAATTTCTCAAAGTTGTGCTCTTTATTTTTAAACCCCAATTTGCTCCCTGTGTTCGACCTCATATTTAGAACTTCGAGTAATAAAATTTATTTATTTTCGATCGATTTCAACTATACCACGATGCACTAATTTTAAAACATTGATCTCGCCCGCTAAACAATACCTTCATGCCTGGCTGGTTGGTGTAAAAGATAGCACTGGATGGGAGGTAACCCATCATTTTTCCTACTTTCCTTTTGTCTTTCTTTTTCTAGGTTTTGACCATCCTAAACTCGATTTCCCTTCATTAAGGTGATCCCTTTTCCCTCCTAATGCATTAGGACACTGCATATCATAAGCATGGGGGGTGTTTTTAAAATTTTGACGAACGATTTAGGATTTTCAAAACCAAAAGCATGCATTTTCTTTAGCCATTTTTATTTTCTTGCATGCATACCCAAAAAAAATTAAAAGTACTGAAAAAAACTTTTTAACGAAATTTTTTTAAATCGGGACTAAGGTTGGCAACTCAATTTTTGTACAATGGGATTTTATCTTTAACAAACTAGGGATAAGGATACGGATCTAATCATTAGAATTTCTGGGTCTATTTTTAGGCTAAATCAGATATCCTTCTCTAAAGTTTCACCTAAACTCATGATAGTTCAAGTGACTTGATCCTCTTTTGTAATATGGAAAGTATCTGGTTTAGTTTCTGATCCAAAAACTTGCCTTTCATGTGGAACTTCCTGTGTCAAATTTCATACACAAAGCAACACCTAAAAAAAAAAACCTACTAAAAATCCGAAAAACCCCTTGTTTGGCCTTAGTAAAATCTGAAGTAGATCATTGGTTTGAGTTCCCACCACCAAGGAGGAAAATACCTCCTTTGAAGATGCGATGTCAACATGTTACCATCTCGACATTGCTCCATATCTATACTTCATATCTTTAGACGAAGCATTAAAGTGCATTTTAGCTGCTCAAGTGTCTTGGACGGTGCTCTACCTATAGTGTCGGAGTAAGAGCTTGAGTTTGCTTGGAGCGACCCCTTACACCGCATTGTGTTTTGGGGTTGTGAGCTCCTAGGTGGTGTCATGGACAGTGCTATCTCGAAGTACTGGAGCCACAGCCCCCTTGACGATTGGTAACAGGAATGATGATCCTGACACATCTGTTCTAAGACTAAGCAAAAAATAAGCATGGGGGAGAGAGAAAAGAAAAAGTTTTAAACCAAAAATAGGCCCTTATAAATGTTGGCTTCTTACAAGGATGACAAAAAGTTTTAAAGGTTTTTACAAGTTGCGAATCAGATCCAAGAGCTAGAAAAATCCTAAAACCAAAAATTTCAAGTATCTAAATTAACAAGGGGTTAATCTATGAATTTTTTTGAGGATATATTGATCCCATTTTTGTTTAATTTTTGGATCCAAAAACATATATCGATGTTTATCGGTAACAAATCCCGTACCTCCTGTATTTAAACCAACCAAGGTCCCGTAATCTTTTTCTCCTCAAAAGTTACAAAAGAAAATTATATTTCCCAAAACTCCATTTTGTAAAAATTAAAGTTTGCTAAGTGACTAGCAAAAGATAAGCATGGGGGAGTGACAAACGTTAGTTTATCATCATTCTTATGCATTAAAACTTACCTAGCTCTTAGGATTTTGCTTCGTAAAAGGGATTTTTAGGCTACATTTAGGCATTAATTTCGTTAGGCATGCATTACACTTTTCGTTGTCTTTTTAATGTATTTTTGTGAGTGTTAGGAACATATAGATTGCCAGATCCCAAGAACCCTAACACTCAGGAAGGCAACTGGGGAAGGAGATGCTCCCACTAGCTAGAACTCAGCTTGATCTAGCTTACCATAGCTGGAATTCAGCTCACGAGAATTAGGGTTAGCTCATCCTAAATCCATTCAGCTCATCTCAACTGAATGGCAGCTCGAGAGAGCTCATCTTTGCTCACCTTGGCTCAGGTCAGCTCAGATCCAGCTCAACTTAGCTGAGTCTAGCTCATCTCAGCTCCCATCAGTTCATAAGGATCTCTAGCTAGCTCAACTGAGTTGAGTAGAGTTCACCTCAGCTCAGAACCAGCTACATCCTACGCCACTCAACTCCAACCAGCTGAAGACGACTTCATTTCAGCTTAGGAAGCTCAAGTCCAGCTCCCAGGGACTCAGCTTAGCTCAACTCAATTGAGCTAAGGTACCTTAGTGGCCTCAACCAGCTTGATCATCCCAGGAAGCACCAGACCTAGCTCACCTTAGCTCCTTGTGGTAGAAGCAAGCCCACTTTAGCCTGCCTTAGCAACTAGCAAAGAACTAACAATCTAAGCCAGCTAAAGTAGCTCCACACCATCCTCTTCAGCAGTTGCCAGCTCTAGTTCAGCTCCAGACCTCTTCTGTCCAGCTCCTCTCCTCAAACCCTTGCTCCCATTGCCTACTCCTCTAATCCATTACTAGCTAAGCTAGCTTAGCTTAGCTTCTCTTAGCTAGGTTCCAGCTCCCTTGGCAATTACCACCCTAAAACTCTACCTAACTAGCTTGACCAACTAAGCCCTACCTAAAGCACACCTAAGCTCGCACCATCCACTCGAAGTTGGTGCCACCACCATCACCACCTTTCACTCCTCAACCACCACTAAAGGGCACCAAGAAGTTGGCGCCAAAACAACCCTAACTACTCCCCTTTTTGGTGACAACTTTTCCCTCCAAAAATTCCCAAATCTCCACCCTACACCTAAGCCTAAAAAATCTCCACCTTCATTTTTCCCTACAAAATTGCCCCGATTCTAGAGCACCATTTTGGCACCAAAATGGAGGCACCCCCTCCACCATGGACATCCGCAAAATGGTGGATTCAACCTATAACTACCCCCCTTGGACCCTTTAATGTGGTGCCAAGTGATCTCCACCTTAGGATTAACTTAACCACCCATAACCACCACCAAACTCCATCCTAGCCCTCCACCTATTCATGCCAACCCTACCCCCATCCCACCCCATAAAAACCCATCACCTACCACCATTTTCTTCATTCTCCCATTAGTTTAATTCCACATTACACCCACCATAATTCAACGCCAAGGAAGAAGAAGAGAAGATTAAGGGAGCATCATACCTGTCCCCATGGTGCCTTCTTCCCCTTCTTTCTTCCCCCTTGTGCCATGAACATGGAGTAGGAGCACTTCCCCAGTAGGAGGCTAAACAGGCAAGGAGGACTAAGGGTGGTGCACACCCACCCTTGGAGGAGGAAAGTTAAGGTGGAAGCTTCCACCTTGGAGGACACCATTTGAAGGAGCTTTACAAGGAAGGAGTTGGAGGACTCTTTCCATGCCCAGGAGCTACTAGGCTTGGAGTAAGAAGCCATCATCTTCTTCACCATTTCATTTAGAGGAGTTGTGTTTTTATCTTCTTACATTTAAAGTAGATTAGAAGCTTTCCTCTATGTGTTTTGTGTAGAACAAGTTCAGTTCAATTCAAGTTGCCTTCTTTTAAACTCTTGTTGCATTTGTTATTTTATCTTGATCTAGCACTTTTTCACTCCCTCTCCCTAATTACTTTAGGCCCCCACGTGCCTAAGGTGAGCTTAGGGAGAGGACTTTCTTGTCACTCTAGCAATAGTTTAGTGGATTAGGTTTAGATCGCCTTTTCCTTTGTCAACAACTTTGCGAATTCTTGTTATTTCAAAACCCTAAAAATATATAAATTAAAAAGTCCAAAAAGAAAGGTGAACTTCATTTCCAAGCAAGAGATATATTTTTTGCAAACATTTGGCCTCCTTGGACGACCCTAGATAATCCCCTATCTAGGTTACAAATTTTAAAAGCAAATGGATTTACGCGTTGTAGAGATTTAAAACCCTAATCTTAAAAGCCGGATAATTTCGTGATCACCTAACGCCGTCCTACCCCGCCCGCCATCCTTAGGCTTCATCCTTGTTCGTCCCACTCCTCACCACCTTCTTCTAGGCGACGTCAGAGCAAGTCATCCTCCAAGTGACCATCAAGGGGGATTCTCTCACCTATATCTATCTTTACTGCTTTCTAGTGTAGCTTTTCCTCCTTTCATTGTTGTAGAAACATTTGATCAAGCAATATATGATTCTTCCTCTATATATATATATATTATTTTTGTAAGTAGATTAGTTAGACACGTTTGCATCGACCCGATCTCTTTCTTAATAGAAATACCAAAAAAAAAAGTAGAAACGACAAAAATGACAAAAACAAATAAAAAGAGAAACTTGAATTCTTCAAACCAAACGTTCGCCTCCCAGTGCCTGACCAGGGACACCCTTCGAGTTTCAATTAAAAATTGTATTTGATAATGTGCTTTGCGAACTATGACGATGTGTTCTTAGAACCCTGATTTTACTTCGCCAAAACCCGTACATCATTTTGTTACTGTTGCTAGGGACAAAATCAGGTGTTATTCTTCTAATTCTACACTCCTTTATGCTTTCATTTTAACAATTAGGAGCCAAAGGTGGTAGATTGGAGTAATGTGTGGGTAGAGACATTTGTATGTTTTCCCCCACTTCCCCACCCACTAGATCATTTTGCCACCTTAATAATCAAGACCTAATCTACTTAGGTATTTTCACAAATCCTAGGATGGAAATTGTTTGTCTTGTTTATCACTTCACCTCATCTCATCCTTCGGCATATATGAAAAAAAAAAAAATTAAAGAAAGAAATTAGTAGAAGAGAACTTAGGCATTTGGAAGATATTAACTTTAGGAAATGAAACTTTAGGACCTGAACACTTAGACTCTTGAGGTCTTTGAGCTTAATTAGCCCAGGTGTCCGCTCAAATGTGGACTTTGTCTCGAGTCCACGCCATGTAATTTTATTTTAATTTGGCAAATAAATTGGGGTGATAAGTATATGACTTATCTGCCCATCATCTGATATGAGGGGACTTTAAGCCTAAGCATCTACACACTATTTGCACTAACTCACTTTTCGATGGTTTTTATTGAAATTAGGTAGCTAATTAACTTTGTAGGGTAATTTGCTGGCAAGTTGTTGTGGGTAACAGCCCATTGGTCGGTTGTCCAAAGCCTAGCTACATGACCATACTCATTCTACTATTTTTTGGTAAATCTTAGATTAGAGAAACCACCTACTTAGAAAAAGAAAAAAATGATTCTAAAAAATAAAAATAAAAAAGATAGAAAAATAGAAAAAGGTGAAAAATAAAAATAAAAAATCACACTTCTCTGCATGAGTATTGCTAGTAAGTTACTTGGGTAATAACCCATTGGCAAGTTGACCAAAGCCCAACTCAGAAAAATGCACAAATAATTCTTGAAACACCTAGGGAAGAAGCAGGGAAGTAGAATAAACCAGAGAGATATACATTGGGCTCGCTGTTGTGTTGACCCCATAAAAAAATTAGGGAAAAGGTTACCGATCAGAAAGATAAACCATTAGGAAGAATTTTTTTTACGTCACCTAGGGTTGTAGAACCTGAAGTCTGTTTTAACGGCCTCTTAGTGAGTCTATCATCCTTTCACAAGATGCTTAGCACTTAGAGTCCTTTCTGAGCCTTGGGCTGGTCGAGTAGCCGTAAAAAGTTATCTCGAAATTCTCAAACTCCAAAAGTCCAAAAAAAATTAGAAAAGAAGAAAAAATAAAAAAATATATCTTCCCTTACCAAATAAGGCGAGAATTTAGGTGGTTTGCATTCTGGCAAACATCCAGGTACCATTGAGTTTCCGTAGTTTATGACCTTGGTTGAAAATTTCTACTGTTAATAAATAACTTAGGCCTAAGTGATCGAGTCCTAACTCTGCTTTTATACATAGCATATAGTTTAATTTTGTTAGGGACTAGCAGAGATAGGCACGGGAGTATGATGTAGACACATTTAATTAGGTTAAAATGGCTATTTATGCATGTTCCTAGGCTTAAATTTGCATTTCATATTATAAATATTGCATAGCATACTTCATTTTGCATTTAGAATAGTTTTGTATATTTTATGTTAATTGCATCCTTTTTATGGCCAGGAGGGAAGGAGATTTAATTCAGGTCATCGGATTGACTATCTGACTGTATGGATCTGTTCAGGATGACGATCAGAGTTGAACACCTTCAAGATCGTTTTGAACAGAATCCTATAGCACCTTAGGCAGTCCAAAGAAGATCAATGGCCAGGAGGCAATGCGACATCCCTATGGGCTTCGGATGATAATTCCGACTATACAGATGGATTTGGAGCAATGATCGTAGTCTGGTAACGTGGAAATCATCTCGATCCGAACACTGTGGCATCCTCCGCAACAGAAAGAAGATGGATAGCCCAGATGGTGCCACGTGGCACCATATCGTCATCTCAACACCGGTCAGGGACAACCACTTGGCACCCCCTCATCATTTTCACCTTCGAATCCTTGCCATTGGATCATGATCCAATGGTTAGGAAAACTCCACTCCGTTGCTTCCAAGACCTTCTGATGGGAACACCATCATGAGTCCTAACTAGCACATTTTCATGCAAAGAAGAGAACAGAAGCTCCTATATAACCAATTGGAGGTCCTAACTCAATGAGTAATCATTCTGAAAAAAAAGTGAGAAAGATGGGGTAAAACTGCAATTTTACCATTGCAGTACAACAACGGGTTTTCTCATGAGCTGAGCACAGGACAAATGTTCTTAACAAGATAAAAAGTGGGTTGGTTCAAATAGAGAAGGATTCATGTGAATTCTAGGAATTAAATGACTTCTTGTAACCCTAAAACAGATCCACTTGATTTAACAAGCTTCTGGTCATGATAAAATTCTCCCAAACCCTCTAGAAATCATAGAAAAATATTCTCTTTGGTTTAGAACCTTCAATTTTGCCCTTGGAACCTATTTTGACCCAGAATAGTGTCTCCAACAAATATTTACCCTAAATTGGGATTTTGCATAAATTGCCTAGTGAAACGTGCTGAAACCCAAAATCCAACTTCACCATTGGATTCCTTAGGTCAAAATTTGGTTTGTATAAAAATTTGGACTTAAGGGGAATTCATCCTGACCTACTTTGCAAATTAGTCCAACATGATTACATTTCTGCACCAATCTTTCGAAAACCTCTACAGAAACCTCCCTAACTTCTTCATTCTTTGCAAATAGGTCCCTTAACCATTATAGCGGAGGAAATCTTACTCCAGCAAGCTTTAAAAGGAGGATTCTCCTTGATTGCTTAGAGAATCCCTCCCAAAATTGGAAGGGAGATTCTCTGAGTAATCCTCTTGAATTAAAACCCATTGATGAGCCCTAATTTGTACATAATCTTTCATGTGAATGGATGAGAGATTTGGGTATTTTTGAACTTCCAACTCCAGTGAGCTTGCTGTGCTTGGAAGCTTGGCTTCCAAGCGCAAACCCAACCTATAGGACCTATTTTAGAAACCCCAACTCATTCCTCTCCTCCTCAAGTTGTAATTGGGGCGATCCACCTCACCTTCTTCTCTCCTCGCTGGCCACAACACCTCCGCAAGCTCCAACGGTTCCGTCCTCTCTCTCTCGTCGCCTAACCATAATACCAGTGGTTGGGTTTCCTTCGGCTCATTCATCTGCATCGGCCATACCAGCCCTGATGCTGCCTCTGCCCCTATCTTCGCTGCCTTCTCATCTACGGAGATCTTCATCTCCAGCATCAACCACACCAGCCCAGACGCCTCTCTTGTCTCCTTCCTCCTTAGGATAGGTCAGATAACTTCTCACCCTCTTCTACTCTCGTTCCCCCTCTTTATTTCTCGAAAATACCCCTCGATGCCACCGATAACCCTCACCTTCTCCACCTCTAGCCAGACCTCCAACTAGGTGTCCCCGTCGCTCCGCACCTCCATCCGCCTCACCAACCACCCGAAAACCTCTACAACACTACACTGATCATCTCCCACTACTCCAATCACTCTGCAACTCACCCAAAAGGGCCCACGAACATACCCACTCCCATGGCCACAGAGAACCCTAGGCAAGCCTGTTGGTGCTAGAGTACCACGATCGTTTGTTTTGATGATAACAAAACATGTGTCATTTAACATTTGCACTTGGAGTCTTAGATTTCAGGTCAATTGCAAATGGAGACGTGATTAGACGGAGTTCAAGCTCGCATCCAGGACGGATCGGAGGAGCTTGATGGAGAACAGAGGAGATTCGTGAGGAGCGATAGATTGAAGAAGGAAGGAGATGAAGAGTGGGATACATTTCCTTCTCTTGTACTCGTTGTATTTTTCATTTCTTTTGTTGCTCTTTATTTTTGTTACTTAGATTCCTAGTAAAGAGCCTCAAAGAACCCTAACAGTAGTCCTAGGAACACCGGCACAACTCGAGAGGGTTAGGTGGTGGTTTTCACCCGATTTGGGTTTCCACCTAAAAATTATTGTGT
This sequence comes from Thalassia testudinum, assembly GCA_037157565.1. Classification (NCBI taxonomy): domain Eukaryota; kingdom Viridiplantae; phylum Streptophyta; class Magnoliopsida; order Alismatales; family Hydrocharitaceae; genus Thalassia; species Thalassia testudinum. Next base: position 72,480,077 of record JAZHRO010000003.1, on the reverse strand, counting down.
ACATTGTGTGTTTGTCTATTTTGTGAGATTGGTGTTTTTTCAATTCCGCATTTTTTACGTCACGCTGATCTCACCCCCTTCGAGTAAGGAATCACAATTGGTATCAGAGCAGGTTCTTGAAAGATCGGAGTAACACCCAGCAAGAAGATCATTGAGGGGAGCATAGCCGCAATCAGAATCTCTGAAGGGCAGTCCACCGCCCGACCACCCTATTTCGATGGGAGGGACTTCGGATATTGGAAGTTGAGGATGAAGACGTGGCTCCATGCCACTGAGTTTGAAATATGGGGATGTTGCGAAACTCCACACGAGATCCCGAAGTGACCCCAAGGAGGCTACTCGCAGCTACAGATTCAAGAGCTTTCACTCAACGCAAAGGCAATGAATGCCCTGCATTGTGCGTTGAGTCCGAAAGAGTTCGAGCAAATCCAAGAGTGCACTATCACCCACGAGAAGAGAGGAGTTCAGAAGAGACTCATGAAGAGACGAGTTCGGAAGAAGAAGAATAGTCTACTGTAGAAGAAACCTCTTGTTTTGGTTTCATGGCCAGAGGAAGTATAGCGACAGCGAAAGTGGAAGCGACTCAGACAACGAGGTAAGTTACGATTTACAAGATGCATTTAATGAACTTTTTTAAGTTAGTAAAGCACTTAAGATAGAAAATAAAAACATTAAAAAGAACCTTAGTTTTCTTAAAAGTGAAAATTAAAGATTAGAAATAAAACTCAAGGATCTAAAAGCTAGTCCTAAAAATGATTACCTATTATTAGAAAATCATAACCTCATCAATGAAAATAATAAATTGATTGAGGAAAATGTCAGTCTAAACGTAGAAATTTCTGATTTAAAGACTAAGATGAATATTATAGAAAATGAACTTGCATGTCTTAGGGAGAAATCAAATAAACTGATAAATAGGATAGATAACCAATAGCCCTAAGGTTGAGAAAGGATCACCATCAAGGAGACCTGCTAACTGATCCAGATCCAAGCACACTTGGATACCGGAAAAAGATTTGGAATCTTGTTTTGTAGGTTTCAGAGATAACTACAACAGAAAGGACTGGACCTACAAACTCAAGGCTGGTCAACTCGAGTTGGGAGAACCAAGGAGTAGACCAAGGAGGAGAACAAGAAGACTGACGAGACGACAAACAAACGACGGACCCGCCGCATGTCGACCGCTAGATTGGAGACCGGCGCCAATGCCCGAGCCTCCAAGCTACGGATGGGAGCCCCATCTAATGTGGCATCCACCACCACCATTTGGGCCATTTTATTGGCCATGGTAGGTGAGGTAAAAATTCTTCACCCTATCTTTTTATCATTAGCATTTAGATAGGGGGAGTTAAAAAGATTTATGAGCTAATTGTCAATTTTTAAGTGGGAGATGCAAGTTAGCTAAATTTCCTTTAGTAAGGGGGAGAAAAATAATAGCTATCTTGTTGTTACAAAAAAGGGAGGACATTATTCTTGTTTAAAAGAAATTTATAGAAGAGCATGTTTTAAGGGGGAGTTATAGGAAATGCAAAATCAATTAAACCTTTTTGATAATGTCAAAAAGGGGAAGGATTTTTTATGCATTATTATTTATGGTTTTGTCATCATCAAAAAGGGGGAGATTGTTGGTGCTAGAGCACCACGATCGTTTGTTTTGATGATAACAAAACATGTGTCATTTAACATTTGCACTTGGAGTCTCAGATTTTAGGTCAATTGCAAATGGAGACGTGATTAGACAGAGTTTGAGCTCACATCCAGGACGGATTGGAGGAGCTTGATGGAGAACAGAGGAGATTCACGACGAGTGATAGATTGAAGAAGGAATGAGATGAAGAATAGGATAGATTTCCTTCTCTTGTACTTGTTGTATTTTTTGTTTCTTTTGTCACTCTTTAATTTTGTTACTTAGATTCCTGTTAAAGAGCCTCAAAGAACCATAACAGTAGTCCTAGGAACACCGGCACAACCCTAGGATATTTAGGTTTTCTGTAGAGAACTTAGAAAACCAATATAGGGTTCAAACAGAATTTCCAGACGTCTCATTCCCAAATCAGACGTCTGATAATGTGTTTTAAGACGTTAGACTGTTGATTCAGACGTCCGATAAACATTAAGCCTGGACTTAGAAGTTCTGTCTGATGAAAATCAGACATCCAGACCTTAGTCCAAACATCTTAGAAGACATCTGATGAATTTGCCAGACGTCCAATTAGTGGACCGTTGGCTTGCTTAGCAAATACTCAAGGATATGATGTTAGAGCCTTATCAGACGTCCTTAAGCCTTTCCAGACGTCTGATAAATGACCGTTTTGCCTCGGCTGACCCAAAATCTCTTCTCAGAGATTTTCTAGCCGTTGCACTCTCTTGGAAATCCATTCCCACAAGAAAGTAGGTTTCCAGATGTACATAGTGCCAGATGTCCTGTATGTCATCTGATGGACTTGCACTAGAACCGTGTTTAGATCTGATCCAAGTCAGGAAGAAACCCACCTAAAATCAGACGTCTGATGTTGTTCCAAGACATCTTAAAGTGATCTTCTAGATGTCTGATGCCAGGATCAGACGTCTGATAAGCCTGTCAGTGCAATCATTGTTCCTGATTTCAGCCTGATTCTCTTGGGCTTTGCATCCAACGGCTATGAAACCTTTCCTAAGTCTTCCAAAGCCTTCCTAAGGCCTCTATAAATGGAGGGGAACCTTTTACACACCAAGACACACCTAGATACACAAGAAACACTTTGTAATACACTCTCACACTCTTTTGTGTCCAAGCAAGCTCTTGCTCTCCAAGCTCAAGTTCTACATCTTGAGAGCATCAAGCATTTGCGCATCCGCTCTCCCGCCATAGTTCACAAGAGCGGCGTTGTGCCGTCGCATGGCTCACGCACCCGCATCATCGATCCGACGCACTCCTTGCAAAGGGGAGTTTCCTAATTCCTATAGAAGCTAGGTTTAAATTACTTTGTTGGCTCTATAGGATTGTTGTCATTTATCTTTGTTATTTGGTTGGGTATTTGCTTTGCGAATTCCCATCTCCTTCGTGGGACAAAATCCTTCTCATGAAGAGAAGGGGTTGAGGAACTCTACCCTCGCACTTGTAGCGTGGTTGTAATTGAGGTTGAATCACCCTCATTCAAAGTGATTCGTTTAGTGGATTTGATCAACTTGGTTGATCGGAAAATACAAACTCGAGAGGGTTAGGTGGTCGTTTTCACCCGGTTTGGGTTTCCACATAAAAATTATTGTGTACATTGTGTGTTTGTCTATTTTGTGAGATTGCTATTTTTTCAATTCCGCATTTTTTACGTCACGCTGATCTCACCCCCTTCGAGTAGGGAATCACAATGCCACCACAGCTATTCCCGCACTGCGCCGACCACCACCACCTATTCGTCGTGCCTTGGTGAAGCTCCCTAAGCATTTTAACAAGGACGTAAGGCCATTTTGGTGTTTTCAGGTGTTGACGTCTCTCCAACATTAGCTCAAAGCATGGAGCAAGATCGTAAGCTGCTCTCGACTTCACCAGCCCCAGGTTGCCATCCCAGGCTATGCGGAACATCTTTGCGCATGACTCTAGGCTACCAATTGGAGGCAACAGCCTACGCAGCTTCACAATCAAAGCTGCACATCTCTGCTACAGTGTGCACAAGGGGGGTGGGATGTTTAGTCTTACATTGGAAGTTGGTGAGCGGGCGCAGTTGCATAAATTCTTTTTTTGCATATGCCTTGTCGCCTCCAAATCACGAGGTGAGGTCCCTCTCTCCCCCACTTACGGCCTCGTCTGTGTCACTGCCCACGTGGACCTGGCCACGACCCATTTACCCGACCTAACTAACTCCTCGCTCACCACCCATGCCGGTGAGCCTGGACCCAGGTCTGTTAGGTCCGATTACTTGATGTGAATGTGACTCTAGGAGAGCGAATCAAAATAGAGAAGAGAGAAGAGAGGAATGCTATGCAGGGGAAGGGGGTTTTGCTATGGAAAGCTTGGCTCCACACTTAGCCAAATCCAAGGAAGGAAAAGGAAGAAGGAAAGAAAAGGGTCAGGAGAAGAAGAAGAAAGGAGAAGAAGCTCAGGCAGAAGTCAGAAGAGAAGGAAGGAGCTGAAGAAGAAAATAGCCGTAGAGAAGCTAAGCCAAAAAAAGGAAGAAGGAAGGAAGGAGAAGAAGATAGAGAAGGTAAAGAAAAGAGAAGACAAAGAGAAGAAGGATCCAACGACAGAAAGAAAGGAGAGGCCAGAGAAGAAAGAGAAATCAGAGAAGGCAAAGAATGATGAAGGAAAAAAGCACTGAGGCACTTCATTTTTAAGACGTTTGATTACAAAATCAGACGTCCAATTCTTCATAAGTCATTTATATTTTTAGCTACATTTTATTATCCATATACTCATGCTTTACATTTGTCATTATATTTTTGAGTAATATTATGTGTCCAAATTGCATTCATTGAGCTTAGTTCATGAATTCCATTTGCTCCCTCTGTTCGACCTGAGACTTAAACTTTGAGTAATAAATTGTATTTGTTTTGAATTCTTTTTCGACTATACTACAACGTGACCTTTCTAAAACTCGATCAAGCGCTCTTAACACCCTACTTCTCAACACAAGTGCCAACGTAGAACAGTGGTCAAGGAGCACGTTCCAATGGGAGGGGCGTGGGTTCTAATCCCTATAGCCCCACCAAATTGAGAATTGGAGGCACACATGCGCGCGCAACCACAGCCAAGCATAGTGCACTCCAGCACAGGTGCGCATGCCAGCACAGGTGTGCACAACACGATGCGAGGGGCACGGGCATGCGACGTGCATGCCAGTTGGTCAAGGGTTGGCATGGATCCACAGTGATAGTTGGGCCGATCTTCAGCGAAGATTGCTGCTGTCACTGATGCCCTATGCATGAATTCCTCCTCTTCCTTCCATTATAAAAGGACCTACCCCCCTCCGTTCTTCACCATCTCTTCCTTTCTTCTCGTCACCACCTTCAAGGCCCTAGAGAGAGCTTGTCCCAAGACTAAGATGCTCCTCTAGAGTAGGATCAAATATTTTTCCCTCCCCTCATCCTCATTCATGGTGAATCCCAGGATCGCCTTCTCATCTACTTCGGGAAGTAGATCCACACCACAACATCATTTGATATAGACACATCTATTTAGGTTAAAATGCCTATTCATGCATGTTCCTAAGCGTAGATTTGCATTTCATGTTATAAATATTGCATAGCATGCATCATTCTGCATTTAGAGTAATTGTATATAATTTAGGTTAATTCGGTCCTTTTCATGGTCAGGAGAGAAGAAGACTTATTGCAAAGCCTCAAATGGTTGATCGGACCATACGGATTTGATTAGGATGACAATCAGAGTCTAACACCTCTGAAATTGTCTAGATCAGACAACTGTAGCATCATACAAAGTTCGAGGAAGATCAATGACTAGGGGAAATGCGACCTCCATATGGGATTCGGATCGAAAATCTGACTGTACGGATGGATCCAGAGAGACGATCACAGTCTAGTAAAGTGGGAATCATCTCGATCTGAGCACCAGGGCACCCTCTACAAAAGAAAGAAGAATGGATGGCCTAGATGATGCCACGTGGTACCATCTTGGCTGACCAAAGTTGGCTAGTAGCAGCACACCGCACACATCCATAGCCGCACACAGCAGCAGCGCGACACATGCTAGCGTACACGAACGAGACATGGCGTGGGGAGCACAGGCACGTGAAGCACGCCGTGTGCAATGTGTGCACCAACGGAGCGAGTGCCAATGGAGGATAGGTGTAGTTCTTCAATGACGTAGGTCTTTAGTGATGCTTGCAGCTGTCACTAATGGTCTGCATGCCAATAGGACGAATTGAAGGGTGGATCTTCAGCGACAGTTGCAGGGATCTGTAGCAACATTTACGGACATTAGTAATGACCTAGATGAGAATTTGTTCTTCCTCCACTATAAGAGGACGTACCCACCACCATTCCAAACCATCTCTTCCTTTCTTCCTCTCACCACTTCCAAGGCTCTAGAGAGAGCTTGTCCCAAGCCTGGGATGCTGCTCTAGAGTTGAAAACCAAATATTTTCTTGCCACTCATCCCCATTCATGGAGCATCCCGTGGTCATCCTCTCACAGCCCTTCTCGAACAAGATCCTCACCATGATGCCGTCCTACCCCGCCTTCCATCCTCCGGCTCCATCCTCCATCCCGCTCTGCACCACCTTCCTACAGCCAACGTCAGAGTAAGTCATCCTCCAAGCAACCGTCGAGGGGGATTTTGTCATCTCCATCTATTTTTATTGCTTTCTAGTGTAGTTTTTCCCACTTTCTTTGTTGTAGAAAACATTAGATTCAGAAATTTGTGATTGTACCTCTCTCCCTCTCTTTTGTTTTTATTTTGCAAGTAGATTAGCTAGATATCATCAACCTGATCTCTTGCCCTATTAAAAATATCAAAAAAAGATAAAAAAGATAAAAATGACTAGAAATAAATAAAAGCGAAGCGTAGATTTTTATAAAACCAAACATTCGCCTCCTCGTGTTCGACCCGGGACTCCCTTGCAGTTTCGATATAAATTTTTTTTCATTACAAGATTTGTAACTACAATGATGGGTTACTTGTTACCATGATTTCTAACTCGCGAAAATCATGCGATCATTTTGGCACGGTTGCCAGGAAGGCAATGCTTTTTGGTTTTTTTTCGTGTTTTTCCACCTTACCTAACTTTTATCTCACTTTTTCTCTAATCTTACTGTGATTACAGGTGCTCATTCATGGCAGGCCAAAGTAGTTAGATCGAAGAAAAGTGCATATGATGGTTTTGTAAGTTAATCCTCACCACCCCCACCCTAATTCTCATTCCATAACCTAATAACTCAAACCCAAATCAACTTAGGTGCTTGCATAAACCCTAGGGAAGATTTTGGCTGTTTGGTTGTCACTCCACTCACCTCACCCACCCACATATATAAAGAAAATATATATATATTCTTCTCTTGTGGGATTTAATTGAAAGCTACACAGTTAACGCCAACAACTTCTTAACCTAAGGCGCACAAGCACTTTGGTTCTTCCACTTAACCGGGATTTGACCTGTGGACCCGATACACTTTAACTAAATACGCATAAGTAGAAATCTGAATAGGTTAAGCATTTTCGTGTGCCTTAACTAAGTGGTACAATAGGCCAATTGATTGAATTGTTTGGGCCGCACCACTCACTTTAAAACTAATCCATCAAGTAGATTGCCTCTTAGGGTTTATTTTTAGGGTTGAACCAAGCACTCAACATTTTGCCTAATTTCTAAAGGAATATATCATCACCAATGTTTTCAAAACTTGGAGTGTTCTCCTAAGCTTGATTGAATATAACTAAGAGTAAACCCTAAAAGCTACTAAACAAGGTTAAACTCTAAAGGGCACATCATCAAAAACCTTATTTGCAAACCCTGGTTGCACATGCACACACATTTTAACTGATCATTAAGAGCACAACCCATCTAAAGGGCCCATCACATTCCAAGAGCACAATCATCCTAAGCCTAATTAAAACTAAGCAGATGTGGCCTTAAGGATTGATTCGCTCTTCGGGGCTCAAATTGAGATTTTTCTTTGATAATCTACCTCTGCTGGTCCATCTGATGTCTAGTTAGGAGAGTAGCGTCAAACGACTGCGGTTGGGGGTACACTAGGAACCGAAGGCGCATGGCAAAGGAAGAACCTTCTCCCCAGTCCCTCCTTCTAACTGGTCAAATTAACTGGATAAAAGTAGACCGAATCATTTATAATCTCAAGACTAGTCCTTGGAGTTTGTAGGTCTTTAGGCTTACCCACCTAAGGATAGGGTCGATTGCTTATATTGTAGTGCACCTTTCTACCTTCAGCTTTCCCTCCTATTCTACCATGTATCCTTCCACATCTTACTTGCATTTCCCATCCTATCCTCTTAGCACCACTTATCCCCAAGATGATTACTATTCCGACTTGACTTGTAAGTACGCATCCACTAGCATGGATGACTTTGATTGGGGATATGAACATGGACCTTAGTGTCCAGGGCCTTACCCTGGACAACAAGACTATGATTATTATCCTTCCCAATGCTACAATGATTGTAGATCTTCATCCTTTGATCACCAAACGAACCCAATCTATAATAAGGAAGGATATAATGACTATAACACCTACCGTCCCCAGTATTCCACTAAATATAGGTCACCACCACTCCTTAAACAACTTGAAACAATCTATTATCAGGGAGGGACCTGAGAACCTCGATATCTTGACTCTCCTAGATTTAACCCGTACCCACCCAACCCTAAACTGAACCAATCCATTCAGATGATCCAGATCAAGCATAGGGTGTTGGCAAATTTCAGGAACACTATACAATCATTAGAAGCTCGGCCAACACCATAAACTAAAGCATTCGAGCCTATGATCAAAATGATTGATGGACTTAAAAGTTCTTTTTTGGATTTGCTCCAAAGTGTTAGGGATAGGGACCTGGGTGAGTTTCTTCTTGGGAAACTGTCAAGGTTGAGGATGAAATTTGTGGTTGCCCTAGTCAAATCTTGGGATGATTCTCACGATGAACCCCCTTCAGGAGAGCCAATGTCTAAACCCGTTGAAGCACCTATCGGGGGGGGATACATATTCTGAGATTGGAGATGACCAGGTTGGGCTAGAGCAACCCTTTGAGGATGAATCGAGTTTCTCACTTGAGATCCTAAAGCCATGGAGTGACGGGACCATGAAATGACATATGGTTTTGAGACATATATAAATGAAGATCACGGATTCTTTGATTTTGAGGGTGAGGAATCTCTTAGTGAAGTCTTACTTGGCTTAAGGAAGATGATTTTAGTGAGACAAATGGGCTCGAGGAGCATGACAAACCATTTGATAGCCCAATCATTGAAGATTTTCATTCGGTTGGGGCTAACGTGGAGGATTTGAATTCTCATTTACTTAACGATTCAATCGGTGACCCCATTCCTCATCTGCACCCCGAAGAGCTGACTTCTTAGATCATTGTGTCCAAGTCAATCTTGATTCAGCCATGATTTCCGGACTTGGGAGAATCATATGGGGTGAATGATATGCTAGAGGTCCCGAAGCCTGAGCCCTTGATGTTGGAAGATAGAATTGTTGAAATAAAAATTTGGGTGGCTAATTCTGAGGAAACTTTGATTTTTGATCTAAGGGCACCTATTAACCTAAAACCACCTACTTTCTACCAAGACCCTTACAATATCTTTCATATGCAATCCAAGCTCGAAATAGCTGATTATTTCTCTGAGCTGGATGTCAAGTGGACATCCGAACCTATTGAACCATCTTTACCTGTTGTTCGATACTTTTGTCTTGGTTTGCACACCACAAAACCACAGGCCCAGCTCTGCAAGTTTCCCAACGATCTTAGGTTTTGGATGATTTTCATCCAGAACATTAGAACCACTCGACCTTGGGGCATGGGTCTGCATCATAAGTTGGTCCATATCTGTGGACGTTTTCTATTAGTGGGCTGAAGAATCAATATTTTTATTTTGATTCTGACCCGCACTTGTGAATTCTCAAATTCTTCTTTGTATGTATATTATGCCTAGCTAAAGTTACTAAACTTAGCACATGTGTATACTCTCTTCTTTCTGCAAAGCTGATTGGGTTGTCATGAAATTTAGGTGATATTCTATTTACTCTGCCCTTTTCATGCCTTTGTTTTTACAATGAGGACATTGCATCATTTATGCATCGGGGGTAGACAGTCAATTCCTGAAATCATTATGTTAACTCCATAGAATTTCTTTTTGTTTCTTATAAAGTAAAAAAAAAAGAATTTGAAAATTTGAAAAAGGCAAAAAAATAAAGAAATTAGGGAAAGAGAACTTAGGCATTTAGAAGTTATTAACTTTTGGAAATGATATGAGAGGACCTAAACACTTACACTCTTTAGGTCTTCAGGCTTAACTAGCCTGGGTGTCCACTCGAAGGTGGACGTAGTCTCGAGTCCTCGCCAATTAAAACTTTTTTTTTGCACTGACTCACTTTTCGATGTTTTCTTCGAAAATTGGGTTGCTAATGAACTATTTAAGGTGGCATGGCTGGCAAGTTGTTGGTGGTAATAGCTCATCGGCATGTTGTCCAGAGCCTAGTCATGAGACCATTTTCGTTGTACTACCTTTAGGTAAATCTTAGATCAGGGAAGCCACCTACTTAAAAAAAACAAAAAAGCAAAAAAAAATAAAAATATATATATATACAAAAAAAGGGGAAAAAAATAAAAAAAATCATAAACAAACCACACTTTGCTGCAAGAGTATGGCTGGCAAGTTGCCGTAGGTAATAGCCAATTGGTTGATTGTCCAGAACCCAGCTCACAAAAAAATGCACAATAATTCCCAAAACACTTAGCAAAGAAGCGGGGAAGTGGAATAAACTAGGGAAATATAGACTAGGTTCGCCCTTATGTTGACAACGTAAATAAAAGAAGTATGGAGAAAGCTACCAATCGAAAAGATAAACCGCTAGGCAAGGTCACCTAGGGTCGTAGAAACCCAAAGTCCGTTTCAACGATTGCCTAGTGAGTCTTTCACTATTTTAACAGGATGCTTAGCACTTAGAGTCCTTTTCGAATCTTGGGCGGGTCGGGTAGACATAAAATGTTATCTCGAAACTCTCAAACTCCAAAAGTACAAAAAAATAGAAAAGAAGAAAATTAAAAAATGTATCTTCCCTTTTCAAATAAGGTGAGGGCTTGGGCAGTCTGCATTCTAGTAGGCACCCTGTTACTATTGAGTTTTCATTGTCTAGGACCTTAGTTGAAATTTTCTTTCCGCCATGACCAGGCATGTAGTGGACATTTTTTAAGTCATAAAACCGCAGCGAAAGTCCTCCAGTGCGGCTTCTATTGGCCCACAATTTTCAAAGATGCGTACAATCTCTGTAGGGCATGCACTCGTTGCTAGACCTTAGGAATATGAGCCATCGTTATATGATGCCCTTACAACTGATTTTGGTATGCGAAATCTTTGACATATGGGGGATCGATTTTATGGGACCCATCCCTATTTCAGATGGCTTCGAGTACATTTCACTTGCTGTTGATTACGTGTCCAAATGGATCGAAGCCATTCCGACCCGAACCAATGGTCATAAAGTTGTTATCAAATTCATTCATCAGAACATCTTCTCACGGTTTGGGATTCCATGTGCAGTAATTTTTGACAAAGGGACCCATTTCACTAATGCTCAGTTCAGGTCACTGATGACCAAATACGAGGTGTCGCACCGAATCTCCACTCCATACCACCCCCAAACTAATGGTCTAGCTGAGTTATCAAATCGGGAGATCAAGAAAATCCTCTAGGTTACTGTTCGATCTGACAGGAAGGACTGGTCATCTCAACTTTTGAAAGCTTTGTGGGCTTATAGGACTGCCCACAAAACCCAATTTGGTATGTCTCCTTTCAGATTGGTGCACAGGAAGGCATGTCACCTCCCCGTAGAATTGGAGCACAAAGCCTATTGGGCAGTACAGAACTGCAACCTAGATCTTTCTAAGTCAGGAACCCAAAGAAAGCATCAAATGAGCGGGATTGATGAATTATGCCCCAACGCGTATGGGAACTCGTGAATTTACAAAGAGTGTGTTAAGGTCTTTCACGACAAGCACAGATTTAGAACGATCTTCCATCCTGGTCGAAAAGTTGTACTCTTTGATGGCAAACTTAAATTATTCCCAGGAAAACAATGATCAAAATGGATCGGACCCTGATTGCGTAGTAATCATAGGTCTTAATTCTGCAGAATTAGGCTAGGACTTAGCGTAAGTTAGGATAATTCTTGCATGCAAAAGCATTACTTGCGTCTTTACTACTTTCTTTTAGCTATGCATAAAATAATGCTATAATGTACAGATTAGGTGCATTATGTCAATTGCAGATAATAAGCTTATCAGAAGGTAGATATGAAGTTAGATCTAATGCTGGATCAGAAGAATAAAGGATAACTGGTGTTGCAGCAAAGTTGGAGTAGAAGACCTACAATAAGATGTAGTAGACAATAATGTAAGGGGTTGAGGTATGTTATTCTATTTAAGTAGGAATAAAGCAGTAAAATATGAACTTAGCACCATCCTAGCCTTAGGATAGCTTAGAAGATTCCCCAAGCCTTAGCCACCCTTAGATTAGGTCACCACAACCTAGGAAACCTTAAAACCCTAATTCCAACCTCTATTTGGATGTCCAGGTGAGTTATACGATGTCCGAAACCCTTAGCCAACTCCCGCACACCATAAACCCACTTTTGCAGTGTCATTGGACGTCCAGAGACTTGGTCAAACATCCAATTTCTATGGAATACCCAAGATAGAACCAAGAATCCCTCCTAACTCTGATTGGACATCCAGATAATAAGTTTGGACTTCTAATTTTTCATTATAAGACATCTGCGACTATTATTAGACATCAGATACTATCCTCCAGTTCCTGTTTTGGAATTCAAGTCTTGATCTTGGATCTCTAGCCCTCTAACCCCAATTCTAACCCCATAGGAAACTAAATTAAGGTGCCCTAACCCTAGTACATCGCCTCTAGACCTCCCTAAGGACTTTATTAGGTCCTCACTAAACCTAATTGACTTGTATCTTAGTCATTTCCATCATCCTATTCAATTGGACTCATTGAGTCCAATTGACCCATGATCTCAGCACACACTATCCAATTGGACTTAGTGAGAGTCCAATTGACCTTGACCTAACTTAATTGAGTTATTTTACTCTCAATTAAGTTTTCACACACTCAATTAAACTTGTATAATGTTTAATTTCACTTTACCTTAGTGAATTAGGGTTTACAACTCTAATTTTGACCTACCTTGACCTAAACCGACTAGAACCTAACCTAATCAACCTAGCAACCTAAGTTTCGACCCTCACACACCCACACACACCATCCACATGCAAATACCTACCCTAGAGTTCTCTAGAACTCTCTACCATGTGTTGTTGCCTTGGTTGCTAAAATTAGCAACCAAGAGCCATTCAATTTTTAGATCCACATTTGGTGAATCTAAAAACCACCATCCATCCTCTCTCTCCCACTCACTCACGAGCTCCCACCATAGGCCTCTCTAGAGAATTGCATAATTCTTTAGAGAGCTTCCGTTAGGTCTATAAAAAGACCTAAGGGTGGCCATTTGCACCCATTCACTCTTGGCTTTCATTTAGTTTAGCTACATCCACCTCTACTCCATCTCCATGAGTAGCATCACCATGGCCAATACCATCTCCATGCCAAGATGTTGGATCACCTACTGAACCTCTCTCCAAGGGCTGGCCAAAGAACCATTGGCTACCCCTCCTTCTCCTCTCAACCAGCTCAAAGGCCACTGAAGCCCACCTCCGAATGCCATTATTTCTACTAGATAAGTAGCTTAGTTCTTCATAGTTTACATGCTTTTATTACTACTTAGTAGTGTAGCTCTATATTCTCCCCAAATGATGCATGTAAAATCCCCCCATAGACTCCAGTATGCGATCATTTTCTGTTAGTTAGATCTATGCCTTCAAGCTTTCCTCTATAAGCTTTCCACTAATTTCATGTTGCAGACACCATCCTGACTGAATGAAAGAAACTTTCTTATATATATATATCTCTGTGTTGATAATCACCATGAGCTCATTGATTGCAATATATTTTGTGTGATTAAAATTACCTATTTTTAGTTATTATCCATTGCAACCTGCATGTTGGTACCAGAAAATATTTAGGATCTAACAATTAACTCATTTTCTGTAAACAGCCACCACATAACTAGAATCGTGTGTACTGAAACTCACACTTTCACTTTTGTCATTTATGTAACATATGCGCATGCAATCAAGGTTCATAATGAAAGTGGTAAAACATTGATCCGATGATTAGAAACCGACGTGCGATTCTAAACAAGTAGACCGAAACGATCGATTTCAGATTTGCATAAACGCCTCCCAAAGGCGAACGACCGGGATGGAAGTCTCGTTATTTTTTACAAAAATCATTTTTTGACAAACATTTTAGCGTGACTATACTACTATTTCTGACGACTTCACAATGCGTGAAAATGGCTTCTGTTAGACCCTACCTCATCTGACAAATCTTTGGAAGTGGAGCCATTCAGATCAGTCCACTTAGCCATGATTCAGAACCTTTCAACATGAACAATCAGTGACTCAAACTTGACCGATACAAATTTGCCTGAGATATCCTTTACCCTCCATTTTCCCAGAGATCATTGCGCCCAACCGATGGTGTAAAACTCAATGCTTAACGGGAGGCAACACGTCATTCTTGAGAAAATCGAAGCCTTTCTTCACATTCCTATGCTGAATTCATATTGCATTTTAGGGTTCATCCATTAGAACAGCCGACCCCACCTCAGGTACCCATACCTGGGTTTAGAAATCATTCGCAACAATCACCTCGACCTGTTCGCCCACCCAAAATCTATTCTAATGAATGATCTAAGCTGAATTCGAACCCACCTAATTTACAATGGGGACATTGCAAATTGTTGGCATGACGGGTATGAAAGTGCAAAACACCATGAAAACTCATCTCACAAGAAATTGTTCAACAAAAATCACATATCACAAGAAAAACACCCAAAAGTGAAAAAATCTTGAAAAAGAACAAAAAATATCGAGGGGCGAGAAAATTTTGAGGCCATACAAATCATGAGGTGAAAATGAGGAGGAAAAGTGAAAAATATCAAAAAGGAAGAATAAAATGAAAAGGAAAAAAAGAGATAGTAATTAGTAAGAAATTAAGGGATTAACTGAAGTTCTAGACCATATCAAGAAAAAGAAAAATGAAGGAAAAAGTGCTTTTGAGACAAAAAAGAGATTAGTAGGAACGTTGATCTTAGGCCTCTTGTGCTTGACTCTTAGGCTTAAAAATTCTTGTATCCGCTAAGATCTGGATAGTCCTCAAGAGGTTGGGGAAAATGCAAAGCTTAAGTATTAGGTCTAAGGCTTAGGGAGTATTCAACCTCATTAACTAACCTTTGGTTTGCGGGATGCGGTAACCTAAGCACTCGAATCCACCCACAGTCTAGTTCAGTGTGCATAATTATCAAAATCATGCAAAAGCGTTTAAATGTTCTTAGAAAGTCGCCTAAATTAGGAGTGGCCGATCAACACAAGTTGATTTGGACAAGTTCCCGATGCAAAGAAGCGGGAAATTCCCCTTGAAGATGTGTAATAACATATTGTCTCCTCGGTGCTTGTCTCTTAGGATATTTACATATCCTACCGAGGGAACGTAAGCACCATATGCTGGTTCAGATACCGTGGGTGGCATTATCACGAGATGTCGATTGCCAGGGTCTGGATTTAGCTACAGAATGCCATGAGTGAGATTATCTCGAAATCTCGAAGGCCAGGGTTCTGGGGGTTGCCATGGGTGTTGCTATCACCAAACATCAATTGCCAGGGAACTTTCAAAGATTGATGATGGGGATGAGGAATCCGATGCAAACTGTGTTGAGAAGCCAATCCAAGGCTAGAAATAAATAGAAAAGAGAGAAAACTCTCGAAACAAAAGAATCCTCTTTCTCTCTCTTGCAAAAAATGCACTGCAAACTGAACTAAGGCTAAAATACATTACAAGAATCGGTGCTTTAACTGCAGAGTCCAACGAACCATAGGATAGTTCCTGTGGGCCTTAAAAACCTTCATGAAGGACCAAGGCTAGAGCCGATCAGGTCCAAATCTTGGTTGGTACTTGAGTACCTCTAGGCCCATTGTCAGCCTTCTAACCTAATCAAAAAGAAAAAAAGCACTCATCAAAATTTGTGAAAATCAAAGAGCTCTTGGTCTAGAACAGAAGTTAAGACCTTAAAATTTTACTAAGGGACTAGCAAAAGTTAGGCATGTGGGTATGATGGGAACACCACCATGAGCCCTAACTATCTCATTTTGACCCAGAAAAGAGTACAAAATCTCCTACATAACCAACTGGAGGTCCTAACTCAATGAATAACCATTCTGAGAGAGAAGTAAGAAATAAGGGGTAAAACTACAATTCTACCATTGCAGTGCAACAATGGGATTTCTCATGGGCTAAACACAGGTTAAATGGTCTTAACAAGATAAAAAGTGGGTTGGTTCAAATAGAAAAGGGATCATGTGAATTCTAGGAATTAAATGAATTTTTGTAACCCTAAAAGAGACCCACTTAATTTAACAAGGTTCTGATCAGGATGAAATTCACCTAAATCCTCCAAAAATCATGGAAAAATATCCTCTAGGGCTTAAAACCTTCAATTTGGCCCTTAGAACCTATTTTGACTTAAATTAAGGTATAAGTCAAATGTTCGACCTAAATTGGGTATTTATGTAAATTCCCCAATAAAACGTGTTCAAACCCAAAATCCAACTTCACCATTAGATTCCGTTGGTTAAAATTATGTTTGTACCAAAACTTGGACCAAAGGGGAAATCACCTTGACCTACTTTGCAAACAAGTGCAGCCTAATTACATTTTTACCCCTAACTTTTAAAAACTTAGGAAGAAACCCCCTATATTTATCTTCATTCGTTGCAATTAGGTCCCTCTACCATTATAGCAAAGGGAATCGGACTCTGGCAAGGTTTCAAGGGAAGGAGCTCCCTGAATCCTCAGAGAATCCCCTTCAAAATTGAAAGGGAGATTCTCTGAGAAATCTCCTCCGGTTTGAACACAATTCCAAGCTCAATTTGGAACCCAATCTCTCATGCGAATGCATGAGAGATTTGGGTCACATTTGACCTTCCATCTCCAGTGAGGTTGCTGTGCTTGGAAGCTTGGCTTCTAAGCATAAAACCTTCCTCCAGGGCTATAAAAGCAAACCCAAAGCCCTCCGCATCCGGCAAGCTTGAAATTGGCCTAAGCAACCCTCTATTTCGTCTCTTCCCCCTCCAGCCAGTGACTCGGCAAGCTCCAACGACCCCCCTCTCTCTCTCTCGTCGCTCTACCACAATACCAGTGGCAAGGTTCTCTTCCTCCTCTTCGTCTACATCCTGCCACACCAGTTCATGCCCTTGCAGCCTCCTCGTCGTCGCCGTCCTCCTCCACTGAGTACTTCGT
The DNA here is from genome assembly GCA_037157565.1 of Thalassia testudinum. Taxonomy (NCBI): domain Eukaryota; kingdom Viridiplantae; phylum Streptophyta; class Magnoliopsida; order Alismatales; family Hydrocharitaceae; genus Thalassia; species Thalassia testudinum. Next base: position 72,462,975 of record JAZHRO010000003.1, on the reverse strand, counting down.
CTCCAGCGACGGCAATACAAATCGGCTTCCATCTTTGCATCCCTCTTCATCTATCTATGCTTAGCTAAGTTCTCTCACCTTTCTAATCATTTTCCTCTCTTTATTCCTTCAAAACACTTATCGACGCTCGCAACCACCCTCACATTCCTCATCTCCGGCCAGACCTCCGGTGAGGCATCCCCGTCGCTCCACACCTCCATCTGCCTCGCCAACCACCCCAGAAGCATCGCCACACCTCATTGACCTTAAATCCTCACTCCACTCACCATGCCATGCCTCAAGAACTCCCCTTGAACACACCCACTTTCGCTCCCGTAGGGTGCCCTAGGAATGCATGCTCCGACCGCCCCATGCCACGTCGATACCCACACTACCTTCGTCGTGTCTTGGCGAAGCTCTCTGAGCTTTATGACGAGGTTGCAAGGCCATTTTCTTCTTGACAAGTGTAGGAATCTCCACCGCCATTGACGCATGGGAGGAGCTTGCTTGCAAGCCTCCTTCGGGTCTCTCCGCTCCAGGTAAAGAACCCCAGGCTACGCGGAATCATCTCGCGCATGGCTCCAGCCAAGCAATTGGCACTAAAGACTGAGGTGGCCGCTGCAATCAAGGAAGCTCCTGTTGTGATGCACACAAAAGAAGGTGGGACGTTTAGTCCCACCTTAGAAAGTCTTGAGCAGGCACAGCAAAATAAGCGGAAAAAGTTACATAGCCTCTTCACCTCCTGACCATGGGGTGAGGTCCCACTCTCCTCTCACTGCATCATCCATGGCACTATCCACGCGGACCTGGCCTAACCCGTATACCCGACCTGCACTCCTTGCCCACCACCGCACACCGGTGGGACTGGTCCCGGGAGTGCACCCAACCCGATTACCCAACAAGCGGCTCTGGGAGAGCGAGCCTAGGAGAGAAAGAGGAAGAGAGATTGTGGGGGCAGGTACGGGTAGGTTTTGCTCTCTCGCTGCCAAGGAGAAGAAGAAGCCAAGGAAGGAGAGGGCGGAAGCCAGAGAAGCCAAGGAAGGAGAAGGCAAGGATTGAAGAGGAAGAAGCTGAAGAAGGGCTAAAGAAAGAGAAAGAGAAGGAGGAGATGAAGGCAGAAGAAAGAGGAGCTGCAGAGAAAGAAAAAGAAGAAGAAGACAAGGGCTAGAGCAACTAAAGGCAAAAGAAGCATAGGCATGAAGAAAAGAAAAGAAAAAAAAGGAAGAAACCAGACAGAGATCAGAGACAGAGGAGAAAAAGATCAGAAATAGCACTGTAGCAATCACAAGTTTAAAACGTTTGATTTACAAATCAGACGTCCATTTTTTTCTGCTCTTTATATACATTGTTCCAGTGTCTTTATGTTTACAGTTTGACATTGCAACTCTGATTACCGTTGCATATTCAATTTCTCAAAGTTGTGCTCTTGATTTTTAAACCCCAATTTGCTCCCTGTGTTCGACCTTAGATTTACAACTTCGAGTAATAAAAGTTATTTGTTTTTGCGTGATTTCAACTATACCACGATGCATTAATTTTAAAACATTGATCTCGCCAGCTAAGCAATACCTTCACGCCCGGCTGGTTGGCACAAAAGATAGCACTGGCGGGGGGTAACCCATTGATGGGTCGGCCTGGATAGGTTGTTAATATGATGTTTTTATCGTTGAAATATGTATAGTGGTTAACCTAATTCAGACCTAACCATCTCTTTACAAAATTTTTAACCTGGCCTAATTGATTTTATCTTGTCACTTTTAGGCCCAGGGTCGAACTCAGGGAAGTGGGGTTAAAGTCGAGTTTCTACGTTTTCCTTAAAATGCGTCTCTTCCGTTCGTTTATTATGTTTTTGGTGTTTTTTTCTTATTTAGGTTTTTTATGGTAATCCTTGTTCTTGAGGCACACCCTCAAAATTGTGTCCTTGGCTTTTAGCCAAACAGAGTCCCAAAACAAGTCTTGCTACTCGCTAGACGGGGTACCTGCAAATCAAAGATTATCTTTTCACTTTTATACCTTTTTTTATCTTTTTACTAAGAAGGAAGCTAACAGATAGAAAGTAAATATAGTAGCTATAGATATATATTTATATGTAGTATATATATAAAGGGGTGGGGGTGAAGGTGACGATGGAGTGTAGCACTATGTCGAGTCAGTTGACGTCTAGAGAGACGCAACCAACACAACTATGTGCCGCGTGGAGTGTGGATGGAGGATGGATGATGTATGGGACCACGCTTTTTTTGTACGCGTGTATCAGGGAATATCAGCAACTGGTGCAGATATCCCCGTGATACAGCGTATAGTAAATAACGTGAAAATATATGTACATATGTATGTATATAAGTAAATATATCTATATGTATATAAATGTATAAGTATATATGTATAGATATATATAGATATATATGTATTATATATATATATATATAGGTGTATATGTATATATATATATGTATGTATATATGTATATAGCTATGTATATATGTATATAAGTATATATATATAATACTATATAGATATATATATATATATATGTATATAAGTATATATGTACCTAGATATATATATATATGTGTGTGTATATATATAAGTATATAGATATGTATATATATATATATGTATATAAGTATATATGTATATATATATAAGTATATGTATAAGTATATAGATATGTATAAGTAGATATATATATATATATATTATATATATATGTATATATATTATATATATATGTATGTATACATAACTATAGATATTACTATGTATATAAGTGTATATATATATATATATATGTATGTATATATTATGTATAGATGTATATAAGTATATATATGTTACTATATATAACTATACGTATAGTGTAAGTGTGTGTGTCGGTGAAGATGTGTGTGTGTTGGTGTAGTGTGTGTCTGTGAGTGAGTGCAAAAGAGAGAGAATACGTGAGAGAGAGAGAGCGGGAGAGAGAGATCAGCAGAGAGAGAGAGAGCGGGCTGGAGAGATCGAGAGCGCGGACAATGGCAGCGAGTTAAGTCGTCTGCTCGCGGCGGCGGACGTCTGACGTCGCGTCGTCTGAAGGCGGAGGCGGACGTCTGAAGACGGCGGGTGCGGGCGTGCCTTCGCGCAGGGTTCTGCAGGCCTGCGCGAAGTCGACGAGCGGGCGATGGCGCGGAGGAGCGAGCGTGGAGGAGGTCTGCAGGTGGTCGCGGAGGGTCGCGGAGGGGGGCAGGGGTCGGCGTGAGGCCGTAGCCGGCCGCTGCAGTGCACGCGGCGGCGGGCTACGGGTGCAACTGCGAGGCGGACAGAACGGAGACAGAGGCGGGGAACGCCCTGCAGACGCGCGCGGAGGCGGTGAGCGACTGCGGGGACGGTCGCGGAGGGGCGGGAGGACTTGCTGCTGCTGCTGCTGGGCTGCTGTTGCCGTGGCTTCAAGCTTCGAAGCTTGGAGCGGCGGCAATGGCGTTAAAGAGAAAAAACGAAGCGAGGGAATGCACCACGCCCACCGGCTCGTCGAAGAGCTGGGCGGTGGTGCTCCCACTGTGGTGGTGTGCACCACAGTGGGTTCTCCTGCTTGCCGGGTGCCTCCTCGACGGAGGGCCGACGTATGGGAGGGGAAAGCGGTGGAGAAGATGGCTGCGGGTTTTTTTTTTCAGCAGCTGCAGCAGCTCCGTCGCGAGGATGAAGCTGCAGCTACTTATAGAGGAGGGGAGAGGGGCGTGTTGGCTGCAGCAGGGAGAGGGCGTGCAAGTTGCAGCTATAGGGAGCGGCGTTGGCAGGGAGACGTGACGGGAAGAGGTGCTGCGTGGCTGCTGCATGCAGCTGCGGGAAGAGTGCAGCCGCGGGAAGGACGCAGCCGCGGGAAGGAGAGAAAAGAAGAAATCAAGAGGAAAAATAAAAAGATGGTGATTTTGCAAGGAGGCACTTGAAAAAAAATGTAACTATGTAGGCGATTGTTTCACTCCTCTTCCTCTCTTGATTAAATGCATGCATGCAAGTGTTTTTACAAATGCGATTACAGGATCCTATTATGCAATGTTAATGCTAGAAAATAGCACAAGAAGGCGTTATTACAGGCGTGTTTTGAGGTGCAAACATATACCCCCATGCCTTTCTTTTGCTAGTCCCTAGCAAAATAGGATTTAGAAATGATCTTAAGCTGAAGATTTTCTTCTGAGGTGATACAGGTGTGTTTAGTATGGAATATTGTGAGAACCAATTGTAGAGAAGACTACCAGTACTTTAAGTCTCACATGACATAGATCATCTCTCAACTAACCAGGACTCTTGATATTTAAACCTTAAGTACGATTTCCAGGTCCCAGGAGGTTTTTGCCGTACTCGAGAGCTCAAGAGGTTATGGTTGTGCATAGTGAAGGATCAAGACTGACCAGATGAACCTTAAGACTCACTCCCAGGGTTTCACGAATTTTTAAGTACAAGTTGGTCCCAGTTTCAGCTTGTGTTTTTGGATTGACCCTTAAGATGATTACGGAAAACTCAACTCCCATTTTCTGATTTTTTTTTTTTTTTTTGAGACACGTGTCAGTATATCTCTTACAACACATTTTGAAGGAGCACACTTATTTTTCTTTTTGGTGGGAGAGTTTCTTTTTGGTGGAAAGAGTCATTCCTAAACACAAGACTAAATGCTGGGATAAAAAGTCTACCTGCACGCACAGGTAAGGACTCCACCTTCCCTAATGAACACTAGGGTTGGATCTTATGTTCACCTGGTCTTTCTTGATATGTGTAGTGTGAACCAAATTTACTTAAGCTCTCAAGAAAAAGCAAACCAACGGATCCTGTACTGGTGTCTCAGGTACAAGAATACGTCCTTAGTTAAGAGAGATTTTGATCTATTTCGTCAATACTTTAAGTGAATTAAGCCGAGCCTGAGCGAATCAAGCTTCTGTGGCCTGGAAATTCTTCAAAACAGAGGTTGAATATCCATAAACACTTATTGAATTTTTTGTTTCAGCTTTCAAATCATTACTAAACACCATTTATTATTAATATATATATATATATTTTTTCTCTTTTTTTTTTTTTTTTTTTTTGCATATTTATAAATAGGTGGGAACTGTATAATACCATAACATACCCGGATCCTATGGATGCCTATCCACCCCCCCATGCCAAACAATGCTATGTCCTCATATGCATGCAGGGAAAGGCAGAGGAAGGATGGAAGATCGGGTAACAAGAGCTGAGGTTCAGGGTATAGATCAGGGTGGAAGGGTGGGTGGATGGTGGGTGGTGAAGAGAAAAGTGAAGTGATTGCGATAGAGGTGTGAAAAGTGATGGTGGATGGTGAGTGCTGTTAGGGTGCCTCCCAACAAGCGCTGAATTTAATGTCCCCAGCTGGACTCAGAATGAGGCAAAGAATTAGTTACCCTCCAGCAGGGCAACGGTTTCTCCAACGGGGGCAGGTTCATGAGTCAGATAGGGTTTCAAACGCTGCCCGCTGACCGTAAATTTACGCCCAGATTTGGGATCTTCTATTTCAATGGCCCCATTGGGGAATGGTCTTGAGACCAGAAAAGGACCAGTCCATTTGGACTTTAATTTCCCAGGAAAGAATTTGAGTCGGGCATTATAGAGCCAAACTTGCTGAGATGGCTCAAATTCCTTCCGCCGAACATGGCTGTCGTGAAAAGCCTTAGTGCGTTGTTTAAAGGTTAGAGCAGAATCATAGGCTTCACGACGGAGCTCTTCCAGCTCTTGGAGTTGGAGTTTCCTTTCTTGTTCACACAAGTCTGGGTCGAGGTTACATTGGCGAACCGCCCAATAAGCGCGGTGCTCCAACTCTACAGGCAAATGACAAGGCTTCCCGTAAACGATTCTGTATGGAGACATGCCAAGGGGATCCTTGAAGGCGGTCCGATACGCCCAAAGTGCGTCAGTCAGCTTGTCGGACCAATCCTTACTGTCAGGCCGAACCGTTTTCTGGAGAATCTGCTTGATTTGCCGGTTCGACACTTCCGCCTGGCCGTTCGTCTGAGGATGATACGGGGATGCGATACGATGGTGGACTCCGTACCTCCTCAGAAGTGCCCGAAAAGAAGCATGGGTAAAGTGGCTTCCTCCATTCGAGATAATGGCCCGAGGGATCCCAAAACGCGCAAAGATATGGTCTTTGACGAATCGGGTGGAGATAACATGGTCAGCACGGTGCGCGGGAATAGCCTCGATCCATTTTGAAACATAGTCGACGGCCACGAGGATGAATTCGAAGCCGTTGGATGGAGGAAAGGGACCCATGAAGTCAATTCCCCAGATGTCGAAGATTTCCGCAGCTAGGATGTGTTGCAAGGGCATCATGTCACGACGTGCCATTGACCCTAATGACTGGCACCTAGTGCAATGTTTGGCATAAGTGTGCGCGTCCTGGTGAAGGGAGGGCCAAAAGAAACCGCACTGCAACACCTTGGCTGCAGTTTTCCTCCCAGAGAAATGGCCTCCACAGGCCTGATCGTGGCAGAAGGATAGCACACTGGGGAACTCACTGTCAGGAATACAGCGACGGATGATTTGATCAGCACCTATCCGAAAAAGAAGTGGATTATCCCAGAAATAATACTTTACTTCTGCCATGAGACGCTCGCGCTGGTTTTTAGGCCAGCCACGTGGAAGAGATCCAGAAGCAAGGTAATTGGCAATGTCGGCATACCACAGTCCACTTGCCACATTTATTGCCAATAGGTGCTCATCAGGAAAAACTTCATTAATTGGCAGAGTAAGTCCAATATGGTCAGGGTCCAGTCTGGAAAGGTGATCGGCCACAACATTCTGGGCTCCGACCTTATCACGAATCTCAATGTCAAATTCCTGGAGCAGAAGGATCCAACGAATCAGTCTAGGCTTGGCATCCTTCTTGTGCATGAGATGGCGAATGGCCGCGTGATCAGTTAAAACAATAACGTGAGAGCCCAGAAGGTAAGAACGGAATTTTTCCAGCCCAAAGACAACTGCCAGTAGTTCCTTTTCAGTGGTAGTATAATTACGCTGGGCCTCGTCCAACGTCTTACTGGCATAGTATACCACGAAGGGGTGTCTATCGCGTCTTTGTCCCAGGATGGCTCCGACTGCTAGGTCTGAAGCGTCACACATAAGTTCAAAGTTGAGGGACCAATCAGGCGGCTGGAGAACAGGGGCCTTGGTGACAGCATTACGCAGCTGCGTGAATGCTTGTATACAGTCAGGGCCCATGTCGAAGGGCACGTCGGTTGATAGGAGATGAGTTAAGGGTCGAGAAATTTTGGAGAAGTCTTTGATGAATCTCCTATAGAAACCGACGTGTCCCAAGAAGGAGCGGATTTGTTTGACAGAACCAGGCACAGGTAAATCAGCAATGATATCGAGCTTAGCTCTGTCAACCTCGATACCCCTATCGGAGATGATATGTCCAAGAACAATTCCCTCGTGCACCATAAATGACTTTTTTCCTAGGAAAGCACGAGGTTTACATCAATACATCTCCTAAGGATGCGAGTCAGGTTGGCAAGACATTCGTCGAAAGATGGTCCAAAGACTGAAAAGTCATCCATGAAGACCTCGAGAAAGTCACCCACCATGTCATGAAATATCGCCAGCATGCATCTCTAGAAAGTTGCTGGCGCATTACAAAGTCCGAACGGCATCCTTCTAAAGGTGAAGGTGCCGAAAGGGCAGGTAAAAGTGGTTTTGTCTTGGTCTCGGGGGTCTATTGCCACCTGGTTATATCCTGAGAATCCATCAAGGAAGCAGAAAAATTTATTTCCCGCTAACCGCTCTAGGATTTGGTCAATAAATGGTAGCGGGAAGTGATCTTTCTTGGTTGCAGCATTGAGTTTCCTATAATCTACACACACTCTCCAAGATGTAGGAGTGCGTGTAGGGATGGATTCGCCCCTGTCATTGACACGGATGGTGAGTCCTGCCTTTTTGGGCACAACGTGAATCGGACTCACCCAGGGGCTATCGCTGATCGGGTAGATTATACCCGCATCCAGCCACTTAATGATTTCATTCTTAACGACCTCCCGCATGTTAGGGTTGAGACGTCGCTGCATCTCGCGAGAAGGTCGAGCCTCCTCCTCCGTATATATACGATGAGTGCAGTAGGAGGGACTAATACCAGATAAGTCTGATAAGGACCATCCAATAGCTGCCTTGTGTTCTAGGAGGACCTTAGTTAGTTTGCACTCCTGCTCCATGGTTAATTTTGAACTGATGATTACAGGGAGCGTTTCATTTGGTCCCAGGAAAACATACTTGAGTGTATTAGGCAGCACTTTTAGCTCGGGAGTGGATGGGGAAGGATCTGGCATTTCTTGGGATGAGAGTGTCCCAGACGGGAAGGAGAACAAGTTAGGAGGAAGAAACTGGCCTTCAGATTGGCCAAGAAGAGGGGCTTCTTGGATAGATGGATCCAAAAATGAATAGCCCCAGTGAGAAGTATATGGGCTCAAGGTCCCAGTGTGGATTTGTAAATCCGCCTGATTTGGTGGGGAAGAAAGGGCAATTCGGTCTTCATGAGTATGGACCGACAGTGAGTAGCCCGGATATGACTCAGACCACGAGGTATGGGAAGCGGAGAAAACCTCGTCAGAAGTCTGGCCAGGAGAAGGTACTGGACAAGGGAGGGATTGGGGAACGTCACAGTATGCGTTGGTCAGGCAGTTATCAGTGTTTATAGGTAATCCGCAGCAGTCCGAATAGGTCCCAATTAGTCCGATACACGCGCTGACGGCCATGTCCTCATCAGACGTGTCATCCTCAATGCAATCGCAATCGAAGTTCTTGGCTGCCTTGAATATGTTAAGCTTGAGCTTCTCAGATCCAACGGCAATCTCAATACAGCCCGACTCGCAGTCGATGTGGGCGCGGGCTGTGGCCAAGAAAGGTCGACCGAGGATGATCGGACAATCAGAAAGTGAACTAGGAACTTCCATATCTAAAACAAGAAAGTCAACAGGAAAACAGAGACTGTTGACCCTAACCACCACGTCTTCCACCACACCCTTCGGGATTTTGACAGAACGATATGCCAACTGTAACGTGACAGGGGTGGGTTTCAGATTTCCCAAGGAAAATTTTTTGAGCATGATGGTCGGTATGAGATTGATGGAAGATCCTAGATCAAGCAAGGCACGGTTAAAACTGCAGCCTTGGATGCTACAGGAAATCAGTGGTGTGCCCGGATCTTTCTGCTTCGGTGGTAAGTTTGACAGTATATCACAACTCGCATGAGGCGAGAGAACCACTGGATTCTTAGTCCTCTTTGACTGTCGTCTGGGTGTTGTGTAGTCTTTGAAAAATCGAGCGACAGTAGGTATGTGGTCGATTGCCTCGAGCAGGGGTACCTTGATTTCTACATCCCTGAACAAATTACGTAGGTTGTCAAAGGCTTGCGTATTTTTCTTTTTGCCTTTTGGCTCCCTTAGTAGAGCCTCAGGGAATGGGACTGATTCTGGCACAAGTTTTGGTGCATCATCCTCTCGCGAATGCGGTATGCATCCCGAATGAGAGGGTGATGAAGAAGATGGGCCAGGATCAGGTCGAGGCGGATCGACGATCTGCTTACCGCTCCTCGTAGTGATAGCATTGGACGATGCAGGTCCAGTGGGATCATACGGTGGAGGAGGGTTTGCAATGGGGATATAAGAGTGTGGTCCTGCAGCAGGATTAGCCTGAAATCCCGGTGGAATGCTCGGAGCTTGCAGAACTTGATTAACCTGTCCCTGAGAAGGTCGTACCTGTGGTTGAGAACCACGGGGCATGAAATTTCGCGGGTTTGGAATAGGTTGGGCGGGAAGAGTGCCCTGAGATCGAGTCGCCATGCGTAGTTGACTGATCTCGGCATTCTGCTGTGCCAATTGGTGCTGAAGAGAGGTCATGTTCTCTTCATGGCGCTTTGACATTTCCGTCATCATTCGCATCAATTTGTCAAGAGGGCTTGATGCGTGTTCAGTTTGTGGTACGCAAGGGCCTGATGGCGGATTTCCCATAGGATTAAACTGGACCCTTGGGATGATGGGTGCGGACGGTCGCATTGGTCCACCCGCGGGGTTTTGGCGCTGCGGGTTGTTGGACCATGCAAAGTTCGGATGATTACACCACCCCGGGTTATAAGTGGTAGAGAACGGGTTGTTCCCCAGGGCGCAAGCATCTTCTATGCCAGTAGACGCGTCCGCATGTAGATATGCGTCCGAGCCCACGGAGGCTTGGTCCTCCGTGTCGAAATACTGGCTCGCAGAAGCCAGTTCCACATGACTTACCGAGTCGCTTGGCGCGACACTCGGTAAGGAAGGTCTAACGGGGTTTCTCGGGATAAGCCTGGTATTAGAAGAACTTGGATTGTGACGAAGTGGTGAAGAGGTGGTGTTTGCCATAGATCGGGTGGGGTTGGCCAGAAGCTCGTCCAGCTTCTTGTGCATGACGGAGACTTCATCCAGTTTTTGTGCAATAAGGCTTAGATCAGTGGATGAATGGGAGGGTCCTATGTCAACTTCGTGGACATTTCGGGGCTGGCTGGTACGATTAAAGGTGACAATGGAAGCATTGTTCATCGAGTTTTCACTCATATTTTCGAACAGCTCGAATGCTCCATTCTCGTCTTTATTCATAAAGTTCCCTCCGCAGGAAGCGTCTGCAATCTGCTTCGAAGTCTCATTTAGCCCATAGTAGAAAATCTGGGCTATATGCCACTTAGGCAGACCGTGGTGCGGACACTTCCTGAGGAGGTCGTTATACCTCTCCCATGCCTCATGAAATTGTTCGCCGTTTTGTTGCGTAAATGAAGTGATAGCACGGCGAAGCGCATTGGTCCGCCCGATTGGGAAGAACTTCTTGAGAAACGCTGTTCGCATCTCTTCCCAAGAGTGGATGGTTCTCCCAAGGGTGCGTAACCATTGCGACGCTTTATCCCGTAATGAAAATGGGAACATCTTCATGAGGACTATAGATAACCTGACATTTCTTGGTTTAACGGTTTCAGCAAGTCGGGTTAGGTCTTCCAAGTGGAGAAATGGGTCTTCACTTGCAAGACCATGAAAGTGAAAATTGATTAGGCCAATTATATTTGGTTTTAATTCAAAGTCGTCCCCGCCCATGGGGACCCGAATTTGTCCTATGGTCTCTGTAGCAGCGGGATTCTGATAAGAGCTAAGAGACCTGGGCTCCTCCTGTTTGGGAGGGTTCTGCATTTCCTCCAATGTTTCCCGAATGGCTTCAATTTGCTCATTATACATTTCCATTTGGGCTTGGAGGCGGGTTATGGGATCTAAGGCTCCACCACCTGGTGGGTTCTGAGGGCGGTTTCCTCCCTCGGGATTTGGGGGTGGGCGTGCAGCCATGTTTGTGGAGGAGGAGGACGATTCGACTTGTTTTCTAGATTTATCAGTCAATTCAAATAGTTCAGGGTTTTGTGACCTCCTCCCAAACATGCACTACCGTAGGAAGAATTGGGGAGATGAGAAGGGAATAGGGATGAGAGAAATGACGCCGCAAAGGTACACTTGATTACAAATCAATACAGTCAAGTTCCTAACCTCTACAGTGTGCCCTTAGACCTAAAGATCTAAGTTACCTACTATCACGAATTACGGAACCGAATGCGAGCACCGTGGAACCACCGGGCCAGATTGAAAGGCCGTTTGCCCCAGTCTTAGACACCCGATAGCACGCGGGAACTCTCACCAGCACGTAGTCGCTACACACAGGTAGTTAGACCTCCAATCCTCAGTAAGGGTCAAGTTACTACCAGTTTTAATTAGAGGCTTAGGGTCAAGTGCTTTTGGAATGTGAAGGGCGTTGTTTACGGGTAATGCCCAAGTGATTGATTTTAAGAGTGTGTAAGAACAAGCATGCAACGGGGAAATCTCCCCGAATTGAAGTTTTTATTGGCGAATGGTTTTTTAGAGTTCAGCCTTAAGTAGTATGAATTTTAGGGTTTTGCTGAATTACCAATTCAACCAATCTCCGGGTTTTTGCAAAAATACAGGTTTTCCTTCTAAAACCCAAGAAACCCTTCTTCAATTATCAGTTAGTTAATGCATGCTAAAATGCAATGGGCTACCCTAAATGGAGATTTCTAAGTGTGGATGCACGAATCAGTTTTATATCAATGTGACAGGGAGCCAAAGCACTTCAATTCAAGTGCTCCCAATCACCAGAAATGATTTCCACACACAAGGCTTCAACCAAAAGATAAAGAAAATAAAATTGTTGGGGTTGAAGTATTCAGGATCGAATCACAGGCAAGTTTGAAAAGTCGTGGTGGGGTTGGAATCAACTCAATTCCAAGTCTCCCCACCAAAAATGTGATCCTGAAGTAAAGATAAGTGAGGCAAAAGAGGGATACAAGCAATCTTTTTCTTTGCCTAAAAGAATACTTCCCACGGCGAAAAATCTAAGAATCAAGATTCTCGGATTTTCGCTATGCGAAGTAAGGCGGGAAATCCCGGGGCAGTGGGAGTGAAGACAACCAATCAATCAAGTTAATTTTAATCCACTTGCCCTCAAGAAATCCCAAGAAGTTTTTCTAGTTTTTAGTTTTTAAAATTTTTTTTTTTTTTTTGGTTGTGGTGGCAAGTTAACCCTAATTTGATGAGAAAAGAAAACCTACTTGTTCGGCAATGTGTGCGAAGCTCCAATGCGATGTCGGCGTCTTCACGCTCTCATTCCCGCCTTGGATCTGCTCTCGTTCCCGACTTCGTCTGCTTTCCTTCTCCTTCCACCAAGTTCACCTGCACACCAAAAAAACAACAATACCCGTGAAGAGAGAAGAGACAAATTTAAAGGAATTTGATAGAAACTTACTCGAAAGCGCACCTCCCCAGCAACGGCGCCAGAAAAGTCATGATGGGTCGGCCTGGATAGGTTGTTAATACGATGTTTTTATCGTTGAAATATGTATAGTGGTTAACCTAATTCAGACCTAACCATCTCTTTATAAAATTTTTAACCTGGCCTAATTGATTTTATCTTGTCACTTTTAGGCCCAGGGTCGAACTCAGGGAAGTGGGGTTAAAGTCGAGTTTCTACGTTTTCCTTAAAATGCGTCTCTTCCGTTCGTTTATTGTGTTTTTGGTGTTTTTTTCTTATTTAGGTTTTTTATGGTAATCCTTGTTCTTGAGGCACACCCTCAAAATTGTGTCCTTGGCTTTTAGCCAAACAGAGTCCCAAAACAAGTCTTGCTACTCACTAGACGGGGTACCTGCAAATCAAAGATTATCTTTTCACTTTTATACCTTTTTTTATCTTTTTACTAAGAAGGAAGCTAACTGATAGAAAGTAAATATAGTAGCTATAGATATATATTTATATGTAGTATATATATAAAGGGGTGGGGGTGAAGGTGACGATGGAGTGTAGCACTATGTCGAGTCAGTTGACGCCTAGAGAGACGCAACCAACATGACTATGTGCCGCGTGGAGTGTGGATGGAGGATGGATGATGTATGGGACCATGCTTTTTTTGTACGCGTGTATCAGGGAATATCAGCAACTGGTGCAGATATCCCCGTGATACAGCGTATAGTAAATAACGTGAAAATATATGTACATATGTATGTATATAAGTAAATATATCTATATGTATATAAATGTATAAGTATATACGTATAGATATATATAGATATATATGTATATATATATAAGTATATAGATATGTATATATATATATATGTATATAAGTATATATGTATATATATATAAGTATATGTATAAGTATATAGATATGTATAAGTAGATATATATATATATATTATATATATATGTATGTATACATAACTATAGATATTACTATGTATATAAGTGTATATATATATATATATATATGTATGTATATATTATGTATAGATGTATATAAGTATATATATGTTACTATATATAACTATACGTATAGTGTAAGTGTGTGTGTCGGTGAAGATGTGTGTGTGTTGGTGTAGTGTGTGTCTGTGAGTGAGTGCAAAAGAGAGAGAATACGTGAGAGAGAGAGAGCGGGAGAGAGAGATCAGCAGAGAGAGAGAGAGCGGGCTGGAGAGATCGAGAGCGCGGACAATGGCAGCGAGTTAAGTCGTCTGCTCGCGGCGGCGGACGTCTGACGTCGCGTCGTCTGAAGGCGGAGGCGGACGTCTGAAGACGGCGGGTGCGGGCGTGCCTTCGCGCAGGGTTCTGCAGGCCTGCGCGAAGTCGACGAGCGGGCGATGGCGCGGAGGAGCGAGCGTGGAGGAGGTCTACAGGTGGTCGCGGAGGGTCGCGGAGGGGGGCAGGGGTTGGCGTGAGGCTGTAGCCGGCCGCTGCAGTGCGCGCGGCGGCGGGCTACGGGTGCAACTGCGAGGCGGACAGAACGGAGACGGAGGCGGGGAACGCCCTGCAGACGCGCGCGGAGGCGGTGAGCGACTGCGGGGACGGTTGCGGAGGGGCGGGAGGACTTGCTGCTGCTGCTGCTGGGCTGCTGCTGGGCTGCTGCTGCCGTGGCTTCAAGCTTCGAAGCTTGGAGCGGCGGCAATGGCGTTAAAGAGAAAAAATGAAGCGAGGGAATGCACCACGCCCACCGGCTCGTCGAAGAGCTGGGCGGTGGTGCTCCCACTGTGGTGGTGTGCACCACAGTGGGTTCTCCTGCTCGCCGGGTGCCTCCTCGACGGAGGGCCGACGTATGGGAGGGGAAAGCGGTGGAGAAGATGGCTGCGGGTTTTTTTTTCAGCAGCTGCAGCAGCTCCGTCGCGAGGATGAAGCTGCAGCTACTTATAGAGGAGGGGAGAGGGGCGTGTTGGCTGCAGCAGGGAGAGGGCGTGCAAGTTGCAGCTATAGGGAGCGGCGTTGGCAGGGAGACGTGACGGGAAGAGGTGCTGCGTGGCTGCTGCATGCAGCTGCGGGAAGAGTGCAGCCGCGGGAAGGACGCAGCCGCGGGAAGGAGAGAAAAGAAGAAATCAAGAGGAAAAATAAAAAGAGGGTGATTTTGCAAGGAGGCACTTGAAAAAAAATGTAACTATGTAGGCGATTGTTTCACTCCTCTTCCTCTCTTGATTAAATGCATGCATGCAAGTGTTTTTACAAATGCGATTACAGGATCCTATTATGCAATGTTAATGCTAGAAAATAGCACAAGAAGGCGTTATTACAGGCGTGTTTTGAGGTGCAAACACCCATCATTTTTCCTGCTTTCCTTTCGTCTTTCTTTTTCTAGGTTTTGACCATCCTAAACTAGACCTCCCTTCACTAAGGTTATCCCTTTTCCCACCTAATTCATGAGGACATTGCATATCATAAGCATGGGGGGTGTTTTTGAAATTTTGATGATCGATTTAGGATTTTCAAAACCAAAAAACATGCAATTTCTTTAGTCATTTTTATTTTCTTTCATGCATACCCATAAAAAAAAGTACTGAAAAAAACTTTTTGAGGAAAATTTTGAAATCGGGACTAAGGTTGGCAACTCACTTTTGGTACAATGGGATTTTATCTTTAACAAACTAGGGATGAGGATACGGATCTGATCATTAGGATTTCTGGGTCTATTTTTAGGCTAGATCAGATATCCTTCTCTAAAATTCCACCTAAACTCTTGATAGTTCAAGTGACTTGATCCTCATTTGTAATATGGAAAGTATCTGGCTTAGTTTCTGATTCAAAAACTTGCCTTTCTTGCAGAACTTCCTGTGTCAAATTTCATACACAAGGCAACACCTAAAAAAAAAAAACCACTAAAAATAAGAAAAACCCTTGTTTGGCCTTAGTAAAAGTCTGAAGTACATCATTGGTTTGAGTTCCCACCACCATGGAGGAAAATACCTCCTTTGAGGATGTGATGTCAACATGTTACCACCTCGACGCTGCTCCATATCTATACTTCATATCTTTAGACGAAGCATTAAAGTGCATTTTAGCTGCTCAAGTGTCTTGGATGGTGCTCAACCTATAGTGTCGGAGTAAGAGCTTGAGTTTGCTTGGAGCGACCCTTTACCGCATTGTGTTTTGGGGTTGTGAGCTCTTCGGTGGTGTCATGGACAGTGCTATCTCAAAGTACTGGTGCCAGAGCCCCCTTGAGGATTGGTAACAGGAATGATGATCCTGACACATCTGTTGTAAGACTAAGCAAAAAATAAGCATGGGGGAGAAAGAAAAGAAAAAGTTTTAAACCGAAAACATGCCCCTATAAATGTTGGCTCTCACAAGCATGACACAAAGTTTTAAAGGTTTTTACATGTTGCGAATCAGATCCAAGAGCCAGAAAAATCCTAAAACCAAAAATTTCAAGTCATCTAAATTAACAAGGGGTTAATCTGTGAATTTTTGGGAGGATATATTGATCCCATTTTTGTCTAATTTTTCAATCCAAAAATAAACCCCGATGTTTATCGGTAACAAATCCCGTACCTCTTGTATTTAAACCAACCAAGGTCCCATAATCTTTTTCTCCTCAAAAGTTAAAATAGAAAATTATATTTCCCAAAAATTCCATTTTGTAAAAGTTAAAGTTTTGCTAAGTGACTTGCAAAAGATAAGCATGGAGGTATGATAAACATTAGTTTATCATCATTCTTATGCTTTAAAACAAACCTAGCTCTTAGGATTTTGCTCCGTAAAAGGGTTTTTTGGGCTACATTTAGGCATTAATTTGGTTAGGCATGTATTGCACTTTTTGTTGTCCTTTTAATGTGTTTTTGTGAGTGTTAAGGATATATAGATTGCCAGATTCCTAAAACCCTAACACTCAGGAAGGCAACAGGTGAAGGAGAAGCTCTCACCAGCTAGAACTCAGCTTGATCCAGCTCACCATAGCTGGAATTCGGCTCACCAGAATTAGGGTTAGCTCATCCTAAATCCATTCAACTCATCTCAGCTGAATGGCAGCTCGAGAGAGCTCACTTAGCTCACCCTAGTTCAGGTCAGCTCAGATCCAGCTCAACTTACCTAAGTTTAGCTCATCTTAGCTCCCATCAGTTCATAGGGAGCTCAAGCTAGCACAACTGAGTTGAGTAGAGTTCACCTCATCTCAGACCCAACTACATCAAGCTCCACTCAACTCCAGCCAGCTGAAGATGACTTCATTTTAGCTCAGGAAGCTCAAGTCCAACTCCCGAGGACTCAGCTTAGCTCAACTCAATTGAGGTAAGCTACCTTAGTTGCCTCAACTAGCTTGATCCTCCAAGGAAGCACCAGACCTAGCTCACCTCAGCTCCTTATGGCAGAAACAAGCTTACTTTAGCTTGCCTTAGTAGCTAGCAAAGAACTAACAATCTAAGCCAGCTAAAGTAGCTCCACGCCATCCTCTTCAGAAGTTGCCAACTCTAGTTCAGCTCCAGACCTTTTCTGTCCAGCTCCTCAACTCAAACCCTAGCTCCCATTGCCTACTCCTCTACTCCATTACTAGCTAAGCTAGCTTAGCTTTGCTAGGTTCCAGCTCCCTTGGCAATTACCACCCTAAAACTCTACCTAACTAGCTTGACCAACTAAGCCCTACCTAAAGCACACCTAAGCTCGGTCCATCCACTCCAAGTTGGTGCCACCACCATCACCACCATTCACCCCTCAACCACCACCAAAGGGCACCAAGAAGTTGGTGCCAAAACAACCCTAACTACCCCCCTTTTTGGTGCCAACTTTTCCCTCCAAAAATGCCCAAATCTCCACCCTACACCTAAAACTAAAAAATCTCCACCTTCAATTTTCCCTACAAAATTGCCCCCTTCTAGAGCACCATTTTGGCACCAAAATGGAGGCACCCCCTCCACCATGGACATCCTTCAAATGGTGGATTCAACCTATAACTACCCTCTCGTGCACCCTTTAAAGTGGTGCCAAGTGATCTCCGCCTTAGGATTAACTTAACCATCCATAACCTCCAACAAACTCCATCCTAGCCCACCACCTATTCACGCCAACCCTACCCACATCCCACCCTATAAAAACCCATCACCTCCCACCATTTTCTTCATTCTCCCATTAGTTTAATTCCACATTGCACCCACCATAATTCAACGCCAAGGAAGAAGAAGAAGAGAAGATTAAGGGGGAATCCTACCTGCCCCCATGGTGCCTTCTTCCCCTTCTTTCTTCTCCCTTGTGCCATGCCATGGAGGAGGAGCACTTCCCCAACAGGAGGACAGACAGGCAAGGAGGACTAAGGGTGGTGCACACCCACCCTTGGAGGAGGAAAGTTAAGGTGGAAGCTTCCACCTTGGAGGACACCATTTGAACGAGCTTTAAAAGGAAGGAGTTGGAGGACTCTTTTCATGCTCGGGAGCTACTAGGCTTAGAGCAAGAAGCCATCATCTTCTTCACCATTTCATTTAGAGGATTTGTGTTTTTATCTTCTTACATTTCAAGTAGATTAGAAGCTTTTCTCTATGTGTTTTGTGTAGAACAAGTTCAATTCAATTCAAGTTGCCTTCTTTTAAACTCTTGTTGCATTTGTTTTTTTTATCTTGATCTAGCACTTTTTCACTCCCTCTACATAATTACTTTAGGCCCCCACTTGCCTAAGGTGAGCTTAGGGAGAGGACTTTCTTGTCACTCTAGCAGTAGTTTAGTGGATAAGGTTTAGATTGCCTTTTCCTTCGTCAACAACTTTTCGAATTCTTGTTATTTCAAAACCCTAAAAATATATAAGTTAAAAAGGGCAAAAGGAAAGGTTAATTTCATTTCCAAGCAAGAGACATATTTTTTGCAAATATTTGGCCTCCGTGGACGACCCTAGATACTCCCCTATCAAGGTTACAAATTTTAAAAGCAAATGGATTTATGCATTGCAGTGATTTGAAACCCTAATCTTAAAAATCACATAATTTTGTGACCACTTGATGCCATCCTACCCCGCCCTCCATTCTCAGGCTTCATCTTCGTTCGTCCCACTCCTCACAACCTTCCTTCAGGCGACTTCAGAGCAAGTCATCCTCCAAGTGACTGTCGAGCGGGATTCTCTCACCTATATCTATCTTTACTGCTTTCTAGTGTAGTTTTTCCTCCTTTCATAGTTGTAGAAACATTTGATCAAGCAATATATTATTCTTCCTCTCTATATATATATTATTTTTGTAAGTAGATTAGTTAGACACATTTGCATCGACCTGATCTCTTGCTTAATAAAAATACCAAAAAAAATTAGAAAAGATAAAAATGACAAAAGCAAATAAAAAGAGAAACTTGAATTCTTCAAACCAAACGTTCGCCTCCCAGTGCCCGACTAGGGACTCCCTTGGAGTTTCAATTAAAAATTGTATTTGATAACGTGTTTTGTGAACTATGACGATGGGTTCTCAGAACCCTGATTTTACTTCGCCAAAACCCGTACATCATTTTGTTACTGTTGTTGGGGACAAAATCAGGTGTTATTCTTCTAATTCTTCCCTCCTTTATGCTTTCTTTTTAATAATTAGGAGATGAACGTGGTAGATTGGAGTAATGTGTGGGTAGAGACATTTGTATGTTTTCCCCCACTTCCCCACCCACTAGATCATTTTGCCACCTTAATAATCAAGACCTAATCTACTTAGGTGTTTTCACAAATCCTAGGATAGAAATTGTTTGTCTTGTTTGTCACTTGACCTCATCTCATCCTTCTGCATATATGAAAAAAAAAAAACAAAGAAAGAAATTAGTAGAGGAGAACTTAGGCATTTGGAAGTTATTAACTTTAGGAAATGAAACTTTAGGACCAGAACACTTAGACTCCTCAGGTCTTTGAGCTTAAGTAGCCTAGGTGTCCACTCAAATGTGGACTTTGTCTCGAGTCCTCACCAAGTACTTTTATTTTAATTTGGTAAATAAATTAGGGTGATAAGTACATGACATATCAGCCCGTCCTCTGATATGAGGGGACTTTAAGCCTAAGCATCTACACACTATTTGCACTAACTCACTTTTCGATGGTTTTTATGGAAATTAGGTAGCTAATGAACTTTCTAGGGTAGTATGCTGGCAAGTTGTTGTGGGTAACAGCCCATTGGTCTGTTGTCCAGAGCCTAGCTACATGACCATACTCATTCTACTACTTTTAGGTAAATCTTAGATTAGGGAAGTCACCTACGTAGAAAAAGAAAAAAATGATATTAAAAAATAAAAATAAAAAAGATAGAAAAATAGAAAAAGGAGAAAAATAAAAATAAAAAACCACACTTCTCTACACGAGTATGGCTGGCAAGTTACCTTGGGTAATAATCCATTGGCTAGTTGACCAGAGCCCAACTCAGAAAAATGCACAAATAATTCCTGAAACATCTAGGGAAAAAGCAGGGAAGTAGAATAAACCAGGGAGATACACATTGGGTTCACTATTGTGTTGACCCCATAAAATAATTAGGGAAAAGGCTACCGATCAGAAAGATAAATGATTAGGAAGAAATTTTTTTTTACATCACCTGGTGTTGTAGAACCTGAAGTCTGTTTTAACGGCCTCTTAGTGAATCTATCATCCATTCACAAGATGCTTGGCACTTAGAGTCCTTTCGGAGCCTTGGGCTGGTCGAGTAGCCGTAAAAAGTTATCTCGAAATTCTCAAACTCCAAATATCCAAAAAAATCTAGAAAAGAAGAAAAGATAGAAAAATATATCTTCCCTTTCCGAATAAGGCGAGAACTTAGGTGGTTTGCATTCTGGCAAACATCTAGGTACCATTGAGTTTCCGTACTTTATGACCTTGGTTGAAAATTTCTACTGTTAATAAATAACCTAGGCCTAAGCGATCGAGTGCTAATTCTACTTTTATACATAGCATATAGTTTAATTTTGCTCGGGACTAGCAAAGATATGCACGGGAGTATGATGTAGACACATTTAATTAGGTTAAAATGGCTATTTATGAATGTTCCTAGGCTTAAATTCGCATTTCATATTATAAATATTGCATAGCATGCATCATTTTACATTTAGAATAGTTTTGTATATTTTATGTTAATTGCGTCCTTTATACGGCCAGGGGGAAGGATATTTAATTCAGGTCATCGGATTGACAATCGGACTGTACGTATCTGTTCAGGGCAATGACCAGAGTCCAACTCCTTCAAGATCGCTTTGATCAGAATCCTGTAGCACCTTAGGCAGTCCGAAGAAGATCAATGGCTAGGGGGCAATGCGACATCCCTATGGGCTTCGGATGATAAATCAGACTATACAGATGGATTTGGAGCAATGATCGTAGCCTGGTAACGTGGAAATCATCTCAATCTGAGCACTGTGTCATCCTCTACAATAGAAAGAAGATGGATGGCCCAGATGGTGCCATGTGGCACCATCTCGTCATCTCAACACCGGTTAGGGACAACCACTTGGCACCCCGTCATCATTTTCACCTTCGAATCCTAGCCATTGGATCATCATCCAACGGTTAGGAAATCTCCACGCCATTGCTGCCAAGACCCTCTAATGGGAACACCATCATGAGTCGTAACTAGCACATTTTCATGCAAAGAAGAGAACAAAAGCTCCTACATAACCAATTGGAGGTCCTAACTCAATGAATAATCATTCTGAGAAAAAAGCGAGAAACAAGGGGTAAAACTGCAATTTTACCAAAGCAGTACAACAATGGATTTTCTCATGAGCTGAACACAGGACAAATGTTCTTAACAATATAAAAAGTAGGTTGGTTAAAATAGAAAAGGGTTCATGTGAATTCTAGGAATTAAATGACTTCTTTTAACCCTAAAATAGACCCACTTGATTTAACAAGGTTCTGGTGAGGATAAAACTTGCCTAAACCCTCTAAAAATCATATAAAAATATTCTCTATGGTTTAAAACCTTCAATTTTGCCCTTGGAACCTATTTTGACCCAGAATAGTGTCTCAAACAAATATTTACCGTAAAGTAGGTTTTTGCATAAATTGCCTAGTCAAACGTGGTCAAACCCAAAATCCAACTTCACCATTGGATTCCTTAGGTTTAAACTAGGTTTGTACCAAAATTTGGACTTAAGGGGAACTCATCCTGACCTACTTTGCAAATTAGTCCAACATGATTACATTTCTACACCTATCTTTCGAAAACCTCTACAGAAACACCCCTAACTTCTTCTTAATTCTTTGCAAATAGGTCCCTCTGACATCATAGTGGAGAAACTCTTACTCTGGCAAGCTTTAGAAGGAGGATTCTCCTTGATTGCTTAGAGAATCCCTCCCAAAATTGGAAGGGAGATTCTCTGAGTAATCCTTTTCAATCTAAAGCCATTGATGAGCCCTAATTTGTACGCAATCTCTCATGTGAACGCATGAGAGATTTGGGTATTTTTGAACTTCCAACCCCAGCGAGCTTGCTGCGCTTGGAAGCTTGGCTTCCAAGCACAAAACCAACCCCCAGGACCTATTTAAGAAACCCCAACTCATTCCTCACATCCTAAAATTGGAATTGGGTCGATCCACCTCACCTTCTTCTCTCCTCACCGACCACAACACCTCCGCAAGCTTCAATGGTTCCATCCTCTCTCTCTCGTCATCCAACCACAATACCAATGGTTGAGGTTCCTTCCTCTCGTTCATCTGCGTCGGCCATACCAGCCTTGATACTGCCTCTGCCCCTGTCTTCGCTGCCGCCACATCTACGGAGATCTTCATCTCCGACATCGACGACACCAGCCCAGATGCCTCTCTTGTCTCCTTCCTCCTTAGTATAGGTCAAATAACTTCTTCCCTCTTCTACTCTCGTTCCCCCTCTTTATTTCTTGAAAATACCCCTTGACGCCACCGATAACTCTCACCTTCTCCACCTCTGGCCAGACCTCCAGCTAGGCATCCCCGTCGCTCCGCACATCCATCCGCCTCACCAACCACCCGAAAACCTCTAGAACACTCCATTGATCATCTCCCACTACTCCAATCACTCTACCACTCACCCAAAAGGGCCCCCAAACGTACCCACTCCCATGGCCACAAAGAACCCTAGGCACTCCACCATAGCTATTCCTGTGCCACGCCGACCACCACCACCAATTCACAGTGCCTTGGCGAAGTTCCCTGAGCGTTTTAACAAGGCCGTGAGGCCATTTTGGTGTTTTCAGGTGTTGACGTCGCTCCGACATTAGATCAAAGCTTGGAGCAAGCTCGTAAGCTGTTCTTGACTTCAGCAGCTTCAGGTTGCCATCCCAGGCCATGCGTAACATCTTTGCACAAGACTCTAGGCTACCAATTGATGGAAACAGCCTACGTAGCTTCACAATCAAAGGCACACTTCTCTGCTGCAGTGCGCGCAAGGGGGGTGGGATGTTTAGTCCCACCTTGGAAGTTGGTGAGCGGGTGCAGTTGCATAAATTGTTTTTCTGCATATGCCATGTCACCTCGTAATCATGGGGTGAGGTCCCTCTCTCCGCCTCTTACGGCCTCATCCGTGGCACTACCCATGTGGACATGGCCATGACCCATTTACCCGACATAACTCACTCCTCGCTCACCACCCACGCCTGTGAACCTAGACCCAGGTCTCTGTTAGGTCCGATTACCCGACCCGAATGTGGCTCTGGGAGAGCGAATCGAAATAGAGAAGAGAGAAGAGAGCAATGCTATGCAGGGGAAGGGGGGTTTTGCTATGGAAAGCTTGACTCCACACTTAGCCAAATCCAAGGAAGGAAAAGGAAGGAAAAGGGTCAGGTGCAGAAGAAGAAAGGAGAAGAAGCTCATGCAGAAGTCAGAAGAGAAGGAAGGAGTTGGAGAAGAAAAGTGCTGTAGAGAAGTTAAGGCAAAAAAATAAAAAGGAAGGAAGAAGAAGAAGACAGAGAAGGTAAAGAAAAGAGAAGACAAAGAGAAGAAGGATCCAACGATAGAAAGAAAGGAGAGGCCAGAGAAGAAGGAGAAATCAGAGAAAGAAGGTAGAGAATGAAGAAGGAAAAAAGCACTGAGGCACTTCATTTTTATGACGTTTGATTACAAAATCAGACGTCCAATTCTTCATAAGTCATTTATATTTTTAGCTACATGTTATTATCATATACTCATGCTTTATACTTTTCATTAGATTTTTGAGTAATATTATGTGTCCAAATTGCATTCATTGAGCTTAGTTCATGAATTCCATTTGCTCCCTGTGTTCGACCTCAGACTTAAACTTGGAGTAATAAATTGTATTTATTTCGAATGCTTTTTCGACTGTACTACAATGCGACTTTTCTAAAACTCAATCAAGCGCTCCTAACACCCTCCTTCTCAGCACAAGTGCCAGCGTAGAACAGTGGTTAAGGAGCACGTTCCAATAGGAGGGGCACGGGTTCTAATCCTTATAGCCCCACCAAATTACGAATTGGAGGTGCACATGTGTGCACAACCACAGCCATGCATAGCGCATGCTAGCACAGGTGCACACGCCAATGCAGGCACGCACAACACGATGCGAGGGCCACAGGCATGTGATGCGCACACCAGTTGGGCGAGGGTTGCCATGGATCTTTGATAAATGCCAGTTTATCATCATTCTTATGCATTAAAACAAACCTAGCTCTTGGGATTTTACTCCGCAAACGGTTTTTTGGGCTGCATTTAGGCATAAATTAGGATAGGCATGCATTTCATTTTTTATTGTCATTTTAATGTGTTTTTGTGAGTGTTAGGGATGTACAGATGCACAGATCCCCAAAACCCTAGCACTCAAGAAGGCAAATGGTGAAGGAGAAGCCCAGACTAGCTGGAACTCAGCCTAATCCAGCTCACCTCAGCTTGATCCAGCACACCTCAGCTTGATCCAGCTCACCGCAGCTGGAACCTAGCTTACTTGAACTAGGGTTAGCTCATCCCAGCTCCATTCAGCTAATCTCAGCTGGATGGCAACTCAAGAGAGTTCATCTCAGCTCACCCTAGCTCAAGTCAGCTCAGATCCAGCTCAACTTAGCTGAGTCTAGCTCATCTCAAATCCCACTAGTTCACAGGGAGCTCTAGCTAGCTCAGTTGAGTTGATAGGAGTTCACCCCAGCTCAGATCCAGCTACATTCAGCTCAACTCAACTCCAGCCAGCTGAAGAAGAGATCATCTCAGGTCAGGAAGCTCAAGTCCAGCTCCCGGGGACTCAGCTTAGCTCAACTCAGTTGAGCTAAGCTACCTTAGCTGCCTCAACCAGCTTGATTCTCCCCGGGAGCACCAGACCTAGCTCACCTCAGCTCATTTTGGTAGAAGCTAGCTCACTTTAGCTTGGCTTAGCAACTAGCAAAGAACTAGCAAGCTAAGCCAACTAGAGTAGCCCCATGCCAGCCTCTTCAGCAGCAGCCAGCTCCAGCTCCAACTCCAGACTTCTTCTCCTCAGCTCCTTCCTCCAAACCCTAGCTCCAACATCTTCTCCTCTACTCCTCCATTAGATAAGCTAGCTTAGCTTAGCTTAGCTTAGCTTAACTATGCTCCAACTTCCTTGGCTTGTACCACCCCAAAAACCCACCTACCAACTCCACCCAACTAGCTCCACTTAAGCTCTACATAAGCTAACCTACTTGGCACCAACCTAACCTACCCACCACCTCCAAAAGACACCTAAAAGTGGCACCAAAAACTACCCATAACCACCCCTTAATGGCGCCACTTTTCCCTCCAAAATCACCCCTCATCTCCACCACACAATCCTCCTTGAATCCATCTCCACCATCCACCTAACCCCCCTTCTAGAAGACCCCACGTTGGCGCCAACATGGGGGTGTCTCTCCACCACCATAACCACCGCCTTTAACACCCCTTGGGGTGGCGCCAACTAACCCTAGCCATAGGATCACCAACCACCCTTATCTTTCCATCCTAGCCCTCCATTTCAAGGGGTACCTTAACCCCCCATCCTACCCTCTAAAAAGACCACTACCCACCACCATTCAAATCATCCTTGGCTAGCAATTTCACTCTCATATTCCACCAAGAAGCCCACGTCCAAGAGAGAAGAAGAAGAAGAAGATTAAGGGGATATTCTGTCCCCTTGGTGCCTTCCCCTCTTCCCTTCTCTCTTGGGTCACGCCAGCCAAAGGAGAAGCCATGCAAGGAAGATCTTGGAGGAGATCTTGAAGGTGGTCACACCACCTTGGAGGAGTTTTTGAAGGTGGTGCACGCCCACCCCTTGGAGAGAGCATTAAAGGTGGTAGCTTCCACCTTGGAGGAGCTCTCAAGGAAGGAGAAGAAGGAGGCCCTCTTTTCAAGCCAAGGAGCAGCTAGGCTTGGAGCAAGAAGACGCCCTTCTTCACCATTGTTGCAAGAGGATTTGTGTTTCTTTTCTTGCTTTTAGATTTGTTTAAGTTCTAGTAGAAGCATTCCTCTACTTGTCCTTGAAAAGAACACTCATTCTACTCAATCAAATTGCCTTCTTTTAGTTTTTTATTGCAGTTGTTACTTTTGCTTCTAGCACTTGTTTCACCTCTTCTTCCTAATTACTCTAGGCCTCCACTTGCCTAGAGTGAGCTTAGGAAGAAGATATTTCTATCTTTTAAATTTTAGTTAAGCATTTGTAGGTGTTAGTACTTTTCGTTACAATTCGCATTTTGCCCTCGTCTTTTCAAAATACAAAAAAGAATTACATATTGAAAAATATCAAAAAGAAAGTTGAGATCTATCTGTAAGCAAGAGTACTAATTTTGCAATTTTTTCCTCCTTGGACGACCCTAGATACTCCCCTATCTAGGATATAAATTTAAGAGTTGATCGATTTTGCACGTTACAACGACGTATTTAACAAACCGCGTGAAATCGCTATCACTTTTTGGCACCGTTGCCGGGGAGGCACGGCTTTGCATTAACTCATTTTCTCTTGCTTGAACTGGATCTCATCCCCTTCTCTTTCTTTCTTTTGTGTGTGCAGGAACTACAGCGGGAAGGCGGGAATCTGGAAGAGAGAGCTCAAAGGTCCTTTTCTTCCCGCGAAAATTCAGGTTGGTTCCTCTTTCTGGTCACATAAATAATTAAAACTACCAAAAATATATTAAACTTGGCTTTCAGGACCCTAAACACTTAAATTAAGTGGAGTGGTGCATTTTAAAATCCATTGTTTGCTTGTATGCTTCTTTAGCACCATTCCATTGCAAGTATTGGTGTCCTATTTTTCGGGTCCAAATTTCTATCCGGACTTAAAAAAAATCGATTCCTAACACGCCAGGCATCCTAAAATGATAAAATTTCGTAGAGTGATTCCCAATTAAGTGAGGAACATCTGTTCCAAATTTCAAATCAATTGTATTTGTATTTAATTTTTAAAAATTCGTGGATTGTAGAGAGGTCATACCCTCTTATCTTCCTGTTTTGCTACTGTCCGCGAATTTTCAAAATTTTTATACTCATCCAATTTTTGTGAAATTGAGCTTGTTGGAATCCTTGTGAAATTTTATATATCATATAAAATCATAAAAATTTTCTGAGGTCAGTGGTAGTACTAAAAAGTTCATAATACCCACAGGTATTATTTCTGGACTTTGACACCAGTATAATTAAAAATTCAAAACAATTATCAAACGAATTCCTAAAATCTTACAAAAATATTTTCTGGAATCCTTGTTTGATTTTATTCAAAGTAGTGGTGTTGTTTGACTTGTTTGGACCACTACTTAATTCTGAAAGCCTAAAAAATAACTCATTGGTAGTTAAATTTGTGTCTTAGGGATAATTGGCTTAGGGTTTCTTTCTTTCTCTTTTGAGGATTAATTCAAAGGAAATATACAATCACCCATACAACTTGTTTTCCTTTGATTGTGGTTTTTCAAACTTGTTTGAAAATTTAACTAAAGAAACCCTAAAATACATTCAATTAAATCAAATCCTAAAAGACAAAAATACAAAAAAATTGTGTGACAACTTGATTTTCATTGGAGCCACTCTCCAATTCCTGCACACACACAAAAAAATCAAATAACAGGGCAACAACCTAATAAACGCCCTCCACATTTCGTGTGCACCATAGCATCCTAGACGTAATTAAAATTTGTAGCAACTTGACCCCTAAGGCTTTATCAACTCAGGCTTGCTATTTAGGTCTTAAGTTTTCTTTAGTTGATACCAATTCTATCATCTGTATCTGGTGTTCAGGCTGAGGGGCTGTGTCAAACGACCAGGCGCGGGTTTGTACAAGCACCTGGGGTTTTCCCTGGGAAATGTTTGGGCCCAAACCTCCCCTTAAGCAACTTGGGTAGATTTGTTGATAGAACGGGTATTCACTATTGACTACTTATTTCCTATATAGACCAAGTCTTAGGTTATTATTAGGGAGTCACAATTAAGTTAGGTCTAGTTTGTTTGTTTGATTTGCACACTTTCTCTCATCTCTATCTCTTCTCCTCCCCTCCAAGTCTTCCAAGTAGTGCATGCACGGGCGACGGTCCCAAAAGCCACACCTCGAGGGACCATCTGATTTCGCCCCCTGCAGCAAGAAATCATTGTTTTCTTCCCCCTCGTCTTCTAAAAAAATGGAAAACCCAGGAAGCCGTCAAAAAAATTCTGCTTCCACTTCTAACCCGTCAGTCGACCCACAAGCTGACTCCACCCTCCCTCACCTTCCTAACTTGGAGCAACCAGAAATACCAGCAGGGCCAGGTGGCCCTCCAATTATAACCCATAATACAAATCCCTTTGCATTAATGGTCAACCATTTGGCTCGACTACAACAAAATCAAGAAGATCTAGCTAGGACTGTCACGAACCTAGCTAATCAAGGACAAAATCCACCACCTCTCCAACAGCCTGTCGTTCCTCTTAAGGATTTCTATGATCCTTCCAATTATGAGGAGAGACCAGGGGTGGTCATACCACAAGGGGATTTTGAAATCAAACCCGCTATTCTAAACCTTATCAAGCATTTTCATGGTCTTCCAAGAGAGGACCCTTTTTGTCATCTTGAGGAATTAACTGTCCTTGCTCAAACCACTCGTTCCCGCAATGTGCAGGAAGACATGTGGTTAATGAGACTCTTTCCTCTCTCTCTCAAAGGCAAAGCATCACATTGGTTTCGAACAGTTGGGCGTCCTATTACCACCTGGCTCCAATTAAAAAGTGCTTTTCTTAAAAAAAAATTTCCGATCGGTCGAACAAATGCATTAAGAAGATCTATAACGACCTTTCAACAAAAAATTGGTGAACCCCTCCATGAAGCCTGGGAAAGATTTCAGGAACTTCTAAGAAGTTTTCCCCACCATGAAATTCCACAATGGCAGCTAGTGCAGATCTTCTATCATGGATTAGAAGATCAATTAAAATGATTTGTGGATGCCTCATGTGGGGGCAATTTTCTTAACAAAGACGCCGAAAGTGCCTATCTTCTCTTTGAAGAAATGAGTGAAAACTCATTTAACATGACTTCAATGGACACTTTTGGCAGATCACAAAACCCCAGACACGGAGTCCATGAAATTGACTCCAAAACCACCTCTGTTCCAGTCACACAAGATGATTTATATATGTTAGCTCAACGACTGGACCAGATGCAAATTCACCAAAAGAAAATAGAAGAAAAGCTCACAAACAAACAAGCTCTACACGTCCACTCTCCACACACTAAACCCCCACACATTCTCCGAAGAGAGAATCTACACAATATCGATGCCACATCTGCTGACCAGCAATTTCCGGCTGATTTCCCGCAAGATTTAACCGGGAATTTTGACCAAAATATTTTTGATTCCACCTCGGAAAATATTTATGCTCTTCAGGAGCAATTTAGAAACCCCTCCAACATTTCCAATCAAAATTGGAGGACTAACCCGAATCACTCCTGGAAAAACCCGAATCCGATTCCTTTTCCCAAAAAAAACTATTTTGGGAATTATGGGCAACCTTTGTGTCAACCCGGACCATCCCAGGATGATATTAACAATCAGGTCATGAAAACTCTGCAAGGAATGCAGACTCAAATGACAGAAGTAACCCGCTTGGTCACCAATTTACAACAACAAGTTAAGGTTACTCCTGATCATCGACCTACTGGGAATTTACCATCCCAACCCTTGCCCAACCCAAATAATCAAAGGAATCAATTCCAAGGTGGATATCACAGTCAACCTATTCAGCCAGCACCTCAGCATCCGCCGGGTTTCAATAACAGCCAGGCCCCTTGTCCTCATCCTAGAAACAACCAGACTGCCGATGCAGTTACCTTGAGGAATGGGAAAACCACTCAAAATACCCTGCCTGTTAAAGAAACCCGCTCTAACGACACACAGATTAACTCTTCCCCTCCTATTGTTCAGGAACCAATTCACGCAAAACAAGGCAACCCTGCCCCATTTCCACAAGCCCTCCACTCTTCAAAAAAGAAAAAAACAAAATCTGAGCCCACTGAGAAGGAATTAGTGGATTTATTTGGGCAAGTAGAAATTAATATCCCTATTCTAGATGCCATTAAGTATATCCCTGCCTATGCAAAATTCTTAAAAGATTTAGGTACTCCAAAAAGGCAGCCCAAGAATTTAGGAAAGGTAATTCTTCCAGAGATAGTCAGCTCAGTTGTGCAGAGCCGACTGCCTCTTAAGAGAAAAGATCCCGGTGCCCCCCTAATCCAAGTTATCATTAATGATACCTCATTTGATCGTGCTCTGCTGGATCTTGGTGCCTCAATTAATCTTATCGCCACAGTTATTTTTGAGGAATTTAAGATCGGTGAATTGAAACCTGTTGAGGTTACTCTCCAATTAGCCGACCGATCTACGATTAAACCAAGGGGAATTGTTGAAGATGTTCTTGTCCGGGTCAAAGATTGTCTATTCGCAGTAGACTTTTTAGTCTTGGACATAGAGGTACCTGAAGCACTTAAGTTTTCCCCCATTATTCTTGGAAGACCATTCTTAGCCACTGCCCGCGCCAATATTGATTGTGATTCTGGAAAGATGAAGATCATGTGTGGCTGTGAATCTGTAACCCTAGACATTTTTCAAGCCTCTAGGCGATTCCAGGAACCAGATTTCTTTGATGATTTGGATTCCGAAATAGAAAACATTGTGGAGGAAACATTGCAGATTTCCCAATTAGGTTCCTGTTTTGCTATAAATACGGTTCCTGAACAATCTATTTTTTCTCACCCTTCCACCTCAACCACACGACCAGCTAACATTCCAGCTGACCCTTTCACTCTCACCTCACCTCTAACCCACAAAGCAGAAACTCTTTCGGAACCGGGCCAACAATTGGAATTAAAACCTTTGCCCGATTCACTTAAATATGTTTTCATGGGTCCAAAGCAGACCCTGCCCCTGATTATAAATTCTAGACTCACCGGGGCACAAGAGCACAAACTTCTCCAGGTTTTGAGTAAATATCGAAAAGCTATTGGCTGGACCCTTTCTGATCTTAAAGGCATTCATCCGTCCTATTGTACGCACCGTATATTTTTAGAGGACGATTCTCGCCCCTCTCGCCAACCACAAAGGCGCTTGAATCCTATTATGCAGGAGGTGGTAAAAAAGGAGATTATTAAGTGGCTGATGCTGATATCATCTACCCCATTTCTGACAGCTCCTGGGTTAGTCCAACTCAAGTTGTCCCCAAAAAGGCTGGACTAACAGTTGTCACCAATGAAAAGGGGGAGAATATAGCCACTCTAACCGCTTCTTCTTGGCGCGTGTGTATAGATTATCGAAAATTAAACACCGCCACCAAGAAGGATCATTTCCCGCTCCCTTTTATTGATGAAATCTTGGAGCGGTTAGCCGGACGGGAATTTTAGTATTTTTTGGACGGTTATTCCGGCTATAATCATGTAGCAGTTCATCCTGAGGACCAAGACAAAACAACTTTCACCTGCCCCTTCGAAACCTTTGCTTTCCGAAGAATGCCCTTCGGTCTTTGCAACGCACCTACGACTTTTCAAAGGTGCATGCTTGCAATTTTTTCAGACCTGGTAGGTGAATGTCTAGAAGTTTTTATGGACGACTTCTCTATTTTTGGAGATTCTTTTGACCATTGCCTCAAAAATCTTGAAAGAACCCTCCAAAAGTGTATAGAAGTTAATCTGGTCCTCAGTTGGGAAAAAAGTCATTTCATGGTCCAAGAAGGTATTGTCTTGGGCCATGTTATTTCTAAACAAGGAATCGCGGTAGATAAAGCAAAAATAGATGCTATATCTAAGCTCCCACCGCCCACTACTGTCAAACAAATCAGATCCTTTTTGGGTCATGTGGGTTTCTATCGTCGATTCATACAAAACTTTTCCCAAATCTCCAAGCCTTTAAGTCAGCTTCTTACTAAAGACCAGCCATTTGATTTTAATAATAAGTGCCTGGAGAGTTTTTTGAGGTTGAAGAAAGAGGTTACTGAGCCACCAATATTGCAGGGACCTGACTGGAATAGTCCCTTTGAATTAATGACAGATGCCTCAGATTTTGCTGTAGGGGTCGTTCTAGGGCAAAGAATTGGCAAGAAGCCCGTTGTGATCTATTATGCTAGCAAAACCCTTGATGATGCACAACGGAATTACACGGTTACTGAAAAGGAACTTCTTGCCATTGTATTTGCCTTAGAAAAATTTAGATCTTATCTGTTGGGGTCACGTGTCACTGTTTATACAGACCACTCAGCAATTAAATATTTGCTGACAAAGAAAGATGCGAAACCCCGCCTTATCCGTTGGATTCTGCTGCTCCAGGAATTTGACCTGGAAATCAAGGATAAGGCGGGATTGCACAATGTAGTGGCTGACCATCTCTCTCGTCTTATGACGAATGACATAATGACCCCGCCAGATCAGTTCCCTAATGAAAGTATTTTAGCTGCTGCAACCCTCCCTTGGTTTGCACCCATCGCAAACTACTTAGCAACAGAACAAATCCCTACTGATTGGCCAGAAACAAAATGGGATAAGTTCTTTGCTGATATTAAATATTATTTTTGGGAGGAGCCTGACCTTTTCCGCATTTGTGCCGATCAGGTCATTCGACGATGTGTCCCCGATTCTGAAATCCATGATATCTTAACACATTGTCACTCAATGGCCTGTGGTGGACATTTTTCGGGCAAGAAAACTGCAGCTAAAATCCTTAATGCAGGATTTTATTGGCCCAGCTTGCACAAAGATGTTCATGACTTCGTTCGGTCCTGTGTGCGTTGCCAGAGCATCGGCAACATGACTCGAAAGGATATGATGCCCGTTAATCCTATTTTAGAGGTTGAAATTTTCGATGTTTGGGGCATCGACTTCATGGGACCGTTCATCAACTCTGGTGGGTATTTGTATATTTTAGTCGCAGTAGACTATGTTTTTAAATGGATAGAAGCAATACCCACCCGCACAAGTGATCACCGTGTGGTTGTCGAATTTCTTAAGAAAAATATTTTCTCAAGATTCGGCATACCAAAAGCCATTATCAGTGACAGAGGCTCACATTTCACCCACTCACAATTCCGTCACCTCCTATCTAAATACGGGGTTAATCATAAAATTTCCACACCATATCACCCCCAAACTATTGGCCAGGCTGAAGTTTCTAACCGGGAAATTAAAAATATTCTACAAAAGACGGTTAGGCCCGACCATAAGGATTGGTCCACCAAATTGGACGACGCTTTATGGGCCTACCGTACCGCTTTTAAAACTCCGCTTGGCATGTCTCCCTTCCGTCCAATTTTCGGGAAGGCATGCCATCTCCTGGTAGAATTAGAACATACGGCTTTTTGGGCAATAAAACAACTTAATATGGATTTATCTGGCGCCAGTAACCATAGAAAATTACAATTAACTGAATTGGAAGAATTACGTAATTTTTCCTATGAAAATGCGAGGATTTATAAAGATCGAACAAAGAAATTTCACGATAAATATATTGTTTGGAAACACTTTGACGTTAATCAACGTGTTTGGCTTTTCGATGCGAGATTACGTCTTTTTCCTGGCAAATTAAAATCTAAATGGATCGGCCCCTTTATTGTCCATAAAACATATCCATACGGCGCTGTTGACCTTTTTGATCCAAAAACTAATTCGATATTTCAAGTCAATGGCCAGCGTTTAAAGCCCTATTTTGACCATACGCCTAAAATTCCATCTGAATCTTTTAATTTTACTGAGCCAGCCACCCTTGATCACTAGTGTACATCACGGCCGGCTGAATGGCGTAAAAGATAGCACTGGATGGGAGGTAACCCATCATATTCTTGCTTTCCTTTTTTCTTCTTTTTCCAGGTTTTGTTCATCCTAAACCCGACCGTCATCACTAAGGTGATCCCTTTTCCCTCCTTATGCATGAGGACATGGCATATCTTAAGCATGGGGGGGTGTTTTTAAATTTTTACGATCGATTCAGGATTTTCAAAACATAAAAACATGCATTTTTGTTTAATTTATTTCCTGCTTGCATACCCAAAAAAATAAAAAATAAAAAAATGTTCAAAACTTTTTGAGGAAAAATTTTGAAATTGGGACTAAGGTCGAAAAATTCACATTTGGTACAATGGATTTAATCTTTAACAAACTAAGGATGAGGATATGGATCTGATCATTAGAATTCCAGGGTCTATTTTAGACAAGATCAAATATCTTTCTATAAAATTCCACCTGAACTCATAATAGTTCAGGTGACTTGATCCTATTTTGTAATATGGAAATTATTTGACTTAGCTTCTGATTCAAAAACTGGCATGTTTTGAGAAACTTCTTGTGTCACTCTTAACACACAAGCCAACACTTAAAAATAACTAAAAATTTGAAAAACTCCCTTGTTTGGACGTAGTGAAAGTCTGAAGCAGATCATTGGTTTGAGTTCCCACCGCCGAGAAGGAGGAAAATGCCTCCTTTAAGGACGCGATGTCAACATGTTACTGCCTCGGCATTGCTCCATATCTATATTTCATATCTTTAGATGGAGCATTAAAGCGCATTTTAGCAGCTCAAGTGTCTTGGATGGTGCTCTACCTATAGTGTCGGAGCAAGAGCTTGAGTTTGTTTGGAGCGCCCCTTTTCACCGCATCGTGTTCTGGGGTTGTGAGCTCCTGGATGGTGTCATGGACAGTGCTATCTCGAAGTACTGGTGCCAGAGCCCCCTCGAGGAATGGTAATGGGAATGATGATCCCAACACATCTATTGTAAGACTAAGCTAAAAATAGCATGGGGGAGAAAAAAAAAAATATATATATATATAAATAAATTAACACACCCTTATAAATGTTGGCTTTTCACAAGCACAGCCAGAAGGTTTTAAAGGATTTTGCAAGTTGAGAATCATATTCATGAGACAAAAAAATTCCTAAAAACAAACATTTCAAGTCATCTGAATTAACAAGGGGTTAATTTGAGAATTTTTGGAAGATATATTGATCCCGTTCTATCTAATGGTTGAATCCAAAAATAAATCCCGATGTTTATCTTTAACAAATCCCGTACCTCCAGTGTTTTTAATCTACCAAGGTCCATTGATCTCTTTTTCTCCTCCAAAGTCAAAAAAAATTGGATTTCCCAAAAATTCCATTTTAAGTTTTGCTAAGAGACTAGCAAAAGATAAGCATGGGGGTGTGATGAACGCTAGTTTATCATCATTCTTATGCATTAAAACAAACCTAGCTCTTAGGATTTTACTTCGCAAACGGTTTTTTGGGCTGCATTTTGGCATAAATCAGGATAGGCATGCATTGCATTTTTTATTGTCGTTTTAATGTGTTTTTGTGAGTGTTAGGGTTGTACAAATGCACAGATCCCTAAAACCCTAGCACTCAAGAAGGCAAATGGTGAAGGAGAAGCCCAGACTAGCTGGAACTCAGCCTAATCCAGCTCACCTCAGCTTGATCGAGCTCACCTCAGCTTGATCCAGCTCACCGCAGCTGGAACCTAGCTTACTTGAACTAGGGTTAGCTCATCCCAGCTCCATTCAGCTAATCTCAGCTGGATGGCAGCTCAAGAGAGTTCATCTCAGCTCACCCTAGCTCAAGTCAGCTCAGATCCAGCTCAACTTAGCTGAGTCTAGCTCACCTCAACTCCCACTAGTTCACAGGGAGCTCTAGCTAGCTCAGTTGAGTTGACAGGAGTTCACCCCAGCTCAGATCCAGCTACATTTAGCTCCACTCAACTCCAGCCAGCTGAAGAAGAGTTCAACTCAGCTCAGGAAGCTCAAGTCCAGCTCCCGGGGACTCAGCTTAGCTCAACTCAGTTGAGCTAAGCTACCTTAGCTGCCTCAACCAGCTTGATTCTCCCCGGGAGCACCAGACCTAGCTCACCTCAGCTCATTTTGGTAGAAGCTAGCTCACTTTAGCTTGGCTTAGCAACTAGCAAAGAACTAGCAAGCTAAGCCAGCTAGAGTAGCCCCATGCCAGCCCCTTCAGCAGCAGCCAGCTCCAGCTCCAACTCCAGACTTCTTCTCCTCAGCTCCTTCTCCAAACCCTAGCTCCAACATCTTCTCCTCTACTCCTCCATTAGCTAAGCTAGGTTAGCTTAGCTTAGCTTAGCTTAACTATGCTCCAACTTCCTTGGCTTGTACCACCCCAAAAACCCACCTACCAACTCCACCCAACTAGCTCCACTTAAGCTCCACATAAGCTAACCTACTTGGCACCAACCTAACCTACCCACCACCTCCAAAAGACACCTAAAAGTGGCACCAAAAACTACCCATAACCACCCCTTAATGGCGCCACTTTTCCCTCCAAAATCCCCCCTCATCTCCACCACACAATCCTCCTTGAATCCATCTCCACCATCCACCTAACCCCCCTTCTAGAAGACCCCATGTTGGCGCCAACATGGGGGTGTCTCTCCACCACCAAAAGACACCAACACCACCATAACCAACCCCTTTAACACCCCTTGGGGTGGCGCGAACTCACCCTAGCCATAGGATCACCAGCCACCCTTATCTTTCCATCCTAGCCCTCCATTTCAAGGGGTACCTTAACCCCCCATCCTACCCTATAAAAAGACCACTACCCACCACCATTCAAATCATCCTTGGCTAGCAATTTCACTCTCATATTCCACCAAGAAGCCCACGTCCAAGAGAGAAGAAGAAGAAGAAGATTAAGGGGATATTCTGTCCCCTTGGTGCCTTCCCCTCTTCCCTTCTCTCTTGGGTCACGCCAGCCAAAGGAGAAGCCAGGCAAGGAAGATCTTGGAGGAGATCTTGAAGGTGGTCACACCACCTTGGAGGAGTTTTTGAAGGTGGTGCACGCCCACCCCTTGGAGAGAGCATTAAAGGTGGTAGCTTCCACCTTGGAGGAGCTCTCAAGGAAGGAGAAGAAGGAGACCCTCTTTTCAAGCCAAGGAGCAGCTAGGCTTGGAGCAAGAAGACTCCCTTTTTCACCATTGTTGCAAGAGGATTTGTGTTTCTTTTCTTGCTTTTAGATTTGTTTAAGTTCTAGTAAAAGCATTCCTCTACTTGTCCTTGAAAAGAACACTCATTCTACTCAATCAAATTGCCTTCTTTTAGTTTTTTATTGCAGTTGTTAGTTTTGGTTCTAGCACTTGTTTCACCTCTTCTTCCTAATTACTCTAGGCCTGCACTTGCCTAGAGTAAGATTAGGAAGAAGATATTTCTATCTTTTAAATTTTAGTTAAGCATTTGTAGGTGTTAGTACTTTTCGTTACAATTCGCATTTTGCGCTCGTCTTTTCAAAATACAAAAAAGAATTACATATTGAAAAGTATCAAAAAGAAAGTTGAGATCTATCTGTAAGCAAGAGGATTAATTTTGCAATTTTTGCCTCCTTGGACGACCCTAGATACTCCCCTATCTAGGATATAAATTTAAGAGTTGATCGATTTTGCGCGTTACAACGACGTATTTAACAAACCGCGTGAAATCGCTATCAATCTTCAGTGACCGTTGGGCCGATCTTCAGCGAAGATTGCTGCTGTCGTTGATGCCCTATGCATGAATTCCTCCTCTTCCTTCCATTATAAAAGGACCTACCCCCCCTCCATTCTTCACCATCTCTTCCTTTCTTCTCGTCACCACCTCCAAGGCTCTAGAGAGAGCTTGTCCCAAGACTAAGATGCTCCTCTAGAGTAGGATCAAATACTTTTCCCTCCCCTCATCCTCATTCGTGGAGCATCCCACGACCATCTTCTCATCTACTTTGGGAAGTAGATCCACGCTGCAACGTCATTTGATATAGACACATCTATTTATGTTAAAATGGCTATTCATGCAAGTTCCTAGGCGCAGATTTGCATTTCATGTTATAAATATTGCATAGCATGCATCATTCTGCATTTAGAGTAGTTGTCCATAATTTAGGCTAATTAGGTCCTTTTTATGGTCAGGAGAGAAGAAGACTTATTGCAAAGCCTCAAATGGATGATCGGACCATACTGATTAGATTAGGATGACAATCAGAGTCTAACACCTCTGAAATTGTCTAGATTGGAGAACTGTAGCATCGTACAAAGTTCGAGGAAGATCAATGACCAGGGGGTAATGCGACATCCATATGGGATTCGGATCGAAAATCTGACTATAAGGATGGATCCGAAGCGATGATCACAGTCTAGCAAAGTAAGAATCATCTCGATCTGAGCATTGGGGCACCCTCGACAAAAGAAAGAAGAATGGATGGCCTAGATGATGCCACGTGGTGCTATCTAGGTGGCCAAAGTTGGCTATTAGCAGTGCACCACGCACAGCCGTAGCCGCACGTAGCAGCAGCGCAGCACATGCTAGCGTACACGCACGCAACATGGCGTGGGGAGTGCAGGCATGTGAAGCACGTAGCGTGCAATGTGCACGCCAACGGAGCGGGTGCCAGAGGAGGATAGGTGTAGATCTTCAGTGACACAGGCCTTTAGTGACGCAAGCCTTTAGTGATGCTTGTAGCTGTCACTAATGGTCTGCATGCCAGCAAGACGAATTGAAGGGTGGATCTTCAGCAATAGTTGCAGGGATCTGTAGCCACATTTACGAACATCAGTAATGACCTAGATAAGAATTTGTTCTTACTCCACTATAAAAGACCTACCCACCACCATTCTAAACCATCTCTTCCTTTCTTCCTCTCACCACTTCCAAGGCTCTAGAGAGAGCTTGTCCCAGGCCTGGGATGCTCCTCTAGAGTTGAAAATCAAATATTTTCCTGCCACTCATCCCCATTCGTGGAGCATCCTGTGGTCATCCTCTCACCGCCCTTTGGGAAGAAGATCCTCGCCACGATGCCGTCCTACCCTACCTTGCATCCTCCTTCGTCCCGCTCCACACCACCTTCCTATAGCCAACGTCAGCGTGACTCATCCTCCAAGCAACCATCGAGAAGGATTTTGTCATCTCCATCTATTTTTACTACTTTCTAGTGTAGTTTTTCCCACTTTCCTAGTTGTAGAAAACATTGGATTCAGAAATATGTGATTGTTCCTCTCTCTCTCTCTTTTGTTTTTATTTTGCAAGTAGATTAGCTAGATATCATCAACCTGATCTCTTGTCCTATTAAAAATATCAAGAAAATTAAAAAAGATAAAAACAACCAAAAACAAATAAAAGCGAAGCATAGATTTTTATAAAACCAAACATTTGCCTCCCTGTGTTTGACCTGGGACTCCCTTGTAGTTTCGGTATAAATTTTATTTGATCACGAGATTTGCAACTACAACGATGGGTTACTTGTAACGATGATTTCTAACTCGCAAAAATCGTGCGATCATTTTGGCACGGTTGCCTGGGAGGCAATGTTTTTTGTTTTTTTTTCATGTTTTTCCACCTTACCTAACTTTTATCTCACTTTTTCTCTGATCTTACTATGATTACAGGTACTCATCAGTGGCGGGCCAAAGTAGTTAGATCGGAGAAAAGTGCGTATGATGGTTTTGTAAGCTTATCCTCACCACCCCCGCCCTAATTTTCATTCCATAGCCTAATAACTCAAACCCAAATCAACTTGGTGCTTGCATAAACCCTAGGGCAGATTTTGGCTGTTTGGTTGTCACTCCACTCACCTCACCCACCCACATATATGAAAATATATATATATATATATTCTTCTCTTGTGGGATTTAATTGAAAGCTACACACTTAATGTTGAAGGCGACTGGCTCGATCGTGTTTTAACAGTTATTGCATCGTAGTATAGGTGATCAAGCATCGTCAACAAATAAAAGTTTTTATTACTCGAAAATCGGGGTATCCGAGGTCGAACATAGGGAGCAATCAGAATTTACTACTAATCTGAAATGTAATTGAGCACTCTAATTTACTCAAAACTTGAGTTCAAATATGAATGTATGCGGTTAAAAAGTAATTATGACAAAAGAGTAAAATTGGACGTCTGATCTTGTGATCAGATGTCTTAAAAATGTTTTCCCTTTTTCTTTTGCTTTCTTTCTTCTGCAGCCTTCACTTTGCCTCTTTCTTCTTCTTGTGTTGGCCTTCTTCTTCTTTCTTTGCAGCCTCTCTTCTTCCTTGTCTTCTCTCTTCTGCGAAGGCTTCTTCTTCCATGGTCATCTGTCTCTTCTCTACAGCCTTTTGCTTCTTTTCTCTTCTGTCTTCTTCTTCTCTTCTCTGTAGCCTTTCTTCTTCTTCTGCCT
Organism: Thalassia testudinum; assembly: GCA_037157565.1. Classification (NCBI taxonomy): domain Eukaryota; kingdom Viridiplantae; phylum Streptophyta; class Magnoliopsida; order Alismatales; family Hydrocharitaceae; genus Thalassia; species Thalassia testudinum. The sequence goes on along the minus strand of JAZHRO010000003.1, from coordinate 72,422,667 downwards.
TGATCAGTCTCTTCTTCAGAGTTTCTTCTTCTTCTGCTCCTTCTCTTCTCCTTCCTGTAGCTAAGTCTCTTCTCTTCAACTATCAGCCTGCCTGCACAAGGAGAAAAACCTACCCCTTTCCCTCTACCCGCACGTCTCTCTCTCTCTGCAATTCACTCAAACGACGCTCTCCCAGAGTCGCGGGTAATCGGGTTGGATTTCTCACCCAGGACGAGGCGCACCGGCGTGTGGGTGATGTGCGAGGAGTGCTCAGAATGGGTCGGGTCAGAGCCCACCAGATCCGCGAGGTGAAACCGCGGATGAGGCGAGCGTGCGTTGGGTGAGGGACCTCACCCCTGTGCGTTCGGAGGCAACAAGAAGATAACACAAATTCACTTTATATCATACCTGCGCTTCGTATTTCGTCGATGTGGGACTATTAGTCCTGCCTCGCTCTCGCGCGTGCCCGTAGAAGACTCTTTGTGCAATTGCCAAGGCTGCGGGCTTCGCTGCGTTCCTTGCTAGGTCAGATGACTTCACACTGCTTGCCCAAGTCTGGTACACCTAAAGCCTGGATGTCCTGAAGCCTGGAGTGAGCTTGGAGCTTCTTCAACTATCGTCAATGGCGGCAGGAGCTTGAAAATTGTCAGACACAAAACAAGCCTCTCGGCTTAATCATGTCACCTGAGGACCTTCGCCATGCCACGACGAAGGTGATGCACAGTGCAGCAGGCTGCAGGACGGCCTAGGCGTGCATGCCTAGGTTATCCTATGACCGGAGGTGTGGGTGTGTTCGAGGCGCTGTTGTGGAGGCGTAAAGGGATGATGGATGGGCGGAGGTTGTTCCTTGTGGTGAGGCAGAGCCTCTGAGTTGGTCGGCGAGCCATGCGAAGGGGTGGAATGGTGGGGGCGGCTCGCCGGAGGTCAGCTGGTGACGTGGAAGATGAGGGTGGTCATGCGGTGTCGAGGGGCAATCAATTGAAATAAAATCGGGAAAAGAAAGAGGGGAGGTTGTGGAACAATTCTAAGCTACTTACAGGGATGAAGGGGACGGATATGTGGACAGTAGTATCTGCTGTCGCTGGAGAAGAAGCTACCCAGTGGAGGAGGACGGCGGCGATGACGGGGCTGAGGAGCCGTGCGCGGGTATTGTGCGACGCGGAGGAGAATCAGGAGGATGACTCTGCCACTGGTTTTGTGTTCGAGCGAAGAGGGAGGGGAGGGGGGCTCGTCAGAGCTCGCTAGACCCTTGGCCGGAGAAGAAAGAGAAGAATTTGAGGTGGAAGTCCGACCAAGTCAAGCAGAAAATGAGCGGCCGGGTTTGGGGGTTCTTTTATAGGCATTAGGTCGTCTGTTCAGAGCTTGGAGGGCACGTATCAGTCTCCGACGGCTCGTCGGAGAAGGAAAGAGGGTGGATACCCAAATCCCTCCTGCATTCGCACGAGAGATTGGGTTCACACCAGGGATCAAGATTGGCCTCAGCTGGAAGGGAATTCCTCAGAGAATCTCCCTTCCATTTCTGGGAGGGGATCTCTGAGGAATCAGAGAGTATTCCCTCTCTAATCCTCACCGGAGCAGGATTCTACCCCAACAATGGTGGAAGGACTTGATTGTAATGGTGGCGAGGAAGTTAGGGGGCTCTCTGTGATGATTTTCAAAAGTTAGGGACCAAAATGTTATTTGGGTGTACTAAATTGCAAAGTAGGTCAAGATGACCTCCCCTTAGGTCCAAATTTTGGTACAAACATAATTTGGACCTAAGGAATCCAATGGTGAAGTTAGATTTTAGGTTTGACCACATTTGACTAGACATTTTGTGTAAGAACCCAAATTAGGTCAATTGATGAGCTAGGACCCTAATCTAGGTCAAACTGGGTTCCAAAGGCTAAATTGAATGTTCTAAAAACTAGAGGATATTTTTCCATGATTTTTTGAGGGTCTACTTGATTTTTATCCTAATCGAAACCTTGTTGATTTAAGCGGGTCTGTTTTAGGGTTACCAAATGTCATTTAATTCCTAGATTGCACATGAACTCATTTCTGATTGACTCAACCCACTTTTTATCTTATTTAGACCATTTAACCTATGTTTTACCTCTGAGAAATCCTATTTATGTACTACAATGGTAAAATTACAGTTTCAACCTTTATTTCATGTTTTCTTCTCAGAGCACTTATTCCTTCATTTAGGCCTTCTTCTAGGTTATGTAGGAGCTTTTATCTTCTTTATTAGGTCAAAATGAGCTAGTTATGGCTCATGATGAGGCTCTCATCACTTAACACCCACAACTTCTTAACCTAAGGCGCACAATCACTTTGATTATACCACTTAACCGGGATCTGACTTGTGGACCCGATACACTTTAACTAAATACGCATAAGTAGAAATCTGAATAGGTTAAGCATTGTCATGTGCCTTAACTAAGTGGTGCAATAGGCCAATTGGTTGAATTGTTTGGGCCGCACCACTCACTTTAAAACTAATCCATCAAGTAGATTGCCTCTTAGGGTTGATTTTTAGGGCTAAACCAGACACTCAACATTTTTTCTAATTTCTAAAGGAATATATCATCACCAATGTTTTCAAAACTTGGAGTGTTCTCCTTAACTTGATTGAATATAACTAGGAGTAAACCCTAAAAGCTACTAAACAATGTTAAACCCTAAAGGACACATCATCAAAAACCTTGTTTGCAAGCCCTGGTTGTACATGCACACACATTTTAACTGATCATTAAGGGCACAACCCATCTAAAGGGCCCATCACATTCTAAGAGCACAATCATCCCAAGCCTAATTAAAACTAAGCAAATGTGGCCTTAAGGATTGATTCGCTCTTCGGGGCTCAAACTGAGATTTTTCTTCAATTAATCTATTTCTACTGGTCCATCTGATGTCTAGTTAGGAGAGTAGCATCAAACGACTGCGGCTGAGGGTACACTAGGAACCAGAGGTGCAAGCCAAAGGAAGAACCTTCTCCCCGGTCCCTCCTTCTAACTGGTCGGATTGACTGGATAAAAGTAGACCAAATCATTTATAATATCAAGCCTAGTCCTTGGAGTGTGTAGGTCTTTAGGCTAACCCACCTAAGGACTAGGTTGATTGCTTGTACTGCAGTGCACCTTTCTCTCTTCTGTTTTCCCTCCTATTCTACCATGTATCCTTCCACATCTTACATGCATTTCCCATCCTATCCTCCTAGCACCACTTATCCCCTAGAAGATTACTATTCCAACTTGACTTGTAATTACCCATCCACTAGCTTGGATGACTTTGATTGGGGATATGAATACGGACCTTAGTGTCCAAGGCCTTACTCTGGACAACAAGACTATGATTATTATCCTTCCAATGCTACAATGATTGTAAATCTTCATCCATTGATCTCCAAACCAACCCAATCTATAATTAGGAAGGATATAATGACTATAACACCGACCCTCCCCAGTATTCCACTAAATATAGGTCACCACCATCCCTTAAACAACTTGAAACGATCTATTATTAGGGAGGGACCAGAGAACCTTGATATCTTGACTCCCCTAGATTTAACCTGAACCCACCCAACCCTAAACCGAACCAGTCCTTTCAGGTGAACCAGATCAAGCATAGGGTGTTGGCTAATTTGAGGAACACTATACAATCTTTAGAAGCTCGGCCAACACCATGCACTGAAGCATTCGATCCTATGATCAAAATGATTGATGGACATAATAGTTCTTTATTGGATTTTCTCCAAAGTGTTAGGGATAGGGACACGGGTGAGTTTCTTCTTGGGAAACTGTCAAGGTAGAGGATGAAATTTGTTGTTGCCCAAGTCAAATCTTGGGATGATTTTCAAGATGAACCCCCTTCAGGAGAGCCAATGTCTAAACCCGCTCAAGCGCCTGTCGGGGGGGGATACATATTCTGAGATTGGAGATGACCAGGTTGGGCTAGAGCAACCCTTTGGGGATGAATCGAGTTTCTCACTTAAGATCCTAGAGCCAGGGAGTGACGAAAAATGTCTCCATGGACCATGAAATGACATATGGTTTTGAGACATATATAAATGAGGATCATGGATTCTTTGACTCTGAGGTTGAGGAATCTCTTAGTGAAGTCTCACATGAGCTTAAGAAAGATGATTTCAGTGAGACAAATGGGCTCGAGGAGCCTGACAAACCATTTGATAGCCCAATCATTGAAGATTTTGATTCGGTTGAGGCTAATGTGGAGGATTTGAATCCTCATTTACTTAACGATTCAATTAGTGACCCCATTCCTCATCTACACCCCGAAGAGCTGACTTCTTAGTTCATTGTGCTCAAGTCAATCTTGATTCAGCCATGATTTCTGGACTTGGGAGAATAATATGGGGTGAATGATATGGTAGAGGTCCCGGAGCCTAAGCCCTTGATGTTGGAAGATGGAATTGTTGAAATAAAAATTTGGGTGCCAAATTCTGAGGAAACTTTGATTTTGGATCTAAGGGCACCTATTAACCTAAAACCACCTACTTTCTACCAAGACCCTTATGATATCTTTCATATGCAATCCAAGCTTGAAATAACTGATTATTTTTCTGAGCTAGACGTCAAGTGGACATCCGAACCTATTGAACCATCTTTACCCATTGTTCGACACTTTGATCTTGGGTTGCACACCACAAAATCGCAGGCCCGTCTTTGCAAGTTTCCCAACAATCTTAGGTTTTGGATGATTTTCATCCAGAACCTTAGAACCACTCGACCCTGGGGCATGGGTTTGCATCATAAGTTGGTCCACATCTGTGGATGTCTTCTATTAGTGGGTTGGAGGATCAATATTTTTATTTTGATTCTGACCCGCACTTGTGAATTCTCAAATTCTTCTTTGTATGTATATTATGCCTAGCTAAAGTCACTAAACCTAGCACGTGTGTATACTCTCTTCTTTCTGCAAAGTTGACCGGGTTGTTATGAAATTTAGGTGATATTCTGTTTACTCTGCCCTTTTCATGTCTTTGTTTTTACAATGAGGACATTGCATCATTTATGCATGGGGGTGGATAATCAATTCCTGAAATCATTAACTCCGTAGAAGTTCTTTTTGTTTCTTATATATAAAATTAAGAAAAAAGAATTTGAAAATTTGAAAAACGTAAAAAATGAAAGAAATTAGGAAAAGAAAACTTAGGCATTTGGAAGTTATTAACTTTTGGAAATGATATGGACCTAAACACTTACACTCTTTAGGTCTTCAGCCTTAATTAGCCTGGGTGTCCACTCGAATGTGGACGCAGTCTCAAGTCCTCGCCAATTAAAATTCATTTTAAGTTGGTAAATAAATTGGGATGATAAGTATGCGAGTTATCAACCCGCCCTCTGATTTGGGGGGACTTTAAGCCTAAGCATCTACACACTTTTTTTTTGCACTGACTCACTTTTCGACGGTTTCTTCGGAAATTGGGTAGCTAATGAAATATCTAGGGTGGTATGGCTGGCAAGTTGTTGGTGGTAATAGCTCATCGGCAGCTTGTCCAGAGCTCAGTCACGAGACCATTTTCATTGCATTGCCTTTAGGTAAATCTTAGATCAGGGAAGTCACCTACTTTAAAAAGAAAAAATAAACAAACAAGAAGAATAAGAAAAAAAATATATATAGGAAAGGAGAAAAAAATAAAAAAAATCATAAACAAACCACACTTCACTGCACGAGTATGGTTGACAAGTTGCCGTAGGTAATAGCCCATTAGTCGATTGTCTAGAACTCAGCTCTCAAAAAAATGCATAATAATTCCCAAAACACTTAGCGAAGAAGCAAGGAAGTGGAATAAACCGGGGAAATATTGACTAGGTTCGCCCTTGTGTTGACCACGTAAATAAAAGTAGGGAGAAAGCTACCAATCGAAAAGATAAACCTTTAGGCAAGGCCACCGAGGGTCGTCGAAACCCAAAGTCCGTTTCAACGATTGCTTAGTGTGTGTTTCACTATTTTCACTAGATGCTTAGCACTTAGAGTCCTTTTCGAATCTTGGGCAGGTCGGGTAGACATAAAAAGTTATCTCGGAACTCTCAAACTCCAAAAGTACAAAAAAATAGAAAAGAAGGAAAGAAAAAAAATGTATCTTCCCTTTTCAAATAAGGTGAGGACTTAGGCAGTCTACATTCTGGTAGGCACCCTGGTACTATTGACTTTTCATTGTTTAGGACCTTAGTTGAAATTTTCTATTATTAATAAATGACTTAGGCCTGAGCGTTGTAATCCTAATTTTGAATTTATACATCGCATGCAGTTTACTTTTGCTAGTGAATAGCAAAAGATAAGCATGGGGTTATGATATAGACACATCTATAAAGGTTAAAATGGCTATTCATGCATGTTCGTAGGCTTAGATTTGCATTTCATGTTATAAATATTACATAGCATGCATCATTTTACATTTAGAGTAGTATATATTTTAGGTTAATTAGGTCCTTTTTTGGTCAGGAGAGAAGAAGACTTATTTCAGGGCCTCAGATGGATGGTCGGACCGTACGGATCTGATTAGAATGACAATCGGAGTCTAACATCTCTGAAATCGTCTAGATCGGAGAACCCTAGCATCATACGAAGTTCAGGGAAGATTAACGGCCACGATACAATGTGACTTCAATATAGGTTTTAGATGGAAAATCCGACCATACGAATGTATCCAAAGTGATGATCACCGTACAACAGCATAGGAGTCCTCTCGACCTAAGCACGGTGGCATCCTATAAAAAAGAAAGAAGAATGGACGACCCAGATGGCGCCATGTGGCACCATCCAGGCTGCCCAACACTAGTCAGTAGCCGTGCATCGTGCACAGCCGCAGTCGCATGTAGCAGCAAAATAGCACATGCCACCACGCACGCACGCGACACGGCGTCGGGAGCATGGGTACGTGAAGTGTGCAGCATGTGACGGGCGCACCAGCAGAGGATAGGCATGGATCTTCAGCGTCACATGCCTTTAGTGATGCTTGCAGCTGTCACTAATGGTCTCCGTGCACCAGCAGGACGAATTGTAGGATGGATCTTCAGCGACATCTGTAGGGATCTGTAGCGACATTTACGGACGTCAGTAATGACCCAGATACGAATTTGTTCTTCCTCCTCCACTATAAAAGGGCCTACCTACCACCAATCCAAACCTTCTCTTCCTTTCATCCTCTCACCACCTCCAATACTCTAGAGAGAGCTTATCCCAAGCCCAGGATGCTCCTCTAGAGTAGAAAACGAAATATTTTCCAGGCTCTCATCCCCATTCATGGTGCATCCCGTGGTTGTCCTCTCACTGCCCTTTAGGAAGAAGATCCTCGCTGCAACGCCGTCCTGCCCTACCCTCCGTCCTCTGACTCTGTCCTCCTTCATCCTGCTCCTCACCACCTTCCTCAAAGTGACATCAGAGGGAGTCATCCTTTGAGCAATCGTCGAGGTGGATTTTCTCATCTCCATCTCTCTTTACTACTTTCTAGTGTAGTTTTTCCTGCTTTCTTAGTTGTAGAAAACATTGGATTCAGAAATATATGTGACTATTCCTCTCTCTCTCTCTTTTCTTTTTATTTTGAAAGTAGATTAGCTAGATTTCATCGATCTCATCTCTTGCCCTATTAAAAATACCAAAATGAATAAAAACAACAAAAATGACCAAAAACAAATAAAAGCGAAGCGTGGATTTTTATAAAACCAAATGTTCACCTCCCGTGTTTGACTCAGTATTGATGACAGGCTCATCATGATCTCTAATTACCCTAATTAACTAGTCTTCCGAGTTAATTAGCTAAGGATATGATTATATATAGGTTAATTATAAAATAAGGGATATAAAGTGAAGTACCTTAAAATAAGTTAAAAATGATTTTTTTATCTTTCAAATAATATTATTAATAATCTGATTAATAATTTGACTCGAGATTTTAATAATCATTCCTCTAATTAATAATTTAATTAACTTAAGAATATTGTATACATAAGTGTGTAATAACTTAAGTAACTTTACCTAATTAAATAAATTAACCTAAAAAGGTCAAAAATGTAAATTCAAGGTCTAAACATAATAATTACCTTATTTATAATCATATATAAAAAGTTGAAAAAGATCTAAATTAAAATAAACACTAAAAACTAGATTTTACATTTAGAACGTTTTAATTCATTTCAATCGGGTCCTTAGTTCTCATATAGGTCCTTAGGTTTCATTGCATGAAGGTCCCTATCTAGTTCTTCTTCTTCCTTCAGCCAGCTGAACGGCTGATGACAGAGGGTGCTTCCACCGCTTGATCACCGCACATTCGACGTCGCTCCACTTTGTCCAAGCTCCTGGAGCTTGTGCTCAACATTTCATTTTCATCCATCGGTCTGGATGATACTTTTATCCTAATTTTAGGTGGGAGTTAACCACACCGTTGTTGGAGATGACGCCGATGGTTAACCTCCTCTAGCTCCTCATATGTCCAAACTCCGCCGCCCTCTTCATCGCCTTCAACTATAAATAGCCCCTCACCCCCTAGATTTCTGGTAAGTTGGCTCCCTTCCCTCTTGTTCACTGTAGCCGACCCAATAGGCTATTCTTCCACAACTTTGGTGATCCTCCACATCATCCTCTGACTTCCTCCGTTCATCTTGATTAGCTCAGGGAATTCACTAAGGTCAGCCGCATCCTTGGACAAAGGCGTCGAACGAGGAGTGCCTCTGCTCCATCCAAATTCACCTATCGGAGATCTTCCTCAATACCCTCTTATTTCGTCCTCCATCATGAGCCTTTGACAGAGTCACTTTACCCCCTTCGTCCAGGTAACAGTAGGTAGGAGTAGTAGTGTAGATAGTTAGGTAGTTAATGTAGCATAATGTCAGATTTCAAGGATCGTCTTCTTCGACTCCGGCAAGCACCTTGAGATTACTGTAGACTTAGTTTTCTCTTTTGAATCTGCTGATCACCTTCCACTATCACTCATGATCATTTCTAACCCATTTAAACACTAATTCTATCACTTAACCACCTAAATCATATCCACCTTCAACAGCTACTGTTGCTGTCCATGGCAGTAGTAGCAGAGCTAAATTCACATTCACAGGGTTCTTCATCATCTATTCATCACCTAAGGACCCTATTCCACACCTTAATTTGAATAATTATCATCACTAATGTAAGCGCCCAATTTTAAATTAAGCTCCTAAGCTCGTTGTCATTGGCAGCTCAGGAGCAGTTTAAATTATAAATTATTTATATAATTACGATTGTAGATATCTGTTGACTTGTCTCAACCACTCATCTGAGTGAGAGACCAAGTCCTGAGCCTCCACCAACTCAAAATCTATTGAAACTAAATTTCACTGATTAATCATTCATCTAATGAATTTAAGAGGAATTTAATGCGATTCTAAGGTTCCTTGCAACCTTAGGAACCTTTTCAAATTAAAAATGGCACAAATTCTCACTTTGTGCACACTTTTCACTTTTTCTGGACTCACCAGAGCTTCGGCAAGCTCCGATTAGTCAAATACTGATCTTCATCCTATAGAATTTGATGAGAAGCTCCAGATTGATGTGATATTGATCATAGATTAGTTTGAGGTCATTTATTTGGGATTTTAACCACTGGAGCTCGAAGTGAGGTATCTTCTTCTCCAACTCCAGTGGAGTTGGAGAAGCCTACACAGAAGTTTAAAAGATTCATTTTAGGTGTCTAGAAGCTTTAGTGCAATGCACTGAAGCTGTTCCTGAGCTCAGATTTTTATAGAAGCATTCCAACTCTTCTAATGAACAAAACACTTTAGGAGTTCAGGCGATGTACCTGGAACCCTAGTTTCTTAGGTTAGAACACCTATTTAAGAGGTTGGAAAGATTTCTGAGTTTGAGAGGATGCTATTCCAGACCTTAATTTTGTGAGAAGAAGCATTAATCAGAAAGTCAATTTTTTAAGCTTCACAATCAAACTGAGTAAGGAGATCTTGATTCTGAGCTTGATCTAAGGAATTAAGAAGCTTAAATGGACTCTGAGATTCTGTTGAGAAGTTTTAGAGTGAATTAGAAGATCTCAGATATGTAATTTGATTAGAATTCAAACCCTATCAGTTTGGGTTGTTTTCGAACTGAAAATGATGGCAGTGACATTTGGATGAAATTTGATCTCAATTCTTGCCCAGATTAGTTTGTTTTAACCCTTAGAATCTATTTTAATCAACTAAGGATGTTCTTAGCTATCTATTAAACATATTTGAAGTTTAAATCTGCATGATAAAGCTTTCAGAGAAGCTTGAAGCTTCTCTATAGCTCCTGAAGCTTAGAGAGCTTCAAGACTCATTCTAATAGCTGCGAAAAGATTTGTAAAGCCTACTCAAACCTTTAGCTAAGTTAGGAAATCAAACTTATAGACCCTGTGAGCATTAAAGCATTTCCAGACAACTATAACCCTGTAGGAACCCCCTAGATTCACTCTTTAAATTGAAGAGGAAAACATTTCTTTAACTAAAAGTTGACCATGCAATCTTGTAGAGCTACCTTAGAGCTTTCCATCAAGCTTTGAATTGCTTGATTTGGAGCTTTGAGCTAGGAGAAATCTTCGTTTGAAGTCGAGTCTGGAGAGGGGAAACATAGTCCCACATTGAAAGTCTTCGAGCGCATGCATAGGTATAAAATGAATTTATGTATTCGGCTTACCAGTCATCAAGCGCTTGCAATGAAATCTGAATCGAACATTCTGAGCATCTAATCTGTGTGTGTGTGTGCGAGCATGTGTGTGCCTGTGGGTGTGCGCCCGAGTGGGTGTGTGCGATGTTGGCCTTTGGAGGGTGAGGCCTGGGAGGCGGTTGGGCCGGTTCGGCTCGAGAGAGAAATAAATCAAAAGTAAACCTTAATTGAATTAGGCGAGCATCGAGTAGGGTCTGGTCCCACCCTGAGAAGGGTGCTGTGTATCCTCGAAAGGATGTCGCCGCAAACCTTAAACCAATTTTTGGTTAAAAGAAAACCCAGTTCAGCTGTAGTCAAGGAAAGCTAAGGAAGAGCAGGTGTTGTCCTAAGAGGCTAAGTGTTGAAGCTAAAGGAACTAAGGAGAAAAGCTAAAAAAATAAGGAAAAGGAAAAAGAAAGGCTAAGGAGGAAGAGCTCAAAAAGAGAAGGAAAGGAGAAGAACAGGCACTAAGGGACAAAGAGTCTAAAGAAGAAACTAAGAAGAAAAAGACTGAGGGAAGAGAAGATGAAGGCAGGAACAAAGTAGAGAATCAAGAAAGGAGCTCGAGAGAATAAGAGAGAAATAAAAAGAGAGAAAAATAAAGGTAAAAAGAATAAAAGGAAATAAAGATAGAAGCAGGAGCAATAAAGAAGAGAATAAGGAAAAGAAAGAGAGGCTGAAGAAAAGGAGTTTAATTTCTTTTGTTTTAAATTTGTTGTAAGAAGAATTTGTTTTTAATTATTGTAATAAGGCATGTTATGAATAGATAAACTCTTATTTTCCTTCAATCTTTTGAAATAAATATTGAAAATTAGATTTAAAATGGGATTTTGCATATTTCTTTAAATTAAATCAACTTTTGCAAAATTCATGTTTTAAAATTAACTTAACTATACCTCCTATACTTATAAGATAAATAGAGTTAATTTGTGATTTTAAAATGACTTATACCTCCCAACGAATGACCTGGACTCAACCAGTTAAAAAATTTCTAAAATATTAGGTTAATTCGACCCTATACTACTTATTGATACAACTTCGAGTTGACCTAAGTTACTCTCTTTTACTCATAATTAAGTAAAATTAACATAACTAACTGAGTTGAGGTGAGAAACGACCATTTTAATGGCGCCGTTGCCGGGGAGGCAATTTCTTAATTCACTAAAATTTATTTGGTTTAATTATCTAAATAGGAGGTATTTGTAATTATATTTCAGTTTTTAATGTTTTTGTTCTAATTAGTTGTGTTTTGTTTTATTTTTGTTTTATTTTCTGTCTTCCTTTTTGGTTTACCTTCGTGGGTGATCTCAGGAGAAGGTGGGATTCCGTTGCTGTTTTTGTTTCTATTTTTTTAAGTATTTCTACTCTTAGTCTTTAGAGTAGTTTGTTTTGATGCATTAAAAATATATATATATACAAAAATACATCCTATGTGACTAGTAGTAGCATATAATAGGCATACACTTTTAGGAGTGCATTTTCTGCTAGTATATTTGTACGAATCTGACTTAGGAATTATTTTTTGTTTTTCTCTCATCAAGGGGAAAACACGAGAAAAAAATCACGTAGATCCCTATCTTTTGAGATTTAAAAAAGATCACATATTTTTGTTTGAAAAGACCTAAAAAGCGGCCATTGTAATTCATTTGATATATTTTTGAAAAAGATTAACTAAAAAGAGGAAATTAAAAATTCCGACTAAATCTAATTGCAGAATGCATGCGGGTTTTTCTATTGCTATCGTCTGTTGCATGCTATCGCGCACATAGCGTGATCACTAGAGTCACATGAGCCTATTTTTCTATCTCTCCTCTTTGCACCTCTTAGGGCTTTGGTCGAAGATCAACAAGTCTGTCTCATTACTAGAGCCCCGGGGAGCCAGTAGTGAGCGGTCTCGATTCTAGACCTTAGACATTCGAGTCTTAAGGATACGCACCTACGTAGACAGATTAGGATGCGTATTTTGATACTGTAACTCTATTTGTTTGTATTAAAGTATTTTTGTGTATCTTAGGAATCTCTTCTTTCATTTGGAAGAAGAGCAAAACCCACGTCTTTGCGCTGTTTTGTGGGTTTGTGTGCCGCTACTTTTCTGTGGTGTGCATGTGCACTTGCACATTTTTTCTTGCTTTATGGACAAGAGGCGATCCTTGCATCCGCCTCTTGCACTGTCTTTGACAGGTGATCCTAGGCCGGTTGCGGATAAGCAACCAATGGTTTTCCCATCTGATCCATCTACTTCTATGGATCAATTGCAGAATCAAAATCCCAAGATCCCTTCCTCTTCTGATCAGGGGGAGATGCTGCCTTTTGATGTTCATGAGGTGCTCCTGAACTAGAATCTTAGGATGCTTGGGCAGACTAGACAAATCAATCTATTAAAGACAACCCTAAATAATCTTTAAACTCTCCAAACCCATCCTCCACCTCAACCTGAGGCAGGGTTTGATATCCCTGATTTACCGATCCCTCATCCAAGGCCTTTACTTAGAGATTACTACAACCCATCTAATGCACAAGTAGAGCCTAATGTTAGGATACCTATTGGGGTGAATGATCTAGAATTAAAGACGAATATCATTGGCCTAATCCCTCACTTTCATGGATTTGCATCCAAGGATCCATTCCAACACATCGAAGATCTAAAGAATTTATCTCAAACTCTTGGACCTTGAAATCAGAATAGGTAAATCCTACTAATGAAGATGTTCTCTTTCAGCCTTAAAAACAAGGCTACTTATTGGTATAGAACTATTGCAAGACCAATCTCAACTTGGGCTGAACTCGAATCCTCATTCTAAAGAAATTCTTTCCAATTGGTTGAACTAATGCTTTATGGCTAGCTATTACTACTTTCAACCAAAATCAAGGAGAACCAATTCATGAAGCGTGGGAATGGTTTCATGAATTGCAAAGGAAATGCCCACATCATGACATCCCTCGTTGGCAACTCATGCATATATTCTACTAATATTTACAAGAGGGCATCCGCAATCTAGTCGATGCCTCTTGTGGAGGGAACTTCCTAAATCGCTACGTAGAATCCGTCTCACAATTATTTGAAGGGATGGCAGAAAACTCGATCAACAACGCATCAATGTCGCAATTTACGCGAGGCGCAAACACGAATCATCAGAATCCACACAAGCGCATTCAGGAGATTGGCAACCCGTCCAGTTCGAAGGACTTAGAGATAATTGCAGAAAGACTGGACAAAGTCGATATCGTAGCAAAGTATCACAATGAGGTCAGAAATACAATGAAGACCCTTACACCTTTACTTGCTACGAATCCCACACATCTACCTGTTTTGCAAATTCCCGCCGGGAGGGAATTTGTGAATAATCTGGATTCTAGAGATCCATCTTCCTTTCGTTTTCTATCTATTCCTTCACCAACCCAAGGAGGGACCTTTGTCCCACAATCTTACCCACCCTTTTCCTCACTCGTACCTTTTGCAGAAAACGCACCTTATCCTCTACATTTGAACGCCATTTAGGGATACACACCAAGATCAAACCCATATTCAAATTCCTATAATCCTGGATGGCGTAATCACCATAATTTCTCTTGGTCTAACCATACACAAAGACCATCATATCCGACTCAGACCTGGCAAAACCTGCCTACATTGTCGTTTTAGCAACACAATGCGAGGCCATTTTACGTGGGTTTGCAAAACCCGTAGGGCCAAATAGAGATTCACGGCTAGACCGAATTTTGAGAGCTGTGACTAAGAGCCAGCAACAAAATGTTGAGGCTCTTGCTGAAGTCCAACGACAATGTTTGGCAGAATTGGCTAATCTCAGGTCTGGTAGCTAATCACAACTGAGTTGAGCTAGGTTAAGTCTTTGGGAGCTGGAATTAAGTTGACCCAAGCTGATTGAGAACTCTTTAGCTGACCAAGCTTAGCTAATTGATGAGTAGTAGCTAGGGCTTGATCAAATAGAGCTGCCACGAGCTAAGTGGACTTGGAATGAGCTGGATCTAGCCACATTAAGCTGAGTTGAGCTGGAATCCAGCTGAGGTGAGCTGGATTGAGCTCAATCTTCATCTTCTATCTTCTAGATTGCCAGGGTTTAGATGATTTCCACTGTGTGATCATTCCTGACAATGATAGGAAGCATAAAAAAGAAAAACAAAAGGAAAAATAATGCAATACATGTCTAAACTATTTGAATGCTTAAATGCAATTCCTAAACCAAATTGCAATGTGCAAAACCTAAGAGCTGGATGTATTTTAAGGCATAAAAGTGATGATAAACTGGTGTTTATCATGGGGCTAGAACCAATTATCTAACTTTTAAATCCTGACAAATTGGTCAGATTGGTTTAATGGTTATTTCCAATTACTAAGTTAATAACATCACTTAATCAAACCATAATCTCATCAATTGCATATGTTAATTCAATTTATTAAAGATTTTACATAATTCCTAGGTAACTAAATGGACAACATCAATTAATTATCCTCGTATGTCTAATCATTTAAACAATTGTCTAAAGTTATGAAAGAGCTCAGATCATATCACTTCCAAATTAATTATTAGACTACTTAGTTTCCAATTTTTGACAGTGGTGCCAATTAAGTCATTATTTAACGATCACAATGATGCTAGTTTTATGAAAAATGGAGTTTGTTTCACACATGGGATGATAGGGCCACATTTCATATTCATAATATTAATCATTCATGCGGTAATAATTCATTTCAAATTTAAGTACCCAAAGTAGTAACAAAAATCCAACATGGGTTGCAAACTCAGCAAAATAGGGAAACACACACTAACCAACAAAAGATACACAGAAAATCACATGGAAAACGGTGCACAATACCAAAAGGTGAACTAGAATAAGAAAAGGGAAAAGTAGTCCATCTAACGTCATCGGATGGTCACAGGGCTCGAAACTATGCACAAATAGCCTGGAAAGAAGCGTCCCACCTTCCTTGTACTCTATGTATGCATCGGGTAGGTTTCTTCGACCAAACGGACCAAGAATAGGGTTGGAATCACATTAAACACATTCTTAATTTTTTACATTAGAAATAGCAATAAAAAATAAGAATAGAGGGTACCGATGTGTAGTACGTGTCGATATGATTCCAACAATACCTTATTTCTTAAATTTCAAGGTCGGGAAGACCTCGAAGCCATTAGATTAATGTGAAGGGGCCATGAACCAAACTTAACCAGTTGCTTCACTTGAACCATGCACCGGCTTGGCCTTGACATGCATTACCATGAGATTGGCACTCCCCACGTGGTCGGTATCATGCCCCCACATGTCGCATTATCGATCGCACCATGTGCTGCTAATATGTGTTTGCACCCACAATTTCCCTTTTAATTGAGAGCACACACGCATGCATGACTCTACTTGCCACACATCAGCTCCTCACACCCCGCTACTACCATGAGTCACACTATCGACATGTGTCGCCACCACCGCTAGTGCAATTACAGTGGGAAGGTTAGCCTTTCCATTATTTTGAAAGGGCCCACAGAAATCCTAATCCTAATTTCCTAAATGATTTCTCTTCTTTTTTTTTCTCTCTCCAAATCTAAAAGGCTTAGGAAGGGAACGACGACCCTCAACTGAAGGAACCCTTTTTATAGACCCAGCTTTAAGTTTAGGGTTGGGATTTATGGTAAAATACTAAAATTACCCTTAGGATTAGTTCACATTACATTTATGTTCTTATTGACTTATTTTGGACTTAACTTGAGCTACACACCTTACATTTATGCGAAATAATCATCGTTGGAAATCCTTTGACAAGGTGACTCAAATGATGTCATAGATGGTACCATTTTCATGAGGTGTGATAAGAGTTGACCAAAAACACTCATTTCTTCACATTTTACAAGGTATTTGTACACACATCAAACCCAATACATGTCTATAGGTTTGAAACAACTCAAACCACTCCAAGATGGCTTATGACCTAGATTTTAGGGAATTACACTTTTTATTTGGAGTGTAAGGGGAAAAATGGTGCCCTTGTTGTGGTTATAACACTGAATCTCTATGCTTGTCTCATAACAAGGAGTATTGTTATATGGGACGTCAATGATGTAGATTAGGATCACAACTTCCGTGTGGATAGTGAATCATTCGATCAGAGCACATAGCATCAGTTATCACTTGTATGAATGTTAGGTAGAAGCATACATGAGGCTGCAAAGTTGATTGCCCCTTTTGAGGATGAATTGCACAATCCTTTTGACCATCTTGTTTGAGTTTCCATAGTTGGAGAATAATTTGCTATGGCACAATAGTAATGTCATGCACACTGAGAAGAATGATTTGACAATATTTTGGCAGCAATCACATCTCAGCCCAAAAGGATAAAGATTACTCTGAATTCTAGTGAGGACTTACGAATGTCAAGTAGAAGCATACTTGAGGCTACAAAGTCGATCATTTGCACTATCCTTTCGACCATTTTGTTTGAGTTTCTGTATTAGGAGCATAATTTGCTAGGCCATAAAAGTAATGTCTTGCACATTGAGAAGAATGATTTGACAATATTTTTGGGGCAATCACTTGTCAGGCCAAAAGGATAAAGGTTATCAACAATTGTCATAAAGACTTGGTAGATATGGAGATTCAAAGAGATCTCCATTTAAAAGGAGCTGAAAATGTGATTTTAAGAGCTTGTTGTTCGATGAGAAAGCATGAAGTTACAATCTTTTCTACCATTTTAAAGAAGATAAATCTTCTAGATGAGTTATCGTGCAACATCTCTTTTGTGATACCAGTTAAAAAGAAGAGGGTAACTGATCGTATGATTGCCATATTTAGATACAAGAGCTTTTACTGATGGTTGATTAGCCTATATTTGTGGGCTATTTAGATATTTAAGTGCCTAGACATTAAGTTAATTTTAACATTTAGGTAGCATATATTAGGCATAATTCATGTGTGGCATTCATATCTAAATGCATTTAGAATTAACTTAGAATTGCATGCCTTTGATTAGTAACCAATTAGGTGCATTACATGCATTGTTTTAATTAACATAGAAGTTAAGGATTTATGCATAAATAATCCTAATATTTTATTATTTTTTTATTCTTCTTCTTCCACAAGAATGACTTCGCTTCCTCCTCCTGTCGCAATTTACTCTAGCCATAGCTGCGAGCATTCCTTCGTGAAATGTGGATCAGGAGCCTTCAAGCTCACACTCCATTTCAAATCCTTGCAGCCACAGCTACAAAGGAGGAGGAGAGTATGCCATGAGCATGAGGTCACCACCCTCACTCCATCACTGTGCAGAGCTTCAAGATCCTCTGTCTTACCACCGTGGGCCTCTTCCCCAGCAAAGCCTCACCACTGTGGGTGTGTGGAGTGACAGTCCACACTGCCAACTGCGAGCCTTGCAACCCCACCACTGTGCACACCATCTTCGCATCTTCGCACTATGCCCCTACCTCTGTCCACGTTCACCACTACCATCAACATCCCCATCTTCTTCTTCTTCCTTTTCCTCTGTTTCTCTTCCGCCAACAAACATAACAAGTTCAACCACCAACAAACCCACCAGCCGCTACCTCCTTCACTACCTGTCCAACCAGACTATGCGCACAGCCTCCGCATGCAGCATGTGCACCTCCTTGCTGGCATCCTCACAACTGTCACACGTGCCACTGCCACTTCCAGCGTTGTCACCCCCAGCATAAAATACCACTCTCACCGCCTACCCGACCACCCCGCGTGTGCACGCCTCTCCACACAGCAATAGTAGCAGTGACCTCCAACGCACGGGTGCCTCCTCGCTGCTCCCCCTTGCCTCCAGCATGTGCGCCTCCTCACTGCGCCCCCTCATCTCCAAGCCACGCACAGCCAGTAGGGCACCCATGCACGCAGCAGACAAGCATGCCACAAACACCATGCCACACCTCCTGCATGCCCGCATGCGTCCCCTCGCGCAGCCAGTAGCCACCTAATTGCAGCTCTCCAGCAGTCACGCATTGAGTGGCTCCAACACATCTAGTAGGCCATCGGGGACCCACTTTGGCCACCTCTCCGATCAGCCACCTTTAGCCACACCGTGCCCCACCGCCACCACCAAAAGAAGTGGCCTGACAATAGCTACCTCCGACGAGAAGCGCACCTACGTCCTCCCTTTCCTTCGTGCTTGAGAACCAACAAAGCACATCCCTTGTTTTTGTCCCTACTAATAATTACTTTTACATGCCATTGCCATGTTCCATTTTGTTTTTATTAATTGAATATTGTGGTGAGTTTATGCAAAGGTCCTCCATCTTTCACATAAATGTCATTTCAGCCAGATCTCTTGTTGTTTTCTTAATCTAAAGGTGGATTTGGCTCAATTTCTTGACGAAATTAATAGTGAACATCAATTTTTGACTCTTGCAAGTTTGTAATAGCCATTGCCTCCTTGTGGACATGACCTGCACTTCTCAAGTTATTTAATTTTAATTCATTACTTTGATTAGTTGATTTTCCACCACTTAGACCTACAAACGACAAATCAATTTAATTATCATCTTTGTAAGCAAAAGATCGACTCATCAAGTGGCGCCATTGCCGGGGAGGCAACAGGTCTGTTAAACTCGCATTCATTTATTTATTAGTTCACACATTTTATTTGAGGCACATTTCAATTCAATTATCTATTTGGTGCAGGGTACAAGTATTTGGGGACATCTTGTTGCACCAACCTTAGAGATCAGGTGATCCTTGATGTCGCCAATAGAGTCGCAACACCATGAAAAGGAGCATCACACCTTGGTGGACCTTGTTTCCACCACTAGAGGAGATATCTAGAGGACCACATCCTCATCTCATCCATTCAACTGTAGATAGAGTTTAGGTTTTAGAACTTTATTTTCTTACAAAAATATTTGGTTTCAGACCCTTGTTCTGGGGTACATTTTAGGGGTTTGTTCCCCGACTTTCTTTTAGGCCCCTACATGGATAACATTTTGGTAGTCTGTTCCCTTTTCTTTAGATATAGGTTTTTATTTTATTTTTTGTTGTTGATCCTTTTGTTTGTTTCTGCATAAGTAGATATATATACATAGAAGAAAAAACATGAGATGCTTGCCAGAAGCTGCCTGCCCACAAGTCAAATCATTTAGGATTGAATGAGCAGCATCTAGATTTAATTTCCTGCCTTGCATATTTCATGAAGAATGCTGGAATCAGGTATGCACTTCTAACTTTGCATTTCTACTTGTCATGCAAGTGCATTTGGATTAATTTTAGGACCTCCTAATCTATATTAAATAGATCTAACAAGTGGTCACATTTAATTTTTTTGCAAAAAAGGACTAATTAAAGAAGGGACAATTAAAAACCAAGGACTTTATTTTCAAACTTGGTGTATGATTCAAAATTCAAAATCTTTTGCGGTGTATGCACACTTGTATCTTTTGCACCGAGGCATGCATTTAGTCACTTCTTAGGTTTGGAACCGCTAGAACTAGAGCTTCTTATTACTGGGTTCTAAAGTGACCCAAACTTTATTTCAGAAGTGAAGTTGCCTCCAAGCCTTGCGGATTGAGGGTAGTTTAGAAGCATCGTGAAAGCAATGCTTCAAAGGAAGGGCTTGACCCTACTTTCATCCCTCTTTGCCATGTTTGGTGGTGACTAAACTTTTTGGGTTTTTGGGAGGATCACCTATGTCCCAGTTAGGTCTTCTTAGGCATATCATAGGTCGACAAAAGGAGTGTAACCGTTTAGATTACTTGATTTGTGACCTACAAGTGGACTTAAATCTCAAAAGCCTAACTGATTAAAGGCCTAAAATGTCCTCTGATTTGTGTTTGTATTGGGAGGAATTTGACTGTGGTGTGAGTTAGAACGAACCATGTTGACTTTCATCCTTTCACATCTTGCCCACACCCTTACCCCCACGCTACGATCTTTGCTCCCATACGCCGCAGTGGTCAATCTTTTGATGGACAAAATGACAACCAGTGCGATCCTTTTTACTCCTATTATAGGAGTATTGGCACAAATCAGTGAGCAGAATCTAGGAGTAGGATTTTCCTTACCCAATATCCCACACACTATACAAATACCCAATCCATCCTCCCTGAATGATTTTAATGGTTGGATAGAAAGTCCTAGGAACTATAAGCCTGAGCCTGACTTCTCTCCTAATAGTAATAATGACCTCTCCTCCTTGAAGATTGAAATACAAAAATGCAAGATGAAATGATTGAATTATTAGGAGAATCTTCAAGAGCATGCCAACAAGAAGAAGAAGAAATTAGCTACCCAATCTACCCAATTCAGGATGAAGTGCACCCCTCTATGCTAGATGCATCTCCCATGGGAGAGCCACACCCAAAGTCAGAAGGGAATTTTGGGGATTATGTAAGGGATAATAGCTACTTTTCGAGGATTAATTTTGAAACCTCCCTACTAGATGACATTTCCTTAAGAGGTCCATGCCTTAAGTGGGAGGAGAATATGTATGAAAGTAGCTATACATTGGATGAAGAAAGGTGGAAACCCGAGGAAGATGATGATCAGGTTGAATATCCACCTGAATTATATTGGAGTCAAAAGAAGGGAATGATGGTGCCATTGGAAGACCTTGACCCAGATGATAGTATTTTCATCACATTTGATGAAGGGGGCCGAAGTCAAGTTGTTAATCCTACCCTCCCTTCTGATCACGAGATGGAACTCAGGCCCACCCTTAGTGAACCTAACCCTGAAGAAATTCATCTATCTAAGGAGTTTGATGATACAATTAGGAACATTTTACCCCAGATAGAGTGCCCCAAGGGATCTGCGGAAATGTTAGATGAATTTAAACCTCAAGTGAATGATGAATTGATGGTTGAGGATGAATAATGTAAGGAACCTGAAATTAGGATTTGGAGTGACATTATGGGTGATTATGTCATATTTGAAGAATTAGCTCTCTAAGATGTCACAAAGTTGATCAAACCAAGTTTCATTAGTACACCCAATAATAATACTCTTCCTCATGAAGATCAAATAATGGAAAATGTGGAAGCAACTTCTGAGATTTATGTGGATTCATATTTAGACTCCGAGGAGGATTTTAGTAAAGAATAAGAACCTAGGGATGATATTGATAGGGTAATCCCTATATCTGTTGCTTCCAACCTACCTTCATTCTATTCGGAGTCACCCTCTTATTCGCCTATGTCTGAAGGTGAAATGTTGACTCTAGATGTTAAAATGATCACTGATGAAGTGCAGGTGGATACTTGTGATAGTACAAGGGATGCTTGGGATGAAATTGACGAATTGGAAAGATTTTTAGGGCTGGACACTGAGTCAACTAAACCCAACCTAGATCGTATGACCATCCCACAACCTCAAAACTTGGACACCCTAGACTATCCTTGGCCTAAAGACATGCACACTACTATTTTGACCGGGGGGCTTAACAGACCAATATCTCTTGTAATGGGGTACCAGGTATGGATTGATGCTTTCTATGGTCAGTCCATCACCTTTCGGGTTTATTTTTGCACCATTCCTTTCCCATTCCATTTGGAGGAACCTTATCATCCTTCCCCTACCGTTTGGAGGTTGCTATGCTAGTTTATCCTTTAAAACCTCCTTCGGTGACCTAGGACGATTTCATTCCCATCCTGGTTGGGCAAGCATTTGCTATCAGGATTCATCATCACCTCGCCAACATCCTAGGTTACCTATTTTCTAGGCTAGCATTACTTTGCTCATTTTGAAGGCTTATTTCTATGATCCTTGAACCTGATTTCTAGGTTCTTTGGTTACTCGACTACCAACAAAATAACGGCAACCCATCTCTGACCTATGTAATATCCTTCTTTGCAATGGGGACATTGTAGATTTTAGTCATGGGGGGTGTACATGGGGATATACATAGCATTTATATATAGTGCATTCATGCATTTAGTTAAAATATTTTGCATTGCATACATTTGCATTGATTTAAAAAAAAAAATTGCATTTTGGCATATAATTAAATTGAGCTTAATTGGCTAGGCCTTGCATGCTTAGGCATAAGACCAGAAAATTAGGTTAGACTAAGCTGACTCTAGGTGTCTGACTTTAGAAGCTAAGTTGAGCTATTAGCTTTTGACCCTTAGGGTTCTTTGTGGACTTAAAAACTTAAGTAGGAGTTAAGTTGCAGACTATTCCTCAAGAGGTTGAGGAAGGAAAGCTAGGGATCGAGTTAGAGGTTGGGTAGTACCTGGTGTCTTTTTCCACCTTTTAGTTTCCAAGTCCTCGTAACTTAAGCATCCACATCTCACAAACACCTGGTCACGTATAAAATGATCACCTTATTTTCTTAAAGAAAATTTGCTTCTCTTAGTTCTGACTTAGGAGAAGCTTGAAAACATAATTTGATTGGATGAGTTCCTACCGTAGGAGAGGTGGAGTATATACTCACTTTAAGGATTCTATTATAACATGTCACCTCCTCGGCAGTTGTCTCCTAGGATGACCATCCTATTGGGGGCATGTAAGCGCATTGTGCGGTTCAGGTACCATGGACAGCCCTATCACGAAGTGCCAATTGCCACAGTCCTGAATTTGCTTAAGAAATCCATGGGTGATACTATCTCAAAGTGTCGATAGCTAGGAGTTCTTCGGGTCACTATGGCCGGTGCTATCTCGAAGCATCGAAAGCCAAGCACCCTTCAAGGTTCGGTGATGGGGACAATGAATCCAACACAGATCATGTTGATAGCTGATCCAAGGTTAAATATAGAGGAATCAAACAAAAATATATATATGTATATAACCCAAAAAAGAAATCTCTCTCTCATCTCTATGTAGGTTGGCAATCATACCAACCTCAAATCAATCAGACCAAGGCACATACACAGATGCTTTAATCTCTGTGATCAATAAACCCTAGGGTAGAGTTAGAAATCAAGGAAACCTATGTCTACAACTTGTCCTTAGCTGACCTAGTCTGTAACTCAACAACTACTTGCATACCTTATTATGTAGGGTTAGATGGTTCAACCTAATTTCTATGAAAAGGACAATTGAGTTAGCTTGGATAATGTGGAGTGTTAAGTCATTGATGAGGCATGTTCAGCAAACTAAAATTAGGGTTTAGAGAACCCATCATCATAGCTCGCAAAACACATCAAACAAATAAAATTTATAACCGAAACTCCAACGGAGTCCCAGGTGGAACACAGGGAGGCGACATTTACTTTGGTTAAAAGCTACCCTTCATTTTGTTCCCTTTTGGTATTTTGAGGTTTTGCTTTTTTTTTTGTGTTTTTGAAAAACAAAAACAAGCAGAATAAATTACAATGATCTATGAAAGCATAAAAGAGATAGGGGTGAGTGCAAATCGCTGGAATTGGCTATTTGGCAAGACGATGGTGCCTGGCGGAAGCTTGGATGAAGGAGTTGAGATGCATGACGACGGAGGTGAGATGCAAGAGGATGCTAGGTAGAGGGATGCTTCACCAAGGCCTTGGAATGGAGGTAAGGAGACGGAGGTGATCTTCTACTAGAATGGAGGTGGGAGGATGGCTCCAAGGCAACCTATGAAGGTGGTGGGATGAAGGATGAATTTTTGGTGGGAAGTAGGATCATTACACTGATAGGAGGCCTTTGGAGATTGAGTAAGCTCTTGTGGAGCTTTGGTAGGCTACTAGAGCTTAGGAGTAGGTGGGAGTAGAGTGGGCAGACATGAAGAGGAATGGGGGGTGTAGGGTTGTTTATATAGTGTAGGGAAGAAGAAGAAATCCGTGTAGAGGCTTGTAGTGATAGCTGCAAGCGTCACTAAAGGCCCCATGCAGCTGTCACAGAAGATTATGCCCCCACTGCTCACGCCCACAGTTAGCCTTGCGCCTACAATCAATTAGTGACGACTGTAAGCATCCCTAAAGCTCCGCCCAGGCTGTTGCTGAAAATCTGCGCCAACTCATGCCTGCTATTGCTGTGCTTGCACACCCATCATGTGTCGAGTCGTGCACATGCTCGTTGGCATTGCATTGTTGTAAGTTAATGCGCTAGTGCTGCAGTGTGGGTGTGCGGGCTGGTGCACGCACGTGCACTGGCCAGTGCGCTATCACTACATCAATTGAGTGATTGGGGGGGCATGGTGGGTTTCGAACCTGCGCCCCTCCTTTAGGTGTTGAGTCCGCGACCGTTGCACCAAGCTCCTGATTGAGTCAAGAAGATCGGTGCGAGCGTGTGGTGGGAAAGGATTCTCACCTATTGGATTCTCATCCAATGGCTGGGATGGCATGCTGCGAAGCTCCTTCGGAAGGACGCCGGTGACCTTGGGCGCTCCAAATGGTGCCATGTGGCATCATCTAGACCGTCCACCTTTTCTTTCTTGTAGAGGATGCCACGGTGCTCGGATCAAGGTGATTTTTTCGTTGACGGACTGCGATCGTCCCTCTGGATCCATCCGTATGTTCTGATTTCTCATCTAACACTCGTAAAAATGTTGCATTTCTCCCCTGGCCATTGATCTTCCTCGAATCACATATGGTGATACAGGATTCTGATTAGGACGATCTCAAAGGCTTTGGACTTCGATCATCATCCTGATCAGATCCATACATTTGGACCGTCAATCTGAGACTCTGAAATAAATTTGCTTCCCTCCTGACCATAAAAGGAATGTAATTAACCTTAAATATACATAACTTCTCCAAATGCAAGATGATGCATGCTATGCAATTTTCAAAATTTGAAATGCAAATCTAAGCCTAGGAACTTGCATGACTAGGCATTTTAATCTAATTAAATGTGTGTACATCATACCCCATGCCTATCTTTTTCTAGTCCCTAGCAAAATTAAACTACATTCTATGTATAAAAATAGAATTAGGAGACGATCACTTAGGCTTAAGGTATTTATTAACAATGGAAAATTTCAACTAGGGTCCTAAACTATGAAAACACAACACTACTTGGGTGTCTGCTGGAATGCAGGCCGTCCAAGTCCTCGCCTTATTTGAAAAGGGAAGATACTTTTTTTTTGTTGTTTCTTCTTTTCTAATTTTTTCTCGGACTTTTGGAGTTTGAGAGTTTTGGGATAACTTTCTACGGCTACCGGACCCACCCAAACTCGAAAAGGACTCTAACTACTAAGCATCTAATGGAAAGAGTGAAAGACTCACTAGGCAGCCATTAAAATGGACTTCGGGTTTCTACTACCCTAGGTGACCTTGCCTAGAGGTTTATCTTTTTAATCGATAGCTTTCTCCCTACTTTTATTTATGGGGTCATGACAAGGATGAACCCAGTGTATATCTTCCCAATTTATTCTACTTCCCCTCGTCTTCCCTAAGTACTTTGGGAGTTATTGTTCATTTTTATGAGCTAGGCTCTGGACAACCAGCCATACTCGTGCAGTGAAGTGTGGTTTTGTTTATTTCTTTATTTTCTCCTTTTTTTTATGTTGGTGACTTCCCTAATTTAAGATTACCTAAAGCCAGTACAAAAAAAATGGTCTTGTGGCTGGTGTCTAGACAACCTACCAATGGGCTATTACCCACGGCAACTTGCCAACCATACCACCATAGATAGTTCATTAGCTTCCCAATTTCCATAAAAATCACTGGAAAGTGAGTAAGTGTGAATAGTGTGTAGATGCTTAGGCTTAAAGTCCCCTCAAATTAGAGGGTGAGTTGATAAGTCGTGTACTTATCAATTGATGAGTCAATTTTAATGGACTAATATTACGCCTAAGTAATTTTAATCATATCTTTTAGGTTTGTTAATAACTATATTAAGTTATAGAATGTTTGCATGCATCATGATTTAGGTTTACATTTATTCTATAACGTAATATGTTCTTTTTATGTGCAGAAAAAATAATTGGCAAAAGAATGAGGAGAAAAGGATAAATTACCCTTTTTCAAATCACCAGTGGCTGTTCTTTTCCCCATTCTCCAGGGAACCCTAAACAGCCGCCGGCCAGAAATAGTTAAGGGATTTGAAAATCCCTTAACTCTCACAAGTGCAACAGAGGTGAAGTTAAAAAGAAGAGGTGGATCCAGGGAGAGAGAAAAATCATCCAGGAAGAGAAGAATGGGCACCATCTTCTCCAGCGTGCACTGTGATCCATCTTCCCCCTTGTGGGGAAAAACCTCATCTTCAGTGCGAAGTGCGCCCTCTCTCCCAGCAGGTGCACGCCTTCGTCCAGCTTCCCCAGCCAGCCTGCAGGCACACCTCCCTTTAGCGCATCCTCCTTGCATGCCTCCATCGTCCCTGCAGGCACAGCATAAGCGTGCACAGCACTGTCCTCCACTTTCCCGCTCTTGCATTGCATCGCATCAACACCACCAAATGCCCGCGCCCGCAGGCACGGCCCCTACTGCAGGAGGGTGCTCCAACCTTTGCAAGCACCTATAGCCACACCTCCGCTTGCCCATCTCCCTTCCAGTGTGCTCCAACAGCTGCAGATCCCCTCACACGTGCCCCTCCTTCCTGCAAGTGCATCCTTCTCCACCATAGATCGGCGCCTCAGCCTAAAGCCGCACCCGCAAGCGCTACGTGCAGAGCACGACCACCTTCCACGCACTCTCCAGCATCTGCAGATCGCCTCACCCACACGCCCGCCTTCTTGCCCAACCTGCAGGCATCGCCCCCTCCTACCCGCAGGCGCCCTCACCACATCAAGCCTGCAGCTGTGCCCTCTCCCCTCTGCCGACCAGCCTCATCGCAAGCGCGCGCACGCTAACGCCGCCTGCCACCAGTGCCTTCATCCTTCAATAGAACCTTCACGTCGGCATGTTCTCCTCCGCTGGCCAGCCACCTCCAGCCACTTCCGTCGATGCCGCAGCCACCATCGGAGAGCCTTCGTCCTCGCCGACCTCCCTAGCCTCTCCAATGCCCGTCGATGGTCTCTTTTTCTCGCGAGGAGAGAGCAAAATTGCTCTATTTTTAAGCCAATTAATATTTACATTCATTGCCACTTCCACAGAATTTGATTTTTATTTATTATTACTATATTGTGGTAGAATTGAGCATGAACACTCATATTTCCTTATAATTGCTTGTTGTTGATATTCACTAGTTTTAAGATTGATTTTTGAGCTTAACCTGAGCACTAATTTTCTCTAGTACACGTCACGTGAAAATTGCATAAAATCATCATAAATTTATTGAAGATTTCAGTGAGCGAAAAATGCACATATGTCCTTATCCTTTTAAGTTATTGCGGATCTACTTTCCTTCGCATTTTATGTCAAAATTGAATAGGGATGTCGCACTTATCCGAAAGAATATAAAATAATTAAGAATTTATTGCATAATTGCCTCCTTGTGGACACGACCCGCTCTTCTATGAGTGGTTATTATTATTATTGATTAGTCCATTTTCCACCACTTAAATACTATAATGCAAAGAGAAAAGTTGCCTCTACCAAATTGGCACCGTTGCCGTGGAGGCAGCAGACGTAATAGATTTGCTTCATTGTTTTTAAATCTTCTGAGTTACGAAATTATCTAATCAATTTTTTCTTACTGTGCAAGGAATCTGAAAGGCAACGAGGCGCAATAGAGCAGTGACAGCAATCACGAGTTAAGCTACCCGAGGAAAAGATGAAGGAGACCAAGATCTTATTTTCGCAGAGGATTCTCCGTCATCACAAATTTAATTCTATCTTTTCACCCTTGTAGTGATTTGGGCTGAATTTTTGGCGGTTTGTCCCCGCATTCTTTAGCTACTAGGGCATACAGTATTTTTTGTGCATGCGTGATTATATTTTCTGCTTGCCTGCTTTTAAAACTAACAAAGAAAATATCAAGCTGCCTCTTTAGAAGTTGCATGCCCTTAGGTGCGTGCATTTAGGGGTAATTGAGTAGCACATTAGATCTTATTATTGCATTGCAAGCATATTAGCACGAAGATTGCTGGAGACAGGTATATATGTTTCTAACTTTTGCATCCAACTCCTGTTCACGTATTTGCATTCAAATTTAAATTCAAGACCACCAAGTTGTTTGAATTTACTAATTCAGTGGTTACATAACTAAAAGTGGAAATAATAATCAGATTCAACCCTAAAAGCAATTCACATTTGATCTGATTCTAAGGGACTTGTCTACGATTTCAAAAGAAATTACTAAGATTTACTGTGTGTTGCACACTTCTGACACTGAGCACGCACATTAGGCATCGCACTAAGGCTCGATCCCTTAAGGCTATAGGCACCGATCTCTTTATCGGTGCAGACCCTCCTATTGTGCTTTGTGGTGGTGGTGATACTATCTTTTAACCAAGTGTTTTGATACTCCTTGGAGGGGGACACCGCTTAAAGGAACAAAAGGGTAGTTAAGGGGCACCGCATACGCATCGCCTCAAAGGAAGGGTTCGCCCTACTTGCATCCCTTTGTTCGTCGTTGGAGTAACTTCTCACTTGATCACCTAGGAGTATCTTCCAAGCAAAGTATAGGTCCTAGGGCACTTGAAGGTTTAATTAAGGCACGTAATTGCAATGGAAAACCTGTTTGGCCATTTATATTAACTAATTCGACATCCACAATAAAGAAGGTTAAGATTTCAAGTCTGCACCCATCTTATACCACTTACGTGGGAACGGAGGGTTAAGTCTTGATCTTTTCACTTATCTTTGGAGTGGAGGTTTGACTTACTCAATAAAAAAAATATCTGAATTGTGTTTTGTATGCTTGGTAGACAATCTCTTGAGGGTAGTCTAGTGTTTGATCCTGAGCCTGAGAGAATTCTTAGGAGAGCTCACCTAGGAGAAGAAAAAGAAGGAATGGTTGAGCATGGTGGAAATCAACAAAGGACCCTAAGGGACTATTTTATTCCTACTAACCAACTTGTATAAGCACTAAGATGACCGGCAGGGGATAATCCGTATGAGATCAACAGCAGTACCATATCTCTATTGCCATCTTTTTATGGTACTACTAGGGAGGACCCCTATGGGCATTTGGAGGAATTCACCGAGGTCTGTTCCAGGGTGAAGCTCCAGGGCTTTATTGATGAAGCCCTGATAAGGACTCTATTTCCTTTCTCCTTAAAGGATAAGGCCAAGCACTGGTATCATACCCTCGATGCAAGGGTAAATGGTTGGGCCACCCTTAAGGGAGAATTTTTAAAAAAGTATTTTCCTATGAGTAGAATCAACCATTGCAGAAGAGAGATTATGGATTTTACTCAACAGGAAGGGGAGCAATTTCATGAGACTTGGGAGCACTTTAATGACCTTCTTAGGTTATGCCCCCACCATCAAGTGCCAACATGGCAGTTGGTCGAAAGGTTCTATAACGGATTATCTGAAAGGCATAGGCAAACCATTGATGCAGCCTGTGCAGGAACCTTCATGACCAGAACTGAGGATGAAGCCTGGGCATTATTTGAAACTTTAAGTGACAACTCCATACATCTATCCTCTGCCTATCAAGAAAGAAAACCATCAATCTTGTAGAGGAAGATAGAGGCCCACGAAGCTGGGGCTTCTCAGGATTTGGCTTATCAGATTCAACTATCGAATAAAAACTTTGATGGGCTTTTAGCAAACCCTGGCATGAACCTGCAAGCAGCCTCTATTTCTCAGGCTTCAAGAGAATGCTCCATTTGCCAAAGCACAACACACGCCATTGTAGAGTGCCATCTGGCAAACCAATTCCCTGAGTTGATTCAGACCGACTTGAACGTGGCCCAAGGTTTCCGCCCCCTTGCAATAACCCTTACTCCAACACTTATAATCCAAGGTGGTGGAACCATCCAAACTTCTCTTGGAAGCAAGCCGATGCCTCTAAATCAGGGAATACAAGACCCTTACCTCCCTAGCCCACATACCAACCATCTTATGAAAACCCTCATCCAAATAAGCCCTTTGAGATGGATGAATTGAAGGCCATGATGAAAGCAATGCAAGAGCATCAGAATATGGTTATCCAATCTCAGAATATGATGATTATTGATATGCAATCCCAAATTGGTGATCTTAGTGAGGCAGTTAGGCAACGTGTTTCGGGGAAGCTGTCTACCTCTTCTGAGGAGAGCCCTAAGGGCAAGGGGGTTGTATTCAGGGAGCACGCCCAAGTAGTGACCATGTTGAGGAGTGGAAAAAAGATTGACAAGCCTGATAACACTCCTACTGTTACATCTTAGAATTCCCCTTCCACACCTGACCTGACTTCCATCTCACCCGAGGAAGAGCCACACCACTCTCCCTCACAAAAAATCACCCACAATGAGGCTGTCGTCTTCCTCCACCCCTTTCTCGCCATGACGACCCCTCTACCCAGAAGCTGAGGCTGCCCTATCGAGAGCTCCTATCTGCTCTTGTGGAATCTTTTGTTGGATCGTCTGGAGCCAAGGATAGGATGGAAGAGATTATGGATACTTTTAGGCAAGTCCAGATTAACTTGCCTCTGTTGGAAGCGATTAAACAGATTCCATCCTGTGCTAAGTTTCTGAAGGACCTGGTGCACCCAGAAGCACCGATCTAGGAAACAGGTCCAAACCAAGGGATCCTGCCTGACCATGTTGGCTCGGTTCTTCAGCATGTGATGTAAACACATTTACACTACTTAAGATGTCTATTTATGCGTGTTCTTAAGCATAGGATTGCATTTCATGATATAAATATTGCATGACATGAATCATCCTGCATTTAGAATACTTTGAATAAAATCGAGGTTAATTGTCTCCTTTTATGTGCTTGGACAGGGCAAATATTTTATCAGGACCTTGGATCAAAGATCCAACCGTATGGATGTGATCAGGGCGACGATTGGAGTTCAACGACTCCAAGATCGCCCTAATCAGGCATCCGTAGCATCAGATAGTGATCGAGGAACCCTAGAAGATCAACGGCTAGGATGGTGTAAATCCACACTTCAGATGATAAATCCGACTGCACGGATGAATTCGGATTGATGATCACAGCCCAAAGACACAAAAATCGAGTCAATTCGACATCCGTGGCACCATCTACAACTTCCAGAAGATGGACGGCCAAGATAGCACCACGTGGCGCCATCTCAGCCGCCCAAACGGCCGCTTGCGTCTTGTGAAAGCCCCGTGCCTGATCACTCTCCGCCGTTGGATCTTAATCCAACGGCTATGGGCGATCGCATTTAAAAGTGCCCGCTCGACCATCCGCACCCCATAGTGCAGTGGTCGAGTGCACTATAGCTAGCGTGAGGTGAGGGTTCTATCCCCCGGCGAGGTGCTGGAGGGTGCGAACAATTGAGGCACGTGGAGCGTCAGATGAAGATCAGATGGCTGCGTGCGCCCGATAGCGCCGACGTGAGATTGGACGCGCAATCGGATGCACAATTAGACGCGTGGGGGGCGCGCACCGCAGCGGACGCGGGCGCGATCTAAGTCGTCCGATCTCGCAATCGGACGGCTGAAAATCAATGGACGTGCATGGGCATTGTGCACGCGAGTAGCTGAGCGGGCGCGCACGAGCATCCCACGTCCCCCACGAAGGGAGCTTTAGTGACGGATTTATCCGTCACTAAAGACCCCTCATTTACTATTTTGAAGTTGTAATGTCCATTTTGCCCCCACTCCTTGCAACTATAAAAGGAGACCTCTTCCATACGAAATTCTCATCCCTTCTTTCTCCTCTCTACCCCTCCGAAGCTCAAGAGAAGCTTGTCCCACACCCGGGATGCTTCTCGTGAGATAAAGTCCAATTTTCGTTCCCCTTCGGAAGTGGATCCCGCGAGGACGACGGCGTGCTGCTCCGTTCCCGTTCTTCTGCTTCGTCCTGCTTCATTCTCCTCTGTCCAGGCGTTGTCCCGTCCGGCTCATCCTCCAAGCAACCGTCGAGGAGGATTTCTCTCTCCCTATTCTTTTTACTGCTTTCTAGTATAGCTTTACCGCTTTCTAGATTAACCTACTCGTCCTCCAAGCGACCGTTGAGGAGGACATTTCTCCCTCCATTCTTTTAATGCTTTCTAGAGTAAATTTATCACTTTCTAGTGTAATTGTTTTATGCCTTCTAATTGTAATGAACAGTCTCTTCTATGATAAATTCTTTGTTTATTCTACATCTCATTTTGATTTCCATGTGTAATACTCTCTCTCTCTCTTACCCTCTCTCTCTCTTTTATTAATTGTAAATAATTAGATAGTTTAAATTGAACTACTTTGTGACAAATAAAAAAGAAACGTGAAGTTTTTAAATCAAAGGTCTGCCTCCCAGTGTTCGACCCAGAATTTTAATTTTGGTATAAATTTTATTTGTTGAACACGAATTCTTCGCTTTCGAACTACAACGATAAGTTTTCCGAAACCAAACACGTAAGCGTAGTGATTCGCGAAAAACCCCTTCAACATTTTGGCGCCGTTGCTGGGGAGGCAATGATTTCTGATCTTTTCTTCGCATTTCTTGCACTTTATTTGTTTTCTAACTAGCTTTCTCTTGTGTCTATTGTTTTGCAGAGACCTCCATCAAGGAATCAACAAGCGGTAGACTAGAGTAAAGTGTAGTTGAAGACAACTGTAAGTGCTGCCCCATTCTTTCCCCCTCTATAGATTTCATTCGCCACATTAAATCCAAATCCCAACTAACCTAGGTATTTGCATAAATCCTAGGAATAGTTTGGTTGTTTGGATTTTCACTCACATTCATTCCACCCTCATTTATAAAAAAATAACAAAAAGATAATCTTGTGGGGTAATATTCAACAAACACACAACACACCCACATTCAAGGCACTTGATCAACTTGATTTGTTTTCTACTCAATCAGGTTCTGATCTGTGGAACTGGTACACACAAAGCAACACATAACAGAGTAGAAATCATTCTAGGTTAATCATCTTTGAGTGCCTAACTTAGTGGTGCATTTGTGGCTAGTTGTTTGAGTTGTTTGGGCTGCACCACTTTATTTTAAAACCAACTCATCAAGTAGTTCCTCCTTAGGGTTTTCAATCTAGGTATATTCTAGGCACTCCACTTTCTTTTAAACTTTAAAGGAAAATATCTTCACACATGCTTGTAAAACTTGGTGTGCCAAAGAAACTTGATTGCAATTTACCTAATTTGAAACCCTAAAAGCTACTTAAGCAAGATTTGAACACTAAAATTTACACATTATCAATAATCTTGCTTGAAAACCCTGGTTGTGCACGCACTCACACAAATCTCAATAAATCATTAACGGCACAACCCATTGTAAAGGCCCATCACATTCCATAAGCACCACAATCCTAGGCATTAATAAAATTGTGTAGACATTGGCCTTAAGGTTTGATTCGCTCTTCAGGGCCTAGTCTAAGATTATTTTTGATTAACCTACTTGTACTGATTAATCTGATGTCTCGCTAGGGGAGCAGAGTCAAACGATCGCGGCTGGGGGGTACACTAGGAACCGGAGGCGAAAGCCAAAGGAAGAACCTTCTCCCCAGTCACTCCTTCTAATTGGTTGGATTAAATAGACGCAAGTAGAGTAAATCACTTACAGTCTTAAGGCTGGTTTTGGGAGTTAGTAGATCCTTAGGCTTCCCCACTTAAGGATAGCCTTGTTTTGTTGTGCTGCAGGGTCCCTATCCCCAGTCCTTCCGACCTTCTCCTAGTTTATGCTGGGAAGACAGTCATTGAATCCTTGATTGGAAGGACTATTAGAACATTCTAGGAGGCGCAAGTTAGATTTTGGTCAATTAGATCCCATGGCCGAACAACAGTCTCCTCTGCTTGAAAATCCACAGGAAGAATTTAGAAGGCAGCTGGAACAAATGCAGAGAATGCAAGAATGGTTCGAGAGAATGCAGGGTGCTCAGCCCTTGAAGGATTTTTGTGATCCTTCGAATTACGGGGAACGTCCCGGCGTCCAGATTCCAGCCGGTGACGTAGAAATCAAGCCCTAGGTGTTAAGCCTGATTAAACATTATCATGGGCTTGCCTCCGAAGATCCGTTTCAGCACTTGGAGGATTTGACCACTTTGGTCCAGACCACCAGGGCTCGAAACATTAACGAGGAGCAAATGATCATGAGGCTCTTCCCCCACTCTCTTAGGGATAAAGCCGTGCATTGGTATAGGACAATAGGAAGACCAATTA
This sequence comes from Thalassia testudinum, assembly GCA_037157565.1. Classification (NCBI taxonomy): domain Eukaryota; kingdom Viridiplantae; phylum Streptophyta; class Magnoliopsida; order Alismatales; family Hydrocharitaceae; genus Thalassia; species Thalassia testudinum. The sequence continues at coordinate 72,388,046 of JAZHRO010000003.1, read as the reverse complement.
CAACTTGGAATGAGTTGAAATTGACCTTTCGGAAGAAATTCTTCCCAGTCGGTTGTACCAATGCTTTGAGATTGGCAATCACTACCTTTACCCAGTGACCGGGGTAGCAGTTTTATGTGGTCTGGGAGCGATTCCAGGACTTATTGCAGAGGTGTCCACACCACGAGGTGCCGAAATGGCAACTCGTGCAGATCTTCTATCATGGGTTGAATGAGCAACTCAGAAACCATGTGGATGCTTCTTGCGGAGGCAATTTCCTCAATAAAGATGCAGATAGTGCACATGATTTATTTGAGGAAATGAGTGAGAATTCAATTAATCATGCCTCCATGGATACTTTTAACCAGTCCCAGCAACCCAGATCAAATGTCAATGAAATCCATGACTCTCATTCATTTGATATGGAATTGATTTGTAATAAACTTGATAAGGTGGACTTGGTTGCTAAAAGAATGGAAGAGTGGATGGTTGGCAATTCTATGAACTCTCAATCCACTCAATCCCAAAATTTGGGATTCCATTCCTCACGAGCTCCTTCTGGACGGGAGTTCATGAATCAACTCGATGTGACTCAACCTATGAGTCAGCATTTCTCGGAACCCCATGGGTTCCCAACTGGGGCCTTTGATCCCAGTTTTTCTGATCCTTCCCTTTCGTTCTCTCCATCCTCACCCTATGAGGATGTCTGTGCTGTACAAGAGAATGTTAGATCCAATCCCTACTCGAATGCCTATAATCCAGGTTGGAGAAACCACCCTAATTTCTCTTGGAAAAATCCGGGGCAACAGACCCAATTCTGACCCAGCAACTATGCTCCGCAATGACCAATGGGTCAGGGTCAAGTATATACTCAGTTGCCTTCGAGTCAGGTTAATCAGCCAGCTTGGAATGCCCGTCAACCCGTGGGGCAGGCTTATTTGAACCGTCAAATGGTAGAGATGAAAGGATCTATGCTCCAGCTCATGCAGCAAATGAAAAACTCGCTGGACAACTTGCAATCCGGGCTCATTACTTACTCTCGTCAACCTGGATCTCTACCATCCCAACCCGTACCCAACCCGCGAAACATTATAAATTCGAGCAATCAAGCCCAAGGGTACGGAAATCAGAGGGACCCGCGCGCACATGCTCAGGTGGTTGAGCAGGGTTCCTCACCTTCTTCTTCTGCTAATCAACAATTCATGGTCAATCAAGCCCCTCCAATCTTTCCTAACCCTCCCCAAGACCCAAATTCTTATGCTTCTGCAAATTCTGTCACTTTGAGGAGTCGTAAGAAGACTCAGGATCCAGAACCACACTATTCTAATCATTTGAATCCTGAAAAATCTGAGGAGAGAGAGGAGAATTCTAGAGGAGAAATCAAGGCTCAGGAACCTGATTCCAAAGATCTGACTCATGTTCCTTTTCTTGAAGCCTTAGCCAAAGCAAAGAAGAAGTCTGTTTGTTGCAATGAGGAGCTTCTGAATTTAGTTAAGATTGTTGAGATCAATATTCCACTCCTTGATGCTATGAAGCACATACCGACTTACGCAAAATTTTTAAAGGAATTCTATACACAAAAGCATAAGTCGAGAGAATCTGTTCCGAGGAAGGTGGTACTCTCCGAGCAGGCTAGCTCTGTTATCCTACACTAGCTCCCTCGGAAAAAGAGAGATCCTGGTGCTCCTTTGATTTCTTGCGTTATCAGAGATTACACATTTGATAGAGCACTTTTGGATCTCGGTGCATCCATCAACCTAATTCTGACTTCTCTCTACGAGAAGTTTGGGTTAGGTGAACTTCGGCCAACTTCAGTAATGCTACAGTTAGCGGACCGTTCGGTCACAAACCCGCAAGGCGTTATTGAAGATGTTGTAGTTAAGGTCAAGGATTTCTATTTTCCTGTAGATTTCCTTGTCCTTGACATGGATGAACCAGATAATCTGAGGAACACGCCCATCATTCTGGGGTGTCCGTTCCTGGCTACCGCAAAGGCCAACATTAATTGTGAAAGCGGTAGCATGGAATCGCCTTTGGGGACCAACGAATGAAATTGGATATTTTTAAGGTGATAAACAAATTTGAGGATTGTGGATTTATTGAGGAACTTGATGAGGATAATGTTAATATTCAAACTTGTTTGACAGTTTCTTCAATTGAAAGTTCCTCTTTGGTTGATGAATTTGACCCGTAACCCTCTGACCTGACATCTTCGGAAGAGGTTACTGATTTTGTTCACTCAAAACCTCTTCCTCTTGTTGAATCTTCAGCATCTACCCTACCATCAATCATTACCCCACCCCAGCTTGAATTGAAACCATTGCCTGAGAATTTAAAATATCAATTCTTAGGATAGCAGAATACGCTCCCTGTGATTATTAGTGCAAGAGATTAAATTGATTAAGGTCGTAAAGGAACATAAGGAGTCAATTGGTTCGACCATTCATGACCTCAGGGGGATCGAGCCATCTTACTGTAATCATAGAATATTTTTGGAAGATGGATCCCGCCCTTCTCGCCAGATGTAGAGGAGATTGAATCCAAATATGCAAGAAGTGGTCAAAAAGGAAATCATCAAGTGGCTCGATGCAGGAATTATTTATCCAATCTCTGACAGTCCCTGGGTAAGTCCCGTTCAGATTATTCCAAAGAAAGCCGGGATTACTGTTGTGACTAATGAGTGAGGTGAATCTGTCACAACTCGTTCAGCTTCCTCTTGGAGATTTTGTATTGATTACAGGAAGCTGAACACAGCCACTAAAAAGGATCATTTTCCCTTGCCCTTCATTGATCAAATCTTGAAAAAATTAGCTGGACAAAAGTACTTCTATTTTCTTGATGGCTACTCGGGATATAACCAAGTTCCTATCCATCCTGAGGATCAGGAAGAAACTACTTTCACCTGTCCCTACGGAACCTTTGCTTCTCGTAGGATGCCTTCTGGGTTATGCAATGCACCTGCAACTTTTCAAAGTTGTATGCTAGCCATATTTTTCGACATGGTGGGAGAGTTTATCGATGTCTTCATGGATGATTTCTCTATTTTCGGAGAATCATTTGACTCTTGTTTGGCTAATTTAGAAATGATTCTTAAGCGATGTATCAAGACACGACTGGTCCTTAGCTGGGAAAAGAGTAATTTCATGACCCAAGAAGGCATCATTTTGGGTCATGTAATCTCTGAACGGGGAATTGAAGTGGACAAAGCTAAGGTTGATGCTATCGCTAAACTTCCTCATCCCACATCTGTTAAACAAATCAGATCATTTCTTGGCCATGTGCGATTTTATTGAAGATTCATCAAGGATTTCTCGAAGGTTGCTCGTCCTTTGAGCAATCTTCTTGCCAAAGAAATGCCGTTTGTTTTTGACGAATCATGCTGAAAGGCATTTGATTTTCTGAAAACGGCAGTCACCTGTGCTCCAATTTTGCAACCACCAATTTGGGTAGCCCCTTTTGAGATTATGATCGAAACTTCTGATTACGCGGTCGGGGCTGTCCTGGGTCAGAAAATTGACCGAAAGCCCTCTGTCATTTACTACGCTAGTAAAACTCTGGATGAAGCCCATAGGAATTACACTATTACTGAGAAGGAATTACTAGCTGTAGTATTTGCTTTGGAAAATTCAGGGCTTATCTCTCGGGGTCTCATGTTATTATTTATACTGACCACTCAGCCTTGAGACATCTCTTGGCTAAAAAGGATGCTAAACCCTGGCTTATTCGTTGGATTCTTCTTTAAGAATTTGATCTTGAAATCAAGGATAAAGCCAGGGTGCAAAATGTGGTAGCGGATCATTTGTCGAGACTCCTAGGTGATTCTTCTTGTCCGGACATTCCGATTGCTGACACTTTTTCGGACAAAACCATTCTTACAGTTTTAGGTGTTCACTCCCCATGGTTTGCTGATATTGTTAACTATTTGGTCATTGGTCAAATCCCCAGGATTGGACCAAGCAACAACGAGATAGACTCAAATCTGAGGCCAAATACTACTTTTGGGAGGACCTTGAATTGTATCGCATCGGCTTTGATCAGATTATTCGCCGATGCATACCGGAGAATGAATTCAACAGTATACTCGAGTTCTACCATGCATCTGGGTGTGGTGGACATTTCTCCGGGAGAAAGACGGCTGCAAAAATCTTGCAATCTGGCTTCTATTGGCCGTCTTTATTCAAGGATGCCCAGGACTTCTCAAAGTCATGTTCTCGATGTCAGTCACTCGGGAACATAACTAAGAGAGACATGATGCCCTTAAACCCTATTCTTCCTGTAGAAATTTTTGATGTTTGGGGCATCGATTTCATGGGACCCTTTATCCCTTCATTTGGACATTAGTACATTCTTGTTGCTATTGATTATGTGTCCAAATGGATTGAGGCAATTCCCACACAAACCAATGACCACAAGGTGGTCATCAATTTTGTCAAGAAAAATATCTTCAGTAGGCTCGGGATTCCGAGGGCTATCATCGGTGATGGTGGCACTCATTACCCAATTCCGAAATTTATTGGCCAAATATGGGGTTAATCATCGAATTTCCACACCTTACCATCCCCAAACGAATGGACAAGCCGAGATCTCCAATCGAGAGATCAAGGACATTCTGCAAAAAAAGGTTGGGCCTGATCGTAAGGATTGTACTCAAAAGCTTGAGGACGCTCTTTGGGCCTACCGTACGACGTATAAAATGCCCATCGGCATGTCTCCATTCCGTTTGGTGTATGGAAAGGTGTGCCATCTACCCGTAGAGATTGAACACAGGGCATTCTGGGCAATCAAACAATGTAATTTATATCTGAATCTAGCTGGAAAGACCAGGAAACTCCACCTATCTAAGTTGGAGGAGCTTAGAAATGATGCTTATGAGAATGCCAAGATCTACAAGGCTCGGACCAAAGCTCTACATGATCAATTGATTTCCTGCAAGAGCTTTGAGCCAAACCAGAAGGTATGGTTATTTGATTCTAAACTTAAGCTCTTTCTTGGTAAACTTAGATCTAAATGGAACGGCCCATTCATAATTGATCAGATTTTTCCTAATGGTGCCATTTAGATTTCTGACCCAAAGACGGGTAACACCTTTAGAGCCAACGGTCAATGTTTAAAGCCTGTTGTTGACTATAATCTTCCAGAACCCATCTCAGACTCTGTTGCTCTAGCCATTCTATGACTTCCTTGGCTGGACTTCGCCTAGCTGACGACATTAAACTCAGCAATTGTCCATATGACACAAGACTGATACGAGCTTCATATCCAGGTGACATCTTTCATATTCTACCCTTTCCTTCATGTCTCTTTTTCAATGAGGACATTGCATCAGCTAGGCATGGGGGGGTGGATTCATTCTTGAATTATTTGGTCAGCCTTGTGAAATCCATGCAAATTGTCTCTCTTCTTATTTAAAAAAAATATATATATATTAGGTAGGATTAGTTGGACATTAGGACTTTTCAATCCCAAGAAATTTTACATTAGGATCTGAACACAAAGACCCCTCAGGTCTTTGGACTTAATTAGCCTGTGTATCCACTAAAATGTGGATTTGTTTTTGAGTCCTCGCCATTTTAATTCTTTCGTAATTGGAGTAAATAAGTTTGGGTGATAAGTACACGACTTATCAACCCGCCCTCTGATTTGAGGGAATTTTAAGTCTTAAGCATCTACACACTTTCTTTGCACTGATTTGTTGTTCGGCAATTTTAACAGAAATTGGGTAGCTAATGAACCTTCTAGGGTGATATGGCTGGCAAGTTATCGTGGGTAACAACCCATAGGTAGGTTGTCCAGAGCCCAGTCACTGGACCATTCTTAGTTTGCTGCCTTTCGGTAAATCTTAGACTAGGGAAGCCACCTACTTTAAAAAAAAAAAAGGAGAAAAAATAAGAAGAAATAAGCCACACCTCGCCACACGAGTATGGCTGGGAAGTTGTCGGTGGTAACAGCTCATCGACTGGTTGTCCAGATCCCAGCTCAGAAAATGCACTAAAAATTCCCAAAACACTTAGGAAGAATCGGAGAAGTAGAATAAATCGGTGAGATATACACTGGATTCACCCTTATGTTGACCCCGTAAAAAAAAAAAAGTAGGGAGAAAGCTACCGGTTGTAATGATACAATTTTAGGTAGAATTCTGCTTAGGTCACCTAGAGGCATAGAAATCCAAAGTCCGTTCTAATTGCTGGTCAACGAGTCTATCAGAATCACAATAAGATGCTTAAAGCTTAGGGTTCTCATCAAATTTTGGGTGAATTGAATGGCCGTAGAAATCCACTCTTAAACCCAAAAATTTGAAAAACAAAAAAATTAGAAAAGAGAAAAAGAGAAAAAGAAATTTTTCTTTTAATAAGGCAAGGGCTTGAAGCGGTCTGCATTTTGGCTGATACCCGGGCACTGTTGTGTCTTTGAAAGTTCAGTTCCTAAGTAGAAAATTTCTTAATGATTGAAAAATAACTCAAGTCCAAATAATCTAACCTAATTCTTTTATAAATAGCATATAGTTTTTGCTAGGGACTAGTAAAAGGTAGGCATGGGGGTATGATGTAAACACATTTACACTACTTAAGATGTCTATTTATGCATGTTCTTAAGCATGGGATTGCATTTCATGATATAAATATTGCATTACATGCATCATCTTGCAATTAGAATATTTTGAATAAAATGGAGGTTAATTGTCTCCTATTATGTGCTTGGACAGGGCAAATATTTTATCAGGACCTTGGATCAAAGATCCAACCGTATGGATGTGATCAGGGTGACGATTGGAGTTCAACGACTCCAAGATCGCCCTAATCAGGCATCCGTAGCATCAGATAGTGACCCGGGAACCCTAGAAGATCGAGGGCTAGGATGGTGTAATTTTGCACTTCAGATGATAAGTCTGACCACACAAATGAATTCGGATCGACGATCGCAGCCCAACAACACAAAAATTGAGTCAATCCGACATCCGTGGCACCATCTACAACTTCCAGAAGATGGATGGCCAAGATAGTGCCACGTGGCACCATCTCAGCCGCCCAAACGGCCGCTTGCATCTTGTGAAAGCCCCACGCCTGATCGCTCTCCGCCGTTGGATCTTAATCCAACGGTTGTCGGCGCTCGCATTTAAAAGCGCCCACTCGACCATCCGCGTCCCATAGCGCAGTGGTCGAGCGCACTATCGCGAGTGCGGGGCGCGGGTTCGATCTGCGGTGAGGCGCCGGAGGGCACGAGTAATTGAGGCGCGTGGAGCGTCAGATGAAGATCAGACAGCTGCGTGTGCCCGATAGCGCCGACACGCGATTGGACGCACAATCGGATGTGCAATCAAACGTGCGAGGGGCATGCACCACAGCGGGTGCGGACGCGATCTAAGCCGTCTGATCTCGCGATCGGACGACTGAAAATCAATGGACGTGCGCGGGCGTTGCACGCACGAGCAGCCGAGCGGGCGTGCACGAGCCGCCCACGTCGCCCACGAAGGGAGCTTTAGTAACGGATTTATCCATCACTAAAGACCCCACATTTACTATTTTGAAGTTGTAATGTCCATTTTGCCCCCACTCCTTGCAACTATAAAAGGTGACCTCCTCCATACGAAGTTCTCATCCCTTCTTTCTCCTCTCTACCCCTCCAAAGCTTAAGAGAATCTTGTCCCACACCCGGGATGCTTCTCGTGAGATAAAGTCCAATTTTTGTTCCCCTTCGAAAGTGGATCCCATGACGACGATGGCGTGTTGCTCCGTTCCCGTTCTTCTGCTTCGTCCTCCTTCGTCCTGCTTCGTTCACCTTCGTCCAGGCGTTGTCCCATCCAGCTCGTCCTCTAAGCAACCGTCGAGGAGGATTTCTCTCTCCCTATTCTTTTTACTGCTTTCTAGTACAAATTTACTACTTTCTAGATTAATCTACTCGTCCTCCAAGCGACCGTCGAGGAGGACATTTCTCCCTCCATTCTTTTAATTTTTTCTAGAGTAAATTTATCGCTTTCTAGTGTAATTGTTTTATGCCTTCTAATTGTAATGAACAGTCTCTTCTATGATAAATTCTTTATTTATTCTACATCTCATTTTGATTTCCATGTGTAATACCCTCTCTCTCTCTCCTTTATTAATTGTAAATAATTAGATAGTTTAAATTGAACTACTTTGTGACAAATAAAAAAGAAATGCGAAGTTTTTAAATCAAACGTCTGCCTCCCTATGTTCGACCCGGAATTTTAATTTCGGTATAAATTTTATTTGTTGAACATGAATTCTTCGCTTTCGAACTACAACGACAGGTTTTCCAAAACCAAACACATAAGCGTAGCGTTCGCAAAAATGTTTCAACAGCATGGAACACCCCCCAAAATGAAAGACCTAGGGGCCTTGTATATTTCAGTGGTTATATGTAACCAACACATTGACGAGGCTCTGCTCGATCTGGGTGCGGGGGTAAACATTCTACCGAGCTCTGTCTACGACCTTTTGGGAGGAGGAAAGGTGAAGCCTAGTCCAGTAATCCTCCAGGTTGCAGACAGCTCACTTAAGACACCACAGGGATTGTTGGAAGATGTCCTTGTGAGAGTGGAGGATTTCTTCTTCCCCGTTGATTTTCTGGTACTTGATATTGACCCATCTAATAAGCCCACTATGTCGTCCATTATTCTGGGATGCCTCTTCTTGGCCACAGCCAATGCCTCTATAAATTGCAGATTCGGGCCACTTAAAATGGGCTTTGAGAACAAGAAGATCCAGTTGAATGTTTTTGATACTTACAAGCGACCCGAATTTGGAGATTGTTCTCAGATTGAGGTCGTTGATGAAATAATTGAAGAGACTACTCCAGCACTTTTATGTAGAGATCCCCTTCAGAAGGTCATATCTTAGGACCATCCCTTGATTATTATAGAAAATGAAAGGAAAATGCCTGAACTAGAAGAGTTGCTGGGGGTACACACTGAGTCTCTATCCCTACCCTGGACTGTGAAGGTAGATCCGCTGCCTGAGGCAGAGACATCTCAACTAAAACCCTCAATCCAGAAGGCTCCTGAATTGGAGTTGAAAACCCTCCCGAGCACATTGAAATATGCTTTCCTTGGCCCTAATAACACGCTCCCTCTTATTATCTCGTCTGCATTATCTGAATTGCAGGAGGGAGCTCTGCTTGAGTGTTTACAAAGGCACAAGGAAGCAATTGCTTGGACAATTGCTAATATTAAGGGTGTTGATCCCTCTCTTTGCATGCATCGTATATACATGAATGAGTCCATGAAGCCCTTCCGAGATATCTAGAGAAGGCTTAATCCAAATATGCGGGAGGTTGTTAAAAAGGAGAATCTGAAATGGCTGGAGGCAGGGATTATCTATCCCATTTCAGATAGTAAATGGGTCAGTCCTATTCACGTAGTTTCGAAAATGGTAGGAATCACTATGGAGGAGAATGACCAAGGAGAACTGGTGACCACTACACCGTCAACTGGTTGGAGGGTCTACATTGATTACCGCTGTTTAAACACGGCTACCCAGAAAGACCATTTCCCCTTACCGTTTATCCATCAAATTTTGGAACGATTGGTGGGGAACAAGTACATTTGTTTTCTTGACGGGTACTCTGGGTACAATCAGATAGCCATTTTTCCTGATGATCAGGAGCGTACCACCTTCACGAGTCTGTATGGCACTTTTGCGTTCCGCCGAATGCCATTCAGGTTATGTAATGCTCCTGCCACTTTCCAACATTGTATGATGGCTATCTTTTCTGATATGATCGATGAGTTCATTGAAATTTTCATGGATGACTTCTCCATTTATGGCTCGTCATTTGACCTGTGCCTTTCGCACCTTGATAAAGTCTTTACCCATTGTGAAGAGGCAAAGCTGGTGCTTAGCTGGGAGAAAAGCCACTTTATGGTCTAGCAGGGAATTGTGTTAGGGCATAGTGTTTCCGAGAGAGGATTAGAGGTGGACACCGTAAAAATCAATTCCCTCTCTAAGCTTCCATTGCCCGCTAATGTTCATCAAGTTAGATCTTTCCTTGGCCATGTTGGATTTTATAGGCACTTCATTAGAGATTTCAGTAAAATCTCTAAGCCACTCTGCGACCTATTAGCAAGGGATGTCTCCTTCGATTTTGATGACAGATGTGGCGAGGCTTTCCAAGCTTTGGAGAAAGCCCTCATTACCACGCTGATTCTCCAAGCACCAGATTGGACCCTCCCATTTGAGTTTATATGCGATGCTTTTAATTTTGCAGTGGGAGCAGTCTTAGGTCAATGGGTTGATGGCAAACCTCATGTACTACATTATGCCAGCAAGACCCTTATGGATCCTCAACAAAACTACACGGTCACTAAAAAGGAATTACTTGCTATAGTATTTGCTTTGGAAAAGTTTCGATCTTATTTTGTGGGATCCAAGGTTGTGGTGTTCACTGATCATTCAGCCCTTCAGCATCTTCTAGCTAAAAAGGACACCAAAGCTCACCTAATTCGTTGGATTCTGCTACTCCAAGAATTTGACCTGGAAATTAAAGATAAGAAAGGAGTTGAGAATGTGGTAGCAGACCATTTTTCTAGGATCCCTATTGAGCCATCAAACCCTGCTGGTGGTATTCAAGAGACTTTCCCTGATGAGTCTCTAATGGCCGTGGAAGCTAAAAGTCCTTGGTTCGCTAACATAGTGAACTATCTAGTCACGGGCATCATCCGCAGTACTTGGGACAAGCAGAAGCAAGACAGGTTTATCGCCAATGCTAAATTTTATGACTGGGAGGAACCCAAGCTTTTTAGAATAGGCCCTGACCAACTATTTCGCCATTGCATCCTTGTTGAGGAACAAAGAAGTGTTCTGAGTTTGTGCCATGACCTCCACTGTGGGGGACATTTTAATGGGAAGAAGACAGCCCATAAGGTTCTTCAGTCTGGTTTTTGGTGGCCCACATTATTCCGAGATGCACATACATATGTGGGCGCATGTCTACGTTGCTAGTAGATGGGAACCATTGGAAAATGGGATGAGATTCCCCAACAACCTAAATTCCCTGTTGAAATCTTTGATATTTGGGGCATTGACTTCATGGGTCCCTTTCCTGTGTCCTTCGGATATGAATACATCCTTGTGGCTGTTGACTATGTATCAAAGTGGATAGAAGCCATACCCACGCGAACCAATGACCATTTTGTGGTCTTGGGCTTTGTTAAGGCAAATATCATTTCTCGGTATGGGTGCCCAAGGACACTAATAAGTGATGGAGGACCTCACTTTAATAATGTACACTTCACAAGACTACTCTAAAATTTGGGAGTCAACCACATGATAGCCACACCTTATCATCCCCAAACTAGTGGACAAGTTGAAGTGTCTAATAGGGAGATTAAGCGAATTTTAAAAAAAGCTATCAGGCCTGATCGGAAGGATTGGTCTAAAAATCTAAATGATGCTCTTTGGGCATACAGAACTACGTATAAGACTCCCTTGGTCATGTCTCCTTTCCATCTTGTCTACGGAAAAGCGTTCCACCTTCCTATTGAAATCCAAAATAAAGCTTATTGGGCTATTAAAAATATTAACTTAAATCTAGATAAAGTGGGAAAAGCACGTATGTTAGAATTAACTGAGCATGAGGAGCTTCGTAATGAAGCTTATGAAACTTCTCAAGCTTAGAAGCAACGTATAAAAGTCTTCCATGACAAGCACATCATTAGAAAGACTTTTGAGCCCAACCAGTGGGTCTGGCTTTTCAATTCTAGACTTAAATTATTTCCTGGAAAGGTCAAGTTCCGCTGGGATGGGCCATACGTTGTTATCAATACTTTCCCTCATGGAGCTGTAGAGATTAGGAACCCTAATTCAGGTCCGAGCCCTAAAGTAAATGGCCAGTGACTTAAACCACATATTACTCTTTCAGATGGCTAGGTTTTGGACGCACTTTGGCTTGAGGAGCCTTAGCTCCTCCCACTCTCCTCCTCAGGTGATATTCTTCTATCTCTATATTTTTCCAATGAGGACATTGTTAGTCTTAGGCATGGGGGGATATAACCTGAGAATGTTTATAGTGTTTATGGCATTTATAAATATTTGCATACATATTTATATATATTAAAAAAAAAAGATCTCTTTTCTTGAGCTAATTCGGTTAGTCCCTAGTAAAATATATTTGTCATTAGAGGTTTTTCTTCTTGAATTATTTCTTAAGTTTAGAATCCAGTACATTTATTTCACATTCACATAGACTTGGTAATAGATCCTTGAGGAAAATCAATAAGCATTTATAGTCCACTGAACCCTTTGACAGTTCATAGGGAGTCAGGCATACTATCTTCTAGCAGATCCACCTCATATTTGCGAGAAGTAAAGAGATTACTGGTGCTCTAAGTCTACTGCAAGGGCTCTTAAGTTTTGGATAATTAGATGATGATACTTCAGAGTTAGGTATAGTTTTCACTCTCTGTTCCTGTGTGCATAGTTTGAGTGAATTGCTGAGAGTCACCAAATAAGGCAGATACACAAAGATTGAGTCTTAATAAAGCTATGACTATGGTGGATGGTTATGACCGTCCTTCATAGAGTCCTCGGCTGAAGGACGGCAATAGTGTCAAAGGTCAGAAATACGCCTGTCCTATCCATTTCTTCCTGTTGTCGAGAATAGGCACTTCCACCAAATAAGCCACACGACTTCCTCTTGACCATCATCATCCCTAATAATGCCTCGTAAATAAAAGTCTGTATTGTGTTGTGTTGATTGAAAAAGAAACAATAACAAGAAGAAATAGTTATATTAAAAGAACAAAAGGGAGAGAGAAAAGAAGAAGAAAAAGAAGAAATAGTTATATTACCCAAAAAAAAAAGTCCAAGTTTCTAATATAATATTGTTTCTGAGGCAACAAAACACCTTTCACGTTCCACCAAATTTGACCCATACCTACCTTTTAGTATTTCTGATTGCCCGAATACTGGTTGAGGACTCTAACTTAGTTGTAGAGTTATTAGGACTTTAATTGAAGTATGGATGCCATGTGAGGCCACCAAATAGTGAGTACAATTTCTAAATCTGGTGAGAGTCGTGCTCTCAGAAAGAAAGAAATGAGAGAGTGCCCAGGAACATCAAGAGAGAACAATTGTGTAGCCTCTCTCAGAGTTGACTTGTCTAATAGTCTAGAGATCAAGAGTCTACAGTACTAGACTATATGTAGCACCAGATCAGTGTGTGCCACCAAATACAAATCCATTCAACTCGATATCTCCTACCTAAGCCGAACACTGGGGTCAAATTACAGATTATCGTCTGCTTTATCCCTGAGGGAGGTAGTTGCCTATCTCGACAGAAATTTTTGCCAAGGGTGATGTATGAACTCCAAATGCGAATCGGCTCTTTCACTTGGATTTGTTACCTAGGCTATCAACACTTCACATTTGTCTGGATTTCTAAAGTTTTGAAATAAGAAAAGAAGAAATGTTAGGCATGGGGGTACTTGATGAGTCCATTTTAATGGACTAATATTACACCTAAGTAACTTTAATTATATCTTTTAGGTTTTTTAATAACTACATTAAGTTAAAGAATGTTTACATGCATCATGATTTAGGTTTACATTTATTATATAACTTAATATGTTCCTTTTATGTGCAGAAAAAATGATTGGCAAAAGAATGAGGAGAAAAGGATAAATTACCCTTTTTCAAATCACCGGTGGCTATTCCTTTCCCCATTCTCCGGGGAACCCTCAACAGCCGTCGGCCAGAGATAGTTAAGGGATTTGAAAATCCCTTAACTCTCGCAGGCGAAATAGAGGAGAAGTTAAAAAGAAGTGGCGAATCCAAGGAGATAGAAAAGTCATCCAGGAAGAGAAGAACGGCCACCATCTTCTCTAGCGTGCATTGTGATCCATCTTCCGCATTGCAGTGAAAAACCTCATCTTCAGCACCAAGTGCACCCACTCTCCCAGCAGGTGCATGCCTTCCCCCAGCCACTCCAGCCAGCCCGTAGGCGCACCTCCCTTCAGCACATCCTCCTTGCGTGCCTCCATCATCCCCGCAGGCACCGCATAAGCGCGCACAGCGCTCTCCTCCTCTTTCTCTCTGCTACATCGCACCGCATCAACACCACCAGATGCCTGCACCTGCAGGTGTGCCCCCTACTGCAGGCATGCGCTCCAACCTCTGCAAGTGCCTGCTGCCACACCTCCACACACCCATCTCCCTTCCAGCACGCTCGAATAGTTGCAAACCGCCTAACGTGCGCCCCATCCTTCCTGCAAGCACATCCTTCTCCACCGCAGACCCGCGCTTCAACCTGAAGCCATGCCCACAGGTGCTGCGTGCAGAGCGCGACCATCTTCCATGTGCACTCTAGCATCTACAGACAGCCTCGCCCATACGCCCACCTTCGCGCCCAACCTGTAGGCATCACCCCCTCATCCCCGCGGCGCCTGCACCGCATCAAGCCTGTAATCGTGCCCTCGCCCCTCTACAAACCCGCCTCACTGCAATCATGCGCAAGCCAATGCTGCCTGCCGGCAGCGCCTTCATCGTTCAAAAAAACCTTCATGCCGGCATCTTCTCCTCCACTGACCGGCCACCTCTTGCCACCTCTGCTGATGCCACAACCGCCATTGGAGAGCCCTCATCCTCGCTGACCTCCCTAGCCTCTCCAACGCCCGCCAGTGGTCTCTTTTTCTCGTGAGGAGGAGAGAGCAAAAATGCTCTGTTTTTAAGCCAATTAATATTTACATTCATTGCCATTTCCACATAATTTGATTTACATTTATTATTATATTGTGGCAGAATTGCGCATGAACACTCATATTTCCTTATAATTGCATGTTATTGATATTCACTAGTTTAAGGATTGATTTTTGGGATTAGCCTGAGCACTAATTTTCTCTAGTACACGTCACATGAAAATTGCATAAAATCATCATAAATTTATTGAAGATTTCAATGAGGGAAAACTGCACATATATCCTTATCTTTTTAAGTTATTGCGAATCTACTTTCCTTCGCATTTTATGTCAGAATTGAATAGGGATTTCGCACTTATCCGAAAGAATATAAAATAATTGAGAATTTATTGCATAATTGCATCCCTGTGGACATGACCTGCCCTTCTATGAGTGGTTATTATTAGTTTTGATTAGTCAATTTTTCCACCACTTAAATGCTATAACGTAAAGTGAAAAGTCGGCTCTACCATCACCCCAACGTATTTACTATATTAAAGATGAGATTGAATTGGTGAGGACTTGAGACTAAGTCCACATTCGAGTGGACACCCAAGCTAATTAAGTCTGAAGACCTGAAGAGTCTAAGTATTCAGTTCCTATCGTATCATTTCCTAAAGTTATGAAATTCTAATGCCTAAGTTCTCCCCTCCTAATTCTTTTTTTTTTTAAGAATAATAGGAAATTACTATTATGGCTAAAAAAAGGATTATTTCATAAGATATATCCACCCACCATTCTTAGCTAATGCAATGACCTCATTGTTAAAAATAAAAGCATGCAGGAGAGTAGAAGTGGAAAAATAACACCTGGTTTTCGTGAGATTCTGGTCAGCTTGGAATAGTCTTTACATATGCTGTGTTTAGTAACATCAACAAGGCGAGGTCCTCATTCAAAAATAACTAACATTGAGTCTGTAATAACATAGTTTTCGAGCCCCTAGATTTAGGTCCCAGAGAGTAAAAATGGGCTTGCCAAAGAGATGATCAATGAAAGTGGTAAGTTGGTGGTGCAGGGAGAGCCCAAATGGTCTACAATAGGAGTATTGTTGATTTAGTATAGAGGAGGTGTGGGTGGATATAGAATTTGTGCAATGGTTGGGTGAAAAAGGATGGTGAGGATTTGGTGATGAGTTGGGGGTTTGTGGGTGCTCTAGAATATGTAGCATTTCAAGAGTTTCTTTGCAAAGTTCAATTTCATCCTCACAATTTGCGTGCTTAATCCAACTATCCTGTTCTTCATGATTCCCACCCAAACGTTGAACCTCAAACTCTAAAAATTCAGGATAAGGACATTGTTGGGTTTTAACTTGATCATGTGAATCATCCTGCAAATTTCCAAATTCATAAATATCTTCCTCATCCTGGGTTGCCACAGTTTGTTGTAAGCCTTTATTGTCCTCAATTATCCCTGCAACTGTGTGATTTTCTTCCTAAGTTTGGGTTGAGTTGGCCTTTAAAATGTTGTCTAAAGTACGTATGGCCATTACCTCCTCTATTTTGCGAAGCTCCTCCATCAAACCATACTTAATTTTATCCTTCTTTGTGACCAAAAAAATATTAAATCGATTCGTTTTATTCACAAAGGCCATTTCTATATTTCTCGACTCACAATCAATCCTTGGCTTGGCGGTAGTCAAGAAAGGTCTTCCCAAAATAATCGAGGTGTGGTTGAGCTATTTTGGTGCTTCCATGTCCAGGATCATAAAATCAACAAGGTAATGCAAATCATTAACCTTGACTAAAACATCCTCCAAAATACCCCTTGGTTTTGTAATCGATCTATCTACTAATTGCAAGGTTATGTCAGTGTGTTTCAGGTAGCCTAGACCCAATTCCAAGTACAGTGAGGTGGGGATCACATTAATGGAAGCACCTAAGTCAAGAAGGGCCCGGTCAAAAGTGATGTTTCCTATTGTGCAAGAAATCAACAGGGCTCCTGGGTCCTATTTCTTAGGAGGTAGCTTATTTAAGATCATTGTGCTTGTGTTATTAGACAAGACTTCTCTCCTAATGTTTTTAGATTCTGCTCTACAATTTGCTTTATATAAATTCAGTAAACCTATGGTGTAGGCAGGGATTGATCCAATAGCTGCTAAGAGTAAAATGGTTGTCAATTTGAAAGCCTGAAATAAGGACATCCTTTCCTCCAATTTCTCCCCCGACTTTTTCTGTTTGCCCATACAACAACACACTCCTAAATCAGACTCTGATGTTTTATTGATCACATTCCTGGTTGGGAGTCTAGAATTCTTACTACAGGGCCTAATGGTGTTGACATGGGGTTGGGTAGGTCCCTTAAGTCTACTACCACTCCTCAAGATGATGGTATTTGCCCTAGAAAAATGCTGTTGATTAATGCTTTGGGGAGGGTTGGGAAAAACAGGAGGTTCTCAATTGATTATGGTAGGAACTTGGCTCACTCCAGGAGGGGCTGGGGTAACCTAATAGATAGCATGAGCTTGAGCATGCGACTCCTCATCATTGCCAAACCCTTGAGTCCCAGCCCCTTGGTTCTGTATAATCCTTAGGTTTGGTATAGGTTGTGATGGTAGAGATCTGGGCTGTCGGTTGTTTGCACCAAGTTCAGATTGTAAGGTGTCGAGCGAAGTTTTCATTTGTTGCATGAGCTGGATCATTGACCCTTGCATTTCTACCATCTTCAAGTTTAAATTAGCCTGCTAGGCAGGTTGTCGAGCATTCCACATGGACTGATTAACCTGATTCAAAGGCAACTAAGTATATACATGGCCCTGACCCATTGATTTGTGTGGTACATAGTAGTTGGGTCGATATTGGGTTTGCTGCCCCTAATTTTTCTAAGAGACATTAAGGTGATTTTTCCAACCAGAATTGTAGGAATTCGAGTAAGGGTTGGCCCAACATTCTCCTATACAGCATGAACATCCTCATAAGATGAGGATGAAGAAGGATCAAAAAAACTGGGATCAAAGGCCCCAGTTTGGAAACCATAAGGTTTTGAGAAGAGCTGGCCCGAAGGTCGAGCCGTCTCGAGCTGGTTCACAAACTCCCGTTCTGTCGGAGCTTGCGAAGAATGGAATGCCAATCCCTGGGATTGAGTGGATCTAGAGAATTTAGAGTTTCTGGACATCCACTCTTCCATTTGTTTAGCAACCAGATCCATCTTATCTAATTTATTGTAGATCAATTCCATATCAAATGTTAGAGAATCTTGGACCTCATTGGCATTTGATGTAGTTTGTTGGTATTGGTTGAAGGTTTCCATGGGGGCGTGGTTTAAGGAGTTTCCACTCATTTCCTCAAAGAAATCATATGTGCTACCTACATCTTTGTTGAGGAAATTGCCTCCGCAAGAAGCATCCACATGATTACGAAGTTGATCACTCAACCCATGATAAAAAATCTGCGGAAGTTGCCATTTAGACACCTCGTGGTGTGGACACTTCTGCAACAGATCCTAGAATCTCTCCCAGGCCCCATGAAATAATTCCCCCTACCGCTAGGCAAAAGTGGTAATTTCCTATTGCAACGCATTGGTTTGCCCAATTGGAAAGAATTTCATCAGGAAGACCGATTTCAAAGTTGTCCAAGTAGCAATCGGTCTTCCAATGGTATGATACCAATGTGCAGCCTTATCCCTGAGTGAATGGGGAAAAAGACACATGAGCATTTGTTCTTCATCCACATTCCGCGATTCGATGGTCTGAACTAGAGTGATCAGGTCCTTTAAATGTTGGAATGGGTCCTCTGAGCCAATCCCGTGAAAGTGCTTAATTAGACTCAAAACCTAGGGCTTGATCTCAACATCACCAGCAGGGATCACAACACCGGGACGATCCTCATAATTTGAAGGATCATAAAAATCCTTCAAGGGTCGATTGCCTTGACCATTCATTCACTAGAACTATTTCTACATCTACTGGAATTCTTCCAACTACCTTTGAATCAACTCCTGCCGGTTCGGGGGTGGGGGTGGTGGTTGTTGATCAGCCATGGGATCTACTTGGCTATAACTCACTCTCCACCTCTGGGAATGGTTAATAAGTCCTTCCAAACGAGGGTTCAATGACCTCCTTCCAAGCATACACTAGAAGGAAGTTGGAAGGACGGGGAAGAGATGGGACCCTACAGTACAAAAAATACAAGCTTGTTCTTAGGTTGGGTAGCCTAAAGGTCACCAGACTCTCAGAATCCGTCTTAAGATTATAGATGATTTACTCTACTAGTATCCAGTCAATCCAACTAGTTTGAAAGAGGGACTGAGGAGAAGGTTCTTCCTTTGGCTTGTGCCTCCAGTTCCAAGTGTACTCCCCAGCTGCAGCCGTTTGACGCTACTCCTTAGCTAGACATCAGACTGACTAGTATAAATAGATTAATCGTGAACAATCTCAATCTGGGCCTTGAAGAGCGAATAAGTCCTTATAACCAATGTCTAATCAATTTTAGTTAGGCTTGGGATATTTAGTGCTTTCGAAATGTGATGGACCCTAAACGGGTTGTGCCCATAATGATTTGTTTTCGAATGTGTGTATGTGTACAACCAAAATGTTTTCAAGAAAGATTATTGAGGATGAGGTGAATTTTAGGGTTTGAATCTTGCTTGGCAGCTTTTAGGATACAAATATTAGGTACATTCAACCAAATTTCCTAGAGACAAACCAAGTTTGAAATCACAAATTCAAGTATTTTCCTTTACAAATCAAGAAAAATATGGAGTACCTGGCTTGACCTAATTATTGAATCCTATGGGGTAGCTACAAAATGAATAAGTTTTAAATTGGGTGGTGTGGTCCAAACAATTCAATCAAGTGACCCAGATGCACCACCAATTAGGCACGTTGAGATGATTAACCTAAATTGATTTCTACTCCTTTATGTGTTGAGTTGTGTGTACCAGTTCCATAGGTTGGAATCTCGGTTGAGTAAACAAAAATCAAGTTAGGTTATGTGCCTTAAATGGGGGTGTATAAACTGTGTATGTTGATTCGTCCCACAAAAAGTATCCTTTTGGTTTTTTTTTAACATATGCGGAGGTGAGATGAGTGGAGATGACAAACAAGACAAACAAATTATATCCTAGGGTTTATGCAAACACCTATGTAGATTGTCTTGGTTATAAATGTGGTGAAATGAAACTAGTGTGTGTGGGGGGGGGGGGGGGAATGTGGGGGGCACTTACAAATTACTTTACCCGCACTTTACTCTGGTCTACCACACTTGGATCTCCATGCTAGGGTACCTAAATGATAGCAGATCAGAGATAAGTGGAGTTAATAATATGTAAATGCAAAGAAGTGCAGAAAATAAGAAAGTAAATTTCGTTGCCTCACCGGCAACAGTGCCAAAATGATGAGGCATGTTTTACGAATTAAAATTAGGGTTTGGAGGACCTGTCACAGTAGCTCGCAAAATGCATCTATCAAACAAAATTTATAACCAAAACACCAAGGAAGTCTTAGGTCGAACACAGGGAGGCGACGTTTACTTTGGTTGAAAGCTGTGCTTCATTTTGTTTCTTTTGGGTATTTTGAGGTTTTCTTTTTTTTGTGTTTTTAAAATAAGAAGACAAGAAGAGTAAATTCACAAGAGATATCGAACAAATATGATATATATCACTCCAACGTTAATTACAATGATCTATGAAAGCATAAAAGAGATAGGAGTGAGAGGAAATCCCTCGAATTGGCTGTTCGGCGAGACAAAGGCTGCTGGCGAAAGCTTGGATGAAGGAGTTGAGATGCAAGATGATGGAGGTGAGACGCAGGAGGATGCTGGGTAGAAGAATGCTTCAATGAGGCTCTGTAATGGAGGTGAGGAGTCGGAGGTGATCTTCTACTGGAATGGAGGTAGGAAGATGTTTGGTAGTCGTGTCACATGTTTTGATAGGAAAAGCATCGTTGTATAGTGCGCAATACGATCAAACAAAAAGTATTTAAAAAGATAATGAGACTTTGAGTCCCAGTTGTTCATCTCTAAGAGGCATTTGTTCAATTCTAAAATTGATCCTTTATTGCTCTACGTTATATAGATTCGCATGCTGGTTTCCAATCTTTGTATTAAAGTTTTGCCACTTCTATTGTGAATTATGATTATGTGCGCATGTGTTAAAAAGATAACAAAGGCGAAAGTGTGAGTTTCGGTGCGCAAAATTCTAGTTACGTGGTGGCTGTTTACGGAAAATGCATTTACAGTTAGATCTTTTATATTTTCTGGAACCGACATGCTTGTTGCAAAATATATATATAAATGAAAAATATGCGACTTGAACCACACAAATCAGATTGCAACCAACAAGCTCATGGTGATTTCCCACGTAGAGACATATATATAAAAATATATCTTTTATTCATTCATTTAGAGGATGTTTGCAACATGGAATGTACAGGAAAGCTTGTAAAGGAAAGCTTGAAAAACACAAATCTAGCTAGTAGAAAATGATCTCATACAGGAATCTATGGGAGAATTTTTCATGCATCATTGGGGGAGAATAAGAACTACAATACTAAGCAGTAAATGAAAGCAGTAAAACTACGAGAGCTAAGTTACTAATCTAGGAGAAAAGAAGGGCATTCGGAGGTAGGCTCCAATGGCCCTTGAGTGGCTGAGAGAAGGAGGGGAGGCCAATGGTGCTTAGGCCAGCCCTTGGAGAGAGGTTGGAGAGATGATCTGGCATCCTGGTGTGGAAATGGTGGCTTCCATGGTGCTCTTCGTGGAGGTGGAGTGGATGTGAGAGTAGCTAACCTAGATGGACGAATGGATGCCAAGAATGGGATGGGTGCAAATGGCCACCCCCTAGGTCTTTTTATAGACCTAATGGAGTCTCTCTAGAGAAGTGTGGAACTCTCTAGAGAGAGCACCATGAGTGGCTGCCAAGTGAGAGAGAGAGTAGTTCTTAGATCCATAAAAAGTGGATCTAAGAATTGAATGACTCTTAGTTGCTAAATTTAGCAACCAAGAGTGGCACCACTTCAAGAGAGTTCTAGAGAACTCTAAATGAGTGTGTGTGTGTGGTCATGCCCTAGGTGGCTAAGTGGTCTAGGTTAGGTCCTAAGAGGTTTAGGTAGATGTAGACCTTAAATTAGGGTTGCAAACCCTAATTGCTAAGGGGGAATTGCAACTAAACTTAACCCAAGTTTAATTGAATGAGTGTGAACCTAATTGAGAGTGAAATAACTCAATTAGGTTGGGCTTAGGTCAATTGGACTCTCACTAAGTCCAATTGGACTTGTGTGGGTTGAGATTTGAGCTCAATTGGACTAAATGAGTCCAATTGGCTTAGGTAATGGTAATTGACTATGATCTAAGTCAATTGGGTTTGGTGAGGACCTAATTAGGTCCTCAGGGAGGTTTAGAGGTGATGTACTAGGGTTAGGGTACCATAATTTTGGTTCCTATGGGGTTAGAATTGGGTTTAGTGAGCTAGAGATCCAAGATCAAGGCTTGAATCTCAAAACAGGTACTGGAGAGTAGTTCCACATGTCGAAAAATGAAATCAGATGTCTTATACTAAAAAATCAGAAGTCCATACTTGTTGTCTAGATGGCCAATCTGAGTCAGGAAGAATTCAAGGTTCTATCTTAGGTATTCTGCAGAAATTGGATGTCTGACAAAGTGTCAGGACATCCAATGACAATGTAGAAGTGGGTTTAAGGTGTGCGAGAGTTGGCTAAGTGTTCTGGATGTGTTGGAACTAGAGTTTTAAGGTTTCCTAGGGGGTGGTGACCTAATCTAAGGGTGGCTAAGGCTTAGGGAAGTCTCTAGGCTATCATAGGGCTACGATGGACCTAATCACATCACATTTTACTGCTTTATCCCTACTTAATAGAATAGCATACCTTAACTCCCTTACATTATTATTCATTATATCTAATATAAGTCTTCTACTCCATCCCAACTGGAACACTCATTATTCCTGATCTAGCTCCAGATCTAGCTTATTACCTGTAATTGGCATAATGCACTTAATCAGCACATTATAACATTATTTTATGCATGGCTAAAGGAAAGCAGTAAAGATGCAGATAATGCTTATGCATGCATGTATTACACTAACTTATGCTAAGTCTGAGCCTAATTTAGGTCAATTAAGACCTATGATTGCTGCACAATCATACCCCCATGCCTAACTCTTGCTAGTCGCTAGCAAATGCAGGACTAAATTATTTACAACAAGGGTCCCTAAGGGACTAATATTTTTATCAAGTGTATGCATAGAGATTTTTCTCCTTTTTGTTTTAATCCTATGCTGTAGAAATCCAGACAATCATGAAAGTGCAGCTATGTACCTTTTGCAACGGATTCGAGTGAAAAACTAATTCACCTCTAAAGCCTGTACTTGACCCCTAGTAGAATTCTAGCGGGATAGGCAAACTTCTTCCCTCGAGGTATTCAAGATATTCTATGAATTCCACCTTGGCTTTAGGCTTGGGTAGAGAATCTTAGAGGGAAAAGATTATATATTTGGTGGCTCACTCTCGACTAGTGCAACATAGAAATCAGTACTGCAGAATCTTGATTCCCAGATTACTAAATGACTCAACTTGGAGAAAGAAGAGAAAAGCTGTGCTCCCTTTTGATTCCTTTGTATTCATTCTTTCTTACTCTTTTTCTTTTCTTTCTTTTTCTTAGAGCTCACATCCTCACCAGATTCACACAATGATCTGTATTTTGTGGTCTCACTTGACATTAACACTTTAATTGAGTTCTCATAACTCTAACACTAAGTTAGAATTCCTCAGCCAGTATTCGGGCGGTCAGAAACACAAGAAAGATAGGTTAAGGCCATATTTGGTGAATCTCAAATTTTGGTGGTATTGCCTCAATGCAAATGAGAAAACACTAAATATTCACTCTTTTTTTTCTTTGCTTTTTCTAATTTTTTTCTTTTTTTTAGTTCTCTTTTTTTTTCAACATATAAACAACTAGCACACATCCGTGAACTTTATTGAGGAGGCATTATTAGGGATTGGTGGTACTCAAGAGACATTTGGTGGCTTATTTGGTGGAAGTGCCTACTCATGGCACTGGGAGAGACAGATAAGATGGTGTATTTCTAACCTTGACATCAATACACTCCTTTAGTCGAGGATTTCGTAAAGAATGGTTGTAAACATCTACCTTAGCCCTAGTTTTACGAAAACTCGCTCTCCACGTATTTGCCTTATTTTGTGGCTCTCAAAATTTCACACTGAATGTATATGCAAGAACCAAGAATGAAAACTATGTCTACTCTCTGAGTATCATCACCTAATTATCTAGGATTCCATATTCCTTATACTCATCTTAGAGCACCAGTACACTCTACCCTCATCTCACACTATTTTGTGGATTTTTGGAGGAAACTCTTCTTAACTCCCAAAACACTATCCAAGGGTTCAGGAAAAGAAGCATTGCTTCTTCTCAATAGACTAAAGACGTTTATCAGCCTTCACCGTGAATCCATTACAAATTTTATGTGTGTGTTAAAAATTGTACTGGATTCCAGATTACAGGAATCAACTAGAGGATAAAATCCCTATGGCATTATCTTAATAATATAATCTTATTCATTGATGCACTATGTATATATGCTATAAACAATTAACCTCGTATAATTTGTACTTCTTGAAATTCTTGTATCGAGTTACATTCAGCTTGACCCTAAATTTAGAACAAGAGGTGAGCGAGTGAGTTGGAAATGGCTGTTGCGGATGATTTCTAGCTCCAATGTGAGCATTGGAGGTGGAGTCGGTTGTTCTTTTATTTAGGGTCCTAAAGTATGTTTTACATGTAGCTCCAAGGTTTTCCTAAATGTTGGCATAAAAATTTTCAGTTTTATTGTATCTACCTCCCCATGCCTAAGTTCTTGCATGTCCTCATGCATGAATATAAAAGAAAGTAAATACAGTAGGGAGAGAATGGGTAGAAATCACCTGTAATTGCTCATGAAAGTATATATTCAGCATCGGCCAACCTATCAGTATGCAATATGCAGAAAGAAAATATGCTAAAAAAAAAATGCTATATATAAAAATGGTTATGTATGGATGATGGATGTAGAGTAGATGCTGAGTTTAATGGCTCCAGTTGGGTAAAAACTCAATCAAATGTATCAGTTCTTGCATAGGTACCGGTCAAGATGAAGAGAAAGATGTGCTCATATGCTCCTAGAATCAGTGGTCCAGAGATACGAACCAGCTGATTGTGCACCCCTACTCTAAAAAGTCTAGCTATAAAAAGGTGTGGAGTAGTGGTGGAGAATAGAGGATAATCAGAGAGGGGATCATGATGTTGATTCAGCTGATTTATCATGTCCCACAATTTTGCAGGAAGTTGCTGAGGGAGTCGATCAACATGTATCTCAGAACTAGAATTTAAGTCATAGGGATCCTCATAACGATAATTGACATCAAAGATCATGTCCTCTCCAGGCTCTAGGTCATAAGGGGGTATCTGTGAAAGTAAAAGATCTGTAGGGAGGTCACTAAAATCGTCATTGAAAATTACTTCATCCTCATCAGTACTCATCTCTGATTCATCAGAGGCTGACTCTTCAGGCTTGGGGTCGTCCCATTGACTAGGATGATAGGTGCATCCCCAGCTCATTCTGCTTAAAGCTTTACCCTCATATGCATTGGGTTCCTAAGTAATTCCTGCCTTAGGTAGCATATTTATTTCTTCGTTCAAGTCATCCATAGCTACTTCTGGTCTTCGGATTCAGGATCAGGGATAGAAAGTGTCGTCTTAGAATCTCTAGCATCCGAATTAGGGATGTAGGTGAAAGAAGAAGAATAGCAGATCAAAAGGTGTTGGCTCTAGCGCAGGTTCACCTACAATGGGAAATGGCCTAGATTGATCAGTAGTGTCACATTTAATGTTTGCCTCAAGATCCATATCCTCAATTGGATCTACTTCCCTTATCTCGATTGGGTTATCTAACCCAAAAGGTATCTCCCAGTATTTAGGACAATCTGATTGTGGCTTAGTCCTAGAGATATCAGTCCTTTCTTCCTCAATTTCCTGAATGGAGTTCTCAGATGAACCTACTCGGCATACTTCCTGCTCCTGTCGCATATCCAAGCTAGGTTCTTCTTCCCCTAAATGCTCTTCCAGCATGTGCTCCCGAGAATCTTCTGTGTGTCCTTTTGGCGTAGTCATTTCAAATTCTTCGAGGTCTTCAAGGCTATTTTCGACTTGATATCTCAAAAGCAATAGTTCTTGAGTTTCCCAATTTCGTCCAATTAGTCTTGTTATCTTTGCTATTTCCTGAAGGAGCTCCCTCAAAGCCTGTTGATGTGGAATCCAGCTTTGTCTTTAGTTCAACTCAGTGATAGCTTGGATTTCATGTAGATAGAATGCGACCTTCTCCTTAGCGCTAGCTATAGCTCTCTATATTCCATAATGCGGTCACATATGCACTGGTAGTTCTTCATGGGTTCCAGGGGGTGAATCAGTTCTACCCATATTCCATGGGTTAGAAGCAGGAGTATGAAATCCATATCCTGGGTTATAAGATGTGGTCCTTTGAGGGACCGACTGGAATGGGTCATAATATCCAGGGTTAGGATATGGGTTAACCATTTCAGTAACCCGAGGAGAAGGACCAGGCGATGCGAAAAGTCATCTTCGCTACCTTGGGTTCTAATACTAAGGCTGAGCTGATTCGATGACCCGGGCTCTCAGATAAGCTTGTGGGTCCAGCTCTTTTGGATCCTGATTAGGTCCAGATCCAGGGTTAGCCATTGCAGCTACTCAGATTGAAGAAGAGAGTAGGGGAGAAGATGGCCCAGGCGAAGTGACTCGTCTCCTTGGGTGTGGTTCCCAAGGTTCAACCAATCGAGGTCTGACTGACCTCCTTCCTTGCTTACACCACCCAACCCCTGCGTTGGTGTAGCCAAGCCAGACAAGGCTAAGGCCCTGTCAATCAAATGGTCCTTATGAATCAGATGACCAAATTTTTCATTTTAAGTTCTAATTCCTGAAGAAAATTCATCGTATAACTGACTGAAA
This sequence comes from Thalassia testudinum, assembly GCA_037157565.1. Classification (NCBI taxonomy): domain Eukaryota; kingdom Viridiplantae; phylum Streptophyta; class Magnoliopsida; order Alismatales; family Hydrocharitaceae; genus Thalassia; species Thalassia testudinum. Next base: position 72,361,412 of record JAZHRO010000003.1, on the reverse strand, counting down.
GTGATTCATGCCTCTCGGCTAACCCAACCAAGAGGTTGAAAACATCGAGTAGTACGACAACGAATTCGGGTTTATTTCATGTTTTACACTTGATATTTAGCCCATTTTCTTCAGTTAGGGTTTTCTGTTGGTGAGTGGCCCACAAGGTGACCAAGCTCACCAGCTAAGTACTAGACTTGACTAAGTCTAGGCTAGCCCAAATGTGGTCTCTAAATTGTAACCCTAAAGGTGTAACCTAGGGTTCATGCAATTCTAGGATTTTGTTCTTTTGTCTTCAGCAGACCACAAAAATTATAATCAGTTCTCTAGCAAAATTTAGAATCCAATTAACTTAAAATTTGGCAAGTAGATTCCTTTTTCAATTATCTTTTCAGAGCATTTTTTTTTGGAATTTCTACTATTTCAACCAAATTTTTAAAGATTTTTGAATGTCAGAGGGTCAGATATAGAATTTTGACCCCTGATCGATTTTTAACTTTGAAACAGTATCAAATGACTTTCAAAATTATGCAAAAATATCAAAAATAAAGCCAATGAGATCAGCTTTCAAACCCCTCAATTTTTAGTCAAAACAGATTCGTGGATTGCTCAGAATTGCTTTTTAAATTTGAAAAATCTCAAATCTCGGTCAGTCTGAGCACCTTGCACTTCTCGAATTTTTAAAAATTTTATACTTCGAACATTTTAAAAGAATAGTGACATTTGAAGGATGGTTTGAAGATGAAGGTCTAGCCTGAATTTCAGATTTTTTTGTTCACAAGTTTTTCGGCAATCAAATTTTAAAATAGATTTTGAAATCGGGTCGAAAATCAGAGGATGATGGAGATGCTTTTAAAGAGTGTTTAGTTTGAAATTCAATCTCTCCACCAAAAATGTGTTTTGCTTTTCAGAAAAACTTTTGCAAATTTATTTCAAAAAGGATTTCTTTCCCTTTTTTTCAAAGTATTTTCAAATATATATATATATTTTTTTTAAACTAACCTAGGATTCAAAAGGAAACCTAATCTAACTACCAAGATATGTTTTATTTTTATTTTTTTGATTTTTTTTCCTTTTCAAGAAAATGAATGAGTTTGTTTTTCTTTTTTCAAAAGAAATTGCCGGAAGCAAATCTAATCCTAGGGTTCAAAAGAAAACTTAGACTAAGAGGAGATGATGTGCACCTGATTTCCTTTTCCATGCTCGATGTGTGCACATGTCCTATTTTTTCCTGTGTTGTCCTGCACATTAAGAAACAAAGTAGAGGGAGATTTGTTAGTGGTAGTTTAAAAGATCGAAATCAAGAAAAATGACGTTACCTCACCGGCAACGATGCCATTTGTTTGGTAGTCGTGTCACACGTTTTCATAGGAACGTCGTAGTATAGTGCGCAATACGATCAAACAAAAAATATTTTAAAAGATAATCAGACTTTGAGTCCCGGTCGTTCGTCTCTAGGAGGCGATTGTTTAATTCTAAAATCGGTCCTTTAACGCTCTACTTTTTTAGAATCGCATGTCGATTTCCAATCCTCGTATTAAAGTTTCGCCACTTCTATTGTGAATTCTGATTACATGCGCATGTGTTAAATAAATAACAAAGGTGAAAGTGTGAGTTTCGGTGCACACAATTATAGTTACGTGGTGGCTGTTTATGGAAAATGCATTTAAAGTTATATCTTATATATTTTCCGGAACCAACATGCTTGTTGCAAAATATATATATAAATGAAAAATTGGCAACTTGAATCACACAAATCAGATTGCACTCAGTAAGCTCATGGTGATTTCCCACATAGAGACATATATATAAAAATATATCTTTTAATCATTCATTCAGAGGATGTTTGCAACATGGAATGTAGAGGAAAGCTTGAGAAGGAAATCTTAGAAAATACAAATCTAGCTAGCAACAGATGATCGCATACAAGAATCTATGGGGGGATTTTGCATGCATCATTGGTGGAGAATAAGAACTATACTACTAAGCAATAAATGAACGCAATAAAACTACGAGAGCTAAGTTACTAATCTAGCAGAAAAGAAAGGCATTCGGAGGTGGGCTCCAATGGCCTTTTAGTGGCTGAGAGAAGAAGGAGGGGCGGCCAATGGTGCTTAGGCTAGCCCTTGGACAGAGGTCGGAGAGATGATCCAGCATCCTGGCATGGAGATGGTGGCTTCCATGCTGCTCCTCGTGGAGGTGGAGTGGACGTAAGAGTAGCTAACCTAGATGGATGAATGAATGGCAAGAATGGGATGGGTGCAAATGGCCACCCATTAGGTCTTTTTATAGACTTAAGGGAGTCTCTTTAGAGAAGTGTGGAACTCTCTAGAGAGAGTCCCATGAGTGGCCGGCCAAGTGAGAGAGAGAGTAGTTCTTAGATCCATAAAAAGTGGTTCTAAGAATTAAATGACTCTTGATTGCTAAATTTGGCAACCAAGAGTGGTGCCACTTCAAGAGAGCTCTAGAGAACTCTAAATGAGTGTTTGTGCATGAATGGGTGTGTGTGTGTATGTGTGTGTGGTCGTGCCCTAGGTGGCTAAGTGGTCTAGGTTAGGTCCTAAGGGTTTAGGTTGGTGTTGGCATTAAATTGGGGTTGCAAACCCTAATTGCTAAGGGGGAATTGCAATTAAACTTAACCAAAGTTTAATTGAATGAGTGTGAACCTAATTTAGAGTGAAATAACTCAATTAGGTTGGACTTAGGTCAATTAGACTCTCACTAAGTCCAATTGTACTTGTGTGGGTTGAGATCTAAGCTCAATTGGGCTCAATGAGTCCAGTTGGCTTTGGTAATGGTAATTGACTATGATCTAAGTCAATTAGGTTTGGTGAGGACCTAATTAGATCCTTAAGGAGGTCTAGAGGTGATGTACTAGGGTTAGGGTACCTTAATTTAGGTTCCTATGGGGTTGGAATTAGGTCTAGGGAGCTAGAGATCCAAGATCATGGCTTGAATCTCAAAATAGGAACTGGAGAGTAGTTCCTGATGTCCAAAATTGGAATCAGATGTCTTATACTCAAAAATCAGAAGTCTAGACTTGTTGTCTAGATGTCCAATCAAAGTCAACAAGAATTCAAGGTTTTGCCTTGGGTATTATGTAGAAATTAGACACCTGACAAAGTGTCTGGACGTCCAATAACATTGCAAAAGTGGGTTTAAGGTGTGCAGGAGTTGGCTAAGGGTTCTGGACGTCCTATAACTTATCTGGACATTCAGATATGGGTTGGAATTAGGGTTTTAAGGTTTCCTAGTGTGAGGTGACCTAATGTAAGGGTGGCTAAGGCTTGGGGAAGTCTCTAGGCTATCCGAGGGCTAGGATGGACCTAAGCTCTCCACATTTTACTGCTTTATTCCTACTTAATAAAATAGCATACCTTAACTCCCTTACATCATTATTCACTATATCTAATCTAAGTCTTCTACTCCAGCCTAGCTGCAACACCCATTATTCCAGATCCAGCTTTAGATCTAGCTTCAAATCTAGCTCCAGATCCAGCTTATTACCTGTAATTGACATAATGCACTTAATCATCACATTATAACATTATTTTATGCATATCTAAATCGAAGCAATAAAGATACAGATAACGCTTATGCATGCATGAATTACCCTAACTTATGCTAAGTCCTAGACTAATTTCGATCAATTAAGACCTATGATTACTACGCAATCAGAGGATGGCTCCAAGGCAACCTATGAAGGTGGTGGGATGAAGGATGAATTTTTGTTGGGAAGTGGGATCATTACACTAATAGGAGGCCTTTGGAGCCTGAAAGTAAGCTTTAATGGAGCTTTGGTAGGCAACTAGAGCTTAGGAGTAGGTAGGAGTAATTTAGGTAGAGATGAATAGGAATAGGTGGTGTAGGGTTGGTTATATAGTGGAAGGAAGAAGAAATTCATGTAGAAGGCAGTAGTGACAGCTGCAAGCGTCACTAATGACCCCATGCAGTTGTAGCTGAAGATTGCACCCCCATCGCTCACGCCCGCAGCTGGCCTTGCTCAAATAAGTAATTAGTGACGGTTGTAAGCATCACTAAAAGTCTGCCCAGGCTATTGCTGAAGATCCGTGCCAACTCTCGCCCATGGTTGCTATGCTTGCACGCCGTGTCACGCGCGTTTGTGTTGATGCGCTTGCACTGCGGTGCGAGTGCACTGGCTCGTGCACTGGCGCTAGCTCAATTGAGTGATTGGGGGGGCTTGGTATGTTTCAAACTCGCGCCCCACCTTTAGGAGTTGAGTCCGCAACCATTGTGCCAAGCTCCTGATTGAGTCAAGAAGAGCGGTGTGGGAACGTGGTGGGAAAGACTTCGCAGCTGTTGGATTCTCATTCAACGGCTAAGATGGTGTGTTGGGAAGCTCCTTTGGAAGGATGCTGGTGACCTTTGGTGCTCCAGATGGTGCCACTGCGGCATCCTCTATAAGCAAGAAAATGTGGATGCTCCAGATGGTGCCATGTGGCATCATTTGGACCGTCCACATTTTCTTGCTTGTAGAGGAAGCCACGGTGCTCAGATCGAGGTGATTTTTATGTTGACGGATTGTGTTCATCTCTATGGATCCATCTGTATGGTTTGATTTCTAATTCGACACCCATAGAAATGTTGCATTGCCCCCTGTCCATTGATCTTCCTTGGATCACATAAGGTGATACAAGATTCTGATTAGGATGATCTCAGAGGGGGTCGATTCCGATCATCATCTTGATTGGATCCGTACATTTGGATCGCCAATCTGAGGCCTTGAAATGAATCCCCTTCCCTCCTGACCATGAAAAGAACAAAATTGACCTAAAATATGCACAACTACTCTAAATGCATGATGATGCATGCTATGCAATATTTATAGTATGAAATGAAAATCTAAGCCTAGGAACATGCATGAATCGGCATTTTAACCTAATTAAATGTCTCTACATCAGTCATGCTTGAATTTGCTAGGGACTAGCAAAAACTAGGCATGGGGTATTTGATTAGCCCATATTTGTGGCCTATTTAGGTATTTAAGTGCCTAGACATTAAGTTAATTTTAACATTTAGATAGAATACATTAGGCACAATTCATGTGTGGCATTCATATCTAAATGCATGAATGGGTCCGCTTCCTCCTCCTGCGGCCATTCACTCTAGCCACAGCTACGAGAATTCCTTCTCTGTGAAAAGTGGATCTCGAGCCTTCAATGCTCACACTCCATTTCAAATCCTTGCAGCCATAGCTATAATGGAGGAGGAGAGTCTGCCATGAGAGGGAGGCCACCACCCTCACTCCATCACTATGCAAAGCTTCTAGCTCCTCCGTCTCACCACTACAGGCCTCTTCCCCATCAAAGCCTCACCACTGCGGGTGTGTGGAGTGATAGTCCACACCACCAACCACGGGCATTGCAACCCCACCACTGTGCACACCATCTCCGTATCTTCACACTATGGCCCTACCCCTGTCCACGTTCACCACTACCACTAACATCCCCATCTTCTTCTTCTTCTTCTTCTTCTTCTTCCTTTTCCTTTATTTCTCTTCCACCAACAAACCCAATATCTTCAACCACCAACAGACCCAACAATCGCTACCTCCTTCATCCCCTTCCTGACTAGATTGCATGCACAGCCTCCACGTGCACCACGCAAGCCTCCTCGCTGCCATCCTCGCCATCTTCGCGTACCCTACCACCACTTCAAACGTTGACACCCCCAGCGTGCAACACCACTCTCACTGCCTGAACGACCACACTGCGTGCACATGCCTCTCCGCACTGTAGTAGCAGTAACCACCTCCAATGTGCACGTGCCTCCTCGCTCCTCCCCTTTGCATCCAGCACTCGCACCTCCTTGCTGCACCCCCTCTCCTGAAGCCCACGCATAGCTAGCAGGGCACCCATGCGTGCAACAAGCAAGTGCGCTACCAACACCGGCCTCCAGACTGGTGCACTTGTCGGAGAGGTGCACGCACTGCAGCTCCCACACGCTTACGTGGGTCCCCTCGCGCATCTAGCAACCACCTCATTGCACATCTCCAACAACTGTGCGTCGAGCAATTCCAAGACATCTAGCAAGATGCTGGCCACCAACTCCAGCCTCCTCCCCGACCGGGCATCTCCAGCCACGCTGTACCCCACCGCCACCACGAAAAGAAGCGACCCAACTGTAGCTACCTCCGACAAGAAGCTCACCTTCGTGCTCCCTCTCCATCATGCATGAGAACCGACAAAGCAAATCCCCTATTGATAAACACATATAAATTCATCGTAAAATGCTTATTTGTGATAGTTTCTAGGCTTAGCACTGCATATCATGTTATAATTATTGCATAGCATGCATCATTATGCGTTTAGAGTAGTTGTATATAATTTAGGTTAATTGCGTCCTTTTTGTGGTTAGGAGAGAAGGATATATATTTCGGAGCATCGGATTGATGATCCGACCGCACGGATCTGATCAAGAAGATGATCGGAGTCTAACACTTCTGAAATTGCCTCAATCGAAGTTTCGTAGCACCATATGCAATCCGAGGAAGATTAACAGCCAATGGACTAGGAGACATAATTTGGAGCTTCAAATGATAAATCTGACCACGCAAATGGATTCGAGTCAACGATCGCAGCCTAACGACACAAAAATCGACTCAATCGGACTTTTGTAGTAGCCCCTACAACAAGAAGAAGATGGATGGCCCAGACTAAACCATGTGGCGCAGCCCAAGCCGCCAGTGCACGCATGCAACAACGCACGCGCGCAGCAGCACGAGTGCGTGCGTGGGAGTGCAGGCACGCATTCGTGCAGCACCAGTGCATGGGCGCACGCACTCGTGGCAAGGCAGGTGCGATGGCAACGTAGGGTGAGGTGGACTACAGTGACGCATGAGTTGGACTTACAGCCCTCAATAATTCATTGCAAGGCAGCAAAGCTAGCTGTGGGTGGCAGTGCGCATGAGCTACCTATAGCAACGTTTCCAACAACAACTTGGATGTCACTAATGGTCCCATACCGATTTTTGCCTCTTCTCCACCACTATAAAAGGACCTTCACCCCCTCCCTTCCAAGCCATCTCTACCTACTCTACTCCCACCTACTCCCAAGCTCTAGCAAGCCTACCAATGATCCATTAGAGCTTGTTCTCAAGCTCCCAAGGTGCCTATTAGTGTAGCGAACCTCTACCCCACCAAATACTCCTCCAACTTCCCATCTCCCTTCATAGGTCACCTTGGAGCCGTCCTTCCACCTCCATTCCGGTAGTAGAGCAACTCCGTCTTCTCACCCCATTCTGGAGCTACATTGAAGCTTTCCTCAACTCGACGTCCTCCAGCATCTCACCTCCATCATCCTGCTCCTCACCTCCTTCGTTCGAGATTCTGCCAGGCACCGTCATCTCATCGAACAGCTGATTCGGGAGATTTCCTCCCACCTCCCTCTCTTTGTATGCTTTCATAGTTTCTTGTAATGGACATTAGAAGTAATATATATCAGATTTGTTCTATATCTCTATGTTGTAATACGTTTGCTTGATTTCTTTTATTTCAAAATTACAAAAAAATATCAAAACCCTAAAATACCAAAAAGAAATGAAATGAAGCGCGATTTTCACACAAAGTAAATGTCGCCTCCCTGTGTTCGACCCGAGACTCCCTTGGATTTTCGGTATAAATTTTATTTGATCGATGTGTTTTGCAACTTTGACAAGTTACTTGTAACCTCGATTTCTAACACGCAAAACACGCACGACCATTTTGGCGCCGTTGCTGGCTAGGCAATGGAATTTACTTTATTGTTTATTATGCCTCTTTGCATTTACATAGCACTAACCCTACTTGTCTTTGATCTACTATTTTGTAGGTACCCTAGCATGGAGATCCAAGTGCAGTAGATCGGAGTAAAGTGCGGGTAGAGTACTCTATAAGTGTCCCCCACTTCCCCCCCACTAGCTCATTTTGCAACAATCATAACCAAGACCAAATCTACTTAGGTGTTTGCATAAACCCTAGGATGGACTTTGTTTGTCTTTTTTGCCACCTTCACCCATCTCACCCATATCTTATATTTTAAAAAAAAAACAAAAAGATATTTTCTGTGGGACGAATCAATTTACACACTCTATACACCCACATTTGAGGCACATAATCGAACTTGATTTTCATCTACTCAACCAAGCTTCCGACCTGTGGACTCGGTACATGAATTCAACACATAAAAGAGCAGAAATCATATTAGGTTAACCACCTTTTTGTGTGCCTTAATTGGTGATGAATTTGAGCCAATTGAGTGAATTATTTAGGCCGCACCACCTAATCTAAAAGAGGTTCATTTTCTAGCTGTCCCATAGGATTCAATAATTAGGTCAAGCCAGGCACTCCATATTTTTTTTGATTTCTAAAGGAACATACTTGAACACGTGCTTTCGACAACAAACTTGGTTTGCCTCACAAAACTTGGTAGAAAACACCTAATATTTGAATCCTAAAAGCTATTAAGCAAGATTCGAATCCTAAAACTCACCTCATCATTAATAATCTTACTCGAAAACCTCTTGGTTGTGCACATTCACACATTCTCAAACAAATCATTAAGGGCACAACCCATTAAGGGCCCATCACATTCCGAAAGCACCAATATCCCAAGTCTAACTAAAATTGAGTAGACGTTGGCCATAAGGACTGGTTCGCTCTACAGGATCCAGATTGAGATTATTCACGATTATCCTACTTATACTAGCCAATCAGATGTGTAGCTAGGGGAGTAGTGTCAAACAACCTCAGCTGGGGGGTACACTAGAATTGGAGGTGCAAGCCAAAGGAAGAACCTTCTCCCCAGTCCCTCCTTCTAACTGGTTGGATTGCCTGGACATATGTAGAGTAAATTGTCCATAATCTTAGGATGGATTTTGAGAGTCTGTAGACCTTTAGGCTACCTAACCTATGGATAGGCTTGTATTTTTTGTGCTGCAGGGTCCCTTCTCTTCCTCGTCCTTCCAACTTCCTTCCAGTGTATGCTTGGAAGGAGGTCATTGAACCCTCATTTGGAAGGACCTTTAGACCATTCTCGGAGGCGGAGGTTAAGCTTTAGCCAAGTAGATCCCATGGCTGATGAACAACCACCTCCCCCTCCTCCTCCTCTGAACCAGCAGGAGCTTATTCAGAGGCAGTTGGAAGAATTGCAGCAAATGCAGCAATGGTTCCAACGAATGAATGGTCCGGGCACTCGGCCCTTGAAGAATTTTTATGATCCTTCAAATTATGAGGATCATCCCAGCGTTGTGATCCCTGCCGAAGATGTTGAGATCAAGCCCCAGGTTTTGAGTCTAATTAAACACTTTCATGAGCTTGGCTCATATGACCCATTCCAATCAAATTATGAGGATCATCCCAGCGTTGTGATCCCTGCCGAAGATGTTGAGATCAAGCCCCAGGTTTTGAGTCTAATTAGACACTTTCATGAGCTTGGCTCATATGACCCATTCCAACATTTGCATGACCTGATCACTCTGGTTCAGACTACCAAATCACGGAATGTGGATGAAGAACAGATGCTCGTGAGGCTTTTCCACCATTCACTCTGGGATAAGGCCGCACATTGGTATCATACCATTGGAAGACCGATTACTACTTGGACAGCTTTGAAATCAGCCTTCCTAAAGAAATTCTTCCCAATTGGGCGAACCAATGAATTGCGATGGGCAATTACCCCTTTTGCCCAGTGGCAGGGGGAACCGTTTCATAAGGCTTGGGAGAGATTCTAGGATCTGTTGCGGAAGTGTCCACACCATGAGGTGCCTAAATGGTAGCTTGTGCAAATTTTTTATCACAAGTTGAATGATCAACTCTGTAATCATGTGGACACTTCTTGCGGAGGCAATTTCCTCAACAAGGATGCAAATAGCGCGTATGATTTCTTTGAGGAAATGACCAAAAATTCTTTAAACCACGCCTCCATGGAAACCTTCAACCGATCCCAACAAATTAGATCAAATGACAATAAGGTCCAAGATTCTTGTACATTTGATATGGAATTGATCTGCAATAGATTAGATAAGATGGATCTGGTTACTAAACGAATGGAAGAGTGGATGTCTGGAAACTTTAACTTTTCTAGATCCGCTCAATCCTAGGGATCGGGATTCCATTCTTCGCAAACTCCTTTGGGACGAGAGTATGGGAACCAACTAGAGATGGCTCAACCTTCGATCCAACTCTTCTTGGAACCTTATGGGTTCCAAACTGGGGCCTTTTATCCCAGTCTTTATGATCCTTCTTCATCCTCATCTTATGAGAATGTTTTTGCTGTGTAAGAGAATGTTAGGTCCAACCCTTATTCGAATTCCTACAATTCTGGTTGGAAAAATCATCCTAACTTCTCTTGGAAAGATCAAGGGCAGCAGACCCAATATCGACCCAACAACTACGTACCGCAAAAACCAATGCGTCAGGGTCATGTATATACTCAGTTGCCCCTGAATCAGGTTAATTAGCCCATGTGGAATGCTTAACAACCCACCGAGCAGGCTGACTTGAACCTAAAAATGGTAGAAATGCAAGGGTTAATGCTCCAGCTCTTGCAACAGATGAAAACTTCACTGGACACCTTGCAATCTGAACTTAGTACAAAAAATCGGCAGCCCGGATCTCTACCATCACATTTTGTACCAAACCCAAGAAATGTTCAGAACCGAGGCGCTGGGCCTCAAGGGTTTGGTAATGATGGGGAGTCACATGCTCAAGCTCATGCTATCTATCAAGCTACCCCAGCCGCTCCCGGAGCTAACCAAGTTCCTACCATAATAAATCGAGAGCCTTCTGTTCTGCCCAACCCTCCCCAAGGCACTAACCAACAGCATTTTGCCACGGCAAACACCATCACCTTGAGGAGTGGTAGTAAACGCAAGGGACCTACCCAACCCCATGTCAACCCCATTAGGCCCTATAGCAAGAATTCCAAACTCCCAACTAAGAATTTGATCAACAAACCATCAGGGTCTGATTCGGGAGTATGTTGTTGTTGTATGGGCAAACAGAAAATGTCGGAGGAGAAATTGGAGGAAAGGATGTCCTTACTTCAGGCTTTCAAATTAACAATCATTTTACTCCTCGTGGCTATCGGATCAATCATTGCCTATGCCATAGGTTTACTGAATGCATATAAAGAAAGGCGTAGAGCAAAATCTAAAATCAATAGGAGAGTAGTTTTGTCTGGTAACACAAGCACATTTATCATAAACAAGATACCTCCTAGGAAGCAGGACTCGGGAGCCCCGTTGATTTCTTGCACAATAGGAAGTGTTACTTGTGACCGGGCCCTCCTCGACTTAGGTGCTTCCATTAATGTGATCCCCACCTCACTACACATGGAATTGGGTCTAGGCTACCAAAAACACACTGACATAACCTTGCAGTTAGCCGATAGATCCATTACAAAACCAAGGGGTGTTTTGGAGGATGTTTTAGTCAAGGTTAATGATTTACATTACCTTGCTAATTTCATGATCTTCGACATGGAAGCCCCAAAACAGCTCAACCACACCCTGATTATTTTCGAAAGACCTTTCCTGGTTACTGCCAAGGCAAGGATTGATTGTGAATCGGGAAATATAGAAATGGCCTCAAGGGATAAGACAAATCAATTCAATATTTTTGAGGTCTCAAAGAAGAATAAAGCTAAGTGTTGTTCGATGGAGGAGCTTGGTAGAATAGAGGAAGTAATGGCTATACATACCTTAGACAACCTTTTAATGGCCAACTTAACCCAAGCTCGGGAAGAAGATCACACAATTGCTGAATAATTGAGGATAAAGCAAAAATGTGACCAATTATAGCAACACGGGATGAGGAAGATATACATGAAATCAAAAACTTGTTGGATGATTCACATCATCAAGATAAAATCCAACAATATCCTTATCCTGAATGCTTAGAGTATGAGGTCCAACTTGTGGGTGGGAATTATGAGGATCAGGATGGTTGGTTTAAGAACCTAGAGTGTGAGAATGAAATTGAACATTGGGGAAGAACTCTTCAAACATTAGGTATTCTAGAGTACCCACAAATCCCCAGCACATCACAAACACCTCATCATCCTTTTTCACCCAACCACTACATAAATTCTATACCCAACTACACTTCCTCTGTAATAAATCAACAAAACTCCTATTGGAGACCATTTGTGCTCTCCCTGCACCACCAACTTACCACTTTCATTATTCATCTCTTTGGTAAGCCCATTTTCACTCTCCGGGACCTAGACCTGGGGGCCCGAAACTATGTTGTTATGGCCTCAATGTTTAGTTATTATTGATTGAGAACCTCGCCTAGCTAAAGGCACTAAACTCAGCACATGTCAAGATTGTTCCAAGCTGACCAGTGTCTCACGGAAACTAGGTGCTATTCTTCCACTTCTACTCTCTTGCATGCTTTCATTTTTTTTTTCACAATTGGGACATTCCAAAAGCTAAGCATGGGGGGGTGGACATATTTTATAACCTTTTTGTCAGCTGTAACAGTAATTTCCTATTACTTGATTCCTGTTAAAAAAAAAAATTAGAATTAGGAGATGAGAACTTAGGCATTAGGAGTTGTAAACTTTAGGAATTGATCTTTGAGACTTGAATACTTAGACTCTTCAGGTCTTTGAGCTTAATTAGCCCGGGTGTCCACTCGAATGTGGATTTAGTCTCAAGTCCTCGCCAATTATAATTTATTTTAATTTGGTAAATAATTTAGGATGATAAGTATGCGACTTATCAACCTGCCTTTAATTTGGGGGGACTTTAAGCCTAAGCATCTACACACATTATTTTGCACTGACTCACTTTCCGGCGATTTTTACGGAAATTGGGTTGCTAATGGAACAACTTGGGTGGTATTGCTGGCAAGTTGTCGGTAGTAACAGCTCATCGGCCGGTTGTTCAGATCCCAGCCACAAGACCATTTTCGTTGTAATGCCTTTAGGAAAATCTTAGATCAGGGAAGCCACCTACTTAAAAAAAGAAACACTCAAAAAAAAAAGAGAGAGAAAAAAGGAGAAAATAAAAATACAAATAAAACCACACTTCACCGCATGAGTATGGCTGGCAAGTTGTCGATGGTAACATCTCATCGGCAGGTTATCCAGAACCCAACTCATAGAAAATGCACAATAATTCCCAAAACACTAGGGAAGAAGTGGGGAAATAGAATAAACCAGGGAGATATACACTGGATTCACCCTTATGCTGACCCCATAAATAAAAGTAGGGAGAAAGCTACCAATCGTAAAGATAAACCTTTAGGCAAGGTCACCTAGGGTCGTAGAAACCCGAAGTTCATCTTAACGGCCGTTTTGTGAGTCTATCACTTTTTCACAAAGATGCTTAGCACTTAGAATCCTTTTCGAGTCATGGGCGGATCGAGTACCCGTAAAAATTTATCCCGTAACTCTCAAACTCCAAAAGTACAAAAGGATTAGAAAAGAAAAAAAAAATCATCTCAAATAAGGTGAGGGCTCGGACGGTCTGCATTCTGGCAGGCACCTGGGCACTGTTGAGTTTTTGTAATTAGGTCTTGGGGATGAGATTTTCTAAAGCAATCAATGAATTTTGCCTAAGTACTTGAACCCTGATTCTATTGTTGTACATAGCATCTAGGCTAATTTTGCTAGGGACTAGCAAAAAGTAAGCATGGGGGTACGATAAACACGTATAAATTCATCGTAAAATGCTTATTTGTGATAGTTCTTAGGCTTAGCACTACATATCATGTTATAAATATTGCATAGCATCCATCATTCTGCATTTAGAGTAGTTGTCTATAATTTAGGTTAACTGTGTCCTTTTTGTTGTTAGGAGAGAAGGATATTTATTTCGTAGCCTCGGATTGATGATCTGATTGTACGAATAAGATCAAGAAGACGATCGGAGTCCAACATCTCTGAAATTGCCTCAATCGGAGTTCTGTAGCACCATATGCAGTAGGAGGAAGATCAACGGCCAATGGACTAGGAGACATAATTTGGAGCTTCAAATGATAAATCCAACCATGCAGATGGATTTGGGTCAACGATCTCAGCCTAACGACGCAAAAATTGACTCAATCTGACCTCTGTAGCAGCCCGTACAATAAGAAGATGGACGACCCAGACTGTGCCACGTGGCGCAGCCCAGGCCGCTAGCACATGCATGCAGCACCGTAGCAGGCACGTGGGCGTACGCGGCAAGGCAAGAGCGACGTGAGCGCAACGTGAGGTGGACTACAACGACGCATGAGCTAGACTTACAGCTGTTGGTAGGTCATCGCATAGCAGCAAAGCTAGCTATGGGCGCCAATGGGATGAGCTGCGTACAGCAACGTTTCTAGTGACGGCCTGGATGTCACTAATGGTCCCATACTGATTTTTGCCTCTTCTCCACCACTATAAAAGGACCTTCACCCCCTCCCTCCCAAGCCATCTCTACCTACTCTACTCCCACCTACTCCCAAGCTCTAGAAAGCCTACCAACGCTCCATTAGAGCCTGTTCTCAAGCACCTAAGGTGCCTATTAGTGTAGCGAACCTCTGCCACACTAAATACTCCTCCAACTTCCCATCTCCCCTCATAGGTCACCTTGGAGCCATCCTCCCACCTCCATTCTGGTAGCAGATCAACTTCGTCTTCTCACCTCCATTCTAGAGCTACACCAAAGCTTTCCTCAACCCGACGTCCTCCAACATCTCTCCTCCATCGTCCCGCTCCTCACCTACTTTGTCCGAGCTTCCGCCAGGCACCATCGTCTCATCGAATAGCCGATTTGGGAGATTTCATCTCACCTCCCACTCTTTATATGCTTTCATAGTTTCTTGTAATTAACATTAGAAGTAATATATATCAGATTTATTCTAGATCTCTATCTTGTGTTACGTTTGCTTGATTTGTTTTATTTCAAAAATACAAAAAAAATACCAAAACCCTAAAATAACAAAAAGAAAAGAAACGAAGTGTGGTTTTCACGTAAAGTAAACGTCACCTCGCTGTGTTCGACCTAGGACTCCCTTGGAGTTTCAGTATAAATTTTATTTGATCGACGTGTTTTGCAACTATGATGACGGGTTACTTGTAACCCTAATTTTTAGCACGCGAAACATGCACGACCTCCTATTTTTGTCCATATTATTAATTACATTTACATGCCACTACCACTTTCGATTTTTGTTTTTATTAATTGAATATTATGGTGACTTTATGCAAAGGTCCTCCATCCTTCTCATAAATGTCTTTTCAGGAAGATCTCTTATTTTCTTAATCTGGAGGCGGATTTGGTTTGATTTCTTGATGAAATTAATAGTGAACATTGGTTTCTGACTCTTACAAGTTTGTAATAGCCATTGCCTCCCTATGGACACGACCCACTCTTCTTGAGTGGTTTAGTTTTAATTCAATACTTTGATTAGTTAATTTTCCACCACTTAGAACTACAAATGACCAATCATTTTAATTGTCATCTTTGTAAGCAAAAAATCGACTCGTCAGTGTTTGTTCAGGGTTATTTACTTGATTGAGTGACGACTGTCTTAATTGGCTTATGCCATGGTACATAGACTATTAGACCTTTATATATTACAATCCCGAGCCATTCTGACACTATGTAAAATGGAAAAGTTATTTCCTCCATTTATTACTATAATGGTACATCTCATCATCCATTTAGCAAAGGTAGTAAAAGTTGGAGGTCTCGTTCCCTATTGATAGATGTACCCTATTGAGAGGTAAGTATTTGTCAACTATACAATTATCTACTAAATGTCTTTCCAAAAATTATGTTTCACTAAAATGGGACTTTTTTAATATTTTATGTTCTTTCTGACTTTGAAAGGTTTTGTCAAGTACAAAGGTCATCCCATGGGAGTTGCCAAAGGATTCTTGCAAATGAGTGCCTAACCTTTTTTTGAAGGTATTTTGTTAACAGTCATACTAGATTCGATAAGCCACTAAGTGGTTACAATGATGTTATCCCTAAATTGGATGAAGATCTACCATCTCCACTTTGGTGGCCACTAGGGAAGAAGAAAATAACAAATAAGAGAATCAATGTCAAGAAACGAAGAAGACCTTCAAGGAAGAAGATTGATTCATAATTGCTATTCGAGGCCCATTGTTATGTTCTCTTTAACGATGAAGAAGTCAGACACTTTAGAGCATATATATTAGAAATTCTCATTTCTTTGATTACATTATCATGACTAGTTGAAGTATCTTTTAAATAAAGATTCAATGCCTTTCAAAATAGGAAGCATAAGGCTATGCTAGGAAGCATCACTGTTCACCTCACCTATCTCAATTTGCACTTGATAGGTTTCATAGTCCTGAGTTTAATGATTGGTTTTGTGAGTAAGTGAGATTCTTTCAATTTTGTAATTATTCAACTAAATTTAAGTTAGTTTTTGCCAATAATTGAAATCATATTACTTAATTTGCTAAAGATTGACTATTTGAAGAAAGAAGTGTAAAAGTTTCTCAAAAGTTAAAGTGGTTAGCTAAAAGCCCTTTGCTGAGGACACCATCATAAGCCCTAACTAGCCTATTTTGAACACAGAAAAGAGAATAAAAGCTCCTACAAGACCAAATGGAGGTCCTAACTCAGTGAATAAACCTTCTAAAAGAAAAGCAAGAAATAAGGGGTAAAACTGTAATTTTACCATAGTAGTGAACAACGGGCTTGCTCATGGGCTAAACACAAGTCAAATGGACTTAATAAGATAAAAAGTGGGTTGGTTCAAACAGAAAAGGGTTCATGTGAATTCTAGGAATTAAATGACTTCTTGTAACCCAAAAATAGACCCACTTAATTTAACATGATTTTGGTCAAGATAAAATTCACCTAAACCTTCTAAAAATTATGGAAAAATATTCTCTAGGGTTTAAAAACTTCAATTTAGCCCTTAGAACCTATTGGGTCCCAGTCAAATGTTTGCCCTAAATTAGGTTTTTATGTAAATTTCCCAGTGAAATGTGGTTAAACCTAATATCCAACTTCGTCATTAGATTCCTTAGGTCCAAATTAGGTTAGTACCAAAATTTGTACCTAGGGGGATGATGGGAACACCATCATGAGCACTAACTAGCTCATTTTGACCAAGAAAAGAGAACAAAAGCTCCTACAATACCAAATAAAGGGACTAATTGAAGGAATAACTGTTCTGAGAAGAAAATAAGAAACAAAGGGAAAAATTGTAATTATAGCATTGTAGTACATCAACAGGATTTCTCAAGGGTTAAACATAGGTGAAATGGTCATAACAAGATAAAAAGTGGGTTGGTTTAATCAGAAATGGGTTCATGTGCAATCTAATGACTTTTTGTAACCCTAAAATAGACTTACTTAAATCAACATGGTTTTGGTCAAGATAAAAATTAACTAAACCCTCTAAAATTCATGGAAAAATATCCCATAGGGTTTAGAACCTTCAAATTGACCTTTGGAACCTATTTTGACCTAATAGGGGTCCTAAGTAAACATTTGCTGTTATTTGGGTTTTTATGTAAATTATTTGGTCAAACATGGTCAAACCTAAAATCCAACTTCACCATTGGATTCCTTAAGTCCAAATTAGGTTTGTACCAAAATTTGGACCTAAGGGGAGGTCACCTTGACCTACTTTGCAAAATAGTCCACCCAATTACATTTTAGCCCCTAACTTTTGAAAACCATTGCACAGACCCACTATCATCCTCGCCACTCATTTCAATTAGGTCCCTCTACCATTGCAGTGGAGGAGTCCAACTCCGGTGAGGATTCGAAGGGGATTTCTCCCTAATTCCTGACATAGCGATTTTCACTTTGAATAATTAATATTAAGATAATAAATCATTGTAGCTGAAAAGGTGGTGGAAAATCTCTTAATCAAAGATTAAATAGATATGAATTTAAACCACAATAACGGATGCCGTATCCACATGGAGGACTTGACCAATAAATTCACGAGTCAAGGAATACACAGTTCGTAAACTCTTCTGCAACTTTAATACGAGGAAAATGCTATTTTAAATGAAGTTTACAATTTCCTCAAAAGTTCAGGGGTGTTTATGTAGTTTTCATGTCATGAATTAAGGTCGAAAAATATGTGTAAGGTGGATGTGTACTGGCTTATCATGTGAATTCAACCTTCATGCAATTCTAATTTGAAATTCAAGATAGAAACATGCACATAACACAAATAAAATAATATCAGGAAACTCTGAGTGCATCAGTGCAATGTAGCCAAAATAAAATATTAATATAAAGTTGACAATGGCATTGAATGCAATTATTAATAGAGGTAAAAATAGAGGATTTCTCCTCTCTCCTCCTTGCGTGTGCAGCCACGCACGGTTGGCCGTGAGAGTCGGCTGGTAGGTGCGTGCTTGTGTGCGCCTATAGGGAAGTGTTGTGCGAGTGCAGGACTGGCAAGGGTGCGAAAGGTGGAGGCGCTGCGGCGATGGCAGTCTGTAGAGGGGAGGGCACACTGAAGGGAGGCACTGTGCGGGTGCGCTAGGGCATTCTGCAGTGCCTGCAGAGGGCGCACCTACGCTGGATGGTGAAGGCGGGCGATGTAGGAGATGGGGGTTGGCACCTGTAGGAGACGCAGCGCCTGCGGTGCTTGAGAGGGGCAGGCGGAGGTGATGGAACGGTTGCTGGCGTGCAGCACCTACGGAGGGGGGCATTGTGCGGGTGCATAGATGTAGGATGGGGCGCTAGTTCTGAACTGGTCCGCAGGCAATGGGCGGCTGCGGTGGCCCTTGGAGGCGCGGTTGCGTGAGCGGTGCAGTGCCTTCTGTGAAGGGCACTGGTGGAGGCGATGCGGGGAAACGCCTGTGTCGGTGTGGGTGAATGCTTGCAGAAGAGCGCGCGCCTGCGACCGCGGGTAGCGAGGGAGGAGTGGGTGCCTGCGGGGGTGCAGGTGGCAGTGTAGGCAGGTGCGGTGATGGCACTGCGGTGGAGGCTGTGGCTGGCGTGAAGGCCATGCAGGGAGTTGCCTACGTGGGTGTGGTTTCGCCTTCAGGCGCGGCTGGAGGAGGAAGCTTGGTGCACAGTGCACACGGTTCCTGGATTATGGTTCCCTACCAGGGGCAGAAGAAGATCCTCCGCTCTCCAGCTTTTCCCACCTCTTTATCTCCACCCCTTGCTGCTCTACAAGGGATTTTCAAAATCCCCTTGGTATTTTTGGTCGACGGCTGTTGAGGGTGGCCGGAGGATGGGGAAAAAGACATATGCCACCGTTTGTTTGTTGGGGAAATTTACTCCCCAACTCCTTGTTGTTTTCCCCTTATTAGTCCTGCAACTTAAAAACATAAGATTATTACATATTAAGTTATAGAATGCTATAAAGTAAATGTAAACTTAAATAATGATGCATGCAAACATTCTATAACTTAATTTAGTTATTAACAAATCTAAAAGGTATGATTAAAGTTAACTTAGACTTAATAATAGTCCATTAAAATGGACTCATATACTAGAGATAGTATGCCTACTTTCTTCTCACAAATATGATGTGGATCTACTAGAAGATAGTATGCCTGATTCCCTATGAACTGCCCAAGGGTTCAGTAGACTACAAATACTTATTGGTTTTCCTCAAAGATCCATTACCAAGTTTACGTGCATGTGAAATAAATCTACTTGATTCTAAGCTTAAGAAATAATTCAGGAAGAAAAACCTCCCATGACAAAGGTATTTTGCTAGGGACTAACCCAATCAGCTGAAGAAAAGAGGAAATTTTTTTTTTCTTTATATGCTAAACAAAATGCATGAATACTTCCTAAAATGCAAATGCACCCCCCATGCCTAAATCCTACAATGTCCCCATTGTAAAATTAAAATAGGAGGAGAAAGGAAAAGCATCACCTGACACGGTGTTATTCCGACCGCTGGGTTGCCTCCCAACAAGCGTTGCATTTTCTGTCAGCAGCCAGACTTAGAAGGAACTTATAAGTCTGGTTCCAAAGAGACAAAGTTAGGCCCTAAAAATATGCGTAACAGTGCAAACCTAGAAAATAGGTAGCCATGGATGTTGGCGAGCTGATGATGCAACGTGATACCAAATGCTCGCCAAAAGATATGAAAGTGAAGAACCTCGTTGGCTACCTTGGGTGGTGTAGGAATAATAAACGGAATATGAAAAGGGACCTCCCGAAATGGAATAAGTGGAGGATAACAAGGATCCTCTAGAGTAGGATGGGTTTTAAAAGATACACATTATTAGTTCAAACCCTTGAATGGCGAGAGTACAAGTACAAGCATCAATCCACACTCACCATTCTACCCGAGGATGTACTGGCCTGATATGTTCTCTAGAAAGAATGTACATGAGCAGAGATTTGAGCCAAGGATCTATTAGAGAGTATAAGGGTTGTTGGTAGTGCTGGAAGGTAATGGTTAAGTCCAATGAAGTCTTAGTCAGTGTCAGGTCCAATTCCAACAATGATTCAGATTGTGTATACTCCCTAACAATTGTAGACAACTTCACGTTACCCTGCCTAGCATTAATGATCGAAGTCATATTTGAATCAAGGGTAGACGCCCAATTACAACTTTATGATGGTAGGGTCAAAATGTCAGAATCATTATTATTCAGCTCATCCCCAGATTCGTTTGGATTACTCAAATTTTTGTCAGGGTGTATATGTGATTCCTTAATGAAGACAGGAGTTGGATCAGTATCATTAATTATTCCAAAAGGAGGATCAGTCTTAATATTTTGGAGTAAGCCTATATCATCAAATTAGTCATTCTCCTCAGGGTATAAATCCTCAATTGACGTGTTTTGTCCCCAAGAGTCTCCTATAGACTTCTCATTCTTTTGTTTGTCCTCCTTTAATATCAACTCCTGCTTTAATGGAGGATGACTCTCAAAAGAAAGGAGGAATCTAGATTTTATCATATTATTTCTATCTCTAGAGGTAAATCCTCACATAATAAATAATTCCCCTGTGATTCACTCCAGATTTTCAGTCCAGGTTCCTCTATTGGGGCATCCCCATCCTCAGAAATAGACTCTTCATATCCCTGAGACCAAAATTGATCATCCTTTATTCCCTTACAGTCACCTTTATTGGTTGCATTTAAATCCTCAGGATGCTGAATGGCAGGTGTTGATTCCCAAACTAGAGGGTCAGGAGTAGGCTCACTAAGGGTAGAATGGGATTCTATCAAATAATCAATAGGGGAAGTGATAGGAACAATATAACCTTGACCTGGGTTGCTAAGGGTAAGGAGAATACTATCTTTGGGGACAAGGTCTTCAAGAGGTACCATCTTCCCTTGCTTTTGACTCCAATATAGTTCAAGTGGATAATCACTATGATCGTTGTCTCTAGTGGCCATGCCTCACTGGGAGAGTCTATATGATAGCTACATAAAATTGTATCCCTATTGTCATTAGGTTCCTCAGAATTATTTTCATGATCATGATCGTATGGGTAGGGATGAGGACTATTGGGAAGCATGTTGCTAAGTTGTCTTATTTCTTCATTTAACTGTTGAATATTCCACAACATCTGTCCCATTGATTCCATTATTTCCTTTTGCTGTTTTTGCATTTCTATCATCAAAGAGGAGAGGCTACTATTATCAGGTTAGGGACGATAGTCAATTTCAGGATCTGGTTGCCTAGGGGTATCGGTCCAACTTCGATACGAAAAATCATGAAGGGTGGGAGGGTTGGGTGTTTGCATGGAAGTAGGGATTCTAGGGTTGGAAAATCCTGCTCCTAGGCTCTACTCAAAAGTGGGAGTTATCAAGCCATTACTCCTTGGATAAGAATAAGAATGATCCCATGAATTGTCAATGTACCCATAAAAGGATGGATACGCTCGAGGCATGGGATCCAGATTAAAAGATGGGAAGTATTGACTCTGATAATCTAACTGATCGAAGTAAGGGTGATCCATTTCTTTAAGCAAAATAATTTTATCTCTCTTAGGATTTAGAAGAATTCAGAATTCAAGTAGAGACTTCCTAGAGAGTTCTACTATCAAAGCAAATGCAAATTAAATGGGGTTTGTTTTTAGTAGATTGTAGGTCTTAGAATTAAATGTTCAATTGGTGGCCAAACAAGTTTTGCAAAAAAAAAAAATTATGCTTCCTAGGCCAACCTTTGCTGGTGCCTATAATCTACTTGCAAGGGATGGAAGTCTCGAATCGAGCCCACACACGAGGAACCGAAGTAACTTGGTGGATAGGCTCGTTGATTTTCGACTAACTTCCCTTGTGGTGCAAAAGAGGAGAGGTAGAAATTTATCTAGTGACCTTATGTATGAGGTGCACAGTGTCTCAAGTGTGCAAACATACGATTGTGTTTTGATTTTTGAAATTTAGCAAACAAGATCCTTCTGCACACAATTTTCAGTCACAGATTTTAAGGTCCAGCCTTTTTGCAACCCCAATTTTTATAGTGACCAATGAATTAATTTGATTCAAGCACTTTAGCGGTCTTAGATTTAGGTTCAATGCATATGCAAGACAGGTAATTGATGCTCAAGAGATGACGTACCTTACTCCAGCTTTCCCCGTGCAATGTAGGCAATGCAGTAAAAATAAACTAGATGCTGCTCATTCAGTCCTAGATGGTCGTCCTATAGATATGCAGCTTCTAGCGGCCAGTTTGATTTTTTTTTTTAATAATAATAACAAATAGACCTAATCAAACCAACTAACAGAATTGCAGTTCAAATAATCCTATAATCTAAATAAATGGTAACACGCTCCCGAAAATACGCTCCCGCATACAAGAGCGATAAGAAAAAAAGTGGCAATGGAAACACATTCCCAAAAATACTCGACAAGGGTCCAAAAGACAGAAATTAAATTCTAATATCTATCTAACTAAATCTAACTGAGATCTACTGACTAAAATAGAAATAGTCCTCTCCATAAGCCTATGGGCGTGGGATCAAGGCCCACGTGTTCCTGTTGCCGTCCTCCAGGTGGCGTCAAGGTCCACCATAAAGATCATCTCCACCCTACTCGTCGTTCAGGGTCAATGTCATCACTTTGCTGCGCCTGTCGCCATGTCAGATTCCTCGCACAATAATAAAAATGATCAGATGATTGCGCAACTCAGAATATTCAAAAAATAATAATGTGAATCTATTGCGTCTGTTGCCTCCCCGTCAACGGTGCCAATTTGACAGAGCGATTTTCACTTTGAATAATTAATATTAAGATAATAAATCATTGTAGCACAAAAGGTGGTGGAAAATCTCTCAATCAAATATTAAACAGATATGAATTTAAACCACAATAATGGATGTCGTATCCATAGAGAGGACTAGACCAATAAATTCACGAGTCAAGGAATACACACTTCGCAAACTCTTCTGCAACTTTAATACGAGGAAAATGCTATCTTAAATGAAGTTTGCAATTTCCTTAAAAGTTTAGGGGTGTTTATGTAGTTTTCATGTCAGGAATTAAGCCCCAAAAATATGCGTAAGATGCATGTGTACTGCCGTACCATGCGAATTCAACTTTCATGCGATTCAAATTTGAACTTCAAGATGGAAACATGCACATAACATAAGTAAAACAATTTCAGGAAAATCTGAGTGCATCAGTGCAATCGGCCAGAATAAAATATTAATATAAACTTGACAATGGCATTGAATGTAATTATTAATAGAGGTAAAAATAGAGGATTTCTCCTCTCTCCTCCTCTCGTGTGCGGCCACGCACGGTTGGCCGCGAGAGTCGGTAGGGAGGTGCAGCTTGACGAGAGCTACGCAACGGTAGTGACGCGGTAGCTGGAGGTGGCTGGCAGAGGAGGGTTGTCGGCCTATTAGAGGAGGCTGCCTCTACTGCAGCCTCGCGGCCATGCACTTGTCGCTGGCATAGGTGCGAGCTGGTGCACGCCTGTGCGCACCTGTAGGGAAGCGCTGTGTGGGTGCGAGCCTGGCAGGGGCACGCAAGGTGGAGGCGCTGCGGCGAGGGTGGCCTGCAGAGGGGAGGCGCGCTGAAGGGAGGCAATGTGCGGGTGCACTATGGCATTCTGCAGCGCCTGTAGAGGGCACCCCTACGCTAGAGGGTGAAGGTCGGTGGTACAGGAGACGGGTGATAGCGCCTACAGGAGATGCAGTGCCTGCGGTGCCTGAGAGGGGCATGCGGAGGTGATGGAACGGTTGCTGGCATGCAGCACCTGCGGAGGGGGGCGCTATGCAGGTGCGGCAGACGCAGGATGGGGTGCTGGTTCTGAACAGGTTTGCAGGCGATGGGCGACTGCGGTGGGCACTGGAGGCGCGGTTGTGTGAGTAGTGCAGCGCCTTTAGTGAATGGCGCTGGAGGAGGCGGTGCGGGGAAATGCCTGCGAGGGTGCGGGTGGGTGCTTGCAGAAGAGCGCATGCCTGCGGGCATGGGTGGCGAGGGCAGAGCGGGTGCCTACAGGGGTGCTGGCGACGGTGCAGGCTAGTGCGGTGATGGCACTATAGTGGAGACTGTGGCTAGCATGAAGGGCATGCGAAGAGTTGCCTGTGCGAATGTGGTTTCGCCTTTAGGCGTGGCTGGAGGAAGAAGCTTGGTTCACAGTGCACACAGTTCCTAGATGATGGTTCCCCCCCAAGGGGAGAAGAAGATCCTCCGCTCTCCAACTTTTCCCACCTCTTTATCTCCTCCCCCTACTGCACTACAAGGGATTTTCAAAATCCCCTTGATATTTTTGGCCGGCGGCTGTTGAGGGTGGCCGGAGGATGGGGAGAAAGACATATGCCACCGGTTGTTTGTTGGGGAAGTTTACTCGCCAACTCCTTGTTCTTTTCCCCTTATTACTCCTGCAACATAAAAACATAAAATTATTACATATTAAGTTATAGAATGCTATAAAGTAAATGTAAACTTAAATAATGATGCATGCAAACATTCTATAACTTAATTTAGTTATTAACAAATCTAAAAGGTAAGATTAAAGTTAACTTAGGCTTAATAATAGTCCATTAAAATGGACTCATCAATTCCTCAAAGATCCCATCTCAGATTTGAAAGGGAGATTCTCTGAGGAATTCCCTATCATCTGAATGCAATCTCCAGCCTTGATTTGCACCCAGGCTCTTGTGTGAATGCTCGAGAGACATGGGCAACCCTCTCAAATTCCTACTCCAGTGAGGATTCTTGCGCTTGGAAGCTTGTCTTCCAAGCATAAGAGCCTTTGCCAGTACCTATAAAATGACCTCCTGATTCGGCTGCTCAGATTTAGCTTGGCTTGGCCAGAGTAAACCCTCCAATTTCTTTTCTTCTCCAATGACCAAGCATCTAGCAGGTTCCGGCGACTCCTCCTCCTCCTTCATGTCACTCTGCCACAATACTAGTGGTAGAGCCATCTTCACCTCCTTCCTCCGCATCGCACCGCACCAGCACTGGCGCCCAACACCCCTTTGTCGTCGCCATTCTCCCTCCATTGGAACTTTCTTCTCCGGCAATGACAGGTATGTGCCAGCCACCCTCCTATCTCCCTTCATCCCTTAAGTAGGTTAAAACTCTTCCCCTCTCTCCTCTCTTCATTTCCTTTTTCTTTATTTTTACTTTCGACCCCTCGACATCGCAGACCACCATCATCTTCTCCACCTCCAGCAGACCATCGGCGAGGTGTCTCCGTCACCTTCACACCTCCATCCACCTTGCCAGACCCCTCAAAACCTTCGCCATCATCCACTGAGCACTTTCCCCATCTTCATCGACTGCCATCACCTCCACAAACTCCCCCTGACTAAACCCATCATCACAACCACAGAGCGACCTAGGCATGCGTGCCTAGGCCACCCCATGGCCAGCAACCTTCCGCAGCACCTTCGCCGTACCACAGCAAAGCTGCCTAAGTGTTCTAATGAGGCCGAAAAGGCGTATTGCTTGAAACGTAGGTCCAACCTCCGCCGCCAATAGAGCAGGCATAAAGGAGCTCGCAAGCTCGCTCCAGGTCGCATTGCTCCAGGCAGTAGAGGCCCAGGTGAGTAGAAACATTCCATGACCCTTTCGCACCTAGCAATTGAAGGCTACATCGACCATAGCTGCAACAATTGAGCAGGCGTTCTCCCTACGTCCGTGCGAAGAAGCAGGTGGGACTTTAGTCCCACCTTGGTAGTTTTCAGTGCAGGTGAGTAGTTTATATTGTTCTAGTGTTTTCTCTTGGTTGCCTCGAAACATGGGGTGAGGTCCACTCATCTGCTCACCCACCTCATCCATGACCCATGCTACACAGATATGTAAACATGTTTATATTACATAAAATGTCTACTTATACATGTTCTTAAGAATAGAATTGCATTACATACTATAGATATTCCACAGCAAGCATCATCTTGCATTTAGATTAGTCTGAATAAAATGGAGGTTAATTGTCTCATTTTATGTTCAGGGATAGGGCGGCTTTTTATCAGGACCTCGGATCGAAGATCCAATCATACGGATCTGATCAGGATGACGATTGGAGTTCAACGACTCCAAGATCGCCCTAATCCGATATCCGTTACATCAGATAGAGACTGAGGAACCCTAGAAGATCAAGGGCCAAGATGGTGTTAATCTGCACTTTAGATGACAAATCCAACTACACGGATGGATTTGAATCGACAATCGCAGCCTAATGGCGCGAAAATCAACTTATCCGATACCCGTGGGACCATCTACATCATCCAGAAGATGGACGGCCAAGATGGCACCACGTGGTGCCATCTCGGTTGCCCAGCCGGCCGCTCACAACCACTGAAGCCTCTAGTGCCAACGCCTCTCTGCTGTTGGATCAAGATCCAATGGCTGAGAGTGGATCCCAGCCGATGGCTTCATTTCCTAAAGCCAAATGAAGATGCAGCCTCGACCGTTGGATCTCAATCCAACGGTCTAGATTGTGCGCCACTATAGCACACCGCCCTCCCATCCACGTGCACAGTGTAGTGGATAAGGTGTTCGGCAGCGATAGGGCGCGGGTTCGAGCCACGAGAAGAGCTACGATGGGCCGTGGGCGAGCGGGCACATTTGAGCGCGCAATGGAGATCGGGAGGCTGCGTGCGCCCAATCAAATCCACGTGCCATCTGATGCGGCAAGGAAATGCCTCATCGCACGCGATGAGGCACGCAGTTGAAGCGGCGGGGATGCGTTCTCAACCATTAGATCTCACGATCGAACGACAAAGGTTGAGAGAACGTGGATAGGAGTTGAGCGCAAGGAGGTGAGCGGGCACGTGTGTGCCACCGGCTACGCCAACGTTCAGGCCTTTAGTGATGGATTTATCCATCACTAAAGGTCTTGAATTAATGATTTTCAACATAAAATGACCTAATTGCCCTCATTCCCTCCAAAGCTCTAAGAGCTTCTCCCAAACCCAGGATGCTCCTCGTGAGTAAAAATCTTAATTTTTCTACCTTCGTCCCCTTTCGTGGAGTATCCTGCAGTTGTCCTCTCTCTACTTTCGAGAAGTGGATCCCGCTACGATGATGACGTGCTGCTTCGTTCTCATTCTTCCTACTCCGTTTCCCATCTTCCAGGCATCATCCCGTCCAGCTCATCCTCCAAACGATCGTCGAGGAGGATATCTCTCTCTCCATTCTTTTTACTGCTTTCTAGAATAGATTTACCACTTTCTAGTGTAATCATTTCCCACTTTTTAGTCGTAATGAGTAGTGTAATGAACAGCTTTTGATAGTGAAATTCATGTTGATTCTACATTCCTTTTGCATTTATTTGTAATATTCTCTTTGTGTCTCTTGAATTTATTATTTGTTAAATAGTTTCAACAAGCTATTATGTTTTGTGACAAATAAAACAAGCACGTATTTTTAATAAAATGTCCGCTTCCCTAAGTTAGACGCAGGATTTCTATTTCAGTGTAAATTTTATTTGTTGAACACGAGTTCTTCGCTTTCAAAGCACAACGACAGGTTTTCAAAACCAAATACGACAGCGTAGTAACCCGTAGCTTCAACAAGGGACCTGGCTTGCCTAACCCGTTTACCCAACACTCCTCACGCACCACCCACATCGGTGCGCCTGGACCCGGGTGCATGTGACTTGATCTGAATACCCGATTGGCTCTGGGAGAGCGATCCAAAGAGGGAAATAGAGAGAGTGTGTACGCGGGGGAGGGTCGGGGTAGGTTTTGCACTCGTGTGTGCAGGGAAAGGAAGAAGGGAGAGGAAGCTACAGCTGTAGAGGAGCTAAGGAAGAAAAGGCAAAGGCTAAGCTAAAGGAAAGAAATCAAGGAAGAAGAAGATAAAGAAGAAGAAATAGGAAGCTAAGGAAGGAAGAAGAAGCCAAGGACCAAAGGAAAAGGAAAGAAGAGCTAAAGCCAAGGAAGAAGAAGGAAAGAGAAATCAAAGAAGAAGAAAGAAGGCACGGCTAGAAGTAAAAAGAGCTAAAGTCAGAGAGGATCCAAAGAAGAAAGTCAAAGAGGAAAAGAAATAAAAGAAGTCGAGAAGGAGAGAAGGCACAGAAGGAAAGAAGAATCAAGAAAGAAATGAAGAGGAAGCTAAAGAGAGAGCCAAGAGAAGAAGAATCAAACTTTTTATCCTATTCCTATCAATCTCTCTATTTTTCTACATTTTATAATTCATAAACTCCTACTTTATATTTTGAATTAGATTTTGAGTAACTTTAAGTGCTCAAATTACACTTATTGAGATTAGTGAATAAATTCCATTTGCTCCTAAAGTTTGACCTCGGACTCAACAATCGTGTAATAAAAATTCTTATTTGTTTTCAATGCTTTTTCGACTATACTGCAATTCCTCCTTTTTAAAACCCGATCAAGTGTTGTAAATAGGGGAATTCACCTTGACCTACTTTGCAAACAGGTCTGGCCCAATTACATTTCTACCCCTAATTTTTGAAAACCTCTACAAAAGCCACCCTAACTTCCTCGTCGTTCTTTGCAATTCAGTCCCTCTGCCATTACAGCGAAGGGAATCCTACTCCTGCGAGGTATCAAGGGAAAGAACTCCCTGATTCCTCAGAGAATCCCTTTCAAAATTGAAAGGGAGATTCCCTGAGAAATCTCCTCTCATGTGAACCCATTATCAAGCCTTAATTCCTACCGAATCTCTCATGCGAACGCATGAGAGATTTGGGTCTCTCTGAGTTTCCATCTTCGACGACATGACCGTGCTTGGAAGCTTGACTTCCATGCACAAGTCCTCCTGCCAGGGCCTATAAAAGCCTTCCCAGATCATTCCGCACCTCCTAAGCTTGAGATTGGCTAGAGATACCTCCTAATTTGTCTCTTCACCCTCGGCTCAACCTTCCAGCAAGATCCGACGACTCTTCTCCCTCTCTCTCGTCGCTTTACCACAATACTAGTGGCAAGGTTCCCTTTATCCCCTTCGTCTGCGTTGCATAGCACCAGTCGATGTCCCTACAAACCCCTTGTCGTCGCTGCCCTCCTCCCACTAAGTCCTTTGCCTTCGGCGACGGCAGTACAAGCTGGCCGCCTCCTCTGCATCGCCCTTCGTCTATCCACCCTCAGTTAAGTCCTCTCTCTCTTCTCATCAATTTTCTACCATTTATTTTCGTAAATATGCCTCGACGCTAACAAACCACCGTCACCTTCTCCATCTCCGACCAGACCTCTAGCGAGATGTTCCCATCGCTCCATGCCTCCATCCACCTCACCAACTACCTCACGAGAACCACCACACCTCGCTGACCCTAACCCCTCACTCCATTCACCGCGCTAAGCACCCAGAACACCCCCCCAACAGACCCACCTTCACACCCACAGGGTGACCCAGGCACGCACGCTTAGGCCACCCCACACCACATCGACCACCATACCACCTTCCCCGTGTTCAGGCAAAGCTCCTTGCATGTTCTAACGAGGCTGCAAGGCTATTTTCTTGTTGACAGGGTTTGAGACCTTCGCCGCCATTGATGAAGCACAAAGCTTGCTTGGAATCCTCACCTAGGACTCCTCGCTCCAGGCAAGAAGTGCCAGGTCATGCAGATTCCTTTCACGCACATCTTCAGCCCAGCAATTAGTGTCAACGCCCATGTAGCTGCTGCAATTGGACGAGAACGTCTGCTGCGGGTGCTCACAAAGAAGGTGGGACAACATAGTCCCACCTCGGAAGATCGTGAGCGGGCGCAGTGATGTAAGTTGAAAAGGTCACAGTGGCTTATCGCCTCATGACCATGGGGTGAGGTCCCTCTCACCCTCATTGCCTCGTCCATGACCCCACTACCCGCGGACCTGGCTCTGACCTGTATACCCGATTTTCCTTCAGTCCTCACTCACCATGCATGCCGGTGGGCCTGGTCCCGGGCGCACATACTCGACTCGATAACCTGAGAAGGCTCTAGGAAAGCAAGCCAAAGAGAGAAGGCAGAAGAGAGATCGCAGGGGAGGGTAGGGGTTGGTTTTTCTCTCAGGAGAAGAAGAGAAAGCCAAGGAGGGAGAGGGCGGCAGCCAGAGAAGCTAAGGAAGGAGAAGGCCGATCTAAAGAGAAGGCAAAGCTGAAAAGAAGCTAAAGTCAGAGAAGAAGGAAAGGAGAAAGAAGAGGAAGAAGAAGACAAGGGCAAGAGCAAAGAAATAAATCAGAGAAGAAAGAAGAAATCATAGAAGGAAGAAGAAGAAGAAGCCAAGAAGAAAGAAGGCCGTCAGAGATAGAGAATGGACGAAAGAAATGAAAGAAGAAGATCAGAGACAGACAGCCAAGAAGCACTGTAGCAATTTTATATTTAAGACATCTGATTTTGGAAATCAGACGTCCATATTTTTCTGTGCTACTCCCTTATACATTGACATTGTATTTTTGCATTATAATTTGGTTTTCATTGCATATTATATTAAATCTTAAAGTTGTGTTCCTGATTTTTAGACCCTAATTTTCTATGCATGTTCGAGCTCTGATTTAAAACTTCGAGTAATAAAATTCATTTGTTTTCGAGCGATTTCAACTATACTACGATGCATTTATTTTAACATTGACTCGCACGAAAACATTTTGGCACTGTTGCCAGGGAGCAATGAGTGAATTAGAAATCTTGATCAAAACTTCTTAATTGATACTAACTTGATACATCTCTTTTGTTGTGATTGTCTCAGGGAGAAGATTCAAAAGAAGATAGCTGCACAACAACCACACCCGGGGCAGGTAATCTCTGATTATCCCTCTCTCTTAATCCCCTCATTCTGAAAAGGAAAAATAAGATAAAAATCAATTTATGGCTATCTGCTTTCCGCATTTATCTAATTCACCCAAGTTGCCTGATTTTGATTTCAACAAATATTGAATTGTGCATCCATTTAAGGTAACTAGGGCCACCACCTTCGTGATTGAGCCCTAGATACCATATTTGTGGCTACTAAATTGGACCACAATTAGAAACAAATTAAGGATTCCAATTTCGGGTTTTAGGGACACATCTTTTGAAGTAAGAATCAATTTTCCAAAAAGAGGTGTGCCTAAACCTTGATTGAAAAGACTTATTCATGAGAAACCCTAAAAAATCAAGCTCTTAATTTCACTTTAACCCTAAAAGAAAGGACCTAATGCTCTCAAAGGACAAATAGGTGAAGTTAACTCCTTGTTGGGTCAACCAACCTTGAAATTAGGTCACTTTTGTGCTCAAAACATCTAAAGTTTAAGTGGAACCCTAAGCACCTTTGATCTTAAATAAAAGTGGTAGACATAAGAGGTCAAGGTCCCCATTCTGGTCTACCTGGAATCTCAGAGACAAGAGTGGTCTGGTGGAGGAAACCTTATAACTCATGGGGACGCTCTATCGTGTAGGGGTCTTTGCGGGACTATCCCTCTCTGGCTGCCTAAGTATTTCTCAGGTGGATGGCTTTTCTGACTAAAGGGCATCATCCACCCAGAACCTCTATAGTCAACCAAATTTTTGGGTGTCTTGATTGGGTCCAGCATATTCTAATCTCGTCTAAACCATCAGTGCATGTTTGGTAGGAGGTCCTTAAGACCTTTAGCAATCCACTCCCATCGAGGCCAGGCCTCAACATCCGTGTTTGTGTAGCAACCCCACCATATAGACCTCTCCTCTGATTCATCAGAACCGAATTCTCCTTCTTCCATCATCATGGCACAACCAGTTGAAGAAGAGAATAATTTGGAACACCAACTCCAGTGCCTGAATGATCTATTTTAGAACTTTGTATACTTGTTGCAGTGTCATATGATGCGAGATCACTATAATCCCGCTGTGGTGGCAATTGAACCGCGAGTCCAAATCCTAGCTGAAGGTCTTGATTTTGAACTCAAGCCCAACATGATTCATGCTATTCCAAAGTTTCATGGGCTTAACTCCGAGGATCCTTTCCAGCACATCAAACAACTCAAACATCTGGCCTAGACCTTCGGGTTTGATGTACAAAACTGGGATATTCTTCTTATGAAGATGTTTTCCTTCTCTCTCATGGACAAGGTGACTCATTGGTATCAGACACAGACTCGTCCAATCAGCACGTGGGTTGAACTGCAATCCAAATTCTTGAAAAAGTTCTTCCCAGTTGGTCAGATGAATGCCTTGTGCCACTAGATCACACACTTCACTCAGTAATCTGGAGAACCTCTTCATAAGGCATGGACTGTTTCTTGGATCTCATTCAAAAGTGCCCCATCATAGAGTTCCTAAATGGGAACAAGTCTAGACATTTTTCCAGGGACTCTGTGAAGACATCCACTTATTCGTCAATGCAACCTATGGAGGAAATATCATGG
Source organism: Thalassia testudinum (assembly GCA_037157565.1). NCBI lineage: Eukaryota > Viridiplantae > Streptophyta > Magnoliopsida > Alismatales > Hydrocharitaceae > Thalassia > Thalassia testudinum. The sequence continues at coordinate 72,328,809 of JAZHRO010000003.1, read as the reverse complement.
GTCAACACGATGGCACTATGTGGGAGATAATTAAGAAGATGTGCAAGAATTCCATCAATAATGACTCCATGGGCTTACTCGACCAGACAAATGCCCGCTCATTGATAAATCCAAGGGGAGCACATGAGAGGTAGGGCCTGTCTGCATCCGTCGACTTGAAACTAATGGCCAGTCGGTTGGACAAGGTCTCTTTCATTGAGAAGAAGGTGGACGAGCTGACTCGACATCTGCAGTGAGCCACCTCTGCAAAAAACCCATTTACACAGCCACCTCTTGGGAGGGAAACTATGCATAACATCTATCACCGATCTTCTCAGGGGATGGACCCATATCCACCCCCGTCTGACTCCAGTACTAGAGGAAACTCCGATCTGACCTACTCTAGTTGGGGGAACTCTTACCCCTTGTACTCTGATTTTCTTGAGGTTCCTCAGACCTACAAGGACCTAAACGCCATCTACAATGACCCATTCTCCAATACCTATAACCCTGGATGGCGGAATCATCCCAGCTTATTGTGGTCGGGAAATACTCAGAATCAAAGACCACCTTATCGACCTCGTCCACAAGATCCTCATCCATATCAGCTGCCTCAACCTCGACCCAACCCCACCTATCAATCTAGGCCACACCAAGTAGATCAAATGACTTCTATCCTTCAGACACTGGCTGCCATTCAGAAGATGAATGCGGCTATGCAAAAATAGCACAAGGATGAGATCATAGAGGTTCACAATCAACTAGCCCAGATGGCAAATTCCCACCAGCCTTGTACACTCCCTTCGTAACCTCTACCGAATCCAAATAACGTGCTAAACCAGAGGTGCGTTATGAACCCAAATCTGGGCCAAGCCCACATGATTTATTAGGCCCCTTCTGTTCCATCACCCGACGGGATGGAAGCTTCGACATCTTATACGAGATTTCAACAGCAGCCACCAATTTTACCAACCACAAACCAAAACCAGGCAGGACTAAACTCTGTAACAACCTGTAGTGGTAAAGCAACTCAAGCCCCACCTTATCCAAGCCACTATAAGCCTGGTAGTAACCTAAGCCCTAGGATAGCTATCTAGGACACCACTATCCTAGATCGAGAACCTGGTGCTATTCTAGAGGAGCCAACCAAGGTTCCAATTCCCGAGGCCTTGACCAAGGGAAAGAGGATAACCAAACTCGTGGCTCCTGAGGAGGATCTGGTCAAGCTCTTTGAACAGGTCCGTATAAACATCCCCTTAATGGATGCAATCTGCCACGTACCGGCTAACGCACAATTTCTGAAGGATGTGTGTACACCCAAGCGTAGGCCGCGAACCAAAAGTGAGAATCCGATCATACTGTCAGAGTAAGCCAGCTCTGTAATTTTAAGCAAATTCCCACCTAAGGATAATTAGCCTAGTACTCCCCTGATTTCATGTAGCATTGGTGATACCCAATTTGATAGAGCCTTATTAGATTTAGGTGCCTCCATAAACCTAATACCTACATCCCTCCTTGACCACCTTGAAGAATCTGAGCTTAAACCGATAGAGGTGACATTGTAGTTAACTGATCATTCATATAAGTCACCTAAAGGAGTACTCGATGATGTCATCATTAGGGTACGGGATTTCTATTTCCTGGTGGATTTTATAGTCTTGGATATGGATGCACCTAAAAACCCAAGGGATACACCAATTATACTAGGGAGACCCTTTCTGGCCACTGCTAGGGCCAATATAAACTGTGAGGAGGGCCAAATTGAACTGAAATTCGAGAACCAAACACTGAAAATTGACATCTTTAAGGCCTAACAAGGGATTAATTACGGTGTTATAGAACAAATATGTGATATCAAAGCTGTGGTTGATTTACCGTACATCAAAGACAACCTAATTACTCCTAATCAACTACAAGAAGATCAAAACCACAATAAGAGGAGTCTGACCTTGATCTAGATACACCCAAAAATCCTTCCCTTACTCCTGACACACACCCTGAACCGCCCGCTACTACTGATAACCCCATTCTGGAACTCTAGCCTCTTCCCGACCATCTAAAGTACGTCTTTTGGGTTCTAATCAGACCTTTCCTGTGATTATCAACTCCAGACTCACACCTGACTAGGAATCCCGTTTGATTACTGTTCTCCAACAACATCGTAGAGCCATTGGATGGACTCTTGATGATTTGACTAGTATCAGCCCTTCTTACTGCACACACCACATCTACACGGAAGAGGGCACACGACCTACCCGTGAAATGCAGAGACATTTAAATCCTAATATGCAGAAGGTCATGAATAAGGAGATCATTAAGTGGTTAGATGCAGGGATCATCTACCCTATCTCCGACAGTCGGTGGGTGAGTCCAATCTAGGTTGTACCTAAAAAGGCAAGACTCACCGTTATCATGACTGAAATCGAAGAAGTCATACCGACCCATGTGGTGAACCCTTGGAGTGTTTGCATTGATTATAGAAGCCTCAATTCCTCCACAAAGAAGGATCATTTCCCACTCCTGTTTATTGATCGGATCCCTGAGAACCTAGCGGGAATAGATTCTTCTACTTTTTGGATGGGTACTCCAATTATAACCAGGCGGCAATCCATCCTGAGGACCAAGAAAAGAACACTTTCATCTTCCCCTTCGGGACTTATGCATTCCGAGGGATGTCGTTCAGTCTCAGCAATGCATCCGCTACTTTTCAGCGATGCATGCTTGCTATATTCTCAAATATGGTAGGTGATTATCTGGAAGTCTTCGTGGATGACTTTTCAGTATTCGGAGAATCATTTGACGATTGTCTCTTGCACTTGGTCCAAATCCTCAGGCGGTGCATTGACGTGAATCTGGTTCTTTCCTAGGAAAAGAGACATTTCATGGTGCCTGAAGGAATTGTCCTGGGACATCTTATTTCAGAAAAAGGCATCCAGGTCGATCGAGCCAAGGAGAACTTGACTTCCAACCTCTCAATGCCTAGCTCTATCAAGGACATTCGATCTTTTCTGGGGCACGCTTGTTTTTACCATAGATTTATTCCTGATTTCTCAAAAATCGTGCTCCCCTTCACCTCTTTGCTCTCTAAGGATGTACCTTTCAAAATCTCCAAGGAATGCACTCAAACATTTGAAATTCTCCGTGATCGAGTTACCCAAGCCCCGATCCTACAGTCCCCAGGTTGGTCTCAATGCTTTCAGATCATGTGCGATGCATATGATTTTGCTGTAGGAGCGGTACTTGGGTAGAAAATTGATGGGAAACCCGTGGTCATCTACTATGCTAGCAAGACACTGGACGAGGCTCAGTGTTACTACATAGTTACTGAGAAAGAGATACTAGCCGTAGTATTTGCCTTGGAAAAATTCGGATCTTGTCTCCTAGGTTCCCGTGTTATCATTTACTCGGTTCACACAGTTGTGAGGCATCTCCTTGCGAAGAAGGACGTGAAACCTTGATTAATCTGCTAGATCTTGCTGTTGCAAGAGTTTGACCTCGAGATTCACGATAAAGCAAGAAAACAGAACATGGTAGCTGATCACATGTCCCACCGTCCTTCTGAAATCATCGACTCTTCCAGATCCATCACGGAACATTTTCCAGATGAGCACCTTCTGACTATCAATACAGGGCTTCCATGGTTTGCTGATATAGTAAACTACCTGCCATCACATGAGATCCCATCTGATTGGCCAAAGGCCAAGAAGGGCAAATTGATTTCTGATGCCAAGTACTACTTTTGAGAAGACCCATATCTTTCGGCATTGGTGCTGATCCGATCATTCAATGATGTGTCGCGGAAGCAGAAATTGAAGGCATATTGTCTTTCTACCATGACCAAGCTTGCGGTGGACATTTTTCAGGTCATAAAAATGCAACGAAAGTCCTCCAGTGCGGCTTCTATTGGCCTACAATTTTCAAAGACGCATACAATTACTGTAAGGATGCACTTGTTGCCAGACCTTAGGAAACATGAGCCATTGTGATATGATGCCTTTACAACTGGTTCTGGTATTTGAAATCTTGAACATATGGGTGATTGATTTCAAGGGACCCTTCCCTGTTTCGAATGGCTTCGAGTACATTTTACTCACTGTTGACTACGTGTCCAAATGGATCGAAACCATTCTGACCCGAACCTGTGATCATAAAGTAGTTATCAAATTCATTCATCATAACATCTTTTCACGGTTAGGGATTCCACATGCTATAATTTTTGATGGAGGGACCCATTTCACTAATGCTCAGTTCAGGTCACTGATGACCAAATACGGGGTGTCACACCGAATCTCTACTCCTTACCACCCCCAAACTAATGGTCTAGCTGAGCTATCAAATCGAGAGATCAAGAAAATCATCTAGGTTACTATTTGACCTGACAAGAGGGACTGGTCATCCCAGCTTCTGGAAGCATTTTTGTCTTATAGGACCGCCAACAAAAGCCAATTAGGTATGCCTCCCTTCAGATTGGTGTATGGGAAGGCATGTCACCTCCCCATCGAATTGGAACACAAAGCCTATTAGGTAGTACGGAACTGCAATCGAGATCTTTCTAAGGCAGGAACCCATAGAAAGCTTCAAATGAGCGAGATCGATGAATTACGCCACAACGCATATGAGAACTCGCGAATTTACAAAGAGTGGGTTAAGGCCTTTCACGACAAGCACATATCTAGAAAGATCTTCCATCCTGGTCAAAAGGTCCTACTCTTCGATGCCAAGCTTAAACTGTTCCCAGGAAAGCTATGATCAAAATGGATCAGACCCTACCTAGTCCAACGAATATTTGGAAATTGAGTCACTGATATTAGTCCACTCAGCCTACCTTTCATTGTGAACAGTCAGAGGCTCAAATCATTCATTGACTTGACCGATACAAATTTGGCTGAGTTATCCTTCACCCTCCATTCTCCCTGAGCTCATTGCACCCAGCCAATGGCGTAAAACTCGATGCTTAATGGGAGGGAACCTGTCATTCTCGAAAAACCTGAAACCCTTCATGAAATTCCTATGTTGAATTCATATTGCACTTTAGGGTTCATCCATTAGAACAGTCGACCCCACCTCAGGTACCCATACCCAAGTCTAAAAATCATTTGCAACAGTCACCTCAACCTGCTTGCCTACCCAAAACCTATTCTAATGAATGATCTAAGATGAATTCGAACCCACCTAATTTACAATGGGGACATTGCAAATCGTAGGCATGGGGGGTATGAAAGTGCAAAATACCATGAAAACTCATCTCACAAGAAATGTTTTCAACAAAAAAATCACATATCACAGAAAACACCAAAAAATGAAATAATCTTGAAAAAGAACAAAAAATACTGACGGAAGAGAAAATTTTGAGGCCATACAAATTGTGAGGAGAAAATGAGGAGGAAAAGAGCAAAATGTCAAAAAATAGGCATAAAATGAAAAAGGAAAAGAAGAGATAGTCATTAGTCAGAAATTAAGGGATTAACCGAAGTTCTAGACCATATCAAGAAAAAGAAAAATGAAGGAAAAAGTACTAATGAGACACAAAAGAGATTAGTAGGAATGCCGATCTTAGGCCTCTTGGGCTAGACTCTTAGGCTTAAAAATTCAAGTATCCACTAAGATCTAGATAGTCCTCAAGAGGTTGGGGAAAATGTGAAGCTTAAGTATTAGGTATAAGACTCAGGGAGTATTCGACCTCGTTAACTGACCTTTGGTTTGCAGGAGTTGGTAACCTCAGCACCCCAATCCACACACAGTCTAGTTCAGTGTGCATAACTATCAAAATCATGAAAAAGCATTTCATTATTTTGAAAAAAGTCTCCTCGATTAGGAGCGGCCGATCAACACAAGTTGATTTGGACGTGTCATTGGTGTAGAGAGGTGGAAAATTCCCCTCAAAGGTGCATAATAACATATCATCTCCTCAGTGCTTGTCTCCTAGGATATGTACATATCCTACCAGGGGCACGTAAGCACCCTGTGCTAGTTCAGATGCTATGAGTGGCATTATCAAGAAATGTCGATTGGCAGGGTCTGGATTTAGCTACAGAATGCCATTGAGAGGATTATCTACAAATCTCGAAAGCTAGGGTTCTTGGGGTTGCCATCGGCGTTGCTATCACGAAGCATTGATTGCCAGGGACACTTCGAGGATTGATGATGGGGATGAGGAATCCGATACTAGCCATATTGAGATGCCAATCCGAAGCTAGAAATAAAAAGAAAAGAAAGAGAAAACTCTCCAAACAAATAAATCCTCTGGCTCTCTCTTACAAAAAATGCACTGCAAACTAAACCGAGGCTAAAATATGTTGCAAGCATAGGTGCTTTAACTGCGGAGTCCAATGAACCTTAGGATAGTTCCTGTGGACCTTAAAAACCTTCACGGAAGACCGAGGCTAGAGCTGGTTTGGTCCTGATCTTTGTTGGTACTTGAGTGCCTCTAGGCCTACTGTCGACAATCTAACCTAAATAAAAAGAGGAAAGGAAAAGGCACTCATCATAATTTATGAACATTAGAGGAATTCATAGTCTAGAATAGAAGCTAAAACCTTAAAACTTTGCTAAGGGACTAGCAAAAGCTAGGCATGGGGGTATGATGGGAATGCCATCATGAGCCCTAACTAGCTCATTTTGACCCAGAAAAGAGAACAAAAGCTTCTACATAACCAAATGGAGGTCCTAACTCAACTAATAACCATTCAGCAAGAAAAGTAAGAAACAAGGGGTAAAACTACAATTTTACCATTGTAGTGCATCAACGGGATTTCACATGAGCTAAACACAAGTTAAATGGACTTAACAAGATAAAAAGTGGGTTGGTTCAAAAAGAAAAGGGTTTATGTGAATTCTAGGAATTAAATAACTTCTTGTAACCCTAAAAGAGACCTATTTAATTTAGCAAGGTTCTGGTCAGAATAAAATTCACCTAAACCTTCAAAAATCATGGAAAAATATTCTTTAGGTTTTATAACCTTCAATTTTGCCCTTAAAACCTATTTTGACCAAATTAAGGTCTCAGTCAAATATTTACCTTAAATTAGGTTTTTATGTAAATTGCCCAATCAAATGTGGTCAAACCTAAAATCCAACTTCACCATTGGATTTCTTAGGTTCAAATTAGGTTTGTACCAAAATTTGAACCTAAGGGGAATTCACCTTGACGTACTTTGCAAACTGGTCCACCCTAGTTACATTTCTACCAGCAATTTCTAAAAGCCTCTACAAAAACCCCCCTAACTTCCTCGTCGTTACTTGTAATTAAGTCCTTCTACCATTACAATGGAGGGAATCCTACTTCAGCGAGGTATCAAGGCAAAGAACTCCCTGATTCCTTAGAGAATCCCTATAAAAATTTAAAGAGATTCTCTGAGAAATCTTCTCTCATGGAACTCATTATCAAGCCCTAATTCCTACCCAATCTCTCATGTGAATGCATGAGAGATTTTGGTTTCTCCGAGTTTGCATCTCTGGTGACATGATCGTGCTTGGAAGCTTGACTTCCAAGCACAAGACCTCCTACCAGGGCCTATAAAAGCATTCCAGATCATTCTGCACCTCCTAAGCTTGAGATTGGCCTGAGATACCTCCTAATTCATCTCTTCCCCCTTGGGTCAACCACCCAACAAGCTCTAGCAGCTCTTCTCTCTCTCTCTCTCGTTGCTCTACCACAATACCAGTGGCAGGGTTCCCTTTATCCTCTTCGTCCATGTCGCACCGCATTAGCCGACATCCCTACAAACCCTCATCATCGCTGCCCTCCTCCCATTGGGTCCTTCATCTCCGGCGACGGCAGTATGAGCCAGCCACCTCCTCTGCATCCGCTTTCTTCTATCCACCCTTAGTTAAGTCCTCTCTCTCTTCTCATCATTTTTCTATTATTTATTTCTATAAATATGCCTCGACGCTCGCAAACCACCGTCACCTTTTCCATCTCCGCCCCGACCTTTGGAGAGGTGTTCCCACCGCTCCACTCCTCCATCCACCATGGCAACTACCTCACAAACACCAGCACACCTCTCTAACCCTAACCCCTCACTCAACTCACCATGCCAAGCCCCCAGAATGCCCCTCAAACACACCCACCTTCACACCCATTGGGTGGCCAAGGCACGCACGCTCAGGCCTCCCCACGCCATGCCGACCATCGTACCACCTTCATCGTGTTAAGGGAAAGCTCCCTGCATGTTCTGATGAGGTTGCAAGGTTGTTTTCTTATTGAAAGGGTTTGAGACCTTTGTTGCCATTGACGAAGCACGAAGCTTGCTTGGAAGCTTCACCTAGGACTCCTCACTTCAAGCAAGAAGTCCCAACTCGTGCGGATTCCTTTCGCACACATCTTCAGCCAAGCAATTGGCGTCGATGCCTACGTAGCTGCTACAATTGGAGGAGAACGTCTGCTATGGGTGCTCGCAAACAAGGTAGGACAACATAGTCCCACCTTGGAAGATCGTGTGCTGGCGCAGTGATATAAGCTGAAAAAGACATAGAGGCTTATCGCCTCCTGACCACGGGATGAGGTCCCACTCACCCTCACCGCCTTGTCCGTGACCCCACTACCCATGGACCTAGCTCTGACCCTTATACCCGATTAGTCTGCACTCCTTGCCCACCACGCATGCCGGTGGGCCAAGTCCTTGGCACGCATACTCAACCTGATAACCCAAGAAGGCTTTGGGAGAGCGAGCCAAAGAGAGAAGGAAGAAGAGAGAACGTAGGGGAGGGCAGGGGTAGGTTTTTCTCTCAGGAGAAGAAGAGAAAGCCAAGGAGGGAGAGGGCGGCAGCCAGAGAAGATAAGGAAGGAGAAGGTAGAGCTGAAGAGAAGAGAATGTTGAAAGGAAGCTATAGAAGGAAAGGAGAAAGAGGAAGAAGAAGACAAGGGCAAGAGCAAAGAAAGAAATCAGAGAAGATATAAGAAATCACAGAAGGAAGAAGAAGAAGATGCCAAGAAGAAAGAAGGCCATTAGAGACAAAGAATAGAAGAAAGAAAAGAAAGAAGAAGGATATCAGAGACAGATAGCCAAGAAGCACTATAGCAATTTCATATTTAAGACGTCTGATTTTGGAAATCAGACATCCATATATTTTTGTGCTACTCCCATATACTTCGACATTGTGTTTTTGCATTATATTTTTGTTTTCATTGAATATTACATTCAATATTAAAGTTGTGTTCTTGATTTTTTGACCCCAATTTGCTCCCTGTGTTCGACCTCAGATTTAAAACTTTAAGTAATAAAATTCATTTGTTTTTGAGCGATTTCAACTATACTACGATGCATTTTTTTTAACATCCACTCGCGCGAAAACACCCTTCTAACAAATATATTACCAGCAAAGGCTACATTATTAATTGGTTTAGGTTTCATACTAAAGAACATGAGAAGGATTTGATGACATAAAATAGTGGTGTGGCTATCATTTCTAGTTAAAGTAGCTATTTTAGTTGAAAAGGTGACCAACCAATTGACAAGGAACAAAATTATTTTGGTGTGCTAAGAGGCTATCTGAAACTAAGATATTTATGGATGTATTCGATGGTTTTATTCGGTTGTGATTTGTTTCATCCAACTAAAGGCTTCACGACTAACGATTATGGATTCACCATTATTAATTTTTCTAACTTATCACATACAAGGAAGGATATTAGGAATGCCCCTTGATGTCGAAACACCTCACTTTGTTAATATGTCATTATTAAATTATAGTATAGTGAGTAAGATCACAAATTTTATAATCTATACTGGTTGAGTCTAGGTCATTCGCTTGGAGGCTAAAGTAGAACAAGGTTCACTAATTATTCTTAATTGAATCTTTATTTTCTTAATTACAATAATTTACAAGTCTATGTACAAATATTTAACTTATGCTTAGACTAATTATATAACTTATAACAGCTTACTTACTTTCATAATATGTTAATTACACTATATATAAATACTACATACGTTACATTACTACTTATTACCTAATTACTAACCTATACACTTAATTAAAATATAAGTTAACCTTAATACCTAACTTAAGTACTTAATTAATTACCTAAAATATTAAAATATGTTAACCACATCAATAATTGCATAAAAAATGAACACTAAAAACAAGGCAATCATTCCATAATGAATTAAAAAGAATATGCATTGAACTGTAAAAAGAATGGTCAAAAATGTTGTTTTATAACAGATTAATCCACATTATTTGTTAACCACATAGGCTCTTTTCATTTAATACTTAGGCTTAATAGTTGATGAGTTGCGACTCATCGTAGCTAAATCACCTAAGTTAAGCTAGAAACTAGGTTGAACACTATCAAATTAACTCATAAAAAGGGTTAAGTGTGGGAAATAGTGGAAAATACCTAAAACATCAATTTCATGCTAAAAATGCACAATTAGGTCATTTATTGAGATATTCTATTAAATAATGTAAAATGGCGATCCAATTACAATTTTAACACAAAATGAGCTCAAAATTCCAAATCAAAAGTAAACTTACCTTTAAATATGTTCAATTGAGCTTCAATAAAAACTTAGGTGCATTTGGACATCATTAGGACCTTGCAATTATAGGTTTACATTTAGGTTCCCCATTCATCACATGTTATTCATTGAAAACTTCTCTAAGGACCTATTTGATACCTGCAAGGACCTATTTGCGATATCGTAGGGATAGCTTTGTCACCATTCCTTATCACTTATGGGCTTCCCTACACTTTTTCTACCCATCACATCGGGGTATCATGCGCAATTTCACCAATAGACGCCTGCGCACCACCTGAGCTCCTCACGCACTGTTCACCGCAAGAACACAAGTAATCCTCATCATCCATCACGTGACTCTTTTGATTTGTGGCTCGATTTGATTCGAACCTTCACGCAACTCCGCGGTGTGGTCACCCCTCCCTCTAGATCCTATCTAATGGCCGCAAATTAATTTTAGTCTTGCACACGCTCTCTCCTCAAATCCCCACCGCCCATGCCCTAGGTGGCTAATCGCACTACCACGGTTCTCTGATTCACTGTTCAGTCTACTTAAGCACCTCCATTGCCTCGCGATCGAGGGGTCGACTCCCTTCTACACTTCTCAAGCCTATCATTCATGCACTCCAGCTCTTCTCCCCACATTACCCCATATTCATGGCCACCGGCGGTGAAATTCCATTTCTTCCCCGACTCTCCTCGCTGCTATGGACCTCATTGTACCTGAGGGAAACCCAGCACTCCACTATCGATCCATTCTTCCTCACCATACATCGGGTGGAGATCCAAAGGTCCCATTTGTCTGATTAGATTAGGATTTACTCTTTTCTAGAGTAGCTGTAGCGATAATTGGAGTAATTTAGAAGTAGAAATTAGATGTAGACTCACTCTGATCTGATTGTGCGATTGTCGTTAGCTTAGGAGTAGATTTAGTGTAGAATCCACATTTTTGCCTCCTTTGATCATTTTAGATTAGAGAAGACGATTTCACCCATCCACTGATCATTGATTCTCCCTTTTCATGTTTTCACTTCGCATTCTATTTTCCCACATTTTTTTTGTTTCGCAACCCACCCATCCATTCGAGTCAAACCCTCATCTCGTTGCTCTTAAGCTTTGAGTTTAGGATTTGTGCTCAAATCCATCTAGGGTCTCCCATCCATTTCAGATTTTCCATAAAGACCCTTGATCTGGTTTTAAATTGAATCAGTTTGCTTGATCTATTTTTAATTTTGTTTTCAATGCAATATCGCAAGATTTCGATCAAATTGAGTTCTAAAGGATATTTGATCAACAGAATTGATAAGTTTCTATTTAATTCAGTCTATGGTCGTGATTTTGTGATGATCCTAATGATAAGTTCTTCCCTTAGAGGAGCCATATCTGATTTTGGTTTGAATTGGGATGTTTTGATCTTCAATGTGTAGAAAGACAAGGAAAATCAACCTTGTTGATTTGAGGCTCTCTCCCTTGTATTTTTGTGTGGATTGCATTCTTTTGATTCTAATTTTTCACCTAAGGAATTATTAATATTCCTTAAGGTTTAGAGAATTAGGATTCAAGTTGAATTTATGGGACTCATTTTAACACAGCCTTCATGCTGTCTATAGCATTAGGAAGGTGTTAGATCAGTAGTTTTTCCGTCTGATTTGAAAGGAAAATGTTGACAAGGATTTTCTGATGAAGAGTTTAACATCACAAAGTGATTTCAATGTGATTTCTAAGCCTGATTAGATTTTGAGGTGATTTCTATTATGAGTTTTGAATCCCAATCCATCATATTAAAGTGATATATTAGCAGCTACATTCCAAGGGTTTCCCAACCCTAAATTCCATGCAAATTATTCCCTGGTTTGAACATTTTATATCCCTAATCGGACTTTCTAAGGTCTGATTTGGGATATGTGTATACTAAATTTGGGACTAATTTACTGAGTTTGAAATCCAGAACCTGTTACAGTTGTTTCTTTGATTTGTGCATGTACTGCAGTAGGGATTTGAATCATGTTTAAGATGTCTAGAGTAGCTCCTTGAGCTGCTGTCAGTTGCTGCTACTGCTATTTTAAGCTGTTGCTGCAGCTGTTTCTCTTGCTTGTGGATGAAATTCTGTAGGACAAAAGGCTTAGTTTTTAGTGATTAAATTAGTTGACATGTTGTTAATGTTGTATCTTACGTATACAAGCCTTCAATTACTTGCACTTGATTTAAATTTAACTTGGAATGGCTTGTTTCATGATTAATTCTTTCTTTATCAGCTAATTGATGTGCTATCTATCCAAACTGAAAAATAAAAGTGAAATTTACTAAAAAGCATGATTATATGAGTGAATATCCTTTTGTATGGTGTCTAGGGCTTAACTGAGGCAGTTCACTGCCTATTCTCCTCATAGATTAGAATTTAGGGTCGTAGGTTCCTTTTAAAACACTAAGAAGACCCTAAAATGCGCCAACTTTGTAATTAAATAGAAACATTTTAAAAAATTCAAAAAAAATAAATAAAGGAGTAGTGAGTTGGAATAACTATTTCTCTAAACATGTAATAAGTTTCAAGGAATTCTGAACCCTTAGCTTGATAGAACATAACGGTCGACGGTTTAGTTTACATTAAAATTTAATGAAAGACCTTAACCTATAAAAATAACAAAAACACATTCTATCTCTTATCTCTTTCTTTCTCCCTCATCCCCTACCTATATAAAATATATAAAGCCATAAAAAGTAGAAAAACTCTAAAAATACCTTGTATATTATGTACATACTTGTAAATATAAGCTACATAGTAAGCTATATGTGTACATATTGTAAAATAAGTGTCTAATAGTTATAACTAACTCATTTGTATATATTGTATAATATAAATTAAATATTTAAGATCATATAAACTCTATATAACTTAATTATATAACTATTTATTATTGATACTAACTTATATGCACTATAACTTAAGTAAATATCTGAAACCCTGTAAATAACTTTGTCAATAATTGATACTGTATATACATATTTATATATGTATTAGGTATATTATAAACCTTGTATCATAATTTAATTATTTATATATAATAAATAATTAATTTATTAATTTACAAGCAAAGTTATTAAGTTAAATTAAAAGAAATTAGTAATTTATGTTATAGCTGAACTAACTTATATTGTACATTTATAGTAATGTATTTTAAGTAAATTACGAAAATTTATATGTATATTAACCTGACTTCACACATTTAAATGTAAATAAAATCAAAATAAATCATGTAAAATACAAAAAAAAATATGTATTAAATACTTTATTATATGTGTTAACTCTGTACAGCGTCAATTAGACCATTAATTAACTAATTTATACGTTAATGAAGAAATAAACCCTTAAATCAGGATGTATTATTCACAAACATTAGCTAATTTATTTATATAGTAAATATAATTGTTTTTTTAAACAATCAAATAATTATATAGCCCCATATAGGGGTTTTCGAAATAAAGACTATTTTAGAAATGGAATTAATTCTGGTCCGCAAATCGAGCGCTGTTGAACATTGGAAGACGACGCTATAGGAGTTGGTTTTGAGAACCTGTCATTGTAGTTTAAATAGTGAAGAACTCGGGTTCAACAAAAAAAATTTATATCGGAAAACAAATCCCGGGTCAAACTCAGGGAGGCTACGTCGATCAAAATTTTCAATTATATTTTTTTGTGTTTTTATTTAAAGAGCAGAGTAATTACAATGCAATGGAATCAATATAAACAATAAGAGAGTGAGAGAGAGAAAACATCTACTTGAAGTTGCAAAATGTTTGTACAACTAAGAAAGTAAGAAATTACACTAGAAAGCAGGAAAACTATTACAACTAGAAAGTAGGAAAATTCTACTCTAGAAAGCAGGAAAAAGGAATGGGAGAGAGAAGTTATCCTCCTCGACGATCACTTGGAGGACGAGCCGGACGAGACAACGTCTGGAAGATGAGGAATGGAGTAGGAAGAAGGCGGTCGAAGGAGGAATGGGAACGAGGCAGCATGTCGTCATTGTCGCAGGATCCGCTTCCGGAATGGTGGCGAAAAATTGATTTTATCTCTTGAGGAGCATCCTGGGTGCGGGACAAGCTTCTCTTGAGCTTTGGAGAGGGAGAGAAGAGAACGAAGGGATGAGAAATTCGTATGGATGGGGTCTCCTTTTATAGTTGCAAGGAGTGGGGGCATTTTGGACATTTTAATTTGAAAATCATTACCTTTAGTGACGGATAATCTGTCACTAAAGGCCTGAACGTTGCCTTCATGTGTGTGTACCGCACGCCTCCGCGCCACCACATCGTTCAACACACGCGCACGTCCGTGTGCTTAGAGCCATTCGATCTTTTGATCAGACGGCTTAAAATCGCCTACGCTTGTGTCGCACGCCTACATGCGATCATGTGTCGACGTCTCGCCTCTGATCGCGCGTGGGCACTATCCTTTGCTTAGCGCTGCACGATCTTCATCGCACGGCTCTGCTCACTCACCCGCTCTTCAATTTGAGGTGTAGCGACTCAAACGTGCGACCTCCTCTTCTCGCAAAGGCGCTCGACCAACGCGCTGCGGGGGGCTTTGTGTCACACGGATGTTTTAAGCACGTGGGCCTGTAGCTTTAGGATGAGCATCCAACGGTTGAGAAGCGTCAATTAGATGAAGAGGAAAGGTATAGGTGGGTTCTTGGGGCCGGTTGGGTGGCGAAGATGGTGCCATGTGGTGCCATCTTGGCCATCCATCTTCTCAGTTTTGTAGACGGTGCCACAGGTGTCGGATTGGATCGATTTTTGCACCGTTAGGCTGCGATTATCGATTTTAATCCATCCATGTAGTCGGATTTGTCGTCTGAGGTGTGGATTAACATCATTTTGGTCCTTGATCTTTAGGGTTCCTCGATCTCTATCTAGTGCTATAGATGTTTGATTAGGGCGATCTTGGAGTCGTTGAACTCCAATCGTTGCCCTGATCAAATCTGTACAATTGGATCTTTGATCCGAGGCCCCGATAAAAGGTTGCCCTATCCCTGACCATAAAAAGGAGACAATTACTACAATTTATACAACTTGATCTAAATGCATGATTATGCATGTTATGCATTATTTACAATGTATGATGCCAATGTGACACAAGAACATGCATTAATAGACATTTTAGGTTAATCAGATGTATGCACATCACTACCCCATGCCTAACTTTTGCTAGTCCCTAACAAAAACTACATGCTATTTATAAAAGAATTAGGTTGGATTACTTGGGCATAAGTTATTTTCAACTTTAAGAAATTTTTTTACTCAGGATCTAAACTTTCAAAGACACAACTGTGCCCGGGTATCTGCCAAAATGCAAACCGCCTCAAGCCCTCGCCTTATACAAAGAAAATTTTCTTTTTCTCTTTTTCTTCTTTTCTAATTTTTTTGATTTTTTGAGTTTATGGTTAAAGAGTGGCTTTCTATGGCCATTCAACCCACCCAAGATTTGATAAGAATCCTAAGTTTTAAGCATCTTATTGTGAATGTGAAAGACTTGTTGATCGGCAATTAGAATGAACTTCGGGTTTCTACGCCTCTATGTGACCATAAAAAGAGAGTTGTGCCTAAAGGTGTATCTTTACGACCAGTAGCTTTCTCCCTACCTTTATTTTTATGGGGTCAACACAAGGGTGAATCCAGTGTATATCTCCATGGCTTATTCTACTTCTCCGCTTCTTCCTAAGTGTTTTGGGAATTTTTAGTGCATTTCTTAAGCTGGATTCTGGACAACTAGTCGATGAGCTGTTACCACCGACAACTTGCCAACCATACTCGTGCAGCGAAGTGTGGCTTATTTCTTTTCTTTCCTTTGTTTTTCTTTCTTTTTTCCTTTTCTTTTTCTTTTCTTTTTGACTTTCTTTTTTTTTCTTTTTATTTAAGTAGGTGTCTTCCCTAGTCTAAGATTTACCTAAAGGCAGTAAGAAGAGAATGGTCTATGACTGGGCTCTAGAAAACCTACCTATGGGTTATTACCCACGATAACTTGCCAACCATATTAATCTAGAAGGTTCATTAGCTATGCAATTTCCGTTAAAACTGCCGATCAACAAGTCAATGAAAAGATAGTTTGTCGATGCTTTAGACTTAAGGTTTCCTCAAATCAAAGGGTGGGTTGATAAGTCGTGTACTTATCACCCATACTTATTTAATCAAATTACAATAGAATTCAAGATGGCGAGGACTCGAAAAATAAATCCACATTTTAGTGGATACCCTGGCTGATTATGCCTAAAGACTTGAAGGGTCTTTGTGTTCAGATCCTAATGTAATATTTCCAAAGATTGAAAAGTCCTAATGTCCAAGTATTCCTTCCTAATTCATAATTTTTTTATGTATATATAAGAAGAGAAATAGAATTTACAAGAATTTCACAGAGCTGACAAAATGATTCAAAAATGAATCCACCACCCCTACGCCTAGCTGATGCAATGTCCACATTGAGTAAAAGAGAGATGAAAGGAATGGTAGAGTATGGAAGATATCACCTGAATATGATGCTCGGGTCAGCTCTGAGTCATATGTACAACTGCTGAGTTTAATACCGTCAGCTATGCGAAGTCCAGCCAAAGAAGTCACAACATGGCTAGTGCAACTGTGTTTGAGATGGGTTCTGGAAGAGTACGGTCAATAACTAGCTTCAGACGTTGACCATTGACTTTGAATGAATTAGCCATCTTCAAGTTAGAGATCTGAATGGCTCCATTTGGAAAAATCTGGTTGATAATGAATGGGCCGTTCCATTTTGACCTAAGTTTGCCGGGAAAGAGCTTAAGTTGAGAATCGAATAACCAGACCTTCTGGTTCGACTCAAAGCTCTTCCGGGAAATCAATTGGTCATGTAGAGCTTTGGTCCAAGCCTTGTAGATCTTAGCATTCTCAAATGCATCATTTGTATGCTCCTCCAACTCAGATAGTTGGAGTTTCTTGGTCTTCCCGACTAAACTAAAAAATAGATTGCATTGCTTGATTGCCCAGAATGCCCTATGTTCAATCTCTACGGGAAAATGGCATGCCTTTCCATACACCAGATGAAACGGAGACATGCCGATGGGCATTTTTTACATCGTATGGTAGGCCCAAACAGCATCCTCAAGCTTTGGAGTCCAGTCTTTGCGATCAGGCCTAACCGTTTTCTGCAAAATATTCTTGATCTCCCAATTGGACTTAGCCTGTCCATTCGTCTGTGGATGATAAGGTGTGGAGATTCGATGATTAACCAAGTATTTAGCCAGCAAATTACGGAACTGGGCATTAGTGAAATGAGTGCCACCATCACTGATGATGTCCCTCGGAATCCTAAACCTGCTGAAGATGTTCTTCATGACAAAATTAATGACCACCTTGTGGTCATTGGTTCGGGTGGGAATCGCCTCAATCCATTTGGACACATAAGCAACAGTGACGAGAATGCACTAATGTCCAAATGAGGGGAGAAAGGGTCCCATGAAATTAATGCCCCAAACGTCAAAGATTTCGATATGAAGGATTGGGATTTGGGGCATCATATCTCTCTTAGTTATGCTCCTGAGTGCCTGGCATCGGGAACACGACCTTGAGGAATCCTAGGCATCCTTGAATAAAGATGGCTAATAGAATCTAGATTGCAAGATTTTTGCAGCCATCTTTTACCCGGAGAAGTGTCCACCACATGCAGATGCATTCCAGAACTCGAGTATACTGTTGAATTCGTTCTCTGGAACACATCGGCGAATAATCTGATCAAAGTCCATGCGGTACAGTTCAGGGTCCTCTTAGAAGTAATATTTGGCTTCAAATTTGAGTCTATTCTGTTGTTGGTTGGTCCAATCCTGGGGGATTTGACCAACGGCCAAATAATTAACAATGTCAGCAAACCACGGGGTTTGGACACTTGAAACTGTAATGATGGTTTCATCCAAAAAGTATCAGCAATCGGGATGTCTAGATGAGAAGAGTCACTCAGAAGTCTCAACAAATGATCTGCCACCACATTCTGTACCCCGGATTTATCCTTGATTTCAGGATCAAATTCTTGCAGCAGAAGAATCCAACGAATAAGCCAAGGCTTGGCATCCTTTTTGACCAAGAGATGTCTCAAGGTTGAGTGGTCGGTATAAATAATGACATGAGACCCTAAGAGATAAGCCCTGAATTTCTCCAAAGCAAATATTATGGCTAATAATTCCTTCTTAGCAACAGTGTAATTCCTCTGGGCCTCGTCCAGAGTTTCACTAGCGTAGTAGATGACATAGGGCTTCCTGTCAACTTTTTGACCCAAAGTAGCCTCGACTGTGTAATCAGAAGTGTCGTTCATGATCTCAAAAGGGGCTGTCCAAACCGGTGGTTACAACACCGGAGCACAAGTGACTACCATTTTAAGAAAATAAAATGCCTTATGGCATGAGTCGTCGAAATCAAACGGCATTTCTTTGGCGAGAAGATTGCTCAGACGACGAGCAACATTCAAAAAGTCCTTGATGAATCTTCTGCAAAATACCACATGACAAAGAATTGATCAAATTTTTTTAACAGATGTGGGAGGAGGAAGTTTGCTGATAGCATCAACCTTAGCTTTATCCACTTCAATTCCCCATTCAGAGATTACACGACCCAAGACGATGCCTTCTTATGTCATGAAATGACTCTTTTCCCAACTAAGGAGAAATCTTGGTTCAATGCATCATTTAAGAATCATTTCAAGATTAGGTAGACAAGAGTCAAACGATTCTCCAAAAACAGAGAAATTGTTCATGAAGACTTCCAAAAACTCTCCCACCATGTCAGAGAATATGACCAGCATACACCTTTGAAAAGTCATCGGTGCATTGCATAAACCAAATGGAATCCTACGGAAAACAAAGGTTCTGTAAGGATAGGTGAAAGTAGTTTTTTCCTGATCCTCGGGATGGATAGGAACTTGGTTGTATCCCGAGTAGCCATCAAGAAACCAGAAGTACTTCTACCCATCTAATCTTTCCAAGATTTCATCAATGAAAGGTAGAGGGAAATGATCCTTTTTTGTGGCCGTGTTCAGCTTCCTGTAATCGATACAAAACCCCTAAGAGGAAGCTGAACGAGATGTGACAGCTTCTCCTTTCTCATTAGTCACAACGGTAATCCCGACTTTCTTGGGAACAATCTGCGCGGGACTTACCCAAGGACAATCAGAGATTGGATAAATGATTCATTCGTCGAGTAACTTAATAATCTCCTTCTTGACCACTTCTCACATATTTGGATTTAATCACCTCTGCATCTGGCGAGAAGGGCAGGATCCACCTTGCAAAAATATTCTATGATTGCAATAAGATGGCTCAATCCCCATAAGGTCATGAATGATCCAACCAATTACCTCCTTGTGTTCCTTCATGACCTTAATCAGTTCAATCTCCTGCACCTTTGTTAATTTAGCACTGATAATCACAGGGAGCGTCTTGTGTGGTCCTAAAAATTGATATTTCAGATTCTCAGGCAATGGCTTCAGTTCAAGCTGGGGCGAGCTAATGATTGAAGGAACATGCTGATGACTCATCAAGAGGAAGAGGTTGAGAGTGAACAAAATCAATAGCCTCTTCAGAAGATGGTAGGTTTGCCATAGAGGGTTGTGGGTCCAATTCATCATCAAAGGAGGAATTTCAAATGCAGAAACCATCATACAAGTTTCAATATTCACATTATCGTTCTCAAGTTCCTTGATAAATCCAAAATCCTTAAATTTATTAATCTCCTTAAAAATAACCAATTTCATTCATTTATCCCCAAAGATGATTTCCATGCTACCGCTTTCACAGTTAATGTTGGCCTTAGCGGTAGCCAGGAATGGATGCCCCAGAATGATGGGCATGTTCCTCAAATTTGCAGGTACATCCATGTCAAGGACAATGAAAGCTACAGGCAAGTAGAAATCCTTAACCTTAACAATAACAACTTTAATAATGCCTCACAGATTTGTGACCAAACTATCCACTAACTGCAGCGTTACTGAAGTCAGCTGAAGTTTACCTAATCTGAACTTCTCATAAAGAGAAGTCAGAATTAGGTTGATCAGTGCACCCAAATCCAGCAGTGCACTATCAAAAGAGTAATCTCCGATGACACAAGAAAGCAAAGGAGCACCTGAAGCTCTCTTTTTCTGACAGAGGTGGTGCAGGATAACAAAACTAGCCTACTCGGAGAGTACCACCTTCCTCGAAATAGATTCTCTCGACTTACGCTTTTGTGTACATAAATCCTTTAAAAATCTCGCATAAGCCAATATATGCTTGATAGCATCGAGGAGCGAGATATTGATGTCGACATTCTTGAAAATATTCAGAAGCTCCTCATTACTATCAACAAACTTCTTCCATGATCAAATTAAGGCTCTAGGGAAAGGAACATGAGTCAGATCTTTGGAATCAAGTTCCTGAGCCTTGATTTCTTCATTAGAGTTCTCCTTTCTCTCCTCAGGTTCTTCAGGATTCGGTAAATCAAAATAGTGTGGTTGTGGATCCTGAGTTTGTTTACCACTCCTCAAAGTAATAGAATTTGTAGATGCATATGAGTTTGGGTGTTGGGGAGGGTTAGGAAAGATTGGAGGGGCTTCGTTAGCCAAGAATTGTTGATTTGCAAAAGAAGAAGAGGAAGGACCCTGCTCAACCACCAAAGCATGTGCATGCGGGTCCTACTGATTTCCATACCCATGGGCTTGATTCCCCGAATTCAGGATATTTCACTGGTTGGGTACGAGTTGGGATGGTAGAGATCCAGGTTGGCGAGAGTAAGCTATGAGCCTAGTTTGCAAGTTGTCCAACGAGGTTTTCATTTGCTGCATGAGCTGGAGCATGGATCCTTGCATCTCTACCATTTGTCGGTTCAAATCAGCCTACCCTACGGGTTGACAGGCATTCCAAGCTGGCTGATTGACCAGATTTGGGGGCAACTGAGTTTGAACATGACCCTGACCCATTGGTCATTGCGAAGCATAGTTGCTGGGTCGAAATTAGGTCTGCTGCACTGGGTTTTTCCAGGAGAATTTAGGGTGGTCTCTCCAACCCGGATTGGATTATAAGCATTGGAGTAGGGGTTGGATCTAACATTCTCCTGTACAGCACAAACATCCTCATAGGGTGAGGATGGAGTGAAAGAAAGGGAAGGATCAGAGAAACTAGGATCAAAGGCCCCAGTTTGGAACCCGTGGGGTTCTGAATAATGCCAACTCACAGGTTGAGCTACATCAAGTTGATTCACAAACTCCTGTCCAGAATGGAATCCCGAATTCTGGGATTGAGTGGATCGAGAGTTGTTCATCGAATTTCCAGCCATGCACTCCATTCTCTTAGCAACTAAGTCCACCTTATAAAGTATTTTACAAATCAATTCCATATCGAATGAATGAGAGTCATGGACTTCATTAACATTCGATCTGGGCTGTTGGGACCAGTTAAAAGTATCCATGGAGGCATGATTGATCGAGTTCTCACTCATTTCCTCAAACAAATCGTACACGCTATCTGCATCTTTGTTGAGGAAATTGCCTCCATAAGAAGCGTCCACCTGATTTCTGAGTTACTCAGTCAACCTATGCTAGAAGATCTACACAAGTTGCCATTTCGGCACCTCGTGGTATGGACACCTCCGCAATAGGTCCTGGAATCACTCCGAGGCCACATGAAACTACTCCCCTGGCTGCTAGGTAAATTTACTGATTTCCCATCTCAAAGCATTAGTATGTCCGACAGGGAAGAATTTCTTCAGAAAGGTCGATTTCAACTCATTCCAAGTTGCAATTGGTCTTCCTATAATCTTGTACCAATGAGCTGCTTTATCCCTAAGAGAGTGGGGGAAGAGCCTCCTGATCGTTTGCTCCTCATTCACGTTTCATGCCCTGGTGGTCTAGACTAAAGTGGTCAAGTCCTCCAAGTGCTGAAATGGGTCTTCAGAGCCACGCCCATGAAAATGTTCAGGCTTAACACTTGGGGCTTGATTTCTACTTCTTCAGCAGGAATCTAGACATCGGGACATTCCCCATAATTTGAAGGATGATAAAAATCCTTGAAGGGCTGAGTGCCCTGCATCCCCTGGAACCATTCTTGCATTCTCTGCAATTATTCCTACTGCCTTCAAAATTCCTCCTGTGGATCCCGAGATGGAGGAGCTGTTGATCAGCCATGGGATCAATTTGGCCAAAATTCAACCTTCGCCTCCTAGAATACTCTTGTGGTCCTTCCAATCAGGGATTCATTGACCTTCTTCCAAGCATAAACTAGGAAAAGGTCGGAAGGACTAAGGATAAGAACCTTGCAGCAAAACAAAACAAGCCTGTCCTTAAGTGGGGTAGCCTAAGGATCTATAGACTCCCGGAACCTGCCTTAAGATTATAAATGACTTACTCTACTTGTGTCTGCTCAATCCAACTAGTTAGAAGGAGGGACTGGGGAGAAGGTTCTTCCTTCGGCTTGTGCCTCCGGTTCCTAGTGTACCCCCCAGCCATGGTCGTTTGAGGCTACTCCCCTAGCTTGACATCAGATTGATCAGTAGAAGTAGGTTAATCGTAAATAATCTCAGACAAGGCCCCGAAGAGCAAATCAGTCCTTAAGGCCAACGTCTACTCCATTTTATTAAGGCCTGGGATTATAGTGCTTATGGAATGTGGTGGGCCCTTAAAATGGATTGTGCCCTTAATGATCAATTGAGTATGCGTAAGCGTATGCACAACTAGGGTTTTCAAGAAAGATTATTTGTGACGCGTAGATTTTAATGTTCAAATCTTGCTTAAGTACCTTTTAGGGTTTAGAATTAGGTTGATTTCAATCAAGTTTGAGGCAAACCAGGTTTACAATCATGGGTGAAGTTTGCTTTCCTTTAAAATCAGAAATAAAGTGGAGTGCCTGGAATGAACCTAGATTGAAAACCCTAAGAGGAAGCTATTTGTTGAGTTGATTTTAGGTTGAGTGGTGTGGCCCAAACAACTCAAACATTTGAGCACAATTGCGCCACTAGGTTAAGCTCACCGAAATGATTAACCAAGAATGATTTCGACCCTTTTATGTGTTGATTTATGTGTACCGGTTTCACAGATTAGAATCCAGTTGAGTAGAAGAAAATCAATTAGGTTAAGTGCCTAGAATGTTGGTGTATGTTGTGTGTATGTTGAATTACCTGAGAAAATTATCTTTTTGTTTCTTATAAGCGAGGGTGAAAGTGTGAGCATGAGTGGAAATCCAAACAACCAAACTAATCCTTGGATTTATGCAAACATCTAGGTTAATTCAAATTTGAATTTAACGTGACAAATGAAATCTATATAGGGGAAGAATGGGGAGCACTTACAGTCATCTTCAACTGCACTTTACTCTGATCCACCGCTTGACGATTCCCTGATAGAGGTCTCTGCAAAACAATAGACACGAGGGAAAACAAGTTAGAAGACAATAAAGTGCGTGAAATGCGAAAAGAAGATCGGAAAATCGTTACCTCCCCGGTGACGGCGCCAAAATGTTGAACGTAGGAAGACTACGCTATCAGAGTGGTTTTGAAAACCTATCGTTGTAGTTTGAATAACAAAGAACTTGGGTTCAACAAATAAAATTTATACTAGAAAAGAAATCCTAGGTCAAACTCAGGGAGGCTACGTTGATGAAAATATGCAATTATATTTTTTTGGGTTTTCGTTTAAAGAGCGGAGTAATTGCAATGCAATGGAATCAATATAAACAATAAGAGAGAGAGAGAACATTTACTTGAAGTTGCAAAATGTTTGCACAACTAAGAAAGCAAGAAAACTATTACAACTAGAAAGCAAGAAAATTCTACTCTAGAAAGTAGGAAAAAGGAATGGGAGAGAGAAGTTATCCCCCTTGACGATCACTTGGAGGACAAGCCGGACACGACAACGCCTGGATGACGAGGAATGGAGCAGGAAGAAGGTGGTCGAAGCAGGAAGAAGGCGATCATTGTAGTATAGTAGTGAGTATTCCCACCTGTCATGCAGGTGACCCAGGTTCGATCCCCGGCAGCGGTGCCAAAATGTTGAACGTCGGAAGACAACGCTATCAGAGTTGGTTTTGAAAACCTGTCGTTGTAGTTTGAATAGCGAAGAACTCGGGTTCAACAAATAAAATTTATACCGGAAAAGAAATCCCGGGTCGAACTCAAGGAGGCTACGTCGATCAAAATTTGCAATTATACTTATGTTTTTCTTTAAAGAGCAGAGTAATTACAATGCAATGGAATCAATATAAGCAATAAGAGAGAGAGAGAGAGAGAAAACATCCACTTGAAGTTGCAAAATGTTTATACAACTAAGAAAGCGAGAAATTACACTAGAAAGCAGAAAAACTATTACAACTAGAAAGTAGGAAAATTCTACTCTAGAAAGTAGGAAAAAGGAATGGGAGGGAGAAGTTATCCTCCTCGACGATCACTTGGAGGATGAGCCGAATGAGATAAATCCTAGAAGATGAAGAATGGAGCAGGAAGATGGCGGTCGAAGTAGGAGGAACGGGAAGGAGGCAACATGTTGTCATTGCCACGAGATTCGCTTCCGAAATGTGGGCGAAAAATTGATTTTATCTCTTATGGAGCATCTCAGGTGTGGGACAAGCTTCTCTTGAGCTTTGGAGAGGGAGAGAAGAGAAGGAAGGGATGAGAAATTCGTATGGAGGGGGTCTCCCTTTACAGTTGCAAGGAGTGGGGGCATTTTGGATATTTTAATTTGAAAATTATTACCTTTAGTGACGGATAAATCCGTCACTAAAGGCCTGAATGTGGCCTTCGTGTGCACGCGTCGTGTGTCTCCTCGCCTCCACATCCTTCAACGCACGCACACATCCGTGTACTTACAACCGTCCGATCAAGAGATCAGACGGGTTAAAACTGCTTATGCTTGCTCCGCGTGCCCGCGTGCGATCACGCATCAGCACTACACATCTGATCATGCGTGGGTGCTATCGCTTGCTCAGCGTCACACGATCTTCATCGCACGACTCTGCTCGCTTGCCCCCTCCTTGCACTCGCTCTTCAATTTGAGGCGCAGTAGCTCGAACGCGCAACCTCCTCTTCTCGCGAAGGTGCTCGACCAACGCGCTGCGGGCAGCTTTGTGTCACGCGGATGTTTTAAGCATGTGGGCCTACAGCCATTGGATCAGCATCCAACGATGGAGAAGCATCGATCAGATGAAGAGAAAAGGTAGAGGCGGGTTCTTGGGGCCGGTTGGGCGGTTGAGATGGTACCACGTGGCGCCATCTTTGCCATCCATTTTCTGAGTATTGTAGATGGTGCCATGGGTGTTGGATTGGATAAATTTTTCTGCCGTTAGGCTACGATCGTCGATCTAAATCCATCTATGTGGTCGAATTTGTTGTCTGAGGTTCAGATTAATACCATCTTAGCCCTTGATCTTTAGGGTTCCTTAAAGTCTATCGGGTGCTACAAATTTCCGATTAGGGCGATCTTGGAGTCGTTGAACTCCAATCATTGCGCTGATCAGCTCCGTACGATTGGATCTTCGATCTGAGGCCTCAATAAAACGTCGCCCCGTCCCTAACCATAAAAAGTAGACAATTACTATACAATTTAAACAACTTGATCTAAATGCATGATTATGCATGTTATGCACTATTTATAATGTATGATGCACTATTTATAATGCATGATGTATGCACATTGATTGCACGGCAATCATGGGTCCTAATCAACCAAAATAATGTCTAAACCTAGCTTAAATTGTGTATATTGCACTCATATCCTGCATATCATGCACTCCATCAATCTATTAAGAATAAGATGGGATATCCTACTAGTTAATGGCTTTTGTTGCTATTTGCATATAATAAAGTGATCTAGGATGGAGATAGTGGAATAAAGCAATAAAGGAAGAAGAAGACTAATTCAGATAAGAGGAGTGAGGAGGATAGCCTTATCACTACCCTTAGAAACCCAAGCACAGCCTTCCCAAACCCAAAACAACCACTGTTAGGGCACCTTAGCCTCAAAACCCAAACATGGATAGGACTATCCATGTTCCTATCCACACTATCCCTCTCCCAAATAGTTAGGAGACAAAACCAACCTTAGAAAACCTAAAACCCACTCTCCAGCACCATTTAGGACGTCCAAACAACTGGCTGGATGTCCGATTTCTGCTGAATAACAATCTAGGAAGCCAAAACTCATACTGACAAAGAATTGGACGTCTAATTTAATATCCACATGCCCAGTTTTGTAGTATAAGACGTCTGACTACTATCCTGGACGTCTGATACTGCTGTCTGGTTCCTGATTTTGGTGTTGGAAGCCCTAGCTTCGCTATTTTGACCTAGGTACCCCACCGGACACCCTAGGAAACCTAAGTAGAGGCCTCCTAAGCCTAATCCACTATCCATAGCCCTACTTGTCCTATCCCTAACCCAATTGAACCATCCCTTACCTAATTTGGTGCATCGACAGTTGATTGGGTGCACCTGAGCCCAATTAGATCCAATCAGGATCAAATTAACTCATACCTATTAGGGTTACCCTAGCCTAATCACATGCACACATCTAATTAGATTTGACCTAGACCTAATTAGGTTCACTCCTACCTAATTAGACTTTCCTAAGCCAAATTAGGTCCACACCCACTTAATCTAGATTGACCCAACCTATTTAGCACCTAATCCTACCAAAACCCACAACCTAGCCATACGAAAAATACACATCCACACACACATGCACACCTTCCCATTTTACTCCCACCAAACCCATGCACACTCTCTTGGAAACCCTAAAAACTTGTGTCAAACCTAGATCCAAAAAATGTGGCATTGGCTATTTTTGGAGCCACCAAAAATAACAACCAAATGGAGCCTTCCATAAGGGCAAAGAGAGTGCCACGAAATTAGACTATCTCCATACACTCTCCCATCCGTACTCTCCACTCTAAACTTCCTTCCACCCTCCAAAACCTTAAGGTCGTCCTCCTCATCCTTCTCCAAGGCTCCATGGATGGCTAGCTAGAGAAGCTTCTCTCCAAAGCTTCAAGGATGACCATTGGTAGAGAAAGGGTGCAACACCCTCCTTTCTCCACTTCGGTGCACTTGCCCCCATCTTCTTCTCTTCTTGGACGACCATGAAGGCTCACCCATAGCCTCTTGTGGCCGACATCTCTTTTGGTAGGCGTGTAGATGGGTTTGCATATCCAAGGTCTAGCCTAGACCCTCACATAAGGCCGATGGCCCTAGTGGCAGCTTTCTGGCATGAGGTATTTCTTCTATTTATTTGCTTTCTAGTGTAGATGATATGTGATAATCTTTTATGCATAAATAATTTCATGATGTTTCTATGATTGATGTTGTCATCATGTTTGCTTGCCTATATAATACTTAGGTTTGATGACACCATCCACGGCCACCATGGCCTAATTTAGATGCGCTTAGTCACTTAGGTTTTTGCTAGGTTATCTAGATCTAGGTTTCATTTTGCTTTTCAAAATAAAGATCAAAAACACAAAAAAAAGCACAAAAGACAAAAAGGAAAAAAATATTAGGTTAGATTTAGGTTGTAAAAGCTGATTCAAATCTTGATTCGCTTTCACGCCTCCCAGAGATGAACAATCGGGACTCAAGTTCTAAAAAGAATAAAATCAACGCGAGTTTTGTTATCACAAATACCTTTGACGAGTGATTTTTGCGACTATACTACGATTTCTAAATATTTCAAAATGCGTGATTTTCACGCTAGTCAAATGGCGCCGTCGCTGGGGAGGCAACACGCGAGTTTAGATTTTGATTTGCTTAACTTCTGTTTGTTTTGATTGTAGGGTGTTAAGATGAGGATCTGTGCACACATCAACCCGTGGTGAAGACCGCAGGTATGTTCTTCCTCCTGTAGTTTATTTCTTCCTGAGGTTAGAAAATATATATATATATATATAAATTCAAATTCAAATTTTAAGATCTGAAATAAAAAATAAAAATTCTTTCTTTGGTTTGTGTTTTAACTTAGAAACTATTTAAACACACCAAAATCAGATTTGGAAATTCAACCAGCAAATATTAACAATTTTAAAAAGATTATTGCCATGAAATTTCGTGTCCAAAAATCTTGGGATTAGATTTGATATTAAGTTTTCAAACCAGCTTTCTAGCACCACCTTTTATTTGAAAAAATTTGCACTATACGAAATTTAAAAATTCGCACAGTAGAAGGGGGTCAGAACAGTCTGCACTTTTACTTTTTATAACTTTAAACATTAATTCTGACCTCTACATAAATCATCTCTTTGAAATTTGTGGGGTTGGAAAGCCACTGAAACCTACTCTTTTCTATAAATTTCCAAGAATTTTTTAATTTTCTTTGGTGCTATTTCAAACTGCACTTCTCGCAGGGGGTCCATCTGGTCAGTTTGAACCCTTAGAACATAAAAATTCATGAAAAATTGCACAAGCAGTACAAATCTTAAAAAAATATTCCCTGAAAAACTTATTGAATAAGAAAGATCTCTACAAATTTCATATTATTTTTCTTAAGTTACTAATTTGGGGAGTGATTTCAAATCAGACTAAGGTCTGATTGCAGATTTTAGAAGAAGCACAATCCCTAGGTAATTCACATTAGGGTTTAAATTTAGCGACCCAAAACAAATCTGTTTGAGCCTGATTTGGGTGTGATTGCATGAGAAGGGATTTGCTGTTATTGGTTGTCTTCCCCTCACCCACTTGAATTGAAATTGATCTTCATTTCAACTTAGGCAACCAATTAGGCCTATTTCACTTAGTAGTGGTGCATTAGGACCATTGTTTTCCTTGATTGGGTTGCACCATTTCTACGTTATTGGACTTAAAAGCATCATATAGACCTATCTGATATTAGGGTTTCCACACTAGGGTAGAGCACATTTGCATGCCATACTTAAAGGAAATTCATATAACAATTAGGACTTGCAAAACCTATTGTGTGCTTCGCTACAACCTTGGTTGAATTGACCTAAACAAGGAAACCTTAAAAGAAAAAAATTAATACAAGAACTTTAACCATAAAAGCCACTGTAGCAATTAAAGCTTGTATTGCAAACCCTTTATCTATGGACTTCACACTCTAAATCCAATTTTAAGGGCAACACCCCCAATCGACTAATCACATTCCAAGAGCACTCTAAGCCCAAGCCTAAACTAAGTAGGCATGCCCTAGGTAGGACTAAGTTACTTGGTAACTAAAATTTAATTTGGTAAAATCAAGGCCTTGTCTATTTGGACCAACTGGTGACACGAAAGGTCAGTGTGGTAATCACGTTAACCTTTAGTGGTGTCCTACCGTGTGGGGTGTCCTAGGGGGTCCCACCAATCTGGCCAGCCAAGTAATTCAAGGGTTGGTTTAACTCAGTTCCATCTTAGGATACCAGGTTGAGATCCAATTAGGGTATACAACTTAAGGCTAGCTTGTTTGCTTGATTTGGGGCTCTCTCATCTTTCTTCCTAGGCCGTTACCTTAATTCCACCAGCCCCTTGTAGCTGGTTGTGTCTTCCTAAGGAAGACTATCTCTTATCTCTATTTGCATCTTCTCTTAAATATCTATGAACCCATATCATTCTTTTGACCATTGGAGTCTTCCATCTCCCAAACCAACCATGATTTCGACTCCTCCTAGTTGGGAGACTCATCCTAACAAGTGGGTATATGATCATCCTTATTCCCCAACTTATTTAGAATCTGAACCTCATGGATCCGACCCTTATCTAGATCAGAACCAATTGAAAGCCATAGTTGCTGAAATCCGAGAATATAACAAGGACTATACAGATCAATGTGCCAATGTTCTGGAGCAAATTAGATGATCTCATGCTCAATCTCAATCTTATCACTCCTCCTAGGAACAAGGGACCTGGAAAAACTAGCCTAGTGGGTCTAGTGACCCATATTTTCGATCCATTAGCTACTCTACTAATTATTACTACCATGGGGAGGCATCCTGGACTCAGCCAACCCAAAAGGCACCTTTGGACCAAATCTGTGATTTGGGTAGATCAATTGAGGAATGCACTATTTCTGATACAGCTGTACCTGATGAGATATCTTTAAGGAATTGGAATAATGGATCACAAGTACAGCACCACATAGCAGGTTCTCGATCAACTCCCTCTATAGTCAGCCCCACTCAAGGTAATACACCCATTGATTCATATCCAGATTTGTATAACCCAAAGTGGAGAAACAATCCTGATCTTTCATGGTCACCACAGAGACAGACTCAGACTGAACATCAATCTAGGTTAGCCTAATATTCCACTCAAACCAATTTAGGGCAACCATCTAGTCCAACCCAACTCGCAACCACCCTTGAAGATATCATTAACATTTTATTAGACTTTGACAAGAAATATGAAGAATGGCTGACTAAGTTGGAAAATCAAGTGAAATCTGAAGGGGATCAAATCAAGAGACTTTAAGAATCACTTTATCCCCAGATGCAAATGCCTTTTCACTCCTATTCTCCACCTATTCTTTCGACCCCTTCTCCAATCTATCATACATGCCATTGTGCGGGGGCCAAATATAAAGCCTCTAAAAGGAAGAGAAAAGCAAAGAGCCCAGCCAAATGACCTAATTTGGGCTCAACCAAAAATCATAAGACCAAACCCACATCCAGCTCTGACTCAAACTCAAGGGACAAAAAGAGGAAAAAGGCTTCTGAAGTTGATTTGACCTATTTACCCTTTTTTGAGGCCTTAAAGAAAGAGTCACAAAAGAAGAAAAAGACTTGCACACCAAAAGAGGTGGTTTTATCAGCTAACATAAGTGCATTTGTTTCTGGCACTCTACCACCCAAAATGACTGACCCTAGAAAATCCTTCATATCTTGTAACATAAAGGGACTCACCTTTGATGGTTGTGCCCGAATAGGTGTTTTAATATGGTGATTTTATCATTCAAGTGTGTATAGTGGTTAACCTAGATCGAGCCTAACCATCTCTTTATAATTTTTTTTTTTTACCTGGTGTACTTGATTTTATCTTGGTCACTTTTAGGCCCAGGGTCGAACTCTGGGAAGTGGGGTTAAAAGTCAAGTTTCTATGACTTTCCTACAACGAATCTCTTTTGTTCATTTATTGTGTTTTTGGTGTTTTTCTATTTAGATTTTTTTTCTAATAATTCTTGTCCTTGGGGCACACCCTCAAAATTAGGTTCTTGGCTTTGAGCCAAAATTAGGGTTACAAAACGGGTCTTGCTATTAGCAGGACAGAGTACCTGCAAGTCGAAGATTATCTTCTCTTTTATATATTTTTTTTATCTTTTTACTAGCACGAAAGCAAAATAGAAATAAAGTAAATATAGTATATATATATAGGTATATATTATATAAGTATAAAGGGGTAGTGGTGGTGGCGGAGATGAAGTGTAGCATGGTGTCGAGTCGGTCGTCATCTAGAAAGACGCAACCAACAGGACGAGGTGCCACGTGGAGTGTAGGATGGATGGTGGAAGATGTGTGTGACCACGCTTTTTGAACATGTGTATCGGGGAATATCAGCAACTGGTGCAGATATTCCCACGATACAACGTATGGTAAGTAATGTGAAAAAAAAAAAATATATATATATATGTAAATATATCTATATGTATATATGGTTACAAATATATAGGTATATGTGTAGTTATATATGTATATATGTATATATATATCAAGATATAAATATATGTATATTTATGTATATATAACTATATAGATGTATATATATGTATGTATATAAATATAGAGTAATATATGTATATTGATATATCTAGAAAGATATGTGTATATATATATATATGTATATATAGTTATATAGATATTTATGTATATACGTATGTATATCTGTATATATATATATATATGTATGTATAAGTTTATGTGTATATATATGTATATATATATATATATGTATATATGTAAATATATATGTATATATCAGTATATAGATATATATATCTATGTATGTATGTATACTAAGACTTAAGTATATAGGTAATACTATATGTATAGATATAAGTATATATATATATATATGTATATAAATGTATGTAGATATAAATAAATATATATAAGCATAAAATAGTGTGTAAGGTGTGTGTGTGCATGAGAGTGTGAGTGTGTGTGTGTAAGTATCGGTAGAGAGATAGGGAGAGAGTTCTGTGAGAGAGAGAGAGAGAGTGCCTGCAGTGAAGAAGAGGGGGGTTAAGTCGTCCATGCGCTCAGGGCGTCGTCTGAGGCTTCACGCTCGTGCATAAGCGCGTATGCATGTAGAGAGGCACGCGCACGCAGGGGAGTGGCCACGAAGGAAGGAATGCAGCGCACCACGCTGCACGAAGGGCTGGAGCCGGCTCATGCAGAGGATCTCACATAGGCAAAGACATGGCTGGGAGCCGACGCTGGCAGAGGACCGCATGCAAACACGCGGGCAGGCGCTGAAGCGGGACGCGGGGCGAGATGCGTGCGCGGGCGAAGGCTTGTTGCGGCTGGACGGGTGATCGGATAAGTGAGAAACTTACCGGTCATCCCACTATAGCCACTGTGTTCCGCAGAAACACGTGAATAGTGGCTACAGTGGCCGGGCGAGCCGTGCAACCGCTTGTGCCCGGTGCTGTGAGGGCGAGTGGCTTGCAGCTAGCTCGGTGTGTGTGCTGGAGAGGTATGCGCCAGTTGGGCTGCGGGCGGAACTCGCGATAGGGCGAGAGGAGAGGGCTGCTGGTGTGCGCGGTGGACAGCGAGGGTGACCTGTTGCTTGCGCGGTGGCTTGCGTGCGCGGAAGATGGGTGCGGGTGGACGTGTTGTTGCTGTGTGGAGCTTGAGAGCTTCAAAGCTTGAAGCTCCCACTACAATGGCTGGAATGGCTAGAATGTTGCAACAGGGAAAGATCCACCATGCCCACCGGCTCTTTGATGAGCTAGGTGGTGGTGGTTGTGCACCACCGTGAGGTTCTCCTGCCCGCAGAGTGTCTCCTCAGACGAGGAGGGCCTGCGTATGGAGGGAGAGGAGGAGGAGGTGGCCTGGAAGGAGAAGAGTTGCTATGTTGTGTGGGGTTTTTTTTGTGTGGAGGATCGGGCACTCGTGGAATGGAGGAGCCGTGTTCTTCCTAAAGAAGAAGAAAGCATGCACAGCCTTGCCCTGGCTGTGCATGCTTTGTGCATGGCTTGGCAGGGAGAGGCCGCGCATGCGGCTGCAAGGCAAGGTGCGAAGAAGAAGAAGTCAACCCTTGTTGCCGCGGGAAGCATTTCATAGTCAAATAAAATTAAAATAAAAAGATAGTGAATTTTGCAAAGCAGCACTTGAGGAAAAATGTAATTTCATGGCCAATTTATTCACTCTCCTCCCCTCTAAATTAAATGCATGCATGCATGTATTTTTATAAATGCGACTATGGAAACCTAATATGCACTAGTGATGCTAGGAAAAAGCGCAAGATGGCACAATTGCAAGTTTATTTTTGCGGTGCAATCATGCCCCCATGCCTATCTTTTGCTAGTCCCAAGAAAAACATTTTCTGTATTGTACTTAGAAATGATCTTTGGCTGAAGATTTTCTCCTGAGGCAACATAGGTGTGTTTATTGTTGGATATTGTGAGAACAAATTGTAGAGAAGACTACCAGTACTTTAACTCTCACATGACATAGATCATCTCTCGACTAACTAGGACTCTTGATATTTAAACCTTAAGTACGATTTCTAGGACCTAGGATGTTTTTGCCGTACTCGAGAGCTCAAGAGGTTATGGCTTGTGCATAGTGAAGGATCAAGACTGATCAGATGAACATTAAGAATCAATCCCAGGGCTTCACGAATTTTTAAGCAAAGGTTGGTCCCAGTTTCAGCTTGTGTCTTTGGATTGACCCTTAAAAAGATGATGGAAAATTCAACTACCATTTTCTAACATTTGTGTCTCAGGGTATTTGCCCTGAAGAACTTTTTTATCAGAAGAAGACTTTACAGAAATTTGTGAGATATATTGACTTATTTGTATCTTGTTTTTCTTTTTTTTTTGAAACAGGTGTCAGTATATCTCTTACAACAATATTTGGAGGAGCACACTTTTCTTTTTCGTGGGAGAGTTCTTTCTTGGTGGAAAGAGTCGCTCCTAAACACAAGACTAAAGCCTGGGATAAAAAGTCTACCTGCATGCACAGGTAAGGACTCCACCTTCCCTAATGAACACTAGGGTTGGATCTTATGTTCACCTAGTCTTTCCTCATATGTGTAGTGGAAACCAAGATTACTTAGGCTCTCGAGTAGAAGCAAACCAACGGATCCTGTACTGGTGTCTCAAGTACAGGAATACGTCCTTAGTTAGGAGAGATTCTGATCTATCTTGTCAATGCTCAAGTGAATTAAGCAAAGCCTGAGCGAATCAAGCTTCTGTGGCCTAGAAAGTCTTCAAATCAGAGGTTGAATATCCATAAACACTTATTGTATTTTTGTTTCAGCCTTCTGATCATTACTAAACACTATATATATATTTTTTTCTTTTTCTTACATATCTATAAATAGGTGGAAACTGCATGATACCATAAAATACCCAGATCCTATGGATGCCTATCCACCCCCCCATGCCAAACGATGCTATGTCCTCATATGCATGCAGGGAAAGGTAGAGAAAGGACGAAAGATCGGGTAACGAGAGCTAAGGTGCAGGGTATACAGCAGGGTGGTAGGGTGGTTGGATGGTGGGTGGTGAAGTGAAAAGTGAAGTGATCATGATATTGGAGTGAAAAGTGATGGTGGATGGTGAAAGGTATGGCATTTCCTGGGACGAGAGTGTCTTAGGCAGATCAGAAAACAAGTCAGGAGGAAGAAATTAGCCCTCAGATTGGCCAAGAAGAGGGGCTTCTTGGATAGATGGATCCAAAAGGGAATAACCCCAGTGAGTAGGTTGTGGGCTCAAGGTCCCAGTGTGGAGTTGCAAATCCACCTGATTTGGCGGGAAAGAAAGGGCAATCTGGTCTTCAAGACTGTGGACCGACGGTGAGTACCACGGATATGACTCAGACCACGAGGTATGGGAAGCAGAGAAAACCTTGTCAGAAGTCTGGTCAGGAGAAGGTACGGGAATAGGGAGGGATGGGGGAACATCACAATATGTGTTGATCAGGCAGTTGTCAGTGTTTACAGGTAATCCGCAGCAGTCTGAATAGGTCCCAATTAGTCCGATACACGCACTGACGGCCATGTCCTCATCAGACATGTCATCCTCGATACAATCGCTACCTTGAAGATGTTAAGCTTGAGCTTTTCAGATCCAACGGCAATCTCAATGCAGCTCGACTTGCAGTCGATAAGGGCACGGGCTGTGGCCAAGAAAGGTCGACAAAAGATGATCAGACAATCAAAAAGTGAGCTAGGAACTTCCATATCTAGAACAAGAAAGTCAACAAGAAAACAGAGACTGTTGACCCTAACCACCACGTCTTCCACCACATTCTTTGGGATTTTGACAGAATGATTTGCCAACTGTAACGTGATACGGGTGGGTTTTAGATTTCCCAAGGAAAATTTTTTGAGCATGATGGTTGGTATGAGATTTATGGAAGATCCTAGATTAAGCAGGGCATGGTTAAAATTGCAGCCTTGGATGCAATAGGAAATAAGCAGTGTGCCTGGGTCTTTCTGCTTCAGTGGTAGATTTGACAATATAGCACAACTCGCATGAGGCGAGAGAACCACCGGATTCTTAGTTTTCCTTGACTGTTGCCTAGGTGTTGTGCAGTCTTTGAAAAATTGGGCGACAATAGGTATATGGTCGATAGCATCGAGTAGGGGTACCTTGATTTCAACATCCCTGAACAAATTATGCAAGTTATCAAAGGCCTGCGTATCTTTCTTTTTCCCTCTTGGCTCCCTCAGTAGAGCCTTAGGGAATGGGACT